>JAZAQC010000021.1:0-4800000 GCA_036289425.1 Rhopalosiphum nymphaeae | reverse complement strand
TATGCTTTTAATTCTAACATTTCCAACATAATTAATTCAGTGATTTTTTGTATATTTTTTTTTTTTTACTGTTATGTAGATAATTAGTTTTAACATTTATATTTATTTTTATTATATTTTATTTGCTAAATTTAATTTTCCAATGTAAATACCTTTATTTATTTTAAGTTCATAAGTTGTTCCTGCTACTTCAAAGTGCACCCTTTTAACTCACTTTCTTTTTCATTTTACCATCGTCCATTTTATTAAAACCAGTTTAGATTTATGCGATTGCTTTTAGTAAATATTTAGAAATCTTTATTTTTAAATTTTTTACTGTATGTTCATTGTTTTATATTATGATGTTACTTTATTTATTTAACTGTAATGATTATTATTACATAGAATAGTACTTAAAAATGTAAAATAATCAAAATTACATTGAATGTCTTGGCATATCATTAGGCCAATGGGAGCCATAGTAGCAGGAGCAGTAAACTATGTATTATTATACTATAATATTTAATGACGAAATATTGGGATGAAAACCATATGTCATATTTTATTCCTAAATATAATTATAACTATTATTCATACTATATAAATGTATCATAGAAAAAATATTATACATTTTTTTTTTGATTTAAATTAATAAAACAATTATACAATTAATTCAATTGAAGTATTTAGTAATTTAATACCTATATCTGAAAATTTTTCTCTCTATATTATATTTCATTGCCTTCTTTGTATTGAATTTACTTAGCTCTAATATCAAAAAAATATCTTTATCAATATTTATAAGAATTATCCTTCTATTTTTAAATAAACCTTGAATAATATTTACAAACTTATAAATAACATAATTAATAACTAAAAAAATTATTATTTTAACATCCTTGATAATAATATTTAGTGGTGTATGTAAGGAAAAAAATCAAGGTTTAAGAGTGTGTCTAATTTATCCCCGTATCATTTGTATCAATATCTATAAAATAAATGCAGATTTCTTCTATTTATTACATTATGATTGCATATAAAATGTATAATAAATAATCCTTGTATAAAATGTATTCAATGAAATGCATCAATACCAATTATCTATTCAAAGCCTTGATGATTTATATGCAAAGCATATATTAAGAGATTTAAAAATGTAAGAAGGAATGAAATTTATATCATGTAAAAAAAATTAATCTTCACATCTTATAATTAAATTAATATTATTAATGACAATAGATAAGTTTCATATATTCCAATTTAAATATATTATTATAAAATAATTTCTGAACATTATAAATGTAATCAATCATTGTACTGCTATATTATTATATTATATTTCATAAAATTGAACTAATTATTTTGTACTAATGTTGTGCATGTTACATTATATATGTATATTCCATAGAATTAACCTTATTTTATATTTTCCAATGAATTGATAATTTGTTTATGAATTGTCACCTTCAAATTTTGATGTAATTTTTTAATACAAAGATCAAGACCAAGAGTATAAAAGGTACAATAGGTGGTACAATATTCATATTCCATAACATAGTAAATTATGATTTTTTTTAAGAGAGTGAATTGACCTACTATAGTATATTTTAATATATAGTTTAAATAATTCAAATATACATATTTACATTAATAGAGTGTTTGATGTTTCAAAGTGTTTATAAAACTAGTTTTCATGGTTATCACCTTAAAAAATATGATAAATAATTTAAATTTTCCTTTCTGTAGATCTAAACATTACATTTTAAAAACTTATTTAAATGGTTTACATACATAAAATATTCAAAACTTAAATTTGAATTAAAAATATTAAGTCATTATAAACAGGGCCAACCATATTGTTAACTAAATATTTGTTCATATTTAAAAAATTATATATTTTTAATGATTAGGGTTCGAATTTCAGTGCAAATAAGCACATTATTTTTTGGGTGTTTTAGGACAATCCTTTCTAATTGTGTAGATAATTTTTTCATTTAACAGAAAATTCAAAAGAAACACGGTTATTTTGGTTTTTTTTTTGCATTTTTCGATGTTTTTCCATTTTAAAAGCATTTTATAGTTTTTTTAAGCCATTTAGTTCATTTTTAGTGTATACATTGAACGAGTGTTGCAAAGTACTTACTTTAATACAGGCATTCAAATATATTTTAAATATACAAATATGTATTTTAAAAATTTAAAAAAAAATAACTTTAATAAAGTATTTTAAATACTTTTTCTTTTTAATTTATATATATTTTTTTAAATTTAATCAAGTTCACTTAAAAAAGGCAAGTAAGTGAGTACCGCTCTGCTGTGTATTAAATTTGAATTCAGTGATGTATTTATTGCAAACAAAAAACAATTCTAAGTGGAAACGATCGTGTTCAGCCTACCTGCCTACTTATCTATATCACTAAGTATATTCCACGATATATTTTTTTTACACAGCTATTGAAGTCATTTATTTTACTTTAAGTATTACGATAGGTCAGTATAATTTTTTCCGAAAATATTGCATTTATTCAGTTATTAGTATTTAATTATCATAATTATATATATTTATACCATCGAGAACATATACTGTTTATTTATTGTTCGGGCCTAAGTTCAGTATTTTGTTTTTGTTTTATTATTAGTTTAATTAAAATAAATAAGTGTTAAAAATAGCGAAAATTAAATCATTATTTTCTTTTCGGTAGTATGCCTGTTAATGTAAGTTAAAGAGGGATATTACGGACGCGACTACGTGTCTATACGAGCCTGTTAGGTAAAAGTTTTATAGCCCCCCCACCCCAAAGTAAAAAATAGAAATTGCTCTTACACGGATATATTAGGTAAATCGTAAATTCACTATTATATTGAAAATCATAAAATAAAACTAATTCTTCTAAACGTGAAATTGGGTATATATCTACTTAAAAAAATTGAGAAGTCGAAAAGTCGAAAGTATATTTATTTATTTTTGGGGGGGGGGGGCAAATGTAAATGCAATAATGCAGTCCAACAATAGTGGGTAATAAAAAAAGCTCGACTGTAAACGGCCCGATAATATTTAGCTTTTACCAACAAAATATAATTAACTTGACACGGTTTAATTTTATACGGATAATAACAAACGCGACGATATCTCATCGTGGGCAATTTATTGTTAAAATTTAATTTAACTTATTGAATAACAATCAATTTATATTTTATTTTCGTATTGAAATTTTGAAGATATTTTAGTTTTGTTTACTAATCTTCACAATTATTAACGGTTTAATGAAAAACATTTTAAAGGATAATGAAAATTTTTCTTTCGTAGTGTGAGAAAATTAGAGCTCTTTTTTATCCGAGTCAAGTAAATCATATAAATTGTATCAAATATCAATAATGTTTACCTAAAAAATATCGTGGTCGAGTTTGCAATAGATCTTTTGATCGGTTTTCTTTTTCGGGCAAAGATTGCAATCGACCAATTATTTGAGTACCGAGTCTCAGATTATCTTAGGACTCTATAGTGTATTTTTCGGTAATCCGGCCCTGGCTGTAGGGTTTATGTTACTTTGATTCAGAAAAAATAAGCTATAATAATATAAATCACTTTAATATACCTATATATCAATCATATTATAATAATATATTAAGAGTGCAGACTGCAAAACGTTACTATATGTTTAAAAATAAATTAGTATAGGTAGGAGTGTAGGACTCATTTACATGATTTAACTATTATTATTATTATTATTTAATAATAACATTTAGATTGTTATTATTTAGTAATTTAGTTTGTTAGATTTACACTTACTAATTATCAAGGACAGACAATGGATACGTAATGAATAATGATTATATAAAAGTTAAAAACAACTTATTATTAAACTAGTACTTATATATTATATACCTCCCAATAATAATATTATTGCCTAATGGATATTACCATTTGGTATATTACTAACTTGAAACCATCTACAATTTATTTAGATTTTTTAATTTGTACCTATATAGTCGAACGTTAATATAACCACAGAACATTAACATGACCATCGATAATTAGTTGTTTTATTGAATGTAGTGGAAAACAGGCAAATTATTTATGCATTTAAATAATATGATTAATGGTAATAATAAAACAGCAAAATGAAAATAAACCGTATTTCTATAATATGAATTTTATGAAAACCTACTTACAGTATATTACTTAAATGTAACTAGTTATTATTTTGTTAAAGCTAGTTTACTGTATTGGATAATGGATTGGTAATAATTAATAATGAGTAGAACGCGGATTTGTATCATTTACATATTTATTCTAGTTGATCGTATTTTATACTAAAGGCGCGTTCTCATGAGTCAAGTTTAGTTGACCGATTATAGTTGATCAACAAAAATTGAATATAGTTTTTGTTCACACATTTCAACAGAACATGTTTCAATTTTATTTTCAACTCAGTTGAAAAGCCGCGGTCGACAAGATATCACTGTCGATCTCGATACAGTTGAAAATGGCGTCGAAAGCAGTTGTATGTGAAATTGTAAATTCAATAAGTATTTTAGTAAAAGAAGAATTAAAAACGATTTTAATTAATATGTGCAAAAATCGCAAAAAACGTCGTTTTTGGGTGAGACAATGGATATTAAGAAGAAATCAATTGGGAGCATCAAACACTTTACTTAAAGAACTAGCATTAGAGGATAAAGAAGGGTATAGAAATCATTTGAGAATGTCTGAAGAAAAATTTAACGAACTGTTGTTCAGAGTTCAGGATCGAATAAAAAAAACAGATACAGTGATGCGACAAGCATTATCACCAAAATTAAAACTACAAGTAACTTTAAGGTACTTATCTACAGGTGATTCGTTTTCAACGCTCGCTTCCATATACCGAGTACCTAAAAACACAATTTCAAATTTTTTGTTGGAAGTTTGTACAGCAATTTACGATGTTTTAAATGAATTTATTAAAGTAAGTATTATATTTTATTCATAAAAATAACACATTTTAGTTTATTTATTATCTATTGACTTTAGATATTATTTATAGTTATCATTTAAAATATCATTAAGAGCTTTAGCAAGTATATCAGATGATTGTAGCGTATCCTCTCCACGTTCTTCTCCAGTGCATGGTGGATTTGAAACTGAGGATGACCAATATTCTTCTTCTGTAGCGTTTGAACAAGAAGGTGATGGAGTGGTTTGACGAATAGGTGAAATCCCTGATGAAAGAGTTGTGTGACACGAGGACTGTCTTGTTAAGAGTTCCAATCGTTTTTGTCTCATGATAGTTTGAATTTGTTCCTGACACATAATAGCATCATACAAAGGCATCTCTTTTAGCTGTACAGCGATATGTTTACCAAATATGTCAAATTCATTATCAGTCTCATTTTTATTATTTTGCACAACATTATCAAGTTTATCAATTACTGCACTTATTGAGGAAATATTGTCATTTACCATTTTCCGCTTGCGATTCTGAGGAGTATGAAAGACATTTTTTCTTTTTGAAAGTATTGGAGTAGACGGATTGGCAGTTTCTATGTTTTCCACATGCATCACTTCTTTCTGTGTAGTAACATTCCCGATAAAAGCAGATGATGATGTTGATTCATCTGGGTTTTCTAATTCTTTTTCGATCAGTTCACTTTCAGCTTCATCATGTTGTTTTAAATTCTAAAATAAAAAAAGGTGGTCAAATTTTGGATGGTCAAAAAAAACTTTAAATTGTAATACAAGGTTCCTGATGAGTTGTTCTTAGTGTCATTCAAATGCTATACCTAATTGTAATTTTGTTACAGGTACCACAAACAGAAGAAGATTGGGAGATTATTCAAAAAGAATATTACTTTCGATGGAATTTTCCTAACTGTTGTGGCGCAATGGACGGAAAACATATTGTTATACGAAATCCCCCTCATAGCGGGTCAGAGTATTTCAATTACAAAGGCACTTACAGCGTTATTTTGCTTGCATGTGTTGATGCTAACTATTGCTTTCGTTATTTCAATGTCGGTACAAATGGACGAGCAAATGATGCTGCTGTTTTTGCAAAATCATCATTGAATGCAGCATTAGAAGATGTTGAAAATAGATTGCATTTTCCCAAAAATGGAGTATTAGTAGCAGATGATGCTTTCCCCCTAAAAAACTACATTTTAAAACCATTTGGAAGAAGTAATAACTTATCAAGAAAACAAAAAATCTTCAACTACCGTTTATCGCGAGCACGTCGCGTAGTAGAAAATGCATTTGGCATTTTGGTTTCTAGATTCAGAGTTTTCGAGCGACCTATAGCGGTTGGAATTAATAAAGTGGACGGAATTATTAAAGCAGCTTTAGTATTACACAATTGGTTAAAAATGACTTCAAGTGAATCATATACACCTACAGGCTACGTGGATACTGAAGATCTAACTACTAAGAGTATTATACAGGGTACTTGGAGAACACAGAATTCTTCATGGAATGGTTTACATAATTTACAAGTTCATACAAATCGTAATTACACGAGATCGGCGTATAATGTGCGTGATGAATATGCCGATTATTTTTCTGGAGAAGGGGCTGTACCTTGGCAACTGGATATGATACATGAATGAATGAATTTTATATATAAATGTAATAATTATATTATAATTTTTATGATATGTAATAGTTTTTAATAATTATTTAATTATATACATATGTAAAAATTTTTTAATTATAATTGAAATATAGGTATGTATTATTATTATTAGTATTTGTAGTATTATTAGTATAGTAGTATTATAGTATAGTATAAGTATTAGTATTATTAGCTATTATTATTTATTATTATTAATTATTATAGTTATTATATAAATATATAAGAATAAAAAGTATACTTACAAAATTTGATGAGGTGTCTCTTGAATTTGTAACATTATTTAGAAATAGATCCGCTGTTTTATACCAAAACAGCTTCGGCACGTATATTTCATCTGTACTCATACCACTTTTTTTTGATTTGCAAACCAATGAATGTTCTTTTTTATACATTGTTCTAATTGTCTTAATTTTATTCTTTAGATCAGCAATAGTAAGACCATCAATTTCCATTTCTTTGATAATAGAACCCAAAGCACTTTCTCTTGCATCTCTATTTTTATATGTATCTAGTCGATGGTTCCATAGACAATCATGCTTATGATAAAGTTCTAAGAATTTTAACATCACGCTTTCAGACCACTTGAGGCTCATTTTTAAAATTAAAAATATTTAATACGTTAAAAATTTAAAAAAACACAACTGACAAAATGCACGTGTGACTGCCGGTTGAAAACAAACTGAAGGTTCAACTTGAATCAACTGTAGTGATAGGTTGTTCCCACGTGTCAAGACGGGTTTCAACTTGAAAGGAATTGGAAAACAACTCATTACTTGAACGATAAAGTTTGACTGGGTCAAACTTTTTTTGATCAACTAATTAGTTGTTCAATTTTATTGAAACAAAGGTTCTCACTACAGATTTTATTCAATTTTTGTTGATCAACTATAATCGGTCAACTAAACTTGACTCATGAGAACGCGCCTTAAGTGAGCATAAAATTTGTTTCATGATGTAACGATTTTAAAATGAAACTTTTTTGTGCATATTTTGAAATTTTTCTATTTTAAGGGCTTATTTTACAATTTTAATTGCATATTTTATCTTTTAGTGCATGTTTTTTTCAGACATTTTTGAAATATCCACTATTGTCTACTATAATATAAGAAAAAAATATTATATTTTTAGTTTTGATTGATATCAAAATAAATTAATAGGTGTATACTTTGTAGGTATAAACGGTTTTCCCTCCCTAGTATGAAATTTGATCAATAATCGGGGAAATAAAATAAGTATACCAAAATAAAATTTTAAATAATTTAATACATTTCTTAAAATATATTGTATTAATTAAATGTTTAATAAATAATTTTTTTTCTAATTTTTTTGTGCATATTTTAACATTTTAGTGCATCTATTTATGCATATTTAAGATTTTTTAGCACATATTTGGTTGGTTGGTTTTCAATGCATTTAAATTCACGCTGTACTAATGAGTAATGAGTATAACGACTAATTGGTTAATTTTATTAAACGCGACTAAAAATGTATTAGCTAAGAGAATAAACTATTCTATTACAGCAAATTATTATCGAACCCGGACATTTCAGAATTTTTGCTCATTATTGATTATATAATGTTGGTCTACAGTTTCTACTTTTATCAACTTGGATCTTATTCTTATTATTTATATATCTGAAAAAGATAATGAACCCCACTAAGAATCTATTATTATATACTTGTGTTGAAACTAAAATAGGTAATATTGTATTGAATAAGTATAGTATATCTATTATCTAATACCTACATCAATACGTCATGTGTATTATTATTGCGTATCGAGACATTTAGCAATTCAAAATAAAGATAGCTTAGGTACTTTTAACCAATATTATCAGTATTTTCATTGACTTTTGTACCAGCAATTGTCCTTCTGTTCTTTTTTTATACCGAGTTAGTATTTTTGAAAAATATTAAACGATAATTATCTAATAGAGTATAGACCATATACAAATATATATAATACAGTAAACTCGTAGTTGTGCTTATATATATAAAAACATACGTATTACGTGTTATAACTTATAATACATATTATTATTATTATAATATGTATATTGTATACCAACAATAATTATAATTCTTTTATCAGTTATCGATACTTCAAGTTGATAATAAGTTCTATACAACAAATATGAACGTAAATTGTAAATTTGAAATACAGTATAGAAATTAGGTAAAATAACCTTATACCTTATAATATTAACGATTTTAGACAATCGGGTAAGTACATAAAAAATTATTTCTGAGTGGATTGAACCCTCAAAGCCCCAACATACATATACGCGCTTGATCTAAAAATAATAACTAAGTTAGTAATATTGCCTACATAATTAGACGATTGTAGACTGTAGTCATTTACTATTCCTGCTGGAGCGCTGGAGCAGACATTTTTTAATATCATTTTTAGATTTATTTTAATTTTTATTAATATACTTCGAGTATCAAGTATAATATATAGTTACATGTTTTTGGTTTAGAATTTTAGATCCTAAATTGATATCTATTCAAAATTAATAAAATTATATTATAAAACGTTTTATTATAATAAATCGTATGAAAATCCACGCAAGATACAGAGATTTATTGACTTGTATCTTTTAGGATTCGCTAAATTCGCTTACATTCCTATTTATTTTATTCTCGTGTGTATCGTATGTGGTATTTTCTAGGTTTATTAAATTCTTTTTATTTTTTAAACGAATAATATGTGACTCCAAATTGTTCTATTTATCAGTCATTGCAGTACCTATTACACGAATTGCGATTAAAAGTATAATTAAATAATATTACAGTTTTAAATCAATTAAGTTAATTGTTTGTAAAACCACACAAAATTCACATTTATTTTTGTTTATTCATTTTTAATTACCTGACTAATCACTTGATTTTTTTCTTTACCTTTTCTAAACTGTTGGACTTTGTTATTATGAATAATAATATTATAAATTTCAATTACGTTTAATAAGATTTATTAATTATTATTTTTAAGTTATATTATAAACAAAAGTGGGGAAATCACTCTGGTAGTGTCGATTATTGAATGATTTGAATATATCTCATCATTGAGTAAGTCAATATATAATATAATAGATGTATTAAATTTGAATCTAATGATAAATCATAGTATACAGAAAA
This sequence comes from Rhopalosiphum nymphaeae, assembly GCA_036289425.1. Taxonomy (NCBI): domain Eukaryota; kingdom Metazoa; phylum Arthropoda; class Insecta; order Hemiptera; family Aphididae; genus Rhopalosiphum; species Rhopalosiphum nymphaeae. Next base: position 4,790,272 of record JAZAQC010000021.1, on the reverse strand, counting down.
TGATTCTGAGTGGTGGCGGTCTGTAAACTTCTAAGGAATTTTTATTTTTGACCCATTTTTGGTATAAAGATATTGATTACATTTTTAATTTAATTTAACAATATTTATTAATATCCACTAACGTAAAATATTTATACTAATAGATTTTTTGTGGAAATTTCAGGTAAATATATTATTACAGTTAACATTATTTGCAGTATTACATTGTATTTATTGTGTATCATGATATGAACATATTATATACTACAATTATGCATGTTAATCTATATGGCTACAAGGCTACATATTATACCTATTTATGTTTATTGTTAAAAGATACTAATTATTACTTTAATTTTCTTTTAGTAAGTATAAGTATACAGTATATAGTGTTCAAATAATTCTAAAACCTATCGATAAAACTAATAAATTGAGATAATTATAAATATAATGGTTAATATTGTAGAATATAGTATGCTCCTAAAAATTTCCAGACCTACATCCTATCGTTGCTGTTGCAAGCCTTGGGTACATCCTACAAGTTCACATCGGAAAACGGAATTCCGGGATACTGAGTGATTTATTATTTTGATTTTTACTGCGATAAACACGCACAAAGTTAAAATTGGCCGTCCCGCGTACGAGTTGGAATTGAATCGTATTTTGTTTTATAAACAAACACAAATATTTTGCAGTTTTAAACGATACACAATTAGTTCAACGAAATTAAATATATAGATTATTAATTAGTAATTACTAATTACTATAAGTAATTTATTGCAACAACCGATACGAATTCCATTTAATTTATAAGATAAGAACGTATACCATGAACGTGTACATATCTATATAATTTATTATGTAGGTAAGACATATTATAATATGTATACATATTTACATGTTGCATGTATAATTTATATAAAAAAAAACCAACAATTGCAGAAGTTTAAACATTTGATTACAATGCATACGCCATACCGATTTATGTATACACATTAAAATCAAAGCTGTATTATACAATTTTAATTATTTATCGAATTTTAAATTGGAATCCGACATAATTATTTCATTATAATATTGTCGAGTTATATTTATCTGTCTGTTAAACATATAGGTATAAGTGTTAGATGGATATTATAAAATAGGTTTAGAAAGGTGGGTTTACCGTAAATGAGTTGGGTAGATGAACAAAAAATGTACAGTACTTACTACTTACAGAAATAGTGAACATTTTCGAACTTACTATTTGTAATGACATCATTACTCAAAAAAATTACTATCGCGGATCCATTTTACGTATCATACGTACTTGTATGTATAATAAACGTGAACACAGGGCTGTGAATTTGATGATTTTACATAGGTACCACTAGGAATAGGTATCAAATAATTTCATTGTGGTTTAAAAAAAAAAACGAGCAGCAAGTTTTATTTAACCACATTGTCATTTTCTATTCAGAATATGAAATTTTATTCTACACATTTTTTAATAAATTTTATAGTCTACTGCGTACATATAACAGCATACAGCTGTTATTTTTGTTTTTATTACATATTTGAGAGGAAAATAATTTTGCGTTTTATATATAATCAAATATTTTGGATAAACGATTTTTTATAAAAAGTTTATTTTTAATAAATACTTTCGAAATTTTTTTTTTTTATTACATATCTATATATTTTAGATTCTAAACGGAGAGCGTATGTAATGTATTGATTTTTCAATTATACGTGTTTTTATTTTTATGTTTAAACTCTGAAAATACTATTTCTAAAAAAAAAATTCTCTGCTAATCAATTTTGATAAAAGTTTATTGTACCTATATACATTGGATTTAGATGGAACTTTTGAGAGCTCAAAATTGAAAGTTCTCAGTACTTTTTAAAATAATTGGCGATTACTAAAAATAATACGAGTATTTGTTAAAATTTTAATATTATTATTAAAAAAGTTGTGTAACCTTGTTTACTACAGTTTTTTAATTAGTAACTTATCAGCTTTTAAAGTTTAGAAGGTTTGATACGACTAGAGAAGTGATGAGTTTGCTGTGCCACTCCACTGTCTCTACTCAATAAATTTAATATTTACATTTATTTAAATGAAACTTATTAATGACCTATACTATCGCAAGAAATTCAATTTGAATGTATTGAAATCTTAGAAATATATTCTTAAAGAATGAAACTAAAAATACTATAATTTAGAAGAGTAATAACTAAAACTGCAATAATATAAGAATATTAAAAAAAAGATAATTTATTTTTCAAGAAAAGTGGTTACTTTTAAAGTAATCACTCTGTGCCTCTGTTTTCTATTAATACTTGTAATATAACTAATATATATAATATGCATACACATGTAAATAACCTAATAGATCGAAGACAATGACGTGATGGAAATACTATATATACTACGGCATTATTATTTTGATTGTTCAAATTTCGTTTATAAATTACGCAAGATAAAATATTTACGCTCATAAATAATAAATTATTATGTATCATGCCTTATTAGTTATTCTTATTACCTATACAGATGGCTAGAGTATACATATATATATAAAGGATATAGGTATGTTGTAGTAATTCATGTTGATGCCGGCATAAATATTGTTGTATTCATAATATAATATAATATATACTTATTATTTCTAACACTATATTAACATTTATGAAAATATTTCTTGGGCATAAATATTAAATGGTTAATAATCAATATTTTTTTTATTATTTATTATCGTAATCATATTTAAAATTGTATACATTTGTTAATGACAATATGCATTCTTAATTCCTTAATTCAAAGCAGAATATTGTTTCGGGTATTTTAATGATAAAAATATTGAAAATTTCGAATTTTGAAGGAGTAGATTATGATTAGGGTTCGGTAATTGTTGCATACATTTGCATGTTTTTTGTGTATCATTAAATGTATTATTAAGTAAGTTAGAAAATATCAATTTCACGTTGCGATACGATGAAAAAATAACAAAAGCTTATAGTGCATATTTTACATACTTAGTGATTTTGTAGTTTTTAGGGCAAAGTTGATTATTTATAATATAATTTAAATATTTGATGATAAAAAAAATAATACATTCATTTTGAGAGCCTTCACTATAAAAACCCGAAATGGAAGATAATTTAACATACATATTTATAGTATATACGTTCAAATTTTTAACTTATGTAACGGAGTATATTACGAAACTTGAAATACAAAATAATCCATTATTATCTGAAATTCTGAAGCATTCTCTGCAATCAAATAAATCGAAAATAAATTAGAGAAATCAGAGGTTAAAAATTTAAATGGATACTGAAGTATTTCAAAAATTAAATTATGAAATGCAAATAAAAAAGCAGATTTAATACAAATTAAAATTTTATATTTTCTAAAATTAATTTTTGTTTAAATTATGCAAAAGAAATATTTTCAAAAGCGTTAGTTTTTTCTGAAATAATGAATGATATCTCATGTTAACTGGATTACCCGACACCCATTCGCCCCGTATTCTCGTAGTAATACCAATCATTATTCTATTTATATTATAAAAGTTAATATATTATATTGATACGAGGACTTAGTGAAATCTCAGGTATGATATCCCGCACTCAATAACTCTCATGAAAAGGTACTACGGGTGCTGGTACTTTTTTCTATTTCTTGCATTATAAATACTTTATTTATTGTAGAGAATGGGGAGCTTCCCTTCCCTTATCTATACAACTGCTTAAGCTAAATATTTTGAATCTGCATCATATATAATTTATGATTCACTCATTGTACATAAGAAAAAATATGATGGATATACGCAGAAACGACTCGAGGAGGACCGTACTGTACCTTTATAAATTATAAGTAATATAATCATCCCTTTCTAGTACTTATTTGCATCAACGATAGTGTACATTATTTTGCGAATTTTCACGCAAGTATTATAATAATGTTGTATCGCCGCATAGATCACACGATCAGCTCGTTACAACCTATTTATGTATAGCTACACCTGTAATTTGTGCGTCGCAATCAAAAAGCGGTGCAGCGATGGTTGTAATATTATATTATACTATAATCATTATAATAAACACGTGAAAAAATCCGAAGTTTAGAGGAGCTGTTCGCGAGCCGCGAGCACAATGTATAATTGATGTTAATGAACCCTAATTTGTTATTATTCGCCGACTCGGCGAGGCCTCATCGAGCGCGCTACCCAGGCAGTCTTATATATTATTTATTACTATAATATAATAATATATATTTATAATATGATAATGTGCTTATAAACCGGTATGTATATAGAATATAGATAAAACATTAATCGTTAAAGATTTCAGCTGTATTATACACATGCTCAGTACATTATGTACATATATACACTGCATATATACTGCGTCAGTGAGGTATTTTTATTTATGGTATTTTTTTTTTCATCTTCGCGATGTATTATGTTATATTATAATATTATTGCATGCGTTGTTGTAAATTCCGTGTCAATAGTTTAATATGTTGTGGATAAAGGCGCGGCGCCGACGAACACGAGTCACGTACACAGCCACACACACAGGTACGCGCGCGTATATGCTATATTAATATTATGTATATAATATTATGTAGGTAAATATAAATACTAAATACTTACTTATTGTCGATACGAGACGTTAACGAAAAGGATGGTTATTAATAAGTCGCAAGTCACATGAATAGTCGTATACAATAATACTGCATACGTGTAATGCTTATACAATGGTAATAATAACGCATATTATAGTTTTACGCTTTATTATATTATATTGCACTGTGCACCATCGAGGATACAAATAGTACTCATACGACAGTTCTGTCACTCCTATGTTAGTACTGTTAGTAGATTTAAATGCATATCCGTATAGGGCACCACTCACCACTCTGTCACTCTGGCTGTGTGTTGTACCCCACATCAAATTTTGGGCCCCCCGTACTAAATGTATTTACGAGCCTATATACGGCAATACAGTAAACTTACAATAATAAAAATGTACCACTAATTATTAAAAGTCAAGAATAGTAAGCATTTTGAATGTATTAATATAATTTTTATTACAATATTATTTTAATGAAAAAGGAAAAAAAAATTGACTCGATTTTATGGAGTAGGTAATACATTTTTGTTTAATAAAATGTATTACAAGGAAATTGCCAAACCGTGTAAGGTGTAAAGATTGATTTGTTTCACTCCAAATTAATAAATTCTGAATGGTGATTATTTGATGATTTCGTCTAGAGCACAAAATTAATAAAAAATTTACCGTTTAGAGAACACCACACATGGATACGTAACCGACTGACGACTGATAGAACGCGCTGTTAGGTGTTTTCACGATAGTTTTATCCAAGTTTTCACCAATAGAAGAGAATTTTAACTGTGTGTAGCGTTTTTATTTTTTTGACGAGATCAATATATCAAGAATTATTTAAGTTCGGAAAACGTAAAAATATCACATTTTTTAACATATATAATTTTTTCTTATTAATGATATCAAACAAATAAATACGCTACAATCACCCATGGACTTGATAGTACTGTACATTTTTTAGATTTTGAGTAGAGCGACGCATGTATTGACTACTCAATGATTTATGGTGTGTTTTTTGTGTCTGAAAAACACTTTTTTCTAGTAGAATCGTTTTTCATCATAAAAAATAATTTATTGTTGAATTTAAATTTAACACATCCATTAAACTATTAAAGTGACCTGCAAGCTGTAATCACATTCTTTATTGAATATTCTATTTAGAACTTCAAACGTGTGTAGTATAATTTACTCGTATTGTAAAGCTTATCGGTAGTCGGTGAAAATAATTATTACTATAAAGATATTTTATACTATATCTAGTATATCTGAATATTATCTGTTTAATATAGAGGCTCGTACAGAAAAAAATATTTTGATGGGGTTTAAGGTTATTTATATTTTCATACTTTAATAACAACAAATTCATTGACATAAACCATTTTTACTCAATAAAAATGTACATGGTAATTTTCTTGAAATTTTAGAGTGTAGTTAAACCCATAAGGCCATAACCAACCCCTTATGGGTATGCGCTTGATAATATAACTGAACGTCAAACATCAGCGTGAATGTGATAAGATTTAGTGCGCCATGACAATTTAGTAAAAGAAAAACGTGTCGAAAAAGTTGAAAACCACTGACTTACACCACCATTACTGGCTATAGTCCGTGCATCACCATCACTTATATATAACAGTTGTAGGTATAGACATATAGTTAGGTTAAGTACTTGGAGTGAGAATAAAAGAAATTTATTTCAAGAATACTCAATAGGATCCCTCTTCACACTTATATATTATTATATGGATAGGCGTGCGTTCTATCAAATGCCGTATTAGGCCATTTACTGTAAACGTATATCGTGTTAAATACCTATATGTAATACATTTTATACATTTATTTGGTCAATTAGTTCTCTAACGATGTTCGATCTTAATTATATTGATTTTAAAACCATATATTTATGCTGATAAATTTTATTTGTATCCGTGGCAATTCTCCCGTCAATCAACAAAACACGCGTGTGCACAATATTATTTATGATACCACGTGGTAATGACACGTTTGCGTACGTGTACAATGACATCGAAATGGATTAGTTAAAACTTAAAACTTAAAACGCGTAAGAAACTTTAAATTGATGATGATACTTATTTTATTATATTTATGATACTTGACAAATAAACCGAATACCAATCATTGTCTAAATTATTTTCACTATGGATTTACGTCGTGAGCATGGACATTACAATCATTACATATTATAAAATGCAAGATATAGACACATAATAATTAATAAATATAAATATAGGTATATTATATATGCATAATAGGTGACACTGTATTGCCTATTGGACTAGAAATCTTTTTAGTCTGTTTTGGATTTTGTTCTTGTATATATATATATTAAGTTATTCAATAGGTTTAACATGAATATATTATAATATATTCATGCATCCTTTGGATCTTAAGGTTTTACGTTCCTTACTGAGTGGCTATAGCATATGTATTATTTTCAAATATAAACTATATACAATAATATAGATACTCTGCATGTACGTCTACAGCATCTGAAGTCTGAGTCACCGTAGTCACACACCATGCGTGCTGCTGCAGTATATAAATGTACATAAATGATTCGAGTCAATCGAGTCCGATGATAATTTTTGAATACAAACCAAAGGTCATCGTACGACAAGTATAAAGTTTTATTACGGTTGACATACACAATAACTAATAAGATATATACATATAATTGTCAACATTAAAAATCAGATAATTCCGGAGTTAATACGTGACGTGCAGGGTACAGGACGAGGACAGCAGGACAGAAGAATGAATCTGTAATATAATAGATAAATAGTTACTATTAATAAAATTCGTGCGTGCTCCATACATCAAACGGTAGTATAAAGTGTATGTGTGTATAATATTCTATAGTATATAATATTTATATCTGACTATTAATGTGTAAAATAACGAGAAAACGGATAGATACAGCATCAAAATACACGGTTCAATTGATATAAATGACATGATACACACATAAAGAAAAGCACATGATTTTGACACATTTACAATCTGTGTGATTAATTTACTAATTTATTATTTACAAAATTAAAAATTAACTTGTAAATGTTAAGATATTTTTGTTATACAGTATATATTTTGAGAGATGATATTTTGTGCTAATTTCTTAATCAAGCATGACATATCAACTTCATATAATATTTAATATTGATATTACAACACTAAGACTATTCTATTATAGCTCAGTAAACAATATTATAGTTTTCTTTATTTTATTATAATGGATTATCAAATTGTTATCGGATAATGGTGAATGATTAAACATATATTTACGACTTTACAAAGAGCATGGACATATATTTTTATATGTTTTATATTTTTTTATAGAAGTTTATATCTATAGAATAGACTAAAGTCAATGATTTAGCTAATACAAATACCGGATATCTAAATTCCTAGTTATTTCCAACATTAATCACTATATAATATATAATTATATAGTATACTCAGTATAGTTATAGTGTTCTACTATTGTATTTTTTTTTGCAATCACCTATCCATATTCTTGGTTAATTTTCACTTAATTTATTTAGAAACAATAAAATTGAAAAAAAAATACTGCTTTTAAGTGAATTTCCTCTATTACAGAAGATCAGATGTAATCAATATCTGTTATAGTAAATCTCAGATTTAAAATTTGTGATAGGTATGTCCCATATTATTATAATGTATCTATTGTTAACAGAAGTAAAAGAATTAATCGGCGAAGATCTGACAAAAAACAATCGGTGGACTGTAAGTAGTAAATATGATGTAATATATCACTAAGAATAAAGAAAGTGTCGTTGATGAAATATTTAATTTTTTCTTACAAAAAACCGTGGACTCGAAAAAATCTGTAAACTGTAATGATGTCTTGTATTATTCTAATAGGTATATATACTTATAATTAAGGGACGGATTTCAATGCAAATTGCATTTTTTTCTGAATGTCTGAAAACATTGCTTTCCAAGCACATAGTTCATTCCACGCATCGAAGAACTAAAAAATTGTAACTTTTATTTTGCAATTTTTTGACATTTTTAGTGCATTTTTTATGTTTATAAGTTATTTTTATATAGGAATTAATAAAATTCGATAAAAATTAAGCTATATCTGATTACACAGTGCTATTATGAAACACAGGGTAAAAGTATAACGAAAGTATTTATCTAAATTGTATATTCATTTTTGGAAATAATTTTCAGGGTAAAAAGAGGATAGGATAACTAGAAGATGATGAAAATGATACAAATAATTAATACCTAAGAATAAAAATTTATACAATTAAACAAATTTTTTCAATGTTAAAAATAATTTTAAAAGCATTTTTTACATCATTTTTTCAAAAAAATGTCTGTTATAAATGCATTAAATCGTATTTTTTTTAGGCATTTTTCTTGTTTTTTTAGAGCATTTAAGTCTGTTTCCTACTTATAATATATATATTTATATACATAATACATTATACACTAAATAAAAAGTAAGACTCACGTTATTATATTTATTTTGTAGTTTCATAATACAATTTATAAAAAAAAAAACCTTTTATAAACTCACTATGCTATCTAAACTTCTTTAGTTACACCCTCTGGGACCGATTTTGTATGTGTAACATGGTCATTGGACAATGGTCATTCATCATATATAGCAAGACAAATACAAATTACAATTTTGTATCTTCTAGCTATGGACATCAAAATCGATTTCATATATAAGTACAAACACGTTGTCGTAAGAATAAACGGAGAAAAAATAAACCAACTGACGTGAACGTCATTAACCGTCAAATAATAAAAGAAAAATTAAATAAAAACGAAACGTAGATTACAATTTCAGAAAATATTATATCATACTAGATTATGTTTATACCGTTTTGTTATGTATTTCTATATTCCGTTTTGGTAGTTGAGTAGTTCAATGATCACTTATTGGATTAGCAACAAGTTCAATTAATCATGTTCCACTCAATCGATCAGAATATATTTAGAAAATCTCACAAATACAATTTTTACATTTGTTCACGACGAACAGTTTTACCACAACGAAGTAGAATTTATTTCAACATCGACAGTAAATTATAATATTGATTTATTATTTTATTTTTAGTACCTACCTATAGAATAATATTAAAAGAGTATCAAAACTATACATAACACAATATAGATTATAGGTAATCACTAAAAGTTTCTTTAAAGCGGTTGAAAATATATGTATTTATTAAAAAAAAAAACCACTTAAATTTATCACTTCTGCTTTATAAATACTTGTAATAATCAGAAAATAATGATGAAATATGATCGTTATTATATTATTGTAAACGATGAATCGTAGCAGCTCAGAAATTCACAACTGGTCGATAAAATAAATTGATACTTCAATCCATCAATTGTTATTTTAGTTTATTCGCCAGCGTTATGTACCTACTAATATAGCAGAAGCGTCTCAAACTAAGATTTATTTATACAAGACAAGAATAATACAATAAGTTTACAACCATTTTTTAAACGACATTCAAATATGGTCTTAGAATTTAGACTGCGATTATTTCGAAATAAATATTCCAAAATCTAAATGCATTTAAAATAATATTGAAAAAGATATGTAGATATCTGAAGATAAGTAACTGTGGGATCGCAATAGGTAATACTTAAAAACGTATTCTCGAATTACCGTCATATTACAATAACATTTTATCATTAAAAGTATTTTATAATTAATACACATAAATACATAATGTACCTATAATAATTTTTTTTACTGTAATTATTCAATTCAATAATGATTTATCGTATAATATTTTAAACTACGCACTTTTAAAATAGATTAATATACTAAGTTATTATAGTTTACTATACTTAATTATTTCTATACGGTGTTTTGTATTCACTATTAAGTATCAAAATATAATTATAATTATAATACAATAATTGATCAAAAACACATCATAATAACAATAAATAAGCCAAATAAAAATTCGTAGTTTATGTATATTGATATTAAATTAAATTCAATAGAAAAAAAAAATATGAAAACAATTAGGTACGTTTTAACGTATTGAATGTTTATTGATAACTTCTGCGTTAAATTATTGTCCAATTAAATTAAAAAGACGTTGTTTTATTTACAAATCGGTTAATTAAAAGTAAGAAAAATCTTCAAGTACTAAATGACAGACCTACATAAAATTTTAATGTATACAAATAAGAGATATTTTAATTGTTATTTTTAATTATATATAAACAAAAATTACTAAAAGTATAATTAATAATTAGCCTACCAAATTATAAAGATATCAATTGATGATTGATACTACTTAGACACTAAACTAATGTTTTAAAAATGTAATAGTATAATAGAATAATATAAATTATTTAACGTGATGGTATGAATTTATTTAAAAAATCTGATAGTTGATATTTTCTTCAAGGCATAGTAAAATATTGAATCATATATAAGATGATTCCTCACCTTTTCTTTAACAATGGAATATTCAAAATCTGATTTTAGAATTTTAAATGCACTTGAAGATTATATTTTGAATACTTGAAATTATTTTTATATCACTTAAATCCTTAAGTATTCAAAAATATAATCTTCAAGTGCTGTACTTCAATATTTCAAAATCAGATTTTTAATAACTGCATTATTAAAGAAAAAAAGAGAAATTTAGTGAATCATTCTTTATATGTTTTTAAAATTATGATTAAAAAAATGTGTCAACAAGATTACCATGGCATCGTAATTACATAAATCAGTTGCTAGGGGTAACACAACAAAAATTCCGAATAAAAAAAAAGTAATAATAACAGTGGGCATAGACTAAAATATGTAACGAATTTGGTTACGTCACAAAATCGGTCAGAAAAAAAGTTGTATGCAGCTCAAAAACATATCAATTTAAAAAAAAAATATTAAGAAAATGTGGCATTCGTTAAAATAATAACACGTATAGTGACAATAATTATAAAATATAACAATGAACATACACAATCACACAATCTAATCATATATTATAGAGATATCTCATATGTATAGAGGAATGAATTATATACAATTTAATAATACATTTTCAAAAATCATTCTTTGAATATATATATATATCACACAAAACGGCGTTTGAACGAGAACGTAAGCTAATAATAATACGTCTCAAAAAAAGAAATTCTCCGGAAAGTAAAATTCTTTCACGTGTTTCTATATTTTGCAAAATACATCTCAGCGAACAGATTTTTTTCTATTCACAGTCTATTGCAGCACGACGTTCGCCAGACAAATTAATCCTATATAGTGCAACGAGCCGTGTGTTATAAGCAAACATTCAGTGTTACAGTGTAGCGTGTAATAGATTTGAATTTTAACAAGGGGAAAAAGAAAAAAGTTGTGTAATTAATATATTAAATTGAATAAACGCGTGTAATGAAAATAAATTGAAAAGCTCAAACTCAAATCGCTGTAAAGTCTCGACTATTTTAATATTATTACATCATATTAAAGTTATCAATGTAATTGCATAAAAAATTTTACTATAATAACAAAAGAATCCCCATATGTGGACATCATAATGCATAACAATAATATAATAACTTCGAAACAAAAAAAAAAAAGGTAATATGATACTTTTTCTATGAGTTTGGTATTATTCGTACATAATATATGATATACGCCACGTATTGTGTATTATATTATGATTATATTTTATGAATATATAATGTAGTCTTGGGTTATATGTTTTTACAATATTATTACTATACAATACGTCAGTAAGAGACTTGTTGGGTCCGCAATAGCTGCAGCAGCGAAGTCATTATTTCGATTTTACTTTGCACTTGTAAATACGCGTACGTGCACAAAATATTCATGGGACAAAAGTAATTATATTCTTTGAATTATTATAATATTGTACTAATCCCACATACATCCGTCCGAAGTCCAAATGTTCGCGCTTTCGTCCTACGCGGCAAATGTCAAACGTTGCGATCACGCAATTCGCATAAGAAAACGCAGACAAATAGACAAAATTATGCGATATTTGTTTATGATATATTATCGTAATATACGTGTTCCGGGCTTATGGCACAAGAAAAGCTAATAGAGCGCAGACGCGCAGCAGCCAACTGGCAACTGGACATCTGCAAGTTGCAGCTAGGTTTGCCCAGAAAAAACCAAATTCAACTTAAATTACAGGTTAGTCAGTCACCAAGCACGATATCCTGTTTTCCCGCACTATTTTATGCCTGGGCAAGGATAATATAATAGAGATCTATATAATATTGTTTATGAGCCCAGAAAAACTGCACGACTGGCATCCCTTTACACAGTGTTGTAAACGATCAGCCTGCTTATTTAATCTTGAAAGAGAATGGAAAAAAAAATATTTTTTTTTTGTTCGTTTCCCATACGCATGCGAATTTCATGTTACGGCGGGCGTCAGAATGTCTATTGCGCAGTAGACGTACATAATATTATACTTGGAATTTTTATGTTAACACGTTATCATAACATTTTTAGCACATTACAGTCATTATACTATTGGTGTCAAAGAAGAATGTATATTTACTGCACTAGACCGATAAACGCAAACGAGCGAATAGTTATATAATATTTTGATATGTATAGTATAGTCCCTACTATAAAGGAGATATTATTATAGAAATCTATTCTGATGACTGATTTTCCTCAAAAAATGCGAGCAAAATTTTCAATTCAGAATTTTATTCCACTCATCCAAATATTTGTTCATTAATTGAAAAAGATATCCAATATGAAATATATTTAAGACAATGAAGTGTACACATTTAGTCAAGCTAAATAGGAAAGTCAATTGGTGAACAAAATTTAAATACCACATTGTTCACATTCCATATTATTTTAATTTATAAACATTTATTTTAATTAACTTCAACTTATTTAATATTTGGTTAGAGTGGTTTGAACATTATACACCCATTTTATTAATTATTAATATTATTGACAAAATACGTAAATAAAACATAACTTTTTGGTTATTGATTATGTACGCAGTATAAATTAACTAGGAATCGAATTTCTTGATGATTTAGTACCTAATATAATTTATAAATAAAATCGTACATTTAAATTCGTCTAATTTAAACAATATAACAATTATAAATATTAAAAACATTAAAAGAAATAGGTTTCAATTGTTTTTAATAATACCTATATTTTAAGAGAAAACAATTTTTTTTTTAAATTTATTCTTATACTGATATAATTTACAATTAAGTAAATTACTTGATTTACGAATTCGTAAATCAACAGTCATGGCGTAAAGTTTAATTTTTTCATCAGTTTACACTAATTTGTATTTTATTATTGTACAGTTAGTAAAAAATTTATAGGTATGTATATTTATTAAACATACAAATTATTATTGATGTTTCCGAAAAAAGAAAATGATTATAATATAATTAGATATTTAGATAAAAGAAAATCATTATAAAGCAAGGTGGAGTGGCAAAATTAATAAATTCAGCCTTGTTCATAAGATTTATCTAATTAAAAACTTTGCGATACCGTTCATTACATTTTTGCGATGGAAAAAAAGATAAGACAATAACACCTATTTATTATGACTACGAGTGTCAAAAACAACTAAGGTAAACTGACATAAAATGTTTATCATAATTCACAATCTTGTAATATTTGTAGATAGAGGAACGATAGCTATAGAAAAATATTAATATTTGCTGAAATCATGTTGCAAAACCTATATTCGTTACCAATATTTTTTCTATTTTATTTATTAAGAATTTAATATACAATCTGTAAAAAAAACAATTTACAATAAGCTAAATAAGCATATTATTTAATTAGACAATATAAGACACGACAGGTATAAATAAAATAAGTCACCCTTCAGCAGTGCTACTTGTTTTACAGGATTATTAGCGATATTAATCACAATTTATAAATCATATAATAACAATAACAATTAAATTAAAAGGCGGTAGCCGATAGGTATTATTGTAATGTCAAAAAAAATCACTTTTAAAAAATGATTAATTATATTTAAAACAATTGTAATACGTACATATAAGTTAAGCATAGATGTATTATTAGAAGAACCCGAACAACGTATAATATTTTTCAAAGTCAAAGCATGTACTTTTTGTGATGAAGGTGTAACAATATTATATTATACAGTGAACGACACATGGGCCGATAAAGCGGACACGACGACGCACTTTCTGCGTACACTAAAGGTACAAATTTACAATCGTCAATCACGGAACGGGACATCGAAACGATAGACGACTGACTTATACCTTTGGATACAATAATCAACAATTTTAAAAGAACGATTTAAATTAGGGGCGTATTTATGGCGGGGAGGGGGCTGAATTATAAATAATAATAATAATAACAACTCGGACGCAAAATAATGTAGTTATGCATTAAACAATGCATGCGTTTTAATTTTTCGGATTCCATAAAATGACGGTAGAAAGGGGTAAAACTTTATTCCAGACAACGCTGAAGAATTTTATAGATATTAAAGTTTCCGACACGACATTTTTTAAGTTAAGTTCTTCTACACAAGTTTTTGTCGAAAATAAGCTCCCAGGGTGTCTTAAACAAGTTAATGATTAGTAAAATGTTTACTCTGCTGTCTACCTGTATATATAGTCTATTTCTATCGTATCTTATTGTCATTGAGTATACGTCAGTATGATGACTGTATTCAGAATAAGATTCAATAATAAATTATTGTATAGAAAATAAGATTCTGAAACAGTATGTTAATCGTTACTCGTCAGCAAAATGAATTAGTTGGTACTTCAGGAAATCAAAAGTAAAATTTTTTAAATTAAATTTTAAAAACAAGGATTTTTACTGAGATTCTTATAATTTTATACATGCATGGTAAAATTTTTAATATATTTTTGATCTATTTTTAAGCATGAGAAATTATTGATATTTTTTTAATTCGTTTTCTATAAATGACGATAAAACATTATTCATAGAATCAAATATTTTTTAAATTTAGTACAAATTATCATATGAATTATTCATATATTTATAACAAAATATTAAAAATACAAAGGCACATTTTTTTATGAAAGCATTTTAAGTTAAATTTTTTACAAAATTAGTCAAAATCAAAAATAATTTACAAACTACAAGTATTTTGCAGTAAAATAATTATAAGATTTTATTTATTTTATATTTATACTATAATTATTTTTGTGTAATTGAAAAAATACTAATCGTAAATTTGAACCATTACGTATATTATTTTCTCATAACTATATATGTATAAAAAGACAATATTTCCAATACATCAATGTAACTTATCATTTATTATAATTTATCACAATTAGAAAAAATATAGGTATATTACAAAATATCTTTAGAAAATAGGTACAAATATATAGGCAAAGCGACCTCCCTTTTTTTTGTTAATTAAACATAATATAGGCAATATTGCTATGTTCCATCATTTATTATTATAATATGATTTAATATTACAACAGTGTCTATTAAACAATATTTAAGGGATTCGAAATAAGTCAATAATCCATTGCCCAAGACGGAAATAAAGCCGTATAATCTAGTTTATATAGGTGTCCTAGTTTTGTATAAGGGCCAAGGGGAACAAATTAACTAACAATTTAAAGAAACCACTATGAACTTAATAACAGATATTAAATATTTTAATATACAAACGCTTCACTTCACTTATTACAGCCTACAGAGTACAGGATACATAAGTATCGTATGTTTTAAACGTTGACAATAAAAAATACGTTCTCAAAAATACGTCTGTCGAATTGAATAAAAAGCACAACTACATAAAGATTAACAACCCAAATACCATATTACCATAATTATAATAATATGTAAATTATGGCTATTAGAATGTTAAATAGCGATGATACGCCTACGGGAAAACCACAATACTAATATATAAATAAAGCTACACAAATAATAGTATTTTAATTTATTTTATCATTGATCGAAGCACAATTTTAGTTTTTTAGAAAAATTATAAGGCATTTTATTTTTACACACGTTTGATAAATAACATTAACATAATATACGGTCGACCAAGCATTCTCACCCTTATTTTCATTTCGATCATGAATTGAATCTCAAGTTCTGATTTTTGGAATTTTTAAGTATACTTATATACTTAAGGACAATATTTTTAGACACTCAGATTTTTAATGACTCTATCAGTTTATTACAAAGTATATTTTATGATATTAATTATTTACTATTAAAGTAATTTATTTTACTATTATAGACGAAATAAATACATTTATTATTTATTATTATTTAGTTATAATTGTAATAGTACATATTTATATCATTTTTTATATATTATTGTTATTACATTTCGAGTCAATACCGTCTGACTATAGAATAGCATGAATAGATCTGTGGCATGAATAAGCAATAGCTAGCTTAAATGAATATCAATGTTTTGAAAATGTCTATATAAATAATAATAATAATATACATAAAAGTTTCAAGTCCCCAAGATAAGTATTATTATATTTAAAAAAATAATTCAAATTACAATTAGTAATTATTTAGAAAAAAACTAATGGTTTGTTATTGAAAAAGTATAAAATATAATTTTGTATTTTTAAATGTAGAAAAAACATGGAAATTTTTAAATGTGTATTTGGAAACGTGTCACTTCTTTAGTTTTCATCTCGCGAAATAATATGTTACTAACTAAACTAAACTAAAACGTTGCATTTTTTTCGTTTTACAAGTTTTTTTGACACCCAGACGGCCAGGCATATGAGATATTATAATATAAAATAATATATACATATAACCTATACATACATTATGTTTACATTATAATGTAAAAAAATCAAAATTGTTATGTCTGTAAATAATTGAAAAATAACTTTAAATGTTTGTTTAAATATTTGAAGAAGACTTGAAAAATCTAAGGTTATCTTTTTTTGAAATACATCAAACAAATCGATTTTATCAAAAATTATTTTTGCATAAAAATTTCCATTTCATGTATTTTTTTTTCCATTTATTAAAAAAGTATTTAAACATTTTTATGTATCCAACTACTTGCTAGATTTACTTACCTACTAGTAAAGTTATTGAAGTTAATAATCTAAGCATTTTTACTACTTCAAAAAGTGTAGACAGTAGTGTCAATACACACACACACACACACACACACACACACACACACACACACACACACACACACACACACACACACACACACACACAAGTTTGAAAAATCATTAGATCTCCACTCAGAATGTTTAATGAGTTAGTAACGCTGGATGACACTCCTAATACAAATGGTATAAACTTAGAATTTAAAAATTCTAAATTCAGAATTTAAATATTTTTAATAGGTATATAAATGTGGAAGAGGTGGGAGTCGTTCATGCTTTTGGTGAATTACTATAAATTTGTTACCAATAGACATGTCAATAAATCTAAAACAGTAAAATACGTATTGTGACTGATGTAATGTCCTCTATAACTTATCCGTTTGACCAGGAAATGAATTGCCGAACATTTGACTGGTTGACTGTTGTTTAATGGGCACGCGCCGTGCAAAACCGAACCTCCTATAACATTTACATTTTTGTCACGCAAATTAAATCATTATTATTACCATTATTATATATTATTATAACATATATTAAAGTCGCGTAACAAAATATGGTATTGCGGATCACGTGCGACATGCCCGACAATATACCATCAGGCCACGGTCGGTGGGCAATTATTTTTTCGCGTTACTGCGTGTTAGTGCGTAATTATATGTACCTATTTCATTATTTAAATCCTGTTAAATTGTTGGCTATTAAACGTAAAAATATATAATTCAATAATATCATATGGGTTCGCATACAATGCCATTAATGCCAATATAATATCTCATGTCACAGCGTTACAGTTAGTTTTAGAGTAAAAAACATATAATAATTTTATAAAATCGTATATTAACATAATAAATACATTAATCACTGAAAAATAAATAAAAAAATATTATAGCAAAAAATAAAACAAAATGTGTGTTTGTTACTACAATTGTAATCAAAATTTAGTTTAGTAAAAATCCGATAAATCATTGGTTTTATATTATGATTTATTGCGCATTATAATATTATAAACTATAATAGTATGCGGTGCGTTATTTATAAAATAATTGGTATGTATCTATCCTTAATGGTAATGATAGAAGAAGTTTAAATTTTGCAGAAAGATGAACAACAAGTTGCATTTTCAGCACTTCTATAGCGTCAACGACTGCGCAATTTTTGTTCTTATTTTAATTTAAAGTTTGTGTAACAATTATATTATAGATTTATTATTTATGTAATATTCAAGATACCTACGGTATACACATATTGGTATATTATTATTTTTCTTTGCATAAAAAATAAGCTGTCTTTCGATTTTTATAATCTTATATTAATTTTCTTAACTATTAATTTGTTCTAATTTATTTAAATCCTATGAAATTGTACGTTCTACTCAATCATATTAATGAATTATTATTTTACAAAAATCGTATTTTATATGTCTACTTATAGCTGATCTTAGACATAGTTTATCATAGATAAAGTGTAATTGATAGACTAGCTACATTTTGAAGGAATTGCCGTCTCGTAATGTAACTAATATTATACTTATAATAAGTATTTATGTTTTAATAGTTTTTTCTGCTATAATTGTTGTAAATAATTGAACTTTGATTCTTTGATTACCGGTTGAGTAACATCGAATATTCGTGACCAATTTTGACCGCAATTGGTATAAGTACGGAATTTGATTTACGCAATTATTTTTGAATGCATCGAACTGATAGATGATTATGATAGTATGGATAGATAATATATTAGTATATGTAATTAATCTGTAAATCGTAATCGCAAATATATTAATAATTGGCCTTTTTAATTATTGTAATGAATATTGAATTTTATATTAATTAATCTATAAATAGATTAATGTACGTTGTACACTATACAGTGTGAATTGTAATTGTAAAATATTTATTGCGACTGTTATTGACGATACTATGAGGGATACTCATTACTCCAAATAAATATTTTAATAATATCTGTACTACCTAAAATTGTTTAAACTTTTAAAGGTTATTAGACATGTATACAAATAAAATTATGCAAGAACAAATACGTCATTGATGAAGGACCTTTTTAACGTGTTTTATATTATTTATTGATTACTATGTTATCATACAATTTTTCTGGATTGTAGTATGATCGTAATCTATCCCTTCTGGATGAATAAAATTCAATTTTAATAATATACTCGTATGACAGGTATGGATACACCATTACATTATATAATAGTTTCTATTGTTCGTAGGTAAACCATATATAAATATACAATATTTCTTTTGTCACAGTCACATTTTTTTAAATTTTTTATATTTTTTTTAGTTAATTTTAAAACCAAATAATTTATTAAATACATTAGCAATAAGTATTAAAATGTTGTACCTGTATCATCATAATAAAATTATAAAATAATATTTATATAATTCAATAATTCTTTCTTCTATGTGTAATATGTATTGTTTATATTAATCTAGGTTTTCAAAAATGTTATCAGCAATTAAATGGCCTCATATATAGAACTAATCGTTATTTAAGACACGCACAACATATTTATTAACATGCATATTACTCATAAAAATACAATTCATTATAATTTTAAAATATATCTTATTTTAAATAATATAAATAATTGTATATTGTATAATAATGCTAATGTTAATTTTGGATAAAATATTAATAAAAATTACGCTAAACAATTCATCGGTATTTTACTTACCGACAGTGTTTAACAAGGACAAAACAATTTATTACAATAATTTGTACACGTAAGTAATAGATCTACGAAGAAAAATATATGTTAATATAAAAGATTAAAAAGTATGTGTTTACAACATTTAAACACTGTATTAAAAACCACTTGTACAATCATTTCTATTAAATGTTATTTGAGTTCATTCTCACATTAAGGTAGTGATGCTTCAATAGAAGGACAATCCAATCTAAATGTTTACTTTAATATATGTAATAGACGCACACATACACACACATACACACACACACACCCACACATATATTATTATACATATACATGGTATAAATTACTGATTGCATATTTGCATTAAATATTTTTCTGGAATTAATTTAAACAAAGACGTATATTAATAAATAGTAATGATACAATATGTATATTATTTTATGCTGTTATCAACCAAAAGTAATTGTGATTAAAAGTATTGGTATATGCATTAGGTATATTGTAATCGCCTGATAGGTTTTACTTTGTTCGTACTTACCATGTAATTTAGTTAAGTAATTGTAGAAAATATGTAGAAAAACACTGTGAACACAAAATTAATATATATTTGATAATTTTATTAGAAACATTATAATATTTTTAGGTCCTAAACCATGGACACGTGAAAATGGTTAAAAAATTACTAATCGTTGATTATTTATAATTTTTCAACGTACAAGTACAACCCCATGAAAATATCTGTATACTCGTCTATATAGTTATTAAACATAAATTACTTAAATACAAATTTAATTTAGTAAATCACTAGAAATGCTTTGAGTATACTAATTTTATTGTTATCGTATAAAGTATTTAAAATAAAAAGTTTACATATTTTTATATTACAGATATGTACTTTTTTATGGTGTATTTTTATTTGAACGACACGTGTCTATAATTATAAACATTAAATGTTAAATAATTCATTGACATAAATTATGGTCTTTATTTGTTTATAATAAATAATAATTTATACGTATGATTAAAATAATAATATTGTGTGTAACATGTTTTTCCAATGGCATCTTTGAAGAAAACCGCAGAGCGATCATTACCCCCATCCCTGGGTCAAACATTCATCAAAGATAATTTTTTTTAATACATTACAATAAAGCTTACACCAGTCACACCTAAATGTTGAAATCAAGCTTAATATTGAAATTTGATAAAGTTTTGTATAATAATATACATTATAGACATATAATATATATATTGTTGCAAATTAATATTTTTAAAATAATAATTTTTGATAATGGCATTTGAAAATTAATCGTATAGAATCTAGGACTTCATAATCAATTACAGAATTTAGACGATTATACAATATAAAATTAAGACATTTTAACTATATACATATTATTATATTATAAATTATAATACCAGTTTACTAATTAATATATATCAAACTAACCTGGCTCGGCTGGCCCTGTAGACCTCGTGTGTATGTATAAATAGTTTTACATTTAAATATCTTATGAAATTTCAAAGGGAATTGCGTAGGTGTATTATACTTACCCGCCGCCTACGTCAGAAGTATTAAGCCTGCACAAAAGATTAGTTTTGCGCATTTACTACATAATAACACTATTTTTTAGTATATCTTTTTCAACGTATATCACATACAGTTTAATCACTCTATAGGTCGTATCTCGTATACGTTACAGTGTCATACGTCGGCAAATTAACAATAATAAAACAACAACAACAACAACTGGGTGGCCGCGGTGGTGATGTTGTGATGAACGATATAATATTTTTGTGACATCATTATTATTATATTGTTCCCCGTGTGCCGGCTTTACCGGGAATTTTTCTCAATAATAATTGTATGTATATATATATATATCACAGTGGGTGTAGAACTCAAAATGTGATGATTCTTCCGGAGCAGAGATCCTAGTCTTTGCACGCTGGCCTCCCTCCGACAAGGGTGTCTTCCACGCCAACGGTATATATGGCTGCTGCGAGTGACCGTGGGAACTGGATACGCGACGCTTTCCCTTCTCGCGAATCCCGAGATTGTATAATTAATATTATTTTATGGTACTACTCCAGGCCGTATGTTTTATACCCGACGCATACCTATGTTATCGATATTTTATATTGTAATTATATTAATGTATCCCACGTCGTATATTATACACAACATGATATTATTATTATACAGAGTGATTCTCCAAATACGTGTTCACCCCCTTTTTCTTCTTCAATAAGTCGCGGTTATTCAAAATCTGATATCTTAAATTTTTAAATGTACTTTATGTACTTTACTAAATGTAATAAATCAACTTTAAAGGCCCTATTTTTAAATTATTAAGATTTTTTTGTATTACTTGCGGTATCTTACGGAGATAAAAAATTCTGTTTTTAAAATGGTAATTCCCCTTTTACATAACAAATTATTCAGCGGATAACTTTTCTGAACATTTTTACATAGATATCAAAATCAAATTTCGAACGATTAGTTTTCGAGTTATTTAACTTGGTGTATTTATGATATACCTATAAACATTAATTACTTGTAAAAATGGTTTAAATATAATAAACATATGCATTAGATCCAATATTAAATATATTTTAAATTTTTGTAAGACTATTTTTAAAGACTATTATTTATACTATTAGTATAAACAGTATTTTAACAACTATAAGAAATGTAGTTCATCAAAACTATCAATAAAATTATCGACTAAATAATTTACAATAAAAAGTCGGTTCTCATTTAAAAACAGAAATTTGTATCCACACAAGATACTCACTAACAAATTCAAAAATTTTAAAATATGGTTTTAGGTATATTAAAATATTCTAAAAATCAAAATTTGAATAAATTCATTATTAAATGAAACAATGGGGGTGAGCATCCTTGGTGAATCGTCCTGTATATTATTTATGTTAACGTGTATTACAAATCATACGGAGTGTTACATTTTACACACCGATAAGGCGATAATCAACCATATTTTTGTCGCAATATTAAACGTGGTTTCGAAACCTCTCACAACGACAATCTAAAATATCATGATAATATATTCAATTGAACAATGGTCAGGAAAAGAACACCTTTGTGTAAAATGGTCGATAATCATCGAAAAAATGACTATATAATATATAATATAGGTACTATAAGTTTTACTGTAAGAATTTTTATTATGCATATACCGCAGTAGGTTGCATATTTTGCAAGGCGACGCCATTAATTGTGAAAAAATACATTTGTATTTCCTAAACTCAATTTTAAAATTATAGTGTCTTGGGTTAAATGAAATATGAATCACTTTGTATGGTCGATAAACCCGTGTACGTTCATAACACGAAATTCCAAACGTTCAGCGGTTTTAATTTTTTTTTTTGTTAAATGTATATAATAACTTCAGTAGTTCGGAACGGAAAAAGTATGGAAAAAAATTGCATTCAAATTTCTATGAATTCATCAATCCCGTAGTGGCGGCGCAAAACGTGCCACGTCACATTCTACCTTTGAACTCGTTTCGCAACATTCGTTCACAAACATCGAAATAACGATATCAATTCTCGGCTGTAAATTGTAATATAATATATATATAACATAATAATAACATGAGTTTATAATAAATAATATATCTACACTGCAAATCGGTAAACAACGAAAATACATTAATGTATAATAGATACCCAAAATTGTATACTAATAAATAGTAATATTATAAACATAAACAAATAACTGATAAAGTGGCTACATTGAAAGGCTTCTTAAATCATCCTAGCCAATCGATCATCATTTTCACTTATAGTTCTATTTGTAACAGTGTTGGGTTGTATTATAAAATCAAAAAAACATAATATAATTATTGATCCTAACGTTACATCCAGATTTAGAAATGGACCCGACCAAATTTATCGTCAAAAGTGCAATCGACTTGTGTCGTTCGATTTTAAAAAAATTTTAATTATTATAAATAATACATAATACTATTAAAATAATGATGTATTTAAGCTATATCGATGTATTATAAAATTAAAAGAGAAATAATCAAAAAGGAGAAATTGTGTAAGGAAGTAATACTATAAAAAATACAATCTATTCTTCGCAAGGGAGGTTTTAAGTTTTTAACATTCGTTATGCGTATAATTGCCAAGTATTATAATGAAATGGTTAAAAGTTGGTTGTTCTTATGAATAAATAAATCGCAGTTTATTACCAATTATTAATATTGTTTTGTCAGAAGAAAAAAATCTCCTGGAATTATAATAATAATAATGATTCTTGAATCAAGAAAGATTTTTTATTTTTTTATAATTATTTTCGAATGAGGAGAACAAATCGTCTTAAAATTATACGCATGAAATAAATAAGATGTAATAATAAGAGAACATAACTTAATTTAAACGGATTGAAACGAAAAAAACCACTCTTGAAGAGGGTGTGTATATCAACTATCAAAATATCAAGTTAATTTTCAACAATAAGAATTAATATTGAAGGAACCTCATTACCTGCCTATGTTATATAATATGTAGACATTAGACACCGATCGTAAAAGAATAACTGATGTTTTAATACAAATGTGTATTTTAAAAGATGAATAATTCAAAGAATAATGTAAAGAATGTAAATTGTTATCGTATCATAATTTCCGGAACGTACATTTATAAACCAAATAAGTAATAACCTAAAACCGCAGTGCAATATCTACACCTAATTCGTTAATCTATTGAAACTCGATTAAAAAAAATTAAAATACTCGCTGAGGTCTTAAACACAATATACTATTTTTTAATATTTACAATGGAATAAGATACCGCTAAATTATTATTAAGTCAGAGTTTCAAGGAAATGACTGTAGATTATTTTTGTATGTCGCAAAAAACCCTCATGAAGTCACTTTTTAATTTTTTATTTGCGATTAAACTGTTTATCTAAAGCTTTCGGCGTGTTATTATTAATGCATATATACTTCAATATAAAACGAAACCGGAATTCTTTCAAAATATACTAATGCATACAATTTTTTAGATAATATTATTAAACGTATTAGTAATTAGCATACAAAAAGAATATAACTAGAATAAGAAGTATTAATAGTATTATATCTTATTAAACATTTTTTGGAAATATTTTACGGAAAACTGATTACCTCAATGACAATAAAAATAAAATATTAATGTATTTAGTATGTATTCTATAGTTATCACTAAAAAAATATAAATAATTTGTAATAAAAAATATTTATTTTATTCAATATTATATTAATCATATATTCATGTCCCTTAACCACATAAATGACAATATAATTTTCTTTTCGCCTTATTTTTTTCTATTTTTTTAATACTTATGATAAATGACTCAAATCTTATAAATACCCAATGAATAATTTATCAAGCTATCGTACGTCTAAAATGTATTATATTTTTAATTATGTTTTTAGGTCATTTACGATATTATTTTATTTACAGTTCAAAAACACGAATCGTTTAAGAAGTCCATAGTGTACTAAGGACGGTGTAGGACGTAACGATGTTATTGTATAAAGACGGTATAAGATCAATAATATTCTTGGCAGATAAAAAATAAGAGCAAACGATTTAGCGGGTTGTTAATGAAACCAAACCGTTGTGATTTATAGCACTCGCCGTTAAGTGCGTACGCCGTGTGCGTTAATCGGTTTCATCCTGTAACATCTTACCCCAAACGTGGAAAGTCGATTATAAAAAATAGAAGTTTGGCGAGAGAGTTGTTTGCCCTCCGGGACTATTTACTCACGTTATATGTATATGGTATAAATAAAACGCAAAAGATCAATTATTATTCGCCTCTGGGTAATATACTGGTATAGACATACACGAAATAATTATACCTGCTACTTTCTTCAATACACAACGATTGTGTGTTTCATATTGAGAAAAGTCTATAATAATTATAATAAGTAGGTAAATAACAATTATCATGCTAAATATGTTAACATTTAAAATAACATTATAGCGCAGATCAAAGAGTTGTAAAATACGTATACAGTTATAGACTTATATCCTTTGATAGTTGATACAATACGCACGTATTTCGATAAACATTAATTTTTAACTGTAATATGATTTATTCTAATCTATTCAAAGACGTTTGAATATTAGAGAACCCGTCGAAAAATGTCATATTACGATTAAAACAACACTACAACTTAGTATTGCTTATTTGTATTGATTACTTTATATCAGTAGTAGTATAAAGACATGCGTTTAGATTTAAAAAATAAATAGGTATGATAAGACAATATTTCCAATAATAAATCATGTACCATATAAATATACAGAGTGATTCACCATAAGTATGCTCACCCCCTTTTTTCTTCAATAGTTAAGTTACTTTGAGACTATATATTTCTAAATTCTTGAAATTGTTTGAATAACTAAGGAGATACATAGAGATTAGAGACACAAACTTGTGTTTTATAATGAAAACTTTCTTTTTCTAGCGAGTATATTTGTTGAAAATGTTGACGTTTCAAAATCAAAACTCAAACAAGTAGTTTTTGAATTATTTATCTCGTGTAATAAGGACATGATAATGGATGTGAGAAATATGGGGACTATGTATATGGTAATTTAAAAATGTATTAATTATATAGTATGACAGTGAAACCTCTATGTAGTGAACATCCATGGGGAATAAGAAATGTCCACTATAGGGAGGCGCTATCAGAAAAAAATTACAAAATACATACAAAAATAATTG
The DNA here is from genome assembly GCA_036289425.1 of Rhopalosiphum nymphaeae. Classification (NCBI taxonomy): domain Eukaryota; kingdom Metazoa; phylum Arthropoda; class Insecta; order Hemiptera; family Aphididae; genus Rhopalosiphum; species Rhopalosiphum nymphaeae. Next base: position 4,763,114 of record JAZAQC010000021.1, on the reverse strand, counting down.
TTTATATATACACGATATACATTGAGTATGCATACACATTAAAATTGGTATTATTTATTACACAAATGTAACACAACTGATATAACTAAATCTTTAATTTATCGATTAAAAACACATTAAGATAAGATAAAATATAAATGAAATGTATTTATAAAAGATAATTAGAGTATTTTTATTACTTAAATATTTTCGATATGTGTGCATCTATTGTGTCCACTTATGAGAGATAATTTTTAATATTAATACCAGTTTTTAGTATTCACGTTCACTATTAGGAATGAATTAAGAGGTTATAACTATTAATTATTATGTATACATACATTTTTGTCAAGGAATTTAAAAGTGTTCACTTTTGGGATGTGTCCACTATTGAGAGATGTCCATTAATAAAGGTTTCACTGTATTAGTATTAATCCAGATAATTTGTAAAAATGGTCTAAATATCAGCATAAAATTCTCACTTAAAATGATGTGCCATATATATACGACTATACGAGTACCTATAAAAGAGTAAAGAGTAAATTTAATTACTAGTTAACAATACGATTGTTAGTTGGTTATATTATGTATTCATGTTCATATTCAATTTTTTAACATATTAAATAATTATTATTTATTATGCAGTATCACAGTATTTAACATTTGTATAAAGCAGGACGAAAACACTCACAAATCAATATTGATTTTACATCGGTGCGTACGGCAACTTTCAAGACATTCTGTATGTTTGTACTCCGGCGAGGTCCTAATTTTTTTTATTAATTTTAGTTGAATTTCTTTCTCTATCTCGCTATCTATAGATGATCAGATCATCAGTACCATACTATCATACTGGTCTTGAGATGTATGATGCTATTCTAACAATGTTGGCTCTCAAACTTCTCTCTCTGCTATATCAGTTTAATTTTTTTTATATGTCTATGTATTCAACGCACATCAATCACAAATATTATTCATTGCGGGTTTTTTTTAGGGACAAACCGATACTCGATAATCAATATTATAATCTATAAAAAATATAAGTACAAAAGTTTTACACGGTGTATGAGTACATGATCATCATTTAGAATTTGGTATTACGTGTATTTTTTTGTTATTTTATTATTCATGATATGTATAGGTAAGCTAGTGACCTACTAATTAACAGCGATCTACCTACAAAATGATACAGCTGACAATCATTGCAGTTGGGAAATATGCTATTATTTTATAAGCATATAGGTGTGCGCGGAGATATTTACAGGTAGTGCAAAATCATCAAAGGGGCACTAGTTCACTCTTTAAGGATATTTTTTTTATTATTATCAGGACCGTCCATCATCGAGGGCATATCATCACTAAATATTTCGGTCCGCACGTCTATAGTTTTAAATACCTGTATAATTGTAGTTTAATCATATCATTACTTATAAGTTATAAATTATAATAATAAATAAGATATAAATAGATTTCGTAAGTGTGTTTTACTTAAAAGAGAGATCTTACCAATTGTAAAGAGATATAACAGGTATAAAATGAAGTATAGTGGCGAACATAATATAGTATACTTACTTTGACAGATTCAATGATTTATCCATCAAACTGTAAATTATAAATTATCACTGTGAAAATTGATCAAGACCTGCGAATAGTGTGAATACAATATTTACAAGTTATTGGCATTATCTTTCCACAACTCCACTCAGAGGCGTAGCCAGGATTTTTTATGAGGGAGGGGAGCTAAATACTTTTAACTTGAGTTATTGAAAAACAACAACAAAACAAAAATACTGATAACATATTAACGTTGATTTTCCGTTAAAGTATTTACTATTTTAAATAACTAAAATTTGTAAGACGATTTCCATTTTAAATTTAAATGTTTCAAAACAATATATTAAATACGGCCAGTAGGGTGGCTATAATCCCTTTAGCCACCCTGGCTACGCCACTGACTCCACTTTTAAACAACCATGCTAACTAAAGAATAATGGCAGTGATGATGTTATCCAACAAAAACTCAAATCAGATTTATCAGATTTGAAGAAAAGTTTTGCATTATAAAGCTGTAAAAGTTCCTTGAGTGAATATAGACAGATCACACATTTAAACAGTTTTTTTTTTTATATTGAATCAAATTTATTGTGAAAGGATACTATCATACAATTAATATAGTTTTATTATTTTTAAAAATGTTTATTTTTTATTCTTTAAGGATAAAATTCGTATTAGTATAATATATTTAAGTAAACAATCTATGTTAAAATGAATTCTTTTTCCCGCAAATATGTACACACTTGCTTAGAATGTTATATTATAAGTTATAATAGTATAATCACTGAGATTATTTATATATTTACACTTAAATATTTAAAATTAAACTGTCAACTGACTTGCGTTGAAGTTTAAAGTAAAAAAAATTATACCTTATCTATAATAATTATACCTAATATCAAATTATATATAATATATATACAACAATACGACTGTCGACTATATATAACCATCGGGGTTTTTATTTTATGATTTGTGATTGTGACATTTGAGTCAAGAATTAATTTAGTATTATAGTGCTATACTACTATAGTTTAAACTCAATGTAATAAAAGCCATCTCAGATGTATTATAATTTACATCCATTTGTTTTAAATCATTATTATAGTTTGATAACAATTAGTAGAACTAGATAATAAATTCAATTACTAAATTATATAATAGGTACGGCTATTATCTTTAAAAGTTAAAACATTATATAAAATATATAATACGAAACAATATTCGTTGAATACGTTCAATACAAATGAAATACATTTATTATTTATACATATTAACATATTATTATTACCGTATGAGTGTCAATAATATATACACATAAGTTTAAACACACTACCTAGTATTTAGTAATACAGTAATAACTTTACATATTTTCATTATTTTACAGACTTTAATTACCCTATTAAAGTTGTAATAATAATATAGTATTATAATATAAACCTATAATTTATAGTCTGTTTTCAAATTTTATAGATTTCTAACAATATTAGATGTTATTTATTTTAAGCTAAATATGGAATGTATTCAATATTGGTTAAACAATAACGATTTTTATTTAATTTCGTCTTTACACAATATAAAAAATTCCATTCCAAAAGTTAAATGATATATGCAAACATAAGGAAATAGCCATATATATATATATAATATAGATTAATCAATTTTTAAATAAAAATGTGTTCGAATACAAATTAATATTTTAAGTATGATATTTTCAGTTTTATACAATTTTAAAACTATTTATTGGACAATTAATTTCAATATAAACTTATACAATATTTTATATTATATGTTAACATTTTACAAGTTTTTTGTTTTTAAGAAAACGTTAACATATTTTAATATATACTTACTTTATAGATGTTTATTTTATAGTTTAATTTTCGACTAATTATTACTTTTTAGTTTCAGTCGTCACTTGATTAAACAAATTTTAAAAGTATATCTAAGTATATCACTTATTTTTATAAGCAACTTCAAATTAAAAATTGACATAAACATATTTACAGAGTTTACTAGTACATAAATAGGTACTGTAATATAGCTAAATAATGGTTATATTGTATTTGGTCCGTTTAGAATGGTTTTTTGATTGTGGGAATTTACCATAGATTACAAATTGATAATAATTGTAATAATATATCACTATTTTGCACTGAGGTGAACGAATCGTTATGAGTTTATAACTATATGTGAATGTGACTATCAACTTTTAAGTATTTCAGATATTTATTGTTTTATTGTAACCTTTTTCTGACGATAATATATATATTTATATTTATATATACATTATACGGTATTATAACTTATAAGAATAAAAAAAATACATATAATTCGATTATTATTCGGATAATACGAGAGTCACCAAATCAAATTAATATTATTATTAATAATATTAAGTATTAAATCAGTAAAAATTATATGCTATAAAATGATAATTTTAATTTTTCAATGTTTTTAAAACTTCATAATTTTAAATAAGGTTTGGAATATTGGAGAAACATTGAGTATATGATTGAATGGATATTGTCACATTGAACATATAATATTTTATAACTCTATATAAGAAATAAAAAAATAATTTATAACCAATTAATACCTAATGAGTAAAAATATTTTTTAGGTAGTTTTTTTTTATACTGGGGAAATAAATAATAAATACAACTTTTATTGTGTTATAGATTTGTATGTATAAATGTAATTGTCAATAGACAATAGTAATTATTGTATCACTCTATTATACATATGTATTTAGTATGATTATTTACATATTTTTTTAAAGAATCCTTGCAGATGTTGTAGTATACTTATAGTTCATCGAGACCCAAATCATGTAGTAAAACTAAATTCAATATTTCATCTCCTAAGTAGGGAAAATCCAAAACAATAATTAAACTTAAAATTTTGTATGCTCGGAGAATGGTTAAAAAATGTTGAAAAAAAAATAGGTACGTAGTATAATATGTATTTTATATCTTGTATACTCGTACATATAAATATATTTTAAAAGTATACCATAAATACTACGATCCAAAATTGATACATTTTATACACCTACTGCACTTGTTTTTATTTATTTTTAGTATTTTATTTAAATAAAATTTTAATTGAAATGATTAAACGGAATTTATTTATTACAAGTGTATGGGGGTGAGGGAATTCACAATACATATGACACAAGAAAAAAAAGAAAAAATGTTTGTTTCGAATTATTGTGCTGCAGTATATGTTACTAGTTACAGTTTACAAAGAGAACAGGATGAATAATCCAAAGAAAAGTCTGATACATAATAGCCAATCATGAACTATTATATGTGTACACGTCAGTATAAACGACTCCATTCTCCCGGCCAAAGGGTTTTGTTAAATGGAGTGTGCGGGGCCCCACTACTACCGTCATATCCACCTCCGCGTCCTCAAATTACATCCGTCAACAATCATCTCACGCATTGTCGTCAAAACGTTGATTATGTACGGAATCGCCGAACGATCTACACTGTATACGAAAAACACAAAATTTTAAAGTCAGTCGAAAAATAATACATAACTATACGGTACATACAGGGCGTTTGTCTCACAGATAAATACTTTCAAAACGGCCATGTATGGATCACACTGTAAACGCCTATACAATACTGTATTACTATTATTAACACTTACCACGATACGTAGTGATAATGGTTTTGGACGGCGACCGGCGAGCGTTGGAGCAGGAAGACGGTATTGCGTGCTGTTGTATATTATACAGTACCTACCATTTAAATAATTTATTTTAACATTTTCAAAACCACCACTGGAACTGACTAACACGTATTATGACGTATGAAAACTGAATTGAAATTATTAAAATGTTGAAAAAAATTGTATCGATAAGTATCGAAAACAAAAACGTAATGGCAATAATTGGTGAGTAAAATATTTTTTTCTCAATATAGTTCTTAACTGTAATGAGTATACAATGATTAAGGACTAAAAAAGTATAGTGAACCAGAGACACCCCTGTGTGCGCGTGCAAATATCAGCATTGCACGACGATAAATTTACTTATACAACATAAACATACACTGCAGAAACAGCCGATACAACCCGATTTTCGTCCTATACTTTTGTTAAAATTTTCAATTTTTGCGTTCAGTACCCAGTCGCTGTCAAATTGAGAGTATTTTGTACTCGCGATTAACACAATTTTCCCCAATAAATCGAACGTACCCGACCGAATTGGTTCGCACACGGAATACAGACGCGGGGTCTAAACAATGACGACAGCGGCGCGACGACGACCGGATGAATTGAATTCGTCGCCAAGGTCAAAAAGTGGAGAAATATAATATTACCCTCCTCCGTCGGATACAACACCATTCAGGCACTTTCCCTGCTCTACCCTCGGGGCATTTCAATTTTAAATGTCAATAGCCCGAAGTATAGTTTCGATACTACACGACCACTGTGTATAACACGTTTATGTAAATCGTGTTCTATGGATATAACGTTCGTAATACTTAATAAATTATTATGTAGTACAATATATATGCGAGTATCATTGTAAACGTTATATAGGCTTATGAAATTGACGCGGTTAAGTGGCCTTGTAAGTTGTAACTTGCAGCTTGTTACATCCAAGCATACTGTTTTAAACTTTTAATCCGACATTTATAATAATTGATTAAAAAGTTAATACTTTTCGAAGTAATAAGTGTTGTACGTTAAATGAAACACTCTATATATATAATTTAGTACCTTGGTGGTGTAGTGTGTCTATGGTCTATCGTAGAACTCGTAGATCATAGTGGTCATACTACCGTTTTGGCGCTGTTTATCGAATCAAATGACAATAAATTGTTTAGATACCCGTTAGGTCAGTTGGTTCACTTCACAGGTTACTGCAGGCTTTGGCTAATGTTGTATTGATAAATCACATAAGACATGGAAATGAGATGATTGATATTTCAATACTTAACGAGTGGTCAAATATCGAAGTACAACTTACCAATAATCGTTCCCGTAAATTCTACAACCAATCTTAACTGGTAATATGTACTTAATTTTATAAAAAATGTACGTCGGAGGCGTTATTACAAGCGTTAGTGTTAAAATGATAATCAATTATTAACCTTATTTTCAAATAGTCAAATAAGTACATAAAAAATTAATTCATATTTATCTACCTTAAAAACAACGAATATTGTTCTATAAATATTTTATTGGATTTAATAACGATAATAATTAGTTCACATAATTTACTATTATATTATATTTATCACATTAATCATAGGAAATTTTACATTTTAAACTATGGAAATATTCTTATACTTAACACTTAAATTCACTAAAATAAGCTTATACATTTTTTAACCTTTTAAAAATATTCTCTACATAAATAATAATGGTTAGTGGAAAAAATGAACTTGACTTACCAACATTTTTGATTGAATCGACATAAATCCTCAAAAGTTAATAAAGTTATATTAAAAAAGAATAAATTAAAAAATCTTGGAGAAAATATAAAAAATGTGGAAAGTCATTGTCAAGTAGTCCTTACTCCTTATGACAAATTCAAATCTGTTGTCGGAATTCTTATCATTTCACTAGGTATTGGTACGTTGGAATTATAACACATTTATACATTTAAATTATTTGTAAATGTAAGTATATTAGGTCAATGGGGCACAACATACTTTGTACTACGATATCCAACATTTTACGATAAATATTTCACAACCCTCAGGTTGTGCACCACTGTATTAGAAAAAGACAGAACATTAACGTTTTCAATACTCTTCATATAAATATTGCTGTATTTACAATTAAATCTCAATTAACCAAAATCCAAAAGAGATTTTGACATTTTAATTAAAAAAGAACGAAAATTATCAGCCATTATCTATCTTATGTAGACTTGTCGATAGTTGAAACTAAAACAATATTATTGTTCGAGTACGGCCTAACAACAAATATGATAGTTTTTTATACTTGAAAATTTGACAATCTTATTATTAATTTTCATGAAATTTTTATCAATGAATACATTTTAACATACTACATAGTATATACATGAAATAAGTGGCTACATCTATTTTATATATTTACAAATATATTATTATTTATAATTTAAAACCTATTCTTAATTATACTGTACCTATATCCATGTATATTATGTAAAAACTTTAAAATATTCAAAAAACAATTAATTTTTTTATTACTCATACTATTTACGCCATATAGGTACAAAATACAATTTACAGCGCTATTGACAAAATAACCACAATTTGTAATGCATATATATTTGCATATTTTGGGATTTGAATGACATCATATTTTGATGTTTTAGAGTATAATTCATATTTCAAGTTGGAAATCATATAGACACGTAGAGAAATATTTTTGACGACTGAAAGTTAAAAATTATCGGGTTCAATTTATTACGAATATATCATAGTCGCTTAAGACCAAATCAATACAAAATTTAGATTATGACAGACTTATACAGAGTGTATATTATAGTAAAATACAAATATTATCTACATCTTGTTATATAGATATAATTATTAACGATTTATGACCGTAGTAGTAACTAATAACTAATAATCGTGTTGAATGTTGTGTGTATGAAATTTATAATATAGGGAAGCAAGTTTCCACGAGAGAAGCCAATGCTCCACTCGTTGTGTCTATAGTTCACTATAGTGACGCCTAGTAATGTGCATACAAATTGTATGATATATTGATACAATGTAATATTATTAAACTAACGATTTTTGATAATTTAATTATAATTATGTCTATATAATAAATATTAAAATATCTATAAAATATTGTCATCATAAGTTATATAAGCCATGACTTATAAGTAATCCAATAGTTTTAATGATTTAAAACACATTGATTACAAATACCATTAATTCATTTGTTTTATTTAACATACGTTATTTATAATAGAGTTGAATCAGTAGTTGTTACATTATTTTAATTGATATGAGCAGTTATTACTTCATTAAATAATAAAATATCCTGTTTCAAACATTTTAAAATAAGATATATTTACAACAAATTAACTGTAATTGTTATTTATAAGTCAATAGGTGATAGGTCATCATTCATAAAATATCGCGTAATCATGTATTCGTGTCAATATACATTTTTCAATACTCGTGTATTAAATAATAGATCTGATATTACGTTAATATTACATTATTATTAAAATATTAACACTAACGTTTATACTTTTGATCTACCATATAGTTTTGTTTTAGAAGTAAAACAAATATTTTGTTTCTACATTATAGATTAGCAGGCCAATGTCCTATCAGTTTAATACAATGTTCATTTTTAATCTAAGCCAACTAAATGTTTGACTCTTGGTGTGTTTTAAAATATTGTAGTATGAACATAAATCGTTATTCAACGATAACACGCTTAGGTTCGATTGCTAACAGTATAGGTATAAATGGTAAAATACAGGTATATATTATTATATTATACAACACGTATTGTATTTTATCGCACTATCGCATCAGAATAAATATTACTATGCCATTTGCTATTTACCGAGTAGTTCATATCAATAAATGAGTATATTATCCCAATGGCCGTACTAAGCACTATAATAATTGTCCCTTTTCGGTTTTTCAGTCTTTTCGTCTCGCTCTTCGCCATATTCTCCGTACGCGTCAGCAAGTCTGTAATAACAACAATAACAACAATAACAACAACAACAATGACGACGACGACGACGATAACTACGACGCGAAATCTCGAGGGGGTTTGGATCGATGAGAGAGTGGGGATAAGGTCAAGACCGACCAGCGTGAACAATTCACAAATAAATATCACAAATCGATGGGGCACACGCACTGTAGATGCGCCGTTTTGGGAATCCCGGGCCATGTGAGCCGCCGAAACGGAAGAAACGAAAAGAAAAAAAACGATCTACGCGGAGTGAAAAGAAACGGAGAAAAAAACGTGTACACACATAATCGAAATATTTTTAATCGAAAAAATAGTGGGGAACGGTGGCCTGCGGTCGCGATACGCACAGACGTCCACAGTGCGACGTTCTCGGTTGTCCGGACACTTACACGCGCCGCCCGTTCGTGTACATCATTATATTATTATTATACCGACCGTTTGAAAAACAAAATAAATCTTAGCGACTGTGAATACCACGTTGTAGAAATATTCTGCGTCGACATCATCTCCGTTAAATAGAAACAATCATTTTTTTTTTCATACATATATATGTAAATTGTTATAAATTATTGAAATAGGTACATATATTATTATTTATTGACTATTGTAAACCGACATGTCGGTTTGTCGTCGATGTACCTAACGGTTATCGCCAATTACTTCGTTTTTGCGAGTGTTGTCGTTTTGACCAAAGAAATCTCGCAGAATATTTTTTTTTGCTGCGTCTCCGTCACGCGTGTGTAGTGGTGTATCGTTGTTCCCGTCCATTTCGCGTGAATTATAATAATAATAATATTGCTGTTTTATTTTGTTTTGATTATATATTATATTATTTTATATATTTTTTTTTTGTCGATTCTTGCGCGTGCGTGCGTTCGATTGTCGTGTTGTGTGTGGTGCATGTGAGTGTACCGCAGCCACCGCCACTACCACCGACGAGGAAGAGGAGGAGGACTTCGATAGTGCACTGGTAAATTTAGAAAGATAAAAAAAAATATAATCGTAAAATGTCCGTTTTGTTATAATATGATTCGTCGTCTCGCCTGGTCTTTTTACTGGGAAAACACGATTGCCGACCAGTGTAGGCCGTAGAATATAATACCTAACCAACGGCATCAACCGTGTACCCGTGTCTTGTTGACGATCATCACGCGGTGTAAAAATCCGACGGCTCTGGACTCGCGTGATGTGTGCGTGTGTACATGCGCGCGCGCGTTCGTGTGTGATAATCCAGAGCAGACGACTCGTAGTTGTGGTCCAAGGCAACATCTTATACTGCGTTCAAGGACGCGGTTTTCAAGGTCGTGTTTTCTCCCCTGTCAAACAATCGTTACCACCACGTTTTTGTTTATACAATATTATATATTTTGTAATAATCGTCATCAAAAGCAGCATCGTCATCTTCGCGATATAATCACAGTTATTTTTATTTACGCTTTCATTCCATTTTTATCTGACTGCTATTGCATACGACTCGCACACACACCGTCGCGGCTGTCTTCTCACCAGTCGTTCAGATCTACGGTCAGACAAATGTAGCGCACAATAATATTGTTATAGATAGTAGATACCAACAACCTACAAAAAGCGTTGCATATTTATTTATTTATGTAACATTATTTAAACATTATTAATTTATTATTATAACTAGTAACAGTAGTAACTACGTGCGTTTGAGGTCCACTGTGGTTTTATTTCTTTTTAATGAGACCAGCTGATAAAGAACGATTAGCGATGTTCGCCGAGAATACGAATTACGATTGATAACAACGTTAGTTTTTGTGCCAGTTAGGTACTACTGGCAGTCGTTATTCGTTACGATCGGTCGCGTTAATTGTTTGCTCGTTGAACATGAATATAGGTTTTAAATTATTATAATTATTCTGCCAGTGTCTTTTTTTAAAAGTGTATTAGTCAATATTGAAAAACACAATAAATGTTATTTTTATAATAGTTGTTCGACGGAAAGTTATTAAATTGTGAAAAGCAATACAGAGTGAAGTCTCATTTTCTAGTGTTCGATTCAATCATCAAAATATCTTGATGATAATTTATTGACGAACGAGGTTAATATATGATGTACAATTAATCGTACAATGTGATATGGAACAATTTCTTTGTCTCGTCGAATAAAATTAACGGTGAAAATCCGAGTATATTTTTAACCGTTAGAATTTACTAACACAGGCGGGTAGTCTATTTTTTCGTAAGTTGTAGATTAGATTTATTGAGACAAATGTTTTCATGGTCTTAAAAAGTAAAAACATTAGATATTGGCGATGTTTATCGTTATAATTAATATGTATTTAGTTTGTATTTCGAATCTAACGATTTATTGTCTGATAGGTATCAGCATGTCATTGTACGCTGAAAATAATGCCTAAAATGAAAAATAATTACGTTATTACAGCTTTATGTTACATCAATAATTCAATAATTAAGTAAGTTTCATTATTGTTTTTAGGTGAAGTACTATATTTGTTATTCGATGATAGATTTGAGCTCTAAGGGTCTTATATATCCAATATTTATTATGAACCTAAGGAAAAATGGTAAATTGTTTAAAACAATAGAAATACAAAATTGTAGCCCTACATTTCTAATACGATACATGTTACAAAGATGTATCATAGAAGAGACTCTTTCGTAATATTTATTCTCCACATCAATATGTATATATATTTATGGCGTATTAAGGGTGGTTTTTCTAAGAAAATCGAAATTGAAGTCCTTGCTTATTATTTATTGGAAATTAACTTTTGTTCTTACCCCAAAGGAAAGAATAAATGTGATCATAAATAACATTTTAAAGAGTTAAATGTGGATATTTAATTTCTTTACAGTAATATGACAAAACTAATGTTTTATATCAAGATCTGCTTTAGTAGGTAATACGTGCATCCCTAAAATAATACCTAATAACAAAACGACATTTTTATTTAAATTTTTGTTGGGTGGTAATCATAATATTATTATCGTCTGTTGAAAAACAAAAGCAATTGACTTATAAGGCTATAACAGTATAACTCAACTTTGTGATGGGCCTGAGTAGGTGATGAAGAATAAAATTTGAAATTTTTCAAATTTAATAACTCGATACAAAAAATGATTACTCAGAACAACACACCTACTATTACGTACAGTGTATTATAGTGAATGTATATTTTGCGATGACGTGTGGTCGAGACCCGAAACCACGCTATTGGAAGAGACGCGAACAAGAAGGAACCGGGACGAAAAATAATAATAATAATAATATTTACGACGCAGTTTATTATTATTGTTGTTGTTGAGCGTCGCTTCGGTCCAAAATTCTAGTAATCCGACACCCTCCTAAACGTAATACGCAAGGATAAGGTCTGAAGGTGTGTTCACTACGATACGTGGTGGTGGCGGTGTGTAACCTGCCTACCTCACACTGAAAATTAGTATTACCAAAATGTTTCCGATCGACATTCGACGTCGATGACTGATGATGTTTATATGGTTTTGTATCGTTTTTCGGACATGGTAACCCGTTTTCATATTTGGCATGTATCAAATAAAAAAAATGAACCATCAAATAAACAAATCCGTCAGCCGTAAACCAATTATCGCTTGTTCACATGTAATACACCTAGTCGTTAAAATCAGATATGTTCCGGCATGATGCTGCCATACCAGTGATTTTATATTTTGTTATTTTTATACCTATTCATAATAATTATCATATAATATAATTGTTACGGTTAAAAAACCATAAAAAGCATATACAATGATAATAGAATATAATAATAGTAAATATTATATAATTCAAATTTTTTACATTTTAGTTAATAATTAGACAAGGATGTTCTGTTTTCAAACATCGTGTAGTGATTATTGATGTAAAACCTGTAGTTTTTCATGTTTGTGCGAGCAACCACAAAACACGAATACCACATCGTATTACTTGTTCTTTTAAGCAGTGGCGTCATTTAAACCATACAAGCTATACATTTGCGTATTTAAAATCCAATATTATAGTAATTTGGCTCGAATAATTGATAGTGACTTTCGCTTAAGTAGCCTATCCTATATGTCATGCCTATTAAAAAAAAAATTGAAATGACGCCACTGCTCTTAGGTAAAGGTATTTGGGCTCGTTGTCACCGTCGGTATTAATCTGTGGTTAATATCAACACTCAAAGATGGTACACTCGCATTTTTTGTATCTACGAATTATTTTAATAATAAATATTTTAATATTTTCAATTGGCTTTTTTTTTGTTAAAAGTCACTACATAGGAGCCGAACTGTTTTCACATTGCTTAGTCTTCAAATTTTCAATTAGCCTGACGCTCGTTAAAATAACATTCATGTGCTTCATTCATACGTTGTGAGCCTGTTGTAACTGGTATATTGTATATTAACGCTACTTGGGTTATTTTGTTGGCATAAGGAATAATATTTATATTTTATTTTATCTATACATCTACAACATTGGATAAACAATTAGTTTTCATTCGGAATTCGTGTAATATGTTTATCCCACGTAGTACAAATTATATTGAATTAAATTTCTAGTGATTATTCAGATAAATATATATTTTTTAATTTTAATTTTAATTAAATATTCAATATTTGGTGATTTTTTTGTTATTTCTACGATACTAACCTGTATAGCTGTATACAATTTGTCGCCCCGCCAACAATAAATTATCTTATATCAGTAGTTTACAATTTCGATATTCATGAATTCATGATTGATGTATCTGTATCTCTATGATATACGCGTGTAGGTTGTTATATGTTGTATGTGAATTTTATGGAAAAAATATCAAATAAATTCAAAATTGTATTTTACTACCTATATTTTAATCGTGTTTGTATTTTGTTGGGTTGTCGGTTTGTCAATGTATATTTGTATCTTGTATGTATAATATAAAATGCATTCTTATCTTACAAACGTTATTAGCTTGTTTTAAAATATTGTTGAAAATTTATTTTAATAAGTTTTTTTCGAAATATTTAATATACGGGTATTCAATTTTTATAGCGAAAATTATCACATAAAATATGTGACTTTTAAGAATCTTTACCAAACCGTCTTATTTTTGTAACTGTATAATAAAATATTAATTATGAACTATTATGCTACTATTAATTGTAAGAAATTTATTATTATTATAATTTATCATTATTTGATAGTTTTGTAATGGCATAATAAAATTATTACTGTACAACGAATGGTGTTGGGGTGATAAATTTTATTGTGTGACACAATGACGAAGCAATAACAAACAAGTCCAAATATTTTAATCAGAAATCAAAATCAATAATTATCGATGCTATTAAAGTAGGAAATGTAATAGTTCTTTTAATTTTTTTAAGTAATTATGCCGAGTAAAAGAAATAAAATTAATTTACTAATCTTTATTAGTAAATATATTTTTATACATGACAGAATATATACTCTGGTATATCGCGGTCATATGTAGAACGCTGTCGCTGTCTTTAAATTGAACGATTTCAACGAGTTAAGTGATGAAGATGTTGGAAAAAGTGGTAAGGAAATGGTATTGATTGCAGTCCCTTTCTTAAGATTTTTCTTATTTTTTTATTTTTATAAAGTATAAGTGTAATTTAACAATTTTAAATAATTCATGAATACAAGTCATAAGATCGATAAAACTGAGTCAAGGCTCAGTAGCCAAGATTCCAAGTTTTACTACATGACTTCAAATATTTCAAGTATTTCGTTTCGATATGTTTGTATTTTCATTTTTATTTTTTGGAGACATTAGATAATATGTAGTTAAATCCAATTTCTCAGTAGTGTGCGTCTTCGGGGTCGGTCGCATTTGAAATCTGATTGGCAACAGGTTACGCGCTGCGGCACAACAGGTGTTTAAACGTCGCTCAAACTACATGTAATATGTGTGGGTGTGGCTGTTGTTTTGAGTAGGGTCTCGTAGAAAAAAATAAGAAAAAATACTTGCGGGAAATTATGAAGTGCGTATTATTTTTGGCTTTTTATCAAACGGTTTGGAAAATCGCATTGTTCCACATCAAATTCAAATGTAACAATTATGGTGTAATCATTTAACATTATTAATTAGCTTAAATTAAAATAAATTTAGACTTAAGTAACCATATGTCTGTTAATTTTAATATTAATATATATATATATCGTTGATCGTTCGTGGAAACATATAAATTTGTATTATTTTGACGGAGATGCATTCAATACGATTACCTTGAATTACTTTTCAATTATTTTCTAATTACTTAATATTTTAATACTTTTGTAATTTAATATTTAAATATAATACCATGTAATAATAAATTTTGCATGCCGACAGAATTAGTGTAAAACGTATGTACAATATCTTTTGCTGTTTAATAATAATTACATTCTCAAGAATTTCATTTTCAAAACTCTCGGAAAATAAAACGTCTACCATAATAATACCATACTATTACAAGTATTTATAGCAACTAATATGCGGGTTTATCGATTTAAAATAATACACCTACCAATAATAGTCAACAACACATGGTATATCCAAATGTATAACAACATTTTATATTTATTATTATTCAGTTTGCACTATGTATTTTTGAAAGAAATAACCACGCCATTAAATACTAATTTAATTTGAAAATCTTTTGGCTCCGAAAATCATTTTTTTTAAATAAACTATAGCTTATTATGAAGTAACTTGAAATTTGAATAATAAAATTATAAATATCAGAAAATGGTCAAACTACTATATTTATTTTATTTTATTTCAAATTATTTTTTTTTCTACATTTAAAGGATACATTTTTCCTATTTTTTTTATATTATCGTAAATAAATTATAAATATAACTATATTATGTTCTCTCCCAAAAAAATAATACTTATTTTAATTTTATTATTTATTTATTTCAGTTTTTATCAAACACATTTTTGTACAATTCTATAAATGTATTTCTATATTATGATGTTCAGTATTTTATTTAAGAGGACGTTCTACTCGCATGTGTCTATTTTACTAATGTAGATCATAGCAAATTTGCGTTCAACAGAACACATTTTGTGATGTTAGCTTTAATATTAGAGTAAATTTACCTATTATCAAATTTAAAGGTAAAAATATTATCTAGAAAATATATACTTTTATTAATATTATCATTTTGAAGTGAGTTATAGCTATGTAAAATATTACAACTTTATAATATTCATAACTCACTTTAAAATGATAGTTATCAATAAAAGCATATAACATTTTCTGATATTGTATTGTTACTTATTAGTTATTAGTTATTAGCTTTCACCTAAATATTTAAGACATTTGCTTATAACATGGTGTTCCATAGTTAAATGATATATCTAATAAATCTAACGATTTTCTGTCATATTTCCATACAATTTTAATGAATTCATATTTATTGAAAATAACATTGAATTTTTTTTTCAAGAATTGGGAAAAAAGCCACTGACCTTGGATTTTTTTATTCAGGAACATTTTCAGAAATCGTTCGTTTTTTTTTATTTATTGCTGAAAAAAATGTATTGTTTACGTTGTTGGATATATCATATACCTTGGATTTTTTGGGTGGGTCCTTGGATGTACACGTGGACCATTCAGTGGGAATATAATATATATTATACGATCGGAAGTAATGTTTTTTTTCGTGACAGCCTACATGGACGGGAAATAGATGAAGGGTAATCTACACAACCGTTGTTTGTGTTAACTGGAAAAAAACGGACGTCCTCATAATATGTACGCAATTAATGCACATACGCTTTGTTGCTCAATTTGTGTGATTTAATATTTTAATAAAGTTTACATGACCGAAACGACACATCTCGTTTCTAGTGTGATCTATATTATTATTATTCTATTTGATCATCGAATCATCGCCAAATATTCACTATTAGATAGATCTTTGCCTACTTGTTGGTCATTGCACGGTGACTTCTGGCGGTTATCTATGTGCATGCTAGTAATAGTTATTAATAATTTTAAACAGTCATTTTTTTACTATTTCCATTAAAAAATGGTTAGTTATGACTATTGTATCAACATGATACCGTAATGGTTTGACGTTGACTGTCAAAAACTTTTATCTAATATTTTTATATTATTATGCTTTCGTTAAATACATTAGTAAATATTATATTAAGGGGTATAAAAAATGTATCTCATTAAAGTTAACAATTAACGTTTAAAAAAAACTGAACATTTTTTAACAATTTTAATTTTCTTATTATCTTATATTTCATTTTTCAACAAATATGGTTAAATACTATATTACATTGTTACAATGTAACATTCACATAATATTATGTAGTTTATTATAATATGGTCCCAATAATTTGTCCTTTCAATAGCAATACCTGGAGTGTATGAGTATATCGCTATTTTTAACTTAATAATCATTACGATTCTTTATTTTTTTAAGATATTTACAATTTTTTTGTCCATTATTTTATCTAAATTCTAGACTCTAAATCACTTTTCTGTTAACCGATATTGAAGACACATCGTATAGCATTACATCAGACATCATCATTTAGTCAGTAATTATAATATTTATTCTAAGTTAGATATAATTAACTCGTATATTGATATTTGATTTAGAATTATATATGTATAACGATAAATAATACTGAAGATCTGAGGAATAAGGATTACGAGCCTGGGCGTATTATTTGTTTTCTTCCTTTGACCCGCGTCCCACAAGCAACGTAGCAGAATCAATCTCGTGTTGTTACTTGTTAGCTTTAATATAGTGAATTACGTATTACCAAACATTAAGTAAAAAAAATGTTCTCATTATCTAATATCTATGTTTATACGTTGTTTCAGTTTTTCTATAAGATATGAGTTTATGATGTTTATGGCTGTTATGACTTTATGAGTTTATAAAATATTACGATTTAAAAACATATTGTATCACATAAAATCGAAATATCATAAAAAAGTAAACGTACGAACACTGATTATGTTTTTAACTTTAAGTTTGATAACGGGTCAATTCACTCTATAATATTAAAGCAAGAGAGGGTTGTAATCTTTTAATTTTTCTATTAAAGAAAATTGGCAATTAATATTGTACTAACATCCTCTGAATATCATTGGCACGTGCTTTATATCTTTATTTTGAGATTTTCTTAGATATTTTTATTTTGTTCATAAATACATAAACTTAAAGGTAAGAATATTATCTAAGGCATAACGTAGGCTTTTATTGATATTTTAATTTTAAAGTTATTGTCATGAAGATTTTAAAGTTTTAATATTTTACATAGTTATAATTCCGCTTAAAATTAAAATATCAATAAAATCCTACGTGATGCCCTAGGGCCTAGAGTCTAGATATTATTCTTACCTTTAAATTGAATAATAAGTAAATTTACTCAACTATTAAAGCAAACAGCATAAAATTAATACTGCTAAATTCAAATTTGGTGTAGTATACGTTAGTAAGACGGAGTCAGCACGTCATATGGGTATAAACTGATAAAGTCCTCTTAAATTGTCTTTTCAATAAATTTAATATATTTTTTATAAATGTTAATTCTCTACAGATACAACATAGCCATATGAAATATTGTAATATTGTAGTGAGTCATACATATACTTGTACTTCAAAGTAAATATTATAATATAATTACTCAACTTTCATATGTTGAAGAAACCCGCTTTACATACTGTATTTACATACGTATTATTTCATTTCAAAATCATTGACCTTACATTTTTAGATTATTAAAAACATTGGCTTATATTCTATTTTGTAATAATTTTAGGAAAGATATATTTCTTTGCATTTTAGTTAGCAGTCTTTTCCGAGTTATTATTTTGTTTGTTTAGTTCTATATAAATATTTTCAAGATAACTGATGATGCCTACTGTTAATTTACTGTGTAATTTTATAGATTTTAATCACATGCAAACAAATTTATTATTTATGTAAAATAAAATGTTCTGTTCTATTAAGTATTTGTTATACATTTTTATCTGTTATTATTTATGCAATTATATTATTATAATTTTATATGATTGAGTTCGTTAATTTATATCATATTATCACATTTTTAAATTATCGTGTCGCTATACATATTATGTATTTAAGTATTTTGTTTAAACGTTAAGTATGTATTTTATTTATTATAGACAGTTTTTACAGAAATTACTGTATAATTAAATATTGATCTTTGTTAAACGACTATTGTAGGTTTAAACATTTAAGTACAATTTATTAAATATCAAATAATAAACTACCAATAATTGGTGTATGACGTATGCAATGATTACACGATGCACTACTTTAGAAGACACTATTATTATTATTATTATTATTTATTCCTGTAAACTATATAGGGATGAATTTATCGATTCTTTGAATTAAATGCGATGTATAGAAGTATTATCATTTCTGAGAAAAAACCATAGTTTTAATTTTAATAACTATTATATTTTATTTTCATATAAAATTTCAATGATTTCGATCGATTCCCAGATTCGTTATCTTTTCTTTTATTAATTGTTAATTTAATTGTGAATGCATCATATTAATTATAGCCGTATTAACAAATATTAAGCCGGGGCTATACACGGCGTATTCCGCTGCGTTTCGAACGCCGTGTATAGCCCCGACCTTAAAGTTGATAATAATATTGTACATTTATTATTCTTTAAATTTAAAAAAAAAACTTTTGGACAATTTATACATTCTAATATATTGGTAAATTACCAGATGTTATTGATTGGTGATAACAAATTGTGGCATAAGTACGCTGGATGGTGGTTGAGAGGTTCAATTCCTACCCCTAAACCAAAAACAAAGGGTCTGATTATATTAATAATTAATATAGTATTATACATTAAAGTTGGAAGGAAAGGAATATTATGATTTCTGAAAATGCAATAATAATTAATTTTCTAACTGTAAAAGTATATTTTATTAATTAATTAAGTAAGTATTTTTATTACTATATTAATATAATAATATTGTTAACGTTATCGCATATTGAATTTCACCATGTATTGATGAACTCTAAATCGAAAAAGTATAACTATATCCCATAAACGAAAAGCCCATCACTGCGTGACCATCAGTTATTCAAATTTCCGTAATCCAGTGGTATAGTCGATATACACAATACTCGTTACACTGAGCTAGTGCGTTAGAATTTCTATGGCCTAGTCCTAGTGGTATAATTTAGGCAATTTTATTATTTATAAAAATCAAGACTTATGGAGTTTATCGTGAGTAACGTGAGTTTATAAAAACGAATGAATTCATATTTTATTTATATTATGCTTATAATGATTATATTGACAAAAGTAATAATTCTTGATAAAAATTAATTATAAGTCTTATAATATAATGTGACGTGTATATTGCATATAAAATTATAAAATTTACATTTTACATATATTTTACTTCTAATGTATATGAAATTAATTTTTATTTATTTATCAGCTATACAATCATTTAAATATAAATATAGGTGTTATGTAAAAGTATTTTGAAAAACATAGAATCGACTATTATTTTAGTTATTGATTACTTATTTATTATTGTAGTTAACTGTGAGCTTTAAGAATGTTAATGAAGTTAGGAATATTTGTAAATTATTCTAGTTTAATAATATATAATTAGACATTAACCTATGCTAAATCTTTAATGATATTTAATTATCAAATAAAGTGTATATTTTCACGTAAAAATTAGCCATACTCGATACAATAAAAAAAGGTTTAGATCAACAGAAATTATGTATAGATTTAAAAAAAAATAATAGATTATCATCAAATACTATATTATTACATACAACTATCAAAGATTTTTACTAATTTTGTTATTACTCTGATAAAGTTAATTAAAACATACATTGAGTATTGAATATGAGTTAGTTATTCGTACCTATATTATACTTAACATAATACAATATTATCGCATAATTTAGATTATTTGTATTATAATGTTACTAATTAGATCGGTAAACATTATATTCATTCAACAGTGTTTTAATTATAATCGTGAATTTTTTCATCATATGAATCCAACCGTAACAAAACATAAAATTTGAACGCTTTACAATTTGATCATATTGCCAGATTATATTGTTCATTTAGGACTTCCCAGTTTTTTGTTTAAGGTAAAAACAATTAACAACCCAATTAATTACATCCGGACAATAGATTTATGTATTGATGTGTTTGTATGTGTGAACGGGTGATAATATTCATCACACAAATGATGAATATTAATGCGACATTGAGGGAACAAAGTCATCCAGCTGCGTCATTATGAAATCCTTGGGTCCGGGATCATAATACACCTGTGTATTGAAATTTATATATTTTGAAATTGTATTCGTACCGAATTTTTAAGTGTTAACATTTAAATTAATGTTAAAAAAAATTGTATGCAGAATTTCAGCGTGCACAATGTTCTATCTGTTTATATTTAATGATTACTACCTTAACAATTAGTGCATAGATTGGAATACAATGTACTTTATGAAATAGCAATCAAATATGAAACGACTTGTATATATTTCCTTATGTGTTATGTCGAAAGTTGTACCAAGTTAGCAAGATGTACAGACTGAACAGTCACCTAACCTAATGTTAATGATTAAAATGAAACGTATGTAAATATAAAATATTTTGTTTTTATAAGGTCATAAAAACGAGGGATAAAATAATATTTTATCTTAATTTAATAAATTGTAGTAAATTTGAACCAAATATAATACTGTATATATAGGATTCAGAATATGTAAACGAATATATATATATATAATAGAAGCTTTAAAAAGAAAATCTTTTAATTACTTCTCTAATTGAAAAATGTTGTTTAGTCTTATTATTTATTTCTCGCTCAATTGTGTTGTCGCTGCACTTGTACGAGTTGTGATTACTCAATCACAACAGAAATGATCACAGATCATCAATAGAAAGTATGTATAGCAAAAAGAAGGTAACGATAAAAACTAAAGGGTTACATGTTTAGAAATGATATTTAGGATATTTTAAATGAAAAATACTAAAATATAACTAATCTATTTAAATATAAAAATATCCCATACATTCTCGTTTCCATACTTTTAAATTTTTTGAAGATAATATTTTAATATTTTATTAAATCTAACACATAACAAGTGTTTGTCATGTTCATAATTGTGATATAAATTATTGCGAATAGTTGTATACAATTAAACACGATTGATTTTTTACAAACATACGTTACGTCAATACATGAAACCACCTTTTGAAGATGTTAGTATATTAATTGCTTTCCTTCACTCACTCACGTCAAACATACATAAAATGCATTCATGTAAAATTGTTTTTACGAGTTTTGAATAACCTTTGAGTAAAATCGGCTATTATAAAAAAATTAGAGGATTATATTTTTTAGAGTTTAATATATCGGTTTCATATTTTATTATAATTTGACTTTGTATTTGACCTTAAGTGTAAAGTATAATATAAAATTATGTAAATTTAAATGAATATTAAATTGTTTGGATGTAATATTCAGATAAATCGATATGATAAAAATATTATTCTTAATAATTTTCGTTAAAAGTAATTTTACTCAAATATTACTTACTTAAAAAACTAAACAAAATTATTTTATGTGAATACGTTTTATAATCTAAGTTACGCTTGGACCGGAGAAAGAAAAGTAATAGTTTTATGATATCTTCTTAAATAAATAAATATTTTAGATATGTAATTTGAATTGCGATGTTTGTGATTCTGACCTGGGAATGAATCTATACGGCTGTTATAAAATTTATTTATTATTTTTTATTAAGTAAAACAACTTCCTTGAAATATATTTATATACATTAATTATCTAGAAGTCTTTAGTCCGTTAAATGTACAATAAAGACGTGTAAGGACAACCAAATCCGTGTATGCGAAGAATGGAAAACCATAACACAATATTCTTTCATGGTTCCATAAATCAATGGTAGTACTTGGTTTTTAAATTGTTATTGTAGGTATAATCACGCCATTGTTTTTAAATACCTACAAATGTTAATGTAGCTGTTAAAAGAAAAAAAATAATTAAATTTGTTAGTTGATGTGTTTGGGGAGGAAGTCTTACTATGTTAATTATTGTCTATTTTATATTTGACTGAGAATAATTAAATTAAATTAAATTCGCACTAATATAAATATGCATTAAGTGCATTATTATTTATCACTATATAGTATAAGTAGATGGTATTTATATTTTTGTTTTACTGCGGTTATTATCTATCGTGTAAAAAATGTATTAAGTAATTTTATTGTTTATTTTTGCGTTCAAAAATATCAAAAACTTGTTGAAAATATATCATAATCAAGTATTAAAAATAGGCTGGTCATTACTTTATATACTCATTGTGTAGTTGTTTGTACAGAATATGTCTATGTTTGGGTCTGTTTTTTATAGAGCCGTATAAATCGTGTCAATAAATTTCAGTCTAGACTCATTTTAATAATATAAGCTTAACTTATTATTTTTGAAAAGAGTTTTTTTAACAACATGATAAACATGTTATTAAATTTATTTATAACTTAATAATTAATAAAAAACTAAACGAACAATAAAATGTTTATAAAAAATAGTTTTATGTGTTATATTGATTACTAATAAATATACGAACTTAACAGGAAAATTAGCTTTCAAGTTTAATGTAATTAGTTATTACATAATTAAAACGATGATGGGAAGGAAGAAACTAGCGTTGTACGAATTGCGAAGAAGTTTTTATTTCATGTAATATTATATAATTACACATAGATAATGTTTTCTGATACACATAATATTATATTTGTTTTTGCTCTGATACGAATTTATTGATAATAATTATATATTTTGTTCTTGTTCAAGACAAATGATAAGTATATTATTTATCTAAATACGTTTTATTCTTTGTCAATACGACTATAATAACTAGATGTTTGTGTAGATTCCTTAAGTTCTACATTGATTTTGTACGTATAAAGTATAATATGAGATAGTACATTTTTAACGTATTTGTTATTAGAATAAGATAACATTTGGTATCAGTCTATTGTTAAAATAATCATAATTGATAACAATTTAATTCAGCTATTCTTATAATATTATAATATAGATGGCAACTTTTAATTTTTTTAATTTTGTAATCCAGTATAGACTAGCAGGTTATTATGCAGACAATATGGGTTCGTAATAAATTACCATGTGTTGGAATAATATATTATAAATTATAACCTTTTGGTCAAAATTGTAAAACGCAATACCATCAACTAAAAATGTCACACCAAACATGCTAATTTTATGGTGTGTATTTATCTATTTTCGATTATGTTCGATAGGATGAGTGCTGAATGAATGACTGGACTGGATAATTACAGGAAATGCACAAATTACTTTTTTTTAATTTCATGATCGAACATTTTATAAAAATTTGTTTTGTTACACCTTTATTAGGCAGATTAGCTCATCAAAGTGTCTATGAAACACAAATTGCAGGAAATTTGAAACGTGTTCATGAGTAACGTTTTTTTCACTTATTTATTTGGGCGTTGGAATTGTATTTACTATTCAGGGTCTATTTCATAATTTTTTTTTTCGAAGGTCAATTGTCTCTTTTTACTAATATTAATCGTAAATTATTTGTCTAGACTTATCAATGACTATTATTTTGCAAGTTTACTATTATTATGTATACACTTATTCTTGACTTATAGTAGTTTTTATTGCAATTCAGTTGAAATTGTATGCAGAATGTATTGTAATAAATATTATAATAAGTATAATATTAGTATAATCATTGTCAGCTTAGGAAATAGAAAGAATAATTTTTGTTGAGTCTTGTGTAAAAATCAGCATAAATATTAGGAACGGTGCTCGGTAAGCGTCTGACAGCCCAAACTTTAGTTACGTCAACTTATTTATTGCTTTGTTTCGTGTTAATATTCTTAAATATATTATATAAATAGCCTATGTTGAATAAATTACGTTCTTAAAATAATATTAGAACCAATCAAATGGCAACTAAATCTAAATTTATTCTATTCAATATTTAAAAAAAAAATACCCATTATAAATCAAGTTTGACTTGGTCACAAAATCTTAAGGTTATAATAAAAAAAAATTAAGCTTAGGACCAAGCCATGATAATATAAAACTTATAAATTAAAAGTCGATCATATGAATGTTAGAAATTTTATCTATTAACAATGTTTTTTTCTCATAATTTTAGGTTTTATATTTGCAAAACATATTCTTATTCCGATGGTTTCATATTTCAATTTAATAGGTGTTTAGTTAGACTTTCGAATTAGGTCTCATTGGTGTTATTAAATATCTCTGAGCAGTTTATAAATAACAATACTTTATAAATATCTGTTAATTTTTCGTTCCGTTTGTTTGTTGTTCTTTAAATTCGAATTTATTCTTTTAAATTAGTTTAAATTTTGATTAGTAGTAATCAAATAACAAGACATTTATGAAATTAGATTTTATTAAATGTATTCTAGTAAATACACCTACCTATATTATAATTTATAACATGCGGGCTCATAAATCCAATTATTATTTTGGGTTTAAAAGTGATGAATTATTTATAAATTAGGTCCGTATAAACTATTTCTGTCGCTCTGTATTATGTTATTGTAAAATTACAATAAATTTTGCTTAGAAAGTAAACATGATTTTATAAATGAAGAACTATTTGAATTTCCATTTAAACTGTTCAGATTATTATTTATTATGGTTAGATAATACTGATAATAGATAGGTACTTACTACTTATATAAAGCTTAAATATTTGTTTTATTTATTTCAGTTTTGTATTATAGCTTATAATACTATTACCATATATTTCTATAGGGTTTAGTATTGTTTGTGTTTAGTATGGTATATTT
Organism: Rhopalosiphum nymphaeae; assembly: GCA_036289425.1. NCBI lineage: Eukaryota > Metazoa > Arthropoda > Insecta > Hemiptera > Aphididae > Rhopalosiphum > Rhopalosiphum nymphaeae. Next base: position 4,737,008 of record JAZAQC010000021.1, on the reverse strand, counting down.
GTTTCACAAAAATTCGTTTGACGTTGATGCAAGTCAAAAAATATGATTAATTAATAATTATAAAATAAATGTACTAATTGTTTTGAATTCAAAATTGTACATTGACAAAAGTATAACTAAGATAAGTATATATTTTAAGGAATCATGCTTTAAAATTTATTATTTTTAATATATTATTGGATTATTCAAGTATAATTGGGTTAGTTAATTGTTGAACATTTTTATTAATTTTATGACTAAAATAGAATATATTAATTACAGATAACATTATATTGTTCTTATGGGATTTCATTATTTATCTAATTATGTTAATAAATTGTGGTTGTATTAAAAGATGTTGCTGCGTAGCAGCTATACCCACATAATTTACAGCTTTATAAAGAAATTATTAATTTTTTTATGGTTAATGGTTAATGTCTGTAAGAAGATTCGAAATAGACACTAAAAAGTGTTAAGAAGTAGTTCATGCATGTTTTAATTATATTAAATTTTTAACCATATACAAATTTAGGTATACATAAAATGTAATTAATGAACTCGAATAAGCGTGATTTTTAACGTAAGTGTGATGTTGAGAAAATTACATCACCTCAATATCGATTCTGTGTTTTATTTTTTTATTTGATTTGTAGTTATTAGTTACCTACGTTAAGCTAATCCCGTCTTCTTCAGCAATTTAAAAATTATATTAAGCCAGCGGAACGTGCATTTTAATATTAAATAATATCGAACCAATTTAAATCATATTTTCGTTTAAGAATTCGCTTCACACACTTAAAATATAATAGTAATATGTGTATTATAATATTATACACTTTATTCTTGTGTACGATATCGATAGGTATATTATAATATTAATATGATCGATACGATTAAGTTAGGTCTGTGACATAATAATACCAATGTACGGAATAGCGGAATATCTGTGTTTTAAGTGGGTCCGTTAAAAATGATACTCGGACCGGCAACTCGATAAATATCCGGTGTAAAACCACATTAGCGTGTGCTATTATACGAGTTTTTCACACACGTGTATTGTGCATGTGTATATATTGTATATATATATATGTATAAATTATATTATGGAGTTCGATTGACAATCTCATTTTCGTACGAGGCCTGAGGCGGCTGTCCATTTCAAGGTCTGCACTCTATACACTCCACTCTCCGCGTTAAAAAAAAAATATGAATAAATCTCGTTCCGCAGCAGCAGCTCTTCGCACAGCAGCCTTTCATTCCACATTCTAATGAACCCGGCCGACGGACGCGTGTCGATCCGACGCTCAGCGGTGTATTCGCACCTATTATAATGATACGAGCGAGCGCGTGTGTAAATAATAATACTGTATAATAACAATATTATTGTGTGTATATAATATAAGGCGCACACACGTGTGTGTACCGTCGCAGTCGTCGCGATCGTCGTCGTCGGAGTAGACAGCAGTTGTAGTAGTAGTAGTTTGGTAGTGTCGTCGTGTCGGTCAACGGGATCCAACGGTCGTCTTGTATTATAATTATTGTCGTAGTACCTCGTTGGTCGTTGGTCGGGTCTGTCCGAACGTCGTTTCCGAATACCCAAGTCTAAACATTTGCCGATCCACCAGCAAACCGTTTAGGTGTATTATATAATAATAATATGGCGGACGTACCCCGCTGTACGACGTACGTATCATGTAATAATAATTATTAATTATTTGAGAATGATGATGATGTGTTGTGAACATGATTTTATTTAAAACATTATTTTAAGTTATATAGCAATATAGCGAATTTGGCGTGACCGTTGGAGACTAGTTTCGTCCGAATATTTTTAATTAGTGTTTTGAACTTGTGATGTGTTTTGCAGATGAAATCGACGTCGCATCCAGAATACCTTTCATCTACACGACCGGTCAGAGATAAGTTATGATACCAGTTTTATGATAACCGACAGATACGAATACGTCCTGAGTCTTGGCCCGGTTTGCGCCGACCAATAACACTAAAATGGTGGTAGATCATAGTGCATCAAACAGTCCAGGTAAAAATAAAATATTTTGTAAAGTATACAGTACCGATCGTTTATAATGTGTAATGTTCATATTCCTATTTTTCTTCTACCACCATCAAATGTTTTTTACTTGACGAGATAATACTATTTTATTTGATACCGTGCGTTTACCAGCGTTCAATAATTTTTTATCTAATACCCGGTACGTTTTAACGAGAACGTCATAAAACAAAAAAAAACAAATAACTTGGTACTTTTAAAATTTATATCTATAGCTGAATAATAATTTTTCTGTATGGCGTACAAAACAGACAATCACGCGACGATTTATGTTTGTCAAAAATCAGCAACATTGTCGTTAGAAGTTACTACATTTGTACCTAATACTATCATTAATTATCGTGAATTTAGTACTTCAATCCGACCCAAAACCTGATTAATTATATTTTAGGTACGATGTATTTTATTTTGCGTAGGTAATTATCTAACACTCGGCGTTTTTACATCATGTTCGTTTTAACTGTTTTAAGTATGTACCTGTATAAATTATTATATTATTTACATATGCGCTTTTTATTTCTTGACACTCGGCCAATAGTCGTTTCGTTGAACGTGTTTTAATAAATTTATTAAGAATAACGGTTAAACGCTGTTGTATTGGTATAATATTTTATATCCATGATTTATTGGCATCTAGCTATTTTAATGAATCCATATGTGTCTAAGTGTCATAATAGTATTTTAATTGGTGATATAATATTGAATATAGGTACTCTATATACCTTAATGTTTCCGTACAAACTACAAATTAACTGGGCTTGACTATTGTGACACGTTTCGTTACAGTTTTAAAAATATAAAAACTCACGATGATGATGAAAAGAACAAAAGTTGTTATTGTAACAAAGTACATACTCCGTTCAGGAATTTCGCTTTTGACTATCTAAAACTGCATGTTGATATTCGTTTATTTATCGGCTTAGGTGTAGTTTTTTTTCAAAACGCGTAGGTAAGTGGTAGGTAATACAATAATATAATACTACATACTCACCTCCTATGTGTATAATATAATACGATTATTATTATTATTATTATTTTTCGTATTTATTATTATGTCGTATGCCCATTCATGGTTGTTGGTTGTATTGTAATAAAGTCTCGGACCGCTTGTATAGTCACCACCACCACTACCACCACCGTTGCCCGCCACCACGTGAATCTGCGTGCTCTCGACTCGACTCTTTAAATAATCGAAAAGCAAAAAAAAATATATAATATATACACATATACAAACATAACATGTACACGAAAACAATACTATTGTACGGATTCTTCTCATTCTCTTTCTCTCTTTTTTTTATCTCCATGTATAATGATATTATCATGTATTTTCGAGTAATTTTGTTAGGAATTGAAAAAAAAGATCGTTTTATTATTTGTAGTTCGTGATCGCGATGATGAATTAATTAGCCGCGTATATTGGGCTCGAAACGATTAATAAATGATCATGAAAATCCATTCCAGTTCTTATTGTTGATTACTTATTTTTAATTACTGCGTGATGTTAAAATATTCAAGTTTGTACTTCGTAGACACCAAACAAATTTTAAATTTCCGATTAGTTTTAACTATCATCGTCGTCGTCTTATTTTTTTTTCTTGTCTCATAAGAGTGACGTATTTCAACTGATTTACGAACATTCGTTCGAAGTTTAATATATAAATACATTTATATATATTGAACGGACTGCTCGAACTTTGGTCCTGTTTCCTTGTACGCTGGTCGTGCCAGGCTGCGTCGGCGGTCACACCGAATAAAAATCACTATTATAGACCGACGACAGTTAAACTGTATTGTAGTGTATTATTATACACGTATCGTCATTATTACTATTATTATGTGACATACACTTCATAATGGTAGTATAATATAGTAGTGAAACCGGCGGCGGCGTGTCGTGGTGTCTCTCGGGCTCAACCAACTGCAGTCGTTGATGAATTCGGCCTTTGGCGTGTCACGATCGTTATTACAACGATATGGACCCTCCTAACGGCGGCGGTAAAAAAAAAATCTACTATCATATTATGTATACACGCGTTTCTATTCTCGTTTTCTTCGCCACATTCACACACCATCTTGAGAACACGCAAAACTCATTCATCTCCTGCAAGTCTAAATCATAACTGCAATTACGAGTGAAAACTACCGGCGTTTACCGGGTTTTAATTAGGTGTTCTGTCGTCTTGTAGAGAAATGCGCACACACCTCCCTCGTTATATTATTCTCTAAACGATAGTTCCAACAGTCACACCTATCATACGGCGGTTTCTGCCAATTTCAACGGTTTAACCTAATACTATATTTATAATCATTTTTCCAGACACGAAATACAATAATGGCAGGGTAAAAAACCAAGAAACTATCGATCTAAAAATTAAAAGTAAGTCGTCCATATCTAATGTACATTTCTAATTATTATTAGTTACTTCTATTTAAATGTTGTACGGTATTTTTGTACTTTTTTAGGTGGAACGTTAGATAGATACGAAAAAAAACTAGATGCCATCGAAAATGGTTCTTTTCCTCCCACAAAGGAGGTTGCAGATTTCGAACAAGCAATTGAACTCACAGGTAATTGTAAATGCTGATCTTTCGTAATATGTATACATTAGAATATTAAACAGAAGTTTTTGATTATCTATCTATTTATAATTATCCGATGTGCTTGAATTTAGAACATTCAAATAAAATCACAAATTTAATTTATTATTGAACACATTTCACCATAAATATTACTAAACTTTGTTATTTATTCCATTTTTAATTCACGTCACACTTTAAAGTAGTGATTACTGTTCTTCAATAAATTAAAATTACGATAATTACGAAAAGGTTAATCAGTGAAATTTCATCTTTAATCATTAAAAATAATAATTAGTTATTTGTTTTTATTCTTGGATGTAATTTAATAATTAAACTTTATAAAGATTTTATCAATTATAATATAATATGTAGATATATTTATTTAATATACCATGTCTACAAATAATTAATATAATTTATTTATTATTATTTTTTTTTAATAGCAATACAATTTTCATTTTCATTTGTAATTCATTTCTAGTTTAATTATCAGTATTATTGTTTCTTTAGGTTATGGAAAATTCCATTATTTACTGTTGGTTGTGTGTGGTTTTGTTAGCACCAGTGAAGAAATGGATGTTATATGTATGTCATTCATATTACCATCAGCCCAATGTGATCTTAAGCTAAATACGTCTTCCAAAGGATGGCTCAATTCAATTATATTCATTGGTTAGTATGATTATATTTTAATACTTATTTAACATGTCTTCAATGACTGTATAATAACATATGTATAAAATATAATGTATTTTTTAGGTATGATGGCTGGCGCATACATTTGGGGTTCGCTAGCTGATGCTTTGGGTCGTCGTAAAGTATTAATTGTTATCAGTTTTATGAATGCCCTGTGTATTGTAGCATCTACTTTTGCACAGTCTTACGGTGTATTTATGTTCTTTAGATTTTTAAATGGAGCTGCGTAAGTGAATGTGGTAGATGTAAACCAATAAATAAAAAATTTTCTAACATAATTCAATTATTTTAGATTGGGAGGTAGTGGCCCAGTTATATGGTCATACTTTGCTGAATTCCAACCTAAAAACAAACGTGGTTCAATGTTGAGTTCTATGGCAGCATTTTGGACACTTGGGAATTTGTTTGTAGCATGTAAGTACAAAGGTTATTAATTGTAATAATGATTTTAATGTTAGTATTATGTACTTTATTTAGCATTAGCATGGATGATCATACCACAAGATATTGGCTATAGGTCCCCTACCTTTTTATACAATTCTTGGAGAATATTTTTGGCTATATGCTCCATTCCTAGTGTGCTTGTTGCTGTGTTCCTGTTTTTTTTACCAGAGAGTCCAAAGTTTTTATTGACTCGTAATGATCATAAAAAAGCATTAGAAGTATTCAAGCAAATCTATGCTACCAATACAGGAAACGATCCTGAAATGTATCCAGTAAGTTTTATTAATATATTATAATAGTATGGAACTTATAAAATATTTTATATTACCAAATGTATTGCATTTATATTAAAATGTAAAAATAATGAAAGTACTATAATTTGAATGTAGTAGTTAAAGAGTGTATTTTGTCAGTTTATATATAATACAAATTTTGTAAAAATAAAATACTATTGAATTAAGAATGTTCAAATTGAATATTTATGACTAAATATTATATAACTATACAACTTAACTAAACTCAAATTTTATAATAATTTAAATAAGAATTTTAAAATTATAGGTTAAATCATTGGTAACTAAATCAAATGCTATTGAACATGATAGTACAAAAAGTATTTCTTTTAAAAGTATGACTGAAGAAGTAGCTCATAATACTAAGATGATATTTATGCCACCAATATTAAAATATACGTGGATATCAATAGTGATCAACCTCAGTTTTCATATTGGGTAAGTAAACTTATAATTGTATAAAAATTAAAAAGTAATTGCAATTGGCTTTTTTTATAGTTATTATGGTCTCATGATGTGGTTCCCAGAGCTATTTAATAGATTTGATGAATATGCTCGAGCCCATAATGGTAGTGAACAAGCACTCGTGTGCGAGGTTTGTATATTGTATTCTATTTATTTTTGTATATTTGTATTTTATATCAGCATTTGTAATTTACCAATAAATTATTATTATTTATGTTATTATAACTATTTATTTTTATTTGTTGATTGAATAGGTGACTGAATTTGTAGTTAAGACAGGATCACACTCCCATGTGGATCTATGTTCAGACAAAATTGAAAGCGGCGTTTTTCTTGAATCGTTTATTACAGTAGCAGCTGCCATTCCTAGCAATATATTTGCAGTGTTGGGAATGGATACATTGGGCAGAAAATTCTTTTTAGGTAAGATATTACCTACTATTAAATATCTATTATATTACACGAAGGGTTCAACAGTGAGACTGGATGATTTAAAAATGTAATTATTCTTTAAAGAATATATTTATTGTTATTTTATTATGCATAAATATAAAATATAAGAGTAGCTGTTTGATGTCCAATATAAAAAAGAAAAAAATATTTCTTACACTTTGTTTGCCAAATGCCCTCTATTGAGATGTATGCATTCTTGGAGTCAAAATTGGAAGTTTTGCATGATCTGCAGCATATTAACAATTTTCATCCCAATATTGTAGAGGAATAGTAGAATGGTATCAAGCGTTCATGAATAAAAGAATTGCAAGTTGTTAAATGAGAGGAGTGATGGAGTCCAGATTTATCCATGTTCTGAAAAACTTGCTTTAACTGAAAAGTCGCATTGTTTACCTGTCCAATGATTTATTTTTATTAAATGGTAGGCTGCGAGGATAACGATAGTCTTGAGATCTTACTTGCTACTAACCCCACCACTAATCTACTGGTTTCACTGCTAAACCTTGTATTTTGAAAACATATTAACTATATTTTATTCAGTTTTCAGTACAATGGCATCTGGAATATGTGCTGTTGGCTTGTCACTAATTACAAGTAAAAGACAAAATTTAGTAGTATCTGCTATTTTTAGTAGTGCTATTAGTTGTGGTAATGCTGCTTTGGATTGTTTAATCACAGAAATTTTTCCTACAAATTTAAGGTAATCTATGATAAATGATTATTATAAAATTTGCCATTTATGAACAAAGTTAGAATATAAAATATTTAATAAATATTTTTTTTAAATATTGGTAGAGCTACTGGAATGGCTATATCAATGGTAGCCGCCAGACTTGGAGGTATTATTGGAAATATTGTTATTGCTGCGCTGCTTGATCTATATTGTCCCTTACCTACTTACATAGTAGCTGTGCTCCTGATAGGTATGATATAATTTTTATAATTATTTTACTTAAAAAATATGAGTCTTTAAAGCAAGTTTTTTCTATTTTTTTCTCTAGGCGGAGGACTTTTGTGCCTATTGTTGCCTAACACCACAAGAGAACCATTAACGTGACCTATTTATGGAAAAGATTAGAAACAGATTTTAAGTCGTATCATTATTATTTTACTTTCATTTATTGACATGATATTTTGTTAGTTTTAAAACCTTTATAGACACATAATATGCACACTTATTTATATATATATAAAAAAAAATTCTTCAAATATAATTGTATTAATTTGTTGTTTACTGTATAATTTGTATAATATGTGTACACTAATACACATATGTTTGTATAGATATTTTCCAGACAAAATTACTAATATTCTATTGTTTATTTTATTATTATAATTTTTTTTTTTTTTTACTGTGAATTTCTTGTGAATATACTGTTAACCTTAATATTTTAGATTCCAGTATTTAGTTAAGTTACTTTACAACTATAATGTTAAAATTATATATATGCAAACTAAATACTATTCTTAAATTTTTTTTATGTTTGTTTAGTCATAATTAAAAGTTTTATGTAATACCAAATAAAAGATAAACAGTTATTAAATCTAATTTTTGTACAAAAATTAATGTAAGTTAGATTGGGTCCAAGTTAAAATTACAGAGGATAAAAGGACCTAAATATAATCTAGAATAGTCGAAAAAAATAGTTACTGGGTATGATATTACCTGGAATACTTCATTCAACACATTTCTTCTCTGTAAGATGTGTAATATGTAATTAGAAATTTGTTTTTTGGTATGAAATTCAAGTGCAGAATTCTTGGAACATGTAGCTCTTAGATTAAAAATAATTATGAAGCAATCAAAATAACTAATATGTTAATATGCAATAATTACTGCGATAATATGAATTTTGTCTTGGGATTTTATACAAAAGTTATTCTGTCTATGAATTAACATATTAAGTGTATCTTATTAACATAAATAATATAATATTTACTTAATTATCCAATACATCATGTTTTCAAAAACATTGTGTGTATTAAGAATGTAAATTCTTTAATAAACTTCTGTTATTATAGACCACTAGATAAATATATCCAATTTGTAATGTACTGATAAAAGAAAATTGTTTGAAACATAATATATAATAATGACCTAAATAAAAACTTACTTAAAATTTAATATAAAAATCATAATGCGGATGGGTTGAAAATAATATTTAATGCTACAACGGTAGAAACAAAGAATAACTTTTTTAGATCCATTATTTGTTAGAAGAAGTAGCTAAAAAAACTGAATACTTGCTATAGGTGAATACTTAAAAATAAATAACTGTTTATCACCTTTAGTGTAAAGCACTCAGAAAATTGAAAAGTTTAGAAAATGAGATACTCGGAAGATGACAATTTTAATCATTTAAACTAAACATATAAGGGATATTGTACCACCATCAAGTACTTATTGAACCATAGTACCTATTTTCAACTGAATAAAGTTATAAAAACTGATGAAATTATGAAAAAAAGTTTTATTTTTTTGAATTAACAGATTCAAAAAAAGTCTAGAAGTGTCGCTCAAACATTAAATTTAAAATGTTTTTCGATTCTATAAGCTATTTAAGACTGTGTGAGTATTATATATATATTGGTTTTTTGTTATGTATATATTATATAGTTTTATAGGTATATTAGGATATACATTTTAGAAAACATCATTCATTTTTCAACTTGGATGAATACATTTTGTTTACTAAAGTGTCCTATAAGATCGATTATTCATATCTCATTGGCCTTTACACGTTTACGCATGTACTTATATAGTTTATGTATAATGGGTAGATCAATAAAAGTAATCATAATATATATCTGCTATCTGCATAGGTACATTTTACTTACATAAAAGATTCCGTTTTAAAAAAATTAAACAGTAGCCTGTAGTTCTATAGGTGCACTAAAATGTTCTAATATGTAATGTTATACCTATTTAAAATAATTACCAGAAAATTAAAAAGGAATACTTTTTTTTAAAGAAAAGTGATTTCGCTCCCACGTGTTCCCCTCTTATTTAAGCACTGCCTATTATATAGTTAAAAGTAGAGAATGGATTTTGTTGTGCCTAACATAAAAACTTATATGTGCGGTCGAATTACTATACCTACTCAAAACTAAGTTTACCAACAATGTTGTTACCAGTCTATTGATCTATTTACTACCTATATTTTTAATTTGTTTATATTAAGTAATTTAAATATTATGTTGATTTATTTAAAAACGCTACCCTTTTTGATATCGATTTTCACAATATTTCCAATATACTAATTTCATTCGAAAAATTCTTTTTATGATTCCACTATTTCTGAGAATTTTTAACCGAATCTAACAACCAGTTTTATAAAAAAAAATGTCGATGACGGTATAAGTACGACGAATAGGTTCACGAAGAAAAAAAATAATAGTGATGAGTGATAGTGAAATACACAAAGTTACGTAGAACATTTAAAAACACATAGAAAAATTCCTAAAATATTTACAACACATTAACATATCAATTAACTATGTAAAACTAAATTATTATTTAGCTATAGCACCGATTTAATAAGAAATTCATGAAATATATTTATATCTAACCTGCAGGTATCAAGTATTACAACTAACAGAAAAAAACATGACATTAGGTACCTATATTAATTATTAATAATAATAAAAATAAAATTCGTTTCCCAGTTATTAGTAACTATATTTTTTTAGTTAAGAAATATTTAAAAAAAAGCTGATGTTAAATAGTTTATGAGATAACTGATAAGTATTTAAAGGTTAGATGTACAGGTCACAGAGTGGAGTGGTATCAGGTATCATGGAAAATGCTGGTCTTCCATCATCTAAACTTTAAATAGGTACTTTAGTACTTATAAAGTTACTTTTATTACTTATAATTTATACTCGCTCAAATTGCAATTATTTCGTATCGAAATACTCTGAAAAATATTCTGTTACAGAATATGTAATTAAAAATTTACGGGTCATTCAAAAGAGTAAGAATTTAAAGGTTATAATATTAAATATTAAAACCTAGAAAATTAAAAAAAAAAAACTTGTTTTATTTCGATTGGAAATAATTTTGAAATAATAAATGTCCTTCAATAAAATAATTATTGTACATGGATACCTTTATTTTTTTTTAAAGGAATGTATAAACTAAGTAAGATTTTAAAACATGATGTTAAATATTTTTACCATATCGATATTTATAATCTATTGAAGCATCAGACAGTCAATAATTATCAAAATATTTAGATAAAAAAAATTGATAAACCTTTTTTTATTAATTTAGTATATTATGTTTTGTACATTTGAGAATTATTATTATTTTTTAAAAGTTTTACGTTTATTTGCCCTAATTTTAAGAGCATTTATATAGGTAACTAAAATAATAATATTATTTATAACATTGAAATTGAAACATTTTAAAGCGAACCTCAGGTTCAGTTACTCATTACTCATTTTCCACCTACCACCCATCACATTTATTTTCTGAAACATTTTTCAATAAAAATTTACAAGCTATAATAAGTAATTGGCAATCGATAAAATCCTAATGTATCAACTATAAATACTTAAATTCTTGAGAGTAATATACATTTGAAATAATTATCTTTGACTAAAAGTTTAAAACCAATTTCTTATTTAATTTTTTTTTTTTTTTTGAATTAACCAATGACATCACATATAGGTTTCAATATAGCTTGCATGGCAATCTATCAAATTATGAACTTCAATAAATAACTCATAATTAGCCGAACTATTTTAAGTATACTTAAACTTAGTTATTTTGATGTATGTCATTTTAATTATATTTGATAACAAAGTAAACATGTTATACAAATACTCAATATAATATTAATGGAAAATATATTGAACTCTTAAAGGTATAGGTAATTTAATTAATTAATTTGCATAAAGAAACTAACATTTTATTTTAAGTTTAAAGATGCCTATGTTACCTACCTATATGAAAACTATAAATTAAAATTAATTAGTATTTTTTAATTATATAAAATAAATAAGTTGGTACATACTATATGTAACCAAGAAAACAAGTTCTTATATACTGGCGTATAAGTAATTATTGTTTGTAGTAAAAAATTTTAATTTATTGTACAGTTATACCTAATTGATACTTACTTAAATATTAATTTTAAAAAATGCATTTTTAGGATTAGATTTTTATTTTTGTTAGTTATGACTCTAGAAAGTCTATTTTATTGAATGAATCAATGATGTATTATATTTTTTTTTAGTAATTTCGATTTTCCGCTGTTATATCTTAGTTGAAGTTATAGATACTCGTAATATAAAGTGAGAACAATAATAGACTTTTAAGTTATGGTTTTTATTTTAATTATATTCCAGTAAATTCAAATTAAATTAATAAATTACCTAATTATTATAAAAGGTACCTGTGAATATATGTACCATAAATACACGCTAAAAATGCTTTAATTTTGTAAAATGGTCAGTTTATCAATTGCAAAAATCCAATCCAATTATCCAAAAACAAAAACTTATTAGTTAGTTATAATTATATAATAAATGAATACACTAAGCAATTTTTTTACGAGTATTAATATTTAATATAATATAAATAAATATATATTTTTTTCACATTTAACTGCCTAGTTACTTTATACTCGCGAGATCAAATAATAATAATGTTTCATAAAATTCCCGATATTGTAATAAAATATATTTTTATTTAACCAATATAACCTGTCACTTTAACCAGTAATCAATTGATCAATAAATATATTTTAACTCTAAGCATTTTAGTGTGTAGATTGTTTATATTGATGTTGATGGAATGAAATCGAACAACAATATTTTTATACTCGAAAGTAGGCAAATTTGAATACAAGTGCAATTGATATACTAACTCTAAAATATAAGGAGCGCAATAAATTGGTACACCGAGAGCCTAAACAAAAATTTTGTTTTAGGCGCTATTGCCTATTGGTTTATGCCGTAAATGCTTCCAAAACTATTTTTTATATTATTTTACGGTATAAAAATTATAATGACCCTAGATCTCTATACCTATTAAGTACTATTTTAATATTATATAGTAGTATTTTTAGTGAGAATTAAAAAGTCTGTACCTACTTACTTCTTAATTCCTTATAGGGGTACCTAAACATTTAATAATAAAATAAAAACCTTAATAAAAGAAATACTAATTACTATAATAGGTGCATTAAGACTTTTGAAAAAAAATAAATATTTATTTTTAATGACTAGTTTATGTAGGTAGATGATCTAACCTTGATGAGCGCGTGTACTTCATAGAAACTGAGTCTTTTAATGATTCAATAAACCTCTGCTATAATAACAACACCCATGAATAAAATGCGCTAATATTTGAGTAATAAAATTGTTCTGCTGAAATTATTAATCAGAACGAATTGAGTAACCATACAAAAAATACTACACAATTGAGTATAGGTAGGTAACGGGGGCACATCTGCATCTTGGCACCCTCTATATTTCCACATACATACAAGGATGTTGGAATGGCGTTCTAGAAGTGGAAGTACGAGTGTATAACTATTAAAGGCGGCCGAGGAGGGGGGTTAAATACTGGTCATTTTAGAGAGTTTATATAGTACACTACATATTACGTTAATGCAACACATTACAGCGATAAATAAGTACGTAAGTACCTATTTAATTTTTGAAAATATTTTGCATGTGGGTACAAATAAACCAAGAAAATAATACAAACATGATTTGGTTTAGTTTAAAACTGAAATATTGTATCTATATACATTATGTCTGTTATACATTTGGCAGTCCTATCGAGAAGTTAAAACAACGTCCTTGTGTCCATAAATATTTTGTGTGATGAATTTATTACTGTAAAAAAATCACAGATCTTTAATAATATTATTAGATAGTCACAAATACAATTATGGTAGAGAATGTTTTTTATAATAATTGTATAAAAAAATAAATTTAAAGTCTTATTTAACGACTTTTACATAATTCCTGAAAAAATACTATAAATTAAGGTGATATCCAAGCTCATGGTAATACTCATTATCCATTATCCTCCATTATGTAAGATAGGTTAGAATATTTTTTTAAATGAGTTAGTTATTTTTAATTAAGGACGAATCTTTTATATTTATGAATAAATATAATATATATAATGTATATATATATATTTATATACATTATAATAATAGACTTTTACCTTTTCTTTATTAAAAAAATATACTCATAAACTTATATAGTATAGTTTAGAATGTTTAGATAATTATATCATAATAAATACTATATCATTTTTATCGATTGGAAAATGGTTCCACTTAAAAAAAAAAATGTTATTTGCATGTCTATTTGTTGCAGATATGAATATAATACCTGGGTATTTTCTTTTTTATATGGGGTGCATTTTGTTTAATTTTAATCTTCAATAAATCACTTTTACATAATAAAAAAAACAAAATTGTATTTATCACTTTGGTTTTTAGTGATTATATTAATTTATTTAATCAATAAATATAAATTATTAAGCTTATTATCTAACGTTAAGTGATGGTAAGATGGGTGTGCTTGGTCCATTCTGAAAACACTCTGGCCTTAGTCTTCCAACCATCTTACCACAAAATTTCTTTAATTATGCTCATCCAATCCATTTATATAAATAAATAAATAATTTTTTTTTAGTTTTGACGTATGTAATTATAGTATTTAATATTTATGTAATTACATATTGCTTAATATGTTCATTGAGTAAACAACGGTTGACTAGCTGGATTGTTTTTCAAAATAATATTGTTTCATTGATACTCGAATGATTGATAGTTCTTTGTTATTGCTAATATCTAGAGATAAAAATTTCCAAAAAAAAAAAAATGGTTCCTGAAAAAAACCAGGCTTTTTCATGGTTTTTACGGAAATATTGAGAAAATATTTTATATTTATTTAAATTTCAATTAAAAATATAGGAAAATATGGTTTTGACGGAAAAACGGGATTTTTTGGAAAAATTGTAATATTTCATGAAAAAATGGATTAAAAAATTGAAAAAGTTATGTAAAATAGAAAGGAAACACTCTAAAATCAAATAATTAATGATAGTTGATAATCATAATACAAAAATTATTAACATACTTTATATACTATCACTTAAAGTCTGTATAGTGGATGAATCTTAGGGACTCTTATTTTGTTTATAAATAATTATAATTTGTTATAATAACAATTATTAATTAATATTAATATATTATCATTGTCTCCCTCATATGATATTTTGTTATGTATTTTTGAATTTTCCTAATATTGACAAAATCGTCCACTATCTATATTTATCTCCAACTTGGGTACAAGTATTAATTATATACACATAACAATCATATAACATTTAAAAAACGGATGACTTATTTTCTGGGAAGTACATTCTTCCGCAGTACCACTTTAAATCTTGGATAGGTTACGTTATTTTTACTGTTTAGAACAAAAATATTAAAATACCGTATTTAATTTACTTAATTATCAGTACTTTAATTGTTTACAATGATATGTACCCCATATTGAAAAATAATGTGAAATGACAAAGACAGGTTTCTTATTTATTTTTGTTAATTGATTTTTATTTATACTTCGATTATTTTAAACCTCAATACAATTGATACAATTTTTTAATTTCCCAAAAACTCTGGTTTTTTTTAATTTTCCGAAAACTTCGGTTTATTTCAGTAAATGTATTATTTTAATATTCTTCAATTTTTCCATATTTTCCAAATGTCTGGTAAAAAACCGGTTTTTTCCGGTATTTTCCTGAATTTTTCCTGCATTTTTATCCATACTAATATCTATAGTTTGTGGCATTTTAATAAACGAATCATGACATTTAACGATCAAACCGTTTACAGTTCATTAATTGTTTTGTTGAAATAATGAGATGTATCATTAAATTATTAGAGATTATTTTAATTTATTATATTTATTAATTGCTGAAAGATTTTCTAAAAATCTAAGTA
The DNA here is from genome assembly GCA_036289425.1 of Rhopalosiphum nymphaeae. Lineage (NCBI taxonomy): Eukaryota > Metazoa > Arthropoda > Insecta > Hemiptera > Aphididae > Rhopalosiphum > Rhopalosiphum nymphaeae. The sequence continues at coordinate 4,721,043 of JAZAQC010000021.1, read as the reverse complement.
ATTAACTATTAGAATAATAATAATTATTGATTTTATGTTAAAATAATTTTTTTTTTTTAAGCAATAGGCATAATATTCTGATTTCTGTTTTTAATAACACCTAGGTATTTTAATCAGTTTTGTGTTTTAATTGACATTCCAATTTATAATTTATTAGTCAAGTGGCTTATACAATTTTAAATTTCATGTTAAATATTAAAGAATGATTTTTTGATATTTTTTTGACCTACTCTTAAAATTTTTGGAATTTTTTTTTGACCATTAAAGAATAACTGTAAATTATTTAGACAGTATTTTGAATAATGTCAAACAATTTAATAATGAAACAACATTTTACTTAGTCCCTTTAAAGTATAAACGTTTGTGATACAATTCTAAATGTGTATCAAATGTGTAATATATCATGATAGTTGTTTCACTAAGTTATTGAAGTACTTTTTTAAAGCTTATTATTCTAAGACTAACAATGATTTATGCTTAAATTAATTTGAACTACTTAAAATTAGTGTAGTAATTTGTTATTGGATTTTATAAAGTATCGTGAATCTATATTACTCTTTATATTATTATTTAAAAGTTCACAGGTTTTTAATTTTATTTAAGTTAAAATAATTTAATATCGTTAAAAATAAGATAAACAAAACAAATAATAGATTATTGTATTTAATTAATCTATAATTTTATACTTCTATGACGAAGTCCTGTACTCTTGTTAATTTTTATAGTAAATGTCAAATTATAATTTGTATTATTATTATTTATGGCATGGTCTATAATAAAATGATGGATAAAGCTTTGTATAGACATATACCTTTGTGTTAAACGTTTGTTTATTTTTTTGCAACTTAACCACATCATCTTGTACAGTTAAAAGTTTAAAAAATAAAATAATTAAAGGGAAATATAGATTCTTAGTTTTTACTTATGTTATGTATATTTTAGCTTATAATAGGTATATATATTATTATTTTTTAAACAGTTGGTAACGCGTATGCGGTATCAATTTATGTATCAGCTGCTGTCGCCTGGCTGGTCAACGAGTTTCGGTTATCAGTACCTATTACACTATTACACTGTTCGGGTTAAATAATATTTTCACAATTTATTTTATAAGAAAAATAAATTCTGGTAACTGGATTCAGACATTCAGTATTAATTATACTGGTGAAATAACTTTCATTATATTTATGATTTTCAGGCTAATTCTATGGCCATGTGATCGATAACTCCGTGAGTTATAATGTTTTTATAGCATAATATATTCGATCGGCTACTTAAATATCAAAACAACTGTGAGTACTGTTTTTCGTTAACTTTAATATATTATAATTTAATATTTATAGTCATTATACCTGTATAGTTTGTTGTACAATAACAATATTCACTAACACATATATACGATTCACGTAGACGTAACCACGTAACACGTTGATAAATAAATTTATAAAATTTGGTTTCTAACGGAGAAAGGGTTAAACATTTTTTCATTAGCTAATGTTATTCATATATTCATATATTATCATGTATCATACATTATAATATTTAAATATAATTTTTTTTATAAAGTTTTTATAATTCATAGATTAATATATGGTTAATAATATTGAGGTTTATAATTTTTAGAGTAACGTAACATAAGTTTTTAAAGTTAAATAAAATAAATATTCAAGTATTATTTTAACTTTTTAGTTTTATTTTTCAGTATTCACCATTAACAGCTTCTTTTAAATTTTCCATGAACATTTTTAAATGTTATCATTTTATTAGAAAGTCTATCGAATTTACTAACTTGGATTTATTTAATTGTTACTTACCTATAATTTCTACTACTGTCTCTTCGACTATAAGTTTTTGAATTACAGCAAAGTAATTACAGTTGATTTTGATATAAAAACGGATGTCTCATAAATTTGATTATTTCTTCTCAATTGCTTTTTAGTCTTATCTTATGCTTAAATTACTTTTTAAATTACCAAATAACTCCTCCAAAGTACCAATCGATAAATATTTTCTATTAATTTAGAGTTCAGGCTTTAAACTTTCGGAACATACCTACTAATAATTAAAATAATGAAAATTAAATTGAAAATACGCTACTGTAATAGCACTACTATTTTTCTCTTTGTTCAGAATTTTAGGTACTAGTTTCAAGTCATTATATAAAAATAATTTATATTTTAAGGTTATTTGTTACTTATTTACTGTTTTTTCTTATAATTTTAATTTGTTTAATCATTATTTAAGAACGTTAATAATTATCATAATATGTAGATTAAACACGAAAATTACTTTTTATTTTAGTATCATAGGTATAATAAAAAAATTATATCAAAGAATGGTTTTTTATCAGCAAAAAAAAATTGTATTTATTTATTTATACCTTTATAATAATCATTAATAAATTATTCAGTTTTAACTTTAAATATAGTTAATAATATACTAAAAATCTGAAATATATAAATTTAATTAATAAAATTTGATATGTAGGTTTCTAGGTTTTCCAGTAACATTTAGGTACTTATACGTGTTCTGTCAGTAATCAAAATTTGTATGCGCTTCATTAATCAATTTTAATTTAATCACAGATTGTAGTTTAGATCAGTGGTCCTTAAATTTTTGTAGAATTACAAAACCCTGATGATAAACTAAGAAATCGTGGACCTATCGAACTTTCTTTTGAATACTTACTTTTTTTACCAAACATCTCACTTTATACGTCCAGGTCGTTACCACTGATAGAGGCGTTGCAGACTCTTATATGAGTGTCACGAACGACAGTCTAAGAACTGCTGATTTAGAGAATTAATTTTTTGATTTACTCAAATAAATATAGCCTTCGCAATAATATGTAAACTACGTCACTCGTTTTTATAAAAAATAATAGACTTTTTTTGAATTCCTTTAAAAACTTTTATTTGAATGCAATGATTTTTCATTTTTAATGTTTAAAATAATATTATAAGACTTTCTACCTGAGAGAGTAAGAAGAGTGTCTTAACATTTATTCGATTCTATTAGTTAAGTACTTACTAATTAATGTTCATGTATTCTTATAATTATACATTTTAACATTTATATCGCATTAAACGAATTATACGAATACAAGCACATTTTTTTGATACCTTTAATATTTAAAGATTGTTTTTGGTATTGTAGTAATATTACCTAAATTAAAAGTAGTGGTATTAATTGCATTTATACAAATTAAATAAATTATAATATAGTTTTATCGTTAGTAATTTTTTTTTTTTTTAATAAAAAAAAATATACGTTTTAATATCATTTATGTTATAATTTATAGTTTTAAAGGAATTCTCGTTAATACGTGTATTTTAACGAACATAATCGAACGATACAAGTGTATATTGATTAATTATAACATTAATAAATTATTTTTATTAAATTTAATTGGAGAAATTGACGAGTTTTTATTTTTCATCTTATTATTTGCTTGATGTATTAATTATATCTTATTTTAATGATTTTCCTTGCATATTTTCTAGTTTTTAATTAAACATTGTATTCATTTTGTTTATTTTTCATTTATTTATCGTATACTAATTTTTATTGTTAAACTCTTCGTATAAATTTCTATTATTTATTTATTGTTTGACATATTGCTTATTACTTAATTAGATTAGCTTATATTTGATATATTAATAACAAAGAGTTGTAATTATAAAATATTTAATAAATTATCGACAATAATTTTTTTCGAACTTCACATTTTTTCATTTGATACGGATTCAACAATCTTTATTTCATTTTCTTAAAAAGACTAAATAAAAAATTATTTTAGTTTTAACTTATGGTGGCCAAGTAGAATCGCTTTGCTGTATAGTAGAGGAGATGGTGAGAAGGTCACTATAATCGATATGTTAAATTTGAATGCAATGACAGATATCATTGTATACGAAAAACGATTCTGAACAGAGATGATATGTTAGTTTAGTTTAATTAGTAGGATATATTATATTATTAATTATATTTAAATTGTAATTTATCGTTAATTTACGCGATTCAGTAAAAAATTAAATTTCATAAGCTCATACATTTTTTTCTATATTGACGCTAGAATTTTTTTTACAGTTATTTGAAGAAAAAGTTATGTAGAACCTTGTGTTGAGTTTTTTAACCTTAGGTATAAATTACAAAAATGTTATAAATTTTTAATTTCAAAATGCCTTGCAAATTTTAAACGCTTATAAAGAAAAATTGTGATTAACGATTTTTGATTTTTTTTTACTACTATAATTACATCTTATAATAAACTTTGTATTAAATTCTAAAGAGTTTTTTGTGTGCCAAATTTTTTTTACATACATTTCAAGAAAAAAAAATATAAAAATCGAAAACTTCAATTGTCTATAAATAGCTTAAAAAAGTCAAAATATTTTGAAAATTTAATCGTAAATAGATAATGTTAATATTAACATTTTTTGAAAATTTCAAAAATGTACAATGATTCGTTTTTGAGTTTCAGCAAAATAAAAAAATCGATTTTGTTGAAAACTGGTTATGCGTAAAAATTACTGTTTTTTCGTTATTATTTTTAGGGTTTTTTTTACGTTTTTGAAAACTACTGTAATTTTTTTATTTTTGATCCCTCTACGTACCAACTAGATACATTTTATTTTTCAAAGAGAAGACAATAATAGCACTATTACTACACCAAAAAGTGATGACAGAAAAAAAAAAAAAAAATTAATTAAAAAACAACAACATATCATTGTAAAATCAATACATTAATCACTCCGTTCAGAATCTAAAAGTCAGGAAGTCATTCTGCTATATAGTAGATGTTAATGAGTAAACCTTATCACTGATTATATTACTATAATCGATGTGTTAAGTTTGAATTCAATGATTAGTCATTGTAAACGAAAAACAATTCTGATCGAAAATGTCCTATGTTTCTAAGTATTTTTATTATATATAAATGATTTATTTTTATTTTAGTATAACAGTAAAAATAATCGTTGCCAACTATAAATTGTATAAATTATAGGTATACAATTATAATATTATTTGGTAGCTATTAATTTTGAGTATCCAATTCAATTTTGTGCTGTGGTTTTATTAAAAAATCACGTTTTTTCGTTTCTTGTTTTTTCCAGATTATTTAGAAAAATACTGAGCATTTTTTACTTTTAATAATTTAGTATCTGATAAACTAATCTCAAAGTTAATTATTTTTATTAATCTCTAATCATTATCACTATTATTTAACACGCAACAGAAAATTGCAGTATTGGGTTGTTTTACATAGATAAATTAATTATACATGATATTATATCAATTAATTTGTGTAAAATAATATTTTGCATTTTCTATGGCCAATAAAAATTAAATAGTTTAAAAATTGTGGATTTTTCAAAAATATTTTTGTTCAACTGTTTCAAAAGTTTTGCTTAGCTTTTTATTTATATTGGAAACTACTAATTAGACGCAGATGGTGCTTACTTTTTTTCGTTGACATTTACTGTAATAACTCATATGTTGATACCTGTATTTCAAAAACAACTACATTTTTGGCTAGTTTTTTTATATATTCATCTCAAAGTAGTTTGACTTTTAAATTTAAAACTATTTTTTTTTTCAAAGATATTTAGAGTGCTTAAAACAGTAATGTATACTTGGAATTTTCATTATTTTTTGAAAGCATTATTTACAGTAAAATTTTGTAGTTTTCCATGTTTCCTTGATTTATTAAAAAGGAGTTTTAGGTATTAAAATTGTTCTTATTAAATTTTGATTTTCTTTTTCTGAAAATTTTTTGAAACCACCATGTTTAGAATCATTTAATACGTTGATGCAATAATCACTTCCAAATTTTACTTTACATGTCTACTGATGAAATACACCCAAAATATATAATTCTTTATAATTTTGTTTTACTCAGTTACTCTTATATTAATTTAAGAAATTTAGTTTGTTATTTTAATAATAATATTAGCAAGGGTTTCTGTAATTTTATATTCATGATTAGAATTAATGCGAATAATATTTTTTAATTAGCACAGTATAGAGAAGTTTTAGTTTAAGAATTAAAATTTTATAATTAGTCAATAAACCTGAGAAAATTATTTTTTTAGTTTTTTAGTGGTGATTGTTGGTAATTTAACATAATTTATATTGGTATAAAATATTTTACTACGAAAGGACAAATAAGTACGAGAAAATGATTAAATACTTGTATGCATCGTTTTGAACTTTATATTTCAGTCCTAACTCGTTTATTACTACATTAGTTACAACCTGCTTAAGTCATTATATTATTATGAATTTATCACACTTATATACATTGAAAATCCCGAGGGGACTAGAATAAATCATAAATGTTAGAAATGTCCAAATGTCAATAGTCTGTGTGTTGATAAAATAATTTGATTTTATGTGTCATTCGACATGTGTATCTCCCATAATTATTATCGACAATTATGAGCGTACGCTGCAGTTTAGTACAATGAGTATGTTGTACTCAGCTGTAGTATGTCAGTGTGACGTGTGTACCTTTACGTTAAAAAAAATGAAATAAATAAAACGTGTGTTTCGTCGGTGATGTGTATAGTAATATGTTTTCTCATCGAATATAATAAATATATTTATATAAATTTTATATTTTTATATACAGTACATGCGTTTAGAGTATTCTTCGTAACAATATAATTATAACATTAAACGAACGAAAAAAAAGAAAAAAACCGTATATGTTTCCACATACGTAAAGCAGAGAGCCAAACAATATTATATTATAGTGCTGTTATATATTATGCGTGTGCGCGCCGTTAATATAATATTATAACGTTGGCTGCCGGGGAGCTGAGCGCAAGCGCCGTTGCCGGTACGCCGTGGTGTGTGTGACGATGGGCGAGATGAACAGCGAAAAAAAGTCATCGAGCTTTGCGATCGCTGTGTTAGTCTCGCGCTAGTGTCACCGGAAGTCGAGTACGTACGAGACGCACCGCACTCGGATCATCCCGTCGGATATTTTTGGTAAAATCAGTGCGAAATTATTGAAAGATCATATTCTGTTTTCCTTATTATACGATAATATATTTTGCGATAACGTCGGTATATAGCGTATTGTTTTAGAGATTTTTTGCAATTCAATATTCACGTAAAACATCGAATTCAATTATATATATATATATATATATATATATATATATTATAATAATTATTATTATTATGAATCGTTGATTTTTGAATAGTTCTACGTAATTTATGATTTTTAGTAAGATTTTTTTTTGTTGATTGGTTTCAGGTGGGTTTTTAATACACACGTTGAATAAAAAGCTACCAAAATGGCGTTTGCTGGTCTCAAAAAGCAAATTAATAAAGCAAATCAGGTAAATATAAATTTCATTATTATGTTATCTGTAATTTATGTAAATAAAAATTATTTAGTATACTATATAAATATATAATGGTTAAATAGTTCACAAAAAAAAAAAAAAAAGAAAAAAAATATCTTACCTACTAAAAGAGTTTATAATATTTCATAATTTGTAATTATTAGATAAATAAAATTAGAGTTAATAATTTTATTTTCATTATTCAGGCTAGATGTAGATATATTTCAAATCACTTTTTTAATTGAGTATTACTAAATGTAATTTATGGTTTATAAATAATTTGTGTGATTTTCTTCGCTGATACGGCGCATTATATATGCAATATTAGTACGTTCTTTTGAATTTAATATTATTTTTGAAAAATTATTTTATTTAAATTATGTTTTTATTTTCCGGTAACGCCCTTTTATATCTTTTGTGATTTTATTTTTTTAGTTGATTATAATGTAGCCTGGTTAACTATTATAGTTAAAATATGAACGTTTAATAAAATATTTAGACGAATCAACGTAGAATTGTTATCATTTACTCTTGTAGTTAAGTTTTTGACATTTATTTTATATTACAAGTGTGTGTTTTTTAGTTAAATTTTATAACGGATTGAGCACGTGTCTTTTATATATTAAAATATAACTAATTAAATAAATCATAACTGGTGTTCTAAGCTTTAAATAATTATTTTGTGTAATAAGGTGTCTATTTTGGTAGTATATATTATTTTATTAAAACATTAATTTATAATAATAGTGTTGAAACCTTAGAAAATCATGCGTGTTGTCCGATAATGCTCTCATTAAAATTAAGACTATAGTATTATTTTGTTTCTTGTATAAAACTTGCTCATAATAAATGATTAGTATATTTTTATAGATAAATATTTGTTCCTGTTTAAAAGTGTGTTGTAAATTAATTTAAAAAAATGGACGGTTAGGTTACTACCTATGATCACTGGCCTATAAATACATTTAATGAAATTAACTTTTTGTATTTTAATTTATATTTGATTAATTGTCGTTTGTGTTGACACTATATGTTGCTTTAGTAACAGCAAACACAGGAACGAATATAAATATATATATTAGGAAGTATCAAGATATTAGAATATATATTATAAGGATTTTTGATTTTTCACGATTTAAATTTGTATTATTCTTTAAATTTGGAGTGATATCATATAATATGCATTTATATATTAAAGTAGACCTAATTTCCCTATTTACGTTGATAGAGAGAAGAAAAATTTTAAATGAGGCCAAGGGAGTGTTGTTATATTAGTGTGCGTGCGTATAAATACGTACGAGCGTATGCGTGTGCGTCGGGTTGGGAGTCGAGAGCATTTTATTGATTAACAAAGCTCTGTATACCCGTGGCCGGCGTGGAAGTGGCGTAGTTCTGACGATATTGACGATGGTTGGGTGGAAGGGGGTTGGTTGTGCGATTCTTATCTGTTGGTATATCCTATATATCCGTCGTCACCTCCTTATAATAATTAAGGGTATCAATAAAAGACAAGCTATATAATGAGAAATATGTAATGTCACATGATAATATTTTTTTTTTATTAATTCATTTAATATTTAATTTACTCTTAAGGAATAAATGAAATACTTCGAAGTGTGAATAATAAACGTCATTTTTCGAATACTTCCGTTTAACCATAACGAAATGTATCCCTTATAGAAATTGGCGAATTATATGAGTATTTTAAAGCATCTGTAATCTATATAAATAAAAGATTTTGTATAGAATATACATACATATATGTGTGTGTGTGTGTGTGTGTGTGTGTGTGTAAAGATAAAAAAAGGAGAATTTAAGTAATAATTTGTTTTAATAAAAAAAAATGTTTTAAATGCTTGAACAGTGGACATTATTAATAATATAATACGTATAAATAAATATATTTTTTTTAAATCTCTCAAACGATTAATTATGCAAAAGTCATTTAAATCTGAAAATAAGCCATAGGTATGGCCTAAATTAAAGTAGAAAAACAATTAGTTATTAAATATTAGTTATCCAATTTTTATATATTTGATTTGTCTTTAGGTTTCTTGTGTATTTATAATAAATTAACCATTATTGTATAATTAGTTTATTATGAATATAAAAATAGCTATGTAATTTATAAAATTGGTACTTAAAACAGCATAGCTTAATATGTTAAATATAGATATGTATTAGATTTGATTCAATAGAAGTTCGAACTCTTCATTAAACACGTACATTGTACTTATTTTATAAATTTGTTAAATATTGTTATTTAACCTATATATTATTATTTACAGTATATGACTGAAAAAATTGGCGGAGTTGAAGGAACAAAGCTTGATGTGGACTTCGTGGATATGGAAAGGGTAAATTGTTATACTATAACGATTGTGTAGAACACGTGAATTATATTTTACATAAGCTATCTAACATTTTACATAAGCTACGATATCTAATAATTAACTATTTTTTAGAAAACTGACGTTACTTACGAGTTGGTCGAAGAACTTCAAATGAAAACTAAAGAATTCCTGCAGCCGAACCCTACAGCCAGAGCTAAAATGGCAGCCGTCAAAGGCATATCGAAACTTAGCGGTCAGGCAAAAGCGTCTACCTATCCACAGGCCGAAGGTACCCTTGGTGATTGTCTTCTCATGTATGGTAAGAAGCTTGGCGATGACAGTCTTTTTGGCCAAGCACTGCAGGAGATGGGAGAAGCGCTTAAGCAAATGGCCGATGTTAAGTACGCATTAGACGACAACACCAAACAAAATTTTCTCGAACCATTACATCATTTACAAACCAAAGATTTAAAAGAAGTGATGGTATATTATAAAAAAGATTTGTCAATGATAATCATAATTATACAATTTTAATTATTTTGTTTAGCACCATAGAAAGAAACTGCAAGGAAGAAGACTAGATTATGACTGTAAACGAAGAAAACAAGCAAAAGGTGACATTTAAATTAACTATTTATTGTATTTGTAAATAAAATACATAACCAAAAACCTTTAAATTTATTGTTATTTAGGTTCACATGTTAGTGATGAGGAACTGAAACAAGCTGAAGAAAAATTTGCAGAATCGTTGCACAGTGCTCAGATAGGAATGTTCAACTTGCTGGACAACGACGTACGTTTAAAACTATTTGATTATTTAAGATATTTAAAATGTACCGATACAATTTTCAACTTTAACTCGTAATTTATTTTAAATTCTAAACAATTTTTTAAAAATATGATATTATAGTTTTTAAATTCCTTTGCGACGGTTGTCGTATTTTAGATAGAACAAATATCTCAGTTAACCACATTCGCAGAAGGTCTTCTCGAGTACCATCAACAGTGTACCGAAATACTGAAATTGGCAGTAATGGAAATCCAGGAAAAGTATGTTAAATGTTTATAGCTAAACAGTTTTAATTGATTCCTTGATCTTTATTCATATTATTTTGTCCACGATACTTAGTATGTTCGCAAAATATTTTGACTATAATATAACAGTAACATATAAAGTTGGATTATAAATATGCGCAAAATAAGTTGTGGATATTTTTGCTTTTCACCACAAACATTATAAGTAAATAATTTATGTGTGTCCACGTTTAATTAAATATCTTAGTATAGTATATTATATAGTATTAAATAAGGTGAAGATTTTAAATAAATAAATGTATAATATAAAATTAATATAACTAATATCCATGTGTATACTATTTCTGTGAAAAAATTGCCGTTATTATTGTGCAGGTATAGTAGTTTACAATAATCCAGTGATATCGGTGATTGTCATTCTTTTTCTATCCCTATTTTGACCTATAATTCGACATTCGCATTAGATATGTGTTTTCGATTGATAAATTTAGTACATTTTTCATTTACTTTGTAGGATATTGTCTATAGTTAAACATTTCTGCACAGTGCATATATTTCGTCAGCTGACATTACTCAGCAGCTACCTAATATTTATTTCGTCTTAGTTTATTATGAAATATAAAATTATTTTTAATGTATATAATTTTTTGCGGACAAAATGTTATAAAGATTATGTGTAGATTTTAGAAACATTTTATTGTTACTTTTCAATATTGTAGGCGCGATCAAGCTGCCAGCCGCCCGAAATTAGAATTTGTGCCTAAGACTTTGAACGATCTACATCCAGTGGATGTCATCGCGGACGACATTAATGGTAATTATTTGAAAATTTTAATTATGCCTTTTAATAAATATATATATATATATTATAATTAATTCAAACAAAATAACGCAATGGTCATGTAGATGTTGAGTAATACCATTATTATAATATTTATAATATGTTAGTATTTAATATATTATTTATATATTTATATATATATATATATATATATCAACTCGCCCCATCGACGAAATGGATAATACAAAAATAGCGATAATTCATACTTAACTACAGGTTATAAATTAGTATACATGGTTTGGAAAGTGGGATTTCGATATTTTGTAATTCTGTTTTTAGGCCTTTTAGTTTCATTATAATATACATAGTATAACGGTTTTTTCAGACGAGTACGAGTTGATGGAACCACAGCTCGCACACGTCAAAGGTAAAAACCAAAACAACTAGTTTAATACCAACCATTTTTATATTTATCGTTATAACTTATAACAAATACCTAAATGCTATTAAATAGTTTGGTTCAACTTCAAAAATTAACATAGCATTATTATTTCATTAATTTTTATTAATTATTAACACGTAATACAATCGTATATTTAGTTAATATAGTTTCGTACATAGATAAAGTACCCTAGCTAATAGATTTACTAAATATTTATATATTTATTTTTATTGTTCATATACATTTTCAGCAGCTAAGGTCATTAGCTTAAACATTTTTTTATTAAACATCAAAATACTCGGATAATAAATTACATATTTTTATATAATTATAATATAATGTAGGAAATATTTGTGTTTTATAAAATGAGACAGATTGCTTAATTGTAACTTGAATTTGTTTATAAAATCAAGTATCTCTGAGAGTGAAAATGAGGTCGTTCGAGATATTTAGTTATATGACTTCATATATAAGTTTGACTGGTTTGAGTAAATGTTGTATTTTTATCTTGTTTCTTTGTATGATAAGAAGTTTATGAAGATGTGTTTTTTAATTTATGTATTAGATATTAATTATTATAACATAATAAAATATAGATCCCAAATTTCATTACAAATAATAAAATTACAGTTTTATTATTATTTTTATTCAATTGTAATAAATGTTTACAATCTTATATTTATATTTTTATTTTAGTAGACTAACTGACTAACAAGTTTTGAACTTATAAATGTATAATCTATTGCTTAAATTTATCAATTTAAGTAACTTAGATAACTGTAATATGTATTATAAAAAGAACCAATATCGTAGATTTGCGTTTACTGTAAGCAGTCATATAACAAAAACATTTTAATTTAATTGTTTCTAAAATTTATTGAACTAGCGTAGTACCTATTTTATTTTTATTTTTTTAACATAGATATTAGTTTGTAAAAATTTATCTATTAGGCCGTAAGTAATACATACATAATCTGGTTTTTGTTATACTTTTGGTGTTTGATAAACATTGTGGAATCATCAAACAAATAATTGTATATTTGTCGAGTTGTTACCAAATTACCTAACCCATTAAAAACAATATATTATCTTTACATTTCATAGAATTTTCGGCTTATATTTAAGTATTGTTGAAACTTGAAATGTATGCAGGCTTGATTCGTCGATAATTTTATAAATATATATATTGTGATTGTTGCTCTTCCTTTTAACGCTTATGTTATAGTATAATATACTTAATTAACAATTAATATTAACAAAATTTCCTTTTATCTTTATAATGGTAAATATAAAACATTAGGTAGTTCACGAGCTTCGTCCCCGACTCACGCAAAGTCTAACACGCTGGAATTAACGTCTGGAGCAAACCATCACGATAACCAGCATCAACAACCACATCACAATGGTACCTATTGTTGTTACTTGTTTAAAGCATGATATTATGTTCTTTATTGTTGCTAACTACTACATTAACAGCTACTGTAAAGACGCTTGTAAATATTTTGATACGCCTTCACCGCAAAGTAACTTGGTAGGTAGTTACTTTTTTAAGTACTGACTATCCGCAAAACGACCATATTATCATATTACACGTTAACAACTGAACACATTTAGATTAATGTTGAAACTAAATTTTAGTCATTCGCTTAAAACGATTCAGTATAAAAATTAAATATAAAAACCTTGGTAGACAATTTTTAATTAGCATTTACTTTAAATTAGTTACAAAAATAAATTAGTTTCTCATATTGAGTATTTTTTTTTATATGGGCAAACGCATTGTTAATACATTTTAACTGCCTAATAATAATACTGGATTTTTGAATTCTCCGACTTGTTCTATCTTTAAATAATTTTCGAATCAAAAGTCGAATGCGTAAAATTCTTAAAAATGTAACCTATTTATAACGTTTGCAAATACTTAATTTGAATGAAATTCAGTCTATAAATCTTCGTTTAGTTCATTATACTATATAATTACTTGTTTTTTATAAATACAAATTGATTCATGTTATAATTATTGCTTTTTACTGCTTTATTGATTTTAACTATTATTTTATATTTGCCTCTATAATTCCGTTAGAAATTTTTCATTTGTTTACTATTTGAATACATTATAACTGTCTACATTAACAATAATTATTATTATTATTATTTTTATAGCATCGCCTGTTTCTTCTCCAATTAAGTCTGTTCAACGGCAAATACCACGCAACTCGCCTTGTTGTACTGCGCTATACGATTTTGAGGCCGAGAATCCGGGAGAATTAGGGTTTAAGGTAAGTGACAAATATATTGTACCCGTGTCACTCATTCTCTTCTCTTTCCATTGAGAATTTTAGTTGAATATTGTAATAACATTTTTACGTGCCTACAATAGTATATGTATTAAATACGACGATGTTCTTTAGTAGTGATGGCTCTTTGTGATAAAGATATTTGCGTTCTAGAAAAATGTCTATACACACTATACAACAATTATAATAAACTTTACTTGTACGCAATCAATATGATCTACTCCTGGTTTCATATAATATAGTCCCTAGCTCCTGGAATATTTTTCAGAGTTACAGGCAGTCGTTTAATGTGGCTCATTATAATATGAATTCTAAATTAATTTATATATTTTTTAATATGGTCAATACATCACTCAACTACGTGAATTATATTATTTTCCTCTAAAAAGGCAGAAAGCTAACGATTTTGTAATATAATTTATGGATAATTTTGTTTTTCAATATGTATTTCCAAAAAAAATATTCAAACTGATATAATATATTAATTACGTTTTATAATATTCTACTGTATGGATTTAGATTAAATGTTAGACCCCCTCTTTAGCTCCTCCGCCAACGAACTTTTACTTAGATTACTGCCTAATATATCATAATGTACACTTCTAAGGGGCTAACACTTTTAACGAAAATACATACATAATAATAAAAATAACGTATTTTCAGGAGGGCGAGACTATAATACTACTGAACAGGGTTGATGAAAACTGGTTTGAGGGCAGTACTAACGGCCGCACCGGATACTTCCCAGTCACATACGTACAAGTCGTCGTGGCGCTGCCTTAAACATCATAACTGCCAATGACGAAGACTACGACACCGAACAGACCGCGACGCCAATTCCTCACCCCCGCGTAAGACTTGTTAAAAAACGCATCATAATATGTATTATATTATGAAATGTTACCCACAAGCGTATAAAATTTCAATACGCATCGTACGTAGGTACACCGACGAAATTAACACATTATTAAAATAATATATTTATTATGACTTGTAATAATATGATCGATATACAACCGATTACAAACCGATTTACTTGTGTTTGTGAGACGATGCTTCGTAAAACTTACATTTAATCTCCTTGCAATAAATACAATTATAGAAATGGAAAATAATTACCAATATTATAGTACACTTTACTCGTTAATTCCATTCGGTTTTGTTGTTTGTAGGTGTATATTCTTCTTCTTCTAATATTACTTTAACTACTACTATAATACTACTATTACTATTATAATTATAATTATACTTATTAATTATTAATTATTATTGTTATCATGATATATTATATTATATTCGTTGGCCACGTTTTAAAACAAGAATTTTATATGCGTTTGGTCGCGAAAAATTCGTTTATTCTCCTAATTCGACCGTAGGTATTAGTGTATAGATAGTATTTCTATTTGGACTTTTGAGAATCTTATTATATCGCGTTACGTTTTAACTCTTCTCTTCAGCTCTCTTTGGCACTGAGCGATTTCGACTAGATAACACGCATAAAAGGGATACATGTATTCTGTTGGTACAAAGTTCAAGCTCAACTTGTTCCCTTGTGTTTTTCTATCGTGGTTATAGTCACCTCAATGAAATTATATCCGTATTCCCTTAGATATTATTATTACCGATTATCAAATAATTTATAATTATTATGCATTCGTTTTTTATATAATATTAATCGTAATAACTTTATATATTATTATATATAAAACAAACAACAATTCTTAAAATTTCGCTTGTTACCATTTGCTAAACTAAATGTCTGTAAATAAGTTTTCTGATAAACATTAGACAATAAATATGTTAAATACTTCAAGTGAATATTAAAAAAAAAAGGTTAAAAATATGGTAATAATGTTATTTATATATAATATAATATGTTATCATTATTTGTATTTCAATGTTGAGTGTGTATTTGTAGTGTAACCTACCCTAGGGATAACAAAAAAGTTTAAATTAAATTATAACCTGCATATTATGTTTTCCTTAAACAATTTTAATAACAAAAATTACTAATTTTTATATCTCACTAAATTTATTTTATGAATTTGCCTCTATTCTTATTCTCATTTAACAATTATTTAGTACCTAATAAATAAATAGTAAAAATATGTTACTCCTTTAAAAAAAAATCTTTATCACTATAAATTATAGAATTATCCTATGGAGTGTTTTTGTAAGTGTTGGACGTCTTTATATAGTTATATGTTATTGTATAACTCGATTATTTATGTATTAATTTGTAGATTGAATATACCTAAATTAAACTTCACTCTGACTTTGACAAGCCGCTAATAAATGTATGTTAGAATTCAAATAGAAAGGATGAATACAACATAAGTGGATTTCAATATTACGCGCTGCTAGCCTTCCCATACGAGTGCTAGTATCTAGGTATATTTAATCTATAATTTAAATAATATAATAAAATAAACTTTTCATTTTTATGAAAAAAATATATATAAATATATCCAAATTGACTGCATTTTTGGAAATTAAATTATAAATTGTTTTGTTTTTTTATTTTATACCTTTTTATAATTTTACATTCTGTATTTTTATTATTGCTTATTGGTTATTACTATGATATATTTGTAATTAATTGCTCTAACTAATATGGATGATGAGGATAGTAAATATTCTTATGATATTTATAGATCCTCTTGTAAAATGAATTCCAAGGGAAAACTAAGTTAATATTTTATAGTTTATAATATTTAAATATCAAGTAACTAGTAAATTTAAATAAACTTATTGCTTTATTGGTGAATTTACTGGTTAAAAAAAAAATAATTACTGAATGAATCATAGAATTCATATTATTTATCTTAATATGTTATGACGTATATATTTATATTTATTATTTTTATAGATTTCACTATTTTCTCGTAAATTCTCTTTTTATTATTTATAATGAACCTTCGGCAACAGTGGCCATTAAGATATAATTAGGTGTAATAATTTATTTATAGATACGTACGGATAACAAATATGAGAAAATACGTGTATTAAAATATAATAAGTAAATTAGGCTGCATCCAAATTGCACGCCATCTCTTAAAGGGGAATTGCATGATGCATATCCACAATTCAAATCATTCCGTTCCTAACTAAATAGAATATTTGTTTTACTCTCCAAGTCCGAATATATTTCAATTAATCGTTGTATTAAAACAAGTACAAAGTGATGATATATAATATGTAAAAATGTGTGGTTCAAATTAGAATAATAGACGTCGAGAAATATTTGAAAAAGAAATAATTATAAGTTCAATGATGATAGAATTTAAAAATAATGAAATAAGTAGCATTTTATTTTTAAAAAATTGGCATATATATGGCATTGCTGACATAAAAATAAATAAAATATTACGCTTTTCTAAATTTTTAATATTTGGCGTTGAATATGACAATATAGACAATATTATAATTATTATTTAAAAAAACTCCACCAAATTTTATAACAAAATTATTATTTATTTGAAATATATCATGTAAAAATATTCAGTTATTCAGTTGATGATTATCCTAAAACTACAATCGTTTTATTTGATATTAAATATTCAGTGTCATCTTCTCTCCGATATTTATTTATTTTATTTTAATGCAACAAAATCTCGTTCCTTCAGTAAAAAAGTAAGTTAAATTATTTTATTTTTATGTGAATTTTTTATAATTTTTTTTATGTAATTGATAGATAATAACATGAAAATAATAAAGTAGAGAGATTTCCCAGTGAAAATACTTCGTCATGAAATAGTACAATAGTAGACAACAGTTATACTAAATGTACAATAATAATTCAATTTTTTTTTTAATGTAGGGATATTTATGGGTATTCGACCCAAAAATTATTAGAACGATTTTTACGTGATTTTTTTACCAAAATGGTCCGTGTTCTTTGAAGGTTTAAAGCCATTTAAATCAATAGCTCCATAATATATCACACGTACTCTCCCTTCACAAAAAAAAAAAAAGAAAAAACCACCAGTTTTTAGGTATTAAAATAAAAATATATATATAATACATAATTGTTTTTTGTTGATTTGTGTACAAATGGTAACAAATGTAAAATTAAAACAGTTATTACCTAATTATTTTTAGAATTAGTATTTATTGAAATAAAGATGAGATTTTTAAAATATAAATGAAATTTATGTCTCACTCGAATGTTTTTGAACGACTAATATGTTAACAAATATTAAATATTGGAAATTATTTTAAATTCCAGTATGCCACCAAAAAAATCAAACATTAAAAGATTGACCAGGAACTGTCGGCTATTAGATCTGCTGAAATATCGAAAGAGCGAGACCCGCGACGTGAAGCTGAACGCTTATGGTCGCGACACAGTCGTGATGTAGCCTAATCGTAACCTAATCAGCCGTAGAGCTTGAGGGTAAAATCAGAAAATCAAAAATATTGTTTATTATCCACTCGCGTTACCCCAATGTTAGTTTTAGGTAATCAAATTTAACACGGATGCATTTTTTACAATTAATAAAGTGCACAGGGACAGCTAGTATATTATAAACAGGTCACAAAATCACTGTTATAGTTTTCTTTTGGGATTATTTGGTATAGCTGTACGGCAATGAAAGTTAACTGATAGCCGATAGGAGGGTTGGAAATGTAGGGATAGATAGTTAGTCGGTATTTTAGCTAAATGAGTTTTGCTAATTCAGTGATAGCGGCCAGCGGGGGCATTTTAAAATCTGACTGAAGAGTATTTTTCGAAACTAATAATGCGAATTTTGAGATGACGCGAAGGACTTTAGATTGGAATCTTTTGTCTCGTCGATTTGATTCACCATCATCTATCCCGGGTTTAGAGTAGATACAGAAATGTATAGATTTAATATTTAAATAATAAATATTCACAGACTATAGCAGATGGACTATAAAGTAAAGAACAAACCCTTCCAGTGTTATTACAAGGACGATTGCAGTAAACAATAATATTATTGGGAGCGCGTGCCGTACCAACAGGAATAACATTTGATACAGAAAGTTGACCAACTATACTGGCATTACTGTGGTATTCATAATTTCTTTCATGATTGCAATTTACAGGTATTTGTATTAATTTTGCTTTATAACTGAAATACTATTACAATTTACAATTGTACCTAATAAATGAATTTCAAATTGAAAAAATTAATTTTTTTACACATATTTGCAAAATTTTATCATTTATAATCTGTAAGAGTTCAACTACTATCAAGCCTATCAAAGATGCCGTTGACTAAGTTTTACTCGTTTTAGTATATTTATTATTATATTAAAATAAACAAGAATACAAGATGTAGAAGGGTTCTCAGACAGGGAAATGTTTATGCATAGGCACGCTATACACTTTACTGCACTTGCCTTTGATTACATTTTATAGGCGACGGCATATTTTACGTATTTTTCTTTTTATTTTTTTTATTTCATTAAATTAAATAATCAAAACAACATTTTACAATAAAAATAAAATAAAATATAAACTACTTTATAGTAATTTTAATCTCCAATAAGCATTGATTGTGGTAGAGCAAAAGAGTTACAATAGAAAATGTAAGTAAAAAAATAAAAATATTCAAATAAATAAACTTATAAATGAAAATAGATAGAAGATACAATTTAATAATACAAACCATCATTAACTTGGTAATCTTTAACGTGTCTTTTTATATAAGTTAATTTAATAACTTTCTTAATGTACATACTATTATTTTTAAACATGATACAATCAAAAATCGTTTTTTAAGTCCAATGTTAATAAGTAATAAAAAACTGTACCTAGATATGTAAAATTGCTAAAAAATATAACAATTTCTAAAAAATCATTATAAATTTATTGTTTAAACAAATTAAAGTAGAAACATATTTTTACGATTAATAGGGATTTATAATATGGAATACTGTAGACCAAATTGGTATTGGCAGAAAACTGCCTGGATGGCCTATAATAATATAATGTAAAGAAAAAGAAACTAAAAAAATAAGACTGGTGATTATAAAACAAATATGTACTTTCATGATAGCATTGATAGACGTGATACGGCAGTACGTACAATACCCAGTTCTATAATAAAAATACATAAAAATTAAAAAAAATAGTAAATTTTAATATTTATATAAATAACTGAAGAATTGAGATAAATTACATGTTAAATATCTATATTTCTTTTCAAATATTTCATTTCCATAAATTTACACAAAAAAAGTATGATTTGAGAAAAATATAAATTAAAATGTGACCTAACAATACATTTTGTTTAAAAAATCAAATTTCTAAATAACCATTTATCATATAAAAGTATTAGAAGAGTATAAATTCATCACGTTTCTGCTCACAATGTCGAGCCAAAGGATTATTTTTAAGGAAATTGCCTCTAGTCTAAAACGAGAGGATGTATGTGATCAAATTGATACAAAAATACAAAAGAATTTAAAAATAATAAATTATTATTAATAATATTATCTATGTTCTTTCCTTGACTTTTTACAATATTTCAGTTTTAGCAAGTTATGAGCATTATCACATTTAAATATTTTGTTTAGATATTCATGACTTGCTTAAAAATTAAAATATTGTAAAAAGCCAATGAAAAAACACATATTAATATGTTCTTATTATCTTTTCTTATTTTAAGTTTAATAATAGGTCAATCCATTTTAATATTTAAGCTAACAACTCCACAATATTGAAACTGCTAAACTTGAGTATTAATAAAATATCCGTTAGTAAAGTAAAAACAATACGTGTGGGTATAATGTCCTCTAAGTAAGCTTTGCCAAGTCATGATCATTAAATTATATTTCCAAGTCCAATCTAAATTATAATGATAATTAAGTTAACATACTTATTAATTTTTAAGTTATTATATTGATTAAAATGATTTAATATAATAAATAATAATAATCACAGATACAAATTGTGTGTGTTGGGCCCTGATATGGAAAAACAACTTTGGATGCCCTGGATAACCATTGATTTTATTAACCCGTCATCGGTATCGGTGTTAGCGTTTCGCTAACATTAAACTTATTTTAGGAACCACTTGTTCAAATAAAAATAGGTTGTTTTAAAACTCCACATACCTCTTATCTAAATAATAATAAACTAAAATAACAACAAAAACAATACAAAAACATATTTATGTGGATATTATGACTGGTAAAAGTATGCAGTATGTGGTGTGTATATATGTAAAGAACATACTACTCCTACTTGTCCGACATGCAACACTGTGAAAGAAAACTCGGAAAATTGTAACGATGAGTTATAATTTTAAATTTGTTTTTATTTTAATAGATTTTGTTACAAAAAAGTGATTTGTTAATTTCTATATAATATCTTTTTTTTCTACCAAAAATTATGTTTTTTTATTTATATATCAAAAATTTGAGAGAAATTTGCTATTAATAAATAAATATTATTATTAATTTTGCTAATAAACAATATAATTATTGTAAGATAAAACTAGACAAATATTTTTATAATTGTTTCACTATTCCGAGTTCAATAAATAATTCACAGAATCGAAAAAACGATAATGTTAGCGTAGCGCTAACACGATACCAATCATGTAACAGTATATAGCGATACCGATGACGGGTTAAATACACTTGATCAACATATAAAATAAAATACAAATTGATTATAATTTTGACTGCCAAAGGCCTATTTTATTATCCACATAAACAATTTTATTTATTTAATATTTGAATACATAATTGTGCACTAAAAAATTAATGATTACAAGATTAATATAATGTGATTTGTGCATTTTAAAGTTTTAAACCACTAAAACATTTAAAAATGTAATTACCAAGGATATTTTTTAATATCTTAAATGTATCAAAATATTAAATTACTAGTTCCAATACCTATCAATGGCGTAATGTAGACATGGTTTTTTTATGTGGAGAAGTGGGGGTAACAGGGATAAAATGTTTGTTCATTTTGCCAATTATCTCCCCTCCACACCAAAAATATCATAATAAAAACTCCTATCAATAAAACCTTTGTGATCTATATATT
The DNA here is from genome assembly GCA_036289425.1 of Rhopalosiphum nymphaeae. Taxonomy (NCBI): domain Eukaryota; kingdom Metazoa; phylum Arthropoda; class Insecta; order Hemiptera; family Aphididae; genus Rhopalosiphum; species Rhopalosiphum nymphaeae. The sequence continues at coordinate 4,698,768 of JAZAQC010000021.1, read as the reverse complement.
TTAAAATATATGTTACATAATATTTAAGTTTTCAAATTTTCAAATAGGTATAAACTTTATTAGTAGGTACCAAGATACAATTTTACCACAAATCACAAGAAAACATCCATTCTATGTGGCTTTAATCCTAATTTATTAAGTACTTATTTTAAATTTTAATATTTTTATGTATTGCTGACATAGCAAGACCATTTAATTGATTCAGTATACTAAAAAATTAAAGAATTACACTTAAATTTAATCTCCACCATAAAAGCTTATGAAAAATATATTTAAATTAGGATTCAAATTTCAGCTATTGAGTTTCTTAAATCATATGTTTTTACTCTTTTCAGTGTTGAAAACATATACTCTGGTAAAGACTTTAAATTAATACATATATATGTTTGTCAGATTTTTTTTAAAAATGAAAAAGGTCATTGGGAGATACGACTTTTAAATTTCTTCGCCATAATTACGCCACTGACGCTTATGGCAGTGCTTTAAAAAAAAAAAAAGTGTAACAATATTCAGATATCCTAATACACATACAATTTTTTTCTTAATAATAACTTATAATTACCCTTATTAAACAATGGTCCGTTACTTAACATTTTACTAAGTTTAATTTCAATATGAATTATGAATTAAGTTAAGAAAAATACAATAAACTGCATTAACATCTTTTTATATAACACAAATTTCTAACCTAATTTTTCTGAATAATGTAAAGCAGTCTAAATAAAAAACAAAGGAAGAATTTATTTTAAAATAAAATTTGTAAGTTGCATAGTTCAGATATATTTGTGATTAATTAAAGGATAAAAAAACCTATCACATAAACTAAAAAATGATAAAATAAAACAGTATAAAAATATAAAACAGTCAAGTCAAGAGTTACATCATTATAAAAATTTCAAACACAAAAATCATTTTTAAATGCATTTGTTGATGGTAATTTATCATTTAATTTAAATGTTTTTTAAACCAACTTTATGAAATATTTAGACTAAAGTATAAAACAGAACAAAAAAAAAAAAAACTTAAATTTCCATGATTGCATATTAGTTTTTAAATTAAATTTGTATAGATTTATTTAATTTTATAAAAAATTTGTTAAGTTTTTTCAATGACATATTTATTGTTAGGATATATTTAATTTGTTTTTAAGTAGAATAACTTAGGAACAATGCATTTATTTAATAGCTTACATTTATTAACTTAATATTAATATTATGGTATTTATTCATATTATTTTTTGCAATACTTATACTAGGATTTTAGAAGTAATAAAATTAATTTCATAGATTCTTTTTTAAATACATACTATTATAATATTGTATTTATTAATATTTTCACTGAAAAGTGGTATGGCATCACTAAGATTTTGCTTAGACCCAGAATAGCACCAACACAACTTGATTAGATTAGTAATAACTAATAATGGTATATTATGAAATTGCAAAAATAATCATCTAAGCAAACATATAATAATAATTATTATTTTATAAATTATATCTTTGGACACTTCAAATTTTGTTTTGTTTATTTAAATAATATTAATGAGATGCCTTGTAATTGGACATTATAAAATATTTTTTAAAAAAAAGTTTGGTTTAGAAAGAACCCGTTCAATATTTCAATCTAATGCTTAGTAAAATATGTTTATTCATATAATTAAGTTGATTATTCTGTTTCTGTATTACTTTATTTTTATCAACTAATGCATTTAAAATATTTTAATATGTTTCCTTTTTCTAAATTTAATGACTAAAAACAATGATACAGTTAAATTAAATTTAAAATCTATTAGTGGTAAAACATTATAGGTAATCTTAATAATAACACTAATAACACATAACATACAGAAAATAGAAAAGAATACACCTTTTTTTGTATTAATATCCTTCAAATGTTTTATAGTGATTATTAACTAAACAAACAAACAATAACATTAATGACAATAAAGTAACACCATTTAATATAAATAGTTTTACAGTGATAAAATAACTTAAAACTTTCTTATTGTAAATGTTTTATCAAACTATGTGTTTCGTTGTAAAATAATTTAAAAAAAGTAATATTTTAATTTCATAACCAAGTATTAAACTTTACTTTTCTTGGATGAATTTTGACCGATTGTCGAGGCATGGTAGAGTTTGAGCAAATTGATTGCATCTTGAGCTTCTCGTTTTTCATAAAGAAAGCGTCCACTAGCTTCTTTAATTTGATCTAGAAATGACCTATAAATGTATAAGATATTAGAACTAAACAAGTTTTCTAACATATCTTTCAAGACTAAATAAATTTTGATCAGAAATCTGAATTCTATTCATTAAAAAAAAAAATAATAAAATAAGTTATTGATTGATTAAATAATATCACCTGTCAAATGCCATATCAACCAAACTGTCTGGATCCATATCAGATAAAAGTTCAAGATCACAACCACCCAAAAATGCTAATTGACCTATATCATTTTGTAAACGTTGAATCAAACTATTTAAACTCTGTGTGCCATCAATTTGATCATCAGTAAGTTTAATGCTTGAAAAAAAATATATTATATAGATATTAGGTACATAAATATGAAAAATATTTTACCACAACTATTGGACCACTGTGTGGAGTAAAAACCTATAGTCTTAGGCATAGTAATCATAATGTGTATGCTAAGGTACCAGGCCACCACCACAATTCAATGTTTTTTTTCTCTAGATTTTGTACTATTGTAACCAAAAAAATATTTACTAGATAAATCAAATTTTTTTTAAAAAATGAAAAAAAAATGTTAACATTATTATTGATAGGATTGATGACTATTTAATAGTCAATAATCACTAATATATTTTAAATGACATAATATGCGTTATTATTTATTCTGTATTTGACAAAAACTAGTGTTCCAAGGATGAAGTTACAGTCCTGTACATTGTACATTATTTTAATAACTACCTATCCACACCGTTTAAAAAAATAGTTTTATTGTCTTACCAGATTATTATATAGATCAACATTGAGATATGCCAAATTCATATTCCACCACTTATACATAGTAAATAAAATAAAAACTTTAATAATTTGTTATACCTTATATCATTATATGGACACCATTTTTGGTCAGGTTTTAAAATCATAATTAATGTATTATTTTCCAAAGTATCAAAATAGTCTTCCTCGTCAATTTCAGTGCCATCAGATTCAAGAACAACTTTAATGGTTTCACTTATGTCAAATTTTTGTTGAGCTAAATAAAAGTATAATATTTTACAACTATATCATATTGTACAGATAAATAATATTGTTAATATTGATCAATGTCTTTAATTTTTTTTAGATTTAGTAAAAATATTAAATGAGTATATTTATTACATTACAACAATTTTTTACCTTTAGTCATAAAATCAGATAATGAAGTTGCCACGATACCGATTTTGTGTTCACGCTTTGAATCAATTATTTTGTATGGTTTACCAATGTATTCTTCACTAGCCATTTTAAGTTAATAATTCAATACAATACTTTACTCTGAGCAAGCTTCTAATTCAGTAATTCTTATTATCTAGCATCTATTGTGTGTAGATTATGAATAATGAATATTGAATAAACAATTTAACATGTACAATATTGGATTTACACATTAGCCACTCTAATACTATATTCAATAAACATTGTATATATTATTATAATTATTATCTCAACATCTGGAGTATTATCAATATTTCTTATCAATAGTTTTGTTTGGGAGTTAGAGATAATATTTGTAGCGATTAGCAGACTACAAAATGTTTGTTCCAATAGTCATTTGTTCTAAAAAAAGTTAGGCCAGTTAGAAAAAATGTACCATTTTTTTATTTTAACGCAAATGGGCGATACCGTGAATATTATATGATCCTCTACGAGGGTCAAATTTACTTCCAGGGCTAGAATTTATATGCAACAGCATGTTTTTTTTTTGCGACTTCTGATTATTGATTTTGTCAGTAATGTCCACGAATTACCTCATGATGAGATAAATGGTGGTGTTTTCATTTTGCATGTTTTTGCATATTTTGGATAAAATACGTATTATTGCATATATTGAGTAAAATTAATAAAATTAATATTATTGTATATTTCGATTATAAGAATCCGAAAACTTAAAAATGTACTGTACTTATTTTTATAATAAAAAAAGGACTTTTTTACACAAATTTTGTATAGCCTCAAAATAGACTAAATATCGTAAAAAATTGTTTTTGAAATTAATCTTTAATATATTATTTATAACAAGATAATTAAAAATTTCAGAAATCTGAATTTTAAGAAATGCTTATATGCCTATGGATTCGGGTTCTTTATTCATTGAATCTGGTTATATACTCAGTGGTTGCTCGAATCTACAAAATTCTAAGAACGAGTTTCTATAAGTTACCCACCCACCCACAAACTAAATTTATTAGGATCATCACAATATATTTAGTTATTCTAAAATTGCATTTATAATATTTATATGTAAGAGAAATTAATTTGTCTTATCTGCTTGTGTGTTACCATAATTTAACTAAATTGCGTTTACTATGTTTATCATTGTATTTTTCATTCAATCGGTTTTATCTTCACTACATTCGGTATTGTCCGTTACGATCGATCGGTTATACTTACACATGAACAGTGGAATAGATTGTAAAAATTATTTTAAATTACTTTAATAATAACAATAACAATACACACTGTAATTATATGTAATTATAATGTAAAAACTATAACTATATAATTATTAAAAACCATAATAAACAATAAATATACATATACATTTTAAAAACTCTTAAAGTTGAAATTTTTTCATAAAACTTCGGTAACTTGAAAACTTCAATAAGTCAAAAACAAATTGTATTTGTCTTGAATCAAGGTTTCACTGTATATTTAAGTAGGAACAATGATGTACATTGTAATTAACTTATTAAGCAAGTAGTTGTGTGTAAGTTTCCTCACCACCTTTGTATATTAGACGACATTATTTAACACCATAAAACATGAGGTATTACACATGACGCGTTTTTTTATTGTGGTATCCCCGTTAAGGCCTAATCCACACGTACAAATAGAGAGTCAATTTTATCCACATTTTCACCGCCAAGACAATTACTGTAATAAATGAATAGTTTAAAAGAATTTGTTTCTATATTAGATTGTGTGTGTAATTTTACGATAGATTGCACATAATGCATTCAAATATAACGGTTTGAACTTTGAGATTATGACAAATTTGTGGATTTAAGTTAAAATTAATTGAAAATAAAATAAAACTAATTATTAAATGCACATATTGATGATTTTCTTATTTAAAATAATTTATTTTAATACCGTTAAATTTTTCTACTTATGTATGTAACTTACATGTGTCCATTGTCTATATATTTAAGAACTTTCATAACATTTTCTGTAGAAATAACAATGATTTTCTGATATTGTTGAATAATTTAACAGTAATAATAAACGCACAAAAGAACAGATTCAATAAATGTATAAATCAGTTAAGTAACTTTAAGATTAAACTAAAATGATTTAAATTGACACTTTATTTATAGGCACTCGAGTCATCATTGGCGCTACTTTATGGAAGCATTGGATGTTCAATATAGTAACTATAGCAAAATATGGAGCTATTAAAAATAAAAATAAATTAAATGAAATATTTAGAAACGAATATAACTGACGTAAAATTTTAGTCAGCTATAACATATTTTATTTATAGTAATAATTATATTATTCTATAGTTAGCACAGTATTATGTACACAAATGTTTATTTACTAGCCAATATAATATTAATTTTACAAGATGTCGTGTCTGGTATTTTATTTATTTTTTTAATTAAAAATTAAATTCTAATAAGTAAATACTTTATAACTTTTTATATGTATTCCCATTATATATATATTATTATAAATAGCATTCACATTTTCTTTATTCAACGATTTTGAATTGATTTTTTTTTCATTATCTTGCAGATATAATAATGATTTTATAGAAAAGTTGGGTTCTAAATTCAACCTGCAATTATAATATAGGTAAGTATTCACTATTCATGCTCTATCAATTTGTATACTTGGATTATGCATTTATTTAAATCCTAATTTTTAGAAGTTTTCGTGTAAGATTGTAATCCATTAATCCATATATTTTCAAAACTTTTATTTGAATAAAATAAAACCTAAAAACCTACCCCAACGAACTATTTATAGATTATGTGGTTTGTCATAATTATAAAATAACACGTAATATATATTTAGATATAAAATCTTATTATAATTATTCATTTATTGTTATATATTTTTAATTCTAAATATTTATTAGTGGCTTTTATGTATATAGTATATTATATGGAGAAACCTGGTTTCAAAGTCTGCTCAGACGCCAGGTGGACTTCCATGCACTGATCATCATCATCATCATCATTATCATTAGTGAGCAAATGTGCTATATCGATACACGTATTTGTCGCCGACCACTGTACATACAATAATCCACATTCACGCATTCGATGCCCGATATTTCAACATAAATTTCAACTAGAAATATTCATTCACCTTTTAATTATTATGTTCTCGGCTAATGGTATACTTCACCAAGTGGCGAATTAAATCAGCCGCAGATAATATTATGTTGATACGCTTTGATTAGACATTGTATTATATTATCATTATTGTGTTGCTCTACACCATTTGCATTCGTCCCGGATTTTTGGGACGTTACCGGTTTCGGAACTCATGTCCCGATGTCCCAAAAAACTTTTTCGGGATAAGGTATTGTTACCGGGATTAGCTATCAATATAATAATGTCCCGAAATTTAACTTCATTTTTAATGAATTTTTTTTTAACATTATTTGTTGATAATAATAAATAACTACACACAAATACGCATATAAATGTTCAGTATCGGGATATTTTAGCACATACTAATACAAGATAGCTAATATTATCACTTGCTATCAATCAAATTATTTTAATGTTCAATGGTTCAAAGTCATACTTTCTTTCGTAAGATTTAAATCCTATAATATTAGTTGATTTTTTAAAGAATCCTGTTGTATATGAAATTCATACAAAATATGCTCAGAATGTTTAATAATTATTTACAAAAAATTAAAAGGGAACACATTTCTGTATTCGAATTGATAGATATACTAAGTAGTTAAATGAATAATTTTGAAAACAGAAAAAACGAACATTTTATTAACAGTGAAATGAAAAATATGATAAGAATACTCGAAGAAGAAGGATGCTTAATAAAAAAAGAGTTTGATACACGAAGTTAAATATTTTTTGATTTGTGTATAAAATGTATGTCACTATGAAGTACAAAAATATGTAAACTGTAATTAAAATTTTAAAATTAGTTTTTGTTGAAAATAAAAATATGTTTTATATTATTATAATTTTAATACTTAATGTTTAATACATAATGAAATCCACAAGTAAAAAATGTTAAAATAAAATTATTAAGTAGTTATGGTTAAATAGGACGATTAGGTAAATTATATATTTTAGATCAAATTTATTGTCCCGGATTTTTTTAATTTAATCTGGCCACCCTACTCTACGCATAAGTGTAGTCAAATTGTCTACACAATATGCCGAACAAACTGAGTAATGTTATTTAATAGTATAATGTATTATTATTACATACATAATAAAATATGTTGTTGTACGGCGATATTATGATAAATAATTAACAAATAAATATAATAAGATAAATAAAAGTTTTAGCTCTTATAGAGCATACATATTTACCTATATTTAATTATAATATGTATTACTACAGGTTGAGTTTAGAACGCAACTTTTCTATTAAATCATTATTATATCTGCAAGTTGTTGAAAAAAAAATCATTTCAAAATCGTTGAATAAAGAAAATGTGAATGCTATTCATAATAATATATTTAATGTGTGTACATATAAAAAGTTATAAAGTATTTACTTATTAGAATTTAATTTTTAATTAAAAAAATAAATAAAATACCAGACACGATATCTTGTAAAATTGATATTATATTGGCTAGTAAATAAACATTTGTGTACATAATACTGTGCTAACTATAGAATAATATAATTATTACTATAAATAAAATATGTTGTTTGGTTTGGTTGACAACGTAAATGTAAATACTTATGTCGGACAAGATTAATTTATTTATATTGTAATATTTCGACAGTGAATTGTTTTAATTAGTATCCAATTAGTTTTTAACTTATTCTTAATATTAATTTTAATATAGTGCTTAAAGTTATGTTGTCAACTAATTTATCAATTTATTTGTTTTCTAAATTTTAAATAATCAACACATAATACTGTACGATGTGCGAAGAGATACTCTATCGAACAATTACGAAGAGCTTGCTGCAGGTTGTATGCTAATATGCTGTAATTGATATACAAAATAACATTTTTTCACAGTTGTAGTTAAAATAGTAATATAAGAATAGGTGGACTTAAATAAGACCTAAGACCTCCTATTATTATTTTAGTAAATTTTAGAACTCATAGACATTACATCAACGTAAATATTAAGTTTTTATTTTGATATTAAAAGATTCTATATTACACAATATGTTTATTATGATGACAGCTAACTATAATTTTACGTCAGTTATATTTATTTCTAAATATTTAATTTAATTTTTTTATTTTTAATAGCTCCATTTGCTATAGTTACTATAGGCAGTAGTACAAAGAACATCTAGTGCTTCCATGAAAAAGCGCCAATGAGAACTATTCAGTACAAATAAAGTGTGAATTTAAATCATTTTCTGTTATAATTGAACGCATTATGTGCAATCTATCGTAAAATTACATACACAATCTAATATAGAAACAAATTCTTTTAAACTATTCATTTATTATAATAATTGTTTTGGCGATGAAACTATGGATAAAATTGACGCTCTATTTGTACGTGTGGATTAGGCCTTAACGGGGATACCACAATAAAAAAAACGCGCCATGTGTAATACCTCATGTTTTTAAACGGTGTCAAATGATGTCGTCTAATAAACAAAGGTGGTGAGGAAACTTACACACAACTACTTGCTTAATAAGTTAATTAAAATGTACATTATTGTTCCTACTTAAATATTTTGTTTACGAAATATTCTATAAATACGCGCTATTACTATCATAGGATGTGTAGTGATTTTTAACATGTTTACCTTATATATAATGTTGTATTAAAGATTTATAAAATTCAGATTTTTGAAATTTTTAATCATCTAATTATAATATAGTTAAAGACTAATCTCAAAAACAATTTTTTTTTTTAATTTAATTTTTATATTTTTTTTATTTTTTTTAAGCTATTTCAAATTATTAATTTAATGATGATATATCTAATCAAAATTCGACAGTTAAGTGTAACTGCAGCTGGCTGACCGTTTCAATCATAATATGTAATGTCATGGCTGTATGTTGCAAGAAGGGCCAGTTATTGATTCCAATTGAATCTGTAATCAGTTTTTACTTCACGCCTTGTATTATTTCATTAGTTATATTATATAATATAAGTTTAAATTTTCAGTCTCCCTGGGATATTTATCCACGGGTTGCTACTGATGAAGATGATAATAGTAATAACATTTAAAATGGAATCTCGATTCAAGAGGAAAATACAATTTTTTTTTTTAACTCACTAAAGTTTTTAAATTATCAAAATTTTAGGAATACAATTTCAACTTAGAGTTTTTTTAAATGTATATTGTATACGTATGTTTATTATAGATTTTAATTATTACATAGTATATTATTATTGTTATTATTAAAGTAATTTAAAATAATTTTTACAATCGATACCACTGTACATGTGTAAGTATAACCGATCAATCGTAACGGACAATACCGAATGTAGTGAAGATAAAACCGAATGAATGAAAAATACAATAATAAACATAGTAAACGCGATTTAGTTAAATTATAGTAACATACAAGCAGATAAGACAAATTAATTTCTCTTATACATAAATGTAACTTTAGATGAACTAAAAATATTGCGATAATCCTAGTAAATTTGGTTGGTGGGTGGATGGATAGCTTATGAAACTCGTTCCATCGAAGACTCAAGCCGCAACTAAATAAATAACCATAATAATTCAAAGTCTAAAGAACTCGAATCCATAGGTAAGTATGTCATACCTACATGTGACATGTCACTCAGCCTGCGTACCTACTCTCTATGAATCATGTCTCACATGAGTGTCACACCTTCCTTCACTTTTCTTTCGTTTTCAAGCGCAGACTTCTTAGACCATCCATATAATCTATCTATATAGAGTATAGACTTATCATTTATATGTTATTGTTTAAATATTATAACAATTTTTTACTTATTACAGTATTTAATACATGTATTTTAAAACATAAAATCACCGCAGAGTAAAGAGCTATTTAAAAAATCTTAAAATCTAAAATAAAATCTTTAAGTACATAGCGTTGGACAGTTATTACTTGTTATTTATGTACATCTCTTGGGTGCCCATCTTAGATACATGTTTTGTTTATTTAATTCTTGACTCTTGTATTTAGTATTTGTTAACTCTGTACCTAATGTATTAGTATTTTTTTATTTTTTTTTATTTTCACGTTACGATAGATATTATTATTATAGATGCTAGTTATTATTAGTTATGTACAAATAAGATTACGTGTGGGAGTATTGCGAAAGCAATTCCTGTGACGACGTCGGTTCAAAACTGAAATAAAATAAAAAGTACAAAAATAAGTTGCATTTTTTTCTTCGGTGAATAAAATATTTTTTGGAACAAATAGTTTGTGGAACTACAGATATTCTTCCAAAAATGACTAAGCCCTATTGTTAGTATTTTTCAAAGAGCTTAGAAATATTTAAATTAATATAAAGATAATATTGATAACGTAAGACTTAAGTTTTTAACTGTTTAATGTTTACAGTTTACAGCTTCATATAACATTTTACTTCGTCTTATAAGTTAAATTTGCTTAAAGTATTATTAATAATTAACTTTTATGTTTTTTTTTTATAAATTACTTACAAATCAATAAGCATTTAGTAAAATTAAAAAATATATTTTATTTATTTTGTATCGTGTTGAGTAATTATATTCTTATTTAATTTGAGTTGCTTGTAAGTTAACTATTTTAAAATTTAATGAATTCATTATTAATATAAATATGTAAATAATATGTACTGTATACACTTTTTTATTTTTATTACTTAACCTGGTTGATTGTTTTAACAATAAATTCTCATTGTTTCAAAAGTTATTGATGCTTTTCTGTATAATATTTAGTAAACTTTTTTTTTATAATTTTGTGTAACTAATAATAATAATGTGTGTAAACTGTTAAAAAAATCATCCTGTATAATAGAATATTTTAGAAAATTGGTATAGTATATTACAAGCTAATTTCTTTATGAAAGTATAATGTTAGCAAAAGACTAGATTTTTAATAATAATTTTTTTTTTGCTTGATTTCCAATATTAAAGTCATATTATTATATCTATTAAGGTTAGGTAATTTATAGTATTATAAATTCTATGAATAAGTTAGGTATCTAGTAAATATACTTAAGACTATTAAGTACCTATTTATTTTAAAATATAAATATTGTTATTATTAAAATTAATATTTATTACTCTTAGAATAATACAGCTTATTAAATTTTTATAAGACAATATTTTAATTAATGTTGATGTCAGATTGATAATTCTGTAATAAAAATTAATTGCGTGTCTAACTTATTTTACTTTTATAATTTTTAGAAGATTTTTGAAATGGACGACACCGAAGTAAAAGAATATCGCTGGGAAGGTGGTTATGAAAAAACATGGGAGGAAGTGAAAGAAGACGAAGGAGGAAATGTTGAATGGTCAGTTAAAGAGATTATTGAGAAATCTAAGCGATTACTAGCAATCAGACAGCCTAATGTTCGTCTGGGCATGATGCGACATTTGTTTGTTATTATAGATAGTTCCAATTCTATGGTTGAAAAAGATTTAAAACCTACTAGACAATTGTGTACTTACAAATTGCTTCAAGATTTCATTCAAGATTATTTTGATCAAAATCCAATTAGTCAACTTGGTCTGATAACTACAAGGAATTCATCTGCTGAGCGTATATCTGAATTGTCTGGCAATAGAAAATATCATCTTGAAGAATTAAAAAAAACTTTTGGAGATTTTAATTATTGCAATGGATTGATGTCTGTGCAAAACTCTTTAGAAATTGCATTGTCAGTTATGAAAATGTTGCCCTCTCATACTAGTAGAGAAATACTTATTATTGGATCTAGTTTGAGTTCTTGCGATCCAGGTGAAATAAATACTACTATTGAAATGCTTAAAACAAACAATATTAGAGTTTCAATGATACACTTGGCTGCTGAAGTACGGATGTTTCGACATTTGTGTGATGAAACTAAAGGCAAACATAATGTGATTGTAGACGATGTACATTTTAAGCACATTCTTTGGTCGTTAGTAGAACCTGTTCCTCTTCCAAATTCAGTTGATGCATCATGTGTAAAAATGGGATTTCCTCAAGAGTTAGAACAAAAACCACCATTTACCACGTGCTCGTGTCATTTAGCGGAGGGTGGCAAATTAAATGCTAAAGGTTTCTTTTGCCCACAATGTAACAGCAAATATTGTGAATTACCTGTAGAGTGCAAATGTTGTGGCCTCATACTCGTATCTTCTTTACATCTTGCTAGGTCGTTACATCATTTGGTTCCTATTAAACCATTTATAAAAATTGAGCTTGAAGAAGGTTCTAGTGCCTACTGCTATGGATGTAGAAAAAGAATAAAGGTCCCCGCTGAAAATGTATATTTTTGTGAATCTTGTAAAAAACATTACTGTGATGGCTGTGACATTTATGTGCATAATACATTACACGTGTGTCCAGGGTGCGCTGTTAAACGAGATGAAAAAAGATAATGTACAATTTTTAATTTTTTTTTTCAATTAATGGATTACTTTGTACATAAGCTAAATAATTTAAGAGTCAATAATTTATTGATGATCTTTTATATTATATTTTTAAGCATTATTTCTATAAAATGATTTTAGTTTATGTGTACAATTAAAAATAATTAAAAACAATAAAACTGAACTGAAACTATTTCATTTAATTTGTCTTTTTATTCTAAATTTATACTCAAATTATAATAAATATTGATGCACTATTAATTTGATTTTTTATATTTAATACAAAATATAAGGTTTTTTAAATTTCTAGTTATAAAAATGTTTGTTCTATCATAGTTGGGAATGTATTATTAAATAAAATAAAATTATGTTAATACTTAATTACACTGAACAATAACTATTATTAAGAAATAAGTAAGTAACCAATTTCTCACTGATTCTTGTATTTATTCAAGTAGTTAAACAAATGCATACATTTCCTTTTTGAATATTGTAGACAAGTAATATTTTCGGATAGTTCTTACATTTTACATAACATCTATAATCATTAACAAACATATTGAAATATTTGTAGTATTTTTACAACCACAAATAATTCTTATTAAAATTGATTGTGATTTCTCAAGCATGCTCGACCCTATTTTTAGCTTAAAATCTGATCTTTACAATTTTAACTAGGCGTCTAAGACCTTAGAACCTAGGAATTTAAAGGCATTTTAAAATAATCTTAACCCGCATGCATTATCTACAACCAGATAGTATACTATCACTAAACTTTAGTGATAATAGAAATACAACTATTGTTTTTGAATAGGTACCATGAGTACTAATGAATACTCCGATCACAACACAACGTTATTTAACCCTTTTGATGATTTTGTATTTTCGGAATTTTATCTTGAGTTTTTAATTACTATTTATATTCGATCGTGATTCGTGGTAACTTTTAACTTGTTAGTTGCTATTGCTGTATTATTATAGTCTAGTGTTATAATGTCTTAAAAACTGTATAATTTGTATTCTTTGCGCAATCATGAAATTAACAACAGTTTGAACGGTTTGCTTAATACATTTTGTTTTGTATTTCTAACACTACACTTTCATAAAATTATTTTCGATGAACAAAGAATATATTATAAAAAACTCTGTGACTACTTTGGCAATAGCCATTGCAGATCACCAACAAACACCAAATGAAAATTATGTGGACAATTGTTTGGAGAAAGTTAACAATGTGCTTAAGCCCCAATGGATGAAAAATCAAGTAATACACGATTATACATATATATATTTATATATAGGTATATAATATATAATTATAAAATTACTTATTATATACCTGGCTATATTGTTAATGTTGAACTAAAAAAATATATTTATATCAAAAGTGTACAGATCAGTATCAAACAGATATTGAATGCTTATTATAATTTTATATTATATATCATTTATCACGATTTATTATTATCTTACCTACTGTATCAGTATATTAGCTAGGATTCCGCATAAATCTTGTATGCCAAGTAATCTTCATAAAAAATATAACCATAATACTTGATTATATTATACTTACATTTTTAAATAATCATGAAAATTTCAATAACTGTTAAACATTAAAATATTATACTTATTATATTTACTTATGTAGTTAAATCATAATAAGAATTAAATTATATGAATATAAAATTGATTTCAAAATCATATGCATGCATAAGGTAGGTATGTTATGATACATCAACTGAGAATTTTTTTTAATGGTTTGAAAAATAACGAAAATGGAGAGTTAATGAAATTGATCATAGAGAGAAGATATTAGTAAAATACTCATGAAAAATGTTTTTTCCTTCATGATGTTAATATTAGACAATGCATTCCACTAAAATATATTTTTTTTATAAATTTTTCTGTTTTTTGTAATAGGATGACATCTTATGTTTATTTCAAGTATGTCAAGAGATTAGTCCAACAGATACCAATCTAGTTGTTAAATGCTGTAAATTGATGAGCAAAGTATTACCAAAACTTGGTGTTAGTGAAGAAAATCTTTTAAAAAATACAATTTCTTGGACACTATCATGTGTCTTCAATTTTAAATCCAGTGGTCAACAATCAAAACAAATCAATGAAATTTTTAATTTTTATGTCTGCACTATTCAAACATATAGAAACTTGAACATAAATAATAATAAAGTAAGAAATTATTTATTTGATATTTTCAAGAAAAAAATCTAAGGATTTGATTAAATTAAATCAAATATAAAATTGTAAGTTTTTAATAAAAAATATATCCATTTTAGAATATTTCTGATGTAATGTCTTTATTACTACAAGTGTTACAAAAAATAGAAAACAAATTCTTAGAACCTCAGACAAATATTGACATACTTACATACATAAAGTTTTTAGAAGCAACTGTGGTTATAATAAAAGATTATGATGATATCAATACTATTGGAATCTACATAATTAAATTTATTGAACAGTCGATAAATCAAAAGAATTATATGCAATCATATGATCAAGAAGTAAGTTATATTATAATTATAATATTTCTTTTCATTAATAACCAATGTTATAAAATGAAATAATTTGTATTATAAAATACTTAAAAATATAGAATTTAATATTTTAATATAATTAAAATAATTTTAGGTTTTAAAATATGGATTACAAATTTTGTCACAACTTGTTGAACAGTCTAAACAATGGACTAATAATAATTTTAACAAATTGTTACCAATTGTTTTGTTATATTTAAGGTATGGTTTGATTTTTAATCAATCAAAATTTCTTAATGATTTACAACCCTCTCCTATCGTACAATGGGAAAATCCATCAAGACTGGATATAGTACCTATGGTGAATTCAATTTAAAATGTTAATATAATCACATTGATAAAATGATTCTAAAAGATAAACAATTTTATTTCTAGATTAATATGACAAATAAACGACGTCAAAAAAAAAAGAGAATTATAGAGTCCAAAAATAAAGTACCAAAATTTGTTACTATTTCAGTAGATGATGAAGTTTTGATGAACATTAAGGATTCAGATTTTTCTGAAGATGAACCATGCACATCTAATCTTATTGGACGTATATCAATAGATATACGATTATTAGCTGCACAAATAATGAAAAAGATGTTTACTGTAAATTTTAAATGTTAATTTACTTTTTAATTATAAAACTACATCTGTAATAAATTGTATTCAACTTAATTTCAGATAGTAGAGAAAAAAATGTTGTTAGGATATTTATATTCAATTGTTGATGGTTCAATGAACATTCAAAATTGTTTGATTTCTGAAGTAGGAAATTCAGTACGTGAACCTTCTTCTAAAGTACGCGCAACTATTATAACTGCTATCACATCTATTTTTAATGGTTCAAAAATATTTTTTGCTCAAGCTCAATATAGGTAAATAGTTAATTTCTCCTATTTATGATAATATGTTGTTTATTTTTATAAATTAATTAATATTTTTAAGAGAGAAAAAAGGTGCATTTACAACATGGTCTGAAACTCTTGCTGATTATATAATTACAATACATAATACATTGTTAAAAGATTTTGGAATGGAAACACATAGTGTCCGTCTTGTACTTTTGCATTGTTTTTCTACTGTAATTTCTAACACACCATATACAAGGTTGAATAAAAGTCTTCTTAAATCAGTATTAGACGTTATACTTGTTTATACTAAATGTGAACCATGTGGTTAGTATTATAATATTGTATATATTTTTATTATTTTATTAAGTTATATTTATATTTTCTTATAGATAATTATCTAAGAATAGGAGTGTTTCGCTGTCTGTCTTCTGTTTTCAATTCAGAACTTCCACAATTTGAAAAAGAATTATTGTTAGAAAAAAGGACAGAAATTGTAAATTTATGTTTGTATTTATTTAAAGTAAGTAAGCGTTTCAACTAAACATTTTTATAGTCTTATATATAGGGTAATATTTGACAAGCATGGTCATCCCTATTTTTTTTTTATAGTAATGAATTTATTCAAATTCTGTTTTTTGGAATTTTTAAATACATTTAAATTTTAAATTAGATACATCAAAAGTTTCCAAAAAATTATCCACTAAATAATTTATAGTAAAAAGAGTGAAGGGGTTCATTTGAAAACACAGTTTATATCATTACATTACACTTCATAAATTTTATAAAAATAATCTCAAGAATTTTAAAATATGATTTCATTCAGTGTATTTAAAAATTCCACAAATCAGAATTTGAATAAATTAATTACAAAGAAAAAAAATTAGGGTGAATGAGTATGTTTGGCGAATAAGCCTGTTTATAAATTAATAAAAGTTAAAAGCAAAACATTTTAAAATAAAAGTCATCAACTATCTAAACTAAAAATAAATTCTCCAAACAGTGATATAAATGTTACAAAAACATATTTTATATAACAATTTTAACCACTTCTGGTTAATTATTTAAACAAATTAATGATCTAAGTTTGTTTGGATAATTGATAATATTCTACTTTTAATTTTATTTCTGTCTGTAGGAAACAAAATCATTTTTAGAAAGTGACCAAGACAATACACAAATGATTGTAAGGCGTCAATGTTGGCAATTATTAAATAGCTACTGTAATCATTATTATGGTCTGATTGAAAACAGAATGTTAATTAATATTGCAATCGAAGATATGAAATATACTAAACAAACCTTGTTACGTAAAAATATTTTATTGTGTTTAAAACAAATGTCCGCAGTATCAGAAAGTAAATATACATATTTGTAAATTTTGTTTATTTACCTATTTTTTTTTATTATTATTATCATTAGATAAATTATAATTTTAATTGAGTGTATAATGTGTATATTAGGGGATGATTATAAATCTGCAAGATTAGAAAAATGGAAGTTGATATTTCGAAAATTAATACCACAAATGTTTGCAGAAAAAGATCCACAAACACTGCCCATTCTTATTGAAAGTCTATCTACAATTGGATCAGATTTATTTAATGATCTTGATGTATTTATATAAATGATTTATTTTAAGTTATTTATTAATATTTAGTCAAATAAATTTAACAAAATCTTACTTGTATAGGATGAATTAACTGATCAATACTGTGATGAATTACATATGTTTGTTACCTGCGAAGATCAAAATATCCAATCAGCTACAATAGCAACGTTGGGTACACTTATCAAGTATGAAAAGCTATCAAAAGTAAGTACATATAATTAGTATCTTTAAAACAATAATTCATCTAATAGTTATTATGTATTTATATTTTGGTTAAAATAATTTATAGAATCCAATGTATGTAAGACACACTATTGATGGTTTGCTTTATGTTTCATCAATAAATAAAATAAATTCAGTTCAAGAAAAATTGGCATGGACATTAAACTGTGTGTCTGAAATCTTGGTAGAAAATTGGTAAATATCTATTAAGTTGATCTAATAAATAATTTAACACTTGTAATTATAATTTATAATAGGTTCCAGAAATTATAAATTTTAAAGTTTAATTTAATATCTCATTTGCAAACTAACTCCTGTAACAAATTTTTAAGGGTAAATGAGTAATTATGATCTTTTAATTGCCTTTTTTGATTTTAGGCCAATTATTATAGTTTTCTAAATCCTCAAAATGTATCTCTTTCTTCAAAATGTTTTTTTTTTGTTTATACTGGTTAATTCTTTTATTGAACAACACTTATTATTTCAAATCTATTAACAATTTTGAAAATATTTTTTTGCATAATTTCCTGTTGAAATAAAATACATTTTTTTTAAATTTTTAAATTTTTGAATAACAGCATACATTCTTAAATTCATATTCTAAAGCAGAATAGTTTTTTGAGTATTTTATATTTTATAGATACATAAACATCTAAATTTGGAAAAGTAATTTATGAATTATAAATATTTAAAATTTAGGTGAGTGTTGTAGTAGATCATCATTTTGTAGAGGAGTATCCCTGTTCCATTACACACCACTAACCTGAACTTAAAATAGTTATAATTCATAAACTATTTGTGCATGTTTAGATTTTTTAGTATAAAATTTAAAATACTTCAAAAAATATTCTGCTTCAAAATAACAATTTAAAAATGTATGTTATTATTCGTAAAAGTAAAAAACTTAAAAATTTACACCAATAACAAATATTAAGTATTATAAACGAATAACTGTATATTATAATAAATATTTATATTATATATCATACATATTTTAGGGATTTGTATGAAATTGAAGATGAAAAACTAATATGTTTGGCCAAAGCTGCACTATCAACACTTGACCGTAAACCAGTAATTAATACCTATGCATTGTAACATGCATAGTTTATGATAATAATTGAAAATTTTCTAATCAATATTAATATTTAGTGTAGAGCTTGTGGTTCTAGAGCTTTAGGTCTATTGCTGTCATTAATTGACTATACTGATATTACTGGACAACATTTTGGCCCTTTATATGAAGACTCCATAAATATTTTAATTAATATAGCCAATGGAAATGATAGTATGAAAGTTAGTAAATAACAATTTAACCAATAACAGTCATTTGAAATTAATTTATAAAAAATGTATTTTGTTTTAGAATCGTTGGAATAGTTGTAATTCTCTAGGTGTTCTCTATCAAACTAATTCCATTCAAAAGTTACCAGAAACTTTAAGGGTAAAAGTATATATGTTAAAAAGTTAAACATGCAACATTGTATGATATTAATTGTTTAAAATTGAATTTCCAGAATAATGTATTCAATACATTATCCACACTAATTATAGATTGTTGTAACTTTAAAGTCAGGCATGTGGCTTGTTCATCTTTAATGTATAATCGACGAGACTTGTATGGTAATAATTACTCTAAAATGTGGCACAGACTGTTTGATGCTTTTGAAAATTCTCAAAATTTACCTCATATTTGTGAATATAAGCATCAACAAAAACTAATAAATCAGGTTTGTACAAAATAAATACTGTAACATCCCATTAATGTGTTTAATACTGGAACAAAGTCTGCTGTATTTAACTTATGATGATAGGGAAATGCTCTATATACATTTGGCTAGTTATATGTAACTACAACTTTGTATAGCCAATATGTAAACAAATGATTGCTATTAGTTTTTAGTTTAAAAAAGTTTTATTTCGTCATGTCTATGTTATTATAAATATTTTATGTAGCAGCTTAGGAAAGATAACAACATATCAGTATTGAATGTGGTAATACATACCTGTATAAAAAGTGATAT
Organism: Rhopalosiphum nymphaeae; assembly: GCA_036289425.1. Lineage (NCBI taxonomy): Eukaryota > Metazoa > Arthropoda > Insecta > Hemiptera > Aphididae > Rhopalosiphum > Rhopalosiphum nymphaeae. The sequence goes on along the minus strand of JAZAQC010000021.1, from coordinate 4,678,592 downwards.
AACCTAATGGATACATTTTGTTAAAGTTCCAAAAAGATTATAAACTTTAATTTATTGTCCTTTGAATAATACTTTATTTTTCAGCTTTGTGCATCGTTTTGCAATTTGTGTAATTTACTTGAGCCATCAGATATTAGTGGTTTAACTTATTTGTTTGATTCTCGACTACATGTTATCCAGAATGAGATGGAAAAGTTTTGTAATTTAAACGACATTCCAAATTATTCTGAAATGTTAGCAGCAACACATAACCATTTGCATAATATGTTGAAAACCAAACAACTCACATCTAAACAAGAAGAGATTGTAAACAACTTAGTAAATGTATTTATTAACCGTTAAATTGTCATATGACTTTGTTAACCAATTGTATACCATAAATAATTTATTTTAATAAAATACATTTATTATATTTAAGTATTTGGACTACTTTTATTACTATTAAGTGTACATTTGGTAGTGGAACAAAATACTATATAATTGACCTTCATTATAACCCATAATATATTTATAATACAAATCTTAACTGTGAGTTGATGAATTTTGGGTATACTTGTTCTGGCTATTAAATGATTGAGAATGTTATATTTTTTTGTCCAAACGATTGAAAATAAATTTTTGTGCTACGTTACTATCTCATTTATTTGACTATTGAATGATTTAACATACTATATTTTGTTAGTCCAACGATTCATTTTTAGCTTAGACATATCCATGGTTATATTATATTATTATAAATTTATAAAAATATAATAAATATGTAATGAGTTACCTATATAATATCAGTTATAGCAAGATAGCATAAGCTAACATGATCTAAATATTTTAATAAATTACTTAAATTTTTATTTTTCATATACCACATATATCAAGGGCAAATTTTAGATATTTTGATAGGGGCACATATAAATTGTATAATTTAAATCATAATTAATAATACATACTCTTATTTTTAAACAAAATTGGTAATATATTTAATATAATGTTGATTACATAATATCACACATCAAAATAATTTATAGATATAGGTAATATACATATTATAGTCATTATAAATATCTATAGATTTTCATACTTTATAACCTTATATATAAGTCAAATTGAAGTCTTCGTTTACTGTAGTTTTCATTTATATGATACTCGTAGTTACATAAAAAAAATTGACAGGGGGCACGTGCCCTGTGACCTTCTCCTAAATCCGCCATTGACATGTATTTATTTTGAATGTTTAGTATTTTGTTTTTGTTTAGTGTTCTAATAAATATTATTCAATAACAATTATTAAATTTAAGGATATTGGAAACAAAAATAAAATACTGAACATTCTTAATTGTATAACTAAAAATGCTATTCTCACTGTTTTCAATTGTATTTTACTGTCTGCTCTATATTATAAAATTATTGAAATGTTGCATAAATATTTTGAATATCACACTTATATATAACTGATTATAAGTAACCTAAGGGGACAAATTTGTGATTACAATTGTGTTTATATTAATAGAACATAACACAACACAAAATTGTTAATAAATGTTTTAACATGTTTTTAAATTTAAATCTTTAGTATTATAAAAGCTGAAAAAAATATTAAAGTATAGATATTAAAAAATAAAACATACTAATACTTTTTTTTTAATAAATTAAAGATAGAAATAAATAAACAACAGAATATATGTATTTTTTCTTAATTGGTTTATTACAAAAAAAAAACAAAATTAACACAAGAACAAAATAACTCACAAAAATCACTATACCATACTTGACTTAAAAAATTATTATTAATAGTAAAATTAATGTCTAATCACATTTTAGATTACAAAAAAAAATAATAAAGCACCTGATTATATCCAATAGATTAACTTGATAATAATCAAAGTGATACAACCATTAAAAAAAAAAAAAATATACATGTCAAAAATAAACCATATAAATTCACATAAATAAAAATGTATTGTACCCTGAAATATTTTTATTTTGAATTTAAGTTAATTTGTTAATACACTAAAATGTTTTTTACGCAAACATTACAAAGAAGAATAGAAAGTGTAGAGAATGATTACTTTGATTTAGCACCGGTTTTTAAATATTTACTACTTTTTAGTATTTAGGGTAGGGTCATCTACTATCCATCAATAATTTATCTACCGTTAAATACTCTAAATTAAACTATTATGTCATATTCAGAGATATATTACATTTCTGGTATTAGGTTTAGCACATTTATATCATGGTATTATTTTTGTCTAGTAAAATAAAAGTTAGGTAACAAAAAAATAATAATAATAATAATTGGAACATTTAAAATTATACAATGTTAATTATTGAAATAATAAAAAAATAATAACAACATTTATGATAATAAAGCACAAAATTAAATGCATAAATAAAGATTGATGAAATGGTTTAAACATAATTTTCTTAAAATATTGGATCATTTTAAAATTTACAATAAGTATATTTTCTTATAAGAAAAACTAAATATTTTTTTATTAAAAATATATGATTATGTTTGATTAAATTTGTATTAATTTTGTCTAATATAGTGTCTAGTCTTTTAATTTACAAAATTGATATGATTGCATATTTAAAACACATCTAAAATTGCACCACTGATCTACAGGGTTTAGTTATTTAAATTTATTATAATACTTCAAAAAGTAAAATATTTTAGAATAATATTATTAGTATTTTATTTTTGTAACTATATAATTTTATATTAATTATGTCTATGTACTATGATTATGATTCAATTAATCATGTGATGAATATATTAAATTACATTAAATAAATTTATACTAACAGTAAGATACTGAAACATTAAACATATAACCTAAATCACACAATAAAACCAACCGCTACCATTGTGCATAAGAATAAAACAACAAATGCATGGCAGCATGGAAATGAAAGCGTGCAGTCTTATAATTAAGGTAATAAAAACCTCGTTTTGTCTTGTAGAATGACTAGTAATTTTTCGTTAGCCAAATGTATATAAAAAAAAGGAAGCATTCAAGAGTATAATTCTTTATACATGATTATAAAGGAAGCATTTTAGATTAAAACAAATTTATAAATTTATATAAATCGCTTAATGGATAATAGGTTTTGAATTTCAATATAAAACCATATGATAAGATATCACGAATGTTTGGAATTGGCATGTCATAATGGATATGCTTATATAAATATGAATTCAACTAGGGTAAATAATTTACTATAAAAAATTGTATACATAATTTGTTCAATGATATATATTTTATACTGGAAGAAGTAGTATCAAAATACTAGGTTTAGATAATTAAAATAAGGTGGTAATAATAGAAATAGAAATAAGATAAGACATTTTTACGAATAAAAATGAAATTAGCTTTGTATGACACAAGTCACTCAACAAACTGAAAATTTAAAAATAAACATTATATTTATTTTTAAGGCATGGAAAATTTTAAGTTATTTAATATAAATATTACTTAAAAATGGAATTAATTAACCCTGTGAATAAATATAATATGAAATAAATATTGTGTGGTTTAACAAAATACAATTTAGTCTAAATCAATGTAATATGTATTTTGATAACTATTTTTTTATACTTTAGAAAGCACCCTACACTTAAAAGCACCTCTTAAATACTATAAGATCAACACGACCTTAATTAAATCAAATGACTTAGAATTTTTACTAAATCTCAGATCAAATAACTTAATATTTTTAGCACAAATATAACCTAACTTCTTACTAAAAAAATTCACAGATCAATATACAAAATAGGTATGCATCATTTTGGACATAGATTAAAATGTAATATGTTTAATAGTAATTTATATACTGATATATTTAATCTGTGGTTTAAACCTTAATGTTATCTTAAAAAAAGATCTTGAAAATAGTGAATATCTAATTTTTAATTTATATATGATTCAAAAATCAAATCAAATATCAAAACTAAAAAAATCCAATACAAACAATTTATCAAGCTAAATCACCAAATAGCAATTTGATTACACACCGACTCAAAAATTAGTATCAGTGTATTCAAATCTTAGCTATGTTTCACAATAACCAGGATTTATAGTAATATTTGGTATTAACTCAATTCGTTCAACATCATCACTGTTTTCCAATCCTAATTAAAAACAAATAATACTTAGTTAGATAGGTACTACAATTAAAATATTAGTATGAAAAGAGTATGAAAAAACAAGAGAATGTAAGTTATTTAATTGAAAAATGTAAATCTAATTGTATTAATTTTTTTAATGCACCAAAGTAATAAAGACAAGTATATTTATTAAATTCATTAAAGAATGATATACTAAGTTTGAAGTAAATTATATACTTACTTTTCTGCACTCTGGGATCCTTGACAAATAAGCAACACAATGCTATTACAAATATACTAAAGGTACTCATAATCACAATTACTGCAAATGTCCATGCTCTGGTATCAAATGTATCAATACCTTCCAAAAGGTGTTTTTCTAACTCTAAAATCATAGAATATTTTGATAGCAATATCAAATTATTAAAATTATTTTTATAGAATATAATATAAATCATTCAAATAGCATTTTACCAGATTCTGACATATCGCTTAATGTTTTAGTGGTCAATTCAGTTTTGGCCCCATCGCCTATTTCATTGCTGGCCCAAATTTGAATTTTATATAACGTATTTGGACGCAGCGAATAAATATCTTTGAAAATCTATTAAAAATAAACACAAAAATAATTTTATAAAATATTTAAGAATAATTTATAGGTTATTTAATTTTAATTGTTTATTTATATAGTATGAGCTATGCAATTTTCTTAGATTATTCATATTACTAAAGAAATACACCTTGTCCCATCCAGTATAACATTTATTAGTAACTAACCTTGATAATTCCTAGTTTTATTTTTATAACCATAATTCAAAATGTATACTTAATTAAATAAACTGATGCTTTACCCTCATATGTTGTCTCAGTATAACATAATAAAAACAGTTTCATGTGGGCAAGGATCACTCAGGCTATAGCTAGAGTTAAACAACCAAATATTTATACTAGAAAGAGGAGATTTTAAGAAGAACTTTATTACTATTAATGATAAAACTAAATTGTTTTATTATTGAACACTAAAAAATAACCAAAGTAAATTTCTAGTTTAGAATGTTACACATGGTTATTAGTGACAAATTACATATTTAAAAAAAAATCTATAAATTCAATGATTGAACATTCAATATTCTAAATAGTATTCAGTTATAACTAGACAGTTACTTAAAAATATTTAAATTATACATCATGAGTTATTTTTAAAATAAAAAATACCCATCTAAACGACAGCAATGCCTCTCAGGGTAAATCAAATATTTTAAAAGACATTTCTTTCCCATTTTTTAAAATACAACTATCATATTAGTATTTGCAATTTGAACTACTTTTTATATTATATTTTTACAAAATATAAGTCTTAAGAAGACAATTATTTAATAAAATTTGTTATTTCTGTCTTATTAACATATCATATTTTTATTCAACAGAATTATTATCAAAATTAAAAGTAAAAATAGGTATTATAAATAGCATCTGATAGGTTTTTATTGATATTTTCATTTTAAAGTGAGTTATAACTACATAAAATATTTCAACTATAAAATGTTAATAAAAAAAATATCTCCTGAGATGCTGTTATGAAAATATTCTTACTTTCAAGTTTTATAAGAGGTAAATGAACTTTTTTATGTTGGATAAGATAGAAACAACACAACATCCTCTTCAGAGGATATTAATCTTCATTAATATTTAAATTAGATCGAAAAAAGTAGAGTAAAAACAAATCAATTAATTTAAGAGGATATTAGCGCAATAAAATATTTTCTCTCTCAGACCCATGCATAACAGAGATAAAACGCTTTCACCTAAAAACGTTTTTTTATGAATTTTGAATAATCACCTGTTACAAAAATTATAAAGGATAATATTTTTGAAAGAATGACATATCGGTTTTATATTTTATTGTTATTTGATTTTCAAAATAAAAAAAAATGTTGTAAGTTTAAATGATGTTTAAATCATTTTGGAACAATATTTAGATATTTAGATAAATAGATATGTCATACCCTAAAAAATATTATTTTCTATCATTTTTGTAATGGATGATTCTATAAATGTGTTTTGGCCTTGTTGAACATGAGCCAGAGAAAAAAAACAAACAGTATACTGACATCCTCTTAATGTTTAAGTCAATGATTTAAAAATAAAAAAATAATATTTATCTAGTAATTTTTTTATGGTATAAAAAAAAGAAAGTATTCTAATTATAAGCTGTTTTTACCTTAGATGGATTCACTTGAAGAACATTCCAATCATCTCTTGAATTTCTATCATCTATAATTTTATACCTAATGGTAATATTTTTAACAGAAGAGTCATCATTGTTTTCTATTTTTCTCCATGTGATGAGCATTAATACAGTACTAGGTATAACTTTTACACCTATTAAGGATCCAGGTATACCTACAACATAAATATTATTATTATTAAATGTTGTTCAGTACATTCAAAAATATAATTTACTATTTTACTTACTTTTTGGTTTTAGTTCAAATTCAGCCAGTGGAGCATGCTCAACATAGCCATTAGCAGCTGCTAAATCACAAATATAAATACCAGCATCTGATAAATTGAATGATGTAATTAATAAATCTCCATTTTCCAAAATTTTTGTTTGACCAGGTAATTCTTTATGATTAATTTTCCACAACACATTAGAATTTTTTATATTATTAGTGCCACATTTTAGTGTAACATTATCGCCGATTTTTGGAAACATTTTAATATAATTATTATTTATCCCATTTGTATCTGGAACAAAATAAAAACTATAATACTCAGTTTATTACTCATTAATATTGTAGCTTAATCATAAATCAATAACTTATGAAATTTTAAAAATTTAAAAATTATAATACAATTAAAATTTGTTAACTATAACTGTAGTTGGAAAATACTTAAATCTTAATTGAAAGAATCAGTTCTTAAATATACATATATAGGTAGATAAATACTCACATGGGATTGAAAAGAGTGAAACGGCGATTATATAAACACAAACAAATTCGACAAATCGGTAATAAATCATATTTAAATGTGCATCTTGAAACTTTTCATTAATACTCGATATTTTTTATAAAAGACACAATTTTTTAGACGAAATCACAAACTCGACATCTACGCGACACTTAAATACATAATAATATAATATACAAAATTAACTCACTGATTACTTTTGAATGTTTATCATAAACTAATACACTGTATTAGGTATATATACCTATGTCAAATCAATTTGATCAAAAAAGAACTAAGAAGCAACTAAAGACTACATAAAAAACTAAAAATTGTAGATTGATAAAAGTATTTATTAGATTCAAAACTCAAGAAGTTAGGAACCTTAATGTTGTATAGTGTTTGAAGATTGTATACTGTGTACATTACATTATATATAATTTATACCTATATACATTTATTATCGATATATCAGTGCATCAAAACCGTAGACAATAAAAAGTGAGACTTAAGCTCACGAGTACGATTATTATCGTTATGATATTATTGAAACACTATCAATCAATATAATAATCATAATAATCATAATAAAATTTACGATACCTTTAGTAATATTTTAACAATTAATAAAATAAAAATTTTCAACCATCAACCAATCATTTTATTAAGAACTAACTATTATTTTTAAAATTATTTTTAATCAATTTATTTGTGTGTATTTACCATTTATGTATGCGTGTGTGTGTGTATGTATGTATGTATGTATGTATTATTATTATTATTTAGCACAGTGTCATTTTAGTAGTTTACAAACGTATTGATAACAATTTGTTGACGTTTGTGATTAGCGCCAATTGTTTTGAACTCGTATTCGTATTTCATGTACGCAATAATTATTATTGTTATTTTGTATTATTGTCTATTCGAATGTACTGTTTACTTGGTTGACCGGTTTATCTACTAAATATTTGAAGAATAAAAGTATGTTAAACATACTAAAGTGACAATATTTTTGTGACAGATATTCAACATTTTTGACATATGAATTTAGAAGTGTTCAACAGAGTGAACTGGAAGGTACGAATATTTTAATTATTATTTGTATGTAGTCAATATTATGTGCAACTAAAAAATTACGATTAAATAGAAATACGTATAAATGCCATAGTAGTAATATTAAATGATTGGGACAATACTGATTTTTTGGTATATGTTAACGCTAATATAATACTCCCCTCATAAAAGTAGCTAGCTGTCGCTACTACTACTTTTTTTTTTTAAAAACTACTATTTTCTATGTTATTGTTTAAGTGTAATGCGATACTTTTTTATTATATTTTTTAAGTTTTTGGTCACCATTTGTTTATGCCCATCACTATTTCCTTGTATTTTCAGACAACAAGCTTGTTCCATGTATCATGTATGTCACACATTTTTAAATATTTATTTATATACTATTATTTAATACATAATATTAATTATACACTTAAGTTCACTTTTCCCGAAAATACATTATAGAAAAAATAGAAACAAAATCGGGTCATTCTCTCTGACAGTTAAATCATTATATGTTGTCCATTGATAAGTAACATAGTTCAATTAGGTTAAATATAAAAAATATATCCATAATTATTGACATTATCATAGTATAAATAAATATAATATTTTAATTATCAATAAATATGTTATATGTAGTAACAGTATAATATTGACAATTTTTGCTACACTAACTGTAAATACTGTAGTATTCTTCTAAATTGTGTATATTTTAACAGTGATATGTTAATCGATATATACAAAGTAGTGTGTTACCATAGTGTTCCTACAATTAGCATGTTACTCCCACTACTTATTGTATAAAAATATTTACTACTATAAAATAAAATTATTCACATCAATATGTTTCTGATACATCATTTATCTAACATATAATTGATTATATATTATAATTGATTGAGTTTTTGAACTTTTTATTTTTTTTTATTCAATGAACTTGGTATAAAACCATTATATTCAGCAATTACAACTAAATATATAAATAATTAATAAACCATAAAATTAAGAAACTGTTTTTTTTAATTATAAAATCAAATCGGTATAATAGCTTAAGCATGGACAAGATAACAAAATGAAAATTGCAATAGTTTGAGGGGAGTGAAATGGAATATTTTTAGAATTAATAAAAGTGAGAAAAACTTTTTTATTGGGAGCAAATAAATGGATAATTAAGTAGAAAGTTTATGAACTTAAATTATGGTAACTGATGAATATGTATTAATATATTATTTAGTTACTATTAAAAAAACTTTAAAATCATGATTTTTGTGTTATTCAGGAGGGCACTGGTGGACGTTCTGGTATGTATTGTGAATGGGCATCGCTGAGTTCAGCAGTTCAAAACTGTGGCGAATTTGGTCAAAGTGTTTTAAGTAAATTCCCGCCAGGTTCAGGAAAGGAAGTTGTGTTGTCAGTCATCAAACAACTGTCATCAAATTTAGGTATAACTCAACAGCCCGAACCAAGTAAACTTGCCAAAGATAATGAAGTGACCTGGTGCATGGAAGTCAGTAAATTTAAAGATTAATAATGCAAAATATTAATTAAAACTATGTTTATTTTAGGTTATTTGTTATGGTTTAAGCTTACCATTGTCTGAACATGATACAATTAGAGATTGTGTTCATATATATTGTGATTGGCTTTCAGCGTTATATGAAATACCAAAACTATCAGTTCCAAAACCAGTATGCAATGATCCAAATCTTTATGCTAGAAAAATAATTTCACATTTTTATAATTTATTTGTACCCCGAAAAGGAGAAGGTAAATAAATCTAATTTTATCAAAGAGAATTTTAATAATAAGTTAATACATCATAATACTTAATACTCACTATGCCTATTATTAAAAATATTGTTATACTAAGAAAAAAAATTGTTATTTTTCTTTGTTACAAGTCTGGACATTTTTATATTTAAATATTGGTAAGGCATTATATAAATATAATAAATAATTTAGTTTAATTAAAATGATTGTATAATATTTGTTGTACTAATTCATAATTGTATGTATTTCAGGAACTGATGCAATTAACCGCCAAGCAGTTTTGTGTCATCGCGTTTTAAGAACATTGCATGATTTGTCAAGAACATCTAAAATTATTGAGCCAGAGACTTGGGAAGCTTTGTTACTATTTCTTCTGGCGATAAATGATGCCTTGCTGGCTCCACCAACAGTAAAAGGTAAGAGTATTTATAAACATGTTTATGATGTTTGATCTGCTAATTTTTATCACTTAAAATATAATACAGCTGAGTTCTCAATAACTTAAATCCCAAAAGCAATACAAATAAATTTTAAGTATATATTTTTTAAGATACATCTGAAATATTACTTATAATAACTTCAAGGGATATAAAATCATTCCAGTTACAAATATTTTTAAATTATTGTGATTCAATTTTTTTCAAAATTATTATTGGTATTCAATTCTTACAGAGGATGTTGGAGAAGAATTGTGTGAACGAGTACTAAGTGTTCTTATAGAAGTATGGCTTGTAGCATGTGTACGTTGTTTTCCTTCACCTTCATTATGGAAAACATTGCGAGAAATGGCAGTTACTTGGCGCCATCGTACTGCTTTAATTCATCAATGGAATCGTATAAACTTAGCACTTACTGCTCGCGTATTAACATTCATGTATGGCCCAAATTTTCCACAGTTGAAAATACGTATGTATAATTTTTATAAACTCAGTGGTGAATGTTGACTCCAAAGCATGGGCATAGCTCAAGCTCATTTATAAATTATTAATACTTAATTTATTATATACTTGTACTTGGGACAGTCAAATAATAATAATCATCATCGCCAAAATGTAATTTGATAAGTATCATGGATGTTAAGAACCTACTGAACTTAGCAGAAAATATTTTCATACAATACATGATAGAATGGTCTTGACATTGTAGGTATTTCCCTGAAATTATAAGTGCTGTACAATTAATGAATATGTTATCTCATGTTCTACTAGTAAAAAATACAATAAGGCCATAATTAATTCCTGTTATTCATAATTGTATAACTGAAATTTAAATTATAATGAAAATGTTGTCATGCATTATTATTATTACAAAATATTATGTAATATAACTAATAATTTATGATAGAATATTTTTGTGAATATATTTTTATTCATAAATAAGCTATACATATAAAATATGCCTGGAGAATTCACCACTGTATAAATTTTAAATGTTAGTTGATGAATAATAACAATATCAAATCAAATCATTTTTAAATTTTAGCTAACGAAGACATTCACTTGATACCATCTGGAATGTCCAATCACACTATAGCACAAAGTTGGTTTAGATTGCTACAAACTATTGGAAACCCTGCTGATCTCAGTCGACCAACTACTATTAGTCGAACTCCCAAATTTCTCCAAGCTGCACTTTCTGACCCCAATCATAGGCTTGTAGATCCATCAAATCATCCGTGTTTAAATGTATTGCCTTACAACTTTTATGTAGCTATACGTGGGATTGCATCACTTGTTGATGCATTTTTAGGCTAGTATTTATTTTATTTTATTTCTTTAATCTCTTATACTTGGTGATAAGAAAAAATATTTTTAAATAGCACCTCTTTAATTTTGTAAATATAAACATAAATGCACGTTTTTCAAAATAGGCATTGTTTCTCATCCTACTATTATTTGGGATGATGTTTTACCTTGGACTTCAGGAAACATTTTGGAAAAAAAAGAAGCAAGTACAGTTACACATACACCGCCTTCGCAACGTCGATTGGCTAAGAGTTTTAGCGTTGCACCTTCACTTACTAATAAGGGTATATATTTAATCACAAAATTAAATTGTCTCATTAAATAAAGTAGTTTATACTATAAATGTATGATTAGCAGTATGCATAGGTATGCACACATAATTTCATGTGTCTAGAAAAAATGTTTTTAAAACAAATTATAATACTAGAATTATAATGACTACTAGCAATGTATAGAAATAAGATTTTGGAAGTGTTAATCAATAACCATCAAAATATTATATAAATGAAAACACAAAATATTCATAGATATATTTATGTAAATTCCTTTAACATTAATGATGAAAGGTTTAATTTAATTATTAATATGATTGCTTAATAATATAAAAATTTAATTTTAAAAATATGTATAAATGTATTATAACAAGTAATTGATGGTGTTGGCAGTTGGTGAAAACCAAAAAGACTTTAGAATATTTACTCTTTTGCCTCGAAAGTCTATACTTTGTGCATGCCTATGATAATTTCTCCACAAGGATTAATTCACTAAAAAATAAGAAAACGGATCTTATTTGCATTATCTTTTTATGGTATTACCTATTCATTAAAAGTAAAACTGTATTACAACTGCATAAAGTAACAATAGTAAATAAATATATTTTGTATATAAGATTATTTTAAAATTACAAATAAAATATTTAAATATCTTTTATTTTATTAACAAATTTATTAGAATTTTTAATCGTATAAGTTAAATTTGAAAAATATATTTTTTTCCACAGGTGTTCCAAAATCATCTTTAGTAGGCTTAACCACTAGCCGTATTAGCACTCAATCAAATAAACTATCTTCTTCAACTACTTCTATACCATCTATAATTTCAGGTAATTAATTTATAAACTTCTATTTATTTAATATTTATAATACATGCAACTAGTATAGTAATTCAAATAAAGGTTCAAAATATATGTATTAACTTTTAAGCAGAACCCAAAATATTTGCTGAAAGTCGACCACGGTGTAACAGTATTCTCCACCTCTTTGGCGAATGGTTATTTGAAGCTGCATTAATTGGAGTTGATTTTAATAAACCTAAATCTAATACTACATGTAAGTCATGTTTAAATAATATATAATTTTATTAAAATATAAACTGTTCTTGTAAAAGTTACTAGACTTGCTTATGATTTAATCATTTTGGTTTCCTAAAAAAAAAAATATATAACTAACCTTTAGGTCGTTATAAGTATGTACTCAAAAGTGGAACCTAAAGCTTCCTTGTAAGATTTTTTGCTCTTGAAATTTTCTGCCAAATTTAAAATATTGTCAACATTTTAAAATTATATTGTACTATTATATATAAGTACATTTTTTCTAATACAAAAGCTTCAGCTATGGTTAGTGGTTTGTTTTGTGAAAATAATGACTACTCAACAGTATCAAATACACATATTGTAATCTCAAACCTAATTATATAATTTAAACGTTTGAAATTTTTATGTTAAACCTATTCTTATGAAATATAAATCAATATAAAATAATATGGTTTGCTATAACCACATTCATATTTTTTGTAAAGATTAATTTCAAAAATCGTTTTCACTTATCAAAATCTATAAAAAAAAAAAAAAAAATTCGTTAAGAGTCCAAATCCCTGGAGCCCCAAGCTGTACAGTCTTGTCTTTTTGGACAAAAGGGCTTATGCACAGTTATACAGGTTATAATTTTAAAGTAGTTTTTATGAAAACACATTTAATGATTTTTTAAATGTGACATCTATCATCTATTTGCATCTAATATTTGAAAAAAAGATTATTATATTGTTTATGATTTAATAATTCTTACATACATTTTTTTACAAATGTTTATTGTTAAAAAAATTATAAATTTATTTAAAAATAAATTTCTTCATCTCTATACCTAAGACCAAAATACACCTGTAATATAAAACTAATGGAAGTATACCATATTTAGTTGTATATTAGTGCAATAAATTAAATAACTGACTAAAACTATAAGTATATTACAATCATATTTTAATTTATTACTATCTATTATTGTATTTTTATTTTATTATAGCTGATAGTAGTAGAATGTATAAACGACCAAGCTCTGTGATGTTTGATACAACAAGTATTAGAAGTAGCGGTTCTGGTGGTGGATATAGTAGTATGGGAGGAGGAAGTACAGCTTCCGCATCACAACCGAATTCACTTACAGATAATGTGTCGGATAGTATTGACTCTATAACTTCCAGTTCTGGCAATGTTCTTCATTATGATCGCTATATGCCTGGACGAGCTGAAGCAATAGGAACATTATGTAGAATATTTTGTTCTAAGAAAACATCCGAAGAAATCTTGCCAGTTTATTTAGCTAGATTTTATATGGCAGTTTATGAAGGATTACATGTTAATGAAGTAATAAAAATAAATCTTAATTTATACCTATTTGAATAATTATATAAATTTTAATTAAATTATCATTTTAATTAGGCACATGAATGTGATGAAACTATTTCAAGTATTTTGTTAAATTCTCATGATCTTTTACGTTTAGACTTAAATGGAATAAATGTTCTCATACCGTATATTATTGAAACACTAGAACTTGTGTTACCTGAACGAGAACTTAAACTCAAGTAAATAAATATACATAAGCTTACATAGTTTAATTTTTAATATTACAATTTTATCTATAGGCCAAATAGTATCCCAAAGAATGAGTTAAGAAGATCAGCAATACACTTATTACTTTCTATGCTTGCATTACCATTACACTTTAAAGTAATTTAACTTATATTATTTATTAATATCAAATTGTTATTGAAATTAATATTTTTGTACTTTTGTAGGATTTAGTTATTAAAGAACTGAATGTATCTAGTAATAACACAAGAGGACCTATTATTATGGGAGAACTTAAACCTCGTATTATGAATCTTCTTATAAATGCTTTACAATTTGAATCAGATTCTCATAATTCACAAATGCTTTTAGGTATAATGTGAATATTTTATTTTTAATGATATTCATTTTTAATTTTTTTTTATATTTTTGATTTTCTAGGAGGATTATTATTATGTGTACAAGATTCTGCAATTTTTGAGGAATCAGAAAATGATGCAGATTCTGATATTACAGCACAAAGTGATACAACGTCTAATTTGCTTTCTTCTGGTAATTTTAATTACTATAGAAAGATTGAGTACCTACCTATATTTTAAAATTTTACTTACATTTTGCACATAATTACAGTATTTATAATTATTTTATAATATTGCGCTTGATATTATGTAGTTTATTAAATCAACTAACACAATTGTTTTTTTTTTTTGTATTATATTTTATTTGCGCTTGTTTGCACAGTGGAAACAATGAGTTCATTTAGCTTACCATCCAGTAATCAAGATCAAATGATGAGTTTACCTCACAGCAATTCAAGTAATATACCAACTCCTGAATCCAGTTTAGATTCAGCTGGCTTTTATTTTGCTGAACCATTTGACTTCTCAATTCTAAATAAAAGTAATAATTTTCACAAAAATATTTTATTTATTTTTGCGCTGTATTTAGTTTTTAATTGTACATTTAATGTTTATATTTTTATATTATAAATTATATATTGTTGTTATTGTTATTCATTGATTAACAAAAATATATTATTTTCCTCTATTAAAGTAATAAATTTATTCCAACTACCATAGTTTCCATATTTTTCCTCTTTCCATTATTATTTTCTATACTAAACAACTATAAATACAATTTTTTTTTTTAGATTCTGCGCACGCATTATATGTTAGAGCTACATATTTAGTATGTCATAGACTAATTTCTTCATGGAAATCTGATCTGAACATTTCATTAGCTGCCTTAGAATTGCTTATGGGTTTAGCTAGAGTTCATATAAAAGAAACAGGTAACACATTTTTATTAACATCTTATGATTATTAATTTGAATTAACATTTAGATACTTATGTTTTTTTTTTAATTATCATACTGAAAATTGTATTTATGTTTAACTTTTCTATAGTATATTAGCTTTTTATGAACATTTAAATATTTTAAGAAAATTATTCATTAAATAAAAAAAAACATGTTAAATATAAATGTTTTATGGTTTTTTTATTTTTTAATACTTGTTAATAAATACATAATTAATGTTTCATGCAGCAAGAAAATTAACTGGTAATATAACATATTATAATTTTTATGTATTTACATTAGTTATAACTTTATAAGTATTTGTATTTTCAATATTTCAGTTTTATTTAAAATTTAAATTAATATATGTGAATATATATTATTATTCTAGATTCATTGGAGTGTAAAAGAGCTGTGAAATGGTTATGTGATTATATAACTTACCAGTGTTGGCGACCACCACCAGCTCATTCTCGAGATTTACATTCCACTATTGTTGCTGCTTATCAATGTGCTGCAGTTTGGATTGTTGCTCATCCTTACCTATTGGATGATAAAGACTGTTTGAATACTATTATAGAAGTAGTAGAACTCGGTATATCAGGGACTAAATCACATGTAAGTTATAGATTTGAACACTTTAAGATTTACATACTCAAATCTTGCTTAAATATTAAAATGCTGAAAAAAAAGCCAATGATTACTGATAATGTTCTTTACATTACTTACCGTAACTTCTGTAATAGGCATATTCACTCTAATATTGAAGCTAACAACACATAATGGATTCTACTCAACATAGATTTGCTATGTTATATGTTTGTAAGATAGAGACAATACATACATTGTGTCATTCTCGAGGATGTCTTTGCCCTTGTAAATAATTACATTTTGATCTTAATGTTGTTTCTGTTTTACTTGTATACAATATAGCAAATTTGTGTTCAGTAGAATCCATTTTATGCTATTAGCTTTAATATAATTATAATATTGTTTCATTTTAGAATAGTAAAATTTACTTAAGATTATAAACAATTTTTTGTATGAACAGCTAGGGCGACATGCCCTCCAGATTTCTAGACTCTAAGGCTCTGCTCTCTCCTGCCCCATTCTCTCGCCAGCCTTTATTATAATAATAATTTAATATTTATACTTTTATGTTTGTATAATTGTATATAATTATAATTTAATATTTCTATATATAAATAGGGAAAACCTCAAGAACCAATAAAAATGAAAGATGAAAAAGAACTGAAGCCAGCTTCAATGAGAGTAAGAGATGCTGCAGAATCATTACTTACTATTATATTAGAACAAGTAAGAAGAATATATTATTATTATTAATAACATTTAATTTTTATAATTAAATTATGAATTATAGGTTGGGTATTTTCCATCTGTCTGTGGTGCTGAAAGTCTGTCATGTTTATTGGACGAAATAACATTAATCAAACACTGTAACTCAATAGCTACTGATAATGTAGAATGCAAATCTCATGCTATATCTAAGTTTAGATTTTTTGTGCTAGAAAATTCAATCATTTTAGCTCTTTTTGAAGAACCTTTGGGCAATAATCAAGGTAAATTTAATTTATTATTCTTATTTAGTGTGTATAAAATAGAAAGTAAATTATTTTAAATGTTTAGATGCCCAGCCAACTTTGACAGTTTTGATTAGAGGATCATTTGGACGACAAGCTTGGACTTTACAATTAAGACATTTGCCACGACACCGGTCTTCATCAACAAAACAGTACAATGTTTGTCCTGGCCGCCCTGTAGCAATGGAAGAACCTAATCGACATAGATATTCAAAAAGGTCTACTACACATTTTTCTGAAAGCATAGAACGAATACCAACTTGCAAAATGTATTTATTTTTATATTTTTTTTTTTAACTGATATATTTTTAATTATTTTTACTGAAAACTAAATTGTATTTAATTTTAGAGATAAATCCATACCAAGTTTAGATAGTTTAGTCTTTGATGATGAAGAACATAGTATATTATCAGATTTAATTGAAAAACAAAAGGAGATGGAAAGTTCTTACATGGAACCTCCACCTAAAGCAACAGAAATGTTACCACCCCAACCTTGTACAGATTTCAATACAGCCAGATTATTTTTATCCCATTTTGGATTTTTGTCCAGATTAGATGATACAAATGTAATTATATTATACATAAATTTTATACTTGCATATGATGTCTTCGTCTTACTAAAACATAGCATAAACATAGTAAATATAATGTTCTGAATAATCAATTTTACTTTGCTATTTACTTATTTTTAATATTAAAGTGAATTGACCAATCATCAAATTTAAAGGTTAAAATATTATGTAGAGCCATTATGTAAGCATTTCTAATATTTTAATTTTAATTATATTAATATGTATAAATATTTCATGCTTAAAAATTAAAATGTAGAAAAAAACCTATGGCCCTAAATAATATTATTACATTTAAATTTAATAATTGATCAGTTCACTATAATGTTAAAAATAACAGAATAAAATGTATTCTGAATTTAAAATTTGTTATTATATGTTAAATAAGACAAAGATAACACACTATACTACTACAACAATTTCTTAACCTAACCAAAAAATAATAACTGACTGCTATTAACAACTAAAAAAAATGTTTACTTTTAAATTTTAGCCATCATCAGTCCCTTCACTAGTTCCTTTAAATGTACATCATGAAAATTTTTGCAAAGACCTTGAAATTCTTGATAATACCCCATCACGTACCTGTGACACTTGCCATGTATTTTATGTTAAGGACGGTCAAACAAACTTCAAGGACATCCTTAATAATGTGGTAATTCTCCATAACTCGTTTAATATTATATTGTTGTATAATAAACAATACTTTTATGAATTAAATTTATTTAGACTTCCAATACAGCAGTTTCACCAAACTTTTTAGAAATGTTAACTAATCTTGGTTGGCCAGTTAATGTTAGTGTACACCCTGGATGGTCTGGGCGTGTTGAAACAAGTTGGAATCTACCTGATAATAAACATATTAAAGACCAAAAATTTAATACTCCACATGGTGGAAGCTTGTATAATGGTGAAACTCATGTGATTTATTGGGCAGATGTAAGTTCTGAAATAGCTTTTGTCGTTCCTACAGATTATAAAGAACGCGTGAAATCACAAAATTCTGAAGGTATACTTTATACAATTTATTAATAGTCTACTAGTGGAATTATTTACTTACATTTAATGTTGAATAGGTGATGTCTTGCAGCATGGAGGTATCAGATATTCGAAACCAGTTACTACAAGAGCTATGTCTATTGAATTTGATTATAAAGGAAAGCCAACTCAGCCACATATTGAACCACCTAAAAGACGTCCACAATATGTGTCAGCTACAGTAATGTTAGTTTGGCTTGAAAGTTTTGAAGATCATATAAATTTTCCTATTGGTGAGTAATTGGTCATTCAATGCTTAAATTCTCAATAAAAATTATAATTCATATTCAAAAATTCAATCTATATTATAATACTTAAAAATAAATCAATGAAAAAAAAATTTTTTTTAGCAAATCTTCTATCCTATACAAATACCGGTATTGAGCCTTTGTCACATATTAAAGATATAGGTGACGTACATGTCATATACCTGCATGCATTACAGAGTGGATTACTTAGAGTGAAAATGCAAGGACCAATTGGAAGGTATTTAACTTTAAATGATGCAGTATTTATATACCATTCATTCTCATATGCCTTAAATAGTAAAATAAATACTGATGGAAGGAAAGATTATTATTTTTTGAAAACGATGATTTTAAATTATCTTTAGAATAATATACTTTAATTACATGATATTTAATGATTTCAATTTTCTAGAACAAATCTTGCCACTCCATTAGTCGATGGTATGGTTATTAGTAAACAAGTAGTTGGTACAATGGTCAGACAAACAGCATTAAACATTTGTAGACGTAAAAGATTAGAGAATGATAGGTGAGTTATATTACTAAAACCACATATTAAATTTTTATAACTAAAATAAAAAATGTAATTTAGAATATTTTGATAACGTGTTTTGTACTTATATAGTCTAATACAAATATACAATAAAGTAATACTAATTAAGAGTAGGTACTTATATAATTAAATTACTATTTGTTATGAATGACATCAGAATAAGTCATTGTTAAAGTTCTACTGAAGTTGATTAAAAATAAGAATAATTTATTGTAGCTTTGAAATTTATATTTAATTATTTTTCAGTTTCCAACCAGGTCATATACGCAGGCGTTTAAAAATTCAAGAAATTGTTGGAAAATACCAAATAAAGATGACTAAGCCAGAGCTTTATACATATTTATTAAGCAATGTTAATTCCACTTGAATAATCATTTCTACTTAGTGATTTGTGCAATATATGCTTTTTATTTTTTTATTTGTCATTTAAAATAATAAACATAAGCCAATTCTTTAGAATTAAATTATATGACCATATAATATTTATTAAATTCCAAAATTTGTGATATTTAATTAATTTTAATTCAAATTTTTATTATTGTTTACTTTTATTAACTATTTATTATTATTATTTTGTAATTAAATGTCATTCAGTTGTGTACATTGTTATTCCAAATAATCATTAATCTGATTAATATTGGGTTAAAAAAAAAGTTATTATATACATTTATATTAATAAACTAACTGCATTTTTTTAAAAGTGAGCATTCTTCTCATTCATAGTTTCTATCTAATACAGTATATACTGATATAAAATACTTTAGTACATTCAGACTGTAAAAATATAATATGACCTTGTCACATGTTTTTATAGATATTAAAGCTAAGATAAATGATTTTGAACAATATTTTTAAATGTTACCATCTTGCTATTAGTTGGTTGTTTTACTCTATTATTGTAGCCTATGACTTATACTAATATTTTGAAGTTATTACTGTTAAGAAAATTGTATTTGGTGGTTTACCATTGCCAACCACATAGTTTTGTTAATATTTAACAGTTATAATTTCAGATGTAGGAAATATTCTTTATAACTTAGATATTTTTCTTTATAATAGCCAAACCTGAATTTTCCCAAAATTCAACGACCAAACTTGTATTAATGGAACAATTAATTTAATTATACCAACAATGAAAAATGAATAGTGCAAACTAAATAATGAGTTTAATAAAAAAAAAAAACTCAAAAATATATTTTAGTGATCAGTGTTAAACACAGACACAGACTATTCAATATATATATATTTATATGGGACACAAACACAGAATTTATATCATAAAATTAAATACAACACTTAATGTTATTCAACATTATATAATAAATAGGACACATCTCAATTGTCATATGAAAGTATACTAGAGTAATACAGTGTGCTTATACTAACATAAAGTAATTAAAGTAATAAAAGTGTATCAATAATAACATAGATTTAAGTTAAATTTAATATTATGTATCTTATTTTAATTATAGGTACTATTTTTATGAAAGTAAATCTGTTAATATTAATGGTGTACTATAATGTGTTCTGTGATCATATTCGGGAGAGCTAAGTGATTCATAACCAATGTCTTCATACTGTTCTGTGTCAATATCATCTTCCTGGCATATTTCAAGAATATGTTCATCGTAGGTTGTTGTTACTTCTTCAACAGCTTCTTCTACGATAATAAAACGTTCCAAAGAGTTACTTTTGTCTTCGGGATGTTCTTCAATTTCAGATTTATCTATGTTTGGTGCTGAAAATTGCATTTCTTCTGTTGGAATCTTAACTGTATCTATAATTCTTTCTGTGTCTGTGTTTAGCATGAATATTGAATCATCATTTATGTTTGCATTGGGTAAATTAATATTTTGGCCGGGTTCCATGACTTCTGATGTGCCCCCCACCATTTCATCAAGAGAACATTCATTAAGGAAACTCTGTAAAATAATTAATTTTTAAATATTACTAATGTACATTGCATCTGCAATAATAATTGAAACTAAATAATACTTACTTCGCCGAGTAGTTCATCAGCAATTTTTTCCAAACGTTTTGAAACATTGTTGTCAAGCCAGTCCATATCATCATCGTCATCTGGAAGCTTGAGATCATGTAGGATGGAATGGTCAGTAATAGGAACAGAATCTGACAACAGAGCATCAAACAAGATGTTCGATTCCGTTTGCCCTTCTGCAGAGGGTGTCTATTGGACACGGCAGGTCCGTTAATCGAAATCTTGTTATTAACTGCTGTTGTACAAAATTCTGTAACTACTGATTTTGGTATGGATGACTCAGTGGAAAGTTGTTCTCGTAATCTTTCATTTTCAGCGATCAATTGCTCTTGGTTGGCTCGTAAAGTTTCTATTTCTTCTCTTAAATGTACGTTCTGAAAATACAATATTATATTATTTATAAAATGTTAGAAAGGTACTGCAATTATATATCCACCTTTTAAACAGAATATATAATATTGAAAACATAATAGAATAAGGTGCATAACTATACATAGTTGAAAGGGATATGTACACATATATCTACCAATCTTTGTTATTAGATCAAATAATTAACTACTTACATATTATTATATAAAGTATAAAAAATATAAAAAGTATATTAGATATATATTATATTTTAGAGAACATAAAAATGTTGAATTTTAATACAAATAAACATAATACCTAGGTACTTAAAAAATATTCCATTAATTAAAAGATTAATATTTATGAACTAAAATGCATCCATTGTTTATGTAAAAAATAATTTACACACCTCTTTTCTTAAACCATGAACCATTCCTGATAAAATATTGAATTGTGCTTTCTTTTTGTCTCTAGATAATTGTGCTGCTTCTCTGTTTCGTAATTTCCTGAAAAAAAAATATAAACAATATAATATATAATATTTGTATAAAGTAAATATTAAATTTAAAATTAATTGGAGTGTAAAATAAATAATATTATAGTGATTTTGCTGAATTTTAAAAAGCTCCAATTAGTTTCAAAATATGCGTAAGAATATTTTATTGGTAATCACTAATTAGTATTAATTATTATTATCTATCATTCAACTATTAGTCAAAAGTAGATAAATTTAAAAATATTTAATTTTTTATCAATGTACCTATCTCTATCATTAACAAAATACGATGTTAGATTGAAACATTCTTTAAGGTATCGATAATTTGACAAATATTTCAATTTTGAGAATATTAATTTAAGATAATAATTACCATTGATACCTTCTTAATCAGCTATAATTATCATACATTTATATATTTAATGTATAAAATTGTAACAATTAGTTTGGTATAAAAAACATAACTGACATTAAAACTACTTAAAATTTAAAATAGTTTTTTAATCAACAGAATGATTGATTATTATTTGTATTGAAGTATAATATTTCAACGACCTACTAAATTAAATTAGTAATACCTATACCTATATAAATATATAACGCAGAGGGGTAATTAAGGGGATATGAGGGAATCCCCTTATTTTTCTAATATTTTGCAATATTTATAAACTAAAAATAATCGAACTATAATATCATATATAATAGTGATCTTAATAGAAGTTCAGGTTTTTTTTATTTTTGGAAGTGATATAAAGTTAACAGTTTTCTACTAAAAAAAAAATTATCATCCTAGGTAAATTGCTATTTAGGCCACTGTATACTACTCGTAATAATACTATATTACCTAATATTTAGAATCTTTAAACTCTAATTATTACAATAATAAGTGTGATTATTGTCATTAAAGTTTTGCATGTTGTGCAATTATATGATGGTTGCCTAATTGAAATATGTTTGAAGAACATGTTTTAAAATGTATGATTATATCTAATGGTCAACTCCAATAGGATATGGTCAAATTAATAAGGACAAATGACAAATCAATCATATAAATGTAAGTAATGTAATAAATGGAACATACATATATTACGTAATAATATCGAGAAATCAATTTTCATTTTTCAGGGTGCCTGCAATTATTTTTTTTTTTGATTAAACTTTTTTTTTAATTATCATTAATCTGTAAGTAGTTAATTGTTAATTTGTTATAAATTTAATATACAACAGATATGATACATATGAACAAAATTCATGAAATGAAAAATCCTACCACTGAGGGAATTTGGCCATGAGCTTAACAATTTATTTATTATAGAAATATTTAGTAATAATATAAATATTATTCGGTGAAGTATATGACTCCACAAATTTGCAGAATCATGTAAATTTTAACAGCCATTGATTTATATATATACACGATTTCGTAAATTTCATATATATATATATACGATCTTGCATAATTTTAAATACAACGTTGCCATTCCGAAAACGTGTATAAATAAAATATATATTATTGTAATATAATAATATACCTATTACAAATCGTTATGTATTTTAAACGCGATTCTACGCTTTTGAAAACAAGATTTTAGTTTACTTTTACACATTGTTGGATTCGTTGGATTATCGTATTTTATATTGTAACTCGGACATAATATGGTTAATTATTTCAGATTTCATTATTATGAGATTTTAACAACTTGTTTTTTTTTTTTCATATGACATCAACGTTATCAAATATCAATTATCAAAAGTCTATCAATTTAATGTTGTAGATAAAATATAAGATAAATGTTAATTATTTTATAAAATACATACCTATACAGCTACAAATAATTTTTTTTTATTATTATAAAAATAAGGCCTCGTTACATAAGTCATCGCAGACCGAGTTACAAATATTATATACATATATAATATTTTACTGCACTGAGATAAAATTATTTTAGTTCCAATATTTTCCCAAATCTTAACATTTACAAATGAAACGAATTTAGTCAGTGACCATACTTCCATATTGACACCATTGAATTCTTTTTTAAAAATTATCGGTTCATATTTAGCATTAGTCGATTTGTTGAATATAGTAAAAAACTAAAAAGACGCTGTTCAAATAACAAAAATTGTATGGCACTTATTTTTTCTAGACTTAAAAAAATTCTTGTTTGCAACTTTTCTGGTAAACATAATTATGCTGCAGATTCTCAGGCAAAAATGTATAGGCAAGTTTTAAAAGAAAACTACAAACGAAAGGCAAAACAATCCATTTCGTACAGGCCAGTAACAATAATTAAATCTGAATTCCTGAAATCACAAGTCCCTACAGGAATTAAATTTTCAGATATTACACCAATAAGAAAGGTAACATTTAATAAACGTCGAAGAAAAATGTCCATACTACCCAAATCATAAGACGAAGTTTTGGAACAATTAAGAAATTTGCAACTAGACGATAGATTTTTGTAAAAAAAAAAACAGCAATTTATTCATGGTTCAGCAAATGAATATTTTGTTTGTATAATAACTGCTGATAATATTTAATTTATAACAAAAATTTGCATAGAAATATTTGGAGATGGTACATTTGAATATTGAGAAGTCAGGAATGTATATCAATAGCTATTTTCGGAATTGTATTGCAGCCTTATTATCACAGATAATAGCTATTTATACAACATTACAACTACTTTATATATATATATGTATATAACTATGAATATTGGGTAGGAACTAGGTATTATTAAGTTAATAAGTCACGACTCTACTGTCTATTCAACCTTTTTAGGGATTAGTTTGGATTATGGTATATTCATACGTGATTGGTGCAAATCCTGGAGGATTTTTGTATTTTCAGAGATGTAATAAAACGTGTGTTTTTAACTATATCGTGGATAAGAGAAATGGCAAAATCATAATTATATTTTTTATATATTGATTTGATACATAAAAAGAAAGTTTATCACTTTGGTAGCCTGCAACAGATATCTTTAATAATCATATTTTAATCGAATGCATCCGTGGCAGCTGTACGCACTCAACAGGTAATAAGTGCAGGTAACCGCGCAAAATATTATAAAGCTATAAGTGCTGCGACGACCAAGTTAACCACACAAGAACTAAATTATACAAAAAAACACGACGAAAAGACAAAATATAGTATGAATATAAATATTGCGGGCTGCGTGCAATATGGTCCGCTCGTTTACCTATTTGTTTGTTTAATATTGTCTATGTGCAATGTGCAGATATAATATGGTTTATTCACCCGCCAACCATCAACCCATACATTGGCGGGACACGAAGCATAGACATTATACTATAATAAATAATAATATCAACATAGTCGTATTATAGCCGACGCGTTGGCGTTTGCGGAAAACGCGATAACAGCAGCTGGAGCAGTGTTGAAGTGGTGGGGTTGATGAGGAAGGAAGTATGCGTAGATAGCACGGGCCGACGGAGTGTCGTTTTTAGTGTGTAGGAGGGAGGGGTAAAATTTTTAATGATTATATTGACTTTACATTATTTATTACCATTGTATATTTCAACCGTGATTATTTTATTACTATACATTACTTTTTACTCACTTGCGCAATATTTTTTCCTCGGGTGAAATGTTTTTTACGTATGTCCTCTTGGCCGGCGGCGATTTCGATGACATCGACGATCCGCAGTCCATGTCTCCAGCGGCCGGGTGCTGTCGCTGTTTTACATAGCACATGGCTGAGTTGAATATCAGCATTTGACTAGGTCGAATAATGTTGGGCGCCATGAAAACTGTTGTTAGTTGTCAGCAGTAAAAAAAAAAACGATCTTACGACGGCCAGCCGCCCGAACTGAGGTCGATGGTATTGATGATATATTGTACAGCGATGATTGGAGAAAAATAATTTAAATAACACTCTACTCGTGTTAAGACTATGTTTTGATTATTAGTTTATTGCTAATAGATCGCCAAATAAAATACGTACATATATACACAAATTGTTACGAATTAAGTTAAGTTTAAGTTTTTGCGTTTGGTGGTAGTACGTGCTGCTCCCGATGCCGAATTGTTACTGAACTAGCGTAGCGATTAGCGAGAGGTGGCGACCGGAGGAGGCGGCGGTAGTTTTTGTCGACATGGCACGGCAATGTGGCAAACATCAAACTCCCAACATCGATGTTTATCCGACATCGATAGTCACCAAGTATGACGCAACAACATCGAATTATTTCGCATGTATGTACAACTGGAGACGGTACTTATTAGTTACTATTATTACTTACTACTTATACTCATCTACTGAAAGAAATTAAAAAACTGTTAGTTAAGTCATTAGTAGCAATTATAGATAATGTATATTCGTGAAATTGAAAAATTCAAATTTTAGATACCAATTGCCTATGTGCAAGTATTGCAATAAGTTAATATTTAATGTTTTCAATTGTATTGATTCTCGATCATTTTTTAACCAAAGTTCAATAACCAAGAACCATGACCGGCATTTGACATTGACATTTTGTACCAACTATACCCTTAACACCTTAAACAGAACTAGGTTGTATTCAACATTAAACACTGTGGAATTATAAACACTCGGAGAAAAAATGAAAATCATTATTTTACAATAATAACAACAGTTTAATTTGACATATAGACTATAGATAACTGTACAGTTTACTACTCATATCAGGCATCAGACCTATATGGCAATATATATTCTTGAAAAAAAATAGACTTAGTCAGAAAAACTATTTTCTTCGTATTTTTTTTAGTTTTTCAATTTGTTGTCTTATAAATAAAAAGTAAAACATGTTAACAGTTTTTTTTTTTGGTGATTTAATAGCTTTAATATTTTTACATAAAAGGATGGACATTTTTCTTTTTACCAATGTTCATTTATCTATAAAAAAAAGCACTTTCAAATTTCATAATTGAACGTGTTGTAATATGACATACACTTTCATAGCACTCTGTTAAATTTTAAGTAAATTCATAAAAATAAGCAAATAATGCTTTAAGTTCCGAGTCCTGCTAATAACTGTTATATTCCCTTCGACTTCCAAGTTGTATTAGAAAAATTGTTTTTCTGGGGTAGCATTGTTGATTTATCCCTTATTCCTGATATATGGAAGGTTGTGATGTTCCATAATACAATGTTAATAAATAAATAAATAAGTAACTGCAATGAATACATATTTTTTTTATCTATTTATAGAATGTTTTGATTATCTGATTGACTACTACTTGTCGACACAAATATTTACTAGGTACCGAAACCAAACTTAGAAATTACATAATGATCGAGTAGAAAAACGAAAACAACAAGGTTCTCATTCTTTCTCAACAAAAAAATCAAATCTCAATGTGTATTTTAATTTAATTATTAAACTATGAAAGACAAATAAGTTTATAAAAATATTAATATGAATTATAAAAAACGATAATACTCAATAATATTCAACGAAAAAAAACTAATTCCGAATCTTCATCTCTTGTTTTTTATTATTATTTATTAGTTATTACTAGGGCAGTGGACTTGTAGCTCTAAAAAAGCTCTAAATATGCAAGCACTTATGCACTTAAAAACCCCATAATATGCACTTAAAAAGTTTTTAATAATATTGATCATTGTTGTTTCTAGAAACGTTTTGTAAATAAATCCTAATCAAATAAAATCACACAGCTCACTGTGGTGGTGATGTCGTAGGTATGGTCGTAGGTACGTCGTTAAATCATTATCTACCTATTAATAAAATTAATTACAGCAAATTATTGGCTTATCGGTGATCCTTTGTAAACGTTTCTAGGAAAAACGTGTGCTGGTGGACAGTTAAAAACCATATTTTACGATAAAAATTAAAAATAAATAAATTTTTATCCAAACATTATTTGAAATAAAAATGTCAATGGGAAAAAAATTATTTAAGTTTAATATGACTCAAAAAATATAAAAAGTTTAAAATATGCCCTAAAAACAAAAATAACTCAAAATATGCATTTATATGCAAAATAAAATTTCAAAACTAGCTGTATAAAAGCATAAAACGTATTTGTTTCGTACTCTGCTATTTTTGTGACTGTGCAAAACAAATATGCAAATGCTACAAGTCCTCTGCCCTAGTTATTACTTATTGCTGTTATTAGTTATACGTGTTATATACTTATAACTATTGTTTATTAATTTATTATAGATGATACCATAATGTATATAATACTAATTATTTATACATTATTATTATTGATTTTATATTAAACATTACATTTGTTCATACAGATTTATATTATGTATCAAAACCTGTTTACTTATCATTTAAAATTGAAAAATTGGATTAAAAAAATGAATCTATTGTTGAAGATTGTAATCCATGGTGTTGTGGTCCACTAGACAATAATGAACATGATGTTACATCAATTACAGGTACCTACTATACTTATTTATTGTTTATATTCCTAATTATACTTAATTTTGTTCCACATCCATAAATTTAAAATTGTACACAAGGTCGTTATTTAAACACGAAACATGAATTAAGTATTAATATATAATTTAATTTCGACCCTGAGGCCCGGATTTTAGAAAATAGAATAGATATAATTTCTATTCTATATAAATATATAATAAAATAGGTACTGTACTACTCTATATTATATTATAGAACGGTTTGTTGAAAAAATGTTTTTTATCTGTTTTTATTTCTTTTTTTAAATTATCTACTACACTATAATTCCTCACAAGACTAAATTTCAAGTTAAATTAATATTATTTAAGTTAATGTATAACATGTTATATTTTTGCAAAGATCAGAACATTCAGAACCTATATAGGGATTTAATTTACTTCTTAATTCCTAATTCCATTCTCTGTAATATTATTACTCTATTATTACTTTTTAGTTGTTTTATCATACATCGTAATTTTAATTTTCACTAATACAGTAATATCATAATATTTTTATTTTTTATACTGTTTTTGTAACGAATTTGGTTTAAATCATCTAAAAAAAAGGTAGGAAAATTGCTAATAAATAGTGAGTATCGCTCCGCTGTACAGTAGTGTCGAAGTTATATATCAAAAAAGTAAATGTTTTATTCATAATAAATTATCTATTGAATAGCCTTATTGAAATTTAGAGAAATAATAGCTCAGTTAAAATATTTTGAAAATTATACCTTGTGTACTACCAAGTTTATTTAATTATTCGTCGAAAAATTCGGGTGATTGTAAACTCCGTTGGAATATCGGTTAGGTATAAAGACAATAAAATGTAATCTTTTTCAGTTTTATTATTTTACCCGTAGGCTTTAGTGGTAATATAAAAACTCCGCTGGTGTTAAGGCCTTCCCATATTAAATACGTTGATATCCGTTGTGATGACTTACATCGTAATAGCTTATGTTCATATTAGTCGTTTAGTTTAAAAATAATTGTATCTACATAATATCTGAAAACAGTATTCCCATGATAATATCGTTAGTTGGTAGTATTTTATAGTGTTTCCTTATTTTATTTTCTGGCGAAGTTTACATGATGCGTATGATAAATTCAAGTATCTTATTCGTCTTATACCTATAATAAAATAAGAAAATTGATTTTATCAAAAACTGGTTTGCATAAAAAATCTCTTTTTTCTTTTTCTTAATTACTAGTTAAAAATGGATTTTTTTTTATTTTTGAGCCCCCTCTCACTTCCTCAAAAAAGTACCATACTACCAACTATGTTCACTTTCCTATTAAAAAAGATAAAGAAGTTGAAAATTAAAACATTTTTCTACTATATATAAAATGTGTCTTTAAACACAAAAATAATCATATATAAATATATTATATATTTATTTATATTCATATGAATATATGATAATTCCGCTTAAAATCTAAAACAATATGTATCTATAACAGTATTACTATGCATATTATTTAGGTTACAGCCACCTGCGGGTACATTGTACGATTTGTATATGTGTATCTACTTATCTCTACAGTTTTGAAAGTAGCTTCCATTAAAATCTGTATTGTGTATAAAATAAAATGTACTGACTCATTGATTCATCACCTAGCCGGAACTGTTGAAGTTACATTAGTATGATATTTAGTTAATAGTTTCGTTTTATGATGTTGATATCTACTAAGAAAGGATTTTCTAAAATTTATCTTCTATATGGATATTAATAGGTGTAATTGTGTTAAAAGGACTAAACACGGAAAAGTTATTTTTACTTTTTTGGTAGGATTTTTTTTTTGAACTTAGCATACATACTTTGTAATAAAAAAAATACAATATAATTTACCTAAAAATATGTGCAGTTTATATTTTACGGAGTTTAAGAAGGGCTAAATCTATGGTGAAATAATTTGTCACGAGCAACGCCGCGTATGATCAGCTACTACTTATAGTGTAGTGTACAACTATTATTTATAAATAATAATACCTATTAGTTATAAGTTTATCAGTTTATGCTTAACTACGTATAACTTATATTATTATACAATCATTATAGGTACACGATAATAAATGATTATAATATATAAAATATTTTTAATCATTAAATCATTATTACCTTCATTATGTAGGCCCTTAAAAAAAAAATAACTGTAAGAGATTAAAAAATCATGTACGTATCATTATTCATTAGTAATTACTAATTAGCATTGTAATGTCTTACATTGAATGTATTTTATTTATTTATGTTAATTATGATACTTGAAAGGTAATTTGTTTTTTGTTTATATGTTGAGTGTTCCAACTTCTATAAACTTCTGAGTTTCTGTTAATAACACAGTAGTCAGTACTCAGTAATAGTAGTGGTATAGGGATATGAAAATTATAAATATACAGCACTATAGAATTGCACAAAATAATAAGTTATAACTATACTAGGTCTAGTGATTAAATATATTATTGATAATAATAATTTATAATTCTAAAACGTAGTCAAATCAGTAAAAAAAAACTTCTTAGAATATAGACGTATAACTATTTATACATCTATATACACAAACATTAATGTGGCTTGTGTAAACACGTAAAACAAGCATACATTAAATAATGAAAAATCAATTTGAGAAATAATTCATTAATAAAAAATATATTACTATGTGACAATAATGATAAAATGCGTAAAACTTGGTTTGTACGGCTTAGTATTGCAATATTATGCATTAAATATTTAAACATAGGAATAAGGTCAGATGAAAAATCGCAATTGACGATTGTTCGATAAAAAATACATGACTACTATTTTTACTATCGAGTAAACCAATATTTACTACCTGGAATCGCCCACCCGTAACCAATACGATAAAGTTGCACGGGGGAAAAGCATTCTGACTTATGAGTCTATGACCCCACCTATGAAAACAATTATGATTAGGTAAAGCAGATGGTGAGCATACATTCACGTGGGAGTGACGAAAATGAATTCTACAGCAGTGACTAACACTTTAAATCTACGGAGTACAAAATAGGGATAACGGATGTTGTTTTTATTTAGTTCACAATATTGTCGTATAACTACTTGTATTATTATTATTATAGCTGACGCAACAAAAACAAATAGTTGCACGCAAAACACATCCACGTGTTGCTCACTGACCAACTGAATTTTTACCCATTACTATTGTGATGTGCGATTATAGACACATTTAAGTGAAAGATGTGGGGATGCGTGTCAAATCAGACGTCTACAATTCTAAAAATATCGTTAAAATAAGTCCTAATTCAAATGACTACCTTTATGTATATTGTATTTTAATATAATATATAATCATATGTATTACTATTTTTCAAATGTCAATAGATATTTAGATACTAAAATTGCGAAAAATATACCAACAATTTATAACGGTTGAAAATTAAGAGTCAAAACTTATAAATATATAATATTATCGTATTCAGTATAACAGTATTGTTATTTCAATTTATCACCCTTGAACAGTATTCTTCAACCTTACCTACCACGCTGCCATCATTAAGGACAGAACCACAGAGATGACAATAATTATTTTGCGTCTGATCAAAATACGTTAATGAGTATCTATGAAAGGTCTGAAACTAAATAAACTTATCGGCTCTCTACCTAATACATATATAATAGTAATAAAATATAGTAATTATACCTAATGACTAATTGTATAAACAGTTATTACATAACAGTACGGCGTATACGCATTCGCCTTATACACGTGAAAAGAGAATAGGTACATATTTACATTTATTGCACATTGTAGCCTGTATATGTTGAATTTTATTTTTCTTTAAAAAGATTAGATAAGGATACAAACATTTCAAACTAACCTTGGGTGGGTATAACATAAAAACATGGAATATGGATTATGGTTTATAAATATGCATGTCCCGATTTGTGCTTTTGTAGCAATAAAATTAATTTGTATTTATGATTGTATTTAATTAGTCATTGAGTCACCTGTAAAAGATTAGACGAGGGGAAGGGGATAACTTTTTTTTATTCTTGGTATAATAAGTTGTCGTATTTCATAATCTATACAAGATGATTCATTAAGCATGCCACATTGATCATTCACATTTGTTCCATCAATAATATTATGATATTATGCTCATTTATTCAAATTCTTATTAGGTATCAATATTTTTAAGTTTATAAGTATCTATACTTAAATAAATTAAAGATTATTTTTATTATACCTATGCTTGATTTGTTATGCCATTTAAACTTTTTTTTTTATTATAGCCTATAATGTATATTGACGGATGATTATTTTGAAAATGTTGATATAGATATTATATATTAATATATTCAAACTTTTTGTTATTGTGTTATATATCTTTTTGTAATACTATAAACAATCTTTGTATCACGAAAACATTTTATAGGTAGTGGGTAACCGAGTAGGCAGAGGTTGTTAAACTCAAAATATCCTGTACGGCATATGCGCATTTTAAGATAATGTTAATAGTTTTAGAAGATACATTTGGGATAGTGAATCACGGATTATACTATAATTTTATGATGTATTTTCATATATTATTTAACTAGACTAAGTACAATAAGTACATTAATGTAGGTACTTTTACTTTATTATTAAATATAATAAATGTATTATAATTTATAATGTGTATACGTATAATATATATGGGAGCTATGATTATTATTTTCAATTAATGTTTAATTAATAATATTTAATATAAATAGTATCTATAGAGAACTAAATACGTGTAATATAAGTAACTAATTTTTATGTTGTTACTTAAAAAAATATATTAGGACTTATGAAAAACATTTTAAATAAGCATCTTAGAGTTGGTTTGTTCCGTTAGGTAAACCGGTGGGAGGGGCGTGAACAATTTATTATTTTGTTAGTTATACAAATTATACAGTAAACTATTAACTAATACAAATAACTGGGGACATCGGTCTGTTGACTGTTACATAAAGATTTCGAGTGAGCCTTATGGCTCACGTGTCACTTTTTCGTAATTGAGTCGGTCATTGTAAATTTTAATAGATGTGTTAAATTTTTAATAGTTTTGTATTCATTGATAAATCATTGAAGATGAATTATATTATTCTGACCGAAAGAAACGGGTGGATGTGTATCAGAATCTATTTCTAAGGTTAGGTTATTTAGGTACTTAAATGTGATATTATTAAAAGTATTAATTCGGCAAGTTGGACTAATTTACCCTAAAATATCGTACCTATACCTATAACTTATTAGTCTATTGAGATACGTACCATAAGCCGTAGAATATAGTGTGTAAATTTATAAATATTTTATTTTATTTTTCGTTTAACATCCAATTATGTCAAATGCTTATACGAACATGAAAAAATATGGAGACCATGCATTTTTGATAATTTGTAATTACTGTAAGAACAGAATAGTGAGAACTTTGTATTCAATTTACAAGCTATTTGAACAAGAAACAAAAACTTTGAGAACATGAATAGAAAAATAAAAAAATTCAGATGTCTATAAAAGCTGTGAAAAGAATCCAAATATTTTGAAAATTATATCATGTATAAAAAACGGTTATATATTTGGTGAGAATTTTATGTCATCAGTTATTTTTGATTTACAATAAAATAAAAGATAAATCTTGTAGTATTTTTAAAATATTCAGCTTTATCCTAAATCTTTTGATAGTATTTACTATTTATGATCCCTAACTTAACTCCTATATTAAAGTTACTGGCAGAAACTATTTTTAAACTTTAAAGTTGATGATTTAACAATATTTTTGTAAAAAGCGTGATAACAGTTAAAAAAAAACCAGAGATCATTTCAGTACCAATTCTTTCCTCACCTTGGTTAGAATTTATAACATTATCTAATAATGATCTAATTATATTAAAAAATAAAAACGTTTTAAGGATATAAAAAATAAAAATATATATTAAAAATAAATAAATATAAAATAATATGGCTATTTATACTTAATGTTTATAAATATAAATATTAAAAATAATTTGATTTAAAACTTCTTATATATTAACAACAAATTCATTTTCTGATTAACATGGTTATTAACACATTTACTGAATTATAAAATTATGAACTTATTATAAATAACATCAAAGAAAATTTAATTATTTTGTCAAAATAAAACTTTTATTGACAACACATTAAAATGTTATACTACTATTAAAAGAGGCTTAAATTTAGCTAGTCAAACTTTGCAGAAAATGTGTTAATAATTAAAATTTCAGATAAGTTATAAAAAAAAATTGCACTTAATATAATTGTACATTTTTAAACAATTTATAGATTGGTATTTACAATTGTATAATTTAATTTAGTAAAACTTAATAAAAATAAAATTATTTATTGTAATATATAATATGTATTAAATTATTAAGTATCAACAACCAATTTATTAGTAATATAACCATAATTTAAGTGTAAGTAGGAAAATATAAGAAATTTCTTTCTTTGAACACATATAACATATTTACATTAGTATAATCATGACTTAAAAAGTTGAAATTATTTTGTTTAGAAACATCAATATATCTAATTTATTATTAGGTTATTTAAAGAACAAAAGACATTATAATTAAGTACAGTAGAACTCCAATTATCCAAATGTCTAACAACCCGACAAGAAAAAAGATTAAAATTAAAAATTTCTTTTTTTCTTTTAAAATATGTTATCGTATTTATAGCTTATTCTTTTTGAGTTAATTATTATAATAAAATTATTTGTTTATTGTTAAAAATTTTAAATTATATTACATACATATAATACATTCATACAATTATATAATTGTTGATATGTCATATATCAATCATCTGGATATATGCTCATCCAGACCACGCTTGCCAATAATTAGTCCAGATAATCAAAGTTCAACTGTACTTAATTTAATTTTTTTTTGATAAAATTTAAATATCAAAAATAGTAATGTGTAAATCATTTGTAAATTATTTAGTTTAAAATATTATACTATTAAAAAAAAAATTTTAATAGATAGATTTTGTTTTGTAAGAGTTCACATAATGTAATACCTATATAAAATTTAAATTAAATATAAAAATTAAATTTTAATACTGATATTCTATAATTTAGGCTAAGAACTAATGTTCTATATTTATTACATAACAGCCAATAATTTTAAAGCTTTATTGTAATTCAGCAAGTGAAGATGTTATTAAAATTATATTAGGAAAAAAACCAGATTAGTATTTAATGAATATCCAGAAAATAAATCAAACAACACCGTGTGCTGATAATTGTTCAATACATTCATCTAAAAAACCATGATGCATTCTGGTGTCAAAGTCCGTTTTGTGTATAATACCATTCCATGCAACAACATCTTCATTGCCAGTTGTAATTGAAAGTCTAACTGTAAATACCAGTCGCCTTTCAAAAGCTTTACTCAATAATGATAATACACGCCTTCCTTTTTCTGTATCTGGCAAATAACAAATTCTTGGAAAACCTAAAGCATAGTATGGACGTCCCGGATGTGGATGTTCTTCACCTTGAATCCCAGATGATATTCTAAAAATGTATAAAAGTTGTTGAAGTTAAATAAAAATATATTTTATACATTTATTATCTTTCATATATTTAATTATAAATAATGATTTTTTTAGAATTCTTAACATCCTTAATTTTAAATTTTATTAATTTATTCAAGCTTTGATGTTTTAGACCAAGGGTGCCCAAACCCAGGCCTGTTAACGCTTTTGGATTTGCCCACCAACATCTATACTCTTAGTCTATGACATTTTAAATTATTATTAATATTTCTTTAAAGTTTAAATTTTGTTGTATACTGTATTTTATATATGTGTGTGCATCAAATTAGCACTAGGAACATTTTACACAGCAATGTTATCGGGTTTTCCGATGACGACCGGATGCGTTTTACCCGAACTCGCATTTGTCGCGATGTTAATCGGTATTATTTTTATGTTTATAGATTATCATGACCATCCGTCGACGTAGTCATCGTATATCTGCGAGTTTAGATAATAAATTGTTATTCAAAGTATTGTACAAATAGCGACCAAAATCAGTTGCTTTTTTTGACAAATTTGACTAGAAATAATATTGATCATTTTCCTACGCTTGTAGATATAAGAGGAAAACTAGAAAATACTTCGCCTGACATCTCGAAATATCAAACATAAATTCAATTATTGTTGCAGTCTTTTGAGAACAGATTTCAGGATTTCGAGAAGGACAAAAATAACATTTTGTTTTTCATGAACCCATTTTCAATCACTATTAGTGAAATACAAAAATATTCATGCAATATCCAGTTGGAAATCACAGAAATTCAAAACTATGTTTCCTTGAAGCAGATATCTACCAAAATTGTATCATCACAACCACAGCTGCAGTCTTTAGAAAATTTAATAATATTTTGGAAATTAGTACCAAAAGAAGACTTTCCTGCAACGTGTGATTTTGCCTTGCAGATTTCAAGCAGATTTGGATCAACATATATTTTCTACCCTAACCTATGTCAAAAATAAATAATGTAGTTCGTTAACTGCGCCTCATACTTCAGATTTGATGTTGTTATCAACATCAGATTTATCACCAGATATTGAAAAAATATTAGCTAATAAGTCTCTTCATAGGTCTCAGTGATGTTTTTTTTAAAATATTATTAAAAATTAAAATTAAAACATGTGAAATTTAAAATTTTGTTTAATTTAAATACCTATCTGTCCTATCTAATTAAGTATCTATTGAAAATAGAATTTTAGATGAATTATAAGTGTAAGCAAGTCTTGTTCATAACATGGTCCGCCAGCTAAATGTAATTGCAATTATAGCCCGCTTCCAAAATAAATTGGGCACCCTTGTTTTAGACATTTAAGTTATTTTTTTCTGGCCATGCAAACTTTTTTTAAGAATTAAGAATTTACATTTATTTTACACAAATGACCAATAGAATAGATTTTATGTAAAATACTTACTCATATGTGATCTGAATAGTTCTTGTACTACCATATCCAGGTAATGACCGATTTAAATATGTCCACTTCATAGCACCTGGTGGTTGGTTACCTCTTTTTTCTCCATATACTTTCATACAGATTGGACATTGAATATACATCCACTAAAATTTGAATAATATATAATTTATAAAAAAATTAATCATACCCACTTACAGAAAAGTATATTATTTTTAAATTTTAAATTTTAAAGTACCTGATTAGAATAAGGTTGATTGTTTAAAATTGAATTTAGACAAGTGAGATGCATTCTATGTTGACATATGCTTAAAGCTATAACTAGGCTTTTATTTGATTTATTTGATGAGATAAGTGGATTTTGACAAAATGGACATAACATGTCAAGTCCTGGCCAAAAATCATCAACTATTTGAACATAGCAAGATAATTTTTCGCTTACTGAATTTACTCCTAAAAACATAGTACATTAAATTATTTTTTAAATACTGGAAAATAACAATTGGTTCTAAAATAAATAATACATTTTGTTCTTTAACATAAGTTACACACAGAGTTACATTGTAACTTTACTATACAAGTATAGATTTTGAATAAATCAGTCTAGATTATTTTTAGGATAATAAACAAAAGAATATATATAAATATTTTAGAAAATTTTAAGTAAAATATATTTAAAGAATCAAATCCAAGTTGAAGATGTCTTTTAGATTCATGTTTTTATTTTAATACTATAACATACCAATAACTGATTGATTTATGCAATTATCTGATTTCTGTTGACATTCAAAAGCATCATCACTGCCAATACTGCCACCAGAATAATCCAAGAGATCATACTGTAAATTAAAATAATTTATTATTGGTGTACTTAATTAGTCATAAAAATGTATTCATTTTGAATTGTATTACTCGTGATGTACGAAGTTCATGACTGTCATGACTTAGATAAGTTGAAATAGTATCTACACTAGGACGTCTACCACTGCGTATGCTACTAGAGTCTAAATCAATTATAGATGAGTCTGATTTAATTGATTCACTACAGCTTTTAGTTGCTGTGGTTCCTATTGGCCACTGAGCTTCTTTAGACAGAGATGAAGGATTTTTATTAGCTGTAAATATTTAATGTTTTTGTTATTATTATACAATTATCAAACACACAGAAATTATAAAGTAAGCGACTTACCAAAAATACTTAATAAGGTACGAGCTATATTAGTTCCACTGTGATGGCTATCATGAACTACTTGTTTGTTTTTTTTATAATGAAGTTGTTTTTTAGCTATTGTATCTATGTATTCTGAACTGGATTTTCTAATAGTTTCATTTTTTGATGATAAATTTCTAATGGTGTCTACAACTGCTCTATCTAAAAATGAAAACCAAAAAATGTATTTAATCAAATAATATAAGTTTAAATCAACTAACCATTAAATTGAATAACTTCATCTGATTGTATTTTAACTAGTGGATATGGTGCTTGGTTCACACGTCTAATATTACGTTTATATCCACTGTCATTCCGTACTTGGGTTAAATTACAAAAATTAATTGTGTACGGAAACCCTAAATATGTCCGGCTTACATCTATAATTTGGCAGCCCTATAAAATAAAAAGTTTGAGTTAAAAAATAAATAAATAATGAACTAAATAATAGTATACAATATAAATAGTATATACTGGTCATACGTAGAGATCATGATAAGTAGCGCATCAAAAACAATTTCCTTTACTGCACCACTCTTCATAGTAGGTGGTAGATTTGTGTTTGAAAAAAAATTAAATAGAAGCTGATTACGCATAACAGATGCAAAATCCACCACCATCCAATCATACTCTTAATGTGTTATGAGTTTAGTTATTAATTAAGGAAACTCACCATTGCCCAGGCCGTTTCTAGGAAACATTGAGATTCCATGTCATATGTGTGCCATTCTCCAGGTACATCACCAGCCCATTCCCATCTAGCTCCTTTACCAGGCAAAGAATTGGCCGGATAATAAGATCTGCGTACAGCCAAAAGTGCACCTAAAATGTTGATATTTAATTATTTAATGTAATTCAGATTTTACTATTTTAGTATTTCAATGTTAGATGTGTGATATGAAGACTGTAAGAATGCTACATAACACAATACAATAATATACCTTCGTTTTCTTCAGAGCACTGGTACATTGTTCGTAAATTGACAAACGAGGACTCCATGTTTGGGTCGGCATCTCTCAGTATCACCCTGGTTAATTTCTTGAAATGAGCCCTTTCCAGTAATTGTGCCACTTCGGGGCTATGAGGTTTCCATCGGCCGTTCCGGTTTTCCCATTCCCAAACGACAACGGCGTGTCCTAGGGGCATCTTGTAGCTGGATTAAAATAAATTTTTCAAAGGCATCTAGACAGCGGCAATAAAAAACAATATGTATAATGATGACTAGGAAAATTAAATAATTCCAATTGCTGTAATAGTTTATAATGATAAGTATTCTTATGCCTACGGACAAACGCCTACATAGTGTATACTACACAACAAGAACAACAATCACATACGCAGTCGTCGTATCTACTAAAATCTTCTTATCAGCGTCGTTCAATGTTGTGTTTACAACAGAGTAATATAATTACCCTATGGTTTACAAAATAATATCATTATCACAGTCCGAGTGATAAGCCACCATTAGCCACGGACATAATTAATGACGAACTACAGAAAGCATTAACTGATATATTTAGTAAACTATGTCTCCTAATTAATATTTATACGATAAATCGGTATTGATGGTCTAATATTTTTACTGAAAATATATTTAATGCGGTATACATTTAAAAATAAGCTGTTAAGATATTTTACATATCATTAATTCGCGACAAGGCGTAGGGCGAGCAAACATAATAAACATATACAGTATACAGATTAATTACCGATAGCGAGCCGTTTCACGATATTTTCTGAAATTTTAAATATGTTTCAAATAATATAGAAGTTACAATTTAAATATATATACACAATTTATATTATGCGATACGAAGGTTGGAGAAAGTGAATACAATAATGTAACGAATTATATTATAATAATTTTTCATATTTTATACATGAAAATAGATTTCTTTGTTCTATAGGTATATTGTAATATGATAACCTTTTCATATGCTGCTATTAATATCCCTAATAATATATTATGATGATTTTATTAATTTAGTATAAATATTATAACTATATAAATATAATATGATATATTATGTTTTATCTGGATTCACCGAATTTGAGGGAGACCTAGAATTAACTAAAACATACTACGTCCTAGCTATAAATGAAGGATTTAAACTTACAAAAAAAATTCATAACATTTCTGAATGGACAGAGAGTTCAATGGAAACAGTTCTACAAGACTTAAAAATTAACGACTTGCAGTAGGTACTATAGATTAGTTTCAATAACATCTATCATCGACGTGGAGCGTTTATTTTAAATTACAAGAGAATACTTGCAGATAATAGGCGGCCATTTATCTTTGAAAATATACTCAAAATTGTAATCTTATCTACAACTATTAATTTGGGTAATAATTAGTGTTTATTAAATTAACAAAATTTTAATAAATTTATTTAGTTTTTATTTTTTATACAACGTACATAAATTATACAATCATGGGATATTAATCGTTGTTCGTCGATGTTTTATACTTGCATTTATTTATTTATATTTTACAAACTAAATTAATAATATTACCAAAAAAAAAAAAAATAAATAAAAAAAAAATACTTTTCTAATATATTTAATGTAATCAAAATGTGTTATTTTTTAAAGCATATATTCAAGTGATCTTGCATATTTAGTAATTTTTTAAGGCATAAATAAATACACATTTAAAGGTTTTTAAGTGCTTGAAGTCTCTACACCTATAGTAATAGTATAATAAAATAATTCTAAATTCTAATTCTAATTCTAAATATATATTTAATAATTAAAACGATACATCATTTATTAAAAACATTATAAATTTATGCCAATTCACATTTTTACATAGTCTTCAACCTGAAACAAAAATTATTCCTTACATATTCTATCTAATAATTCAAGTTTATCATTTTTGTCAACAGCCAGTAAATATAATGTGATAGTTTCACGTATAATGTTATATTTTATACCAAACACGAAAATAGTATTATAAATCAATCTTTTTATCACTCATGTTATCGAAATCTATTTATCTCACTCACATATTGTATAGTCATAAAAATATAAGCGTTAAATTTAAATGTGAATATCTTTACTTGATTGGTGCCTATTTTAACTGCATATCTATCAGAAGAAACACTTATTACATCGTGTAAACGTTTGTTATTAATGAGAATTATATAAACGGCTTTCGTTAATAACTCGTCATTTTACTAATTTTCAAATCAGTATCTGAAAGTGTTTCCACAATGTCATCTTTATATTTAATATCTGAAGAAAATATACTGTATTACTATTCAATATATGTTCAATTATATCAGTAGTATATACGGTTGGAAGAAACTCTACCGATTCCGTTGTGTTATAAATGACTACAATTTTATTCGTAAAAAAAATTGAAATGTAGTAACAACTGTCTGATCTAACATAATATGAAAAATTTATAAAATGATTTATAAAATATTTATTTATTAAAATTTGAAATGAAAAAATAATCAAACATAAATTAAAATTAGATTATACAATACGTTAAAAAGATAAATCCTATAAAATATAGATACTTACTGTTAAATCGTGTCCTTATAAAGGTTCATATAGGTGTTGGATATTGTTGAGAAAATTAGAGATTTGCTTACTGATGTATATTAAACAACTTGACTATATTAAAATAACATTTATAATTAGATTGTTAGAGATGTTCTTTATAGGTACTCATATTTATAACCAAACAAGACTGTTGCTACTCATTACATATAATTATTTAATGGGTTTTCAACGCAAAACATACACAAATGTTAGCGTACAATATAAAAACCTGTATACAAGTATAAATTAATTACTTTATGAACAACGTCAAGCGGGATCGTGGCTTGCAGAGAAGACTATTTTCGCCAGCAAAGGACAAGTAATCATTATATTGACAATGCAGTTTTAGGATTTTTAAGGATCTAGACCATCATATTCATGGAAATTCAAGGATTTTTTCAGAAATTTTGAGAACTTTTATTTTTTTTTTTTGGATTTTTAACGATAATTGAGGAGTTATAAGGTGTTTTCTTGTGTTCTCCAACAGGATTATCATGGAGTTTTGGGACTATTAAGCATCCATGCTATCATATTCATGGATATTTAATCACACTAATTATCAGGGACTTTTAACGATAATTGAGGAAATTTGAAGATATTTAATCATTATTAAGGTGTTTTATGGGATTTTCAAGAATTTTCAAGGATTTGGACGAAAATTGAGGAAATTTGAAAAGTTTTTATGAAGAATAAGCGGAATATGGATTTTTTAAAAAAATATATACATTTTTACGGATTTTAATTGATAATTGAGGTGTGTAATGGATTTTTTGAGGAATTTTGTGTATTCTACTAAAGATTTTCATAGATTATTGAGTCTAGTAAGCAATTACACCATGATTTTCATGGATATTTATGGAGTTTTTGAGAAATTTTAAGTGATTTATAGATTCTTAAGTAATTTTTATGTATTTTTAAGGATAATTGAGGAGATTTATGAAGTATTTGAGGAACTAAATGGATTTTTAAGGATATCAATTGGTATTTGAGGAGTTGTATGA
This sequence comes from Rhopalosiphum nymphaeae, assembly GCA_036289425.1. Lineage (NCBI taxonomy): Eukaryota > Metazoa > Arthropoda > Insecta > Hemiptera > Aphididae > Rhopalosiphum > Rhopalosiphum nymphaeae. The sequence goes on along the minus strand of JAZAQC010000021.1, from coordinate 4,634,800 downwards.
AGTTTTTGAGGAATATTGTCTGTTTCACTAGGATTTTGATGTAGTTTTGGTATTCTTAAGCTTTCAGACCAAGAAATTTATCGAAATTTGATGAATTTTAATGATTATTGAAGGGGTATTTATAGATTTTTCAGGAATTGAAAAGATTCTTAAGAATTTGTATGGATAATTGATGAGTTTTATAAATAAATTTTCTTCATATCGATCTTCATCGTGATTTTAATTGTTAGAATAAAGATTATTTTATGAAATTAAAATGAGAGTACTTCTCATGTACTGATGTCTGTTGACTCTATATTAAATTTTAAATCATATTTGCTTAGCTATCGATAATTTTTTTCGGCTTAAACAAAAATAAACATTTTAATTGTTTTAAATACGTAATGATGAAAATGTTTTTAAAATTATACAATGTACAGGATATCATAATGTAAAGAGTTGATAAAAATGTCAATATTCTATACTTAGCATTTTAGAGTTAAAACTAAATTAATAAATTAATTTTGTCGAAATTATACAAATATTATGGCTAATAATTCCAGTTTTTCTAAATTTTTTTTTTTCAATATTATGACAAGATCTGAAATTTTTTATTTATTCACCACCCAAAGTAATAAATAGATTATACTTGCTCTAAGAATTCACGACAAACCGAAAAAACTACATAATTATAAAATCAATATATTATATTTATTGCTACGTTCAGGATCCAAGGTATACTTGACGATTTTATTTTATACTTGGCTATTTTATGCATAGGACCAGTGTTCGACAACCTTTTTGGACTCTCAAGCCACATTCAAAAATAAAAAACAGTTTGTAGGCCTGGTAAAAATAAAAATTTTTATTCTTAAATTATTTACTATGAAAAATAAATATGTATATATTTATTTTATTGTCTTGAACTTCAAAATAATAAAATATTTAAAAAAAAAGATGTCATCGTTTTAGAATTTAAAACGATACAATAACCTGCCGGTTGCTGACTACTGCATTGGACGATTGGAAATAAAGTATAGGTTTAAGTCATCGGGGTAGCAACTTGTACAAATCAATAAACATTTATTTTAAGTATAAAATGTAAATTTATGACTAACCCAAAATTATAGAAAAATAAACTTACGTAAGTATCCTTCGACGCTTTTCGGCGAAATCAAGCTGTGCACATTAAAGTTCAAACGTGCGTTATTCTGAAGAAACAGGTATCTTATTTCTTCATTGTCTTCTTTACGCTTCGGAATGGAATTATTGAAAAATTTTATGAAAATAAAAGTGCTTGTCATGTATTGAAGGCTGTTGTTTGATGATTGTTCAATAAAATTATTAGAATTGTTAATCGTCTCCTACAAATTACGACGAATGTTGTTTGCCATGGATGATAAGTATTATAATAATATGATAGATTATATGTTTTTTGTTATAGAACTCTTTGTGAAATTATAGGGTTTATTTTTCTATTTCAGGTGTCTTATAATTTTTACATACAAAGCTTGTGATATCTAATTAATTTTATACGTAAAATTATAATGATTGTATATCCGAATTTTTTTTTAAATTATAATGTTATTATTTGAATAGTTGTTTGGTAAACTTTCTCATCAAAAAATAAGACCATTTTCGACCAGAATAATTTTATGCTGTACATAATGGTTATGCATTGAATTCAAATCAAACAAATTCGTTATAGTGTCATACTTAACCTAGTCTATATGTAGTTACTTACAATACAGCTGGCAGATAACTCACTTGAAGGCTTTATTTTAAAAATACTGATTGGAAAAGAAAAATTTTTATAATATGCAAATTTGAAAAAAATCAAACGTAAGTAAACAATGTATTGATATATTAAGTATTTATTACAAATATTTATTTACGTAGGTGCTAAATAAAAAAAAATTGAATAATATGATTATTGTAAGCGTGTCATCGTTTTGTAGATTGTTCATTGTTATAAATTAAAAAAAATATATATTTCACTCATAAGTTTCTGGACTTTGTCAGCTATATATATCGTAGTAAATTTATTTATAAGGAATTTTCGGTATATTCATATCTATGTTTGTTTCTTGGTTTTTATATTATTATGTAATTTAAATTTTTAAGCGATATGAGTATATAAAATATTGCAATTAAAAATATTCTTATGTTTGTGAGACCACCACATACGTGCATGTATACAGGTCTAAAATTAGATTTAATACAATAATTAACCAATTTGGGGATAGGTAAAACTTACAATAGAATAATATAAAAATATTAAAAATGACTCTCGATCAGCTGATTAGTTACTTGTTTAGTCATGAGTCAAACAGCTGATCGATTTCTTTGTATTTTGACGGAAACCATGAATTAAGATAATCCTTATTCAATATTTATAATCATTATCTTAATTTACGCCGGGACATCGGCATCATCATAGCATATGTTTTAATATGGATTTAAAATTACATTACAATTACCCACAACTTACATCATGCAGATCATACAACAATATTTTTAAATCAACTGAAATGATCAGTAAATAATAGGATTTGAAACGCTTCTATCATGTTTTAAGGTATAACGGAAATAAATAAACTAGTAGAAATATTAAACGTTTTTCATCAATGAACGATGGTAGCAGAGGAGTAGTATTCTGCAAACAGATCCTCCTCAGCTGTCGGTTCTATCGGGAAAAAAAATAGTAGAAATAAAAGTAAAATGTTAAAGTAGATAATTATGAAATAAATAAAACTGGTAAAAAGACACACAACAACAGATGTTGAATAAATAGTTTTATTCACTCTAATATTAATGATAACAAACTTTCCATTATACAAATTTGTATAGCAGAGATAACAAATGACAGAAAAACGTACTCTTTATCATATGAAAACCAAACTTAATACCAATGTGATTATGATTGTTTGATAATTAGAAAAGATCACAAATTAAATAAAAAAATTTATTTTAAACGAGAAGTAACACTTAATATTGTAAAATAATATATGCTATAAAAAATTTGTAAAGGCTCAACCGATAAATTTTTAATTATATTAAAATGTAAATAGTTAATATACATTAAAAATAAATCAATTTGATATCCTACATAACATAACTCTTTAATATCAACTTTCCGTTAAAAAAATATATTTAGTGTTAAGGAAAATAAAAAAAAAATATCGAAAATCTACAGTAACATGCACGTATACTGTTTAGGAAACACTACTGAGAACGCATGTAGAGCTTCAGGATCCAAAAATAATTTCCTCACCACGAAAACTTCGATACCAGTATTACTCAAAAAAATTGTTTTATGTGTACTTAGGTATTAAATTGTTGGATTTTCGAAATTTTATTGATATATAAACGTAGATCGTTACTCCATTGTGCATCTATAGCAAATGCTGACTTATCTCGTAGGATATAAACACTAAAAAATGCGGAAAATCAGATTTTTAAAGCGAAATTATCAAAAAGTGACGAATACCACATGTATCAAAAAGTAACGCTTGCTGATAATACTAGAAAAAATATCGAAAATGTAAACTTTTTATGTACGAATACTGTTTTAGCGACATTACTGATAACACCTGCAATGTCGCAAAGTCGAAAGACTTATCCTTCACCCCAAAAATTTGAATACGAGTTTTTTTTCAAAAAAACGGTATTTGGTGTACTTAGGTGTTATGATTTTGTATTTTTGCGATTTTTTTGACATAGAAACATAGGCCGACGGTCCCCTGTTGATGCTACAACGTTTACACAAGCTTCACATACTATATAAACGATTAAAAATGCGGAAAATCATAATTCTAACGCGAAATTATCAAAAAGAGACGAAAATCACGTGCCGTCAAAAAGTAACGCTTGCTGATAATGTAAGAAAAAATATCAAAAATTTACAGTTTTTATGTACGAATACTGTTATAACGATATTACTGATAACACCTGCAAAGCTGTAGAGTCGAAAGACTTATCCTTCACCCCAAAAATTTGAATACGATTTTTTTTCAAAAAAACGGTATTTGGTGTACTTAGGTGTTATGATTTTGTATTTTTGTGATTTTTTTGACATTGAAACATAGGCCGACGGTCCCTTGTTAGTGTTATAATGTTTCCAAAAGCTTCCTATACTATATGAGCGCTGAAAAATGCGGAAAATAAGAATTCTAACACGAAATTATCAAAAAGTGACGAAAACCACGTGCCGTCAAAAAGTAACGCTTGCTGAAAGTATAAGAAAAAATATTGAAAATGTACAGTTTTTATGTACGAATACTGTTTTAACGACATTACTGATAACACCTGAGAGCTGTAGGGTCTAAAGACTTATCCTTCACCCCAAAAATTTGAATACGATTTTTTTTCAAAAAAACGGTATTTGGTGTACTTAGGTGTTATGATTTTGTATTTTTGTGATTTTTTTGACATTGAAACATAGGCCGACGGTCCCTTGTTAGTGTTATAATGTTTCCAAAAGCTTCCTATACTATATGAGCGCTGAAAAATGCGGAAAATAAGAATTCTAACACGAAATTATCAAAAAGTGACGAAAACCACGTGCCGTCAAAAAGTAACGCTTGCTGAAAGTATAAGAAAAAATATTGAAAATGTACAGTTTTTATGTACGAATACTGTTTTAACGACATTACTGATAACACCTGCAAAGCTGTAGAGTCGAAAGACTTATCCTTCACCCCAAAAATTTTAATAAGAGTTTTTTTCAAAAAAACGGTATTTGGCGTACTTAGGTGTTATGATTTTTTATTTTTGGGATTTTTTTGACATTGAAACATAGGCCGACGGTCCCTTGTTAGTGCTACAATGTTTCCAAAAGCTACCCATAATATATAAGCGCTGAAAAATGCGGAAAATAAGAATTCTAACACGAAATTATCAAAAAGTGACGAAAACCACGTGCCGTCAAAAAGTAACGCTTGCCGATAATGTAACAACAAATATCGAAAATTTACAGTTTTTATGTACGAATACTGTTATAACGACATTACTGATAACACCTGCAAAGCTGTAGAGTCAAAAGACTTATCCTTCACCCTAAAAATTTGAATACGAGTTTTTTACAAAAAAACGGTATTTGGTGTACTTAGGTGTTATGATTTTGGATTTTTGGTATTTTTTTGACATAGAAACATAGGCCGACGTTCCCTTGTTAGTGCTACAATGTTTCCAAAAGCTTCCTATACTATATGAGGACTGAAAAATGCGGAAAATAAGAATTCTAACACGAAATTTTCAAAAAGTGACGAAAACCACGTGCCGTCAAAAAGTAACGCTTGCTGAAAGTATAAGAAAAAATATTGAAAATGTACAGTTTTTATGTACGAATACTATTTTAATGACATTACTGATAACACCTGCAAAGCTGTAGAGTCGAAAGACTTATCCTTCACCCCAAAAATTTTAATACAAGTTTTTTTCAAAAAAACGGTATTTGGTGTACTTAGGTGTTATGATTTTTTATTTTTGGGATTTTTTTGACATTGAAACATATGCCGACGGTCCCTTGTTAGTGCTACAATGTTTCCAAAAGCTTCCCATAATATATAAGCGCTGAAAAATGGGGAAAATAAGAATTCTAACACGAAATTATCAAAAAGTGACGAAAACCACGTGCCGTCAAAAAGTATCGCTTGCCGATAATGTAAGAAAAAATATCGAAAATTTACAGTTTTTATGTACGAATACTGTTTTAACGACATTACTGATAACACGTGCAAAGCTGTAGAGTCGAAAGACTTATCCTTCACCACAAAAATTTTAATAAGAGTTTTTTTCAAAAAAACGGTATTTGGTGTACTTAGGTGTTATGATTTTGTATTTTTGGTATTTTTTTGACATTGAAACATATGCCGACGGTCCCTTGTTAGTGCTACAATGTTTCCAAAAGCTTCCCATAATATATAAGCGCTGAAAAATGCGGAAAATAAGAATTCTAACACGAAATTATCAAAAAGTGACGAAAACCACGTGCCGTCAAAAAGTCACGCTTGCTGATAATGTAAGAAAAAATATCGAAAATTTACAGTTTTTATGTACGAATACTGTTATAACGACATTACTGATAACACCTGCAAAGCTGTAGAGTCGAAACACTTATCCTTCACCCCAAAAATTTGAATATGAGTTTTTTTCAAAAAAACGGTATTTGGTGTACTTAGGTGTTATGATTTTGTATTTTTGGTATTTTTTTGACATTGAAACATATGCCGACGGTCCTTTATTAGTGCTACAATGTTTCCAAAAGCTTCCCATAATATATAAGCACTGAAAAATGCGGAAAATAAGAATTCTAACACGAAATTATCAAAAAGTGACGAAAATCACGTGCCGTCAAAAAGTAACGCTTGCCGATAATGTAAGAAAAAATATCGAAAATTTACAGTTTTTATGTACGAATACTGTTTTAACGACATTACTGATAACACGTGCAAAGCTGTAGAGTCGAAAGACTTATCCTTCACCCCAAAAATTTTAATAAGAGTTTTTTTCAAAAAAACGGTATTTGGTGTACTTAGGTGTTATGATTTTTTATTTTTGGGATTTTTTTGACATTGAAACATAGGCCGACGGTCCCTTGTTAGTGCTACAATGTTTCCAAAATCTTCCCATAATATATAACCGCTGAAAAATGCGAAAAATAAGAATTCTAACACGAAATTATCAAAAAGTGACGAAAATCACGTGCCATCAAAAAGTAACGCTTGCTGATAATGTAAGAAAAAATATCGAAAATGTACAGTTTTTATGTACGAATACTGTTTTAACAACATTACTGATAACACCTGCAAAGCTGTAGAGTCAAAAGACTTATCCTTCACCCTAAAAATTTGAATACGAGTTTTTTACAAAAAAACGGTATTTGGTGTACTTAGGTGTTATGATTTTGTATTTTTGGTATTTTTTTGACATTGAAACATATGCCGACGGTCCCTTGTTAGTGCTACAATGTTTCCAAAATCTTCCCATAATATATAACCGCTGAAAAATGCGAAAAATAAGAATTCTAACACGAAATTATCAAAAAGTGACGAAAATCACGTGCCATCAAAAAGTAACGCTTGCTGATAATGTAAGAAAAAATATCGAAAATGTACAGTTTTTATGTACGAATACTGTTTTAACAACATTACTGATAATACCTGCAAAGCTGTAGAGTCAAAAGACTTATCCTTCACCCTAAAAATTTGAATACGAGTTTTTTACAAAAAAACGGTATTTGGTGTACTTAGGTGTTATGATTTTGGATTTTTGGTATTTTTTTGACATAGAAACATAGGCCGACGTTCCCTTGTTAGTGCTACAATGTTTCCAAAAGCTTCCTATACTATATGAGGACTGAAAAATGCGGAAAATAAGAATTCTAACACGAAATTTTCAAAAAGTGACGAAAACCACGTGCCGTCAAAAAGTAACGCTTGCTGAAAGTATAAGAAAAAATATTGAAAATGTACAGTTTTTATGTACGAATACTATTTTAACGACATTACTGATAACACCTGCAAAGCTGTAGAGTCGAAAGACTTATCCTTCACCCCAAAAAATTTAATACGAGTTTTTTTCAAAAAAACGGTATTTGGTGTACTTAGGTGTTATGATTTTTTATTTTTGGGATTTTTTTGACATTGAAACATATGCCGACGGTCCCTTGTTAGTGCTACAATGTTTCCAAAAGCTTCCCATAATATATAAGCGCTGAAAAATGCGGAAAATAAGAATTCTAACACGAAATTATCAAAAAGTGACGAAAACCACGTACCGTCAAAAAGTAACGCTTGCCGATAATGTAAGAAAAAATATCGAAAATTTACAGTTTTTATGTACGAATACTGTTATAACGACATTACTGATAACACCTGCAAAGCTGTAGAGTCGAAACACTTATCCTTCACCCCAAAAATTTGAATATGAGTTTTTTTCAAAAAAACGGTATTTGGTGTACTTAGGTGTTATGATTTTGTATTTTTGGTATTTTTTTGACATTGAAACATATGCCGACGGTCCTTTATTAGTGCTACAATGTTTCCAAAAGCTTCCCATAATATATAAGCGCTGAAAAATGCGGAAAATAAGAATTCTAACACGAAATTATCAAAAAGTGACGAAAATCACGTGCCGTCAAAAAGTAACGCTTGCCGATAATGTAAGAAAAAATATCGAAAATTTACAGTTTTTATGTACGAATACTGTTTTAACGACATTACTGATAACACGTGCAAAGCTGTAGAGTCGAAAGACTTATCCTTCACCCCAAAAATTTTAATAAGAGTTTTTTTCAAAAAAACGGTATTTGGTGTACTTAGGTGTTATGATTTTTTATTTTTGGGATTTTTTTGACATTGAAACATAGGCCGACGGTCCCTTGTTAGTGCTACAATGTTTCCAAAATCTTCCCATAATATATAACCGCTGAAAAATGCGAAAAATAAGAATTCTAACACGAAATTATCAAAAAGTGACGAAAATCACGTGCCATCAAAAAGTAACGCTTGCTGATAATGTAAGAAAAAATATCGAAAATGTACAGTTTTTATGTACGAATACTGTTTTAACAACATTACTGATAACACCTGCAAAGCTGTAGAGTCAAAAGACTTATCCTTCACCCTAAAAATTTGAATACGAGTTTTTTACAAAAAAACGGTATTTGGTGTACTTAGGTGTTATGATTTTTTATTTTTGGGATTTTTTTGACATTGAAACATAGGCCGACGGTCCCTTGTTAGTGCTACAATGTTTCCAAAAGCTACCCATAATATATAAGCGCTGAAAAATGCGGAAAATAAGAATTCTAACACGAAATTATCAAAAAGTGACGAAAACAACGTGCCGTCAAAAAGTAACACTTGCTGATAATGTAAGAAAAAATATCGAAAATTTACAGTTTTTATGTACGAATACTGTTATAACGACATTACTGATAACACCTGCAAAGCTGTAGAGTCGAAACACTTGTCCTTCACCCCAAAAATTTGAATACGAGTTTTTTTCAAAAAAACGGTATTTGGTGTACTTAGGTGTTATGATTTTGTATTTTTGGTATTTTTTTGACATTGAAACATATGCCGACGGTCCCTTGTTAGTGCTACAATGTTTCCAAAATCTTCCCATAATATATAACCGCTGAAAAATGCGAAAAATAAGAATTCTAACACGAAATTATCAAAAAGTGACGAAAATCACGTGCCATCAAAAAGTAACGCTTGCTGATAATGTAAGAAAAAATATCGAAAATGTACAGTTTTTATGTACGAATACTGTTTTAACAACATTACTGATAATACCTGCAAAGCTGTAGAGTCAAAAGACTTATCCTTCACCCTAAAAATTTGAATACGAGTTTTTTACAAAAAAACGGTATTTGGTGTACTTAGGTGTTATGATTTTGGATTTTTGGTATTTTTTTGACATAGAAACATAGGCCGACGTTCCCTTGTTAGTGCTACAATGTTTCCAAAAGCTTCCTATACTATATGAGGACTGAAAAATGCGGAAAATAAGAATTCTAACACGAAATTTTCAAAAAGTGACGAAAACCACGTGCCGTCAAAAAGTAACGCTTGCTGAAAGTATAAGAAAAAATATTGAAAATGTACAGTTTTTATGTACGAATACTATTTTAACGACATTACTGATAACACCTGCAAAGCTGTAGAGTCGAAAGACTTATCCTTCACCCCAAAAAATTTAATACGAGTTTTTTTCAAAAAAACGGTATTTGGTGTACTTAGGTGTTATGATTTTTTATTTTTGGGATTTTTTTGACATTGAAACATATGCCGACGGTCCCTTGTTAGTGCTACAATGTTTCCAAAAGCTTCCCATAATATATAAGCGCTGAAAAATGCGGAAAATAAGAATTCTAACACGAAATTATCAAAAAGTGACGAAAACCACGTACCGTCAAAAAGTAACGCTTGCCGATAATGTAAGAAAAAATATCGAAAATTTACAGTTTTTATGTACGAATACTGTTTTAACGACATTACTGATAACACGTGCAAAGCTGTAGAGTCGAAAGACTTATCCTTCACCACAAAAATTTTAATAAGAGTTTTTTTCAAAAAAACGGTATTTGGTGTACTTAGGTGTTATGATTTTTTATTTTTGGGATTTTTTTGACATTGAAACATAGGCCGACGGTCCCTTGTTAGTGCTACAATGTTTCCAAAAGCTACCCATAATATATAAGCGCTGAAAAATGCGGAAAATAAGAATTCTAACACGAAATTATCAAAAAGTGACGAAAACCACGTGCCGTCAAAAAGTAACGCTTGCTGATAATGTAAGAAAAAATATCGAAAATTTACAGTTTTTATGTACGAATACTGTTATAACGACATTACTGATAACACCTGCAAAGCTGTAGAGTCGAAACACTTGTCCTTCACCCCAAAAATTTGAATACGAGTTTTTTTCAAAAAAACGGTATTTGGTGTACTTAGGTGTTATGATTTTGTATTTTTGGTATTTTTTTGACATTGAAACATATGCCGACGGTCCCTTGTTAGTGCTACAATGTTTCCAAAAGCTTCCCATAATATATAAGCGCTGAAAAATGCGGAAAATAAGAATTCTAACACGAAATTATCAAAAAGAGACGAAAATCACGTGCCGTCAAAAAGTAACGCTTGCTGATAATGTAAGAAAAAATATCGAAAATTTACAGTTTTTATGTACGAATACTGTTATAACGACATTACTGATAACACCTGCAAAGCTGTAGAGTCGAAACACTTATCCTTCACCCCAAAAATTTGAATATGAGTTTTTTTCAAAAAAACGGTATTTGGTGTACTTAGGTGTTATGATTTTGTATTTTTGGTATTTTTTTGACATTGAAACATATGCCGACGGTCCTTTATTAGTGCTACAATGTTTCCAAAAGCTTCCCATAATATATAAGCGCTGAAAAATGCGGAAAATAAGAATTCTAACACGAAATTATCAAAAAGAGACGAAAATCACGTGCCGTCAAAAAGTAACGCTTGCTGATAATGTAAGAAAAAATATCAAAAATTTACAGTTTTTATGTACGAATACTGTTTTAACGACATTACTGATAACACGTGCAAAGCTGTAGAGTCGAAAGACTTATCCTTCACCACAAAAATTTGAATAAGAGTTTTTTTCAAAAAAACGGTATTTGGTGTACTTAGGTGTTATGATTTTGTATTTTTGGTATTTTTTTGACATTGAAACATATGCCGACGGTCCCTTGTTAGTGCTACAATGTTTCCAAAATCTTCCCATAATATATAACCGCTGAAAAATGCGAAAAATAAGAATTCTAACACGAAATTATCAAAAAGTGACGAAAATCACGTGCCATCAAAAAGTAACGCTTGCTGATAATGTAAGAAAAAATATCGAAAATGTACAGTTTTTATGTACGAATACTGTTTTAACAACATTACTGATAATACCTGCAAAGCTGTAGAGTCAAAAGACTTATCCTTCACCCTAAAAATTTGAATACGAGTTTTTTACAAAAAAACGGTATTTGGTGTACTTAGGTGTTATGATTTTGGATTTTTGGTATTTTTTTGACATAGAAACATAGGCCGACGTTCCCTTGTTAGTGCTACAATGTTTCCAAAAGCTTCCTATACTATATGAGGACTGAAAAATGCGGAAAATAAGAATTCTAACACGAAATTTTCAAAAAGTGACGAAAACCACGTACCGTCAAAAAGTAACGCTTGCCGATAATGTAAGAAAAAATATCGAAAATTTACAGTTTTTATGTACGAATACTGTTTTAACGACATTACTGATAACACGTGCAAAGCTGTAGAGTCGAAAGACTTATCCTTCACCACAAAAATTTTAATAAGAGTTTTTTTCAAAAAAACGGTATTTGGTGTACTTAGGTGTTATGATTTTTTATTTTTGGGATTTTTTTGACATTGAAACATAGGCCGACGGTCCCTTGTTAGTGCTACAATGTTTCCAAAAGCTACCCATAATATATAAGCGCTGAAAAATGCGGAAAATAAGAATTCTAACACGAAATTATCAAAAAGTGACGAAAACCACGTGCCGTCAAAAAGTAACGCTTGCTGATAATGTAAGAAAAAATATCGAAAATTTACAGTTTTTATGTACGAATACTGTTATAACGACATTACTGATAACACCTGCAAAGCTGTAGAGTCGAAACACTTGTCCTTCACCCCAAAAATTTGAATACGAGTTTTTTTCAAAAAAACGGTATTTGGTGTACTTAGGTGTTATGATTTTGTATTTTTGGTATTTTTTTGACATTGAAACATATGCCGACGGTCCCTTGTTAGTGCTACAATGTTTCCAAAAGCTTCCCATAATATATAAGCGCTGAAAAATGCGGAAAATAAGAATTCTAACACGAAATTATCAAAAAGAGACGAAAATCACGTGCCGTCAAAAAGTAACGCTTGCTGATAATGTAAGAAAAAATATCAAAAATTTACAGTTTTTATGTACGAATACTGTTTTAACGACATTACTGATAACACGTGCAAAGCTGTAGAGTCGAAAGACTTATCCTTCACCACAAAAATTTGAATAAGAGTTTTTTTCAAAAAAACGGTATTTGGTGTACTTAGGTGTTATGATTTTTTATTTTTGGGATTTTTTTGACATTGAAACATAGGCCGACGGTCCCTTGTTAGTCCTACAATGTTTCCAAAAGCTTCCCATAATATATAAGCGCTGAAAAATGCGGAAAATAAGAATTCTCACACGAAATTATCAAAAAGTGACGAAAACCACGTGCCGTCAAAAAGTAACGCTTGCTGATAATGTAAGAAAAAATATCGAAAATTTACAGTTTTTATGTACGAATACTGTTTTAACGACATTACTGATAACACCTGCAAAGCTGCATAGTCGAAACACTTATCCTTCACCCCAAAAATTTTAATACGAGTTTTTTTCAAAAAAACGGTATTTGGTGTACTTAGGTGTTATGATTTTGTATTTTTGGTATTTTTTTGACATTGAAACATATGCCGACGGTCCCTTGTTAGTGCTACAATGTTTCCAAAATCTTCCCATAATATATAACCGCTGAAAAATGCGAAAAATAAGAATTCTAACACGAAATTATCAAAAAGTGACGAAAATCACGTGCCATCAAAAAGTAACGCTTGCTGATAATGTAAGAAAAAATATCGAAAATGTACAGTTTTTATGTACGAATACTGTTTTAACAACATTACTGATAATACCTGCAAAGCTGTAGAGTCAAAAGACTTATCCTTCACCCTAAAAATTTGAATACGAGTTTTTTTCAAAAAAACGGTATTTGGTGTACTTAGGTGTTATGATTTTGTATTTTTGGTATTTTTTTGACATTGAAACATATGCCGACGGTCCCTTGTTAGTGCTACAATGTTTCCAAAATCTTCCCATAATATATAACCGCTGAAAAATGCGAAAAATAAGAATTCTAACACGAAATTATCAAAAAGTGACGAAAATCACGTGCCATCAAAAAGTAACGCTTGCTGATAATGTAAGAAAAAATATCGAAAATGTACAGTTTTTATGTACGAATACTGTTTTAACAACATTACTGATAATACCTGCAAAGCTGTAGAGTCAAAAGACTTATCCTTCACCCTAAAAATTTGAATACGAGTTTTTTACAAAAAAACGGTATTTGGTGTACTTAGGTGTTATGATTTTGGATTTTTGGTATTTTTTTGACATAGAAACATAGGCCGACGTTCCCTTGTTAGTGCTACAATGTTTCCAAAAGCTTCCTATACTATATGAGGACTGAAAAATGCGGAAAATAAGAATTCTAACACGAAATTTTCAAAAAGTGACGAAAACCACGTGCCGTCAAAAAGTAACGCTTGCTGAAAGTATAAGAAAAAATATTGAAAATGTACAGTTTTTATGTACGAATACTATTTTAACGACATTACTGATAACACCTGCAAAGCTGTAGAGTCGAAAGACTTATCCTTCACCCCAAAAAATTTAATACGAGTTTTTTTCAAAAAAACGGTATTTGGTGTACTTAGGTGTTATGATTTTTTATTTTTGGGATTTTTTTGACATTGAAACATATGCCGACGGTCCCTTGTTAGTGCTACAATGTTTCCAAAAGCTTCCCATAATATATAAGCGCTGAAAAATGCGGAAAATAAGAATTCTAACACGAAATTATCAAAAAGTGACGAAAACCACGTACCGTCAAAAAGTAACGCTTGCCGATAATGTAAGAAAAAATATCGAAAATTTACAGTTTTTATGTACGAATACTGTTTTAACGACATTACTGATAACACGTGCAAAGCTGTAGAGTCGAAAGACTTATCCTTCACCACAAAAATTTTAATAAGAGTTTTTTTCAAAAAAACGGTATTTGGTGTACTTAGGTGTTATGATTTTTTATTTTTGGGATTTTTTTGACATTGAAACATAGGCCGACGGTCCCTTGTTAGTGCTACAATGTTTCCAAAAGCTACCCATAATATATAAGCGCTGAAAAATGCGGAAAATAAGAATTCTAACACGAAATTATCAAAAAGTGACGAAAACCACGTGCCGTCAAAAAGTAACGCTTGCTGATAATGTAAGAAAAAATATCGAAAATTTACAGTTTTTATGTACGAATACTGTTATAACGACATTACTGATAACACCTGCAAAGCTGTAGAGTCGAAACACTTGTCCTTCACCCCAAAAATTTGAATACGAGTTTTTTTCAAAAAAACGGTATTTGGTGTACTTAGGTGTTATGATTTTGTATTTTTGGTATTTTTTTGACATTGAAACATATGCCGACGGTCCCTTGTTAGTGCTACAATGTTTCCAAAAGCTTCCCATAATATATAAGCGCTGAAAAATGCGGAAAATAAGAATTCTAACACGAAATTATCAAAAAGAGACGAAAATCACGTGCCGTCAAAAAGTAACGCTTGCTGATAATGTAAGAAAAAATATCAAAAATTTACAGTTTTTATGTACGAATACTGTTTTAACGACATTACTGATAACACCTGCAAAGCTGTAGAGTCAAAAGACTTATCCTTCACCCTAAAAATTTGAATACGAGTTTTTTACAAAAAAACGGTATTTGGTGTACTTAGGTGTTATGATTTTTTATTTTTGGGATTTTTTTGACATTGAAACATAGGCCGACGGTCCCTTGTTAGTGCTACAATGTTTCCAAAAGCTACCCATAATATATAAGCGCTGAAAAATGCGGAAAATAAGAATTCTAACACGAAATTATCAAAAAGTGACGAAAACAACGTGCCGTCAAAAAGTAACGCTTGCTGATAATGTAAGAAAAAATATCGAAAATTTACAGTTTTTATGTACGAATACTGTTATAACGACATTACTGATAACACCTGCAAAGCTGTAGAGTCGAAACACTTGTCCTTCACCCCAAAAATTTGAATACGAGTTTTTTTCAAAAAAACGGTATTTGGTGTACTTAGGTGTTATGATTTTGTATTTTTGGTATTTTTTTGACATTGAAACATATGCCGACGGTCCCTTGTTAGTGCTACAATGTTTCCAAAATCTTCCCATAATATATAACCGCTGAAAAATGCGAAAAATAAGAATTCTAACACGAAATTATCAAAAAGTGACGAAAATCACGTGCCATCAAAAAGTAACGCTTGCTGATAATGTAAGAAAAAATATCGAAAATGTACAGTTTTTATGTACGAATACTGTTTTAACAACATTACTGATAATACCTGCAAAGCTGTAGAGTCAAAAGACTTATCCTTCACCCTAAAAATTTGAATACGAGTTTTTTACAAAAAAACGGTATTTGGTGTACTTAGGTGTTATGATTTTGGATTTTTGGTATTTTTTTGACATAGAAACATAGGCCGACGTTCCCTTGTTAGTGCTACAATGTTTCCAAAAGCTTCCTATACTATATGAGGACTGAAAAATGCGGAAAATAAGAATTCTAACACGAAATTTTCAAAAAGTGACGAAAACCACGTGCCGTCAAAAAGTAACGCTTGCTGAAAGTATAAGAAAAAATATTGAAAATGTACAGTTTTTATGTACGAATACTATTTTAACGACATTACTGATAACACCTGCAAAGCTGTAGAGTCGAAAGACTTATCCTTCACCCCAAAAAATTTAATACGAGTTTTTTTCAAAAAAACGGTATTTGGTGTACTTAGGTGTTATGATTTTTTATTTTTGGGATTTTTTTGACATTGAAACATATGCCGACGGTCCCTTGTTAGTGCTACAATGTTTCCAAAAGCTTCCCATAATATATAAGCGCTGAAAAATGCGGAAAATAAGAATTCTAACACGAAATTATCAAAAAGTGACGAAAACCACGTACCGTCAAAAAGTAACGCTTGCCGATAATGTAAGAAAAAATATCGAAAATTTACAGTTTTTATGTACGAATACTGTTTTAACGACATTACTGATAACACGTGCAAAGCTGTAGAGTCGAAAGACTTATCCTTCACCACAAAAATTTTAATAAGAGTTTTTTTCAAAAAAACGGTATTTGGTGTACTTAGGTGTTATGATTTTTTATTTTTGGGATTTTTTTGACATTGAAACATAGGCCGACGGTCCCTTGTTAGTGCTACAATGTTTCCAAAAGCTACCCATAATATATAAGCGCTGAAAAATGCGGAAAATAAGAATTCTAACACGAAATTATCAAAAAGTGACGAAAACCACGTGCCGTCAAAAAGTAACGCTTGCTGATAATGTAAGAAAAAATATCGAAAATTTACAGTTTTTATGTACGAATACTGTTATAACGACATTACTGATAACACCTGCAAAGCTGTAGAGTCGAAACACTTGTCCTTCACCCCAAAAATTTGAATACGAGTTTTTTTCAAAAAAACGGTATTTGGTGTACTTAGGTGTTATGATTTTGTATTTTTGGTATTTTTTTGACATTGAAACATATGCCGACGGTCCCTTGTTAGTGCTACAATGTTTCCAAAAGCTTCCCATAATATATAAGCGCTGAAAAATGCGGAAAATAAGAATTCTAACACGAAATTATCAAAAAGAGACGAAAATCACGTGCCGTCAAAAAGTAACGCTTGCTGATAATGTAAGAAAAAATATCAAAAATTTACAGTTTTTATGTACGAATACTGTTTTAACGACATTACTGATAACACGTGCAAAGCTGTAGAGTCGAAAGACTTATCCTTCACCACAAAAATTTGAATAAGAGTTTTTTTCAAAAAAACGGTATTTGGTGTACTTAGGTGTTATGATTTTTTATTTTTGGGATTTTTTTGACATTGAAACATAGGCCGACGGTCCCTTGTTAGTCCTACAATGTTTCCAAAAGCTTCCCATAATATATAAGCGCTGAAAAATGCGGAAAATAAGAATTCTCACACGAAATTATCAAAAAGTGACGAAAACCACGTGCCGTCAAAAAGTAACGCTTGCTGATAATGTAAGAAAAAATATCGAAAATTTACAGTTTTTATGTACGAATACTGTTTTAACGACATTACTGATAACACCTGCAAAGCTGCATAGTCGAAACACTTATCCTTCACCCCAAAAATTTTAATACGAGTTTTTTTCAAAAAAACGGTATTTGGTGTACTTAGGTGTTATGATTTTGTATTTTTGCGATTTTTTTGACATAGAAACATAGGCCGACGGTCCCCTGTTGATGCTACAACGTTTACACAAGCTTCACATACTATATAAACGATTAAAAATGCGGAAAATCATAATTCTAACGCGAAATTATCAAAAAGAGACGAAAACCACGTGCCGTCAAAAAGTAACGCTTGCTGAAAGTATAAGAAAAAATATTGAAAATGTACAGTTTTTATGTACGAATACTATTTTAACGACATTACTGATAACACCTGCAAAGCTGTAGAGTCGAAAGACTTATCCTTCACCCCAAAAAATTTAATACGAGTTTTTTTCAAAAAAACGGTATTTGGTGTACTTAGGTGTTATGATTTTGTATTTTTGTGATTTTTTTGACATTGAAACATAGGCCGACGGTCCCTTGTTAGTGTTATAATGTTTCCAAAAGCTTCCTATACTATATGAGCGCTGAAAAATGCGGAAAATAAGAATTCTAACACGAAATTATCAAAAAGTGACGAAAACCACGTGCCGTCAAAAAGTAACGCTTGCTGAAAGTATAAGAAAAAATATTGAAAATGTACAATTTTTATGTACGAATACTGTTTTAACGACATTACTGATAACACCTGCAAAGTTGTAAAGTCGAAAGACTTATCCTTCACCCCAAAAATTTGAATATGAGTTTTTTTCAAAAAAACGGTATTTGGTGTACTTAGGTGTTATGATTTTGTATTTTTGGTATTTTTTTGACATTGAAACATATGCCGACGGTCCCTTATTAGTGCTACAATGTTTCCAAAAGCTTCCCATAATATATAAGCGATGAAAAATGCGGAAAATAAGAATTCTAACACAAAATTATCAAAAAGTGACGAAAACCACGTGCCGTCAAAAAGTAATGCTTGCCGATAATGTAAGAAAAAATATCGAAAATTTACAGTTTTAATGTACGAATACTGTTTTAACGACATTACTGATAACACCTGCAAAGCTGTAGAGTCGAAAGACTTATCCTTCACCCCAAAAATTTGATTACGAGTTTTTTACATAAAAACGGTATTTAATAAAATTTATTGAAATTATTAAATTTATTAAATTTACATTTATTAAATCACCGAAGCTAATATTTCGCAAAGTTGTGCAAAATGAAAAGTAGTAGGTAGTTTTGTTTTAGATTAAATTGTATTACTGAATAATGAAAAAAGATTTCGTACCGCTGTTTATAATCAATATTTTTAATGATTCACTATATGTTGGAAATACATGAATATGTTCTTTGCGTATTGAAACAATTAATGTAGGCACATTTATACCCAGTCATTTCGTGATAAAATACGATTTAAAAAATATTATCATAAAATAAGTACATGCACAACGAAACAGATCAATGTTGTGTATTTTGATACTTATGTACGTAGTTATGTACATGTGTGGATAAGTAAAATCAGTACTGTTGAGCGCAAATACAGAGAAACAACTACTAAGTTAGGCTGATAAAATTTAACCACCGGAAACAAATTATTTTGTTTTATTATTGTTGTAGTTATAAATAGTAGTATTTATAATCAATGGTTTATACTTCTAAAAACTTATTTGGTAAATATACCCAGTGAAATAACTTTATTATAGAACACGTTTCTAATTTAGTAATATAACAAATTTATTTTCTAATAATGAATCATCGAAATCAGCTGATGTAGATTATTCGTTTATTTCCGTAAATAAAGAATTATTATTTGTATAGTCAATTTTTGCAAATTTTTCGGAATCGATATAGACTAGATTTTCTTCTTGTTCAACAGATGTAATTTCAATAGGTACGTTTTTTTATACGTCCACTGTGATAAATTCATTGTAATCAGGTTCACTACTAACACTTTTAACTCTACAATGCCAATTTATTATTATTATGCACTTATTGATTAGACACTTACAAACGATAAGCATTATAATTTTTGTCACATTTTTCAATGCCTCTAAAAATACCTGGTCAAACCGCCGGCCGGGGCCTTATTCTGTGTGAAATGTGCATCATATGTACAAATTGAACAACTAATTTTTTTTTTTTTTGAGAAGGAGAGGAGCTAAATTTATAAAAGCAACACAGACCTGCAGGGCAGCCTCCTTCGTACCTCTTTTCTACTTGTAATCATTTTTACGATAACAATTTAATAGATACACAAATATTTAGTTTGGTAATCATCAGTAGAAACAAAATTTTTAATAAATCAATTACAATTTAAAACTCAACATTTATCAATGCAAATTAATTATTTATAAAAAAATTAACATACATTGTGTTAAATGTTATAACTGTAAACGGCGATTAGACATGGCGAATTTAATTAGTATTTCTTTATTTTTAAGAGTTAAGACTACAAGAAATTGCTCTAGTCTAGATCTAGAAATTTGGACCTGGATGCACATAAACATTCGCGCTCTATAATAAATTGTTCAAACTGATCCCCACCATCAAAAATCACTAGCGATCCCGGTTAAATCCGACACGACTAACTTTATTATTTATACTAATAAATGGTATAACAATAATTAATAATATATGTAATTATTATGTACCTACTCGTGTGTCGTGTCCATAGACTTAAAAAAACTGGTCGTGTTTCGAGTGATACGTTTAATGTTTACACCTATTACATTATATAAATATAATATATTTAAACCATTGGCGGTCGGTGGAATATGGAAGGGGTGTGACACATGCGTACAGTGTCTTTGGAAACGCGCGATCCTACACTAACGGAGTAACCTAACCTCAAAAAATCAAATGTAACGCCACTCTGACGTTTTGGAGCTTTCGAGTTTCAGCTTAAATGTTTAATGTACATTATCTACTTCTTTCTTCCGTACAACGTACGCTGATTGTCGAAATACTGTGTTAGTTTTTACATTCATTACAGTAGGAAATTCATAATTGTCACACCGACATGGCCAAGTTCGATTTGACGAGCAAGATGACGAAATACTTAGACCGGCATTTGGTCGCTCCACTGTTGGAGTTTTTGTGGGCAAAAAAGGTAAACATTTTTCTTGAATTGACTAGGTGAAAATGTAATTCGTTTAAATACGGTCCTCAGTAAGATTGAGTTTTTTTAATTTTATTCAAAAAGTTTAGTGTGTGTATGATCTATAGCTCAAACTATTTGTTTAGATTTACAATGAGAATGAAATTTTGCAAGCCAAATTAGACATTCTTAATAAGACTAATATGATGGATTATGTTATTGAGATTTACAAACAGTTAAATCCTGAAAAAGAAGTACCTGAGGTATGTACTGATGTTTATTACTCTAGAACTTATTACCTATGATTTTTTTTAATTTTATTGAAACATGATTTTAGGAAATGAAAACAAGAAGAGATCAAATTGTATCACAGCTTAATCAATTTCAAAGTGAAGTTGATGTTGTAATGAATTTTCTTAAAGATGATAAAGTCATGAAAAATATGGAAACTATGAGAGATCCTAAAACATTGTCATCCTATTTGACCAGTCATTTCAACGTAAGTGTTTTTCTTATTCTACACAAATTATTGTTGATCTTTTTTTTTCAATTCAAATAAGTAACTTATTGGTTATGGTTTTAGATTTTATTTTTTAAGTCGGAAAGTGGAGATGAAATGCATCTTCTTCACGCCTCCTAGGGTTTTCATTAACATTTTAACTAACAAATTATAATAATATGCTGCCAATATATTTGGTGATTTTATAAAACATACATTTTCTCTAAATCTTAACAGTTTTAGAAAAATGTTTAGTTTATATTTTATAAGAACATTATCATAGAATTTATTTTAAGATATTTATTATATAGAACTAAATATTACCATAATTTATTAAATAAAGTTGTGTAATTGAATTATAAATGTCAGTATGTAATAAATAATAACTAAACTATTAATTTTTTTTGTTTATTTAGTTTAAAGTAGAAATGATGGAAAGTATGTATAAATTTGCCAAATATCATTATGATTGTGGTAATTATGCTGGTACAACAAGTCACTTGTACTTTTATTTATTAGTTATGTCACCTTCTGACAAGGTAAATTTATTGATATGTAATATTCTTATTAAATTTCTAGTGTTAAAATTATATTTAAATTACTCTTTAGAACTATTTGAATGTTCTTTGGGGAAAACTAGCATCTGAAATTCTTATTCAAAACTGGGAAACTGCTCTGGAAGATTTAAACAAACTGCGAGAGTTCATTGATTCCAATACAAATAGTTCTTCATTGCATTTACTACAACAACGGACATGGTTAATTCACTGGAGTTTATTTGTGTTTTTCAATCATGTTAAGGGACGTGACCTTATTATTGATATGTTCCTGTATAGGCCAAAGTAATATATTGTGATTAATAGTAAAAATACTATATTATATTTTATATTTACAAATTAGTTTGTTATCAGCTATTTAAACGCCATTCAAACCATGTGCCCACACATTCTTCGCTACTTGGCTACTGCAGTAATCATCAATCGTTCAAGAAGAGCAGCTATGAAGGATCTTGTTAAGGTTATTCAACAGGTAGGTTTAACAACAATTCATAAAATTTAAATTGTTGATCATTATACATTTTAAATATTTATTAATACTAATACTGTGTTTAGGAATCATATACTTACCGTGACCCTATAACTGAACTTCTAGAAAATCTTTATGTTAACTTTGATTTTGAAGGAGCGAGAGACAAATTACACGAATGCCAAATTGTTCTTTTTAACGACTTCTTCTTAACTGCATGCCTTGATGATTTTGTAGAAAATGCTCGTTTGATGATTTTTGAAACTTTTTGCCGTATCCATCAGTGTATTAGTATTGGGTATGTATATTGTATATACTATAATTATAATTTTTGATTTCATAACATTTAAATCATTTCTTTATTATTTAGTATGTTAGCTGAAAAGCTTAATATGAACCCAGAAGAGGCTGAATGCTGGATTGTAAACCTTATCAGAAATGCCAGGTTAGATGCAAAGATTGACTCAAAACTTGGACATGTTGTTATGGGAACACAACCTTTATCACCTTACCAACAGCTTTTAGAGAAAATAGATACATTATCTGTGCGATCAGAAGCATTACAACAACTCATTGAAAGAAAAGTCAAAGCTAAAACTCAAGAAGTAAGTTAAATGTTTTTAATTTTCCTTTATTTTGTTTTTTCATAAATATTTATATATTTTCAGCAAGATCCACTTTGGTATAATCCCTGAAAAATTATTAACAATAATAAGTTCTAAACAAGTGGTTTTTCCAATATAACAAGAATAATATTATTCATGAAATGTTATTTTATTTATTTATCTTCAATAATTAAAATAACTTTCAATTCATTTGCTGAAGTTTTTTGAAATCCCAAAACCCATAAAATCCATTTTAAATTAGTTAATATGAATGAAATAATAGTTCATTTGAGATCTGGTGTAGATGCTCCTAAGTAGTTGTGTAAATCTTGAATTGTTGAAGATACCAATTTTACTTTTACTGTATCCCTTTTCAAACGTTTATGAGCTGCATACCTATGACATCCACCAAATGAATAAAAGTAATTCCCACCTTCTCTTCCTACGATCCATAATACGTCTATTGGTGGAACTGAATCTGTCCGATCTGGATCCTAAATTCAAATTTATTTATTATATTTGTAAAAAAAATAGTAGATTTAAATTTAAGAAAAAGCTTATTTATGCAAATAAATAACTTTATATTTTATTCAATAAAATGTATATATTGTAACTTTTAATTGTTTCGTTTTTTACTATTTATTTGGTGTATAATTATTTTTTTTATTATTTTGTATTTTATCATCATTAAATATTGTAATACACTTACAGATAATGTATCCATTAAACTTTTAACTTTTTCTTCGTCCACTTGTGGTGGAATTGGTCGTATGATTTCATTTAGAGGCATTTCATGTATTTGTTCAATACCAGCTGAATGTACACTTGTACACCTTTTGTTCATAGCTAAAACAATTTTATTATTTACTAGTATCTATTTTAACAAAAAATATAATAAACCTAATTTTTTTAACTTATTTTCATAGCTTGTTAAATTGAATTTGTTAAAAATTACTTTTTACAGTTTACTTGATTATTAAGTTTAACAATCCATGTTAGATTAATTGTGAAAATATTAAACTGTAAAGAATGATTTCATTTTATGTCAGTATTAACTATTAATATGATAAAAGTT
The DNA here is from genome assembly GCA_036289425.1 of Rhopalosiphum nymphaeae. Lineage (NCBI taxonomy): Eukaryota > Metazoa > Arthropoda > Insecta > Hemiptera > Aphididae > Rhopalosiphum > Rhopalosiphum nymphaeae. The sequence continues at coordinate 4,610,989 of JAZAQC010000021.1, read as the reverse complement.
ATTTCTTTATAAATTTTTAAACTTTTTGTGATTGCTTATATATGGATCTCAAGAGCTATGAAAATATAGTATCTTTAACATTTCTTACCTAAATTTGATCCGGATACTACAAATCTTTTGAACTGATTCATAACATGTAGGTTTTGAGTTACAAATTAATATACTTCATTATAATAAAAATAAGAAATAGTATTAATGCAGTTGTTATGTAACTGATTTACCCCACACTCAGCTTGCATGAATCATGTCAATTTCTTATTTTATCACTTCCAAGTATCCATTGGGTCTAACAATAATTCCCACTCTTTCAGTTTGATTTCATGTATTTCTACTTCAAGGCTTGAGTACAGAATATTGTAATTTACCAACTTCAAAAAACCTATCTTCAAGTATATATATTTTTTTATTATCACACCGACTACAGCAGATGGTGCAAATAGTTGGCAAAGTTGTAGAGGTTCTAACCAGTTGTACCAATAGAATCCTAAATACGATACAAAAATATGATCTTTGTTTCACGTACAATAGTGTAGAATTATTAATGATACAAGTTTAAAACAAACTAACAGCAATAGTGCACATATAATGCATAAAGTTTACCTTACATGTTAAAATAATTTTTAAATTCAATATCAAATACTTAAATTATTCCAAATATTTTAGAACATACTCTAAAATATTTGACAGTGTGATTGGAGTTTAAAGATGCAATAAAAAAGGACAAGACTACGATAGTATCGTCAAAATCGAGCGATATAGTTGATTGCTGTAATGCAATTTATTTCATTTATTCTGTCGTAGTGCTAAGCCGTTCACCGTTGGTGGCGGCACGATAGCTCGGTAAGTGGGAATCGCTTGACACCGCAAAATTAGAAAACAGAAATCGCTGGGATCGTTAAATATATTAATGATTTTGAATTTAATAGTGGTCGGTGGGTCATTTAGGTTTTAGGCGTTTTAACTGTCTTAAGTATACTAAATTCTTGAAGAATTGAATAATTTCAAATTTAAACTGATCTGAGAATAACTAGAAATTAGAATGTTAATTTCTCTATTTTTCTTCCAGATACTTTCGGAAAAGTACCTCAATCGCTATCTGCTGCTGTGTCTAGGACCCAGATAACTGATAACCGACACACCCGCAAATATATGATAATAAATAATAATAAACAATAGTATAATACATTACGTACAGTAGTAGTCATTGTACATACTTTTTTATATAATTGTGTTTATGACGTTTATTATGTATGCTTGTTGCTTGCGTACTTGTAATAATTTAGTTTGACGATTTGTACGTACCGCTGAAGTACTGCGGCGGCGCGGGGCCGCACGAATGACTAAATAATAATAATACATATGTTAATAATGTATTGTAAATAGTAATATTTGTCATAAACACTAATTGCACCTTAAAATTCTTGATTACCCGTGAAGTCGAAACACTCGAAACCCTACTTGGCGACTCGACAGTTAAGCTCATCGTTCAGGCTACTATTATCAGCTTTGAACAGTGAACTTTTTACCGTAGGTACTACCCCATATTGTAGTACCTAGGCAGTTGTAGGTGGCCGCACTTCATCAATTCGTTCCCGCAAAAGTTAATTTTTTACCTAACTTAATATTATTCCTATATTTAATTAGAGGACGACGATAATATTATATTTTATATACTATTAAACTCTCCGTGTATGCGCGCGCGCGCTTTAATTCAGTTTATGTCCTTGCATGAGTGTGCGTACGTTAACCTGTCTATAGTCTAAATGTCTAATATAGTCTATGTACGGTGGTTGGTCAGTGGTCACCATCACACCGTCTTCATCTCGATGCACACGTCATTTTAATCTTTAATTACTTCCAAAATTGTGTCCGGGAAGTATAAAATTAAGTTACCACTGTGCAATTGTCTGTGTGCCGGGCTTTTGCGGATATGTCCTCCGACAGACGACCAGAGCTGGGGTCCAACCAACGATGGGAGGCACGCGCCAGGGTCGATTTCCCTTTGCATTATTTGATATGGTTGCGTGAACATAAACTATTGGAGGAGAAGCTGGATTCGGTCAGTTCCAATCAACTCCCCACCAGCCAGGTAAGTTGTGTCAACGTTGCTAAAATACCAATTTCGCTTAACTTCTAAATAAGGTCATTAAATTTGTCTAAATAGTATAATTTTTATTTTTATATTTTTATACATAACCAAATTACCTTAAGTACCTTATAAGTTACAGTAAATTGTATTTATTATTTCAATCACAGCTGGCTGGGAACAAACCTCATTAGAGAGAACAATCACGTGAATAGGCAATGATTATTAATTAGTCCCAGCTATATTTCTCAGTGAATTTTTCCCCATCTGCTTTTACAAATATACATGTTCATTAAAAGGTTTTTTTAATAACTACATTGGAAGAATTCAAAATTTTATTATCATTATTTTTAATTAATTAAATTTTTTTTTAAAAGTCTTTGCGTTTTTATTTGATACTTTACTAAAATTGTTTATTACTAAGTTATATATTATAATTTTAAATTGTGATTACTTATCTAAGTGTTGCATATTTTAAATACAATTTCATTAAAACAAAAATTGTAAGTTATAACTATCTAAATCTAAAAAATTTAATTTGAAATTTGCTTAGTTAAATACACTTTTTTTTTGTAACATACATGTTTGAAAAAAAAGATTATTTGGTGTAACTATACTTTATAAACATTGTACAACCAATAATTTTAATTTTTTAACCATTTACCTATATAAATAAAATACTATAATGATAAAAACTTATTTATTAATATTAAATCCCTAACTGATTACATAGGAATCTGGACAAATTTGTAGCATTATATCATATGATTGGCTTATGCTTGAATGTGGATAAATGTAACATATTGTCCTTTTATTGAACTCAAAAACTTATTATACAATTATAATTTTGATAATATATTATTGTCTTGTATAAATTCAATAAATAATTTAGACTTTGTCTATAATTAGTCCCACATATTGATACTATTATAATTAGGCAATATGTGTTTTTGTATTTGTTTAGATGTGATATAAGATTAATTTCAACTCCTTCATCTTGTTTAGTGACATTATATCGTATGCTAGTTCAATATTTGGTTGGATATAGTTCTATAGTATGGTTTCCATATACTAAAAAATACATCAATCAAATAGAACAGGTTCAGTACAGGTTTCTAGCCTCTACCAGAGTTATACTTAATATTTAATATCTCAGACACCATTATGGTCCTATTTAAGCTAAACTTACCTGTATTTAAAAATAGACATAATCAACTTTAAATTAATTTAAAAAAAAAATTAATGTAGGTAAAACTGATAACCTTAAGATACCCAAAAAGATAAATTTAAAATTGAAGGGCGTAACTACTAGGTCAAATGATATTTAATTACATACCTACCCGATCTATTTCATTTTGTTTAAATAATCCATTAATAAGAGTAAAAAAGATTTAAAGTCCTACATTGATTATATTAATTTACTCTAATAGTTACCACTACTTATTTATCATTTACATATATTATTGTTTGTAAACTATAACTATTATAATATTTATATTGCCAATCTTTATCAGTTATTAAATTATATTATATCTAATTCATGTAGCTTATTTTTATATTCCTCTTATAATATATTATATTATGTTATTTAATTACAAAATATAAATATATTATTTTAAAAATGTTTATAAAAAACAGTTGGTAAGATAATATTTATGTATACATACAAGTGAACAATATCTAATACAATTAAATTAATTAAATTATTACACATAAATGGCTTCTTAAAAGCATAAATCAATATAGGTACTTGTATGTTGTTTAAAAAAAAAAGATACGATACATTTTACAAATAATCTTCTTAACTTTTGAGAATACTTGTCGTTAAGTTTATTATGTTTGTCTTTCACACTTTAACATACAGTCATATGGCTTAAGTTTAGACAACTTTTAAGTTATTTTAAAACATTTATTTTATGCGTTATTTTTATTGTAGCACAAATTTAGAAAAGTAAAATATGGTACCTAGGTTCTAATATTAAAAAAATATTTCTTATAAATAGTTATAACATATTTTTATTTCAATTTATATACCCTAATATAGAAGAGTATTATTTGAACATGCATAAAGACATTTTCAAAAAATCAACAAAACTATTAAAAAAACATGCATCCAAAGTTACACCTCAGTCTGAACTGATACCTTATGACTAGTTAATTCAGTAATTTCAGAATAATAATTCTGCTTTAGATACATTACCGTATGAGCTTATTGACTTCTAATGGAACTCTCTTTTCCATAAACCATATTTATATTAAAGTTATTAGAGAAGTAGAAACTTAATTAAAATGTAAAATAATGAAGTTTAACATTATATTTTAAATATTGGTTATTCATAGATCATTTAAAAATATAATACGTATGACATTTTCATTAAAAAATATTTAATATTTTAAAAAATATTTTTCACAATAAATACTGATTTTAGATTTACCACATTAATTAAATGTGAGATAAAATGTTTGATACTTTACATCAGTGATTACTCAAGCTATTGTGTACTAATATTATTTTAAACGTAACAGTACATTGGCTGATGGCATATGTTGTTTTGGAGTACAATCAATTTGTGTACCATATCTATATTTATTATATCAAACCTATAGTGATAATTAGTATACTGACAATGCGCCATATACCGTTAATTATTTTTGGTACTTATATTATGCATATAAAAGTTGTTTTTACTGACAACCTACAATTCTTTATGTACCATCTTACTTAAACCACATAAATCACTATTGCTTTAAATTTAATGTATGTGTAAATGTATTTAATTTACAATAGATATGTGTTTAATATAACTAAAAAAGTTGGACATGTTAATTTATTGTTTATTTATTAATTTTTAGAATGAACTAGAAAAACTAGATCCCAGAGGTCGTACTCCTTTGATGTTAGCCATAACATTAGGTGACTTGGAATCAACTAGGTTATTAATAAACAGAGGAGCTAATGTCAATGTAAAGAATGATGAAGGATGGACTGGTAAAATAAATATATATTTAGTATATCAATTTCTGTTTGATAACATTTTAACTAGCTTATATTATTTTTATAGCATTGCAAGAAGCAATTGCTACAGGTGATCCGGAAATGGTTAAGCTTGTAATGGAACACAGAGATTATCAACGTCATTCAGATCGAGCTACTGATGTTTCAAAACTGTTAAAGCTACTTGAAGAATCGCCTGATTTCTATGTAGAAATGAAATGGGAATTCATTAGTTGGGGTTAGATTCTTAATTCGATTAATTTATTATTTTGAATAAAATGTATAACATTATTTTATTTTTAGTTCCACTAGTTTCAAGAATGTGTCCAAGTGATACTTATAAAATATTTAAACAGGGATCTAATGTGCGAATTGATACCACATTATTGGGTTTTGACCAGGGTAATTGGGAACGTGGAAATTTGAGTTACATATTTTTGGGTCAAAGTAAGTGAAATTGGTTATTTTTATTTATGTGCATGGCTTATGTCTATTATGTTATGGTATTACAGCTGCAACGCTTTTCAAATCAGAACGAACATTCATATTTCAACTTAAAGAAGGTTAAATTTTTCATAACAACAAAATATAACTTATCTAGAATTAATTTTCATTGCTTGATATCTAGTTTTCCAAGCTATAATAGTTTTAATTTTTAATATTAGTTAACGTTTTTGTTTTTAAGCCATGTTATTACATCTTAAGCTTTCTAAGCAATTTTTATTGCATATTAAATTTTATACACCGACCTGAAGTTATTTTTAATATGTAACATTTTGTTAATTTGTGAAATTTCATTATTTGGAAAGTAGTCATAAATTAAAATGTAGCTTTACAAATGTTGTTCTAATTTTAATGATTTTTTGTTGATTATAAATTTGTGTTAATCATTACTTAGTAGACATATATTACACATGTATTACTTAAATTTAAATTACATAAAGCACAAGTCTTCTGATAAAATCGTAATATACTAAAAAACTGAAACTTATTAAATTATATATACTATTATAATATTAAGGTTGTATTATTGGGAATTGACCTTGTATTCTATAAAACAGATTATTATAAATTAATATTTTTTTTTTATTATTAGGTAAATCAGCTACATTTTTAGAAGTAGATCATGAAGCACACAGGGTATATGTAGAAGAAATACAAATGATACCTTTAGATCAGGGTATTGAAGTGATGCGTCCATCAGATGATACAATAGCCAGCAGATTGTCTGCTCCTATTGTAAGCTTTGATATAGATACTAAAAAAATTAGTTTTGAAAGGTATTCTATGAATATTTTATGAGAAATTTTGAAAAATATTGTTATCATTTTTTTTTTTATATTTTAGAAATAAAAGTGGTATCTGGGGGTGGCGACAAGATAAATCAGAAATAATTAGTGATTATAATTGTAAAGTATTTAATGCTAGTAATGTGGAATTTGTTACCAAATCAAGAACAGAACATATGAATGAAACTGAAAAGGCAAAATTAAACAATACAAAAAATCCTATTCAATCAATTTTAGGCTCAAGTGAAGAAACATGTGTAAGTTAATACTAGTTTTAAGTTTTTAATTACATATTTTATATTGAAAACACTGCTCCTTAGCCAGTTAAATCAGAACTTGAAGTTACTATGGCTGAATATTTTGACGAATTGGTTGATATTAAAGGCAAATATATACGGAAGCCAATTGAGCAAACTACAAAAGTTACAAAAATTAAGGTAAGTTTATACATTATGTTTAGTATAAAATCATAAATTAAAAAATTTTCAGGCTAACTTATGGCTTAGTGAAGATTACCCACTTAGTTTGAAAGAACAGATCATGCCAATCGTTGATTTAATGGCAATTACAAGTTCTCATTTTGCCAAACTAAAAGATTTTATTGAAATGCAGCTCCCATCAGGATTTCCTGTTAAAATTGGTATTAAGTCTGTTCAAATAAGTTAAATAATGAATACTTAAATGGTTATTATTTTGTAGAAATACCACTGTACCATATTTCTAATGCCCAAATTACATTTGGTAATTTATTTGGGACAGATAAAGCTATAGAAGGTGTTCAAACATTAGACTCTGATGGAAAAATGTTCTGCGTAGTTGAAGATTCTGTATTTTTTCCACCCAGAAATTATGTAGTTCTTGGTAAAATATAATTTTTTATACAAACAAATGATATATATTTATATTAATTAAATTGTTATTTGTTTAAGGTGCTGAACAAAGACGTCAAATTGGTATGGACAATGATGAAGAACTACTTCAATTTGCTGTTCGACAAAGTCTTTTAGAAACTGGAGCTGAAGAAGACCAAGTAAGTTGTTATAATCTTATTTTTTTTTACGTTTACAAAAGTAATATATTAATATTTTTCTAAAAAAGGTTGATATTTGGGAAGCTTTACAAGTTCAACGACCAAATACTCCCAATGACCTCTATATTGATCCAGCTGATGAGGAATTACAAAGGTACAAATATAAAATATACACACTTTATCATACATATTTATCAATAAAAATGTATTTAAACAGGTTACCATTTAAAAAGAGAGGACAATAAAATGCTTAATTCCTCTAATTTGAACCTAAAATTTAACTGTCCTTGGACCAAGTTATTTAATATTTTAAAAATTGGTTATTAACTTATTATCCAACTAATACATTTAGTGTAAAATGATACCTTTGCTTGGCTTGTATGTATATTTAGTTAATTTCCTTGTAGAGCAATCCATGCAAGTTTGACCGAGTGTACATTTGTGCCTGCGGTTTCACAATCAGATGCCCCAGATTTAGTTGACAATGCAATGGCTGATGATGCAGATGCCGATCTTAAAGCAGTGTTGAGGTTGTCAATTGAAGAAAAAAGACAGGCTGAACTACAGGTACAAATGGAAGAAGAAATGTTAGAAAAAATTTTACAACTATCTCTGACCGAAAAATAATGTATTTTTATTTATTATAACTTGTTATAATACTGTTATACTTTTTATGTCCCATTAAAAATGTAAAAAATAATAACAAATTGAATGACAATTGTAAGATGGTAAATTAACAATTATAAAGAGTTTAAATTTAGATATATTTTTATATTACGGAAGTATTTTTGATTTAAATACGAGTATGTGTAATATAATTTGACTAAAATGAGTAATTGTATGTTTAGTGAATCTATAGCATCTTACATTCACCTCGCCAATTGTCAGCTATTTTTATTTTATTAAAGTTTATTGTTTATATCTTCTTTATGAGAAATGCGTTTACATGTAGTGTATACTTCCCATATGAGAGTAACCTCAGATGATAATCGATTATTGTTGAGTTTGGTCTGTTCAGGATCTTTTATTAAATTGGTATTTTTGACTTTTATTGTTATATATTGTTTCCAACAATCAGCCTCCTTTAAAAAATTGCTTAACTATGCTAATCTTAGTAAACTGCAAGATAGGCGGTTATTGGAATAATAAAGTGACTCGCCCAAGAACGTAACATTCGGCCCACATGAACTATACCCATTATTCTTGCTATATTCGGAGGTCCGTCACCTGAAGTTACTATTATATGAGACAGAATTTATAAATATTATATATATATATATATATATATATCCAAACAATGTATTTAAAACACTTCTAATTTATTATTTTTGTCATTAGATAAAATATAGCATTGTTGAAATTCCTTTTTAAAATATTTTTCTTATGTTTCATATTTTTATTTATAGTAAAATATGTATATTATTATAAGTAATTCACCTTGTATTTTAATAATTTTTAACAATAATTAATTATTTGTTTATAACACCCAAATGTATTTTTCACTTATTTAATTCTTACCGTGAGTCAATTTTACAGCAAAATTCTTAAAATGGTTTAACCTAAAATACCTATTAGTATAACATTATTGGCTTGCTTGTTACAATATTTATCCTAAGCTTCTGAGAAAATTATTTATTAAATGTCTATATTTTCCATCATGTTTGATCTAAAATTTATTTATGATTGATTCATATATAATATATATATATATATATATATATATATGCTTTTGTTAAACTATTTTGTAATTCTATTTATTACTTGTATACTCATTATTCACTATCCAATCCTATTTGTATTGATTTTTTTTAATGTACTCAATTACTTTAAAAATATATAATTATGTTTATTTATTATTATTAAATATTAATTTAACCATTTTATATTTATATATATAAAAAAAGAATATTTAATGTAGCTAGTCAGAAGTTAAGTCACTATGATCTTTTGTGTTGTTGAATATATTAAATCATGTACCTAATATAATACATCTTTAATGTTGTAATTTATTTTATACCATTAATGCTTAATCTGAAATCTTATGCATTATTGATTAGTATTAATTACTATATTACTAAGTATAATAAAGATACTATAATGTAAAATTACTAGATGTCTGATTATATAAGAAGATAGTACTATAGTAACTAGTAAGATATTGAAAATCACTCTTGAGAATAATCACTGATCATCATTAATCTGTCGCCAAATCTATGAAGTGTGGTATGATGATTTCATTAATTTTACCTATCTATACATATTTAAGTACTATAATTCATTCTCTTACTGGATGACTAAAAAGTTTTTATATATTACTATAATGGTACTACAGACTCATGGATTTTCCGAACTGATTTACTAGGAATGATACAAATTATTATAGCATAGTTAGAATAATACCCCGGAGTTATTGTCAAAACATGATATTTTAACATGATAATCAAGATCACGATTATAGGTATATATAAAAAAAAAAACAAGCATTTTTTATGTTCCAATTTTGTGATGATACTATTTAACTTTTTTCACAGAGATGTTTCAAATACTCTCCTGAGTGTCACCACATTGCCCGATTTTTCATTATTTTTGTCTGAGAGGAGGGAGAAGGGGGTTTTTATTTAAAAGTTACCGTTTTTTTAGCGTATTATTTAATTAATATAACGATTTCTTTTTCATAAGAGTGTACCAAATGAGCCTATGAATTAATCACTCTTATTATTATTAATTTCATTTTATTAGTCATTTTAGTTATAAATATCATAAATTAAGTTAAATTATAAAAAGTATTATGTATTAAGTGACTAGGCTTTAAAAAGTTTAATTATAATAAAAAAACAATAAATATACGAAACAATTATTTAACACACGAGCAAAGCCGGGTTATTCAACTAGTATAATATATGCATATTTTGAATTTTATTAAAAAGTTAATTGGCCTTGCAAACTCAAGTCTCAAGACAACTTATATCCAATGTATCGATTACTAAATTATTGAAGTATGGTGTATTTGATGTAGCTACCCAATATAAATGAAAATAACACGACTACAACTTACAAGAGTGCTCATAAAATTATAGGACTTTTAGTCTTGGAAAAATAGTATAAGGAACCGGGAACATCATATAATACATATTTGTTATCATAGAGTCCGAAGAACAGTATATTCATTATTAAGATAGTCAAATTTACCATAGCCATTGGGTTTTAAGCGCCCCACGCCTATTATAGTAGGTACACGATCGTATTATTTTTATTTTATTTAACTGCACAAATTAACTTTTATTAATTATTTACTCAAATCCTGAATATCATAATTTGTGTTTGCCTGTTGAATAGCATGTTACAATGATTTAGAAATAGAAGATGGATATAGGAACTGCTCGACTGCTCATGTTTTTATAAAACTTTTTTATAAGCCGAGCACGTGGAGGGTGCATGGTATCTCCTTAGCGTACACCTAGCTTATCGGTAGAGCTATATGCACCAAAGACGGAAAGCAGTGAGTATAGCCTGCTGTCCAAGTGGTCCGACCAGCACGGCGAAAGATGCGTGCACAATCCAATTCAAAGGTACGAGGAAAACACGCGAGCCTATCCGGTGCTCGTGGTCCTTAGACGATGTGCGACCGCGACCGACCGGACGTCGCTCGTAAACCTTCGCATCTTTTGAATAGCGCATAGCGCTAATGAGTAAAGTAAGGTACGCGATTGTAGCTGTCAGGCACCATACTGGGAGTCCTTGCTCCTTGTACTTTGTTTAATAATTGTTTATACAATCATAGTTTAGTGTCAGTCAATAAGTACAGTCAAAATTACAGTAAGGTACTAGAGTGTAGATTGTGGTTAAAGGTCAAACCTATTTACTTATGAACAACTTTATTCACTATTTATTGCAATTTGATGAAATATAATATTTGTTTGTATCTACATTTTATATACTTTATAAAATGAATTTAAACTTATTAATCACTTTAACAAATAAAAAACAAAATTGTTGAGTATAAAAATTCTATATAGTTGTACCTATTATGCTTTATAAATGTTTAATTGTTCAGTTTAATGTTTAAATTGTTTATAGTAGTGGTCGGTAACCAGCGGCCCGCGCCGCTATTGTATACTGCCAGCTTTAAATTTTAGAACAATGAAATCAGACATTTCATTATTTTAATGTTTTAGACAGTTATTTTTTATTTTAATAAATAATTTAAGAATGTAAATTTTTTTTTTGGTCCGATTCGCGAACTTTTTTTAATTTGTGAATGTGGGTAAAGAGTCCAAGAAGGTTGCTGACTTTTGGTTTATAGCACGATATAGGTATGTACTGTCAAGTGTCGACAAAAAAAAATATTAAGTATCTATATATCTATGTTTGTTACTTAATTTATTAGTTATTGGAGTTATTACATAATTTTCTGTATCTATAATAAATAAATATTTTTCTATGCCAAATAAAAAAATAAAAATACTTTAATTGGTATTAATTACTTTATGTTGTAGTTTTTTTTTTGGAACAAATGATATATTGTAATAATTCAGCCACCTGTAAGTAGGTGATAAATAATATAAACTTAGTACATATTACATACTATAAAATACACACGAGAATGTAATTAAGTAAACAGACATTGTCTGTAAGAAAAATAGCTTATATGAATTATAAATTGTTATTGGTATATAGTATATGGCCATATGGGTACCTATATGGACACTAGTACAGGTACAACGTGGTCAACATGTATATGTACGCTATTATATCTATGCTGGAACACAAAAGCTAGTATCAGAAACAAAAATAAACTGTCAAAAATGCTATTATATATAGGTTTAAGTTACACAACAATATTACTGATGAATGATGATGGATAAACGTCAATAAAGTAGGTAGACAGGTACCTAATAAATTTAATTATTATTACAATATTGTATAGAATATATAGAGCATCAATAGTTACTAAATAATATAATATAAAACAATCATTAATAATCATAAATTATTTATGATGGCAAAGTTTGGGTCGTGGGTACAATAGAAGAGTTCTACGTTCAAATTTCTTGTCTTACTATGACATTTTCTAATGTCATATTTACCTGGCCTGTCTGATTAAAAAATACAATCCAGATAACGGTTTAGGATGTTTAGGTTATAATTGACACGTGTCAGTAAAATTATATTTTTAAAAAATATAAAAGTATAAAATGAATGAATCATAATTTCTATACATACCTACTACTACTATTATATAATATACCTATAGCGTTATTCAATACATATCAAACCTTATAAGACTGCCGGTCTCATAAAACGCGTGTGCAGTGTAGATATACCTATAAAATATATCATATTCAGGTAGGTAGGTAGATATTAACATATTCAACAGCCAATATTTATCGTTTTAATCCAGTGCGGCTAAAATAGAAGTTTTCCATACAGTTTACTATAATTACGTCAAAATTCAAAAGGGATGCATTATTCATACAATACTTTATGTATAAATTCCAGTTGATGTATGTTCATGGTCAGGTAGTGCGTGTTACTACCTACTTATCAATGTTGGTTTTGAGTGTTAACTATTGAGTTAAGGTATATAAAGTTATTAAAAAACACGGCAATATGCTGTAGTGTAAATGCCTAATTTAATTCACTATAACCTCTGCAGAGGGGTGTAATAGTCGAATAAAAACCATTTGTACTGCAGGTAGGTTCAGATTAAGATCTACAGTTCCCGTAGGTTGTAAAAAGTTTGGTGCCACTATTTCATCAATTCTTTGTAAAACTACTTTGTTTAAATTAAAAAATATAATATTGTACTTTTTTTTTAAATTTTTCAATTAAACCCATCAATACTCAACTTGGAACACCGTATGATGTAATGCATAATACGATTTGGCATTAGATTAGTCACAGGCCAAAGTCGTTATCGTGTAAACACCGCGCTCGTCAAATCCGAAAGGATCTGTTAAAAATTAATATATTATTGTAGTGTATTTTTTTATGTAATGTTCGAATCGTAAAATAATATATTCATCTTACCGTGTTACCGTGACCCTGAATTAAACGTTTTAAACTCAAAATATTTACTATTTTTATTATAATGCTCCTGAACAAAAAATAATTACTTTTCTTTATTTTGATCCAAAATTGTATCAATAAAATTTAATACTTCAACCAGGGTTTTTTTAATGATTTTTACTGACTGCACAAACAATATTTTCTCCACTCTTCTAGATTTTAGTAAGGAATTAAACTGAATACAAATATCGCCCATGATACAACAAAGTAACAATTTTCACTATACAATTACTTTTCTCACTGTACAAAATGTGTCTCACCGCACACTAAAAAAAGCTTGATTTCAACCAATAATTATGCTTCAATGCTAAATACTTAATGTATTTATTACTGACTTTTCCTCTTTTATGATTGATCTCAAACAGGATTCTATAATTTTAAGACCAGAAAAACCTCTATCTCTTGAGTAGTTAAAACTGCTGTAATTAAGATACGCATAATTATTTTTAAATTTGGAAACGTACACTCTAATTTGTCGCTCTTGATATATACTTATTATAGAATTTAAGTTAGAAAAAATAATACACTCATTTGCAAATAAATTTGAATTTTCATTATCATCAATAAAATATATTCATTACATCTAGGGGTAATGTTACTATTATTTTGTTTGAAAAAAATATTTAATGTATCCTTCTTTTTTTTTCTTTTAATTTCACGTTTTCTACCTTGTGTTCCACTATTATGATTTATGATGTTATTGGTTTGGTCCGTTAAAATATTAGATATTAGATGATTTTGCATTTATGTGGTCTACGCAAATTTCGAACACAAAACAATGTGTAAGCTGCACTACTCACACTAGTAAATAAAACCTTTATTACAATTTACAATAAAAGTGGCATACAGACGTTTTTCCGGTGCTCACGGCGCGTGACAAAAATACTCATACAAAATATCAGCGACATGTAATGATTGATGATGACAGAATCGGATTGATTCAAGTCACTCACATATCGTCACTACTCAAGGTTGAAGGCGTTGCGCCCGCATAATAATTATAGTGGTCTGCGGCTACACACACTACGGAATCGGTGCGCGACCGGTTCTACGGAAATACATCTTCGTAAAAATAAAACGCTTTTGTCGATAATCAAAGACCGCTTGATAAAACGTGTGATACCGGTCTTAATTTACGATTTCAGAATTTATCGATAATATTTTAACAAAAATAATATCGAGAGCAGTACGCGGTATCCCTAAATCCGTAGTTGTGTGGGTTGCAGCACGCCTTAATCTAAACCTGGCTGCAGGGTCGGACGGTTCACCATCAAAATTCAAAATACCTAATCGGTATGAATCAACTGGAACTGTATGAATCGGCCTCAAAAAACTGACACGATCGGACGAATATAACATTATATTATGAAATCGGCTTCGATTTGCTTCGGTCCAGCCGGTGATGTGCTCATTGTCATCCCGGTCAGTCCATCTCAGACCTAACCTAACCAATACTGTAAACAGCGTATATGCCTAATACCTATTTATAGATCTATTCCACAAATTATTCTACAGGTCATCTGTGTTACCCACGACATACCCACAACCGTGGTTAGTTATCGTCTGCGGCCGCGTCTTATCGAATACATTTCCTATACATTTTGTTTTTCATAATAGCGACATCGTGCCGTACGCCATCATGTACGACTTTTCAGATATCCTGTTGAGAGTGTGGCAATGCCTGTTAATCGCACCGGTGACACTGCATCGGAAACCGGCCGACGGTGGCGCGCAACCTCAGTCGCATCACTACGTGTTCAACGTCTGGTGGTACGCGTTCAACTTGGTCGTGTTGGCCGCGTGCCTGGCCAGCGGCGTGTGGACCGTAGCGGAGGATACGCGAGCGGCCATGGCTGGCCGGTCGGTGCGCATACAGAACACGTCCTCGGCCATCGTCACCGCGCTCCAGGTGATGCTCCAGTGTTTGGTGTGCACGCTGGCGGTCGCGTGTTCCGCGGACCGGCACGCTATGCTGCTGGACATCGAGCGGCACCTGAACCGCACAGACGCCGTGCTCCGGGTGTCCGCGGGCCAGCCGGTGGCCAGGTACACGCCGGCGCTGGTCGCGTTCCACGCGGCTCTGTACGCCGTTGACTGTTACTTGTGGTATGCGCTCAGCCCGACCACCTGGATGTACTGCGTGTGCTACGTGTACATGTCCATCGACCTGGCCACCATGCTCATGTACGCGCAGATCGCTTGGAGCATCGGTCGCCGGTTCGAAGACATCAACGTTGCGATCGAGTACAAGCTCATGGGTATCCAGACTAACGTGGCGGCGGCGTCCGATCGCAACCGCCACGGCAATGGCTACCGGCCCGTGCAACACGTGTGGACGTTTGCCGGCCACACCGCGGTCGCCGTGCCTTCTAATCCCGTGGCCCCAGCCGACTGCCAATACGGTACGAGTATAGTATTAATTTATTAGTACATATGCCTAAAGTGAATAATATTGAGTATAAATTACTAATACAAACACGCCTTAAGAGGACGCTAAACCCATATGCACATATACGTGTTGTTTCATCCGTCTTACAAACATAACAAATTTATATTTAGTATAGAACCAATTTATTGGGTGTTGTTAGCTTTTTAGCATAAGAGTGAATTGACTATTTAATCAAAGTTAAATATAACAACATTGTATATACCTAGGCGTTGACTTTTTCGAAATTTTAATTTTTGAGCAAAATACGAGTATTATAAATATTAGGTACAAGTTAAAATACTCACAAGTCACACATAGACATCTAGCTTAAAAATTAAAATGTAGGAAAAGTCAGCACTCAAGCACAGATAATTGTTCTTATCTTTAACTTTGATAATATAGGTAAATTCACTCTAATATTAACGCTATAGCAACACACAATTAGTTCTACTGAACCCAAATTTGCTATGTTGCATCTTGCATGTTTGTAAAACAGAACACGAAGAAAACATATTATGCGTGTGTAGCTTCATCTCAAAAATATGATATAGATCAGGGCAATCAGGCGATCATGGGTGGCAAAGTAATTGCACTTGTGCCAAAAGTGACATATTGGCTATATTTTTGTAGCATGCTAAAATATTTTATTTCATAGTTTAATCTTATATTTGGTGAAAAAAAATTGTTTATTATTTCTAAAAAAAACTATAATTATCATCAATTATGAAAGTTAGAACTCACCGCGTCCAGACATAATATTTTTTACTCTAAAAGCAGTTGGTTCATTCCAAATAAATTCAATTTTTGCATCAACACATACTTATAATATATATATAATATGTGAGTTTATTTTTCACAGTGTACTGTTTAAAGTCAAAACAGAGAAATAATACATTATTGGAGGCTAATTGCTAATGCTGCTTGTTTTTCATTAGAATATCCAAGACTAATAAAATACATAATTGGTTTTAAAATGAGCACGCTGAACTTTTTTAAGACCCCTATTATCTTGAAAAAATACTGTGTATAATATATTCCAATGGGCATATACTATTGGATCGCGTATTTTTTTCAAAACTATGATACAACATTTTGCACATGACACGAAATAGGTTCGTTACCTCTGGGCCCTGATATATGGATGCTATACTCGTATACTCGTATTAAATTGAAATAATACCTTTTATCGGAGAGGAAGAATTATACTTATGTTGCGTGTTAATAGCAATGATAATTAATGTAATGAATTGGTACATGGTACGAGAACTTAGTTACTATTGTAGCTATACATGTATTTAATTAATATAAGAGTGCAGTTATTTAATTATTCTTGGAAATATTTCAAAAGTTTGTTTTTATTATTTGATTCTGGATTATTTACATCTGAAATAGTTCCTGTTTTAGTAATTAAGCTCTTTTATGAATTTATTCATATTTATATATTTATTCTATTTTTGAATACTTGGCCAATTTTTGAATTAGCATCTTGTGTGCGTTGTCAATACCATAAAACCTGGCACAGATACTTATAAAGTATGGTCTTTAATTTTTTAGTACTGATATTTTTTGAATGAGGCGTAAACAGACTTGTCCATAGGCTACAATGTATTTGACCCAAAAATATAATAAGGAACTATTTATTAATCTATATTATCCATTTATATATTTAGAAACATTTTTTAATAACATTTAACAAGTATTTATTTTGATACTATTGATGTATAACTTAAAATTTACTTGTATATAAAAGTATATCAGGTATTGTATTATAAAACAAATTTGTAGGTAACCGTTACCTACTTATAATATTCTACGTACTCATTGGGTCACCGCTATTTTGCTGCCATACCTAGTAGAATTTATTATAAAAATTAAATGACACTATAGGATTATTAGTCCAGCCTCGTGAGAAACATAATATATACAAAAGTATATAATAACATGTATTATATTATAAATATATGTAATATTTATATATTATATAAGCCAATTTATACAGATGCCTATATGTATATGTGGCTTCCTTAATATGTCGATGGATTATGTATTAAAGGTAATAGAAAGCGTGAAAGTTTGTTTTAATTTTTTCATATAGGTTATCAACCTCTGTGCATGACATATGATAACTATATAAGTAACACTTTTAATTTAATTGGTAGGTATCAGTGTTTCGCGCAACTAATTCATATTACAAATATATAGTTTAATACACAGTCGTGGTGAGGGGTGATAGGTCACCAATCTTTTTTTTTTTTACCAAGAACCGTGAAAAACAAAATTTTGTAGGATAAAAAGAGTGATAATATGGTATGTGGTAGACTGTAGGATATAGGATTTTGGAAAGTATAGGGAAAAACGTATTGTTAGCTAAAATAAATATTATACATCAATACATGCTATTATAGTGTGATGCGTCTTCGACGATGGTAATCAGTTAAGTGATCGTTATAGAGTATAGATTGAACTATATTATTAGATAGGTATATACTATATAAAATAATGGAAAAAAACGTGGTTAAAATTATTTACCTAGCGTGTATGGTTATTGATATTTATGCATACAATTTCCACTTGTATTTAAATTTTAATTTGGATTTTTGAATAAAAAATAAATATATTAAGTAAAAAATGGTTCTGTTATAATTTTAGTAATTTCCAAATAATTTTGTATTGGTGTACCTGTCTCCGTGTGTATTTTCATAATTACTTTTTTTTTATAATTTAATGACAAATGAATAAATGATCTATCTTATTATTATGTTAAGCCTGATTGAGGATTTGAGGTAAATAAGAGTTAAGATAGGTACGAAAATATAAATTCGTTTATCTATTACTAAATTACCCGAACAATCAATATTTTCTAATATTCCACAAAAACGAGTATATATTTATACTTAATATTTTATTTTTTGTTATTTATAGATCCGAAAAATGTTTCAATCGCAAAATTACAAGATCTTCACTGGAGTCTTTGTAATAGTATCAAAATAGTCAATGATAAATTTGGGTGGCAATTACTTTTACAGTTGTTTTGCAATTGTGTGCAACTAATTGTGACTCCATATTTTATGATCATAAATTTATTTTATCCGGTGATTTATGGTTCTACAGATATCAAATTCATTTTGATCCAAGTTGTTTGGGTGTTGACCCACTTGAGTCATTTATTATTAATTGTATTACCTACATCGTACGCTACTAGAAAAGTTAATAAGAAATACTTATTCATCATAAAAACTAAATATCTAATAAATTGATGGTAAATTATAACGTTGTGTATTACACAGGGTGAAAAAACTGCCGAGATCATATGTAAATATCTAACTATTGATATTGAGCCCGGTGATATAAAACAGGTATCTATAAAAAATATATTAAATTTATATATTAATAGTACAAATGCCAAATTATAATCAATCATTCTGATTCTAAATATAATAGTCGTAAAAAGTATTTATGATATTCTGTGTCTAAAGCGAAAATATTAGATCTAATTGTAGATCTTATTAAGGCCTTTTGTTACAATGATAGCCGATAGGTATATTGATTACATTTACTTAATATATGATATATTTTTTGTTATTGTTAATTAATTATTTAATTTGCACCTCATACAATTAAGATAATTTTAACGTATTTATTTTAAATATTTTGGCAAATTAACAGAATTGTAAATTTACACGCAAGTACGCAAAAATAGTTTTTAAAATATTATCAGTATAGGTATTAGGTAGGTATAATTTATTATAGGTAAACTTTATATTTTCTGTTTTTCAGTTAGAAATATTCGTTCTACAATTGCAAAAGTATGCAATCGATTTTTCAGCTTGCGGAATTGTAAATTTACATCGATCCACTATTACAACGGTAAAATAATATATGTTCATGCCATATTTAGATTTAATTACAAGAACTGTTTATAGATTTATAATTGTCTGCAGTAATGTGTTAATGGGGGAGGGGTTAAGTAAATTATTGTTACTAAAAAATATAATAATATAATATTGTTAAATCTTTATGTATAAAGGTTCTAAAACTTTAAAATTCTTTAACTTATAACTGGCGGAAAACAAAAAATTTATTTTTGGTGAAAACTAATGACACCCATTTTTTTTTTTTTTTAACGTAATAATTTTTTCTAAAAATGACTTCTTATTTTATAATCATCACCGACGACTATATTTTAATCCGCTCAAACCACAAAAAAAAAACGATGTTAAAGACACTAACATTGATTTTATATAATATTATGATCTTTTTTCATTGTGAACAAAATAATTGTATTTTGATATTAAATGATCTTTTATTTTACTATATTACATAGAAGATACTCAATTTTTTATTTGTTCAAATAATTTTAACCCTTTAATAACAAAATTATTAGTACCTATCTTTTTGGTTTTTCTCGTATTATTTTTATAGTTATTTTGTGTATAAAAATGTAAAATTTCCTCGTTACATTTTTATCCCACCTAAACCACATAGCATACCCAATTTATTATTATACTTAGATTACCTAGATTTTAATGTAATAATAGATACATATTTTAGATTATCGGAACCGCACTGACGTATTTGGTGATCTTAATTCAATTCCAAAACTCCGACTAAAAAAATCAATAATAGCTAGTACTGGTAATGTATTACGATGTAAATTCGCCACGATCGTTTTAACGCACAGGTATATTGCCTATAATTATGATACATAGCTATGTAGGTATATATTTGACTATATAAGTGTAATATAAAATAGCATAGGTATTAAATTGTGTTTGCCGTCTAGATTACATATTGTCGCACTAGCTGTCGCGTTCGTATAGTGTATGCCATAAATAATATAACTATAAAAACAATTTATACTAATGTATAGTAATGTTAGATACACTATTATCGTGTCACTCGTATACTTGTAATAAATTGTGTTTCCCGTTTATGTTTCACGCATATTTTATTGTAGCTTGTAAACAATAAAACAAATCATCGTAATACGTTTCAGTAATAGGTATACCTGGCAGTACAATATACAGCTTATATGGGAATCGTATAATATAACCTTTTTTTATGAAAACTCAATAATAACGTTGCCGAAATATATGATATAACCTCATGTTTTTAGTTTTATTTTTTGTTTGTGCTATACAATAAGCCATCGTTGCCTTTGCATGTTTTCCTCGCCTTATCTATAACCACCGTCCATCGCTGTCGAAATCTTTCCTTTGTTCGGCTTTTTATTGGGCTTCTAATCAAGGAAATTTCGTATACGACTTCCGCAAAGTTCCTACTCCATTCCTATGTATTTATATAATATATACACACATATTATACATTTATATATATCGTTAAAATAATTATTTAAATCTAATAATACGTTAGATGTTTCACGCATCCAAAGCGCTGACCATCCTGTGGCGGTTGACCGGGTTGGGGACGCTGTCGTTGAGCAGCTCACCGCCGCCGCCGTCGTCCCGTCTGTCGGTCGTGTACGCAGCGACCGTTTACTCGGCGTACGCGTACCTGTGCTCGGTACTGGCGTCCGAACGGCTGAGCGCGTACAGGCGGCACGAGAGCGGTACGTTTCAGGTCCACGTGATCCGGGACACGAACATGGCGTTGCTGTTCGTCGCGTCCACGACTGTTTACTGGTGTACGGCCGCGTACCGTCGTCAACACGTCCAGGTGTACGCAGAACATGCGGCTGTGATGCGCCAGCTATTCGGCACCGCGGCTCCGGTCGCCCGCGCCATGGACGCGTACTGTTGGGTGCTGTACGCGCCGCTGGTCGCCGCCCTGTCGTTGGACGTGCACCGGTACGCGGGTCCTACGCCCTGGACGTTCGGGGCAGTCTACGTTTGGGGCCATTACGTGCTGCTCACTGGCAACATGCAGTTCGCCATCACCGTTTTCGGGCTGCGGCAGTGTTACCGCGAGCTAAACTGCCGGATGCGGGCCGGAAACGCGGGCCGCTCGCATGATTCCGTCCTGCGCGAGTATGAAACCGCTGCCGCCAAAACGTCGTCTTCGGACGTCCCGTTGCAGGACATCATGTTCATCAGCGGTGAGAACCCAACCGCATGACTATACATCATTACGATTAGCGATTTATTGGTGAAAAGTTCTAGGGTGCACTGTGTACATCTGTTTCGCTGCACATTGGTATAGGCGATAATATAGAGTACAGACGTGCCAATCTTTTTTCAAAATCCAGATTAAATTCCAAGTTTATATTTATGTACTGTAGTCCATGGTGTATATTACCAGTGTCTTTTTACATTGTTATGGGCCGTTGAGGTTCAAATGCTTCCACTAGCCGTGAGTTGAGCAAAAGAA
Organism: Rhopalosiphum nymphaeae; assembly: GCA_036289425.1. Classification (NCBI taxonomy): domain Eukaryota; kingdom Metazoa; phylum Arthropoda; class Insecta; order Hemiptera; family Aphididae; genus Rhopalosiphum; species Rhopalosiphum nymphaeae. Next base: position 4,588,765 of record JAZAQC010000021.1, on the reverse strand, counting down.
TTTTTTATCGCTTCATTCAAAATTAATATTATCTTTAAACCGAATTTATCAAAATTAGGTACAAGTAGTTTGTACTTTAAGCAAGTTGATTATAGATATTTGTTGTAGTATTTTACTAATTACAAAAAACACGAAATTTGTACGTAGTTATACATGACTCATTTTACAAGGGATAATTTGAATTTTCTGAAGCGAAAAAATTCTTTAAAATGTTCACGCAACACACAGTATTATATTATATTATATTATTTATAATAGTAACTCTACTATAATAATATGATTATAAATTATAAATAATAAATTAATAAATAAATAAATTATAAAATCATACCTACATGGTTACACTGTACACATATATGTATACGCATAGTTTGTTATTAATTTTTATTACATATTATACAAAAATAACGAATTAAAAATATTTTATCATAAAATATCGAGTATTTTTGTTAGTAGTTTGGTCTTTAGTTCTCAAAATATTTTTTTTTTTGATTAAAAATTAAAAAAAATAATTAAAGAAAATATTCTGTTTACGTTACTGAACATTTTAATAGTCAATATACGTAACTATATAAAACTATATATAGGCCCACATCGAGTCATATATCATTGTAAATCTAATGAGTAAGTGAAAAAAAAACTATAAAGAAGTAAACCCTCGTGGTCCCATACACAACTGAGTTAGTGATACAACGATTATCATATTATTATTATATTTATGTCTGAATCAGATGGAATAATAATAGGTATGTCTAATATAGGTAGATACGCGACTAGATACTGCAGTGTATTTTAATAGCGATGAATGTCCTAGTTAGTTTCGATCATAGATTATTTATACGATCATTTATATATGTATATTATTCCATAAAATGTCATGGTCTAGTGATTCTGAACCAAGGACCAAACATGAAGGAGGTCAAAATATAACCTATATTATGCATGCGTAAAATATGTTTCACATATTTTTATGCATCACGTTAAAAATATTAAAATTGAATTTCTAATAATTTGTCGATGTCACTTAAAATATTAAGAACCACTATCGTCTATTAGTGACAGTCTGCCCATTATTATGTAGAATATTTAATATTATTAATAACGTGTAGGATTAATTTAATTCTATACAGACTACACTATAAAGGTGTGTACAATATTTAAAAAAAACATATCTTTTGCTTGTCAACTGTCAAGTTTATATTATAAATAAAATATTTTAAGAAATCACTGTTATAAACTTATAAATATTATATATAATTTGTTGATGTATTTTTATTGGATGTACCTTCAGTATTGGAAAAAGTAAATTTGCTTACAATTTTGAAATATTGGTCCGATGTACATTGGTCAATCACACAAATTGTATCCAGAGTCAACAACTTATTTAAATTCCGATTATTCGTATTCTTTCTTTGTGGATTACTACACCTAATGTTAACACCATATATGTTGTCGTTAACTATACTCAATGAGGATATTGACATATTGTGTTACATATTAGAATGTACTTTATGGTTCATTATTCATATTCTTCGAGTGGTTTTGATGATCTACCCGTGTGCTCTACTAGGAGAAGAGGTAAATATATTAATATTAAAATATTACTCATTATAAAATTAATAATTATTAGTGACAAAGGTTAAGTAACCAATGATTTTTTTTTATGTGAAGGCTGCTAAAACACAAATATTACTTGGAAGCTATCTTAATACTGAAATCGATTTATTTGATATAAAAAAGGTAAGAATTATGTGAAAAATGTATAGATTATATTATACATTAATACATAGCTTAACAGTAATATTAATGAATATTGAAGTATTAATAAATATATGTATAATAAATTCGATTAAAAACAATTATTCTTATAATATATGCACATTTTATGATAATATATAATTATATAAACATTTAACATTAAAATATTTCTAATTTCTATATGCCTATAATATACTTTCATTAGTTTCATTACTATATAAATGTATAAATCTATAACGATGATGTTTTTAAAATGAATTATATTAATTTCTCTATAATATCATTATATCAATATAACATTATAACAAGACATTGTAAGGATAAAAAATGTGTTTTTAAAATAATTGACAATAATCTAATTAGTAAAATATATTATGGATAAACTAGGAAGAACTGATCGAAGAATGCTATAGGATAAAAATAAAACGATAATTATAAAGATTCAGCATAAAAAGGATGATTCATGCGGGTTTATTTAAAAATTATGAATAGATAAGTATAATATTTACCGGATAAGCGATGATATCATTGTGATTTTTGTTTATTTGTACATAGTTTAATCTTTAAACTATATACATTTAATATTAGTTTAATAAGTATAGTAGTATATAATATTAATGGTTAGTATCGTAATATATTAAATAATATATAGCTATATAGGGCATAGCCATGTATAAACATTATAATCGTAAATTGTTGTGTATAAATGTATTTAATATAATTTTTAATGACTTTCGCACAGATGATGAGATAACTATTTGAAAATTCATAAATATATTAAAAGCTATAAAGTAAAAGATTATTTAATTTCTATATTATATATTATATATAAGCTGCTTAGTGCTTATAATAAGTATATAACTAAGACAAACTACTAAATAGCCATATGTATTATTACAAAAATTATGTAAGCAAATTGTATTAAAATAATTATTATATTTAATACGTTTAAATTAAATAAATAAATTTATTAGCTTATAATTACCATATATTACAAGTTTACAAAAAATGTTTAAGTAATTTTAAATATTTTTTATATTTGAATACAAAAATCAATGTATTTTTTGTAGATTGAAACTTATGCACAACAGTTAGCGGCCAACACTCCAGAATTTAGTATATACAGTATGTTTATCATAGACAAACAATTAGTTGTTACTGTGAGTACTTATCTAATTATCTATACATTAAAATACTCAAACGTTAAGTCGTAAAATGCATATGTGTTAATTTATTTCTCTAGAGCTAAGATTTATTTTTAGCGTTCATGTTACCTTCACGTATCTCACAATAAGTCCCAAAAAACTCTATAAAATGCGAGGCCCAAATTCTATATGAACCCTGAAATTTATACTAAATATGGGCCTGAATATAATTTATATTACTATATATTAGGCGTATATATACCTCGTTTAAGTAGTAGAAATTAATTCTTTTTAACTAATCTAATTTCAAATAAATGTGATAAATATGTATTTAAATATAGACTTTTTATAATTATATACGGTGGCAAAGTGAGTATAAGTACCACTCTGTTGTACGATAGGTGTCGAGTGTCACTGCCGTCTAACATAGATGAGTTAAATTTGAATTCAATGATATATTATTTGTAAATGAAAAATTATGGCCTGTTTGCCTATATCCGAATTTCTAAGTATATTACATATTATTTTTTTTTGACATTAATATTAGTATTGGATTAAGTATATATTTTACAGTTATATTGGGCATAAAATAATAATAAAGCAGATTAAATTAATTTTTACCGAAAATATTGCATTTTAAAATGTCATTGTATGTATAATATATAATAAAATATGTAAAACTTTTATGTTCCTACAAATTATGTTATACAACTAAAATAAAATAAAAATGAAAATGTCTACAAATAACTCATAAACATTCAAAATATATTGAAAATTATATTATGTATATAAAATAATCAAAAAAATTTAGTTAAAATTTCAATTATCTCAATTACTTGTTTTTTTAATTACAATAAAATATTAAAAGTCATTTGAGAAGAAATAATAAATATATATAAATGTCATAAAAAATTGATCTTCAAATATTCATAGACAATTTATTTTACGTTTTGGTAAAATGTTGATTCTTTTGTATAGGTTTAAAATTTAAAAGCTTATATAAAGAACCTTATTGTATTAAATTTTCAAATCTTAAATGTAAAAATAATTTTTTTTATAAATTTCTAACAACAAAATAATCTGAAAAATTTAGAAATTTCAGGAATTTCAATGCAATTTTAAATTTAGATATTTATAAAAAAAAATATTGTAATTTGTGACTAAGGTATTTATTAATTTGCACAGAATAATTTATAAAGAATTTTGTATTATATTTTCAAGTATTTTTACTCAGTAAATAATTTCTTAATCATATTTATAAACATAAAAACTAAAATAATTGAAAATTAAAAATGTCTATAAATAGCTCAAAAATGTATAAAATATTTTTAAAATTTTATTGTAAATTGAAAATGATAGTATAAATATTTGGTGAATATTTCAATTATTCATTAGGTATTAATTTATGAGTTATACTTAAAACGATTTTGTGAAAAATTCCCGTTTTTCTTTAGCTGTTTTGTTTGTTTTTCTCGATTATTTATTAAGTACTAGGGATTTTTAATTTTTACTATTGTTTAAAATATAAGCTGAATATAATAACCCAATGAAAATTGAGACATTATTTCAACTACTTGTTGTATACACAGAAAAAAAACACGCATTATTCGTTTCGTTCAAAATCTAAAACGTAAATAAAAATAAATTTACAATTTATATTGTATCAACATTTTAATTAATACAAAGAAAATAACAAAAGTTAGTTGCGGTGTACGTAAATAGTTGATAATACCAATAACATAATTGGTCGCGTTAAAATTCCGAAATTTTAAATAGTCATTGTGGTCACTGGTCACGTCCGTTCGTTTTTAATTTTTAATACTCATTACTCATTTAAAAATTGAAATATCGTAAAAAATCAATGTACAAACATAGATTATTATCATACCTTTAAGTTTGATAATAGGACAATCCACTTAATATTAAAATACTAATAATACAAAATTGGATCTTCTGAACATAAATTTGTTTTGATAAACACTCATTCCTTCACGTAAGGTCCCCGCGTGTCATTACTACGATAAGTAGTTCGACTTCTGTCCAAAACTTTAACTATCCTATTACACTCTTTGTTTTAGTCTGTTTATCTAAATTTCAATCAACCAATCGGCTCTCTATATGAGTTTCATTACCTTAATTTTCACTTAAACAAACAGAATCCAAAATATTAGCAATTACAACAATACTGAAAATTAATATTTTAATGACATATTGATATTAATTAAATTACTTATGTAATACCACTTTATTCATTATTAGTTAACAGGAGCAGTTACAACATATTTGGTGATAATTCTACAATTGCAAGGTCAATCATAGTGGAATCTTTAAAATTTAAATTAAAACATATAATTATACCTTTATATTTGTAATGTATTCTACACTTGTCATTATCATTCATCTTATTTATAGTTGTAACATTTAGAATTTTAATATTTTATTGTTTTGCACAATTTTCTAGTATGAAAAATATTTATAGTTATTTTAATAAAGTACCTACATAATTTATTATATGATATATGCAATATGCAATATGCTTATTATTTATATATAAATCTATATAGCCATATAGGTATAGTCCACTCTAAAGTTTACCTATAGTGTTTTGGTTTTCCTGATTATATAATACTGTTTAGTATAAAGCTTAGCCCATTGACAATATGGGCCTTGATAGGATTTCTACGTACCTATTTTATGAAAATATTTTGATAGGATAACGTTTTTAGTTAAATAAAGATAAATCGATAAATGATAAAAGAAATAGAATAATATTTAAAATATATAACTAAAGGAAATAATAAATTTATTATACCTTAGATTATACTTCTTATAAGTACTATTTATAATTAGATATTATATCGTTATACCTACTTATGTGATTCAATATTTATATATTTATAATATTATAACGTAATTAAGCAATTTAATTTCAAATAGAATTATATATCTAACTACTTTTACTACACTTAGTTATACTAACATTATAGAAACAAACATACTTTATTTCTATCGAAAATTAATATTTACGTGATTATATAATATATACATATAAATAATGTGACTATTTAATATATAATGTATTATATGTATGGTGACCAGGTATAAAAATTTAACAAATAGTACATTTTTTTTTTGTAAAATTACCATGTGTAAAATTTGAATAAATAAATACAAAACTTTGTTAATATTTAGGAAATATATTAGCAGATAACAAATTAAATTAACTATGCTACCAATTAATTAGATTGCATTAGCCCGAACTATAAAATATAAATTAATACCAAATTATAAAAATCATGAACATGTATTATCCCATAATATTTTCAAAAAAAGAGTACAATTGTATGTACTTAACACTATTGTTAAGGACACTAGGACATTCGTCAAAAGTGTACTATCCTACGAAAAATAGTACGTCTGGTCACCATATATATATGTATGTATAATATATTAATACATTATAACATTAAACATTGCAGTTTTACTTGGAAATAGACGGGCGATTTAGTACAGATAGATATAAATGGTAATGGTATAGTCTAGTCTGTATAGGTATGTACAATATCATTGCAAGTAATTCAACACGAGATTTATGGAACGTATTATTTTTATATTATACGGGTTAAGTATAAATAGTGTTGTACATTCGTATCATAACCTAGATGGCTATATTGATACCTGGTACACATGTATTTATATATGTATTACATCCAGATGTTATATGTGTACAAAAGTTAAGTACACAATATTTATCTTATTCGATAAATCAATATCATTTATAATGTATGTATACCCATATAGATATAGGTACGAGATACCTATTAAGCCCAGCTTATAATATTAATATATTCATCATTCATGCATACTAATTAGTAATTGGTCATTCCATAGCACATTCTGGCACTAGCTTAGCAATTATTACATATGCTATACCTATGGCATTATTAATTTTATAAATACATAAGTATATGTAGATGATTGTAGGTTTTATAAATAAATCTACGAAATAATAATGTAATATACCTATGCAACAATAAGTTTAAATTAATTATAATATTTGTATAAGTATATGTATATGTAAGTACCTACAAATGTTCAATCCTCAAAGAAATAACACGTTTACACATGTATAGAAAAGAAAATTATTTATGGGTACAGGGATATTTTTTTATGGTACATATCTATAGTGACCTGACGTACTATTTTTCGTAGGACAGTACTATTTTGACGAATGTCCTAGTGTCCTTAACAATAGTGTTAAGTACATAAAATTGTACTCTTTTTATTTAAAAATATTATGGGATAATACATGTTTATGATTTTTATAATTTGGTATTAATTTATATTTTATAGTTCGGGTTAATGCAATCTAATTAATTGGTAGCATAGTTAATTTAATTTGTTATCTGCTAATATATTTTCTACATATTAACAAAGTTTTGTATTTATTTATTCAAATTTTACACATGGTATTTTTACGAAAAAAAAATGTATTATTTGTTAAATTTTTATACCTGGTAACCATATACATATCTATTGGCTATTATTATTTATTTTAGAGTAAAATGAGCAAGGACTTTCTTCAAAGTTATATCTACACTGGCTACTTTGTACAATTGCACAGCTTGTACTCATTTATTTGTTAGTTGTTCATGAACGTGTAATATTGGCGTGGCCATGTGAATATAGCCACTAGCCAGTATAGGTATCGTAATTCACAGTGCATATAATACTATTTTATACTTAATATAACATCCTGGTAATCATGCATTTATTGTGCGTCACGACGTCACGTATATATGCGGTATTTGCAGCTCGTGAGCATCGATTCAAGCGATGTGCAATAAGTGCATTTCGATTTCGAAATCGTCGACGGTTCGTATCATTCATTCCGACAGACTAACGGGCAACATAGATACACTCGAGTTTACGCAATTATCATTAGAACTAGTTGTCGGTGTGTAAAATAATAATGCATTCGGTCATATATAGGTAAGCCACAAGATCGTACTATGGAAAATTGTTCAATGACAGTAAATACTAAATATTAATTGTTATGATAACACTTCAAGGGGAAATGAATAAAGACTTTATATTTTATGTTTAGATTAGTTCATAATAATTATTATAAAAATTAAAACTATTCCTATAAGGAATTAATTAGGTAATTGAATAACTGACTGAAACACTAACATTTTTAATACTTTCCATATTGAAAAACCTTTTTAGAAAACAAGATTCAAAGATGAATAATTATAGAATAAGATAAAAATTTACTTTTTTATATAAATTATTATGTATATTATATACTTAGAAATAATTTTTAAACACATAGAATATATAAACGAAATGTATTATGTACCTAAACACAAACTATAATCTATAATAGTACATTTTTCAAATACTATTTTTATGATTATTACTTATTAGTTATAAGTGTTATAACGCATAATCATAATACTATTAAAATATTTAGTACCTACCTAACGAGTAAACGAGTAACGGCTAATAACAGAGACACTTATAATTTATACAAATAGCATATTTATATCTTCTTGAGACTTTCTCCTACCATCATAAGCCAATATACGATAATGCGTTTGTCATGAAATTATTAGTTATTGCTTATTAGTGGCTTATTAATGCAATTGATGTATCATGCTCATGTACAAATGACACATCATTCTTGGAATTAGGTATTTTATCGAATTTATATCTGTGTTCCGTTTTTGATATAGTTAAAAAAAAATTGTGCGGGGTCGAATTCAGGAACTCAGTGAACTGTCATAAAAAAAGGCACAGTCCATATTTACTCAGTTTAATCCACAACTGATAGGGTGTACCTACTATACATAATACTGCATAAAAAATTGTTTTCGTATTTTTGCTAAAACTTTTCCAATGTATACGTAGTAGTTATTACCTATATTACATTTTAGTCTAGATAGTTGTTTTTTTACAAAGTCACAATAATACTATAATAGGGAGAAAAGATATTACCTCTCTAATCGCCCCTAATCATTACTACACGTCGTGACTCGTGAGCAATATATACGTCATATGCCTAAATAAATGAAAATTGAATTATCGTTGGTACATTTTATTATCGATCTGAGAAAAGTGCCACCAAATTCGGCTAAAAAAAAAATTCGATTACATTAATCCATACCCATGAAAATGCTTGATTTTTTTACCAGAAATTTAAAAAAACAACACTTGTTTTTTTAAAAGAGTGTAGAACGTTAAATTAGTATAGTGTTATAGCGTATATTGTAGCTTACTCGGTAAATTATTATTTTTATTTTTTTATTTTTTTTTTGTTAGCATATTTATCGTATTTCTTAATTATTTTGTGAAAATTTATTTATAGTGGCCAACGCCATATTGTGTTTTTGGGAAGTTACTAAACATTTATACGTACATTGTACATATTACGTACACATTATTCCCCTGTCATAATTATTTATTGTGTATTGTACTATTGTTAGTATAAAATGGTATTTGTTATTATTATATATTTCCCGGCGTATTGCGCGGGCATTATGAAAAAAATACGTTTTTTTTAGCGGTGACGGTCGCAGCAGCAGCAGCTGTAGTCGTTGGCGTCGCCACGGCGGTTTCAACAGTGCGACCATCTCGCGCCGGACAGTTGTCGGCCTGTGCGCGTCGCGTACAACAAACTCCGGCGGTAGCGGTGGCGTGCGGGCGTTCGGTGCGCGTATAACTGACACGGTGTAATGCACTAATGTGCGCGCGCACCATACCGCGGCAGTGCCAACCACAGGAAATATCTCCTCCATGAGCCCGGAGTCTCAAGCGCGACAGACCCATCCGGCTCAAATGCTGCGGTGCCGTCCAAGCAACGGCCGTGGTGTAATATTCAGCGGGCATTGTCGTCCTACCCTCCCATAGCGGACACCGATACCATCACGGAAAACGCGGTGAAGCGGTTTAGCATTTCGTTTTACGTTCCATGACGGTGGACTCCGCCGGCGTCACCGCCGCTATCTGGGCGGTGCATCTACACCGTACACCGACACCGCGGCGGGTACGCGTACCGTTCCGTGCACCACGAAAATATTAAATAATATGGTCGGACAGCCGTGTTTTGTATATTTACGTTTTCGCTGATCTGAGATTATTCACTGTTTTTGTTGTTTTTTTTTTTTCTTCCCGATTTGTCGCGTTCCGGTCAGTCCACCAGTCAGCCAACCAGCCACCATTCGGCCCTTGTTTCACCCGTCCGATTGACGCCGCGCCGAAACGGCCTCCTAATAGCGCAACGTCCGCCACAGCCTTAGCCGCCGCCGCCGTTGCCGGAGCCCCGTGAACCGTACTCCGCGAACTTAAGCGCCCCGGGAGCCGTGCGCTAATCTCCAGCAGCGCCATGGTCCTAATCAAGGAGTACCGAATTTGTATGCCGTTGACCGTCGACGAGGTAAGCAGAGTACACCACCGGTAGCGCGAGTTATTTATTTGATTATTTTGGCGGCACGTCCACCGTTGGCCGCAACGGTCACAGAGAGCCCACCGTGAGATATCGTCTCGCCGGACCTGGCGCGAATTCCTCGTTGTAGGGGGGACCTCCCGCCGAAACTGCGGGCCTTTTTGTTGTTTACTCGTTTCAACAACAATTTAACAATTTCCTATCGCACCCTTTTTGTCGTCTTTTTGTGTCCGTTGTAGTGTTTCTACCAGTGAAATTTTTTCCCGCGAATGTTGCCAATTAATGCCCTGTGCCCCCTCTTTAAACACCGCCCCTTACTCCCCTCTTCCGCCCGGTTGTACAATGATTTCAGCGGGTGTTGTTGATCGGCTGCCAACGCGTACGATGATCTCTTACAAGACGGTCTTGGTGTCCCGCTTTAATGTGTCTCCTAGTTTTGTTTTCATCAAAGCAGCATTTGACACTAGACAGCTTTTGTATTTGATAACTAGCTTTTATGTTTGTAATTTGTATCCACATCACTGTCAGTTATCTGCTAATTTGATTCATATCATTTCAAACGATTAAATATTCCCCCTTGATGAGTAACTGCAAGTACCATAGACACCAACTTTTAAGTCTACTCATGCTAAATTGACATTATTGGTCGAGTTCCACTTTTACTAAAACATTTTTGATGTAACACGTTTGGATAATACCTACAGACTTTAAAGGTTTGTTTAAATTGTTTATTATAATGTGATTTAATTTTGAAAAGAGATATTAAAAAAATATACTAAAATAGTTGGTGCCCTGTTTTGGTTTCTGTGATATTCTCTAAACTATAGTTGTATAAACAAACATAATATGATAATAGTAATTTTAGCAATCATAAATATTATAACAATGAAAATAGGCAGGTATATAATTAGTTATTAGAAGATTGTTATAATATGAAATTATTAAGTATAGAATACATAAAATGGTATAAATAATTAATAAAAACAAGTCTTTGAGAGTATTTACTGCTTACAAAGATACTACCTATTTGAATAACAGTAAAAAATAAAATAAAATAATGAAATGGAAATAATTACAAGAATACACACAAAGAGAAATAGATAATGTAGTAATTATTCTAAGATATTATTACAATTTAAAATTAATTAATATAGGTACTTATAATTATTTGTTTTTTAATCTAATTAAAATTGTATGAATAAATTTTAAGATAGGTATCTTTATTAATGTTCTAATGATTTTTAATAGATACTTATATGGCATACTAAATTTATTTTAGCAAAGTAATTTTAATACCTTTTAAATAAATGTATTTTGATTTAAATTGATTTGTAAATCAATATTGCTTAGTTTGGTACACAAGGAAGAAATGTTAACTATAAAATGCTAAATGTAATTTTTGATACATTAACTATTTAATTTGTTTAAGATGTATTATTATACTTCTTAATTTACTATTTTTTTCCTAAAATACCAACAATATAGGTAATAGTTTCATAATTTTAGAAAACTATTGATTTATCTAATAAATTGAATTCTTAATAGTATAAGTACTATTATTTGGATATTTTTGTGTATCCATATATACAAGATAATATAACTGGATTTAACATATGGAACAGCTTTCCTTATAAAGTCATTACTTATATTGTAAATAAATTGAGTTTATCTAAATGGACATAAATGCATTGTGGTTATTTTTAGTATTTATTTTAATTGTTCATTAGCTATTTTGCTGGCACGTTAACCCAGTTAATTATTAATTGTTTTGGTATTAAAATAACTTTCAATTTTATTATTTAAAAAATAACTAGTCTTAAATTAGACATTTTATAATAATAAAATATTTTCAAATTAAATTAATTTATGTATCAGATATCTTATAATGTTTATATGTTAACATTCAAAACGTATATTTAAGGTTGAATAATAAATATTAGAAATTAGTAAAACTGTATACATTCAGTAGGTATATTTTAATCTAGTAATTATTGAAAATTATAAGAACCTAGTTTTAAAAAATTAAACAGATATTTGTACGTCAATTTGAAAACTTAATTCAATATTTTCTTAAATATGCTCTTTTATTAAGAGTGTTTTAACTATAAATTAAAAATATATTTTACACATTAATAAGTGTTCAAAATAAAAATAAAAAATTATAAAAAATGAAAACAATAAAATTCTTCTTTTAAACTAAATTTTTAGTGTTTTATTAATGACTATAATCTATAATTTCATATTTTTTGTCGATCAATATTATAAATTATTTTTAATAATAATTAATATTATTTTTTAAAACTTAATTATTACATGCATAATTTACACCGGTAACAGATAGTTTTAATTCAAAAAACAATTATTCATTTTAAAATTGTATAAATATATGTTTATAAAGGAATTAAATTACCTTACACTAAAAGTTAATTAATATACTACTGTCCTTTATTCTGATTATGTATATATTTTTAAATTTTTGTCCTTACTAACTTATATTTAATTTTAAGGTCAATAGTTTATACTAAATTAACAGCATGTTGTTTCCAATATCTACACATAAATAATCATTAAATGACAAATGTTTTTATTTTGTATTATAGATTTCATTATTGTTAAATGTATCTAGATAGATATTTAATATTGTAGCATAAATAATTTTATATTCTTATTAACATATTTTCTTCTGTGTCTACAGTTATATACACATTTTAGTTAAGGATAAATTAACTCGATGGAAAAATATTCTATGGTACAACTTAATCATATTATTATATTTAAATGTTTTATTATGTGTACAAATTTTTCATTTATTTTGTTATTATCAATGATGTTAACATTTTTATTTTGTTCTTTGTTTATGTGGTACCCTTATTTTAAATTTTGATTGAATGGAAACTTTGGGTTTTATTATTTTATTTTCCTAAGACAAATTAAAAAGTGGCTTTCATGATTTTTCAACTATTTATTGCATTATTTCTACAACTGAAGGTAAGTATGTAAAAACAAACTTTGATTTAGATTACTTGAGCTTTTTATATAATATATTACACTTATATTCACTATTTAGAACATAAATCTAGTCTCCCCAAAGTTTCCAGTTCAGTTTGATTTATTAACTAGTAAAATTATGAATATGATATATTTTTAATACTATTTTTAGCTAGTTTTTAATATTTTTGGTATTTTTTTTTTATTGCAGAATAAAAAAAGAACATAATGTTGTTGAACACTGAACGTACAGATAAAATGGAGGTAAAGCTAGAAGTTGTGCCTTCAACTCCAGTATTAAAATGGAAGAAAATTCTTGATCCCATTGGACCTCAACCGAGGCCTCGGCATGGGCATAGAGCAGTTGCTATTAAAGATCTTTTAATTGTTTTTGGTGGTGGAAATGAGGGGATAGTAGACGAATTACATGTTTACAATGCAGCCAATAACCAATGGTTTATACCTCAGACTTCTGGTGATATACCACCTGGGTGTGCTGCATATGGTTTAGTTGTTGATAATACTAGATTACTAATTTTTGGAGGCATGGTTGAGTATGGAAAATACTCAAATGAACTTTATGAACTTCAAGCGAGTCGATGGCATTGGAGTAAACTTCAACCTAGACCTCCTCTTTATCATATGTCACCTTGCCCAAGACTTGGTCATAGTTTCACATTGATAGGTAATAAAGTTTACCTATTTGGAGGATTAGCTAATGATAGTAATGACCCAAAAAATAATATACCACGTTATTTAAATGATCTATATACATTAGATATATCTTCACCTGACGCCTTAGCCTGGGATATACCAGAAACCGTAGGTGATTTTCCACCTCCTCGAGAATCCCATACAGCAGTAGCTTATACTGACTCAAGAGGAAAATGTAAACTTATAATTTATGGTGGTATGAGCGGGTGTCGACTAGGAGATCTTTGGACATTAGATATAGATACTATGTCATGGAATAGACCTATTGTTTTGGGCCCTAAGCCTCTACCAAGGTCTTTGCATACAGCTGTGACAATAAAAAATAGAATGTTTGTTTTTGGTGGTTGGGTTCCATTTGTTGAAGAAGTCAAGTTACCTATACATGAAAAAGAATGGAAATGTACAAATCAATTAGCTTGTTTAAATTTAGAAACAATGACATGGGAAGAATTGAATATGGATATGAATGAAGATAATATGCCTAGAGCTAGAGCGGGTCATTGTGCTGCAAATATACAAACAAGAATGTATGTGTGGTCTGGTCGAGATGGTTATAGAAAAGCATGGAATAATCAGGTTTGTTGTAAAGATTTATGGTATTTGGAAGTGGACAAACCACAGAAGTGTGCCAAAAATCAATTGGTTCGTGCGTCTACGAATGCTCTAGAAATTGTATGGAATAGTGTACCAACTGCAGACGCTTATATTTTACAAATTCAAAAATATGATCAGCCAGCTGACACTGCAGCCCCAACTCCTCCAACAATGATTGATTATTCATTGCTACCATTCTTGACACCAGAATTGGCTAAGAAAAATACTGACAATGACGATTGTCAAATTTTACCTAATACCAGTACTAAAGCTGGTAGTCCTGCCAAACCAAATCAAATTATACAAATAATACCCCAGGGTTCCACTGTTAATTCCTCTTTAGTAAAAGATCAACAGTTCACTCCTGTTATTGCTCAAGCATCTGGGAACATGAAAATTAAAACTGTTCAAAGCACTAATGTTACACCATCGTTACCACAAAATTTTAAGGCTGTAAGTCCTGTAACACCAAAGACACCTGCATTTGTCAGTTCTCCTTCAATGGATATGTTATCAGATGCTGCTATGCATACTCTTGCCGCTGCTGCATCGGCTACTCAAAAGATCAAAACCACTGTAGTAGTTTCCAAACAATCAGAACTTCCAAAACCTGTGATTAAGACTTCAAGTGCACCATTTAAAATTGTTCAAACACAAAGGTCAATAAAAAATGTTATGTCACCTGTAAACACTACAGTGCCACAACAACAAGCAGTTCGTATAACTGGACCGGCTTTACAGACTTCAGTTGCTGGTACAGTTCTTAAAACTGGATCTAATGTTTTTGGAAAGCAAGTGATTTTTCAAAAGCCTGGTGGTTCACAGTCAAATTTTGTTACCTTAGTCAAGACCAGTCAAGGTAATCTCATACAAGGTATTCCAGGAAAGATGATTGGAACAACTACACCAAATAAAAATATGCAACCATCTGTTCTAAAGTTTATCAATCCTCCAATAAATCAACAAAGTAGTCCTATCAAATCAAACCAAACTATGAAAACTGTACCATTAAAAACAGTTGGTGCAAGACTACCAGTTGCTGCTAATAAACCAACTATTGTTATTCAAAAAGGTAACTCAAATCGATCAGCATCCCCACAAATTATCATTGTAACAACTGGTTCGAATCTCAGGGGCATACAGACTTTTTCAGCCTCCCAGGCTAATATGACTAATCGCACCAGTGTAAGTAATGCACCTGTTCAAATGGTAATGGTATCATCAGGTGGCAATACACCAACTGGAAGTAAACCTATTACAATTACCATGGCTGGAGCTGGTAATCGTAAAATGGTCACCCTAGGTAAATCAAATTTGACTGGTATGACAATAGGTGGTAAGCCTGTAACCCTTCAAATGGTTAGTGGTCAAAATAATATGGCTATCTTAACTTCAAATTCTGGTGGTAATGTTGTCCAGCTGAAGAACACAAATATTGTGAATACACCCAGTACACCTAGGTCTACTGCAATGAATTCAAAAGTACCGTCCTCTGTCAAAGTATCTACTGATTTACCAGCTAGTACAGAATCTGCTCTTACTCAATTAGCTGTAGAAGCAGGTATTATTGATTCATCCAACAAAAGTACTAACAATATGGAAGAATCAACTGATTATTCTAAGGACGATTTAGAAAATCTGATTCGGGAAGAAGGAATTGAAAGTCTAGATGTTGATATGAACAGTGTAGAGGACGCTTCCAGTGTTATTGACTGAATAATTATTTTTATTCTAATGGATTCAATAATTCATGGCTAATTTGTTTTATTTATAGTAAATTTTTTATTTTTTCTGCGTAAGCCTGATTATTTCAATTAGTCTGTCCCTAGCCTATTAATATTGTACACTATATTTTTCATAAAATGTTTTTTCTAATCACAGAAAAATATGGGTAGTTGTAATTTTATTATGTAAATACAATTTTGTATAATATATAAGAACATAGTATGGTTAAAATGTTAATTTTCATGAATTATTTTGGTTTATATGAAACAATTGATGTTTTTTTTAACATTCAATAGCCCAATTTGTTATCTCTGGTAAATTAAAGATTTAATTATGGGTAAGTTTTTATTCTTTGTTTATATTTATAAGTATTTTGGTTCTGTTTATGAATGTTAACTTCATAATTTATGACCTAATACCTACTTTCAATGGGTTTAAAAATGTTTATTTCGTTGACAAAAATAAACCCCAACTGTTAAAGGTATACATTATAATAACTGAGATTAAGGTATGGCCAAAATGTTAGTATTTACAAATATTAGTTCTTATTTCTCCCATATATTGGCCTATTTTTATTTGTAAGTATTTTTGAAATATAATGAATTTATGTTAATTTAAATACACATAATAAGCGGTATTTACTTAATTAATAACAGAATTGAATAATTTTGAGTTAAGTTTATGTTTTTGCCATTATCCTTGTTTCCAACTCTAATTTTAATTTTTTTGATATAAAATTGAAATCGGTAATTATCTGAAATTTTTATTAAATTGATATCGGTTCATAAATATTTTTACTATGTAAATCTTTTGTGATTTCTAATTACATATTACTTGATATGTACAGTGTATTGTTAAAATTAAATAATAAACAATATATTGTCTTAATAATAGTAGTTTTTTTCTTTCTGAAAGTCGTTTTATAACTCAATATTGATTAAATATTATTTATCTTGCTATGTTTTCATATATATTTGCTAATACATTTGATGCCACTTTTTATGATTGCTTCAGAATAATGTTTAGGCGCTTTTCGTATGCGTGCAACATTTCCTATTATTGAATATTACATTAAGTCACTATTGGTTACTTGTCGAAAAATCATTAGGACAACGATCGTCCTAGGTTAAATGCATTTCAAATCATCGGATTGTTATCGATGTTGCCTACCATTAAGAATCTCGCCAAATCACTATGGTCGGTGACTTAGAACCACCGAAAAATAATTCATAATGCTTAACATGGCTATTTTAATATCTCGAAGCTAGAACTTCTTCTAAATGTGACTAAACCTAACAACATTGTAACCAACTCTTCCGGGTGGTTTAGTGTCCTTTGCTGACGTGTCTTATGATACTCCAAAAAGCCGTTTAAATTACATTTTAAAGTCCAGAACAACTTTTTGAATTTAGATTTCAATAAAATTAGAATTGATTTTCGTAGGTTATTTTAGATTTACCGTTGTACGAACGTTACTTTATTATACTTCTAATTAGTTATCATTAGGTACATTACAATATTATAATGTCATTAGTACCTACATAATGTTTTTTAGTGTATATTTTGTATTTATTACATTTTTTATTTTGTTCAATTACCACAATAATATATGTATTTGTCTGACACAATTATTATTCATTTATTATTGTCATTAATGGAATTCTGAATAGGAAAATGTTCTATTTACTACTTTATGTACCTACAAGATCATAATTTTTTAGGCATTTTTTTATTGTGTGATATTGTTAAGATTTATACTTATATGCACAAAATAATCATTATGTAGTGTGACTTATGAGTAGTAAGATAACGAAGTTCATAACAAATAAGAATTTAATATGAAACTGCACGCATATTATCTTAGTTTTTTATACACTACTTACTGCAGTGTACTGCAATATTATCAAAGTATTGTAGGTCCATGCTTGTTTAATGAGCAAAGGTTCTACTTACGTTTATAAAATGTATATATTTTGTTGTAGGCAGTATATATATATTTAGGTGCACTATTTGTGAAATATAAAAATCTGAAATTTAGAGGTAAGACTAAACACTCAGAGCTTGTGTATATTAATAATTATATTTTTTTAAAATAAACTTTTTCCTCAATCGTAATTGTGTAATGTAGATGCCTATATATTGAATTTTTTTTATACATAATTATTTTTTTTTTTACTTTTCACGCTTAGTCATTATTAATTTTATTAAAATAAAATTCATCATGTAAAACCACAGAGGAACAATGTATGTATAAGTCAATTTTTAGCTACAAGATTTTGAATGTTTAAAATTATCTCGGGCATAGATTGTATAATCTATACAAAGTTCTGTCGTATTTAACTAATATTTTTATTGTTACTATCATATTTTATTTTATAACGCATCCACTTTAATTAGGAGAATAATACTTTAAGACTGAGAGGCGACATTTAGAAAAGAAATTGACTTATAACGTTTTTCCCCTGTAGTGCGTTTTAGATAATTTATATGTAACTATGTAAGAACATAATGCATATTTTCTAATCAATGTTAGTATGTTACCCGTTAAAATTGAAGTAAATACCGTGAATTTGTTGTACTTGTAGTTATAGTTTTTCATTATTTAAGAAATTATTTAGGAACTATCTTTACGATATATATATATATATTTTTTTGAAACGATTAAAAACACGAATAAATTATTTTTAAATATTATGCAGTTTACTTTTTTTTGGTGTTATTTCCATATTAAATGAATTAAAAAAAATCATAAATATTTGAGAATGTATAATAAGAGTATAATAAACAAATTACTAATGAGTAATGAGTATCTAATGACATTTCCTAAAGTTGTTCTATAAAATGGCAGTTTAAATATGTAATTTAAAAGTCAACTTTTGTGTAGGTAATTAGATATACCTACTGTTATAAATTGTTATTTGAGTACAAATTATTTATTGCCTAGTTATCTACCGAGTTAAAAATGTACATTCATAACTAATTTTATAAATGATTTAATAATTAATAACAAGTATAATATTGTATGAATTTTGCGTACTACGCCTGTCTATATATGGCATTACTGTTATGAATAAACGCCGATTTTTATGAACAAGAATAATAATATGATAAAATTTGAATTTACATATTTATTGAAATAACAAATGTAAATAAGTAGGTGTTCACATTATCTTACAATTACATCGTTAAGCAATAGTGTGCATATCTAATACTTTTATTTTTGTGTCACTAAAATATGCATTTAACTAACAATGGTTATAGAAACAAATAATTATATATTTTGAAGTCATTAGTTAGAAAAACAAAATATCAGCTCGATTAATAAAATAGCTAAAACAGTAGACTAAATAATAATAATAATAATAAAAAAATTGTCGTTAATTTTAAATCTGCTTATTTACAATAGATATGTTAAACACTCATGTATTATGTACAAATGCATATAATAAAATATATATATTATAATTTTCGTGTATAAATAATTGCTATTGTCAAATATAAATATACAATTGTATTATAATGGTCGATTTTATTTTAGAAAAAAGAAAACATCTATTTTCAAATGTCTAATTTATAATTATGATGGATTTCTTCAATTATATAAATGTATATATAGTTTCTCTGGTATTAAATAAAATTAAACAGTTGTATAGAGCAGGGAAGCCGAATAGAGTTTCATAAGGGCCACGAGTCACAATGATATTCTATTGAAATGGCCAATGCAAATTATTAATCGCATTAGGTAGTTAAATTATTGTCATTAATCATTATAACATAAGATATTGATATTTATAATTTTGTTATTATTTTAGATAAGATTTAGGTTATAGTTCAGCTTGTTCTTCAATTATATTTAGTGCTGTTTCTATAAATTCGTTGATTTTTTTAATCGGAATATTATAACATACATTATAATAACAGCGACCATCTTTGGTAGATGGTAGGTACTAATGTAGGAATTATTGTTGACATAGTCGCGATTAAAGAATTGTTTATACTAGCTATTATTTGTAGTTATGTATGATGTGTGATGATATGGTTAAGAATTATTTAAATTCTACAGTACGTTTTTTTAACTAATAATTTGGAAATGTTCAAATTTTTGTACATACAAATATATCTACTAAATACTTTTCTAATTAGATAAGATTAGAGATTAGATTCTAATAAGAATATATTTAGGACAAATTTGCACCGTTTTTAGTCTTATACATGCACACGTAGTTTCATTTTCGTTTAATAAACGTCGCTTACATACGACTTGCGACGACTGAAGGGTACCACAAAATTAATAGCATTTAATATATTATGATTTTTTTACAACAGTTTTTTGTAAATTACTAGCATATCTACATATCTATTCGGGAAAACGCATAGACAAGGATTTTAAATTTAGCATTTTTTCTTTTTATAAACTGAAACTGAAATTCAATTATACTTGTTCAACTGTAATTATATTATATAATAAATTGTTAAATTTCTTAAGTGAATGAACTAATTTATGTATTTTTAACAACTAATTTTACAATATTTATTTTTTTCATTTTTCTTTGTTAAAGTAAAGTTAAATATTTAAAATGTTTTGAAATAATTAACAAAACATAGACTACCTGAATAATGAAAACATATTTTACATTTATTATTAAATTTATTTACACATAGGTAGAACCAAAAAGATACCTATTTTAAAATGTATTAATATTTTTTTCTACATTTTAGATGACATGCAAAATGTTCAATCTGCAGTTTTCTTTAGAACATAATCTAAGATACTAATGAAAAATAAATTTGCAGCTGAGGTTATGGTTATTAATACTAAACACGTTTAAACGTCTTTGTGTCGAATAAAATACCTACTTTAGTAGCGACAGCAGCAGCAGCAGTAGTTGCTTTCTAGTTTTCATAATTTATTAAAATGACTATAAAAGTCAATATAGGCATATACGTAGCTAATAGCAATCAAGTTTGATTTTCAGTGTTCTTGTGCTAGTTATATACTTACCTATATTACCTCTATGATATAAATAGAAAATTATTTATTAAAATTAAGTAGGTATTGAACTTGGGCATGAAAACTCGGAGTGTTTATATAATACCTTATATGATGATTGGTATGTAATGCGTCATGAAGTTGGGTAACGTTTTTGAATAAAATTTTGGTAATAAATTACAAAAATTAAAATATAGACGACTTATAATATAATACTAGTAGTTTTAGCTTATAAAGGTATAATGAAAATGTAACCTACAATCATTGTTATAGTTAAATAGGTTTCTATAATCTATATTTTAAACAGAATAATATGTACTTTATAATTTTATATTGTGCCCATTTATTTTTGAAATCTTTTACTAACGTAAGCTATGCTATTAAATTGACTGTAGTTTTATGCGGGATTTTAATATTATGTACTTATATGCCTACTTACATTATACATGCAATTATTCATTATTTATTTAAATTTATTGCGAAATATTTACTGTTTTGTTGGCAACCATTAATAAATACTTATAATTTGGTTTTTTATTAAATACATTTTTCGGTGGAATATATTTTTGTAATTAATAGCAAATCAAACAAAAAGATTTAATTTTTAACTTTAAAATATAAACATAAAATAATTATTTTAATATTTATCATCATTGTAGATTTAGGAAATTAATGAATAATTTTAAATCTTAGCAAAATTTAAAAAAATTAACACTGCGTGATAAAATAGGATATAATTTAATTTGAATTATTCTAGAATAATTCATTATCAAGCATTATATTTTTGATTATTTCGTGGTCTTGTAGAAAAATGTTCTACGCAATATCGTATAGTAATAGTATTATAGAATAATATCGTATACACATTTCTTAACTTACATTGTCAACGAAAATGAAAAAGACATTACTCTTATTACAGCCAATACAGAAATAAAGACGTTTCTTTTCGTTTTCCGGAAAGTAGGTATGTAGTGTTTTAGACTTTCCTTTTACACCCACATCAAATAAATAATTAAACAGAACAAAAGTTAATAATTAATTAAATTCTTAAAATAAAAATTACGTTTAAAGTTAAAACTCAACTAAGAAAATATACACCTTGTATGAATGGTATTAATCTTTAGAAGTTATAATTTATAATTAGCGAATGCTAGTTTAGGTGGGATTTACATACTTTGTATCTAAAGTTCTATAGGTTATATTACATATTAAATACTATAATTATTATAATTAGTTTTGAACAGTGGTACTTAAACATAAAAAAGATGTTATTATACCTTTTTGTAATCTAAAAAATTAGAAGTGAATTTTTGAAATACTGTTTGTCTCAAAATATGTGTAAAATTATTGGAAATTGTTAGTTATGTATTTATATTTTTAGATTTTGAGTAAATATTGAATGTATTGATTTTATAATGATGAGTTTTTCTGTATGTATAGTACACTTCAATTTTCAACTTTGATAATAGTAGTTTCTGATAGAAAATTGAATTAAGTTAGTACTTTAAAAAGATTAAAATTAAAAATTTTCAGGACTTTTCCTAACTTTAAAAAAATGAAAAACAAATTTTTACGTAAAATCAAAAATTCAAAATCTGCAATATAAATTCGACAAAATTGATTTTATATGGTTGATGTTCCTCAAAAATGAATAACCAAATAGATTTATTAAGTATACTTGAAATGTTCACAAATTATATGGTGTTGATATTTCCTAAACATGATTTAATTTTCAAAATATTTTGACTTTTTTTGAGTTTTATTTATTATTCATGTATATTATATAATACATAATTTATTTTTATGTCCATTTTTAGTTAAATTTGGATGAAATTACATATTTAAACTATAAATAACGGTACTCATTATTTTGTTAAAATTTAAAAAATATTATTCGGGGGAACAATTTTACGTATATTGTTCACAATAACGTTTTCAAATGTAATATTTTCGGTAAAACTAATTTGGTATTATACAGTACCTAGTACTAATAGTAAAGTAAATTACTTTACCTTTTAGTAATAAAAACATAACATAAAATATATTTAGTGATATAGGCAGTCTCTGATAAGGATCCTTTTTTCGTATACAATTATTGAATCAAAAAAAAAAAAGATAAAAAAAGTTAACTTATAGTTACAGATCTACGGCCTATTATTATCTGTAATGGGTCGATAAGACATTCTGAAAATTATAGATATATAGTTTCACTCGGGTCGATAATCCAATCACCA
The DNA here is from genome assembly GCA_036289425.1 of Rhopalosiphum nymphaeae. Taxonomy (NCBI): domain Eukaryota; kingdom Metazoa; phylum Arthropoda; class Insecta; order Hemiptera; family Aphididae; genus Rhopalosiphum; species Rhopalosiphum nymphaeae. Next base: position 4,565,170 of record JAZAQC010000021.1, on the reverse strand, counting down.
CACCTTCGTCGTTTGAAAACAAGATACAAATACAATAGAACTCAACGAAGTAGTGATTATGATAAGGTTTAAGTACCTATCGTATATATTATAAATTATAATGTATAGGATACGGCATATTGGTTTAATTTACTGTTTTTTATTTTTATACCTATTTACCAAGTTTGTAAACAAAATGTTTAACGATCTGATATTTCTTGGTAGATTGATAAAATCTTGACCGGTGACCATTACTATATTTACAGTATTGTAAGTTTGCAGAAGCACATTTTGATTTTTATGACATGAAGATTTAAATGGGTATACGTTTATTGAACAAAAAGATACTATAATCAATTCTGCAGAACCGCGAATAAGTACAAAAGATAAAAACGAATCACCCTCAGGAACTCGATTTTTTATGTAGGAATTGATCTGTAGGTAATTGTTAGTCGCAACTTTCATAAATTGTAAAAAGTGACATATACCTTTAATGTTATCCATGTCCGGTTTGCTGTACATTTACAATAATTATTTATGAATTAAAAATCAAACGATAATGTATAAGATAATTTTAAATTAATGGTTCAAATCAAACTTTTTTTCTAGTATCATGTTGGCCAACTTTACATGATTGCAAGGCACAGCTACGAACAAACGGAAAATGGGGAAGGCGTAGAGACCATAATCAATGCTCCCTGCGAAGACCCCATCCACGGAAAAGGGCAATTTACCGAAAAAAGGATACATTTGTCAAAGTAATCTTATTTTCATCCATTATTTTACACACAGACTTTATGTATTACTAAGGCTCTGTTGGTTAGACAAATATCGTACAGCTTTGATTTGATAACAGTACTAGCTATATTTACAGTACCTATTATAGTACATATCTTATAAATAATAATAATAATTAATACGGATTATAACATTGGAAAATACTTTTTCAGAGTTCTTTCTTATATCTAACAGTATTATACAAGTTTGTATCATTTGTTTAATGTACTTAGTTTATAATTTTTTACAGCATCAATCAATTGATTAGGTACCTACTTTTAAGTTAATACAGTTAAAATAATTAATGCTATAATATTGAACACTTTAAAAATGCTTAATAATAATTTCAAATATATTTTTAATTTGATCCTGTGTTTATTGATTAGGTTATAGTTATTATTTTTAAAAATTTAAATTTTTAAATTTTATTTTCAGTCGTTTGCCATATTGGGTTCAAGCGATCATTCCGAAATTGTTTTACATCATTGAAAAATCGTGGAACTATTACCCTTTTACGATCACAGGTAATATTGCTTAGTTTATGTATATAAATTTATGTACATGTATATATAAATAAATAAATTCGTACCTACACTATAGTAAATACACTTTAAAGTTTGTTAAATATTGTATATGTCGATTAATTAAGTAGGTGTACGGTGTACAGACGTAAAGTGATTTCGATGTTATTACTCGTAATATTTTTAACATTGTTTTTAATTAAAGCAGAGACTTGAAGCATGTATATCTAGTACGGAGTTAAATGAAGTCATTAATGACTTGATAATTTTCTAATAAATATTAATAGCTTTGAATTGTAATTTAATGTCGTGAAATATTAAATAATTACTGTTAGTTGATTTATATTATAATAATATACTATAAACTTGTCTCAAATATGACTTGAATAAAAATAAATTATTTGTTAGTGGTGTAAATTAAGATATTATACACAAATGTATATGTTGATAATCAACAACCTTATAAGATTATTTTAAATAAATAGATGTCGGTGTATGTACTTTCTATAAAACTTATGATGATATACGCACACTAAACACTATTATAGATACATAACAATATAACATACATTGCGAGATTACTATACACAGAGACATAGAGTAGTAGGTATACATATAGGTAACGAAACGACTACATGTACATTTATTCGCTGTATTATTATTTAGATGGAGTAAAATACGACGAAATATTTAATACACATACATTTGTATTGTTATGCATTACAATGTATTGTAACTATATATAGGTACACGACGCATTTAACGTATGCATGTACACGACACATAACGTATGCGTGTACATGTAGGTTTCAAAAATAACAGCAATACGGTATTTTAGTTACTTAATAGTCGACACTAAGTTCAATATTTTTAACCGAGTATAATAATAATAATATATATATAATATATTATGTTTTTTTTTATTGGTTTCATGTCTGTGCGCCGAAATCGGAATTTCAGAATATACCGTAAGTATTTGTGACGATTTTAATATAATATTAGCCATGTGTATATGATTAAACATCATTATTTTCGAATCGTTAATTATTTATCGTTTACTTGTTTTTTTTTTGCCAGTGCTCGTTTATTCCAAAGTTGAGTGTTACTATCCATACGAAATTCGAAGATAACTCTGGAACGACAGAAAACGTAATCATTCGTCATTATAATATTATATTTATTCTCGCAAACATAAACGCATTGCATGTATTACAATTTGAAAATTTGTTGTCTGAAATTTATACAGTGTCTCGGATTGACCGGTGAGAAGCTTGTTGAAAGGATTGTGGATTTCGTGGACGTCGCGTACGACGAAGTCAGCCCAAAACACTATAAAGAGGAAGAGGTACGTAAAATGATATATTTTGTATATTTTATATATACATTATATGATAGCGTGTAAATACGGTAAATGTGAAATTTTAATAAACATATGGATACACCGAACACATGATGAGATGGTTGTATGTGTGTTTATAGGATTTGAAGTTTTTCCAGTCGAAAAAGACCATGAGAGGTCCCTTGCCGGAAAATTGGAAAAATACAACTTCGCCGATAATGTGTTCGTACAAAGTGGTCGAGGCGTCGTTCGAGGTGTGGGGCATTCAATCCAAGGCCGAAGAGTATATTCAAAAAGTAAATTTAATCTATGATAGTATTATTATAAAATATTTTGTGATTTAAAATATAATCTCCATTAGAAACTAGTTATCCAGAATAATAAAATATATTTTTATTTATATTTCAATGAAATATTAAGACATATTATATAATTTATAATTATTGTTAAGATGACGTTATTCCTTAATTTGTTGTCTCCGTTTTTTAAGTGCGTAACATAGCAAATTTACGTTCAGCAGTTCACGTTTAGCTTTTTTAACCTAAAAAGAGTGAATGGACCTATTATAAGACTTAACGTTAAGAACATTATTTGTGTTCGCTTGTTTGTTTTTAAGGTAATTAATTTTTTAGTGAGTTATAAACATTTTAAATTGCGTTATATTATGTACGCAAAACTTTAAAAAAAATTGAATTTTCGTAAAAAATCAACATACGAACTTTGATAATGTTCTTACTATTAAGTTTAATAATAGGTTGATTCACTCTAATTTTTAAATTAACGAAGCTAAACGTGAACTATTGAGCGTAAATTTGCCATGTTATGTACTTGTAAACTGTGACAACAAAAGCGGGTGTAGCGTTCTCTTAATACATTATAATAATTTAATGTAGACATATATACTAGCCATTAGGTACAAGTATTAAGTACTAGATTAGTTTATATCTACTATCGGCCTATTTGTGAAATTGGTATTAGTGTATTACATTGCGGAAAATCTTCGTTAGTTAAAATCCCAAATTCGTAAATGATAAATGATGTAATGTACTATGTTTAAAACTATATCAATATATAAATTCCAGTGAATCTTGTTACGTTATTTTTATTTGTGTATAATTAAATGAAAAATTTAAAAATAGTTATTAGGTACCTACTGACTATTTGTAATAATATGTTGTTACAAAAATCGTAAGGCCTAGTGATTTTGTAAAGTTCATTTCTTTAATAATTCAAAATATATGGTACCTAGGTTATTTTGTTACGTTTCGTTCTCTTTCTAAAACTGCCTAAAATTTCGATCAAAATGTTTTCAAACTAATAAAATTTTAAAACCAAATTTAAATATTATGATTCATTGTATATTAGGAAATTAGTTGATTCGTTAGGTTTGCAAGAACTTACAGGGAATAATGTACAGCCATGAACATACAATATTGTTACGGATATGACTAATAAAAAGAGACTTATTGTAGAGTTTTAGTTCTAATAACTTGCAAAATGTTTAATTTTTTTTTTTTTTTAAAGAATACCTGTATATTTTACAATCTGTACGTATAGATTCAATGCAATAAGTAGCAGTTACAGTTTTTTGTGCTTGATCGAAGCGAGTGTCAATTCACATTCTAATGATTTTTGTTTGTTAATTACAATTAAAATAAATTAATACAATTTTTTAGAACCAACAATTGAAATTAAAAATTTAAATTAACGAGTTTTTGTATTTTCACAGACAATTCGTGAGATTTTGTTGCTCGGCCACCGTCAAGCCTTCGCGTGGATCGACGATTGGATATCGATGACAATCGCAGACGTTCGTACTTACGAGTGCGAAATGCAACGTAAGACCAACACTAAAGTAAACGCCTGTGTATCAGACGCAGAGGTTGGTGAAAATTCTACGGAGTTGGAGGGCGAAGGTAGTGGTGGGGGACTTAAATCTCCCAAATCTTTTTCTCCATTGACCAATCTGTTCTCTCCGTCGTCGTCGTCGTCGTCGTCGTCAGGTCAAAACAATACCTCGTGGTTTTCTTGGTGATTAATTTGAAATCGAATCGTCTTTTCTGATTACGTAAAAATATTTACTACAACACGTAAAAAACATATGTTTTTCTCCTCTTATTCTATCACACAACTATCATTTTTGTACGAGCTTCAATAATACGTATCTTATTTCATATATTAAAATATTATGTTATAACTAAAATTTATCTTTAAACTGCATGTATTCCAAATTTTCGCTAGTCGTGTATAATATAATATATTATATACATACAATTTATTCTCTTATGAACATTTTACTGTTTACAATATCTAGAACCTATACATATTTCGCCTGTCATTTTTTTTAAAAAATTATTTTCTGCGTCCTCAATAGTTTTTTTTTTTAATTTTGTTAGTATATTACATGCAATGTTCAATTATAATATTTTTTGAACAAATTTGATTTTCGCTAGAAATCATTGACTATTTATAATATTGAAGGGCATCAATTCTCTGCTTTGAACGTATATATATTTATTTTCATTGTATCCCACCTTAATAATATATTATATAGACTTAGTACGCACCAACAGTATTAATACGATTCGGAACGGGTTTTCTCGTTGTATCTATATACTTATATACTGTCGCCGCCTTGTATTGTTCGATAGAGCATAATGTAGTTACGATCAAAATGATAATATGCTTTACAATTGTCTTCAAACGAGAATCGAATTTCGTTCTCTAACTATTCAATTTCAATTATTGCTACGAGCGAGTGTTATAAGTTATTTTCCAGTGCCTCGATCGCATGTTTTCACCTGTATGTGGGATGAAAAAAAAAATTGTCACTTTTAACTAAGGAATATATGAAAATAATTATTCTCTAACTATTATTATTATTATATAATTGATATGATATTTAATACCTAAATAATGCTTATATTGTTACATTTTGATACCCCGAAATAAAATTCAACATAAAAGTTATTATTTAGTTATTGTACGCGTATCGAACCCGGTTTATTTTGTATTTACAATGGGAACACTATTAGAATAACTACATACTATTATGTACTGTACTGTATACATTAATATTATGCACGTTGCAGGCGCCAGGCATTAGTGGATGTAAAATGTTTTGCCCGCAATTCCACAGATTTGTTAACTATATACTTGTATTATGTTATATGAACGATGAACACTTCAGTATTGTCAAAATTTGTAGTTTTAATTATTTTTTTTTATTATTACCTAACACGATATTGTGTTGTTTTGCATGTTTTAACTAAATACAATGCTTTGAGACTTATTCTCAAAACAACGTCAGTGGCATTTTTTTACTTGTTCATTCTTATTATATTATGTTGTTATTAACTTATATAAATTATGTTGATTTTTTTAACGTCAATGGAACACTTACACTATTCACACTTGGCCAAAGTTGTTAATATTATACTCGTATATTTTTAAGTAAGTATATATAAACAAGACGTAAAACGTTGGCCTTATTGTGATGGGCTTTGAAGCGTTACTGATAACATATAAAACACCTAGATAGATACCTACTACACGTCTAAAACATGTGTACGGCCTACCATAATTTTTTGGTACGATCAAGCAATAAATTATCGTTTGTTAAAACAACATTATATCTGGTATTGTTTATGTTAACGAATCGTAAATCTATATTCCTTATCTCGTTGTTGTTGCATTCGTTTCACGCGACGTTTTGACTAGACGCTTATGATGATAGGTATTTGACGGGAACACAGAGACTGTATGACATTTTTCATATAGTCTGTGGCGGGAACGTCGCTAGGAAAATGGACGCATTCTACGTGGTTGTTTTGACGTAAGCTATGTTCATCCAACACCATTAATTAAGCACGAGCGGTAGGCGCGTAATATTGTGTAATTTCTTTCAGGTCCGCCACGGTACTGTCGTTGTGCCGGACCGTTTTAGCGGGTACGAAAATAGGTGAATTGTGCGCGTCGTCAACGCCCCAGAACAAATGCATGAGCGTCAACAAGACGGATGGGTATCGAGTGGCTTGTAGTGGCGGTTTTAGCGAGGACTACTCGGTCGAAGAGTGAGTAAGTCGCGGATGAATATTCGCATGTCCTACACTCATATAGGCATCTACGTATGTATCAAATCCTTTGACGATGTGAGATGTTTATGAGATTTTAAAGATGACATTTTGATTTTATTTGTTTAAATTAAATGCCTATAGGCAGAGATAAGACAAATACACCATTTCACGTATTTTAAATACAAAACATCAAATTTAGTTACTTACTGAAATATAAAGTATATTTTAAATTTATAAGAAAAATACAAAATATATAGTATATATCTTAGCTTCTGAATGAAACGATGAACGGTTGGTTTTACAATAATTGTGCTGATATACGTTTTTTTCTTTGTGTCCGGCGTTACCTCAAGGAGAGGTAAAAATGCTAAGATTTTCAATTTTGAAGTTGATTTCTGGTAGAAAGTTGGAAATAGTTGGTTAAAAGTAAAAAAGACCAGTACTTAAAAAAGTATTTCAATAAAAAAATTTGAAAAAATAGAAAAAAGTTTTTTTTTGTACCTTATTTAATAATGATAATCTGTAGACTTCAAAAATGATTTACACATAAACATTTTTTAGATTTTATATAATTTTCAACATTTTTTTACTCTTTTTTTTGTGCTACCTATTTATTGATATTTAAATTTATTTTTGATTTATTTATGATAAAATTTTGGTATGAAGGAAAAAAGCTTGAAGTTTTATTCCTACTTGAAATTTTACCAAATATTTACGTATATTAACATTTATTGGATGTGGCATAATTTAAATAATATTTTGACTCTTTTTGAGTTTTTTCGTTAAGCTAAAATGCTTGGAATTTAGTAAAGGGTTTTTCATAAGTTGTTATTTAAAGCTATTTAATAATATTTAAGATATATAAGTAAGAATAATTTTAATTGATGAATAATTTAATTTACAATGATATATGGTTTTACTTTTGTTTTTAAAGATAGTTATTGCATTAGAAAAATGTTTTAATTTACAACAATATATTTTCTATTAGTAATTTCACGCTAAAACCAACATTTTTAAATAATAAACTAACACATTTCGCTTATAAACATTTGAAGTTTGAAGTTTCGAGAACAAATTTTCTTATTTGTAACAAAAATATTATTCGCGGGGGCTTGGAACTTTTATGTGTATATAAATATTTTCTAAATATTAAAATTAATTTTAAGCTATTACTTATTTTTACCTACCATAAACTTATTCACACAACTATATGGTAAGGCGGAATTGACTCAAAAGTTAATAACAATAATAAATAATATAAATATATACTTTTATAAAAATTAAATATGAATAATATAATTAATGAATTGTTTTCGGTAAAAATTAAATATAATAATAAAATTAATTATTTTAATAGATCAAATAGCCTCCCAATTTATGCCAATATTGTACATTAGGGTGATCATACGTCCTGTTTTTTATAGGATTGTCCTTTATTACAGCATTGTGTCCTGTTGTCCTGACAAACTTCTTTCAGGACGTTTTTTGTCCTGTTTTTTTGATCAAATTTTTCCTTATTATTATTTCTTATTATATTTTGTGCATTTTAAATATACTGTATAGTGTACGTAATACGAAAATAACAATATGTTTTGTTTTTAACTGTTAAACCACGAAAATCTATTTATATCACTGAAAAACGTTTTGTGAATACGGTTATACAATATTATAGCGGATAGCTGGATATACCTAATAATAACTTCATGCCTATTAAATTATTATAATTATTATTATTAATTTTATCCTGTATTTTTATTTTTTAATATGGTCATCCTAGTGTATACAGAGTTGAGTTGGACAAAATATTATATAGATAATTATTTAAATCATTTTCAAATATGATTATTCGAATGATTTTTTTTTTATAATTATTCGAATAGAAATGTAATTGAATAATTTTCAAACATAATGCTAATACAAAATACAAATATATATTCGAATTTTTTACTCTAGTTTCTTCTTTATCTATACTTCTATATTTATTTCATTTATAGTATTTTTCTATTTATTTCAAATAAAAAAATATTTACAACTGTGAATTTAAAATACAATGCTAACTATTGTTTTTTTAAAACGTAAATCTTTTAATTAACAAAATACCAACTATGTGTTAACTAAGATAAAATTACTGAAAATTATTCGAATAACTATGTTTAAAAATTAGTCGAATAATCATATTATAGTTCAAAATTATTCCAATAATTTTTTATTCGAATTATTCGAATAATTTAATTGTGAAATACCTAATCATTCGAATAATTTTTTATTTGAATAAAATATTATATAAATCATTTTTTAAATACAATTTTATTCGAACGATGCCCAACTCTGAGAGTACAACATAGTGATTACTACTTACTTGGTTATTTTTGATTTTTTTTTACTATATTTCGTATATTTATTTATAAAAATATTTTAAAAATAAACTGCAATTACGTTTAATTGAAATACTGCTCATCGCTACATATAGGCACTTAAGAAATAATAACATCAATATTTATGAAAAAAGTAGATACATAGTAGTGTGACTATAGCATATATCTTCTTCTTCTTCTGGTTGAAAAGCCTTTCAAGACCATTCCATCTCACACCTATTCCTCCGTTCTTCTCTATCCATTGCTTTTTCTTTCCAATCCGTTCCTCCTCCTGGCGATTGCACATCTTTTTTAACTAAGTCTTCCCATCTTTTAGCATATATAGGCCATTTAATTAATGTTCAAAACACTGTTTGCCAGTTATTTTTTATTTCAAATGCTTACGCTCTGTCATTGGCCGTTGGATCACTTTGACCCAGTCATGTCGCTGCGCCTTTACCCAAAACTAGTGAAGTTGACGATAACCAAAAGCAAAATCAAAGAGATTGTCAGTGATTTTCCGGAGTTCTTACACAACTTAAAGGTAATTATCTCGGTTATGACAAATTAACACATATATTAGATGTATTGTTATATGTAAATTATAGAAGTTATAATAGGCAAAATATGCAAAAAAAATGTTAAATATGCAAAACATATTATTCTAAATTCCTAAAAAATGCATTTATTGTTGATAATAACATGCACAAAAACAAATGTATAAATACATTATTAGTTAATATTTAATAGATTTGACAAAAATATCTACGTAAAATAATATTGAGTTTTATATTTAATGTTATTTAAAATACATAATTTAAGAAAAATAAATTTGTTTTTAGAAAATATTAAAAATGCTTAATATGCGTACGAAAATCAATAAAATATGTACTTTACCCTAAAATGAATGAAATACGCAAAATATGTATTTTAAATTTTCGGTTTTAAAATAAACTATATAGAATACTGATTAGTTCAGATTTCTAACATGGTCTGCTATAAATTGAGATCTATATGTTCAATAATATGCAACTCCTACAACTTTCGAGTGTTAGTCATATGTACATTATATAATAATATGAACATCATTATTGTTACTCAACAAGCTTATTATGTATACACATATATTTTTAAACATACTTATATATATGCGTTTATTTGTTTAGCAGGTGATCTAAATATTTAATGCAGAAATATAAAAATTAGTTTTTTAATTCACTGTTATAAAATTATAGATAAAGGAAACATTTCTGGAGTTGTATGTCATACATTCTTTGTAACGTTGTCATTTTTAATATGGATCACATACATTGAATAGTAAATGTCTACTACTTTTTTTTCAAATAATTAACTATTTTGAATACATTATACATTTAATAAGTATGTGAATATATAGGTATTTAATTAGGTACAACATACTTTAAATTGGCCTTACGCGTCGATATTATTATTTATAAATCGAAATAAGTAGGTACTAAAAATAGTTTGGTAATTTACTATAAATTACTTAACCGTATTAAGGTCTGGTAGGTCATTTAATAAACTTAAGAAAGGGCCGGTAGATCAGCTACCAAACGAATGTCAATATACATATATATATATATGTATATGTCTGTTTAATATAACAATAGTATAGCCTGTAAAGTAATTAAAGTTAGTTTGTATAATTTATGTTAATACCATCATGTAAAAAGTTACTTAACGTTATAATTTATCATAAAACTGACTTTGGTAGACATATCTATATACAGTATCTACAATATATAGTATATACTTAATATATCCACTTTCAAAACTGAACTAAACGAAAAAGTGTATTTTAATGAGACAAATTTTATAGACCATTTTAAAACATTTTTCTATCTTTTTCTCTGTTTTCTTTATGTACCTAATTATAATTGAAGAATATAGAAAAAAACACCGATTGTCAGTTAAAAATAAACAGTTTAGTTTCCTTCTTTACATTTTATTATCAGATGAAATTTAATATTTTTTAGGTATTAAATGTAAAATAATATTTAACAGTTTGTATTGGCATAAGTGACTATTTTAGTAGTGATTGTAAAAGATTACTGCTTGGTACACAATATGTTGGTACATTGTGCTTCATAGGATCAATATTGTAATTTACCTACTTATTGTTAATCCTGATCCGAATCCTAATTCCAGGGGCGGCCACTCCAGAGTCTGGGGAGACTTTGAAACTGAGTATTCCCATAAAATATTCATTAAAACTACTAATAAATAATTAGAATGAGAAATATATAACGGTAATAATACGATTATATTTTGATCTGAATAGAAAAATGCGTATTTTTTTATAATATTATTACAGTAGCCACTTAATCTATTAATAGTTCTTTCGACGGGTTTTTGGGTTTTAAAGGTAACGTCGCCGGTCGTCAGTTGAGTGAACTGCTGGCCAACCGTTTCAGTCATAACATGCAATGTCAGGACTGGGTGTTGCAGTATTAGCCATCGTTTATAGACATTAAATAATGACAGTATTGTAACATTTGAAATTGGGTTCAATTTCATTGTACACCGCCGGCTGCCGTACCACGTATCATCACCCGTCACGTCACTGTACGCATTACGCTGCACCTTTAAGTTTTATTACGCGTCCTGTTTTATTTTATTAGTTATATTATAAAGTTTAAACGTTCAGTCTCCCCGACATATTTGCCCATTACAGGCCGCCACTACCTAATTCCTAGAATCACTGACCTTATAATTATGCTCATTTTGTGTATGTCAACTAAATTATTAAATCAAGAAATATGTATTTATTAAAATCATTGTATGAGAGTTTATTAGAGCGTGAAAAAAAATTATTACTTAAAACTATTACAGCAGCGATAGTTATATATATTCATGAACTGGAAAATTACCCAAGTACATTACAGTGTTTGACTCTATCAATGACATTTTTAAAATTAATATCTTAGAGAATTATTACACTTTATTAATCTAAAAATTTACAATTATAATCAAAATGTATATTATTTTAAACTCAAATCTTAAAAATTAAAATAAATTTATCTTTATTTATTTATCAAGTGTTCCTTAAGAATCTAAATTATAGACAACAATTATAGAGCTTTTACTTTATGTAGGTTTATACATAAATTACATTTTAAATATAATTATGAATTTTCATAAAGTAAATAGGATAACAGCCCGTTGGTAGCTACTACCTAGCTACTTACTTGTATTAAAAAAATGTATTAATGTGTAATGCGTAAGGCATATATTATTATATTTATGTGCTATAGAGGGCAATGTGAATAAAAATCGAGCTTGTGGGTTTTAGAATTTTTTTTTGTATCGTAGTTATTTGGCCACGTGGTTAAAAGGACAAATAATAGACTATTAGATAAGTAACTACTCTAAGTTTTTCTTGTAACCATTCGTTTTTCACCAATATTCATATGGGTTGGTCATATTTCTTTATTCTGTTGGTTTTTTTCAATAAACTACGTAATGGATATACAGAAAGAGATAATGTATTACAGTTTGCGTTATATACCCGTAGATAGATTGTTTACACATCATAGTGTAATAACGAGCATCTTGAGTTCATTTTTGTTCGAAAAACGTAATCACTTCAAAATGTATCTAAATGTATTAGGTAGATGGATTTTTCTAGTAAACATAAAAACTTCTTCAAAACCAAACGAAAATAATTTACATGAGAATTTTATTAAAAATTAGTATTTGATAGAGAGTTTTTAAATATCCGAACATTTTGTATTATAATTGAACATATTTTTAATTAAAAATAAACCATCTACTATGGCTATTGTATAGAAAAAACTATGTCTGATTTTTATCAATATATTTATTATAATATAGCAATATATACTAAATAAATGAAACATTTTTGAACAAAAGTAATTGTATACATTAAATAGTTACACAATATTAATCAAATAAAATATGAACAAAATATAATTTAAAAAAAAAACAGATTGTGATTGCGGATTTATTAATGTGTTTATGGATAATGATTGGTTAGAGAGAGCACTTTTGGAAAGAAGTGTATTTAGAACTGACGATAGAACCAATATAAGGAAAATTGGTGGACTAATGGTAGAATTTAAGACTGAAACAAGTTGGGATAAAATGTTATAAATTTATGGTAATAAAGAGTTGTTATTGTTTTTAACATTGATTTTGAAAAGGAATTTTTTTTTAACTGTCTATGATCGGAAGATGCTTTAGTTAATGAAATATCTGGACATATTTATGAGGTAACGGACCTATTTGAGATGATTCATCTTTTAACATTTTTAAAATGTTCGTATCACGGAAAACTTTTATAATTTGCAGTGTTCACCGAGATTGACGCGCATTTGGAATTAAATCGTCTTATATATATTTTTTGATAAAATTATGCGTTCTTTAGAAATTGATCGTTAGGAAAAAAAATACAATAGGTACGTTATTTATGCGCATAAAAATAATAATTTATTAATGGACAAATAGAAAACACTATTCTTCCCATCAGTTAACTCGGGTTCTTGTCGTCTCGAAACGTTGTATGTCGTTAACTGTATAGTATCATTAAGTTGGGTATGTACTTTAATTTTCTCTTATTAGGCCTGTTTTAAAATTCATTTGTCCGGGACTTCCACCTTGCTAGTCCAATTTTATTTATGGGGTTGAAAAATGAAACATAATTACTGCACGGCTGAGCATTTACGTAGTTAATTTACGATTCAAAACAAATTTCTTACTCGTCACAAGTTATCACAACTACAAACTCACTTGTATCATATTATATTCTATAGGAGATACAATTATTATTTTCATTTTAATTCATCAAAAATTATTGCACACAGGACCATAATAATAAAATAAGAATTCAAATTGTGTTTGTCTGGATCAGGAATTCATATAACTTGACAAGATTTGATTACGATTGCATAAAATAAATGATTAATAAAATGCGTGTAATACTATAACAAGACAATTTTAAATCGGAATATTTTTTATCAGTTTAAGTGCTGGGGATTTTTCAGAATCACAATAATTGACTGAAAAAATGAGTGTAACATGTTAAATGGGTAATTGCGTACTTGTTTAAATATGCACATTTTATCCCTTTAATTTGTAGGTATCTTTGTATTAAACTTAAATAGATAAGTGCTATATTTTTTAATGATGATTAATAAGTATAGAGCTCTTCTTTTTCTTTTTTTTTTTTTGAATAAAAAATACTGCCTAGTAAATTATAAAAATGATAATCAAGTTTCCATCTTGGGTTCTTCGAATATATTATTATATAAATGTACTACTATAATACATTTATTTACCATTTTTTTCTTTTAAATCAGTGCTTTTATAGTTGTATGTGCCTTACAATATTTGTATGTATAAATTGTAAGGATTTGTTTTCTTATCTCATTAATTATTTTAAAGTACCTACATAATATAATAATATATTTTTACAATTAATTTTATCTCATATAATATAATGATTATACATCAAAGCGTATTTTATTTGTGTATACAAATAGATAAGAAAAGCATGTGGTTTACATGATAATGAGTAACTTATTCAGTTTGAGTTAATATGTATATAAAAAGTGGTTAATGCCATTTTTGAATAACAATGGTAATCATTAATCAAATAATAAATAATGTAATGTTGTGCCAAGTAAAATATTTATTTATATACTAAAATAGATTTATTTTTATTGATAATCTTAAATAGTTTGTAAACCTATTTAAATTATATTTTTTTATGAGTATTTAAGCTATCGATTAACTTATAAAGTTACATGCACTAATCACATAGGTATACAAGGGTTAGTTGTACGTATTACTACATTTAATGATTACTTATTTACTTACATAACAATTATTACTTGATTAACTTTAATCAGTTGTTGTTTATAGGGAATAGATTTCGATTTGTAAATGTAAATGTCATATTATTAAGTTTAATTATAAAATAAACATTACGATACTTGGTTTTTATTTACAGCTTTATATTAAAATTGGGTATTAATATTAAAACTAACGAGTGCATGACACATTATGATATACGAATGTGATTATGGGAAGCTTATCATAATGGGCTTTCATAAAGCATTAAATTTATATGATGTAGGTAGTGTTTAAAACTAGTGATGATAGTAAAATAGAATATATTTTTACAATATTTCAAAACGAAATGAATAAATTAATGCAATTTAAATTTGTACGTTAATTGTAGACTTTAAATTTATCCCATTTGAATCTTGAGCGTGTCAAGTATAGTACATTTAAGTACTTAACGTCTTTGGAAGTCTTGGATTTGAGTTACAATAAACTCAATCACTTATACTCACCTACAACAGAATACTTTCCGAAATTGAAACAAATTTGGTTGGCCGGTGAGTAATGCGTTAATTATGTACTTAATAAATATTTTTATGGTTTTATCATCATAAAATAAAATCGTTTATCTTTTAGGAGACTTTTGGTTTTGTAAAAATGATTTATTTTGGTTACTCCAACTTCATGCATCAAAAGATCCGTTGACTTTTAAAGTGATGGATTTCAACCGTATGACTTGTGGTGGATACAAATATATTGGAAAACCCGTGATTCCTGTATTGCGGCTATTAAATGTATGTTATATTAATGATTAAGAGAAGAAGTTTTTACGTTTATTTGATATCATATGAAATTTAATAATAATTTAGCTTACGGAATAGGTGTGTCATCAGGGTTGTATCCGAATTCTGTTCTAAGAACTTGTTTTTATACTAATTCCGTTCATATTAAAAAAAAGTTACATACCAATTCCGTCCCAGTTAAAAAAGGTATATACCAGGGGTGGCCAGCGAGAAGAGACTCGCGAGCCACCTTATATATTAATAAACAGGAAGAGCCAAAATGGAAAAAATGGTCATATTATTATATATATACATATAATATGATTAAAGTAAATAAGATAAGATATCGAGATATGCGAGTCACGAAAGTCTATGATGAGAGCTACATGCAGCTGTAGTTTGGCCACTCCTAGTATATACTAATTCCATCCTTAATTGAAAAAGAAGGTTAACTACAATAGTTGTAAGTAAAAAATTATTTAAGTATCTATACCTTATTATAAAAACTTACATATTATAAATTTAGTTATCTTACCAATTTTGTTATATGCTTTGCATTGTTTTTGAATACACTTCCAGCGTCGAATATTGTTATTCAACTCTTTGTGAAAACAACATTTAAATTCATTTTTAATAATTAAAATGTTACCTTTTTCACTGTACGCATGTTCTATCCATTTATAATATATTAAATGATACGGAAACGCACAAATAACGACTATAATATAGTTTATTTGGTTTTGTTAACTGAAATCATATTATTTTTATTTCTAAATAATATAATATTGTTATATTCGATTGTCGACGTTATTAAGTTGTACATTTTATAAACCTATATTATAATATGAAATTACATACAAAAGGAACACGTAAGTACTAGAATAACTAAATGTTTGACACAGTACAGAATTAGTATAAGTACTCATTAAAAAAAAACTCGGGACGGAAGTGGTATATCTTCCAATTTAATTTTTATATATGGGATGGAACTTGGATGCAACCGTCATCTGAAATGACATAGTTATACATTTTTTTTATAAATACAATCAAAAGTTTTAAATTATTTTTTCTAGTAAAAGCATAAACTTTTTTTAGTAATTTATCGTATACATAAATGTTTATATTAACATAAAAATATTAAGATACATATAACGTTTTTAATACAAATATTTAATTCAGCTATATTTAGGACTGAAATTACGTCGAGTCCATGAAAGTTTATTTGAATTTAATTTTATAATCACATTTAAACACCTGCATATGATTAAATATGGGGAAAAAAAATAAAAAATGAAACTTACAATCATAAAATGTATGCGTTCCTTTAGGATTTGGAGAAAGAGTGTCCTAGTAGTCCTCCTGACTATTGTGTCTGTACGTTGGACAACGTAGTGCGTGGTAGAGGCACGTTGTTTTACTTACATCCAGTGATAACAGTGGATTGCAGTTATAGGGACTTGAAAATGTTACCGAAAATACTTCCACACAATACCACAACGTTATTAGTTCAAGGAAATAAGGTAAAATATGTTATGTAAACGTTATATTAGTAATAATTACTTTAATATAAATGTACAATCGTATAGTATAATAATATTTTGGTATTATTCGAACACATTTGTCACCAAACTTCCGAAGCCGGACCGGTTAGAAACATAGACATTGTTTACGTGAAGTGTTGTAATATATACGTTTAGATAGATATCAGAGCTTGCGCTAAAGAAATATTAGAGCTGCACACCCTGTTTGTTTTTCAGAAGTGAAAAATTTGATGCTCGCTTCACTCACGTATAATACATAACGCATACTATTATAAATATAATATAATATATTATACCTCATAATGTATACATATTGACAGTTTAAATAACAAAGTTCCTTAAATTATATTTATTTAACAACAACTAATATTAATCTAATTTTAAAATATTTTTTTTTCTTTTATGACAACCTCTTCATCAATATCATACTATTTTTTATTTGGTGATGGTTATTTATTTGAACACAATCACAATATTTGGTGGTAAAACACAATGGTTATGACCATGGTTTATTTTAAAGACCGTAGATTTAATCTCTTGATATTCATAGATAAATTATCAATGCTTCAATAATAATTTCTAATAAATTCGAAAAATGAAATGATGACAAATGATACCTATGTTATAGGCTCATAGACATGTAGAATTAATTATTAAAAATTAAAAAAATATTATTTTTTATGAACTGCACTACATTCAAATAATAACTGCACATTTTATGCACAACTGCATGTTAGCGCAAGCTCTGGTAGATATATAAAACAAAATAAAATAGCAATATTGATATTATGTAATTATAGCGAAAATAAACTTTTTCAATTAATCTCTTTACCGATTCAACACGCTGTCTAAAAAAATTAGTGAAGAAAGAGGATACATTTTATTTTTTTAATTAGAACAGTTTGCATAAACATACATGTCTGTGTGACAATTTTATAGAGAACCTAATCTGTTAAATAAATAAATAAGTATAGTATATTATATCATTATTGTACATAATATATTAATGTAAATAATCAACTAATTACTTTCTTCTATTTTAAAAATACAGTTTGTTGGTATTGAAATTCGAACTTGGAAAAATAAGTAGCTTATCACAAAAAATCTCATTAATAATTAATGTTGAAAAATAATAGTCTTATAACATTTTTAAGCCCATGTATTGTTGTAAACGTAGAATCGTGTATTGGAAATCGGCTTAAATATAGTAATAAATACCCAAGAGGGTATAAGGGATAATATCGTAATAAATTAACAGCGTGTTTTGTACTATATCCTATTATAAATGGTAACAATTATTGGTAAATTTAGATATCTACATTGGACGATTTGCTTACCAATCGCTATTATATAAAACTTTTGGACATTCATTTGGACTACAATCGGATTAGTTCAATAAGCATATTAGAAGGATCACATTGGTTGTCACACTGCAGAGTTATGAGTTTGAAAGGAAACAATTTGACTAATGTTTGTAATGATTTTCCTTTTATAAAATAAATCAACTGTTTTACACACATTATTTTATTAAAGGTACCAACCTATGCATTAGATAATGCGTTCCAGCGAAATCGTAACATCGTTCAACTTTATTTAGGTGCTAATCCTTGGCGTTGCAATTGTTTGTTTGCTCCAGCTTTCCAGGTATTTCCACATAAAAGTGGTTCATATGTTTTTATGTAACCTTTGTTTTAATACTTTTGGGATTTTTTAAGGACTTTTTAATTAAATATCAATCACTGATAATGGACTTATCAGATATAAAATGTTCATACCAGCAAGATGATGAATATTACTTAACTCCAGTAAGTTCTCTTACAAAAATTATGTAACTATTTCATTATATTTAATTAAAATTGATAACCTGATATAAGTTTAAAAATCGACGTACAAGTGACAGATTTATTTTTTTGGTGTATTCTTTATTCAAGATTCTAATGCAACAAAAAAATATAAGATATGTTTAAAATCAAACTGGGATAAAATAAAATGTGTAATCAATACAATTTTATAATAAAACTTAAAAAGTAAAACTTTTTGATTTTTCATATAACATACATAAATTTAACATTTTTCATAATCTTACAAATGGTTTTATGAAAGAAAATAATATATACTTAAAACCTAAATAGGTATTACAAACAACAATTAGATTAATAAATATTTCGAATTTTATTATACTTATAAGTTCAAATATGACTTTAAGAATTAACACATTAAGCATTAAGCATAATACATTTAATAATTAAAAGCAATAATCATGTTAAAAAATAAAATTGAATGTATTTTAGATTCACGATCTTCCCCGGAATACATTGTGCAGAAATTCTGCGTCAGACATGGTGAATTTTTGGGATAGCTTGAATGTGTTGTTGGCTAGTTTGATAGTAATTATCATTTTAAAGTTTATTTACGATTATATTGTATATAAAAAATATGGTAGATTACCTAGGATTATAACATTATTACCATAAACTTATAAAAAGTTGTAAATGTTGTGTTTTAATAATTTTTATATTAAATTTGAATGTAATATGTTCTCGTATATGTTTTATTTATTGTATTTTAATAAACATATTGGTTTGTTTAAAACTCCTTTAAATCTTAAAATAAACTGCAGTATAAACAATTTACACAATAATTAGTAGGTATAGGTATGAAAAAATATGCTGTGATTGGTCACAAAACATTAATTAATGTTTTCCATTTGGACGGAGTTCGAATTCTGATGACAACGATATATTGTTTTTTTTTTTTTACAAAATTAATTTAATAATTTGTTCTTCAATGTTGATGATGAAAAAAACATACAGCATTAAATGTGTGTGTATTTTTTGTTTTGTTTTTAATTAACATTTTTATTTGTTACACATTTTGCTGTTCCACATACTCGTCAGCATAAATGAGACCTGGTGTTTAATTTGTAAAAAAAATCCAAATATTATTAATGTCTGGTCAACAGAAAAAAAGAGAGCTTTGGTTTGTTTCTACACACAAAAGCGCTGAAATTAAATATAACACAAACATACATGAAATATATTTTTTATACTATGTATTGCTGATTATGTACCAGGTAACTCTGAACCATTCCAATCGCTTTTAGGTAACGTTTTATTTTTCAATCTCTATATCTTAACACATTACTTAGTACATATCAATGGCATAAATATTTTTTTATGTAATTATTAATCGAAAAATTCAACAGGTTTTTATATTTTTATCAAACAATAAAATTATATTGTAAGAAAAGTAGAAATGATGAAAATTTAGCAACTCTTAAGATGACCTTTTGGAGAAAACCTTTGTTATATTAAATTTAAAAACTAAAAGTAGCCATAATATATTCTAGATAAGAAAGTTGATTATGAGTGGAGTCGAATAAACTATATAGTTTTTGTATCTGAGTTTAATCTAAAAAGTAAAACATAAAAGATATAATATAAAAATGAAGAATACAAATAAATATTTGAAATTTTATTGAAATGACTGAACTCATCCAAATTATTGATGTATATGAAATTACAAAATTTTAAAAATGTTTTAAAATATCTATAGTTATTATTTTATTAATTATTCATATTTATTTATCAAAACTATAAATGTTAATATCGTACGTTTATGAATAGATACACGTTAAATACCTATTCTAAAAATGAGTATCCATTAGCTAAAGGTTTTTGACCTCAATAAAGGAGAAAAAGATGCATACATTTATAAATCCACAGAAAATGTTCTTGTTTTTATTTTCGCAATTTTCTGAACGATTTGAGTTGACATAAAATAAAATAAAATAGTAGACAATATTACTCGTATATCCGGTGAACTATTTTAGCAGTTAAACCTAACTAAATAATCTTTGTTAGCTTACTCGTGTTTTTTGAAAAATAAACAATTATATGGAATTTGAAATGATATAAGCAACAAACCACTTTACAATCGATTTGAATTATTCGTAGGGGATTGGGAGAAAGACTACTTTAGTGAACATAGGAAATTAATCAAGCTTCTGGAAAAGA
The DNA here is from genome assembly GCA_036289425.1 of Rhopalosiphum nymphaeae. Lineage (NCBI taxonomy): Eukaryota > Metazoa > Arthropoda > Insecta > Hemiptera > Aphididae > Rhopalosiphum > Rhopalosiphum nymphaeae. The sequence continues at coordinate 4,543,959 of JAZAQC010000021.1, read as the reverse complement.
AACCTTTCTGTGAGTACGAATACACGTTAATAGATGAAATTACAAACATGTATAAATATATATTTTAAAAACTTAAAAATTATCTTTATTCATTTGATCATAATAAAGAAAAAAAGTTATTTAAAATTTTATAAGTATATATATTGGATAATAATCAACAATACATTTTATACAATGATAATTTGTTTTGACATTTTGAATATGTGCTTATGAGTACTTACAAAATGTGCACAATATTTTTGAACGATCGAAAACTTGGAAATGACAAAAAGGCCAGATTTTAAAAAAGTTGGCCGTAATTTAAACTTTTGTGGATAATTAAAAACAGTTGATTTTATAAATTATTAGCTAATAAATGCTTACAAATGACTTCTTAACTAGGTATTGAGAAAACTTGAATCAAACATTTATAATTTCGAACCCTAATTTCATAGACCTCAAAATATAGTTACTACTAATAGAGATTTGTATCAAATCAATATATTTTGCTTGGCGTTATAGTACCTACATAATTTTTTTAGCGAGAAGTTTTCGTTAGATAGCAGGTGTTTATGTACATAAATTGTTTGTGTAATCGATTCATTTGTATTACCAATCGTTCAACATTAAAAATAAATATATCAATTCACACCTAAAAAAATCAAAATATTATACAAATGTTTGGTCGACAGAAAATATAAAGTTTTACTGTTACACTAAATTATTGAAATTAAAAAGAAATCTAAAATACGAGAAATATATTTACTATAAAATGTATTATATATATGTACTGTTATTGTGTACCGTAAGATTTTTTCCTTTTTCTACATTTTAACACAATTTATTCATATTAATAATTTAACTATTTTACGATTAGATACCTACGATTCAACGAGTTTCTCTTATTTCAGTCAGTGACTTAAATATTTATTCTAAAAAAGGCAAGAAAGAGTATATATTGTTTGCACATAAAAAAGAATAGGTCACTATTTTGGGTAAGCTATTGGGGTAAGGTGTTATGGTGTTACATTTGAAAACTTAAAATGACTATTCTTGCATATTAGAAAGATAACTTTAAGTGGAGAACGTTAAGAAAATAAATTTACAATTATTATGAAGTAAATATATTTAAACATGGCCGCTATAGGTAACATTTTAAGAGTGAGGGCAAAATAAAACATTCTCAAGTATTAGCTAAATAAAGGAATAATATCATGGATTATAAGTTCATATTATTTTTCAGAGGATAGGGGAAGTGTCCGGTCTGGCCGCTCCCTCCAATGAGTGCCCGTGCTAATAGATTGATAAAAGATAACAAATTTATAAATGTGATACATAAAATAAAAAAGGTAATTTATAAATTACAGTTCAATAAATTCAGTAAATTTGATGTTCCACTAAACTGGACATGTAATTCCAATAATTTTTCCGTTATTTTTCTATGGCCTTTGGAAATCGTTGGATTAAAGTTTGTTTTTTGGCTAAATTAAAAAATTATTTATTTTTATATTTTATTCAAAAACAAAAAAAAACCAGTTACATTATTTACGTTTCAAATTAAGTGTAAATCAATTGATATAAAAATTTAAAAAAAAAAATCAGGAACTTACTGTTATAGTAGTTACTAGTTAGGTATCAAGTATCATTGAGTAGGTCACTGTAATGGATATTCATACGAAAATCGATACTGAGCGAAGATGGATATCTTTTAATTTATATATACATATATACTTCTATTAGTAGTATGGTTGGTTAGTATTTAATAGTACTGATTATAGAATAGATATCTATGTCTATTCAATAATCAATGTTAATAGGTATAAGAATATATATCATGTATTATTGTTATTTATTTATAAGTCGACGTATCATATTATGTAGAATGGCTTGAATAGGGTCAGTAGTATAAATTTCAGAAAATTGGTCTTAAATATATTGAACATTTTATTATGTATAGAAAATTAATGATAATATGAGAAGAAATATGTCAACATTTTAAAATAAAATAGCAATTATAAATAAAAAAAGAATAAATTATATTTTAAGTTCCAATAACAATTATTATTTTTTGAATATCAAATGTTGACAACGTTTTTATGAAATGTAATGCTTATTAAAATAAGAGTGTTGGTTAAATTATATTTTTGTTATTTTTAACTACTAAAAAACAAATGTTAAATTATTAAACATTTTAACCGAAAAAGCTTTGAATTCATTTTAAAACTTTAATCAACACATATTAAAAATAAACCGATTTTGTAATTAATAACCAACAGTGCTTAAAGTAAATATTTTTTTGTCTATAATTCATAATTCAGTTAAATTAACTGGTCATGAAACATAATCCACTAAGTCATATCAAGTCTGTTTTTCTAGGTATCCGCTCTAGATTTATTTATTCAAAGTATCAATTTCCAACAGGTCATCAAACTGCCCTAATCTTTTATGGGTTTCACCGTATACAATTAAACTCATCCTATATCATGATTATACGTCATCGTGATACTGGTTAAATATCACTTTCGTGTTTGCAATTTGTACCTATTTCAATTTTCGATCATTAATCATATTTTTTTATCATTCGGTAATAAATATATTCTTTCAACAAATCCATCACTCAAACTACTTCGACACCCCGTAATCGTTATTGTTATAGACTTATAGTACCTATTTTAAATAAACGTTCTATTGAGAATAATAAAAATGACAAGTTGTTACTTGAACTGAGGTTAAAATGTTAAATATACACAAACATGCTGTCAGCGTTGTAGTTCTAATGGTGGACCCTCAAAATATCCCATGTTAAAATTATCCCCATTACAAATATTCTATAAACAAAATATCCCCATTAATATCATCCCTTATTTCATATATTTATATATTTTATTAATTTTCAATGTAGGTATGTACCTCAGATCATGTTTTTAATATTTTCATTAGTCATTACTTATGACTATACGTTAATTGTAGACTATAATAACAAGATCTTATTCTGAATGAGTATAACATAACAGTCAATAGTAATGTATAATGTACTCATACTAAACTATAGGTATAGAGTACTTATAACTTTTCATATTAAAAAATGTATGTTTATTTATTAATGTGTTTATTATCAAGAATAAGTTTTACATTTTTTTAAATTTAAAAAAATAATATTTATTTCAAGTTAAGCTTGTAGTTTTAAATAAAAATACTACAGCGTATTTATAATTATATTTTATATGATTCAAAAATCAAAATACTTTTTATTAGATACGGTTTTAATTTAACGCGTACATTTTTTTTTAACAAATTAAATTAAATTCATTTTAATATAAATATAAATGGTAACGATTAATGATTTTTAAGTAGTTAACTTGATATAATACATTTAATTAATGAGATCACATAAAATATGTGATAATATTAATAGGGATATTTTTATCTTGGGTATTTGTAATGAGCATAATTTTAACGTGAGATATTATGATGCATGTAATATTTTGAGGATGAACTAGTTTTAATTTGGAACGAGTGTTATAATCAATAATCGTTTTACCAGATTACTTTATTATGAAACCAAGAGTTATGAAATATTAGTGTTATAAGTTAACGTTTTAAAAATTTATATTTGTAATTTTAAACATATTATGGTTAATCAGCTCGTGTTTTCGTTAAATTATACAGTTTTTGTGTCACCATCGACGATGTATATATATATATATATATTATATACACAATGTTATGCATTAAGTTTAAATTATACAATGAGTAGTCCCGTGTTCGTGAAAAATTCCTTTTAAAAGATATTGTACACTTCGGTGACGTGAGAACTTTTCAACACTTGTATTAAAACAACCTAGACAATGAACAAAAATATTTTCTAATGTTTATCACCATAATTATTTTTTTTATGCTCGAGGTAGGTTTTTCACTTGTTAGTTTATTTTTCATTCCATTTTATCGACTGTGCGGCATGCTTATAAAACTATTGTTGTTCGTATTAACAATTTGTTTTTTCCTCTTGTTTTTTGCTTTCATAGAAAGTCGTATTGGTATTTGTCTTTTCTTCTTGATATACATTTGTACCATTATTATTTGCACATCTGAAATTTATTAAAAAAAAAAAAAAAACTATTATACAGTTATGAATGAAATTCGAATTTTAATTTAAGACGTTTCACTCACATAATATATATTGTTCTCCGTTTTATCAATGCATAACACAACACATTTACGTTCAATAGAACGAATTTTGTTTTGTCAACTTTAATATTAGAGTAATTTGACTTATTATCAAATGTATTTTAAAAAATGCATCTCATCTATATCTATGGCATCACGAAAGTTGTTATTGGTATTTTAATTACGAGTTTTGAACATTTGAAAATATTGACAATTTATACCATTGGTTTACAAGAAAAATATTTTTCGGATTTTTAAAATACTTTAAAATGCAACTGCTTATGGTACAAACTTAAGTTTTAATATGTTTGTATATTTATTTTGATATTGAAAATAACAATACAAAATTGGTTCTGCCTATAACCTGCCAAACACAAATTAGTTATGTTGTTCATTTGTATCATAATGGGGAGACAACGAGTTGCTCCTTTTAATGACGACTAGTCTTACAAAAAAAAAAGATAACAGACATAATTAAAATATTTCGTATTGCTAATAAAATATAATATATTTTTCGTTTCAATAAAAAATTAAAATGTCTGACCATTTAATATTTTTTTAAGGATCTTAGGTTTGATCTATGGTGAAATATTGTTAATGATGAATTGAAAATAAATAAGAAAATTTTTTCAATCACAATATATTCACTAATATTTTATTATTATACATATCGATAATTAATTGGCTACTCACATGTTCATATTTTTGGTACGTAGCTAAAATAAGGAAATTAATGATTTTAAACAAATCATACAATTAACATTATTAAGTTTTAATATAATACCTATATGCTCTACTACTTCCTAATTCAATTCAAGATTCGTAATTTTTAACCTTAAATTTACTGAATAAAATTCTATGTATAATTAACAAAAAGTTATTAAAGTTGTTATTAACAAATTTTATTAGGTACTGTTTATTATACATATTGCATAATTAGTGTTTTTTAATAAAAATACACATTAAACGTTTATAATGTTATTCAAACGCGACAATTTATAAATTAAAATATTAAGAATAAATAAAGTTACTTTTTTGATTCTTATAAGTATAAAACTTTTATTTTTTTTACAAATAAAAATTAAATTGAAGATACTTTGGTTTTATTCTCAGTAAAAAACTTTGTGTTAAGATGTATACAATGTATTATTATATATTAAGAGTTATAACAAACGTTATTGTAAATGGTACTTCCGCAATCTTGTATATTAGTTATAGTTATTTTGTGTACCTATTTAGCAACTTAACCAAAAAATATACTAACGTTAAGAATACTTAATTATTTTTTTTTTAAATAATTATCGCTTTGTAGTGAATATTGACAACACACATAATTTTTTTATGTATAGGTGATATTGAAAAATAAAAATTGTATAAGCTATTTAATTATATCACACAATAATTAAAAAATAATATTTATGCTACCTAACGATGGAGCGTGTGTGCCACAAGTTGTTTTGTTATAATTCTTCGGTGAGATATCCATATAATATATTTAGCCGAAGGCTGAAACTCACGGTTGCCATTTAGGAAACTGTAACTTCTAACCGAGTCACCAAGGCAGCGTTTAGGGGTAACCAACCGTAACTAACCATCCGGCTTTATACCTAGCTAACCATAAAATAATAATATATTCAAACTTCGTGAAATCGACCACGCGGTAATTTAAAGTTACGTTTCTCGGTTATATCAGCAGTAACACGGGATAAAAACATTAACGGTTACTAGTAGGACTGTTAGACTTCCCTCAAAATCATTTTTCGTATGCAATGGTTTAATGAATTTATCATCTCTAGGGTTCGAATTTGAAGACAAATGCCTTTTTTTTTATCACAATAGAAAAATATTCTTATATGAAAATGTTTTTTACTTGATTTATAAGATGGTGGGTAAATATTATTTTTACATTTTTAACCTTAAAGTACTTGTTTTTTCTGTGTTTAATTATCAATTGGTCAAAATAGTTTTATATATTATTCGTGGTACAAAAAAGTGAAAAATATGCAAATGTGAAAAAATAATAATTATTATTTAAAAATATAAAATATTATCATCTTCAAGGAACTATCACAAAATAGCGTAATAAAACTAAATACGATTTTTGTCTTTATTGCAATAAGTCATGTCATTTACAGATAGATCACTAAAATTGCAACGAACAATAATTCCACAATACAATAAATAGCCGTGTTTATGTCGATGTATTCAGATAAACATGTATCATTTAGTTTGACGTTATTAAGAAAAAAAGATTTTATAGAAATCAAGAAATATGATAAAATATGTAATATAAATTAATGTAACTTTATTGGTAAATTGTATTTTATAAATAAGCTTGTATTTATACATAAATCAAATGCCGTAAGTACGGACAATATATTCCATTATTATTATATATAGTGAGGAAATATACTTGTACAAACATATATAATATAATAAATATAAGTCGGGAAATGGAAGGAGTGAAGTTAAATGAATTAATCCCACTTACGTGGTACCGATAAATGCCACGTCTGTCAGCCAGTCACACGCTTGACCGAGTTCTGTGCTGCAAGAGGGTAAAATGAATGTTATAAACTCACAACGATCACACACATATACCTCAAGTCCGATGTCCGAGTAACACGATGTCTGTATAATAAATGGAAGGACATTTATGCTGTAGTGAGATAGGGTAATTTGTATTATATTCGCCGGATGAGCATTTTGCGTGCACATACTTTTTATTGCAATTTTACTATATAGCTACTGTTGATTACGTAATTTACGTAAGTATCTATTCCTACATTGGTAGGTATTACGAAATAACTTATTATTTTGTTTAAATGTTTTGAGTTTACTTTTGGTTATTTCTGTTTTTTTTTTATATGTAAACGTAATCCAATTAATATATCACGCCAAGTTCAAACTTTGTGCGGAGTAGCTTTTATGAAAAAAACACCTCTTAAGTTATAAAAGTATAATGTCCTATATTTATTTAAAAATATATAATGTTAAAATATTTATTTTTTATTTTATTTCGTTATTTGACGAAATCATCGTAATTATTGAGCTGTAATATTTTTTACTATAAGCTAATGATAATAATATTAATAATAAATAAAATATTTTCTTGAGAATAACTACAATAAAACTAAATTACCAAATTATTACAACATACTGTTTATTAGATCGAGACTATAAAATACATGCAGGTAGGCGAAACAAAATTTCATTTGGTTATTACTTTTTAAAATCAAAAAATGGTTAGAAAAATGTGTGTAATTTTTGTTATAATAATAATAATAATTACAGTCTACAAATATAATAAACAAATTAAAATAAACATACACTGCTTAGTATCTATAAGTATAATATTTAAATTCTTTTTATAATTATTTGTCTAACATTGTAGTAACTAAGGTTTGTGTGATTAGTAAATTTGTTATTAAAATTATATTTTTGTTAAATCAATTAAGTTTTATTTCGCTATGTACGCATTACTTTAGATTTAATAACTAATGGTAATGGGATGTCTTCCTTAGTCATTTCTTCTAAAAATTCTGTATAATTTTGTTTAGTTTTGAATAAAGCTTGTAAGTCATTCATTCTAAAAAAGTTTCAAAGATAATTATTTTATTAGTAATATTATTGCTAAAAGCCTTATAAATACTAATACAATTAAGCGGTTATTGATGTTACGTGATGAATATTTACTATAATAAAGACTTTATCTGCGTCGTAGTGTTTTTATTGTTTTGATATACGAATAATACTCACACATTTTTAATAAATAAATAAAAAAAAAATGAATTTTTACGAATTAATTATTTGGATTATCTTAATTATATGTATATAAAAACACTATGATATATTATCATGATTTATTCACATTAAGAAGGAATCTCAACGGTCACCAGTTTTTCAGGCCCGCCAATTCGACCATTTGTCGTCGTGTGGAAAAGCCACGCAACTCTAGTACACATATTCATGGTTGGCCACCGAGGTTCTTTCTTCACATAAATTGTAAATAGATAAAGTTGTATAAAAAATGTGTGGTGAAAAATACATGAATACTAGTAATACTATACTGTGAATACTGCCTTCGTAATTTTTCGTCCTACGACCTACACCCGATACTGTTTTTGCTGATAAATAAAATTACGGGTGGGTTGGTAGCCTTTTGATAGCCTATACATATAGTATATTTTCATTAACTATTAAGTGGGTAAGCAATGTAACTATGTGTGTATGTGATCCTTTTGAAAATTCCTTAAGTACCAAAACTACGAGTTCCTGGAGAATCTATTGATATGCAATTGACTAGCTTAGGTACATTACTATAATTATAGGATATTTTAAACTAATACTATATAAGGTATACTAACTACAATATTTGAAGTATCAATTCTGTTTTGATCAATAATAGTAATACACATAAGTAATACTATAATTACAATTTCATTATGTATGTTTTGATTTATTAAATAAATTAACAAATCGCAGTGTGTAAATTAATACATATATTTATTGCTATTTTTATCTCATAAACTATTTCGTTATATGTATGTTTAATGAATACTTTTACTCAAAATGAGTGTATTTAATAATTAAAAAAAAAAAATGTTTCGATCATTTAAAATATATCATTATAGTTTATATTTAGTATTGAAATACTAAATTTAAATTTAGATATTGTTTATTATAAAAAAGTGTACATTTTTAAATTTTTATATTTACTTGCGTAAACATATAATCGTTGATTATAGAATAGATCAATTCTATCATCAGTATTATCAATGGTATAATATAATATTAAATAATGAAGTATGCGATGCATCTACATATATACATAATTACCTTCTATTAACCGACTATTTCGATTACTATTTACTTACTCTTGTTCATTGAATGGCTTAAAATGATTTGCCAACGTTTTAGCATTTTGTTCATTTAGTATTTGACGTATCATTTCTGTAGCCGCATTTTCTTTGGCTTTTTCTTTTTTTGAACCTTTGCCTTCAACTAAAAATAAATTGTACCAACATTTTTAAATATATTCTATTATACTACTTAATATATTGATTATTATATTTAATACAATTTTTCGTTTTAATTAATGTGTTCTATAAAATCCGGGTAGGTTTAATTTTATAAAATTTATTTGTTTTTCATTATTTATTTATCCGGCGTTAGTTGATAATTAAGTATAACAATTTAGAAAAATAATTAGAAGAAGTGCATTTTAAAATATTTATATAAATTAAAAACATTGTTTAAGTCATAGAATGATGGATGAAACATAACAATTTCCAATTGGTACGTGGAAAATTAATTTGTATTCGTTTGTCTGTAAAGCGTTTCGAATTAAAAAATGATTTGTTTTTAGTTTTTACGAAAAAAAAAAAAATAGATGAGATAAATAGAATACTAATAAATTTTACCATCTGTGAAACGAATAATTAAAACTTTTTTTTAAACTTATTGGTTTAAATTAAAAAAAAAAATTCTGTCATTATTCAAAACTATGTCATGTTTATGTCTTGTACCATAGAGTCCATACAGAGTGCAAGAATAATTGTATATGGTTTTGTAGCTAATGACATCGGTCCCGATAATACGGTAAGTGGGTTTAACGTCTGGGTCGACGATTCTGTCGTTCAATATGTCAAAAGGCGATCTGCAGAGTATGGAACTAACTTCTTTATTGCCGTGGCCACCATTCTGCAACAGACAACAGTACACATTATAATATTTCAATGAACCGTTGAAACGGTTAAATTGTTTTATACGACTATAATAATATAATAATAGTAATATCGATGCGAGTCGTCATCGGATTTACAATCGACGTTGCAGACGGTGCATTATGTCGACCTCATTCGAACCGCGATCTAAGTGCAGTTATCCGATTCAGTGCCGTCTCGAAATTTCTCAATAATCCACTAACAATATTCACATATATAATAGAGTTTTAACGCGAGGTACTCATTATATCGGCGAACACAAAACGTTTTTGAAAACATTTTTTTCACGTATAATTTGGTTGGAAGACAACATTATTTGAAAAATATATTTTATGCCACTTTTTTACTCCTTTGAATGAAAAAATACATTTTTAATTTAATATTCCAAGGCAGAATATTATTTTGAGTATTTAAACCTACACAAATCAAATTTCGGACAAGTAGATATGATAAAATCAGTTGCTTTTTGTTCATCTGGTGATTCTTGTTTCTTATCCGATGTACATAATACAGCATATTATACGTATATAAATATGTAATAGCAATATTACGTTATCGTTATCGCGTACAATTGTGTACGCGCAATTCTCGTGAGAGGATAATATTGGTATTGTGTACACAGTCCATACGGTGCGCACCGAATTATGTACATTTAGCTTGTTCGCGGTCGTTCGTAAGAACTATATTTAGAGCAATTATCAGGCACGTTGCAATTGAGAATTTCGTCGTTTTGTGAGAAAAAATACCTTTGTTATCGTTCCTAATCACAATGCACATTCATTAATCGGGCTATTATCGATTACTACTACTACTACTACTACTACTACTACTACTACTACTACTACTACTACTACTACTACTACTACTATTACCACCGCCACTTCCGTCTACTGCTATACTGCTACTATAATTATTATTATTGTTATTGTTTGATCGCGTATAATAATTGCTATTTGTATACATCCGAGCGCGTGTTTGTCACTGTCGCCACAATAATAATAATTATTACGATGAGCGCCTCTATATCCCATATAATATTATTTTGACGGAGGCGATGTCGTATCCAAGTCGGTAGCCACTGCAATATTACGCCCCATTACCGCTGTTGACTATGATTTATATAATATATTAATGTCATATACATTACTATCATCGCTCGCAGCCGTCGTGTACCGGACTCACGCGCTTTTGTTAGTTGATCGTGAAATATAACTATAAGAATGTTGCTGGTAATTATATAGGTACGGTTCGCGTGGCTACCTGTCGACGGTAGACGGCTGACTTTCAACCTACGTCGGTTTGCGGTCGTTGTTACATTTTAATCATTGGGTTATGTTTAAAAATCGGCAACACGGTTACAATTATTTAAATATTCGTTTGCCCACACGGAACGCCGAGATTTCAGATAACGCATAGTGGAAATTTTCAGATATACCGTCTGGACAATATCATTCAAGTTAAGATGTATTAAAATGAGATGACGTTTTTAGTTTAGATTACTTACGCGGGTAATCGTTTTCGGCCGAATTAACAGAGGTCGCACAACAAAACCCAAGGCGCCAGGATTAAATATAATAATACACACACCACCAACGAATACCGAAGGCGTTGTAGTGTTGATATCGTCCTGCGGGTTTTTGCGCGGAAAAATATCGTACGTGGTACGATTTCCGAGACCTAACGTCATCGGAACAGGCGTGAACAATTTTGTAAACATTTTATTTCCCGAACGGTGGTGGATCGTGCGAGAATAAATGACTACGACCCAAGTCCGGATTAAGATCTCTATAGGGGCTCTGGCTCAGGAAGCAAATTTGGAACGGATCCCCGTTTAAACATTATAATATTTGTCACATTGGCGCACCATAAATAAATACATAAAAGCACTCACTGTTAAGAAATAATATTATTAAACGTTGATTATTATTTTATGTATCTATAATATTATGTAAATATAATAAACGATATTATTCTCATTCAATTTCAAGTAAAACCCTAAAATTGGTAATGGTAATACTGAATTATAGGTATTCGGTAGTGGGTACATACTATAAAGTAACCTATGCACTTCATTTTTTTTCTTTAGTTTGTCTTAAAATTTAATATTTTTTATACATCATGTTAAAAGTAGGTACAAATATTTACTGAATTTAATTTTTAGCTGATAACACCATGGACCCTTTACACTGATCTCTTTGTAATCCTGGCCTGATCTGATTTCGTATTTGTTTGCATGACTATTGACTACACAAACCAGAGAACAAATAGAACGGTAAGAAAAAATATTATGTGAAAAAACAACGGCTGAGTCTTTTTTCAGAGATTCTGAAAATGGTCACCCCGATTCTATATATATATATAAATATTTCTCAATGTTATATAAAAATAATGTTAATAATGCATAATATTATCGTAATTTGTAGTTTTATAGCGAACTGTATTGGTGGTTTTGACATGGGAAAGGGGAGGAACTGTAGGTATTTACGATATAGTTTATCCGCAGAAGAGGTCTTGTTATTATGAATAGTGTTGGGGATTTGTGCGTTACAGAGGATATTTTGATAATAACTACGGAAATATGGGTAAGATTTAGTCAAATTTTAGGGAAGACTTACGTTTTTTTTTTTTTTTTTAATAAACAAAAACATATTAAATATATAAATTACAGTTGTATGACAACTATATTATAAATTTATAACCAAACGTAATATTTCTATAGCATATTATTTGTTGTGATAACAAATGAAAAATATGTTCAAATTTTTCATTTATATTAAATAATATCATTAATAAAATAAATCGTTTTCATTTCGGGATGAAAAAGTATACTTAATTAGATTTGTAATTAGTTTTAATATAAAAAATCGTTTCGAAATTATAGGCTATAGAATAATAATACTCGTCAAATGCGAACAAGATTTTTAAATTGTTTTCAAACGTAATACGTTTTGTGGATTTTGAGAATTATAACCCATCCATGTAAGACACCCTCTATCTACAGTAACAGTATACACCTACAAAATTTAAAGTAGAAGTGTGTTATATTATTACTCCAAATAATGTACATAATAAGCCTACTGTTTAAAGACTATTAATTTAATCGTTTATACGGCAATTCAATGAATTGTTCTCGATATTGACAAATTGACAATAGAGGTTATCCGGTTAAGAATGTTTCCGGAAAGGTAGCTATATGGCATATAATAACAAATTATTATTATGTATAATATTATTGGTAATAATTAATAAGCTTTGTAAGTTTGTAACACGATGTTGTAAGTACCTTACACGTTGATTAATATAGCGATACACGTATGGTTAGGATTTTAATCGTACTTACAGTTAATAAGGTCCGGTTCATTATATAATCAGATACTCTGGTTATTCTTTTATCGAAAGAAATAAATTAATATTAACCTTTGAATATTTGGACGACTAAGTATATTTTTGATTTCATATTCCGAAGCAAAATATTATTCGAAATATTTCAATGTACAAAATTCAAATTTTAGAAGAGTAGTTAATTAATTATAAGCATTTAATGTTTAGATGAATGGGTTAGTAGACCAACATTTTGCGGGGTTCCCTTAAACCTTTAGCTGTGTCACTCTACTCTACTCATGCACTTTAAATATTTATAAATTATAAAATATTTGCTCAAAATTCATTTTTTATATTATATTCAAGTACTCCAAAAATATTTTATTTGGAATCAAAAATCTATATTGTAATTAGAAAAAGAAAAGACTTAAAAAAATATATATGACGGTAATAAATGGTGAAAATGTATTTTTTCTTTAGATATTGTTTTATAACGATCTAAAATCAAATAAAAAAAAAAATTTCAAAAATGTTTATAGTTTATGAGCGTTGGTTGAAAAAAATATCACCTGAATATAATATACACGCAGATACCCAGCGTTGCGTTTTATCGTTTTATGTGCGGCCTCCGCGTATACGTTTACAATATAATATCATTCGACAACGACGATTCTCATAGTCGAGGGCAACCATAATATATTATATGATTTATACATAATATATTCACACGTATGCGTGTGAGTTACAAATGCAGGTGTATATTATATTGGCCTCGGGTTGATTGATGGTCGGTATGTTTTAGAATTTCTTTTTCCCTACTGCATGGAATCCTTTCAGGTGGATTTTCTGTGCGAATAATAATAAAAAAAAAAAGAATGTTAAAAACGAATGATTTTTTTTTTAACGTTTCCCATTCTCTACCGCGGTATTTCTTTACGAATGCATCGCGGGTTGATGTATCCGAATATCGCCGCCGTATTCGGACAGGGATATTGTGTCGAATTTTATTCCGATCTTGTTTCGATAAAAATGTAATCCTGTTTCAATATTATACATACATATTTCATGGATCGCATTTGTATTAAATAATGAACGACCATACGTATTGAGTTTTGGCACTGGTTTTGCACAGTATTTTTTAAAGAAACATATGGTGGTTAATATTCTAACGATTGTACGGTTCTTAATTATTTTTTTTAATTTTTAATTTTTAATTTCAAAATCTGTTGATATAAGTTTCGAATGAATAATAAGTGAATGTGATGACGGCATGATTTATACCTATATGTTAAAAAATACATTATTCACTGAATGAACAATTCTTCCATATTGATGGAATTCGGAATACAGTTTTCAAATCATTATATTATATTAATCTAATATAATTGTAATTTGTAAAAACAACAATTGTCATTTTATTTAGTGGAGTAATAAACCTTTATTCTAACACAATGCAATTTAGAAAACTGAAAGTTTAACTGTATAAAATGATCAATTATGTTAAAGCTTTTTTTTAATGTTCCTCATTAATTCTAATTAACTTTTTAAACGTAGACCATTTTATAAATTTAAATTCGAAACGGACATTTTAGATCATTTGATGCGGTATAATAAATTAGCCATTTAGTTTTATTTTTTATTTTTATAATAAAGAGTATATTATTAATATGCCATTTGAGTGCTTAATTTGTAGGTTTGAATGAATTTCCAATACGATCATTGGTTTTGGTTTTGAATGCTATAATTTGTTCTAACCCATTAGAAAGTTTATAAGACTGTACAGTAAATATCACGTCGTATTGCAATCTGTTGCTGGGATTAAAGTTAAATTTGAATGAATTTATATTAAAACTTTGCATGCGATGATTAATATTCTTTCGAATAATAATATTTTCTTAGGTTTAATATAATAATAGACATTTATGTCATAAACAAATTGTTTTATTTGAGTTTCTCGGCTTATATTTGAAATAAAAACGCAATCGACCAAACTATGTGTTTTAAACTCCATTTGTAGTTTATTTTTTTTATATCAGTAGTGTTTTGAATTTTCTGTACGGTTTTATAAGCTTTTAAATGGATTTTATAATATTATAAATTTATTATACATGTAAAATATGTATTTAGAGAAGTTTATATTACGAACTAAATTAGTAACACGTTAAACTGACTTCAATGGCTTTTGAGATTTTCCTAAACTTTTAATCTAAAATTCTGTTATATTTTATTTCCCAGAAAGTTTACGAAAGTATTGAAATAATGAAAAATATAGTATACTCTAAATTGTATTCTATTTTGTGTTCAATAAGAATCAAGAGATAAATTTATTTTTAAAAATTTGTTAATTGTATATAAATTATTTTTATCAAATAAAAAATATAACGATGAATAATCAAAAGTCAAAGTGATAAGCTCTCCACAGAATTTTGTTAATAAATAATGGGACAAATAAAGCTAAAATAACATTAGTAGTTACATTAAATTTACATAATTGTGTTCGCTATTTTATAAAATTGTGTACTTAAGATTCTAAGTATATGATACAGAGTTGTTGTTTAAAAACAAAATGATAGTTTCGATAACAGAGTAATTAAAATCAAATTAAAACAAAACATAATAATAATATGTTCTTCTTCCTACGTTAATATAATATTAATATCCATTATTCCGTAATTAAATATCATTCCAGATAAATTGTATAAATACGTTACTTTTAACTTAAATTTTGCGAATTCAAATCAAAATCATAGTATTTAAAGAAAAGTAAAAATAGCTTAATGTAACATAATTGACAATAGTAGTACTGAATCCGAGATGTTTTAAAGTCAAGACACATCATGTTTGACTTTTCATATAAAGTTAAATGAAGTTACATACAGCCATGTTTTTAGAGTTTAAAAATTGTCAAGTCCGTAAAGGTTTTTATAAATTTGATTACAAGTTTTTACTTGAACAATTCATTGTTACATTCTTACCTTCGTATCTCTTTTCTTTTTTGTTATGCTTTTTTTCAATTCCAAAGGTATTGTATTCGTTTTCAACTCTGACAACATAAATGTTATGAATAATAAAGAAATAAACAACTAAGCCTTTTAATATTTGAATACCGTCTAGAAACTTATAATCATTTGGGGCATTTATCGTTTCAACCACTGTATTATATCTTTCGGTGATCGAGTCTATGGTTTCACTAAATAATTTGACTTTTCTTTTTTTTTCAACCAACGCTTTTTTTCGATTATTTTCTCGCTCTTCATTTTGTGTTTCTAAAAAATGTACATAAATAAGTATACCTAACTACATACTAATGTAAATATAAATAAAATGTTTACTATAGTCGTCGTCCATTTTAAAAAATCTTGTTCTATTTAACGAATGGTCCATTACCGAGTCAGTTTTCTCCATCGTTAGCAATTGTCTGAGCTTGGTAATTAAATCATGAGCTACTTCTATTCGGTCCATTAAATCGTCCATTTCCTCATATTTTTCTCCGGTTATATTGTCTAATAAATAATACGTTCGTTAATAATGTCTATATTATATAAAAATGTATAATACACATTTTTAAATTGAGTGATTTATCATATTAAAAATGAATTATCATTTCAAACCATTGTTTTTGAATCGTTGACTCTCAATATATAACTTTGTAACGAAGTTGTTAACAGTAATAATTACTTCCCGTTTTTCGATTTCATACGATTCAGCATTCTTTGGATCTTCGTGGATATTTTCACCTCCCCATATCCGTAATTGATGAGTTTGATGGTGTTTCGAAGACGTTAAAAAGTCGTCTTCTGGCTGTAACTAAAAATCAACGTTAATTTATTGTATATTAAGAATCAGCAAAAAAACATTAAATACGAGATCAGTGAACCGAAACGTTAAGTTGTTTAAACATTGTCATACGCGCATTTTTTATAATATTTAATAAACTATATATTAGTGTATAATATGTCAAAGCTTTGATAAAGTATAATTTATAATACAAGTCACGAGAAATGAAAGCGGGAATAAAGGTTAATTTATTTTAATTATATCGGAATAAATGAGTGCATTCATCTTAATATTTTAGGTTGATGTCAATTTCCATTAATAATGATAATTATTATTTTCATCGTCGTAAAGATTAAATTTGATGAACTGGTTCCTTACGCAAGTTTTTCGTAGTTTGAATTAATTATTAAACTTTCAATGACTATCTAATTACGATAATTAAGACATTTTACTGTTTATTGATTATACATTTATTTCATTTGTACTAAAATAACTGAAGTTATTTTTAATTTTAAATTATTTTACACACAGTTTTGAAACCAATTTCGTGTTTTCGAAATAATATTTGGTATACTAAAGTGAATCAACCAATTAGACATTTAAAGATGAAAATATTATTAAGCGCATCTCGTGAGCGTTTATTTATATTTTAATTTTAAAATGAGATGTAACAATTTTTATAACGTTTCAAAATTAAAGTATCAATAAAAACATTCAAGATACCCTAGATAATATTCTTACCTTTAAATTTGATAATAAGTCGTTTTATTTTTAATATTAAATCTAACAAAGTTTACTTGATGCTACTGAACGTAAATTGTCAATGTTGTACGTTTGAAAGACTTTTAAATCCTCTTTTTATTAATAAGACTGTTGATAGTATGTTATTATAATAATTGCTCACCTCATCAAACGCTTCAATGTCGTCAGTTCTCACTGACGTTTTTCGGCTTTCCATTTAGAAAATGTCGATGATGGTCTAAGTAGTCTAAGTAGAAACACAATACTATCGCCAACACCGAACAAAACTTTCATTGCTACTCGAATAGTTCAAAAAAATATAATTTTATTTTTTATTTTTTTCATTGCTTTGTACATACGGTGGCGGTGTCTCGGTGTCTCCATAGTGACAGGTTTTTTTCACTTTGAGTTTTGTGTATAATATGATTAATACTTATAACTATACATAAGAAATCACGACATTTCCAAGCACAATAATTGACTGCTATCATACGGCGGTGGCGGGTACGAAAGAAAAAATATGAAAGACGGACACGTTGTCGTGTATATTTGTCAAATGGAGCGAAAAAAGTCGTGGTCGGAACACACACATAAATGTGTTGAAGCGTTGAAACTTTTTGAGTGAAAAACACCTTATACTTGTTAATGACTCTCCTACATCGGAAACAATGTTTTTGTATGAGTATTTTCTTGCCGAATGTGTACTCGTATATAATATAAGTTTGCTACTACTTTAAAAGCAATTTTTATTTCATTTTCATTTTGATTAAATTTTTTTTGTTTTGTTATTTATTTTATTTTATTTTTTTCAATTTATTTCGTTTATTTGCAGGGTGTTATCCCTTAGTCAGATAACCTTCGATTATACACGTAGACTTAAAACTTTTTGAATTGTTGCTTTATTTGATTCTATAGGAATTTGTAAACAACGCCTTATAATAAAAGTGTATAAAAAGAACAACGGTAGAAAATAAAATTTATTTGTAACACTTAAATGACCGATTACATAATATTATAGTTGTATATTATGTTCACCAGATAGTCGTGCGTATTTTTCCAATCCTTAAAGACGAATAATTATTATTAGCTTGTGTTTAATTGTGGAACGGGAATTTATGTATGATTTTTTTAATTTTGTACGTTTAACACTTTTATTGTTATTATTATAATATATTAAACAATTTCTTTAATTAATATATCAGCAAAAAATCTTTTATTTGGAACTTGAATTGAGTATAACGAAAAAAGGATTATAAATATAAATACATTTAAATGTCACTTATAATTAACATAACATAATTTATTAAGTATATTTATTAGTAATTATTTTCAAGTATAATTTAGTGTCTTATATTGGATACCGACTGTTAGTTGTCGCGGTCACACCACTCACACGTATACTAAAGTTTTAAAATATTCGTATCGATGAACATCGGCCGTATCATATCTTAATATCATTTTCACCTCATCGGTATTCCGAACAGCTTGTGAAAACATATTTGATTTAATTGATGGAAAATAATTGAAAAAAAAAACCGTTTCATGTGTTTCAAATAAAATATTCACTCAGTAAATAAATTATCGGAAACCGATAATGATTATTATAACGAATCGGTCTTGGCTGTAAGACTTGTGTGTGCTGCGGTAGATTTTAGTGCTTGCTCTGTCTCACGCTGTAGTACAATACGGAAAAATGTAATATCACGTGGAGAAAATGCGACACAATAGGTTTGAAAATGATAACGCCGAATTGCATTAATTGAACACTAAACTTTTAAAATAAAGCGAATTTTGGTTATAATATACCACCACCCACGACCCACTACGTGCAGTTGGCGGAGAAGGAAATTCCTATTTTACTTTTTACTGAGTTGAGCAGTAGTTTTAAATTTAGTGAAGTTAAATAGCATTAATTCAGTAATAATTAATGGTTTTATTGCGGAAATTAGTACTCGATTTTTTTCTGCTAATATTACGCATCGCGTCTTATTAATAAATGTACGCTCTTTTATTGGGTCGTGCTGGAATTTTTTTCGACGGGATCTATATTTTGTGGATATTAGTTTGACTTTATCTAAAATAATATTGTAGCCACCACTATTTGATCTAATTTAACTTTGGTGTCTTAATACGTCCACTCCAGTACCTATAATCTAATATTAAAATAAATACTATTATACTAATTTTATAAATTCATGGAAAACGCAAATAATAAATTCATTCGTCTACCCAATGAATTTACCATTATATACATTTTTAAATTATTAGTAATTTACGAAAATTCAAATCAAATTAAAATATAATTCAACTATGACCGATGAATAGGCTCGGCGGAAGGCACAGGCAACACCTATGCTTGAGGCGGCATTTTATTAGAGGCGGTATTTCCTTGGTGGAAGACAGGGACTTATTTAGAATAATATGTTGTTACAAAACCGTTTTTGAAATACTGATGAACAAGAAAAAATTATTTAGTAATTATATTTTTTTATTTAAAAATAATAACTGATAGCCGATGGGTATCCGGTAATTAACTAAATTTAGTTTTGGTTGGGACGGTTTATGTACAAGTACAAAACTACAAAATATGCATAATACACCTAAATTAATCTTAACCCGTCATCGGTATCGGTGTTAGCGTTTCGCTAACATTAAACTTATTTTAGGAACCACTTGTTCAAATAAAAATAGGTTGTTTTAAAACTCCACATACCTCTTATTTAAATAATAATAAACTAAAATAACAACAAAAACAATACAAAAACATATTTATGTGGATATTATGACTGGTAAAAGTATGCAGTATGTGGTGTGTATATATGTAAAGAACATACTACTCCTACTTGTCCGACATGCAACACTGTGAAAGAAAACTCGGAAAATTCTAACGATGAGTTATAATTTTAAATTTGTTTTTATTTTAATAGATTTTGTTACAAAAAAGTGATTTGTTTAATTTCTATATAATATCTTTTTTTTCAACCAAAAATTATGTTTTTTTATTTATATATCAAAAATTTGAGAGAAATTTGCTATTAATAAATAAATATTATTATTAATTTTGCTAATAAACAATATAATTATTGTAGGATAAAACTAGACAAATATTTTTATTATTGTTTCACTATTCCGAGTTCAATAAATAATTCACAGAATCGAAAAAACGATAATGTTAGCGTAGCGCTAACACGATACCAATCATGTAACAGTATACAGCGATACCGATGACGGGTTAAAAATATTGGATATTTTTCCCGAAATAACGACGTCGTGTTCGTCGAACGTCGATAACAATAATATGCATACTCTATATGTCTATATTATTATTTATTATTATATAAATTATTTATTTTTGGCGCGGCAGCACGGGCTATGCGCCGATAATACTAGCAGAGCTTAACGAGTTAATATCAATAGTACTATTTGTTTTTACATCCGTTGCTTTGTAGTGACCTCTTGCAACATTTTTACGGTTAATTAATAATTACTGACAATGGTGGCTGAAATTACAGGTATCGCACCCATGTTATAGCATATTGTATGATTTGTACGTATGTATATTTAATATTTTTGTAGAATAAATTTGTATCAATATTATTAGTATAATAGTATAATGAATTGTGTAATTAATAATTTTGATAATAATTGTTATAATTTGTAGCAGAGTTTGCAGCATTAAAAGCCAGAAAAATAAAAATTATATAAAAGTAAAAATGTTGGATTCATTATTATATATTTATAAGTTATATCGCTTTTAACATTTATAAAAAAAAATTATTATTTTAAGGTACTTCAATTTTAACAAAAATGTGAACTATATAAATATAATAAAAAATTTAATTCTTATCCTTTAATCATATTTATTTGTAATTAATTGTCTATAGTTAATTAAAATATTTTTTTTGTGAATTATAAATTACTTACGTTATAACTATAACGTATAGGTGTACTGTGGCTTAAACCCGAAGTACACATGAATATTTTTTAGGATATGGTTAAGGGGACAAGGGGGTAAATAGAGAGATCAAAAACGAAAGGGCGGCAAATTTTGATTTTGCCTTTGTATTAATTTTGTCTAGAGCCGGCCCTGCTGATGAATAGGTATTTTTTGTTTGATAACTGACAATTAATAAATTATATAATTATTAAAATTAAGTAACAGTGACGATTGTACATCGATATTATCATCTATATAAATCGTAAAGCTAATTAAAATGTTAGATGTTATAAAATAAAATGGATGTTAGAAAGTTTATTTTTTAGTTACCTGAAAACAAAAACAAAGTATTTATTGAATTTAATAATTTAAAAAAGTTTTTAAAAAAATCAAAAATGTGTGAAATATTAACTATATTGCAATGTATTACATTAATTTTTTTATTGAGCGCTTATTATTTTAATTAGAATTTATAGAAATAAATTAATCTGTTACAATAATAGCTGTACATTCGTTATGACTTATTAGCCAAAAAGTACATAGGTAAAATCACGTAAAGGTCATCGATAAAGTTGTAGTCACACATCAGTAAATAAAAGTTACATCCGAATTGGATACTAGTTTATTTTAAAAGGCTATATTCGAATTGATTTTTGGTTTGTTTCACAAGAGTGTATTCGATTTTCATTCATCTAATAATATTTTCCTTTTCATTTCACCTATCAAAAATAAAATTCTATGGCGAAAGACTGTAGTCTAGTCTACTGTAAGTATGTTTTTTTAACTATCAAAAATCATATTGTGTTAGAAATTTCCCCAAGGTTTCTATCAAAACAGTCCATATAAGCTTGAGTTAATATTGATTATACAATAAAAACAGCTCATATCCGGGAGCTTATTGTTGCGTCTCTATCTCGTGGCGTTTCTTTAAAAAGTATCACAAGTTAAAATGAAATGAATTTATAAATATTACAGCAATTTTAATGACTTTGATAATTATGGTGATAATTGCCCAAAATGCACATCTCGTCAAATACTAAAACCACGTATTTTATTTAAAACTTATTTAATTGTAACGAATTGTTATATAGTTTAAGTCAGACACATTTTTGTTTTATTAAATTTAAGTTACTAACTGAATATTATAATATTATCATAATTTTTATTGAATTGTCATCGGACATTGATGTTTTGTTCGTATAAAATATATTTAAAATGTCAAATTATTTTGCATTATTATATTTTTTTATTTATAATAGTTTTTAAAGCACCTATATAAAGTTGTCTAAATAATATTAACAATGTATGTTGCCATAAAATTAATAATAAACAACCTTATCGCAGAGCTGAGCATATTTAATTTTTAATTTCAGTGACATATTTTCGTTGATTTATGTTTTTAGGACCATTAATTAAACGTTAAACTGTGAAAATGTTCTTCATTGTTATTCTATAAGATAATAGTTTGTGTTAAAAATTGTTACTATGTCATTTTTAAAATCTTCAAATGTAGGCTAATGCAACTCTAAACAGTTATTGTAAGAGATTTATGTTATCAGAGTTTAGAGTAATTTGTCTACATGCACACTATCCGTGACTTTTCTTATGTCAAGTTGGTTAATTAGAAGGTCAATTTGTGTATGAAATACTTATTGGCATAGAATAAAACCTTTTTAGAATAATCGCGTTTAGACATTAAATTATTACTTTGTTTAAAATACAGATTGTGTATTATTTACAATTATAAATAGTGTATTTATTTATTTTAATAATTTATCAAAATATATTGTAATAAGATGCATAAATTGATTTTTTCTCATTAGAAACAAAATTGAATTTTCCATGATTATTTTTAATATTTAAGTTTAAAATTATACATTTTTTTACGAAAATGGACATAAATATACTCATATTGGTATTTTGCATACAACTTTGAATTTGTGTTAGATTTAGTTTTAAGGTTTACGATTATCTTATAC
Source organism: Rhopalosiphum nymphaeae (assembly GCA_036289425.1). Lineage (NCBI taxonomy): Eukaryota > Metazoa > Arthropoda > Insecta > Hemiptera > Aphididae > Rhopalosiphum > Rhopalosiphum nymphaeae. Next base: position 4,520,332 of record JAZAQC010000021.1, on the reverse strand, counting down.
TTGTCAACGTTGAATTTCAATATGATTCAAGCATATGTTTACCCGCAATTGGAAAAAAAAACCCTCAGTTACACTGATTGTAAAAAAGGACAGGAGAGACGTTGCAGGTAAATATTGCCTCTCGGTTGTGTTGAATAATTCATATGTACGGATGGATTTTGTTTATCGGACATGCATTGAAAGTCTATTCTGTAATTACATTGGATCCACAGACCTTTAAACTGGACTAGAAAAATAGTTTTATTCAGCTTGGAATGGCTTTTCCCATGTGTCAACAATGTTTTTTGTAAATAAAAATTGAAGTACCAATATAATATTATATTTTACTACTTTAATCCTCGAAACAAACGACATTGTATAGTTGGTTTTATTTAGTTACGCCAATAATGTATTGAAATTACAAGCAAAATATCAGAGGTAGTTATAAAGTGTTAAAATCTGAGTTTGGCTACAATGTTCACTGAAAATTTTGGTTAAGTCGAATGTATTTCGGCTGTGGAATTTTGAGTAGCTAAAATATGGTTTAAACTTTGTAAATATTTTGATTCAATTATTTTATTCATTGGTAAGTAATTTAACACTTTGGTAAAGTTATTTATAATTGTATTTGTATATTTATATTTTATTGCAGTAAATGTTTTTTTATAATTATGTATAGTTTTTTTAGTTTTTTATTAAAAATAAAAATTTATTTTGATAAATTATTATATCATAGAAATTAGTAAAAGTAATTTTCACTTTGCATATTGGCTATATTATGTATTAAAAAAGGTTTTATATGAATTATATTTTCAGTTTTACAAATAAATAAAAATTAAATAGACAAAATGTCATAAAAAAAAAATTCTAAATATATTTTTAAACTATAAATAGTAGTTTACAACACAATTATACAAAAAATGTGTGCTTAAAAAAATTATGAAAATGCTAGAAAAAATTATATTTTTTTCGTTAGATAAATGATTTATTTTTATAATTGTATAAAAATGTTTATTTTTAAAGAAATTTTTAATAGCTAAAGTTTTTATGGTATTTTTTGGTAATTTAATTTTTGAATATCAGCTACAATACTTCATTTAGTTATGAGAACGAAATTTAACTGTAGAAAAAGCAACAGATATATTGATTTTATAATAACGAAGACATAATTGTAATTGATTTTTTTTTCAACATTTTATAATTTTTGTGAAATTTTATGATTACACATAACTATATTATTATGTTGTTATAGTTAAAGCTCAAATCAAATATTTTGTTGAAATTATTCTAAAATTGAAAAATATTTAATAAAGATTTATTTATTAAAACTTATTACAATCAAACTGTTTATAGAAATCGTATATCGATGTATCATCTGAGTTTTTTACATCTTCTTTATAGTGGTATGTTCAAATAAAAACTGTACAGTGCACACGCTTAGTAGACAACTGTATATTCAACTTTTGACTAATCGTTCAAAGCGTTTCATCCACACCAATGGATAATCAATATAGTTACTTGATTTGCATAAAAAATTTTACTTTACACGATAAAGTTATTATATTTATGATGACTGATGAGAGGTATACTATGAGCTATCAAGTTCTGGTACATTTCCTGTGTGCAAATCTTAGTGATATAGATGTCACATAGATCTCTTTTCAAGTAATGTGAAGTTATAAATTAATATTTATTAGTTTCTTTAAGATGTTCTTGGTACGCCAAACACCAAGTTGATTCATATTATAAATCCGATATTAAATAAGGTGAAGTACTGAGGTATCATACACATCTATATATAACCTCGCATGGTTGCTATATTTAAGTAACATATAAACATATAATACTAGATTTACTATAAGTTATAGAAGAACGCTTTCATGTCACATTGAGTATGCATTATCAATAATTATTACAGCTGTGTTATTAATGAAATTCTTACATTTATACTCATCAAGGATATCAAATTATTAATTTCTTATGGCACTTACTTTAGGTATATAACATATAATTCTTTAACATGTTTATTGACTTTTAGGTTTTGGTTCCTATATGACTATACAAATTTGTATTTACAGTAACTTTCTCACTTAGTTCAGGTTTTTGACGTAATTTAAGACAATTTAAGCCAATTTTACACTATTTTTGTTCCAGCGTTTGTACCTCCATTAGGTTAACATTTTTAAAAGTAATATCTCATAAAATATACATTTTAATAATACAATTATGATAACATGGCGTTCTGAACAGGTAATTTCACTATATTCCCTCAGTGAATCCATTTTTCTCGTAATAATTATTAATTATCTATCTATACGATCATATTCCATTTTAAACTTGTCATTTATCGATTAACCTTTAGGCATACTACAGCCTCTATAATATAATTTAACTTTATTTTTGATATAATTTCAATTTTTATTTATAATTAAAATAAAAAGCTTTAGCTATACGTAAATTTTAATAGTCAAAATATTATATTTTCTATAGTTAGTGTATTCTTTTAGTTTTTTTTCTTGTGTATATAAAATGTTTTTGGCGTATTAAGATCAAAGCGTGTGTTATAGTGAATTTATTGATAATAATGTTTTGTTTTAAAAAAATATATATTTTTTAAATTTGTCATAATTGAAGAAAAAGCTTTGTTGTTAAGCTACGCTTATTATTATAATATATAACTATTATTATTATTTTTAGAAAAATATACAAACATGTTTATAAATTTGATTTCGTATGTAAACTATAATAATATTTATGTTGATAATATAATAACATATATTATTTTTTTATACGCATACATGATATACTCAATAGTCAATATACATTATTATAAAAACAATAATAATAATAATTCGGTATTATATTATATCATTTTATTACACTTATTAAGCGTTTAGAACCGATATAACTAACAAAATAACTTTTTCTAGATAAAATATTTTCGACGACAACTTTTGAATTTAAAAAAAAATGATAGCAGGTACATTATGATTATATATATTTGTATTATTTGTTTTGTTTGAGATGAATAAAAACAATAATTTGTTGAAGTAATTTTTATCGATGTGTTATTAGTTAATATTTTATTTTTATATGATTTTAATATTAATTAAACGAATATTACCGCGTTTCGGCCGTCAGGTCACATGTTTGATATAATGATACCAATATCGTATTATTTAATATAATAATAATAATTATTATTATTCGCAGTTTTTCTCGAAACTTGAAAAAATATTAAAAATCAGGAGATTAATGAAATTAAAATGTTGAAACGTCAATATTTTCAGAAAAATGAACTCTTCAAAATTGCTATCTTCAATTTTTTTTTTTTAAATAATTAAATAAAAAAAATATATATTTTAACTGTTTTACCAAAATATTAAAATAAATTAAAACATGAAATATTTGTAGTTCTTGTATCTGTGAATCTTATTAAAAAAAAAAAACAGAATTATTATGTCTCCATTATTTCAGGAGATATCGCAATCGATAAATCCTCACGAAACACCCTGTATAAGTATAACACTGGAAATTTGTCTTTATTTAGTCCAATGGTAGATACTTGTCGTATTTCATTTTATGATTTATTATTAGTATGTGTAATCTAAATATTTATCATATTTTATTAATGTCAATCTCAAAACTACATTATAATGTAACATTTTTATTATATTTTATATTAAGTATAATAGCGAGTAGTAACAATGCAAATTTAAAGTAAAATATGATTAAATTCCATTTAAAATATGAGCACACAGTATTAAGTATTTATATCAAATAAATATACAATGCAATACGTTACAGTATGTTATATTTACCTAAATTAAATAGTATAAATTATGTATGTTATCTCGGTAGAAGTATTGTGTTTGTTTCTGAACATATTTCTTAAGTATAATTTCTATTATTCAGAAATTTTTTAGGATACTATGGATATTATTGGATATTAACTTATCGGTTTTAAAAAATTTAACATAAAACACAAATTAACGCCTGAAAATATATATTTTATGTTTACTTAAATTATATTTTTATAGTATTGATTTTCGCTTTATGATTCAAATATTATGATAATAGAATGTAATGTAGATATTATAAATTGTATTTTATTGTTATTTATAAACAATTAATTTTCGCTAATAAAATTTATTTGAAGATATAATATATGTCTCTGTTTGGTAAATTTATCGTTTTGAATTATTTTTGTAGTCTATCATATGTACCTAACCGATCAATATTAGAGATACTAATTGATGTAATTATTCACAGTTAATATAAAATATAAAAACTTAATTAATGCAACATTCTTCAATATTATAACTTATAATTAATAATAATAAAAAAATAAAATAAAATATATGTTATTTTGCTTTAGAATTTATATATTTTTTCTCATCGTTCGTTTGATAATTAGCCATGTTATCTTATACTGATAGTTTTTATCGAATTCCTTTAAAAAATAGATTTTAGATTTTTTATGAATGAAGCGATGAATCTATTGATCTTATAACGATGCGTGTTTGTTATATATTGTGTCTGTCATCACCTTTTTGAGTAATACAATTAATGATCTTGCTTTATAACTTACTTTGAATGTGGTTCTTGTAAAAAAATGGATCTAGGTTGGTACTTTGAGAGGTTAAATGGTAAAAAATTAGTACCTAATTTTCTAAATTAACAGGTAAAACACAAAAATTAATAAAAACCGGAATTTGATGCAAAACCAGTTAACATTTTTTTTTTTTTGGTAAAACTCAAAAAAGAATATTTTTAGAGACTTAAAATGTTCACCTTATATTAATATTGGCTTTTTATTAGACAAATGTGTTGATAACAATTTTGAAGTCCGGTAAAAAAGCCTAAAATATATTAAAAGTTTTGTTATAAGTTTTTTTTTTTTATACATTTAGAATATATATGTAGACCATATTTTTGTTTTAAGAAAGCGTTTGAAGTTCAAATATTGACTATATTCGTCAAAATTATAGAAATTTTCAAATTATTATAAAAAAATATTAATAGTATTTAATGTTAGGTTCTTTATAACAATTTACATTGAAACCAAAAAATCTGAAAAAATATTTAAGCATAATTTTTATGTAGAATTTAGAAGTTTAAATTTGGACAAACGAGATATTTAAACGAAGAAGAATTGTTATTTTGTTGAAATTTAAAAATATTATTTGTGGGTATACGGTATACGAATCTTTCATAAATATTATTATTTAAAGTGATTTTCAAAACATTTAGATAACCTTAAGAAGCTATTTTCTATTTATGATTTAAATTATGGAACTATTCACACTGTTTGATAAGGTGGTATAGACTCAACATAAAAGTATATAGATAATTTTGTAATAATCAAATAATAATAATAAAATAAATGTAATATTTTTTCAGGAAAAATTAAATCAATTATAATACTAAAAGTAAAATAAATTACTTTAATAGCAATAAAATAAAAAAACATATGAGGTACATGATAAATAATAAAATAATATTAAAAAAACAAAATACTTATTCAGAAATATTTATAAAATTATAGCAGTTTAATAATAATACATATTATCTAACTCGCTAATGTTAAATAGAATATGGTAATATAATATAATAACCCGGGTCGAATCTAGAGTGAGGGGTTGCGTACCGGAAGTCTTGGTAGAGTTTAAGTTTTTACCCATTTTTTTTTTTTTTTTTTTTTTAGAGAGTAACCGGTACATAAGTATACCAGTAGCATAATAGAAGACCGCTGAATCATGAGAAGACGCTAATTTTATACTTTTCGCCAGGTAAAAAATATACTACGTAGATCCGACAATGATAATTCCGAATGATGATGAGTTTCAATATAAAAAATATTTGTAACAAAATTATAACTCTTGAAAGAAAATAATAGATATTTATACATATAATAATACTTTATATTATGTAAATATCTATGATAAGTACGAAATTATAATATTATAACCAATATTCAGTGATTAAATCACAATTTTACTAATGTTTTGAAAATTTAAATAATATTTATTACATATGTATGAATTAGAGCAAAAGAATCCGAATTACATTCATTTTATTTTAAATCCATACATTTACATTTTATGCAGTCTATATTTTAAATTATTATTTGAATCACTAATGGAAAAAATATTTAATTTTGAACTGATTAATGACTTTTGATAGTAACAATAATAATAGTTGCTGTCTTAAAACGAAATCCAATTATAATTTCTTCATATTCTGCAGCTTGATATATTATATTAAATATTTTTACTATAACTCCGCTGTTTGTTTATACATAACAGTTGGAGTCGTTAATTTTTACTTCTTTTGTATTTTACAAACTTATAATTTTATAGTGATTTGTGATATTTAAATTGTATAGCATAATAGGCCCATTATTATGTTAATTTTTATATGTGAATATATTATTTAATAATGGCTCACCAGTCAAATAATTTTGGTTTTTGTATGCTATACATAAATTTGAGTCCATCAAAAATATAGAATTTCAGAAACAGTGTATGGGTTTACAGTTACTAATAATCAAAACAAAAATGGTGTTGTTTATTCAACGAAATAAAAAAAATGTTGTCACATTCAAAATATAAAAAAATTCATTGGAATGTATTAATGTTTAAAATATGATCTACAATTAATTTTTTATTATTTCTATAGATACTTAACGTATTTATACAATGTCAATAAAGCAATAACTACAGTTCGTGCAGAAAGGAGTTTTTGGAAATTAAAAATTATAAAAAATGATTTGTGAACTACTATGGTTCAAAACAGATTTTCTGACCTCACCATTATTTCAATCGAAAATGAAATTTGTGAAAATTTAAATTATGGTAATTGAATTGCAATATTTTCAGAATAAAAACAAAGGAAAATTAATTTTATTTAAATTGTTATATTTGTACTTATATATTATACTTTTCTCGTTTGTAAATATAAATTTAATGATTAATAATATAATAAATCATTTAACTGAATAGGTATTAAAATATATTATTTACTTTTTCGTTATTGTAAAATCAAAAAAAAAAAAAAATTATAATTATAATAATACGTTTTATTTATATTTAAGTATTTAGGTAGAAAATGAGAACTAGGAGGGCCTCGAAATAATATTTTCCACGAGTCTCGTAATTCTTAAGAGCGGCCCTGCTTGTTACTTGCCCCTTTTTTAAAATCGTAAGTATAATAATTATGCGTAGAGTGACAGGCACACATTGATATTGGACGTCACTTTAAATAAAATAACGATAAAATGTAAACCAATAATTATTATGCAATCTATATTATTTAAAAATATAAACAATGCCACTTCTTAAATAAATAAATAAATAAATATATTAGTAAGTAATAATTTATTAGCAGTAGAGATAAGGTACAGTAATTACAATCGAATCCGTCATCATTCGTTTCATATTTAAAAATATTTATTTAGGTACTATAAGACTAAAATATATTAATACTGCAGTTGTACATAATCAATAACGATAACACTGTGCCACGATGAAGGCTTATATAGTTATACCTATAAATAAGGTGCCATAAATTAACTTTATAAAAAATTTCAATATTTTTCACTGTTTAAGTATTTAATAAAATACAATATATAGACGTCTAATAATGACATTACAAAATGTCACGATTTACAATTGTTCTCAAGCAGAAATAAATTGGTTACGTACAATCGTACAAAATACCGTATAATAAGTATAATACCTATTTCAAACGTGTATGTACGGTAGACAGTATACATCATATTGTTTAGTGGTGAATACGCTATTGTACACGTTGTATGGCGTTCAGTATAGTATACTCGTGCAATTTACAAGTCTTTACAAAGTAGTAGGTGGGTTCAGAATGTTATGTTATACTAAGTTATGTTTTGTGTATTATATGGGCTTTAAGAACATCACGGATATAAATGATATAATATCCTTCAGGCTAGGTTAGGTATAGCCTATAAAATGTTTAGTCCACTCCGTCTTAGGTCTCACTCAAGTTTTCTTTTTGTCATTTAATACTCGTACATCTATTCAATTTTGTATGCAAAATATGCGTACCTACCTATTTGTAATCGCCACAGACATTATTTGTATTCTTATTTATTATTGGATGTATAGGTGTTTACGGATAGTGATGATCATCGATTGTATTTTTTTCTTTACTTATCCATATATACATTTATTTTTAAAAAACTTGATTAATATAAGAAAGATAATTATCACAAAAAATGAAATAAATTTAAAAACTACATAGTATTTGCTTACTTATATATATATATTAAAATCGGTATTCTGAAAAATGTTTTTCTTTGTATCTAACTTTTTCCAGTAAAAGCAGTATTATATGAGTCGATATTCTACAAATAAAAATTGGACACGGGTGGTAGTTTAAATAGTTATATTTGTAATTTCTTGGTAGTTTTCTCTCATTTTCTGGAAAACTACTCGTTCACTACGACTATGGTCCTACAGTGAAGAAACTTATTGCATTATTTCACAACTTTTTAATATTTATTATTGCTTTCAAACTTAAAATAAATATACCTAATATAATTTTAGTACTTTTAAACTTTCTAATTTAATTCGAGATTTTATAATAATATAAAATGTTTAGTGTAAATGTTTACGTACACAATATACGAATATACAAATAATTAATTGCATCAATAATAAACCGATAACTCGTCCAGTTTATTATTATTAAATTAAATTTAAACATAATATACTTAATAAAATGAACGGAAATGAATAAACTTTAAATTCAATAAGAAAAGCAAAATGTCAAATTCTAAATAAACAAACAAGGGAAGTCGCTTTGCTGATAGTAGGTGTCGATTGTTCTTTTTGAGTAGGTCACTGTTATGATAATGGATGTGTTCAATTTTAATTAAATAATACATCAATACAAACAAAAAACGAGTCTGGACGGAAATAGTCAGTCCGCTATGATATATTTCCAAGACTATTTTATCATATATTTATGAGCTATTAATAATTTATTTTTCTACTGTAGTCATACGGTAGAGGTTGAACTGAATTTTTTCAGATTATTTTTAAAGTGACTGTGCATTTTTAATAGTTTCTCTAATGTATATCATGTTAATTTCAGTGCTTATATATTTTTATAGTAATTTCACTCGCAAAATTTGCGTGGAAATTAAAATCACGCAAACAAATTAATTATCATAAATTTCTTGATCGTATGATCGTTTCATGTTGCGCGAAGCGTATACAAAATTTAAAATTTTAATAGCATATTACCCTTAAAGGGTTAAACAACGTTAATGAAACCACTTTTATAATGCATACAACTGTTTACTACACACACACACAAATACTATATAATGCATATAAATTTATCACATCTGAATTCAACGTAATACAACTGTGTAAGTAGAAACCAGCAAGTGATAACACGGTTTAGTTTAAAACATCTATAAAATTAGTCACGGAAATATTTTACTATCATGTATTATGTATAAGTATATTATCCACATGTATAGCTCGTTACAAAAATGCAAATGCACCGAGTTTAAAAGCTTACACGTAAATGTAACCGCGCGTGAATAAATACATAAACTTTTATCTCAGGTGATTTCCTAGATCAAAAGTTTGTGTTGATTGCGGAAGAACAATAAATGTACGCTTATGTATAAAATTCAAATTTGTATGAAAAACTTTCCTAGACGATAAGTGCTCAAAGTTTGTTGGTACTAATATGAAGATGAATGACGAACAGTATTTATAAATATTTCAAGCCATATTATACTGTATACCGAGTTTACCATTTTGTTTTTAGAGAGTTTAAAACACCAAAGTTATCCAATCAGTTCTATTATGTAGAAAGTTAACAAAGTTACTTAAAGACACATTGATTGAGTCACGTATAATTATTTTTTATTGTAATTTTAACGAATTAAAAAGTTTTACGAGATTAACTGCTGCAGTTTTAATGTTTAGTTGTTCGGTCGAGGAATATCACAAATATTAATATTACTAATATGTATTTGTTTATTTACTATACTCTTTTTTTATGTATTACACAGTGCTTGAACAATACTATTTCGTATCTAGTTCAGAAAGTCGTAGTTTTGTTTTTATTTGTACACGATATTTTAAACACGATACGTCAAAATTACTGATTGGTAATATATATTAATATGCATCTTATAAATATTAAAAAAAATAATAATAATGTACATGCAGTCGATGGATTCAAAGCATCCACGTTATCTCTCACAGAGCAAAAATAAATAAAATTAGTTGATTAGTGTAAGAATTTATCTTTGAAAATGTTCTATGGCACTTGTTAAAAAAGAGAGTTGATTCTAAATGTAATAAAACAAAAAAAAATTAACATCATAAATACATTTTTTTTTTTTTTACTATTTCGAATCACAATGTTAATACATTTTAAACGTTTATAAGATATTATACAAACTTTTATAAAATAATCAATTCTTCTATAAAATATCTTTGCATAATGTGCCACTGTGAATTATCCTAATATTATGTACAACTCGTTCAAGTATAATATAATATAATAAGTCCGTTTGAATAATAATATTTTTTTTCAATATTATCAATATAGATACACCTGTACTTATATTGTAAATTGAATTTATTCGATTCAAACGTGTCTACATTTTATTTTTGGCGGTATTCTAAATTCAGGGAGTAGAATTATTTCCTAAATTGATACAATATAGTATTATATAATATGATTTATGTCCCGTCGACTTATTTTTTTCATGAATTCGACATGCTTGATTTTATAAACTTGGGTTTGATTTTATTTGAGGGTTTTTTTTTATCCTGTCTGATTTAATGTAGGTACATTCCCATTTTTTTTTTTGTATATTTATCTATGTGTTCCGAAAATCGGCTCGAAACGATTGTTTGAACATCATTTTTATTTATTTAGTATTTCACAATACACTTGTTCTTTACAAGATTTATATATGTTACGATGAACTATAATACATATATTTGAGTATAGAGAATTGGTTTGAATATTATAATTGGTTATTAGGTCTACAGATTTTATCATTAGTAAAATGCACTGTATTGTAGTAGTTATTGAAATTCAAATTGTACCATCTCTTTAGTATTTTGAATTAAATCAGATACGCATTCAAAGCAATAAACATTATAAAATAATGTTACGAGAAATGATACATGATGGCTTTTGTATTTAAATAATGGTGAATATTACGTTGGATTTGTGGAGATGAAAATTAAACCTCTTGGTTATTATTTGACATTATAAAAGTAAATAATTTATTTGTAACTTTGGGTTTATGCCACTCATATGGCACATTAAACCGCTGAGAGACGTTACGTCTTATGGTACCTTAAATATGCATTGCTGAATCAACTTTAAATAATTGAAGTATGTTCATATAAGATATATAATTTTTGAAATTTATATTTCCAGAAAGGTTCTATTTTTATTTAATTTTCAGAGAATATCTATTATGTTAACTGTATATTTGAACCTGTGTTGTATTATATGTTTTTACTAACTCGTTGAGTTAAGTTTTGTAAGTTTTGTAAGTAGTATAATAATATAATAGAATTTATACCTTAAAGTTTACTCATGTGAAGGTAGTGATTCATTTCTGAAATATTTTATAATATTGTAACAATTTAAGACTGATTGTTGATTATAATTTGAATAGCATTTATGCTGTATTTTTAATTTATTAGAAAAAAAATATTTTCAATATAAATAATACAATTCAAATTAATTTATACTTGTATATAGAAAGTGCAGACATATTGATTATGATTGCATATGATACAGCATCTGAGTATGTTTTACGTCCAACAGTTATGGAAAATGACAGGATGAAATTGCAAATCTACAGGTACAGTAAATATTAAAAAAGGACTGTCAAATAGTTTAAAGGCAATAACATAATTAGTATAAATAGTAATATAAATGTTTAAAAAATAAAAAGAATGGAATATCTAGAATTTTAAGTGCACATAGGTACTTAGTTTAAGATTTTGTAGAATAAATTGAATTAGATAAGGTATCTAAGACGAAATTATATTTACAAATTCTTGTTTAATGAGTTATTAATTTCATCTAAGAAAATATTTTCTTGGATATTTTTAAATTAGTAATTTTTGAAATGTATTTCCAAAATATATTTAGATTTCTCGAATGAGTTAGAAAAATAAAATACGTAAAATGTTTTCAGACGCGTGATAATGTAGATTTGTTTATTTATTTAAATAAATAAAAATACGATAATTTTTTTAATAAATAAATTTATTTTAATTTATTTAATTTATTTTTTAATTTATTAATTTTATTATTTTAATATATTTAAAAAAATATCATATTGATCCATTCAAAACTGATAACAAATACGAATCTTTTGGAATCAATACTGATAGTATGTATATGAGAAATATGATATTTTTTAAAATATATTGTTAATGTGCTTTTATTAACCACTATAAAAATTGTTAAAGTAAAATTGAAAGATAATCTTTTCCATAACATCAATATAATGATCTTCAGGCTCAAAATTTAAAATATGAATTATTAAAAATACTATACAACCCAGCAGAAGTGAAAATTATAACAATTCTTTTGAAAATCATGTACCTTATGTTTCTAATACAATTTTCGAGTTTCTTATCCAAACATTACAACTGGTACAACTAGTAATTTGGGATAGACCTCTGGGAAATGTGTTATTGTAAATAAATAAAGTTGAGTGAAAGTTCACAAGTAGTATTTGCAATTGCATGGAATGTGTTTTATTTGAATTCTCGGGTTAGGTTAGTCGTTGTTATATTTTATAAGTTTAGAACACAATGAATATATTGAAATATTGTAACAGTTACATTTCAAAATATAATTAGATGTATTATGTAAGTATTAATGTTCTTAAATTATATACAATAATATACACAATTATTTGTTGATAACCTATTACCTATATATCTTAAACAATTTAAATGATCCTAATAATTGTAAAACAGACTGATTATATACAATAAATACGTAGTATGTAGTTACGTGATTTTCAGAACGCTTTATAGGATTATAATACATCAAGGTTTTGAAATTGTATTTATTTTTTTTTATTGTCCACTAAATGGAATAAATGTCTGTCACAGTGCGTCTTGCCCTGGTATGTATCAAACGAAACTCTCGAGTTTTGAAATCCGTTGAATGATAACGAAACCGCTTAACTTCCTTACAAACGTTTCCAAGCAAAACTTTATTTAAATTCCAATCAATTCATTTCACAACTTATTACAAACACAGTTTATGCTTTAATTTGATCAACTAATGGACAAAATTATTAAGTATTTTAATTGCGGGACTTTCTTCCTTGTCATTTATAACGATATTATTTTAAATAGCTTAGGTGCTTATAATGTTAAATATTATTAAAGCATAATTTAATATTTTACATCAGCTGAATTGGCTATTATAATCGTTTATAAATTTATATAGGTACTACGAAAAGACATGCAAATCATAATGAAAAGATTTTATGAATGACGTAATTGCTTGTATCGTAACGAAATACGCCAACCCGTCATCCCGGCGTATTGTAGGTACTGTCAAATTATTATAAATCTCACAGTCAATAGTCAATACCACCCGTGTTGTTGACAGCCACCTAATGAACTACCACAATTATAATTTTTATTGTTATCATCATCGCATCATCATTATGATAAGGTCCAGCCATCACGAGTAATTGCTTATACTTGACAATAATAATAAAATAGATATTAATTTGATCGTAAAGTGCAGTGATCGTAAACAAGTTTGAAACATTATAGGTGCACACATCTTGTTCTGCGAAGAATCGGGGTGATTAAAAAAAAAAAAAAAAAAAAAAACTAACTAGGACAGCTGGTGGTGGAAGAGTAAAATATTTTCAGCGACGAGTTCGGAAAATTGTCAATTCACAACAAAAAATACAGTCTATGCTTCTTCTAGGTATTATAATATACGATCTAATCCAACCAAACCTATTTTATACGGCACGAATCATTTATCTACATTGTTATGTACCATATCGTGTCCCGTAAATATTAAAAATAATCGAAGCATCCAATCGGGTTAAAAAGTGTAATCAAAGCATGCGCATTTAAAGACAAAATATTTACATATACGATAATAAACTTGCGCGGTTACGCATATGCTCTGCAACGCGTACATACCATTAACACTATCTTTATTTTTAATCTACTTGTATTAATACGTTTTACGGAACAGATACTATTATTAAACACTTACTTTATGGAATAAATGTAATTTTATGTATACACACACACCGCGTAAATATTTATGCTTTGCCGTAAAATTATTAAGTATTGTTTGAAAAGAAAGACCGCATATTATTCTGGTTGTGTTGCAGATTTAAATAATTTAAGGAGCCGGCGTCGTTGATAAGAATTTAATTCCATTTTGGAGTTGGTCCGCGTGGATGTAAAATTATATTATTTAAGCGGGGGGTCTACGGTTGACCCCATAAATGTGAAAGTTTTACGTTAAAAGCCGGCGTTCTGGTGGGTACAAAAATAAGCTTTGTCTACCCTTCCCGCCAACACGATTTTACCTGTGAGCAATGGCCCTTCCTAATGTTTTTCAAAGGACATTTTTGCTGCCCAACTATATATTTATTTAATAACTCTCCGGATGTGGATGTGATGAATAAACTAGAAATTCCAGAACTTTAAAATTGATTTAAGTATTTTATTTCGGATGGCCAGTTGTATGAATTGAATTAAAATCCTTCGAAATGATATAAAAAAAGAATAATTTGATGAAAAAATTAATTAAATTAAATATTTTAAAACAAAATTTAAATAAATAAAAAAATACATCGAGATTTTACGTTATTTTGGATACGATTTTATAACACCAAAGTTATTGCTTAATATAATATACTATAATATAATACATTTGGATATATCCAATAATTATTGTTCTTAACATAAATCTTAAAGATTAATCGCGAATGTAATAGTATTATATATCGTTCTAAAATATGTTCTGTTGTAACATTGATTTTTGGTAATCAATATATTAGAATATTAAAATAATTATAAGATTTTCCTTATATTTTTAAAACTATTGTACTACTTTAAATATATAAACATGTTTGATGAACAAAAATGTATGATTTGTTTAACAACAATTTTAAATTTGTTATAGAAAATACTTGAAATGAATAATAAAGTATGTTGCTAGAAGTTGTAAAAGAAAGTACAAGCAAGTTAAAAATTATACTATACATATATATCTATATATTTAATTACCTAGTTTAACATTAAACCAATAATGAAAATTAATAAACTAAACTTAAAACTGCCATAGAATCTAAAGTATTACCTATTTTATAAAGTTTAAGACCCACGTACAAATTTCTATCTATAGAAGGTCGTATAGTTTGTTTATTTGCCCCATATTTTCATAGTTAAGTTACAAAATATTTCCCAGGTGCGTTTGACAAAATGAAAGGTAACCTATCTTAAAATTACTTTGAATATTCTAATTTACCGGCAAAATATGGAGATTTGAGATAATAGTTCGTCTACCAGCTTTAAAATTAAATAGTTTTCTATTGAATGTTTGATTTTAATCTGTCGTGTTAAACATAGTGAAACAAGTGAAAATTATATTTATTTTATTAATCGAATTACACGATCACTAGCATATGAATTGATTTTACAGTGTTTGTAAAAACTTAATATAAGTAAAAATTAAATTATTTGATTGTTTTAATATCTGTTTAGTTTTTTTGAGTCTTGTACATGGTAAGTAAATTACAATAATTATCACTCTATACATATAATATACTCATCGCAATACACATTTTAATTTAATTTACTTTAAAACTATGATATAAGTTTATAATCCAAAGGTATATTATAAATATATACTTTGAATTTCATCAAATTAATGCGTGGATAATAATCACAGTAAATTTATCACAGTTAACTCCACTTGGTTGCGCGCTGTTATTGATAATTATAATTTTTATTTCTCTATAACCTACTGGCTACCTACTTAAAATTCTAACGAAATATTAAATTGTATATATTGAAATATTATGAATAAGCTAATTTTAAAACATACAATTGCTTAATATTTTTAATTTTTTACCATAACTATTTTTTTATTTTAGCAAATTAATATTATTTCAAAATATGATGCTTCAACAACTTCAAAAGTATTATTTTATTTTCTATACTATTATATGAGGACTGTAGATTATAATATTCTTAATCACAGTAACACAGTAAAAAATATTAACTGTATGTTTATAAGAACATATACATTTATTTGAAGTTTCGAGATCTTAATTTTAATTTTTACCTATGGATTTATTCAATTAATTTTAGTAACTGATCTAGTTAAATAACAGAGTGGTTTAAATAATACACAATATTATGTTTTTGTCGTACAAACATATTTGAATATTGTATTATAATATTAATTATTTAAATAAAATTGTTTGATCAATAATGTTCGTAAATTTTTATGTTTTCAATATAATAAGATTGGGATGTGCTCTCACGGTTAAAAGTCTGTTGTTTTTAATTAATTCCACTACAGAACTTTTTCCATTAACTCGGGTATATTTCTAATTTAGAGAAACCGCACGCAAATACTTTTTTTTAAATGCTACCAGACTGCTTATTAGTTTATTTCGTCCCTTTTTAGTTTTTATAGATCTCATAAACCGGAGTAAAACTACGAAAAGTGACATTATACTCGGGACACTCTGCCATTTTTATAGTTTGAATAAATATCTTTGAACTTAACTCATTCGACGATTGTTAGTATTGTAAAAAGATTTTTTTTTTTTGTTCGACTCTGAATTGACGTTTTATAACCATTGGTGGCAATAACACATCAATTATTAAAAAAAACTTTTTAGCTAATTGGATTCAAAGAAATAAAACGGGAGGACTAAGATACTTGGTTCATATAAATAATAAAAAAACATACAATTATATGTAAATAAAAAGCTGGTAGAGAACCTAATTTAATTTATTTTGAGTTAAATTTACTATATTTTTATTAATGTATACTTTATAGACTTATTTTTAATCAGACTCTGGTCTTAATTTTTTATAAAAATGATTTATTGTTTTAACGTAAATGTTAAAAATGTATTTAATTTAATAGAAATATATTATATTACTTATTTTTTATTAATATAAAATAAATTAGATTTATTATAAATTTAATAAATCATAAAAAGTAGTTATTTAAAATATTTCTATGTTTATAAGAGAATGAAATAAAACACATGAAAAGTTTAAAAAAAATTAATTAAATTAAATTATCTGAGTTTAGATACTGAACTAATAGTATATTATTTATGGTTATTTAAAATGTGGGGTAAACGGGTAAACTGGAAAGCAAAAATGCGTTGGATATTTCTTCGCTTATCTTAAATTTAAACAATTATAAAATAATACATTTTTATCTAACAAAAGATCCTTCTAAATTAAAATTTAATTTATTGCACGAAAAAATTGTTTAATTGGGATTTTAAACTATATAAATATTGGGTGATATTAAAAAGAAAAAAATCTAATCAGTATCAAACACAGACATCTTATAACTTAGGAAATTCAAATTTTACAAAAGTTAAAAATGTGTCACCATCTCTGATGAACTTAGGTAAATTAGTATTTGTGACGGATTCGAGGAAGTTAAGTTTTTTCTGTCCTCAGCGATCGGAGAGAAATAATTTTTCTAGATCCTGGTAACAACGGAGATTCTAAAGTACATTATCCTTAAGCCGCCTTATGGCGGAAGCTCAAAGAATTAAAATCAGCGATGACGTGATGATCGGTCTCATTAAAAAACATTTATTATATACAAATTATGTATATAATCGCTGTTTAAAATAATAAAATAAAATTGAATATTTACAAATATTAACATTATTATGATTTAAAACAATATAAATAAATAAACTTTATATTGATAATAGCATTATAATATAATCATGTAAAAATTAAAATAAATATTGCATATTATTACTGTTTCTTTGTTAGTAAATATTTATTTTAGTTCTTCAAAATTTAAGATAAATGCATTTTTGGAACCAATAAAATATACAATTAAATAATTTTAGTTGTTGTACATTTGTATTATCTATTAAATTATTTTTTAAATTATACATCAAACAATTTTACACTGTTTAATATGTTTCCTAGTTAATTTTTACGTAAAATATTTGTCAAGTACCTATATAGTTTTATATGTTATTATTAATTACATAATTACACTATTATATATATATATATATATATATTATGTGTTATACTTTATTATTACTGCTTGATGTTAAAAGTAAAACTATACAAAAGCATTAAAAATAAAAAACAAATTTAAAAGAAAATAGTTATTTTATTATAAAGAAATATTTACAAAAAAATGTATTATTATAAGCTTAATATTTTTTTGAGAACTAATAATAATATTAAATCAAGTTTTTGAATTAACAATTTTATTAGGTTAATATATATTATTAATTACGGAAAGTAATTTGAAAATATAAACTTGGTGTAGGTGAATCAGTAATTGAACGTCGTATAATGGTATATGAGTAGAATATAAATAGTGAATTAAACAACCACGCATATAATTTAATTATATACTATAGGTACTTGCATACGATTTTAGTTGGCGAATACTAATTTACTCACTTTTACTATTAATTATATAGCGTTTGTCTATTCATTAAAATATTTAAAGTGAGCAACTGATGACGATATATTGATATATAACGCTAAACAAACTTATAAAACCAATTCAACAAAAACCGAGAAATTCGTTTTGGTATATAGTAGGTTTCAAGTGCAAACCTCCATTTGGTAGGTGAATGAAGACAGGTGGGTAATTGTGTTAAATTTGAATACCATCATAAATCATTGCATACTAATAACGATTTTGAGTGATCTGTTAGCCTATATTTCTTAGGGTATTTTAATATATTATAATACATTTTATTTTGCTTTTCTAATTTATGTTTTTATTTCTATTTCTATTTTATTATAAGTAATCCGTTGGACGTAACATATTGTTTACACATTCGCCTATAATATAAATATTTTACAATATTTCACATATGTATAAATTATAACATTATATACTACTATAAAGAATATAAAATAAAATAGTAAAATAGTAAAAATTTTAGATTCTGAACAGAGCAATGAATGTACTAATTTTACAATGGTGTATGTTTTTTGATTTTTCTGTCTATCATTATATTTTGGGGCAGTATAAATAATTTGATTTCAATTTTAGGAGAGGTCGAGGTGGTTTTTAGTAGAAAATTTGAGGTAGTTGGTGTCTTAGGGGAATGAAAGGGGGTTAAAATAAAAACATTTCCAAAATCGGAAAAAAAATATAAAAATAAGGAAAAACTGGAATTTTTACAAAAAACCAGTATTTGACAAACTTGATTTTATATTTTTGAAAGGCTTATCGGTTTTCTTTTCATTAAAACTGTCACGGGAAATAATTTTGAAATAATGACCTAGAGTTAAATCATCAATACGAATACGAATATTATATTATCTAATTAATAAATTGTCACGTGATGTTTTAATACTAAATGTATGGTTTTTAAATTTTAAGTTTTTTAAACACGCTTTTTCGTTTTGTTTCTTATGTTTCTATAAGATATATAGTATTTACACGTAAGGATATAAAACTATTACGTGCTACATAAATACATTTGAAATATTATCCGTTGGTATCGTATTTTTCTATTGTTTTATTTAAATACAAATATTTTTGACCAGAAGAAGATAAAACAATTTTATCATTGGATAATGCTGTAGGATATGATGCTAGTAATAAATATTTCAACGGAGTATAACTATTCGTACAGTTCACAAAAAATCATCACCAACTGTAGAATTGAATTTATTATATTCAAGTATTCTAACGTTTTTTAATGGAGAGACACATTCGGTTGCCGCCTTTGGGAATACGGTAGAAAAAAGAATCTCGCAACTAGCAAGTACGGAAAAATATATTTATATTCTTATCATTTACTATAATATAGTTATATACCTTATTACTTTAACCTAACTTATTATTTTTATGTTAACACGATGAGAGACATGTATCATATAATTTGTCCTTGATCATTCGAAAAAAAAGTAGTAATACATTCGCGGCTAGTCTTAAACTGCGTAAATCGATGCTGAGCTTTCAAATATGTAAAGCAATTTAATTCGTTTGTTGCTAGAGTTTTTCAGTAGATAGTACGCCAATCGTTTTAAAAATAATATCAATATCCGTTTTTTTTTTCAAATTTGCTACAGACAAGTACCGAGAATGGTATATTTCCGTGTAATGTAAGATTCTCCAAGGACTACGATGTTTGTCGATAGTAAACATCTACTCATGCACTTTGAGAAGTGTTTTCTAAGTATAAACTCGTATTCGTCCCTACAAAATCGCATTTCCATGAACAAGACTACTGCAAAATAGTGCAAACGGCTATTATACGCTCGTGGATATTCGCTATTTATTTAATGTGTGCCGACTTGAAAATCGTGGAATGTATAGTAATATTACTGTAATATTATATAATAGGCATAGTGAATAGATTGGGTATAGACGAAAAGTGTTGTACGGTTATGATAATTTTTGACATCTGAAGAAAATCACGAAAAATACGATTGCTTTCGTTGGATAATAACGCAGTGCATACATTTGTCAGTAATTTCCCCCTGTACGTTTATACCCTAAGTAATAAAAATAATAAGAAAAATAGACTATTCCCTCTGTAGACGTTATGTTAACAATATCATAATATATGAACTAGACGTGTACAATACAAGGGGAGAACACCAGAGAAACAGCGAGTTTGATGGCTGAGCTGCAGCTGGTGACCCACTTACGGTTTTGCCTAACTTACATAATTTCCATTCTTCACTCTCTTTCGTCGCGCTCGGCCGCAGAACCTCCCCGCCCTCACTCATGCCTTCCTTAAACTTTTCAGTTTATCCTCAAATAGTTGGGCATCTAACCGCCGACGCGTAGGTATATATATATATATATATATTATTGAAGTTAAATATCACGAGTACACACAACATATAGTCGACCGGACTGCCGAAGCGTTCAGATAGTTTAGCTCTACAGACTAAACGTTTATTGCATAATATTATATTACATTATTATTGTCATGTACATATTGAGTCGGACTCGGCGTGACATACTGCCAGTGAATACACGGTGATTTCGAGAAAATCGGAGTGAACTGTAATAGTATTTTATCTCTAGACCAGTGCTTTTCAACCGGTGTGCTGCGAGCGTCCTCAAAGTGTGTCGTGTTTCTAATGTTTCATATGATATAATATATTTGTCTCATATATTAAATGGTGTTCCGCGAAAATGTTGTAAGAGGTGGAGTGTGCTGCATTGTTAAAAAGGTTAAAAACTACCGCTCCAGATGAATGAAAAATAAGCCATGTTTTGTATATGAACAAATTAAATCGTTAGCCTATTATAGTTAAAATATAAAGAGTTCGGGGACTAGGCGCGTGAACGTGTATTCGAATGCTTCATTTGTTTTGCGAGCAGTCCTGTCGAGTCTACGATCTACGCCGAATACGCCAAACGTATAGACGCACTTATCTCGCGTAGTCGGCAACAGTGAGTACGTTTTCCCGTATAGCTAACGATTTATTTCGTATACCTGCAGTATAATATATGTATGTACACGATGCACACGTGAAACCGTGTCGAAAAAGGTCAGCCTTATGTGCTTTGTAGCGAGAAATACTTTTAATGTGCCCATCTCTCCCCTCGTGGGTTATGCCGTTTAATTCACAATTGTACAACGCGTAGTAAATAATAAATAATAATAATAAACTATACTTATTCTTTGTATAGGATCTACGCGCGTGTTTACAATTATTGGTAATGGATGTACTGAAATTATATATATTATACAAGCAAAAAAGTTATTATTGTTTAAAATTTTCATTTTTTTTTTTTTTTTTATCATAAAAGATATAAACTATTATACAAATCCGTTTCACGCACACGAGAATATAATAATTGAACACATGCATAATGTTTCATGCATTTTACATCCACGTCATTAAATAATATTATGATTTGAAATGGTGTGTTGAGTGTCGTGCCGTACCGTTATTTGCGATGGAGAAGGCAAGATATAAATTTGCACCTATTTTTTTTTGTAAAACATTAAAATTCCTTCTTTGGCTTTCATAAGTAAATCAAAAGCGCCGAAATATGATTTAATATTGAGTCAGTATTTCATATTTTAAATTGAGAATTTACTTCTCATAGATATGCCAAAAGCAAAAAATTAATAATATTTAAAAATTGCATACCAAGTCGTTTAAGTTTTGAATCTTATCGTGCTTCGGCATGCACGATATACCTATAATATATACTAGGTATACATCATATACACTGATAAAACATATATATGTACACTGATATGCAGGTATTGATTTAAAGATGACCTCCGTAAATGTTGGCACCTACAGCTGAAAAACACTGAAAAGACGCTCCTGTTGTGTACGATAAGTCACTCATCGGCCACCTCAGGCTATGAACGACGATATACTATATTGTTTGAGCACTACAATCGCTGCACCGTAACGAGTGTTGTATTATAACGTTTGTATTTTGATTTCTATAGCTGTTTCGTTCGATGTCAAAACCATGAGCTACACGCCGCCGGTGCAAAACGATCCGAAACATAATTTTCAAGTTGAAAACTAATGATAAAACCCCATTATTTGATCGGTGTGTGCCGTGAAATTACTTTAATGCCCAATCGAAATGAAATTGTAGTTATTACCAATAATATAAATTATAATAAACGCGTATTTACAACTCTTATAAATGTGTTTCAGCAGTGGCATAGCGTGGGCGTTTTTAGAAAATGTAAACAGAAAAATTAGCATATTGAAAATACGTTACAACGTGTACTACAGTCTAATACATAAAATTAGTTAAAAAAAATGTATACAACTTTTTAACTTAATGGCACTTAAATTGAAAAATGAACCATGTGGTACTGCGATGTATGCAAAATCATAAGTACTTATAAAATAGTGCATAAATACGAAGTCCTATCTATGACATCAAATGTATATCGTAGCTTATGTGCTAACGTAAGCAGTTTCAAAACGTGCTACGCAATAGTACGACGCGCAAATACATATGCACTAATAGAATGAAAATAGATTTTCCACCATCAGATGTGACGGCCAGCAACACGAAATTGCGTGTTCGTCAACATATTTTTGTCATTTTATATTTTTAAACATATTTATTATTTTTATTATATTGTAAACAGTTAAAAAAAAGTCAAATATTCTAATTTATAATATTATTATGACATTATAAACTTTTTATTTTATTTTTGAAGTGTAAGCACTTGCTTACAGTTTGTTGCATAGTTATATATACCCGATAGTTTAGTAATAGGTATATATGACAAATCAAATATAAAGGATAATAATTTATAAAATTAAGAAATGTATTGGATAAGTATACTTCCTTAGAAATGTGTAATATTTATTCAATATAGATAATATATTAAAATTGTAATCAATTAGAATGAATATGAAAATGATCTGACATTTTACCACAAAAATACGAATGCACTTTACAAATTGGCTTGCTTTTATTCGATCGTTTTTACGTCATTATTTTATATATTCAGTAAGTGACTTATTTTCGTGAGCAATATAACCCTGAAACGGCCAATTGGCGTGTCCAAAAGGTACAGCTACAGTGATTAGAGGGCGTGTGTTGCCCGTAGTTGCCGATTTAGCCACTCGTAGGTGTACGACGGAAATCCGCTTTTAACACGTGTCCGGCATTATACCCTTCCGGTCCTTGTAAATAACGACTGAGCCATTTACGAGGGTCAGCGCCAACGTTTGAAAACTTGTAGAGATTTGGAACAGTGTGAAAAATTCATTCAGATGGAAGTGCACACGCCATGGAAGAATAGAAATAAAGTTAAATTTATTTTTTGTCAATGTCGTACTGAAAAACTTCGTAAAAACAAAACACGTATATTGTATAGTTGTTATAGGAGCTTTTTTTTTTTTTTTTAAACATATAAGAAAATGGAACTGTGAAAAATTCATAACAGTAACTTTAATACCTCACTTACATAAGTTGACCCTACACAAAATCTAAAAAGTATATACAAACGCGTTGGGTTATAAATGCATTATTTGCCGTGACTTTATAAGCTATAATGAATATCGAATAAAGAAATCTAGAAAAGGACACTTTTATCTCACTTAGTTTATCTCAGCGCAGAATAATATGCATACCTACAGTATTGGTATTTATATTTATATCAAACATTCATTTCATTGTAAAGAAAAATTATTAGAATTATTTTTACCAAAGATGGATTAATACTTTTTATCCAAATTGTTTTGTTTTCGAACTTCAGTAATATTTTCTTCACTTGTTGAGAAATAATTGAACACATTTGAAAAAAAAATATCATTTAGATTATTGTATTTGTCCACATGGAAATTTTAGAATTTTCTTATTAAAAAAAAGTTTTTTACAGAAATAAAAAATAGGAGAAAATAAATGTTATTACAAAACTAATATATTATTCATTGCTTCGCTTAGAGATTAAACTATAAATACAATGTTACAAAACTAGCATTGCTTAATATTGAGCATATATTTTGTATTGAGTAAGCCGGCTAATTTTGGTTTTTACTATCAATTTTGAATATTGAGTTGATTGAATATTTGAAATAACCGAATTATCACGATTCATTTTTAATCACAGACTTAAAATATAATTATTAATGTACGTACTAGCTAACACTATAATAAACTATGTATTTATTTACGTATTTATAAATAAATTATAAAAAACATTGGATAATTAAGTTTACACAAACTCTACGTTTTGTTATTTTTGTAATTTACTAATTGTGAAAGTACTATGTAGGAAGAGTATCTCGAGAGACGTATGTAATTTAACATTGCTATATAATACAGGATATATACATTGGGTAATTAGTTTAAAATAACGATTTTGGAAATATTTTTTTTACATAACTCTTGCAATAAAACATTTTGACTATCTTATTGTTATATTTCATGTAAAATTGTTTTTATTTTTTGAATGATACCTAACATATATTTTTAAATTCATATCGTAAAGTAAAATATTATTTTAGGTTTTGTATGTATAAAAATTAAAGTTTGAATATTGAGTTGATTGAATATTTGAAATAACCGAATTATCACGATTTATTTTTAATCACAGACTTAAAATATAATTATTAATATACGTACTAGCTAAATAGGAACACTATAATAAACTATGTATTTATTTACGTATTTATAAATAAATTATAAAAAACATTCGATAATTAAGTTTACACAAACTCATTATCAGTAGGTAGCAGAATATTGCTGTAAAGGAGTGCAATGGAGTGGAGTGCAATGAAAAATGTTGGTCTTCCCAGGTTTCATTTTAAAATTTAAATACTCATAAATTCATAATAAAATTGATTACTCGTTCAAAATTTGATTTTTATATATAAGATTTCTACAGTTATTATCGGAATACGAAATCTAAAATATACGTAATAATTCAACAAAGTAAAAATCTTAAAAATATGTACAATAACGACAATTATAAGAATATAATTTTAAAATTAATTAAATTAAATGTTATATTGTAAAACTTCAAATTATCTGAAAAATAAATATTTTTAAAAAGGATTAATAATACTTTACAAGATTATGAATGTTTTCTGTTAAACAAATTATCCTATACAGTTACGATCATATTATTGTAATATAAGTTATATGTGCTGAATGTGTATGCTGCTTTTGATTTAGGGTTTGATGTATTAAAAAAACAACAACATTGGCATCACATATAGTATTGATGTGAAACAACAAATAATCGGAATATAAAAAATCCAACAATAGAAGAGTACCTGATGATGTTATTTTCTAAAAAATCAACATCGTACATGAATGACAATCGTTTCCCGAATTTTACAAAGTAAATAGCATTTAGTTTTTTACAAACACTATAACCATGTACTTAGAATGTGACTTTAGAATGAATTCCAAAGATCATTTACAGATTCTAATATGGATATTCATCGATTTCAAAGAAAAGCAATTTTCTTCTGTTGCTCAATTCAAATTTTTTCATGACAAATTTTATTACGTGGTATGCATGAACAATTTATAAATTAGAATACGCTGGATTTTTATATTGTCAAACAAAACGATGAAAATTTAATAATTTTATTCATTGTCCCTTTTTGCCAATTTGGAATAATAAAAAAAAAAAAACAAATTATGAATCTTATTGAACATTTCTATCCAAATGTTATAATATGATATTATAATAATAAAATTAGTAAAATTTTTAGGTATACTACCAATATACTTATATATTAATTTCAAGTTACTACTATCTTTTTAGTTATTTTTATTTATATTTAATGAAAAAGAAACCTCGAGTTGAATAAGATAATAATATAAAATTTTTAATTTGTTCAAAGCACTAAACGTTTGAATGAAGAATAATAAAGTTTTTATTTTGTTTGAGATAACCTATTTTGAATTTTGTTTACATTTTCGTGAGTTTGGACTTTATTTTAGAAGTTCATTTTGCTTCAAAGTCCATATGTTTCAATGGAAATATAAAAGTTTCTAAGAATAAGAATAATTAATAACTAACAGGTAGATACCAATAATTTGTTTTTGTTTATTTATTGTTTTGGTTTCAATTGAAGCAAACAAAGTTTATAATTTTGATTTAACTTCATGTCGATAATTAATTACGGTACATAATACTTAGTGAAAAGAAAATTACAAATATTGCATAATCTATTTTGATGTCTAAATTTATTCATATTATGTACAATATACATAATATATGCTAATCAATAAAATAGTAAAAAAAAAATCTTTTTGATACATTCACTACGCGCGCTTCACGGAGAAGAGGTTAAACATTAAGATATCTAATGTTTTTGTTTTAATTATAATAATATTAAATGAGTTAAACATATAATAGTAGGTTTTTATTTCTTATTACTGTACGAGAATAAATTTTAAATTACTCTGTGTAAAAGTCATAATGGCTAATTCAAATTTTAGTAACTTTAATAGTTATGAACTTGAAGTAGAACTATTTCATCTAAAGAAATTAACTCGCATCAATATTATGCTTACGAACTAATTAATATTTCAAAGAAACTTCCAAGTCTGCGTATACGTAGTATTGTACACGGAAATCATTTTAGTTTAATTTCCCTGGGCACAGTTTCAGTGATGTCAATTTTATTTGAACACTCATTACGACGCGGACAGATAAACTAAAAAATTGTTTAGATATCATCATAAAGTTTTGTGTACAACTGTTATCACAACTCACGGCTGCAAGCTTGTCGTAAGTGTTGTGATGACTCAACACCGATACGGGCGATACGTACCTTTATTTAAAATAACATAATAACCGCAGAGCTAAGTCATTTTGTGATACACAAGAATTGTCTTTCACGACCTGTGGGTGTAAATTTTCGTAGATTACTTTATTGATCTGTGTAACGAAAATTCGTAATTTCCAAACGTTCATTTCATTTTTTCACTGCAATATTTAAACAAGTCAAATATATATCTAGTGTCCGAAAACCCAAAACCCGAATAAATAATTCGGTCGAAAAGTTCTTATGATCGCGATATCGTCACACTACGACAATATTAATATAATATGAGCTCATATTATGTAGGCGCGATTGAGTGTTGTATAAACACTGGCAACTATATAGCCAGACTATATTATTATAGTGCGGCGTTCGTTGTAGCCCCGTGCGGCAGAGTTTGTTATCCGGATTTGATATTGTAATTTCGGCAGTGTCAAAATAATTATCTCGGAGAAACAATTTATGGCCAACGTCGGACAATGTAATCGGAAAAATGTGTCGGAAAATAAATCCAACACTGGCGGTGACGTGACCGAGGCGTCTCTCCGTTACGTCGATTTATCCCGAACTGTGCCGCCCACGCACACGCTATTATAGTTGGATTTTCCGTGTCCGTGATATGCCACTCTTCGGAGTAAGTGGTTATAAATCGCATTGCAGTAAAGCGGCGTACACAATAGTTACACGATGACATTATTATCTTTGCCCGTTCCGGAGTCCCGAAATCGCTGTGGGTTTTATTTCGAGCTTCCAAAAGCGTGTTCATTTTTGAAATCCGTGTTCGAAAATACCATAATATTTAAACGTATATAAGCACGAGTTTTGATTTATCGCAGAGCGTAGTATTATATAGGGTTCCGCAACATATTATTATGACGTATACGCTGTAACAGTTACGCAGTACCTACATTAGTACGCTTAATCCGATATTGTCATAGAGATTAATTTTGATAACAATAAATCAAAATATACTGTAAAACCTAAGCGTGCGGACTACGGTAAAACGACGAATACGGCGACCTGTTTATCAAATAAGATGCGCGTGAAAATCTGCAGCTGGTAAAACGATGACGTATTATATAAGAGTAAATTAATATTTTTAATTTTGACTACTATGAGAATCGCAATACTTTTGTCTGGATGCACATTTTGCATAGACGTAAACATGGGTGACTGTTTGGACATCAACAATTTTAAAAGTCCTCTCGAAAATAATTTGGAGGAAAACGACAATGATATTAAGTACACATTAAAGTTGTTGAGACAATCAATATAATATTATTTTAAAACAATTCTGTCAGTAGGATGGAGAATTGTTTATAAGTACTTTTATGATATTATATCCGATTGAATTCAAATCCTTCATTTGAAATGCTATTATTATACCCACGTCCGCTTAAAATGGTGTACCTACGCCTTACAATTCACAATATAAACTTGTTTTCGCGAATTTGAAACTCCAATAATCTAAAGATAAAATAATTCCGAAACATGGCAAATCACACAAATCAAAATCCTTTTTTACCGTTATATAAACTATAGGTATTTACTATACACATCAAACGTTTAAACTAGTGCAGTAGTATCATTTTAATTGCCAATAGAGTGGGTGAAAATGTTTGATTGGTCTAAATGGGCAACTTAAAAAAAACGATTATTACGCTCGTAAACCATACAATTTCTACTTTGATTTTTATCAAATCTCTCCATCTTGCATATTTTATAATTTAAAATAGATAAATCAAATATAAAGTAGCAACTATTTTTTATTTTATATTAATTAACTTACGATTTAATACCAAAAATATTTATAAACAATTAGTACATTTCTCTCTATTTTCATTTTTGCAAATATATTTACTGCACAGAAATAAAATCACAAAATAGATTAAATTTAATCAATTTTGTGATTATTTATGATTACTGATATTACTGATATAACTGATATTATTATTGTTATTGTACATACGACAATATTATGTTTCTTTTCTTTTACACAACATACACCAACTCAGATAAACGTCCTCATTTGTCTATACTCTGTCTAGCAAGAGAACATAAGCAAAAGAACCGAATTTCGTAGGGCCACTGCGTATTTTTCCGCTGGATCGGCTATACGTATATATATATAAACATTGCATTATTCCAACTATAAATTATTAATAAATAATAATTAATAAACAAACAATCAATTTATCAATGTGACAATATAACTTCTTATTTCTGGAACACAATATTTTAATAAAAATAAGCATGTTTTTCACTAATAATGCAACGACTGTACACCGGCTCATCGGACTGTTTTAAAATCTATGGTTAGACAAATGCATATTCCTGCCTCCCCCAAATGATAATCCTGAACGAGCGAATAAATTATTTAACCGTTGTTCAGAAATGAATCTACACGGTTACATTTTCTAATATATATCTTAGACAGTGATAATTGGATAGGTCTTCAGAATAAAAATTCATTTATTTTTTTCAATTCACATATTATTTAAGTTAAGTTTATAACATAGTCTATATTATAGGACTTGTGATCTCCGTGAGCGGTAGTTATTGGAGTTTATCGCATTCGTACACACTCAAACAAAATGATTTAACAATTCACCGTGAGAACTGCATCGGTGACAAACCATTGTTTTAGGTGTTTTATAGTGGAGGGGAGGAGGAGCTCGGCATCGAGTTTCGATCACGAAATACGGCGGCGGTCAAGACGGACTGGAAATCGGATGGGGTGCGACGTTGACAGAGGAAATATATCGGTTAACGTTACCGTTGTTCGGGTAGGTTATTACGACATTATACTGTCGTCGTCGTCAAAAACTGGGGTGCTAAAATTTTCCTCTTTCAGTTTTCATGCCCCGCGGGCAGCCGCATGTTCGGGTGGCGACGGTGGCGGCGCTGTTACCGTTCCGTGTGTGCCGGCGGCCGACGGGATCGACGGCGCGTACAGGCGCCCGCTTCTTTGGCGGTCCAGTCGGTGGTCGGCAGACAACGCGCGACATTGTCTATTGGCGAATGGTGTTTTCGCACTCGTGAACGGTCTCTGTTTCCGCTGTCGTCTCGCGATTCGTACCGCGTCGCCGTGATAATAACGCTAGTTTGGATAAAAAAAATAAAAAAATTGAATAAATATTAGTAATAATCGCAGTCACAACAACAGTGGATAGTGCGGTATCCCCCTCCCCTCCCACCACCGAGTTGGATTCGGTTAACACGTAAGAATATTAAAATATCGTATCACGCACGCGGCTATCGAACTCCAAAGTAATATTATCTACGTGAATCGCCTCGTGGTCGTCGCAGATTTTTTCTTCACGTCCAACGGAACAGGTGAAAGAGTTTGCAATAATCATTTATTATCCAATGCGTAGACCCTTTACCCTCAACTTCATCCTCTATATTATTTTCCTACTATACGCATTTTTATTGTCCGATACAACTTTTTTGTGTTAAATTCTCGTGAGTATTAAAAATCGGCCAACCGATGAAAATAATGTCAACATGTAAAAATCCACTTGTTAAAATAGGTATGCGCGATAGTATGTATATAATATTTTGAACGTTATGGTTATTACAGTATATGCATATTTTTTCTACGCTTTGTGAAATTTATTATAAAAATAACGATATTTTTTTTACTGAAACGTACGACAAACAACGTGTTTGCAGCTATTATATGTTATGGTGTATTGGTATACAGGTAGGTACATGTTTTTTCTTTTTGATTTACGTTAATAATTTAATGACATTTTTAATAATTTTAATAGCATTTTGTTAGCTGTATCACCTGTGTTTCTGTGTGTTTTTATTTTTGTATTTAATTCAAAAAAAAAGTTATTTTTGTATTATATAATTCCATAGTTGTGTAAATGTTATGTTGAAAATATTCGTTAAAACCTTTCGAGTGATACGGATAAATTATGTCCAGCATACATAAGCTGTATATTGCATTTTATGTATTGCATATTATACCGTAGAAGAATATATAATTTACTGAGTATTAAATGTAATTTATCGTTAAAAATATATTTAAGTATGATTCGTCTGTACAAATGGTTCTAAGTTGTAATAGTGAAAAAATTAAATTATACTATATACTAATAGCTTACTAATGCGTGTTTGTTTAAACTTTAAACCAACATCCATCAGAAAAGCGTCAATATATGTTATATTCCAATTAGAAATTGTCTAGATGAGACTTTAAATATTAATATCTATTCTTACAATATGATAGGACAATTTTACTATTTTTCGGTTTTAGTTTACCGGATATTATTAACATTTAAAATGTATAAGAAATTATTCGTCTCAATCCGATCATAGAACAATCTTATTTTATGGATATTTCATCATAAGTGAAGAGAAAAAATATTATGGTTTTACAGTGACGTGTTAAAAAAAACAAACAATAGTGTGTCAGCGATCACTTTTTTATGGTGGTAAATATATTTCTGGTCTTTCATGTAGCAAATTCAATCGATTGGAAATAATTGGACCAAGACGGAACTTTGGGTTTGTTAATATCGGAAAAGTCCATTATTTGGCAAAAAAAAGTAGGTGAAATTCGTGATAAAATCTGATGGTATTTTTTTTTTTAACTTAAAAAGTAGAGGCAGGCGTGTACACGAAGTGGCTACTTTATCCTATAGTCTTAAAAATAACACTAAATATTTTCAAATAGTTACAAATTGAGATTTGTGGCAAGTATAAGTATAATTTTAGATTTTGAGCAGAGCAATGATGAATTTTACAAAGATGTCTGTTTTTTTTACGAGTACACAATACAAGTTGTTGATAAAATGCTTCAATTTTCAACTTTGAGGGTAGTTTTAGATAGCAAATTGAAACTAGTCTGTACGTTAGAGAGATGAAAAATTACTATTATTTTTTATAATCGAGAAAAACAAACAAAAAAATCAAGACAGAGAATTTTTACGTTAAACTAGATGTTGACTAAATTAATACTTTTATTTTGTTATAGTTCAAAAATAAATTACCTCAGAAACTTTACATTTTCACTAAGTATTTAAATTATCATTCATTATACTTGGTATAATTTTCAAAATATTTTAACTTTTTTCAGCTATTTAAAAACAATTGAAATTATAGACTTTTTTTTTTTGCTATAAATGTCACTAAAAATGTATGAAGATGTATAGAAATCTCGAAAAATACAAATTTTATTTATACCTTTTCAAATTGAATTCAACAATTTTCATAAATTTTTTAAGGAATATATGTATAAAAGAATTCTACCGGAAAGCCAAATTAATTTTTCATGAGCATTTGAAATTGAAATTTTTTATTTAAACTATTTCTTTCAAAAACAGTTTTTATTTTTGGTTTTAATTCGAAAATGAATAATCGCAGATACTTATTGAAATTTTAACATATTTATATTATAATTTTAAAAATATTTTAACTCTTTTGGTTGGTATAAAAATTTTTCAATTTTTTCACTTTTATTTAGTTAATAAAAATTTATTCATTAGGTCAAAATTTAAAAAAAATTAATAAAAGATTTCTCATGAATATTTCATACTGAGACCATAAAATCTAAAAAATATATAGAGACAATTATTTTTTTATTGGTATTTTAAGTACAAATTTGGACGAAATTACTTATTTCAATGATAAATATAACGAAGCTAATTATTTTTTTTA
This sequence comes from Rhopalosiphum nymphaeae, assembly GCA_036289425.1. NCBI lineage: Eukaryota > Metazoa > Arthropoda > Insecta > Hemiptera > Aphididae > Rhopalosiphum > Rhopalosiphum nymphaeae. The sequence goes on along the minus strand of JAZAQC010000021.1, from coordinate 4,487,141 downwards.
TAATTAAAAACATTATTCATGGAAACTTAAACGTTTACGTGAATTATAATATTATAAATTTTACAATACGCAACGATATTTTAGATTTATTTTAAGATAATATTTATTTATATTACGAATCTATTTTTGCAGTTTTACGGTATTTACAGAAACATAAAATTAAATTTCGAGTTACATACATTTTTATAATATGGTATAAATGTATATTGTTATAATAATTAAATATTAAATTATCCAAGAAAATTTTTATCAATTTACTGTAATACTAAAATTAAAATAAATGGGTTTAATAGTTCTAAAAAAGAAAAAAAACATATCATGAAATATACTTGATGATATTATAAGCTGACAGATCGTCCCCACTCAGAATCATTTTTCGTTTACAATGATAATATATCATTGAATTCAAATTTAACACACCCATAACAGTAACCCACTCGACACCTAATATACAGCAGAGCGGTATCCGCTTGCCTTTTTTTTTATTGAAAACTAATGGGTTTTGTTCCCTGGTTGCTACGCTTGCTTACCCTCTTCTACACATAACCAACATCTAGGATGTTTTATCCAAAATAATTTTTATACTTCAGTATTAACTTACCTTACATTTTTTTAGTTGTCATAGATAAACTATAAAACATTGAATATTATTAAAATTATATAATATCATTTTTTTTTCATATATATATATATATAATAAGGAGATAGTATAATAATTATTGTATTTTAATTAAATAAAAAATAATACATTTTTAATAATAATATTCTAATAACTCTGAAAGTATTAATGATAGTTATTATTTTTTTAGTTGAAAATTATCCAACTTAGCTCTAATTTTGGTAATTTATAATATAGAAAAAATATTATCCAACGTTTTAAGCAACACAATCGATTTATAAATTAATTTTCAATTGAAATATTAAAAATACATATGATATTTGAAAATACAATGTAAAAATATAGCTATTAAATATCTTTAATTTATATAAATTCAATATGTTTGATGTATAATAAGATTGACATACGCAGTGCCATAGAATTCAATTTAATTGAAATAAACCAACATGATAACGTGTTTATTAATGAATTATTCTACGAATTCATTCTGAAAATGTATGTTAGTAATTAAAATGACTAAAAAACAATGTTTGATAGCTTACATTGATATTAAGATATGATGCTTCACAATTTTATTACTGACCTTACAACTTAAGTTTTGACATTAAAAATATTAATATTATTTTTTTGTAAGTCGAGGTATCCACTATAATACATATGTTATTATTATATTATGTTGAGTATTAATTGATACACAGAATATGTATTGATATACTCAATTAATGCACTGCATGTCCTTATGTAGGTACCTACATAAAGTTATTACATTTATTGAAATTTATAAATATTAAATTATAGATATTGCATTGTTTCTGTAAAGTATACTTAAAACAATTAAACTATATATAATAATATGTATTGATAAATCAATAAATAAATGTAAACAAGTCTTTTTTTTTTAAAAAAGGTCACGGGGAGATATCCTCCCCCGTAATTACGCCACTGATATTACTTTAAATAAGAAAATTAAAATCGCGTGAGCATAATTAATTTTGTCGTAATCTTTAATCGAAATGGATACAAACAAATATGTGAATGTGGCAAAAATATCAAAAAGTTGTAAGTTTAGAACAATACAATTTTGAGAAATACACACGAATTTTAAATGTCTCGTCTTCGTATCGCCAAATAAATTATTGATTTATGTCATGTAACTATGTATTTATATATATATATACGTTATTTTATTATTTCGTAATATATCGTTGCACGTCACGTGCAATATTATAACATCGTTGGTCGACGGTACCACCACCGAAAACGAGTCACGGCGCTCTAATGTCGTAACAATATAATAATGCCAATAAGGGTGGTTGCGGTCGTATTATTATATATCTATAATTCGATGTCATAATATTATAATAAGCGATTTCCGTGCGGGTATTGGTTAAACGGTGATAATTATTATAATAATAATACGTATTAATAGTTAAACTGCATCGCGGAGCTTACGATAATAATAATAATAATAATAATAATAATATCATTATTATCATAATAACGTGTGCGCAGTAGGTAGGTACATAATATAATATAATATGTATATATTATAATATTATATCATTATCACGGTGGTCGGCTACTATTATTACTATTATAATATATCATACACGCATGCGAACGGTATCCCATTGTCGTGGGGCGAATAATAATAATAATTATTATTATAATATACTTCGCGCGTATATACCGAAATTGATCAGACGCTGTGCTAAAACTATTACGGCTCGTAATATATGTATGGTATGTATACATATATATACACACCTTCATGACTTCATATATTATACGATATATATATATATATATACATAGGTACTCGCGTATATTGTATACTTACTCAGTATAGTATATATTATATATACAGCGTATTACACACTTCCTCGTTATTCATCCCTTACATATACGTATATATATATATGTGTGTATGCGCGCGTATATATATATATATATATATATATATATATAATATCGTTGTAATCTGCAAATGGATCCGGGGTGTACATGTATCGCGTGGCCGTTTTCTTAAGCTCGCCAACTAAATTATTTAGTACCGTTCGGGTCATCTGCGCGCGACCGTGCGGCCCGTATAATAATAATATCGTGTCGCCGATAAACGCGACGACCGGAACGACGGCGGCGGCGGAGGCGTTATTAATAACAATAATATAATAATATCGTTATTATTGCCATTGCGTTATAGTCGTCTAATATTTTGACCGTCACGTACATAATACGCCGTATAATATATTATAATAATAATAATAATAATAATAATAATAATACACCCACTACCGATCACATTGCGGCAGAACTTGCGTGGGGTTTGGTTTCTCACGGTGTATTATATCCGCTACGAGTCTACTTTTTACCCCGTCAAGGTGTACTAATATTATAATAATATTGTTTGACAGTAACGGAAACGACTGTAATGCATCGCATTATAATTGTTTGGTAACTGAGTGATTTAGTAAAATTCACGTTCCTAGTTATTCGCGCGTAATGCGTCGAGACGATTTTTTTTTTTTTTTACTGGAAACTTTTTATTCCAATTAGCTAGATTGATAAATTCAAATTTAGGACATAAAAAATGTTTAAAACTTTGACTTAATAAATTACCTATACGTTTATAAAAAACATTTTAAAAATCACTATGTAAAAGATTGTTTTGATTCTAGTTATAGACAATTAAATAAAAAAATAAATGTTCAAAGTTGATCTCGTGACAACTTCGAAAAGTAACTGTGTGTATTAATGTTATTTGTATATGGAATTAGTTGCTTCCATTCTCTTAAAGACACTCGTTTGAACTGTTACCTCTACGTGACGATTATTTTAATCCGATCATTATTCTGACTTCTACACCATTAAATGTATAAAAAGCGAAGCCAAAATACCTTAAGCACATTTTTGCGAACTTGAAACACTTGTGTATCACTGCTTGTGAGATGTGTTAATAACGCCCCAATAATTACGTGCAATGCACACCAACTACAGATGTACTATGTAAGCGCGTATATTATTAATGCAGAAACCTACGTGCAGATGAAAAAGTTTTGATTTTATTTTATTTGATCTGATTCCGGACTATATAACGCGGTTTGGATTCAGGATATAATGGATCTAAATACCATTGTTATTATGATTGCTTACAGTGGGTTTGATACCATTGAATACCATTTTGATAGAAAAACAGCCATTTGTGTTGATATTTATATGGTATACACGCGGTGACCCGGAATGGTAAAAATTAATAACGATAATAATATAAAATGTTTTAATTTTAGTCAACTTAAATTTTTATAATATTTTAAAAACTTACCTAGTGCTTTGTGTATAGTTGTTAATATTAATAGTACAATATTATATAAGAAACATTAAAAAAGTATGTTAATTAATCTTAATTCAAATTATTTGGCTGAATCGCAATACACTTTTTCTTTATTTAAAATAAAATAATTATAACAAAACATGAAAAATTAATATTTTTGTTATTTATTTACACAAACGTTTTTTCAACAATACGATATTATGGTCATGGAAAAAATTTATATCATTTTTTTGTCGTTATTTATATATCTATGAACTTTGTTTTAGATTTTTTTTACGTCTTGAAATACGTTAAAATTATAGTTTTATTAGATTAAATTTAAAATTTAAACTTAAAGTTAATTAGGTTTTTGCCATTGGTTGGAAGTATAAAAAAACCATGTAATTAATTTTAACGTATATATTTATATAAAAACGGTTTTGAGTTAATTTTTTTCAATTAATTTTATACCTAACCTATTTTTTATTGTTTTATTTTGTTCCTACACTTATATACAATAATTTATTGTTAAGAAAACAGTTGGTATTTTAAAAAATATTATGTACAATATCGCAAACTTGTATCGAGTCGAATCAATTTTGTTTGTTAGCTTTAATATTAGCGTTAAAGGTAAAAACTTTACAACTGAGTTTATACGTATAGTTTCTTACGGTATTTTAATTTTCGACCAATATGTTCATATTAAAATTGTTTTATTTTAGATATTACATTATTATTTACCTACTGTTAGTATGTAATAACTTATTGTCATCACATACTTAAATCAACGTACAAACACATATGGATAATTATTATTATATTGTTAACTCACGTTAATATTATCATAAAAATAAAAATTAACAATACAAAATTGGTTCTGTTGAATCTGGATGCAAAGTTGTACGACTTTAAGACGTAGAAAATACAAACGTGGGCATAACATAATATGGACATTAAATTCGAAATTTATCAAAATACATATTGTATGGATATGATATGTAAGCACAATAAAATTCTCAATATAAATAATTTGCTTAAGACAAAAACCTAAAAAATAAAGATATGCATCCTTATTATTTATGTATAAAATTTGTTATACGTTTGTTGTTGTGGATTGATATGCTACAAAGTTTATAGCTGTTTGTGTGTTATACATTGTGAATATTTTCATTTAAATCTATCAAAATAAATTTTAATTATATCATATTTTTTACAATATCACATTTATATTTTATGATATAATTAAGTATACAATTATGTACACATTAAATTATTTGTTACAATACATAATTATATCACACTTTGATATTTAAAAAAATATTAATATTAATAACTAAATAATGTATACACAATTTTTATTTTTTTGTGTTTAATAATTTATTACTACTTTTTTTTATTGAACTAAAAAAAAAAAAATATCAACAACAAAGGTTATTAGTTTTTAATTTTAAATCATAGCATATAATTAAAGTGTGGTTAGGTATATACAGTTATCAACCATAATAATATAATGATCATAAATTCATAGTAAAGTTAAATAAATATATAAAATTTATATAGTAATATTATCATACGTTTACTAAATTGTATTAAATAAGTCAGTTTTTATTATGAAGGTTATCATATTTGTGATGTTTTCAGTATCTGGTCTTAATTTTTCGTCCATATTGGATGGGTTGATATATTTTTTGAGGTCATTGGTGTATTGATAGCACTATGCTATTATATGTTGATCAGTTAAGATTTCAATTTTTCCAGTCATAAATTGATTAACTACTATTGTTGCTATTAATTGTACAGTGTAATATGTGTATATAGTATACAAATGTCTATATTTCAGAAAATAATGTGCTACGTATATTCTACATGATGATTATATTTATATTTATCATATTTCGCACACCGAATTTGTTTGTTGTTAGTTTATATTTTAATTTAGGTGATATTTAGGCCAGTTTCTCGTCAGTCTTAAAGTTGATTACCAGTAATGGTTTTGGAGGACTGCTGAAATTAATGGATTTTTGTTAGTGGTTGATTGGGCGTGGAATCATCTGTTGTAGTACTTGTAATATACATTGTGCTATAGTTATCAGACGTAGACAGATCGATTGTAATGCTTCAATTGTGCAAACAATGATTTTATTTTACTCCATATTTGTGTTCTGAAGTCTAAATTGATCTTATAATAATTATTTTCTACAATGATATTTTTGTTTTTGATTTTTAGTAATGCATATATTTTGTGTATTATTAAGCTGATTATTTTAAATATTTTTTTATATTTTAATGCTCATCTCTGGTAAATATTTAATTTCAGATATTTCCTAGGTATTTTGTGAATTATAATTGAGATTGAGTTGTTGTCATATTTGATCCGTGGACATTATTTCATGTCCAAGCTAAAGTTACTTGTAATTTATTTTGATTTCAATTTACGTCCATTATATAGGCATGCATCTGTCATCTGTTTTAAAGTTAATTTATGTTTAATTAGATTTTTTATTGTACAATCAAATTATTATAAACGGTAAGTACTGTTCAGTTGTTCGTAAATGAATACTCATTTGTCAATAACATTTTCAGTTTTAACTGTCGTAGTATAATATAATATTTTTATTTTAAATTTAACCTACACGGGATTTAGAACAATTTAAAAAAGTTTTTTGACGATGGCCAATGATAGTATCTGGATTTGTACGATGTTTATAAAGTTTTGTAATATATTAATTAATATAATTTATTTATATACTATATACGTGTGAAATATTTATGAGAGTTATTTAATTATGTGTTAAATTTCTGTATTATTCTTGGATTATGAATTCATTTAATGTAATCTTTGTTGGATTATGTAGGATTCAAAACTAACAAACTCCAGATACTGCTTACTATGTTATTTAATTTTAAATGATAATTTACTATAAAAAGTTAAGACTCGAAGATAAATAACTTTATTAAACTATCATGGGGACGTTTGCAGTGCTTGAATTGAATTTTGGTATATTTCGAGATTGGAGATCCAATAACAATAACTCACAATAAACCTGTGATAGGACTGTAAGGGTTTGTTTGCACGTGAATTGGCTAGTAGACATTGAAAATGCGATCAGATATAAGTTTTTGTACGCTGGCATTATTTAAAGGAGTCCGCATTCGACTATATAGCAGTGTCCAACGACGAGGATATGTGACTATTGGTTTTGGAGTTTTAAATCTCTATTTGAGTATTCTGCTAAACTATTACCTGTTATTACGTATACGTAAAATGTCTATATCATGAACTCGTATAACCAAATATTTACACCAAATTATTATTATTATTCTAAGAATATACAATTTTGTATTTTAAATTTCAAACATTAATATTTGTATCTTTTTCAGTGCCTATCTGTTATGGTTTTAATTTTTAATATTTGTATAAATAATATCAACGAATGTATTAACATCTACTTAAATAGAAGTGAGAATAAAATCGATCGAACGGTGATTGGTGGTTTGGTAAATTTTGTAAAATACTGTGTGACAGTCTTAATCGCCAATTGAATGGAGTTAAATTAAATAAAAGCTCACAAAAAAAAAAAAGTAGGCAAGCGGGTATCGCTCAGCTGTACATTATGTATCAATAGTGGGTTACTATTATATGGGTGTGTTAAATTTGAATTCAATGATATATTCGTTATTGCATATACGAAAAACTCCTGAATAGAGACGGTCTGTCAGATTATATCACTAAATATATTTTGTGATATGTTTATTGATATATCTTCCTATTAAAGTAATTTATTTACTTTTAGTATTATAGTAGGTTGATAATTTTTTTAATATTACATTTATTATATTATAATAATACATATTTATACTATGTTAATATATCAATTTATATTACTTAAAATGTAATAAAATATTGATACTTTTATTAATATCTTAAAACAGTAAATATAGATTCATTGTATAAATAAATAGGTAATATCTTAAGATAAATCAAAAATATCAATGTGTATATAGTTATAAGATGCATAATTATACAATAAACGTAATAGCTTCAAATTTCCACGAATAATGTTTTGAAATTGTAAAAAACAATTAACATTATTATTTATTGTTTAAATATGCAATTTTGTTAAAATTTGAACTTAAATTTTCCAATAAAAAATAATTGCCTAATATTTTTTAGAAATTTATGGTTTCAGTATGAAATATAGGTACTTATGACGAAATTTGTATTTAATATTTGAAACTTAAAACATAAAAATTTTTTTTTATGTATAACTAAATTTCTAATTATAAAATAGTTTGTAATTTTTTGCGATTTTGATCAATTTTTTTAAAATTTTAACTTTTAAAAGTTAAAATTCATAATTTATATAAAAAATTATGTTTATATATTTTTATACAGATATAAAAACAGCTTATGTAGAATTTTGTATTCCGGTTTCAAGAATTTTAAATTTTTTTTTTAAATATTATTATATAATAAAAAAAATAATTTAAAATCACAAGAATGTACTTATTGTTATTCATTTTTGAATTATATAAAAAAAAAAAATCAATTTTGTCAAAAATTAGATTTGTGTAAAACATCCCATCTTTCCTTATTTATTTTTTGAGGGGGGGGGGGTTCTCAAAAACATTACTGAAAATTTTTAATTTTTATTTCTCTTAAGTAGAAACTAAATCCAATTTGATAACCTAAACAACCTAAACCACTCTTAATGTTTAAATCAAATCATATATTATCGATTAACTATCGTGTATCAACACATACACAAAAAAAATAAAAATAAAAAACATCATTGTAAAATCAATATACTGATCGTTTTGCCCAGAATCTAAAATAATTTAATATTATGTATAATATCATGAGTTAGTTTTATATTTTCTACGTCATTATATTCATACTATAGGGCATAAAGCAATAATTATATTTAACTAAAAGATTTGTTTATTATGTATTTAAGTGTGTGAGACGTGTATAAACACACCATAATAAAATATTATAATTGGTTACATTATATATTTAATGTTTTTTTCCAGATGAACACTGCATGTAGAGAATACCCATTGAGATATGCTACGGTGAGTGTACAAAGTTGTTTCATAAAAAGCTTGCTACTAATGAAAAAAAGATGAACGTAAATGTTAATGAGTAGATCTTCAATTAAAACGTTTGTTTATTTTGTTCTCCTTTTTGCTTAAATAAAACGTTAATAACACTTTAATGACGACTGAGATAACTAAAAAATAAATAAAAATAACAATGCTACAAAATTCGCACGATTCAACGACTTGAATAAATTGAGATACTATTATAGGTAAAATGGTTTTAGCAAACTTTTTTTGCTAATGAAATTTAAGGATTAATGAACCATCTGTTTTTCGAAACTATATCTATTATTAATAGATAAAATACGTAATACTAATAAAATAGTTCCAATTCTATTTTAATGTCTTTTGTTATTAAAGTTTTTCATAATCACGGTCGTCTTAACGGATTGTCGTTACTTCTGAACATAGGATTGAATTTAAAAATATTATATTATCCCCAAGCTTAAAAGAAAATATCTACGTTCATAAGTTATATCAATGACGCTGATATACATTTTTTTCACCCTTAAGGCCTTATACTACAATATGTTAATATATTAATATTTTTCACTCCCACGTCGTAAATTTGTAAATTCAACAAATGCAAAACTATAAATGAAAAATTGAAATGCTTTAAATCTAATTGTTCACGTATATTTCAATGATATAAAAGTAAAACAAATGTATTAAAGTATTTTATATTGAACTACGTATACACACTATACACACATTGTTATATTATGACTAAAACTGACTGATTTATGTTCTCTTTAGTTGGTAATAGAGGTATGGTATGGATGTTCAGACGATTTTGTCTTTCAACTCACCAAAATCATATACCCTACTCATCAATTATACCATTGTCAACTACAGTAATGTAATAATATTAATAACGTTGAAAGTTTAGTATACATCATCATATACTCTTATTAGGTCTTATGCGACCATATTATAATACCTATGCTATGAATGATACGGAGTGACGATAATGCACTTTTCGGAAATTTTATAAAGATATTAATTGGTTTGCTAAATAAATATATCATTATTATTATTATTATTACTAAAACCTATATGCATTGTACAATAAACAAATACAAATTATCTGTAAATATATTAAATTCGTAATACGCGTTGAATAGGTGTGTGGAATTGTCGCTGTATACCTAAAAGGAACACGACGTGAATAATATTGGCGACTGATTTGTATTCTATCTTTACGATCTACTTGGCTTGTAATACTCGGAAAACGGGCGGCGTGTTTCATCGGTCGGAAGTGATAATAATATTCGTTTAATAACTCTCGTGTTTCTCAGAAGATTTCATTGCACCGTACATAAGCGTATTTGCGGATGAATACATACTATATTATACTATATTATATATATATCACATATATTTCTATACACGAAAATAAAGTACGATCGTAAGTAGTGTCGAGAATCCGACGAGTTGGTGAGATTGGTGTGCGTAGAAAACATAATAATACGTCGACGACCGTTGTAAAACAACCCCAAGAATGATGACCATTGAAAAATATCGCCACTGTGCACTTCCACAATAGTGTACAGTATATTAAAATTATATAGCCGACGATCACCTGCGTCAGTCTTATCATAGTCGCCCAAGTTCGGAGAACCGTATAGGCTTATAGAACCTCACTAAGGCGATTCGTTAAGTACATCTATGGACGGACGCGCTCGGAAAGTTGTTACACAAACATGTATCGAAAATCCGCGAGGTTTAATAACTGAGGGCCGATCGTGATAAACACGGTCGAGGGTCTTGTCTAATTTGTTTTTTGTTTTACGCAACGGTCGTAGTGGCCATTCGATCTTCGTTTTCGCGTTTTTTATTATTATTATTATTATTAGGCGACTATAGGGTTTGCAAGTGTGACGAAATCCTGACCATTAATCTCGGTATACAACCAATTGTTTTCGCGTCACCGTGCATATTGTAATATTATACAGAGTGTTTCATTAGGAACACCGAATTTGAATAGATTTTCTTGCGCGGTTAACTTAAAAAGTTATACTCGTGTGGCAATTACGTTATCATGTGATACCATTTTAGGGCCTATTTCTTTAACCATTTGTTATACCAGACTGTCTGTTCCTGAATTCGGGTGATATTAGATACAGTTGGACTTTCTTCTTTGGAATTATATCAAAGCGCATTATGTCTACGAAAACAAACCGCGAATCATTGAAAAACTGAAAGACGAAATCCAGGGTTATTAATGACACTCACACACCTTGTATATATACAGTAATGAGCTGTAGTGGTGAAATCAGTGTCGGCTCCTTCCAGTTTCACGATACGTTCATTCCATCACAGGCTCTCTAAGAATTAATCTAAGTAGAATGCACAAAAAGTCACTTATCTTAATCATCGCGGTTGCTGGTAGGTGTTGGAAGTCTGTATGGTTCAATAGCTGCTATTAAAAATTGGGAATTTATTGTATTTACATATTTGAATAGATATGGAAAATCCATGGAAAATCTTGGTAAAGTAATCGTATAATGCGTATTATGATAATATTCAGTACCATATAACACCACGACATATATTATAAATATTAAGTATCGTTGGTTATTTTATAAGCCCGTGACAAATATATGCGCATTTTTTTTTTGTTATATAAATAACTACAATGTGCATGTATATCCGATGTTATACATCATGTCTTACATAATAGTGTACCATTTTGTTTGCGATACAGACAATCCAAACGTATTGTCGGTATGCTGATGAACGAACGTTTGGGTAAGATTTTCGCATTACTTTGTGCCACACTGGTACGATTATTATATGATTTATCTATAGTAAATACATACATATATTTGTGATTAATAGTTATTAAATCATAATAAGTGTCTAGTTATTTAGTTATATTACAAACTTTATTAAATATATTATTAATTATTATCTTATAATATTTAATAACATATTATAGAATTAAATTCAAGATTAAAACTCATAATGTCCAAATGAAAATTTTTAAATTAGTATGTACATAATTAATATGCATATACACTCGTAAGTAATAAGATGTTATATTATTAATGGCTTGTAGTATTTTGAAAATGTAAATTGTGAAAAATAAATCGATAAAGATATTTCTCCGCCGCTCTAAGAGGGCGGTTTGTAGTTAAGCTTATTGATTCATCGAGTTGATCAAATTAGAATACACATGATCGCCTATCTTTCATATACTCAGAAGAGTTGTCACGGCCTTTGACTTCTTGTCGTGTGACATGTGTCAAAACATTAAACGGGCGGCAAAGGTTTCACCATTGAAATTATAGCCATGAATATTATAATATAAAATATATCGTGAACTTTGTCATTTTTGATTGGTATATTGTATACTAAACTATAATAAATATTGAATCGTATTGTCGATTTAGATAGGTACACTCTAACTAGTACCTATTAATAGTTAAAATTTGACCAAACTTCTAATAAAACAACAAAACATTTATATAAAGTGTAATAATATTTTGATTAGTGAAATTGATAGGTTGAAATTAAATATTGAGTATTATTTCATATATGCCTACTTAATTCAATCAAAATAATAAATTAAACTTATAGCTTTACACCCGAATTAATTATTCGAATTTTGGATTTCTAGTGCTGGATGTATTCAAATACTGGAATAACATTATTTTATCAAACATTTGGTTACTCAAATCATTATTATACAGAGATTAAGTATTTAACGAAAAACAATATAAATACATTATAAAATAATGATTAAAATGGCTAAGCTTTGTGAAAACTATCGACAAAGTACCGTGTATAATTCTAAAGGTAAATTAAAAATATTCAAATAAATACTGCATTAATAATAGGTATATTAGTAAATATTATACTTGTTAGGTGAAATTATTTGTATACGTTTTATTATTTTTAAACTTTAATATCATCATAATGTTATGTATATATAATACAGTCATAATGGTATATATTAATAATATACTCTCGCTTTTATTTTTTTTTAATTGGTATTCAAATCAATATATATTTTTATAAAAGATCAACCTATACAGTTACATATAATATTGGATAATATAGTATTCATAGGACATAGACTATTTATTATTCTTTAGATATGAGAAAATAAAGTCTTATCTAAAGTTGTATCGAAAGAAAGTCAGAACCCACGTTTTAGAACAACTTAAAAGTTTCAGAAAATTTGAAACTCGATTGTTTTTGAAGTACGAAGTACTTGCCATTTTTAGTATATGGCCGAACACTGGGAACAATTTATTGTGTATAATACACTTGCCATATTTTATTTATGCATTATTCTATATCTTAATATGACGGATTTTTTATATTGTATATTTATATTTTTTGTATTTTTTTCTTGTTGTTATTTAGATTAAGATCTTCTATAATAATATAGAATATGTATCTTATATAATAACCTATTACAATTTATAATATTAAAATATTTTTCGACTTTTTTTAAAAATAGTATCAAATAACTGTGCATCCAAAGGATGAAAAATTGTTTTTATTTTTATGAAAATATGAAACATAAATCTCACCTATTGTTTTTAAAAAGTTTTATTAACAATTAAAAATCTTAGAAAATTAGAACTTTAAAGCTTTTGGCTTTGGTTACGGTGGGAATCTGTTATTGTGAAACAAACTTATTTATAATTAATACTATTGTTTTATTGTATGTATATATGATTCATTTAAAATAAAATACCTAATATCATATTCATCTCGGATTGGTGAAAATAATTATAAATTAAAAGAATGTATAATTAGAATTTTTCATGTTAGATTTCGATAATTTCATCGAGTTTACCTTACCGGTGCAGTATTGAACACAGATATAAATTCTGCAAAACAATAAAATGTCCAAGTTACAAAAAAACATTTGGGAAAATATTTTTATAATATTCATTGCATATGTATTATATTAACGATTTGTCTGATATTTTTATTTTTTCATTTGTTTTTCATTTGAAAGGCATTCGCATATCTTTGAAAAACCCCGTACAAAGGATAATATAACTCGTGTTAAGATGAAATGGTATAATATAGTGAGAACTATAGAGGATTTTCATTAATGAATTCAAAATGAGGTTTTCCTTGTGCTGTGTAATTCCTATTCACACATATAAGTGAGAAAGAACCGCAGGGCTGGTGTGTCGTGTGTGTGATGTGTATTCATATGAATGCATTTTTTCATATATGTATAAATACTATAAACACAGTCATAACAGAAATTATAAAATATTATATATAAATAATATACATATTTCATGTGAATATTTATATCTCTTCCAGTATTTAAGTTTGTACAAAATATAATGTTATACATACATATTATAACGAAACAATAATAATTACAATTATTATTGCATTGATCGTATAAAAAGCGATAAAAAGTTATTAAAATGTTTTCGCTTATAAAATGATTCGGAGAGGATTTTAATTTGAAAAAAAAAAATGCCCTCCGGCTAAATCAAATAAGCGAATGGATTAAAACGGTGAGGTTTTAGTGATTTTCGTAATTAAAAAGATATGTAATATAATTTTTGATAGCATAAAAACTCGAACATTGGTGATAGTAATGAAATTATTATAAACCGATTTTATTATAATAAGGTGATTAAATTATACAAATGAGAAATGCGCCCGTATCACGTACATTACTGTAATACAAATAAATTTTGACTTGAGGTAATCATTATAATATTATATACAAAAAACATTCTTAAACATATCTACATATTCAACATTTCAAAGTAATAATATTGTAGTTATTCGAGCAGACGAATAATGAAATAAATGATATATAATACAGAACTAGAATTTATACCTTCGTTGATATTACGTTTTCTGGTTAAAATTTTTCAAGAAATAATAATATAATGTTAGACGTTCTAAATAAATTTCCGAAGCATTTAAATTAAATAACAAAAAAAAAAAAAAAAAATAAAAAATAACACGTTATTTAATTCGATTAAATATCTCGTCTCGTATGCTACGGAAATCTAAAACCATAAGATCTGTTAAGATTTCACCGTTCCTTATGAAAAAGGTATTTCATTACGTTTGAGTATGTGTGTCTGGATGAACGTGCGTCTTTGGAATTTCGTTTAATTTTTAATAAAATGAACGACAAATACGCTGGAAATCTAATAATAAGAAAAGAGCAGCGAGTGAGTAAAACAAACACACTGTCGTATTATCACCCCTAAAAAATACCGACAAACAGATATATCATATTATTATTATATTATAGTCTTGAGAATAAAATGGTTGTTTTACGTAACACGACCAATTTGGTTAATAACCGTGTAAAACGATTGCACTTGAGTATACTCGATTTTATGTAGGTGGCTCGATCGTTTGTAGTTATTATATTGCTCGATAGAAACGGCTACTCTAAGATTAAGACGGTTAAAGCGATAAACGCTGTTGTAACATACAAAATATGTAATACAAATAATAAGTACACGAGTGTGTTATTGCCTATATTATTGTTGAGACGATGTCGGTTCTTTTTTTATGTGCGGTAGCCGGTTATAATAATAGCGATCGAACAATAATCGAATAATCGTATACTGTAGGTACAATATTTGTCTGCCTTTTTAATACTTCATTATTATAAATGTATGGTATTGTTATAATCGGCCGCCGTGTTTCGTTCGGATCGACTGATTTATCGCAAAAACCGCGGTCACGTTTAACGGTTATTATTGTTATTATTTTTTAATCGGTTTATTCGACGTATACATACATATATATATATATATAATATATATGCTAATATTATAATGTCTATACGCGCGCGCGCGCACACACACACACACACACACATACACACGTTATGGTGAATTATCTTTATCGACTAAATTAATCGCGTTATGCATATACGATGTAGTATATACTATATATACAGCATACGTACGCAGGCACATGTGGGCCGCGCGCGCGTAAAACACACACAATTAAATGTAATTTTCAAAACGTTTTAGGAATCCTCGACGGCGAGAGTAAATATTTACGTTTTAGACGTATATATTGTGCGCTGTGTGTTTTAACTCGATTTGCACATACGCTCGGACCGACCGCCGGCGGTGTATCATAATAATACACAGGTATATAATAGGTACAACACAGGCTGCTGGTAAGGTGGACCATATATGGCATTTTCCACTGTATTAGCCATAATATTATAATACGCTCATAATAAACACTAAAAACACTACGGTGGACTAGGCGACAGTATTAATGATCGTCTGCGGCGGTCGAATCGAACAGACCTACAGTGATATAAAATATCTACATATTTTCGAGAATATGATAAAATATATATGGCAACGGATTTGAGTTCCGCAAGTTCTACTATAACCAGTTGGTCCGCTATCGGCGGTATACAGTATAATGGTATTACAACAGTAACACTTCTCTTTTGACATCAGTGTCTTATACTATAAAATCAGTGCCGTCCTGATGAGTGACCGGCGGATGTCCGGCTGCGATGGTTATAATTATGTAATTGCTTGCAGCCAAACTGGAGTTTAAACGGGTTTCCGAGTAGTGAAACTGTATTTGTTCTCGAAGGGTAGGCGTGAATTATTGGTGGTGTCACAGGAAAACTCATATAAACTATAACTGCTGACTAATTTGCGTGGAGTTTAGTTATTTAATTGCCAAGATACTATAAGAATTGTGCAATTATGAACAATTTAACATTTAACTAAAAATATTTTAAATAAATATTTTGTGTGAGCATAACTGCCGAGTGCAATTGACATTATTTTTTTAGATAATGTAAAAGAAGTGTATTTAAGTATATTTTTATAAACTACTCATATATGTATTCTCAAAATGTCTCAGTACCATTGCTTGCAGATCTCGTGATGAGAAAAGGTATATCATCATATGATTAATACCTATCGACTGCTGAGTTATTAAGATGAAGATTATTTTAATCATATTTCATTAATAACACTATAATACCAGTATAATATGTAATTAAAATGGTTGATATAATAATAACGTAATAAACACATATCTAGTTGTATTCCACCTTTTATCACGGGTGACCAAGTGGGTATAATATTTTTGTAAACCGAATTCGTGCTTTAAAAAATCCTCTGGTCACCACTGATTATCACTATCACATTATTCATCCGCACATATACATAAGTCTAAGTAAATATACCGTTTTTGGCATCCTGCAGTGGCATGGGCGTATCTCAAGGTGTCCGATATGATATATTATACATTTTCGTATTCTGCCAGTGGCGCGTTATATTATAACAGGTACCTATATATTATATTGTTTCGAGACACTCTCTACGGTCATCACATGAGTTAGTGGCTATCTATATATATATATATATATATATATATATATATTACCTCGCTATACCTATGTTCGTAACTATGAGGGATTAGAGAAAGCGTTCGTCGCTCCCATGCCCATAATATGGTTGAGGGGAGGGGGAGGACGCAAAGGACAACCATTTTTATTTTTTTTTGAAGGTGATGACGGTCATAAAGTCACCAACTGCCTAGGAAATCATTAATAATATGTGGGACGATTAATCGCGTTCGTTGGATGACCCCAGTCATACACAACTATATATACTTAGTATTATATACATAAAAAAATAGCGAACCCGTGTATTTGAACATTTCTGTAAAACCGTGTTTATAAAAATGTTATATTATACTTGAAATAGGTATCTAAATTTCTATTGTTTTTTAACAAGCAAATATTTTATTACGTGTCTACCTACAGGTTTATTTGCTGTCAATCATTGTTGAGCGGTGGTTAATTATAATATTATACTTATTTATTGGGTTGTAATTACGTGCACTGAGCGTGACTGTAGCCGGGGTCTTGCGAATTTTCTGGAGTATAGCAACAGACTTACTCTTGTTCACGACGCGTCGTAAATCGATTTAAGTACATTAGGTATACTACACGATTCTATTCCACGACAGTCATAGTGCACTTGTACGGCTTATGTAGTCAGGTCCTTTGTGTCGCGTATAGGTATAGTGTGGTACTGCATTGATTCTGTCTGGAATTCAACACGGCGATTTGTGTTTATAATAATGTTTCGTTTGATACGTCTTTTTGCTGAGCAGGTCGAGATACATTATGGATTTTTTACGAGTTTTTCAGTGTTTCTACAACGCATTCTTTTCCCGTGTCATAATATACTACTACTTTGTATTATTATTATTACTATACGAGTTATAGTCTATATAGACATATAGCAGCCGAATATATATATATATATATATATATGTAATGTTATGTATACATCATATCATTTCGTGACGCGCTCGTGTGTTCCCGCGCGGAAGCGGTGGACGTCGCGTGAGTTATGTCGGTATAAAAGAGGTTATAGGTCTCCACGCCGACAATGGGACCAAGGGCCGACGTAGGAGGGAAAATGATGCGGAGTCGGAACCGACCATAAAAAAAAAAAAAACAGCATAACTCGATTGGGGACTGGAGTCTGAGTGGAAATCGTTTCGGCGGCGGGCGCGCACATAAATACGTTATTTGTGTGCGGCGTGGGTATCCCGGGTGACATCCGCGTGAGGGCTTTTCCTATACACGCCACATTATATATATTTATATATATATATATACTTATATTCTGCCCTGGGTGATAAATGACCAGTGGCGCGTGTGCGCGCCCCTTGCCACCGCGACTACGCTCACGCGACCCTCGTCATCGGAAACGTTTTAATTCCCTCGTCGTCGACACACGCACATGGAAATGCCACTATGCCGCGGCGCACTGCACGACGACGTCTCCGACTGTCCTTGCCATCTATAGGTATACAAACGTATTCACGAATAATGTCTATAATATAATGTCTAGTGCTATATACGTCGTCGTCGCCACAGATACCACCAGTGATACTGTCAATATTACATGCGTATATATTATCATTATATCATACTATATAAACTATTGGTTTGGAGTATTAGTGTATATGTGTGTGTGTGTGTGTGTGTGTGTGTGTGTGTGTGTGTGTGTGTGGAAATGGGGGGAGTGAAGGCGTACACGATGTGATTTTCTTATCGCTATTCAGGCGGGATCTTGGGAATATTGTTACTATAGTTTATGTTAACGACATACTGTGATATATTTTTCTATGTTTATCGTATAGTGTTTATTACTTAATTAAAAATACACACAGTCAAAGATCTTTATACTTTTCGTCTTTCCATACGATATCGCCGGGTTTACGAGATACGATGAACACTCTGTACACAGCAGACGTATTAGATCGCAATAATAATAATGATAATAATAATACCGTAGAAGGTCGTAGAAAGTCGCACAATCCTTACCGCTCGACGATCGGGTTATATATACATCGTCGTAACACCGTGAAGAAGATTCATCCACTGGGCGAGGGTTGTTGTTGTATTTTGTCGTACGCGCCAGCCCCCTGTCACCTGGGAATAATTTCGACCCGCAGTCGTCGCAGTAATGTACATACTGTGCACACACACACAAACACAAACAGTGGAAGCAGATACTATACAAACAGACAGACGTGATATTATTCTTATTCGTCAATGGGGTTACACTAAGACCGTCGGTAACGGATTTTCCGAATCTACGTTTGAATACGAAACTATAATACACAGACAGTAAAAAACAGCACGAAAAAATCATGGCGTGACCCCAGTAGTAAAGTTAATCAATGGCCACTAGAAAAAGAAAGTGTGCGATTGCACCCTGATAATGAATTATCATCACGCTACAGTTATCTAGCAGTCTCCGACGTATTCAAATTAATAGTTAATTTTACACTCCGGCCCTAGAAATAACATTAGTGCAACTAGTGGGGTTTTAAAGCTCATATTATACGCCCCCACTCAAATCGCAGAAGTGTTTTTACTGTAAAATATTTTATCACACACTCGTCAACACTCGAGTAGAATATTTTTTGTACCTTTTCCCAGATGTTTGCCATATGTATCAATATAGGTGAAAGTTTCGACTCGTATTTCAGTATTACAATTTACACACACACAAAACACACAAAAAAAAGCATAAATTAAACTACGTGTACAATTTGTTTAATAATAAAATTAATATACAATACAATATATCCAATAGATAGTTGTGGTCTAATGGTACTAAATAAGCCATATAGACACTACGTGAGCACTTTTTCCGTTCAGACGTCATAATTAATTCGTTCATAGTGTAATGGAAAAGTTTTGTATTTGTTTAGTTTTTCTTAAAAACACCTGTTCTACAACTTTTTCATTTATCACCCTTTCTTTTATGCAAGTTTGCTGTATTTTGACCCGTTTAATGCTTTTATCTAACATTGTATAATTCATTAGACCCTACGTCTTATGTCACTTTTTATTCTATAGAAAATCGTGCTTCAAAAGATATTTATTTCACTTATTTATTTTGTACATAAAAGGGATTTTTATTTTGTTTTGATATTTTCCACGGGCATGACATTTGTTTACTCTGTACTAGACTTTACTTTAATCCATCAGTTATAGTAAATTTATAAAAAGTAATAAAGATGTCTGCTGTAATAAATACTTGCACTTACAATAAAAAATAAAATAATAAATACAAAAACAGGATTTTAACGTTTTTCTTTTATACAAAGTTTAAATGTTTTTAAGTTAACAAAAAATGAAATACAAATATTTCAATACGAATTTGTCGTGTTAAAAAAAACTACTATGAAAAAATTGAGTTTATTTAATTGTAAATAGCTTTTGATTGTATACAATAATACATAGTTTTCAAAAATTTAAAAATTTAAAATATAGATGAATTATGATCATATTTTTAAAATGTATTACTTTACTTGGTATTAGTAAAATATATTCAGAATAATAAAATATTATAGTAATAACTTAACTTAATAGCATACCATGTTTATAAAATAAATAATGGCACTGTTCCAAAAGGGACTATTTGCTATTATCTTCTTAGTAAGTTGAATAATATAGTGTTTTTATATAATTTGATAAATATTATCAGCTTATTGCAAAAAAAAAAAAAACACTATTATTTCTGTTTATTAAATCAAAGTATGTAACTTACTAGTTTTGATTTCGTTTAATATTACAAATTAAATAATATTAATGTATGGATATTGTAATATTATATTATATAATATAATTATAAAATTGTACGACTTGAATATCTTATATCGATACCTGTTATTTGTAAAAAGTAAAGTAAAATAAAATATATTTATTCGTTTGATTGGTATTAGTCAGCGTGAAATGGAGGTCTTAAATATGTTATAAATAATATATTTTAGTCGTTAAATTAATGTATAAACAATAAAGAATTCTAACAAATAAAAAAAATAAAAAATACTACTTCAATACTGTAATAATATATTCATACATTTTATCATGTCCCCATTGAAAGCTAATTTAATATATAACGATTTGTTTGATAATTTTTTTTAGATTATTAAATAATTTTGCTTTCAAACTAGATTTAGCGTTTAAAAGCTCTAATATTAAAATGGAACACTTGTTTAAGTCATAATAATTTTGTTTTTCTTAATTAAATCAAAACAATGTTTTCAAAAATAATCAAAGCCGGTGAAGTAGTTTTGTTATTCATGCATTTTAATTAAAAAAAACTACCGTATAGGCGTTTTCCAAAAAAAAAAGAATGTTATTCAGATTTAAAAATTAATAAATGGGTTTTAAATATAACTAGTGAAACAATATAGCTTATCCGCTGGAAACTTTATTAGAAAATTTTAAGTACAGGTAACATGCCTGATGTGTACCTACCACTATATATAAAGTCTAAGTTTCTATAAAATAACTAATTAAATTAATTCAACTATTAGAGTCAAATACCCACCGTTATAAAATTTTGTTTGAAAATTGTATACACACTAAAACTACTATCAGCACAATAAATAAAAAAATTGTTAGTGTGCCGATTCTAATTGAATAATATTTCTATGATCATATTATACGAGTATTCGTGCTTATGTATTATATGCAAATATTATATTATTGCTCCGTACTGTTTTTAAACTCGGATGATATTATGTGCTACTTTAAATGCTCAGAACTTTTCAACTTTGAAAATGTCATCACAAAGTCTGACGTAACTGCGAGCAAGTTTCATTTCTTTTGTTCTACGATATCACTTAAAAGTTGAGTAAAAAAGTAAAAACCAAACTACGTGCGACAAAATAGCTGCCACTTTTGAAATTCAACATAAAGCACACTAAAATTATCCACCCTATTATTCAGTTATTTTCAAAACGTAATAATACCAAATTAGAAGGCTTGTAACTTTTTATTGTAAGTTCCTTTTGTTCAATGCAATCTTCATTATGACGTCTGCTGTGTATTAATTGTATTTTTACTTATGTATGAGATAAATTAATTTCTGAAGGTTAATATACATAACGTTATTGAGATTTAATCATAAATAAAAATGAAATATACTCTAATAAAACCAATTATTATTTCTCGTTGTTATTAAATTTATTTTCAATTGTCTAAACATAAAATTGTAGTTTTAACTTAATAATAGATAAACTAAGTAACTAAATGTAATATAGGTATAAACTATACATGTGATATGTGGTTTTATAATATTATTGAAGACCAGTTATCATTATTGGTTCGGTTAGGTTAATTATTAATAATATAATAAAAGTCGAATAACAATTTATTATAAAATGTATAGTATACGAAAAGCTCAAAAATATGTTTTGTTGTTTAAGGTTGTCATAAAATATTTTTATTTTACAATTTTAAATTTCTAGTAATATGACGTACTTTGTATATATTTATATTTAATAAATAATATTATACTACATTACATTTTAACACATTATTTTAAAATGTTTTTTTATAGGTAAAACGGATATTTAAATTAAAATATATAATTATAAGTAAAAGAAACTAAGCTATTGTGCTTAGCTATGTAAAGCTATTAGTTTTAGAATCATGTTTCTAGATATATTTGAAAAGTGTCTATTAGATTATGGGTATTTTTGAAAATTCTACGCATGAGTTCAAAACCCATATTGAATTATATGATATTTTATTTTAGTTCTTATAACCCAATTAAAATCAGTGGCTGAATTAATAGCATTCAGTTTCTCAGAAAACTCTTTGGCATTATATATCATAATATATTTTACTTATTTTAATAACACGTTTTTCACAACTATAATTTTGTATACGATATAACAGCGATACTTATAACAAAGTAAAATACATTTAGTGACAATTTGTTTTATTTATTGTCTTATCATTTCCATTCAAATAAAAGTATATAATTGTGTTTAGGGTTGAAAAAAAATCGTTTACGTCTATTATTCTTTTTAAATTAAATTATACGAACACATTTATTGTAATATAAAAATAGCACGATTAGTTCTTGTAACGTTTATAGAAACAAAAATCTGAGACCATTGAATTTTTATACACATTTTTGAAATATATTACATTTATAAAACTAATTATAAAAAAAATCACCCATTTAAAGTGAAACGTTAAGTTCTTTAAACAAAATATTGCATTTAAAGTCTTGAAAAAAAAAATGTTATACTTCTAAGTATCATACTGTATTTAATTAAACGATTACTTAGATTACGACAAAATAAGTATCAGTACTTAACCATTATGCATACACACGTTTTGTAAGGTTTTTATTTGTATATTTTAATGATAAAATATAATATATTATGGTTATGGCTAATTAATTGAGCGTACAGTTATCAGTTAATAAATATTTGTGTATTCCATGCGTCGTGTTTATTTATTTTTATCTTTTTTTATTGATTTTTATATTAACCTGAAAACTTGAAGAATTATTGTTTGATTTATATAATTAAAATAGTAAATTGGATATCATATATTAACATATTACACATACAATATAAATGTAGTTATAATAAGGAATTCCCTTATAACATCCTATTTATCGTAATAATAAAAATGATCATTTATTTTTTGTTGATTTGTTGGCTGATAGATTTTTTTGAGTTAAAATTTATATTTATTTTCAATTTAACTAAAATATCAAATACAACGGATAATTAAAAACTATTTATTAATTAATAATTCTATATGAACACTTATATAATATTTAATTATTATTAAAAAAAATGTTTTCAATTAAAAATTATATACATATATATATATAATTAGAATGATTAAAGCTTAACATATTACTAATATGGTGCTGTGTATTAACTGAGCTATCGTTACGTTTTCATAGATTTAGGTATCGTCTCAAGCAAAATCCCGTTTTAACATTAAAATTAAATATTACTGTATATCTACTTGTGTTTTTTTAGCTTGTCTGTTTTTTTAATATACGTGCAGTGTTTTAGAATAAAACGTTCGTTATCATAATGTATGTATAAACAGATATAATATTTTTATTACGCGTGTAATTAAAAACAACTTGTTCACGTCGCATAGCGAGATAAACAAATTGACGTCCTGAATAAATCTGTTTGCATTCCCTCCGGGCAATCGGAGATGAGATACTTAAGTAAAACGCTCGAGGGAAGTGTTTTAAATACAAACTCTTCACATACATACACACACATACAAACATAAACACACATAAACACACATACACACATACACACACATACATACACACACATACACTCACACACATATACACTAGCTACGCCCGTGCGTTATATGTTTTAGATTTGATTCCGATAACCTTTGCTTTCGGTCGTGGGTTTCGTTATTATTATAATCGTGTAATTACACGCGCTTGCGACGGCGGAGGAGTGACGCGAAAATCACCAGAGTGTTACATTCAAAACGACTAATATCATAACTGTTATACTATTATTGTTATTATTAAAACCTACCGCCGTTCGTTTCTGCAATACGCACGAGTCTCTCTCTCTCACTCTCTCTCTGCACCATACACACAGTACACGCGCATTATACAAACGCGCGAGAGGACCGCACCGAACACACCTCTCAGTCAACCGACCCTCTTTTGACCACGCGTGTGGTCCGCTCTGGTAGATCCCTTTTTAATGCAATAATTATTATAATCCATTGGCTATACGGCCGCTATTTTACTAATACCTAGAAATTAATGTGGTGGTCCCAAGGTGAACGCGCACAGGGTTCTAGCCGGATTTATGCGTTTGAGGGATATTTAAAATCCCGAATTATTGCCGGATCCGCGACCGCGCGCGCGAGCACACGGAACGGTCAGCGGCGGCGGACCGCCGGAAAGCGATGGCGATGGTGTACGCGCACGCGCATGTGTGGAAGGGGAATGAGGGGAAGGAGGGGAAGAAGAGAAAGGGATTCAATTAGAAAAATAAAACGTCGTGTAAAAACCGTGTAATCCGAAAGGAATTCATTACACGAGCTCGTGGCGGAATCGAGGAAAAAAAAAGTCGATTCTACGCGGCGGCGGCAGCGGCGGTGAGTAATATTATATCGTAATACACATTAACGTACGTGTATACATATATATAGAGAGAGAGATTCGCGTATTAAACGTCGAATCGCGGCCAGACGTATCGTAATCCCTCTTGTAGGCAGAACAAAAGCAATTATATATTGGGCACATCGATACATTATTGGGCTGCGGTTTATATTATTATTATTATTATTATTATTATAACATGTATGATCGATTTTAAAAGAAAATACGTTCGGAATGAAAGATTATATATTATGTAAGGAAATGTTAGTTTAGATTACTGTTTTACTGTCCGTCCGTAAATAATATGTACAATAAAATCCTACATAATTACGAACGGTGGTAATTTTCTTAAGCGTAATACACACTTGTTTTACGATAAAGTATGATTTATATTTGTCGTATGATAACTGTTGAGATTTAATTTCAAATTTGAAATGTACATAAGACAGTACGCCTTTTAGATAACAATTTATGAATACGCATTTGCTATTACAGAAATAGTTTTTCGAAACAATTTAAAAAAAAAAAAAAAAAAATCAAAGTACTTACTAAATATAACTTTATCAAAAACTAGTATAAAATTAAGTTTTGTGTAAACAAATATATTTTGTCAACATTTAAAGATTTACCGAGAAAGCTTTAGCGTGTATAAAGAAAACTAACTTTGTATAATATACGTGGTTCATAAAAAATTAAAATCAATTATATTTTGTGTTCGCGATACGTGTTGCCGAACAAGCAATTCTCAAAACCATATACCGTGGTCATATTATATTTAATGGGTTTATACTTTATACTGAGCCGTAAGCACACGCGCAGTGTGTATAATATAATAAATATTAAGTATACATACATAATTATGTAATGTAATAATATTTTTAATATATGTGCTTATAGGAACGTCGGAGTCGTCGTGCCGCTAAGCCGACTAGTCGGCGTATGCGCGTATTAATTATTCTGTATTCAAAATATCGCGAGTGAGACGTTTTCGACACAGGCCAAAAGAGCGCCGGAAAGAATGGCGCCAAAAATACCCTAAGCCGCCGGTAATTCGTTCCGAGAGCAGTGTAATTGGCAATAAAATGTCCGGCTATTCTAAACGATATGTACTTACGAATATACATAAAAGCGCATTCGAATAATAGTGTTGCGATTTAGACGGCGAATAAAACGGGCAAAAAAACCACTATAGGCATTTAGAAATTCGAATGCCGACGTACGCGTATACTACGCCGTGCTATAAAAAAAAATACATATTTTGACACTCTTTATACGAAGGAATGAATGTATAAAATTGATTAAACGCGTTCGAGAGACGATTCGTTCACATGCCTAGTGCGTTTTTACAATAAAACAGTGTGCGCCAAATCGTTTGTCAACACGCGGTGGTTTGTTGCGAGCTAATAAAATACTATATTAACATAGTTTATGATATCGGCGGTATGGTACGTATAAGTATAGTTTTGGAAAATTTTGGAAATCAAAGATGGAACTCACGTCATGTTCGTAATTACTTCGGCGATGAATGTCGGTATTCCGAGAACTGAGATATTAAATTTGAATGCAATTATAAATCACTAGATCCGAAAAACATTTCTGAGCAGATCTCGTTCATTTCTACAGTACTATTTTCTTTAGTTTTCTGTAATACGGTTATCGTTCGAGATTACCTCTATAATAAATCGGTGTTTCCGTTTAGGCTGGCTGCTTTGGCGTTAATAATTTTCGGCTGCCGTATTTTTGACTTGAGACATTTCTACAGTAGTCGTTCCAGTACGATAATATTTTGGAGAATAGATAACAAAAAGTATACAAACGAAATAGTAAATTTTTATATCGCGTTTGATTTCTTCTTCTTTTGTATAGTATGATGGATAAAATAGTATATTATAAGATTTAAAAATAATATAAGAATTCAAATTTGGTTTTAGTTTATAATAATATGCGTTGATGCGCTTTTAGTACTTTAACTATATTATAATCAATACAATTTTGATAGTTATTAATTTTAAATAGCCCTTTGTTATGATTTGTATCAAGACAAATTTATACTAACTGACTAAATGTGTTATTTACTTATCTTGTTATATTTATATATATTTTAATTTTCTATTTGCAACTTCAGGGTGTTTATTTATCTAGTAATCGGAATTTAAAAATCTGTTATTAGGATTCACAATTTTGGGAGGCGTCGATATATATGAAATATATTTGACTACTTGGAACTGTGGAGCATTAATTCAATTCACTAAAAGGGTGTTTACATTAAAATTACAAATAAAACTTTAAACACCACCAGCATGGAACAAATGTATTGATATTCATAATAATTAAAAAATATCATTAAAACAGAGAATTAAAAAAAGGAACTTGGAAGATTAACCTTATTTTTGCGAATATTAAAACATTTAATGCGTTTATCGTTTAACAATTTTGCTATCTCTTGCAGACATATTATATTGTAGTAAGACCTTGTTTTTTGTAACAAGACAAATTGACATTAAGCCAGCAAAATCTTCGTCTTTTTGTTTTTAAAAAAGAACAAAATAGATATAGCACATAAATGTATTTTAACCATGTGTATTTTTAAAAGTGTGCATAAGATTTGAATATATCTTTCTTTTTTGTTTTAACAATTTATTTAGTCAAAATAAAACTTCTATTAATAGATTGATTCTTCACGCTAGACGAAATTACAACTTATTCAACAAATCATCACTTTAACTCGAACTGTTTTAGTTTAAATTTTAAATACATTTCGTAGTTTATTTTATGTTATAAATGTCGATATTGTGTGATATATACACAATAATATTGCAACTCAGAGTTTTTTTAACAAAGTGTTTAGTCTTAGAGTCGAGTCATTTAAATAAATTTAAAATTTGATTTTAATATTTAGTTAATTAAAATTTAAAATTATAAACGATGATGGTTATTTAACTTTTATTAATAATTACCATATTGAGTTGACGTTACATAATTTATTTTTACCCCGCTGTTAGGTTAGGTTTCAATTAAAAACCAAATAGACAGAATAATAAATATCCACTTGATATTTTTTAATTGACTTTCAACGTACGGTGCTTTGTGACAGCCGTCATTTGTTTAACATTTGTATATGACACAACTCATTCATGGTTTCAACAAACTTTTTCTATATAAATGCTAATTCAGTACTATTCAATCATAGTTAAGAGCTACGCAAAGAGTATGCGTCAACAGTTAACTGAAAACTTTTATACATGTATGTTTAGTAAACACACAATACAATAAATAATTAAATATTACACGATTATCTTCTATTTTTCTTTTTTTTAAATTAAAATGAAACTTTGCGGAATAGTTCACCACTTAATATTAGATCATGTTGATTTTTTTTTGCCACAGATCCAACTACGCGTATCTTTTGATGTGTAAATACTTGTACATCGTTAGAATCTCTATACTTTTAATCGCCCAATTATATTTTTATTGGGAACTTAATTGAATTATTTACACTAAGACAATCTAGCATATTTAAACATGATGTTTATTTGGTTTTATTTAAATTTATTTACACTTAATATTAATATTAGAAAAAATACATCTACTAAAATATGGTAACTATTAATATTTTTAACATAATACTAATTAAAACTATTATTCTATATTTTTTCTTTAACTAATATAATATGAAATACAAAAAAATATATTGAGACTAAAATATAAAATTTATTTGAGTACCTAAGTAGTTTGTGACATTTTCTTAGCGATTAACTGTTATATCATGGTTATATAATCATGATACCATAAAAGACATCGTACACTAGAAAAAACTATTCTGGCTTCAAAAATCTTTCCATAATGAATAGAAAAAAAAGTATATATATGTACATATTTTTATATGTATTATAATATAATAGTTTAGATACATAATAACAATATTATTCGAGTTTATGAGTTTTCGAGATACTTCGAAACATTTAAATGGAATATTATCGAATATCATCAAAGCTGTATTGTTTAATGAGTTCTGCAAGTCTTCGTCACTGAATATCGCTTAAATACATAATACGTACGTGCGTTTAAACGTATTTTGAATTACAAAATGGTTATAATATTGTCCTACATGCGCTTAGTAATAAGTTCAAATGTCCGAAACTTTTGAAGGTTAGAAGTTTGATCATATACTGTAGTAGTATATATATATGTAAGCGGAAAACTGTAAGTATATAAAAATAGATTTAAAAAAAAGAATGTTGATGATTTATCGTAATAACGATATTGATATACGTTTCTAGCATCATATAACTGAATGCTTTCAAAAAAAAAAAAAATGGTAGTTTCTCTTTATATACTTTATGATTCATCGTATCCATATCCCCTATTTAATGTAATATTGTCATTACTATTATTTATATATATATAATGAAGACTTGTGATATATTTATTTTACTTTGTACAATAAGCACAAGTGATGTTTAGGTTTATATAAAATAACATAAGATAAAATAAAATAACGTTATGGAGACGAGGTACTTGGTTAGGTTAGGAGCTATCTATTGATAGACATCCATAACGTAAAGAAATGAGAATTAGAAAATCAGTAAGTCATCGTGTTAGAACGAGGATAGAATTTTAATGTAATATTATTCGTTTAAATTTTTGTTTGTGTGATTTAAGAAAACGCTGTTGAAGAGGGTATGAAGGGATTTAAAATAAATTAAAATTCATCATGGATTTAAGAAGTGCGATTTCATCGTTGTTTAGAGGAATATAGGATTTTGTTTGAATGGTAACCCATAATAGAAGGTCTGATACATTTGCATATGAACATGGTTTTATCGGGTTTTCAGTTGCTGGTTGTTATGATGGTGTTTAAGATTCACGATAGAGCTGGACGGTGGAGATTTTTAACATTTTCGGTTTGAGATGTTGTTGTGTTTGTGGCTTAGTTGTTAATATATTGTACATTCTTTGTTATTGGTAGAAGGCCAATTTTTCTATAAGATCCAGCAATTCTGTGCAGGAAGTGGACGTATGATTTTCTCCACAGTTGACACATATAGTTATATGCACAGTAGGTTCAAATGTGGTCATGAATTTGGAAATTTTGACATAGTGGTAATTGTTGTCTTTTGTAGAGTTATTTTTATTTTATTTTCGCGTGCAAAAGAAGAATGATGAAAAAATATCACTATCACTTGCATTGGAATCGATATTAACAAAAGAGATGGGTAGTGAGTTTTTTTCGAAAATGTGTTAAGTAAGTTTTAGCAGAGAAAATTTATTTTCATCAATTTATTACACAAAGTAGAATTGTTCGATTAGGAATAGATGTGCAACAGGATATAAACCAGAAGTAGTGTAAAACGCGTTTGCACTATCGAAATGTCTATGTTGAATTGATTATTTTTATACAAAACATTATTTTTATACTGTGTGCTAATATACTATGGAATATACCAGTCGTGCTGCCGTGTTTGACCGTCGGGGCACGTCTTGGAAATATGTTTTATCCAACACTTTGACTTCCGCTTCCGACCGATATGAACGTCATAGTGCTGTCGTCGTGTATTCGATACAATTTAACGTACTTTAAACGGAGATCGACTACGATGCATAAATATTAATGCAGTTGTCGATAAGCCTACGCGTATATATTTATATATATATATATATGTGTGTGTGTATTACACGCATATTACGTATAATATAATATATTTTTAGTATGTAATCTTTTTCTGCCGCTCGTCTCACATTCAATCACACTGCCATCACCGTGTGCCGGCTGTTTTTCAAAGCCTCCTGCCTGGGCATTATATAGTGGAATTGCTTCTCTCTGTTCCTGAACGAAGAATAATGATATTGTATTAGTATTCCATTTTTGTTTTGTCTAACATATGCGGGACGACCACAGTACTCTACTAGGATAGTCGTAGAGGGGACGTTGGCGGTGGCGATTTCTGCCACAAAGTCAAATAGGATACGGAAATTGTAAATGGGAAATGTCATTGGCACGACGGAGAACACTTAATGGTTTATATTATATCATAATTATTACGATTATATATTAGCGTTGCGTGCACCCATTCGTCGCCTAAATGAAACAACACCGTCGATTGTGGCGCTTTAGACGTATTATCAAACTGCCATAAAAGACAGATTGTTAGCTTAACAATAATTAACTACGTAATGACTAGATATTTACCTCTATAAAATTACATACTTTGTGATTGGCATAACTAGTTTTATTTGACCTTTGAAATATTGTTTAATATTCGTGAGAATTTGTTTCAAAGATATATTTTTTGAGTCTGAAGACACTTCTTTGTTTTTAAAGGAGAACAAAATCCTTCTTTTTCAATATTTAAGATGGTTACTAATATAAAATAGATGCTTTGAAGAAAGTAAAATAATTAAAAATCAATAAGTTTTTGAAAAATTAATAAATATCACTGATATATATATTTTACATAGTTAAAAATGCATACAATTCTAATAACTGAAGGTTAAAAACTTACTAAACTTTGATAAATATTTCTTTATAAAAATTTAACATAGGCATTCTACTAATAAAAAATAAGTTGCCAACAGTAATATAAATAAATTATAAAATATTCTTATAAATAGAGGTTGTAACGTTAAAAGATCGTTTTTCGTATATGCAATGATTTTACACTTTAATTACAGTTCCATTTCAGTTGAAACCTACTATACAGCAGAGTGATTTTTATATTTATATATATGCATAAGTATTTACCTAATTACGTACATATATTATAATCGACTAAGCCGTTTCATTAAATTAGTAAGTACGGTTAATTAATTTAACGATATAAATGTATCATGATTAATTAATTATATATAATTTTTTTGTTAATTATTTGTTAGTTAATCATATAATTGATATAATTTCGAATAATATTGACGTGTTTATGAACAAATTTTTTTCTATTTCTATATGAAACTTTATTTATATTCAGTAAGCAAAACTTTATACAATTCTCCAATGACTTTTTTATTTTTACCTTTTAAATATTTTATTAAACCCAAGCTTATATTGCTAGTGGTTTTGAAACTTTCCATTAGATTTTAGTTTATGATTTAAAAAATAACACCCGATTTTATAATGTATAGATCAAAAATTCAATTATATATTACCATAAAAAAGTATTCTTCATTTCAAAAAAAGTAAATAACTATTAAACTAATACTTTTTTATTTTATAAACAATTTAAAACTACTGACAATATATTATACAATATCTCATTTTTATCTTAGAAATATTGGTTTTGGTTATATGATAAGTTGTCTGGAAGAGTTCATAAAAGAAGCAAAGTTTTTTTTATTAAATCCCTAAGTAAATAAACGCCTAAATATGCGATAAATTGATTTTTGTAAACGAAAATAGTAGGTGGAAAAATTATGTGCTTAACGTATACGACAACAACGGAATTCCCTTAGGTGAAAAAAATATGATGTATTGGATCTGTGGTGGAAGTTTCCTTAGAGCAGTGTTCGTAGCTCATGCTACATTTTAAGGTACGGGATATCCTACTTTTATAGATGAAAAATGTCAAAATATCGTCAAGTTTACAAATGCGCTCTTGGGAGTGTTGTTGACTTTTAGGTTAGTTTACGACTTTTGTTCATAATTTTTAAATAATAATAGAATCCCTTGCATAAGATCTGTATGTTGATTTTAAATTTTCCTTTACTGTTAAGTGCAATATAAATTAATTTTATTAGTAGATGATTCTGTAGCCATTCATATATATATATATAGAATTTTGTACATATTTTTTTTTACATTCAATACGTTTGTTTACCTTCCTAAATATAACCATTATCAAGGACGACAAATTATAAGATAATTTTTCTAAAATTTTAGTTTTACATACTGACAAAATTCGTGGAATTTATTATATGATTAATATATATATGACTATATGATCATTATTTAATCTTATATATTTATATTAACCTTTGCGTAGACATTATACATCAACACTTATTGAGTATATAATTTAAGTTATAATAACACAAGGTACAGTTGTAATTTTGGGATAGAAAATTATCATTCATCTCACTTTAAGTTAATTTATATGCAACGTGAATTCCAAGAACACAGTTTTAAAATTTTGAACCATGTATAATATATATTTTAAGTCTTTTTAAACTTTTAATATTACAGATTATCACAGGTAAAAGTAATTTATTTAAAGTGCTTTGATATACCATATTATAAGCAACATGCAGAACTTTTTGAAGATTACAATTAAATATTTATTAATATATTATATAATAATGTTAACTTTAAAAAAAAACTATGTTTTATGTACGTAGTTTTCTCTTTCATTTATTATTATGCAAATGTAATTAGTTAAAATACAGATTCATAATGCATAAACACATGTATATATATATATGTATGTATTAACTTAAAGAAACTTTATAAAATATATTAATTTTTTATTAAGACTAAAGAACATTTAGCAAAATAAAGTCAACAGACCTTTTAAGCATCATTAGGAGATTTCATGAAATGTTCAGTTAAGATGTACGTAAGCCATAGCTATTCATATTCTTATAATATATTGTATATATAATTAATTCAAAATATTATTACTTAATATAACACGTCTACGAAATGAACATAATAATAATTTATGCACATTGTATTTATATTGATGATGATTCACGGAAATCTCACATAAATAATTTAGTGTGCTTAAAACCCCAATCGAACGAAATCCCAATTCGTTTATGTTAAAATCTGTAATTATTTAACACAATACTAATAATAAGATGTTTCTATTTTACATTAATGTTACTTAAAACTGAACCGCATACTTAATATGACCTTTTTGAGATAACAACGTCGTATTAAATAGTAATTAACATTTAATTAAATATATTATTTGCGTCACGTCTTTATTTTTTATTTCATTAGTGATATTAGTTATTTGCTTTTATTTGTTTAATATTATTTAATGGTATACAAATAAATAAAATTTATTTTTAAAATAAAATAAAATACAAATTGCGTGACTAACAAAATATAAACCAAATGCGAATATATACAAGTTATTAAAAAATAATAATATAACTTCCTTTAAAAATGATTTTTTAGATAAGATTGGGCATTGAGGTAAAGTAAGTAATAAGCATGTATTTATTATGAAAAGAGTTTTTTTTCTTTTTACATTGACAAAGAAGTCTGAATGACTTTAAATTAAAATTAAAAAACAATTTATTTATTTATTTTCTTTTTACATGTTATATTTGAAATTAAATAATCTATACAAATTATGTTCTATACATTTAAATGATAAACAACACAATTTTTACAGATCTGATAAGAGAAATCACCCCCTGACAACATTTTTGTAAATGTAATTGAAGTATATGAAATTAATATTTAAAAAAATTTTAAATTAACATCATAATATAGCTATAAAATTAATTATAAAATAAACGGAAGCGTATAAAATAACAATATTTGTTAATATTACAGTAGTATATTTTCTATCAATGTTTTCGATTATTACTTATTAAATCAAAATTCATAAAATGTATTTAATTATTTAATTTAAAAAAAAACCGATAGAATTTTTGTATTGGTAATATATTTTTATCATTACTTGATTTCGGAACGATACGTTCAATATATCAGATTGATTTTAAGTGCATAATAATTAATATAATTGTAGTTCCGTACACGTATTATTATTTTTATTTTTATTTTTATTATTATTATTATAGACAGACTTGTATATATCTGTGGAATTGCGAAATGATGATTGTCGGATCGTGTTTTAAAAACGCAATTTCCTCTCGGCCAAACGGATTTGTACGTGTCCCCGGCAACACGTGATTTCAATTTCACATAAGGCAGGGTAGGTAGCAAAACTACTATTATAGGCACATATGCGTGTGTTCCACGAATTGTCATTACGCGGTCGACGAGTATAATCGTGTTCGTCTAGAATATAGACTCTGTGAAGCTGCAGTATTACAATAATATTGATAACATAATAATATACACTTTAAATCTATGCTATAAACTAGGAGAGTCTTATGGAAAATAAGACTAAAATACGGTGCAAAACAATATATTGCTTCGAGATTGTATTATAAATCTCATTTTGTAGTAATACTTTCGCGTTTTTTAGACTTACTCAACACGTCGACACAAATGTTTAATGTCAAGTTCAAGTTTTGGAATTGAACACATTATTTAAAAAAAAAATAATAATTTATATACGTAATATTATGCGTCTTGAAATGATATATTTTATTATTAAATTATTTTTAACCGTTTAGAGTATAGTAAAAAGAATAATGGTGTGGCTGTGTTTTTCTGTATATTCTTCGCTTTACGAGTTTTTTCAATATTATTACGTATTATAATATTATATGAATCAACATAGTCAAAAGTGAAATAAAAATGTTGTTGTTGTTTAAACTCACATAAAAAATAGAGATGAATTCTTATGTATATATATATATATTAGTATTTTTTAATGAAGTGTATTATTTAAAAATTAGATAGTCCAAACTAAATGAATTTTTTTTTTCCCTTAAACACAAATTAAATAAGAAAATTAGTATATTAATAAAAAACATGGTACACAATACTATATTTGTAAATAAAAGAATATAATATTTTAAATGTTATTTTAAAAATAATTATATGAATTTTATGTAAGTTAAAATTTCATTTCATACATATAACGTGATAACATTTGCACTTTAAGTGGTTCGTTGATTATAAATTGTAATTATTTTTGATTATTATTTGTTTGTAATCAATTAAAACTGACGCAGTGATGTTAGTAATAAACTTAAAATTGTCCAAATAAAAATATTAGCCATGTTATCATATTCATAATTACATTCTGTAGGTTACAGAACCATCAAATTTTTATTTTGAATCGTCGACGAGATAGTGACTGTGAATCTTGTTTAATGTTTTCAAAACGGCACGTTATATAGGCAATTTCACACCATTTCGGTGCAGGTGGTCAAATCGTTGGTCTGCCTGGAATTAAAAACAATAATAATAATAATAATAATTCAAAATATTGTTGTTAATAATCATTATTTGTATTACTAAATTGGCCTTATAATTGTTAGTTCCAATCATATAATCATTTATTTATGAGCGATTATGATATAATGTAATTGTTTAATATTACGATTAAGTCGTTTTTTATTGTATTTGTATATATTATGTCATTTATGATATATTAATTACAAATACACAGTGATAAGCCTCAATTAATACTCCCAATATTTTTTCCAATGCATTACTATTTATGATACAAAATAAACAAATAATGAATGCCTTTTAAGAAATCAAAGACGAATTATCGTTGTATATAATGTTGTGAGAAATGTATGTTAAATATTATATTATATTTAGTACTTACGAAACCGTAAATAAAAACTACGCGTATACGTGATGTACAACATCGACCAAAAACTACGAGAGTACTGCAGCTGTTCTCCTAAGCTGAAAAAAAACATAAGTACAAAAATAACCGTTCTAAAACACAGCTCAGCTAGATGAATATATGCAGTAAGTCTGATAAATTACTCAATAAAAACAATATAAGATATATTTAAACAGTTAAAACGCCATAAATCATCGAAAAATGCCATAAAATAAAAATACTCATCAAAAATTCCGTAAATATTGTAGAATAAGCGCGTTTTTAATTTAGTGGTGATAATTGTATCAGATAATAGTAAATTTTAAAATCTATTTTATTGTAATGTAATTAAATAAATCTTTATAATCACTTGAGAAATTTTTGTTTATGAAACATATTTTTATATTTTATATTATTACTGAGGAATTAAAAAT
The DNA here is from genome assembly GCA_036289425.1 of Rhopalosiphum nymphaeae. Classification (NCBI taxonomy): domain Eukaryota; kingdom Metazoa; phylum Arthropoda; class Insecta; order Hemiptera; family Aphididae; genus Rhopalosiphum; species Rhopalosiphum nymphaeae. The sequence goes on along the minus strand of JAZAQC010000021.1, from coordinate 4,449,804 downwards.
TGAGATCTTTCCGAGTCATTCAAAAATTAATTTTATGTACCTATATATAGGAGTTTGTTATTAATTAATTGCATTTTTTTTTAAAAATTTACACGGGAAAGTGCACACTATATTATAATATCCAAGGTGTTATGACTTTAAAAAAATAGAAAATATAATAATCCGTTTTTTCTCGTTAATTTTTTTTTTTTTTACTGACTTATCTAGGACTACAGAATTTCAGCCCGTAAGCACACAATCCAGTAGTGCATGCGCCGTGATTATAATATATATGTTTTTAATATTGACGTAAACATGTCAATTTTGTCGTCTGGAAACTAAATAGCACGGTATTTTAATTATTATATGACGTACGTCTTTATAATATGCATTTTCGTTTGTCTGATTAAAACGTGAGCGCCTCTCGAAACCCTCGTGGCCGTCCTAACCTTACCTAACCGAAACGTCGCCGTTACCTGCAGGACACGATTTCGCCGTCGCGCGGTGATCGATTTGAAAATCAGATTAAAAACCTTCACGCGCGTTGGCGTGCAAACGACCAATTTACGGGGGGGGGGGGGGCGCATCAGACGTCTACCGCTGCCGTTGCCTGCACACCGGTAACAAGCAATTTTACGCTCTAGTCCGTTGATTGGATTCACTGCAGATCTAAACGTGTGACCCGAGGCGAAAACTACGCCACAATCGCATCCCCGGCATGCGAGTGTAAGGTGGTTTTATTTTTTTTTTAATACATCACATACACGCGTACTCGGTTTCTCGTCGTCATATAGCACTACCACTACGCATCCGAATATGCACACACACTCGGTCGGAGCGTATTATTATTATTATTATTATGTACTCACGAGCGACTGTCGAATCAATATAATAATAATAATAATATATTTTATGCGGAATGCGTATAATATTCAAACTCGCGATTTCAAACATTTCAACGACACAGCAATAACAATAATATCATCTCAGAGAATCGACGATAACAATAAATTAATACATAATAGATACATACATATAATATATCATATCATTTATATATATATACACGTATAATATTTATGTTGTCGTTGATATTGTTTGAAACGATCGCCTACGGCCATACGATATACCGACATAGGGTGTGTCTGATGGAGGATTTGACAATTTGGCGCTGCAATCATATTTGAACACACAACACACCCCGAACGTGGCCCTATATGGCCGTCTATATACATTACACACGAATACATAGTATTCAAAAGGAACGATATCGCGAGTACGTTACCGCCGCTCGCATTTTCTCTCCGGACGATTTATTTATTACACTGCGCGTCGGGCTGGCGGTGGTTTACGGCCGACCATAAAATCTTTAATGCCGATTTTAGATTTTGACATTTCGCCCGTCTTACATGTAATCCATACCATATTTTATGCGCACGCCATAACGCGTGTCGGTTCTATTTAATTTCTATTATGGCATTTTTTTTTTTTTTTTTTTACATTAAAGTGGACACACGTAGCCACTATATAGTCAAGTGCACACACAGGCCAGTTGCTTTGTTTGGTTAGGATTCCTATCAACATAATATAAATTGCATGATAATTATCTCAAAATGATTTCTTATTTAGAAGGTACAAAGCTCACTGTGTTCATAATACAATCAAATTATAAATATTATGCGCGCTGTAGGTTATTTTACTTACTCGCCCACTATCTTTTTTTTTACACATTATTTTAATAAAGACCATTTTAAATATATCTATACACATTGTTTACTTACTTTCTATGATAAAATGTTTAATATAAACTTAAAAACTAATATTTATAATACGTATATAGGTACCTCGGTGGTCGGATAAAAATGTAAGAAATCGACGAGTTGCGTTATCAAAAATAATTGCTTCTAATATTAATAGTTTATTACTTCGATTTATCTTCACTGACCTACAAATAGTGTATTATTATTTTGTCTAAAAAGTGGGTTTTCAAAATATTGATGACAATAAAAATAATATAAAATATAATATTAATTCAATTAATATTGTATTAACTGATTAAAATAACAAATAATTCAAACAGAATAATTATAAAAAAAACTATAATTGCACCATTACGTATAAGGAAGAAAGTAAATACATTTTTATTTCAAATTAACAATGCATAATAATTAATAAAACACAAATATGCGATAAAAAAAGGACTATATTTATGGGAACAGTTATATTGTTTAACGGTTAACAATATATCTCCGTTATACATACGTAATATATACAAATTATATATGTTATGCAAATAATAAAAAATCCTGAAAATAAGTCAATAATAAAATATGATCGTATGATACACCGTGGAACGACACGCACCGGTGTATGCTGAGGGAAATTGGATTACACGATCCAAATTAAATGTATATGTATTAATTAACTTTTAAAAAACATATTTTATTTTACTTCACTGAGAGAACCAAAATGTTTTTGGACGGAATGAATACATTTTTTTATAAAAACTACCGCAATTCCGCGTGGTGTTCCAGAGAAAAACATCATTAGATTGCGTCGTTACACCACACTAATATATTTAAAAACGCGTTTTTATAATAATTAGGTACGTAACGAGTCGGACATAATCCATAAATTAAAACACGTGACGAAGGACGTGTAAAAAGCTCAGCAGCAGCACACGATCATGTTTCTAAACATTTTTAAATAAAATTTCCATCACCGGTTAGGTAAACATTGTGTGTTGGCATGAAAATTACATGATCCTTTTCCCGGGTAAACACAACACCGCCTTCGTATCATGGACGCTTGAGCTCGTCGTAGTTTGTATATATATAATAATAATAATAACATAACTTTGTAATACACGGAAACATGCAAGTACCCTCCACCAAGCCGTTGAGTGATTGATAACGTATTTATAACTTTTTTCTCGTTTAAATTTGGAAACTATCCGCTTCGTTTATAATAATTTAATTTATTCGTTTTTAATTTTTTCCTAAATGTCTATTTCGAGCAACAACTTGCTAACAACGATACAGTTCATTCGTAATCAGTCAGCTTACTCGTGATCGGCCAGCTTACTAGTAATTAGCCAGCTCAATCTTAGTCGGATAACTCAATCACCTGTATCGGATGTTTCACTCAATCCACGTTTGGATATAGATCCAACACTACATCATTAACAGCAATCCACCATTTTATTTCCCAACGAATCGAATTATACTATTTTGTTGCCTTGATTCATTTACCAGGTATGGTTTTATATTTGTTTATTTATTTTATTTCTTAAATTGAAAACTTTATCTTGTTTGTTGCGTTGCCCAAATAATTACAAACCAATATTTACTTATCTTGCACACTCAAGTGCTAGATCCGCTAGTGTTTCATGAATTGCACCTAACACATGCACATTTGTAATATTGGGTTTCCGGAGCATAGTTAGAATACCTAGTCAGAGAAAATATCTCTAGGCAGGGGTATGTCTCAGCCGGTTTCTAAGGATTCCAACATTCAATTGCATTAGTTCAAAAGTTCCTTTCCAACATTATTGTGTACTTGTAATATTGGACTTCCAAAGCATAGTTGGAATACCTAATCAGAGACAATATCTCTAGGCAGGGGTATGTCTCAGCCGGTTTCTTTAGGATACAAATATTAATTCACTGTTATTGTAATTTGTCACGGAAAAAAATAATTGCATTATCAATAGTTATCTATTCATATTAAATACCAATACAAACGTTATTGGATGCATCAAAGCTATAATTAATATAACACAGCATACAGTACTTATATATATCACTATAACAACACATAGTGTTATACTAATATATTATACAGCAATCCATTTCAAAACGTAGTGATGTAAGCAACGGACACAATTCAAAGACATTTTTTCGTACACACCAACCGCATACTCGTATATTGAACTATACCGACTATGAATAACGTAAACAAATTAAAACATATTTACATAACTTTAATATATACATATTAAACAAAAAATATAAAATATAAGTAGAATAAACTTATTCGTACACACACAACCCCATACTAATAATGTAACCTTTTTTTTTATTATTATTTATTCTACTACGATGGCACCCAACTAGTTATCTCCATTATTAGCCCTTTTTATTTTAATTGTATTTTTATTCTATCATAGTTTAATGTGGTATATTTTAAAGTATCACATCTTCTCCTAAGTATTTCCAATTTTATTTGTCGTAAAAGTGTAAAATAAAAAAAAAATCATAAACAATTTAAAAATTAATGAATAATATTTTTTTTTCTTCATTTTTGTATCTTTTTGAAAAACTTAATGCATCTTTTATCTATTTAGAGGTGAAAAATTATTTTTTAACTTTATTTTAATACTTTTTACAATCACCTTGCTTATCTTACATGTATCACTGTGTATTCACAGACGCGTATTACGCATCTGTCGAAATAAATTTAAATTATTCATTTTATGCCGCTTTGCTACTCACGCCGCGTCCAGAGGCTACTCAATCCGTATTATACATAGCAGTTTGATCGTTATTCTACGCGCTCTCGTATTTAAATTAGACCGAGGGAACCATAATAATAAAAAAAATAAAAAAACCAAATACCCGACAACGACGATGACTATATATTACGCGCAAAAAAAGCGACATATCTTATAAAGTGGAAATTAAATAAATACACTCGTTCACTCTCACATGTTACATAATAATATATATAAGCGACATAAATTCTTTGTTGGGCTCAATTGCAAATCGTTTTTATAGGCGTTTAAGCTCACTGGCGGAGAACCTTATTTCGAGTACGCACCCACTTATCCAGTGTTTTATTGTCGTGTTGGTCGGCGGTGAGAAATTATTATATTATTATAATGTACGCACATCGTATTTGTATTATACTGCGTGGCATATTTTGTGTCAATCTGGGGAGAAGTTGAGGGTTGAGGATAAGGATAGGCTTTCGTTAATCATAAGAAATATTATGTAATGTGTGTGTGTGTGTGTGTGTGTGGGTATGATTTATAGGTACTTAACAAAATAATAAAAAGATACCTAAATAAATAAATGCAATTCAATTTCAATTTGATTTCTTTCAATGAAAAGTATAACATCTTGCAATAAATATTAAAAGCAGTAAACAACCACTAAACTGGTTACTGGGATATTATAATTGTGACATAATATTATTTATATTTAAACTAAGTATATAGAATAATAATTTAAAGTACAGTCTTACTAATCGAAACATAAACTACTTATAACAAAATAAGTATATAGATGCTGATAGATTGTCTCTGCTAAGAGTTATGTTTTGTACCTATACAATGATTTATCATTGAATTCAAATTTAACACAACCATTATAGTCTTTTACTCGATACTCGTTATATAAAAAAGTGACTTCCTCGGTGTTTTTTTTTTTCATATTATGTAGCACAACGGGTTATATTTATGATGGAGTTGATGAACAAGCTATTAAAAAAATTGACACGGTGTTGGTGGGGGGGGGGGGGGGTTATATTATGCATTTGTTCACCAGTTTAAGTTTATATAAGTTATATCAAAAATAAAATAAGAAAAAAACAATTTAACACAATATTTGCTTTTTTATATTATTATAAATCGCATGACATAAGACACTGTGACATAATATTATAATAATATGCCGTGTGTTACTGAATTCACTATCTGAATGATTTACGCGTAGTTATGTAACTGCGATTTTTTTGTATCAATTCCGTGTCAGAGGAAAAAAAAACGACAATGCCTGTAGTTATATTAAATAAATATTGTGTTTATACACCTACCTATAATGCATGTCTACTATACGCGTATACCTACATAATATAATATGTATGATATAAAACGTATAAAGTGATACGCACAAACTACGTCAATTTTATAAGTTCTTTTTTAATATTGTCAGAATCGATATAAATATATACACATATATTATATATTTATTTATTTAAACTTTTCATACGAGAACCCATGTCAAAAATGTTTAAACTTTGAAAGCCTATTATTATTTCTACCATATAACACTCACGCCAAACGTTGTACACATAATATGCAAATATATATTACGAGGCGCATACAGCGCTTATTTTATTTTTTTTTTATTTCCTATGTTCGACTACGGCGAAAACCTGAAGTGTTTTAAACGCACAGTAGAGAATTTAATATTACTATTTTTCACGTGTTTACACCACGGGCGCAGCAGTTTATGTGTTTAGCGCGCGACGTGTTTTTATATATTTTCGTGTGCGAAAAAGATTACATTACCATCTAAACACGTACAAATCAAAATCAAAGTGGTTTTGTCGGGAACAATTTACGTCCGGGACTTATGTCAAATGTGTTTATACTATCCACAAAACATATTATGTCGGTACGTTTATATGGAATGTGACTGCGTTGTCTCAGTCTATCACGTATTTACACCCAAAATATATGTTATTGTCATATTGCGCTCGTCATATTCAATATACATTAACTTGCTGTTTATTATTATTATTAAAGTAATCCGTTGTCGGGGCGTAGGTACAAATTGCGTGTTATAATGTGCCGTGAATATTATTATAATTGTGTTAAAATGTTTTGAAATCCAAAAAACCGATAACGTAATTCCTTGGGTAGTAGGATTTTTCAATAAAATCGGATTTCCCTCGCGATCATATGAATATGATTTTATTATTGTGATTGTTTTCATTTTGCAGACAATTCATTTCAAAAGTTTAAATGAAAATACATTGATATGAGATATTTAAAAATACAAAAACTTTCGAGTACCTATTGATTGGGAAATTGAAGATCTAGTCGTATATGAGATATGCGTTAACAGGAAAGAAAACGAGATACACGAAATTGACGGAATGCAGTAAAAACGTGTGTATTTTATGTGAGAGCAATCGTCAATCTTTATATTTTAAAAACGATTCTGGTCAGAGATTCGTTTACTTGAGAATAGTCAAACTTTTGTCTTCAAGAGGGTGCTTGATAATATTTCTTCACCGTTTATTGATGCTTTTCATGGTTTTATCGAATATTGTCATAAAATATGAAATAAAAGACGTATAACGGTTCTACCTGCTTCAGTACCTACAAAACATCACCACCATTTTTATATTTTATTCAATATATGATAATAATATCAAGGCGTGATTTCATTTAGAATATGTCTTATAAAAATAATATGACCCATTTGATATTTTCTAGCATGACTATAATATTCATAAATAATTAAGAATTAAAAACAGGGATATTTAAATAATTGTTTTATTTTAATAGGAAATTAAAAAATTGTGTACCTGTACATATATTGTTAGATACTTGTTGATATGTAATATATTATATTTGTATGCAGAAAGATGGTAATAATTTAATAAAATTTCATGAGGACATAATAGGTTATCTTTACATGAATGAATTCCAAACAATGCACAAATAAATAATTACTCTTGTTATTCAGTTAATTACTTCATTTGATCTGTTATAGCTAATATTTTTTTATTTTAAGTAGATATAAATTGAAATTATATAATATACAAAGTATAGAAAAAAAAAATTCAATATTTATATTAAGTAAAATATTTAAAAAAAAATGTTATGTACATTCATAAGAAGTAGCGGGTTAATTCAACTAGTTACTGTTAAAATAATTCGTTTTATTTTATATATTTTTAATAATATTGATTTTATATTTTTGTCTTTTTGCCTACACGCAGATATAAGTGATATAGTTGTTACTGATTATTTTTTTTTAAAAATGCTTAAGAAGTTTAATAGCTATACCTAATTTATTTTATCCTACGGTCTTATTATAAATCTAAATTATTTCCCATAGATTAATTATGTTTTCAAGTATTATGGTAGAATATCGTAGGTATGGCTTATTTTAGTAGGTATCTCATTAATAGCCGATGCTTATTCAGATTTAAATCCATAAATTTTAAATAACTAACAGACTGATGATCACATTAGTGCGTAAAAAATATTATACTAAAATGTATACGTATTTAAATATTGTACTGTTTATGGTGTTATAATAAATTTACCAGTCCATTTTTACACGCCCTAAACATGAGCATTTCGTGTGACATATGAAAAATAATATATCGTATGAAAATCGTTAATGGGGCGAATGATACCCACATTTAGCTAATAACATTACTGTTTTTGAACTATATTAAGCCCGAAAAACTTCAACCATCATTTCACATTATACAAACTTTAAACCTTTTAGATGATTGTTATTATACGAGTATCATATTCTATATATTATGTATTGTAACCCCGTATCTGGTTATTAAATTATTAAACATTAAACGTTACATCATCCAGACAAATATTGTACTTGGATAAACTGTAATTACGTAATACTTAAGGTCCAGACGAATGTACATACAGACAACCGTGTACACTTATTATAATACAAAAATAAATTCTTATGACAGTTTGTAAAAAATCATTTCTGTGATTAAGGTTTTTACTCGAAAAAAAATGTAGTTAAAACATGTTTTAAATATTGAAATATTGAATATTTCCATTAATTAATTATTTCGTTTAATCAAATTAAAACTTTTTTTCATTGTCTAATTAATACACTCCAAAATATATTAGATTATAATAGTAGTATACCTTGACTACTCATAAGTTAAAGCAAAACGATAAATAATAATATTTTTTTGCACAAAAAAAAATTACACAATACGCCACTAAAGTTACAGAACGCTTTTGACAACACTAGTATGTCATCAAGTCGAATACACGACTAAGGTCCGCAGGCCGTTTGTCACTCACAACAAAAAAAAAAAAAAAAAAATAAGTAGAAAAACAATTGTTATTCCGCGTGAAGAGTAGCACGCATTGAAAGACGAATATTTATCATGTCATTTCCAATAGTGACGTTTTATTATTATATTTCTCGGTTTTCTACTTTGTCAGCAGGTCATTCCTTCCTTTTGGTCTTCTTCTTGACTTTATTTGTCCATCTCTTATATATATACATATATATATATATTCGGAAATGCACTGGAAGAGAAAAGAATCGTCATTGTCGTTGTCGTCTTTTTCTCTCATTTTTTTCTTTTTTCTTTCGTCTATTTTCATTCTCTCCTACTGCTTATCTCCCTATTCCTTCACCCCCTACTACTTGTTTTCTTTTTAATTTTTTTCTCAACGCTCAAAGTGGTATTCCGTATTATTTGGACATGGGCTTATTGCGTATTCGTCGAGCGTCCCGTATACGCCTCGACCAGAGTATAACCTCGATAATATTTCCAACAGCTTGGCGGCACGTACCGAACAGAAAAATTCATGCTCGACACATACGTATTACTGATGTGTTGAATGTAAAAATGGGCTTGTTTCCAAACGCGTACACTGACCAAATAAATTTTTTTTCCCGCTATTGTGGTGGAGTTCCGGGGCAAAAACTGACGGAAAACGTATCATAAATATACATGTTCAAACGGCTACGAATCGAACTCAACATCAACCCTTATACAGTTATACATGTTATAACAACGGACTGCATATATATATATATATATTTCATGACTTCGGTATTATTATTATTGGTGGGCGGAAATCTCGATGAAAAAAAAAAATAACTTCCAAAAACATTTGTATACCCGTGAACAGTAATCCTCGACATTAGAATCGTTTCGACTAGTTATATCAGGTCACGACGGTGACCGATTTTGTATTTGGACAGAGTTCAGATTATTTTTATACACAGCGTCGAAATTTAATTCCGGCCGTTATTATTATTATCATTAATAATAATAATAATAATAATATTTCACATCATAGAAAAGGTAATCAATACGGATCAAAGGGACTGTCTTGCGCCATTATTAAAGGGCGCCGCGGTAAAACCGGATTTTGAACGGCGGGACTGCGTGGGTATGAGCTAACAGAGTTCGAAATTGACGACGAGGAAGGTATATACCATATAGCCAGGGCACTGTCGACGTCGGTTCGAAACCAATCGGATTTCGATTTTATTAGTCGGGAAATTATTGTACCATTCTCAAGTCGTCGCTTTTGTTTGGGAATTACACGACCCATATTATAACTATATACATATATCTGTTTGAATGTGTGTGTGTGTGTGTGTGTGTGTGTGTGTGTGTGTGTGTGTGTGTGTGTGTGTGTGTGTGTGTGTGTGTGTGTGTGTACACAATAATACACAATGACGTATAGGTAGTCAGTAAAATACGACATTGTTTCTAACCAAAGCACTGTCATATCTTTGGAATTATCTCTTTGTACTTTAGCAGTTTTGTGTGGGCATGTGTACCGTGTACGGTATACCACGTATAAAATAATACTATGTCGTGTCTGGTTTATTATCCTCTTTGATTTCGTTTCCTCAATAGTTATTATTAGTGTTGAAAATTATCCAGATAATTGTATTATCTTCAAACGTATATAGATAATTATATTTTAATTTATTTAATACTTAGCTTAGATAAGAACGGGCTTATCTAAATAAATTAAAATATTGTAGTATCCCTACAAAACAATTAAATGAAGAGATTATACATTTTTTTTTAATCACTGTATTAGTGCATTGTTATATTACAAACACGAACTATGGAGAATGAGTAACAAATTTACGTTATGAATAAAACCGATGTTACTATAATAGACAATAGTAAAATAAAAAGAATTTTATAATTTCATCTATACTGCGATTAGAGTCAGCCTCACGAAAGAAAGGTGCTGTATCTCGATGAAAACCGGATAAACGTTTTTGTGCTACTGCTCACCTTTCTTTTTTCGTGAGATAGACCAAAAATTTTAGATAATTGATGAAAAGTTTAAACCTACATGCATTACTTCACTACCTACATATAATCGTTAATTGTGTATTATTTAGTATTTATGTGTTTTAAATATTTAAGATGAAGTTTATAGCTCACCCTTAGTAATTAGTTTATTATAAGTGGCTTTAAGTGGATACATAGGAATTTTACAAGATTTATTCAAAAGTAATTTTTAATTTTTATTAATGTGGGATTTAGAAATTTGAGAAATTTAATAAATTTTATCTTAATTAATTTGTATTAAAATGTATGAATTGTTATGTGCATATGTTTTAATTCATTGTTATCATACATAGTACGCCATCACCCTTTATGTTATTATGAACCAATACGAAAAAAGTACAATTAATAAGTGTTAAAAAAAAGGTAATTATTTATACTTCTATCTAGACATTGTTTTCTTACTATAATTATTTTATCTTATTTAGATAATTTTTTAGTTATATATTCCCAACGCTAGCTGGTCCTCATCCCTCACAGTAAAATTCCGTATGTCCGGATGTCTCGAGAGACACAGTTTCTGCGATAGAGACAGTCTGACAGACCTATGAATAGATCATGGACGCACGTATTATAATACGGATTTGTATATGCATAACGTGTGTGTTACATATATATATTATTTTAGTAAGTTGTACATTTGCAATATAAACGCGCGACGAACATAATTAGACTCGGGACATGCCCTAATAATATATTATATTGCGGACTACGACTCGGGGAAGTATATTGGAACGATTCCTGTCCTGAATTTTCCTTAAGCTCAATCATCGTGCACGCAATAATAATATGATACCGTGTTGAACAGGCATTGACCCGTAAGCGGCCCTTATTCGGCATAATATTATTATTATTGTTATAACACGCGTCACGGTGTTATTTTATTATTTTCGTTTCGTTTCGTAACAACATTAAAACATTGCGATGCAGTGATATATATTATTATTGTGTGCGACTGAAACTTTACTGTCGTGTACGACACAATATTATAATCATCTGCCGTGTTTTTATTTTTTGACGGAGAACAGTTCAATCGTACCCGATTCCCGAGTAATTCGTGTACAATAGTTATCACGGCGGTATTGCATGGCATAACGCGTTATGGTTCGAGTGATCGGCTTTGTAATGTATGCATTTATATTAAGTTGATATTTGAACACTAGCTGTTAGTAAATTTAAACTGTTGCTTTCTTGACACTTTAAACTTCCATAAGCCAATAAGCCCATGATATCGAATTGCACGATCTATAATACACCATTTGTAAAGCTTAATATTGTTATTATTATTAATGTGATAAAATTGATCATAAAACAGCTTATACGCTGTTTTGTGATTTTTATATTTTTTACAGTGTCCGTAGTAAACCCATTGTAGCTTATGAAATAAATTAATTTCACAAAATAAGTATAACGCTGAGTATAAAAAAAACCAATGAAATCCTTATTGAATTACTATGGGAAATGAAAAGGTGTTACTGAAAGGTTCTTAACTCCATTATTTTATAAACTCTATACTAACTACTATATTATACTAACTATGATTACAAAGAAATTATCAAATAATAATAATTATATATTGTATATGATAATTGCAATTTGCGTGAATTATAAGCCCAATAAAATTATAATTTATATACATATAGATTTAATAATAATTACATTATAAAACATATTATATAATCAAATAAATAATAATAATAATAATAATTGACATTATTTCATTAATTAACAACCGCTATAATTTAATATATTTTTTTTTATAACTATATGGTAATTTAAGGTAATAGTTCCTTTAAAATTACTGATATATATATAGGTAATTGAGCTCAACATATATATAATTATATATATATCATAAATTAAATTTTTCTAATTTTATGGTATAACATTGGACATCGAATGAGTATTGACACAATATAAATACAGTTTTTTTTTTGTGCAATACATTTAAAACGGAGCGATCGGTTTTAAAAAGATATGTATGTTTTTTTGTTATTTAGTAAAAAAAAAATATTTCAATTTCCAACATGATGATGTAATGTTCAACAAATTGGATATAGTTGGTATTTTTGGTGATTGAAAATAAACTATCAAAAATATATATTCTGTAAAATATTTATTTTTAAGAATTTAGTCAAAATTTCTGTCGAAATCAAGAAAATACATATATTGTAAAATAGTCTGTAGTTAAAAATTCTTAACACTTACCATTTTAACAATCCTAGACGTAATAAATTAATTTTCAGTTACTCATAAATTTTCATTACGTAAAATACATATTATGTATATATTTTTTTAAAGATATTTCAAGTTCAAACTCTTACATGATTGAATATTTAAAACAAAAAATAATAAGTAGTTATTTTTTTGTTAATTATTAACTATTATTTTAAGGGGCTTAAAACTTTTCTTCATTACATATAATATTACTATTTACAATACAATTCTCAGAGAATATAGATTAATTTTAAGCTATTCAAAAAATGAATAATAATACTCGTATGTTGTAAGGAAGATACGTTAACTTATAAGTTAATAACAGCTAGTAATATTATGATGTATGAAAAATTATTATACGTGTAATAATATAAGATACGATTATGATTTTGATTTTAACATTATTCTTGATAATAATGAGTTAAATCTACAGGATAACTAATACAAAAATAAAATGCTAATAGCAACATTATATAATAAAATATCTTCGCTCAGAGTTACTTTTCACATACATTGGTTTATCATTGAATTCAAATTGAACACGTTTCTAATAATGTCACTTGCTCAATGACGAGTTTAACAGCTACAGTCGGCATTAATTTTCATGGTAGTGCGAATTATTCGATTTTTATATATACAAATACAATTGTATTATTGGCATTCAAACTTCATAAAATCTTATAATTTTGTAAATGAATAAGTTATTCTTGAGATTTTAGCCGGTTACCTTTACCATTGTAATAATTATTCATCGTCAATTTTATAGTTGTAATGATCTATTTAGTGGTAGGTTACTTTTCTCTCCGTGAATACAAACACCTATTTTTAAAATTATTCGTTTCGTTCATCATATAGTATTCTATTTATATTTAAAATCCGTTGATACATTTATAGTAAAATGTTTCACACAAATCAACATAATCATACCAAATGTCCATACAGCGATTAGAGTAACATAGGCATTGTTAAATAACGCAATAGCATTTGTAATATTATGAAGTATAAACCAATTCATAAATTTAGTATATTTAGCAATAATACAAACAATCATACAGATTAATATACGGTTCAGCGTGTTTAATAAACAAATAATCATATGCATATATTTCGTTGAACGAAAATAATAATAATAACACTAATAAATAATTCACACAATTAAAAATTGTTAATAATTGACAAAAATAATAAATATATATATATGTATATAAATACTATACATTTCGATTTTCAACGATTATATCAACCTAACCGATACACATAAAATAACCTCGCCATGTTATGTTGACGTGTGTTTATAATATAACATAACGTGATGTTAACTGAACACCGTAGAAAATATCTTTCTTTTATTCGTTAACCGATTATTATAGCAGCTTAAACAAAATTTTCATCGGCATTTGGCATACGCAAATTATTATCTAAGTACTTTGCGGATACAGCGTTAGGATTTTAACGAACGCGAAATGACAACGCCTCTGTCGGAATGTACCAATTATTAACAATACATATATATGTATATATACACGATTTACGCATGTATACAATATTATTATAATGATATTATTATTATTATTATTATTTGGCGATATTGAAGTGCGTTATAATATCACGTACAATTTTCTATTCATATTAACGCGTGTAACGTTTTTATTATTATCAATATTGTTAAAGCGTTCATTTTTATAGGTTATTCGGAATATTTAAACAGAGTTTCAAGTATAATATACAATATGCAATAATATGATGACAATAATAACATTAAATAAAGTATCCGTCAATAGAATATTGTAAGCTGGTATTGGTGTTTGCCGTTCTTAATGATACAGCGAAGTTAACGACCTGCCTCACATACACATACGCATACACACACACACACATGCACGTGGCTTATAAAAAAAAATAAAAACGTCTTTGATCACATCATTTTATCACCCCCCCCCCCTCATTCCTACAGCATGTTACGATTATAATATATATATAAACATGTACGGCCATACGTATATATTATTTTATTTTCGTTCAGACAGTCAATTTAGTAACCGCAGAAGATTTTCTTGTTATTATTGAACGACCAAAAGAAGAGAGCAATACATTATCATCCCTTTCCACGGCCGCCCTTCCCTCCACCGTCCAAACCACTGAATATTCTTTATATCGAGGCCGGGGGCCGATGTTGAATTTACCTCGCCGGCACAGGGATGCCATTTCCTCTCGCGGCTTCCCCCTCATACCGCACCACCACGTCATCTTTCGTCGCATACTTAATGTACGACGTTTCGTCTATACACTTTTTTTTCTTCATATTTTTATCTCTCCACATACACGTAAATAATCTTGCACCGTGACCGAAAAAAGGGGAAAAAACCGAGGAAAGAGCTTGCGGGAGCTCTCATATTTATATATAAGTATAACCACGCCATCGGTACACCTACGCTACAAGAGCGGCAGCGGCAGCGGTGGCGGTTTCAGCATCTTGACAAGCGGTCGGTGTTGAAATATTCAGCACATCATCTATTTGATTGCGACGCACCTGTTCGGTGTATAGAACATGTGAAATAAAAATTTCATGTATGTATGTAAAAAAAAAAATTATTATTCAACATAACCGGAACTCTACTAGTCTAGATGATTTATTGCTGTTTATATATTTTTGAATTTTTCAGTTCTTTTTTATCTTACGTATTCATAAATATTCCCGTCCGCGTAAAAATGAACAGTATGCAACAAACAAGTCAATAATAACATGTTATATTTATGACGTATTAGTTCGTAAAATCAGAATAATTAAGCATTATTGCACAGCTACTGTTATATTTGCAACTGATTTTTCGTTGTGCCTAATAAAAGTTTTGATATATTATTATAACGTTCAAAATATGTTAGATTAGGCAAAATTATAAAAAATAAAATAACGAACATTTTACACATAAATTTGTTAGGATTTTACATTAAATTGTCAATTTATCAATTTGGTATTTTCATAAAATGATCTAATAATATTTATTTTAACTCAAATAATAAATAACATTAAATTTAATACCTATTAGGGTAATTGTATTTATTTATACATAGTTGGATTTACATATTTTTAAACTTATTAAATAGTGTTGTGTTAACTTCACAATGTAAATGAATTAGCAAATTGTATATGTAAAATAAAGAGATCCGACATGGTGACTTAATCCAAAATAAGATTAAAAAAATAGTAATTGTATCTATAAAAATAAAAAAATTACTAGAAATAATGTGGAATAAAACAAATTTTAATTTAATTAAATAAAACGACGAAATGACCAGTAACACTCTTAAGAACGTAAAATTATTGTGGAAAAAAACGTCGAGAAATTCTATCAATATAAACAAAGGGTGTATAAAGCAAAACTGTCCTCAATGCCACAGAAAAGTAAAGGAAAGAAAGTATAAAATGATTATAGTTTATCAGCTTAAATAATGTCAAAAGAAGGAGCATAAAAACATTTAAAACGTCCATTGCTGTTGCATTATTCATAAGAGAATTTCAATTTATATTCGTATTGCGTTTGTATTCGGGTTGCATTGTGATCCATTTGACGGTCGTTTATTTTGAGATGTTTAAAAAAAATCAATTGATTACTTACTCAAAAATATCCGAAAAGATTTTTGTATTTTAATTAATATTTTTTTAGGACACCATACTTATCAATGAACATTTGGGATGTTAAATGAATCACTCTATACAATTTCGCATCTGCGGGCAATTCAAACACGGACGAATGTAAACATATGCATATATATGTAAGAAAAACCGTGTTTCAAAATATTTTGTAGGTAGTCCGATGAAAATCAGTAACATCAAATATTGAAACAGCTGATAAAGAAAATAACGTTTTTCGATTCGTATCACACTAAAATAACTACACGACCAATACGATCATACAATTTTTACTTGTATGCAGTAAAATAAATTAAATGAAACTATTGATTTTAAATATTTTAATAAGTCGCAACAATTAATATTATTACAACGTTTAAACATAAATATTTATGTATTATTCCAGTATGCAAAATAATAACATTTTATAACAATATATTTATTAGACTGTATGCTTTTAAAATATATGATATTTATACGAAGTTCATTAAAAAAAAAAAAAATGTTTAGCTGATCTTTACTCACAGACTCACAGAGTTCAAACAAAATGAAAAAAGGATTTATATCAGAGTGATAAAAAAAAACTAGTATGCCTAGAAATCTAAGGAATTGTAGAGCTTCAGATAATAATGGATTCTCCTTTGATGTCTTAGGAGTCTTTAACCCTATGCCGTAAATTCTGGTACTATACTATGGCTTTTTAAATTATTGTTCAATTATTAACCGTTTTATTATAGTTAAGTATTCGAAAAAACAAAGATACCTTAATGTGATACATTCAGTATAGTTGTGTTGATTAGTTTTATTTATATGTTTCAATTCAATTTACGAACAATTAATTATTACTGTTATTCATTGATATATTATATTATTAGTATATTATAAGGCTTAAAATGTTGATTTTTTTAATAATAAAAATACACTGAATATGGAAATAAAGTAAAAAAAATGATATCGAATGTAAAATAAAGCAATTTTTCAATTAATTTTAATTTTACAAAATTAAAAAAAAACGTTTAGTATGTGATTTTATTTATTTTAGTGTTTAAAAACATAATATATTACAATGTGGGTAAATAATTTTTTTCCATAAAATATTAACGTTCAGACAGCTATCAACTTTTAGTTATTATTTGTACACAAAGTAAAATGTTTTCCTTATTAGATATCGGTTCGTAATTCTTGAAAAATTAATAATTAATTCTCCAATTTCCAAATGTTCGTACATTTTTTTCTGATAACATATTTGGTTGATTGATTTGATTTTTATTAGTAATATTAAGACAAACCTATATTTTATAATTCTAATTCCCTAATAATATCAATTATACATAATCTCAAGCATAAAATCGACAATGCTTTTCGTCATCGTCTTGGTACACAAGTGACATGTTGAAATTTTATCAATTATTTATTTCATAAATGACTACAAAAATCATTTATTAAACTGATAATTTAACATGAAATATAAAAAAAATAATTTTTAAAGAAATAATATAAAATGTATTATCAGGTAAAAAACAAAATTAAGTTTATTTCATTATAATTTATAACAGTAATTAAATTTAATATATTTTTATATAAAAAAGAATCATCTTACTATTATTATTTTCCATTCTGTTTTAATAGTTATGAATTTAAGATACAATGGTTTGTAACTTTGAGTTTCTTAATATAAAATAAATCTTAGGTATGTTACTTTTAGTTCATATAGTTTCATAATTTATGTAACTAATGTGTAAAAGATGATGAATAATCCACAAAGAATTATTCGGGTGCATTATATTTTTATATATTATGCAAACGTGGTGGAAAACTATTTAGAAGGTAATAATATAACATGTAGGTAGTTAATTTATTATTATTTATAGTTTATACGTTTTTAAATAATATTGGGGTGACGATATAATTATTAAGTACCTACTTGACCGCAATATGGTTAAAACTTTTGAATTGCACATAGATACTATTAATTATTATTGTATAAGGACTCTCAAAATGCATAGTAGATCCCGTACAATTATATGTTTATATTCTCATATTAAATAAGTTCTAGCTATTTTTTTGTTACTCGTGATGTTTGCCACTTGTGAATATATATGTATATATATATATATATATATATTATTATAATATTCAGTATTCCAATGAAACATATTATACACAAAATATATGACAGTAAAACATAATATAAAATAATATTATAAAAAATAACTTTGATACTTTAATATTTTTGAAATTTTCCAAATTATTTACATCTTACTCATGAAATGTCTGTTTTAGAGTTATTTTATATCGATATATATTGATATTTTTTTAATTAGTCGAATTGTAACATTTTCAATACATTTTGAGGGAGTAATAATAAAATTCGAATTTTATAAACAAAGTTTTTAGATCACAATGCATAAAAGTGAAAAAATAAACAAATCATACTTATTAGTTAGTTTTTTTATAACATTAATTTTTATTTTTATTTAACAGACAAATAATAGAAAATATCATAAAAAAATATATATAAAAAAAATAACAATTTATAAACATAAGTGTACGATAACATTTAAATAAAAAACAATATGTAGAGCGATGAATGACGATGTATAATTAAAAATATTTGAAATATTTGAAATATTTGAAAATTTCACAAATATATGATCAACCTATATTTACTTATGTCATGATTTATAATATTGTACATTTATTTGATTTATATTACGTGTTTCAATGCCGTGAACGTATTTTGATTAAAAATAAATTTAGTTTATTATGTATGACTGAATCCAAAAGTTGTAGCTATTACACGTTTAATTATTTGAATATATTACCATAAAAATCATGAATGTACAACAAAAAAAAATGAAAAAAAAATATTTGGAATTTTGTTTAGAAAATTTTAATTAATAACCTGTTTGTTAATTAAATATTTGAACATTTACCTACGAATAACGATTTGAGCTAGTTGTGATATTACAAAATAACTCTATAATATTGGTTGCCATGGTAATTATTTGATAGAAATATTATTCAAAACGTTTTTGTTTAATACAGAGACAACCAAATAGTATTCATGATAAAGTAAACAGATAAACTAGAAAAATTGAAAAGAAGATTGGAAAAAAATATAATATTGGATTAACGTAGTAACATGGTATTACGGCAAGCGCCTTATATTATGTTTAAATTATGCTATAATACAAGTAGACCAGACCAAAGGAAGGCCGGCGATGCGGGACGTGAAATGTGAATTAAGATGTTACCGAAACGCATTGGGATGAGAAATACCATGGAGATAATGGAGATTAAATAAAGTGCAGTTAAACCTATATATATTTAGTTATCAATATAAATAATTGCCAGCTATAGGAAAGCTATATTATCAGTATCGTCGGTTTAAAATTCAAAACACGATATTTGCAGTTTGTATATTATGATACTTTAACAGTAGTATATTTTATCCTGATAAATTATAGTATACCATATAATTGTACGGTTATAAATTGTACATATTTTATACTACCTTCGTTTAAAAACTGTAAAATAGAATATATTATATACTGTAGGTACGCTTTGAGACGTTTAGAACATTGTTTTATAATTGTATTGGTACATATACGTATACTGTACGTAGATATAATAAAATTCAAATAAATGTAACGTCAGACGACCTTTATTATAATATTATATACATTTTTAACGATTTCAATACATATATAAATAATATAATAGTAGTAGATGATATTATAAAATTATATTTTTTTGTCATAAGGGCGTAGAACTAAAATAATTGACGGATAAAAAAAAAGCAATAAAACAGTAGACGCCCGCGAATTTATCTTTTTAATGTAATCGCTTTGTAGCTATTATCATAATGAACAGTGCCATAAAAAACAAATATATATATATGCCTCTATTTACGCACCCGTTCACAACAGGTGGCAGACGGACGATAGCAGTTTTGATAACGCTGAAACGCAATCCTTATTGTTTGAAAGAAGTTTGGGGTGAAAACCAACAAAGAGAGGAGAAATTAAAAAAAATAAAACTTCTTAAAAGCATTCATACGGATTAGGAAACGTAATTTTGTGCGTACTGCGCCTGTGCGTGTGTGCCTCCATGTGTATATGTGTGTGTGTGTGTGTGTGTGTGTGTGTGTGTGTGTGTGTGTGCGTGTATAGGGGATTGTAGCCGTTTCATTAAAAAATGTCCATCAACCCGTTAGAGCAGCATTATTGCGAAATAATCGTAAATTATTTTTGTCCCTTACGGCGGTGGTGAAGCTATGTTAAATAAACAGTCGTTTCTTTATTTGTGGACTTACTAAAAAGAAAAAAAACGACTGTAAATTGTCTGTAAATTAAAAAAAAAAAAACAACTATTAACTAAAATGTTAATGAAAGAAATAATAATAATATACCTATGAGAATAGGAATATTTATATATATCTATATATATACATAAGTTTAATAATAAAATATTATTTTTGATATTGAATACAGAGATTAACTACAGAAAGAATATTATCTTAAAAAGTTTAATCAATTAATAATAATAAACACAAAATAGTTCAATTAATAAAATTGAAAAAAAATTAGTACACGATAATACAACAATTATGTGATTTCGATAATTTTTTTATTAAAATTTCAAAATTCATCTGCTTAAGTGGTATATTTAATATATTTATGGATGTCTTATGCGAAGCATTGAGAAAATTGAACAATATTACAATGTTTTAAAAATAATAAACCCGTAAGTGGTCTGGTTTTTGTTACTGAAAAACAATTTTTAACGTCGCGTTACTAGAACCGAGTCGGTCGCAAAATAACGATTAGCTAATATTTAACGAGATATCATATACCTATTATACTCATTGTTATTTCGTACTTTATTTTCAATTTCTGTTTCCACTAAAATCCATCTCGTTTATACGTTCTTTAAGTTTTTAATGTGTCTTTAAAGCTTAAAATATAATATTTTCAGTTAAACGTGTATAACCGACGCAAAGTAGGTGGATATTATAATGTTATTATAAAATACAATCTCTGTTTTATTATACGTATCTCTTACGTGTGGCACCATTTTAATTGACACACATTCAGGTGTCTTATACTTTGCTAATTGAATGCGTATTACGAATAAAACATTAACCACCGCATATAAAGTTATAAGTTTCAATCACGCGCGTGCGCATAATTATACCGACAAAGAATTTTAATTCATTTCACTGACATAATGACAAAATAAGTTTTATTGCTATATTATTTTCGTATTATTTCGCTTCAAGTAATATTCACGAAGAACCATAAATCCTCGAAATAATTCGTTGACAATTCTTTTTGTTTATACTATTGTCGTTTGGAATTCCTGATGAATATTTATAAGTTTATTAAAAACCATCTTGTTTGCCAAGTAAATTGAATTTCATTTGGTGACAAAAAGACTATATATTCGCAAATTTCGGTATTTTTAGTTGGACTTAAAACTACTCCGTCGTAATCAGAGCTCGACTAAAGTCATTGATTTCAGCGGCAAGCGTCGCTGCATATTTTAACAAACGCGAATTCTAATTAATGGAATGGAACAAAACAAGGAAACAATAATTCACAATAATTGGCTCAGGTTCTAGAATCGTTAAAATAATATGTCGTACATACTACATAGACGAATAATAATACTGTTGTATTATTATACATGCATCGGACTACGCAATAATTGACTTTGAACAATGCTAGCATACGAATATTGCGCTCTTTCACTGTTATCAGGACAGAAACAGTGTGGAAATAGTATACGAAAAAAAGTAATTATTGTAGGCGACAACTTGGCGGCACGGGGCGCGAAAAAATTTAAAAAAAACATTATAATATTATAATGTTATTATCTTAGCGGACGATTATCCGTTATTATTATTATTATTATTATTATTATTATTATTATTGCGTTAATTTTGGATTACTATAGCAAATACTATTTATAGGGTGATTCAACATATCTGATTTTCGGAACTTCTAAATATAGGTAGATACTTTATAAAAGCCGTAATATTTTCGAATATTTGAAATTGTTATGTAACATTTAACGGTATTGTCTCGTGACGTTACAAACTTTTGTCCTTTCAAATGAGAAAAACCCTTTATTAATTTAAATTATTTTTAAAAATATTTATCTATCTAAATCAAAATTCAAATGAGTAGTTTCCAAGTTATTAAAATGTTTAAGTATACTAAGTATATTAATCTTTAAAAATTATTTTACAAAAACATAAAATAGATATAATACTGAATTAAAAAAGGTTATCTACTGGATAATTTAAAGTAAAAAGAAGGGATGGGTTCTTATTTTAAAAACAAACAAAAATTTTTGCATCCTTTGACATCCCTTAAACAGCACAAACAATTTTAAATATCTACCTATTCGAAAATATTATCTTGAAGTATATTTAAAAATTCAAAAAATCAGACATTAAATAACTGAATTATTAACCAAAAAAAAAAAAAAGAGGGATTACCGATGAATGTACTTGGTTAATCATTCTGTACATAGTTACTGTTATACTTCGTTAAATACTTAATATTTATGTATGTATCTCTTGGTATAATACACTTGGCAATCGCACGCACAATATTATGTTGTATATCAGATACTCGTATGCGAACAGATCTAATCGTGTCGGACAAATGGAATCTTTTTGATTAAATTACTTTTGTTTCAAGGTACTTTTATTTGTGAAATGCGTTTCGTGTTTTAACCTTTGCTGCAGATATAGTATGCGGATAGTGATTTTTCAATTCTGATAATGTTTTTATAATATGATTCGCGCAGTAATCCTGTTCATCGCCTGTATGTTGCGCATTGGCTCACCGATCAGAAATACTATATCGATTGCAGAATACGTCCATTATTGTTTTCAAACTTTTCAGTGCGTAATATAAATCTAAAGTTCAAATTCGATTTATCTATAAATTTATAATCACAAAATTTTCATTTTTTTTTTTACATAATGTAATGTTATTAAATGAGGAATACTCTTATATACACATTATAATATATATTATATTATGTATTAATGTTTGTATTAATGTTTGTACCACATGCATTCGTATTCATCGAATGACTATGAGTATGTTCTACTACGACAAAAAATATGAGTAATTACGTTATAAATAAATAGTTCAATTAGAAAAATTGTAAGACTCACTCTCAAAAATTACATTACATTTATCTCGAAATCTCTCAACAACCGGTTATAATGCATAAAACTATCAAAATAAAATAATCTATAGATATAATAAGCATATGGGTATAAAAATTAACGATATTTTATTTTTTAATGTCTAAAAAACCTAGTTTTAAATAAATCAAAAACTATCAATTAAACTAGCAAGATATTTGAAAACTATATTAATATCACAATATGTTCTATCATATAAAAGATTTAAGATTATTTTGATTGAAATTAATGAAATTCATATTGATGCTGTCATGTATAATTCATATTAAATTTAATCTCCGAGAATATTATGTCAAAGTTGTTTAAGATTATGCTGTTGACATGTTATTGGTATACGTATTATATTGTCATCAAAAAGAAAAAATCTCGAGAAAATAATAAAAATTATTAAGCCAGTAAACTACCAATGTTACGGAATAATGAGCGTAATATAATATCGTAAATAGTTAACATCAAAAGATAAAAAAAAACCAGAAATAAAACATTTTTTTTTTTTGTAAAACTGATTAACGCGAAGAAAACTAATATTAAATAATATTATTTATATATAATATTAAATTTTCCAACAGCAGTCATGTTTATTTGCTTATTTATGGAACAATATAACAATATAATTATTACAATACATAGATACAACTGTATTGTATCTGATTCAACGTACAGTTTCGGATATATGCCGTGTATAATATAATTTTTTCACTAATAGTTTTGAAATTTTCAAAGGTATATGTGTTTGATCCACCGCCATCCCACCCCATCTAACTCCACCACATTCTCACCATTATACATAATACGTACATTAAAAATATTACATTTTTTGAATAACAACAAAATAAGAACATTAATTTAATCAAAAACCGTTTTTTTTTTTTTTTTTTTTTAATTTTGTTGTTACCGTTTTCAATTATTTAGGAAAATACTGGGAATGTTTTCACTTTTGACTATCCAAAGTATCTACTATATATTCACTTTCCTATCAGAAAATATATTTAAATTGAAAATTGAAGCATTTCTCCACAGTAAAAATTCTCTTCAGAAACATACACAAAAGAACTTAAATCATAATCAAATCAATACATTCATGGCTTCGGTAAAAATCTGAAATGCCGTGAGCTTGCCCGGTGAGTCTACCTGCATAACATATAGGGTTAAAACGGGGCTGAAAATAACGAATACCATCGCATATTATATAATATACGTATGTTGATATTAGTGCGACCGAACGTTTGTGTTATGCGTATTTATATATATATAAATATCCGTAAGTCGTGGGATTTCGTCGACTTTCACGTTCGAGCTGATAAGTCGCGTAAGACCGCTGTAACTATTGAGCTGTAATAAATCGCGCCGTAAGATCTCCGGCGCTCCGCTGCAGCGTCTCGGAGCGACGGAGTTCTTCCTATATAGTTTACGCGTGCCGCCGTGGCGTAAAACTTATAGGTGTGATTTTTTTATCGCCATCGACTAGACACCGGCGGAGGCAAGCGAAGACGAACGAGACGAGAGAAAATAACACAACAAAAAAAAAAAAACTAAAAAACTAAAAAACTAAACCCGGCAACGGACAGGCCTGGGCAGGCTGCGTATCACACTGGTGTAAGACGCATACGCGCGCGCACACACGAGGGCGCGGGCAGATATATTGGACGTCGTGGCTGCGAACGATTGACGGCCGACCGGAGCACAACTACTCAGCAGGCGATTTATTATCTGGCGGCGGCCGTGTGTTGACTTTTACCCGCTTTAACTGGGATTTGCCAGTCGCGCTGACGGAATAAGCCAATTGTTGCGGAGGTTTTGCACAGACCTAACCACCCCTCCCCCTCCCTCCCTTCCATCCCTCGACATCGCTCCCCCCCCTCCCGCCCGCTCGCCGGTACACGCATGTAGACACACGAGATCAGCGCGCTTATATACATGTATGCAATACGGCCGTGTCACCGTCCGCGCACGTACACTGACATGGACAGTCCTTAGTCGTGTCCAACAAGACCGCAATTATTATTCTCGTCCGCGAAAACTTTACGCCGGTCCGCGCAACGCACCCCCGTGGCCCGATCGCACACTTCCATCGGCGACCTTTGCGCTCGCTCGGACGGCAACAATAATATCATATCGAATGTTACAACGACGTACTGTGTGTGTGTGTGTGTGTGTGTGTGTGTGTGTGTGTGTGTGTGTGTGTTTAAGGAGAACGCGTCGAGGACCGCGTATTGTTGTGCCGTGTGTTATATACGTACCGACAGACTTTGTTTGATGACGATATTCCGAGATCGAACAATACTCTATTAATATAATAAGATAACGTGATCGACATTGGCGTAGATAGGTGTTTAGATCGTTGATGAAATGTACTAACTAATCGTGTATAGTATACATTATTGTTTTACAGTGAATTATAGTTAAGCATATGTTTATATATTTACAACTACCGATTGGCAGTCGATTAGATCGATTCATTCGTCTGATCGTGTACACGGAAAATCGTTTCGGTAAAATATTATATGTTCACTTGTATAATTTCATAATTAACTAGTGACTAAACAATTCGTGCACAAGACAATTATTGTACACTGGCCGAAATTTTGGTTTGAACTTTGAAATAGCCTTGTGCAAGGACAACACGTTATCTGTCGGTTGGGAAACTAAAACAAAATAAGACGGCTCTAAGTAATGCTGAAAAATTATCCTCTATTACCATTGTCGGGTTGTTTTGGCAAAGCATTTATTAAGATATCAGATATTTAATCTTTACTGATGGCTTGCTGTTTTATTTGTTGTTTGGAGTTGAACAAATCGGTCTCTGACAATTTAAAATTGGCTTTTACCGTCAGTTATAACGTTTGCAGGTATGTTGTTCGAGAAAATATATAAATATATTACAGATGTATGTGATTATTCCATCATTACTTGTTACATTGTTTCTATTTAATATTATCTATTGTAATAATTGAAAATTTTAGTTTATAAATTTATATTGCATTATTTAACATATGGTATGAGAGAGAAATGTATTGTAATTATATACAATTATATTAATTTATAAAAGAATAATGTCATTCATTGTACTTCAAATAATTTTTTACAAAATTTATATTTAACATGTTCAACGAGACCCATTAACTTCTTGATGAATAAACGAAAAAAATATGAGAAAAAATGTTGAAAAATAAAACTGTGTAAAAATTTAACTAGATTAATCGAGAAATAATATAGATGGTGGGGTGGTTTAAAAATAATTTTAAAAGCGTGTAGGTTATGACACAACAATTTCAAACAAATATATAACGATAACAAATGACTATACAATTTAATTTCCTCATGTTTCATACAATTATGTATTCATAATTCATCAAAAACTTTTAGAGTACCTTATAATATCAGTCATGAGCGCTGACGAACAAGACAACATGATACAATAATAGACATTTCTCACGATTTGGATAATTTTCATCTCAAAATATCATCGGTAATGAAATTTAAAACTATTAATGATATTTAATACACTGTTTCTGATATAAATAATTTGTAATATTTCAATATCGCAAAATCACACTTAGATTACTCGTGAATATAGCTCGAGACTGCCACATGTACTATAATACAATGTGATTACAAAATGTTTCTTGATTAAAGACGTTTTTGTTATTTTATTCAATAGTTACATTTTTCTAGAATTTAATTGAACTGAAACAAATAGTATCAATATATTATAAATATTATAATATTGTATCCTCAACACCCTTCGAGAACCATTCCCTACAATCCTTTTTTTGGTCCGTCGATTCATCAGTCGACAGTAATATTTATAAAGGAGGAAATGTTCGATTGATCAAAAATATACCAATATGAAATTAACTATACCGTTATAATGCCGCTCTATGATAATAATATATAATAAAAATCAACCTGAGATAGTAATCGCCTCGGATGTTAAACGTAAGGATTTTTACTCGATATATTTCTTGGCTCGCAACAGAACGTTGAAACTGCAGACACGGAATGGTCCAACCAAACTAACTCTGATATCCTTATTATACATTTTTTTCTGTTATCCCTGTAGGACTATTCACTAATACCGACACACGAATCTCGTGTACAAACTGCGGGCCAACACTCACATTTTCAACGCGTAATCTGAAAACATCTAGAATACAATTATTATTATAATACATATTATTATAGATATTATGAATATTCAAATGCGGTTTCAATTGATTTTACGTTAATTTTATGTTGCACTGTTGTAAATATTATTTTTGGGCTCATGTCATGTAATTCCGATTTAAATAAATAAATATGTAAAATAAAAATCACTATACGTATAGCATATAGAGTTTATTTATTTCCTTTTTAGTCAATTCCCCGGGGTTTAATTTAACCGACAAAAATAATAATAAAAGATAAATCAAACAAAAATATAGACACACACATAACGAACATATAATAATATAATATAATACCTATAGGTACACATACGCATATCCACAAATCATAATTATTTTTACTACTGGACAACATTGATCCAATTAGGCTGTGTTAATTTTCCGGTACGTTAGTTTTTCGTTTTTTCCATTGTTTTCCAATTCGTATTTATTATTATTCAACCCCCTAAAAAAAAACTCGTTAAAATTTTAAAATTTGTGTTTTATTTTAATAATAAATCGTTTGTATAGTCGGCACGGTTTTTTTCCACTTTGACACGAAAAAAATTAAATTACTACGGTACGTAGAAGCACAATGCATCCTTGAATAAACATTTATTATATATACTATATGTATATAAATGTTTGACCGTCGCTTGACGTTGTCCTTTTTTTGTTTACTCCTCCGTTGAATCTACTCCTATCGCCAACCGATGTTCGATTAGATGCTATGTCTGTAGGTGACTTAAACGTGTATACAAAACCAAAGGATACGCCAACCGCGGTCGGTGTTCTTTTGTCAATATCGTATACCACGCGTTCGGAAAAACCATCTGTCGTTTTATCTCTAGATACCGTGTACGTCACCGACAGTAAGAAATGTCGATAATTGATTTGAATTCTCAATGGTGATTTTTCGGTAAGACACGGACGAGATGTTTTATTTTTCCATTATAAACGTGAACGACACCAGATACTTGTCAAATACATTTTATCTTACCATATGCATTATACTTAGGTATACCATATTAATATAAAATAACTGTCTACAGATTAACTAGCGAAACGGACACCGAAAACTTATATAAAACCATAATTGTTAAGATATATTACGTATAGTATAGTACCTTTTTACTTTTAAAGTACAGTTCATTCCAACCGATAATTTTACAATGTGTGTATTTATTTTGTATTACGATAAGTAAATATATTTTAAAATTAAAAATACATTTTTTGTTGAATCTAAATCAGAAATTGTTTAATGTACTCAGAATCCGAAGAAATTTTAACTAAAAATATTGACGTAAATATATTAAAAAATTTAATAGCGATGGATCTGTGTGAAAATAATACATTATTATGTATGTATCTAAACTTTTAATGATTCTAACATTTCTATGAGTTCATGCAATGTATATAATATTATAATATGATCAAGACCAATACAATATACAACAATTTATTAGTATTTAACATATATCTCTTACAAAAGTTCAATACTATAATATTATGTCTATATACACTATGATATTTAATTATTTTTTAGTTATCCCATAAAAAATTAATAAGAAACAATGTATTTTATCTGAAATCAGTACAACATTATTAATTTATGTAAATTTATAAAGCAGTTATTAGAAAATTATTGTACAATATACATTATCTATGCAGTTATATTTTAAATCGATAATCGGTTTTTTTTCTATCGACGTTATAACCACTAAAATCATACAGTGTGGAATAGTGTTTTATTAAATTCAACACGATTGTTGTCAAATGCAGATGCTGATGCGTGTGACGGAATAAAATAAAAATAATTATTCCCTTTTAAAACGAATTATAAATGTACACTTAAACAGGTGCAACAGATGACCCTGCCATGCGATTGCGTTTTTACGGACCAATGAACTAATATACTCGCGTGTGTACGTATAAAGATAATTTATTTTAAACGTATTTGACTTTGTTACTTTAACTGTTATTTAAGCGTACTGATGGAATTGATAATTTACATTTAATCAAAAATTTATCTACTTTCTTCAATTTTAGGAATAATTATTACATATCATTTTAACAATGTAATTATTTATTCACATGCCTTTTTAATACTGAACAAAAACCTTGAAAAAAGTTGCTTCGTATTGTACAATTTTCATTAATTAGTTAAAATGTTTAACGAATATTGATATAGTTAATTTTTAGTTCAAAAAATGTAAGACATATAATTTATGTTAAAAATACACTAACTACCAAGTATTATGGATAAATCTGTAGATACTCCTTTCGAATAAATACTTAAATGAAAGTTAAAATCGATCAATAAATCAACGGGGTTTCATACTTATTATGTAAAACACATTTATTGAATTGATTCAATAATATATAATTAGTGTTGGTAGATTTTCAATAGTAAAATAAACACATTTGATTACGAGCGTTACATTTAGGGAAACACTAAATTGTACCAAATATTAAAATATTCTAATAAAATTGTATCTACATACTATTATTAATCATATTAATCATTATTTCTTCTTTAATGAATTTAAAAAAAACTCTAATATACCTTCATATCATATTTTGTTCTCTCAATGATGAATTAAATAATTAAAATATATAAGAACGTGTACACAGTAAGACCTTTGTTTGGACGTGTATATATTTTCACAGTATCTAAAGGGTTAAGAAATATTACGTCATATAATTGTCGCTAATAATAATGGTAAACAGTGACATAAACGCGAACGCAAGAAAACATTCACCGCCCTCGATTCAATACATTCCAATCCATCGTGTCAGTACCAAATGCGATAATAATAATAAAATATTTATTTATATTGTAAACCTATTGAAGGATAATAAATAACAATAGTAAACAATAACTTTTACAAATAAAGGTATTATCGACTCGTAAGTTGTTGACCAAGGCTTTTTGTTTTCAATTTTCGGGTTTGATGTTGTATTATATAAAATCTTTGGAAAGCCAGAAGTATTTCATCAAAGTTTATTATTTATTATTGCACTATTTTACCGTAATGATCTTAAAATTGGCGTATGTATATAAAACGTTAAAATACCTTCGACGGCCAGCGTGTTGTAAGTCGATTTGATTGTTTTAATAGAATTACGCTCAGGTCTTGAGGTTTTTTTTTTATCGCGCCCAATGTCACCTACATGGGATGTTGGATTTTCATCGTCGAATCGTTATTGAACGTCTATTTGATCGAGTAAATTGTATCATAGTATTGTTATCACATTGTTTTTAGACGGTTATCGTATAATCAGAAGTGCAGCGCGCATGCACCACGTGATATAGAAATAGAATTATCCTACTATTACGGCCTACGGTGGGAGGAGATGAATAAGGAGGAGAGAAGTCGCCGCGTCGACGCGAAATAATTATTGAATCTCAAACAGAAGGACTTGATCCCTTCTGGCATCGTGAGTATTAATATAATGCGCTGCGAAAACCGCTATGGTGGCAGCGGCACCGTCGTCGTTGTCGTCGTCGTCGTCATCGAGGATACGCTGGAATAAATTATCATATTTTGATTGCATTAATTAAAATTACCAGCGTCCTCTATATTATATATGTGTGTGTGTGTATATATATATATATATGATACACGTGCATAGTCGTGGTAGTAGTAATCGTAGTTTATACCTCGCGGACAAACATCGTACAAATTATTCATCGTGTATTCGTCTGTAAAACCGACGTTGAACTGTGAGCGTAAAACATACACCCACACAATTACATACGTATACGTATTATATTATTGTAATATCGAATCAAAGTGTAATACACGCATGCACACTACTACTATACTTGAAGTATGTATATAATTGTTTTTGGTTCACATTATTAACACCTCCGCGAGAGACGTGTTTAAAACCTCGTCAAACGTGAGTGATTAGTGCGTTTAATGGTGGCGACGGATTACGGAACAAAAAAAGAACCGTTCACGTCACCTTATTATTAATATATTATTATTACCTATTATGAATTAATAATTATTGTTATCGTACCAAACAACCCCCACACGAATTGGGTGAAAACGGTTTTACGTGATTTTTGTAAACCGCTGTCGAATATATTATTTATAATTATGAAAATGCCACTTATTGTTTTATTATATTATATATAACGACTTTATAATATTATTACAAGAATGGTCAATTATTGCGGCTCTTGCCGTAGTCATATTATATAGATTAAAGTTTAAGGCGTATAATATAATCTTTTATAAAATCAAAGTATAGTTATTACTATGAATTTATATTTTTTTGGTATATATTTACAAAAATGTATTTATAAACATTTTGGCTCTTATTGATATGATTGTATTTATCTATGAGACTCGTAAACATATTCATGTTGGCCA
The DNA here is from genome assembly GCA_036289425.1 of Rhopalosiphum nymphaeae. Lineage (NCBI taxonomy): Eukaryota > Metazoa > Arthropoda > Insecta > Hemiptera > Aphididae > Rhopalosiphum > Rhopalosiphum nymphaeae. Next base: position 4,417,374 of record JAZAQC010000021.1, on the reverse strand, counting down.
CTCCTATTATACTGTAACATTGAAAATAAATGTGTGAAAAAATTTTAAATTCAGACAGGGATATATTATGCTCAAGAGGACGCTATAGCCGCATGTGCTGTCTGTTGTCTCTGTCTTACTAACGTACATCATAACAAATTTTCGTTTAGCAGAACACATTTTGTGATGCTAGCTTTAATATTAGATTAAATTTACTTAAGCATTATCAAATTTAAAGGTAAGAACATTATCTATGTATGCTTTTATTGATGATGTTATCATTTTAAAGTAAGTTATAGCTATGTAAAATATTACAACTTTAAAATGTTCATAACTCACTTTAAAATTATAATATCGATAAAAAAGCATATGTTATTTTCTGGATAAATTATTACCTTTAAATTTTAAAATAGGTAAATTTACTCTAATATTAAAGCTAACATCATAAAAGTGTTATGTATGCTGAACGAAAATTTGTTATGGTGACATACACTATCACAAACATTTAGTAAGATAGAGACAACACATTCGGGTATGGCATCCACTTAATTCTACGGGAGTGATGGGGAGGAGTTTTAAAAACGGCGAAAGTCTAGTGAACAAGACACGTATAATGTAATAAAATTATTATGTTCGATGTAACGAATTACGGGTAAAAAGATCCCGGCCACTACCATCGGGTTGATTTTAATACAATCCATTTTTTATAAAACTTTGATTACTATCCACTTAATATATTACTAGGAAATAGTCTTAGTACAGCGGGTTACCATTAAATTCTGCAATAGTGGGGGAGCGGTCTGTACCGAATTTTAACTGGCGATGGTGGTACTCGACATACACTGGTCGTCTTATCCCATTTGGCTCCGTGATATTGATTTTTCACACAATTTACATATTAGAGACCAATATTGTTTAAGAATATTATTGTTCGATATATCTAAAATTGCTTTGTATCCTGGGTTTTAAGGGATCATTTTTTTTCCTTTAAACACTATACTTTGATCTAGAAACAAATTGAATTTGAGCTACTCAGTGTTCAGAGAACCATAGGGACCTATTGATCGCACTAACGAACAAAATAAAAATAATAATAAATAAAATTGTGTTATTTTAATATATCGATACAAATAAAATACACATTTATAATAATTGGTAGTACTATAATTTGATTTATAAACAAAATTAAGATATATTAATGTTAAATAAATTTTTATTTCAGATTTCGAGAAAAAATATGAATTATTTGAGTTGTGTATGTTTACTGTTTTGTATATCTCTAAATTATCATATAATATTTTATGACAAGAATGATTAAAACATAAAAACTATTCTAAGAATATTTCGGTTTACTCTTGCTCACTCCCGTACTTTTTGTTTGCAGCTTTTCATGGTTCTACTTAAAGCTTTCTCAATAAATTAGCCGTTTACAGGGAAAACTTATTTTCAGTATATTTTAATATCAACTCTAACGAGAAGGTGTGAACGTTTTAGAGTATTTTTTTTTTTACCGTTCTGAGAATCACATTCGCGCATAAAACTTGTCGGTATCAGCGTAAATTTTTCGAACAACCATCGATCTCGATGATATTTCTGCACCGTCTGTTTATAAACCGTTTACGTCCGGCCGTTGTTTTATCTCTGGTAATAATCCCGAGCAACGAGTTTTCGCAATACGCCATGCGCGATAAGTACCAAGCGCCTGCGACTCGAAATCTATATTATATTATACACTTTACGTTTGAAATTCGAAACATTCGTGCCGCGCGTCCTTCTTTAGTGGGCACGTCGTTTTGAAATGCGATCTCTGCAATATACGGAAATTTATGATCGTTGATAATGTTATATACATAAATTGTACGCATATCTAATATCTATGTGTGCTATCGAATACACGTGGTATACATTTATAATGTATATAATATTATAAGTGTATGTGTAAATGTACACGATAGACCGAGTGTATTTTGGTTTTTTAAATTCAAAAGTCGACAACGATCACTGTTTCTTTTTTTCTTATTTTTATTTACATTCTACCATATGTCCGTTCATTAAATGTTTTATTTTTTTTATATATCACATACGAATCACTAGATATATATATTTTAAATATGAAATTTTTAAACAGTGTAGTTACCACATTTATATTAATTACACAGAAAATTGAACATCGCAAGTCGCTTGCTCCCAAAAACTAAAGAATGCACCTCATAATATATACATGTTCCTAAGACGGAAATAAAGGTGCCATTATATATTATTAAAATCATTATTTTCATTAAGCCAATACAATGTTGTGTTATAAAATAATCACGCTAAATTTTAATTACAAAAATGTTCAGGTTCTTAACGCAAATTATTTATATGAACTATTTTTTGTTTTTTTTTTTTTTTTGATACTTGGGTATTAAATCAATGAATTGGTTATTTCTATAATAAAACGTTTGATCGAAACATTATTTTTATTAAATTAATCGATTGACGCACACAACGAATAACGATTATCATTAATAAACTTTGCGGTTGCATTCGACAAATCCATTATATACAGGTTGAACATAAATTGGTTATAGTTGTGATCACACTAATAACACCTCTATAATTACAACATTCTGTTTAGCAAGTTAACCACCTTGGGTAACATTTTAGAGTACCCTAATTTCATTGGGTATGAATAAACCTATTCATGCATTTTCGAACACGGTCACAATCGATGATGATACACTTTGTGGATAACTAGTGTGTATTTCGATGTTATTAAACTTTCAATAAACAAACTTATATTGTACAACTAAACATCAGAAGGAGCATTAAAAGTTTCTCAATATATTATAATTTGGTTATTATTATTCTTGTGTTAGATAAGTACGTGTTACGAAAAAAAAGTCAATAATATTTAATACTCAGTTCCTTTAGTGTATTTTTAGATACCTACCTACATGTATAATTCAAAATTTTTTTGGTTTTTCAGTGAATAGATACGAAATTTGTAGCTTAAAATCATATGTGTATTTAAGAACAAATATGTATCGTGTTAGGTACATCCCCTCTCCATATTTAGTTACAAGTACATATTGAGTTTATTTTTTTGTACAGGTTGTTTTACAATGATGGAGTATACATTATTTTTATATTTTTTGTGTTTTTTGGAAAACATTATTTTACATTAATTATTTAAAATATTTATAAAGAACATCCGTGCATAAATCAAACATAGATGTAGGTATACCCGTATACCTTAAACGAGCTAGTTCACGATGCTGCATTTTTTTATGGCACATTCAATTATCTTACAGAAATAATTCAAAACTCATTTGGTGAATTATTTTATATAATTTTTAGTTATTCAGTTATTGTAAGAGTGTAAGAGTAACTAAGGCGAATCGTATAGTTTTACGAAATACTATAATTACATACGAAATCTAATTTATTAATTAATTAGAGTCTAGTTTACCTAATCTGTATAAACACCTTGCTAAGAAATATATTCCCTAGTGTTGTGGTAATAATCTTAATCATCTAATCAATTAGATATATATTTATATTATTTATAATATTATAATTAAATTATAAATAATCCTGAATTGGTTTATCAAGCTAATCATGTTATACGTATTTTGTTTTGAAAACATTACCAATATTGATATTTTCATTAGCCGATTAAAAATAATACTCTTCCGTGCAATACTAGAAATTATATTATGTAGAGTTTTTGTATAATGATTTTATAGGATTTTGTTCGAGGCTTGAAATTCGTTTTTGCGCGCAGAACATTACATAAATATCCTTACTGAGGTCTTATTTCATATGTATATTTATATACAATACATATAGTTTAATTTGACGTGTTTTTATTTTATTTTCGATTGAAAGCAATAAGATTGGATTAAAATATCCTTTACATTATTATTATTAAGTCTGATAATGTTCTTTTATACCACCGAAACGTGCTATTCTACGTATACCCAAGGAGTTTACGATTTGTTAATATATAAATGGATGAACTAGTCTCATAACCGTTAGTCAGAGTTTTTGTCTTTTTCGTCCTTGAAGATATTTGATACCACTATTCCTATACATATTATATTATATATTTTGTTGAATCGGTGTTGCAGTTTTAATAGAATTTTATCTTTTACGAAAGTTCGACATTACGCATTTCGATTTAATTAAGCATTCTGCTTTTAGTCTATTAATTACACTGCAAGTTTTTCTCACTGAACACTTTTGAGTGTATAATCTTAATGACGCGGTTTAAAAAATGGATGTGCATTATAATTAATTTTATCTGAACCTTAGATACTATGTAATATCAGTTTAATTAAAATATATAACATTTCTGAACTTAAAAATACAAATAAATGATTTAATATTCCAATTGTTATACCTATAGTGTTATGATTCATTGCAATAGTTAAATTAAAATATTCGTATATATGCATACTGCATATAGATATTTTTATGGCAGTTTTTATCGTCATGTATGACGATTGTATTGTACTTCAGCCATTGCCTGTTTTAAATTATTTATCCTATACACATTAAACATTAAACCTTTTGGCATTCATATTCTATTTTAAGGTTTTTTTAAACACTGCGCCTGGCCATTAAAATTGTTTTTATTTTTTCCACAATTAATATAAAACAAATCAAAAGTATATAACAATATTGAATCTAAGTAATCTTATGTTTTTAGTAGTGGTAAAGTTTTGTAGCTATTCACAAACAAAGTCTTTTGTTAGCCAAGATTAATAGACATGAGCTACAGTTTGAATGTTTTGGTGTGTTTGTCATTTTGATACGATGTGAGTATGGGAGTGATTGGGTTCCCAGTGACCTCATATATGCATGGTAGAACTTTGATCGATTAAAGGGTGTATATTTTTTTTAGCTTATGATAGAGGTGACACGTAATACAATTCAGTCCATAGAATAAAAGAAAAAAAAGAAATTTTAAAGTTTTTTGCTTACATGGTTAGATAGCTTTTTTATTTTATATTTTTCCATGTTTTGCATTTGTTCTTCGTAAAAACTATAATGACTATAATGTTTTATGTAATACATAAATAAATACATCTATTGTGTTTTAAAAAAAATCGTTTATAATTTCTAATGTGGCCTTAACAATGAAAAAAATACAAACAACGTGTGGCAGACACGGGTCTGCAATATATTATCATCGATATAATTAATCCTGAATTTCCACATAATGTCCAAGGCCGAGACATTATTCACATTTTCGTATAATATTAGGCTGTGCGTATAATAATTAAATTTTGAAAATATAATAACGAATAAAACATGTATAAGATCAGACAAAATGTGAAAATAATTTTGAAATATTGAATATTTATTTTGTTTAATAAAAGTTGTGATGATATTACAAACTATTATTTCTAAATTTAAAATATTTAGAAAGTCAATTTTATTTTATATTTTTAAACTTATCTGATTTAGTTTGTATAATTTGAATATTATATTCTGAAATATGAAAATGCTTTAAGCAAATTTTTTCACCTGTGAACATACTGACTGCTTTATTTAAGAATAAAAACAAGTAAATCAGCCAGTAATTAAATATATAAGCAAAGCAACTTTGTATAAATGTTCGCTAGTACACAAAATTATCGAACCTATATAATTGTATCCAATTTTTAAATTAGTAATATTGGTTTCAATTGTTATAACTAATTCTTCATAAATACTCATAAATTTATTATAAAATATAAATATAATATTTTATTTTATAATTGTACAACATAATTTATTAAAATAATATATTAAAAATAGTAGGTAATCATGTTTTTTCGTCAGAGTCCTCGCATAACAATAATATCCTTGTTAAAATTCCAAAATAAAAGTATTGTAATTCCGACTTGAAGCATTGTGGTCTATTCATTATTATTAATGATAAATAGCCGAATGACATTTACTTATTGCGCTTTGACATAATTCATACAGTAAATTGTAAACAATACAGATGAAAGAACAAGATCGTTCGAAATTATATTATTAGCCAATAAAACAGATTTATAAAGTTTTAGCAGTAATGCGATTGCCTGTTTGAATTAAAAGTAACAATACAATTGTACTTGATATATATATATATATTTTACATTATATCCATATTAGTATTATATATAATGTGTATGTTAATTATTATAACATTAATAATAATAGCCAAACGATTAAATATATTTGATAAGATAATGAAAAGTTAATTTAAAATTATTTAAAAAATTATTAAGAGATAGAACGAGAGTTTAAACGTTTTAAAGAAAAGTTTTAAAAATAATTTAATATATTATGTGATTAGTTTTGTAAATTAATATGACCATAATATATGACAATAGTTTTCATTTGTTAATTTATTTTGTAATTTTAAACTCAATAATTCAATGATTTATATGTTATATTATACTTGTAAATGTTAACTGTAATTAAAAGTTTTCGTTTAAAATGTTATTTTTTTATTATTTATTTCATATCAATTATACGTAAAAATAAAAAAAGTAAATACGAGTACATAGATTGATAATAATTGTCTACGCTCTGTAAACATCGATTGTGTTGAGGGTGTGTTGAGGGTAGAGAGTTAACTATTCTATAATATACTGACAATTAATATATGATTAGATATAGATACAAGAACAAATAAAATAAAACAAGATCTGAATTTTTCATTAATAAATCCACATTAATTAATTTAGAAACATAAAAAACCATATAATAACTGCAATTTTGGTATTTGAATTTTTTTAGATAATTTTTTTTATATATAATAAAATAAAATAAGTAGGACCGAGGTAGTCCACGAATTTTTGATCGAATAATTTTTTGAAATAAATTACTTTAGCATCATAAGCAATGGATTTTCTTTTATTTACCGCTTTATTTAAACTTATCCAGTTTTTTAAGTTATTTACTATCCATAAAATCGCAATTTTTTTCAACAATAAATCCACTAGTAGTATATATTAAATGATTTTACATTTTTACTGGTCGAGTTTTCAAAAGAAGATTTATGTAAAACATATACAAACTATTTTTCTTTGATGTATTAATGTTGTGGTTTCAGAGAGCTTTAACTGAAAGACCCCCAGTTACAGAACCCCTAATAGATTAAACGTATGAAAAATAACGAGTCAACGTTTCAAAATAAAATTGATAAGTATTTCAGTTCACCATTAAAGCTTCTTGAAAATAATTTATTGGTACTAACTATATAGTAATCCGAGTTGTTAGTCATAATTTGATCTTGCAATAAAATAACAAGATATCTTTAATGTCTATACCTAGTGTTTACATATTATATAATTTGATTTAACACTGAAAGTATATTTAAATTATATATTAATATAATAATTATACATATAATAAAAATAGGGTTTTACATTGTAAAAATTGGCTTACTAAATTTTGTCGAACTTCAATTAATTTTTGTTATAAGAAGATAATATGATAATGTTACCGATTTCAATCGTCGAAAAACAAAATCACGATATTTCAATAATTTCTATTTCGTTTTTTTATGAACTCATAATATACGTTTAATATAGAGCTTGGATTGAGCAAGTAAACTGGGATCCATAATATTATTGTAATATATTTAATGCAAAAAACATACTAAAATACCGTACGACTTGCACTTAGCGTAAGGGGATATGTAAGGAATTACGTATGATTGATGAGCTATTCAAACTAGGCAATCATATCATACATGTAAGTATATACGACAAATAAAGCGCAGATGAATAATTTATTATTATTATATAATTATTGTTTTGAAACAACTAAGTGATAATACAAAAGGAAGGTGTTGGGCAGTGATGAATTGTATAGATTTGTCTTTCATATTTTTGTACGCAACATAATTAAGAAATAAATAATTAATAACAATAATAATAATACTATACACGATAATCGGATCAAAGTCCTTTAGGAATATCGTTTTTCGTTCAATTTGTAAAAAATGATAATATGAAAGTACTGCTAACCGTTTGTGTAATAAAACACATTCTAAAAGTTTTGTCAGTACAAAACATTTGCCACTCGGCGAAGCAGCCGCTTTAACCACCCTCCCGTCATACTTTGGACGTCACTACTATACTTCGAGTGATACGATGGAATTTGTGCACACGAACTTCAAACATAAAAAGACGAAGGAACTAATATTATATATTTTATTCGATAAAATCGCCCGCATTTTCTTTCGCTCTCAATATACATATACTACTACGTTATAACGATATGATAATTATTAATTTTTTAATACGACGTTTAGAAAATAACAGCGTCGTAGCAGTCGTACATTGAGTACCTGCTACAACCTATTATTTAGAGTTACAGACGTGATTTATTAATTTCGTTTGTTTTTTGTCGCTCTACCATATCCGTCTTCTTATAGCATTCACCCCAGACCCTGCGCCCCCCTCCCAGCGCACCAGTCAAAACTCACATAGTATGACGTGACTCCTATCATACAACACGCGTCTCTCGCCTCACCGCCGTGTATTATTCGCGTGTGTCAACAATCATAATTCAACTTCTCTCCCACCTTTCCCCCTGCTCATCTCCGTCTAATAATATAATATATTATTATCGCTAGCACGTCTCTTCGTGGCATCAATCTCATTCTCTTCTTCTTCGCTTTTATCATCTCGTCTGTTTTTCCGGTTAGGCATTTCAAATTTTAAACAAAAAATATAAACACAACAAGGGACTGCGGTGACGATTCTCCGAGCATCGCACCGTGCAAATTCACATAATATATGCATTATATTCCGTGGTCATTACACGACAAACGTTTTAACTCTGTCTGCGCCACCGTGACTGTTACACTGCTGTTATAATACACGACCGATGTTGTAGGTATTGTTGTTGTTGCCGTTGTTGTTGGCCGTGTACCGCGAAACCGTCTACGTGCAATGTAACATTATTATTATCATTTCACCGTACGAAATATACGCGGTCTTCTCGTTATAACAGACTGCCATTTCGCCGTAGTGTCGACATGTCGTGTCTTCTCGGGACGCATTTCGTATAAAATATCACCCCGTCGTCGGGGGGTGGAATTATAAAAAAAGGAATAAAAAAAACACGAGAGCACCGCCGCGGTCATCACGAGAATAATGATAATTTAACACGATATAATATATTATAATAACGTACCACGAATATATATATATATATATATAATAATAACATGACAGCGGCATGGAAATGTTTGCACGTAGAGTTCGCGCGGCGGCGGTGGCGTCGTTTGTAATAAGCCGCCGGGGTTTTAATTACCTCACAAAGTCTATACGCAGTGTATGCGGAGGAAAAAGTTTTTTCAATTTTTTTGTTATTTTTTTGTTTTATTTTATTTTTTTTTTTGTTTTTCCGTAGTAAAACTCGCTCTGACACTGCCGCCACGTGCTGTTTTATTAAATTATAATAATATGTGTATACATCGTATAAACCAAACTCGTGAATGTTTTATTTTACTGCGATCACGTTCGACTCCACTGATACCGTAAACATTACAGCCTGCCTCCGCGCGTGCAGTTTATTCGCGGTTAACCGCGAGTCGCGTACTATTTGCAGTGCCGCCTTTGCTCTGCTGCGATGACTGTGTGTACGGACACAATAATATTCCCGCGGTGCGTCAAAACGACTTTCTATTATATTGAATATTTCGTAGGTCGTCGAATATAATAGTATATGAATGTGTGAAAACGACGTCAACCAGCAAACGGGACGGTGAAAAAGAATGATAATAATAAAGCGCATCTTACGAGGACGACGGTTTTTGCCAATCGAACAGGATGAAGTCGGAAAAAATGAAAAAAATACGATATGATTGAATTACTATGGCATGGTAGTGCGCCATGTGGGGAAAGTACGTTGATGAAAAGCCGTCGTTGTCGAGTTGAAACGACAAATTGTTTTCATTCCGTTGCTGTTTATACTATACGGGTCTTTGTTGTTTAATTAAAAGGCTCTTGCAGGTGACATTTTTTTTCAAAATCTAGTTTTTATTTTTTTCTGTTGTATAATATTAATAATTAAAATATTTTCTTTAAAACATAACAGTTTCTATTAATTTTTTAATATGATAGCTCAAAAAATCTACTAAGCGATAATGCACATCTGAATTTTTTTTTCTATATAATAAAATGTATTTGTAGTAACTTATTAGTATCGAAATCTGAATGCCGTCACAGTATATTATTACAAAATTATAGGTACTCATAATTTTATATTAAGAGATAGACATAAGCTAACGGTGATATATAAAGTAAAACAGTAATATATTATTTTGAATTGTCGAAGAAAAAATAATTAAAAATAGTGTTTTCCATTTAAAATCTCAAACAATTTATTTCAACGACACTTAATATAAGATAGTAACTTTGAAAATCACTCAAAAACTTTTAAGACTTTAAATATTCTTTGACACAAGTCATTTATAGACATTTTAAGTAAAAAGAAAAATTTCAAAGTCTTAAATTAATATAATATTATAATTATTATACTAAATTACATTGCACAAGCATAATTATTTTTTAATACATTTAGTGGAACTATATTTACAATTATTAAAATGGTTAAAATAAAACTACTTACATAAAAAAAAAATTTACAAAAATGTTAAAAATGTTGTTTTATGTCAATAAACACACAAAAACATTGTTTGTTTAATCATTTTCAGTTGTATGTAGGAAATATAAGCTATATGAAATATTATTCATCAATTAAAATTATAAATAATATATTATCTAATTATAGTCAAATTTACGTCATATAAATGAGCCAAATAATTTTATAAAGTATTTAGTATACAAATAGCTTTGTATTTAATTTTGCATTGATTGAACACAAATTTAAAATCTATGACCTAGATAAATAATCGATATAATATCATGTAGGAGATATAGATATTTTTTGAGCACTTTTATTTTCTCATAAATAAATACACCTATTGTTTGAACGATACCCAATAAGTAAAATTTGTTATATAAATTAAAGTGAAAAAAAATTTAAGAGAATAAACTAATAATTGCTAATGGTCATGCTCAATAAAGAATAACTTTTTTCTAAAAAATATAATTAATTTAGAAAAAGTAATGAGTTATGTTTAGTAAATTTACACTTTACGCCTCAGCGATTCTCAAATTGTTACTGCTCATGACGCCCTTCCACAATTCATAACATGACTATCATAAAAAAATAGATAAAATAAAATAAAACAGAAAATATTAAAATAGATATTATGAAAATATTTTTTATTTGATTATAATTATACGAGAACATAATTTATAAATTGTATTTAGTCTTTATACATAATACATATATATATATATATATATATTTATTGGTATATACTAAATTAATGGGAAGGATGACCTTGTATATCACTGCATATATTTTTTTAATCTCGAAATCAAACTGGATACAAGCCACTTTCATTTCCTTTTCTACGTCGTTTTTTGTTCGATACTTACTTTTAATCACAGTGACCGCCGAAAATCCAGCTTCACACAGATAAGAAGTCTAAAATAGGATTAAAATTCGTTGAGCATTATCACTTAGAAGAGGATATTTATCCTTTATTGAGATCCAAAATTCGGTCAATTCCATATTACCAAATTGCATTTGCAAACTATTGTTGCAAGACAACTCGATAAGACTTTCTTCTTCAGTAGAATTAAAAACAGATGGAGTAATGAAGTTGAACGAATCCTGAATCCATACAAATTTATTGATGTTTTAATTTTGAAAATATTTGTCAAACCAAATGATAAGTCGTTAGGTTAACCTAATCTCATCGTCGCACGGTTTATTTTTAGACAATATGAAATTCTAAGGCAGGGCGGCGCCGCACCTCTGTGAAATGCACCACAGCGCCGTGGCGTACATTTTGGGAACCACTGCCTAACGGTTTATATCATTGTATTTCTATTAGATACATTTACAGTCTTATCATACATAACATCATTATATATGATTCATAATTAATTAAATAATTGTTAAAGATTTAATCAGTACATATAAGTTAATAATCAGTATCTATGGCTGTTTTTGTAAAATTTACGAATTGACATAAGTTTTGACTGACATATGCCTAGTTTAACAATACAAACTACGGGATTTTCTAAGTCAAGCTAAAATGTTACAAGTATTTCGAAGGATTAAAACTTAATTGAAAAAAAAAGATGAGGAATCAAAATGTATTTATTATAGTAATTGCAAAACGTATATAGTTTTTCACTAATATTTAACAGTAATTATTATGAAAAAATCACTAATATAAAATATTCAAAAGTACTAGATATCTGGGAGTTTAAAAAAAAAATAATAAGATCACGATGTGAATCGATCGCTCGTACCAGGTAAGCCACACAGCCGTCCATTCAAAACATCCATATTTATACGCGATCAAATATTCGTCTGACATATTTGGTCGGTGGAGTATAGTTTGTTTGAAAGCGGGAGGGGGGAGGTTTTGTTTATTCCAATGCCCGTTATATTTGAAAATTCTCCTTATTCACATAAAAACAGAGCATAATAACTTCGGGTAAACGGTTATAACAATTATACGATAGATCTCGGAAAAACTGTTGCAGTAATTCAATATACCGAAGCACACCGATAAGAGAAAGAATGAAAATTACACGACTAAAAATAGTACACGGTTGTAGTATTATCGACTGTAATAGGAGGATTGGTTGACGTGACGGATTCGTGTAGTCGGACTTAAATCCATGACGTGGAATATTATGCGGAGTGTCTGCTCTGCTCTGCGTATAAGACTTATTAGATATTTGGATTAATAAACATGACGTTACACAAACACAATATATTATATTATGTAGTGCTTAGCGTGAAGTACAAAAACAGAATGTCGTAACGATTTGCTTGTCGGAAGCTATAGTGTTATGACGTCAGTACTTAAAAGTTTTAATACTCCACGTTATCACGGCCACGACAAGCGAACGAACAGCTAACCGATCGGCTGACTATGCGAATGAAACGAACCGTATTATACATGTATATAATAGAATATGAAACTCATGTGAAATGTTGACGGGCGAATAGCTGACAGTAATTATTTATACGATATACACACGCCTATGCGCGCGTAAAGCGTAAACTATACATCGAACGAGTTTTTATTTTTTTGATAAAAAATAATTTAACACAAAATCATCGTGGTTACGCTGTAATCGCAGACAAAGTCGTACGTTATTCGAAAAACAAACAAGAATACAAAACGAGCCGGTATAATTATAATAATATTATTATTATTGCGACATTATAAATAACTGTACTACTGTAGCCCACTGCGTTTTGTGCGGCTGTGTATCGTTATACAGCGTAATCGTCGCGATACAATCGAACTACTAAATCCCATTCCGCGCGAATCGCACGTCATTATATGTATCTGTTGGTGTGTATACGCACATAACTCGGTCGAAAATGAAATCGTTTTCGATCTTGTGTTTTGTCGGCGCAGTAGTCCGCCGACCGTCCCGCCTCGTCTTGCCGAATCGCAGGAATTCGCGGCCATAAAATGAATGATAACAATAACTCCGCTCGGCGCCGCCGCCACTGCGCTATATACGATATATTATATATTTTGTATGCACACAAACAAATACTCGCACGGTATCTTCGATTCGCCTTCCCTCCCCAGACCGCGTCATAAACGAGCGCGACCGCGTATTGCACACACACACACACACACACACACACACATACGCGTATATTATTACGTAATATATAAGGTATACGACGCGTCGTGCGTTTGTCTCTCGAGATGACGACGACGGCCATGATAATAATAGTATACGCCGCAGTTGTTTATATAGTATACAAGTGTGTCACGCGTCCCGCGGGAAGGAATGCGCGCTCGGCGGTATCCGAAGACGGCGACTTAGTGGCAGCGGGGCCCGCGCAACGAAAATGCGAACGATTTCCGATTGCGCGTCGAAACGGCTGTATGAAGAGGGTCCGTGCGGCGGCGGCGCTGTTATCGGTATTTTTTTTTCCTTTCGCAGGACCGCGGCGAACACCGGCCCCGTCCCCGGAAACCCGTACGATATCACCACCGGCCGCGGTATCTCCGGCACGTTATTGCTTCCGCGCAATTCTTTCGGCGTGTCTCTGCCGCGTAACCCCCTCCCCGCCACACGCCCACACCGATGACGGGTCGTGTCGTACAATAGTACGATATAGCCGTTAGGCGCACGCGGCGGTGGCGGTGGTGCACGTATTATATAAATATATCATATTATATAATATGTTATTTAAAGAGCGTCGCGTTTTAATTCAAACTACTCTGTTTGCGGCGCTTAATCGCAAAAGCAATTAACGGCGACGCGACGTAAACTTGTGTACCTTTACGTGCGGCGCTATCCGATCAAATAATGCGCGGATTGTGACGAATTGTTGTTGTAGTTGTTGTTGTTGTTGTTGTTTAATAGAAATTGACGCACCGCGAGATTTCCAGTCGCGTCTTCTGCACCGCAGGCGGACCGTTTTGCACGTCCGCGGCAAACCGTTTAAAAGTTGAAAAGTTATTTAAAGCGCGACTCGCGCACGCGACTTGTAATCGTCTTTGAAATAACCGTGAATTATGTCGTTCGCGCGAAATATAAGTAAATTGTAACGGAAAAAAATGTTTATGTTTTATGTTTAAACGTGTACACCGCGAGTATCGTTATTTTTTTTAATCTAAACGATTTTACATTGATTGTAAAATATTTTTAATTCGAGTGCAATAGTGTCAGGTTGATATTTTCTCTAGTAGAATACTCATGCACAATATGTTGTATTATTTTTGATATTTTATTTCATGAATTTCTACAGAGATATAATTAGGTACATTGAAATCCCTACGCGCGCAACTCGTTTTTTTAACAATTATTAAACCATAACTGTATACCAACGATAAATATATTGGAATAAATCCTTATAGACAGTATAAAGCACATGAGATGGTATATTATAGTACATATAATCCTAAACCTTCGCCCCATACAATACAACTACTTATCTAAGATATCTGTCTGATGAATGTTAAACCCTTGTAATTACACAAAAGATTACATATGAAGAACACCAGATTTATTTATTTGGAAATATATAAAACACAATATTTTAAGTTCAAAAAATCCTAATTTAATAGCTCAATCGAAAAAAATAAAAATAATCATAATTTTGTATGTACCATATGTAAATATTGTCACGAATTTAAAGTTTTTCTGCTGTGCATTATAATTTATATTCCATGTCCAAAATGAAAGTAGTTATACGCAATAAAAATTTTAAATATTCCATAAATTAATTATTAGATTTTATAAAAGTTTTTATATTTCTAAACAAATAACAGTCTAAATACATTGACCTACAAAATAAAAAAATCCATTAAAAGGGTAGGTAATATCGATCTATACATTTTTTTTAAAACATTTAGAAAGTTCAGGTAAGTTAGATGTTCTGTTTTTCACTTTTAGGTATACTAATACTTTTTATTCTGTACGAAAATACTAATACACAATTAAAAATAAAACGATTTGAAAACACCATAGTTTTTAATTTCAAATAGGTGCATACTGAATCATTATATGTGTTCTGAACACTGGTATATAAAACATAAAGTTATAAACCTATAACACATATATAACATATTATAGGACTTAGATATAAAAAATCGGATAACTATTAAGGTTTTACTAAGAATTTAACCAATCATCTAGACTTGATGTTCTAATAATTTATTATAAAACTTATTAAACTATTGATTAAATATAAATAAGTTACAATTTTATTTTTACTTCATGTTTTTAAACATACTATTACATGAAATCAATTTTAATTTTCTAACATACTATACATTTCTAGTCTTTAGTTTCAAGTAATTAAAAATTATACCAATGGCAACATTAAAATTTAACAAAAAATACAATGTTTAAGTTAACAATTAATTACTCTTCAACTTGATAAATTATATTTAACTAATAATTTTAAATCCTCGAATGGTTTATTCTATGTATTCATGTGTTAAAATGCATAAAAATAATATTCTATAAATACTAATTTTTCATTTTTAATTGTTCCAGATGAACTTTTAAGAAGAGGATTTAGATTAATTGATATGGCAGCATCGTCACTTTGAACCGTAAGTGTGGAAATAGTATTTTTTATTGTATTTTATTTTTAAATTATCATTTAACTAAAACAAAGGTAAAAGTTTACCTTAGTTTTTAATATTATTTATGATGCTTTTTTAGCAAACCCCATTGTGCAAGAATATTTGTTTCTTTATTCTCTTCTGTATATATATATATAAATATGTATGAAATAGCAATGCATTGTTTTTTCTTAATATTATTAATAATATCTAAGTGGGTACGTATAATTTATTATAATTTATTATTTTAATAATTATTTAAAAACCACTTCATGATTTGTTTGAATAAATAAATATAAAATTACTTGAAATTGAATTTAATTATAAAAGAGTTAGTGACACGTGAAATAGTTTGATTAATATATAATTATCGTATATAATATATAATTGGAAAATGTATTTGTTACCTAATAAAAATATATAAAATCGAAGTTTTTGAATAATAATTATAAATTAATATTTCATCTTCTTTAAAATATTTTAAAATTTAATAAAACCAATAATGAATAATTTATAAAATATTTAGATTAAATATATTTATTCCAACTATACTAGTCATATTCTCAGAGCAAATATCAACTGAATCCATTACTACTAGACATTATTAATTTAAGTGAAATGAATTACTTGTTTAAAATTCTTATTTAAATGCCAGGAATACATATAATATATGAAAACTAATCATTATATGATATAATTCATTGGGATGATTGGAGAGTATAAAAAATATAATCAAATGTTTCTTTTTTTTAATAACTTCTGTCGAATGCCTACGTTGATTAGGTTAAGACCCAACGGTTTAGACTATATCATATTTAAATAGATACAATTTAATATATTTTTATATATTATACTAACTAGTATGGTGTTATAGTGAGTACATTACGTATAAATTCTGAAGCGTTTAATAAACGACCTGTAGATATAATCGCAATTGAATTTATATACGATTGTTGCAGTTTTTATTTTTTTCCTTGCATCGACATTCGAAAACGACCGATCGATATAGGCGGCATAATTGAAAATCGGAGTAAGTAGTAGGTACAATCGGTGTTTATTTAGAATAAGAATGGAATGGAGAAGAAATGGATGAAAAAAAAATAATAATGCCGAAGGGGAGTTCAGAAAAATTTATTACATCCATGTGTTCAGGGTAAGATCGGAATCCATTTTTTATTTACTGTGAGCCCTCGAGTAAATATAAATAAATAAATGTATGATAATAATAACAATAATATTATAGTTATCATAAAATGTGTGATTCGGGAAAAATTCAAATTATTTTGATATTATTCATACGTTCCCGTCAAAATTTAATGTCGTCAAGAGAAAAATACTCCAAGGAAATGAAATATTTATTTTATTTCATCTTATTAAGTTTGTTCAACTTGAGGTATTCAAACACGTTAATTGTTTAAAAATATCAATAAAAAACAAACAAACAATTAATAATAAATATCCTCAATTCCAGTAAATATTCTATTTTTTTTCTTCTTCTCTTAACGAGATAAATATATAAATGTCCTGAACCCTGATAGTTAAAAATATATATTTATAACAGCCAATGATGAGTAGTTTTAAAAATATAACACCACTAAAAAGTATTCATTGTGCTATCGGAAAATAAATAAAATAATCGATTGTTTTTTTTTTTTTTTTATTACCCTTACTTTATTACAATATATATTCGAATATAAACGTTAGAATACGTTCCATACAACACATACGTATTATTATTTATTATATACCCTCATCGAAAGAGATGAATCGATGTTATTGCTATGTGTAAGTATTTATATATATATTATACATATAAATTATGACGATGTATATTTGTAGAACAATATCTGCGTTCGGCGTCCGATCTGCAAGTGACTATTAATTTAAAATGTATATACGCAAAAATAAGGTTCGTTTTATACCGTATATATAAATAGGTGTTCAAATATAAACATCATTCGATAGCCAATTGAATATATTTTTTGTTAATTTATTTGTTGTAAATATTAAAACTATATATTATTATAATATTTACTATATGTATCATTTAATTTGTGGCAAAAAAATTGTGTATGTGTACGTATACATAAAAACAAAAAGTAATAATAAAGTTATCTTAATATTAGTGGAGTGAAAAGGTTTTTTTATAAGTTCCGTTACTTCTACGACATACTGGATCAACACTTAAAGCCCCCCTTTCGACAATATTGGCTCATATACTTACGCGTTAAAATTACTTTTCTTCCTATCAAGAACAACAACGGTAATAGTTAATACCAAACGTGTGAAAAAACCGTAATTAATTACTAAACATGTATCTACGATATGCCATGACATAATTATAATATTTCAACCATACACTACAATGTAGTTTTACGTATAAATGGTATGGAACGGATTTTCCACCGTTTGGAAAATCGTCGTAAACATCGATGTAAAATACAATAATAGTATATAGCGATGCACTGCGAAGACCGCATCAATCGCACATAACGTAAATGATACGCACTTCATACACGAGTACATAGTGCATATATAATAGACACGCATAGTATATAAACACACACACACACACACACACACACACACACATGCACGTGTTTACAATTAAACACTAGCCGTTTATTACCTATGTTATTACAATTAACTAACTAAGATCGCGGTAATAACCACATTAAATAGACATAATATTATACATATAATGAGTCTCTTCTTAACTCGGATGTAGGTATACATTATTGTATAATATTACAATAATATTATTGTGCACTGCGGGTATTAGGCGTAACTGCGGCGTACGCGCCAATATAATATAATATAATATATCGTTGTAAAGCATCAGCAGCTTAGTAGTGTGGAAGTAGTAGTAGAAGTAGTAGTAGGTATTACTATTAGCGTAGAAGTGGGAGTAGTTTTAAAGTATTGCTAGACAAAATGAGTCCCGTTATTATATATATATATATATTATGATTTTGTGTTCCGAATAAATATTATGAATAATAATAGCGCGTTATACATATGCAGAAAATTTCGAAGTAGGATCACTTTAAAGACCATATTGCGCCGAGTGACTTACTGAAGAATAGCGATTATCATATTATATTTACGTAATGATAAAGCGGGTAGTTATTTGCTATATCGAAATAATCGTAATAACTAAGTAATGATCTTATACGCAGGTAAGTTATAGTATATTTTAACAGGTGAACTGCAGACGTCACAATTCAATTTTACGATGAGCTTGTTAAAAGAACATTCATTATTTCTTTCAAACACAGGAATACATCTTAAATATACAATTAAATTGATGGTCTTATTTTTTACCATAAGGACTTAAAACTACGTTTATATATTTTTTATTTTTTTATACTGAGTAGTGAGTAGTATTATAATACAATATGATTCGTGCAAAACATCCAATCACGTTTTAATTGATTGTACTAACCTATTTTATCGTTTAAATAAATTAAAATAATTATTGCCGTGTAAGTATGTACAGTATACTATAAGGTATATTTGTTATATTAGTACCAATAAAAAATTTAGAATAATTATATTATCGCGTTTTTCTGTAGTATTAGACATCGTACATTAAACAGTACGTCGCCTAATCTACGCATTGCGTGATAATTATTTCTACATTTCCTGACCAACTATTTCGGACGTAATTCGTTTCCATGCAATTCATCTTAAAATGTACACAACTTTATTGCAATACGAGTGAGTACATTTTATGTATATTGGATAAGTGAATAGTAATGAATTAATTAAATAATAACTTGCTAATTATATCGAGATTGATCTATCATATGATACCTACTATAGTATTACAAATTAATTTAAGATTATACAATATTTTTTTTTAGTTATTTATCAACTTGGAAAAAGGTATTTTTTCATATTTTAAACATATTTTAGAAATTTACAGCTAATAATTTTGTTGGAAAATGAATATACATCAAAGCATTGATGGGGAACTATAATTAAATTGTGTATCTTTTGTACTATCATAATTATTATTATTAACAAGAAAATCTGTATATTCATTTAAAAAAAAAACAAACTCGTGGTTTTCCTTTTTAATACTGAACCAAGTTCTATACAGTGTAAATAATCATATTATTATACAATATATATACATAAGTATAAACCATAAAAACTAACAATTTTTTAAATACTATTTTGTCAGACCGATGTCAACGTTATAGCTACAGAAAAAAAAGTCACAAAGTGCAAATAATGATTTGTTCGACTTTATTGAATTCATGACAATAATACAATTCAGTGAAATAATAATGACTATATAAAGCCCTGTAGTTAAATCGGAGTAGAAATATTATGCACTAATGAATCAAAATCGAATACAAAAGGCAAATTTATGTCATAATCTATACGATTCAAAGTAGGTATAGAAATGCATTTACTTTATTTAAATGCTTGGCAAATACGAAAACTGTTTGAATGTTATGATGCAAATATATCATTATAATACGGCTAATAAATTGGTTTTATTATTATTTCGACATTTTGAATTAGTTTTTGGTTTTTACCTTTGCAGGAGTTGTTTTAAGCTCCGTGTCCTAAAGCTGCTATTTTAGCTACACATAGCAGGTATATAGGCTAATTAATTTAACAGTAAAAGAACGTTAATACTAATCATTTCGAATATTATTAATTTGATGGATATCTTTCTTTTGAAAAATTTAAATACGTGTGTATATGTTTTATAATTAACAAATAAATAAAGTTCCCTCATTTGTTTCTACTTTACTTATAGGTTTGTCGATAATGCACAATATACAGTATACACGCGTACTATCAAATATTGTTTCTTATACTAAAATTGTACCATATTTTTAAATGAAAACTCTCTATAGATAGAATAACATACAGAATTATTGTGGGATATTTTAAAAACGTCTATGAAATATCGAGGTCCACGATATACTTGTCGTGACATCAAGAAAAAAATCACGAGTTGAACATTATAATCAAGAATAATGCAAAAACGAAAGAATAATTAACGCGGACGGAAATAATAATAATAATATCTGTTAAAAATTTAACATTGAAAGAAAAAAAATTACTTTTACTTTATTAGATATAAAAATATTTTGTACTTTAAGTTTTATAGATACGCTATTACAAAAACAGTTAAATTTTTATAATATATTTTATTTAAAAACAGGAGTGTTAAGATTTATTTTCGAAATAATATTTAAGAAAAATTATACATTACGTAAGCGAAAAAATTAAACAGACTACATATCACATGTCACGTGGATAAGTCACATTGAAAGAAAAATTAATTCGTCAAATCATAGATTTAATAGTTTATATTGTTATCAGATCAGCTACATTTCCAGTTACAACTCAAACTTTTATTGGAAATAACATATTAACTACCATACCGTAAGCTACATATGGTATACGATTTTGAGAGTGCTTCAAACAACTCAAATATAAAAATAATACAGTTCTTTCAATCAATATCCCTAAGAACAATTATAGTCAATAACCAATAGTAATCTAACCCTCCACAAAGACCTGAATATAATGACCATTCCCAAATAACTTCCATAGTAAAATCAATTTTTCATTAAAATCCTCTGATCTCCAAGCTATCATCCTTCCTTGATCTAATAAATAAATAACACCCGTCATAAAAGATGAAAATGGTTTGGATTATATACCATTTAGCTTAATTACTTTAATAGAAAAAATACTATAATAATAATATATAATTATCGTAATATAATGTATAAAATAATTTAAACTTGTGTAAATATTATTATTATTGATCTATTTTACAATGCTATGTGTGTCTAAAAAAAAAATGTTGTGTTTGTTATTGTTTATTGGAACAGTACAATTATACTATTTTCAATTCGAGAGTAGTTTCTGGAAGAGCATAAGATATAGTTGGTATTTCAAAAGGTAAAAAGTAAACATCTTATATCAATTTTTCAAAATAACTAGGAAAAAATATTATTGGAAAATGGAAAAAGAGGAATAAATATTATTTATGTGGGCTTTAAATTTTTCGTCGCTATACGTATATTATATTTACTATGAAATATTCAAAACATTTAGATTCATTTTAAGCTAAATATACTACAAACAATACATTCTACTATAACTAATCGCAAAATAAATTACTAATAGCAAAATATCGTATATAAATAAAGAAGTAATAAAAATATGGCCTTAAATATATAGCGGAGAGACCTCTGCGCTCAGTATCATTTTTTTTTTGTGCAACGATCTACCATTAAATTCAAATTTAACACATCTGTTATGGTCACCTTATTCAATAATGACTAAGTACACTCAAAATCTATTATAGTAAATAATATATACTATATATAGGTATATAATATAATCGACAACGACCTTTTAGTTTAATTTTTACACATTATACAGAATAGTGTATGGGTATTAGTATTTTCCAATGTACGTACTATGTTATACATGACGGATATCACACGGGTATCGCATATACATTATTCATTTCTATTTGATTTGAGATGATATTTAACTTTTAAATATTTCAATTAGTTTGAATTCTGTACATATTATATTATAGGTACCAACCATAATGAAATTTAATAAACATTTAGTTTTGTAGAGTAAATTAAATTTCTTGACTGAATGAACCGATTACAAATTATATAATTACCATCTCAATTAAGTTTATGTAGTACATACATCATGTATCTTGTATATAGCTATAATTTATTCTGACTGAAATATACGTTTATGGACCGAAATAACATAATGATTTATAATGCAAATTAATATTTATTGATTAATCGCCTAATAGATTACATATTAAATAAAGTTATAGTCGATGTTAAAAATATTAATACAATATTGCATTCATTGACATGATGTATATTTATTTAAGAAATGTATTGTCATTAAAACATAATGGCAGTTTGTTTGTTAAGTGTGGGTACCTACCTATTAAAAGTACTATCTATACAATTTTTTCAGTCATAAAATTATGGATAATGGTTAAAAATACCATAAAAAATGTATTAATTTTTAGTACTTAGAATATTTGCAAATAAAACGACATATTCCGCAATATTAATTTACAATTTTTATAGTTGTATAACTAAAATATAGATATCGGATAACACGAAACCGCATGTTTTCGCATTATATTAAAAAATGTTCACATAAAATAACTACGATCAATAGTATTTACATATATTATAATATTATAACATATCGTTTTTTTTATTTATTATATTAATTTTTGGTATGAAATTGATTTTTGTTCTTTGAAAGGTTATTTTTATTTTTATTATTATGTATTGTTTGCAACCCTCGTAGTTAATGTGGTGTTTTACAAATATGGATTGAGTAAAATTTATATCAATATGTATTAAGTTATGAGTTAAAATGTTTTTTAATTTTTTTTTTTTTTTATTAGAAATTAGTATATACCTACGTATAATTTCGAATGTTTTGAAAAATAATAGCTGATCATATAACTATAATATATAATTAACAGTACATGTTAATCATATTTCACACATAATTGTAATAATATATCTAAACAATACAATTAAATTAAATTTGTTAAACATATATTTATTTTTTATCTTTTAAATTTCGTGTAGAGGTCTTCGCGATTTGTATATTTGAACATCAAATAATTGGTATTTTAAATAAAGATTAGTCGCATTTAATGCCTAGTGTTATTGTACTCGTATTCTTATAAAACTATTATAATCTATTCAAACATATTTTGCTATGAGAAAATGATTTTGATGAACATTATGGTTTTAATTACTAATGAATGTTGTATTTTATATATTAAAAAAGATACAATGATTGAATCACATATTGCAGTAATTGTTGTGCATTACTATATATACACTTCGTGTCTTTTTAATAGCTTTTTTTTTTATAAACGCAGAATCATTTTATCGAATGTGATGATTCATCGTTGAAGTTTTCGGTCTTACATAAGAATAAGTAATAACATAACAACCATGAAGCATTAGCGAAACGAGATATATGCCAAACACTCGTTAACTGCAGATTCTACGAGTACTATAAATTGTTATAAACAATATGTTTTTGTGATATTATTATCATTGGGATCGTATGGCAGATCAAAAACTTTAAAACTTTTATCATACATAACATATAAATTCGATTTGATCTCCAACATCGGTATAGAAATTATAATTCGATTAGATTTTTTTTTTCACATCGACAGAATATGCAGTTATTCCTTTTTTTCGAGCTGAGTCTTCAATATCACGTATGTACGTCTCTATAACACCACTACGTAGCGCATATAGTACACGTAGACGGGTGCAGAGGTCCTACATTTTTTTGACATAAACCATTATAAAACGTTCAAATGTCTTTGTGGCTCACACCGATTATTCGGTGTACACTCGTATAATACGGAGTCGACGAAATATATTGCGTAGTGCTGTTCGAGTTTACGCGAATAAATCTGTGTATTTGGTTTAACACGCGCATGCATTGAGCACCTCGATAGTTGTTTTACTTTGCCGTTTCTGACGTCAGCAATAAACCAACGCGAATATTTTTTTCCAGTGGAAACGATAAATCAACCATCTCATATTTGCAAAAATAACACAAGCGCCTACCCAATTTATACTTTTAAACATAATTCGCGGTGTGCTAGATCTAATTGTTTTTAAATACAACTTACAGTGTAATCGGTGAACGAAATAAATAATACCTAATAATATTTAAAACAAAATTAAGTGGTGTATAAACAGAGAATACCAATTAAAATTAAGTCATATAAAGTTATTATTGTGGTTAATTGAACATAATATATTGGGACCGAGTGTATATAGATTTTAGGTATAAGGTAATTGAATAAATCAAATTTGAATAGCAACAACAAAATTATCAATTATCATTATACGATCACTGAGTAGTTATATACTCGTAATAATGCGTAGGCCATCACTTATAGTATAGGTACACATTATATTCAATAACACGAACACAAATGTCATTTTGAGTGTATTATAATATGTATTATGCTACAAATAATATTTTAAAATACCCTTTTAACACAATGCAACATGTATAGTAATGCATCAAAACGCAACATTCACATAAAATTGTTTGGTAGGTAAATTTGTTTTTCTTTTGTTCCCTCGGTTTTCAGTTCATCAAGTACTTCCGGTATTATATTACGGGCGGATGTAGTTTAGATTATAGACGAGTTTAGGGTGATTAATTTATATATCTAGTATAATTATATGGAGGACCTATATACAATTAATTTTACCTTCTGGTTAAATTAGTAACATGTTTAATTAATCGACCTTGTAGCAGAGTATAGGTACTCAAAAAGCGACTTTATCTTGAACCTATGTACATAATAATAATATATATTACGATAATCTAATTTAGTGGTTTTAAAATTGCCAAATTTAACTTTCGTGTAAAATATAACGGTTTTGTTTATTAACTCAATTCTACTGTATATTATGGGTGATATAAATGTAATTAACATGCATATGCCCATTTATTGTGTTTCTTTAAGAATACAGAATATAAATTGTACATAAAAAATGTATGTGGTGTATATTTTTATGTTAAGTCCTAAAATTGATTTCGTTTTACATGCTATTATCTACTATACATAGTTCAGTATATCCACATTCGTATGCGATGACCTCTAATTAAATAACAATGATTAATATTCACTATTTTAATTTGTACTCGAATTGTTTTCCTCGGGTGCGTATAAAACCGTAACGTTCGTTGTTTGGGAATTACTACAAATAATAGTACGATATTGGCGTGAATATCATAATATCGTCGTGACGGAAAAGAAATATATATTATATTCTTATTTTTCTTCTTTTTTTTTTCATAAGTGATAGTCGCATAGACGTTTTGCGTTTAACGAGAAAAAAGGCCAAATCCCTATAGATCAAATTAAACAAAAGTTCGCGACTGACGCTATCGGCGTATGCCATATAATAACGACAGCTTTATGGCACGGAGGGTTGTTGATCGAGAGTCACATAGCTTATGTTTACCTTATCGACGTTTGCCGCAAAATAAAATAGCCACTATATATTATATTTATATAGCTTTACCGAGTGATTCATTTAACGTGATACACTCATTTTATCGTTAAATAATTGTGACTTTATAACAAAACAATTTTTTACACAATAATATTATGTATTACAGTAATAATTTTTCAATGACCAATTTAAATTGCAAATCATGATTTTTACATATTCTGTGTACCGACCGAATGTAAATAGTTTTCTGAATATTTTTTATAAAAAGCTACCTCGAACTAATGTTTTACAGTTTTATTTATTTATTTTTTATTTAAAAGCGTTTAAATTTTAGCAGCATAAGAAAACTGAAGAGTAAAATGATGATCCTGCGATACTACGTTGTACAACCATTTAAAATTTAATCATAAACCTTTAAATTAATAAAAAAAAAAAAAAAAAAAAAACTATTAGTTAAATATTTGTTATTAAAATACTAATTGTTTTAAAGAAAATATTCCTCCAAGGAATATTAAATTAAAAGTATAATTAATATAAATATTTGAAATGGAAATGAGAAATACTAAAAAAAATATAATGTTGAATAATGGTTATAAGTTAGATTTCTTGTACAAAAGTATGATGGTATTTTTTTATAAGTATTCACCTAGACAGCTGGATGTAATAATATGCAAACTATATTGCAACATTTTTATTTTTCAAACCATGAAAATCCAAGACTATGACAACGGTTAAGACAATTAAACATTCACCTTGTACATATGTATAGTATATTAGTAATAGTAATAATATAGATAATACCTAGTACACTGTATACTACCGTAGGTGACAATCGGCGAAATTGCTCTTTTCTTCAGCTCCGTTTCAATAAACTGCACGTCTTCGGGTACTCTCGTCCCGATACGGAAATACTCAATGCACGCACGAATACACACACACACACACACATAATTATTATCAACAGAAAACGTAACCAAATGCAAGTCAAGTTTATTAAATCTAAAATATAAATCTATAATCCTGATACCCATGCAAATTTAATATATACCTACTACCCCTGCGACATGTAATATTTTGCAATAGATTGGTGTTAAAATTCTGCAGTACAGCAAATAATAATAATGTAGTCTGTTGGTAGGTATACGTTTACACGTAGGTATTTTAATGTCACAGAATATAAAATATACACAGAACAATAATCGATGAACCATAATTTACCGACACCAGTGCTTGGCGATGCGTTCATCTCGTTAAAATATTCTAAACGACAAAACAATATTACTATAATAATATACTCAATATAGGCATAATGACAATTAAAAAAGTTTACAATATTATTATAATGCCGTTCGTCGAAAGCCCAATGATTATAACGTTATGCAATAATGCAATGTAACATGACAATAATAGACCTACAACAGAATGTTCGACTACGTAAAATCAAAAAAAAAAAAAACTTAAATTTTAACTAGAAAATAACTTATACTTTTCTCGTATACACTTACCGTGGTTTAATGAACGTTCTTTAAGCGTGGAAAAAAGATAAATGTTGTAAATCTTTTCAGAAAAAAAAAAACTTTTTGATCTGTATAATGTAAACTCGGTATGTGTACCAATCAAATATAAATAACTACGGTTTGTTGGAAAATAACGTTTCATAAACTAAATAATTAGCATTTCCTGGAAAGATTATAATTTACTCGTACGTAGAATCGTATTTTTGTTGATATTCAAATTACGATTGTTTTAGCGGACTTAGATGTTTTAAGAGCAGTATAAATGTTACAGCGATATATATGCGCCGTACATACTTTGATAATTAAAATTTAACGATTTTCACATGACACCTTACGTTTTCACTTTACATGGGTTCGTTTCAAGCTACGAGCTGAACATTTTTGTAAATATTTGTTTGACAGTTTTTAATCGTTATATTTACAGCACTACTGCAATTCGTAAAACTTCATCGTCGTTTCACGGAATCATTTTCTCTCTCACTTAACGATATAATATTTTATTACATACAACGAAAATAAAATAAACAGCACTCCTTTAACTATATCACATTAAAAAAAAATACGATGTATGTATATACGAGTATCCTAAATCTAATTTAATATAAATGATAATGATATATTATGTAGAGTCTTTTACCCATCTGCGCGAGGGCATAGGATTTGGAGAGTATGATATGCGTAATAGACACGGCAAAAATGCTAATGGTCAAAATGAATTCGTGTACGCTCTAGATTTATTGTGCAATAAATTAAATTTATATGTTGTAAGGTCCGGTGTGGTACATGGTTCACGTGAAGAGTATCCTTTTATTATAACCCACCTACCAAAAAATGTTAACTACAATAATTCAAAAGACCACTGATAACACACTCGTTTAGATTATATTATATGTATCTGATTGGAATCGCGCAAGTCATATTTTTTTTTTCTTTTAATTAATTTCTATTGAAAAATTTTGATTAAATAGCATTACTACAAATTAAATAAAAAATAAAAATGTATTTTAAGTTTTTCTAAAACTCTCTTAGCAAATTTTAATAATTTACGATACCAGAAAGTACAATATTATACTTCTAAAATGAATATATTTTTTTATTTTATCCAATAGAATATAAATACGAACTTAAGATACTTCATAAATGTTTATTTCTCATTAATAGTTAAAAATTCCTCTCAAAACAAGCAATTATATATAACACATATGATTGTATTACTATTGACTATTACGCAGATATGATCATTATATGGGGATTATTCTATAAAACATTGCTATATTATGTATTTATTTAGAAATAAAAATGTTACAACTAATGGCTTTCATTCACACAAAACAACGTGTTTACACAATATGAATGTAAATAATTTACATTTAAACTACTTTGCTCAAATTTGCGACTAAGGAATAAGATTTCTTTTAAATAATACCAATTCATATATATATTTTTAATATTGTTTACATTTTTTTACGGTTCTTGGTTGTATTTTTTTTTTAAATCGTATTATTTCCCCACTTGATAAATACATCACACTTTTTAAATTTATCTAATCTACTATCGTATAAAATAGGCTATAATTACTATGAATTATCTCAGAATAGAAATATTAATAGTAATTATTAGTATTAATAAAAAAAAAAAAAACATACAATTCTTAAATATCTTTATATCTATTTGCAGTTGTACTTCAAAATGTATAGAAAATTTCATTGAAGTATTAATATTTTGTTGTCACTTTAATTTTGTTTTTAACAATATCAACAAGTGTTAATACTGTTTATTGAAAATGAACAATTAACATAAAAAGTTTTTGAAATACATTTTAAAATTAATTTCACCCGAGTTTCAAATAGGCGTCACTATATTATATTACAGTTGTAATATATATTTATTTTTACAGTCTTAATAATTATTTTTACCAGGTTTTTAATCTTATAATCAAGTATCCGTTTAAAACACAGAACTCGTTCTCGACCAGTGATATAAATTTATAAATCCGTACGTGTTAAAGTGACTCCTCGGGGTGATTTCGTCCGAAAGTGCATTATAATTGCCATCGTGGGAATGGGAAGTGAAGAAAACCCCGTGATGATAACACCACTCTGCGGGGGTTATAAAAATTGTTGGCCGAGGTTTATCTGACAATCATTTCAATTTGCTTTCATAACAGAGCTTTTAAAACCAGAAGAGATTTCATCCCTCTCACGTCCAAACAATATTTCCAGAATTCTCCGTACCAACTATATATATATATATACACACACAAACACGTCCGGTGTGTACTGTAATTTAAGTTCCAGTGAAAAAAAAAAGGAAACTCCCTTCTATATCTTCATCTCCTCGTGGACGAACGGCAGTC
Organism: Rhopalosiphum nymphaeae; assembly: GCA_036289425.1. Classification (NCBI taxonomy): domain Eukaryota; kingdom Metazoa; phylum Arthropoda; class Insecta; order Hemiptera; family Aphididae; genus Rhopalosiphum; species Rhopalosiphum nymphaeae. The sequence continues at coordinate 4,387,293 of JAZAQC010000021.1, read as the reverse complement.
TTAAAACTCTACCAAAAAGAAAAAAAAATGAAATCTATTTGTCCTCTAACACGTGTACAACTACAGTCAAGTTATGATTTTCTCTCCCTCGCTTGTATTTATAACGTTTCATTTCTAGTCACGTAATACGCGTGCACAACGCACATGATTACAACGACCCGCCGTCGCCTGCGAATCTACAAGAAAGTTGAGGTGTCGCGTCCTTTCCACCACCCAAAAACCCCGCAGACAAATAATAATAACAACTCGTTGTGAATCATATAAAAATGACCTTTGAGTCGGGAGGGTAAAATAAATCGACACACTTTCACCTCTTGCGAAATTGTAGCCAATTATGACCATCATTACTCATCTTTGTTCGTATAAGAACAAATGGGTACGAGTTTGTCGGATTGAGGCTATCCGGTGTAGCGGTTTTTTTCAAATGTTCATCTTATATTTCTTCTTTCTCAGTTACCGTGTAATTGGATATTTTGGATTCAATTTTAAACAAGGAAAAGTAATATTTATGTGTCAAAATTCTTAAAATATTATTAGAAACTTAATAACACTATATATATATATATATATATATATATATATATATGCATACTCTTAAATTATACATTGTAATAACATGTATATACGCACGCTGTATACAAATTAATTACATTTTTCTATTTACTGAAAAACCAAGCGCTGAAGACCTCAGATTATAAAGAGCTATTTTATTAGGTACCTATTATTATTTCTTATTACTAAATTTCCCTACTGTTGTCATTTTATGGTTTCGTAATAATAATGTACATTTATTTTCATTAGTGCAGCTTTGTAGTATCTATCGAAAAACAAACTACTAAATTCCCAATTTGTATTAATTTTGAGAAAAAAAGTACATTTGATTTATTCTTTCATTTTTAATAACCCATTTATATACGATGTCACCGCATACATAGCGACTGTTTGGTTGTCTTTCTTTCCCTTATCGCATTCCTTACCAGATTTTCTTATAATACGAGTATTATTCCTAAATAAATTTGATCATAAACCATTTTTAAACAATATTAATAATTGAAATAATACTTTGAATAATATAATTTAAAACATGGTTTCATATCCATTAAATATCTATAATGGAAAACGTGATCTTTACAACAGTATCTTAAATACAATATTTGTTATTACATTTATTAAACATTAATTATTTTTGTATCTAGCAGGTTATACCAGTTATCAACTAAAATAATTATCTGTTTATTTTAATAAATTATAGGACAATATACTATTGTTTTATATTTAATATAATGTATATAAGATTTTTAGTAATAATATTTTTTAATTTATTTTGATTTTTAATATATAGTAAGTTAGACAATAAGTAAATTTGATCAGAGGATAAAAAAAATGACATGAGATTCACATGTACAAAGAAGAATTATGAAGTCATAGAATATTTTTCAATATGAATAAATTATAATAAATAATTATATTATTGTAGTTAGAACGGTTAAAAATTAAAACAAAATGCATAATATAAACTACCGATAGTGAAAATCCGATAGTCAGTTTCTTCAAGACGGAAAAATAATATAAGACAGTAATAGAAAACCGTTTGTAGTACAATTTGTTATTTCTATCGTTGAAACAATTTAATTTCAATGAGATTTCGTTGTAGTCATATCGTTTTTGACTAACATTATTTACGCTTAAATATTATATTTTATATTAGATATGTTAGCATAATATATCTAAAACGATCGCTTTAAAAACCGGACAACAGATGGCGTCACGGTTGTATGTTGTTTAATCACTAAATTTTCTTCGTATCGGATTCATAGTATTGCAATTATACTTAAAACCTGTTTCGTGGTATACAATATACACAGTAAATTTAAAAAAAAAACACTGGATGATAAATAAACATTTACAAAATCAGCGAGTGATAAAAATATCCATTTCAGTGTTCAGTATTATATTATAAACAGAGATTTTATCATTATTATATTATTTGCATTGAGTGTAGTTTTCTTAATATTGTGAAATAAAACAATATCTTACTACAATGTATCTGAAAAAAAAACACATAATAAAAAACATTATTACTACTTAAAAGAACATTTCAAAGTACATTGGCTTAATGTCAAATATTACTGCCGTTTACAAGTCATAAACATTTCATCATCATGTTTATATTTCCACGACATTTATTTTTCAAATGAGTTAAAACAAAATTATATAAAAGGACCACAATAGATTTAAAAATTGACCTATTAAATTAAAATCATTGTAAGGAAAGCTTAGAGTATAATTTTTAATCGCTTACTTTTTAATAATAAAATTATACTATTTAAAAATCATTTAACATTTAGCCACATGGCCTGTTTTCCGTACAATTTAATAAGTATATGCGGTCTTTTTTAATTAAATTTTACTCGCGTTGTTGTCAAGTTAATATCTGCTTACACTCGCACGCGCCCGCGTTTGTATTATGTACAACACAGTATCATCATTATAGCCGTACGTAAAACCATTTAAGTCGTACGTAAAACCATTTAACATCACAAAATGTACCGAAGAAAATACGGCGGAACATTTTGGTCGTCCCCGCAGTCAGTCGCGTGCTGACGGACGAGTGTTGTCACCGTATTTGGTCCTATTGCAGTATACTCAACAGACGTCGTAACGTACGTATTATGCGTACTATACGACTGCGAAAAAACGATTGAAGCGATGAAATCGATATAGCATTTTGCCGGGTAAACTCTTGTTTTTATTTATTTATGTTGTTATTTTTTTTTCCCCCGTCGTTGTTGTTTCTATCTATACGCGTCGGAGATGGGCGGGGCACAAAGGACTATTATATTATTTCCCTTTGTAAAATACTACATATTGTGTAACGACCGCGGCGTGCCAGGATACGCGCGTTCGGTCGTTCGTCCTTTGAAGTGAGAATTTATATTTCTGCAGTCGCGATATCGCGTTAGCGACGACTTATTCGTATTAATATACGTACACCAAGTCGGTGGTGGCGACGGTGGCGGTGGCCGTGATGGCAAAGGGGGAAAAATGCGAACCGACGTTTTGGTGTACTCTTGGAGAATTTAAGTCAGAAGTTTTAAAGGGGCCACAGATGTAATTTATTACTCTTCGGTTAGCTGTTAACTTCTTGTTCCGGCCGCCTGACTATCTAAATATAGATCGATCGATCGGCCACTTGTCCGCCGCCCTCGAATCTTTACACTTTCTTACACACACACACACAACACATGCACATATATATTTGCGTTAGTAGAATATAGGTATGCACATATATATATATGTATACATGTATATTGTATATACGTATCATTTTCGAGAGCGGCGAAGGCATCGGTCCACTAGACAAAGTATAGGGTTTTCGGCGGGCGCCGCCACCGCCGCCGACGAATTCGAAACTCGCGAATAAATCACCATGACACTCTCACACGGTCGGTTAAGGGGCACTGGGCCGGGGGACACGCGCTGTCCCTAATGAAATAAGTTTTCTCCCGTCGCCTCGTTAAATGAACCGGTGGCGAAATAACTCGAGCGCTTAAAATAATTCGCCAGCGTACTTACCGCTCCCATCCACACCAACACCCCCACTGAACGCCGCCGAGCTGTGTGTAAAACCACTCTATTATCACTCGTATACGCCGCCGTAGTTTCCCAAATCGTTACTGGATTAACCGAATAACCCGTGTATTCTCGCTCACCCTCATGTAATGATCATCGCTCATCGACGGATTGAAAAAGACTTCCGAGACGTTTGTGTAATAAGATATGATGAGATATAGATTTCGACGTCAAATGTGTCGTGACCAGCTAACCTAATTGAACATTTTATCGTATCGTAGTAACTCCACTAGGAGGCCCCTAAAGTCTGTTCAAACTATAATTTCTATATTACTTATTTTCTAAATTTTTCTTATAGTTCTATTATTTTGTAACAGATAGAAAAAAATAGAATAAAAACTTTAAAAAAAAAAGGTTTCTAAGAGAGAACCGTTGTACATTATGCGAGTAATATATACATATTATTTAAAACGCAACATTTGTGAATATCGTGAATTATCTGTACCTGATTTATTAGTTACGTTATTTTAACTTGGGTTATGGACTCAGTTACAGACGAGGGACGATAAACTAATAAATTCTGATCTGTAAGCATATCGACACCCATGTTTATACGATCTCATGTAGCTATTCAGTAGAGAAAAAGTTCAACATTTTTATATTTCTGAAAACACTACTATACATTAATATTAAAATATTATAAAATATTTCAAAATCTAAAACAAAAAACTCTGTACCTTTATTTTTAAAAGACTGCGGAAGCAACCAATATTTATATTATTATCATAGTACTTTACATAACAATAGGCCTTATTTTATTTAAAAAATAAAAATAAACATCAAACTTAACTGTAAAAGTCTTTTTAAATTTTATAATTCTTTGTGGTAAACTAAAAAATAATACTTCATACAATGTGGTTTTTACACTGCTAGCATTAAAATATGTCTAAATATTTCCTGGTATTGTTTATCTTTAAAATTGCATGTGATTTTTGAAATAAATACTTTTTCTCTTTCTTCCTAACAGTGGAATTTTTTCTTGACAATTATCAGCTATTGGGAGTAATCAAGGTTTTCATTCAACACGTTTGCCACACTTCATTTTTTAAAGTTGGATCAATTTTCATACTTTTTATATTTTATTTTTGGATATTAATTTAATGTTTTAATATATTATATTATATAAAATGAGTTTCACACATTAGAAACAAGTGTATAGGATACTATTTTTTGTACCATTTACACATTTTCCTAGGATTGCTTAGTAGTTCATCATTTGATCAGATCGATCAACACTGTTAACGCCAATAATTTTAATTTTATTATATGAGGGATGTGGGCACCGTGTGATCTGTTGGTCACACTGCGTCCCAGGCTAATGAATAGTTCATAACTACTATTTTTCTCAAAAATTCCGAACGGTTTCTTTTATATCCAAACAAATTTTTCTATTGAATCATGTTTGGTTGTACGTTCGTTGTTATCCCTCTATTCGCTTACGTAAATGGAGTTTTACGACTTCATGTGTGTTCTTTTAACAAGTTTCATGTCAATTACAACTATTGAATTTTCCTTTTCGATTCTTTCTTAAAGACTTTTAGTTCTAGTATGTGCTTTTTGTTCGAATAAAGTATAAAAATGTCACACTTTTATAGCCGTTGTCTTATGTACAACAAATAAACTTAATCTCGTTAATTTTTCATTTATTTTTATCTTAACTATTTTCTTATGGTTTTGATGGCAACACCACTTACAATTCTTAGCTTTTTGATATATTTCTATATTATATACCTACATAATCATAACGTGAAGTAATTTTATAAAATAACACTTTAATAGTGAGTATGAAATTTTAACCTAATACAGATCTAATTATTATAATTAAATACCATTTAGTTAATGTAACTAAATCCCGTGATGGTGAATCTCGGTAGTAACCACTTACATATATTTTTAATAAATGTATTTTTTTTTTTACAGATATTATAGTACAAGAACACAAAACATTACATATTACGCATAGGGGTATGTATTAATCAAATATATATGTGTGTGTGTTTATTATAATTTTATTACAAAATGGGCTATCCTGTATACGTTTCAGCTAATGAATCAAAACAGTAAAAGCCATTAAAGTTAACACTAAGCCATTAAATACTCAAATACCAAAAATAGAGCAATGTATACTGAATTGATATTATTTCTTACAATATTATCTAAAGCAACGAAACGTGGCAGTCTGATATCTATTTTCATTTTAAGTGTAACATTTAAATAAATACTGCTATAGCCGTAATGCCATAATGCCATAATGTAATGAAATTTATCATATTATTTACATAGCAGTGATGTCCGCCAGTATGTTGAACATTTATACCAAACTAAAAAAAAAAAAAAAAAAAACTACAAATCCCAGCAACCTCGTTTGACCATATAATATACTCGTCACTGAAGTGGGCAGTTATTAGTGGCCGATATGATAATATGTACGTATATGTCATGATAAACGGTAACTACGGATTCACCTCGTACACATAATCGCATGGTTGCTTCTGCGTTGGATAATAATATGATATTATACGTTATCGGCTCGTTATTCGTCCGTGTTTGTTGGTTTGCGACGACAGTCGATGATGGATCTCGGTCTGCATAATATCGTATATAGGTATTCGTACGATATTATACAGTTAATGCTGTGAAAAGATCGTTTCGATAAGACATTTCAACAGTAATAATAATCTTATTTTCTAAACATTTATACAGTCGTACGCAGTAGGCAGTCCATAAAATGTATAACAATAAGAATATAATATATATATATATATTATGATGTCTGACGTTAACATAAAAAAAAGAAAAGACCAAAAACAGATAAAAATAAATCGCCTAGCAATGACTGCCATTTTAGGATTTGAGGTTTCTGCACTGGAGAAGCACAAGCTTCTTATACAATTTCCGGAGATCGAGTAAATTCGAGTGCACATTGTTTTCATTTTGTAAACAGACGATTTTGATCACTTACCAAATATTACTGCTGCTTTGTCATTTAATGTTATAAATGTGATCATTGATCACGCTTGGTATGATTGCTTACATAATGTTTTTAAAAATATATTATTAGTAACAATTTAATCACGTACAAGTTGCATTGGTATATAATGGTACATAAAAGTCATATGTATTGATTTATTGAACGGTAAAACGTACCCATAAGCTGATTAAGCTAAGAAAAAATCAATTTCTATTAAAATAGTGTTAGTCTCTAACGATAGAAAATGTTGTTCATGTTTATTTAACTCCGACTTATATAAGAGTTATGACGTGGTCGATAATAATTAATTATTAAATATTTAGTATTTATTTTCGCAAAAATGCTATATTTATCTTTATACAATATACACTCTTTATGGACACACGCTTATGAATATTTTAAATCAAATCGATTTTAAGGCAAATATTTTTTTCCTAATAATGCAAAGATAAACGTTTGAATTTATAGCGTGGAAGTATTTATTCATTTTATTTATTTTTTGGTTTTAAAGATTTTGCGAGTAGTCACCCTCACCCCGACAAGTCCTTTTAGTCACTCCGGATGCACATCGTACCACTGATCCAGTTAGTGTTTAGTATAATGTCCCGTTAGTTTCCGTTGTGACGACAGACGATCGATCACCATCCGCATAATATTATAGTGTTATATATATATATATATATATACTGCAGTATAGTGGCCTGCTTGAATATATTTGCAATGCATTTTAACAATAATGATAATCTTTTGTATATTTTACTTTTTAGCATTTTAAGTTTCTGCACCGGCGCGTTGCTTATAACGATTTCCTGAAAAAATATCTTAGCTTTTATTTTTTAGCAAGAGCATTTTAATGATTATTATATGACGTAGATATGGTTATGCATTATAGACGAGACAGCTTCGGAAATTGCGTAGGTCTAAATGCAATGTGCGCATCAATGTCCCAATAGTCATTATCGTAAAATAAAAAAGAATCGATGTTATTTGATTTAATGACTTATGATAAAGTAATCGTTTGAATTTTTATGTTGCATTATCTGTGATTTTTTTTTTTAATGACAATACTATTTTTCCTATACCAAATATCAGTATATTATATGATTTTTACACGCATAGAAATTTATCCAAAGTAAGTTGGTTTATTCAAAAAGCGTCCCAGAGTAATATCTATTAAAGTCATAATAATTATACAGCACATCAAAGATACGCGTTTAACTGTATACATATATGTATGCATGATTAAACCCAGTACATTTCAGCACCATGTTAGGAAATAACCCGATGCCGTAGGATATTTCTTACATATATATTATTATTACACGTTATCGTTTCGAAGTCTTGAAAACGCATACAACTTTGGCTTTTGATGTTTAATCGACCGCCTGACTGTAGAATGATGCAAAAGAACCTCAACGTATATATTTATATCTCGTACGTATCAATACAATATGAGAATATTCTCTAAATTAAAATAATGCATACTCAACCACATCAGTATATTATATATATATAACCATTTTAGTAATTTAAACTTTGATATTTATACAATATTATAGAATAATAATTATAATAATAAATTATTATCGTTAGGTTCAAATGTTAATACAACAACCGATAAACATATATTTTTCTTATATTTCTGAATATCTGAGTAAAATAATAATTATTTAAAAAAAAAAGTAACTACGTATGACAACTTTCGTTTTTCCAACTCAATTACTTTAAAAGTAAAAATGTCCATGACAAGGGATACAACACTAAAATTTTCATGAATTAAACTCATTTAAACTTTTACAGTGCAATATTAAATAGGTTAGTATAACTAAATATCCCTACTCGTACCAATTCATTGTTTTGTGAATTTATATTTTATTTTGTAGTATAATTTTTTTTTCTATTTTTTTTTCAAATACTGGAAACTTTTAACCCTTCGAAGTACCGATTAGATCTAATTTTCTAATAAAAACTACCCTCGAAAGATAAAACCGTTTTTAAAGCTTCTAAAGGTGACTTTTTAGACAGTTAAAATATATCACTTCGTTGAGTAATATTAAAATTTGATAATTCAAATCTAAAATATAAACTAATATCAAGTTATTGTTTATTATTTATACACTACTATAGTTTGTATAATTCTATATTATAATGTTAAATATTAAAATAACAATAAATACTAACTAACCACTACAATGTTGAAAAATAATTGTCAGAAAAATTGCTGTCAAATAAAAGTATATATACCTACACGATTTGTGTTCCTACAACATTTTACATTCAGTCGAGTTTACACAGTCATATTATTACATGATTTAATGCGCCGATAAAAGTAATTCTTATTTAAGAATGTAATAATATATTATAAGACTCGTCAATCAATAAAAATAAATATACTAATATTCAATGATCGTTAAATAATAATTATCCGTAAGCCGAGAAACAATGGTATAGACGGTAGGTTAATATTTTATCCGTATATTATTAACAATATTATGTGTAAATATAGAGTATACGATTGGCAGCTCAACACTAAACGATATTTACCGGACGTACTTTTCTATTTGTTGTTCTTATTTAATATCACACTTTTTTGACATTGACCAAAACAGTTGAAAAGTGCTATAGGTTTTCTATCGTATCTTTTGATGACTAACGATTAACTATAATGACAACAACAAGTGCGATTTCCCATTATGATTTATACTAGTTGCGAAAATTTCGGTCTTAAAAGTTTCTTGTGCAATACAACCCCAATGTTTTCCACCCACAGTTCTCGGTCAATATATTATTATATTATTGTTACCAGGATTTTATCGAAACGTTTTAGATTGTCAGTTAAGTAAAGCTTTTGGTATTTGTATCCAATGTGCACTCGTAAAATTTAAAATATTACTCACTATTACTTTTTATTTTGTATTTTTCTGCAATAAAAAAATCCAACGCCTCTATAGATTTTGTTATTTTATTTAATACTTATCACGAAAGCGAGAAACGCGGTGTATAAAAAGGATCGACAATTTCCCAAACGTTAAATTATAGTGAAATCTATAACATACCACTATAACGATTTTGTGTTAGCCGGTTCGAGGTATGAACAATCACCAACTAGACGGATTTCCTGTAAGAATATGTCTACATAATATGGCGGGGTAGCAAAAAAATAAATGTTCGTACTAAAAATTACAGTGACATTAGCCGAAAAACCACGAGTTAAAATATCCATTGTATATATATATATATATATACATATAAAACACACAAGTTGACAATCGATTACCCGGTGGTGTCAAGTCTACGTTATATTAATATAGTAGAATACATTGTGTGAAATGTCTGGAGGGATTAGATGAGTTCAAACGTATACCTAACCTCGAAGGAACTCACGGAATGTCGAAAGTAATAATTGATTTGTACCAACCGACGCGTCGGATTGTCGGAATCAGAGCGAGACGGCCGTAGGGACTTTCATTATCATGTGTTCGCTCTTTAGTCATAATAATAATACAATATATTAACAAAAAACCTGCCATGACATGTATAGGTTTATAAAGGCCACGGAATTTATTGAAAACTTATTCAGAAAATTCCTTTTTCGCCGTAATATAACATCAATAAAACAATTTTTCTCGCACACAAAGACAAACGAAAAAAACCGAATCATAAAACTATATTTTTTATATACATATATATACATTAAACATAGTACACAAAAATAATACAACTTAACAAAAGCCAATTTGTTTTATCCTCTTAGAAGTTTTGAGTCTACTTCACAAATGTTACCCTTGTCACAAAATACATTTTGGATTAAACCGAAGTCTAATATGTAACACTATTCTTGTTTGTATGTATTTTATTGCCTTGATGTTTTGCAATACATTAATTAAAGCATTTAGTTGATTCTATAGAAAAAAAATCTCTAAGGTTTTAAATAGAAATATATAATTTACCGTTGATTAAAGTCAATTATAAACATTATAATGTCAAAATTGGTATACTTTATACCTGCATCATAAACATAACAATTTTTCGAGTATAGGTATAGGATTGATTAATATACTATTAAAACACTTAATTTAAATGTTATACTTCATACTGCACTATATTGTGTTGATCAATCATAAATATGAACATTATATTATGTTACAAGGTACGCAAATAGAAAACCGCGTTAAGGTCTGATAATGTATAATTTTAAATTAAAACCGCAGATCATAATTATTCTGTAACTAAAATCATGAATGAATAATGTGTTTTTTTAATTGCATTTATCTAATAATCTGTAGGATTTTTAATTTACAATCGATATAGATACCTATTGATTATTATTGTGTATTATATAAAATTAATAATAATAACATAAAAGTATAAATGTACTCGAAGCATATTCAATCTTAAAAACATAATATTTACTATCTGATTGTTTGATAGTTTTTCGTAATACTTTACACGTATTGAATTAAGCAAATGAGTTATGGTTTGTATACTGACGTGTACGTGAAGTTTGACAGTTCACAAAACAAATTCGCGAGAACCCATAAATTAGTATTTGTGCATACCTCACAATCACTGCCCGTTTTATAATATTTTTAAATGTATATAATATTATGTGTGTGTGTGTGTGTCTAAAATAAAATAGGTGTCTATGTTGTCATGGCCTTACTTGGATTATTAATCAAAAGAATTTCGTATGCGCATGTATTGACTCTTCCTTGCCAACGCATAATATAGCACATTTTAAGTTAAAAAGAATCTATTTTACTCTGTTATTTTTTATATTAAAGTGAATATTGACCTTTTATAAAATTTAAAGGTAAGAATATTATTCAGGGCCATTCGTAGGTTTTTAATAAAATATAATAATGTATTTTTGATATTTATTTTTGAAATTATGAGCATTTTAAAATTTACTAATCCATCCTCATAAGATACGTTTTTATAAATATGTTATATGTGTACCTACTCCATGTAAACATATAACTTACCGTCGTACATGTTGACAAATTATTCTAATCTAAGAGACACGTTGCTTTATAACTACATTTAACAACCGTTTAACCAAAAATAGTGAATATAATATAATAACAAAGAAAACAATGTTGTAGCAAAAGCAATAATTTATTTACTAGAACATGATTAAAGAAATAAAATATTATAAATGGTAAAAAATTAATTTTGATGTTTTGTTATTAAAACATGGCACGTTATAATATTTAAAATTGTTCTTTTCAGATATCTATAATCATTTAATCACTAATATTTAAAATATTACAATAATAATATATTTTGTTTATTTTATATATTTTAATTATACATTTAATGATTAATTTAAAATTTATAATATCCTTAAAATAGTACTAATTGATTTTAAATAAAACAATGAGATTTTTCATTGGCACCCTTCCTTATGGTGAATTATGAATAAAAAAGAAGACTCCGCCATATTTTGGATTTTCAATTATTGTTTTAATACCAAATAATAATATTCGGTATGTGGTATTACTATAAAAAAATCACGTTTCACCAGAAACACCATTGCAAACCAATGTTTTACATTTTTAAATTATAAAAATTAATTTAAAACTAAAAAGCGACAATAAATACAAATTAAATCAAAGTTTTTGAAAAAAAAATCAAATAAAAGGCAAAAATATAAGGCATCTAATCGATGTATAAATAAACAAGACAAGCATACATTCTAAAAAAAAATATTAATTGTTTAAATCAAATTTTCAATTGTTTTTAAATCAGTTAAAATGTTGAAAAAAATCATGTTTCACTAAATACAACTTGGTTTGAAAGTAGAATTGTAAAAAAATATACATTTTTTTGTATCATCGTATATTACACATTTATCATCTAAATCTTTTAGATATAAATTATTATATTATTAGTGAAAATACTTTACGGTGAAATAAAATTAAAAAACAAAAAATACATTTTAATAATATAAGAGAACACATAATAAAATATAAGCTCGAGAATTTGGAAAAAATGTGTAATCACCCCCCACGTTCATTCATAAAAAACGTTTTTGAGCTTGGTTTCCAATCCCAGGCTTTTTGGAACCCTAAAGTTCACGTCTAAAAAAAGAGAAAAATAATTATTTTAAATTTGTTTTCCAGCACTTCGCTTTTCATAACACTACTCGTTCATAGGAAAAATGTCTAACGGAGTACCGTAAACATGTTAAAAGAATAAAGAATAATATTATATTTCGTTTCATTTTTCCTTCTCTCCAAACCAAATGTACATAAATTATAAGCACAATAAGTTGTAGAGAACTGCTGCACAAACGTGTACGAAAAGGGGTGGAAATAACTTAAGCGATTTCAATAATAGACTTTTGGTGTTCATAGATGACCCAAGTGATGATTATTTTTGTACTCCCTATGGAATAACTGAAATTCCGTGGGATCCCTTAGAGAAAAGAATTTCACTTCATATAATGTAGGCCTCATTTTGCAGCCAGACCATTTGTAGATGTTCGATGGTATGAGCACATTTGCGAGTGTATAAATAGAAATAATCAAAAGGTTATTCGAACTATTCGATTAGATTGATTTTTTGGGACATTATAAAAATGCTATATCAATATTAAAACTAATGATAACTATACGAAAATATACACTTGCAAGAAATACGTATAAAATATATTATTTTAATAACTGTAAACGGATAATTATCGAAATTGTCTATTCCATACTGTCATAAATAATGAAACATAAATACAAGTAAATTATTAAATAGTTAAAATTCAATACAGAATTACTTTATGTTATAGGTTTGAAACTCAATTAAATAAAGTTTCATTGAACCGATTGATTTTTTTCAAGTTAAAATAATACAAAATCAATAATGATTATTAGTTATTTATACCCTAAAAACATTTTTATTCGAAAATTTTGTCCACTGAATTCACAGCAATAAAAAATGTAAATGAAATACAATCATGCCACCTGTGTATATCAGTACAACTTCGAAAAATTAATGTTTTATTATTTATTGCCAACAGCAATCCTATATGGTTTGCAATTGGCATGTATATATCATATAGGTATAATATAAAAATAAGATTTTCTATATTATCCAATGTTTTTTAAAATCAATGACTTCGTTTCGACGCATGAATACTTTTAGAAATTCAATTTGTAAAAGGATGATATTAATATTTAATTTTTATTTTCATTTGGATTGAAAAATTGTTTATTTTTTTATCAACTTACAATTCAAACTTTACTTTACTCAACCTAATGCTTTGTTCAGTGGTTCAACAAGTTTGACGGAATGGTACATGTTATGTGCCTATGGATTGTTTTATTATAAATTGTGAATTTTCAAATTGTATTTTGTATTTTTTATCATTATCAGTATTCCTGTTTTACTGATTAATATGTAAGCTGACAACAGTGAAACGATTAAGCGGTTTTTATGGAAAAAAATACATCTCCCTCTTCTATACTGCATTTTTTTTTTTTGCCTGGTAAAGGTTGAATGAATTTGTTACAATCGATTATCACACGCAGATTTCCTTTTGTTATTTCTGATTACGCCGCCGATTTTCCGAATCCATTTTAATAGCTTGGGACGCAATTAAACAGTGAGAAAAAGTTTTAATAAAGCGAAAAAAATTCAATGACATTAGTCAACAATAGGATTGCTTTAATATTGTTACCAACTGCAGCTCAATACAATACAAATGCAGTATAAGTACAACTGTCAATAACAGTATATAGTATATATAGTGTATTATATTAAATTCCATCAGTACACATCATTTAAATTATTGAATGCATATTATGAAATAGAACATTAAACAATAACAAACATACAATTAATACTTAGAAAGTTTTTTTTTTAAAAAAAAATATGGTCTATTAATGTTTTTATATTATTTTTTTACTAATAATATGTCATTCAAGTTGAAGTTAAACTGTTTTAGACAAAACGGAAAACATATTTCATTTAAAATTAGATTAACATAATTTGCCAAACTTGGAAAATTTTTTAGTTGATTTTGTGTTATCGTTTGTATCATAATATCCAATATAACTTTATTTTATAGACCTGGTTTTTTCAACCAATGTTTTTATTGCACTTTTGTACTTAGTTCCAAAATAGTTCGATAATATTTATTTTTTATAGTATATAGTACTATATTGTAAGACGTATGCATGCTATGTAATGGTGCGCCATAAATTTTCATTTTAATAATTTGTAAGTACTGCCATAATAAGCTTAACGTGAAAATAGTTTATTAATACACTTACAATTAGTGTTGAACGTTGAAAAATAGTTATTATAATTGTTATAGTTCGATTTCATAGATATTTGGTAATTTAATATTAATAAATAAATAGTACCAATGATATTGTAAATATTTAGTATTTTAATATTGTGTTTAAACGTTTAATAGTATATTGCTCCAAATATTATTTTAATTTCGATCATTCAAAAAAATAAAAAACGTATACCTATTTCAAACCGTTAAAATCAGATTTTTATTATTTTTTTGCTTCTATTTATATTTTTAGTTGATTTATTTTCATCAATTATAGGTCATAAACCTCCATTAAATACTGCACAACAAAATAATTATAAATACTAAAATATGTATTTTTAATTTCATGGAACTATGGAAGCATATTTTATTTGAACATAATACAGCAGTATTGTACATTTTCGCGTGCACTGCATTGTATATTTTACAAAAAAGATTCTCAACTCAGTTCAACCAAACGATTGTTATGTCAATGATATTTAACAATAGTCGTCCAGACAAATTGTTTTCTTTCTATTCGCTTACGCATGTTATCACATTATTATATCATTGTGTTTTTAGTTTTGGATGGATTGTAATATGCTCACATAATATTATATTTTAGGCACATAAAATTGCAAAATAAATTAACTCGAAATATTATTATAAGGCAAATATAATAAATACTATTTATCTCGATTGTTAATACGCTCGTGGATAGTCTAGAAATATTATGATCGATATTACATCAAAACAGCGAATAAATTCAAGTTACTCGCCTTTCTCATAATAATATTATGAAGTGGTCCGTTGATCACAGCCCACAAAAGTAATAGAAACTTTACTGTAGACGAGCGCTAATACATTTTTGGTCGGTGACAAAATATAAAAAAATGTAACGATGCGTATCCGCTTTAGCCGGGAGGTCGTCGTTCAAGATGTGATTCCCAACACCCCGTGTACGGGAAAATTGGGGAGTAGACACATTTTTTTTACCTTAATTAATGTATTTATTCCGGATGTCGCGTTATGCCGGTCGTTCGTCAATGAATAAATCATAGATCCGCCAGGCTCTCTTGGGTAATTTAATGACTTCAATTATGTAAGTCGATGGTCATTATTAAACGCTACTTAAGCTCGAGGCGGCAGTGTAGCGTCGCCGGTCGTGGAGGAATAATATATTTCGTATTGAACATGACGTAAACCACGTGATTTTTTTTTTTTAAACCGCAAAAAGCTCTTTTGTTATTGTTATTTCGGTGTTCCATGATTTTCACATTTCCCTACAACAATATATAATAAGTACCCTACATACAATGTATATTTTACATTGCAGAGCATAATATATATGTCTTCCACCAACGTCGCAGAAGTCTGTATTTTCTTACAATATTTTTGAAACATGTATAACGGCATTTGAATCAAATTGTTTTTTCGTAACGTTTGGAAGCTAATATTTCCGCCTTCCGCAATAAACACATGTATATAATCTGGATACATCGAACTTTACATACTACGTATCATTATTTGTTTATAATATATTTATTATATTTATTAAATCTGATAATTGTGGACGTTTTGCATTCGGAAAAATGTTTAAAGATACCTCCATACAATATTTTTTTTCTATTTTATACAGATTTACGAGTATGTATATACTTATTTTTTTTTTGGTGCAGTAAGCTAACGCTTTGATAAGCTGTTGAATCTTATTTAAAACGATATACTTAAAATATCCTAAAATATATTGGTATAATATTATACGTAAAAATATGTTTTGAATAAGCCTTTATCTTATTTAACGATATAATTTTTATTATTATTAAAATACGGTACTCGGAAAATAAATTCCCTTACAAAAAAAAAAAACATTATAGTTCAAAATAAATGCTCTAATTATTGATATTATTTAATATTTATTTTAACAAAGTGTTTTGCCATGCTTTAAATAAGTTTAATATAATTTTATTTTTTTACTTTTACATCATATTCATTTATTTATTTATTTATTTATTTGAATCCTAATAATAATTTTTTAAATACACATGATTTAATTTTGTTACGTTAATATATAATAATATTAAAATCTTTTGATTAGCATAATATAAGACTCTTAAACAAAATCTGACATATGTATATTTTAATAACCAAATACACAGCTTATAATAATTACTTTAAAATTACTAAAAACTATGCGTTCATAATCTACTATATTATGTTATGTTTAACATGAAAACTATAGTATACTACTATTGAGACGTTCAGACGTATAACGAGAGTAGTCAACCGTATTTTCCTGAGAGCCTAGCTGAGACTTGGATCAAAACAGAGACATGATCGATTTTAGATTAATTAGGTCACTGGGGACTGTGTACCTTTGCCGTGCAGAGTTCCGGAAAACATTTTACATTTTAATATTGTTTAATTTTTGGACGAAACTACGAATTTATTGATTTTCTATTAATAATAAATATGATGTATATTCTAATTTTAAATCCTAGTAGTGTGCTTAAAAAGCTATGCTGTGGATATAACAGATTATATTGAGAAGTCTAAACTTTGCGATATACGTTTTTAGCTTAGATAAAATTCTAAGGAAAACCATCGAATAATAATTTTGATTGAATATAATGTGTACTGTAATGAAACAAATAATTTATCAAAACGATTGTTCAACAAAATATACTCATTTATTATTTAATTTTCGGTATAGTAAAAAAATACATTTTTTCTCAATTAAATTGTGCGTAACCTGTCGAGTCCTAAAACATGTAATGGTTCAAATAATTGGGGTTCGAGATGACGTCCTGTACAGTCTATACTTTATATCGTTAGAATTAAATACGATCCGTTGAATATGCATAAGTGCCAATATTATATATTCGCTTGTGAATATAACTTCTTATAATTTATATATTTAAGAAGTAGTGTATTTTCATTAATTCGATTCACTAAGGGAAGTATAAAATACGAATAGAAAATTTGTTCAATGTAGTAAGTCAGTATTCCGAGTAAAAATTTGTTTTTTTTCTGATGATCATATTACATCATTTTAACTAAAATTGTTAATTTAAAAAACATAATGTGTGTATATAGGAGTGACTATAACAAAACGTGGTTTTTTTATTTAGCTAATAGTAAACTAAATTATTAAGTATTTATCTACAAGTCATATTTGTTATTTTAAATATATATTCATCTTTATGTAAATGTTAATATTTTACTAGTATAATATAAAAAAAGTATATATGAATTAAATATGCTCTCTAAGAATCTAAATGAATTCTTCTCAGAACTCTCATACGCTATCACAAAATACACTTGGTAATAAGGATGAATATATTTTCTAGAACATTTACGTAATGGCGTAGGAATGTTTCTAGCTTTAAGAATTTTTGCAACATAAAAAATTGACATATAAATATAGACATCTATGTATATAATATATAGATAAAGAATTATATAAAGTAAAATATTTAATTTTCAATATTGTTTAAATCTCAAATCGTACTGATACTTAAATCATAAGACATTGTTATATATATTCTTTGTATATACTATATAATTTATCGTATAGATATTATTTTTATTATAGTATAATCATTAAATTTCATTAATTTTCCAAACGTTTTTGTTTTTAAACATTTTAGATTCTTATTGATCTTATAAGTTTAAAATAAATATTAATAATAGACAATAGTGTATATTCCAAATTTCCAAACACTACAATTATTAAATATTACAGTATTTAAAATAATAATAAAATCAAACTAAGCCAAGGAAATAACATATTAACAAATTTTAATGTACCTAACTACATAAATAATTCTATGACTGTTAGCTGTAACTAACATTTTGTTTTAATCGAAATAATGAGGTAGATACAACTTGGCTTTAATTAATTCACGAAAGTTAAATTTTAAACAATGTTCTCGACTATGAATTAAAATGTATGAACTTTTTAATTGTTGCAGCGTGAAACTTTATTTAAGCTATTTAATTTTTTTCGACATTATTTATTAATGATTTTTTTTCGTATTCTACAAAAAATAATAATAATAACATGAACACGAATGATGTACAAAATCTACATTATATTATATCATATTAGGTATACGTAATTCCAATTTTCGACTACATTATACGATAAGAGTCGTGTTATATTATATTTATGTGTTTCTATGTGGCCACTTTAATTATACGCCATTGTGTGCAATTTAAAGGCTGGTTGGGTACAGTGGTCAACTTGTATTTCTAAGCTAAGCCACATTAAACTTTGTTAAACTCAACTCCAACTAAGTATTTTTAGCAACGTGTTATACATCGACCAGCAGAAGTTTTCTCTATAGTAATATACGTAGGTATATATTATAATAACATATGAATGTATATTGTATAAACTACATAACTTTGAATTAAATCAAAATAAAATATCCTTATAATTTATTATGCCTAAATGTACCTTATATTTACAAAAATATACTAATTTAAATTAATAATTTCAAATATAAAATAATCATAACAGAATTAATTTCGCTTATCATGTATTTTGTATATTAAAGTTCCTATTTTTTGTTTGTGTGGCTGACGATATTTGAATATATTTTGCTTATTTCAATTGTTATAATTGGTTACAGGTTTTATTATCATTATGGTTTTATTAATGGAGATATGGCCCATAAAATTGTTTACAAATATATTAAGAAAATAAAAACAAATTTTAAAATAAAATAGTTATAAATACAATTTTATAATATTATTACAATTATTACGTTTATGATTTTCAATCATGACTTGCTTTCTTAATTTTTGAATTATTTTTGACGTAAAAACATAAGAGAAAAATTATAATCTTAACGATATTGGATTTATATCGATTTTTAAGCATTTGTTGAGCTATCTCAAATTTTTAGTATTTATATGAAAAATATGTTCCGATTTAAAAAGTCAAAATCGTAAAATTATTCATTATAAGTGCAGTATTTGAATTTATTATATACTTCAACTAAAGCAAAACGAAAAACAATAGAGATATTGATTAATTTTAACTCTGACGAAGTACAACTTGTAATTGCATACAATTTTAGACCTATATATTTGATATTTGGTCAAAACCACTAAAACGACTGTTATGAATATGTGTGGCTTACACTTAATGGAGTTTAAGACGGGTAGATAAATCCACTGGCATTATTTAATTAGTCACGGGCAGCACCATGCTGGATCAGTTGGTATTATACAAGTTTAAATTTTTAAACTCGTAAAGATGTGTATTTTAAATATGATTACGCATCGGTGCTTATAGAGAATAAATAATATAATATAATAATATTAAAAATAACTAAAGTATAATTAGTTTACGTGAAAATACAACAGGCTATAAAAAATATCTTGAAAAATTAACACCTCACTCCTACAAAAAAAAAAAAAAAACAACACATTTTATAAAAAAATAAAATCGAACTTCTTGTCACATAACATTATGTAGATAATTTATCTTAGATAACCCCGTTTTATATAAATAATGTAGAAACAAAAATAAAGTTTAAAATATTTTAATCTAGATGATGCACAACGTGGGAGTATACCATCGTAATAATAATAACAACATAATTAGACGGAAAACTTTTCGAAATTCGTTAATTTTTCGTCCGCGCTTACTATATTACATGCACCATCCATTACCTACTGTGGCGCCTATATTATTAACATGTGCTTAAATAATAATATACCATAACATACCATAACGTTATTATAATGATATGCGATAAACAGCACTATTCGTCGGCGGTGGTAGCGACAAGCGGACGCGAACGTATCAAATTGTTTTATTACGTCCTCCCCCAAACGATGCGAGGCGAATATTTGATTTCTTCCCGTACAACACTATATGTTATATAATATACCTGGTATATATATACACATAAATAACTATTGCCACACATTCTATATTCCGCATGTATACATATACCTTTTAGCGTGCCATATACACACACACACACACACACACATTTATGTATATAGACGTATAACGTGGATACTGGATATATATATATATATTATATATTATTCGACGACGACTAAATAATAATATAACGGTGTTGGCTACGGTAAGATCAAAGGGATTTGTTATCGAGATGTATATAATATACGTACCTATTATATACATATATATGTATATAATATATTCTAATATTTGTTTAGCGCTCCGCCTGGCGCGACGTGTTTAGTGTATTTATGTATATTATACATAATATATACATAGGAAACGTATACGTATTGTACATAATATACCGGTGTTTACTGCAACACATATACACACACATTATATTATATGTAATATGACCTATATATATATATATATATATATATAATATATAATAATAATAATACACACGTATGCGGAGGAGTGAACGAGCTGCGGCGCTACGTGCACGCGAATTTTTGATTCCGCGGCGGTTAGTTAGTAGCAATATCTTTATATCATTCCAATTATTATTTTCGAAATGAAAATCTCAACGCCGCGTTGAATGGTACGACCGCGACGTAGGTTCGCAATGCTACACGGTGGCGAGACTGTTCGTCTTTTATACGTCAGACTGGAATTAAAATACCGCAGGGCCGCCTCGACTATAATAATAATAATAATAATAATAATAATCACAAAAATGTAGCTTTTTACCAACGAGAACGCGGAAAATCACAAGAATGTCAATGAAAAGTCACCGAGCCATAGATCAACGTTGTACATTGTCAATATGACATGATATTATACAGAAATAACAGCATATTTCGGAATTCGATGAATAGTAATAATATCGTTAACAACAATAGTGTTTTATTATATTATCAATGTTATATGTATGATGGTTTCAAGATTTTGTGAAATGCTTTTACCGCATACGAACATTTTAGAAAAATATGTCTAATTACGACTTAACGGAAAAACGGACATACCTATACCAAATGTATGAAAAATATAAAAGTCTTGTCGAAACGTATTACATTTAATCATATATAGGTAAATACTTATGTATAATAAGAAATAACATTAGTTATAATACATCTATACGTAAACCAATGTAATTTACAAAATAAATTAATCCAAGTAATTCGTGAACTTCCTACAACGAAATTATAATTATATTAATACGCCATTTTTATTTTTTATGATAGATATTATTTTCTTTAAATAAAAATCACAATTTTTATCTAAACTGAACAAACGTTTCTAATTCTACTTGATAAATTATGGTTTAAAAATATGCTAATACAGACAATTTAAAAATTGCTTAGTCAAAAAGTGCGACTCACTATAAATGTATTTTATGCGTGAAAATTGCTAGAGTTGTTCCAATAATAAGTGAGTATTAAAAATATGTTAATTATATTTTACACATAATAACCACTACACTAAGACATTATGTTAATTTATTCTCATCTAAAAAATTGTAAAATTAATTGTTTATTAAATAACAAATAATTCAAATTACTCGATGCTTAAAATGAAATATGTTATAGTCTATTATAATAATACATAATTAAATTTAACTTAGTAAAAACATTTAGTATGTTAAAATGGTTAATTAATTTAATTAAAAGTTAAAATACTACTAAATTCAATTTTAGCATTTTTAATCACAAAACGTGTAGAAATTAAAGGTGTTGAAATAAATTGGAGGTATGATGTGAACAAAATGCATTAAATTGTCTTATTGCGATTACAAACGAGTTTCTTTTATATGAGACACGTGTAATATTGTTGTAAAACAAATGAAAGAGCCACACGTTTAATCGGTTAAAATTTTAAAATGAGAAAAATACTAAAATTAAGAAGTTATTAATTTAAGTGCCTTATAATCTAGTTATATTTAGCCAAAATTATACAATTTCAATACATTTCAAATATAAAATAAAAATATTCTGAACGAAAAAAAAATAACATAAATATAAAATAATAAAGGTTGAAATATGATACAGTTATCATAAGATGGTTGCCTTTCAAAAGCAATGATGAGCATTTCTTTTTTTTTTTTGAAATGTAATAATAACGTTGCTTTAAAAAAGACGATGATTTATGGGTAAGTATACTAGTTTTCCAAATATTATTTTTTCACTAATAAAAATAACAATCACGAAAGTTACGTTTTTCTATAACATTATTAGTTGTATCATTATTCTTAATACACATACACAGTACACAAATATTATATATTATTAGGTACATATTATTATGTATATTATTCTAGACACAATATCATAAAATATTTTTGTAATATAGCATATTATTAACATGCGAATAATATACGATACTTATTGCGTTAAATTTAAATTTGAGGTTATAAATTAATAATTAACAACAAATATAGTTGTAGATTGCTTAAAAATAAATGGTTTAGACATAATTAAATATTTAAAATTGTGAAAATCAAGTCTGCCGAAAAATATACTTCATAACGTTATTATATATTATATTGATCACGTCTTGTTTGAAAAATGAAAATATAATGCTACCGTTGCAATGTGCTTACATTATATTATTATGTATATAAATATAGCCTCTATTATAAAACACTGTATGTTAGTCAAAAAACAATGATACGGTTTTGGATTTGTACATCGTTGATTTCAGACGATCGCCAGAGCAGGGAATTCGGATTTAGAGTTTTCACTTATCGTAATGTTTATAATGATTTACACATGACACGGACACAAAGCGAACAGTTGGAAAATACAAAACACGTCGTCCACGGGAGCCCTCAATTCACGCTAACATTATATTATACACGTGTTAATCAACCCTAATACATGTAATTATTAAAGAACGAGATTGCATTACGCATCGAGTATTAACATCGATACCACCAGTGCTAATGCTCAGCGGGTTTGTCCCGAATGTTAATACACTTCACGCGAAATCCAATCAACCTTTACAGAATTGTCAATTACCTACTACATCGGTTATGTGCAATTCGCTAAGTTAATGTGTTACGTTAGTTACGTATGAAATACTGCTCGTTCTCCCGTTGATAAAAAAAAAACGACGATGGTAATGAATAACGATTACGAGTTTTAAGTTGTGTCATTAAATTATAATTATTTTTTACCGCTTATATAATTATAAATTAATATATTACCAATATCTGAAAGAAATATTAAACAATCAAAACCATTACACTATAATTATTATTTTTTTATTTTAACTATTTATGCTAAGGCTTCCGTAGTTTCTTATATCACAGTAATACTCGGCTGCTATTCTCGTTCTCGAACCAATAAAAAAATCAAACTTTTAAATTATATTTAGACCATAATATAATCTATTCCTAGTCGCTTACAAAATATTTAAAAGATTGCCTACTAAAAAGATTATCGTTGATAATATAGAACAACATCATGTTCACAAACTCATTATTTGGCATCCGTTGCATACGTTCAACAATTCACCAAGTCCATTTATATTCGTACGCAGTTCCGCATAGTTTTAAATGTAACATTGCCGTATCGTCGTATATTACGTATCGTCATAAATTTCCAAAACATTACACATTTAATTTTGTAGATAAAGTACAAGACAAATGTAAATCACGCCATAAAAAAATATATAACTAATCAAAAATATTATCCATAATATACTCTATACGAGATACTATAAACTACTAGTAATTTAACTACAGTAAAATTGTTATTATTATTATTGTCTTATTAAAATGTTTCTAAGTTCCAACATTCACAGGTTACATGCATTTGTTGAGTTGCGTATGCTATAATGACACCATTAAATTATTTTTGAGAAAAACAATGAGTTTACATAGTTCAAAACGATAAACAGAATTAGCATATTAGTCGATTTATATATTTATCGAATGTCGTAGAAAAATAATGTGGTTTGAACTCAAGATAAACTTTTGAGCAATAAAAATTGTACACGACTCTTTTATTATAATGATAATTGTATTGGTAATAATATTTGTTTGCATATAATTAACAACTCTAACATGTTTATTTATTTCAAATTATTATTTTAATAATAAATGTATAGGCGATGTATAATATTATATTAATTCACCCTGTTCTATAATATGAATAAGTATACTATTATTATGATTAGTTAGCTGTGTGCATCAACGACTGTCGTGGACCATGACACATTCTCTCAGCTTACGAGCTGTTTTTATTTTTCAGTTATAATATTTTGATACATTTATGAATATTATAATAACGGGAGCAATTGAATTTTATGGAAACGTTACATTTGAATTCATGTGGATTCGTGTTGTATATGAAATGTTCAGAAGCTTATATGTATAGTATGTATACATAAATAGTTCAAAATCTAATTAAAATATATACTGTTCCATTTTATTGGTCAATAGTTACTATAAACTAAAACTTACAATAATTACTACGAATTAATAATTAAAGTTGTCATAATAATATTCCAATGAACTTTATTTTTATCTATAAAAATATTACATATTATTATGATATTTATATATTATGCGTAATATAATATTATTATATACTCTTACTCTCACTGATACAAATAGCTGCAGGTAGAGATTATTTTTTTACCGTGATAAAATAGAAATAATTTATAATAGTAATAGAATATAGCGATGTAATGATAAAATATCGCTTACACGTATAACTGATTGTTAATAATAGCAATAACATACATAATTTTATTAAACATATGATATTCTAAAAATTCAGCAACTATCCTAAAAGTCAATTTACATTTTTCTAAAGCTTACAACACGATAAAAATAACTCACATAATACAGCCTATACTCGAATAATTGAATAAAATATAAATCTCGAGTCTTCGTTGTTATCTTATCGGGATATGAGTACATTTATCGTAATTCAATTGTACATTATAAATTGTATTATGAAGTTGCAATTTACAAGACATGGTATACCTATGTCCTACACCGAAGTAACCGTGATCCAATCCTGTAGATGTGTCTATTCGAAGGACTTTATTTAAAATAGTGTGCTGAGGTGATGGTGTATAATTATATTACTCCAAACAATTATTATCCATTCACCGTTAAATCACAGTATGAGTATATGTACGTCGTACGACCACGTCGTATTGTCACTTATTGAAAAAATAAAAAATATGCCCATAATATAATTTCAAAAAATATTGGGTATGAAATGATAAACCATATCCCGGACTTCGACGATTATTTTACAAAACTTTGAATGAAGAAAACTGTTCTTTCCGTCTGATATTTCATTCTATTTTTTTAATTTGAAATTGAAAAAAAAATATAAGTATAAAGAAAAATGTAGGTACACTTACAATATAGGTACATCGTATCATAATAAATTTACTAAGAACTGTATTCTTGTATCCCGTCGTTAAAACACCGTACAAATTAAATAAGCTTTGTATAAGCCTATTTAGTTAATATAATGTAATAAAAAAAAATATAGGCTTAACAATTTTAATATTACCGAAAATTATTTTATAAAACAAAAGAATTTCATTCCGCGTATAACTCGTTAGCAATTAGTTTGAAATTAAATTCCAAAAATGCATTTGCTAAAGAATTATCCAGATATAGAAATTATGTTTTATATCAATGTACCATTAATAACACGACAATATTAAGTGTATTCATGTTTTTTTTTCTGTACATCGCGTCATGATTAACGTATTAATGTGATATAGTTATTATGGATTTAATAAATTAAAATTCCATTAAAGTACAATATGCAGTTTTGGTTTAAATTATTTGGTGCAAACATTGC
The DNA here is from genome assembly GCA_036289425.1 of Rhopalosiphum nymphaeae. Classification (NCBI taxonomy): domain Eukaryota; kingdom Metazoa; phylum Arthropoda; class Insecta; order Hemiptera; family Aphididae; genus Rhopalosiphum; species Rhopalosiphum nymphaeae. Next base: position 4,360,663 of record JAZAQC010000021.1, on the reverse strand, counting down.
TTAGTATTCTTGGAATTTATGAAACATTTAAGGACTACCATCTAAATAGATACAATTTGGATTATTTTACGAGCATAAACTTTACCAACTAGGATCTTTAAATAATTACAATTCTAACTACTAGAGTCATAGCAAATTCCTTATAGCTTTTCATATAATAATGTAATCATAGTATACATACAATTCAAAGTTGCGTTAAAATAAGATAGGATATGTTTTGGCACCCCATGGCAAATTTATTATTGGATACCTCATAACTTTAAGTAACCAGTTACAGTACCGGGAACACACTATTTTGTTTATCTTCATATTTTCCTTTCACAAATGTCAGTTGGGTTTTTCTACATGAAAAATTCATCGTCAACGGTTGACCTTCTTGTCTTTTATTTATTCATCGGTAGCAACATTTTTAATGCACATTCCACTCAGAAAACATAACATAATATGATGTAAGATGCATAAGGTCTTTTAATGTACGGATCTAGATGAGAATAAATAAAATAAAAAATAAATGTAGGTATTCGTTATATACTTATAATACAAACCCGTTACGTTGGTATGTATTATTGAGCAGTTCCGTTATTTGCCTACTTAAATTAAACATACGGCGTTTATTATTTTAATTAAATATTTTCGTGACGAAAAGAACGATTATTAATAATCGATGTATCAATCATAGAATTCATTACGATTTGAACGCTCAAATGTCACTACTACACTTATTGTACCATGTTATTTTTATTGTGATTTATAATACGTTTAGTTCCAATGGAATATAATTAACTAAAAAAAAAAAAGAACTATCGTTCGCATAGAAATCAATCTTGTCCGCCATTTGATAAATCGTACACAAACCCTAAACCTTAATAACGACAATTTTAATGGGCACCTTATTGTAGAGGAAAATACATACATTGTTTGGTCGTGCGATAATGAAGTTTTGTAAATCTATTCGGCTTGTCCGACGATACGTCGAACGCGCACCTTGGACCGGACGAATCTGGTGAAGTGTGTGAACCCTACTAAGTGGTTGGGTGGGAGAAGGTTTTAACGAATAAGAAATTATGGTGGCCGGCGAGAGGTGACTGTTTGATAAATGACGGCAATAAATCCAAAGACGCTTTTCTATGGTGGGTGTATGTGGAGGGTGTATATGCTTTTGCGGCTTCGTTTATGGACGCGAGACCCGGTAAATTTCTTCCTTATTCAATCCGCAGCTATACATTCCTCTCCGCTTTGGATTCAGCCCGAGATAATAATACATGATTACGATTAATCAATGCGTGCAAAAAAAGGGGGGAAACACTAGAAAAAGAGCCCGCAGCTTTAAAGGCTATTGTACTATGCCTATTTATATCGTGAACACTAATGTAAAACTTGATCAATGACACAAGAGTGTGTACTTTTATTTCTTTGTACGACGTGATGAAACGATACCACCTTAAAAATATCGCCTTTATAATTTGCTATGCAATTTGTACTCATTTATAGTGTTCGGTTCGATTTTAAATAAATAAATGCTTAAATAAAACTATAAACGTTGTTAACATATGCTTGGGTGTATATAATGATTTATCGAAAGGTGTATACGATTTAAAATACCTCAAGCCGTATATTAAAAATATTTTTTTATAGTGTTTTAGTATTCAAAATAGTGAATACATTTAAGAGTTATTAAATAACTATAAATTATTGTAAATTAGTTTTGAATAGAAATATTCACTTACCTATGCATTTAATATTAGGCACGGAAAAAGTAATATAATTATAATGTTTATTAATATATTTTAATCACTACCCACAATCCAAAAATACTGTAATTATTATGCTCAACGATATTTTGCTCTGATAATAAATTAAATTAAGTTCGTTGTAATTTCTCGTAATTTCTAAATAGTCTTAATTTTTCGACGTACAATTTGTTGCTCCTGATTATGATATCAATTATTTAATCAACATTGTCTAGTCAAAATAATGTAACTTTAAAGTTACCTAAATTAAACTGTCATTTACGCAAATTACATTAATCTATAGCCTATAAACTAAATGCAAAATCGTTTATTATATATTGCGTGTCTACTTGTCTCAAATATAATATATTATTAGTACACAATTTATTAGGGTAAGTATGTCAGCTTTGTTGGCTTGTACAGTTATCCTGTACGGTCATTAAAACATTTTCTAGTGTTACCTGGTTTTCATATAATGTGCCCTATATATAATAGCCTGGACATAATCATAAAAATGTTCTATAAACCTTAAGCTTAATATTATGTTAGTTATTAAAATAAAACATATAGTCTAAGCGTGCACGCACATATCATTTTGATATATATTTTTTAATCCTGAAACATATTAATTATAAACGATCAGCAATAATGAAACTTTTAGTTTATTACTATTTTTTTTTAAACTATCGGTTATTTTTACTAATGCACAATTTATTATGATATTATAATTATTAATTCTGTTCTTTATTGGTGATATTATATGGAGTAAATAGTATACATATAATTTGTTATTCATATATTTTTGCATATTCAAATAATATAGTTTGTTAATATTGATAAGAGATATAAGGTAAACATTAATTATAAATCAGTTACAATTGGCTCTTTTTATTTATAATACATTAATATTTAATGTGCAATTTTTATATACTTAAATATTATTTAGAGTGCTAAAATGTCTAATGAAATAAAAAATTATAGTCTTTTATATAATAAATATAATTACCTGAGTACATTTACGAACCAGATTATAAATCTACTAACAATACGCTATAGTACCTACTTAGGAAATTAATAATTTATTACTTACAAATGTCTTAATTTCATTTAATCTATATCAAACGAGTACTTTATTTTTTCAATCAGTTTAATAGTATAATATATTATGTATTAATATTTAATACATTATTTTTTTTAAATACACACATAATAATACAATATCTTTAGATGACTGGAAGACAAAAGCATTTATTTAATTTAAAAATAAATATACAAGCAAGGAACTCATGTCCTAGAATAAATATTTTTAATTTGTATTGTTCACATAAAACGAGTTCATTGTAAAATCGTTTGGAAAATTTGTTCATTCTGCATTATAAATGAGGCTAAGCATTAGAGTGGTAATATCAATGAAGAAAATAACGTGTGTTTGTGTATGTCCAAATGAAATGTAAATTATACACGAAAGAAAATTATTAAATATTCAGAAAGAAGCTAATTTTAGCTGTCTTTTTGTAAAATAAAATTATAAATATTTTTTTATTTAAAAAAATAGCGAATCTTCAAGTAAATTGTATGCGAATAAAAAGTTTTTAACGTTAACTGTTGCTTATGTATTGATATATTTGAATGAACAACAATTCAACAAATTTAAATGTTCATAGTTTTTTTATTCTTACTAAAACGTCAAAATCACAACTTTTTAAAATTCAAATGCTCAACAATAAAACTTCTAAAACTATCGATGGTATTTAATTAAAATTAATAATATTATTACTTCAGCTACTATAAAAATATAATTAAAACTATCGTAATATTATCATGTTATAAAACATAAGTAAATTTTAATAAAATATAAATACATTTTTATTAAAAATATGTATCATTTTGATCAAACGTAGAAAAAAATCTTCTTAAAACAAATAAAAATATTTTAAAACTAGAGTCGAATTATTAAAAATTTTATTGCTCCATAAAAAAAAAAACTATTCAAATAAATTAAAAATATTATTTGAACTAGTAAAACTAGGTAGTTATTGAATATCAGTAGTATGTGCATATCTGCAAATTAAATTAAAATTATTGACTAAAAAAAAAACTAACTATTACTATACAATTTCAAAAAATTATCAAGGATATGTTAATTATTCATTAAATGCCATTATATTACCATAATATATATATATATATACATTTTTTTGCTAATTGGCTCTTCTTAATTTGATTATTCTAATTGAGACGACAAATTATAAAATTATAATTTCTAATAAATTGTACAAAAATAATTATGTAAAACTGTAATGTTTTTTTTTGTTTATATATGTGTATGTATGTGTGTATGTGTATAAAGGATTTGGTTATGCATGTCCTATTAGAATTAAATATAACTAATTATCTTTGTTAAATATCTTGATAGATGTTTAAGTATATTATTCAACATCACTGAATATAAAATAATATTGCTATGTTTTCACGGATGGTCCAAACCATAATTATATAATGTACTTCCACGAGCCATGAATACAATTGTATTTCAATGTGTATAATAATACTGATAGGATCCACATTTTAGAATAATATTATAGGGTACTATTTGAAATACGAATAGCTTGAACAATTTTATAGAGATCGTATACAGTCTTCGAAAACATAGTCTGAAATTTTAATTTGTTTTTGCGGCGTGTTAGTGTATTATCCACATTTCATCAATACGAATGCATAATTTAAATTTTAAACGATTCACTCGTATGCATAAAATCAACGAGTCGACTTCAGTGAACCGTGTTTAGGTATCTATATATAATGTACATGCAGCATGCGTGAACTTAACAAGAAGACGCGTATTTTAACACCAGAGCACAAAACCAAATTCTATTATTTTGCCACGTCATACATAATATTATGAAATAATTGTGTTACCTATTCTATAATATAATTAGAACAATAGAATATCGTTATAATTATAAAGAACGCCGATTATAATATCATTATATCGTTGTGTCTTCATCATTCCCTTCACCTTGTAAACTCAACACTAAAACACTTTAAGTGTAACACCTATGTACTCATATAACAAATTTTTAGGTTAACGAAGGAGGAGGAAATAATATTTTTGGTTTCATATTTAAAAATTGTTGTCGGAACAGTCACTACAATACGGTGTGAGAAATTTTAAATACAAATATTGGACACCATATTGTGTTAATTTTCCAACGGTATAGGTTATTTTTCAATTATTTTATTCCTACTTATTATATTGAGTACGATAGTGTATCAGAAATGTTGGTTGCAAAAATTGTTTAGGATAATAATAGTATGTCCATAAGAAAATCGTAACAGTTTGGAACATTTAAAATGTATAATCGTAAAATTTCTGTAATAAATTGTTCCCTAATTTGCATAAAATGCTATGTGCACCCTTTACATCCTAACGAGTTGTATGCCTATTATAACCGATCGTTCTCTGTAATGTGCAGAATAACACATAATTATTTTAATATAATGTCAGCTGTTCCTCGTACTATTATTGTGTATTTGAACTTTTTACAGCAAATTTTCACGCCCAAGACATCCCGAATTTTAATCTTCTATAAAATTTTGATTCAAAAATATTCGTAGTTACCTCAATATTGAGTTTTCACCACCAAACTTTTGGATGGATTTATGACGAGCTACACGATTCGGCCACTTATAGACCAATTTCAAGATGAAAATATGATCCCATAATATCAATGATAAGTTATAAAACCGAGGTTCTGGACAAACGCCTTTATAAATCTCTCACGCAAACGACGTGTCTATATTATAGTATCTTATGTGAATGATAATGTGGCGGTGGGAGCGTTGTGGCTCTCAATTTCAGCGTGACGGGTTTCTGATAAAAACGATACTTGTAAATCGTTTATCGCACGCCACCTGCAAGTTAACGTATTGCGGTATCGATCGAAACGTCTATCGCCTACGTCGTAGACTTATTAAGTAAATGGACAGTACGACCTACATGGGTTCTTGCGCAGAAGCATATTCGGTGTGAGTAATAAAATTGGCTCGAAGAGAATACATATAAATTGATATATTTGTTTTTATTACATAGTAATATAGTTTCGAAATGCAATGGCCACTGCGAATTTAGTATTTTAGTCAATGTTTATCGATAAAATTATTATTTATATTAATAAAATGCAATTTTCAGGAATATGTATATTATATGTATTTTCAACATTATGTAATTTGTGATAAGGTTTATGACTCGTTTGTCGTAGTTATCTATCGTAATTATTGATGAATAATGAATTGCTATCGTTAAAAATGTCAACATTTTGAACAATTGAATTTTCAATTCATAGAACAGCCAATTATTTCGAGTCGTCTTGTGTTATGGTTAACTACAATTACGTTTTTATTAATTTTCATAATTTCTCACTTACATAAATGAGAAGATATGCTAATTAGCGATTACACCTGCAGTGTACGATTCTATGACCCAAAGACCAAAATAAAAAGATTCATTTAATACCTATTACAATAAGAAAATATGATATTTATAACCAATAAATATAGATCGTGTTTAAAACATTTATAACTTATCAAAAAATACTTAGTGTGTTAACCATGTACATTATATTGTTAAAACAAAATTAAAATTATACCAATGCGCTACAATAAAACGGAGGGTAATTGCATAGCGACTTTATACAACAGCCCAATGACTGAGTAATAAAATACTCGCGTAATTTTATATAAAATTATATAATAATATATTTCATCAGAGAATTTAATAGATATCATAACTGACATTATAGTCTATGTTTATACTTATTATTCATACATTTTGTTTTACTTATGTATGTTTTATAAATATGTTATGAAAATTCTTTATACTTGTCCTACACGTACCTTTCTGAGGTTTTCACGTCGTTACACCGCTGGGTCGATCGTATTTAAATCGAGGAAAACAATTTAAAGCGAACCATATTTTATGGAACAAGTAACATAGTTAACGTGCAAATATAATAAGAATCATTTTTCCCCTTATATAGTAAGTAGTTATTAAATACTATTTAAACGTATTAAACTAATCTATAATACCTGCTGTTTTATAACAATACTCGTTTATTAAAAATGATAATAAATACTTTTTTTTAATTGTATTTAATATTTTATTTTTATTATTAGTATTATTATAATAATTGTTATTATGTGGCCCTTAATAAAATAGGTTCGGAATACGGGTCAAGAAAAAATAATTGTTGGACATTTTTTGTTGTTAAGAATATAAAAAGGCACAAATTATTAATTATGCAGAACACTCTGTATAGAATACCCTTTAGTTATTATAATATTTTGTTCTTGACATTTCGCTTTATAAGCAATTTTTTTTTTTTAAGAAACAATTTAATATTATAGGACATTAATCATTGATCGAATTATGTTTTGCTATCGAGACATATTATAACAATCTTTACATTTTCCGAATATTATATTATATAATCTGTACTTGTCATTAAATAAATTAGCATAATATCTAAGCACACATATACATTAATAATTTAAATAACGTGATTATAAAATGCTTTGTGCAATATTAGCGAAACTAACCGTTACTTATAAAATTACAAATTACAAGGGCATCCAAAGAAAATTTAAAAAAAATGATCGGCACTTATATAAAGTGGGTAACGTTAAACGTTAAACAGTATTTAAAATGCAAAATTAGAATAACAGTTTTTTATTTTTTCTATTATTGCGTTGTGACAAGAGGACGCTTAAATTCGAACGTAACAATCCGATTTACATAACAAAACGAGAGGGTAAAGCGCATATTTATGCATATATATTCAGCTGATAAAATCAGTTTAAAGTGTTAATAATTGATTAATATAAGTGGGCGGCTCTAATTGCGTTGTACAAGTCGAAAACGGTTTAGAATAAAGTAATAATCATGTGAAAATTAAATCATTAAAATTAATAATAAATTATATAATTTTAAGGGATAAGCAACAACAGTGTTACATTTATAATCACTACTGTTACTATAACTACATAATAGAATATTTTCAATCAATGTAATATACTATTACATCTATATTTTTGTTTAAAAAGTAAAAGAAAAAACGTAGAGTTAAATTAAAAATCAACATACCTTATTGTTTAAATATTTTGAACTAAAAATTAAAAATTAAAAATACATAATATATACTTATCTATACCTAAGTGAACCGTTACCAAAAATAATAATATGTACAAACTACAAAATTATACTATTCGTTAAGCGTATAATTCTTCTGTATTCTTTCTGTATTTTACGTAGTGGATATTCTATTTTTAGAACTAGAAGATACATTATTAGATTGTACATTTATTTAGAAAAATTTACTATGAGAACTGTTAAATAATTTTTTTTCAAATCTTTTAATTAACTATTTTATATGTTAATGTAAAACTAATATCGCAGTCGTGTAAAAGGCATTTTGCTTATCGTATATTTTATGTTAGAAAAATAAAAACATTTTAAATTTTAAAACTAATGAAAATATGACGTATATATTTACACATAGATTATTCAACTAACGCATATTTCTTATAATAATGTCTGATTTGATGCCTACTAGTTATTACAATTTCCAATGTTTTATTAAGACGATGTCGTATCCACAATTGTTGTCTTCGTTATATTATGTATTTGATAAAAGTTTTAAGTTATAAAATATGATCTCGTCGTACTATTTGAATGAATACATAATTAATTTTTATGTTTCCAGGACATATTATTTATTAATACATTAATCCGTGGTTTAATTAATGTTAATGCATCCCTATGTTAAGTGTAAATCATATTCGCTAAATTTTACAGTCATAATAAAAAAACTAAGATCATGTATAGTAAATAGTTTATGAACAAAAGGGTCATGACTCATGAAGTAATAAACAGTTAGTAGGTACCTACCAATTTTAACATTGCAAATACTAAAGGAAAAAATATATGATCCCATTCCCCCCAAAAAAAAAAAAAAAAAATTTCCGACTATATCAGACACATTATACAATTTACATTTGTACGTTCTTGTACGTTTAGAAAAATCCATATTTTACTCTGTAATTTTTAGTATCCCGTTATCAGATTTAAAGGTAAAAACATTGTCTATGATTTATTATTTTTCACCTATTTATTTTATACAAGTTATAAGCATTTTAAAATTTACGAAAAAGATACAATTTTAAAATGCTTATAACTTGTTTCAACATTAAAATATCCCCTCTACAAAATAATCATTTGATAATAAGTCAATATGCGTTATAATATTAAAAATGACATAATATTAATTCTTCGTAACATAAAATTTGCTTTATGTTACGCGTTACCTACTAGAACGGATACAACACATGGGTATGACGTCCTCTTCACCACAATACCACCGACCGTATATGATTCTGAGTTTTTGATTATCGTACACATTATATTATTATACGTATACGGCTTAAATGATATTTGCAATTAATACGGCAGTGCGCGTTTACAATAATACACACCGGCGCCACCTCATAAGTCATAATATATCATAATAACGGCAAACCATGTTGATAACCGCAGTTTGTACGACAACTACAGCTGATGTACAACAATTTCTTTGGTTTTCAGGCAATGATTATAATATTGTACTTTGGGAATAAACATCGCTGTATATTATTACTATAAGTACAATAACCATTAATCACTTCGTCTGGTTCTCGATAATTCATGTGAAGATTTAAATTGTACGTTGCAGTATTTCATTTGATACCGAAGACGACGCAGTAGCACTTCTCCCCTCTCTCTTTATCACTATCTGCGTGTTTATGTGTGTGTGTGTGTGTGTGTGTGTGTGTGTGTGTGTGTGTGTGTGTGTGTGTGTGTGTGTGTGTGTGTGTGTGTGTGTGTGTGTGTGTGTGTGTGTGTGTGTGTGTGTGTGTATTTATGTATTTGCAGTATTCCCCGGAGAGAACACTGACGAGAGCGACAATCTGTATTTATCGCGCAGTGAGACGTTCTTGGCGCATCGATAACGAGATTTGCATAAGTTTTTTTCTCTCTGAATAACATAACGCTATATAGGTATACACACCTTTATACTGTAGTCGTTTGACTGTATATCTACCTCATCGTAGAAAAAAAACACAATATTTTTGTCGCTTAGACGTTTGCATTGCTTGATTAATAACATTGTAGCACAATAATATAGCCAATAATAGAGAAATATTAACGAGTATACGATAACGTGGCAGGTATAGCGAATATTATACGACCAAAATAATGTCGTTTTATTAATTAATTTAATCAACGTTATTATTATCTGTTATGAAATTTATTGAACCGTAATAAGGTCAATAACACACACAAAACAAACCTCACACATATTTCCACATGCGTGGAAATCCCTGAAAGAAAATCATGATTAAACATGTGATCAGATAATACTACAAAAATAATTTTTGTTTGCGTTAAACGTATAGGTATTTGAAAATGTATATATTAATATAATGTAAAACCTAAACGTATATTTGTGTTTTTGAAGATTCGATTAGTTACTCATGTCTAAAGGTCAACATGCGATGGTGTTGTGCAATGTTTATTTTATTTTTGGAGTTCACTCATCTGAGTACCAGCAATCGAGGGCATGAATCGGTTGACTTTAGTACCAGAGAAAACCATAAAAATATATCTTTATCATTACAAGTATGAAACCGATAAAATATTATGGACATATGACGAGACGTCTGCAGGTTATTTTTTTAAAGCACTGCTGCAATTTCCAAACACACATTGTAGATAAACTATATTAAAATTGTATGATCATTGTGTGTTACAATGTATCGATAAAAATAATTATAGGGAAATTATATTTATCAGAAAATAATTATTAGTTTGTTTAAAAAAAAAAAAATTTCAAATTTACATTTTCCGTTTACAATATTTTAGGCTTCAAATATCATAATATCGGAAAATATTTTACTATTTTACTTAAAACAAATAGGTAGGTAACCTAATGTTAGAGAAGAATTCTTAAACTTGCTTCATTTTATTAATATCTATTATTCAGTAAATAAAAAATATTTTCATTTATTAAACGTAGGTAGTTACATAATAATAATTAAAAAATAAGTATTTAAGTTTATGTTTTCTATTGCCAGTATATGATTGTGTTTTTGTTTGTAATATTTTATTATATTTTTGTTGTTATTTTAAAAACATAATTGAGTGTCAATTAAATATTTATTAAATAAACTATAACAATAATAATGTGCCGAGTTGTGTTTATCGGGTACCTATGTTGAGTGTTATTGTTTTAGCAATATTTACTCTATACAGTATTTACAAATACTGCAATATGTTATATATATATATATATATATATATATATATATATGTATTGGATATTTCTATGGAAATAAATCTGTTTGATCAGTGTTTATCAACATTTTGGAGCGTGGTGATACATTTTATTTAAAATAAACAACAACCATAAACCAATACTTTATTCTGAGTGGTGATATTTTAAATGATATGTTTTATACGAAGATGCATTTCAATAGACAGATATAAATAATGTTTTCAAAAATATATTTCAATATCATAAAAGACGCACAATGTTACTTAAATTTAAGTGACATTTATAAGTCTAATTTCATTGTGTTAATAGAAATATCAAATTCAGATCACACTGAACAATATTTTGTCACAATCGTTATTTTTGGCATTAAATATTTTAACGTCGTTACACGATTATGCACGCTTAAAATAATTTTCAATGTTTGACAATTAATCAATACCATATAATCTACCTAATTTTTAAAAAGATTTATTTTTATTTCAATCCCTTGAAAAATACATATTCAAGATGAAACGTAGTAGGTACGTTTATTACCTCGTATTTTTCGCACGTGAACTGACATGGACATAAAATATACAGAGTATCCCAAGAAACGTTTTGGATTTGAGCCTGTACATTTATTGCATTAAATTATGTATGAAGACACCCTTTTTATGGTGCGTTCAAAATATTTTTTTTTCTAACATACCTGATGCTTTTGGAATAACTTCTATTTTTTTTTGTTTATGTAATGGACACCTACTTTTTTAGGATATTACTCTTTCGCATATGCTTTTATGGTTCACTGGAAAACCAAACCTAATGCAAAAAACATAAATTTGACTAAAATACTATTGCATTGATATATTGTAATAATGTACATTAAATATAATGTTGTCAATAAATATACTTTGTACCTATAAAACTATGTATATCAATTAATAAAACACTTGAAAAGTAGTTTATCAATAATATATTTGATGATATCACACAAGGAACATACTTTTGGAGAGACCTTTTAATTAAAGCCAAGTGCTGAACTCGTATAAAATTGACTATGGATTTTTTTCAAGGTGATCATAGATTATCTCTATAATACTTTTACCCATGAGTTGACAGACTTTCCAATATAAACTAGCGCAGGGAAAAAGTTTTTTCAAGTATTCCAAAAATTAATTTAAACAGTCAATATTTACTATAAATGTTCGTCCGGAGCAGCTCAAGTGGAAATGTTGCTACTTGCTATATATCGTTATGGTGCAAATTGTTGACGGGAATCAAGTGCAAATTTTCCCTTCATATATCCCTGTCATTGTAAAAAGATATAATGGCTGCCATCGTGTAGACTTTTGTCAAGGTTCGCGGCGAAACAACATTTATTATTACCCTCGGTTGCTCGACCTCGCCGACCCCCTCACCCGAAAACTCTTTGCCACGCTAATGTCAACACTATACACGCATCCTTTTTGTCCATTTTCTACATATAAACAGGCTCCACCCGCTCCTGTGCATTCATTTCAACCATCAATCATCGTGATCAAAGTTTTTCCGTAGTCTCCGATATTCACTGTTTTGGTTTACCCATATAACGAATTTCACACCGACTGGCTGATTTGTTTACTCGACGACCTAAATACACACACGTACGCTGCAGCAGACACATAATCTACCATTTACCCATTTCTCTATCATCTGTCGAAATTTGTTGTGAGTATATAACCTTTCCATATTCCATCGAAATTGGAATTTGTTTACTTTGGTTCCAAAAGGTGGCCACTCTGACAGTTATCTAATTTTAGTAACAAAATAAACACAAAAGTTTGTATATACATAAAATATAATATATATAATGTAAAACTAATAAAACAGTATAAATAATGTGCTGATATTTACTATTTTGTTTATACTTTCTTGTTTATTTTTCGTATTGAACATACTATTTATAATTTATGTATAGGTATAAGCAGTGCTAGATTTGGCAAAATTAAAGTAGGGGAAATCTGTTTACTTTAAAAAAAAGAGCGTCCCCATTACTTGTTAAACGTTATTGAGCAGTAAGAATTATGCCCTACACCCCCTAATATCCCTCTTTAAATAATATAAAAATATTCATAATTAATCAATTTCAAAAATTAAAAAAATACAAGTAAATATAAGACATAGGTAATTACTGTACATATTATATATATATTATAGTTACAAATAATAACAAACTCAAAGGGATAATAAAAGTAAATGATTACAAAACATTAATTTTAACTGTTTACTTAAATAGTTACATAAATTATTATTAGTTTAATGTTTTTTTTTTGTTCTACCAATTTTATTCTTTTCGGATAAAAATTTTCTTCCGCATCTCTTTTACCATTTATTACCCAAGATTCAACATAGTTACTTGGTATAAATTTATTTGTGGGTGGAACAGTAGATACATTATATTGATCAAAATAAAATTAAAAAATTAATAATCTTTAAATCTATGATATTTGATAAAAAAAACATTAGTGAAAAATGATAACAATAGCAACTGAAAATATATTACATAAGTATTATAATTTTAATAATTCATAAGACAAATTATGATAGTATCTCGCGCATGTTTAGAAAAATTAAAAATGATGAAGCGTCCCATGCGTTCCACTTAAAAATATTTATATATATTATATAGGGATACGCTAAATTTTCTGAAAATTTAGTCGAGGTACTCCATCACCATATATGCCCCTCCCTCACATAAGTCAAGCACTGTGTATAGGTACTTGTATGATTTTAATTTTAAATGTGTATCTTAATTATTTTTTTAAAGAAAACTTTTTAAAACTAAACTATACAATTTAACATTTTTATAAAAAGTGAATTCAAATGTATTTTTGACATTAATGTTTTTAAATTAATTAAATTAATGTTATTAAAAAAAATATTTTATTCATATCATATTTTTCATTTTTTTTTATTAATATAATAATACAAATTCATAGAACTATGGAACTATAGTAGTTTATCAAATGTATAAATTGTGAAATTATAATATTATCAATATATATATTTTTTAAATAAATAATATAAAACTTTAATTTTATGGCTAAAACTGTATTATAATTTATAAAAAATAAGTTTTGAGATGTAAAGATTGAATATTGTTGTTTAAAAGTATAGGAAATACAAATTATGCAATTTTACAGTCTATGTGAAAAATATATACCTATAATTTGTGTGACATTCTCGTACTTTGTTTTAATCGTTTTTAATAATTTTCCCAACAGTTTTTAAAGCTTCACGTAACATGTAATGCATTCATTCTTATGTAAAATTGTTTCGGTCATTTTGAAATAGGTACTCAAATATTATTTTTAAAAATAACCCATCTCATTTTATAATGAAACAAACAACGGTACACATGCACTACATAATATTGCATGCAGTGTGTTCTATATGACATTAAGAAACAAATATCTGGTGCATGTTCTTTTAGTACTGAACAATATTCTGTTTTTTTATCCTTTTTCCTTTTGTAATTTACTTTTTAGTGATTTGTTTTACATGGATAAATGAAAACAAAACGTACAACAAATTGCCAATTTATCAAGAAATCCACATTAATGCATCTCAAATTATCCTTCTTAGATGTATAATGGTAATGAGGTATCGATTCAAGTATATCTAAATTACAACAATGATATTAATGTATTTGCCATTAAAAAATAATTATATATATATTTATAATTCATACTCGTCTAAAAAATAACATTGTATTTGTTTATACATAAAAAAAAATTGTTTATATTATTAACACTTGTGTATTAACAAACAATAAATAACATTTTCAATTACATATTAATAACACGTGTAGAACAGTAAATAATAATGCCATATAATTCCTTAATCCGTTTACTATCAATAAATATTGAATAGCTAATCGCTAATTAATTAAAATATTATTTGATGATAATAATTTTAAATAATGTATATTATTATATATTATAAATCAATACCAATCTAACTATTACATTTTTTGATATGTTTAAAAGTATGTGTGTTAGTAGAGCATAATAAAGGCATTTAAAGAATACAATAATAAAAATGGATATGGTTATTAATTTATTTATTACTAAATGATAAGGATTTAATGTAAAATAAAATAATATTTTTAATTAAGTATGGTATAAATATAAATAAAATAGTTAAAAATTATTATGTAATATCACTATAATTAAGTGGAGTTGCAAACTCAACATTTCAAATTATGTAAAAGTTATTAGCAGGAAGCTGCATATTTTAACATGTATTTTAAAAATATAATAAAATATATAGTTTTTTTTTTTTTTGTCAAAAGTTTTTTATATTTAAATATGCGTATTCAATAATTATGTACATGCTGTATATATTTTTATCTGACAACATAATTTTATTATGAACTATTTAATTTACAGAATAATATACAAATAGCCAAGTGATCGTCATGTACATTAATTTAAAAACAAATGAAGTTGATAAGTTTTTTGAATAATATTATGTTGATAATTTATTGATTTAATTTAAATACGCGAAAGTAAACTTTACGATCAGTGCATAAATTGAGTTACAAATATGATCTCTGTTTGGGTACTTGTTGGGAACTGTCTCGATGTGTTACGATTCAGTGTGCCTGAAAAATAGAAAAATATATCCATATTTTATTTTAGTACATAAAACGGATTTAAACTCGATTACGATTTTATGAGTGGGAAAGTCTCAACCGTACGTTTGAAAATAACCGTAAATAACGTAATATGAGAGGGGTTTGAATAACATTCGATTTCGTAAAGCTGTATTGAAAGGTTTAAATATTTGTAATGAAAATGTCATATGAGTTTCAATAATACAGAATTCAAAAAACCAAAAAAATATTGACAGTGGTTGAACATATAACATATTACTGATAAATCAATAATAAACCATGACTTAATAGCAAGCAAAAAACTTTTAAAAATACCTATTGTAAAGAAAAAAAATAAGTTTTAGCTCACCATTAGTTGTACAGATTTATTTTAATAAATTATTATATATATATTTTAATATGCTATTTTTAAATTAATGCTTTATTTAAGTCAAGTATTGTATTTACTAATATTCTTAGTGAATATAATTTAAAATATTAATGATGTTTGATTTTCGTATGTTGTAAATAATATATTAAGTATATATTTAATATTGAGATTAACTATTTATACGATTTTATCAATAAAATGAATACGAATTTTAAAAACGATAAACCATATATTGTTTTTACAGCTAAAATGTTCGTTTATACATAATATATAGTTCGGGGTTTTATCATTCGGACAGATTTAGGTTTACTAAAAATGAAGAAATTGTAGGTCGTACAATTCCAATGATTGTGAAACTCACATTTGATAAAAAAAAAAAGTTTTGTGGCTACATTATTGGCAGTATAGTTTGTCAATGTTATTTTCCGATGGCATTTGAATTTAATTTAATGGTATTCGTATAAACAGGCTTAAATATAATAATGTTTTGTTGGTAAATAGGTCAGGGAGTTGTCGATGTGTTTCGAGTGAGTTGTAATTTTTGATGAGAGAGCATTGTAATTGGGGAGAAACCAACGGCCGATTATTACATATGATTATTAAATTTATGACACCCTACAGCATATTATGCGCGTTTGGGAGAAATAACGTTACTACAATACACTGTGGCGTTTCCTCTCTTGTCGCCTCAAAGATAAAGTGGAAAAGGGATAGTATGTTTCGGGGTAGATTTGTATATGTTTATGTATGCATATATATAAAAATGGTAGTTGGTTCAATTGCAGATCCAATTTTCAGCCCTAGAAGGGAATAAATTATAATATGTATTAAAAGGATATTGCTGGTCTGTACAAAGTTAACGTTGTAAAAAGAAAAAAAAACTTTGTTTTCTGGGTTCTGTTAAATTAATAGTCAACCGTAAAGAAAATAAAATAACCACTTCCTTTACGCCAGCCCCACTCAATTAAGTTGAGCGATATTTTCAAATTGTTTGTAACGAAAAAAAGTAAAAAAAGTTTGATTCATTTACGATTAAACGAGTTTTTTTAACACAATTCTAAGTTAATTTTTGTTATAAACGTTTTATTTAACTTTTTATTTGTTTTTTATATTTTTAAGAACTAAAGTTCACTAGCTGTATAAACAACTATTTATTGACTGAAATAAATTTGATGATATCATAGGTTTATATATCTTTTTTTTTTTTTTAATGATCGAAACTATGAATGTTTTTCATAATATGGTACTAAAATTTATATTTAATTATTTATTTTGTATAATTGAATACATTTTATTCATACTTCATTAGGATTTTAATACAGAATTGTTTAATTTCAATTCTTAAAGTAAAAACTGTTTATCAAAGTGACGATATTTAACTAGATTATACTTAGTATAATCTTATACTTTGTATTTTTACTGTCAAGCATTAAACAGATATGTTTTTACAAACGCATTTATATAAGGTAATGATTTTTATTAGATTTATTATGTGTTTACATGTTCATACCTTTATAATAAAACCATAAATGTGATTGAATAATTTTGTGTCTCTATTAATTGTTTCAAATCGCTTGTCTCGAGACTAATATGAACTATAGATACAGACACAAAGGAGAAAGCTGGTCTTTGAATGGTATTTAATCAAACGTCCCAGAAATGTATACATGAGATTTGCATTGAGGGGTTAAACCACTGGTTTCAGAGACCCCAGGGACCCTAAAATTTTAACGCTTTCGAACTAGAAAGTGATTTATTATTTTAGCTCCGAAACAAACAACTTTTTTTTTTCATTTTCATTCACTGATTATTTGAACACTACATTATTATTATTATTATTTTTTATGAATCTCTATCATTTAACAACTTTTTCCATGTATTTGTTTTTTTGTTTTTTGAAATATGTAATTTGGTTTTTGATTTATCATTAAAATGTATTACGAGAAAATTGTAATGACAAGTATTTATTAATATCTTAATAATTAAATAGTATTATTAAGAAAAAAATGGAATGTTCTATAATTAGTTTTGTAATAATTTAATATGTAATTATTATCTATATTTTAAAAGAAATTACATTACTGTATATGTACTTCAAAAATAAAATAACGTATTATATATTATAAATATTGACGATAACACAGATATTTTAATATTTTATACTTTTTCAAAGTTAATTTTTTAGCAATAAAAAAACCCAATATTTTTTCTCTAGTTGAAAATTATGGTTTTTATGATATTTTGCTGTAGTGAATCAATGGAAATATTTCCGTTAAAAATTATTTTATTCATTTGTTGATAGATAAGTAATAAATAAATGTTCTATATAAGAAATTACTATTAGAATTATATTATCATAATTTTATGTTAATAGAGTATAGTTATAATTTATTAATATTTCATTTTTCGTCTAGTTCTAAGGATAAATAATAAGATCTGTTCTGCCAAATTAACAAAGTAAAAATAATCTTAAACCATGTAACTAAAATTTAATTTTACAACATTTTTTTTTGCCACACAAACCTCAATAATATTATCCATTCGACTTTTACTTTTAGCCATTAATATCAAAGTTTAATATTTTTCCCCTTTTTTTTGTTACAGAAATTATGGAGTTTCTGTGACAGCCAAAACGTAAGTTAAATTAACTATTATGTTATATAGACGCTTATACAAGTAGGTACAAGTGTACAAACTTATGATTTATTACATACATTTTATTAGAACATAGGTCAATAATAATTTGATATACTAATATATCGGTACCTATATTGATTTTATTACGCAATATGTATGTACAATAAAGCGGTTTCTACGAGTTTAATTTTATCAACCCATTATCAAAGTTTATCAATTTGTTTTTCGCCAATAATAGTACAGTGTAATGATATGTTGAATACAAATATGAATGGTGTAATAAACTTTGTGGTACAGCTTTCACCAGTCATACAGTTGATCATAAACCATTAAGTTAGGGTTACGTTACAACTTCTGAAACAGTTGATACATTATGGTTTACGAGAATTATGTTTTGTTCTACTTCAATTAAAAACTAGTGGACTACATTCACAAGTGCGTTCATATATTTTCTGTAGAAATAAAATGTCAAAATACTATCAAATGAACAAAACGTAATCGTTAGACATTTTACAGTTGAACAATAATTATTCGTGATGAATATAACGTACTACAATAAATTATAACGAATATTGTTGTATCTATTATAAAATTGAACTGTATAATGTTTTATTATTATTTAGATAAAGTTTCTTAGTATAAAAAACGTTTTTTTTCGTTTTTTTATAAGGAACAAAAAAAAGTAGTTCTTGATTTAACCACGTTGCGTAACACGATGTGTGTTGGTATTTGTGTGTGCATTTCTAGTTGAATTTTTTTTTCTTGAACATTCAATGTTAATCGAATTTCATTGAGTCGTATAACACAATATTGACAGACAACTTCATTACTCAAACCTTTTTTTCTATTTGTCGAAAGACCTCGGTACGTTGCTGAAATCGTTTATAGTAAGATAAATACAATGCAGTTGAATTACTCAGTGAAATCGATCTCTTGTATTAATAATATATCATTTCATTATTTTGAATTCAATCAAACATGATTTATTCACAATGACAAACATCGAATAACATATATAGTTTACGGTGTACAATTCTTATAGAAATATAATTATGTTAAATATGTTGTAAATACGATAAATTAACGACTTATCATACTAAATATTTATATTGTATAGCCAAATATTATTTTTTAAGTCTCAATAATTTGTAGTTTTGTGCAATGAAAAAATCTAGTCGTCCGGACCAAACTCACATAAAAACGTAAAATAGGATGTAATTAAAATAACAAATGTGCTGAGCGAGAATCGTACGCTACGTGAGTGTATTAAAGACCTTTACAATTGCTATTCACTATATCAGGCGGGCACAAATGAGTAATTTTCAACGATTGAACGCTTTCGATTTGGACGATACATTTGTAATATTAGAGAAAATGTTCAAAATTTAAAAACTAATAACAGAACTTTAGAAGATATCAGTTAGAGAAGATGTGATATTTTGCTTTTTAAATTACTTTTATAATTACATCGTTAACCGTAAATATAATTAGGAAAAACGTAATTCAGATAACTAGAAAGCACAACGTTTATAATATTCATAAAGCGAATGCATATTTTAATCGCCAATGACCAAAACCTGGATATAAAGTTTCAAACTGTGTTAAAATTTCCAAAGTACAATGATATTATACCTAAAAGGGAATTAAAAAAATAAATATATTTAAAAACAGTCAAAAACCTAATATAACGTATAAGTATTCCAACGATATGAATACTTGATTAAATGCAACGAATAATATAATCTTCAACACATATGTAAATATAGTACGAAGTACTAAGGTAAATCTTTAAACTTATCTATGTCATTTGTTGAAAAGTAAATATTACAATTATTTTAAAACACGTAGGTACGAAAATTGTATTTTAATATTATTATTATTGTAATTTGTCGTGTCCTATATTTAAAATTACCTTTATTTAATTGCTGTTTGGCAGTTTTTTTCTAATTAAAAGTTTGTTATATTTTAACAATAACAACACAAATTTATTTATTCAATATTTTATTAAATCCTGGAACTTAAATTGAAAATTATTGGTTAATTGTAACTTGTTTAGCTTCTCAACATAAAATATTTATTGTGGATAAAAACAAAAATGCTTTTTCTTTAACGTCTTATGAATCAAATGAAACTTAAGTACTATTCGCAATATGAGTTTTGGAATTAATAATATTTATACTGTCTATAATTTTAAAAAAAACTTGTAAATAAAATTAATTTTAATTAAAAATATGACAAGAAACTACTTTAAAAATATTTATAACTCTTCAATAATTATTGTCTTGATTTTATAACATGATTCGTGACAACATAAAAAGCCACACCTTTTTTGATAGTGATGTATAACCGTATTAAAAAGTTTGTTCTTTTTTTTATTTTGTGATGGGTGAGAATCTCAGTAAAACAATAAAATCTTTGAGCTTCTTTCATTCACTGGGAGTCGGAAGTAAGTAGGGGAAGTAGCCAGAGAGAAAAAGGAGGCTCGTAAATTTTGCAAGATAAGAGATTGGTTCTCAGCCAGGTGACTGTGTTAGTTGTTTTTTTTTTTTTGCCTCACTTAGAACCCTTGGGACCTACAGCCAACTCGTTCACGTACCCTAGCGTCAAAATTAATTATTTGTTAACCCACACACTCATATACTCATATATATATATACTATACTTGCACTATAATGAGAAACTTTAATCTGGTTAAGTTTTACGTCACGAAATTAATTGCTACTGCTGATCGATTTACCATGCCTGTAAAATTTTATAATTTCATCAGAACAACATCAACGATTAATCCCTTCAATATTCAATTCTAACCATATGTTATCCGTTGGGGAAGGTCTATACACGATTATATGTAAATATTGAGTCATCCGAGCGCAATAAATAATATTTGAAAATCAAAAGTTCTTAATTTAATATTTGTGTAAAATGACACATCTTTTGCTTTTTCTTTATTTTTTTAGACAAAGTACATTTTTAAAATTATTTTTAGGTTAAATCAGGGTTGCAGAATTTTCAAATGACGCTTAACCTATCAATTGAAAATCAATTCTATATTGTAGGCTATGCTTAGAAAAGATCTTTTTTACAATTTTCTACAGTCACTTGTCTCTCCGAGTGAAAAAAAATAGAGGCTATTAAAACTGAAAAAAATTAAACAAACGTGGTTAAATCAAAATCCTCTTTCAAATGCGATGATTTAATATTAAAACACAGATTTACCACACTTGTCCCAGCAATCCATCATACTAAAATATTATCTCTTTTTTCAAATATATAAATTAAAAATATATACACTATAAAAATAAACTAAAAAAATATCATTACTCAAAAATATAACATTTTAAATCTGTTCGAAAATGAACAATATTACTACTTATACAACCACAGTATAACAAAAACCTAAAGCTCTGCGTTTCTTTTGAACTCATATATTAAAATAATTATCCCACTTTTGTTTTTGTGAATGCTTTAATATTATTATTACAACAATATCTATGAAACATTTAGGGAACCTATATGTTTGTAAGCATTTTAAATCTAGAAGTATTAAATAACAGTATAACTAGAAAAATAAAATTACTGCTATCGTTAACACTAAAAAATCGACACAGTAAAAGATCTTTATATAAGTACAAATTAACCGTAGGAATATTGTTTGAATTGAAATGTAAAATATTATCATTACTCTAATATAAAGTTATTATATGAAAAAGTATCAATTTTTTTTTCAACTTATATGTATTGTTACATTATAAATATAATGTTTTAAAGGGAATTTTTATTCTTTTCTAAATACATTAATACATTTGTCATATTATGCGTTTTGTTTTCATAATAAAGAAAATAAACACAATTTAATTTTATTGTTCATCATAACATGGATTTAAAAAAAAAAAACTATTTACTTTTAAATGGAAAATTCAATATTTATAACTTTTATAATTCTTAAATATTACAAAGAATAGTAGTTTGCCTTAATTAAAAATTTAATTTTTATTTAATTATGATAAAATAATTCGTGATATTTAATACAAATTTAAATTAATATTATCAAAAGTTAGAGTAATTTTGTGATTTATATAGCTATACAATATATATAATATGTTTTAAGTTGACACTAAAAAAATATTTAATACTGATAAGTGCACTGTTTGGTTGGTAATCGAATTAATTTACTTAGTAGAATAATTAAAACTTAAATAATATTACTTTCTTATTAGTATATAAAAATCTAATATTATAATTTATAAGGTACGTGTTAAAATAAACAGAAATGGTAGTTTATACAATCATTATGAACATTTTAACTGTAATAATTTGTTATCAAGAATATTATAAAGCCTTCACTATTTTCATATATGTTATGAGTTATTATAAAATATTTTTATTTTTCATTTCTACCATTAATGCTACTGTTTATTAATTAATGCTACTTTAAATCATATTGTTGATATTGACTAGATAATTTAATTATTAAGTATTTATCAGTACATTTATATTTTTAGAATTATGAAATTACATTTTTTAAAGACCTTTGCTAGATCAATTTATAAAAATACAAGTTTACACATATGGAATTAGTTGACATAGAGTTCAGTTAAATCTATGTAATTTACACTAAAAACACTAATTAGCCAATAAAAATTCACTAACATCTCACTTTATTAAAGAATTCAAAATCACCAAAATCCATACAATATTAAATTTCTTTCTTAACGAACTATCCTCAAAAATTTTAAGTGTCTTAGAATTCTAGTCCCCGGATCCCAATTCACCTGTCAGAAGCATTACTGGGTTACCCATATCGTACTCCACTATTGTAAATTGTTTGTCAAAAAATTACTTATTGTACAATAAATAGCCTTTAAAAATTACTTTATAGATTGCCATTTATTTTTAATAAACGTTTAAAATTTAAATACTTCTAAAATGAAATGAAATTGAATGTGTTATTGTGAACAAGTTATGTAATTATCTAAATAAATAGGTAGTTAGTTCTAAAGTAAACTGTAAAGTCCTTATTATTGAAATGTGCGTTTTATTTATATCTCGTACAACGTAGGTGTAATTAAAATCTGGGATTTCCTATGTAAAATATTATTCGAAAATCTTATTAAAATAATTAGTTATTCATTTATTTATATTAACATGTGTATATGCTTGACTGTTTTATCTAATATTTATATTTTTATGAATACATATTTAATTTTCGAGTAAATTAATTACCCAAGTGGGGTAATAACATAGGTAACGTTTTTAATTCTAAATTAATTGTTATCTAACATATTCTATCAATATAATAACCATTATAACTTATGAACTATTAATCAATAATAACATGTACTGGATTTTCTTTATAATTTTGTGTTTGTGGTTTGAACTAATATTGTTTAATTTTTAATTTTATCAAAGTGTGCCAAAACTTTTATTTAAAGATTATCAAAATATTCCCTAATGAGTTGATACTATCTTACAATCTACTAATGCACTCAAGGCAATATCTGAACATGGTAATTTAATTTATTTCGCAGGGAAAAAAATATAATAGCTGTGACTAAAAATAAATATAGTTAATAAAAATAAATAAAAACAGAACAAAGTCTATTAAATATAATTGTATGGAGTTTAATGAGGTTCTTAGTTAGTATAAGTGTCTATACTACCTTTTTAAATTCAACGGTTGAGATAAACATAATATGTAAAAGCATGTGTAAATGTTTAGCCACAATATTAAAAATAATCGTTCTACAGCTACATGTTTACTTTGTTATCTACACAGCTGGTGCCTAGTGTGTCGTTACATTTCTTGATCAAACATTAACATAGGTGTATATTATAATACATAACAATGTTAAAAGGGCAATTGTATCTTGAAGGGTTGTAAAATGCTTAGTATCTTTTGAACACATTCTCCTTAATATAGTATATTACAGTATATTGTGTTATTGTCTTCTTACATTTTTAACTTCAAAATGATATTAAAAATCATCATCATTTTTATTTTATTTTTTGTATCATTATTAAATACCATTATTGTGATAACTTTGGTTTTATTGTATGTTATAGACCATTAATATTAATGTCATGTATTCAAAGATCAAAAATGTATCGTATAATATTTATATGATTAAAAAATTGTTTCCATCTTGCATCATAAATATTCTGCTCGTTAACTATTCTCTTTAAAACACGGAAATCATCAGTTCTCTTTCAGGACTTGTTGGTTGGCGAACTTAAGAAATGCTTATGCTTATGACTTCTGGTACTTTGAGTCTCGGCGGGTTTTTATACTTATCAAAAAGTTTTAATTAAACGCGGAGTGGCTAATGCGGAGGCAAGTGGCCGAGACCAAGAGTTTTTGGGAATAAACCGAATACCCTTCTGTTTCACAAAATCCTCAAGGGGCCAATAAAAAGAACCAACTAATTTAAGTGTTACTACTCTCCTCCTTTGTAACAATCAGACTGTTCGTTTCCATTTTTTTTTTATTTGACACTTGTTTCCGGTGTAAACATCACCCCCGACTACACTCTAAAGCATTTAACTCTAGTTTATTTCACATAAAAAATTCAAATAAAATCGATTCTTCAAAACAAAACATACTATTTTGTACCTACGATTATTTAGTACGAAAGAAAAACAAATCATATTATAATATATTTGTTTCGTAAATATTTCATATTAATTATAATATTTAATTTAAAAAGTAAGAATTTTTCATATAGTCTAAATAATTTAATAATTTATAATAATATGTATTAAGAATTATTCTCATGTCGATGTTATCACTGCATATTATAATATTTTTCTCGCTTTAATGGAAATTCTTATTTTTTTTTCAATCTAAAATAACTACTTATTATTATTAAATATTTAAAACCTGCTAAATTTTTTTTCTCTTGTTTATGTTGATTATTGTTGGTAATTTTAATATATTCTGCAAGTGGCATAATAGATTTCAGTATTATGTAATTATATTACATTTTAATTTTTAAGAATATCCGCCCAAAGCTACTTTCTACAACTTTTTCAATAACATTTAATTAGCTATAAAAGTAAAAATAAAGTTACTTTTAAAACTAAATGAATACTGGTTTTCCATAATTAATATTAACAACGAACAATAATTGTATAATAAAATATTCTGTTCACTACGGCATAATTGCTGTTTATTTTTTTTAAATTTAAATGAATGATTGGCCAAATTATTATCTCTCACCTCTTAATCGAATTAATTTATATAATTTTACACGTAATGTTAATATAGTATTTACAAAATAAAAGGTTGTAATAAATATAATATTTTTTTTAATTGAACTAATGATATAGTTTCACTTCAATATTACAAAATATATTGATGTACTGTTCAATAAAGTAATAATAAAATAATAGATCAGTTTATGATACATTGGATAATTATTTTTAACATCAAAAATTAATTATTTCAAAAGTTAATAATATTTTCGTAGAAAAAAAATATATAATCTGTAATCATAATAAAAAAAAAAAAAATCGTAGTTTTTATTATTTTTTATCATTATATTTATATGTTTGTATCATAACATAATTTCTATTTGATTTTATACTACTAGTAGAATATACTAAGTATTTTAATGCATAAAAATTGAATTTCGAATAAGTTTTTAATTAATTATTTAGTCACTATAATAATTTTAAATGAACGCAACTGCTTACAACACTTGTCGTAGGGTAACCCCTCAAAACATCAATATTTCAAATATACTTAATAATAATATAATATGATACTCCGGTTAACTCGTATTAAATAATTTAAAATAAGACCAAATGCTTAAAGTAAATTCGATATCATACCAATGCGCCATACTATTAAATTATATGCTTTGTATAAACAATTGTTATCGACTCGATACTAAACGGCGCGTTGGTGGTTCGATTGAAGACGTTTTCGTCATTTCCGGCCGCCATAACGCATTTCCTCCTACGTGCGTACACGTACACCTAATTAAAACGTTATCAGAGAAGTATCCTGTGACGTGGTAATATCAGCATAAAATCATCGGGCGCCCTCGAGTGCTATCGTCCTTCCAATGATGTACGCGGCGAAATGGCCGATTTCGTGACAAAAGCAACCCCTTCGTGACAATACCGCTTTGGTTTAATCGGGTCAACAGTTATCGGATCAGGAAACCCTCTGAAAATCTTCCTACTTTACTGTCTATACTGCTGCAGTGTGTTACGTAACTTTGATTAATTTGATAACTGCTCTCAAAGACATATTGTATTATTAATTCCATCTGTCACCTTTCGTAATTGTTACGCTAAAATAACACAGGTACATACACTGTATAATCATAACATTATATTATATTCATGAAGACCTATTTCAATATAAGCTTTGTGAAGACTTGTAATGAAGGCCTATAATGTTTTAAAATATACCAATTTAAGTCTGAAATGAATTCCGCTTTTTTTAATTTTATTATTTTCATAATAATTTTAAAAGGGATACATAAATATTTTTTGTTGATTTTATACCAAAACAAATATACAAAATATATATCTAAAATATATTAATACCTATGTTTATATTAATAATATTTTTTTTTAACGATAGTGGCAAAATTAATTTTAATTTCCCCATTAAATGTTTTATGATGGCATTCAATGCATTCATATTTTATTTTTAATTTACATTTAAGGTATTTAATTAATATTTTAATTAATAAACATGTGCATTCCTAGTTTATTTGGTTATTACAATATACAATTTGTGTTTAATACTCAAATAATTAATTTAAACTTTTTTTTTTCTTAAACTAAAATAACCATAAAATGTTTTTAGTTATATTTCTATGTTTGTAGATATATTATAGTATATTATATGCATCTTGTTAAACATAATAACTATGTACAATATTAATGTTGAGTGAAGAAATATTAAAGAAGCAAAACAAAAAAAATCTTAAGTTTTCTATTTTACAACGATGTTGTTCAAATTTCCACTGGGTAGCATAATATATTTGGTAAAGTTTACTACGGCCAAAATTGTCGAACTACAAGACAATGTTTATTTTTTCGAACAATAATTATCCCTAGATGCTATTTTTTTCCTATTTCTTCCCTCCACGTTATTATTATATACGGTCATGATTTATGAGTGCAAAAACTTCTGTCACGGAGTTCGGAACTGGACATCCGGTCAGCCGACTGTAAACTCCAACTTACCAAAAGTGGAGTGGATGAATGGAAGGATATTCCGGCCGTTAAACGCTGAATGGTCATTTTTCACGCCAAGACAAAAATTTTTTCGAGTATTTGCGTCTCAAACACACCGTAAAATTATATAAAAGTGGATACGATTGATGTGGTGTTAATATCGAGTAAAATACGATTCTGAAAAAGAAATCATAATTTAAATTTTTACAAGAAAGTAATAATAGCAAATAAAAGAATACTAAAAACCTAATTATATTAACAAATTAAGAGAGTAAGATAAATACCTAAATAACACATTATTTGAATCCAATAATTAAATAATAATATAAAATTGATATAAAAATGATTGCTTATTAGTTTGTAAAATGTCTTCTTATATTAATTAATTTTAAATGTAACAAAGTACTATAATATAATATAGTAATTAAATATAACAATTTCCAATTAACAGTAATGATAACCGATTAAATAAAAAATCAAATTCACAAATGTAGGTGTAAAAACATGCCAACATGCTTATAAATATCTGTATATAATTATTTCTATTCCGTGTTGGTTTCTATATAACTATTAAATAATTGTCAATAATATTTTATTTTATTTTTACTCATTAACCGTTAAGTAAAATTTAATTAAAAATAACATAATTCGTTATGAAAAATGTATAAAATATACCAGAAATATATTATAAAAACGAGTATCTCTAACGACATAGACTATGTATAGAACCTCTTTCTGGAAATTTGATACTAATTTTAGTCCCAGTATGGTATACCTTGTTGATAATCATTTAGTCCATTTCCTGCAAAAATTATTTTCAGTCTAATGAATTATAATATATATATACATATATATTTTTATTGAGTGCCTGACCTTTAGGGAATCAATTTGGATCTCGGCGTACCTTTATTGTCGTCAGTATGCAGATGATATTATACATGTTATAGTATTATAAACTATAGCTAATGATATTTTTATTAAATCGTAACAACACTAAGTCGAAAAAAAATATGTAACAAAACTCGAATAATTTAAAATTAAGCATTAATAATATATTGAATAATCGGAAATTGAAATAGGAATACTGAATGATCAAATGTATAAAAGTTAAATAAAAATTTTTTTTTTTTACTCGTTAACTGGGATAATAATTATAATAATAACATTCAATTAGACATAAATCTCGTGACACAAAATATTGCGTATAATTTACATCATTCTTAAATTTACTTATGTTACATTTATCGAAAATATCAAAGTAATAATAAAATATCAAAAGACATATTGAAAAATTAATAACTTGAAATTCCGAATATTATGATAAATACCGTCAGCACTATAGGTGTGTATTATTAGTCCCCCGTAGTGTATTACAACTAACCATACTTGCGTGTTCAAAAGAAACGAAAATATAATATACCATTTTCTCTCTAAAATCTTTCATCGTACAGTCTATTATCTTTCTGGAAGGTTCACTACTACTTTATAAACGTTGAATGGTCTAAGATTTTAAGTAAAAATAATTGCTAAATAGACTAATTCAAAATTTCAATTGAATTATAAATATTAAAAATATAGATAAAAAAAAATAAAAAATAGTTGTTTAATTTCTCTTATATAAAGAATTTCTATACATCATGTGTATATTCTCATATGGGAATAAAAAAAATAATATCTGTGATTTTATTATAGAACAATTATAAATTGTTCGAATATAATATTTATATACATTACGTAATAACTATATTGTTATGTTAAATCAAATCGCATTGTGTTCGTCCCAAATAAACGGGGCTATAAAAAATAATATTATTTTTTAGTGTGTTGTCGTTGTAGAATCACACAAATAAATACTGCTCAAAATCTAGGTGTCAGTATTTGTATTACAAAAATATCGATACCAATGAATAAAGTGATATAAAACGATATAGTTTTCTTTCATTATTTTCATTCTATTTTTTTTTTTTTTTTTTTTTGTGATATTTAACTCGCACTCTCGCAAATTATAAAGAATAACGCACATCGTAGTGATATCGATAGCAACAAGAAATACTATTTTAACAAGAATACGAGACATATACAAACTCTTTAATCATCAAGAATCAACGTTTTAAGTCTTGCTAACTGAAATAAAGTAAGTACACGATAATCGGTTTTCACTATTTATCATGCACCATCGTGTGCCAATCAAAATAAATGTATTGGATTCGTGTTCATACCTATGAGTTAAATCATTATGCATATTATTATATACTCATTATAAAATAATTTTAATACAATTGAGATAGTTTTTATTATTTTGTTGTATAACTAAAAAATATATTTCATTAACTTATAAAATAACGACAGATATAAACAACCATAGATTAATCATCAATGTAGTAGAAACAGAATTATACAAGATAATGACATTAATAATTTTATTCGTTTCTAATAACCATTAGAATGTTCATTCGTTTACTACACGTGTTTCTTTAGTTTTAAATTGTCAAAGATCTGTGATTGTTTTGAACAACTAATAATGATTAAAAGTATTATTGTAATAAAAAATATATTTCAATATGTTTTGTACAATTTATTATTCTAAATAATGTTAAGTAATAATATGTAATTCATTAATATTCGTATTATAATTTGTGTCGCACGGCGTTTAGTTAGGCAAACTAGCTACATCTCTGTTATCCAAATTCAATTTTAAACAATAACTGAAATGAAACAACGCATGTATAAAAAGTTTCTATTTTTATGAACCAGTTTAATATATTTTAATTGTATACCGTACCCCTAAGCTATAGCAATAGTTAACGATACAGCTAGAATACCGACAGAAACAATGATCGTAAAAAATAAAAATTATAGTTGCTACGCTCACTATCAAAGCGAACTCTCGTACCCTTCACTTTTGGTATAGTATAATATGTATATTGTGTTCATAAAAATTATAAAGTCCAATATTTCGTCCAGTTCAAAAAAAAAATATAATAATAAATAATAATAAATAATACGGAAAGAAAGAATATTGAAAAAAAAATATTCACATTAACTTGAGTTATTGCGGAGGGGAGGAGGTATTATATCGGTCTCGGGCTCTCTCTCTCTCTCTCTTTCTATCAACATCATAATACCGTTACGCCAGACGTATACCGCAATCGTGGTACATCGATGTGGTAAGCGCGCGTCGCGGAATACCGTGCGTGAGTCCTGACCAGAGAGAACGCGTACAGCGACGACCGCAACGTGCGCGCGGACCGCAAAACACGGCGGCAACATCGACAATGACGGTGGCGACGACGAAGGAGGGTCGCGGGCGCGGAGAAGAATGAGATCGACGATCGGAGGGCGGCGTGCAGAGGGGGAGGGGCGAGCTGCGGCGACCTTGGGCGAGGGGGTGACTACGGGACACTGTGCGCAAACGATCATTATTAACGACGGGCACAATGGTCGCGTACAATGTGTGTGAATATAATATTTTGACCGATTTTTCGCGGCGGTCGGGCGTTTATAATAATAACACATATATTATACAATACGGATCTGACTATAAATAATAACGCGTGCGATGGGTCGTCGTCCGTGCCACCGCGCGTATAGCGCCACCACTAATCACGCCCGAAAACCGTAGGGGTGAGTGGAGGTGGGAGTGGCGAAGGGGTTCGACTACGACCCGCGCCCACACACACACACACACACACACACCCCGCCCATGCAGTAGCGAAATACGAAAATATACGTACGTCGTCGTCGTATTATAATATTGCATAGTATATATATAATATATATATATATATGTGTGTGTATGCGTGTGTATGTATTCGACGTCGTATAGGGAGGGTCACGGGGATATGGCCAAAAACGTACGGGCAGGTTTTCTTAGCGTGAGATGTGAGTGATGATACCTGCGACTTAACCCGACCCCGTTTGAACGATGGAGTGTCGGCGCACAAAATATAATATAAGAGCGGAACGACGGGGCCAGCGACGACGATTTTAGACGCGCATTTCGAATACGCGTGCACGCGAAGATCGTGTATTTATACGGATATGCACGTGTAATTTCGATGCGTGTGATTAATGTTTCGAGTGTATATTTACTATTTACAGTGCACGCGCACGCGAACCAGAATTATACAAACAATATATTAATACATAATTACACGTAATTTGTTTTTTTGTACTCGATATATTAACAATAACAAACCATTCAACATTGGCAACAATATAAATATTTAATAATATACAATTTAACAGCTGGCAAGTTCAGAGTAATAAATTAAAATAATAATAATTGAATGTCGATATCTGTTTATATTAATGGAAAAATATAACAGCAAATCTACACTAAATACAGTTAAACTCTCAAATTGATTTTGTTCAGAAAAAATCGATTATACAACTTTTAAAAATCTATAGTTACATTATTTCGTCAAAAAAATCATTAGTCTAATAACTTAAGAGGACGTAGTACCCGCATGTGTTGTCTCCGTCTTACACACGTGTGACATAGACAATTTTCGTTCACCAGTTTCAAAATCGTGCTGTTAGTTTTGATATTAGAGTAAATTGACCTATTATACAATTAAAAGATAAGATTATTATCCAGGGCTCCACGTAACCTTTTATTGATATTGTTATTTTTAAGTATGTTACGATCATTTT
The DNA here is from genome assembly GCA_036289425.1 of Rhopalosiphum nymphaeae. NCBI lineage: Eukaryota > Metazoa > Arthropoda > Insecta > Hemiptera > Aphididae > Rhopalosiphum > Rhopalosiphum nymphaeae. The sequence goes on along the minus strand of JAZAQC010000021.1, from coordinate 4,328,071 downwards.
AAAATGTACTGTTTCAAAAAGATTATAAAAATATTTAAAAAAATAACAATATCAATAAAAGGTTACATGGAGCCCTGGATAATAATTTTACCTTTAAATTTTATAATAGGTAAATTCACTGTAATGTCAAAACTAACAACACAATATTGAAACTGGTGAACGAAAATTTGCTGTGTCGCATGTGTATAAGACGAAGACAACACATGCGGGTTTTACGTCCTCTTAAACAAATTATACATCTTACACTTATATATATGATTAAGTAAAAAATATATATACAAATCTTTTATTAACTATACCAAAAGGGCGCCCGCAGAAATTGTCACCGGGAGAGGGGAAAGGTGTATTTTATACATATTTATATAGTATAGCCATACATATTATAGTATTTTATTACTATAATAATGTTCTCTATTCAATGTATAACTTATTACAAACTTAGTAAAAAAAATGATGATATCATAATATAATTAACTGTATATTAAAAGTATACCATAATACACAAACATTAGCAAAAAGCGGTGGGGACATGGCTCTTCCCAACCCTCTCTGTGGATGCCAGCGAACTATACACATCTATATGTGTATGTATACTTAAACAACGCGATAAAGAAATTGAAAATGTAGGTACGTGAAATTTTAATACCACGAACCGATACACCCACATCCAAACTACACACCAATTACTACACGTCATGTGATAGGACAGAAACCACGGTATTAATAGGCGAAATCTCGTCCCAACGCGTTCACTCAACTTCTTTTTAGAATGTATTCGTATATACTGACAACGAGACGGACATCGTATTCTCTATGTTAATTCGTAATGTCACTCATTCCCCGACCAAAGAAAATACAAATACACGTCTGAAATATCGCAGGTAACGTTTGTCTGTTTTTATCCCTATATACTCCCGTGATCCACTCTGTATATTTATATGCATATGTACGCGACACGCGTTTATTTACGCACATATGACATATAGTGTTGCGGCAGCCGCGTCCACGGTTGTGCGAGATGAGAGAGGTGCGGAGGGGGTGTGATAAAAGGGTTGGTGCAGTGTGCGGAAGAGCTGATGACGAGTAGGACGCGTCGACGAGAGAGCGTTTGATTGAATGGATCGAGTGGGGCCGTCGCATAAATCTCGCGTCGTCCCGCGCCGGAACGGTAATCGGTGCTGGGTGTCGGAGGCGGGTGTATGGTTTAGCTGCAGGTATTTATAGGGTCGGGTGTGCCCGAGAATCGGAATAATATTCCATACATCATGTGGCGTTACATACACACACACACACACACACAATATATATATACGAACGAGGTCGGGCGCGGGTTGGCGGAAGACGGAACGACACCTTGTCCCCCTCACCCCATCACTCCGACTGCCATCAGCACCACCGACGCACAACCTCTACTACCCCCATCACGTTCGCACGTCCCCCCCCGTCCTCCCACCCACGGGAATCGTCCTCATCGCCTCGTGCATCATATCCCGCTGACCCCAAAAAACGGAAACAGAAATCCCGTCGGGCCACGGTGTGTGTGTGTATATATATTTGTATAATATCTACATGGGCAAACGTATTCAACAACAACTAGCCGAAAATCATTGTTCCGGAATAACTATAAATCCCCGCGACCTTGTACGCTGCAACCGCAAACGTCACGGCATTGTAATCGTATTATGTCCCGATGGGCTGGCGCTTGTGTGTGTGTTTAAACATTATTTTATTTATTATTATTATACATTTTTTTCACCAGTCTCAAAAAAAAATATGTCAATAAACCCCATATAACGCCAAAGCCCATCACTTCACTTCATCGCATTGTTGTTATATACGCCTTTTCACGAGCACCGTCTCGCCCGCCCACCGCTTACAATATTATTATTTCCGCATTTGAGACGTCACTTTATAGGTATTATATTATTATATTATAATACAATATTGTGAAAAACGTCATTCGCATAAAACAAATTATATTATTATTAGTTGAAGCTGAAAAAATATTTATACATATTTAATATGTGTATTAATATAAACAATATTATGTTACTCATAATGATATTTAAACGAAATTTAAACTTACCTACCATTATAAAATATACAACAACTTTTTTTTACCATTAAATACATATCCCTTTACTTATGTTATCTAATGCATATAGTATACATATACTAGGTATATAATTAATTGGTCATTGGTTTTTAACTGATTTTTTGTTCAAAGTGAATATCGCTTTTCGGTGGTGATTGTAATATTTTAGAATAATTTAAATGAGACACCATTTCTAACTGAACATTATCACCATCTGAAAAATAATTTTTTTCTTATAACATTATTCTCGCACAATATATATATTTGTTAGATAAGAATATTATGAAATATGAATATTTTAAACGAGGTTCGATTATAGTCGTTTACAAAAATATGCATTAGAAAGTGTGTTTTGCAATATCCATTAATATTAAATCGAGAAAATTGCAATTTAAATATAATACCCTTAAATGTGATACAATTAAGTGATATTTGGAATTATGGATTTCTTGGTTAAAACATAAACTAATTTCTAGAAAATAACGTGCCGTGGAACTCATATTATATTACAATATATGGATATTGTAGTGACTTAACATTAATAAACATTAATAAAGCGTTGGGATTAATGATAATGATCATAAAATTATGCATTGTTAAATATGAATAATATCGTATGGTGAATTTCCCATTTTCTAAATATTTATAATCATAATATAAATTATAGGTTATAATTTATAGTGAATAAATGTATAACCAATCTCAAAAATGTATTATTAAAGTTTAAATTTCAAAACTGTTAATATAATATTAGTCTTTACAATTAAAAATAAGAAATATTTTAACTATTTTACTATATTTTAAAATATAAATATAATTTATTTTAATTTATTATGCTAAAGACTAATATAATATTATTATATTATATTACGAATAATTAATTACAATTATGAATATTCCTTAATATTATCAGTTATTATTTTTTTAAAGATACGTACTTAAAACAATAATTGACATAACATTGAGATGATTAGTGATACTTTTTAAAAAACTGTATATTTTAATGACAACAATAATAATACAATTTGCTGATGTACATAATATATCTACAGAGTTCACGTGTAGGTAAGTTATTTGATTTTTTTGTAGAGATGGCGTGTAAAATGATAATACTTGCGCGTGTAACAATTAAAGTTAAATTTAACTGAATCAACTATCAATTTAATGTAAATTGTTAATTTCACGTCATTATTGCTATATTTGCAATGTTTCATTCAATCGTTACATGTATTGTCCTGTAATTATAATGTTATGCCAACAAATACAAAATATTTAGGATTGTTGGTTTTTATATAGACACAATGCTGTAATTGTACGAGGAAAAATTATGACAGTTTCAATTGATTGATATTGATTGATTTTTCAGATTTTTAACGGAACGATGAATGCATTGGTTTTACAATGTTATGCGATTATTTTTTTTTTTTTGCATGTGTATATTGTATGTAACGAAAGTTTAGTTATCTTAGAAGCTATACTAAACAGGAGGCACAATACCGGAAAGCAAATTAGTTTCAATGAATTAATTCGATCAAACTACTCGTATATTATTTTGTTTATTATAACACGACCGTAATGTGTTTTCAGACTATTTTCAATTAAAGTGTGTTTATTTATTTAGTATAATTAATGTAATTAATGATTTTTGGACGGCTATTACAATTATTTCAAATCGATCGAAGAACGAAAATAATGTAATTAAATATATATTATAAATTTAAATTTAAATTAAAATATTTTATTTGTATTAATCAATAAAATCTTTTTTATTCCTAATTATATTCTAACACTAAACCAAATAATATACCGTTACATCGATATTTTTGTTTTTATAATATTGTTTAATATTTTGTATAAATTATATAAATAATTTAGGATTTTTTATCCGAAAACGTCTGAGAAATAATGGATATTATGATTTTAAGAGTGATTAATAGCATTATATACATTGAATATCCTACGTGTCAAGGAAAGACAAATGACACTAGAGAAATACTCATAGTGTTTGGAGATTTGAGTCTTGCATTAATTTTGTTTGTTCGCTCAGAGAGTTCAGAGACGTAAAACTTCGGTACTTAATCCTATACCACGTTTTTACAATATATTTTAGATTAGAACTCGTGATTAAAATATACATTTTCGACCGTCTAAATTGTATAGACTTTTATGTAGCAATTATATAAAATATAGACATAGTAATAATATATTGATATCAATTCGTCTGATGATTTTAATGATACATAATTTCAATTCGCAGAGTTACATCACGAGTCGCATGTTTATTATATGATGGCATTCCTAATTTATGTATACATATTGTGCTTGAAGGATTACTTCACCACACTTAATGCATGTAATTAAGATTTAAGTTTATGTATCATCTTGGTTATTTGTACGTATTAAGAATCCTTATACTACATAATGTAGTGAATATTATATTTAAGATGAAAATTACGTGTCAAAACTACTATACCTACTTTTTGTCTCAATTTAATACACAAGATCGTCCAACTTTTCGCTACAAAACTAATGGTGCGTACAATTTTAATCTAATACTGTGTGCCATCTGTAGTTTTCTAATCTAAATTATACACGACTCTGTTTAAGCTGTATGGTAAATATAAAAATAAACCTTATGTAAACAGCTCAATAGTCGAATTCTACTTAAGAATTTTAGTAATAGCTATAGTGTTATATACCCTACTCTAATACTTAACCATATAATACATAGACAGTTGATAAATGTAAAACTCAATTTGTTCTCAATAGTGTTCAAGTGCACGAATATATTTAGGTAATATTTATTTAAAATTTAAAGATTTATGCAAATAATAAACGTTGAATTGTTATCGTAATTTTAGGTAAAATATTATAAAAACGCAAACATTATTATTAATTACCTTTCTAACACATGTGTATTACACGTGAATAAACTTTGTATTTTAATTCATTTTTATTATTATTTTATACATCTATATGTATATATAATATATTATATTCATCTAGAGTCTGATGAAATTTTATATTTTGTATGTGACATAATGTTCGATAGACAAGTAGGTGGTGAGGTTAGATTAGAGCGGTGTATTGTGTGTAATATGATTTAGTCTTTAGTAAATGTTCTTCCCCGATCTTCCAATAGGTATCTTGCTGTTTATTTTGCATTATCTCTATTAAACAAAGGCATTACATTTTAGAAGTTTATTATATTATCATCACTGTACCGTAACGGTCATTGTAACCGTTACTAGTTACACTATTGTTTGGATTCATGCAATGATAAAATATCTAAGTCATTTCAAAATAATATAAGATAAATTTAGTATAGAGGTCATCAATAGAATTAAGTATTTTTGTACAGCGCTATATTATTTTAAAGTGACTAGTCAATTATATAAATTAAATTAAATTAAATATTATCATATCACTGATGCATGGTATTTTAAAGATATACACTCATCTATGACATTTTAATTTAATATTTTTAAATTCTCTAAAAAATAACAAACTTTAGAATATTAAATTTAAAATTTATTTTATCAAAAAAATATTTATATAAACGACACAACTTTGAGAAAATAAGTGTTACCTTTAAAACGTATTATCCTGTATATTGTTATTATATATACTATACACGTTACCGGAAACATTAACAATTATTAAAATATGACAATTCCCTTGTGTATTTTAACTATCATTTTACTTTTACATAGTTTTTCCATAAATAATTCATCTTTAACTATTTTTTAATTTATTTTTTATCAATATCAAGAATAATATTATTTAATTTTTTTTACCAAATTCTTAGTCACTAGTACATGGTTCGTTTACTTCGACTTTTTTTCTTCTTTTGATTTAAAAATACAAAATCTTCTTTATTTATATTGCAAAAAGCTAATTTCATATATCGGTAAACCAATTAATGTTACGCTTAACCGAGTTGAATAACTGAACATGTATGATAACATTACCCAATAAAAATGGAAATGATGACAATGACTAAACATTGATATAATTATCTTTTAGTATAAGAAATTATTATCATTGTCTAGATTGTTAAAATTTCCACTAAAAATCTAACTTATATAATATATATATATTATATACACAATATACTTCATATTTTCACTGGCGAGTATAATAATAAATATCATTAAGCATATTATTTGTTCTATCCCTGAAACCATGTCATTTCAAGTTATTTTAATCATTATACTATCTTAAATTAACTTATTGTATTATATTATATATATTATATAAATTATAAAATATATTTCTAATAATTAAACATAACATAATAATATAACAAAATAAAATATAATATTTATTTTGATAAGCATAAACGTAAAATTTTCATGTCTCATATTATACATATTTATAATAACAATGATCGAATTTCTATTGGTACATTTATAAATAATATCATACTTAAGGTATATAAGGTATATACTTTTATTTATATTTTTTTATATGTAGTTAATGAGCTTAAACGTTCAATAGGTAAGGTTATACGAATATAATTTGAAGTATTTTCAGTTATTTCTAAAAGATTAATAGATTTAAAATGAATGATCAATTGAATTGTTTAGTAAGTCATAATGCTACGATCATTCTAGATTTTATAATATGTAATAATAACAATTCGCATATTGTTTTCTCTTTTTATCTAAATTAAGTACAAAATGTTTAAATAATAAATTATAACAATTAGCAAAATTCAATATATTATTTTTTTTAATTCTTAAATCTTATCATATATATTTTTTAAATTCAAATAACGTATTATTAATAAATATTAACATTGCTATTATTATTATTATTATTATTATTATTATTGGTTTATTTCGTAACTTTGTTTAACTATTTATCAATATTATCATACATTTAAACCATTTAATTAATTTTAAACAAACTGTTAAGTTTTGAATAAATTATCACATTTATACATTAAATAATTATTAGTTTCATTGAAATTCTATGTATACACTTTATTTTAATTAAGAATTTTAATGAATGTTTAACAATATTATACAAATATTTAGTAGGTATGACGAGTTAATATTGTATAATACATTGATATACGAGAACTTCGTATTTATTTACTTATACCAAATTTACGTTATCATAGTTTATACTTATTAAAAGTTATATCGTTGTTAAGGACAAAATAATATCGTTACAATAATAAGTGATTGTTTAATTATACGTTTTCCACAAACATTTCTCATTACGATACGATCGAATGAATAGGTTAAACAATAATAAATTAAGTTAAAAACGTTAAAATGTTTAAACAATAATAATATTATCTCTATAAATTTTCTATATTCAATACTGGTCTATGGCAGAATGGATCACACGTCATTATAATACATCGGTATGTAATATGTTATAAATAAATTTAATAGTACACATCGAACAATTTTTTTTTTTTAGAAATTGCATCATAGTCATATTATTCGGTGCTTAATAGTTGCCTCCCTAAAATACGAATTTCCTTCCATCCTTATTGTAAATAAAAAGGTTAATATTATATGCTACTGTTGCCTCCAATAACCAAGTAGTTCATAATTTTATACAACTTACCTTCCAAGAATTTTCTCACTAGTTGCCTCTCGTATACAATTAAGTACCTAGTGGTTCATATACTTCACTATAATACACACTTGTATTATAATTACATAAATTAATTTTACAGTAACATAATAATTTCTATTATTTATATAGAATCATAGTTATTTATAATTATTTAATGTTTTATTATTATTAAAAATATCAGCCTTAGGTGTTAGGTATATTATATACATTCATACAAATATTCATGCACAATTACATTAAAAACAATTATAAAAACAAATTTGGTAATTTTATAATAATAAGTCAATACAAAACAGGCTATAGTGCCTAATAAATAGTCAATAAAACAAATGCATGGTACTACCTATAATAGTAAAAAAATATTAACAACATTGCATAGGTTTATATTTGTAAGTACTCAAAATTTGATATTTTTTGTTTCATTTAACTTTTTTATTTGAATACCAATGAAAATTAATTTTTTTCTAATTTGTAATCGTGCTTATTATGATTTAAGCTTATTGAAACTTGTATTGAAATTACCGTCACGGTCTGAATTAGTTGAACCTTGAAATTTTTTCTGGCCATAAATGAGGAGGGGATTGAATTGAATCATCTGACTTCGAAATTACAAACTTATGTTAATACATGATGTTTAAACTACTTATACATTTATTACCTGTCCATTAGAAGGCAAATAGCTAATACTAGACCCTTTTCGTTTGCGATAAATTTTAGGGTACGTCGGTAGGCAATGTGTATAAAAATTATTGTCCTTTTTGATTCTGGGAGGCAACTAGTATGCGCCCATATTATACATACATAATATACATAATATTTATTTCTCTGTATCTGCAGGCGGGGTCACAGATGTTTATCCACCTCAGGCGTGAGAATCGTCCATAAAACATTGGTGATTTTGGCCGGGTTTTCTGGAGATTTTTAGAAACGGCTGTGTTTTCACATCACGCCGCAAGTACAATTCTGTTGGTGAGAATCTAACAAGTGTACCTGTATCTTTCAAAATCAAGTTAACTTAAAACAATATTTACTATTAGCTACCGGAGTGTATTATTTTTATACATCGTTATATGGTATTATTATTACGATCACCGCAAATTCATTTAGAGTTTATTTAACATTCTATAAATACTATAATACAGTATATCGATTATAATACTATATAATATCGTATTGAAAATATAATTGTTATTAACAAAACGATTAATTGCATTTGTTTTGTTTTTGTTTTTTATATCAAATGCCCCAAATTTACCTAGATGTGACAAGTTAGACATATTTTGAAAATGATTTCTAGTGAGTGAGTGGAATTAAAAATCTATGTAACGTCTTAGAATCGCAAGATTTTATCAGTGATTACTGTAAAATTTAATTTTAAATCTACTTTTTAAAATAGCTACCTAATAAATACACACGAGATTTGTCATCATCAAGACGTTTCGTAGGCGCCTAAAATTTTCAAATATAGAATGACATTTCAGTATAAAAGTTTTGAGGGACGACAATAATTGTGGAATTTTTACAGAATAACTCGAAACACTCTGTATAAATACAATGCATGTAATATAGCCTTAAATTATATTCACATGGTTTCGTTCATGCAAATGATCGTCGTGAAACAGATGTGGTTCGTTGCACGGTAACTTATATACTATACGAGACCGCATATTGACTGTCCTTTTAATAACGTGTTTTTCAAAAAATAAAAAAAAATACACAAACAGTATTAGTAATTTTATATACAGAACGGCTGGATCGGCTTTAGTTGTCATCCTTTAGACTTTTGTTTTCAATATAATCCGATCATTAAAAAATGAGCTAGTTGAGGATTATTGTGTCATTCAAATCGTATTACTTTAGACGTAATTTATTTTATTTACATGATAAATTACATAGAAAGAAATAAAATAAATCGCCGTAAATCGCAGTAAACTACTAAATACCGTCGTGCGGTTTTAATGAAGAGAAAAGTGTTGTTTAAAAGCTGAAATATTTCAAGAAAATTCGGATATTTTAAAGATTATTACTTATGACGATATTATATGATTTAACATATAAATATACATTATATTATAGATACACGTTTTATACGCGGTAAAATGTTAATGTATCTCTTATTCATATTTTTTATAAGCGGCCAAAAGAATTCCTGCCGTAAATATTATTATTACGATCGTGTAGTATTATAGTGTTGTCGGTGCGCGGCGGCCAGGCTATTATTTATACGGTGCATTTTTTTTTTTTTTTTTTTTTTGATAACTTTCGGTATGTTTCATTTTTCGATAAAACTAATATCGTCGTTACGTGAATGCTTCCGTAATTTTAAAATCCATGCATTTTTCATAAGCTACGGTCAGACTACCGGCGTTATAAATTACAAGCAACGTGTGTATAAAAGGCGTTTTTCATAAACGAACAAAATGAAGGGGAAAAATCGGTGTTCATACGGATCTTTAAACAGTTCGATCGACAATCAATTGACGGGTCTTTTAGAACGTCAAACAGATTGTACTATTGATTATTATTGTTATCGTAGTATCATCAAACATATTATTATATGACTATCAAAAAATTCGGTTTTTAACCGTTTAGAATAATTTTCATAGAATGATTTATTATATTAATTATCTACCTTATGTAATTATTTATCATTTACTCATTCTACCCACATTTACGTATCCTATTATTACAGCTTATAAAATCTCAATTTTTTTTTTTTTGAGAGAGAGAAAAAGAGAGAAAGAGAGAGTGAGTTAGAAAGAGAAATAGATATACTTAACCACAGCTCTGTTATTGTAACAGTAATAATATTTACATTTTACAATCGCAGCATGCAGCGTGTAAAATATTTGCAATAATTAATTAATCCGACTAATCGTTTTATACAGATATATACGGCCAAAAATTCTAAACTCACTGAACATTATTAAACTAAATATTACACAATCGGGAACACCGAATGAGGTATCATTGATATTATAATAATAATGTGCTTATAAATCACATTTATACACATATATAGCACTCACCTAAATAAATATTATTAGAAATAAATCTATACTTACGAAATATATGTTTATAAATATGAAAAGCTATAATAGTGCTTAACATTTTTTTATCACTTGAAATATTACCACAATGTTCAGTACCTAACAAAGAGTTCCAATGCTCTAATAAATTGTGGATGTTAGTGCTATTTTTCTATCAATTCAAAGCAATAATAGTAAATATTTTTATAATTCATATAATATAAATGTGACCTTATAATAATATGTGCATAGTATAGTTATACAAATTGTTTATATCTATAGACATATAATAATGTTTGTTCCCTTTTTTTTTTTTTTTTTGATGAATCGACCAACGATAAATATTATCATCTGCAATAAAACGAATAGGCTATAACTCACGTATTATAAAAAGAGTCTTTATGTTTTAATCTGAAATTCTGAACCAGATTGTAGTTCATATAATATATCCCTAGAAATATTCGTATCTATTATATTATTTAAGTAGTTTTGAAAACTTTCGACTGAACGATATTATACCTACCATATTATATTTTTATTATATGTATTGTGTATAATACTGAAATATCATCCATTGTTTGTTTGAATAATCACACTTATGATTTTCAATAAACAACAATATATTGTGATTTATATATTTCTAATTCTCTAAAAAAATTTTTTTAGATGTGTGTTTACACTGTAATTGTTTTCACATAATTATTTCAAAAACTTCTAACATTTTTAAAATAAGTTATTCGAAAACAAATTTTTAGATTTTTACTATTTGTCATTGTTATTATTTTTTCATTTGTTTATTGTTTTAAATGTATTTTTAAAATTTAATTTCATATAAATAAAAGCATATTTTTAGAAGGCTCAAGATTCAATACACATAAATTGGATTTCTAACGAGTTATTTTTATATATTTTAATTAAATAGTTAACTTGTAAGCACATAAAGTTTAAATGAGTGAACAAACATTTTTTGGCGCATTTCAGTGCCATTCCACTCAGCGTGTTTTTAGATAACTTTAAATACTTATAAGTTATAAGTTATAATTAAATAATTACTCTTTTAAAAATACATCTGTGTAGATTAAAAACAAAATAAAAACAAAAAATTGTCTGCTTCCGAGTATGAAATTGAAAATATACGAGTTCTTTCAAAAAGAAGTAAAACTTAAAAAAAATAATAACGATAAAAACATATTATTTTTAATGTAGATTAGTAATAATAATAATATTAATGCATATTAAATATATTTTCGATTCAAACCTAATCTTTCGAGTACCTACATTTGTATTCTATCTGTTAATGAATAAATTCATATTAAATAATCAAAAATGTGATCAATAAATTATAATCACATTGAGTTATAAAATAAGCATTGATATAATATTATAGTTTATATTGTTGAAATTCAAACGAACTGGACAAAGAAACATTATGGTTAATGGTAAAGAATTTCTTGTAAACTCAGATTTATGTGATTTAAAACATCTAAAAGGTAGGTATTTCAGTGTAATTTAAGCGCTACAATGAGAAACTTTTCAAACTACAGAAAATGAAGTACATAATTTGTACGTGTCCACCTTTTGAGAATATAACACAATACCGTAAACCGCTGTTTCCACCAAGCCGATTACGAAGGGTCATTTTCTACATCTGTTTTGATAACAGTAAAGATATATTATGTTTTTTTCAAAATAAATTGCAATCATTTCATAAAAAACATGAGATCTGTCGATAGCTTTTGCATGGGCGAAAACACGCACATACAAAATAATATATAGGTACGCGTATATAGTGTATACACTATACAGACACGAACGGGATTATGGAGCATCGTAAATAAAACCATCAAAAGTATGATTAAACGTAAATCTGAATTTTTACGTTGACATACCCTTTGAATAAATATACATATGTTTATAAAAAAAAAAAGTCCAAATTGAAAAGGCGCTGATACGTACATATAGATGTCCTGTTCGCAGTTTTCGGAGCGTTTCCGAACCATCCCATGGGCATGTGTATACAGAATGCAAATATCAGTCTTTTCAAAAATGGATAAAGATACGGTTCCTGGTTTTCCTTTAGGGACGGATTTTCGAGCTTAAGGCAAAAGGTCGTGTAAGTAGGTGCCCGTCATAACTCGCTCTTGTTCGCGTTGTCCTTCGTCAGGGTTCCACTTATCTCAGCTGGTGATCCAAATTATACGAGCTACAATCATGCGGATCTTAGTTTTAATTAAATGTAATATCATTCCGCCACTTCCACACAATTAAGTAACCAATGGGTATACTTTGCACGGTATAATTTATGTTATGTAGTAATAAATTGTGTTGCCATATGCAATGCATTTACGTATAACGAATGACGTGTAAGGCTGTTTAGTGCGCTCTTTAATATGTATTGTGGTGTTAGACAAATTATTAGTTTATGTACTTCTCAATGTTCTATTATTGTTTTGATTGTATATATATAAATGTATTAGCTATTAAATAACAACAATTTTATTTTTAATTATATATAATATATTAGATAAATCATAAACGTTAAAAACTTTTCCTAGTAAAAATGATTAACGAACACAAATATTTTAATAAAATTTAAATTGGACCACGGGAAATATACTAGAAAACTTTTTTATATTTGAGCAGTTTCCACTATTAAAGTAGTTGAATTAGAAGGCAATTTTGAAATATTCGAGAATTGTAAGTGGTTTATGTATTTCACACTAACATTTAAATTTATACACACGTACATTTCATATAATATAATAAATTATATGAAATCTATTTAATTTTAAAATTAAATTTCAAACATTTTGCTCTAACATAGTCATGAACAGATACCTCCAACCGCCATAAAAAAATATTTAAAAATTCAACATTATTCTGAAACAAAAATTGAAACATTTAAATAGTTTTAATAACCAGTTTACCTATACATGACCTATATAGGTATATTAATTAAAAAAATATATTGATTGAACAGTAAATACTGTATTTAAGTACAGTACTAATATATTTACCAGAAAATTATTGACATCGATTACTGTAATTTTACTGTACAAACTGGTTTAGTCGTCGTAAGATACGATCGTCTGATATCAATGATTTTCAACTAAGTATGGTTTAGATTCATATGCCATAATATATATTAATATTATCGTAAAACTTGTTTTTGGTCTATTTTTAGATTTACATTGAGCCAATCGCACGGTTTTTTATTATTAATAACGAGTAGCAGTACAATGAAGAAATTGGTTAAGTCACGTAATGTTAGTGCAAGGGAAAATTTGAGTTTTGAAATCATACTTTGCTAAAAACAATCCCTCATATTGTCCCGAGATTTTATCAAAAATAAGTGTACGATTTTTTCTGCTTGAACTTCATGTACCTAATAACATATTTTATATTTCCAATAATAATTCGTTTATTCTCAATTGATCACAATATGTAGAGTATTCGGTTGAGCTATATACATATTTTTATGTGTATAGTATTTATACATGTATCTTACTAACTTATTTATACTGTAATAAATTTATATTTTATATTTTATACTATTATCAAATTATAATATAACGTTAAACGCGTGTGGCTTATATTTTTTTTCTTTTCAGCTCAGTGTGTCGAATAAATATTATGTTTAGCTATTTAAAACAAAAACTTAATTTAATAAAAATTAAATTAAAAATGAATGTTATTATACACGGATATTGTTTGGGTAAATATTTTTTTTTCAACCACTGTCAGTTTTAAACCATCTTTAAACATAAAGTAATTATATATTTTTCAATTCGAATAAAACCGTATAGTCAAGAATTCGTGCCTTATTGCCACTGAAAAAGATTTACATAAATCTTTATCAATTATTATAAATATTATAATTTATACGATGTTGGTATTTTCTTACAATTAATTATTTTTCTTTCTCTATTTATCACTAATAAATATTGATTTAAGTTACATAAATTATATATTTATATTTCCAGGCAATTATTTAAAATCAATGTTAATATTATATAATATAATATAGACAGGGAAAGACAATATTATTGGTGCCCCGCAAAAGTATAATATTCAGCAAAATCAAAATATAGTGTATATTAAAAGATTTACCTGAGATTAGTTTTAAATTTAGTTTTACCTATTGAAATGCAATTTTTTATTTATTATAGAAACTGTTAATAACGATAAATTGTCCATGATAAACTATAAAATTTGTTACAAAAAATTACTCAAAGTTCAAATAACCGCGACCAAAATGTATATACCCAATTACATCGAATTGTACCTAGTACAATAATGATATAAAAAATACATTTTTGAGTCCCACATATACGTTCGATACAGGTTTCACTATAATAAATAATATTTTTCCTACTCAAAATAACCACATTAATCGTTTATTATTTTTTTTCAATTAATTTCAATTGAATGCCACTTACATAATTGAATTTACTTTTTTAATTGAATCACTAAGCCCCAATATATCGTATATTTTTTAAAGTGAATAACATCTCGCGTGCCATTAAAAACCTATTAGCCATGCTAAAAATATCAAAGCTCAAATTTTGAAATGCATGCAACTTTTGAATTACAATTCAGTCTCAAGTACCCAACTTAAGCTCATAATTAACGCCATCAACATTTTACCACGCACAGCGCATGTATAATATGTAAGACATTAAATCCTATGCGTAACGAAATTATCGATCTCCGGACTGGATTGCTATTGAATGTTAAAGGGCGTGAATAAATTTAAAGCTATGACCATATCATATTTATCATTTTTATCGAAACGTTGACACGTATAAGAAATGAATGATAGATAATAAATGTACCGATATGAACACTGCAAACGTTATTTGTATCAAGAACTGGCCATATATAATAACGTCTAAGTGACCCAGTGTCACTTAGACGTTTATATTTTGTATAATTTATTTACGAGATTTAGTATTTACAGCTCATTCAAAGTCCAGAAATATTATACAATAACACGTAACTCTATAACACGTACCCACGTAATATTTATATATTATATATTATAAAAGTACAACTGTCAATTCAATCACTTTCGGAACGAAAGTTGTTCGTATTTTTTTATTATTATGAAACTTTTATTGGGTCATTATTGATGTCTGGAGAGGTAAAAGAGAGGAACGGCGGGACGTATGTCCGTGGACAGGATAGACGGGGAACGTAAACTCAGTAGAACGACCCAAAAATATGTCCCCTGCAGCAGCCCGGTATTTGCCTCGGGTCCCTCTTTTATTGTTATTGAAATCGTATTTCTCCGTGTTAAATGGCCTGAAAAAAGCCTGGTCCGCCAACAAACTTTCAAAAAATAATAATAATGACGATAAAATAAAAATAAAAAATCTAAACGTCATTCTATTGCTAAAGTATTATAACGTTGGAAGTTTATCCATCAAAAAAATAATTTAGGTATTTTTGATCCTTACAAATGTTCGACATTGCGTTTTGTGAAACAAAACAAGACAAGATACTTCGGTGTTCCATTGAATTTTTAATGCGGATCATTTCAATTAAATATAATAAATTAATTATACAAAAGTATGATATTTATATTATAAAGTGCTATTCATAATTAACAAACTTCAATTAACACTACATATAATTAATCCGTTTAAATATTTTGATTCTAAACTTTTATTTTAAAATAAATTGGTTAAATTGTTTTTAATTTAAAATTCAAAGTAAATTTAATATATCGATTTCTATATGATGGCATGCATTTGTATACTCGGAAAAATAGGTTTATACATTTTGTAATATTTACTACGACAGTCGTTATTCAAATAAAATGTAACATTTTATCATTATTTTAGAAAAAGTAAATAAAGTAAAATATATTATGTTAATTTTTTTTTATCGTGTAGCTCATATAATTTTAGTAAATGTCACAGATGTACATTATAAATATTTTTTTTTCATATTACGTTTTTCCGGTTTTTTTTTTATGTTATATTTCTATACCCATTAGGGAAAACGACACGGACCACCCTGTATAATATATTACTCTTTATAACTTGTAATTTTGCTTTTCAATTAGATTTATGTTGTCATTAATATTTTCAGCAAGTTTGCAAAGCATACATACAAATCAGTTATCGCAAACATGCTTATTACTATATTACCAGTATATGTATGTACGCACGTATGATATATTATGGGTATGTGCTTGCTTGCATGATTTTAATATTTAATTATCGCGTATTTCTGCTGAACTCTACTTGAACGCTGCAGTTGTATGGATGACGTTAAACATTCAAAACCATATAATATGAACTGTATCAAAAACCAAACGTAAATAAAATAAGTACCTGCATGTAATGTATAGTTTCCCTGTAGTTGATTTTTTATAAGTGTAAATGTGTGTGTTGTTTAAAACGAAAACTTAAATAAAACATAAATTAACGAATCCATGATTCTATCTCTATCTATGTAATGCCAATCAATATTTATATAGTAGGTTGTGTTAATTGGAATTAGTATTACACTAGTTGTAATAATGTTGACCTGGGTCGAACTTCGATGGCGTTATTTTGACGCGGAACTCAATAGTAATCATTATATAAATTATAATATTATATAGTAGCTGATGATTATAATACTTTCCACGAGTTGTTTATCCGCTATATTTATGATTATTTAACAGCCACGAAATAGTGATATAGGAAAAAAAATAAACGTTAAAAAACAAATTAATCTGATCAGATGAGATTATATGGATTTCAAAACCAATTTCGTGGTTAAAAAAGAGTAGTAACCGTGCAAATAATATCTCACTCGTCATAATGCATTTGTACACTTCTACTCAGTTTGTATATTATTATTATTATTATTATTATTATTGTTATTAGGTCATAACGTATGTATAGGTATAATAAGTATTGTGAACTTTTAACAAATATCAAAATCCAATTCGAGTATTTTGATTATAGAAAAAATTCTCAACATCCTAGTCCATATAGTATATATTTCTACATACTTATATATTATATATTATAATATAATATATTTATGATCAATTTATAATAATAATGTATTTCATATATACTAGTGTGTGTTTTTTTTCTATCTATCCGTTTTTCTAACCATATATATATATGTATGTATGATATTCTATTGGGAGACGAAACATCTAGAAATTCGTATTAAAAATAAATAATCAGAATAAATAAATAAGAATCCCGTAGTGATCTGCGAGTAGCCTTTTATTGAAATCCTCTGTCCGAAAAATTGCATACACCATATTATTATACTATATAGTATATATACTGGTACTATACATTATAAATGACGTGTAGGTAATAAGTTTCTCGAAGTTGAATCGTATCAAACAGGAAAACCAAAACAGTGATATGTATTACATTATTTTCTTGAATTCGAATAAAAGAAAAATTGTTTTGGTATTTAAAGAATTGTTGTCATTTAATATTTTACTTAAATTCAATTTACACATATGATTTTATAGTTTCCTAAAACGTAGTTATCCAGTGTTTGGTCCAGTAGAATAATAATACAAATACCCATAAAAATGTTCAACATAATATAGCATTATAGCCTATACCGTTAAGTGTTAAAAATGTTGTTTGCTCTTAAATATATTATAACATAATATTATAAATGTTATCGATTGCTACCTCCTATATGCATAGTGCATGTATATCGTTATAATAGCACCACATGGACCCAATATAACCGTATGGAGGTAGCAATAAAGTCATGTTTCATAATTCATCGTACGATACCGATAAATATTGTAAGTATGTTCTGGTCAAGTTTGCATCATTTCCCCGACAGGCGAAGAAAAAAATACAATATTTTATTTTTGCGTCATTTAAATTTCATTCTATAATTTATTACACCACAAAGGTCATTATAAAGATAGTTAAACGCACTTAAACAAAATAATTAACCAAATAAATTTTATAAATAATTACTTGAATTTATGAGTTGGTCAGTAAGTTCTTCGTTATGGTTATAGTTTTTCATTGTTATTTTTAAGTATATTTATTTACCTATTTTTATGTAAACCATGTATATGATTTAGAAAATATGAACAGCGAGAGGGTTTTTTCATCCACTGTTGAGAGAGGGATGTGACTAAACCAAATTTATTTTTATTTTTTATAAAATGACCACATAGTTTAGATATTATTATTATTTATTATTATTAAACCGTTAAATGGGCGCGATATTAAAATATGCAGTAGTGCAATATCGTTTAGAGTAGATAATAGGTATAAGGACATTTGATATAAATGATTAATTATATAAGTATTCTACAAAGATTATTTTATATGTGTTATAGTGTAACTTAACTATACGGTGAACAAAAACACTATAACAATATAATATTTTCAAGTTTTAGTTTTTTACATAAACAGAGTGGATATAAATATAAAAATCAACAGTGCAAGAATAAAGTTTTTCAAGTTTCTGAAAGTTTTCGTTACTCTGCGCCTGCATTTACACACATAATAATATTATGAATTATATTTGTTTTGTGATCCTCAAATGTTCGATTGAATATGTGATTCACCTAATCGCCATGATATTATGTATAATATATTGTATACGTGCACATATAGCCACGGTACACCTATGCGGATTTGTACGGTATTATATCAACTCCCACTGTCGTTGCGTCGCGATTTTTGGAGTGTACTTATAAGTTATACTTAGTCGTACGGCACGTACCGCCGGGATCGGCACCGGGGTGGCAAGTTTTCGAGTAACCCGTAAACCCGTGTCTGTGTGCCGGGGCCACATTTTACTGTCGAATCGTGTCCTGAACATTGTTTTTATCTTTTAGTGTTTGTAAGTACGCAATACATAAATAATAAATAAAGATAGGCATGTTTAATATTACATAGAATCCGTGTCACGGACGAACTGATGTACATAACCGAGGAAAATGTATAGCGTCCGTGTATCGTGGGATCCGATGATTTGTTCTTGAACAAATGAAAAAGTTTTGGCCGTGTTACCGTGTATGCGCGGTGATTATAGGATAATGTAGATAATTATTTGAACGAGTAATAAACTAGGTAGTTACTACAACTTCATTAGTAAATAAAATAAACATCCAACGATGCAGATGTTCCGTATAGGAGGTACTGCAATATTGTTGTTAAATGTTTTTATTATTTTTTTTTTCCGGCGTAGATTATTAAACCCTATTCAATTCGCTCGTTCTCTTAATACTGCAAATATCATGCGGACGAAAAAACATTAAAAGTTTTAAACACGGTTAATTTATGTGCATTTCATGTAAATACAATATTATAGTTTTTGTAGATAATCTATGAACAATAAAGTTACAACGAAACGGTTGTAGAAGAATAAAAACCCCATTACGACTTTTATTTAATAAGCACATTTTAAGAGGACACTAAAAGTATAAAACGGGACGCGAAAAACAAGACTGTGCTTATTAAAAAACTTTTCTTCTTGGGTGAATTTACTACTCGTACCTATACAACAGATATTCCCATACCGTAAATGTTTATTTATATTTATTAACAGACATCCTTTATGATCGATGTTTATAAGATCTAAGTTATTACTATTATTTTTTTTTTTTAACGGTATGCCGATACAATAATAATAATAATAATAATAACATTAATAAATACATTATAATTATTTAATGTTATTATATACACGTGGCGTGCATAATACATGCAAATAACCTAAAATTGAGTAAAAAAAAAAAAATAATAATAATAATACTGACCACAGACGCAACTGTGCAGTGAATTAAATCGTATTATACGTATGATTAAATGTTTATGACTATTATTAACGTTGGAAACATTTGGTATATTAAATAATGTGTAATTGAACGTAAGAAAAAGTGTGAAACCACTGATAAAAATAAAGGTTGGGAGAAAATTAACGCATGAAAAACTCGTTTAATTGTTAAACATTTCATAACGTTATTGGTTTGGGTCTCAATTACCTATAGTATAATATTATACTAATTAATGGTTATTATTCGTTTAATTTATATACTTGTTTATATTTATTTATTTCATGACGTCCAATCGGTAGGGAATACTTATTAAATTAAAACTATTCAAGTGAATATAACATTAATTTCATTTTTATTTTATTTTGTCGTTTTATCGTAATTATTTATTTTATTTTTAATAGAAATATATCGCACTTGACTCATTTACATTTTTGATCCAATCTTTTTATCAATTGGGTTAATCATTCATAAACAATTGTTATCTTTGGTTTTCGACAATTGTAATGGTTCTTATTGTTAGATAGTTTTGAATTGAAAAAAAAAAATCAGAAAATCGTCTGAAGTGTTCGCACGCTATACTTACGCCAGCCCATCTGTATCATTGTTTGTTATTGTAACTGACGTCTCTTTTCAATTCTCTAGAGAAACGATCTATTTGCGAGTGACTTGTTTATCTTTATTTGAGTACTATTCGAAATGGTTTTACGATCGGTGACAGGACGGCATCAATTGATGACCAACGTTACACTACTTACTTGACAGTTTTATCCAACAACGAGTTCTAAAAGAATTAACTAATAAATTAGGTAATTCACAAACGAGTGATATTATTCGATTTTTTCCCTTTAATATAATTATATTATTAATCAATTTTTTTCTATTTTTTATACCAATTTATTTAAAAACATGGTATAATATAAAATAAATTACAATTTAATCGAAACCAATTAAAAAAATAAAATAAAACATTCCAATACCAGGGTCAGAAAAGCCTATAAAAATAAATTATATAAAAATAAATAATTGATTCAGTTTTGCGTTTTATCAATTAACATATTTATAATTTATATTATAATATTATAATACACGGAAAATTAATATTGCTAATATTTGAATAGGTATACACCCGGATATCTCAAATATTTAAAAAAAAAAAAGTAATTATAATTTTTATAAAATAATGAACATTATAAATTTATTCCTTACTTTTAATGTATTATAAAAATTAATTTATATCGATTAATTAAATCGTTTAAATTAAAAAAAAAAAAAATTATTAAGAAAGAGAATATATTTTATAGTTAAGATAATATTATATATAGGTAGTCAGTAGGTACTATTTTCGGTCTCTAATTTTTAGGTTCCTCGCACTTATTTGGATACAAATAGAAACAATTTATCTATAAATATTATGTATGTTCTTTTCTACTTTCACGAGTAACTGTGTTTAGTAATCGGGTTGGTTACGTAAAATATTTAGAAACCGAAGAAGTGATAAACTCTTAATTTGATAAAATGGATGTTGCATTGGCACATTAGTGAAATGTTAAAAGTAATATTTTTAACAGATAATAGTGGAGTAATATATAAGTAATTAGTTTAATGAATGTATAAATATTAACTGTTATCCATAAATATTTAAAATATATATAAAAATTATTCATAATAACCGTATAAACAAATATTATAGATTTATAGATAGGTACATCGAGGTTCACCCAAAATAATTTAAATGATTAATAAGAAGAAATTTAATAATACATTACTAAATTAGTACTCTGCATTGAGATGGACGGAAGTGAGAGTAGGTAGTGATTATTAGTACACCGCAGTATCTATATCTTGTCCAGTATTTTAATTTATGAGTATTTACCACACCATAATAACATTGTTTATTATATAAATATATATAATGCATATTATTTAACAATGTTCTTAGAATTCTAGTACCACACATGCGTCATCGCATAAATTAATATATTGTTTTAGTGGCATTAAATAAATTATTCCTGTTACCGTTGATACGTACATTTAGTATTTAGATACTATACATAGATATAATATTATTTCATAACAATACATCGTTTAGGTGTGTGCGTGTGTGTGTTTAGCGTTTTACATTGATATTACTTCAAACATATTGAGTTTGAATAGGAGTTTAGGGAATTCAATTTTAATCATGTTGGTTATTTTTTATTTTTAACAATAAAATGAAGAACTTATATCGAATTCAGGAAACCATTGAATACTTAAGTAGAATGAGCTAATATTGATTATTTATTTTTATTGTAATAAATAAATAAATTTAGAAATCAAAACTGTATACTATTATTATTTGATATACAATAATGGTATAATATTGTAGATATATAAACTATTTTAATGGCCCCGTTCCTTCCGTAGGAAACTTTAATACATATAATATTTATTTCATTTAGTTGCAAAAATGCAATTAATTAACAAAGAAATTACCTAATCAATATAATTTTAAGTCTATTTCAATCTTTAATAGTTTAATATATAATTCAGATTGTATTAAATTATTAGTTCTAAGCATTAAAATAAATAATAAATATTTGTATATGACTCCATAATTTTATGATATACAACTAAACCCATTGTAAGTTATTGAATTGAGTAATCAGAGAACAAGGAGTTATAAGTTTCTTAAAATTATGCACATTCGTAAAATACAACAAACAGTATTTTGATTGTATTCTAAAAGTATAGATACAACTTTCTATTTTAAAATATATGAATCTCTGTATTTTTCAAAAGTTCTTTTTCCCAACGGACCTCATTTGAAACAACAAAATATACACTACAAAAAATAACACTTCAATTCATTATTGTTATTTGCTTCGTTTAAATGAATCAATATTTTTCATTATTAAACATTTAAAATATTTATATCAAAGTGTTTTAAAAGAAATGAATAATATATTTTCAGTTAGAAAATTATTTACTTACTTAAATTGCTTGAAATATATAAATACTCATTTATTTATTACATGTCCAACAACAATATGATTAGAGGCCATAATATTTTCGATAACCTTACTTTTTTAACTCCCTTATATGTATACTATTATTAATATTGTAATAAAAATATTAATAAGAAAAAACATAATACCCAGAGAGTATAACTCAAAATTATTTTATTTAATTTTGGTTCAATTTTAATACTGAGTACAGTACTTTGATTTATACACAATGTGGTTTTTTTAACATCACACAATTATTATAATTTCACACTTTCTGGACTGATTCTACATCTGAAAAACAAATACATTTTCAGTTAATAAATAAATTTAAAAAAAAAACCAATTCGTTTGTAATTTATTATTATAGTTTAAATATTAAAATAATTTGACTGAATACTAGCATTGTTAGAACCCATTGTTCATTACTTTTTTTAAACACTTTATAAAAAACTAACAGAACCAATAACAACCCCCCGCGCAAATAAGATGACCTACAATGCTACAGATGACCTACACATTGTATCGACTACCAAATTATATTTGAAACACTAATAACTGTGGCTGTATAGGTACTTATTGTTATTCTATACGCATACATATTATATAATATTATACATATTATGTTGAAACGTTCTGTGGTTTTAGGTTTGTTAACCTTGTTGACTATCTGTGAAACCCACACAGATATGCGAAGCTGCCGCCTGAAAATCGCTGTCCACAGCCCACATCCCACAATAACACCACATACTTCAAAGCTCATTCGAATTTCAGAGAGAAACAATAAATTAAACTAAAAGCATTATAAACATATACACGTACATATAGAACTTGTATTATATAATGTTTTCTTGAGATTATTATAAAACACTTTAATGATTCTTATTGTATATGCCAATACCACACAATAATTAAATAACAAATATAGGTGCCAATGATTACTGAAAAATATGAACTACCACGTTTAATTTTACGAGTAAACATCAATAACACAAATTTATACTTTATATTGAAAATTGATATTATAAATATTTTAAAATTAACGATAAAAGAACTATTGATATTAATATCAACGGTTTCATTTTTAAATCGTATTCCTAATATTTAAATTAAATTGTCAAATTAAAAAGGGAAATTAAATTTATTTCATCTCTCAGCTTAAAGAAAAAAATAATTATCTCGTATATATTAGCTAAATATATTATTGTATAATATGATATAATCGTACATTTAAAATACATTGTATGTTAGTTTGTTTGCTTTTTAACAGGAAAAAAATCCTGTGACCCGTACACAAAACAAAAATGTAATATATAGAATCTTATTACTACCTAATATTATTTTTCTTTTTTTGTTCGCGTTCAGGGATTTTTTTCGGTGTTTTGTTGCAATTTTTATGGATACAGCAATAAATAACAGGCCGAGTCTTTCGGTGGTAGATATACGGAAAGGGTGGTCGGCGGTGGTTAGCTAAATACAAAAGGTAGAACAGATTAAAATATGGCCTTTAATTAGTGCAAATTCCGGGGGACATTGGTTCCTGGGTCACGATTTTCCTTTTATTACCCTCCGGGTGCGCACCAAAGGGAGGAGGAAAGAGACGTTTTGCAGCAACCACGCGGGCCGTGTCGGCGGCATTGTTTTGAAACCAAAAAAACTACACAAGCCCGAAGACTTAAGTTTAAATCATTGCTCAAGCGGGGGTGAATCGGAAAATGAATGAACAAGAGATAAATACGCAGAGGGAAAGAGAGACAATACGAATGCGGCTTGAGGAGATTCAAGAATAAACGAAAGGAAGAAGTTTAAAAGAAACGTGTCCACCCTTTTTTCGTCTCTTCCATAGTATATATAGTCGATTTCGTCCTACTCGCTTATATATATATACACACACACACACACACTTTATACACACGTCTCTTCGTGTCTCCGTGTATTTTTCCTCATTCTCTATATACCATCCCTCCCCTCGTGTCTACCTCTGTTTTTCTCTAGGGTAGTATTTTACGAACGACAATAGGGCGCCCACCCAGTTGTAAAAAGAAGATGGTGAAAGTGGCGTCTCTATTTTTGATATAATGTGCGTCACTCGCAGACGGACAAAAACCGGCACGGGACGCTTTCCAAAAGCTATTTGTACCCGGTGAGATACCGAGACGAAATGTGCACCGTCTAATGGCACTCGAATGGTGGCTCGGAAAGGACCTCGTACAGTTGTCGGAAGGACGGGGGTGGAAAATTCAATTGTCGACACGACCGCGCATTCGTTGCACTTCCGATTACTATGCACTGAAGTGTAATAATGGAACTGGTTTACTTCATACAATATCCGGTCACGATATTCTTAACAGGTTTATATAAATACACTTGTTTTTTACGTGAAATGCTTTGAAGAGTCGTATATATATATATAATGAATGTATATAAATGCGTAAA
This sequence comes from Rhopalosiphum nymphaeae, assembly GCA_036289425.1. Lineage (NCBI taxonomy): Eukaryota > Metazoa > Arthropoda > Insecta > Hemiptera > Aphididae > Rhopalosiphum > Rhopalosiphum nymphaeae. The sequence continues at coordinate 4,302,151 of JAZAQC010000021.1, read as the reverse complement.
GTTGTGCATTTTTTTATTCTATACTATATTATAACAGTATGTATTTTAAAATTCATCTCTATTCGACAATCAATAGAATTTCAGATGTAAATAGATATAATATATTGAAATATAGTTGGGAGTGTGATCGGTTACAAATGGAACTAACAATATTAATTAGATCATTTTCAATAACAGAAGCCACATAGTTTTACAACTGAAAAATATATTTTATCAAATGTAATTAGTAATTGGAAATATTATATTGTAATAGTTATGTAGGTACAGCTCAAAAGCCAATAAAAAAAAAAATACGTTCCGACCGTAAATATAAAATTATATTTTACACACGTCATTATTGATTTTTATGATGATAACACTTCGTGTATTGTATTAATATATTATTATTACCCATCATATAACTATACATAGTATTATAATACAATCATTGAAGCGCGTGTAAATAAATTGGACGATAGATACTCAGCGATTAATTAGAAACCGAGAATAGTAATTGATAAAAATTGATATATCATTGGTAACAGTTATTGTTAAATCATTACGTGATTATGAAATGTATCCGCAAGTACTAAAATATTATACTTAATAATATAATATAAATAATACATGTACTTATATGCATTTTTTTTTTACCACTAATACAACTGTATTGGTTCGTATAATACGAATCAGTGACTACGAGTGCTGTCAGATTTGCCGGTCCAGTGATAATCCGAAATTTTACGGCTGTCTTGTTTCCGTTTAAAAGCAATCAACACAGAGCTGTATACCCGCCGCGGTAGACAGCGACGCCCCTACATAATATAATTTTTATTTTAACCGAGAATCGCGGCGCATCATATTCAGTAAGACCTCGGAAACTGTTCATCGACGCGGGTACGTGAGGGGGTGACACGACGCGGGGACGGTACGACGACCCAAGCCCTTCCGGGTGTTATAAAAATCGATCTTAAGACGGGTCTGGCGTATTTTATATTATATTGTGGGAATTTTTCCGCGAATCGCGAGAGACGGCCCGTGAGCAGGCGTCTTGTGAAATATCAGAGAGTATTATGCTATTATTATTATATATTATAATATGTGCATCATACATATGCGCGATCCGTGGAAGGTTCGCCGAACAGCCGCACTTATCGTGCTTTGTTGATCGGTGAATGATGACTTAAAGCGCGTATTCTGTTTACGATGTTATCTCGAACACGATAATAGTGTTGTAGACAAACAGACTCGCTACGGCCGTGAGTGTCGCAGTTAATACATACTTTGCGGTCACTATGTCGTGAAAATATGTATAAGTGATCGCAGTTTACGCGGATCAGACACACCAATACAATAACCGTACCCGTTGATTCCCGTAATAACTCACGAGTACTTATTTTGTACACAAGTGTTATTGAACATTATATATTATTGTGTTGCGTACCACTTTTATGTGACAGCATTAAAAATATTATTTAAATTATTATTATTATTATTATTATTACACCGATTATTTTTACAATAATTTTAAGATTTCAATACAGTATAAACGTTTGTATTTATTATTATACGTAGATTTCGTAATAATATTATAGCCGTTGTACCTATATATATATATATATATATATATACTTAATCTAAAAATATTTCCCCGAGAATACTGATTTATTGTAACGATTATATATAGTGCATATTATTATAATGTCTGTTTAGGTCCTAGACAGAGTTGTTTGTATACATGTTTATTGGTATATGTATCTGCAATGGCGTATTTATAAGCTAATTTTTTTATTTTATTTTTGTGGTGAGGGGGTGTCATAATAGTTAATTAATTATTACAACCCCCCCCCCCCCCATAAATACGCCCTTGGCATCTAAATGTAAATTATAAATACATAATATCAGATACCTATCTATAAATATAGTACGGTACAGACAAGCACCGCACCGCGAGGTCGATACATTCCATCACGTCGTTAAGTTTTTGTAGTACATTTTAGCCGATCGTTTTGAATAAACACTCAAACACGATTTTGAACCGAAAACAATAAAGGCATGAAAATTGTACAATATTTTTCTTGTAAATATACTCCATGGTACATTAGCGAAAGGCATGATAATATTCATAAAACAAATCACCGGACATTTTCTTTTATTGCGTTAATATGCTCGCGCACATCACTTATCGTTGAGTACGATCTCTATTGTCGTTTCATTCTCTCGACTCTGTGGTTTTTGAAATTACTCGTCAATATTGAGTTTCGTGGGTGTACGTAATATGTAAACGCCAAGCGCAGTCCATGTACTTTGTCCAGATCTTTTGCCAAACCTTTTGGATTCTTTTTATGTTCTCTTAAACGACACACCGACACTATCTTCGGCGTGGTAGGGGTTAATATATTTTTTCCCTTCCCGAAAATGTTTAGTACCAGCTTAGTTGGTTACACGCCATTGGGATTAAAGTATTTACCACCCATAAGTACCGCCACTAAACTAAATCCCGTCGTGGTGCGCTAAGCAAAAACGAAAAAAAATATATATATAAATGGTATTATTTTTTTTCTTCCTTTGGTAAAGCGATTAAGTAATGACCGTATATATATATATATAAAGATAACATCGAAGTATGTTGAAATTTGAAACATATATCGTGAAAACAAAGAAATATTTATTGAAGTACTTGTCGTATATTCTATCTATTTTCAGTAATTCAATATAAAATTACTATAATATAACATATTATATTGGTCTTCCAAGTGAAAATAAATATTCAAAATAAAATATATTATTATTATTTATTTTTTAAACCGTCACAATGGAGCTATTAAGATGACGCCAAACTCGCATGATGTTGTCTACTAATCGCTATCTTACAAAATGCACATAGTATGTACACATTATGCACAACATAGTAAATTCTTATTCTGCAGAATCAATTTTGTTTTGTCAGTTTTAATATTACAATAAACTTACCTACTATCAAACTTAAAAATAAGTAAATTATCCAGGAAATCTCGTAGGTTTTTATTAATATTTTAATTTTAAATCGAGTTGTAACTTATAAATATTTAAATTATCATAATTTTAAAATACCTACTCATAACTTGGTACAGAATTTGAATGTAAGTATAGCTGTGTAACATAATTTTATATTATATTTTCACCTTTAAGATTGATTTAATTCACTCTAATATTAAAGCTATTAGCATTTAGTATAAAATTTGTTCAGCTGAATGCGAATTTGCAATGCTTTATGTTTGTACTACTTAATACGTTTGTTTGGCATCTTTTTAATTGTACAGTTAAGCGTGAGTTGTCTTTTAAAAATAGTATCTTTCGAGGTACTAAAAATGAGTTTTCATAGATATATGTGATGTGCGCGTACATCATATATCATACATCAAAAAGCGATCACAAAATGCAATCCATTAACGTACATTTTTGAATTTTTCCAAACTACGATGAAAATAAGTTTTATCAGGCAGTCATTATAGACAAAATATTCGAAACGTCCTAACCAGAAGTCTCAATATTACAGTATAATATTGTTATAAGGTACATCGATTCAACATATATAATTATGTTCGTACCTAACAATTACCCGTGGTAATACTTAAATAGAATATACGCACGTAAATACGCATACAATTGGATGTTATTAAACGTTTTCCAACATCATATGATAATATATGATCCTCACGACATCGCTACAAAATGAGGATTACTAACTTTCAAGAAATACCACGTACATAATACATAATACAATAATACGATACTTAACACGTACTTATAACGATATTAATTTTTAAGCTGTGTTTACTCATTATTATGGTTATCAATGCTATCATAAAATAAATATAATATAATATACCTAGTAGATAATACCTTCACAGAATAAATAGTTTATTTTACATAGGTACGTGTTGATGAACACGGTGTACAACTAAATTTTCGATTTAGATAATATGTATTTAAATATTCATTCATTTCACATGATTTTTTTTTTATGTGATATATTTATTTTGTTTAACACGGGAATGTAAACATATAATTGTATCTACTTATATCAAACACGTATAATATTATTATAATATAATAAATCTAAACAAACTTAATTTCCATTTGTTATTTAGGTAATCGTTTCAATTGTAATCATAGTATCTTTTAATTACATTGGCTACATATTTAAATTGTTTCAAATTTCTACGTAGTTTATAATCGACTAACATAATTACACAATAAGACGTATTTTACAAAGATAACGAAAACATTATTTAGATTAGATAATAGATATTATAGTTTAAATAACCTAAAAGTAATTTGTGTATTTTATATACGTAAAAATTTGTATATAATTTAAAAATTGCATCTATAAAATATAATTTTTGTACAATATACCTACGTATTATATAATAATATTATGTTTGATTTTCTATAAAATTATAATTAATGCTATAATAATAGCATTTATTACTCGTGTATACATATTTGTATACAAAAATGTGGTTACACAATTAAATAATGAGGTAAACTAGACACCAGCAAAGCAAGTTCCTTGATTAAAAAAAAAACTAAGTAAATGAGTATCGCTCTGATGTATAATAGGTAACGAGTTGGGTGTGGGTCATTAATATAGGTCTGTTAAATTTGAATTCAATGATATAATATCATATATATTAAAAACGATTCTGAGCAGCAACGATTTATCAACTTATTTTACCTAGTGATAATGATTTTTGACTTATAGATCTTAAAGTAATTTATGTTGATTTTAGTACAATAGTAGGTTGTTATAATTTTTTTCCAAAAATATTGCATTATTAATATTTCATAAAAATCAATTACACAAGAAACTTTTAAAATCATATTAAGATGTATACGGTAATCGTTAACATTACCATAACTTCATAAATGTAATCATATTATGCACTTATTTATTAATTATTATAAAATTATTATATTTTATTTGAATTATTAATTACGAATAACCCGTGTTTTTCCTTCATTAAAAGTATTAAACGTATTTTGAGATTGATTTATGGCCATAGCTCTTCTTTTAATTGCCCATCAATCACATTATAACCCAGGTTTTATTACTACATTTAATTTTGTACCACGGTATTAAATTATTAGTCCAAAATACTTCTCAGGGCAATACAATGTAGAAGAAAATGTATCCTTGAATATTATATTAAAGCACTTACTCGACTCAATCCGCAAAAACTACATTTATCATAAAAATATACCTAATAATCTATATAATACTGTAATATGTGCATTTCAGCATTTGCAAACGGGTTGGAATATTATATATTATTAAATACGTATTATGGGCAGAAAAAATGTTGACATAATATTTTAGGCGTATAATCACTACGTGTTATTGTTTCAGATTTTGGTATACATATCATTGTATATAGTAGTGTACATCATATAATAGGACACGATACGTCATGATAATAAGTAAATAAATAATAGTTTAACTATAGTATATTATGTACGTTTCCGTAATATTAATACAAATACACGTATTATATCATATTGATTTGCGGTGTGTAACACGACACGGCACGTCGGAGTATATAGGTATACAATATCAAAGTTCGGCCCGTCACCGCGTCTTGTTGACAGGTGCCGCACGCACTTCCCTGCGGAGTCATTAATTAAAGGAAATGCCCCGGGACCCCGAAGGGCTGCACAGCGATTCTACCTCGGACGGTATTCCGCAGCTCGCGTGGGAATAATATTATACAAACGGCAGCGGAACCTGCAGCGGAGAGCGGCTGATATGATAGTGTATTAGTTTTGCAGAGAAAACGTCTTGTCGCGAGTACTATCAACGTACACCATTTCTATGTTATAATACATGTATATAATATAAGGATAGTATGACCCATCTAATTCTTCATTAATCAAAAGCTCGTCGAACGCATAACGACGACAATAATAATACTATTTTTTCTTTATACATATATATATATATATATATATATACGAGAAACTGTGTCAGTTATAAAGTATAAGCGTGTGAGTGAGTGTGTGCGTATGAGCGCGTGCGTCTATAATATGTGGCTTACAAATATGGGGTAGAATTTAGATTTATTGCTTTATCCCCCAACCCATATATCACATCGGCCTTTTTATACATTATTTCACCGTGTACGCCTAGTGGACCTCGAAATTGCTGAACGGTTATCAAAAAGAAAGTAAAAAAATTGAAAGAAAAAAACCAGGAACCCGTTATAATGACGGTTGAACTCCAAAATATATTACGTTTTGTCAACAAAAAAAAAATAATAATAATAATAATAATAATAATAAAGAAACCAAATTGCGATTCGCTATTTTTTCTAGTCCTAGAACTACAGCTAACTAGCTGACACGAACGCTGTGCACCGTGATATTTATTAAAATAATATGTATAACTGTTGTATGTAGGATGGACGTGATAAAGTTTAAAATCTTTATTTTAGTTTGTAAAAGAAATGACTGTAATCAACTGATACTTGTGCTATTATTAAGTATTGCTTTTAAATTAACATATGCTTTTCAATATGGCATACATTAAAAGTAATGTAATATCCTTCAACCGAAATTTAAAAAATAAAAAAATTTTCACATAAACTTTTTAGTATAAAGGATAATAGTTTAGTTGCAATTGCAGCTCAAAACTATTTTACAGTTACAAGCAAATTAATATTATTATTTTTAAACGATAGAAAATTAAATAAATGTGCTTAAGGGATAAATTAATTATAATAAGTAGAAAATACGTTATGCTGTTATATAACTATGAAAATATCTAAATGAAAACTCATATTTAAATATTTGTTATTGATTTTGAACGTTAATAATAGGGTTGTTCGATAATTTAAATTAGATTGAGAGTTTATTTATTATTGTAATTTCCATACATACACTAAAAGTACCTTCTATAGTGAATATTTCCAATTGAATATCTTTGATAGTATGTTTTATATAATAGGTCACCAGAAGTAATTAATTGTTAAAATCAAATTTTGATCGTGTATAATGTATAAATGTATAAGGATTGTTTTAATTTAATGAAAATTGTTTCAATTAAATATTTTTTTTTCCTTTACAATATCCATTGTATTGCAATTCAAAATTATTCCTTTATTTTGATCTTTACCTGTAGTTATCAAAGGATATATATTTAAATGAATATCATAACATCATATGAAAAATGTACGTATAATTTATATGTACGCGTTGACTATAAATATATTTTAAACAAAAAATGTTAATGCTTACTGCTTACAAGTGGCCAATATATTTAGTTAACTTTTCGTATAAAATATTTAACTATACTAAATTTACGATGCTGTTTTTGCCAAATATTTTTGAACTGAAATTGTAAATAGAAATGGAGTACCAAATATTTAAAAGAATAAATTAACAATTTAATTGGGTATACAAGAATAAAAATAACTTAAAGTGAATCTTACATAAAATCTAAAATGGAATTTGAAATTATTTTTAAAAAATATTACAAAATAAATTATGATTTGGCTTGAATGCGTAAAATATATAAAATGTAAAAGAGAATAATATGATAGTTGGATTTTATATTTATTTAATTTTATTTTTTTAACTTTTTTGTTCTACAACTCTAACAATGTTTCATAATATTAACGCATTAAAAAAATAACTGCTCTGATGGTAGCCACGTTATGAAATTACAAAAAGGGTCCAAATGCTCTCAGTTAGTATATATGGTCAAATTAATGGATGGATATTCTACGTTTGTTTAACGAGTTAAAAATAAAAATAATGAATGCCTGGTTATTAAATTTTTTTGCGAATTAATCGTGTGGATCTAATCAGCAAACATACTGCTCACGTCCTGTACACACACACACACACACACACACACATACAAAATATTTTGTGGTATTCTAAGGTATTCTGCACATGTCAGCTCACCTAACTTTAGATGAACTACAGTAAGTTTACTCGAGTGTTGAAATCTAAGCCACGCACGAGTTGCGCACAAATTCATCGACTTCACATAAATATATATATATACGCGTAGGTATATTCAAACGCCACCGCTGTACACGGTACTTTGTTATTTCCCTATTGGAAAACCCTGAGGCGTTTGAGTTAACTCTTCGTTCTGTTTTATCAATCTCCGAGAAACGAAGCTAAATACCATAAAAGCCTACGACTAATAATTTTATTGTACCGACATTCGTGCATTGTTTTATAACTGATGAATGATGACGTTAAGTAGTTTCCAAAAGTACCAATAAACACGCACACACAAACACTTATACCTCTGCAGAATACACCAATTTTTCATAATTCGTTATTTTTCCTTGTCGCCGTCTAATTGAGATGGATCATTTTGCCCTATACGGCTTCTTCGTCTTTTTTTTTTTTTTTATCACAGACTTATTCACCTCTACACATCAGTACACGAATTACGTCTTTTGAACCGAATATTTATTATTTCTCGGCGGTTCGTAATATTATAACAGTCATTAGATCTAACCAGATTCTGTTCTGTAATTAAATGTCGAGAAAAATTATTATTAGTTATTCTCTGCAGGTGATATATTGATATATAAACCATATATTAATGCAGTATCAACATGTCACTTCATCATTATGTAAACGATTTATGTCTAAGTCTTATTTGCATATCTACGCCGTTGTAATAATCGACTTGAGCGCATTTAATATTATAATAATTATGTACGAAAATCTTCAGAATATTAAAATAAGTGATCAGTCTGGTCTATACCATGCGCTTGTTTATAATAATAAGATAACGATATTTTTATTAAATAATGAACGATAAAATTCGGTAAAATAATACTGTTTTTGTTTTGGATATTTATTTATCATTTAAAAATTAGATACCATAGGAACTCTCAGCGGTTATTAGTAATGTCTACTACATTACAACTCAAGACAAAACTTTTTCGTTAGCAGATTATTAAATTATGCACACCGTTGTATATCAAATTTCTTCAGCATGAACATTTAAAGTAAATTGTATTAAACTCCAAAGCAAATAATATATTATTACATCCCAGAATTATGACCACTTGAATGATTTCAAGTTCATATTACGTCTACTACGTCTGCACACTACTATACTTTAATAGTTGTATTATTTTTAGATTTTGAACAGAGTGATAAATATTTTGGTTTTTAGTTTTATAATGTATTATAATTTTTTTCTTTCCGTCATCGACTTTTAGAGTAGTAAAAGTGCTTCAACCATCAACGTTAGGTGGTTTTTGAGAGCTAATTAATTTTATTTGATATTCTGAGAAAAATACAGAAAACGGGAATATAAACGGAATACTTACAGTATTCAATCAAATCGAATTTTTTATTTTGTTGTGATTAAAAAAAAAGAATGTTAGTCATATAACTTGAAATATTTCATTATATTACTTATATTATCATTTTCTTTACACAATTAAATTTAAAAAAATACATAGACTTTAAGCTACCTTAAGCTTAGTATTTGACTTTTTTTATATATATGTTGACAAAAAAAACATTTATTCTCGGTCATATATCTAAAATTATGTTCGCCATAATAGAACAGCTTATAAAATATCTATAATTAATATGGGCATTTTTGTTTATTAGTTTTAGTTTTAAAATGTAATAATTTATGAAATTGGAATTTAAAATGAAAAATTACACATAAAACAATTTTTTAGGTAACAATTTTAATTATTTTTTTGTACTTTATTATTATTTTCTACAATAAGTATTATTTGTAGGAAGTAGGAATTTGAAACTTTTATTGTGTTTTTTTTTCTATGTATAATCGGTTTTTCAAAATATAAAGCCTAGTTTTAAAAAATATATATCACTATATCAGTAATCTACTTATAAAATAACAGTAGGTATTGATTTATAATAGTTAATAAATTATAATAATATCGTATGATTCAATGTTGTAATAATTAATATTTATATAATACAATATCTTTGGCAAAAATAGTTTTAGTATAAATACTATATTATTACCTACTAATAGAAAAATAAATTACTTATATAAGTAATATAAATAAATTATTAAATACCTTTAGTAATAAAGGCTGTCAAACCGTTTCGTTTGAGTTTAGAATCGTTTTTCGTATGCAACAATTTATCATTGAAATCAAATTTAACATATCCATTACAGTGACTCGCCCAATGATGAGGTACATTTTTAACCTACTATAGAACAGAGTGACTCCTAGATTTTTTTATCTCACATTTTTATATTTTTAACTAACTGTACATTTTTGTTTTTAAAAAGCCATTAACATTCTTTATTATTACGCAAACATTAATTTCAATCGTGGAGACATGGTAATTTTTAACGTTAAATATTTTTTCATTTTTGTTTTATAAAAAACTATAAGTTATTTTTGAATTAACTCACATACTCAAAAATGTATATTGTGTTAGAGCTATTTTATTATTTTTGTTTCTTATGAAAATATATTATTGGATAACCGATATTATAATATACATAGTTTTTACGTGCTGCAATATTGCATTATTATGTGTAATACACTATACAGATTGAAAATGTCTTTTATAAATTAACAAAAAAAATACATTAAATATATTATACAATACAATGTACTTTGGAATATAAGTTACAACTCAATAGTAATTTTGTTAAATTTGTAACTTAAATTATTTAATACAAATTCTTATTGTCCAAAAATGTATTCAAATTCACCAAGTTATAACCTGCATACAGATCTATGTTTGACAAATATGTGATTTGTATTGAATAGTTTTTAATTAAATAATACAAGAGTATAAGAATAATATTTTTATATCATAATCATAAAACTGGACATTATGCTACCAACCATGTGATGTTAATATTTAATACTCACATATGACATATTATAGTATCTAATTTATCTAAGTACTTGTGCAGTGTGCAGTGTATGTAAATAACGTTGAATTAAAATTGACATTAACCTTTTCACTTTTAATAACAACAGGCGTAATATATCGGGCACACGCCTATAAAAAATAAGTTATAACAAAAAAGTACATCTGAGTAGGCCAAGATGGTCATTCGTTTTACTTTGCAACCCGTCGGAGTTTATCATTTTTATTACCGTTATATATTTTTTTTTCGCAGCTTACGACGAGACATACAGCTAGGGCTCGTCTGTACAAAGGACCCGACAACCTTTACACTAGCACACCATCGGCTTAAGAAAACTCACCAATGGATCATTGTCATCTGTATACCCGAAAGAATTAACTCTTACAGTAGTTCACTTGTAAATGCTACAATGTGTATAAAAGAATAATATCCCTTGTCTCTCGTACTGTTCCTTAGACGTCTTAGAGTATACGCGTCCTAATAATCATGATATATTGTTATTATTTTATGGATATGTTTTATTATTCTTATTATTGTTATATAAATATTTATATATGTATTAAAATACATTATTCTTCATCCACATTTCAATATTTTATAGAAACATATAAACAATTGCAAACATACTTTGTAGACCGTCTGCGTTTTTTTTGAAAATAAAAATAACAGGTTGGTTTATTTAGGTTAGAAGGAACATTATAATATTATATATCTACGTGTAAATCGATAATAGAATTTATTTTTTTGGTAGATATTGTATACGTATCGGTTAGTTTTTTCGTACATGCATATTTTACAAGTGATATGTAGGTATGGTATAAGTAGTAAGGGTGATGGTGATGACAAGTTTGATAATTTATAAGTTTGGTTACGGATGTCTAATTTAAAGAGAAGCGGAGAACGTCGAAAGCACGTTTCCCTGTCGCCGCCCAAGTTTGTGCAAAACAAGTTAAGTTTCCCGATGAAGGAGGGAAAGAACAGCGTGTTTTGGTATTCCTAGTTCGTTGTCATTCCAGATAGCTTTGTGATTATTTTGGAACATGATTTTCATTTGAATGTATTCCTTTTCATTGTCTATTCCATCATTTTTACTAGTTAAAACATGCTTAAAGGAATACAAATTATATATTCCAAAACAAAAATTTAACTAAAACCAAATGAATATTATATTAAAAAAAAAAAAATTTTTTTTTGTATTTTTTGGTATAATATTTAGATTAGATATTATTAAAACGCGATGCTAAAAAAATCCAATGTAAATTAAATTCATATAGTTACGTCTGTGTAATACATTATATGGTATATATTTATTGTACCTATAGGTATACCTCTTCGGTGTTTTCAATAAATAATCCAATGCTATAATGTAATTATATTATATATGAATTATACATGTGAACTACTCTCGATTTCGATTAAATCATCTATTATGTAAATCTACCTATTGAAGTACTGTGTAAAAATTAAAAATTAAATGAAAACATTAAAAATTAAAATACAATAAGAATAATTTAAATATAAGAATAAAACAGTCTAACTATATACAGGTCATTATGAAAAATAATATTATTCAAGTCGATTGTTTAAGATTTTTGGTTTCGCACTCGAGTTTCAACAATATTATACTTTTTTTGTAATAAAAGATAATAACAATTCGTCTTTTTTTATTTTGATGCAAAATCTGTACCTATAATACGATTATTAAAAAAAAATCAGTTATTTTTAAAGATGAAAAATATAAATTAAAAAAAATTCAATTATAACTAATGGCCATATGAAGTAAAAAAATAAATGGATTACCTAAGAAGGATAATGATTAAAAAAATATATTAAATATTTCCAATAAATAATCATTTTTATCCATAAGTGTTAAATAATAATATACAAATATTAATTCATATTATAGGTACATAGTTTTGTTTACATTTATTTTTATCAAAAATTTCATTTTAATAAATAAAATTTACAATAAATTACAAAATTATGTTAAACATTTATTTTTCAAATTTTTTCGAAGCATAAATTCAAATATATTATATTTTAAGGGTAAATGTCGATATTACTCGGTAAGCTCAATATTATCCATGTACAACATTATCCTTACAGTAATTTATGTTAAATTCTGGGTAGGTAATGTCAAGTCCGCCCAAGAAACTAATGTCGATATTACCCAAGTATCTTTGGGGAATATTAATTATAAATAAAAAAAGGTGGGCAAGTGAATACCACTATGCTATACATTAGATGTAGATCACTATTATGGGTATGTTAAATTTGAATTCAATGATATCGTTGTATACGAAAACCGTATTGAACTATATGATAGCTGTAACGCTCACAGCTCATATGACTAATGTAAATGAAACCAAGCGGGTCTGTTAGAAAAAGATATTATTGTGTTTTTTTTATATAATTTTTGGTAATTTCCATTTTCTTTTGAAACAATTGCAATGATTAGTTTTTGCAACGCTTTTAATTGTTCTAGTACAAGTGATGTAAAAATGATTTAATATTTCACAAGTTAGTATTAATATTAATTGTGCTGAATTATTTTATAATTTTATTTACTGCACTATAAATTTAGCAGGAGCCTGACTCTTTGAAATATTAGTGGGGCCCCGGGCCGTCTATCAAACATTACAGTACCATAAAATAAATTAGATACTTAGTAAAATGTGTTTTGTATTTTTCAAATGGTGTACTCGATTTTGGTTTGAAACTGTTTTTAATTTATTCCTATCAGTGGTTGATTATGCGAACCTTACCCAAGACGTTTTAATGAAACTTGGTTTAGATATTAAAAAATGTCGGGGCCAGGGACACGATGGAGCCTCTGTGATGAGTGGATCCACGGATAAAAAGAGATCACATTCAGGATTGCAAACAAGGATAACATATCAATATATATTATTATAGAACAATTTCTATCAGCCAAGTATGTCCATTGCTGACTGCTGTAACAATAATGTAATTCTAGTTATTTCGGATGCAGCAGTGTCACAATAAAATAAAAAACTTTTTTGAAACTGTTTAAACTATAATCAATTTTTTTTTTGTCAATAGTACCCCTAAGATGGGCTTTATCAGCTTTAGGTCAAAATTTTAGCGATAAAGTAAAAGAAAAGAAACTCATGTTGACAAGAACGTTTATCTAGTAATATAGAAAAATAACAAACCAAAACTCTAAATATTGAGAAGATAATTGATAATTTTGACAACACAAAATCCAGGGTTCAAGATCCGACACTGTAGATACTTATATAAATAATCTTACTTTGTATTTTTATCGTCTAAGGTTTCTATTGGATGACAACGAAAGGCTCAAAAAACTAACTAGTTAATACTTAGCTTTGTCAATATTTTAAAAACAAAAATAAAATAAATAAAAAATATTTTTCCATTATGATTTTGAAGAACTATAACATTGTACATAAGTAAATCTGAACTTTGATTGAAAAAAAATATTTCCCTTTTCCCAAGATTTTTATAGTATTATTAATTATTAAATTTCATATTTTTTTTTATAAAAACTCAATTAAGCTGAAAGTTTAATTTCTGAATGTAAGCAAAATTTAATTGCTAATTAATCAAAATATGTATGTATATAAATAAATATCTCGTAATTCAATAATTATGATTTAAGCTGCATAAATATTAAGTACAATTAGTTATTACTAGGGACATAGCAATATAAAATAAAATTATACATTTACGCAGTATATTAAATAAGGATAGAAATACCTGAAATATTCGCTATCTCTTTTTAACTCGCTCGCTCGGGCAACACTGCGCGGTGAACGTTTCAGTTATCATATTATAGTTCAATGGAAAAACGATTCTCAATAGAAGCGGTTTATCCACCTATATTTACACATTATTATATTCCTGTATTTACTATTATTATATTATTAGTATTTAATTATTATAATAACATAAATGTGTACCATATTAAATCAACTTAAATAACTCGAAATATAATAACATCTTTCTGTCAGTTCTATACAACTATAAAAATAGATTTATAGTATAAATACTATAAATATACAAAAATATCTTGAAAGAAATCAAAAATGTTATTGCATTTTGTGTTATACTTATAATAACATATTAAACGTGAATATAAAAGTTTTAATTTCTTACAAATAATGTTTTTAAATTATAATAAAATAATTAACATCGTTATTTATATTTAAATAAGTAATTTCAACTAAATTAACTTAAATGTCTATGAAAAATAATTGCTTTTTATATTTATTAGATTTTATGGTTTTTGTATTAATCACTTATGAGGAATCTTGTTCTATATTTTTAAATCTTAGTTGTAAAAACCAAAAATTTTTTTGAATTTCTAATTACAAAATAATTTGCCAATTTTTATGATTTTTATGAATTATTTTAAAATTTTTACTTTCAACGCTTATTAAAAATTGTTTTATAATAGAAAAAAATAACAACTTCTGAAGAGCTATACATTAAATTTTCAAGTATTTTTACTCGACAAATAATTTTTAATTGACAATTTTAGAAAAAGTAATTTTAAAAAATTGAGAATTTCTCGTCTCAAAAATAGTAAAATTATTTTGAAAATTTTATCGTTAATAAAAACAATAATAAAAATAAATAATTATAAACAATATGAACATTTTTTATTCTATTTCTATTTTTTTTGTTTTGTTTTTTTTGGATACAAAGTATAAACAATTTTTACTTTTGATCAATTATAATTTGTTACCAGAAATCATTCCCATTTAGAAAATTAAAAAAATCTGCCCCAAAACATGTATGTAGACACAAAAACAAAATTACACATTATTGTAAAATTAATACATTTATCGTTGCTCTCAGAATTTCAAATAAAAAAATAAAACGATATCTATATAATTATACTTTAAAAAATTGTTAAGTTTTAATCATTAAAAATATTATTTAATGCTATTGTAACTG
Source organism: Rhopalosiphum nymphaeae (assembly GCA_036289425.1). NCBI lineage: Eukaryota > Metazoa > Arthropoda > Insecta > Hemiptera > Aphididae > Rhopalosiphum > Rhopalosiphum nymphaeae. Next base: position 4,286,337 of record JAZAQC010000021.1, on the reverse strand, counting down.
CCTACGTTTTTACATCGTGTTTTCGTGTTTAACTATTTCTACTCTTATTAAAATTACATAATACGCCTGTGGCTTTAAATATATCGTAGAATTTTCCCACAATTCGATATACCGGTCATATATTATAAAAACATTTAATGTAATATTTAGTTTGTAGGCATAAATAGTTCGGTTTATTTTTATAATATAATACGCATTGTACATTTAACAATAATAATCTAATACATAAAAACAGTATGGACAAAATACAATATATATATATATACACACCACCAATCATCTCGAACGAAGTATTAAAAACACACAAAATCCAATCATATTGCACATGCTCTATAAGACTCGTACAGAAAAACAATTAAAACAAAATTTTTAATTCATACAATTTGTACTTTCAGACGATGATCCGGATAAGCTTCTCTAGGGGATTATGTATTATTATTATTATTATTATTATATAATGTTATACGTATATTTTTTCACCGTTTTATTAATTTCTCATTTTTCTCTCCCCCGTCCCCGGCATCATAATATGAGGAATTATATATGAAGGGTTTCGGGACACGTACGCACTCTCGCGCGCACAATGGGACGTCCCGCGTCCGACATATAATAAAACGTTACGTTGAATGCACACCACGCGCCACATATACATACATATATATATATATATATATATATAGTCTCCGCTAATAGCTACACATTTTCTTCTGTACACTGATAGACGTCGTGTGTATACGTTATATATGTATAATAGGCGCAGATACGCGCGAAATCGGGTCTATATATGTATATATATGTATGTATAAGGTACATTTATATAATACTACGCGTATGGCACTCGGTTTTGGTGCACGAGGACCGGGCGGCGGCGGCGGATAAGTGTTGGCGGTTGCATAAGAGAGCGGTGTGTGGGAAAGAAAGGGGATTGTTGTACGTACGAAAGGGACATGAATGATTATGATGATGATGATGACGATCATTATGACTGGAGCTTACCCCTGAGAAGCGCTCTTGTTTCACGCAGCACAAAAGGCGCCTTCATCAAACGCAATAACATAAATCGACCGTTTGACCTTTTTACGAAAACGCCCCAGACACGTCTGACACGATTGAAATAAAAGTTATGAACCAAAGATCGTCTATTGGTATGTCTGTGTTTGCGGTATTGGTCTGACATCCTTTGTTGCAATAATAATGTTATGCATGATGTTTATGATGCCTTTATGGTAAATAATACGAAAACGCGAAAAAGCATTTCGAAAATTGTTTTGAAATATTTACTTTAGTAATTTCTTCCTAAACACAAATACAATACCTACTAAATACTGATTGTAAAGCTAAGACTATATATTTATCCACTATATAAAATAATAAATATGTTTTACAATTAAAATTTCTCTTAGTTTTTCAGCAATATTTTCAAACTTAATTTATAATTAAAGTAATTTAATTAAGGATAAACAGAATGACTTAGTTCGAATTGAATACATTTTTCGTGAAAATCACTTAAGCAAATTAATTAATGGAATGAGTTGTGGAATAAAATCTGGGCTACATAAAATATATTTTTATAGTAAATTTATATGTCATATATTATTTATTATACAGATAACTTTAATTATTTTGTTATGCTATCGACCGTTTAGTTTTTTATTCCCATAAAACGCATACCTCAAGATTATTGTATGTTTAATATAAAATTATTGAGTTAATTTATTTTATTTTTATAGTAACATATTTGCAAACAGTCGGTACACCTTATATATTCAAAGAGTTAATGTTATGAGTGTAGTGACAAAGATAATGTGTGTTATCATACTTAACGTCAAAGTATGTAACTTTCTTTTCAGTTTATCGATATATGCTTACAATGAATGGTTGAGCTAAAAATAATAGATGAAGTTTAACAATTACAAACATTATAATATTCCTTAATAGCTCAAACTTTTGCTCGGTTAAAGTGTTTAAGTGCTGATTGTTTAACAACATAATTCATTTCCATTGTAATATGGAGGTAGGTATTTAAGTTGCATTAGTATATTATCTATATAGTATATGTTAAGTGATAAAGTTCACACATAATAATTGATTTATATATTATATTATTGTATGAATCACCGGAAAAAAATTATAAAACAATATAATGAAATGCAATTTTGAATTGATATGAAATCTCTGCGTTTAGAAACGCATCAAATCTGATATATATTATACAGGTTAATAATAATTATAATATTATTTGTAACGCAATGTGCATACAACAATCAAAAGCAAATACATGAATTGTGTTGAATTATCGTGTATAATACACTATATACTATATAGTGCCTATAAAGGAATTGGGAATATAATTTAAGCGTTTGTATCTAAATATTCGTAAATGATGTAAGATAATAAACAGTAACCTAATGGCCTCGAAAATCTGATACGTGTCATGAGACCCTAGTACTGACGGATTATCGAAAAGAAATATTCAGACAAAAATCAGATAAAAATATAAAAAAGGATTTATTTTCGTTTTTTTTTTTTTTTATATATACAATCGGTGGAAATCTTAATAATATAAATAGGTGTATAAACGAAAGATTAAATTACATTAAAATTAGTATCTCAAGTGGAAGTGGTGATTAGTAATAAACAACCAATAACTCCTGATTACCCACACAGATCGAGAAATAAAAATTAAATTAAACAGCTGTAACTAACAATTCCGGATTACCGACTGTACCGGATTATTTAGGCTATACAGACGTTGTATAAGGATGGTTTTTGAACAGCAATTAACACAGTAAAATCGGCAGTGCATGCGGAGTATTCATTAGTTTATGTCCTATCGGGCTTATAGCGTCAACCGCTATCGAGTTATAACACTAGAAGAAGTATTTATTAATATTTATTTTTTATAATTAGGTACTAATTTTTCAGTTGTCGCTCGACAATGGAATCGTGTCGATATTCACGATAAACCCGATTTCGTAACACATGTTCGATTTCTTTTTTTCTGCACCTACCTAGGCACTCGGAAAGTCTCTGGTATTGTGTAGTGCGTCCTCTTCACCAAGACACCAACCGTCAATGTATCGATCTAGAAATCCGTTCACGTACACTGCTTGTACGCGCCGTTGCCGTATAATGTATATTATATACGGAGCATAATATAATATAATATTATATTATACTCACAGAATTTCAGATTTCCCTGCAATATAGATAGTCCTTTACGGAGCCACGTGCGCGCACTATAGGCAAATGCGGCGAGGAAACGCCCTGATGTCGCGGTCGGTAGAGGAACACGAGAAAAAAAAACAGGTATACGCGCACATAGATACCTCTATATATATATTTTTTTAGTATGATAATAATAATATGTCCAGGATTATAGTTATTCGTCTCCCGCGTACCTATATAGTACACGTTATTATGTGTGCAATATACATATTACGCTCACGATAATCTGGTAAGCGAGCACAAAAGACCGCCGCCGTATAAAGAGCAGCCTAATGGAAAGAAGAAAAAAAATAACACTGCAGAAAGAATTAATGCGTTTCGCTTGCGTGCGTGGGGACTTGGCTATTATTCGGCCATAACAAGGCCCGTAAGCCAATCCCGGTGTCTCGTACATTATTACCTCGTCGTATAAATAATACTGCACAGGGTGAATCTTTTAGCGTAAGACACGTTCGTTATTTCGAAAAGCACCTATTAACATTTTTCAAATAATTGTCGACAATGTCATGACATATAAACATTTTAAAATCTTATTTTAAATTTTAGCTATTACTAATTTTCTATGCTCACAGTGTTGCTTAAGTTTTGATACTGATTAAAAAAAAAAAACTTATTTTCTACTATTCCACAATCCGAAACATATGAGTAATGTCTTACGTTAAAATAACCATCCTGTATATAAAGTATGGTCCGGACAGTGAGTGCACTGGTGGACCTGCGACAATGATGATAACTTTCGCGACGATGACGCGACGACAATGTAGGATAATAATAAACATTGTATTGTTGTGTTCGTCAATGCATTTATCATATATATGACGGTAAGGACAAAATCGATTCCATCTACCGTAAAACTGATTATCATATTTTATGATATAATTTTTAATTATTAATAATAAAATATACTAGGTAATTATTATTATCGTTTTACAAAATATTAAGCTTTTAAGCTAAAAGTGTAATCGTGAGACGATTTAAATTTAAAATTCTCATATTTCTTATGATAATAATATGGAAACACATAATAATAATTTAATAAATATAATTGTGAATTAATCCTTTATTATATTGTTATAATAATATCACGTTAGCCCTGCTATTAAGTGGTATTTGGTGAGTATGGGCATGAAAAGCAAAACGTCAACCTTAAATCTCTTCTATAAATTTTGTCTTCTCCTTCGATGGTTTGGTTGCTTTGAAATAACTCTGACGAAAACGGATATAGAGGTTGGGAAGAAATAAAATTAATAATAATAGTTTTAAAGTAAATAATATAAAAACGAGAAAAAAAGTCTAAGGATGTACTTTAAAATATTTTTCTCACTCGGTTATATACTTATCATTTTAAACAACTAATGTTTTTTTTTTAAACTTTTCAGTATTATTTTTTGTTTTTCGTATTACTTTAACTTCTAAGTTCTAACGCTTCTACTTTTTTGTATTATTTATTTATTATATTTTTTTTGTATGTGTATGTACACTAGTATAATACATTACACTTGCATAACTAAAACCGTACTTTTATATGCTCGCGTCGATAAATTATTATAATACATAAGTTTTCTTTTTAAAAATATATTTCTTAAAAAAAACCAAACTGTATGTTTATTTGTTTAGTGAAATAATACATATTAATTCGTCATATTTAGTATCCATGCATAATATGTCAAGTATGGATGTAATGGATTCAAAGGTTTACACGCATCAACTATTATATGTTAATATGTTATACATATAAGACTTACACATTTTTATATAAAATATATTGTATAGGTAATAAGTATAATTACATGCAACTATACAAAAGCATTTTCTAGTTTTTACTGAAAAAAAATAGAAAACCAATTAACGGTACATGATAAAATCAATTTAGTTTTGAATAACCTCAATCGGTATATACAACATTTAAATAATATTATCTACACTTACCTATAACTTTATAGTTAATAATAATATAATATGACACGTATATGACGTATAATACTGTTAATTTATATGCGTTTACATCAAATCACTTTAATTAGGTACTACGTAAATTCGATACTATCGTCGTTGTTTAATGAAATGTCGGTGTATATAATATTATGGCTGGTGTCTTTTTGCGAAAAATCGTCGAAATTGACGAGGAATCGTTTTGGTGCATTTCCAGTAACGCGTCTTTAGATCTAACTGATTCAATTTCGGACCTGTTTTCCGGGAGTCAATTTTCAAACGAGATTTTCACCGTGAGAATAAAGGGGTCGTGTCTGTGAGACTGTGTTGATAATGCGAGGGAGTTGTATTGCCACACTCCAAAATGGGGGGGTAACTGATACGCACATTTGTAACGCCCTCCGGATCGAGCAATAAATTCCGTAAAGGTTCAATCGACGGGGATATAATATAATATACTTTGGAGATGTGGAATCCAACGTTCCATTAATTTCCATACGCATTATTTGTCAGCCGAGGTTAGCAAACGACAGCAAGACAAATGAATTCAATTCCAATGGTTCCCGGTTAGTGGTTCTTAAATTTTGGCCTCGACCGAAAAGCCTACTGCATTCACATTATTGACACGGAACACTGCAGTAACGATAGGCGGGTGGGCTCCTCCCGCAGTTCCATGGCTTAGGTATATAAATATATATTATAATATAGGTAATACCACCGCGCGCTATAACTAACGCGTTTCGGGATTTGCCTAATGAATTACCGCAACCAAATCCTCTACTTCCATGGATGTAATCGCAGTGTAATGGAAAACATACCCGGAACATTCGTAGTTGTTTTTTCGCAACGTTTCCCATTTTTAAACTCTCGTGGGTAATTATTTGTAAATAAACCAAACAAAATTAATTTAATATATATTCTTAAAAATAACTTTTTATAGTTATATATTTCATTATAAAATTGTAATTTGTGAGTAAAAGGGTTTTATTATGTAAATGAATGTTTCATAAAATAAATTATTGAACTCTTTAATATGATATCATATAATATAGTAAACCTACCCGTGTAGTAATTAATTTAAATAACAGTTGGACCATGTTTGTTAAAATGTATACACGCTAATATTTTCAAGGCCACGGATAATGATAATTTTTTTTTATTATTGAAATAATTGAAGTGAAAGGGAAATGTAAAAATAAGTTCAATATTGTTCAAAAATAACGATTATTATAACATCACATATTGCTGTCTGTTTCAATAACAACATCTCAACAACAGTTATTAATTAACAGTTATTATAGTGGGTATACATAACGATTATTATAAGTACGTACGTACAACGAATTGTTAAATTAAATTTATGCTTGCAATTTATTCCTTTCCCGCGTCTTAATTAGTAGACGGAATCTTCAAAGCGTTTTCATTGATGTCTATAATAACGTTTAGCAATGACTGTATCCTAATTGATATGGGCTTTGGGAGATTTAAATAGTTACCCGAGTAGACGGAGGGGAGGCTGGTGTTAAATATAATCACTAGAAGTGTTAGACGATAGAATGGTAGAATGGCATATCGCCGAGTTGCAATCAAAGTACTGGGAGAGTGTATGTTAAGATCGCGCTGACGGCGGCGGCGTATGCGCTAAGGTCAAAATAATGTTTCGCAGCGAACTACACACACACACACACTAGAGAGTTGCACTGAAATCGTATAAGTGGAGAATTGTAAGGGTCTAATTATAAATACAACGGGATGACAGATCGGAATGGATTGAAATTGTGTTGAGATCAAAATATAAATTATGCCATCGTTGTACCGAGGCAGATAATGTAATAATAAAGATTGACGTGGAACGCGTCGCGGAGTTAATATTGACAAATCAACTATATTATTATTATTATAAAATACGCGGCACTGTCAACACGCAAAATATCATCAAAACCGTACGCGTTATTATATGATGTCATACGATGCCACAGCCATACTCGTTACTATTGTTATTAGGTGTGTTATTACTATTGTTATTATCATCATCATCATCATCATCGTCGTCGTCGTCGTCGTCGTTTTCGTCGTCATCACACCATCATAATCATGACTTATATACGTCATAATACATATTGTGGTGCAAAAGTCGATACGATGACCGATGTGTGTGTATAATAATAACGATATGGTTTTATGAGGTTTTGCAGTTATACGGTGCCATTTTATATTATACTACGTATTATGTATTAAATAATTTATATCTCGACGCTGTCACAACATTCATATTTCAATGCGATTTCTCTTGTCGGCTACATTCTTTTTTGCATTACTTTATTTATCGCCATTAGCCAGTGTAATTAGTCACAAAATTACGACTTGCAGAAAAAGCCATGATTTACGCTATATTTGTTCCAATACCTAATAAATTAATAACAGTGCCGGTAAAATATATGATTCTAGTTCGATATTTATTTTTATTTTTATTATCGGGAAATATACTAGTAATTCGTCTTACCGTGTACACGTGATGCACTGTTCATCAGTACACGCCGCGCTGTGTTTGCGCTGTTGAAATATTGAACGCAAACGAAATATTAAATGTGAAAATCGAGGCGAGCTAATGTATATATTATACGAATAACAAATGATACGTGCAATAAAGATTCTAAATTGAACTTTTGGATTGACAAGGGTATACAGAATACAATATATGAATACAGGTATACGTAACGGTGTGTGGCTCTATTGGAAATTTGAAAATACATCAAAAGAGAGCGTAGACTATTGAAGTTTGAATTTATTTACAGTTCAAAATAGTGAGATTAATAGTTAAAGTACACTTAAAACAAGAAAATAAGTAAATGCGTATAACATGACATAATATTTAATAAGCATAAAAAATTATTTTTGTTGATAATAAATGAAAAGCGGCTCCTTATACTATAGCCATTTTTATACGGTCCGCCCGGGATACGTCGTATTATTATTATAATATCAAGGCGCGTTTTAATATCATGATACATTTTGAACAATCTAAATAATAATAGTAATAATAATAAAAAGACGGTATAATATTTTAAGCAGATTAAATAAATATGAGAAACGAATAAGAAGTGTTGTTTATACTGTTACGTTTTATGTTAATTTGTGTAAATTAAATTTGGCCAGCTGTTGGTTGTTTACCTATTTGCACTGGAAATGATAATGAAGGTTGAAATTATTTCTATATTTGCATATATTTCTCCGTCATGGTTTCCAGTGTATTCATAGTATAAAAGACGCGACGGGCCTTTAATCACTGCCGTTAAGTGTTTATGTTTCTGAAGAAATTCGGCCTTTGTGTTGATTGTCTATACAACAGGTGTTCATTGATCGTAAAAAAGTTTTACCGAACTTGACCGAATTGTTGGTTGTCTTGACGTTTTTAAAGCTCGGTTCTTGATTTATAGCCTAGATATTCCTGCTTTTTATATCGCGAAACGATTCTTTAAATGTTTAATTTCCGACATGCTATTACAGTCTCGTGGCATCTCCCCCAACAAAATATTGCGAATCTTAAATTTTTGATTTTAACTTTTCAAATCATATTTGTCATGATATTATTTTATATTATAACTACTTTATTTTAATGTAAAATTCTCTAATATCAAATTATTATTGCTATTGTCAATATTGAGCATAGTGTATTATAGTTACGTATTATAAAATATTTTTTGTGGTCATATTATTATTATTATTAAAAAAAAAAACCACTAATAAATGTATATAATATTAAAATATCTAATTGATTGATTTTTATTTGTTTTCAGACCACAATGCAAGTACGAAGATTTATATTCCTATGCGGTATGCTGTGCATGATCAATTATGGCTTTGGCTGTCAGTTGTCTGAGTTTATGTGCGATACCGGCTATTGTGTAGCTTTGGATAAATTCTGTAACGGCAACGATGACTGTGGTGACAAATCAGATGAACCGCCATATTGTTCACGTGAGTCTTTTCTGTGTTTGTATTTACGACAGTCTGCTGTGCATTATGTTTGTGTGAAACAATAAACGGCAGTTTTGCGTAGGGTAAAGTCAGAATTCTCTGGTAGTGCGCACATGTCATGTGCATATACGGAATATTTTCAATAACACTAAAATGGATTTAACTATCGTATGGAATAGATTAAAACTCATAACTAGGTATGGTGTATAAGACCGAATCTTTGTCGTGACTACACGCGTTCAATGAATAAACAGAATCGAACATCGTTCACATATTGTGTGTTGGCAACAAATAAACTAATCGTTTCAGACCAGTGAGTACTTAACCCTTTCGCATAACTATTTTTTTTTGACACAAAAACCGAATCATGTTTACATGTGATACACGAGTACTAATAATTAGAATTCTTGGGTTTCACCAATTCTGCAAGACTAAGTTATACAACCTTATAAGGTCGTGTGTGTACATATTTTATTAGCTTTTATTGAACTTAAAATCATCAGCGATACATATATATTATATATATATCGTATATATGTCAATCACTGACTTTTTAGGCATACATTAGGTACAAATTAAACAACCAATAGATGGGAAAAATGGGTAGTATATATTTTATTTTGTGTGAAAGGTTTAGTCGCAAAAATATTACAATACATCAAACATAATATAATTTTCATATCAGACGAATCGCAAAATATTGGTTATTTATTAAATATTATTCTGCGGCCTCAGCGAATGTTTATTAGAAGCCTTTAAATATGCCACTAATTGTATCTAAACACTAGGTACCTATAACATTATTGTATTTTGCTAAACAATTTTTTGAAGATACAATACAATACTATAATAACTATTACTTATAGGAAATAGTCTTATTTCGACGTATGCATAAGTTCCGGTTGTCACTATGTAACATCGTTATGACGGCGACGACGCAGAGACCGATATTAATATTAATATATAAATACCGATATTAATATTGGTCATCAGCCAACCATTTGTTGCGCATAACACTTGACGATAATTATTACATTGTATTCTAATACAATTTAATCGATAAATAGTATACCCTACTCATATAATTGTTTAGATTATATTTGGTTAATACGAATAGTTTGTTATATAAATATAACACGAAACGATCGAAAATCCCTACCTTTGTATCAAAATAAAAATCTTAGTAAACAATTATTTAATTATTTTTATCGTGGTGATTTTTACGTTCTTTCAATTTTTTTTAAAATAATTCTTTCACTTTCAAACAACCGAAAGCAAGAATATTTTTTTACTAATATTATTTTGTATTAGTTAAAAAAATAAGTTTTAAATTAATAAGCAATTAAAGTTTTGATGAACGGAGTAGTGAACCACAACGTTTCTGAGCTACACCTTGTCATTTTACACCGCTCACCTAAACTTTAAATACTTATTAATAAAAAATAAACTTTTCAATCGATATTCAACCCTAACAATCTTTGAAAAGTATTCTGCTCTCAATTATAAAATTCAAAACAAAACAAAAAATGGTAAAAACTATTTTTATTTTTTGTCATTATATCAATTTCAAGACCACACAGTTCATTTAAAATTTATTAAAAAAAAATATTTTTCCGCGTAAACATTTTACACCACTTTTAAATAAAAATTACCTGCTGCAACTAAAAACCAAAAATTATAGGATTTCTTACACGAGGCGTTAGTGAATTTATTTTTTCAATGACCTCCAATTGCGTATAATATTAATTGGCCTAGGTTTCGTGAAAGTTTCAGGTTTTTCAACTCCTCCACAAAACGGTGGCATGTCAAAGTTGCAATTTTTTATCGACGCAATTTTATTCGATATTTTTCTATTTACACCTCACTGCCACCGTATAATACCCGTTGCCCATATTAGGTAAACACCTAAATATGTCTCCTTGACAATTGCCGGCTGTTTGCTGACAACGCAAGAGGTTGGTGCTTGGATTTCTATTTTATATTGCACTCCAAATGCGGCTTCAATATCATATTGTACGTCTGCGGTACGTGTCTGCGGCATAAGTCGAATATCGATAAATAATAATGGCCTTAGGCGATCATAATAATAATACGCTTTTTATATATTGAGAAGGATTATTGCGTGGTTCCGTATACGTTTTGTGTATACAGAGTTAATGGCCATCACTTTTGTCATGAAATGTGCATATTATATCAGACTGCAGATGATCCGTAACTTTTTACATTTTATCATCCTTGTCCCTCATCTGTCCTCTATATCAAACAAGATATTTTTTTATTATGCGTAGAAAAATTTGCAGCACTAATATATTATTTCGATTTCGTTTGGCTGCCTGCTATCGCATTGTGTCCTAGTACAGCTCGATCGATTCCGGACCACTGACCCAGTGGTTTGGTCACTATACATTTATTACGTTCACAAATAGATTGTTGGAATGTGTCCAGAACAAATTTTCAGATTTCGTAGAGTATATTATATTATACACATGTTAAGAAGACATGTTTGTGAGCTTGCATGGTGAAAAAAGGGTTGGAATTTGTAATGAAAGCTGGTGTTGTGGTGTGAAGGGCGAATTTAAAAATCGTCTAACTGATAGGCTATTACCAGATAATCATAATTAATTGTCCATACTTATACAACCTGATTTCAATTGATTTAACTTTTGTATAAAATAATATCCGATTTACATACAAATAGACATTGTAGTACTCTAAAAGAAAGTAGTCTTCATTATGACGTATTTTGATAAACAACTCTCATAATATATTATAATTTAATACATAAACTGTTAAAGTAGCTATATTATAAGATCGACTTGAATTCGTTAACGAATATTAAAAAATATAAATATGCGTAGCCGCGTAGGTATAAAGTAAACACTGTGTTTTTCGCGTATCAATTTACTAAAACTTTTGTCAAACTTTTCTTATTACACACCATACGCGTGATATGCAAGTATACGCGGATAGTGCACTGAACTATAATATAAAGATCGCATTATATTATGCTCGTAATTCATAATCGTAAACGATATGTACCTACACGTAAATGATGTACATAATATAAAATATAAATTATATGCTCATTGATGTTTTCAACAGCTTGGATACGGTTAACATATAAATTATCCAGTTAAAGTACGAAATAATGAATTAACAAATAATATGTTTACTTAAAACTAAAAGGTGACAGATACATTATATTATGAATTATGATATTTACACGTATATAACACAATATGGTTTTACGTTGTTTAATGTTATTTTTGATATTATGCACTACACGCATTTCGCACCAATTCTTTGACATTTTAGATATAAAAATATATACATAATATACATATTATATGTAAATATATCAATACGCCAATACTGTCGACTTTATAGGACTGAAATTTAATTTCGTTTTACAATAATAATATTCTATCGATGATAACATATTGCATGAGTGTTAATGTGTAATAATACGGTGACATATTTTGACATATCGAGACAAGCGTGTAAAGTAAATGTATTCAATATTTTATACACATACGGTATTATAAACAGTTGTATATCAGTAGCCAATAGGTAAAATGCGGACCGGAGAGTTCAAATATTGATCACTATATATAGACATTATGGTTTGAGTTAAAATTAATAAAAATAGTGAACGTGGATAATATAACTTCCAAATTCACACAATTATGGCGGTGTGGTGGTGAGAGGCGACGGTCAAAATCTAGTGTGCTTAGCACCGGATAAGTCAAAATTAGCGACCCACAAAACTAAATATTTAATTTTTCATTATACGATCGCTGATTAAACATTATGCTGTAATTCTGCAACTATATATATTGTATTATTTAATTTTATATTTAATGAACGGTTAAGGATGATTTACCTGCTGGCTCTCACCGACTTGTACAGACATAAAGAAAATATAAAAGTTGCAAACATTTTGTCGTGTGAACGGTCGTTATATCTGTGGTAGTGTGGTAAACTATGAAATAATTCACACGATCATCAGACTATTTTTATTTAAAACACACAAGCTTATCCTATGAACTCGTAACTTTGATTTTGGATTGTAATTTGACCTAAATAAATCCGGAAAATCCCGAAGAGATCAAAAACGTATTATTGTACTAAATGATAAATAAAGTCTATAATACATTTAGTTTTCTAATAATTAGACAATAGTTACAAAAAAGGGACAAAAACAAACGCGTTATATTATAATAATATAATGATTAATCGACTCCGCAATATTGTCCGATACGAAATTACGATATCGTGTAATTATATCACTACATGTCGCTATATCGGCAGCAGTAAACACAACAAATATGCAAAATATAAAAAAAAATCGACTCATAATGTGACATCGGATGCGTTTGTACAATAGTATAATACAATATTATACCGTGCGGATTGCCGTAGACGAAAATCGAGTCGTACGACGTAAGTACAAACATTATAAACCAGACGGCCGCGTGTGTCCTGCGATACAGCTAACGGAGCTCAGTGTAACCGATTTCGATCCTGCCCGGGCCACCGGTGGCTGTGCGTTCGTTCGCCGCGACGCAGTTCTGATAAGTCGGTATGACGGACTTGATGTTGCTGTACGCGCACGCGCCTCCGGTGCGTTCGAGCACGCACAGCGTTTCGCGGCACAGGTCGGTCAGGTTGTACGCGACGTTTGCGTCCAGGCCGTCCGTGGCGGTCACGTAGGAGCCGGCGCTCAGTTGGTACCTGTTGATGGGCGGCAAGAGCTTCCGGTAGAACTGAACCAGGGCCGGGCCCACGAGGCCTCCGCGGCCGGCCGACGCCACCTTCTGGAGGGACTTGAGCGCGCGCACCGTTGTCGGCCAGTCACGCCGGCCAACGTCCAGCGCCCGGCGTACCGGCAACACGATCCAGGGCAGGGCGGACAGCACGCGGTCACCGGTGTCGTCCCGGGCCAGCAGCTCCCACAGGCCGATGGTCGCGCACGCCCCGTACGGTCTGGGCGGTTCGCGCAGCCCGTCGGCCAGCACGGGCAGGTACGCGTCGTAGTCTACCAGCTCGGGCGGCACCAGCCACCGCAGCCGGCGGCCGTCCACCACCCCGTGCACGGTGGCCAACGGGAAGCCGGGCCGGCCGTACAGGTTTGCGAACGCCGTGGACTGCGCCGAGGCGCGCGCGGCCGTCTCCGGCGGAAGAGGGTTGCCAGACGTCACCGTATTCTTCTGCAACGACTGCACGCTAAACCCAGGCACGCGTTTCGGTGACGGCGACGACGTCTCGTTCGAGCGCTTGAGCCGCCGTCGCCGGACGTCTTCTTCCTGTTTCCGAACGTTCATTTCTGATATAATAGGTACTTATTATGTATTTCGGCGTCGGTTTCCGTCGCGTTCCCTCATTAACGCGCTCCGTTTTCCGTTTACAGTCGCCACACCACTCGTTACGATGACGACCGACGTTTTATCGATAGCTCTAGCGATTTGTATAATATATTCGCATTATGATTATTATTATTATTTTTTATCTTAATTAAACACTAAACAATATTATTGTTCCCTAAAATACATTTTGCAACTACCGATTTCCGAAAAATTTGTTCAACTGTTTTTGCAAGGCTATGGGATTAATGAGTTAAAAACTTAAGTTAAGCATTACTTTTAACTAAGTTACATAACGAGTTACTCTTTTTTTAAGTAACTTCCGACTTAACGAGTTGATTTTATTTCCATGGTACATCTGTAGTATCTAATCAGTTAATTAATTTTATTGTTCTTACTTTAAGTTATTGTTTTCCTAGTATTCATAATTTTAAAATATGCAATATAATAATACTAATTTGTAGACTGTCGATGTGTGAAATTCGCTTTTCTAGATTTCAGTCGGGATCAAAATAACGTAATACATAAATACAACTACAATATGTCCAAAAAAATGTTTAAATCCCACCCGAACATATTTGACTTAAAATCTCAAAACAATAACCCTGTCCGATCAGTTACAGATACGTTAGCGCCGTGATTTCTAACCGGAATGATTTACAATTTTATTTAGTAATCGCGTTTCATAAAATGTTTTAGATAATTAATCAGTATAACATAGTAAACTAAACTAAATAAAATAAATGGCATATGATACAATATGGGTATAGCGGAAACATTTGAATTGCATGTAAGTAAAACTATACTGTAAAACCGGGCCCACGCGATGGTAGTTAATGGTAGTTCTAACCGTAACTGTTAATATTATAATAATTTAAGAAGAAAAATCCACCACAAGGATATTATGATACTACAGACTGAACAATAATTGCGTGTGCATCCATTCGTACATTTTTTCTCAAAAACAATCACAAATTTTGTCAGAATTTCGCGATTATGGATTTTTTTATAAAAGGAATTCATCGGTAAAGGTACAAAAATTGTGTATATACACTACTGGCTGATCTTCAGCACTATCGATGTTTGAAATTACTTACGAATCCAACCTATATGCACTTATCTACATGATTAGCGCATCAAAATATCGTCTAGTCATTAATCACGCTGTACCCGTGCGAGAGATGTTGTTTGAGTTTCGGCGAACATATTTTACGCCGTCGCCGTAAATCAATACATTATTATTATTATTATTAAATTTCGTCGTTGTATAGTGTTGTTATCGCGTCCAAACATTATACGTTTGGCCGCAGTTCATATTTTTCGACGGTTGTTTCACCTTGTGATTTGTTATTTTTGTATTGGTCGACGTTCACGTTTTTAATTTGTTTTCTGACCGAAACATGCACGTCGATCTGTTGACTTATTACCTACCCGTTATTTATTTATATTTTAAGCGATTTTGTCGTCGAACTTGTATTTAATTCTTCGTGTACCGAACAAACACATACGTCATATTATTATTACTCGTGTTACACTAAATTGTTATTGTTAAAAGTTCGCGTTCGAAATCATAAATTGTATACTTTTCAACAAACGCGTTTTATTCCAAACGTCGACAATACTTAAATTTAATATAAATAATAATGATTATACGTGACTGTATATATGATTATATTATAGTTTCAATTCAAATATCGAGTGGAATGAAACCGATTGGACTTATTAAAATACACGTTTTAACTTATTAGGCTTATAGCTATTTAATTTTTATGACACAATGTTTAAATAACAAAATTCTTAAACATTGTCCACCTCAATAATACTGTTATACTATTTTTTATAATTTAATTTGACATTTAATTTAGGAACGTTGTTTTTTCAAAATAGCGTAGGTACCTATAAAAACTAATTTAGAGGAACATTTTAAATTCTTAATTCTCCCGGGAACAAAGTAGCACATGCGCAAAATAAAACTTTTAAGTATTTATATAAATAGAAACAAATAATTTTGATGCCTACCATTTTATAATATTTTTTGTATGGTGCTATTATTTTCTTTATTTCATAACTTTATGACTCTAAAATCAAAGTTAACCAAATGAAACCCATTCAAAATTTAATCATAAATATACTGTAAATATTATATTTTATTTTACTATACCAACCATTTTTTTTTTTCATTATAGGAACTAAAAGTTATATTCTATCGGACTTTAACGATAATATTACATATTTATCATACAAAAAGTTTTATGAATAAATACGTAACATTGCTTACGGTATATTATCTAAAACTTGGAACATAATATAATGTAATAGGTATACACAATTTACTTTTCTACATTGATATAAGATAAATGATATAAAATATTTAATTTATTTGCTCAAAGGGGAAAGTACTAAAATGTTATTTTATATATGTACCACGAATAATAAAAATTAATAAATACTTTATGTTATCATATTATATAATATTTACATATAGGTAATTGGTAATAATTTCTGTACATCAAGTAAGTACATAACCTATTAAAAAATTTACAATATATACGTTTTTAAGTACTATATTGAAGTTTTTCTGTTCTAAACTTTAAAATCATTGTTATAATATAATACGCAACTTACCAATAAAATCATAAGTCTGAGTATGAAAAAAAAGACAACAGTAATTTTTATTTTTAATAAAAATATATTGATTGGTGATGAGGATTATGTTGAAAAAAATAATATTTTTCCATATTAATTTTTTACATAAATATTAATATAACTTTTTTGTGTTCACATAAGCCGTGCTCGACTGTGTCGGCAAAGCGGAATCGGTTTTGATGAAAAACTTATCAACCGCAATTAAAGTCGCAAAGAGATGCTTTTATAAAAATTGGACGGGTTCTCCTTAATGTTACATTCATATCCACAAAAGTTATTGTAGCTCTTCAAATGATTCAACCGACCAACTGTACCCCCGCGCGCTTTTAAATAGATACCTAACCTTTGAAGTAGTTTCTCGGTAAGACACGCGATTTATTTTATTCTCGGGCGCTTGTACACGTAATAATATAATGTGTGTGTGTATATATATATTATATTATACGCATAGAGGAAACCTGTACATGCACAACACACTAGCCCGGATGGATGAACGAGTAAACGAGAAATATATATATATATATATATCGGTAGAGAAATAGGTGGAAAAGAACGCCGTGGTGTGGTGGCGGATCTCTTTAATTAATGACAAACGGTAAATATTCTCTACGACCCGCGTCGGTCGGGCTGTACGGACGCAAATCGCATACACCGGTCGTTTATATCTATACTTAAGTCGGTGTACATCAACTGTACCTACGTCGTATACATTATATACGTCCAATCGCGTACGCATACATATTGATGGGCAGCGTTTCACCTAAGTAATTTAATTAACGTTAGAAACTTCCGGAATTGCTCGCGGTCGGCTCGAAAAACAAATAGACTTTTCCATTTAGGTAAACGCGCCTCCTCACCCTTCCTCGCCCACATCGCCATCACTTCATCTGTTGGTGTTGTACCGTCTGCCTCTCGTATGGCACTCGGAGGATATTGCTTGGGATTTATCCCACCTCGGAGCACGGTTTTCGGCCCATTAATTACAACGTCAGTACCTGCTACGCCGTACGTTTGTATACATATAGACATATTACAATATAATACATAGACACTTGGTCCCTCGATCGCGGTCGTCTTCCCGGCGACCTTTTCATTTGTTTTGAATTTTTTTTTCCACCACACGAACAAAATGTTACGTTCGATGGGCGTGCGTATAATATTATGATACCGCGTAGTTCGTTGTTCGTTTTATTATGATTTAGGATTCGGAATTTATTGGTCTGGCCGTAACGAAATAAAACGGTGCGACACCGTGGGCCGACTGATAATTGTTTGTCAATAGCGTGACTTCGAAAAAGGAAACAAAAACACGAAATAGTTTTTATTTAAATTCTTTAGGAATATTATGCATGTCTCGTAAAATAATTCGGATTTAAAATACGTTTGTTTAAAATGTTATTTATTTTATGTTGCAACTGTATTTTTATAAACTTATTCCATTATAGTATAATATATTGACTACTGCAATTGTATGCTATGTAATATATTGTGCATATACATACATATATATATATATATAATATAAATTCATTTTATAACGTGTGTGGATAGAACATAAGTTTATAAACATAGAAATGTATTTAACGAAAGTCGTATATTTAAATATATATTTGCCAACTTCAAAAACAACTAGGATAGTTTGCCATTTTACAGCTCGAATAGTATAATACATATATAGACCATAGACCATTGTTTAACAAACGATAAAATTATAATATATTTAACATTTAAAATCAATTAATGATATTAATAATTATAATTTACCCGGCTTCGTTAATGTCATTAGTTTATTTATTTTGGTTTTTATAAATAATTTATTTTAGAATACCTATACAACATAGATATTTTTAAAAAAATGTGCAAGCACTGTTTTCTAACATCTCAATAGTATTACATACTTACGTTGTCTATTTTTACTATAGTTTGGTAGAAAATAAATCTTTGATTATCTTTTTATACCACGTCACAACCCTAGCTAAGTTACTGCCTTCCCCGCAAAATCAATTCAAATATATTAATTTTGTGTTAGTAATTATTATCAACTATAGATTTTCATTAAGCTCAATTATTGTTTTCACCATTTAGGTTTTTCTACTCAATCGTTGTAAACTCTAAGCGATTCTCGACCTTATTTCAAACACAACACACTTAGCTCTTCATATACTTTTCGCGGTACACGAGAAACTTATAATCTTCAACGAAGAGCCTTTTGTTACGACACATCTACAGTTAGTTCACGGAGAACTCCAGTTGAGAACTACTGCTCTAAGGCGATAACATGAACTTTTATTATTTTTCCAAAATAATACTATATTACACAATATGCATCAAGTATTTTAGTAAATCGCTAAGCATAAATAATTCTAGAGCAATATCAAATATTCTCTTATTATCCATTATATTATAATTGTATTGCATAAAAATAAAAAAAAGAACACTTTAAGGAAATAACCATTATCTCTTTGGTATCACGTCACTTGAAATGGTTTGAGTTTATTAAATTACAAACAATAATGGATCGTCATTAACTTGGACTTTTTATTCATGTATACATTATCGCCGGTATCTCATTTATATTTACTGAAAACGACATAAATTAAATAAATTAAGAATGATAAGCAAACCTCATCTGCAAAAGAAAAAGAGTGAAACGTATTTTTTTTTAACGAATTATTCTTTTCTATTGTTTTACTTTCTCTGAATATTATTCATATCTTATAGTGAATCGCTATTTGTGTTGCCATTTTCTGTATAATTTATAATTCGTGATTTTCTTTTCTGTAAATGATAATAATTATTAGGAATACCTATTGTGGTTCAACCTATTCTTAAATTCATATTTATATCAATATATCATGCGTAAAGGATATAAATTTACTAGGTAATACAAAAAAAAAAATCCTATCAAAGACTAATAAAATCTCTCTAAATAATAATATTTATAAAACTGTTTTGTATTTTAAACTTATATAATATTAAAGGTATAGAATATTATGCATTGACACAGTATATAGGCGTGATGAAAATATTACAAATTAAAATGTTTTATACTTAAGTATATTTTAAAAATAATTATTTATTGCTACGAATATTTTCGATTAATAGAATTATTAAGTCTAATTTAATTTAATTTAATTTATTCAAATTTAAATGTTTATTAAAATGATTATTATAAAGAATAATTTACATTATTTAAAAGGTTTTATTGTTAATTATAGAAAACCGTTCGTTAGTAAATAATTTAAAAACGTACACAATAATTATTTTTTGTATTACGACTTAACAACTAAACTATTTTAATAACTTAATTAACATGTAAACTTTTAATAAAGATTTGGGACTCTTATTTAATACAGATTGCCTTATAATTATATATTATGAATTCTGAAATTTCAATTAAAAGTTGAAACTAAAATTATCTTTAATTTAATTAATAATTTTACTGTAACAATACTATTTACAATACAAGTATAGAGAATAGTCCAAATCAACAAATACAATATCCTAAAATAAATATAATAAACGTATTTCTTAAGCGTTTGTTAACTACTTAAAAAGTACATTAATTGTTGTATATTTAATTAATGCATTAAGTACATCAAATAAAATATTAAAACCTACATTCAATTATTTAAGAAAATACAAAATACATACTATAATGAAAATATTTTTATTTTACATAATAATTTACTCTAATAATTATACATTATAATATATCATCCGTTATAATTTTAACGAGATTAGGAATGCGCTGTATCGTAATCACGCAAACTAGAAATGAATCTTTTACCACGATTTTCGCAGTACATTTACAATTTTGATACTTTGAATGACCAACTAACTAACAAAAACCATAACTTTTTGCCCAGGTAATATATTATACATTTTAGTGTTTTACATACACTAGTCTAATCCATAAAGTTTTGTGATTAGTTTTCTCTGGTATCTCTACCGCGTTGTGCATGCTAATCTACTTTTCCAGTACAACACACGAGTATACCATAATATAATAAGTCGTACAAAATGATTTATCATTTTGACATTTTATTAGTTTTTAATTTTTTTTACTATGCAACTTATTTAAGTGAAATTAATTGTATTTGTATATGAACGAATAGATATACGCACATGTAGATAAATACAATATTAAATTATCATCTTTAGTTTCAAGCATTTAATTACAATATTTTAAAACAATAATAATTGCATATAAATAGTCTTTATAATTATGAAAAACAGATTTAATATGGTTTCGTTATTGGTAATAAAAATAAAAATTCAAGGAAAAATTATTAATATTATAGGTAAGTACAACATGCGTATTATAATTTATAACTAACAAGTCCAACGAGGAAAAAATTAACAGTATTTTATTATATCCAACAATTTCGGAACAACAGTTAGCGTATCGTTTTATAGAACATACACTCTAAAATTAAATAAAAAAAATCACAACACTGTGTGTCCCTAGAAAAAAATTTGATTTTATCGGTTTTATCGGTCAGTCGTTATCGTTTTTCGTATTGCTTATTTATTTCTAAAGAATATACCAAGTTAATGATGTGTACACTTTGTTAGTCAATGTTTATAAGTTTAAATAATTGGTTTTGTCGGGTTTTCAGTGCCTGATTGTTAATGATAGCGTTCACTGTTCAGGATTGATAGCGAAGTTGGATGTCGAATGTTGTTGACGTTTTTTGCTTGAGGTGTTTGTGGCACAGTTGTTTGTATATTGTACATCCTTTGTTGTTGACAGGGTATGCTCCTTTGTAGAGTGCGCATTTCTCTAGAAAATCTGGTGATTTTGTGCTGGATGGTTGATTTTTCCACATTTAACACACGTGCAAGGATATGCACAGTGAATTCGAGAGCGACCATAGATTTGGACATTTTGACACTAACCGTATTCTAAACGCGTTTTTATTATTCTCGGAGGCCGATTTTAAATACCTTATAGGTATATTTTCTACAATAATATCGTTGTTAGAATTTTTATTCATCCTGGCCGTATAGCTGTGATGCGATAAAACGCGACCGTTCGCGTAATTGAATTATATCCGTATCCGGGTAGCTCGTTTACACTATACATGAGGACGATACCTTCTATTATCCCTAAGCGTGTACACAACTTCAGTTACATATCTATTGGTGAATCAGGGGCGAGGGAGAGAAGAAACGGATTTTCAATAAAATGTCAGTTGTATATACATTATATATTTATAAGGGATTTGTATTATTTGAAACTCTATTGCTGCCAAATGTGTCCAGTCCTAGACTGAAAGGATCGCTTTATCGCACTTCCTCTCTATAATATCTACTACCCCTATAAGGCCTACAGCTGACCGAAGAAAAAACCCGTGGTCACATCGTACATGCGCAAGTGAACGGGAAACGTTGAAACGGTTTTTCTAGTGCTAAACAATTATTATAATAAGTCTCTGTTTTTGTGCTGCGAACGTCGCCCGACGACTTTTCTGCCGTTACCGGCTAAATATTGTATGATTAATGGATGTACGCGGGGGTCCCGTGTCCGGTACCAGCAGGGATATTTTTTTCTTCTCCGGGAGGATGTGGATCGGTGTTTTTTCCTTCCGCGGCGTCCCGTATATCCGTCCGGTCCGTTGCCACCCGTCCGCTCACCATTCCACCTGAGTCCACCAGTCGACGACGACGTCCTGCTCCATCGCACGTCACGTGACCGGCTCGTCGACTGGTAAACATAAATGGCCGGGTTCGTACCATTCGGTCGGTATTGCGCACGTTTGTCCACAGGGTCTTGCCGTCCGTATATTAAAATACTTTGCGAGGACGAAGAGAGTCATAACGTGCCATTCCAACCGCAAGTGTATAATATTATATACATATATCATATTATATTACTATATACTAATATTATTGATTATATATTTAATCAATGTTAATATACTATGCATACGCATGTTAGATACTTTAATTCCAAAAAAAAATATTAAAGACATTTATCTATAGGTATTATTATTATATACATATTACGTCATGTTTTGATACTGTTAAGCGAGTAAATCTCATCGTTAGTAATTTTACTCGCGAATGTGTATTACGTTGTATTGTGAAGACCATAATAATATAATAATAACTATATTGAGTATATAGAATGTACTACACTAAAACGACGACGGAAGCGACGCCGACAGAGGTCGAAAATGAATTTTTCCCTTTATTTTCTTTTTTTTTTCAACGGCCACCGGTGGCGGGACGTAATAAAAACTTCCATTACGGCGGACAAGGATGCATCAAATATTTAAATTAGGTCTGGATTTAAATGTTAAAACGCAGCCCGTGATAAATCGGCAGAAAATAAATTTTAGGCGATGACAGCGGGGTGTCATCTCGTGGAAGCAAAAACAGAAGGTCTTTAAGACGTCCGCATATTTAATATATATATATATAAGCATATCTGCATATAAGATAGAAAGTGAGAGAGATATGGCGCCAAGTTTGAACCATATATTGCTACCGGTCATTGGTTTTAACTTGGTGTATTTTTAATTTATAATAATTATTTACAAATGATCATTATTTATATAACATAATTTAAATTAAACGTTACAATATCATAACACATTTTATAAACATAGACCAAATTTCAAATATTTGAATTATTCCTAGAACAATGATCGCAGTATTGCTTTTTAAAAAATATTGGATACTCCGATAAAATACGTGTTTAGAAAAAATGTAAATTTCTACACATTCTCTTTGAATAGAATAAAATATTGATAGCAATACACTTTTTTCCGTTTGCCGGCCGTTGTTGGCGGAAATGCAGGCAATAGCGTACAAACGTGCTTAAAATCCTATGCAAATAATTCGAGGTAGTCGGTTAGTGAGCTGTGGTGAGGGAAGAGTATAACGATGAGAAGACAAGTGGAAAGGAGATGAATGATATTCTGAAGCGATCGCAACTCGGATAGACCACCGCCGGAAAATAAATAATATAATATATACGTGACCAATGCAGAAGGGGAATAAAAGTTTCTTATATATATATATATATATATATATATATTTATATTATTATTATTATTAAAAATACTCAGGGCAAAAAAAAAATAAATAAATAAAACCATTCCAAGCTTACCTCTGTCTCTATCACGACAGAACAAAACACAACCTCGAATATCCTACAGTGCAGTGTCAGATTGAGAGCGAAGCGGTGCGGAGTAAACAAATTTTATCTTCGCTGTGTAAAATATAATAATACTACGGCGAGGGTTGGTCTAAGATCCTACTAGGTGAGTGCTTATAATGACATTGTGGACTTTTTCCGATATAACTGAATAAATTATCATCTTAAATGCTATGAATTATGGAGGAGATTCCACAATAAGTGTCTAGTAGCTCATCAAACTCCACCAAAGCCTCGTGCTTCTCTATATATTTAGATATTGGCTGACGTACAGATTTAAACTATTCGTTGTCGGATTTAAACGCAATCGTTTAAAAGGTAAAACCTGGCAAATCTCAAGAGCCCACGAACGAATAAAAATAAAAACTTGAGTTTTATAAAAATTGATTTAGGAATTATACTAATACATTCATGCCATGTTTCTCTCATGTGTGTGAATTAAACAAGTATTATTATATTTGTTACTATAAATCCCAAATCACAACAAAATAATGAAATATTTGCATAGAATAAGAATTGTTGGCTTAAGTATAAAATAATTTTCAATTCTATAGATTTTAATTTTATTTCGTATAAAAAAAAAAAAAAAATTAACGCATGAACATTAAGTACATTTTCAGAATTATATTAAAAATATTTGTACATTATAATCTACATTGATTATAATTTCTTTGAATTCTTGGAATGTGCAAATTATTAAAATATAAAAGAATATAATATGTATATCAATTCAAATGCTAAATTTATCAAAAACTCAAATAATTGTATATAACATGTATATTGGAAAATATTCAAATAGTATAGTATGTAGAAAGTCTAAATAAATTATAAAAGGAAATTATAATTTATTTTGATTCTGTTAAATCAAACATTATGTAAAATATATTTTTAAAACAAATAAGTTATGTTTCATATATAGTTAGATAGTAAATAAAATACATGAAAATGTTTTTCATACAAAATTTATTAAAAAAAAATATTTTGTAACTTCGCTTTGAATCAAGAACAGTAATTTTATTTTTATTTCCCATTATATTTTACAAAAGTTATAATAAATTCTAATACATTGAATAATTATATTAATTTCTAATAGATAATATAATATATTTTTGTTTATGTATCACGTTAGATGAAATATTATTATACTTGGATATAATAATAAAAAAAAACACAAAACTAAATTAAATTTTATAAATAATAAGTTATAAAAAATAATATACATATATACTAATTATAATATAAATCTTTAAATATGATGACCTATATTCTTTAAATTTAGTAATTTAAAAATAATATTGAAAGAAATTTTTGTTTGATATATTTATATGTATATATATAATATATATACATATAAATATTTTATGTAGATATATATTATTATAGTTTTTGGTCTTAAAATTCACTGGAGCTTGATATAACCATTCGATTCTTTTTAAAAATCTTATTTTCAATTTCAAATCATTCAGCTGATATTTTTCTGCATCATGTAGCGTATTGCAAATTGCAATCAGTTGGTGTATTTTATGGTACTGAAAGTAAAGAACTAATAAATCTTCAGTAAATAAAATAAATTGATACAAATATTTACTAAATATTTAGTGACACTCTACTATACTCTATTACATAAATGTATTTTACACGCGTGTATGGGCAAATATATTTATAAACTTTAGATTATAATTTTATTATTAAATCTTAGGTTAGGTTAAAATAAATGTATATTTTATATTTAAATTATAAATTGAAACCTTTTTAATCGTATACAAATTAATAATAAATTATTATGATTATAATTATCGAAATAAAACTAAAATTATTAGTCTATGTACAATATACATATAATAATTAATTTCAAATATGTATATTATATTACATATTTTATTACTTTATAGTAAATAGTATAGAAATATTCAAAATGAAATATTTATTTGGTGAACAATTCAAGTCCTACGATTTATTCAAATTTAAATTACATCAAAATTATTTTAAAATCAATCTTATCGGAAATTTGTTAGAACCATTTTTTCCATAATTTCTTATAGTTGTTCATGATTATTCTAAAAAAAAAGTGGGAAATATTTCTCTATAAAAACCGAATAAATCTATTTTCTGCCTAAAACTAATTTTTAAGTTAACGATTGAAATAGTAGATTTTTAGAAGTAAGATTTAACTGCTTCATCTAAAATCGAATTAGATTATCATTAATTATATAATATACTGTGTATTATTTTTATTAAATATGTAACATCATTTTTTTTCTTTTTTTTAATATCGATCCTCCTCGACTATGGCAAAAAAAATAGACTCTCTAAAATAAGGTTATTCACGTATTTATTTTCTATTGAAAATTCTCTAAGTGGTCCTTGGAAAGATTCTGAAACGCTATTTCACGGTAACTATGTAGTTACTGTTGAATAGTTATACAAAAAATAACTAACTTAATAAGTTAAGCAATCACATAATAATGTATTAGTTAATACCTAATCTAATCATAAATACCGAGTATTAACATTTTTCGATCAGAAAAAATAAAAACATCTAAATGGTTTTGCATTTAATTAATTAGACGTCGTGATGTTTCATTCACTTGCACTAAAATAAAAACAAAGACAAATGTACAAAAATACGTTTCTAAATTATTTAGAAAATAGTTATGATATTTATTTCAATTGATATTAATAAATAATAATATTTAATATTGTTAAAATTCAATTTGGAAAAGAAAACAGAGTAGTTAATGGACTGTAATGGAAAAGCATGGATATCAATTATATTATATATTAGCTAGTATATATTTATTTTAACATTATATCGACATTTTTTTTTCTTAAAAATAACAGTGTTCGAAGAAAAATATTATTGTGTTCGAACAACACTAATGGTATTTGACCGAAAAACAAAAAAATTAATGAGCTTGATGCTTGAAGTTGGATGAAAAGAAAAAATTCACTTGTCTAGCCAACCATAGTGATGTCACTTACAATAGAGGTATTGCGGTCTTATCTTCTGTGGACCGGATTACTAGGTCAAAAACTACGAAGACCTTTGAAAAGCTTCTTTCTTTTTCTTATTTTTTTCTACCATAGAGTCGAAAGATTTAACTTGCCATAAAAACGAAGGGCCGATCATCAGATAAAACCGTCTTTTACAACTCTGTTGGATTCTAGTATCTTAGTCTAATCAAAAAAGAGGTGTAACGTTATATAAATGCTGTGAACTAAACTATAAAAAAACATTATATTATGTACTCAACAGAACAGCACATTATTAATGTTTTAAGCATAATATTTACTATCCAGTGGGATAATTATTTAACAACAGCGTGAACAATTTTAAGTGCACATGCACGTATACAAAAAACAATACTTTTTCTTTTAAATAATATTAATTAAACAAATATTTATCTTATGAATTAAATATAAAATATTATATTTATACAGATATAAATTTACACACGTATATTCTTCAGAGATAAGTAATGTATTCATAAATAATTTTATATGATTAAGTATTTGAGTATGTATCTATAGGGTGTATTACTTTCTTTAAATAAATCTATATCAAATAACATAGATACCATTTATTCGTAATGACTTAAGATATAAACTTTTGATATGAAAAAATGTTTAAACTAAAATTGATTTAACAAAAATCACATTTTATTAAACAGTTAATATGGAAAGTAGGAGGTATTTTTTATAAATGATTTTTTAGTTCTATGTTTTTAAATTTTTTGAATTCTTTGTTGAAATATTGAATAATAAATTTAAATTAATCACAATATTTATTTGATGACTTTGAAAACGATTTATAGAAACAAGATAATAAAATACAATATTAAAATCTATACGCAATATTAATATATTTTTTTATTAATATGACATAATATACCACATTCTGTAATTCCAAAATTCAATGTTGGTAGATTATTTTATTGACATAGATTATTTATGGACATGTATAAAATGAAACGACCTATTTGAATTTTCCATTTGAATATCATTGATGAAAATATCATTTAAACTATATATTTTAGTTTCTTATATTATAATATTATAATATTCTATTACTTTTTATGTAAACGGAATTTTTCTTAAATATAATAAAAATATTTGGTTTTTTTCATTTCGGGAAAAAGGTTTAAGCTATTCTATATAATAACTATAGCGAAACTGAATTCATAATAATTATTAAGAAAATGAATGGTAACTTGCATGGTATGTTTTGTATATATTTATATTCAATTTGTTACTTGGTTCCAATCATTCAGACGTTGAGTTATAGAAACGTCGAATTTGATAAAAAGAAATAATGTTCCCAATAGGGCTCATTGATCTGGAACAAAAGAGAGAATATAAGTGGCGAGAAAACCTAAGGAAAATAACAACTGCTCGTAGGTACACAAAACACCGTGAATGAATTCGGTGAGAAATGAATATGGTGATAATGAATTTAGGTTGTTTTATTATTTTTGAATCTCTTGTCATCTAACGAAAAATGTTTTATAACCTAAAAGAACTTTTTAAACAAAACAAAAAAACTTTAGGCACTGATTAAAATAAAAACGGGTTTCGTCTATGATTGAGTATTAGACTAAATTGTTTTCTTTAAAAAAGGACCCTTATTCACTTGCGCATATTTTAAAATCATTAACTGATTTTATCTATGTTTACTAACTTTAAATGAATAATTAATAACGATATTTTTTATTTCATATCATGTGAAAACTTTTTTTAACAAAACATTTGTTAAAAACCCATTTACATAGAACAAAAATAAATAGATATAAACGATTTGTTATAAATAAAATGGTCATAGCTAACGCTCTAAATCATAAAAAATCTAAATCTAAATGAATTATCGATTCCTGATGAGCTTAATGATTTTTGTGAATACCCCGAAATATTATTACAGACTAATGTTATGAGTACCACTTTATAATATTATCGACATTATTCTCAATTGTACAATATATGACTTATCGCGTCCATTTTAATTGATACCGATATCAAATTCGAAATATACAAGTACAGTTATTATGAACAACATTAATTAATTATAAACGTATCATCACATTTCAATAAACCCCATAGTATTATTATATGCATGGCACATAACATATTATTATATTATTACAGTATAGTATACAATTACGTAGCGTATGAGGTGAATTAGTAACGATACACGATTAGCACTCCTAATTCTATCCAAAACTATTATAATATTACACTCGTTCAAACTATAATTATAAACTATATTATATAGATAACAGATATATTGAATCACATCAACTATAGTACAAATTTATAGATTTGACAACAAATCAAAAAATACATTGAAATAACGATACAATGCTTTCTTAAAATGCACGGAAACTACCTACTTTAGTTGTACGCATATAACCCACAGAATATTTACCTGCTGTTAAATTAGTTTTCAAAAATAGAACAAACAATCATGTGCATTGCGTTTTAAACTATGACTCATAAAGATAAAAAATACATTGATTTTATTATAAGACTAAATGTTTCAAAATACCAATTACGTTATAAATAATAACTTGTACCGTGAATATATCCACTTGAACGTCAATAATGTGGGTATTGGTTTTAAGTAGAACACATGATATTACGAAAGTACATATTATAACAATACTCACGTCACGTCCTCTGACGTGTAAAATCTATAAAACTCCAAAAACTACGAGTAACTAGGTCTAAATCTGATCACAATTAATAAAACTATGATCATTTTTCTATATATAATGTCTGATAATACAAGATTTAAATTTATAATTTAAAATTAACTTTTATATGATTCTATTGACATTTTTACTTACATTGGGCAGTGTACCATATTATGATGTTATTCAATAAAAATAATACTAACATGAAATGATAAGCATACTTCATAAAATTGTATGAATGTGATTGATTTTAAAATAATTATAATGTTGTTAAAAGTCTATTAGAAATTTTGTTTTATTTTTAACAATTTAACATTTTAAACAATTTGAAAAGTAAAAACAATTTAGTTATTTTAATTTTGGTTCTGAAGATGTAGCAATATAATTATAAAATATACATTTTTTTATTATAATTTTTGAATTATTTATTTATTTTCTAAATTGCTTAATTAATAAAATTACTATTTACAGATTTCAGCATCTATATTCATTTTCATAATATAAGTATGGCACACAATATTATAAACTAGAATATTAATTAATTAAAGAATTTTAATTTTAAATTAAAAACCTTAAAAGTTATTAAAATTTATTTTATAAATTTTGATAATCCTTGAAAAAAAAATAACTATTTATTCAAACATATTTATGTAATTATTATTTATTTATTTATTTTAATACATTCTAAGTTCAATGTAAAATAAATAATTTGTTAGAATGCATTTTTACACGTATAAATTTACAAAATCCATACCTAATAAACTCTTAGATTATAAAACATATATTCACAACTCATTTAGCAATAAATAAAAAATACAGAAAAAATGTACAAATATTATAACTTCTCATTGCTATTAATAATGTAAAATTTAATAATATAAAGTGCAATGCTATTGTAAATGAAATACCTAAAATTTAAACTTTTAAATGGATGTCATAAGAATGTTACTGGGATGTGTATAGAAAACGAGCAATAGTTATGACAATATTGGTAGTGCGGGTTACCACGCTATAGGAAACTATAATAAGGCACAATGTATTAAATTTATATTTAATATTGATTTAAATTAATATTTACAATGGTATTATATGATGTATTTAAACAATTACGATATTTAAGTAATGAAATTTGTATATTTTATTTTAATATCATTGTATACGTTATAAATGTTAATAAATTATAAATTATTATTTTAGGTCCATACTAGTATTATGCATGTTTTTTTTACTGTTAGAAATAAGCAAATACCTATTTTAAATTTAAATTTAAATTTATTTTTATACTACATAGTATATTATAATTAATTTGTGGCATTAATTATGTCGAAAAGTTAACCCGTAACAGCATGCTATTTTAATTATATGGAGGTACATACTATGTACAGATGGTGTCGAGTTTAATTTGGGAACTTTGATAAGAAAACTTTTTAAAGAACAAAACAAAATATAGGTACTCATTTATACATTTATAGGTTCCATGGTCAATATTCTATAACGGTATAAATCAAATAAATTGTCATAAAAAAAGGTTGTACTGTTACTTGCAGATGCAATTCAAACAAAATTGTATTTAATATATTTAAATATATTTAGTATCACTTAAAGGCTTTTAATAAAAAAATATATATTTTTTGTAACGATAAAGTTATTTGGATGAAAGTAAAAATATATACGAATGTATATATATTTATAAATGACCATTGTAGCGTAATTTAATTTAAAAAAATAATATTTATTCCTAACGAATCGTTTATAAAATGCACGCTTAGTCAATTGCATAATATCCTACCTGCTACTGATATTGTAAGAATAGTTTAATTGCAATGTGTTAATCTAGTTTCTCGGTCAAAAAATAAAAGTTATTATTTCACATTACTGACACTGTATAATTTTTAAAAGAACAAAATGCGTATGCATATTATATAAACAGAACAAACATTTTAACGTTAAGCGAATGCACGTTGTATGATTAATGATAATATAATATTAAACTAAATTTCATCTCCAAACAAACAAACAAACAAATATTCGGGAGTAATGTCATTGGGATTTCGAAATAAGCTTAATTATTTGGTCCCTGCACTTTTAATCTCCAGGGGTTGTCTTTTTAGTAAAATTGTTTCCTACTGCACTAATTTACCTGTAACACTAGATTCGGCAGGTAAAAAAACACGCCCAGGGACATTATTATAATATCAGTTGTACATCTGTAAAAAATATATATAATTAAAGTAAAAAAAGTAAGTTTCAGCCTACTAGTGAACCGTCGGATATTTGTTTGTTTTTGTCGACCCTAAATCTATTTTACAGTTAAAACACATAGGCCACCTTAAAAACGCTTTATCATTGGCTTCTGCCGCGCCCGCAGCACCCGGTCGTGTAATACGTCCGTAAGAATTTCGGTCACGTCCGGAATGAACTTTGGGAATGTAAATGAGTACAGTTCGGAGTGGTATTTTCTGGCGGGAGCATAGTAAACTTTGCGTCTTGGCAGCGTATGCGTTATTAAAAAAAATAACATGAAAAAATAGTAAAGCAAATATTATTACTATTATTATTGTAACGTAGTAAATCGCATGCAGAGAAAGACCATGTGATCCCCTGTAACGATTCGGAAACTGGTTTTCGAAGAAATATAATACTTCGGTGGATAAACCGTGAATCGGAAATATGCTCATCGTAAAAAGACGCGAGCGGTCTCTCCGGTCGGCCGCCGGAAACTTTTCGAGAAAAATATTTCTGCGAGTTTTTTATTACTATTATTATTTTTTATTTTTTATTCATTTGTACGCGCGCCGCGGCGCTGTGCAGACTTTATTCTGACCGTTAAAATATCTGCCAGATGTTACGGGCAGCAGACCCCCAGTCTCAGTAAAATACGACAGCAATTATTTTCCTCCTTTACAGAACAAAGCGAACAACAGTAATAATATCTCGAACTCTAAACTAATGCAAAACTATTGTTTTATTTTTCTCTTCGAATCTTGAATGATATACAATAATATAATGTATGCGCGTATAACCCGCTTCGATAAAATATCGAGAATCGTGAAGTTTGCCATCAGCGAATGTGAATGACAGTAAAAGCGAGATGGCTTTTACCCTCCCGCGAGAATACCGTGAATGTGCATTTAAATAGCCATATCGCTGTATCGGGCACGCAAATTATACGAACGCAATTCGATTTTTTGATTTTTTTTTCTCGACGTCTGAAACACCCGTTTCATCCCGCAGGGAACCGATTGAAAAGGTACGAATAAAAATTCCGAAATGCAATCTGAAATATAGAACAATACGTGTACATAATATAATATGGAGTACATACTGTCTGGTTTCCATAATAAAGTGTAAGGAAATAAAATTAAACTCGCTTGGCAAAATACCAATTATTGTATCAATGTTAACTTGCTGATTAGCCGTTATATCCGTGGTGTAATAACACTGTTTTGAGTGTTTTTACGATGTCAATGCTTAAAAATTACACAGAATGTCCCTGTTGTATAGAAATTCTAACTTCCAATTAAAAGTGGTTTTCTGAGAAGAAACACTATACATTATACTTTTTTCAATGGGTTTTTTATTTTTTTAATTTTACTATGCACCTCTATACAATCAAGTTTTTTCAAATGTAACAAGTTTATTATTAAATTAATATAACTTTTCATACTTTATTTCAACATATTTATAAATGCGTCTTGGAAAAATAAATTTTAGACTTTTTATAATAAGTTATACAGTAAAGAAACCTGATAACGAAAACTTCAATTAGTTTAGATGAACAAACGCCACCGTGTTTTTTTAGAAAATAATGATGGTAATATTTTTCTACAATTTCAGCTATACCTAATAATAATATCATAAAGCCATACATACCAGAGATTCAACAAAGTTTTTTTTTACTTTTTTGCTTCGAAATATACGAATTATGTGTATCTATACCGATAAATGGGTTTAAAAATTTTGTATTGACTATAAAATATTTCAATAATTAAAATGCCATAATATAAGGGTTAAATTTACAAGGTTGTGTAATGCAATAGTTAGTTGAATATTAATGTTTATTCAAAATAACAAAAATAAAAATTATTTTAGTTAGTTTGAGTATACCTTTATTTCGGTCATTATTCATAATATATTTATTTGTATAATTTACTTTATAATATGCAATATTTTGCTTTTTGTCATGACTAACAGTAACTGTTTTTGTAAGCTGTAAGAAAATATAATTCGAAATTAAGTATTGACTACGTGTATAATTTAATTATTAAAGTTTGATTTAACGCATTTTTGTGAGAAAAATAATCAATATACAACATTAGGTACCTATGCATAACATTGTTTTTTTTTTCAATATTATTTTTTCGAATGACATATTAAGATTTGTTGATAGTACATACTATATAATAATATATTTTTGTTTTAGTCTATTATTTTGTTTTGTGGTGTTGTTCCGGTCAATTGAACAATTGAAAAGATGTTTGTATTGCTTTGTAATATAAAATATGTGATATCTTTCTAACGTATGTAATGAGTTATGACTTCTAACAATTTAATTTTATTTGTCTTATGGAATCTGCTTTATTTATTTTAAGTATAACCGTTATTTTTTTTAAACAAATTACAGTAATATAAATCTTTATTGTATATGATAACAAACGTAATTAAAAGAGTAACATTATATTCGTTAGTCTGATGACATTTATAGTAATTTTAGATTTTAAAATTATGATTTAATATGTTAAAAGATAGTGTATTTAAAATACAATAATAATATAGATTTTTTAATTATAATATGGCGAATAGATACTTAAATATTATATCAGTTGGTCAACGTGATATATAGGAAATTTCAGTACTTTACCTTAGTGTTTTACTAATATTAGTATTACACGTCACGAAAATAATGACATGTCAAGACCGTCTAGTTTTATTTATGCGGCAAAAAATATACTACTCGAATAAACCTTATTTGTCTAAAATAACGAAAACAATGTCTCAACATTAAAAATTATACTAATTTAATTACTAAGTAGTAAATCATAAAATTTGATATTATATAAATATATTTTAGAATCTGAATGGAACGATGAATATATTGATTTTACAGAGATGTATCTAGTTTTTGTAAGTGTATGTATGTCTGTCATTACATTTTGAGGCTATAAAAATGCTTCTATTTTCGACTTAATTGTCAATAAAAAAATGTTCGTTTTCGAACAAAAGTTTAAAATTTTTTAAATTAACTTAAACAAATATAAGAAAAACGTACAAATATTAAAAATATTAAAAATATAACGTCCCAATTATTGTATATATACATTTGAAGTTAGAATTATGGCAAAATTACATTTTTAAACTAAGTTAATTATTGTGTTATAATTCTAAAATATTATTTGTGGGAAATTAAAACTTTAATATATATTATGAATTTTAAATCACCCTACGGTAATACTAGCAGTAAAATTAATTACTCAAACAGAAAATACATATTAAAAAATATATCATGAAATCATAAACAATCATTAAATTTATTACATGATTGAATTTAAATTTAATACATTCATTAACTATGACACGCTTGACAACTATTGTACAGTAAAGTGATACCCACTTTTCTACCTTTTTTAATTTTTATCTTTTCTAAATCTACCTTTACCTCTCCGCACCATAAGCAGCTAAATCATAACTTTCAATTTGCAGCCCGTGAATATTTCAAAAATATATATCTGGCCCGAATTAAAAAAGGTTATGTATGACTGATCTATATTGTGGACACATGCCATTACAATTGTTTTTAACAGTAAACGATGGTTTTTGGATTTGAAATAATACGAAAATCCTTACAAAAAACAAAAGAGTATTAAAACAGCCAATGAAATACGCATTAATCGATTACATTTTAGTAATGTTAGCATAAGTAAAGTATTTGGTTAAAACATTAAACGAAATAAAAACAATTAACATCACATTCAACCACGATGAAACACATCGGTATGGTATGTTATATTACATTCATTGTTTTATACTGTGAGATTGATACGAGGTCCTAATATTATATTATATATGTACGTTGTCTTCCTTTGTTTATACTGTATGGTGGTATTAATTTATACAAGCAAAATGCAATTGTATTCTCATAATATCATGCTTCAGTGATCAGCTCCCTCGCAATAAGTCACAATGATTAGTATTATTACCATGTACTTATTTTTGTTCGTTAATTATTATAATTACACGTATACTACAATGCAGCCCGGAGATACCATTAACCGTAACCGGGTATTATAGTTAATAAATCAACAATTAATTAAGAAATATTTTTAAATATAAAATAAACATTTAGTAATCACGCTTTTCTCCTGAATGTATTTATGTTATAATTTAAAAACAATGATAATATAATAGCACTGGAATAAGTATATTTTATTCCACGAATATCACACAGTCATAACGTATATGGTTATTAAAAATACATAATGTTAGCTCAATTTACATAATACTATTTATGTCACATACCTATTTGGAAAGTACTCTATTTTTTTTTTACGAGACAAATATTATACTGGAAATAAAGTACATCAAAATACACATCATTTATACTTTATGAATTTTACTAAAGGATCACCTAATAAAAAAAAAGTCTGGAAATGAGTTTTGGCTTTTATGAAATAGGTGAAATTTAATTAATTTAAATTAATTAAATTTGAGTACACAAAGAGCAGCTAGGCGTATACCGTCTAATAAAGAAAATGTAAATACATTTTTTTAAGTAAAACAAAAAAAAATACTCAATAAACTCGTGATCACATAACACAGTTTTAAATAATATGTACCTACGTTGTTTTATGGGAAACGTTTTAATATTCCAATAAAATTTATGAAACCAGAAAATATTCGGTCACTTTATTTAGAAATGAATTATTACGATGGTGGATAATTTATTATTTATGATAATATTTAAAAAAAAAAAATAATAATAACTGTACAAACCACCAGCTCACGTACAAATAGTATGCTGGGATTTCGGCCTTATGACATTCGACACGTATAATATTGAAGAAATAAAAACTCATCGGACGGGGAGAAAAATCCGTAATTTCTGTTCAGCCTTATCTAATATTTCCGTCTAATTGCGTCAAGACTTTGCCCCCCAAAGGCCCGAAATTCCATGCGAGTTATGTATCACGTCGTACAAAAGGTCGATAATCACGTTCGCCCGGTTCATTAGACGTTCGCGTACATGTGTATGTGTTTGTGTGGAGTGGGTATGATGTTTTGTGGATGGAGAGAAATCCCATTGCGTTTCCTTTACTGCTCGAGTACGTGCCATCAACTTTGCCATAAACATCGCGTGCGTTTCAGACATTAAACATAAACACCGTCGTTGCCGAGCGTTGCGCGTACTCCTCCGAGGTAATCCGATCGTCAAAAACGTTGTATTATGATATGCGCCGAACTAAAAACGTCACGTCGGCAAGTGCAGCTCGGCGTACGTGGTACAGCATCGATGATTAGTACATAATATATACTCAAGCAATAAATAATTACGCGTTCCAGTGTTAGTTCTAATCAATCAAGACCGTTTGGTTTGAGAACAAGAGCCGCTAAATTGTCTCGAACGGTAACCGTATAGGCGCGCAGAGTGGTGATGTCGTACCGAATTGGATTCATAGAGATAATAATTGATGCACCGTACATAGTTTACAATAATAATTATATGTGCATATTATTCAAACCTAAATTACCTGAGGTTCTGTGCAAATTGAATAGGAAATGTTAATTAAATGCATCCGATTTTGATTCGTTTAATTTTACAAGTATTTATATTTGATTATATTGGGTAACGCAATCTAATTACTATGTGCACAATGTGAAACAAAGGTATGACATGACCCGTATATAATATTATATAAGTATTTATTATATACGTATAGACTTACAAGTATAAGCAAACGGTATAGGGTGTATGTATTTCAAAAATAAATCTATAACGTTAGATATGTACGCGTAATTAATAATATAGAAATAAATTGTACGTGTTATGCGTATCCTTCTTTAAAAATTAATTAATCTAAAAACACACAGAACTAATATTACAACATTCTACAATGTATATTATTTATCAAAAAAATAATAATAATAATAATGTCAATAATGTTTAAGTGAATATGGTTGTCTTAACATATTATTATAATATTTTATCTTTCTTACGAATAATAATTATTATTGATAGGGAATTTTCTATCTTTACAGTCTTTGTAGTCTGTTAGATTTTCGTTTACTAGAAATATCAACGTAATATCATCAAAACATGGACATAAATTTAATTTTAACATAGAAAATGTCTCGAACGGTGTCATAGATATGCAATTTCATTACATTGCTGTCGATAAACGATAAACATTATTATTATTATATTCATAAGTTATTAAATGTGTATAATATTACGGTCATTAAATTCATAACTACTTAGTATTTTATGTTAAATTTAAAAACAAAATGTAATACTTAATAAACCTATGTTTTTCAAACACTATTAGAAAAATAAACTATACTTAAGTTATTAACGAAAATCCTTCAAAACCATCTAGATAAAAGGACATTTAAGGTTCGAAATGGTCTTCAAACACAATATTACAATATTTTAAACTTTTTGATTTATTTATAACAAGTTATGAAGTGCGCTCCAATTAACAAAACACTTTAAATTTCCATTAACAGATTATATATTGTATTTCTTTTGTCTTGTAGGACCACACTTCACATGTTATACTGGTTGTAAAATCTAAACTCTAAAGTAAAAATTGATATAAAATAATGCGACTAGTGACTAGTGACAATGACTAATTGTGAAAAATGGAGCACATCAATTGACATATATTTCTTTGAATTACAGAGCATTTGATAAATATTTTAAATAATTTATAAACTTAAGTAAAATAATATTTGTATCCTATAGGAGTATTAAAAATATCTTATAGCTATTTGAAATAATTTCTGTTATTTTTATGGAATATTGATTACCATAATTTACAGTTCAAATGTATTATTTCTTAACCAAACAAAAAAAAATTATCATACAAGAAGAATACTATATATGTTTAAATTATTTACGTATTACGAGTATGTATTAATATAAGTATATAAACATATGAAATAAAACAATACGGTAAAAATAATAAAACATATTATATTATACAAATTAAAGTATTATCATAATAGTATATATATTATATTTTTATCGTTTAATTTAATCAAATTAATTTCTTTGTTTTTAACTAAAATTAATAATTTATCAAAACTTATACACGGATAAGCCATAGATGTAATTACGTACATTAAATAATAGTATCTAACAATTTTCTCAACTGCAAAAAACAATCTACGATTATATCATTAAAAAGAAAAATGTTTTCCCGAGTGTATTTTATTTTTAAATTTTACAATGAATTATAGTCCAATTATAATAATTGTATTTAAGAGCAGCCAATTAAAGTAAACCATTGTTTTATATATTATATAATTTACGATTAAATATTACGATTTAGCCAAATTTACATCGCAATAAAAAATGAATAAAATGTCCTTTTACTTTTATGTTATGAACGAAATCATTAAAAATATATTTATTTTTGAAAATAATATCATAGCATGTAACAAAATATTCCATAGATATCAAAAAAAAAAAAAAAAAAATCTCCAGTGTACAATTTGATATACATAGAGATTTGTTACGAGATTAGAGAAAAGAAATCATGATTGTTTTTTATATACCGCGCCGTCAGACGTCATGTTGGCCTATTGTCTTATCGACGTGAACACAGTAAATGAAGAAAGTATATTGTAAAAGAAAAAAATGTAAGGACGCAGCAAACACTGAATCCCGAAAAAAAATAACTGTTTTAATCCCGGAGCCTTCGTCTTCGTTGTCGAAATTCGACATCTGACATTGAAACGTTTAGCCCTCGTTAGAAAAGACCCGTACAATTGGGTAGTTGATAGATGAGATACAAAAGGTCGAGTATAATAAGAATACACAATTCTTATGTTATAACAAGCTCCGCATACTTCAATGGAACTTTTCTGCGGAATTAAACACTAATGCATTCAGTTGTTATTCATATTAAACAGATGCGGTTATTCAAGGAAAAACTCCAATGACTTTTGTTTCTACAAGGACATAACGTTGTTCAAAAACAAACCAAAGCATTTAATACACTTCTGTTGTCATTTAAATAACTATGTCCGTTAATTATTTTTGGGAGGAGTGTGTACATATGCAATAACATAATAATAAGACCTACGTAAAGTTCATTCTAATATTCGATATGCATTGTATTTAAAACAGTTAAAATGTAATGATAATTTGTTATTTATGTATAATATGCGGAATTCACATCAATATCATACCGTATTATAATAACGCGATCGTTCTATCTGTCATCGCTATGATTACCAATATAATATTGTGGATTTAATACAAAAAACATTATTCTCACCTTACTCCTAGATCGTGTTCGACGATCAATATCAAACATTTTTTTATGCTTAATGCACGCGGGACGAGGAAAAGAAATTACTTTGAAAAAATTCACGACGAATATCGGAAAAAAACCATACAAGGCCACTTAAACGGACCTTATTTACGTCGTCATCTGGGAAACACGTACCGGCCGACGACTCAATTAAGCGCGGTTCGCGTAAATATACATCGTATATAATGATGATCGACTAAGTCTTTTTTTATACGCGCCGGATAATATTTCGGGGTAGCGCGGAAAGCTGCACGTCACGTGACCGACCGACCGTCCCGTCGTGTCGGCGATATACGCATATACATATAGATATTACGGTATGGTAGTGGTGGAAGATCCGTCGCGAGCCTTTCGTCGGGCCAGCGTTTGTATACTCCTATCACCCCCCCCCCACTTAGCCGCTGTATAACGCGGTACCACCATCAGTGAACTGCGCGCGTATCGCACGTTTGAACGGCAAAAACGATGTCAACCCACCAGTACCCCCACGTCGAGATTATTATTATTATGATAATGTCTCGACGAGGGTTCGAAGAAGAATGCCGTATCGTTGGTTCACGGTTCGAGAACTGCGTATTATTAATATTCAGCCTCGACGGGAGAGTATATTATAATATTATACATAAATATATATATATTTATTATATTGTGTGAGTGTGTTTGTGAGTGAGTGTGTGCGCGCGCGCGAGAGTGAGAGAGAAAGAGGGGCAGATTTATACTCGCCACAAAACACTGACGCGATTCGCATACGAAATTAAGACGCACGCGTTGCTAGCACGTTATCGCCACCGCCGTTTTCCGATGTTTTATGCTAAAAAGTGTGTACACAGAGATCTCATTTTTTTCACCCCGCTAGTCGAACCGCTGCTGCCGCCGTTGATGTTTTTGGAACGCATTTTGTATCGGCATTTTACCCCGCGCAGTCTTAATCGTCTCGCCAAAACGTCGACACGGTCTCTGACAATGTGGCCAATTTAGGGTAATTAAAAGGCCATTGGGCCCAAACACCTTTTTGTCTCTGTCGTATTATGTATATAATGTTTATAATAATAATAATGATGAAAGTATGTTAATAGTTCACAAACCTACTATATAGAAATTATACATTTTTAGCGTTTCAAACCCTCGTTATCACCAAATTTACCCTTCCCACATACTCTGATAACGGGAGAAAAAATATAAAAAATAAACTTCATAGTTGCGTAATATGTAGTTGCATGATTTTTTTGTTCTAAAATCAATCTCAAAAATTTAGAACCAAATAAACTTTCCTTTCCATTTACATCAAAAATTATAATGACGGTGTTTTAACAAATTATTAATAAAAATTCGTGTTCTTATAATATGTTTAAAATAAATCTTTCAAATTTAATAACTTAGCTGATATATTATACGTTAAATTTTAGACACGAAATATTTAAGTAACTGTTTCACCAGAAATGTTTACAAATTTGACTTTTATGTTTAATAAACAATGTTTTTAATGAATTTATTTTTATTATTTTTTATTTTTAAACAATAAACCACATTATATTTTGTTTTATATTTTCTAGTATTATATATTTACACTTTCATTAATTATATAATATAGTAATATACAGAGTGATTTGCTAATCAATGGCCTCATTTTTAAAAATACTTATTATTTTATACTATTTAAAAAGTATCTTGTTTTGATACTAGTTTAATGTTAAAAATTATTTTTTTTGTAAACTTTGATTTATCTAAGCTGAGATTCAAAGTTTTAGGTTATTTAATTTTGTATATAAAGGGTAATAATTTATCTATGATAATAGACTTAACAAGTGAAGGGAATATGGTTATTTAAAAAAATATTGTAATTAATATTATTATATCAACACTTTATACTTAACAGTTAATATTCATTTTTTATTTCAAAATTAAATATTTTTTATGAATTATTATTTTTTTTTTTATTGTCTTTAACCATATAAGACTCTATTTCAGTATAGCATTATAATAAATTATATATTAATATTTTTTGATCAGTAATTTATTTTTCACTAATCTAATACATAAAAGTTATACAGTTATATCAAACTACATACTAATAAATATGTATATTATTCGTATTTCACTAACTAACCGTTTAATATAATTAAGTTACTACATATTATTATAATGGTATGTGAATATATTTTTTTTCGTTGTTTGATTATTTGAACTGGTAAAATTGGTACAGTGCATTTTAGTAATACTTAATATTCAAATCCCGTTGGTCGATAATGTTCACTATACTCTTGGATAGTGATCTTATTAATAAGTTTGTA
Organism: Rhopalosiphum nymphaeae; assembly: GCA_036289425.1. NCBI lineage: Eukaryota > Metazoa > Arthropoda > Insecta > Hemiptera > Aphididae > Rhopalosiphum > Rhopalosiphum nymphaeae. The sequence continues at coordinate 4,243,509 of JAZAQC010000021.1, read as the reverse complement.
TAATAGATTATAAAAATAAACTTCTGTCCAATAAGTTTCTGATGTGCAAATGATAAACATATGTTTAAAATAATAACTGAGTCAACTAGCTATATTATAGCATTTTATTTATACGTTGTCAATTCCACTACTGTTTGATACTATACAAATTTCTAGTGGTTTTAATCGTATTCAAATACGTGCCAAGGATTTTAATAGAAAAAAAAACCATTGAATTTATTCCAAAGCAAATGTATTGTCCCTCTGTATTTATAAAATATTATATATATATATCATACTATGCATAAGTAAAATATTTATGTTCGTGAACAATTTTATAATGACGTATAAAATCAATAATTAATTTAATATATGTAACAACAGTCATTTCAATATACTATGAAATTAAATGTGCATTAAAAATAAATAGACTGACATTTGTATGTAATGTTCGAAAGAAAAAAATTAATAAGTTCGGATCAAACATATAATGATTTTGACCAGCAAAGCGGTACCGTATACTTGCCTACCTTTTTTTAGAGTTAAAGTAATTACTTTCTATTGGTACAACTTAATAACACGATATTAATTAAATTTTTGATTTTAAGTTAGGTGCTTAGTTGTTATAATTTATCAAGGATATTCATTTATAGTTTGAAAATGGTTTTATAAAATCCATTCTAATATTCATTTATATTTTTGTATATATTGGGAAAAGAAAGGTCATAATAACCACATATTGATTGTATAGTTTCTTTGGTATTATTTTAGGAACACTTTGGAGAAAATATATAATTTATAATATATTACATGATCTCTGAATGAAATCAATATGCGTAATAATATTATTATTATACCGTACCCCTAAAGTTTAGTCGCTTTCGATTCCTTTATTTTGTAAATTTTCATTTGCATACTACACATATTTTAGATATTTGAACTCAAACTCGCCGAAACATTTGTAATATTATTCAGTACATTTGGAAACAACTATTATTATGTACTTTATTGAACTTTATTGGTGTGTCCGGGTGTTCCAAATGTCTTTAACATCTTGACTGGTATAAATATCGTGCGTGTCGTTTCCATCGCTAGGACATTATTTCGCACACGCCCGCCATTCAGGAAGGAACCTGAGAATAAAAGCACACAGGAAAATAATCTAATGGACTTTTGCGTGGGGGCCATGAATAACTGTAATGTCCTAAGTTTATTGCACGTGTGACAAACATTGAGCGCGTATAAAGTATGATATTATGCTACCAAGAAAATATTATAATTGACACTGCAACGCCGAGACGATCGCACCGCGTGGGTAGTTCTATATGTCTATCATTCCAACATTCGATTTCACAATTAATGCCTTGTAACTGTAAGAATATTCCCAAGATTAGTATTTTACTGTGATCTATTCGATACGCGATTTATCAATAAATCAGTATATGGTAACGTCCAATGATTCGATTATTATCACGTTTTCAAATGCCGAGTTTATTTTACCACTGTATGTATCTGTATTATAAAAATATGATTGAAATCGATAATGATTTCCATTATGATATTGATTAAAAATTAAAAACTTCTTATCATTCGCTAAATTATTCTCAAAAGCCTGTTATTCAATAATTTATTTTTAACGATAATTTTGTCATCAGTCATCTATCTACATGATTAGGTTAATAATATTTTATGTACAAATATAATATAATATTCATTCAAAACAACATTACTTAGTACTTACTACTTACATAGATACTTTTTATTAAATTGGATAACCTTTTTTTCATTAAAACTTTTTAAAAAAATGTTCACAAAAGAAAATATTCCTGAAGTCTTCATATGATATATTTTTTAAACCTAATATTACTATCTTAAGAAGACAGTAATAGTTAGTATTAGGTTCAATCGCATTGAGTAACATATATTTTATACGGTCTATTCACTAGTGGATTACTTTATTTTGTAAATCGATTTTTCAACTTATAGACTATTAGATTTTGTCGCCAATTAATTCTTCTGGTTTACCAACCAATTACAACTATAGTACGTAAAAGTTGTGCACTAAAATAACTTGAAAATGTAACTTAAAAATAATTATAGTATAATAGGATAAATATGATGTATATAATTAATTATACATATACACAAGTGCAATTTAAGAAAAATGTACAAACAATAAATAAATAAAACAAACCCCCGTTTAAAAACATGGAACTAAAACAATAAATATCTTAACAATAATTTATTTGTAAAATTATAATACTTATAAAAATAATCTTATATAATATTAGAATAATGTTTTTAAAATGTATTTATATAGGTACAGCTTAATTGTATAAAACAATGCATTGATTAATATGATGGATAAAAAAACATAGAACTAATATTTTATTGCTAAATGAACCACAAATGATGAGACAATCAAACCGACAACACACCCGTGAAGCTTATACCGGATATGAAGTACGCTCTGCATCCGGGTCAGAGTATATAATACAATGAATTCCTGCCAACTATATGTTTATGCTTGGTACGTCTGGGGTAAAAATGTTAGACAAAACGATTTTCCCCTCAAATAATAAAAAAAATAAACCAAAACCCCGGTCCTATTGTCATTTCATTCATAGTACCGAAAAAAAGCGATAAATTACAAGAAGATTACCGGACTGGATTCTGGCCAATTTTTATTTATACGTACATTGGGCTTTTTTCATCAACCTGAGCATATTTTTAAGGATTTTAGTGTGCCATCACAGGAATATAAGCTGTTAGTGCGTTATTCTTTAGCTGTGGTGGGTTTCGTTAGAATAGGCAGGGTTTGGTCGAAAAATCGCAAGCAAAAAAAAAAAAACGCTTAACGTGTCAACTACAGATATCGCTTAGGCTCAGTTATGTTATACTTTTAATTTACTCTTTTTAATAAAATACTACTATAACTAAAAGCGTTTCATAACACCATAGTATTTTATGTCTCAAAATCGTAAATGTAGCTCACTGTATTTATGTTTCACATTTTTATTTTATATTTAAATTAAATATCTTACACGATCGCAAAGGTACATATTATAAAAGCAAGTTAACTTAAAGGATTAATAATGTATGTACATGTAAAGGGCTGTATATATATTTATATAAAATAATACATACCCTGCTGGATAATATATATTTTGAAAGTTATTTACAAAGGAATTCTCCAGAATCATTACACGATCTTCCTGGTTCAGTTGATCAAATAAAATATGTATAATTTTCATAAGCAAGTTTTCTGAATATTATTTCAAATTATAAACCATATTATATGTCATTATTTTATATTTATAGAATAATATTGTTTAAATAGAAGATTTTTAACGACCTTATATCGTTACTCACACAATCAAATTTTATCTTAATACAAAACAATATAATATATAACAATAACCACCTACATTTAAAAGTATTTTAGTTTAACTTGTACTGTACTAATTCGTAAACAATTAATATTTTTTTTATAATATGATTATGCCATCCAAATGAGTTTAAAAAATGACTCAGATGAATGATTTTTTCAATTATACTTTTTATCTCTAAAAAACATCGTTAATAATTGTTTGTCATAGTCGGTATATTCAAATAAAAATATCAACAAAAAAAGCAAATACAATTTTAATAAAGAAGAAAAATAAACCAATAATAGTATTGTCTTATAATTTATATTACTTTATTAATCGTCTTAAACGATAATTTAAATTACCAAAAAATATACACAATACAATAATTAGGTATAAGTAACCAAAATAAATGAATCAAATGTTTACACTATTGTGAATCAAGATGTTAGACTGTAACATAAAGTATAGAAGCCCAATAATATATTATATTCACCGTATTACACAAAATTGAAATCGACGGGTTTTCCGTAACGATTTCACACAGCTTTATTAATCGGGAAATTGTGGACGTAAAACGAGCTCATTATTCTTTTTTTCCAAAAGAGGATACCGCCCGAGACGTTGTGTGAGAGATTCCCGAGATTTACATAGTAAGTGTAAATAACAATTAACATTCGGGATAGTGTGTATATTTCTCGGCAGCAGGGTTTGCAGCCTGTGGGTCGTTTCCGTTTATTCGCCGGAGGCAATTCTCGAAATGAACAAAGTGCATACGGAATAATGTACGCTAACTGACGGCTGTGCTTGATAATATTGTAAATTGTTTAGTTTATCTCAAATATATCGAAGAGTTAGAATAGTGTTGAACGGCTATTATATATTATCACTGTAACGATATAATTTATTTTATCGATAAAATAACTACTACGAAACACCGGATTTGGTTCATCTCCTACTTGAAATATCAGAAGACAGAGGGACAATTGGGGTATAGATAATCGGGAAAAAGGCTATCGACCGCTCCCTTATTGATTACACACAGATTCGAGACAGTCGAGATAGGGTAAACGAGCAGAAAGTTTGGAATCGATAGTAATAATAATTGTTGAAAAAAAAGTTGGCACATTAGAAGGCGTATCGTTAATGAAAAGACGTTTATGTGTGTACGTACTTAGAGAATAATGAAATGAAAAGAACAACAGCAGAGAGAGTCGAAAGAAGTTTTCTAGTAGAGTGGCATTGTTGTTACCTATTAAAACCTGGCAAATGTTGACGATGTTTTTTCCCGAATAATGACAAGCGTGCGTGAATGCACTTTTAATTTATTATTGTAAAGTTTAGAAAAGAAGGGGACCGGTTACTTGTGGTCGTAGAAAGACAATATCGTGGACCAAACGATAGCGACACCGAAAATAATAAAAACGTGTGCATATATGGGTTGCTGTTGTGAACAAAAATTATTCATAACATGAGATTGGTATTATAATGTAATAATTTGATATCTGCTGAACCAAAAAATAAATAAAAATGTAATCATCGAAAGTCGACTAAGATTCGATAGCTGAACGATAAATGTCTAATGAACGGTTACTATCATACGTAAGATACAGTGTCCGCAGACATTGAGAAAAAACGCGACGAAGGTTGTCAACCTTTTCACGCAGAAATTCCTAAATTAGAAATCGGTAGAACCGTATAGGTGTAAACCGAAATATAAGCGTAATTTAATTTTTATTGAATATGCTGATATAATGTATATTATTATTTAGAACTTTTTTCGATTAGCTACTATTTTTATACGTATATCCGTTTCGATTTATTGTACGCGTTATATAATTTCAAAACAACGTTAAATGCATCATCAATGTATCGCCGCGAATTCAAAATATTATTTCACTATAAAACATAGCCACATAAACAACCAAAAATGCTAGTCAGGTACCTATGTTTGCTTTTTAATCAATAATAAAAATATCTGAAGTCTGGGCAATCAGTAATAATTATCTAATTGAATATTTGAATAATATAAAAGGTTAGGAGTGTAAAGCGAGATTAAAAAATACACTATGTTTTGCATTATGGTTTATAATCCAATTATTTTAATCTGCATTTTCATTAACACGTCATTCGAGCAATTACGTGTACAGTAAAAATATATTATTGTTGTTAATCTTCCGTACTTTTTAAAATTGTATTACTAACAAAAACAATGAAAGTATATTATGTTAAATTAACTTTTCAAAGTTTTAGGCTCCTCTTCGATTATAAGTAGAAAAAAGTTCCCTAATGGAAAATAATATTATGGTTTTGCAATAATGTAATTATTTCATATTATTCGACTGCGTATGCAGTGTTTTTAATGTTATTTTCTTGCCATTTGTTTGTAATTCGTATTGTATTGCGTGATGAGTAACATGATTTAACATACGCAGTAAACACATATAATATTTTACGACGTAGAGTGTACTTACGTATATAGTATAGTTAAGTATAAAGTATTTAAAAACTGTTACCTAATTACAATTTACTAAGAATACGCTGCATAATTTATATGTTATATATTATATATATATATTAAGTTGTATGTATATATATATATATATACATAAAACTTAACTTTAAAAATCTTTAATTAAAACAAAAGTTTTTAATTTTATACAGAATTGAATACACTCTCAACAAAATAATTTAGTAATTTAAATGTATGGTTATAATCTTATTTAAGAAAATATAATTCAAAATATATAAATATTTTTGTTTTCATATATATTTATAGATACAATATTTATGATGCTGCGTTCGATATTATACATTTTACTGTTCATTCAAAATGTATTTTCTAACCCATATTATACGTATTTACATTTTTAACCAATATTTCAAAGAGCAACCAAGAATCAAAACAATTTATATTTTATATTTTTAAATTTTAATTATTTTTGAATGTACGCATACGTCATCAATCAAATGTAGCTATTTTAAGTGACTTACAAAGAAAAATAGTGATACGCATTGTACATAAGAAAAATTATATATTTATGTGACATTGATATAAATTTGTATTTATTCATATCGATTTTAACAGATACGATTCACGAATAAATGTTATTATTGTTATAAATCAACATTTGATGAAACCAATGTTATGTTTATATTAATATAGTAACATAAAACTAATTATTTACCGTTGAAAGTACAGTTCCTTTCATATAAATTATACATATATATCAGCTTAATTTACAGACTTTAATTCCCCGGAGGCAAAATATATGAAATAAGTAGTGTTTGGTTTTGGTTGAGGGGAGCGGAGAATTAAATACTTCAACTGCATTTTCTGATATACTAATATACTTCCTAGTTTTTTTTTTTATAATTATAACGCATAGAAATATTTAGCATTATTTAGGATTCACTATAATTAATATAATATAAATGTTTACAAAAAGTAGGTATGTACGTGCTGATATCTGATCAGATATGTATTGATACAGTAGGTAATGCATGATAGTTTTGTAATAATTACACTTAATATTTGAGTATACGATAATAAGTACTCGTGATTTTACATTTACTTACTAATATAAATAACTTACATATTTAAATTATTCTCTATTATTTATTTATTTAAAAAAATGTACAAGTATTACCTCAATTTTCTGTAAAAGTCTACCAAGTTTGTGTACGCTTATAGTTGAAACTTTTAATGTAAGTATATTAAGTTATAAAATATTTGTTGGTTTGTGGTTTATGTTTTGAGGTCTAATAGAGGAGGTGTGGAGAACACACCTTGCATGGTTATATTAGGTGAATTAAGAGACGCAAATTTGTTTGTGTCATAAAAGACACACAAATACTATTTATTTTCTAAGTCAAGCGCTGGAAATAAGATCTTTGCTTCTGGTTAATACGCCTTTGTATTGCTAAACAAATCACCACAATCACACAAATTTCACGATTGTATATAATCAGTAATTTTAATCATATTGACATTAACCAACAGTATAATATTGTGAATATAATAAATTCATTACAAAATGTGAATACGAATTCATCCATCGCATATACTTATTTACAATTCACAATATTTTATTGAAGTTTTTGTTACTGCAATAACGCACTACAAACATTTATTTTCAATTATCTTTATTTAACTATAAATATTTTAACATTTTTAATTTCATAACAATTTTGGCATTACAGTTTTCTTAGTTTTCATGTCGTATTTATTTTATTTATTTTATTCGTGACTTTTATACTTCTGATTTAGATTATTTAACGTATAAAAAAGATAGTTTTAACAATTTTTAACTGAAACAAAACAATTTTAAGTTATATGATATCATATATTTAGATTATCTGTATAGTCATTCAAAATAATTAAAATTATACACGGTCTATATATTTTTCGATTATATACAGAATTTTAAAACACGATACCTTCGTCGTAATTAATACGGTACACTTTAAAATATTGTTAAACTAATTAGTAATTACACGGCAGTGAAAAAAGCCCAAGACGTCTTACAAAAGGGAAGAATGACGGGAAAAGTCGTTGGATAAAATTTCACCGAAATAGTTTTAAACAAACCATTATTGTGTTCGATAATTTAAATTCATATTTGAGTAAAATGTCAGGAAATTGAAATTTAACACACTGTAATTTTGATTCGTGTGATTAAAACGTAACACTCGATCTATACATACATCCGGCCGTTGCAGTATACAAATTAGAAATAAATTACCACGTTCAACCGAGTTTACGGGTATATATATATATATATATATATATATATATATATTTACATTAGAGCTAGTTAAATTCATAATATTATACATTATTCAAACTCATTCAAATATGATTGAGAACAAGACGTCATAGAAGAATTTGGTGTCAAAATTAACAATAATAGGTTATTTTAAGAAATTTTAAAATAAAAAAAAAAGTAATTTTTTAGTCAATCTTTTAAAAATATTTCTTCATTATTGTGTAATTAATTGTAGTTTCAACAAACAGAAAGTAACAAAATCCTCATTAAAATAAGCAATTGAACATAATTTTATAAAATACATAAGATAACAATATGATATTATGTACATTTACAAACATCAACGCTTATAATAATACAAACAAGTACCCCTATGGATTATAAAATGTTGGCCATTTTAGTATAATATTTAAACAGTTTTATTAAATATTTTTGTAATTTTTATTAAAATAAAGAATAAAAGAATAATATCATTAAATCTCGTTATGACTTTATATGTTACAATATTTTTGAGTTATAAAACTAATAAATAATATATAGAACGTCTTACATGTTATCAGAAAATCATTCATTAAATTCATATTTCGTGACATCTAATTAATATAATTTTTTAATAAATCTGCAGTCTATACCCTGTAATATTGAAAATTGTATTAATACTAACTAAAATTAAATTTCATGTAGGTCAAACTTAATAATAAATGTAATGTTTTATAAAATCAATTATATATCAACTGGTAAACGACAGTTCATAATTGAAAAATACCTATATTCATGTAGAAGCTTAATTATTTTTATAAAATGTTCCATCGACCATCGTCTAGTCACTAAACCTTAATGTATTTAAACGCAACGATCATGGACCCATCTAAGTTAAACATCTTGGTTCTTGGAGGACTACTGTACAGCACAGATTTAATCAAAATAACAAATGATGATATTTTATCGATATTTTTTCCATTTACTCATTCAAACTAATAAAATTCATAAAATTACATAAAATGTACGTAACTATAACTAAAGACTAGTGATTAGTTACAGTACTGATTTGGTCAAATGTTATTATAACATTATTGTAACGTTATTGTAGTGTTATAGTATATTAAATTATAATTATTTATCGTTGTTTTATTGCTATATTTATATTTTTTTAATCATTTTATAAAATTTTGAAAATCTGTCATTCATAACATAATTATTTATAATATGAATCTTGACTCGCAATACTGAATCAAATTTAAATCTTTAAATACTAAATAGATATGTAAATGACATCTATCTATTCTACCTATTACTATTATTATTTACTACAAATGTATCTTATATTACTATAAATATTATACTTAAATTATTATATTTTATAACAAAAAAAAAAAAAAATGTATACATAAACTAAATTTGAATTATGTTAAATTTTTAAAACGTAAAATAATTTAAACTCAGCTTCGTCCTAATTTTGTTTTGTTTATTATTGTTGCAATTGTATAAATTCTTTACAGATCGTTAGCCGTCTAGACTTTTTTTAAATATTTGTTTTTTGTGGTTCTATTCAACTCGTTGTTAGTTCATAATATTAGTTCAAATATGAATTAATATTTGAATGCTTGAATTCTGAAATGTTTTTACTAATATGACACATAAAACCTATATATTTAACTAAACAATAACATTTTAAAACAATATAATAAGTAATAATAGTTATTAGTTTATTACTTACTACTAGCACTTAGTTTAATATCTGATTTCTATAATGTATTTATACATTACCATTATTATTCCTAATATCCGCTAAATATATTTAAATGGGGAACCATTTTGGTTGACGGGTGATCTAACTATATAAAGCTATAAATATAATATTTGTCATTTTCCCTTTTTTTAATTAAAAATAATTTACAAGCTATATGTATATACAAGTAAATATACAATAAGTAATTTTGGGGACAAAAACCTTACAATAGCGAGATGAAAGATGGATGAGCACTCAATAGTGCCACCTGACAGATTACACTATCGTACGTAGTCTACGTTATATAATATTCTAGCTGATCAATATAATATACGTGTTGGAGTACTCAAATTATTCCAGTAAAACGAGTTTTTTTTCGATTTCCGCAACAATGAATTTTTATTTTTCTACGCGACATGCTCGTCTGCCGTTCACGTAACCCAGATCGGTTCAATAAATCCTAAAAAGGTCCCATCCCATCGCAAATACGTATATAATATATAATATATATACATCGCATAGGTACGCAAACATTATGCGGATATATAATAATATAAACACATAAAGGTTCTCTGATTTCACGCGCGCCGTACCAAGAAAATAAAGTTTTTCACTATCCGTATCACGTTTGGATAACATGCAAAACGTGTACTAACGTCGGTCGTTAATACGCGCCTTGAACTGTGTTACCCTGCGAGCATAGAACTCTGGAAACTGATATTGTGTTCAAAGAAGTCGGCGGGAGCGTGCGCGCGTAAATTATTATACGACTATGACACCGCTGTTGGCACACGTCCGATGACGATTCTAGTTGTACGGCAATTATTATTTCACACACGCGTGTGGAAAGTTAATTCGCATTATCACCAAAACTTCGGCAACGACTGTCGGACGAAGTTTAAGAGGAGCCCCGTGCGGTGGGAGGGGGGGGGGGACGGCGAGAGGGATTCGCTTAACGATGATTATTATTGTCACCGTCGTCGGGACGTAACCCGGCGCGTAACGTATACGTATATAATCATAATATTATAGTGATCATTCGTGTGTATGTGTGTGTTTTGCAGCTTGTAACCGGACATACCACGGCGAAGTCGGCAGAACGTACGAGCTGGAAGTCAGAAGACCCAGAGAAGATAGATTACCGTTCTTGTGTTACTTAAACTTTACCGCGGCTGGTGGCAAGTACGGTGATATAATACAGGTAAATCTTTCGTTTTCGTGCAGCGAGTACCTACGCATTTGAGATCATCTGTTAATATATATAGGTACAACGATGTTTACATTATGTTTTAATATTAACACATAATGTTGAAATAAGTTCAGTCGGTAATTAGACACGATATTAAATAATACACTGGCTGTGGGTCTAGGATTTAAAATAAAATATGGTCGTATCGAAACCCCGACTGCGTTGCCCGACGCATGCGTATACATCGCCTTTTTTTATGGACTTCGTTAGGATTATACTCGTAATATTATTATATTGTTTTAATATGATTGAGAAAAAAATGGACAATTGATATTCAACCGGAATTTTAAATGTATAACCAATGCAACATGATGCGGTATACGCTTTCGACATTTACAATTTTAGATTTTACATGTATACACTGAAATATGAGTTTAGATGTTATTATATTGTACGTTTTGTGTACTTATATCACATATACTATAATTATATTATATTTTGTATCATTTATCTTTATGAATTATGAACCCAATATTTTTAATATTGCACCGAAGCACCCTGAAAATTGTATTGCGTGTGCTATTTAAACAAAATATAAAAAAATGAATACAACTACATACATGTAATATGAATTTAAAAAGATAAAATTATATTGTGCTGAAAAAACTAACTTCATAACATTCGGGAAACTTTGATTGAAAAAGTCATAAAATAACCGACTGAATGGTTCTTCTATGTTTACATATATAAAAAAATAATAATAAATACAAAAACCATTTGTATCATACATGTACTCGGGATTGTATTTTATACAAAAATTAAATTAAAACAATAAAGAAAACACTATAATTGGAAAATGAAACAAAATGAAACTGCAAATTTCAATCTTATTCCTCCCTAAAGCATCGAAGTTTTTTTTTTTAGGAACTTTTACTCTGTGCGTCTACCTCATGTAAACTTTATTATTTTATTTTTTTTTTTTTTATGAACAATCAAAGTTGACTGAGTGTGCGATTATAAAAAGCAAAAACTTTTTCCTTCTACAAATAAACTCAGAAAATAACACGGGAAAAACTATATGACCAAAGTTCAGTTATTTACTAGACGCTGATTTTTCTTTTTTTTATGTAAAACTTGTTTACTTTCTTATGATAATCATAATACGTATAGAAAAAAGGAAGAAATTTATCAAAACCAAAAATAATTTGTTATAAAATCTATGAATGAATTCTTATTACTGTTCATTTCTATACTCTCCAATTAGAATAATTAATATGTATCAGTATAATATATGTAATTGATAAAATAATTGTACCTGTAATTCATACAGAATAAGTATTAGATACTTTTATAAAAATAAAAATATTTATTTATTATCACTAATGGTTCAAATTTAATGGCTCTGGAATATTTATTAAATATTTTAAATGATTTGTTTATTTGATTTAATTAATTTACATGTTAAATGCGTACACAGATGTTTTTATAATAAAACCATTCACATTTTTTTAATGTTTTGTAAATAATAATATTTCTTAAGTTATTAAATTAATTAAAATTATTATTTGAAAACAAACTGTGAATATTGCTAAAACTCATTCCTTATATTCTATTAGATTTTCTCGTTAATTCATAATACTTCTTTAAAACAACCTCAAGATGTTTAAACTAATAAAATACAAGATTATATTACAATAAATAATTATAAATTTATATTTACAAAAAATAACCCATGTGACATTAAATTTAAGAGATTATTATTTTTTTAGATGTCAACCAAGCCATTAAGAATAAAATAAATATTCATCGATTTAAAGTGACAAAAAAAAATCTCATAAAATCCAAATAAAGTCATTACTCATTATAACGCTAATAATTAAATATTCAACAAAATATAATTATTTTTTTTTTAATAATAATACTTCAAATAAAAACATAAATTGAAAACAAAATTATAATAAATTATTTTATAGAACATATAATCGTATGAGGTTATACATATTTAATATTATTGGTGAAATAATTGCTATGAAATAATTTATTTATCCAAATACTTATACATTATACCTGTATATTATTAATATCTGTATCTAGATCAAAATTAAACTTAAATAAATAGATAAGTAAAATGAGACTGAATTTTATTGCTAATCAATAATTTTATTCATGTTTTTGAACTGTATATCTTCTGCAAATTAAAACATAAAAAATATTTCATGTTGTTAGAAAAATTTGTTTTATAAACTATAAATATAAAAAAATATGTATTTTAAAATTCTAAAAACAAATAAACGTAAATCTAATTACAATTATGGTAAAAATATATTTAATACATTTTTTTTCTAAATTATGTATTTTTAATGTTTGCATATATTTATATTATTTAAAATAATATTCTGTTTTCAATGATAAAAATCATAAGCTGCAATGTAATACTTGTGTAATTTTTCTATAGGTAGGTATTATTATATTCATTATTGAGTGTTATAATAGTAATAATAATTGACAACTACAGTATAAAATAATTTGTCTTGAGAAAAAAATTATCATTGTAAACGTCCATAAAAAAGGCGGAGACTTATTACGGCCGTCAGTCATAAATTATTAGAATACAAAAGCAAAAATCCCATAATATTCTTGTAAATATATTTGAAAAATATTATATATGTGAAATCTAAAATATCCAAGACTACGTTAGTAAATAGTTTAAGCATATAAGCATAAGAAAAGAAATTGTAGTCTATTTTTATCTATTACAAAACTAAATCACCCTAAAACGAGAATATACATATTATGCCCTAACATAATTAATAACGTAAATAATTAATATCCCCACAACAAACTTACTAATCACAAAAATCTTCTTATCTCCCAAATGTCCTCTCTAAGTATCCCAAGAAATCCTGCTAGATTGCTAGTAGGCTTAAAAAAAATTGACCAAGAGACGCCTTAACAAACAATATAATTATTAATTACAAACCAAAAAGACACAGAGTAATCATTTTTTAATTATAATATGAAAAATGTGTGACTGTTGCCGTTAGTAATCTTAAAAATTATGTGCTCCGACATTTTTTTAAATTTTCTTTATTTGGCCGATAATTTGTATCTTTTATACTTTTATTAGTCTGATTTAATGTAAATAATTATATTATATAACATAATATAATTGTTTTATTTGTACAAATTATTTATTGTGTATTATTGAGATTTTCTGGCACAATCGATAAGTGGCACCTTTGCACTAAAATTTATGTAAAATTTATTTTAACTTAACTCAATCAATTATTTCTACGAACTAATAAAAATGTATTTAATTCATGTCGATCTTAGTTTCAATTTCATTAATTATTCAACTATTACATATTTTACAGTTCAATTACATTATTCATTAATCGTAAAATGTTAATATCTTTATTAAACACTCGTCAAACAAGTATTTCATTTTTATGATAGCTCACGCTCTGACTTGTTTGTTTGAGGCTACTTTTATATTTAATTTGGATTATGTTTTTTCGTCATATATATAATTTTTATTACGGATTTCAATATTTTATCATACATATAATATCTGTAAATCCATTTTGAAAATAGAGGAGCCAAATTGTTTTAATATAACATTGGTTATACCTGAAAATCCAATACAAAGGACAAAGAAAAATATAACAAAATGGCGTCTCTGTGTTGTTTTTTATATGAACCGCTAGCAAAAATTGTAATTATGTATAATATGTATATATACGAATGCATGTATTTTAGTTGTCTGTTATGAATTATTCAATCGGTACCTGTATCATACAATGAAATGTATACTCAAATCTGGATTATATTTACACAGGATTTAGGTCTTTTTAGTTCATTTTTCTATAAAAAAAAAAAAAAAAACAAAACAAAAACCTATGTAAAAATATATCTTTTATGTTGAGTAGTATCAAAAGGACATAAATGTATTATGCATAAACGGATGAAGTACTTTTTAAATTCTTTAATGGTCCTTACGTCCAGACGCGCAACACTCGAGTCATTCTCTTTTTACAGATTTAAGTACTTCTCGCGATTTTGGAACGTGCGTTATTATGCACTGGTTAAAACCCAGTTTAATACGCTGTGTAAAATGATATTTTTTATAGCATATTATATGTTTGTTAAAAAAAAAAAAATAAATAAATACAAAATCAAAACAAACGTATAGATTATAAATACCAAATGCGAGTTTTCATCAAATTAGCGATATTTTAACACACATAACTACATAGTATTCCGTAATCCGTTTTAATAATATCATTACATATACTTATGGTCTCAACTTTTAGAAAAACCCATTTTAATTGCATTGCAGTTGATGGTATACCTATTGCTATATATTATAAATTGTTGTACTCAATTCAAAACTGAATATTAGTACCTACCTACATTATTTTGTTATAATATTTACATACGGTACAAAATGTTGTTTTCTTATGAACATTTCACAAAAAATTAGGTTCCTATATAGATCTTTAATTTTTTTTTTTTAAATACATCGAGTGCAAAATAAAGATTTTAATTTCACAAAATGAACAAAA
This sequence comes from Rhopalosiphum nymphaeae, assembly GCA_036289425.1. Lineage (NCBI taxonomy): Eukaryota > Metazoa > Arthropoda > Insecta > Hemiptera > Aphididae > Rhopalosiphum > Rhopalosiphum nymphaeae. The sequence continues at coordinate 4,227,910 of JAZAQC010000021.1, read as the reverse complement.
TTTGTGTCTATGAACCTAAAATGTCTTACATGTTATAATCAAAATGTATATGATATGAACTCGGTCCTTGAAAATATTGATTACAATATATGGACATATATATTTATGTATAGCATAATATACTAATACCTCCTCAACTTGAGATAAAATTAAAAATATCGTAGTCATAGCACTCATGTTTTTATTTTTACTAGGCTTAATAAATTATGACGGAAGACAGTCTGCGTAACAAACTAATAAGTAGACAGCGTAACGCAGCATACATGCGTAAAACCAAGTTGAAAACATACCAGTGAATTAGCATTATAAGTGACCACTTATCTATCCATTAAAAAAACAGTTTTAAATATTTCATCAATGTTCGACTACAAAATACGAAAATAAAATATGATAATCTCATCATTATAAGTACTAACCGTTAAAATGTATGGGGAGACATCAAGCTTGTTTGCTATTATCCTTTATTAGTAATCGTTTGATACTTTAAAGCATCGGAAAGTTCTGTTTTCACAAAGTATTTAACGCACCCTGAGCTAACAAATAATTAATACCCTACCGTCTAAAGTTCTGAATATATATTGAAAATAACGCATAGATGAATATAAAAAAAAATATCTAAAATTAATCGTTATTTCGTTTATTTAATTGAACAAGCAAATTACTCATATTATTATACCACATTTAACATAATATTTATATCGTAGACGATTAAATAAAAAATTAACAGTAGTCTATTCTATTTTTATATTAAATATATGTATATAATTTAAATTATTGTTAAACTACGTAAAGTATGTTATACTTATACAATATAATAATATTACGATTATATGATTACAATAACTATGTTTTTTGATAAAAATATTAATATATATATATAAAAAAAGCAATTAAAAATTACGAATTATTATATTGATTATATATTTAATAAATTATAGTTTTATTTCAATTTACAAGTTTGAATATGAACAAAGTATTTGAAAAAAATTTAGTATTATATTTGGTACTTTAATAATTGAATACATCCATCAAACCATCAATCTTTAAATACAACTATCGCTTCGTATGAATAATATTTAAGAACTGCTATGTTTCAAAATTCAACTAAACCTTAGAGTAGCATAGTATTTGAACAAGGGTCGCAGACTGTACTAGCGGTCGTATTTTAATATAATATTACCTTACACATAAATAGGAATTATTGATGGCTGTACACTTGTACCGGAAAACATAAACATAATCAATGATTTTATGGATTTATGTAAATCCAGACAAATAAATAGAATAGCCTTATATACTGCTCTTATTGAAGGTTCATAACCAAATTTATTATTACCATAGTTACGGATGTTAATTCAATTTTGTATTTGTATTACTAATGTTCCAAAATATTATTACCTAGCGCCTAGCTACTGTGATTATCCGTTCCTGTTTGTCACTCGGTTGCTCAATCAGACAAATTCGCAATGCAAATAACCGTTACTATAAATAAAAAACTTGAAAGCAACTTTAATTATGTGTATATAATAATAGTATCTATATACTGTCTGATGGTTTATTTTTATAGGAATAATGTGCCATAAAAAGCAAACGATTTTGAGTATTAAATTTCAATTAAACTGTAGAATATATTATATATTTTCAGTTTTCCTAAACTTAGAATTCAGTATAATTTAATTTTATGACTGTAATTATGTCAAATTAAATTACGGTTTCAAAATATAGCCTATTTCATTTTATCGTGACTGAGATAATAATGACCGAATTCGATTGACTATTTATTTTATACTGTTTAGAAAATCCATAGCATTTTGTCTAAAATTAAAATTAATTTTTAAAACATTAATGTAGGCAAATAATTAGCCTATCGAGATAGTTTACAACATGTACAGATTTTTATAAACTAATATTATATTACTGTGTGTTACTAAATTGATAATACTATACTAAATACCTACCACTCTATACCCATAATTGCAAACAATATTATTAGCGTAAAACGCGTTATTATATGAACTCAACCGTTTTATATACCTAATAATAATTATATTATATATGATAAAATTTCAGTTGACATTTGATACGTTCACCGTGGGTAAATTCGTTTCGTACACTTTAGACGGATGTCCTGACGGGTACATGTCCATCAGAGAATCTCAATTGCCAGACACCGGCGGTCAGTGGTGCGGTAGTGCATGGGGTTTTACCGTTTACTACAGCGAAACTCGGTCGATAAATCTGACTCTCACACTGTCCAAACTCTCCGAACAGGTAATAACCCTTATAAATCAATTACTTGTACAAAAGTGATGCTGAATCAAATTAAAACTTTTTTATGAAAAACAGAAACATAACTTCGTATCAAACAGTGTTTAGCGGATACTATATATAGTACCAACTACTTGATATATTATAAATATGCCGTGAAAACGCTGCTGTAATATTTAATTAGGTCTAGATCAAAATCCAAAGACCGAGACCCTAATATTATGTACATTAATATAACAGATATATATATATATATATATAATACGTCATTGAAATAATTGTTTACAGGGTATTGGTTACAATTTCGATTTCAAATTATCATACAAATATTTGAAAAAGAGCGATGCACACCTCCGGTACGGAAATAGTACCTTCCAGACGTGGCGAGGACAGATGATTACAGGAAGTTACTGCGACAGGATACTCAATCAGTGTGACCGTAAACTTTGCAGAGTCCAGTCGCCTAATTTCCCGGGAGCTTATCCCAGAAACGTCACTTGCTATTACAGGATAGAACAGAGAACGGCCCCGAAATCTAAGCGCGCCCTGATCGTGGTCAGACAGCCGAATGCCCACAAAATTCATATTAAAGACCAAGTTATAAATTATGATCGAAGCCAACGTACACTCAGGTATGTCTGCGATACTGTACATTTACGAAATCGTTTATTAAAAACAGATTTATTTCAGCACTGATACGTACAAAGTAGTTGTAAAATAATCTAAAAATAGATACATATTTTTGATTGAGCTTGTGATACAATTATGGTGTATGTGTAATATAATAAATATTATATTATATATTATAAGACAATTTTTTTTACCCTTCTCTGTCGGAAAAGATATTCAAACGTATAGGTTTGACTGACTTTCGAAAAATTCACAGTAAAAACCGAACAGTTGATGTGATCCCGTGACGGGTATATTACTTTTTCATCAGTTTTCGATAAACAGAAGTTTGGTCGGTCTTATGGCGTGTGTTGATTGAGAGTTTGACACCTATTCATTGTTGTTAAGTTTGTCAAAAACAAGTTTTGAATATTATCCCAGACAAACATATATAAGTGGACATTTTTTTTTTGATATTTATACCTCCACAATATTAAAATTGTATTAGATTGATATATATGCACAAACTTACTCCACATCCTCACAAACCAAAATTGACTAACGAACAAAACAACATTAAAATACATGTCTGAAAAAATGTCTCACTCCGATACATTTTAATACAATTCTATTCACGCACACATTTATTTATTACACAAGACGTAAAGAACCGTATTAGCTCGATATAATATAATATACCATATTAGCTCGCCAAAAAGTCGAACAATGAATAAGATTCGAGTGAACTTAATAAATTAGGCTAATGTATTTTTAATGGAACGCTTCTCAATTGTTGTTTAAAAGCAAATTCTATTATTCCCGGTCTCTATAATAATGTAAAAGTCACATTTAAATCTAGCATTGTTTTCCGAACAAATAACAAGGCATGCCAATTGAACGGGATCTAAGAAAAATAATAATCATTTATAGTCGCTCTCCCGAAATGTTCTCTCTCCGATAAATTGCATCGTGTTATTGTTTTTTTTTTTTTCACTTCCGTTTGATATAAATATATAAATCTTTTGGAAGGCGTCGGAAAAACGCTATTTCGTCACGTTGACAACGAACCTACGTAAATGATTCCAGCCGAAATCCCACAAACAGCATATAAACATTTCGGTCGATTACATTTCTAAAACGCGCGTTGGCCAAGTCGAACAAATCTGGGAAACGAAATGGCGCGTGCAAATTAATAAAGACAAATCTTCACGTGTAACTTTTGAAAACATTAAAATAGAAAAACTGCGCAAAATAAAACACCGTTTGAGCCAAAATAAAATGTCCTGTTTCCGATCAGGATGTGATATAATCTTTATTTACTATTATTATTATAGACGACGTTTGTATGGTGTACAGAATAGTGACACGAATCACGACGGAAGAAATACGTCATATGCAATTACTATAGATGTTTCGTTACTTTACTATGATATTTAAATTAATTCGTCGTCATGATTTCTCGGAGGACTACTGCACGAAGTCCGTGGCATTTAAAAATGTGTATATCAATGTTTACGTACTTTAACAATCTTCGAATTTTTTTCTGTTTTATACTATCACGAGTAACTGATAAGAAAAATAAATAATATTTTTCATGTAAAATACATTGCCCACGACAAAATCAGTATGAACTATCAAACACATAATTTCTCATGTATAACATGCATAATATTATGGATATACTATGAGTAGTAAATTTCTCATTGGGCGCATAAGAATATTGTTGATAACCGATATTATCTAAAAAACACAGTTGTTTATCGTTTGACCTGAAAGGAATTAAATAGTTTTCTGACGGCAGTATAATATTCAGCCGGAAAAAATTGCAACAGTCGTCGTAACAGGGTTTTCGAGATAAGCGTTACACGTCACGAAACTGCGGCACAAAGTATGTTGATCGCCCGCCAATATAAAACGCGAAATCAAAACGCACACATTCTCGTTTTTGAAAGGTAATTATAGCAGATAAACACAGAAGATGCGGTTGCCGGACGACAATGATCAACACGCGTTTTTTACGGGCTCCGGATCCGCGGACACGCATAGGCCGCACGCCAAACCCACGGCCTACTACGGATTACACCTAAACGAACAATGAGCGTTTTGATGTTCTTGAACGACGGTGACGACGCCAGTTGGCCGTCAGACGGGGCGATCGAGCGGTACAGAAACCAGAACGCCGGCGACGAACGAGCCGTGAAGGTGTTCGATTACCGGACGGGTCCAAAGTCGATTGTGGACGCCGTGGACCGGGAATTCCGGCTGTCCGAACACCATGGCCACGGCGTCCGGTTAGTGTTGACCGGTTACCGGGACCCGGCGTTGGCTAAGCGGCTGTACCGGGAACGCGGATTACCCGTGAACGCGGTGTTCTCGACCGTTGAAATCGCGGACGGCGGCGACTGGTCCGACGAAGGCATCACCATGTCCGGATGGAACTGCCCGGCCGGTGAAGACGAGGAAGACGACCTGGACATGATCGGTCACGTGCTGCAGTTCGTCAACGACCTGACCTTCGATTACCGGTGGTACGTCCATGGCCTACGCGACATACCGTCGGTGGCCGACGCAGCCGACGTGGACTGCGTGGACGGAGTGTACGCGTCCACCATGAACACTTTCGGCTGCGGTGTCGAGGCCGTCGAACCAGTTTTGGACGCGATCCTGGAACAACTGTGCGGCGCGGCTCGTATAGACCCGGCGGCGACCGTGGACGACAACCGGTGGACGTTGGCGTCTGGCGTGGTCGAGGAAGGCGACAAGGCGGCCGAAGACGGAGCTCGCTTGGTGGTGTTTCGCAATGACTGTTCTGCTACGGCCGCGCTCGATTACACCCGGCGGACGACTCGAGTGGCCGCGTCGTTCGCGTCCGCGTTTTGGCACGATCACTCCGTCATCACGGCGACATCCGCAGACCGCACATTGGCCGCGTGCTTGACCGAAAACCTCAGGGCCGCGGCCGACGCGGAACTGGCCGAGCTGTCGGCCGAACAGTTTGCGATGTGCCTGAACGCCAAGTTCATAGCCACCAGACGTTGGCGACGGACGGCCGGTGACTCGTCTGTGTCCTTGTCCACCGCGGCCCCGAACCCGTCATTGTTCCGACCGGAAATCCGGGAATGCTGCGAGCGGTTTTTGGCCGTGGAACACTTGGTGGATTTGATTGCCGCCGGCGATGACAACAACCTGTTTATTCGGAGTCACGTGGAACACTTGGAACCGCACGTCTTGCCCCAAAGGCTGGTAGACTACGTGTCGAGATACTTTGAATACGAAGTCCAATACTTCGAACTCGCCGACACGCTGGTGTTTAGATTCACGGACGGTGAACGCGGTAGGTTCGTCGAGCAGAGTCACGTGCACAGGTTTGCAGGGCCAAGAAATTTCAAAGAGTTCCATGCCGAGGCGTTTCGAACGATAGACTTTAAGAGGTTGGTGATAGTTTTAGATATATTCGCGGTCGGCGCTCTGTAGTCCGTCATATAATTATATTGTTGTTTTGACCCTGCTGTTCGTCTCTGATAGCGACAGTCGCGGTACTGACCGTCCGTTAGCGGTGACCGATCCAAACGTGTTTCGATACCGGGAATTCGGTTACGTCGAAGCGTCGGATTTCGCGGTTCGCTACGTGTCGGCAACCGGCGATATCAAAATTCGAGCAGAAATGTACGAATTGCGCGACGACGATGATGACGACAAAAGTGCGGTGGTAGAATGCGAACAGCGGTACCGGATGAAAGTGGAATGTGGCGAATTTTGGGTGACCGTTCACAGTGTAGTGATGACAGACTATGACGTTGACGGTGGCAGAAATCGGCAAACCGAGCTGACCGTCGGTTTAACCGACGGTACCGTGGTAGCGGTAACCCGGTCATACAGCGGTGATTTCTGCGTTACCTCACGGACGCCCAACGATCCCGAAGACGACCTCGACCAACAATACGAGTGGTCGGACGGTCGACCGGTGTTTGAGTTTTTCGATGATGTAGCCACCGTGAACGCTGCTGACGGTACGTGGATATCCGCTGACTTCGGGCGAGCCGACAACTTCGTGTGTGCAACGTGCTTGTCGGACGGCGCCCGAGTTCGGATGACAATGACTCGGCCCGCCGTACACTTTTGCCACGACTCCGAGTCCAGAGAACCGGTAACCGACAAGTATTTAGTGTGCCGCAGAGACCTGTCCGGTTACGAATTCGTCGACGACCACGATTCGCGGCAGACGATTTGTCGGACCCGCGAGAGTTCGGACAACGAAACACCGTCACCGGTGACGGTGGTGAGAACGCTGACTCGGAACCGGTTCGACCACCGAATGGCTGGATTGATGGACAAAGCGCTGTCCGACCACCTAATGACCATTAAAATGTTGGCTGATCGATTAAACTCCGGACTTCCGGACAACGATAACCACGATGTTGACGAGCTCGATGAATTATTACTGGACGAACCCCGCGGAAGCATGTCCTTCGTTTCTCATCCGTCCCTAAACATATAAATATTCATGAATACTCTACTTCGTCATAAACTGACTTTAAACTTAAAATTTATCCCCAAAATTATTATTTTCATTCGATTGTATAACTTTTTAAGCTGTCTATACATAAGACTAAACTGTTGAGCTGTATGCATTGGTCGAAACTTAAGCGTTTACTGTTTCCTGTATCATTGTTTTTCGGATTTGCTATAGTTTTTTTTTAAAACTGTATTGAGAAGTTCAAAAATTACTTTAATACCATCCGTATTTAATTTCCAACCATAGACGTGTTGCATGATATTTGTAAAAATATTATGTTATAACATTGTTCTAATCCGACATAACTATAACTCAATGGTTCGTTATAAGTTTAAAATAAACTAGTATTCTGACTTACGATATTCTATTAACCTGTTTGTTGATTATTTTAAAGAAAAACATATTTTAAAACACGCAATTAAAAAAAATTTAATAATTAAATAGTGTTATAAAATGTAATTTATATAACTGAAATACTACATATAAAATATTTATAATTGTGTGATGTTTTATTACAATTAAAATGCAATAAAAAAAATATATATATATATATATATATATAGCTATATGCTCTTCTAGTAATTATTAAAAAAAAAATCATCTTGTTATGTATAGCATCTTTTGTAATATATTGATTATTTAGTAATAGTTTTCCAATTGACTTTACTGTCCTCATAATAATAATAATTGTATTGGTTTATAACATTGTTATTATCGTTATTGTTAATTTTTGTAAACGCTTAATTAGCATAAACGAACTACTTAACAAGAAAGGTAAACAACTCGGTCGGCGTTATTTATGAACACTGCATTGAACGTTATTGTTAACCGACGAGGCCCCTTAATGACTGCTAAGGGAACGAGCGCAAACAAAGATTCTCGCATTAAAACGAATAAGGCGATTATATCATAAATCACGTCGATGGCCAAAGATTTCTCGAAAGTATAATTTTTCTTTCTCTTTGGACGGTGAAAACTTTGCAAATGTGTTTCAATAAAAATGTACCTAAACACGAGTTTTACCACTTTCTAATACATTTTTCCCTGTGATAACTAAACTGTTCGAATAAACATTAATCTGACGCCTGGGACGTTTAAATCACTTTATGTGTGGGAAAAATAATCATTAAATACACAATGTATTGTGTATTTCCTAAAGATTTTCGTCGTGAATTCGCTCGTTAAGGATTTTAACAGTGGAAATCGTGCAACCATTTTTGTAAAACCTTCCATTATATATTTCAAAAACCCTTCTATTTTATTCTACCTATTATATTGATAGTAAAATATAACTCAATTTGTATTTAATTGTTTTGAAAAAAAAATAAAATGTGAAACAAAAAATACTTGTCAATTGTTTTCTCGATTAATGTTTTGCTTACACGTGTGTCTTTATTTATCAAACGCAAAAGAAAACATAAGATATCGAAAATAAAGTTTTTAGTCTGTTAACTTATTGCTTTATTTACGTAGTTATATTGTAAATACGATTTATAATAGTCATATTTTATGTGCGAGCTGTTATAGTAGTACCTCCCAGGGACAATAAGTTACGTACATAAGTCATAAGTTCAACAATTTTAGAAAATATAATTTTTGTGACACTGATATATTGCGTGACCAGAAATACAGTGAACAACTATAATATACTAATACAACGTTAAAAAAAACTTGTAATTTTATTAAATATATTATATTATTTTTAATACAAATGTACCTATTTAAAGTTACCGTGTTTTACAATTTAAAAAAGTTGTCACAAAACAATGTTATCAAAACGTTTGTATGAATGACATGATAAAAGTTTAATATTTCTTTTCAGATCGAGTATATAGATAATATATAATGGCTATTATTACGATTTATATTAGTGGAGCTTTTTATTTTTTATTATAAGTTATAGGTACGTAATAAATACAGGAATCTTGCAATGATATACAACCGTACGTTATTTGTATTTTTTTTACTGCAAAGAACGTATATGACGTTCTATTGTAGAAGTATTTTTTTTACGGGTTTTCAAGTTTTGTAACTTTAAAACGCGTAGTTATATATTCGGTATATTTGGTAAAAATAACACTTAAGAGTTTAGACGGTATAGCTCGAAAACGATGCGTTTCCATTCCGCTTAAATTATTTTAAGACGCACAGTTTTGATGACAAATTTAAAACGTCCACTTCAAAGTTTTGAATTCTTTAGTTGATTATTATGATGTTGTAATATTAAAATATCGATATTGGTACATCGCGACGAGTATTAATAAAGTTTGTTTATCAAAATTCAAAGTTTTAATAATGACGATGGAAATAATAACGAGCTGCACGAGCGTCAGCGTATCTACTCTCGTTTACCCTTATATATCGATTAGAATGAAAAAAAAATTAAATAACAACAAAAATCGAACATTAGTATACCATCATAAGCTATTATTATTGTTGTCGTGGGTCTCGCGTGGATTGCGACAATGACGTAATAAATTAGCGTTTGTCGTTTCGCGTTAATCAACGCGTTTTGACATGACGTTGACGTTACGGGGTTACTACATTATAATAATAATAATAATAATATTATTATAATATATTCATCAATACGTGTGTGTGTGTGTGTGTGTGTATATATATATATTATACTATATATTTACATATTATGATATAATATTATATCGATATTTATATTATACCACCGGACGATCGAATTTATTGGATTTCACGATCTTCTCTGTTGCAGGGTTTGGGATCAGTGCAACGTGATTCAAGACTATTTGACGGTGTACGACGGATCGCTGGCAACGGACCCCGTGCTAGTGAGGTTGTGCGGCGGTGACGCGGTACCGGATATCGTCAGTTCTGGGCCGAATATGCTATTGGAATTCCACACTTCCGCGTTCGACAACCCGTTCCATCCGGTGCCGCTCAGCTACTTGCCAGGATTTGAATTGGATGTCGAGGTAATTATTATATATACAGGGCAATCTTTTTTTTATCGAACAACACTTATTATTTAAAATTCTATTGGTTTACTAAAAATTTTCTTTTATATAATTTTTAGTCATAATAAAACAGCACTTTTTTAAAAAAAAATTATATTTTTTAACATTTTTTCATCACTTTAATTAAAGTTTTTACTTTTCAAAAGGCAACATATGTTTTAAATTTCATATTCTGAATATTTTTTGGATTATTTTATTACATAAAAATCAAATTTTGAGCAAATATTTTATGAATAATTTTAAGCATTAAAAGTTTAAGTGAGCGGAGTGAAAAGATCATAATAATCATTACTACGACGCAAGTATTTCGTAATCAATTTTGAATTTTGTACATTTAAGATTTTTAATCTCTTCGATCATGAATTCTTAATAGTTTATGAACAAAGTGAATTACCAATAACATACATAATTATTAAACTAATAAATTATTGTGTACTTCATAACTTTTTCCTCAAGTCATATTTGTATAGTACAATTTTACACATTTCGAATTGTTACCTGATATTTTGACGTTTCAGATATTGTTTGTCGACAACAAATCTCCCAGCTACGCCAAAAACACTAGTCAGTGCGAATTCTTCATCAAGCCGTTCAACAATACCAACTGGGGACTTTTGGACAGTCCCAGGCATTCATTGCCACCAAACACATCGTGCAAATACCATTTTCAGGGTTCTAATCACCAGACGGTCTGGCTGTCTTTCATCAAGTACCATGCGGCCAGTACCGATCCAAACGCCTATCACCTCAGCAATGAATGCAACGCCAGACTCCGGATTTGGGACAAAGTCGTATCGACGAAAAACAAAAAGGTCAGACACGCGATGATGTATTAATAATATAATGGGCTGTATGCTTTATATGCGAAGGGTGGATGGGGTTTTTAGCAACAACTTATATATTTTTATACACGCATACTTAAAATACAATTTCTTGGTGAAATAAAATTCATTTGTAAGCCACGTAAATATTAGTTCTATTTTCGTTTTTTGTTAATTAATACCAACAATAGTATAAAAACAATTATAGGTTTTTTTTTTACGTTTATCGTATACGTATCGTTCAGTTAAATTAAGTTCATAATTTCGTTACAACTATTTACACTCACATTTGAATCTTATTCGGTGTGTGCACGTCTTATCTATAGAGTTTTGCGTTAATTAGTTTCACGTTGTACACTTAAATATTTTTTAACGAAAATCATAATCACAATAACATGCATCCTAAATTAAGTTATGTAAATATTGATAAACCTTTCCATTTTAGAGAACTCGTAGTTAAAATAAATAAAAATATAGTATTTATGATGTTTTCATGGTATATCACACGTAAAATAAAATCTGTTTATAATAATGATACTTTAACGCTTGAAAACATAAATTCCTTTTTAGTTTATCCTTTACTAGTATCCCTCTGGAGTTGCACGAATTTATACTATCAAGATTTCTAATACATACATTTAGTATTCATCTTTTGCGTTATATTTATTCAGCTTCCTTGAACAAGGGTAGGTATTTAAAATATGTTATACTGTGTACTACACCTAATTTTAAATTCGACATATATATTTTAATAAAATAATTTCACCTTGTCGCGTATAAAATATTGTATCACAGTATCATACGTTTTTGGCTATTAAAGTGTAAAATATGTTATTTGTGTACTTTAATCATACATTATCCCTATTACCGCTTAACTGGGAGTAAGTTTAATCAATAATAAACAAAGTATACTATATTTAAGTATCGTATAAGGAGGAAACTACCAGGTATACAATTCGATTGCCAATGTTTCCATGTAGCTATAATGACTCTCCAACACTTTTTTTGAAATTAACACGCGTCTTAAAAGCATACCAGTAATATGGTAATGACTTAAATTTTCTGCCGGAGGTATATTGGTGAACCGCCATACGCATAACAATATAATTAACACCAGTAACCTATATTATTATTTTGACTGAATATAATATAGTAATTTAATTAAAACTTTACTACAACGATTTCAATGCTAAAATTGTTGTTGAAAATCTATAAACATGGTTTAGTTGTATAAATATGTTTTAATATTCATATTTAATAGCAAATACTTTTTTGAGTATTCTTATAAATAAATAAATGTATTTTTATTCTTTTACTACATAGATTATGAACTTTTAGATTGTAATTTGTTGATGAATATTAGTAATGAGATAATTGTATTTAAATTTTTTATTTAAAAATATAAATCCGTAACTATATATGAAAATTATACATAATTTGGGTGGTCCTCTTTTCGATCAAAATGTACCCATCCTTTTTGGCCAGTCAATTTTTTAACGCCAAAATGTACAATTCCCTTTTTGACTAGCACAGTTTTTTTTTTTAATTTACAATGATAACATCTGAATTTTATTTTCAAAAATTAACTTTTAAATAAATTAAACTTACATTAAAAACTATAATAATAGTAAAATTTGTCAAACAAAAATTATTAATTTGACTAAGGTAAAGTGTTTAAATATTTTATTGTCAATTTTATTATATTTTTACACATTCATTTTTCAGAGAAATATCGTATAATTATAAAAATAAAATTTAATGTTAATTTTTGATATATTTATGAAGACATATTCTACTATCATAATTAATTATTATACGTCTATATTCATCCTTATTCGACTTATGTTATTGAAAATCTTAATTTTTGATATATTAATAGAGGCATATTTTTTTCATACAGCAGTATGTAATGACTTTGATAATTAAAAATCATATTTAATAAAAGTATAAAGTTATAAGTGTACTTATACTATAAGCATATTTAATTAAATATAAAAATTATCAAGTTCAGTTTTTATAATTGTAAACTATAAAGAAAACTACTTGTATATTGACCAAACAGGGAATTGTAAGTTTTAATCAAAAAGTGGTACTAGCCACTAAGAATGTCTATATCCGTCCTCCCACACTCCAAAATTGGGCTAGGGAAATAACAAATACAATAAATAAAAAATATTATTCAACAAAAATTATATCCAAAAAATCGTTGATAAAATACCTGCTAGTCGCTACTGATTTAAATACACCTATAATAATGGGCACATGGAATAATAACAATAGATAATTTAATTATTACAATGACAATAAAACAATACATTTTAGACAATGGTATCTCTTTGAGTGGAGACTATTTTTTTTTTTTATTAAATCGTCAATAGCACTATAGTACCATAGTACAATTTTACTATACTATGGTACTACTCACCTATTCATCTTTATAGTAACCTTGTCACAGTTTGTGGAAGGGTACATAAAAAATATTCTATATTTATATATACGTCGTATATAGAAACCTGAAACGTTCAAACAATGCAGTTAATTGGTATATTAATTACAATAATAGCATCGTTTTTCCACTGTGGATATTTCAAAAAGTACATTAGCAAAAATAAAATGACAAAATAGATTATCGACAAACGAGTTTAAAAAATATTCGTATTTCAAAAAAATTATATTTTTATTTTTATCAAAAGCGTATATTACATATTATTATATTATATTATTTTAAATATATAGATAATAATTAACATTACTAGATTGATAGGAAAATCAGACATCACACTAACCATTATTTTACATAATATTTTTTTATTTTAATTGCATACCATTATAGTTACGTCAGTTGGCCTGAACGTTGTATAGGCAATCTTGATACATATGCGTGAAGGTAACTGACAAACTCAATCGAATATTACCATGCTTTGAGAACGTCATGTCACAAATTCATAACGCACTAGTCTTAAACTGTCTAACATTTATACACGCGAACGAAACCAAATTTTAGAATTTGTAATAGAATTTTAATAAAACCGCAATAATCATATACTTAGAAGTGTTAATGTTTTATTAGACTTATCTACTTATCGTCATATTCGCCGATAAAAAAAAAAACCATTTTATTGGATCCTAATGTTAATACTTCAAGTCCTTGATTATTTGTCTTCTCACAATATCGCGTGGTAGCGTAATAATATAATAATAATATTTAGTTATGACGGTATTTTTTTGTTCACAGGCCGAGGTGGTACTGCTGGGCGAATTCTGTAAGGAACAAGACCTGCCGCGGCTGTGCGACCACGCGTTACTGGGTAACGACACCAGACACGTACGGCCTTGCGCGGCCAAGGAATCGTACACATCGTCGGCCAACGAGCTAACCGTGGAGATCTACTTGAAACAGGGCTCTGTGCTGTTCCCGCTCCAGTTCCTGTTGCGGTACGAGTTCGTCGACCAGTCGGCGGAACGGCGGCAAGGGCCCGAGAACGCGGGCCCGGCCGCGTGCAGCCGGACGTTCGCGAGCGGTTCCGGGTACTTCGGTTCGCCAAAGAACGTGTTCTTCTACGGGCGGGGCGGTCGCCGGAACCTGACGTGCGTGTTCCGTTTCGTGCCCGGGTCGCCGGAAGAACGTGTCCGGGTGACCGTGACCCGGATCCATTCGGTCGGCGACACGTGTACAACGGAAACGGACGCTCGGACGGACCGGTCGCGGTGCGTGTACGGCGGCAGCAGTAGCGCGGCCGCGGACGGCGTTGGCGGGTCCAGGGACGACGTGACGCACGGCCGGGTGACGATCACGCACTACCCGTGGCCGGACATCGAACTGCCGGTGGGGTGCGCGTGCTCGGGGCTCCGCGAGCCGTTCGCGTTCGAATCGTATCCGGGCGCGGCTGTCCGCGTCGAGTTCGCCGTCCGCGACATGAACGTGACGCAGGACCACCGGGACTTTGGGTTCGCGGCCGAGTACGCGTTCGTGAGGGCGTCGCCGGCGGACAGGAACGCTTGCCAAGACGCCCGCCAGCACCGGCACCTCCACGGCCCCGGCGGCTTCATCGACCTGACCGGCGTCCCGGCGATCGGCGGCCGCCGGCCGTCCAGGGGCGCGTGCGACGACTTCCCGTGGCTCATCGGACCGGCCACGGCCGGCAGCAGCATGTTGCGCACGGGCGGCTTCGTGTTCATGAAGTTACGCGGCTACGAGATCCAGCGATGGCGCACAAACTCGTTCATGTGTCCGACCAGGAACCGGGTGGTGGTATACACCGGGGCGGGCGACGGGCCCAAAACCGCCAAGGTCATTTGCCCGTACGAGGCCAGCTACAACGCGCTCCGCGGCTCGTACGAGGTGTTCTCGCCCGGCTGGACCGAACCGCTGACCGGCGCCCAGCAGCTGCAGCCCAACTCCAAGACGGTGGCCGTCGAGTTCCTGAACCGCGAGTACGGCGCGTACACCATCACCTGGTTGGAGGTGTCCAAGATGCCGCGCATCATGCCGTCCACAAACGTGTACGCCATGCTGTCAAACGTTCACCCGGACTGCGCTTACAGGTTAGCCGCGTTTCTCATATTTTTTTTTTTCCACTGTCGCGTGTGCTGGTGTGACCAGATGTCACGTTTAAAACGACATGATACGCTTTTTTGATCATTTTATCTCGTTCTAATAACCGTTTTTCCATATCATTACATTGTATCTTTAAAATATAAATTGACACATTGAGCAAATCTAAGACGGTTTTATAGTCAAAGTTATAAATAACAGATAACAGTTTTCGTGGAACAAGGATCGGGGGCCGATGAACGATTAATTATTGATAAGTATGAGATACGTCGTTCGGCATAATATGCACTACGAAATGCGAACTGAAATACATATTTTATAATGTTATTTATAAATTATAATCAATAATATTTGATGATATCATATTGAATCGTTTACAATCGAATTATTCGTTATCGTTGCACGTTGTCCGTGGCCTTCCGTCTTTTAAGCGTTTATCGGTAATAGTTTTTAATTAACACTGTTGACAGTCAATTCATGAATTCCTTTCCGTGAAATCGTTTTGTTTACTATTATTGCATTTGATTTGTTTTATTTCTAACTTTCAAAAAGAATATTTATAAATTGATAATATATACTTATTAAGATACCCAAGAGAGAGAGTGGTCTTAAACCAAATTTAAAAACGAAGTTTCGTTTTTCAAGAGATGCCGATAATAGGGAAAGATTTGTGATATAACATAGATTTGGACTTTTACATTTACACTTTACAGTTGTGTAGTACGTATGTGTGAATTTGTATGGGAGGTTTTTTGAGGTGGGGAGAGGTGGAAAGAGCAGTTACAACTATCCTGTTTTTTTATATTCTTAAAATGGACAACCTAATGTAGTCGAATGTAGCCAACCCACAATATGTGGCTGCTAAAAATCGTCCATGTGTAAGCACATAAGTTTCTACACAAATAAGAACACTAAAACGAATACAAATGTCCTTCCCACTTTATTTAGACTTAAAGTATGTAGATTGTGTAATTCAAATTTGTTTGTGTTCATATCACGTCAAAATGTCTTTAATCCAATAACTGTCAATGTACTTGATTGAATTCAATCAATTATTTATTGAATATAGTTACACTGATTATATTTACATAAAATACTAATTTAACTACAATTAATAATAATATGTAGTAAAACAATGTTATAATGTTGGACGTTTTATTATGATATGTTAAATATTTGTATACAATGTAGTGCATTTCATTTTATCCCGACGTATAGGAACTAACGTATTGGCTTCATATAGAAACATACATTATAATGTGTAACTGTTTATGTGATATTATGTTTCATGTAGGTATTCACTGTACCGACTCGTTGCATACATATAAGGCAAACCGTGTTTTCCGTGCATTACGAATTTACGATTGATTACTTTGATGTGTTATTATACATATGACGATTATTATTAACCATGGCCGTCCGGCAAATTCACTTCGATTTGTGCACACGGTAATTGATTATAAAAATATTAACAGAGTAATAAACCCACTATACGTACATATATAGCTAAAATACACGAGTTGTGTTAGGTTTAAAATTAATTACTATTCCTCCCCGCACACCACCCATCACTTGGATTAGATGTGAATTTATTGTGTAATAATAATGCGATTATGCAAATGAAACACCGTAATAGATTTTTTTTTTTTTTGCTTTACAATATTACAACGCATAAAAGTATTCCAAGTATAATTTATAAAAAAATAAAATAAAAGAGCTGTGACCTTAATGTTGTAAGTTTATATTATTTAAAGCAATTTCAGTAATACTATCATGTTCAACGAAATATAATCATCTCGTAGAAAAAATAAAGTATAAGGGGTTAACTTGTGACTTTTATCTAACTTATTTATAATAATTATGTCTGTAAGTACTTACGATTTCAAGTCATTAAAATTAAATTTTCCACTATCCGCATTTTAAGTTACTTTTAACCTTTAAATTATATATTTGTTTATTAACTTTATATACTCTCATTACACTTTATCTCCTTCCAAAATGTAATCATGTAAACTTTTATACTACACATAGGTATATTAATTTGTTTACCTACTGAAGATGAAACATTTTTATCCGGGTTTTTTTACCGAAAAAAGTTGTGCACATGGTTTTTTAGAGATAGCAGAACCAATTTTCTGAAAATAATACTATAGTCACATATTTTATCTTCTCAAAAGTCGACTTACAAGTTTTATAAAAAAAAAAAACCTATTTTTAAAAATAATTTAACACATTCTAAAACAAACAAAATATTCTTTTGCGATAAAAAAACAACAATGAAATAAAACATTGCTCATAAATATAAATAGTGTACCGGTTCGTTATCTCGATTATTCATTCGTAAATATCTACCTCGTCCGTTGTTAAAGTACAATATTTATATCAAAATATTTTCGGAGTTAATGTATTGAGTACCTAGTACCTACGAGTATATTATATTGTCTGAAAACATTGTCGCGGTCGATTTTTCTCCTTTAAAAATAACTTTTACGATAATGTTTACGGCTCCAAAAATAATATGATTACGGCTTTTTTGTCCTGTGCACTTGTTTTTACATTTCAACAATATCACTAATACAATCGTAAATATCTTTTAATAAACTGTTTTGAGAAACTATTTATTATACCAAAAACTAAGAATGTTCATCTTAAAATATGTTAATAAAATGAAATAGTTTTTAATAACATCGTCGTAAACGATTGTATGAACCAATATAATACGGTAGTGATTTTCATGTTTATATTTTTACATTAGAATGCTACCGATTGTAGTACATTGGTGTCACTATATGATTGTGAATTTACATTATATTTTATTTGCACATTTATTTAAATAAGTATAAAAAAATATAGTGAAATAGGTAGTCAAAAATAAGATTTACATACTGCATATTTTAATTATTTTACTAATTATATTTTTCTAATTGAGTGGATTCTTGTAGATTATAACTTTAATTAAAATGTACATGTTAAATTATGCTTGTTTTATATATAATTTAAATATAACCCTATACCAGTGTACGACCAATACAAATACTCAGTGACCCACATCATGTACAAATAATAATTATTAATTAATTTCAAGGTTACCTACTATAATAAACACAACATTTATTTTGTTTAAGTCCCTCAATCATTAATTATGATTTATGTAAGTGCATACAATATTAATATTATTATGATTATTGGTTGAATATTATTTAAATGTAATATTTATGTTTTAATATATTATTACTTAACATTTTTTGTTTAAAATATTTATTTTATTTTATTTTTACGCAGTAGTTTTTAATTCTTTGTTATTAAATGAATTATATCTTCTTTCATTTTTGAACCAATTATATTATTTTTAGACAGCAAATGTACGTCTCAATATTGTAACATATAACGATATAAAAATTTAATTCTCGTTAGTTAGGAACTACAAATTGCAAATCATCGGCAAACTAATACAATTTTCTAAATAAATATCCCATACAGTCAATATCAGTATTTTTTTTTATCTCAATAAACTATTAAAAAATACATTTTTAACAGATATTATATAAAAATCAATTAAAATATCTACTGGATAAAACGAATCTGTATTCAAAATTATAATATTTATGTATGAATATTTTTGTTATAAGCAACCAAAGTATCACAAGAAAAATTTTAATAAAACATAGTAATGAAGTAATTTGAACTTGAAATTAAATAAAAAAAATCATCTGACACTGTTTCTTAATTTTTCTTCCGCATAAAATAAAATATGCAAGAAAAAAATGCTGAATGATGTTAAATGATATCAAAAATTCTACTTTATGTAAATAGTTATTGGTGACCATTATAATTTAATTTAGGCTTTAATCATTATTTGGAACAAAGCTGCAAAAAAAGTTTACCTAAAGTATAATAAAATGTACTTGATGATTTTTTAAAAAGAACATAAAAAAAAATCGAAGAAAGAATAATGGGTTAGAGTAATGAATATAAAATTTTCTTAAATTATATATTCAGAAATAAATTAATTTACACTTTTTTTTCATTTTTGTAATTATTATTATTATTATTCCGGAGTATAGCCATAATTATATATACGTAGAAAAAAATAAAATGGTTTAATTCACATTGAAGTACCGAAGTCTGAAGAATACTAACATACAAAACATCTAAAAATGAACTATTAATTTCAAATTCCTCCGTGCATTGAATAAAAATATTATAAGAATTTAGCCGAAAATTAAGCTATACTAAAAGTTTCATAAAAATGTGATTTTAATTAAGCCTTAACAACATGAAATTTGTATATTGATTATAGCGATAATAAATTATTATGTCTAGCTATAAATAATTTATTATTATAAAACAATAATTATAAAATATTGTGTTTTGTTGACTATTATAATTTAAATAAAACTAATATTGACATAATATCATTAACTGGGTAGTATATGGCAACGAGTAAATTTTATTCTTGACTTTGGATAACCCGTTTTAATGAACTTTGCTTGATGGCAGATATAAATCTATTTTTTCCTTCCGTTTCCTCATTATACGTTTATAATTGAAGAGTAAAACTTCGTCAAACTTATATATAAAGTATCCATTTTTTTTTTATGTAGATTTAGTGTATTCGTAGAAAATTCAGAGTTCTTACTTTTCTCAGCTATACATGTTCATAAGCTGTGTAATACTATAATAATAAAATCGAACTAATCGGACAATTCGGATAATCTTATGCAGAAAGAACTAAATATTTATACAGTTCTGAAATAACGAGAACACCATTTTTAGTAGAACGAATGAGGAAAATTCCAAGAATAAATATATTTTCCCATCTAGTTGACAAGAATTTCGAAATTATTTGGTATTAAAAATAAAAGAAGAAAACCACAAAAACATTCACTAGTTTATTTTTATCGTATACACTTATGCGCAGAAAATCAAATGAATTGAGCAATATATAAATATTTAATTTCAAATTTTCCCTTAACTACAGATCTTCAAAATATAAAAACGTAAATTTCCATATTATTAATATGTATTATAACTTATTAACTAAAATAATTTATAAGCAACTAATTAATATGATAAATGATAATATATAGGTACATTTCTCTTAGACTATTCGACATTCATTATTTTAATATGAAATTTCATATTAATTTTGAGCACTGTCATCTGTCATAATTTTAAATAATTTGATAATCAAGTTTATGGTATAAATGATTTAGGTAGCTATGAATGTATACATGCATACATATAAATAAACAGACAATAATATTATACTTTATTATTTTTATTTAAATGCAATTCATTTACGGTTGATTTTTATTTTAAGAATAATCAACAATAAATGTCTTGTCCATCTACTCTTAATTGATTAGTAATATTTGTGTCTATTTTTATACATATTTTTTTTTTTGTAATTGATAAGAAAATATCATTCGGGATCATGATTATACGGAAGTTTAGTTTTTTATATTTCAACCCTATGGAAGGGAGCGAGAATTAATTTTTTTTTTTAACATAATTCTTTATTTAGCAATTTGTTACAAATTTGAACAATACGCTTAATTGATATAATAATAAAAAATAACACGGGAATAACGGAATGAATAGACCTCCCATTTGAGGTACTTCGTCGAGAATTAAATTTGGTAGTAAATAAATGTATTTTTATTCGGTGACTATAAAGTACACGGCATATTAATATTTATGCAAAGCTACCTGCGCATATACCCATCATAATAATATGTCCAACCAACTAAAAACTTCTATCGATTTTTTACAATCAGAAAAAAACCCGATTAGTTACATTTACACTATTATGATATTATATATATATATTATAATACACAAATCACATTCAATTGTTTATACGTAGGTTTTCTCGCACGGCTATATTATAAATGGAGTACGGCCAATCATTGAAAAACGATGATACGGCGAACCGGACTTGAGACCTATTGTCGTATTAACGTTACTAATAGCGGGGTCGCGCGTATGTGTTCGCAGGTGTCCGGAACTGAACGCGTGCATCAGTTCGCAGTTCTGGTGCGACGGCGAGACCCACTGCCCGATGGGCTTCGACGAGGACCCCGTCAACTGCGCGAACCGGAACGGCGTGAACCTCATGTACGTGGGCGTGCTGGGCGGCACGGCGGTAGTGCTGTTCACGGTCACCGTCGTGGCGGCGGTGGTGTGCCTGCGGTGCAAGGCCAACAGGTCGCGGCGGGCCGAAGACGGCCGGCGGCGCGCGTCCCAGAAGGGCTCGTCGGCCGTCGACTCGATGATGTGCGCGGCCGACCGGGTGCACTACGACAAGCGGTTCCTGGAGCAGAACGGCGGCGGCGGCGTGGTCGGCAACTCGCTGGGAAAACGGTATCCGTCGTCTTCTGACGACTTGTACTTGGAGTGCAAGCAGGACAGCATGTGTTGACGCAACGAGCGCGACGACGGCGTCGACGTGGACGGCGGCGGCGAACGCCTTCGAATCGAGACGACCGTCTGAACAGCGCCACACCGGCCAAACCAAGCAGCGGTCGGGTTCGGCACGAAAAAGTCGCGTATCCACCCGAAAGCCTCACGGAACGAGACGGCCGATAACCGTTATGTCGCGTTCCGTTCCGTTTCGTTTTTGACAGTCTTGCGTACAGTAGAAATCGTTTTTAAGAACAAGTCGGCGGACGCGCCGAACGACTATTTTGTCATCGAACGTCTGTTGTAAAACCATCAAACACACTCCCCTCGCAACGTCCCTGTGATAACGATTTCTACTGCGTACAATAATATGGTCGTCGCCGGTCCGTCGGACGCCGTTTACAGCGGTATGATGTTATATAATGTCGTGCGCGATATCGTCGAATAACACGCCCGTCGGTGATAACTTTCATTGTAACTATATATTATTATTATTATTATTATTATTACTACTACTATCTTCGCCGTCGTCATACAGGTATTTACCGACGTTTATACGGTGTATGGAATAATGTTTTAAATAACAAGCCCCCCCCCCCGCTGTATGTAGGTACGCGGCATGCGCTGCATACCGGCGAACCGCAGGAATCCGCCGACTTGTGCGTGTCTGTCCCGCCGCCCCTCGCCGCTCTCGCCGGATTGTTATTGTTTATATTTTTCGCGTTTGCGACGTTCACCTCCACTTGGACGCGCGCGCGTATACAGGGCGTTTCAGAAACGGAGGGCGTATCGAACAAGCGCGCGAATTCGACGTAACAATGTTGTGTTGGGTACATCATAATATTATGATGTACCGAATTGCGCTCGGCGGCGTGTCCGACACTGCGTACGGGCTGGAGGCTACAGGTTCGCGCGGTACGAGTCCGCGAAAGAGGTCGTGACCTGCAGTGGTGCGCGCTTACCGGGGTTAGTGTACGAATTCTACTAAACTGCATAGGTGGGCGGTCGCCGTGTACGACATTTACCGTTCGTATTTTGCACCGGCCAAATTCTTTGATTGCACCACGTGTCAATGAACAGACTTATCGCCGTGCGGGAATCGTGGATAACATAAAAATGTCACGTAAAAAAAATCGTATCAATTTCATCTTTACTCCGTTCGAACAGGATAATAAAATCCGTTTAAATGATCATACACGGTTATGAGAATATAAAATAATACAAATGCTCGAGTACATGAAAAATATTACGAGTGCGTGACCAGAGTGAAAAATATACGATGGCTTGTACACAATCAAATCATTTAAAATAAGTCTAATCAAAATTTCAAATAACTTAAATTAGGAGCTATTCGTCGGTTTCAAACATGAAAATTTAGGTAAATAACATTTAGTTGATCTGTATTTGTTATTAACAGATATCTCTATTCCAAAAATAATATATTGCAATATCGTTTAAGTCATCTGATTTTCTAATACCATAAATATAGTTTTATTATGGTAATAAAAATGAATTTATGATAAATACAGCCTAGGCACTCTGATCTGAAACGTCCTATCGTTAAACGTTACGATGAAATGTAAAAATCTAAGTTATTACTATTATTGCTCGTTTTAAAGACAAAATATAATTAAACTTTTATGACGTTTATAAAAATTGGCAAGTCTTCTTTAGGACCTTGCGGTGTGACAATTTTGAATTTTAATGTTAAGTTTGGTTTTAATATAATTTTATATTTTTAATTCTCGTGTTATTAAGTACGTGGTAAAGTATTACGTTAAAGATATTATGGAATTCCTTACACGAGAAGCGGTAAGAGAATTCTGCCCTTCGTAATAGGTTAACTATACTGTATGTACATTGTACAGTGTATACGGATAATATTTAGTTCTTACCATATATTTAGTAAAGGATATTTTTCCAAGCTTTGGAGGATAAATCCGTTTGAATATTGATAGACATGCCAAAGTATATATTACCTAACCTCGAGCAACAACACAAACTTGCCAAGAATGTAAAATATTGTAAATCCCCTGCCGTATATTTAAATAATAAAGTATATTTTGATACAAAATATTCTAAATAACATGTCTGTTTTGTAAATGATTGTTATTCAAAAACCGTCTAAAAGGCGTTTAGTGACTTTGTTACACAATGTGAATAATTATTTTGAATCAAAAATAACATTAACATTTTTAATAATTACTCTTGAAAAAAATATATATAATTATTTACCGATACCATAAAAAAAGAATGACGATCACCATTGTTACACATTATCTATCTTATATTTAATTTAATTTTCTCAAAAGTTATTTTAATTTAATTTTTTGTTAGTTTCAATACAACATGAAAAATAAATCCCATATATTTAAATGGTTCATTATAATATTATATAACTGTATAATTGCGTGATCTCGTGTATTCTTATAACCTAAAAGTCAAGAGACTCAAAATGACTGAATAATTCATTCATACGTTTATTAATCTATTGAATACTATGAATTTGTTGTTAATAATTGTTACCTATGTTTAAATATTATATTTACAAGTATTACTTCAAGTTATTGCGGAAAAAATAAGCATAACATCTTCAAACAAAAAGGTTGTGTTAGTTGATAGCGAAAATCAGATATTTACTAAAAACAGTTTTATTTTTGTCTAAAATTGTATTAGTAAATATTTTAACAAAAAATAAATAAAAAATTAAAATACGGTTTTTTTTTTAACTTTCCTAAGTCTTAATAACCAAATAAACATTTTCTAATTAGTATTTTAAAATATTTATATAATATCTATTATTAATACTACATAGTACATACAAATACTACATTATAATATACTCGGATATAATTATGAATTTATAAAATATGTACCAATAATATATTATTTTAAATTTCCTGGTGTATTATACAACGTGTATGACTGTATCAATTAAATTTTAAATAATTTTAGAATGTTTTTGGATTTTGTAAAAAAAAATATCAAGTGCTTATAATAAGGTTACAGAGGCTACTAACTATAAAACCCAACGTGTATTCGCTTACCGCTCCTTGTGTTTGCAATAATTATAAGATTAATACAATTTGTTTATACAATATTAAAATATTAAAATTATTATAATAACTACTATCTTCCTAAGTTATTATTTTCGTCAGACTTTCTTAACCTACCTTGTTTAACTGTATAAAGCCATGTTTGTATAATCTTTTGTGCCACTTTGATGTTACCATATTATATTATTATGTAATAGTTATTATATAAAACAATACTATTTTGTTTTTTAAGCTATATATACTCACTTATTATTATTCTCGACCTTTGTAAATACGGACATGTGCTCATTATAAATAAATGGTAAAAATTTAAATGTATTTTGTTTTATTTTACAAAGCCATAGGCTTATTGCAATGAAGAAAACTGTAATCACAAAGAAATGCAATTGGTAATATTAAATACATAATATTGTATTTTATAATATTATACTTATTAGTTATTTCCTTTTGAATGTTAACTAGTCAACGTATAACGAATCTATTGAGTGTGTTAATTATTCTAATACCTATATGATAACAAATCTTACCTATTAAAAAATATGTTGTAAAAACATATTCTGATTTTAATTTTTATCTCAGTAGTCGGATGTAAAAAAGTAGTTTTATTAAAATAAATAAAATATTATATCATATTATTTGTTTTTCAACATTAGTATTGAGAAAATGATATTCTCAAATTCTAAGAAAATCGCCGACCAAAGTAGCTAACTTAATATTTCATAATTTAAAGCCCATTATATATTATCTTACCGGAATAAATATGTATTATTCACTAGCCCCCAGCAAAGAGGTTCCGGTTGCCTTTACAAGGCACATTATTGAAATCTACGGTTTGAAAAAAAAATGTCTTTAGTATAAAGTAAATAAATTATAAGAATCCAATTCATTAATTGTTTATAAAACAAAAATTTAATACAAATATTACATATATAATTATAATTTTTTAAATCACTTACGTAAACATTACCCAACTGCCGTTATGAAAATGTATCTCATATTATAAAATATAAATAATATTACACTAAAACTAAAACTAGTCACAGTGGTGGTGATTGGATCGAAGAAAGTAAACCAAGCTATCTACTCCATCATGTAAATAAACACAATAATAAGAGGTAAATATTTTTATTATTTGTATGTATTAGTTATAAAGGTTTTATTTTATTTTATGTAAGGATTAATACCTTTTGAGTGTTTTAAGGATATACGATGACTGCATATTGCATATATTGTTTTTGTCTTACAAATGTATTCAACATAAAAACATTACATTCAGTAAAATCCATTTTTTATATTGTTAATTTTAATATTACCAAAATTTACATATTATCAGATTCAAAATTAAAATTATAAGATGTGAATTCTAAGTCAAGTTATTTATATTTTAATTTTAATTAAGTTATTTAAGTAATTAAATAAAATATAAAAATTGTAAAAATGCTTAAAACTCGCTTTAAAATGTAAATAACAAAAGACTAATGCGAGAACACAAATAATATTCTTACCTTAAATTTGATGATAAATCAATTTACTATGATAAGAAAACTATCAAAATAAAATTGATTCTGCTGAACAAAAATTGGTTACATGTTCTACGTTTATAAAACGGAGACACTCAGGCATCACGTCCTTTTCTTGAAAAAGTTAAAATAATTTACCACCGTAAAAAAGAACATTAATGATTTTCAGTTATATAAGATATAAACTAGTTTTTAGTTTTAATAACTTATTAAAATTGATTTAATATTTACGTTTACGTAAAATGCCTATTACCCATATATTTTATAAATTTGAAATCTAAGTTACTTGTAAGTTTAAAAATCAAACACAAACGATTCTAGACCTTTTGATGATAACAACCGACTCTAATAATATTGTGTAACTATTAACTACTGAATTGCTCAAAATATTGCATTATTGTAGCTTTTCTAAGATGCAAGCGGTATTAATTTTGGAATTGGGTGTCTAAACACCCTAGCACTGCTTCAGGTATTGAAACCCACGTTACAGTTCGTGGCTATAATCGTCACCTGTCAATTTACAAACTCATCTGTATCCGTTCAATTATGATATATCTAACTGCCGTGAAAAAAATAAATTATAAAGAGTCACACATCAAATTATATATCTACCGATATCGTTTTTGACGAGTATTTGTTGCACCTTAAGGCGACAAATACTGTGCACGTTTATTACACACATCATAAAATTATAAACATATTACGTTATTTTACAATATATACAATAAAGTGCGTGACGATAATTATTATTATATCATGACAACATACAAATGGATAGCATCCGTGCCGGAGACCTTTGCCGTTGTTGTTCCAGTCCAATACGCGTAGTATAATATTCGGCGACGGCGGCGGTTAATTTCGATGCGTTTTACGGGCCGGTGAACATAGCGCCTCTTGTCGCTTCCCCCCCCCCCCCCCCGTCCCATGGCACTGCGTGATAATTATAAGTTTTCTGCCGCCGACGCCACCGTCAGCTCATTCTATCCGTTGTCTTTTATCCTTGCTCAATATACTAATTGCTAAACCGAGTATACACACTGCAGTTAGGTATAATATACGTAGGCATGTTGGCAAGCAGGAAGGCAGGTTAGGCGTGTATAATACTCGTGTACGTACTCCTCGTTGTTTTGGATTCCCGCGAGAGAGGCTAACGACGAAGAAGAGTACATATAGTAATATATATATATATATATATATATTATTATTATTATATTGTGCTCGTGCGATTATCATAAATCCATCCCTACACGTAGCGCCGGGTATGATGCTGCAAAGGGTCCGGTCAGAGTCGAGAGAAGAGGATGTGTACGGGTAGAGGGTTAGAATAGTAGTATAGTGGCTAAACAATCGTCGTTGTTGTCGTAGTATTAGTGTAGTAGTAGTAGCAGTAGTAGTAGTAGTAGTAGTAGTAATAGTAGGTCTCCCGCGGGGCTTTCGGGTGCCAAAATATTCTCTCTTTCTCTCTCCCTGCCATTCAACTCCTACACCGCCGTTTAAAAGGCCAGCTGCTGCTTCGGATTTGCCTTTTTTCTTTCTTTCATTTCATCTATATATACGTTTCCATTTCGTTTCGTCGTTCGACATGTTCACCACGTAATTTCCCGTCCCCCGGTGGTCAAGCCTCGCTTGTTATAGAATCTCAAAACTAGGTAAACCTAATATAATATTCTCAAACAAGTAAACAGCCTACAACAAAAGTCATCAAAATAAAAATTACTATGTCACTGTTTGTTTGCATTTTACTTTTAAGGTAACATTATGTATTGTATTCCTTAAACATCCTTAGATTCTTATTTACACATCAGTATGAAACCGTTTTAAGAAACATTTATGTATAAAAGAAAATCAGTTACCAAAATCTACTCAAAGTAAGTTTAGCATCTTAAAGTGACTGCCGCTGACGTTTTAGGTTTGCATGCTTTTTATTACGCGTGTGTGTGCATTTATGTTACTGTCAAAGTAGAATTACCACGCGCTGATTCCAATTTTTTTACGGTTCAAGTAAACAATTTAACACACCACCTGGAAATCACACCGCAAACAACAATCAATTGTAGCGTGTTGGAAAACATTTAATTGAACGAACAAATAAAATAAATTCATTATCTATTAATACCTGCATATTATAGGTATAACTTTGGTGCACAAAATGTTTCTGTCGCCGTAAAGCGCCCATTTTGATTTTAGACAATTTTATATAGTTATAGATTATATAGATAAAGTAAAGTGATCGTGCCTCTGCATCGGAAATTTTTCTGTTAAAATTATATGACCTCAGTAGTTTCCATATAAAATAAATGTAATGAATTACTTTTATTTTATTCGTCTTCTATAAAATATTGGAATATCTAGTATAGTTAAGTAATTATAATTATTTAAGTTATTCCATTATCTTAAAATTAGAAAACTACAATGTACTTAAATGTTTAAATAATAAAAAGTAAAATACAATTTAAAGTTTTAGAATTATATTTTAAAATTAAATGATATCTTTAGTTTAAAAGTCAGTGCATTTAATTTTAAATTTAACAATTTAATTTTTAAGAATCAAATTATGATTTCATTACTTACTATTTGAACATATATATAAACAAGGTGTCCCACAAGAGTTAACTTATTTAAAATAGTGATGCAATAGAGTTTATATTACTTATACTGCTTTAAAATATTATATTATCGTGGGACATCCAGTATACATTTATTCAGCATAGTCCTGGTTTCGAAGTGGTGGTTAGGGGATTATTTTCCTACCAGCTACCCTTGGTTAGTATATAATGGTTATTATTATGATATATATTTTAATTCTTTGAGTTTTTATACACATACATATTATTATATAATATTTTTCACAATATTATAATAAGTATACGAGTATAGGTACAAATATAAATTTCTAATTTGATCATATTTTAACAATGACTATCAGAATATCAACTGGTTATTTATATACATACATGGTATTATTCTATTATGGTGTATTCGTTTTATGCAATTTTTATATTAATTTTTAGAAAATTATAAATGTTAACGTTGATAAAATTAAAAAATCGTGTTATTATACGACCTGCTTTTTAAATTTGAATTATATATGTTTAAAATGCTCCTGTAATCAACTTATTGTTTTCATGTGATACTACAATTTTTTTTAATAGGTTTTTTCAATTATTGAATATTTTTTGATATTCAATTTGTTAATTAGGTAATTTATATTTAATTGAAATTCAAATATTTGCAACCTTACAAGCTACAAAATTTAATAAAATAAATACAAAATTAAATGTGTAAAAATTACTTAGGATAATAGATATTATTACAGTCAATAATTTATATTTTAAAAATTGTTCTTGAATACAATATTACTTAACGTATAGGTACGTTATGCTATACAAGTTACAACACGTTAATTTAAAATATAAATACAAAATGGACGCGATAATTTAGTATTAATGATATAGTATATAATCACATCCAAAAACAAATTATAAAATTGAATTTCATTTTTAATAGGGTGTTAGAACGATTTCACAAATTGGATCATAATAAAAAAAACTGAGCTCAATTAGATGATTACAGAAAATGATACACTATATAAATACATTTATAAAACATATGGTTTTTTTATTTTATCGACATTTGATTTTTTTGTTCCACAACAATTTAAAAAAAATGAGCAAGCGAGTACCGTTCTTCTGTAGAAAAGTTGTCGAGCGGATCACTGTTAAATGTTAATGGATGTTTTAAAATTGGATTCAAAAATATTTCATAATATTATACGAAAAACAATTCTGATTGGAGACGGTCTATTAGCCTATGCCATATATCACAATTCATTAAGCATATTTCATGATACGTTTTTTGATATACCTATTAGTTATATATTTCATTTTCAGTGGGTAATTTTTTTTTCCAAAAACATAACATTTATTATATTATTAGCATTTAATTATTATAATAATAAATATTTATATCATTATATTATATTATTATTTATCAGTTATCATTAACTTTTGAGGCAATACCACCTTACCAGAAAACAGGGTGAATAGGTCGAATAGTATCATAGGTATATATTTTACCTTGGCAATCGAATTTAAATGTTTCAAAAACTAACTTAACTAAACAGGTAAAATAAAAAATGTAGCTAATATAATACATATTATAACTTATATTACAAAATAGGTACATGAGATTTTGAAATAATTATAATTTATTGTACTGGATTAAAATTTATTAACATCTTTTATATCTTTAATTTATTTTTACCTCTGTACCAATAACATATCATACATCTTTACCATCTTAAATTAATATAAATGGTTTTCATGTTTATACCTACTGTAATAAATGTTTTTGTTAATTATTAGAGAATATGACGCCTAAAATGTGGCTTTGGTCCATACATTTGATATTTTTAAACATCATTTTCTCAGCTATTAGGCTTAAAAAATAATGTTTACAACTTACAATTTCCTGACTTTTTGAACTTAATCTCTTTTCTGGCAGACAAGCGCTCATCATATATTAAATGCATTTTATACAAAAAAAATTTTAATTCAATAAAATAATACGCATTGTATATTATACTTTTAATATACTCTTATATTAAACATTGATTCAACTGACTGGTAGTTGCTCATTATGATAATCATATTTATATGTCTTCTAGATAATTTTCTAATTTTTAGCCTAATTGTTATACAATTTTAGTAGAGTTAATAAATTGAAATTTAATTAAAAATTTACTAATCTGTTTTTTGTGTAATATACGTATTTAAGATACATTAAAATTTTAAAATACTAGGTATTTAAAATTAAAAATTTTAACTACTACGACCATATATTTTTTTTTAATTAAATAAATGAATAGAAAGCAAAAAAATTTAATTAATTCCATATTATAATGGTTATAAAATTCTAAAATCCCCTCCCATCATATTCTTACAAATTCATTATTCAGTTTTGGCCTTTGCATCGTTGTTCACATAAAACCTGCTGTATTATTAAATGATAATATAATATATTAAATATTATATTAATATAGTTTAAACAACACAAAATAGAACAAGATCTAATTGATTTATCAGTATAATCGACATTAACATTGTCCACATGAGATTGCGGTGGCGTTCATGTGGTCAAGACATTATAGTATTATAGTTGTATACAATGACCGGTCAATGTAAACAATTGCTAGTATAACTTTTTACTTCGGTGAAGTTCGGGGGCCACTAAATACAATGACAGCACTTTTATACATTTACCGGAAAGCATAATTATTTGATTTAACTACGTCTTTAACTATAGCATATCTATTATAAAAAAATTAGTTATAATTAATACTATGTCTAAGAAGTTTTTAAAGTAAAAAAACCGATGGCCAATACATTTATAATTGAAATCATTTATAATAATAAAACTTGATAAGATTTTTATTTAATATAAAGAAATATAATTAAGTGTCTAATCATAATATAATAGATTCAATTCAGGAAGAATGATAAAATAATTCATAGTTCTCTATTTTAAAAAAATACAATTTTATTTTAAAACTATTAAATGCATGTATACTAAAAAACAATATCCATGTATATTTATTTATGTGTCTCATACTCTCATTATATTATTAATCCATAAAATAATATGTTCTACCTTTCTGTTAATAATAAAATAAATACATTTTAGATTTCTGAGTGGAGCAATATTGGATTTAATATGTTGTATTTTTTTTTCTAATTGTCATCGCCTATTAGGGCAGTAAAAATACTCAAAAAT
The DNA here is from genome assembly GCA_036289425.1 of Rhopalosiphum nymphaeae. Classification (NCBI taxonomy): domain Eukaryota; kingdom Metazoa; phylum Arthropoda; class Insecta; order Hemiptera; family Aphididae; genus Rhopalosiphum; species Rhopalosiphum nymphaeae. The sequence goes on along the minus strand of JAZAQC010000021.1, from coordinate 4,195,398 downwards.
CGGGGCGATTACCAGTAGAAAATAAGATTTAATTATTTTAGTTCATACTTTAAAGGACAAAAGTAAAAAATTCCCACTACTATTTTTGCAATCGAGAAAAACAAAAAGAAAATTAAAGAAAATCGTACATTTTCACGCAAATATCATTTTTGAAAAATTTCTTTTTGATGTAATTTTAAAATTAGATACTCAAAATTTCACCAAAAGTTAATATCATCATCTTCAAATAAAAATAAACATAAACATTTTAAAAATATTTTGACTATTTTTGAGCTATTTATAACTTTATAAGCATGAGCAATTTCCAATTTTTTTTTGTTCTTTAAATAATATCGAGTAAGATTTATTGTAGATATACTTGAAGATTATATAAAATGATATGCTATTAATACTTATAATATAATAAATGCAATATTTTCAAAAATAATTTTATCAATCTATTGTAATACTTTTTTTTTCTTTTTTTATTTGTAATAAACAATCTATACCTTAGGACACAATAGGTTTATATGGTTAAAGTAGTATACATATAAATTAATATTATTAATCATACACACAAATTTTTAATAAAATTAAATATTTACAGGCGAAACTTGATGTGAAATGTCATCCACTAATGACACTTGTCGTAATACTAAAAATAAAATGTAACACACTCATAATAGTGACCCACTCGACACATAATGTACAACAGAACGTACTCATTTACTTACCTTTTAATTATGTATAATTGTAACAGGGTTGTTATAGTTATCGAAGGTCTTAAATTATTAAACACTATTAGTTATACTCAGGACAGAGATTCTGATGCAATTTCATTAAATTTTTTCTTTGATGTTGTAAAATTTAACTTAGTAAGTGAAAATTTTCTTTTAGGTAAGGAATATATTTTTATACGTATTTGTATACCTACTGCATTTTTAGTATTTGTAAGGTCATCAAATTCTTGGTCCTATAAATTATATTATTGAAGTTGATGAAAAAAATATATTAATCATATATATATATATATATATATATATATATATATATATGCTACATTACCAATATTTAAAAATGTATTAAATTGTACTTTAAATTATTTTAAAACAAATTTGCTTACACGATCACTACAACAATAAAAATAATTATTTATCGATTGAAAACAAAATAAGGTTTAGAACAATACAAATGTTTAACATTAAACGTTTCCTTGTTATAAAGAAGCTGCGGCTTCTTCGTATTTCGTGATGTATACGCGTTTGTATAAGTGAATTGAATAAAAACATATACGAAGACAGTATCGACAGTCATTATATTTGTTAATATAGAATACCCTCTGCACGATGAACCTAAAATGATTAACGTAAAGTATCTAGCTAGTGAGTACTGAATACTATCGTTAAATGATATCAATTTGGAAAATTGCCTAAAGGCGAAAAACTGAAATGAGTAATAAAACAAATATAAGTTATTCGTATTATTTTTGAACAAAATGCCATCAATAAATAATGTTTCTAAGACTTGTGTTCTGTGCAAATAGAGTAAATTATCAAATAATCGAAAATAGTAGGTAGTTTATTTAGTAGTAATACCTCCCCTTCTGTATAGTAGTAGTGTGTACAATATATAGTATGTACTATATATACTATATATAGATACCGATAATAATGATGATGATGACGATGGATAATGATAATGGCGATGAAAATATATAAATAAATTATAATAGCTCACTATTAATATTATAATATATATTTTTTTCGCTTATAAAATATCACGTAGATATATAGTTTATTTTTCCAGTTTATTGCATTATTTTAATTTTGCAGATGCATCGTTTTCAAAGACATACTTAAATAATCGGTGATTAAATCTTTTTAAAAAAAGGTTTCGCCACTCACTGGCAATTCATTATACACTACATGCACTATATAATAGGTAACGTTATTGAACATTTTGTTCTTGTCGTAGGCTCGTTGAAATTCTATAGACTCCTGTAAACTATCAGTTGATTGCCACTTTATCCAATTTTAACGCATTTTAATCAAGAAGATGAGTAAGAACTTTGTTAAATAAGTTCTAAATATTCTATAACAGTATAAGCTAACTTGTGATAAATTGATACAATCGATTAAGAAAAATTAAACAGGAAATTAATTAAGTTACGAATTAAACTTGATTATCGAACCAAATATTCACAAATCCACTTTTTTTTTATTTTCATTTAAAAACTGATTATAAACTTTAAATTTAATAGGTAATTTATTTTATATAATACAACAATATCTATACATGGAAAGTTTATTTATGATATCACAGTGATAAAAATAAACAAAAACTCATTTTGTAGTATATATTATTACTAATTTAATGTTTACAGAAACTTATCAAATCAATTTGCGATGAATAATCTAAAATGTGTTATACCTTGAAATCTGGAAATTCCCAAGGTAAAAACGCGAATGTTTTTTTTTTCATGAAACATAAAGAAAATACAACCAGCAAGTGTTTTTGGTTGGTAAAACGTGGTCCCGTGAGATTCAAAAACCAATCGGAAAGGTAAACGACGATTTGGAAATCGGTTGAAATGTTTCCGATTGAAACTAAATCAATATTACGAGGACGTTCTGTGGTCCTATTTCTTTTAGCGTGTATAGAATTCAACACGTTCTCATCCCTTAGGCAAAAACACAACTTTTATTCATCAACAAATATCGTATTTTTTTCTTCTAAAAATAATTAATTCAATTTGACTAATACCGTCAGTACTCAGTAGGTTTATTATACTTTATAATCACTAATCACCAACCACTGGTTACTAGCTAAGGTTTGTTTGAAGAAAAAGGACAAAAACTTACTATATGAAACGATGCTAAACAAAAGAAGACCGCGTTATACAAAGTAATCGTAAGTAATTCTACTAACAACAAACAAATTATAGTATTGTTATTGTTATTAAATACTATCATAAACCTTATCATCTCCGTAACATCATTTTCATATCAAAGCGTTCGGTAGACGGGTTGCAGAATATTGATGAAATTATAACTACGCCTTGAACAGTGGCGGTCAAATGATTTTGTTATTGTGGGAAGGGGGGTGATTTTTTAATATGCACTACTGTTAAATCATTAAAATATAATTTATGGTTATGCACTGAATATTTATGCCTATTATCAATTTTTTAAATTAAGGTAAATTAGTACTTCATTTATAACAATTGAAAAGTGTGTTGTTAATTCACGATCATCGAGCGGGGTAATTCCCCTATATTTTGTATAAGCAACTAAATATTAATAATAATAACTGCCTTATTCTTATTTCCTAGAATTAATCTAGAATCTAGATGATAATAATAATATACGCTCATAGGCGTTGTTTTGAATAAAAAATAAAACAAAATTTAATACAATAACATTATAGTACAATATACATACATTTAATTGTTATAAATATTAAAGAAAAAAAGTAATTTATTAGTGACTTCATTCAATAAATTTATTATAATAATTTTTCCCGCTCATCCCTCCTCCGTTTGACCGCCACTGGCATTGAACCTAGGTATTAAATCATATAATTAAAATATACATAGTTGTTCTTTTATCGAACAACACTCATTATTTCAAAATATATTTATATTTTTATATTATTATTATCTATTAATATTAATACATTTTTTATAAAAATTTCAATTTAAATAAAATAGCATTTTTTACAACTAGCTTTTTACTTTTTTAAATGACAACATACATTTTTAATTTCATATTCCAAAATAGAATATTTTGAAATATTTTAATACATAGAAATTTTTGTTTTTTTTATTCAATAATTATACAGTATAAACGTAGACCAATGGGTGAAGGAATGAATATTAAATTTAATCTTACGATATAAAATGTATATGTTTTGGTCATTCCACTATGTCAATATGTTATAAAAGCCACATTTAATACAAGTGAATTGATATTATTTGAGTCTGTTACGTTATATGCAGCTCAGAATTTCAGATCACCATTATTGTTATGATTTACGATTATTATCGTTCTTAAATTTGAACGATAAAAAATTATATTTACATTAATGAAAGTAATTTTAAACTTTACTCGTCTGTTTTAGTCTATATATATATATATATATATATACGTTTTATGTCATCACATAAATGTTTCTAAAAATTCATTATTTTTTGAAATAATAATAATTCAATGATAAAAGAATCATCCTGTATATATATAATATTAATGATACGTAGATACAAATACAAAATTTATTTTAATAATCGTTTAGAGTTCAAATTTCCACAAAATTATGAAAATGTACAAATAACTTTATAGTTCAAAATGTATAAAATATTAAATTTTTATATAGCTAAGATTAGCTATTTTATTTTATTTTTCAATAATATATTACTCGTTACTTCATGAATAATTTATACTAAAACTATAACATCTATAACAAATATTTAAGCACAATACTTTTAAAAGATATTTAAGTTAAAATTAAGTTAAATAGATATTTAAATAAAAATTAACAATTTTATTTTTTTTCCAATTTTAAATATTATTCGTGAGTACTTTTAACGTAAATTATTATATTTTATACATACAATATATTCAGATGCATTGTCAAAATTTAATTCAACCTATCGTATAAGTGTATAACTATAATATTAAAATTTAAAATAAATAACTTTATCAATATTGATATATCAAAATATAAAAGTACTTACTTAGTAATATAAACTATCTATCTTTGCTCAGAATCATTTTTCGTATCCATTTATAATAAAATGAATTCCAATTCAGCATTCTAATTAATCCGTTAAAATGACCTAATGACAAACCACACTCGATACTTATACTGTATAGAAGCTACTTAATTTTTTTTATGAAATTTAAGTAACAATAATTATTCTCCAAGTAACATACATTTTAACATTTATACACTAAATGAGTCATTGTTAATAAGCTATATAATTTATTTTTAAACTATTATACATTTATAGCATTTAAGTTAGTTGTGGTAAAAATATAAATATTTCACAATATTAATTGAACATTAATTAATTATTAATCATTAACAATTAATAAAACTAGTTTAAACTTGCTACCAGAAATCATCTTAATTTTTGAGAATTTTTACTGTCCCAAAAGATGATGATGGACAGAAAAAATACACACTTGACGCATCATTGTAAAATCAATACATTCATTGTTCGGCTCAGAATCTAAAAAAATAACTTATTAATGTCGTAACAAAAATTGTAGATTTCAATGTTTACATTTAAAAAAAAATTAACCATTCAAAATTAAAATTAAATGTTTTAATATGATTCCCGTGAAATATATTAGCATAATACTGTTAAGCTCATTGTATTTTAAAATAAAATGTATGTATCCAGCCATATTCTTAAAAACTAATTTACCTTGTCAATAAACTACAACGAATCGTTAGTTTCAGTTAAATTAAAATATTTTCTTGACATAGGTACTTGTCATATACAAAATATGTTAAATTAATAAAAATTCAACGTTCCTCGTCCAGCACAATGATATATACATACTCGATATTAGATTTTTAAGTACACGCATAATGGATCACAATCGTATATAATAATATCTCTATTAAAATGTCCACTAACCTACGTCTATACAAAATGCCGTAGTATAAATATTTCATTCAACGTTTTACTGTTTCAATCGATGTTATCATTAAATACCATGTAAACCCTGCTCACCTAAATTGCTTCTGTCCTGCTGTCTTGCAGCGTTCTGATCAATAATATTATCTTTAGCACTATTAGTATCACGCTGCCGTCGATATTATTGTTGGTAAAGATTTAATACTCTCCACATTTTTCTAACCCATTCATCATTTTTCTGAGCGCTTTGTTATGGGGTGGATAATTTTAAATTGGTGATTTTTTTCGCATCACTACAATATCAATAACCCAACAAAAACTTTTCTATTCGTTGGTAAGTAGATTGCTATATATATATATATATATATATATAAATTAAAATGTCAATACTCAATATGTTTATTTTATATTGTCGTTGAACATAGAAAATAATAATACTAAAATAATATGGCACTGTTTAACTCGGGCGGATGATGGGAGGACACAGAAGATATCTCAACTTAATTATCAGATATTAATTAATAGTATGTCCCTCCTTTTTTTAAATTAATACTTATAGCACTTTGTTTATTTCACAAAACCACAAAGTTAATAAAATATTTTAATTTTTATATAATGTATATGCATTGATAACAGAGTGATAAATTTATAGTTATATGTAATAATTACATTCAATAAAAAATATTCTCATTTATAGCTTTTATTAAATAAAGACGTATACTAAAAAATGTCTTATTTTGTTAATTTTGTTGAAAGATTAGTCATTTCCAATGACATCAGCTTATTAACTCTTACATGTTTCTTGTTATAATAAGAAGTCAGTACTCGTTTTAGATATTTAAATAAACAAATATGTAGGTATATAAACACATCGAATATACTATGAATAACAAATTTAACTGAAATACTTAAAACTATATTTTATCATTAATTCATTCAAAATATAAAAAGTATTAGTATTGCCTCAATTGCCTGCAAACGTATACCACTTATAAGCATTCGTATTAACAAACTTGAAACTTTTAAAGTATTTATCATAAGTTATAAAATATTTTTTTGGTTTATGGTAAAATGTTTTAGAGCGTAATAAGACGAAGCTTTCCACAGTTATATTATTATAATATATATCTATATTAATTAGTTAGGGATGAATATATTTTTTTATTTCACCAGAGTACCAGCTATATTATTTTTTTTTTAAGTCAAGTACTGATAATATATACCGTGTAATTTAATAACAAATGTTTATAAATTAAAATAATTAATATATTCATTAGGTAAATCGTATAGTCGGAAACCTAACTTGGTAATTATGCTGGCAATAATAATAATACACCACGACAAAATGTCCTTATAGCGTGTATCATAACGAAGTAATAATCTACAAATTAAAATAAGAAGAAGACGAACGGAAACAAACAATACGTCACAATATATATTAATAATTATTAAGACATTGTTAATTACAATTTATATTTGTTTAAAATTACTAGGACAATTTACAAATCAACGTTCGCATACATTGGATACATTAAAATGGTTGATTGAATAGATGTAACCTTGTATATTATATATTTAAATACATAATATGAAGCCCATTAGATGCAATCGAATTTTTTTTATAATATACCGTTATTTACAAAATTGAGATTATCAGTAAAAATCTTAAGTGTTTTATTCAATTACAAATATATACAGAAAAATGTAAAATTCGTAAAACTTTTGTACAACATTTTTTTCAAACTCTATATCTATTTAGTATTAATACCTAACACGCTATGACGAAAGTTACATATATTTACTATCGTTCAAGATATACGAGTAACTAATGAACAGTATTCAGTAGCTTATTAAAAAATATGTTACATAGCTGGTATCACTATACTTACCAGCGTCCAGCACACTATCTGAATCGTACATCCTGCAATTTTAATTAAATTCGATAGTTATTATGCTGATACGAAAACCCTAACAGTTGGTTCATGTTTTTCTATAATATTTCAAATTTCCTATTCACGCCATATTTATGTTTAAAACGTGACTTTGATTAATCAAATGTCGCAATTAAATATAAAATGTACTACGATGAGAAACAATAATAACTAGTAGATATAATAGTATACCATATTACCATTTACCATAATTTAGTCCTATTGCACCACAGCCACAAACGACCTAAATATTATATTATACGTGACCAGGTGTCCAGGTTTTAGTAAGAATTACGTATTTGTATTACCTATTATTGCTTATGCATGATTTTATTTTTTTGCTTAACTACTGAATTACAAATTACAATATGATATTATTAAAATATATACATGATGTCCCGTAAGGATTTAAAAATTAAAAAATATATTTTTTTTTATTTAATTATTTAAAAAAAAATTGAAGATAGTCATTTTGTAGAGTTCATTTTTCTGAAAATATTGACGTTTCGACATTAAAATTAAAAAATTAAAAAATTTCATTAGTTTCCTGATTTTTAATATTTTATCTAGTTTCGAAAATAACTGCGAATTATTTAATTCGATCTATCATTGTATCAAACATATAGCCCGCGTGTTTTCAGTGTAATTCACAGTTATTTTTGAAACTAGAAAAAATATTGAAAATCAGAAGATTAATGAAAATAAAATAAAATGTTGAAACGTCAATATTTTCAGAAAAATTAACTCTACAAAATTGCTATCTTCGATTTTTTTGAAAATAAATAAATAAAAAATATATTTTTTATCAAAACATTAATATAAATTAAAACATGAAATATTTGTAGTTCTTGTCCTTGTGAAATTTATTTAAAAAAATCAAAATTATGATATCTCTATTATTTCAGGAAATATCGCAATGAGTAAATCCTCACAGGACACCCTATATATATATTATGTATAACCTTCACTGTAAAAAGAAGATGAAAAGACATTAGATATTGTCGCCTTATATAGGTTTAGCGATTACTAACTGTGTTTAGTGTGTACAGTATCTACACATTTTGCGTAAAATGTATTTACTATGTAAAAAAACTTTTAATCTCACGATTTTTTATAATGACTTTGTTCATTAACTGAAAAAATACTTTAAGTTATATTAGAACATGATTTAGTAAAATTAAAAAAATGCCATTCCTAATCTATCAATTTATTATTTACTTAAATTGATACATAAAATACATAGGTGTAGTTTTTACATTGAATATTTTCCTTTTTAATTTATTAGTTACACAAATATTTTTACTTCTCTAGTAAAATTCAATATTTTTCTATAATACTATCTTAAATTAATAAACAATAAACAGATACATCTGAAAAAGATTATGATACCTAATTTTTTTAATTGAGCATGTACCTATAAAATGAAGCTGTTTCGGAATATCAATATTTATAATTAGAGCATTTTATAGAAAAATATAATAATTCAATATATTGATTGAGTTACCTATAACCTATTCTATTTTCATAATAAAGTAGTTCTTTTACGATATATGACATACATAACATAAAGTAATCAATAATTTTAGATTGTTTAACAAACTACCTATAGAATACATTATTATTTAAGAATACATTCACATTTTGTTTACAATGATCAAATACACCACAATCTTTTGAAATCTTCTAACAAATATTTACGTTCTTTTCACAATAAATAAAGTATAATAAATCGTGGTTTTTCTAATTTTAAGATTCCGCACAACTTTTTGATGGTCTAAGTTCAGGATAATATTCAAAAGATTCAAAAGGTCTAAAAGGAATAAACAAACTTTTTTCTTTTTCTATAAGTTTTGATAATTTTAACCTTTATTTTTCGTCGTCAGCGGTGATATTATGTGGTACCTTCAAAACTATCTTATTTAAAAAAAAAGTTACTAGAATTGGTACTTTTAAACTTATTTTTAATGTTTAAAACATTTAAACTACTATGACTTCCCAGTTCCCGTTAATATTAGTTCTGATCTAGAAATAACTAATATATATATATTTTTTAATCTTCAAACAAACCTAACCAATATTTCAATGGAAGACAAACACTAAATTTAACTTAATTATTTGCCGGGTATGTAATATTTTTAAAATGCCAACCTGAATTTAATAACACTTATAGTTATATACCTGATAAATATCCTTTCAGCGTGATGGTTAATCCGAGATCGTGACTACTATCTACTTCTATTCCATTTATTTTTATAATCGTATTTATTCGAAAAGATATGAGAAACTATTATTATAAAGTTTTACCTTTCAGCGTCTGATATTTTTCCTTCTAAAAATATAATACTATCGTGTAGCTACAGATAAAGATCCATTTGCTAAATTGATATAGGTACGTATTTCTTTATTATTATTAAATGATATTGTATACAAAGTATATGAATTATATTCAATTTTCTTAAATTTAGAGTTGGCTTCGTGCCATGAACTAATATCACTCATAGTTTTAAAAATGTGTAAATAAATATTAAACTAAATAGGTACATACATATAAAAGTATCTAGTAGAATTGAAAAAAATGTGAGTATTATTAAAAATATTTTTGGAAACAAAAAAAAATATTTTACGTAAAATGTGTTCACGGACTCACGATAATCGTTGAATGTATAAGCAGACAATCATAATTGCTTCCTTAAACTTATTTCATTTCCGTGTAAAAATATACTCAGAAACTCCAACAAAATATTAGTTACTACTTATTAAATTAGCTATTTGTCTGTTTTAATGTTTTATAGCTTATCGTTTTCTTATATTATATTATTTACAATGTAAGAGCTTACTTATGCTATTTTAGTTTGTTATTATAGTGGAAATACTTTTGAGGTGTATTTGTTATTAACAATAATATTGTTATTTTTTCTATAGATAGTTTAAACTATCTACAATAAAATATATCATCGGTTTTCTTGCAGAGATACTATACTTATAAAAACTAAAGATGTAATACTATTATAAGTTCTTAACATTTGCATTTGTTTTATTTACTTTAGGCACTTACGATGTAGCGTAGGTATATATTGAATGAAATACCACACAGTATTATGAGATCAGACACATGAAACGAATATGGTTTTTGAATAAAAATAACTTAGAAAGTATTTGGTTTAAATTAATTTTCTTTTTTTCTTACAAAAACGAAGCAGATCATATGAAATATTTTTTTAAAACAAATGCAGCATAATATCCTGCATTATTCTGTAGTATCTGCCGTGGAATTTAGTTAACTCTATTGTTTTCAACGACTTTCTACAAAATGTTGTAGAAAGTTCACGACTTGTAGGCGTAGACAAATAATTTTACATATCTCCGTAAAAAAGTTTAAGGGAGCGAGATGGACAGTAAAATAACCAATTTAGAAATAATGCCTCATGGTGAACGTATTAGTGTACTATCTCCGATTCCGTGACAGCGGTTAATTATTGTTATTAAGAATCGAACAACGAGTATCGAAGTAATAGCAAATTGAAAACCACTTGTTTCCGTGGCGGACAGTGTATAATATTATATTATTATATTAGTCCATCTATCTACCACATTAATATACTAAATTTAAAATCAATACTATAAATAGTATTTTGATTACCTTGTTTTGAAGCTAAATTAGCTAATATACGTAAACATCAATTGTTTATCTCTGCTCAATAACGTCTTATATTCACATGTATAATAAATATAACTTACATTTTTATCTGTCTTAAATTTCAAATATTTTGAAACAAGAACAAAAATTCAACGCTATAAAACGATTAATGTTTTCTTCTGACTTCTAAATAAATTTGGTAATATATAAGTGAATATATACTTCGTTATTATTTATTTACCCTTTCAAAACTATGCCTACTGCTAACGTTATGGTACGTAAATTCGTTACTATAGTATATGTTATATGCATGTGTGTAAGACAAAGATAACATAATATTATACAGGTTTTGCGTTCGATTAAGATTAGGAGTTAGGACATTATATAGGTGATAGTTTGAATATGAAATATGAGTTTGAAAAGATTATAAACGGCGTTAATAGTGAATTTAGATAGTGATTTTACGAACTATTGTACTGAGAAAATCGATAACTTGAAACCAAGCCCAGAGGGACAAAAGAGATAGAATTCTAGTAATCGGAAAATCACGAATAACATATATTATATTTAGGGTATACCTATCGTATATACTTGGTGTATAAAAAATTACTAAGCGGACTTTTTTTTTAGTATGTGAAAAAGGCTTCAACAACACCGAATTTTAGCCTACATTTAATTAAAATTTAAAGAAAAGGTTTAAAATCTAGTACAAATATTGATACATTGTTTACAGTGAATCACTTAGGTTTATATCGTAGTAAAATATACTGATTTCAATTATGCTCTCATTTTTGAGGGCTTGATGGAGTAAGAGAGAATTTTTAAGTATCTTCCGTGTTTCGGTTTATTTGGGTCATATGATGTAAGGAACTTTATTTCTTAAAAGTATCGAAAATTATAAGTTACACTAGAAATTCTACTATACATAACATAATATTTATGTAAAATAACAATGATCTAGGTATATTGTACCTATATAAATCTATATTATAACTTTCTATAATCTTATAATAAATTGAAAAATATTTTTTTTTTTGATTATTTACAGAAATTGTTTATTTTTATACTACATAAAATATCTGTACAAAGTTATTCACCAGGCATTCTCATTTTAATTTTTCCTCTGTTAATGAAATTATTTAATTCTAACTTAGAACTTTTAAATCTACATTAAAAATATATTCAGATACTTTTTATATTAATTTGTATATAATTTAAAGAGTGTCTATTGGCGATATCTACTTCCATTTTTAAAACAGGATCATCCTTTTTCTGTAAATTATTATAATTAAATGACATTTTTGAAAATTTTAATGTATCTAAATCTAAATTCGAACAAGCAGTTTTTGAGTTATTTAACTCTGGTATATTAAGGAAATATCCTTCACTACAATGATTTTAGATGATTTTAGAACTATGATGATTTGAAAACTTGACTAATTACCATTAATCTATCCACATTTTATAATTTATAAAAATATAAAAGTATAATAAACATTAGTTTTAATATTATAATTATAATATTGAATTTGTTTTAAATTTGTATAGCCATTTTAAGGACTATCATCCTTAATATACAAATCCTACAATATCAATAAATCAGCAACCATTTGTTCAAATTTCTTTTATGTGCATAACATTTTTTCAAAAAATCATCTGTTTAATAGTTTATAGTGAAAACAGTTGATTTTTGTTTCAAAAACAAAAATTATTGTCTCGTTATAGTACAGTTCTCCTAAATGAAATAAAAAATCTAAATACTTATACATGATCCTTAAGTGTTAAAAAATTACTAAAATCAGAATTAAATAAATTCGTTATTAATAAGACACCGCATCTATATGCTGTCTCCGTCTTACAAATGTACGACATGGCAAATTTTACGTTTATGATAATCAATTTTACTCTTTTATTTTTTTAAATCAGAGTGAATAAAAAATAGGATTAATTGACCTATTAAAAAATTTAAAGGTAAGATTAAGATTTGTTTGTAAATTTTAGAATAGTTATAACTTTCCTAAAAATAAAATTATCAAAAAACCATCCATGATGCTCTTAATGATAATACAATCTTAAATTTCAATTTTTTATTATGTCAATTCCTTTTATTTAAAAATAACAGAGTAAAATTTGCTAAATTTTACCATTGATTATAGAATAGTATAGTCTATTACTTTATTCTATAATAAATGCTTGTACCGTTTTGTAAGTTGGAGACAACACTTACGGTTAAGTCTAAGATATGCTTTTAAAGAAAAAATAGTGATGTGCATGTGCTCGGTGATTGCCTGAACATTATGTTACCCGATTTGTGACTAAATATAAAATTCCGTCAAATACTTTTTCTGCTAAATTGTTTGAATTCTTATTCGTAATTTTATATTATTATAAACTGTTAACTGTACAAAATAATTATTTAAATTTATGATATATCTTACCCCATTAACTATTACAATTATCTAAGTTATTGATACTTGAACTGTGATTCAAAAATAATGTTTTAAATAATGAGATTGCTATACTTGCTAATATAATATGCTGAATTGGCAAACTGTAAATAACTATAATGCCTAATACACAACAATTTATAAGACTTATTTATAAAAAATATATTTTCCAAAAAAAAAACATATCAATTTAAAAAAGATTACTCTTCACTCCTATTAAAGTGTATAAATGCAGTAACACTGCAGTGTTATACATACACAATGTACACAAAATATGTAAATAAATAATAAATAATACTAATATTATAACTCTTTTGCGGGAGACGTGTCTCAAATTACGAAACGACTTCACTGCTGAAATTTAAACGTATTTCATTTTAAAAACAAAAAACGTGAAAGTTATTACAATTGAAATTTTATTTCATTCACAGCAGACGATAGAGTGTCTCCTATAACGTGAATGTTGAACATATTTTTTTGAAGGAGAATAAAAATATGTCTCGATTAATATAGTGCTATATAATAATATGTAGTACGCACGTACATGCCATTTATATACTGTGTCCTGTGTGTGTGTAATGGCGTTATTTATAATGTTGAATATTATGATAATAATAATGTGACGGTATACTCATATTATTGTCAGTGTAGGCAATAACAAACAATTTGTCATCTCTTGGGTTTATTTTACCAACTCCACCTAATGTGATTATTTTAATTACGACGTATAAATCGGATGTCTTGTTCTTCTTAGTTCTTAACATGCTTATTCCGACAATGGTACAAAGTTTTAGACCGAATCGTCTCTGTATACTACGCACGATTTCGTGGCGTAAACACACGACAATGGCCATTTTATTCGTTTTTATTAACTTTCCAAAAACAATTTTATGTTTTATTAGGTACTTTGGAGTTTAGAGCATAGTTTAAACTACTCAATAAACTCGAGAGCTGTGCATTATAGACCACTGTTATATAAAGAAGTTAGCCATTGGAAAACTACCGACTCGGCTGATGAATGCGGAGTTGGATTTTTTCTAATCGATTTTTTCAACGCCGTTAAGAACAATAAAGTTACAAAATATTATTGAAATGGTTTTTTTCATTGTCCCTAAACAATATTATTCTTTGTCTCGCTGTAAAAGAAAAAAATAATATTATTATACTACATGTACAGTACATATCGATACTAAACAATATATTTCACCGCTAGTGCAGAGATAAACAATTTGCATTAATTTATTGAATGAGTGGTAAAAAAAAAGAAGAAGGAGAGAACTGATAATATTTATAAGTCTTTTATATACGATAACTCGTTTTATTATTCACAAAAGATTTTTAGCAGTAAAAGAATTTTTTGAATAGAACATTTTACTACCTTCTTGTGTGTGGCTTTTTCTTTCTCTAGAATTGCACAAAACGTCTTCCCTCCTACTACCTCCTACACTCCGCTTAACCCACTACTATTTTCCACCGGATCGAGTATTCAACACGTTTCCATTTCCTACCTCATGACCCCATTTTCCGCTGTGAGTTGCAATTTCCTTGACAATTTCCCGTCAGCATGAATCGCCGAGTATGCTCAATGTTAATGATCACGCAATAATATAATTATTCGAAATAGTTTTCGTTAATAAACGAAATATACATTCGATGTAAACATTATTTATAGCATTATTCCCGTATATATAAACGTGTGTCATTTATAGGAGGTTTATGCTCCAGTACGTCGTTTTGAAGCATGTTATAGCAATTGTTCGTTATTCAGTAGGTAATTGCATTTGTCAGCCATCAAGCGGGGTGGCCGCAGAATAAATCCATTGAACTTCCTTTTTCATTCCATTTACAGTTTTGAGATAGACAGTGGGACAGAGAGAAACAGAAGAGACTATATATAATGAGATGTAAACTTATTTGTTTTAATAATAAAAGCGAGATGCCTGTAGTAGATGTCTGATGTATAGGGGTGATTTATCATACCGCACGCACAGCGTACCGATTAGTACTTGAACATAATAATATACAATATTACAAGCATTACTATATCCCAAAAGTGGATAGTAACATTAACTAGAAAATATTCATCAATATTATTATGAAATGTTATATAATAATATGATATGCGTGAACTGTTGTTTTAATAGTAATTTACTGAATATTATTGATATTGAATAATAATATAAATAAAATATTTAAATGTATTGTACAATTCCTAATTTATGATCCTGACTTAAAACCTCGAAACGTGTTTTAATTAGTTTAAGACAAAAGTTATTGTTCAAGACTATAACGTCTCTAATGATTAATTCCGTACTTTAGTGTCAACAGAGATAGATATATTATTCTAATCTCTAGTTATAATTAATATTTATGACATAAACCAGTTTCATTTTGGTCAATATTGGATATTATAAATTATAATTATTACTGTTTATAAGTAATTATTAAATAAAGAATTTTTAAATTTAAATTACTGATGTATTAAATTAAAATTTTTGTAGTATGTACTGTATACACGTATATGTAACATATTATAACATATAGATAGTATTTTACCAATACTATTCACATTTTTATATTTTACATTTAGTCAAATTAATTTTTGGCGTGAATCACTTTCTAAATAATAATGCAAGTAAACAACTGAAGTTAATTAATAATAATTCAATAAATATTTTCATTTTGTACAAAAAATTAATAAATCGCAACTATATCGTTTTTAAAATTGTATTCACGAATAATAGTTTAAGAAAACAAAGTCTAGGTAGCTTTAAAAGTATGTATATCCAGACACGTTTCAGGATTTTATTTTGGAAGGGGGGGAGTCTAAATAATTTTGAATACAATCTTTATTTTTATTTTTTTACGTGATTGATATACAAAAACTTTTATCTATAAGTTTTAAATTTGGGGAGACCCCATGGACACTCGCTAGATACATGCTTAGGTATATCGTCAATGTGTTTGGTACTTGATTGCATTTACATTTTATTATTTTAATGCATTTACTGAAACATAATTTTAAATATATAGTATAAACCTATTGTTTATATGTCATTCTGTTCAATGTCAACTACTGTCTAGTGTCCATTACCCATCAAACAGCAAAATAATATTTAACTATAATTAATCACTTTAGTAGACAGCATAAGTGTAATGCACTGCGCGGTGGAGTATTTAATTTTAATCGTGTTAACGTTTTTTAGCAACAATTTTAGGAACTAGGAGTAGAAAAACGTTTAAAAATAATATATAAGCTTCTTTTGTGCATGATTTACACTAATAGTTCTTCAGAAAGGTAATTTTTATAATTTTTTATATACTGAAATACTACAAACGTCTTATCGATAAGACCGTCGCCGAATAACTAATTTTAATCATAAGTCCAAGCAATAATATTTCATCAGAGTTTTAAAGATGTCGACAATTTTCATTCAGTGTTTTGAAGGTATAAACTTTTGATAAACTGTGATATGTAATATTTTATTTTAAAATAAAAACACTTATGTAAAAATGTATTACGTTTATTCTAACTTCAAAGACTCAAAATCTTAGAAAAAGATTAACCGTAATATTTTTCAAACTTACTGTATTTAAAAAATAATGAAAATATTGGTAATTCAGGAATTTAAAAATACTTAGCACGAGACATTTTTAAAATTGTAAAAAAATATTTTTATAAAATTATAGACAACAAAATACAGATAAGAAAATATTAAGTATTTATTATAATATTTTCTTGATATGTTTTAAAATTATAAAATTGTGGTGTTTAAGGCCATACCACCCATATCTATACCTTCTGCACTTATATAATCACTATATAGTAAACTAAGACTAGTGCCCAACAACAATCAGTGTCTAGTATTGTAACGTGTAGTTATTTTTCGTAGTTACTAAAATTGCATTCTCAACTCACATTTTTTTTTTTTTTTTTTTTGTTAATATAAAACGTTGCAAGATTAAAATGCTGAGATAAAATAATGAAAAGTTAAAATCTAATAAAAAAAATTTATTAAAATGCGCATTTCTTCTGACATCTTGAAGCCATAAAATAAATTATTAAATTATGTAAGTGCACGAAATAAAGAACCGTTAAATTGAATTTTTAGTAAATACAATTTTAAATTCTAATTTGTAATTGGTACCTAATAATAAAGCTATACGATTTTTAAAACACCATGTTCTTTAATAATGTATCTATCCAAACTAAACTGTTCTGTTAAGATGGTGGTATTATTTTTACATACCTAATATTTTAAAGTTAATGTGGGCATATCTAATCTTGGAGCAACAGTATGATATTTAGTATTTATAAAAAGATGTAAAACTATATTAAAAAAATTGAATATTTACAGTGCATTTGTAATCGGAATGTCAGATTTAATGACTTTTGAGATTCAACTCACGTCGTTCCCTGAGCGACCAAGCCATGGCAGGATAACGAAATCTGAATTAGCTGACATATTATAGTATGGTTTTTTTTCTTAATAATGTGCTTTTGAGTTTTAATAGTCGATTCTTTGGAAACTTTTGGTAAACAAATTTAATTGTATAGCCTTACTATAGATAAACTTAGATAAGCTCATTCGTGACTCCTGCTTTATAATTTAATGATGGTCATTACCATGGTGGTTACTGGTTATAACATATTGTGTTTAGATAACCGTGATAATGATTCTCAAAACCAAAAATAATTTGTTTTTTTATTCAGCTATAGATTATTTATTTTATATTAATGTATCATTATAAATAATTTATATATCATATTAATATTCTAGTTTTTAAAAGGTTAAGACAATCATGATTAATTAAATCGTAAATAAACCTTTTATTTATTCCAAGTATTGAAAAAAGTAAATAAAATTAAATTATTTTAAGCATTTATTATTTTATTGTATTTTTTCAATTCATAAAATTAAGAATTTTCATTGTTGAGATCCAAAATTACATAATATTAAAAAAAAGTATTTTTAATATTCGTATTTTCAAAATACATTTTATATACCTGTACTTATTATAACTGCAGTAGCTGCACATATTAAATTTATTTTCATACTCTTTAGGTCCTCTAAATTCGTAGACGAATCAAAATAAACCCTCTTACGTCAAAAAAGAATAAAAAAATTGATATGTTGCAATCTCTATATAGCTAAAAGACATTTGCACATGAGACGAATTACAAGACGACATGAATGCAGATGATGCAATATTGCACTAAGGTAGTATAAGGTACTATTATACTTACCATTTCTATAGTTGTATATTAAAATAACAGTCCAAATTAACATATATTAACGACAATCTTATAATTTTTTTGGACAAATTTTGATCATTGAAAGTCTTAAAACTAATAAAATTTAAATATTAAAATGATTTGTAGGTATATGAAGATGTACCTGTGTATGAAAAGTTTTAATTATAATTATCAACGCCTTACTCTTAACGCGAGTCACGGTTTGTTTTGAGTTTACATACATCCTCGGGGGATGAACAAAAGACACGATAATAGAAAACTTTTCTGATGTATTACTATTATTGTACAAGTTAGGTAAAAACTTTCAAAAATTATAAATTTATAATATTAAATTACAAAGTCGTTGACAAAAAAATAAAAATAATTAGGCAGGAATACAACTATAATATACGTATCTTAAAAACTAAGAACCATACCAAACTAATAAAGGTACGCAAAAGTGTAAAACATGCATAGGTAACCATTATTATTTATTATTCTAGCTATACCTACTAATTAATCATTATCTAGAAAATTAAACTATTTAGTAATTAACAATATAAATATATTATAAATAAATAATCGTTTATGCCGTTATGATGATTAGGTATGTAAAATATCTAATATATATAAAAATTAATAACAAAAAGGTAAGAATTATTATAAATAATTAGGTATATCAATATCAATGTAAATAAGAAATAGTAAAATTATCTTGAATATAAAATTATTATTATTCTAATTTTATTAAAAATATTTGTTAACAAAGACAATAATTCTAATTTATGTTACTAGTAATATTAGTATAATTATGTTTTTGATACGTTGATAATTAATCGATAAATTAAATATCTATACCCGTTTATTTACCTATTCAAAATTAATTTAATGGATCAAATGTTTTTCTACGTTTTTATTTTATTATTTTTGTTTATAAATTAATACAATAAATATTTTAGATTAATAGATTTAATTTAACTTATTTGCCAAAAAAATACTTTTAGCTCATTACATAATTTAGAAAATACTAAAATACTAAAATAATTAATAGTAAGTAGAACAATTATATTTATAATTGGAACAAAGTAAACAAATCGGAACCTTATTCAATATTTATGGTATTTGTAGTTTATTAAAATCACTTAAGTATTAATATTGTTTTACTTAGTACAGCGCGTGGAACTATCCGGTTCAGAATACGAAAAACAAAAGAACAATACTTATATTAGCTACGTATTGTCTTGGCGTGACTAAAGCGAAACCGTAGCTAATCGAACTTAGAAGCTTACCGGACAATGAACCTAAAGTGATAACCAAAGTAAGAAATTACTTTTGAAAGTATACGGATAAAGGGGGACGACACGTATTTTCATTTGTGGGCAGTATTGTCCTAAGGAAATGCGCGCACATTAATCAGACACCCAGATTGATATCATTACCTATAGTCGTTGCGACCAATAAATTTCGAAAGCAGACCTGTTGTCTAGAGCTCTTTGAGTATCCAATTTATTTTCACGGTTTGAATAACGCGATATGTCGGTGGAAATGGTGAGCGTATATAGTTTATCCCTGGAGAGTATAGAATAGAAAAAATTCCACCAAAGTTTCGACAATTTTTTATCAGCTCATCTCCGCATCGCCGTTTTGTCCAATGGACTTAACTGGTGCATACTCGGGGTTAGGTGAATGTGTCCGGGAAGAATTATGTGACCTGAGGCCAAGAAAAGTTTGCCCGCGTATACTTGCGGTCTTTGATTTCTTATCTTTTTGACTTTTACGAATATATATACAAGCGTCTACCAGCATGCCACTTCAACTTCCCGGTATTTATTAAGATTTATGTATCCAGTTTTAAGAGACGCATTAACATTGACTTATCTGTAGAATATTATGTCATTAATAACATTTTTAACTTCTTTAAAATCAACAATTTAATTTTGCGTTTAGGGAAGTAAAAAGGTAGTTACACAAAAGCAATACAAATAACATTAGATAATATACGTAATCTGCGGTGTACGAATAGATTTCGAAACAAAGATAATACAATATCATTTGGTTAAGTACAGCTTTATTGCATTGATATATTATACTGCATGGTAACGATTATATGATAGTCCATCTAAAAAGTTACTCGAACCTAATAAGAGTTGCTTTAAATATAGTTTGTTCAAAATCAAGTTATTACAATGTAATAATATATAATATAATTATGTTAAACTTTGTCTCCTCAATAGTTTTTATCGTAGTTTATTATTTATTATACCATAATAATAAATTACTATTTACTAGTTACTCATAATCACAAAAAGTATCGATATATTATGTAGAATATAAAAAACAATTTATGATATGCAGTTTATACCTACCTACCATAACAACGGCTTTAAAACGTAAACTATCAGAATTATAATGTATAATCTATAAAACGCATAACGCATCTTTATATTTATAATAACACCACACAACATGGCCATTACTTATTCCAAGATACAATAGACGATCTGATTGATATTAAATATGAATGTATTTCTTCTATCATAGTATGATATAAGATGTAGCTAGGTACCTATACTAAGCACTACTTACCTATACCTTTAGTTTTGTTTGATTTTAAAATTCACAAACAAACTTTTAAAAAGCCAACATCTCATCTTAACCTTTTACCAAAAAACTGAGAGAGAAATATAAAGAGAATGGAATGTTTATGTAACTGAATTCGATTTATTAATTTTATTAATTTTTTTTTTTTTTTGTATAGTTAGGTACTTAGGTACTTATGAAATACAAATTATCCATTTTTTAATATTATTTTCGCGAATTTTATGTTATTAACGAATTGGAAATACTGTTAAAATTGAATAAAACCCGTATATTTCTCAGCAAATTAAGTTGTCGGTGAACTAGGATGTCAACAAAATGTGAATGTTTTCAAAATATTATAAAATCAGTAAATTTATCGAAGAAATAAATATGAACCTCCGTGGCCTTTCTGTAAATTAAATTTTATGAATACAATTGTTTTTTATACTCATAAAAAAAATGTAGTAATTAAATTCATTTATATTTCACGTATTATTTTAATACATATATAGCGTCAATTGATGTACGATTTTATAAAGCACAAGTCATTACTATATAGACGTTTACTATACGTTATATAGTATAGTAATGATTTGGTACTATAGTAAGTATTAAGTATATTATCATATATACTCAAGATAGGTAGATATAGATAATAAATCTACTGATCTCGGCATCACTTGTTATATTATGCTGGTTCCACACGACGATAGTAAAACGCAATATTCCTATCATTGCTGTTGGAGAAAGGATTATCTACCTCTGACTTTTGAGTGCAGTGAGGTGGACGGCGCGACGTTATATGTATAAAGGTCGAGCGGTGGTCGAAGGCCACCCCGGATTTGTTTTCATTAATTGTATTGTTGGGACTACCTATAAGCTTATAACCCCCTCCCTCCCTCCCACAACATTTTGACCCTAATTGTGCCAAAATATACCTTTAAGATACTTATACCTAATGGATAATACTCAATAGTAATTAATATTATAAATGTGTATATTCATTACTTAAATTGAGGTATATAAGGATGTGTAAATGTGCATCCTCATCGTCTAAAACCGTATTAAATGGACAGATCCCTGAGAATACTATAGATACCTACATATACGTTATCTGCGAATCAATGCTAATTAGCAGATTACAAAAAAATATTTTTAGCCGCGATTACTGACTTTATAGTTAGTACCATTTGTACAAAAATCTGGATTATACATTAAACAGATTAGTATAGATAGTTCAGTTATTACTAGGACTATCATTTAAATCATTTAAAAACCTAAGAAAAATTACCATTAAAAAGCCATCTTGAAAAAATAATAGTAATTTTTTGTTTAAATTTAAATTCCGTAACATACAGTAATATTAGCAAAAATTTTATTTTATTATAATTTTAAAATTCAAATAATTAATTTGTAGAATGTTATTTCCACATTATTTTTATATAATTGAATTTATTTATTTTTATTTTTTATTTAAATCCTAGCCTAAGTTCTATAGTACACGAAATGTATAATATATAACTCTAGTAACCTGCAGTAACTCATCACCGAGAAAAAACATTTTATTAAAAACGTGTTTCTATTAATTACAAAAAAAAAATAAAAATAATTATACTTAAAAAAAGACGAAAATTGAACAATTTTAAAATCCATAAAATACCTGAAATTCTGGATTGGATTTTGTGTTTGGAATAATGAACCATATAGTAATATAAAGGTAAATCGGTTTAATATTGTTCGTTAAAGAAGTTACAAGTACCATCTAGTATCGAACTCAAACAGTCAAACTACAATACGGATTGGTACGTAATTACTCCGTAGTCCGTATTAATTTTTTCTTTTAGAAAATCTTGTATTAAACTCGTAGAGATTTATATAGAAAAAATACTAATTCAAAATCATGCACCTTAATTTTTACCTCAAGTTATTTCTATAATATATATAGATATATATATTTTATTATTTTCAGTCGTTTCATGAAAGAAAAAACTAGCATAGTTGTTTGTTCCATGATAACACGTATCAAACATTGATACTGTGCATTTTGTGATTGTAAAGCTACGATCGACGTCCACAGATATCTCTGTGATGATGTCTGACGATAAAACGATTTAAATATTTAAATTTTTATGGAATTTAATATTTTACAAGACACTTAATTAAATCACACGATTCGTGTCAAAATATTTTTTTTTTTTTATAATTTTAAATATTTAATACATTAATAATGGATTTTTCATTACTAGTAAGTTAACCATTGAATTAGAAAAAATTATTGTCTGTTGCTCAATTCATGAACCTAACATTTTGCAGGAACCAACTTTATACACTGTCAAAGGCATGGCTATTTTGGACAACGATGGCAATCGCATACTGGCCAAATATTACGATGATAATATATTTCCAACGATTAAAGAACAAAAAGCATTCGAGAAAAACTTATTCAACCGCACTCATAGAGCAAATGCAGAAATTATCATGCTGGACGGAATTACATGTCTGTACAGAAGCAATGTGGATTTGTTCTTTTATGTAATGGGAAGTTCACATGAGAACGAAGTAAGTATACTGGCCAGAGTTTATCATGTAAATTGGACATATACATAGTGTTTTTATATTTCAGTTGTTATTAATGAGTGTCTTACAATGCATGTACGATTCAATCAGTCAAATTTTAAGGAAAAATGTAGAAAAACGAGTTGTGCTAGACAACTTAGATGTTGTTATGTTAGCATTGGATGAAATTTGTGATAATGGGTAAAAATTCATCATATTTTAAAACCATAATATAAGTTTTCAAAGATAGGATTTATATTATGCTCTTTATACTACAGTCCTGTGTTGTTAATGGTCTGCACACACAGCTACAGTGGTGTTAAAAATCTATTATTTCAACTGTGTCACCATAGTAGTGTTTTATCAGACTTAATTTTCCCACTACCGCTGCAATAAAATAAGTATATATGGACCTTAAAAATTGTATTTTCTACAGTATTATATTGGAAGCCGATTCTGGAGCAGTTGTTCAGAGAGTTGCATTACGAACTGATGACATACCAATTGGAGAACAAACAGTTGCACAAGTTAGTTACATTTTTATGACTAGTAACCTAATTATATAATCATAACATGCTTACATATTATGTATATTTTTTTTAGGTTTTCCAGTCGGCAAAAGAACAATTGAAATGGTCACTATTAAAATAATACATTATATTCAAATATTTTTTTCTAAATCTTTCAGGTATAAGATGTTTAAAATAATACATACCATTATTTCCATTGTTTATATAAAACTATATATTTATAATTTATAATTAATACACATTACATTTATAGATGAATTTGTGAAAATTGTAGTTTTTTTTCTAACCAATTAGCAAACTGTAACAATCTTATGTCATCAAAGTTTGAGGCCATTATTTGTATGCTAATTGGCATCTTATTATTTGATAATTTTACTGGTATAGTAATAGCTGGACAACCTAGAATGTTAAATTAGTATTGAATATAAATATATAATATACTAAATATGAAATTTTGTAATAATTTACACTTACCAGTCATATTGGCTGGTTGGGTACAATAGTCTTGTGTGGCACACTGTGTACGGTTATCTAAAGATGTAAATTCGGATAGTAATGGAGCAGTAGTCAATGTAGTAGGTGTAACTAAAAAGTCATAGTTAGATTTCCATAAGTTTTTGAAATCTTCTGATATCAATCGTCTTACTTTTAATGATTGCATGAAATACTTTTCATAATTACTAAAAAATAAAAATAAAGTATAATACAACTCATAACATACAAATGATGAATATTACTTGTGTACTACATGTATATGAGCTAATAACTTACAAAAGTTTTTTATTAATTATTGCCACTAGTAAATTGCATTTAGTCAGTCTGAATACAAGCTACTAATATGAGTAAGTAATACTACATTTAATTAAAACGTATATAATTAACTAATCAAATAGCAGATTTTAAGACTAATACATAAAATTTTATTGATACTAGTTATAATAAGCTGCATAGTAGCACGCAAGACATAAATCACATGCAAAAATAGTTTCTCATCGACATTATTTTTAAACACAAGTAACTTTTAATCTGTACTATTAATTTCTAACAAATTTACCTTCGTAAAAGGAAATAATTTCCACTTAATATTCGAGACCTTACAACTTCTCCTAAGCCTTCCATTCGACTAGTAGTGATTAATGATTCAAATGATTTATAATCATTTGTTGATCGATGGCCATAAAAAAGTCCTGTGTACCGTGACATATTGCTTGCTACTTCACAAGCATTCAATACTGAATATGTGGCTATTGAAACACTGGTATGAGGCATTGATACCTATATAAATTAATTAGAACATTTTAGAGCTTTAAGTTAAAAATAAATAATTAATATAATTAATAAATATACCTTCTTTACTGTGCCTTTAAAATCATTAATAAGGTTTGCAACAAAATCCCATGTTTCTTTAACTTCATCTGACAAACCCTCACAGTTATATTCTTCGGGTATACCAATACGACACTTGTCTATTGAAAAATCAGTTTGAAATGAATTTGTATCCAAATTTGAGTCAACACATGTTGAATCATTTTTATCTGGTCCAATCATCACACTCAGCACAATGAACACATCTTCAACAGTTTTAGCAATAATTCCAGGTACGTCCATTGAATTTACTAAAGGTATCAAGCCGTAGCGTGATAATAAGCCATAAGTAGGCTTATAACCAACTACACCGCAATACGAAGCAGGATTTCTAATCGATCCACCAGTATCTGATCCTAAGGCACTAATTTTTACAAAAACATAATATTAATAAACTTTACAGTATACTACATCTGTCTTTTTAAAACTTACGCTACACACATTCCAGAAGCCACTGCTACACAACTGCCACCAGAACTACCGCCTGCAATGTGCCATTGGTTGGATTTTGAACACCATACATTTTTAGTAGGCCCAAAAATTGAATCTACAGTGCCAGAACTTGATAGGAAAAATCCAATTTTTATACAATATTGAATTTAAAAAAACTAAACCTACCCCATGGCAAATTCATCCAAGTTAGTTTTGCCAATAATTATAGCACCAGCAGCTTTTAGACGTTCTACTACTGTAGCGTCATACACCGGTACAAAGTTTTGTAACATTTTTGACGCGCATGTTGTGTGCACACCCTTGGTACAGAAATTGTCTTTGACTGCAATCGGAATCCCTTCCAGTGGTCTCTGTGTACCTTAACATAAACAGTTGTTACAATCATAGGTAATCTCAATAGTAGAAGCATATAGTCTGATAATCTTTCGGCTGTGCAATAGTATTATTTAGGTACATCCATTGTGACAGTAGTATTTTTTATTAGTGATTAGTTGTTGGTATATTTTCTAACATTCTAACATAAATCAACAAAAATTAATACCATCCATCAGTCAGCAGGTTTATTATTGATAAGTTTTATTCTTCATTTTAAATAATTTTAAATGAATGTATTTTAAAAAATCTCAGAAAATATATGAATTGTACATATAATTGCGAGGGTAACAAATAGTTTTATACCTAAAAAGATACTTTACAAATAATTAAAATCTTGCAGCTTACAATTGTTGTTCATCTGCAGCAAAATTTTAACAATATAGTATTTATGCAATTATTTTCGAAATAGATACGTACCATTCTGTAATCGTTTATGGCTCTCTGCCGCTTGCCGGTCTCCATCTCGTATGACATGCACGAACGCATTGAGATTAGATTTATTTTCAATATCACTCAACGTTTTGGTGAAAAGATCTACGGCGGACAGCGTTCGATCCGCCAGCCGTTTTTTTAGCAACGATATCATTGTGCCGGAATATCAACTTATGTTATGTACACCCCGACGAAAGTTAATGGGCGATCCAAGAAAAATACTTTTTATAGTCCCTATTAAAAATAAAGCCGGTGATCAATCCAAGTTTACGCGAGGTGCTAAAGCTAGGTTTGCACTGTTTGCAGTCTAAATGCCGTACAAAGTAAGCGCCAATCACTTGACATGCAGCAGCACGTTTAAGCTTTTTTATTTTTAAAGAAATTAACTTTTATCAATAGACAATAATATTAACATTTCGCGAGGATATCATTAGTAGTTGTTGTAATCACGGATTTACGGACCGACCACAAATTAAGATACACATGATATATATTATTATTCGTGGGACCGACACATAATATATTTACGTGTATTATATAGTCCGTTACTCCGTTGTACGGTTGTACTGGGTTGTCGTGACTAGAGATCGTGATTCATGGCAACATTCAACATGCTGCTCTGCGTTATGAACTTACCATGGCGGTAGGCAATCTGTTAACAGTATCATTATATTATTATCACAGACTGTTTTATTCGTTGCACTCGCGATGTAGAAAACATCTTCTCTACAACATGATTGGACCAATTGAACTCTATAATATGTTATCATAATATCATATAGTATATTATACTGTTATGATGTGGTTATGGCAAGTTCAATGATTATACGAATTAAGTGTTTCCTCCCGTATAGCCTTATTTTATGGTATTATCATAGAACAATGGTATAATTGGAATTTGGAATAGTAATGTATGGACTCATGTGTATGAAGAATATATAAAAATCATAGACCTTTTTATAGAAAAAGGATGTAATTGGACTTATTAATGAAGGCTTATCACATTGGTAGATATATGAGGAAAATATTTGTACGTTCATAATATAAACTAAAAAAAAATAATAAGTACCTATAATAAATTAATATTGAAATTTCCTAACAAAATATGTTTTTAACAAAAAATTAGTTTGTCAATGTAAAACTATTGTTTAATGGTTAAACTAAATCTAATTTATTTTAGTAAAAGTAGA
Organism: Rhopalosiphum nymphaeae; assembly: GCA_036289425.1. Taxonomy (NCBI): domain Eukaryota; kingdom Metazoa; phylum Arthropoda; class Insecta; order Hemiptera; family Aphididae; genus Rhopalosiphum; species Rhopalosiphum nymphaeae. The sequence continues at coordinate 4,167,043 of JAZAQC010000021.1, read as the reverse complement.
AATTATCAGTTTTGGTTCACTAGCTTACTACAATCCTCTAGTCCAGTTTAATAAATTCAAATAATTTTTTTTTTTATTATTTTTTAATTAAATTAAATTAAAACATATCCATACTCGATTTGTTGCTATATATTTTAATATTATATAATTGTATTTTATTTTTTAATAGTAATTGAAAATTAAATAATAGATCAAAAGAAATTATCATTATACTTACCTAATAGTATTTACTATTATTAGTTTTTAATTAAATGTAAACATTATTTATGGTAGACAGATATTTGTAAGTTATACTTTGAATATGATTTTATTAATCTAAACTTAATTGAAATAATATAATAATTTCTCAAATATATTTAAATAAATTCTATAACAGTTAAGATTTACAACATTGCTATTCAAATATATTAAATCCATATTTTATAAGCTGACGACCTGTTTATTATATATTCTGATTAATAATAAATAAAAAAAAGGTTTTCAATCCAAAATCTTTATTAGCAGTAGTGGCTCGTGGGTAAATATTTTGGGGAGACTTAAATTATATAACATAAATTATATACAACAACGAACAAGAAAAACCTATTTATTGAAAAAATTAATTATATTAATGGTATGTTTTTCTGATTTCCTTAAAAAAATTTTATTGACGACAATCCATTAACACTCCATTTCTTTTCCCCTCCAAATGTTACGCAAGTAAAACAAAACACTTTATTTCGTTTATCACAACCAGTGAACCATGGAAATTTATTAAACCAACTATTTTGAAATTTTCTAATAAATTTACCGTCTTGACATGTTAATAATAAATGAGGAGTTGAGCAATTGAGTTTAATTTGATTTTTTTTGTTCGTATGTTAATGCATTAAAATCGCTGGTTAGTAAAAATTCTATTATATTATCTTTTTGCATTTTAAAATGCGAAAATACCAAAAAAATGCTGTAATGCTTATAAAAATATAATGTATAAAATATACGTATAATTATTAAATAATTAAAACATCTAAAACTAGTAAAACTAACGCGCTGGTTACACGGCGCAGCGGCACGGCAATTACTGTCGTGAACCCAGATTCAATAGCGTCTATGATACGCAGCTTATTCTCCCCGGCTCCCCCGACCAACCAGCTATGCCATTACATGTTATGATTGAAACTGACGGGCTTCAGTTTCATTGAACCGGCGACCGTCGTAATGAGCCGTAATGACCCGCAGAAATTACTAAAATAGTAATTTTATCGAGATAACTATTAATAGGTTTTCAATTTTGTGACTTTCAATTTATAATAATAATTAATAAACAATGAAGGGGATATAATATATTTTTAAAAATATTTCTATACATTATTGTTTTTAATTAATTATATTATTTACAAGTAGCTAGTTTATTTTTAAGAGGAGACGCAGTCTCAAAGTCTCCGCTGACGAGCCGCCTCTGTTTATTAGTCATATTAATTTATAATAGCAGGACATCACAATATTATATTACTCATTTATTCACATTAAATAATAAACAATAGTAAGTATTTATTATTCCTCTTCCAGAAATTGTTTGTAACCTAACTTAAAGCTTAGACATTTTTACATATACACAGTTAAATAGATTTTGAATCGCATCACAAATATTACACTTTAAACTCCTCAATTTCATAATAATTTCATTTATATTACTTGATAGTTCATCAGTTTTTATTACAGTCTTTCAATTTAATCAAGTTTTACAGTATGTTTCTTCCCCCTCATCTATTTTATTTATACCAATGTAATGCTTTTAATATCTTATAATTAAAACCAGTGCTGTAGCGGCGTTAAAGTTTTTAAAATGTGGTTGGGTAATTTCAAAACTTCGCGGCCTCATACCCATTAACGTAAAAAAAATATTAAATTTGGAGGGAGGAGATATAAAAATATATATTTACTTTTAATAAAGTTAATATGTTAATGAGTTTATATGTTATTATGTTAGCATTTTTCAAAATAGAATTCAGGTTATGGCCCGACCTCAACATGAACTTCAATGCCACTGCAGAGCTGAATCTTGAACTTTGGGGACCCCAATGCATTAGAAAATGTTGAACCTCTTAAAAAAATACCATTAAAGTACTTATTTTCATTAAAAACAAATTTATTTTTGGAATAATCAGTATTTCACAGCTATAATAAATATTGTATAACTTGCACACACCGGTATCACATGCTTTGTCAGTAAAAATACAATAAAATCATAGTAAAAAGTAAACATAGGTAAGTGTAACAGAAATAGATACAATTTTAATTTGAAATGTTAAATCCCCATTTTTACTATTTTATTCTGATAAGTAGGAAACTTTGAAATTTGAACTTAAACAAGAGTTAGATATTTTAAATATTATATACATAATATAATATTTTAATATTTGATTTAACTGGTAAGTATATTTAAACATGTATAAATTACCTAACTTCTAATATTTTAATGTTCATACATAAATGATGTATTTTAAACACAACATTTTTTTTTATATCTTGAACATAAAATATGAGAACATTTTATTTTTATTTTTATTCCATTTATTCATAAGAATCAAAGATGTTAATAAAAAAAAAAAAAAAAAAAAACGAAAAAATTATTTAAACATCCTTGACATTTATTACAAAGGCACATATAACTATAGTAAAACTACTACAATGTAAATATTGCAACACAAAAATATGCCACTTATAATATCGTGTCCTGTAATTAATACTTTTGCATCAAAATTCACAATAATTAATAACAATAAAACGTTACATTTTCATAGAAAAAAAAACAATACATTCATTTCAATTAGAAAAGACCGGCCATGACTAGAGAGATGAGTATAAAATAGAGAACAGCATTATAACGTATTAGTTTTGGTTTTTATGGGAATTTCGTATACAGTTAATAATAATTAAGAAATCGAACAAATAAAAATTAAGGTTTAAAACAAACCACAATATGCCTTAAATATGATGATAAAAGGTAGTTGGACACAATATTTTTTTCCATGTGAAAACTTAAACGAAACAAAGCATATATTTAATTTTTAATAAAATTTACGCAAATCAATCAGTGATACAGTTACGTAAATTGTTATTTAAAACTTAACTAAAATAATCAAATAAACACAATAATTATAAATTAACTGTTGTATGTTAGAACTTAATTTACTATTAATCTGTTAAGGAAGTGTACCGCTCTCCCATGAAACAATAAAAAAAAAAATTAACAAAGTAATAGTACGGTACAATCCTTAAACCAAATAAAAAACTACTTTGTATTTTTTTGAATATCGAGTGCTAAAAATCATAGTGAAATTAACGTGCAATCATAATCATAATCATAATAAAAATAATATAAATAATAATGTTAAAAAAATGTTGGGTAAAATAATAAATTAATAAGTGTAAAGAGGAAAAGCAATGAAGAGAAACATAGTTTAAACAACAAATAACACTTATAAATAATTATAAATATTAAACTAGAAGAAAATATAATGTACAAGAAATTAATTTTAATATTTTTTTTTAATTTTTAATTAATTTATAAGTTTTATTCATTCCTAATTTTTTTTTTTTTTTTTTTATTAGTTTTCAGATTATTGGAAATAAATTTGATTCCCCTATACCATTTTAGAAGAACAATTTAGACTATAATATTTATTTAATTTGGATTTTTAACAATTGTTATAGTTTTTTACACTTTAAATTAAGCCTGGAATATATAATTTTGTTTTGCTATTAGCAAATATATTATAGTATGTATATAAAACAAAATTCAAGACAAACTAGAGATCATTTGGGTTTGATAAAATTGTTTCTGTGAACTCACTATTAGAGGAAATCAATAACACATATGTTGAGTTAATATACAATAATAAAATTAAAACTTAAAAAATATGATGTACATAATTAAATAATCGCATAATCCAGTATTATAAAATCAAGTGGTTCATTATAATATTAATTATTATTAGGTAATCTATAAATACTGTTATATTTCAAATTGACTCTTAGAATATATTAGGGAAGAATGTTGGGCATTGTTTGTACTTATTTTTAAGCACATAAGTCCGATCTTAATTGCTCATTTAAATATAAACTAACATTCAATGCATTATTTGGTAAAATTATTGTAACAAAATTTGATTGAAAGATATTAATACTATAAGGGAAAAAAACTTGAAATGTGAATTTATTTAGCTATATAGCTCACAAAAATCAATTTGAAGAATTTTCTATACTTACTATACAGGGTGACGTATAGGCTTGAATAAATCACTGATATAGATTTTGGTTGTCCAAATGGAAGACCTATAAATTCTGTCAAGAACAATTAATGATAAAACATTTAATTGCAGAAGTACAAAAATGTTTACATGAGAAAATATTTGCAATTAACTTCATGTTGAAACATTGAGTGAGCAAAATACAAAATATTTGAATCACTTAAATTACAAAATTAAAGAATATCTCATATTATGAGATGATAACACAGCTTAAAAAATCATCCAAACATATAACCTCTTATTGTTTCAAAATGTATATATTATTCAGTGCTTGAAACACAGCTTCATCAATCACCCTGTATATATATATATATATATATATATAAAGTTTTAAAAATATATTTATATTTTACTAATAACTGTTATAACTATCTATTTATTAGCCATAAAGAAAAATATTGCTCCTACCATATTATATCTAACACCATAGGATTATTATTTAAATAAAATCTCAACATAAATTTCATTAAATTCTAGTTTCAACACTAGACTTAAAAAAACCTTTTTCTGTTTTACATTCTCTTATTGTTACAGTGTTCAAATTAACTGTAACATCAGTAATAAAAACATTATCTACAACTGGATTACGCGCAAGCCAATACTCGGGACCAGGGTTCGCCAGTATCGTCTTGTACTGTAAACGCTGAGTAGGAGTTTCAGCAACGGATGCTGTATCAAGTACCTGATGTTGACCTCCAGCACCTTGAGTGACAGCAGTTGCAGCATCTTCCTGTGGCCTAGCAGGCTCACCAGATGTTCGAGAACTAATGGGTGCTGCTGCAGCTAAAGTATCTCTTGACTTTACACTTGTTGGAGTACTTTGAAGAATAGCCGTCAGGGTCAAATGTTGATTTTCAGGTGCTGGAGAAATTTGATTTGTCAAAACTGCAGGAACCGCATGTTCTGATGTTTTTCTTTTAGGAGTTCTTCCGCCATCTTGAGTAGGTACTACTGAAGGCAAACTATTGGTGTTTTGAATATTGGTGGGAGATTGTAATTTGGGCACTTTAGAATCTGTCACAGGTGGACTGGTAGTTATAGTTACACCAACTTTACCAGATTCTTTAGACAAGACCTCTGCTTTGCGTTTAACTTTATGAGGTTTAGGTAAAGGTGGTGGTGATTTGGAAGACTGCTTCGGTGTAGACGGTACTAGAAGTGAAGGTGCAGGTTTCACCACCGGAGATAACTTTTCTTCTTCTCGTGTATCATTAACTTCTATGACTGGTGTCTTTTTTTCTTCGCTTATCTTTTCTTCTTTCACTTCAACTTTTACAGCTGCGTTTAACTTTGGCATTTCTGCCAATGAATCGTCATCAACTATAAAAAAATGAAATTAGAAAATCTTTTTTCCAACAAATAAATAATAATATTTTTGATAATAAATATTATGTTCTTTAATACAATTATTATTTTTTATTTAATTAAATCTGAACTATTTTTGATATTTGCACCACAGTAAACTATAGTTAATAAAATATTTGAAAAAATATATTTTAAGTGTTATACCGTTTTATAAAATAATTCATTGATTCATTAATTATGAATTTAACTCTTAATCAAATATAGTATAAAAAATTTACAAATATATTATCCACAAATACTATATTATGTATGTATACTATAAAATCATAATAACAGCATTTAAAATTTACTTGTTTTATCTTCTTCAGTATCATCATCGTGTCTGGGCAATAAAGGTGCACCATTAGTAGACTCTGGACACACTTCAGCTTCATCTTGGCTGTTATAGTCAGGTACATCACCATCAGCAGTTTCATCTTCATAGTCACTTCGGGTGGGTTCTGTAGTTGGTGTTTCAATGTGTGCCTAAAATTTGTCCAAATATAAAAATTTAAGCATGCATTATAATAAAATCCTATTTTTTGTTTTTAATAACTTACACTTTGTGTTTTTCTTTTAGGACCTCGTTTATGAGAATTATTATCTGTACGTGTTTGACTAAAAACAAAATACATAGATAGTAGGTAGGTAAAAATAATTAAATACATTTAAGGAATCGAAAATATTTTCATAAAATTATATTATAGATAAATGTTAGAATAAATACCTTTGTTCAAAAATATCAATAAGCCTGGTGTCAATAATGTTTTCTTCAGGTTCCCAAGTATTATGCCTAAATATATTTAAAATAGATGTTAGTATCAAATTAAATAATTTTATATTTAAATAACATACTTAGGTCCCCATCCTTTCCATTTTACATGATATTCAACTCTGCCCTAAAAAAATAAATAATTATTAATACAAATGACAATAATAATATTGACAGTTTCATTTATGTATCTATTTAATTATAAATTTAATATTTTTAATGAAAGAGTTAACATGATTAATTAATTTAGATAAAAATTTTTTGTAGTAAATTTTAGCAAGCTTGTTTACTATTTTTAAATTGATGTTGTTATGGAGTGTTGTTTGTTATATACTACAAAGCACTTTTGATAAATCTTAAGGTGATTGAAAGATTTGATAGGGTGAATATTTTTGGGTTTAACATGGTGAACTGAAGTAGATAGAGGGAAAAGTTAAGTTATGTTCATCTTTGTTTAGTGTAATTTGTCAAAATTAAAAGATTATTACACCCACATTTATTATCTCTGTTGTACAAGTGCACAAAATAGCAAATCTATGGTTAGCAGTTCACGTTACGCTTCGTTAGTTTTAATATTAAAGTGAATCAATCTATTATGAGACTTAATGATAAGAACTTTTTTATTAAGTTTTGCATAATCAAAATAATTTAGTTTTAAAATGCTTATAAGTCACTTAAAATAGAAATATCCTAAAAAAAACTTATATACAAATACGGAATAAGATTCATAATTAGTTTTGATTCACTCTTATGTCTTATATTAAAGCTAGTAAAGCTAAATGATAACTGCTGGGCATAGACTTGTTATGTTTCGCACTTGTAAGACAACAAATGGGGGTGGAGTATCATCTTAATCTTTTATACATAGTAAATCAACAGTATGCTTATAATTAAATATAAATAAAATTATAGTTGAAATAAAAAAATATCAAACATGATATTTTATCAAAAACAGTGTATTGAATTTAAAATAAGTATTAACTACTACATATTAGGCTCATGATAAAAATATTAATAAAAATTATAGGGTTATTGAAAAAAATTAAAAGGAGAAACTTATAAGTATTTTAAGGTATTAGGTAACCAATATTTTCCCTCCATTTATATCAAATGCAATATTTTTTACATTCCTTTAAAATGTGATACAAGGAATATTGAAAAATAAATATATACAATCTATATACCATATAAGTATTAGAATAATTAAAAAACATTTAGAATTCTTTCAAAATCAAGAATACTCTAAGATTTTTTATTTACTAGTTTTACAGCAGCTTGGAATTGAGTTCCAAAATAAAACTTTTATTTTAAAATTGTGAAAGTTAAGTTTCAAGTAAAAATGCTAGTAAAGTCCTGACTTTTATAATAATATATATTAGTTGAGTCCCAACTTTTATAAATATATATATTAGTTGAGTCCCAATTTTTATAGTGATATGTTAGTTGAGTCCCAACTTTAATAATAATATATGCTAGTTGAGTCCCAATTTTTAAAATTCAGTAAAACTTTATTTATTCGGATTTTGCTTAATCCAGGCAGCTGTAAGTATGCCTTAATATGTAAGTTATAGTTATATGTATTTTATAATGATTTTTTATTAGGTTTAACTTTGCATTGTAATTATATCTTGTATAATATTATATTTAATACAATTTTCTTATATTTATAGTTTACGATTTTTGGTTATTTGGTTTAATCTGGACTTTCATTTATTTGGACAATCTAGAGCCTCCAATTAGTCTGGATTAACTTTTAAAATAATATACACAAAAAATTTAATCCTATTATAATATAACATAATATTGATAATAATTATAATATTTATTACTAGGTGCACTAAATCTTAACAAGTAAAAGTAATATTTGTGAATTGTAAAAAAATAAAATATTTAAAGTAGGTAGGAAGCTTCTTATATAAAATTATAAAGTATAATTACAGAAGTACAGAAAACAATTTTTTAATGATATCTAAATGTATAATAAAAGTGTAGATAGTCCTAAATTACTGTTCTTTACTATATTGTAGTGAATACATACTTAAATGAGAACGACAATGTTGTTTTTATTGGAACAGTTATAATCAACATCTATAAAAGAAACTCAATTGTTATTATCACTTTTTTCTGTGGCTCAATAGTATATTTTTTTAGTTAATACCTGAATGGTACTTTACATTTTCACAATTATGAATAGAAATATTCTAGTAGTAAATTCAAAATTGATCAAATATTCACTATCTCAATTATCATGGTTTACTTTCTAAAACGGATAATATAAGATGAGAATAATATATATCTGTTTTATGTGTATATAAGTACAATATCAAGTAATAAAAATAATTTTTTGAATATTAAATACAATGACCACTAGCAAAACGTTACAAAAGCACAGTTATAAGTAAGTATTTTATATGGACTATCTACAATTTTAGTATTCGACCCATTTAAGGTTTACAAAAAAATAATCTTAGACAAGACAACAATAGATAAATGCCATTGCATATAAAAGGTTAAAATGGGTAACAGTACTAATATGATCTGATGTCACTCAAATGGGTTACCTAAAGATCATCGTATATGAGTGAATCATGACCAAGAAATTCAACTAGTGCAGTATAGAAGTTTGAAATAAGAAAGTATAAAAAAAGGGCGCGTAAGTCGTTATCAAAAGTTGGTGCTAGATAGGTCGTGAAGGCGAAACATGTCTCCCGCGTAGATGGAGGACGAGGTAAGACTTACCTTCCTGACACGCTTCTTCATGAGCTTTTCAGCCGCATACACTCGGTCGCCCATTGGTGAAGATTATAGTGCACACTACAAAATCGAGAAACGGCAACAATTATGTGGGAAGACAGACACACGCGACGACGGACGCGATAAACGGAATACGACGACGACAACGGTGGCGGCGACAGCAGCAAGTTGACGGACGACCTCCTCCTGGCGACGATAATCAACGGTCAACAGCGGCGGCAAAGTTGAGAGTTCAGTAATAATCATAAAAAAAAAATAAATAAATAAAAACGAAATTTTAAAATTAAAAAGAACTTTACATGTGTACACTTAAAAGATTAAATAAATAACAATTAAACGATGTTCACGGACGGCGAAATACCGTACACGGCGGACGGTTCATAGCAATTATTCTGTTTCGACACGAAAAATAATAATAAGTAATAACATGTAAACACAACAAATATTTACGTCGCACGCACACGCACGCGAATCACAACGTAAAATGCGGTGTGACCAACCGTATCCGGTGTGTGCCGCGGCCACCACGTTTCGAAACCGGAAAAGAAAATAAAGAATATGTTTTTCAACACGCACGTAAAGTCGGCAACGATAGCAGTGTTGCTGTATTCTATAATTCTATATTTCTACGGCTTACTGTTGGTTTGTACGCTACGCGGGAAACGGTTAACGCGATATTATGTTTTATATCGATGCTCTGTTGGTAAAATACTGAAAATATTGTCTTATTCTGTGCTGAAACGTTCGTGTTTGCGATTAAAGCGACACGCCAACGATGATCGAATGGATTACTACTGACGTCGTCGTAGACCGTTCTGCCGTTCTGGGCGGTGCTGTTTCTATATGTTTTCTATGTCGCCGCGTATCTATCGGCTGTTCGGTGAAGCGACGGGTGGACGGACGGTGCCAAGGAGATCGCGACGGATATTCGCGCGAATCCGGCACAAACTGGTTTTTTGCAACACGCCCGTCGCGGCGCCGGCAATATACTTTTATAATGTTATACCTACTTAATATTATATTATTGTTGTTGCTTATTGCGTCCCGCTATCGGTTTAACGAGGGGGGATTAGCCCCCTCTTCGAATTTAAATCAAGTCCTTGCAAAAAAAACTTTTTCATGTCACGAGTTCAATGTGTAGAATAATAAATTACTATACACATTATTACATTAAAATATATAGATAATATAGGATGATATGGTAAATATTATATTATAATTTATAATATACTTACTTATTATTTATTTGTATTTTGGATGTAAATGTTAATAATATTTTAAATTATTTCAATTTTTTCAGTATTACAATGAGACACACGTCGTTGATTCTTTTTCCTGTAAGTTGAATTAAAAGAAATAAAACGTACAGTAAGTCTAAAATATCACAAAATAAATTTAATGATCTAAAAAGTCATATACTTAGAGTTTTATAATATTGGTAGGTACTATAAATATAAAATTATCGTTATTATTGATTAAGATTAGTTTGTACAATTATAAAAAATGTTAAATGTGCTTAAAGTGTAGAATCAAAAAATTTAATTTCTACTTTTTAAAGACTAAGGATGTTGACTGACGTATTTTAAACTTTGATTTCAGAGGACTCACTGTAATTACAATGCGTAAGTATGCCCATTAAAGGGATCACTAACCTTACACCATACGTCTTATTTTGAGCTTTGATCTTCTAAGGATTAGGACTAAAACTCATGTAACTTAAAATAATATCCTTTAAAATTTAGTCGTGTTCATATCGATCTAGGGCTCTAGGCGACGTTGTACCTAACTGTAAGTCCGTAAATATATACCTATGTCGTTATGCGTCATAATTTGTATAATATATTAATATTATATACTAGTGCAGACAGTACAGTAGGCACAGTTTTGGCTGTTGCACCGTTGAGACTATTATCCACACTCGGCCTTAGGTGCACGCGCGCACCGTCGTCGCTGCTGCAAACCTCGTGGCGTACAAGTCTGTAACGAGAGCAGCTGCAGATGTGTCTTAGTTTTTTGGCGCTCATACAATACAATAAAATAATGCACGTACGTACGCATAATAATAATATTATAAACCTTCCCTCCGGTACCGGTTAGTTAAGACGGTCGCTGGCGGTGAAGGGTCGTCATTCGGTAGGGGCTGAAAAGGACAGATGAAACGCTCGGAGCGCGCGCGCGTGCATAAGATATCATCGTGCTTCTCGTAGGTTAATAATTTAGGTATTGCAGGAGGCACCTACCGCCACCACCGTCGTCGTCGTTACCAATCCATCTAGAAAGGCACGTTCTAAACACTGCAGCAGCAGTAAGGGAGTACTTACTCACGCACGTTCCTATATATAATAATAATATATTTATACATATAATATGGGTACAACGAGTGTATGACAATAGTAAGACGTTTTGCCATTGTGTCCATGGCCCCCCCCTCTTATTCACCCCACCACCCCTTGAACATTTTGGCGTATTAAACGCGCAAACCAAACCGGATTTAATTTTAACGACTGTTTTGCGCGCTATGACAATCGGGCGCCGCCGTTATTCACCATAATATTATATAAAATAGTACATTTTATCATACTAGTAAAAAATTGCATTATAATGCATGTTATATCATTCTAGACGATAAACGTCATAGATCGTAATATGGTAAAATAATACGTAAATAGAATATATTATTATATATCAATATAGGTAAGTAGATAATATTATTATTATTGTGCGTGTAGTGATAATATTGAATTATAGCTAGGGACCAACCACCCGCGGCTTATATAATATTATTATGGTTGTTTCGATGCCACGACTGGTGTGAACAGCGTCCCAGCCAAAGCCAGCCGTATCGGCGCGGCCAGACAAAACGCAAGCTGTTCACGTACCGGAACATCTGCCGCTCTGCCCGGTGTCTAATCAACTGTTGTCGCGACGGCCGGACGACACCCAATGAAATTTCACCGCTAACTAATGTGGCGGCGTCGGTCAGCAGGACGTCCGTAAAATAATAACATGAATACATGATGTGAGAATATTAAAAAAAAATGGTCTTCTTAAGATTAAAGATGTATAGTATATAGCTATGTAGGGGGTGAGTAGCGATAACAATAATATAATATAAGGTTGTATATAGCATATGAACGAGCACTGTGCAGAGCAATTATACAATGTATACATATAATATAGGTACCTACCTATAATTGGTATTTTATATAAACATTAAACGTCTTTTGTTTTTTTATGCTTCATACTCAAGCATCGGCTCATTTACTACTTATACCAACCTCGCTACTATTTATTTATTCCTTACAAACGTAATTCACTAATATCCCTATATACTCATATAATTATTAATTACTGCACTCACAGGGGCAGCAATAAATGTAGAAAAAGCTACACCTGAATTTTTTTTATGAGAGCTTATTAACTACAGTGAACAATTTTAAAGAGGGTGCATTACATATTTTACACCTACATCTAAAAAAATTAGAAACGATAATGAAGAACGATCGATGGTTTTTTATCAATATTATACCAGCTATCATTAGTAACAGGGATTTATAAATATAGCAGTTAAAAAGTATGAATAGGCATCATGAAAAATTGTGTCAAAAATATGTAATTAGAATGAAACGAACGATGTACATAAAAAATTACACATGTGCATCTCAAAAGAAATTTTATTCTGTTCTGTTTTCTCTACTATATTATACTTGTTGATTTTTTAAAAATAATTTTTAAATATATATATAAGTAATATTAGTATCATCGTAACAAGCAGGTATCCAGGATCAATTTTCGGAGGGGGTTTAAAATATTTTTAATATATGAACTAGTTAATTAGTTTTTGTTATATTATGAATATATACCTACTTCAAAAATGTCGGTGGTGGGGGTGAACACCCCCCCCCCTGTATTCGGGCCTGCATCGTAAACAAAATTAATAACTCAAAATTTGTTCTACAGAAAATTAAATATAACTATATTATATGATTAGGTACATAAATTATAATCATATAAACCGTGATTTAAATAACATTATTTATTTATCTTATTAATAGAGTGCGCCTATATAATAATAAAGAAGTTCAATTTTTTATAAATTTAATAAGTACTTAGTCAAAAATTCGTTAAATGTCATTTTTGAATTATCAAAACCCTCGAAATACCCTTATATATTTGAGAAGATTCCAAAGAGCATACCTAATTCATATAAATTAAATAATGATAAATAATAATCCAAAGAAAAAACAATAATAGATATATAAAGTCTTAAAGTTCAAATTTTAAAGAATTTAAATAAAAATATGTTCTTTACGATAATAACTATAATGTTGATGAGTAGGTCAGGTTTAAGTCAAGTTATGCAGTATTATGCTTTGATAAGTTTAATTATAATAAGTATGTCTGGTTATTTAATTATATACTATTTATATTGTACAACTTTTACCGATATAAATTATATAAAAACTATTAAACATTTTGATGTTATAGATCTAGATGTATTTAGCATTGATATGATAAGTGTATCTGTATCAATAGTTGCTTATATAAAAGGGTCAAAAGGTAACAGAGCATGCGCTACTGTGTTTGGGAAACTCCCAAAATTGATTGTTTCGCCCCAGTTTTATATTTTCTCCTCGAAATTCTTCATAACACAACAAGTGTTTTTGTAGACAACATCAACTATAACGTTAAAAAATATGTTTCGACCATTATGTTTTTACCCTCCTTTACGACGACCAAAACACAACAATTATTGCAATTTGACTTTAAAAGCTTGATAATTATCTACAACGCAAACACATTTAATGATGAAAAAGGTAAGTTATGATGATAATACGATACATTTAATCTATATTAACTGAAGCTTAAATATAATTATTCTAAACCAGATGTTATATACGAGTATATATCGTATATTATATGGGTAAAATAAAATTATACATACATAATATCACTAATTGACTTAATAATTATTTTATTTACTTTTAGAATTTTGCTAAGTATGTATATGAATATAGGAGGTATAAAGTATTCATTTTTAAGACAGATGAAACAATTAAATTAAACATTAATTCATTTTTATTATTTTATATCATGTTGTAGTATTATTCTTATTAATTATTACCTCATATATAACTCATCGTATTTTAAAAGTTCTAATTTATAAATTTGCGCTTTAAGTACAACATGTATATTATAAGTAATTGAAAGTTAAATGATTATACAAAAATGTATTATGTACAAAATAGCAAATGACATTGTAAAGATGAATGCAACAATTTAATATTTCATATTCAGTTAATAAGACACTAAAATGTAAAGTTTATTTAAAAATAAGTACCTATAATACAAACGTTTATACTTTTTAGATACCAGATGTATAATTCATAACACGTAGGAATATCTTACGTGCTAAAGCACCACCAATATTTAATCGCACCTTATAATTTTATATATGTTTTTTGTTTATAAATATTTCATATTTCATTATTAAATACGAGTACAATATATACATTTTAACAAAAAAGTAATTGAAATTATTAGTCATAACACTCATGACTCCACTACAATTATGTACGATTTTGAAGGTTAAAATAAAATATTTCATATTTATTGATTGGAAATTTAAAATGTATAAAATTTTATACTCGCGATTAGTAAATCGAATTGTATGATACTTTTTTATGAAAACAGGAAAACAGGTATAAAATATGTTGACAAACCGTAATATATTTATTTTTACAATATATTGTAAATATACTAAATTACAACCTATATATTATTATATTATATTATATCGTTAGTAGAGAGAACATTCATAATTTATTTACAAATTCTAAACTCAATTTTTTTTACCTAACTATTTAAATAAATGTAAGCAGATATATAGACATTAGTATATGTCGTTAAAATAATAACGTTTGATTTGTCTCTATTTATATTTAATTTTATCGATAATTCACTAAAACTACATTATGTTTTAGATAAAAACACCGGTGTTAGCGATGTCACTACATGACAATATAAGTGATGACGTATTCGAAAGCATCGAAGAGGCTGAAGTTAACCAAAACACCAAAAATTTATCTTCCATAGACCCGAATTATGACAAAAGGCCTTCGACGACTGGGTACAAGGATTATAAACCCCCAAGTACCACAAGAAAGCCTTCGGATCCATCTTTAAAAATTGTACACAAGGTGAAAAAATATTTTTATTTCAAAACTACACTTCATGATTTTTAATAATATTTAAATATTAAAGTTAAATAAATTATATTATAAAAACAATTATTATTTATTTATCAACTTTTATGAAGTAATAACTTTTTAATAATATGTATAAATACCTTACATAGGAATTAAATTAAAACTGAAATTTTGATATTTAGATTAAAAAATAAATTGTAATTACTTGTTTTAAACATCATTGGCATGTGTGCATAGAATATATATACATATTTTAAATTTTAAATAACTTTGCTAATCAATATTCAAATTTCAGACTATTTTACTAGGTGACAGTGGAGTAGGGAAAACATCACTATTGGTTAAATTTGACACTGGAAAATTTCAGACTGGCAACTTTTCTGCTACCGTTGGTATAGGGTTTACAGTAAGTACAATAAACATAATTAAATGATTAAAATATTAGATATTTTAATTTAAAATTAATAATTTTAGTAATTTATGTATCAAACTTTATATTATAGTTGCAACTATAATACATCTTAGTACATAAACATAATATATAATAATATTACCGTTGTATTCAATTATTTGTATTGTATATTTGTATATTATTAAGTCTGTTGTTTTTAAACATACAATGTGTCTTAATATACCTATATAAATGTATAATGTATTTTAGTTATGTAATTAAATTTAGTAATTATTGCAAGTGTCTACCTATTTTGCATACTAAAAGTTCACATTAATAATATTATAAATTATTGTTATTTTAATTTTTATTGATTATTAAATACATTTTTAAGAGATGAAAAATTATCAGACCATTTAGTATAAAGGTGTACAACACCTTCAAGCAAAATGATTTTAATACTCAACTTTTATGTTTAAAAGCAAGGTTGGCTACTAGTTGCATCCCATAGTAAATATTTCTTTTAAATGGGGGAAACATTGGGGTAGGTACATACTAATTAGGGTTCAAGTTTTTATAGGTATAAGCTAATTAAAAAAAAAATTTAAAATTAGGTATATATTATATGTCATGGAATATATGATTCCATATTATTCTAAACATAATTTTCCATCCCATTTTCTTTTCATTACTAATAGTAGGTTAAAATATTATTTAATTATAATTTTATTTATTTTCTAATGTATCATATTTCAAATCATAAGTCAATAATATACAATTTTACAATGATAAGTGTTTTCTTTATTTTTTGTCTGAAGACACTTTTTCTAGTAGAAAATTTTTCCATTCATCGACTTTGAAATTTCTGGTAAAAAAATTGAATCTAATTATTATTTTGTGTGCTTAATATTGAAAATCGACAGTACTTTTTAAAATAATTGGAAAAATTTACGAATATTTGTTAACATTTTAATATTAATAGATATTAAATGCTTGGAAACCTTGGTTATCAAAAAGTTATATCGTTTTCTATCAAAATCGTTTTTTATCGTGTACAATAATTTATCATTAAATTTAAAATTAACATATCCATTACAGTACTTAGTCTATAACGAGGTACACTTGACACCATAAGTACAGCAAAGTGGTTATCTACTTGACAGCTTTTTCTTTTCTTTTTTTTTTGTTGATTATGTCATATTGTGGTATAATATGGCACTGGGAAAACTTGTTTGAATATTTTTTACTAAATTTGAAATTTTTAATTTGGTTTTCTTCTAATCATGCCATAGTATTTCTAATAGATGTTTCAATGTCTACCACTTCATTGGTTATGCAATCATTTAAATTAATGTTTCTTAGTTTTATATAGGTATATCACTATACATTTTTCAAAACATCGATGAACACAAACAAATTTATATTTGTAATGAAGAATATGACGATGAACTTAAAATAAAAAAACTTAACGCTATTAACAATTTGCATAATTGGTATTCGTCTTTATTATTAAACGAGTATCGATAATACAGTTATGATAGATAAAAGACATATATTATAATGGTAAATATGAATTGGGCTGCAAGCCTGCAACTAGGATTTAACACAAAAGAAACAAGTGCCACAGCAACATTGTTTCGTAGTTTTCGGGATGCTATCTACTAGTATTCATCTAAAAGAAATGATTAACAATAAGTCAATGATTCTTTTTTTGTTTACACCATTTTATTTTAGAACACTAACATTTTTAAAATAGTATATATCGATTAAATGTTATCCCTGCATTAAGCTTTTTTGATAGCACAGACTAAAATATTTTTTATCGTTATTAAACTGTATTATTTTCATAAACTTAGAATTTAAAATTAATACATTTTAAAAAACAAAATTTAAGGAATCCATAGCCAAGTAGGTCCTAATACTCCCAAATATTTTGTTCCTGTAGTAATAGATATAATAAAATAAAAAATTAATTTTTAAATTTTTATAATTATTATACTATAAATAATCTATCATTAGTGGTTAATGTTATTTTTATAGAGATCTTAGTACCTTTTTATGTTGTGTATATAATGTAGTTCAAAAACTAGACAAATAATTTTTGTTATTTTATTGTAAACATAGAAACTTGAAAGTGTTACATTATACTATTATAGTTTGAATTATAATTTTTTATATAGGTATACAATGAATTTTCTACATATTTTTACTAATTTCAAACTAATTAAATACGAATGTATTCACATCGTTCTACGGTAAGACAGTGGTGTAGCCAGGATTCATTATTTTTAGGGGGGGACTGAAGCACTCCCAACCACCCCCCTGGCTACGTCACTGCGGTAAATACAACAGCATTGACTGATAATAGTTAATATAACAGCCAGTAATATTTTATGAAATAATAGTAGGTAATAATTATTATATAATATTATGATTAGTTCTGGTATCAAATTATAATTATTTAACCAATAGAAAAATTTAAGGCTGGGCAAGTTAAAAAATCGTATTTTTTTTAACTCGTTAAATTAAGTTGTTTTAAAATAATAAAGTTAAGTTAAATTAAAAGTTATTCATAATTTTTTCGTTAACTCGTTAAGTTAAGCGTTAACTTTGAAAAAAAGTAACTTAACTTAGTTTAAAGTTAAAATTTTCTAATTTGCAAAATAAAAAAATTCAGACATCTAATAATTTTTATTGAATAGTTTTTCTTTACGCCTAAGAAAATTACTGGGGAAATTAAAAATGATACATTAAAGTATTAACCAGCTATCAAAAACCAACTTTTTTAAAAATGGCATTAAAAAATTTGCATTAATCTTTGGACGAAAATTAATTTAATTTAGATATTTTTGAATACTTGAAGTTAACCCATTAATCTTAAAAAAGGAACTTATTAAGTTAAAAGTTAATTTGAAATAAAAGTAACGAGTTAATTAACTTAAAATTTTAACTTAATTTTAACTTTTAATTCGTTAATATCCAGCCTTGAGAAAAATATTTATAAATACCTAGCACTATACATTTATTATATAAAATATCCTTAGAAATATAGACTGTCAACCATATCTGCTCAGATTCGATTTACATATTATGCAATAAGTTATTTATTACTAAATTACAACATTGTACTCATCAGTTGAATAAATTACAAATTGGTTGAAATTATAGTTAATTGTTTAAATACTATATAGTAACAGATTTAAACTAAATAAAAGTCAGGTAATTTGGCAAATAAAATCCATGGTATAAACGAAAATCACAATTTCTAAATAAATATTTGAATGAAGATATATAAGAAACGGAGTAGTGCTACAACTGTTAGAATATGAATGCTACAGGTTGGCACCTACTTTAAAATTAATGAGAAAAAGAATAGAAAAAAAATCAATGGAACTAAAGATGAGTTTTGAAAAAATAAAATGTTGAGAGCAGATAGATCGTTTATTACAAATGTTAAATTATAAGCTTGGATGTAAACCAAAGATTATAATCGCGTGGCAGGCCAGGTAAATTTAATTTAAAGATAGCAAAAGATTAAAATTTTCATTAAATGCATTTCAGTATGTTCCTATTAGCAGCTATTCGAGGTTCTATATAACTGTTCTAATATTTGTATAACAAGTGCAGTGCACAGTATAGTGATTTAAGAGAATATTTAGATACTTTAGTAAAGATGAGACCGGAGTTAGTTGTTATAGTTTTTACTATTTTATTTTTTTAAGTATATTTTAACTTTATTTAAATTACCGTTTTAAGAACATACTAAAAAAAAGGTAGACAAGTGGATACCGCTTTGCTTTACATAAGGTTTCTAGTGAGTCACTGTTATGAATGTGTTAAATTTGAATTCAATGATATATCATTGTATACAAAAAACAATTCTGAACGGAAACGGTTTGTCAGATTATATCAGTTTAATTATATATATATACATTTTTTTTTATATAGCTATTAGAGTAATTTATTTTCTTATTTTTTCCAAAAATATGGCATTTTTTATATTATTACTATAATATATATTTACAGCATATTATATTAACTTATAATATAACTCAAATTTTAATAACACTTTTCTGTAAATACAATAAAACAGTAAACATAGGTTCATGTAGACATTATAGTATACATATATAAATCAGTAATATCATTGCGTACATAGTTAAATTCATTATAATAATACAGGTAAATACGTAAAAGCTTTTAAGTCCCCACAAATATTATGATTTTGATTTATTACAAAATAAATTCATTGTTAAAATATGTAATTTCATTTAAATTTGAACTTCTCAAATGTCTATAAAAAATAATAGTGTTTGTGTATTTTTTTAGATTTTTAGTTAAAAAATTATTAAATTATTATTAATTAAATTTATTTTTATTTTCAGTATGACATTTTATGAAAAATATACATTAAAATTTTAAATCTTAGCTATAAAAATTAAAGATTTTATAAATTTTTTACAATAAAATACTTGCAGTTTATAATTTTTGTGATTTTGAAAAATTTTGTAAAAAATTAAACAAAAATTGCGATTCTATATTTCTTAAAAATTTTATAGATATAAAAATAACTTATGTAGGATCTTGTAATAAATTTTCAAAAATTTTGCCCTATTAAATATTTTTTTTTGACAATTAATGAAAAATAAAAATAAAAACATTTCAAGTATAAAATACCTATAAATAGTTAAAAAAGAATCAAAATATTACAAAATATTTACTACGAGTATATATAGGAAATACTAATACAAGTATTTGATGAAAATTTCAAGTAACTACAGTTATTTGTTTTTAATTATTACAAAAATTCTATATTTAAATGCTTATAAAAAATATTATTACCATACATTTTTAATATTTTTTAATTTGTAAATGAACTACTTATTAGGAACCTTGTATTTAAATTTTAAACTTTTTCACCCATTAATTAATTTTTTATTGACATGTATAAAAATATTTTTTTTAAAAATTAAAAATTTCAACTTCTAAATAGTTTAAAAATATCAAAATATTTTAAAAATTTTATTATATACCAGAAATAATAAAAACACTTGATAATGAAAATTTCAAGTTTCTAGTTTTTGAATTACAACAAAATAAAAAAATCAATTTGAAAACTGGTTTAACGTAAAAATTCCAGTTTTTTCTTAATTTTTTGTTTGTTTTTCCCGATTATAAGAAAAATAGCTAGGCATTTTTAATTTTATCCTTTTTAAAGCAGAAACAATAGATCCATTTTTCTATTCAAAACCACTCTTAATGTTGAATATCGAATTTTATCAATTACTTATAACTTATATTGTATACTCTATACAGTAATATATACATACACACACAAAGTATAAGACATCATTGTAAAATGATAACCTTGTAACAACTAGCCCCATTGTCCCTTACCTATAATTTCATTATCATTTTGCTTGATGATTATTGATTTTTCTACAAAAATATAGTGGTATATAAGACAAGTTTAAAAATTTATTTTGTTCTATGAGACAAATATTTACTTAGAAACTGAGTGTTTTATACTCTTACATAAAACTATCTATAAAATTTGCATCAAAATTGCACTAAAACTATGTAAAAAGTAAATTTTATTACAATATTTTTTTATGTACATGTTGTATTATAATATATTCACGTTATATTTTGAAATATATCCAAAAATAAATTATACACTTTATTACATCGACATGTTAATGAATTGGCATAAACCACCCTGAAGGACTACTATCTAGGTGTAGTGAGTAAATAACTGTAAGTTAGCGCGTTGTATTACATGATCAGAATATAGGAGTGATGTAGAACACCGTATAATCTATTAGTTTAGACTGTCTAGAGTCTAGTTTTAACATGTTAATAAGTTTTTACTAAGTTGACACGTAATAATGATATAATACTTTCTCACGTAATAAAAATGTTTGTTAATCCGAAAAATTTGTCCGGCCCTTGAGATTCTCTAATCAACGTGACGTGTTGGAAATGATATGCAATGCATAAATAGTGTACGTCGTACGTTTGTCCATAGTAATAAAAATTTTATAAAATTCATCTAATAAAAAAATATATTATGTTTATTATACAATCATATTATAAGAATGAGGTAAATTATTTAAATATCAATATATTTCGATAGCGTATAATATGTATTATAGTTTATTTCAAGAAAATATTTCACTCGTATGTGTTGTCTCTTGTTTTACTAACATGTTTTAAGTTAAGAAGAACCGTCTTGCTCTGATATTTTTAATATTAGAATTATCAAATTCAAAAAATAAGAATATAATCTAGGGCACCTCGATAGTTTTTTTTTTTGACAATTTAATTTTGAAGCAAGTTGTAAGAATTTTAAAATTTACAAAAATGTTTCGTGTTATTCATTTATAAGACAGAGAACTAGTTGTGATGTTCTCAGAGGAGAAGGATGAGGTTAACTCCCCCATTCGATCAAAAAAAAATTATATTCCGTTTAAATGATATTTATATTATTTTATATTATACATCGTTTATTTAGTTTATTATCGTTATCATTCAATATTGATAATTCATAATAAGTATTAATTATTAAATCGCATTTACGCTCTTATTACTACGCGACCATCAACGTACGTATCAGTGTGGTACACTAGATGTCCAGGCAGAATATTAATTGTTTCAAATTTCATATTATTGTATTGCATATCATATTGACGACTGATATCACAAGGCCGTCTATATATTTCATAAAAATCATTGACTATATGGTTAAATTAAAATAATTTATTTTATTTTGTATATAAGATAATATAACATAAAATTATATTCAATGGCTGACATTTTTTTATTTTAATCATTTTATAACTTCATGAACTATGATTTATTACTCTAGCAACTATTTATTATTAAGTTCAACTTTATAAAATTATTAATTAAATATATATCATAGGAACATATTATTTTCACAATTTCACCACTGCATTTGTGTATTAGTAGCTTATTATATTATAAAATATATTGTTTATAGGACCTATTATAAATATTATTTTTTATTAGTGGTTTTTAAGGTCCTACAATAATGTTAATTCACTCCTTATTTGAACCCCAACCCCCATTTAAAAATCCTGAGTACGCCATTGACAGAGATATCAGGTGCAAATGAAACATCTTCTTAAAATATTTTCTAACCGTGTAAATGATATTGATAATATTGAATGTTAATAGTATGATGAACATTTATACGTTGTATTATAATGCACAAAACCACGCACTTCTTTCTCAAAGATATCACCTGTGAAATTTATTTGAATACACAAATTTAAGAATACCAAAAAGTAATTAAACGGTGATTACATTTTTGCTTATAGCATGTAAATGAGTAGTTACATCTACCCACTCAAAAAAAAAAAGTTCACCAAGTCTGCAACACAGTATTTATTGCAACGGTCATTCTATAGACATTTTATTCAAGTTTGTCACGTAAACGATTTATATACACGCTACACACAGACACAATACACTTCACATCAAGTATGCATATAATAATGTAATACCTAAGTTATATGGATATAATAGTACGTGATAGCGGGAAGTATAATATAATACGATAAGGGAGCTGCTGTGAGACCCTTTTAAAAAAAAACTTAAAACCCGTCTACTTGCGTACAATAATAATATTATGCTGCTGGCAAACGCGTTTCCTGAAATTATTATAGTCCGATTATTAAATTACTGACTACAGGGTAGTTGTGTATACATATATATATATATAAATATATATATTGTACTGCTTTTGGACCCGCCTATAAAGAGTATGCGGATGCCACATATATAATATAGGTATAAATAGAATATATATTTAGGTGCGACAGCACTATATCAGCACTGAATTAATAATTTCGAATAATTTCATATTATATATTGAACATATTATACGAAAAATATAATATAATACAAGAGTGTGTAAATATATATATATATATAATATATAGGCATGATTATATTAATACATATGAATTTAGGTGCCAATATTTTGTAGCTCACTTTTAACTATTTGTAACTCACTTTTCAGCATTGCAACTTCATATCTTATTCATAATAATTTTTTAACGATATGGAGTCAACTTGATGTATCCCCCAAATTTCGGAGGTTTGTGTTGTTAATTGGTTTTTAATTTATCTGGGTAATATTTTAATAAGATGCATTTCGTACAACGTCAAATATTATGGTTTTTTAATGGTACCATGTTGAACTGCATATAAATTCAAACACATTCAATCATTATTTTATTTTTTTAGTTTTTGTTTGAATGTTTGAAAAAATAAGTTTCAGCCATAATGATATTACACTAAATAATTTATAAATTAGTAAACAAAGCTAGAGATTTGAACAACGACCTTGCAGTGACTACTAGCTGTTACATCTAAAATAATATAATTGTATTAAACACGTGAGTTATTAAATATTGACTTTTGGACTTGTCATTCGGGATTCTGATTTTAAACTTTTATTACCTCGTGAAACATTGTGTCAAATATACGAGTAACGAGTTTTTATATGAACTAGAGAGTAGATAATGATATCATCACGGTGTGTAGTATATTTGATAATAGGAATTACTCATAATTATTTTTTGTAAAAATTAAATTTCATTTAAAATTATATCGGATAGGTAGACAATTCATTTTTATGAAATAAGACCGTATTAGTTTGACCATTTTTTAACCTGTCAGGAATATTTTCTGTGGCCTATTTGTGGCTATTTGGACAATTTTGTAAACTTGGTCATTTTTTAATATACCGTAGGACATAGTATATAATAATATAGTAGTATGATAATAGCAATATAATAAATAACGTGATGTACCCGCGAGCAATAGATGTACATGGCGGGACGCGCATCATTAGCCCCCAGACGGTAACTATGGATACGCCCGGGAAAGCCATAAGCTCGCGCGCGCCCTCGGCGAATATAGTTGGTATCGTGAAATGCGATGCGTGTGCGCGTGTGTGTACGTGTGCGCGCGTAATGTACGTTCACGCTCGCGCGCACGCGGCTGCGGCAACAGCGTCGGCGGGCGGGCGGGTCGGGGAGTACGCTGGTTGAAAAGTTTCCGCGCGCGCCACAAGTGTTCAGATATAGGACCGTGGCAACAGTTCGCGTGCCGTAAGCAGCGCATGTGTCGTCAGACACCGCCGCTGTCGCTAATTGAAGGCCCTCTTCGCGGCACCACACAATACGCAGACCGCGTAGACGCGCTTGTCGTTATCTTTGTCGTCTTCGCCGTCGTCGCCGTACAAAATTGGCCGTTATTTTTACTCTTTATTTACGAATTATGACTGTGTGAGTGTTTTTTTTTTTAAATCATAATTTTATATTTTGTGCGAGTGAGCGCGAAATGTTTGCAAAAGTGCAGTGAAACGACTACGTCACGTGTTCGACAATCATAATAATATTTACACCGTGTCGATAATATTATATTATTATCAAGTACGCACTCACGCGATGTCGTCTACCGACCGGGTGTTTGAACGACGGATCGTGTCCAAGCGAAGAACGTCCGCCAACCTAGAGGATACACCGGAGAAGCAGTGCCCGAACGGTTGGGCCAGCGTCGTGGCTGCCGCCGCGGCAGCCGCATCGTCTTCGTCGTCATCGTTCCGGCAAAAGACGGCAGCCAAAATCTCGCAGAGGACGACGTTTCAACCGCATCCCGATTCCATTTGCGATTGGTTCTTCAAAGTGAGTGAAAACACATAATGTAGACTTTATTGTATCCCGTGTATTACTATTACACACAGCAAAAGTTCCTTGACGGTATTAATATTCGCAGTCATATAAATGCACATGTTTTACAAAGAACATGTACCTAAATAATATATCGTTACATCTTACATTGTGATGTATATTATTTGATCATGATAAGCAGTTATACGGTTTGCACTGAGAAAGACGCAAGCGCAGGTTGTAGCGGTCATCCTAAAAAGTTGTTGAAATAATTTTAAAAATAAAACAAATGATGATTATTATTATTTCTGTGACTTTAGTTTTGTTGTTCTATAGAAATGCCACACAAAGTTCTTTGAACTTTAAACTACTCTAAAATAATGCACTAAACAATAATAATATTAAGTCTAATAATTCAAATATTTTATGCTTTCTAAAATATGTTATAATATTGTAATTACTACAGTTTTATACATAAGACGTTCCATTTGTTATGTAATTTTTTTTCGAAATTTTAGAAACATTTTTTTTGAGAATATTGTATCATTTATTAAATTTTTGTTTTTAAAAAATTCGTTTTTTAAATTATTAATTAAAAAAACTAAGTTAATAAACTAAAAGGTTCCTTAGTAAATTGACATGTTATATTTGAAACAGAATAGGAGAAGCTAATGATATTACAATGATTTATCTTTTTTTCGTTATAATACTTTTACGGGTTGTAAAAAAAGTTCTAAAAGTTTCATGCCACCTCTTAGTTGAGCACAGATGACACTTTAAACATAATATTTTTATTTTACCAATAGTTTATCAGAAAACTGCACTAAAACAACAAGTTAAAACTTAAAGGTGAAGCTTATATTCTTTTGTTTAAAACTTGCTAACAATAATCGAGATAAGCCAACCTAAGAATTGTTATTCATCATTGTTTTCAAATTTAAAAACAAGTACATCAGTACTTTTGTTTAACATATTATCTTTAATTGCTATAGTGTTATTTAATTAATTTAAATAACTTAATATATTATATGTATATAACATATTATAGTACTACTTTTCACCGTACACAATTGTTAGATTGGTAAAGGAAGCATCTACAACACGCTTTAAAATATTTTTCACCTGATTTTTGAGTCTCTCTGCTATTATTTTTAAATTTAGACGTTGTATAATATATAGACAACTATAAATATATTATATAGAAGTATAAACCATACGATACATAAGTGCATTGGAATAGTTGCACTGCACTACAGCATTACAGTATTACAATCCTTATTACTTGAATACATTTTTTTCTAGATATTCCAGTCTGTATTTTACATCATCCACGGAATATAATATTCTCATTTCTATGTCCACCAGATAACTTAAAATTTCCAATTCATTTTTTAAATATTAGTTTTAATCTAGCCTAGATAACGCATCAAGATTGAATCTTTTATTTACCTTGAGTGTGAAGGTAAATATCACTGAAATATACTATTTTGAATCTATTAGAATAAGCTTTATGGAATTATGTTGTTCACGTGATATATTTGTGTAAATTTATACATCAGATAATTCATTATACGTAAGACATTAATTGTTTCAAAACCTATTAACGTTTTTGAAAATATTATTTGTTTTACATTATTTTAAATTGTTATAACAGTAAATTGTTTCTAAAACAATATTATTTACTATTTTTTTTAAGTATTTTTCTTTTTTTAATACCCACATAGATTTGTAATCCATTTTTCCAAAGCAGAATATTTTGGAGTACTTTGGTATCTAAAAATTGAAACTTGAATAAGTAGTTTATGAGTTATAAGTAAGTATTCAAAATGTAGATGAGGGAAATAAAATAGTACATACAGAGGTACTCCAAAAATGTTA
This sequence comes from Rhopalosiphum nymphaeae, assembly GCA_036289425.1. Classification (NCBI taxonomy): domain Eukaryota; kingdom Metazoa; phylum Arthropoda; class Insecta; order Hemiptera; family Aphididae; genus Rhopalosiphum; species Rhopalosiphum nymphaeae. The sequence continues at coordinate 4,139,699 of JAZAQC010000021.1, read as the reverse complement.
GTTTACTACTCCATTTGTTAAACTTTAAATACTTTTAACTAATGAATAACTACTTAATTAACTTAAACTTGATTAATTATGTTTACATATTGAAATACTTCGTATTATATTCTTGTTCAAAATATGAAATTTTATATTGTCATTTAAAAGAGTAATACTTAATAAACAATAATTAATAACTACAAATGTTTTCCAAAAATGTTCTTTTGTAACAACATTAAATCAAGTAAAAGAAATATTTTCATAAAATTAGTGATTTTTGAAATTATGAGTATCTTATGTTAAAATATGAGCCACCTCATACGATATCTAATAATCCAGCAAGACAACAATTCAAAAGTCAATTTTTATCTGACCTTAATAATAATAATTTTCTAAACAATATTATTGCACATTACACATTGTTTTTTAATATAACAATTTAAATCTATAAAATACAGCTCAATCAATAAAAATGCATTAAATAAGCTTAACATATAAAATAATATAATAAAAAATTGAGTTTATTGGATTGTTATTTTTATAACACTTTACACTTGTGATAGTAAATTATTATTTTATGCGGAATTTTTTTTTTTTTGATTCTATATTAATAATATCATTCCACAAAGTGCCGCCGCCCGCAGGTGTTATGTTTCCCGTTTTGTTATTTATAATTTATAACTACAAAGTAGATTATCAACTATACCAGTCTAATACCTTTTTGTGACCTGCCTAATTGACATGTTTTTAAATTTATATATCCATAATGAATTTAATGTTAGGAAAACTATACTTTTCTTAGCAACAGATTAACGAGTTTTGTACAATGAACTATTAGCATATTAAATATTTAATTTTAATAAATTATAAACCTTACCTACATATTCTTATAATTATAATATGGTATTATATGACTATAGTATTGAGATAATTTTTTATTATTATTTAATGGGATTTTAACAGAAATTGTTATATCTCAATCATATTTGGAAAGAGACTACGTGCAAGACGAAAATACAAATAATAACTGAAATAAACAGATCACGTGAAATAAAGCTCATACAGTTAAATTGTTAAACCAATCTAAACATTTTGAGATACGATTATTTATTCTTTATTTTCGAAATTCAAAATTAATATATTTTTATGTTATAAAATATCTGAATACTGCTGTTTGTTGATATACGAAATATACCTTAAATAATTTCAGAAATATCGATTGTTATTTGTTCAACAAATAATAGCTACCTAGTTATTCAAAATATTTAATATTGCAGACATTTGAATTTCATTCATTGTTACAGTATAGTTTTATCCATAACATCTTTATCATTGACTAAAATCACACACAATAGGTGACATAAAAGAACTTTGTTTTAAACATGTTAATCAGTTTTAGATACTAAATAATTTTGACGTTGAACCAACAATGTTTAACTTATGATAACTTGAAAATGAGGTATTCAATTCATCTTAAATGATAACGTAATACATTATTTTGAAACAATCTTATTATTTTTTGAACTTTTATATACTAAATACTAAATTGAGAGGGCTAGTATTCAATATCTAATATTAAATATTATATTGGTTTTCCAATGCCTTTAAAATGTATTTCTAAAATTACAACTACCTACTATTTATTCTTTACATTTATTTTTATATATAATTAGCCTAACAAGCTATGCCATAAGACCATGCTTTTTCATAAAATCTATAGTTGTATACGTATCATACAAAACATTGCAATAAAATCATTATTAAAAATTTTACATATTATAAGTCTTAAATTGTACAATAGAACATAGGTATAAGTTAAATGTCCCTATTATAACTAAGGACCTTCTCCCAATTACACTTAGTTATATTCACTACCTCTTTTCAAACCTGCGGGCTTTTGATGTCTTCATTATGTAGAATATTAGGAAGATATACAATATAATAATATGATATTAATGATATTATTATTATTTATTAGTAAATTTTTTATTATAAAATATACCATAATAATAATTATATATTATTATATTAATTGCAATATAAACATTAAGTTATATTCTAAATTTGTATAGGTTTTGCCTGATTTTAGTATAGGTTAACTGTATGTTTATATCATTCTATACTGACTCTTGTAGTCATAAAACCGTGTTTTTCCCTTCATAAAATAATACGATTTTAATTAGTTTATTTAGTATTAATTGCAGTATTTGGTTTTTAGGTGATGGTACTTGGCGATTCTGGAGTTGGGAAGACGTGCCTGTTGGTTCGTTTCAGGGACGATATGTTCTTGGGTGGAAATTATATTTCTACTGTTGGTGTAGATTTCAGGGTGAGAACGGCAATCAGTTTCAGATCTTGATTAATCATAGATCGACTCGCATGAAAATGGATATATAAAGACTATAAATACTATTATTTTACTGACAATAGTTATTAATATATTATGATTACTAAAATTATCATAGTAGCAATTTATACGTGACCTAAAAAATATAATCAACCCGTATATAATAACATCAAATTATAAAACAACATGCACGTGTGATAAGATAATGTAGACACCGCTTAGTATAGGTAGACTGTGTTATTTAGACAGTTGCTATGAACATGTGGTAACTCATTTGTAATTCTAGGTACCCTATATAAAATTGGTGTATTTTATATTTATATTATTATTTTCTAACCTATGTAGGTATAACCAGAAGAAGCACCTGTACCTTGATCATTTATCGCGATTTTAAGATCGTCATATATTATACATGAAGCAAAGTCAAATAATAACAGTTGGATAGCGAAGCTTATGTGTTAAAATATTTTTAATGACTAATGATATTACATTATTTTTTATATATATATTAAATGTTTTATTTTTTATGAACATGTGTTTTGATTTTTGTCACTTTTACTTTAAAATATAATTAATTATCTGTTTCAGAATAAAATTATATCTGTCGACGACTCTAAAGTCAAGCTACAGATATGGGACACTGCAGGTCAAGAACGATTTAGAAGTGTAACACACGCTTATTATAGAGATGCTCATGGTAAATATTAATACTGATAACTGATATTAACTAATTCAAACACATTAATAAATTATGTACAAATAATAAATAAAAAAAATTATGATAAATTTCGCATGTTAAAGAGGATATCGTAATCGTATGTGTGGAGTCATCGAATAACATACAAAAAATTACGATCAATAGTTCTTATTTTGCGTTATTAAATTAAATATTAAAGCGAATAATTGACTTATTAACAAAAATAAAGATAAGAACATAATCTATGTTATATTGTTTCTTTCGATATTTTAATTTTTAAGTAAGTTATAAGTACCTAGGTATGTAAGTAAAATATTAAAATTTTAAATTTTAAAATTGTAAAATTGTAAAAAATCAACTATTAATAACATAGATTATTTGAGAACCTTAAAGTTTGATAATAGATTAATTTACTCGAATATTTAAACTAATAACATGAAATTGGAACAGCTTTAATTTACTGTGTTATGTAAGACAGATATCATATTATGCGGGTGTGAAGAATGTGGAGTTCTTTCGAATAGGTTCATTATACAATGGTTGAATAGTTATATGAAAAATGTATTATATAATTATAAATTATAATATTGTATATGTAATTAGTATCTATAATACGTCTATATACTATATAAATTCATCATTTCAAAAACGATATCATACAATAAACATTTAAAAAAATTGGGTGACAAGCGAAGTAGTAATAAGATAGCCAAATATCTAACTATTTCATCGCTTCAAAAAAAAAAAAAACAACATATACAATAATTTGACATTTAATATTGTACCTAAGTACTTGCTAAAATACGAAAAATACAATTTTAAAAAGTAGGGTAAGTGATACGACTCTGTTATACTTACAGTAGGTAATAAATAGATGTAGATCACTGTGATGGATGTGTTAAATTTAAACTCAATAATATATCATTATATACAAAAAACGATTCTGTATGAATACGGTCTATCAGTTTATATCATTGAGTATATTTCATGTTGTATATTTTTTGATATTTCTATTAGGTAAAGTAATCGATATTGATATTGCTATTAGTAATTATTAGTTAGAATATACCACATTTGAAAATATCATCATTGTGTGTACAAATATAATGATATACTTACATACATAAAAGTTTTGTCCTTAATAATAATGCTTTTAAACTATTAAAAAATAATGAATAATATACGTTATTCGTCATTAAAGTATGAAATTTTGTCCAAATTTTAACATTAAATATATGAAAAAAATAAGCTTATATATTTTTAGATTTTTTGCTTTCAGTATGAACTACTTAGTATTTATAGAGTAGGAGATTTATATTAAATGTTAAAACCTTAACTATAAAAATTGCATATTTTACAAATTTTTATCAGCAAAACTGCAATTTCTAAAATTTGGTGGTTTTTACGAATGTCGCCAAAATTTGATCTTCAAATGCATACAAAAATAAATTGTGCTTATATATTTTAAATACTTTTGTATATTTACAAAAAAAACTTATATTAATATAAGATCTTGCACTAAATTTTCAAACAGTAATTTTTTTTATCGATATTTATTGAATACAAAATAAAAAAATATTAAATATTTATAAATAGCTTAAAGAGTCGGAATATTTTTAAAATTATATTATATATAAAAAATTATCATATACTCATTTGGTAAAAATGTGAACATTTCAAGTATCTATACATTTCCGTTTTTCTTTAACTATAATATGTTCTTCCTGGTTATTTTGAAAAATACTGGGAATTTTTAATTTTGATTCCTCTTATGTACAATCTAGATACAATGCAGTATCTAAAACTACCCTTCAAGTTGAAAATAATTTTTACAACTACTTATCGTGTATGCATAAAAAAAACACATCAATTTAAAATCAATACATTCATTGTTCTACTCAAAATTTAAAATAGGCATACATGAAAAATAACTGAAATAAGTCCTTGTAAACATTTTAAGCTACATTTAATTTTTACTCGTGTAATTATTAGAAACAAACACGTTTTCGCGTGATTGTTATTTTGAAAAGTGGGATATAATAATAATTTAATATGTTCAAAATACAATATTATAAACATTTTAAATTAATTGAATATAACTTATAAGTGATACATAATATTAATGTTTATTTAGTACACCACCCAATAGCAATATACCATATTATATTGATTTGACTAAAAAACACTCATCTATAATATAACTTATACTGTGTAAACTATTATTGTATATAATATAATATAGCTTGAAGCTTTTACATTTCACAGATTTATTAAATTTAAAATGTACATGTGTAAAAAACTATTTTGAACTATAACTTTTTTATGATAAAAATTAATATTTAAAAAGCCAATTTAACTAATTATACTTATATTTATATATATTTATTACTTAATATATAAATTATCATTAAACGTACGGCTATTTATTTATTTTATGGACATTGGAAAATTATTCAATTTCAAATATACAGCTATAATAATAATAATAATAGTAAATATCATAAATAAAAATTAATTAATATAAAACATTTTAAAGAAGTATAATACTATACGAAAATAAATAAAATAGAATATAACTAAAGTAGGTATAATATATTTGGACACATGATATATACGTAAAAAGATAGACAATGACTATGCACAATCGACTTTTATATACATTATACATGATAATATTAAGTGTCGTGGTTAGTAACTTTAAATTTTATTAAAATTAATAGAAAAAAGTCATCAATTTCATTATTTGAAATTTTTTAAGATTTTCGTTGCATATTCAATTAAACAATAGATAAGTGAAGTACATAGAAACATTTAAGGTAAAATGGATGGTTGAATTCAGAAAAATTACCTTTAATCATGCTAACACAAATAAAGCTTTAATTTAGATTGTTAATACATGGAAATTGAATAGTTGTTTAAATTCAAAACATATAGGTATGTAAATTTTTGATTAGATGAACGAAGTAGGCTTTAGTCGATAAGCTGTAATTAAAATTAATTGGATTTTTTGAGTAAAAGATGGCTTGACATTTGTTGGTACTTGGAGAGAGATCATTAAAGGTACACCATTCAATAAAAGTGTTTTAATCAAATGGTTAAAGTAAATAGTAAGCGTATACTATCGGAAATAAATGAAATTAACTTGATAATTTTTGGATTATCAACGAACAAAAGAATATTCAAATTAGTAATAGAAATAATAACACAAATAACAAATTAAAAAGAATTGAATAAAGTGATACCCTTGAGGAACTTCAAAAATAACAAATGTTGGACTATCCCCCTCTCCTTGAAATTTTTTTCAGTTACGGCTTTATTTATAGAAATCTCTAACTTATGAAAAACATCAAGAAGTTCATCATTTAACGAACTGAAAGATTAAGTAGGTATAGAGTTATTTAAGAAGTAAAGAAATTATTGAGATAATTTTTTCTTCTTTGTGTACAAAAAAAACAACTACTAAATATGCAAACAATTTCATGAATATTATTTAATATTTGATAGTTAAGATACATAGTGTTTTATAGTCTAATAGAGTAGTTGATAATTTAAGGTTTTTTGTGTAAGACCATAACTTTAAAGGTTGAGATTTTAAGAAATATTGTATATTATTTAGGTAACAAGAATAATCTAATTTACTAAAGGCTTTAGATTGTGAAAATTTGAAATAATCACTGTTAGAGTTAGGCATCTTGAATATAGTGTATGATAAGATTTTTAATTTTATTAATTTAATTAGGTTTTTAGAAAACCAGAGAGGAAATGTAGATTTAGTAATACTTATAGTTTTTAGTGTTTGTACATAATAACACTTTATAATATTAGTGTAATATAAGTATTATAATTTTTAACAGAGATGAAACATAATTCTAAAGAATTAATATTAACATCAATAGATGATGAAATATGTTTGTTGTTAAAAGCAAATAAAATTCCTCCGCCTCTAGTTAACGAGCTAGATAAATAAATCAATTAGATAGATTTAAATATTAAAATTTTTGAAAAATCTACTTCAGAAAAATATATGTTATTTTTTAACCAAGTTTCAGTGACAGCTAAAATACAAAAATTAAAAAAAATATGTTGGATTTTAGTAAAATTTACTGTTTAAGCCTCTAAATTTTTGTTATAGCAGTTGAAGAGTAAAAGGAGATTTATTATAAGTTTCTTAGATTAAGAATTATATCTTTACTTCTAACATATTTTAAGATAAGATCAAATTCTAATTCTTCTTCTGCACTTTGACGGATAAGCTCTTGGTAGACCTGGGGTATATGGTTTCATTGTTGCTAAGTTTTATTGAAGAAGAAACTAATTTTTTATGCGACGAAAATACATATATCAAAAACATCTTGTTGATTCAAAAAACATCATTTTTTAACATAGTGGTCTTGATTTGATAGCAGTGAGAGGTGGTTTACCGAAATGAGAGATTTAATTTAATATGGATTTTAGGTTGAGAAATTGAAGCACATCTTGAATAGTATTAAAATCCAATGTCTGATTGTTAGAATCGCTTGTTAGCAGTTAGCTCGGGTGATTAAAAAGAAAAACATTTTTCAAACGATTCTGTAGATCTATTATTTCTACTATATTAGAAAAATATTATTTCTGATATTTCTGAAGTATAACCAACTGCCATTAAGAATTAATTTAAATTTGTTCAACGCAATATGTACCTACCTACTTTATAGTTATATGTTTATTACATATATTTTTTTATATCTTTCCGACTTAAAATATTCTAAACTATAATATTTAAAAACAGTTTTTGTACTTTATACATTATTACTTTATTTTAATTTAAGAAGCATACTGGCATATCTACTGTTTGCATAATATATAATATGTACAATAAATAGTTTATTATCTAATTTACGTTTGTATTACAGCACTTTTACTTTTGTACGATGTAACTAACAAAGTAAGTTTTGACAACACACGAGCGTGGTTGAGTGAAATTCGAGATTATGCTAATGATCAAGTAGTCATAATGTTAATAGGTATATATACACCCTAACTTAATTATTATACAATTTATACTTATTGATTTGCAATGTACTTATATTTAATCAAATTATTGTTTATCTAAGGAAATAAAGCTGATTGCAGTTTAAATGATAGAATGGTGAAAAGAGAAGACGGAGAACAATTAGCTAAGGAATATTCAGTCACTTTTATGGAGACTTCTGCAAAATCGGGGTTTAATGTCGAAATTGCTTTTATGGCTGTTGCAAGGTATATATATATATATATATTTTAATATTATTATACAAATTATATTTGAATGTAATAAAAATAAAAATGTATTTAACTAATTGAAACTAGATACTTTTTTAATATTATAATACTTATTACGTTTACAATTTTAGGGAGTTATTATTTAAAAAAACAGGGATAGAAAAAAAAGGATCTTTTAATGTACAAGATTATGTGAAAGAACAAACTAAAACCAACTGTCCTGCATGTTCTACAGCATAATACATTTTATGGTAAAGTATAAAGATCAAAATTACTCAATGTGTTCTATAAAATAGTTTCAAAATAAAAATATCAAAGTAGAGAGTAATAATGGAGCAATTTTAATTGAATTAAGTATTTATTTTGTATAATTTTAAGCTTGAGTATTCTTTTTTAAGAATAGTAGATATATAAATTATATATGAATGTATACTACAAATTTTATAAATACAATTAAAATACTGAAATGGTTGTTTCATTAATGAACATGCAATATATATTTATTAGAAACCAATGAAACCATACTTTTTGTTTTTCTGTGTTGGCGTTTGTTTATTGTATCAAATTTATTCTATTAAAATGTATTGAATACTATACATTACACCGTAACGTCTGTAATAAGCTATAATTGTTGTTCGTGATGACTTAAAATTGTTTATGTCCAAACTAGAGTTATTATTTACGGAAATTACGAATATTACACATTTAGTTTAGTTAAATGTTAGTTTGATTATTTTAGTTCGCTTTGTTAGTCCTGCATTGTGGTACAATAAGTATTGTATATATTAACGTTCATAACCGTATAGGTTGTATACTAACAATAAAACATGAAGTCAACACAAGGAACAGAAAAGTATAATTCCCACCAATTGGCAATTAATGCTGATAAAATGCTACTACAGGTAGCATTATATTACCTGCCTACATAAGTATTAATTTGGATAGATAATGCATTTTTAATAATGTTTTTGAACCCAAAATGCAGATAATTATAGTATTAGATACCTATATTATTTTGGTAATGAAAAATAACTGTCTATAACTACCAACTAAGATAATAATAATTCTGTGACATAACTACGTTTAACAGACTGATCCATTATTAATCTGTATTCAAATGTTGAAATACAAATAGCAGTACCTATACCTAATTGACTAATCAAAAAATGATTCTGTAGTCTAGCACAAATCTGTTTAAATCGGTTATTTTTTAATATTTCATAAACTAAAATCGTTAATACTTAAGTAATTTTCTACTACTCGCAAGACTGTAACTGGGGTGAGGGTCTAGGGGTCCAGACCCCCGCTCCCTCGAAATGTTTAAAAGTAGAAACGTTTTACTATTTTAGCGGTGAATATAGTTTATTGGTTATAAAATTTCAGTATCTATAAAAAAAAAAAAAAATATTGGATCCCCTAAGAATTTTTTTTCAGTTACGGCCTGTAGTATTGTCTTTTTATATCCTTTTTTTAATCTATGTAGAATTGTATTTGTATATTTGGGTAAAGCGTAAAACAAAAGATAATAATAAAATAAATTTAACTATTGGCTGTATATAGTAATTACTAATTAGTGGGTATAAACAATTTAAATATTCAACAATTAATCACGAGTTTACTGTTTATAATATTGAATGAACAATATTTTTCATAAATTGGAACAAGTGTAAAGTACATCCAGGTATTTGCTCAATTTATTTTCAATAAATGTTTTAAATATTATTTCAATAAATACAGTAGACTCTCAGAATAAAAACTCAACATTATCTACAATTTTACTTTTTTTCCATTCCAATTGAATTGAGAGTTACATACAATAAAAATATAAAATTTTACAATTAATCAATATCTAGTATACAAACGTATACGTTATGTATTTTAAAAATTAAATCATAATACATAATATATTTTGGAAAATATCAATGCGAGATATTTTCCTGTAATTAGGTCTACCACATTATTCTAAATATTCTAAATGTATAACTACCCTGCGTGTACCTACACTACGGATTCTATTTAAACAACAAACATAAATATAACATTTCATATTGGCTTAAAAACTAACAAAATAATTAAAAATCAAGTTATTTAAAAATTATCTTTTTTTATTTTTGAATTAATATGGATGTATTTAATATGTCTGATCAGCTTTTCAATAACACTGTTCATTACTGTGTAAAATAATATTTTAATGAAAATTCGTCCAACCAATAATACATAATTACATAATGGTGCATAATAATACATCTATATTCATTGAATTTTAGATTCAGAGCGGAGTAATGAATATATTTATTTTACCATGATTTATGTTTTATTTCAATTTTAATTTTTTGTGTCTGCCATCAGTCATCACATTATCACAGAAGTTTATGGTAGAAAATTGGATCTATTTGGTATTAAGGGGATGTCATATATTCATATTCACATGTGTTGTCTTCGTCTTACAAACGTATAGATAACATGGCAAATTTTCATTCAGTTGGATCAATTTTGTGTGATTACTGATTAACTTATATAATATTAGAGTAAAATTACCTATTATCAAACTAAAAGGCAAGAAGATTATCTGTATTCTTTCGTTGGCTTTTTACGGTATTTTACTTTTAAGTGAGTTGTAAGTATCTAAAATATTTATACTTATACAATTCTCATAATTCACTTAAAAATATGTGGATGTGATACCTTCTCAAGAATCAAAAGTTAAAAATTCCTAGTAGATACTTTTTTAAGTTATCAGCAAAAATAGTGAAAAGAAAGAAAAATGGAAATTTTTAAGCCAACCCATGCAGTTTTTAGAGAATCAATTTAAAAATTAATAATTACTGTAGAAACTTGAATTTTACAATTCCAAATATGTCGACTCTTCTTATGCTAGTAATAAACATTTTAAACTTTTTAATTATTAAATCTATTTTGATTATAATGTATGATAAAATTTCTTTGTAATTAAAAAAAAAATCTTTAAATTTAATACAACGTTCATCTTAAGTTATTATTATTGTAATTAAAAAATATAAAGTTACTAAATTTTTTTATTAACGTTTGAAATTCAAATTTTGAAAAAAACTCATCACAATTTCAAAAATTCGCAAATTTATTTGTAATTAAAAACCAAAATATAACTATAATTAAATAACTAAAGCTTACAACAACCTAAAAATCTCAAAAATACCGCCTCGTCTCCGCTCAAAATTCTTTTTCGTATACGATGATTTATTATTAGGGTCCGGATTTCAATGCAAAATGCATATTTTTTTGGTTGATCTTACACAATACTTTCTAAGTACATAATTCGTTTCAAGTTATGAGGGTTTCAAAGCTACAAATTATATTTTGCATTTTTTTTTGCATATTTCGACGTTTTTTTATTTTTAGAAATTTTTTAGCATTATTGGGTCATTTTATTGGTTTTTAATGCATATTTGTTCAATATATACGATTAAATTTAGTCAATTCAAAATATTATCTAAAATAAATTATTTTATTGATATTTAAGTAGGTTTATCAGGTTTTAGCATACACATCTTCAATCTTTAGGTTAGGTTAAATTTAGTAAGTATAATAGGCTTACTTAGAATTTTAATTTTACATACATTTTATTACATATTTTGGTATGTTTAAAATGAATAATATTTCCCTAAAATGGCCAAAACATAAGCGTGTTAGCATCAAGTTATCGTTTCAAATTTTCAGTTTTTTTTTTTAATGAAATTATACTACTAATTACTAATTACTAATTATAGCTTATTTACAAATTATAAATTGAATAAAAAAAAATATACGGCGTTTTAAGATCATTTTTGTGGTAAAATGCATTTTTGGCTATTTATTAGAGTATATTCATATGGGTTTAAGTGCATTTAAATTCGGGCCCTATTTATCATCGAAATTAAATTTTAACATATCCATTATAGTGGCACTTGGTCAATAGCGATCTATTCTTAACAACTACTATACTATATTATAATACAGAAGAGTGACTTCCTGATATTTTTTTTTCCATTTAATATAATAAATTGTGTCTTGTGTTTATAAATGGCCATGGAGTCCTTTATCTATAGTTGCAGTATTACGGACGATGCTGTAGGTAGTCCCGACAACAATACCCAATGCGACAGCTAATATAATTTAAATTTAATCTTAAATGTAGAAATATAAAATCATTATATTAAGCACCCATCATTATTACTTATCAGTTTTATTATGTTTCAAAATCATATAGGTACTCATTTTTATTTCTTACTGTTGTTCGTATTGTATTGTATTTATTTAACTATAATATGATTTATATGAACCAATATGTACAACATAAGTCTTATTAGTTTATTACATTAAACTACAAAATTGTATAATTATGCTTGTAGCCTTAATATTAACTATTACATGAACAATTGAAAACTATTTAGCTATTATTGTCATAAACGTAGATATAATGGCAGTTAAATAAATCTATTCTAAAATATTTAGTTAAGTATTATATTTATCATTATAGCTATGATTATTTAAAACAAAAATAAAGTATAGTTTATATTATATGTTTATTTTTGGTTGATTCATTGCTTACATATAATCTATAGATTTTCAAAAACAATAATATGGATACACGAAGAATTGAAAATGAGATTCTACGCATGAGAATACGATGAATACCTGTTTATTTATATTTCGTTTTATTCGTCATTCAATAATCGCCGAGTTGAATCTATACCACTAAGGCGTAAGACTAGCTGATAAATATTTTACAATTATAGTAGTCAAATAAAAATATAATTTGTTGTTAAATAGTTTGTTATTTCTAAAATATTTACTATAAAAAAAAAATATATATAGATAGTTATTGATGACTACACCATAAAATAATTTTAATGATAAGTTCCTAAAATCAAACACTAAGTAACAATAATCGTCAGATACAGTTATTATCTACCGAGTGTAATAATATAATACTAAGCTATTATCTACCGACTACTATAATATAATATTAATATTAAGTACTAATAGTTATTAAAATAACAATAATCATTAATGTTTTAATAATTTAAATAGTATTTATATTTCTTTGTATGGACGATGCATGATGTATAGGAACTATTATTAAATGGTATACGTTATAACTTTTATTATTATTACAAAATATTGTTATTGTTTTATATATATGTTCTTGTATTATATACATGTATATTTTTTTTGAGTTAGTATATGTTGATTTGTATAATATTACCGTTTACTATAATACCATTTTTATGTTTAAAAAATGAGTTATTATTAAATATATTTAAATATACTGCCACCGTACTGTTATAAGTACATGGTTTTTATACTGTTGTTTTTTTTTACTTGACATATTATACATAGACATATATTTATATATTACGTTCAGGATCGGCCTAGTCATAGTCGCTAGTGTTGGAGGCCCAAAATTTATAAAATATAATCATATATTCATGTAACTACCGACTGTCTTTTGTGCTTGTGTATCTGATAACTATAGATTAAATATGCGAATATATAGTATTGTTTAGTCGATTATTACAAACAGTATCTAAATAATAAAATATAATATTGTAATAATTTGTTATTTATGTGAGCGGTAAAATGTATAATGAAAACTGAAATGTGCATAATGTATATATTTATACCAATCAATTATTGTTCTTTTTAATAATATTATATTATAATTGTTACCATCAACATAAACCACTATTGCAAACGATTATTTTCTAAACTTAAATGTACTGAAAACCAACTTCGTTCAAAATTTCACCAATGTCATATAAAATCAGTGTTTAAAAGTATTCAAATAGTTTTTAAGTACCTACCAACTCAATTACATATTTTAAATAATTTAAAATTAAGTATTTGGACAAAGTATTTTCATTACTTTCTCAAAGCACCGTATTTAAAATGAATTACTAATTTTCAAAAAATTTTCTTTGTAATCATATATCGGGTTGCATGAACGTTTACTAAACGTTTAATTAGCCGTTAGCGCCCCCAAACGAATGATTAAAATATTATTCATTCGTTAAACAATCTTTAAACGTTCAATAGATTTATTGAGCCGTTAAAATATAGGTTATCAGTTCATTAAACTAATAGGCCGACTTTGGCTTTTTAAATTTTAATCATTCGATAATCTTACTAGATAAGCTTAAACTTCTACACAAATCGTGGTATCATATTTAATACCAATATATTTTTATTATACGATTTGTGCAACCCAAACGCGTCTGTAAAAATATTTAACGGTTCGATAAAACTATTCATTAAATAAATTTAAAGTTCGGTTTCATGCAACCCGGCAATAGATTTTAAATTCTGAGCAGAACAATAAATGTATTATACATCTAATATTATATAATTATAAAATTATATGTGCTTATTATGTATATGCATATGTTACAATGAATGTTCGCAATTGGTGAATACTGACAGTCACCGGTTAATGTCGTCGTACACCAAAGTCATTGGTGAATGTTGGCATATTGATTAAAATTAAACCGTTATTAAACATTCACTAGTGAATGTCGACATTAATAAAACGATATTGCCATATTGGTGAATGTTGGTAATCTCGTTATTAATTAATTTAGTTTAGGTATAACAGAAGAGTCAAAATAATAATAAAGTATTTAATGGATTATTATACACCGAAAACTAGTTTTTAGTGAGTAAAGACAATTTAATATCAATCACTGATGTACAAAGGGTTCAACCAATTTCCTTAAGGCGAGCACCTGCATCAAATTTATCAATTAGTAAGCAAGGGTATACACGATGTAAATATACCTAGTAAAACAAAGTACACCACGAAAAAATGTGGTTGTAGAAATGTAGGCATGTTATGTTGTAATAAGTAGAATAATTTTCCCTGTTTTTTTAAAAATAATTATTTTTTGTATAGTAAAATAATCATAATTTAAATGATAATATAAATATATATAATTTTGTTAAATAATAATAATATTTCGTTGATTTAATTAAGCATAATACATATATGTTGTTTCTATTATATATTCAACTATAGTCTTAAACTATAATATGTGCGAATAATATGTACCTTAGTCAATATTAACCAAAACCGTGCTGTGTATGTGTACATTGTCAACATTGACCAAAATCCTTATGTAAATGTCTATATAATTTTAATTTTTCAGCATTCACCAATTCTGGATATTCACAGCAACATATACACTATACACGAAGTTCAAAAAATGATTCGATTTTCAACTTTGATTTTTGAATGTGATTACTGATAGAAAATTGGATCTAGTTTGTACTTGAGAAAGATCAAAAGTGAAAATTCCCAGGACTTTTCAAAATAACGACGAAAAATAATAGAAAAACGCGAATTTTACGCAAAACCAATTTTTGACTAAATCGATTTTGTTTTTTGACGTAACTCAAAAAAAAAAAAAATAACAATAGATACACTTGAAATCTTCAAATTTTTATATGATCATTTCTATACCTAATATAATTTTTTAACACTTACTTTTTGGAGCTATTTATAGAGCTAATTTAAATTTTCTATTTTTTTTTTTTTTTGTTTTATTTTATAACTGTAAATAAAAATTATTCGTTCGGTTTTCGGATTCTTGGAAATTTATTACAATATCTCATATAAGTTATTATTATATTTATATAAAATTATTAAAAATACACAGGAGAATTATTTTGTAGTTAGAAGTCATAAAAACTTTTTTTTGTATCTAAATTTTGAAAATGTAGTACACGATTCTTTATAAATAGCTCATACTGAAATCATAAAATCTAAAAAATATATAAAGGAAATTATTTTTTGTAGATATTTTAAGTTCCAATTTGAACGACATTGTCGACGTTACTTATTTTATTATTTAAACTATAAATAATGATATGTTAGTTATTATTAATATTATGTTATAATTTAAAAACATTATACGTAAGTACTTAAACTTTTATATATTTTATATAATTATGTTATCATGATTTTTAATGTTTACTATACGCAATAGTGTTTATAATTCATTTTAAAATGTCATTTAATTATTGGTAAGTATGTATCTATTTTTACTGTTGTATGGTATTTACAGAAAGATTTCACTAAATTTTTAGTTAGGCTATAAGGTGAGATATAAATATATAATATAGTGTAAATATATATTATTATAATTAAATACTTATAATATAATATATATAATAATATTTTTTCGGAAAATGATATCAATCAAACCATAACATTAATAGTGCAATTAATTTCTTTAATATCTATTATATCAAATAATTATAATCACGAAATATACTTAGTAATATTATAGACTGTTTTCGTTCAGAATCATTTTTCGTATACAATGATATATCATTAATTTCAAATTTAACACAGTTAGAATAATACTATTGTTATAATAGGAACCCACTCGAAACCCAATGTATAGGTAAGCGGTACCCGCTTACCTACCTTTTTTTTATATGCGTTTAAAGTTTAAATTTTTACAAAACATTTGTTAAACATCACAAAAATTATAAACTACAAATATGTTGTAGTAAAAAATGTATAATATCTTTCATTTTTATAGTTAAGGTTTAAAAATATAATATAATATTCTTTATAAGTATTTAATACTTAAACTAAAAAATGTACAAACACAATTTATTTTTTTATAGAAATTTGAAGATTTTCACGTTTGAACGAAATCACATATTTCAATGATGAGTAGACATGTTAATTATTTTGTTATAAATCAAAAACATTATTTGTGGGGACTTGAAATTTTTATGCATATGTACATTGTATTATACAGTATACATTTTATACTATACACAATATCATTTTAAAAATATGTCAGTTTATTTTAAGTTATTATTTATTTATACTATGAACCTTATTTTACTGTTATAAGGTATTTATAGAAAGATGTTATTAATTTTTGGATTAATAACAATAATATAAAATTATATAAATATATATTATTGTTATTAATTATAAACTAATAATAGAATATAAATACAATATCTTTGGAAAATTAAGTAGCAAAAACTAATTATTCAAAGTAAAATAAATTACTTTAATAGAACTAATAGCTATGTATCAAAAACATAATATTTTGTGATATCATAGACTGACGCTCAATATCGTTTTTCGTATTTATAATAATCGTATATAATAATATTTTATTATGCTAGTATATACTTAAAATTATATAAGATTCCGATAGCATTGATAGTAGGCATTCATACTTGCAGAAGTTTAAATTGTTTAAAATAATCAAATAGTTTAAATTTCGATCACATGGAGAACTCCTGACTCTAGACTTACGACTACACAACGTACATGTCTATTGTCAACCTTTATATCGTTCTGAAAAAAATAATATCTGAGGATATCCAACTTTAAAATTAAATTAAGTGTTTCAGTATTTGTGTAAGTAAAGTATTGCAAATTAATCAACTTGTTATTATTTAGGTAGAGTAATTGATGTCCATGTTCATGTTTTCAGTGTTGGGTATTTATTACTTTTTAAAAGTAGGTAATAGAATATACACTATAGTACAGCAATTCCCAACCCATGGGTCGCGGGCAGCCTGGAACTGAACCGTGAACCGAGAAGGTGCCTATTATCAAAAGATAATACAGATTTATACAAACATTTAAGCAATATTTTTTTTTAATTTTTAATGTATTTATTTTATTTTTATCACCAAGTACTAATACTAATGTTTGAATAATAAATATTTTAAATGCATATTTTTAGATTTTGTATGCATATTTAGTGGGTTTTAATGCATATTTTAGCTTATATTTTGGTGTTTTTAAGTGCTATAAGTTCTGAATCCTGATTATAACTAACTTTGTAACATATTTTTACCCAAAAATATGACTATCTCATTAGTTCACTTTCCAGTTCAAAATTGCGTTAAATTTGAAAAAAAACAGTTCATTTGTCGATGGTGGTCTGTACTCTGTTAATGTCATAGTTATAGGTGTCTAACCGGAAGAATAGATGTTTGTGTAAGTTATTATTATAAGAAATTAAATCAACATTTAAGACTAAAGAAATATTAATTATGATGGATAATCTGATAACCAGGAGACATATTGATGCATATTTTATTCCATATTTATATAATAAAGTCATCATATATTTATTTATACTTATAATAATAGTATTACACTGAACTACATATAGTTATACAGTTTTACTGAGTAGATTTACACTATTATTATGTATAGTGTATGTACAATTGTTGTTTCCGTTGTCTTCATTGGGAAATAAGTAATATAAATAACTGACGTAATACTATATATTTTTGCATAAGCTTAATGTAATTCGTGAATTATATTGTTATAAAAATGATTAGCTAAACATGATATAATTATCGACAACATAATAATACTGCAGTAATGTACCTATTTTGCCTATATTATACGCCAGGTAACACTTTGTGATGTATAAATAGCAATTATGGTAATTAATATTTGTATATTATATATTATACTCATAAATTTAAAAGTATTGACAATTATTTTAGTGTTAACTATATTATATATGGTAGATATTCAATATATTAAAAATATCACAAATAAAAGTTCTAAAAAACATCATAACTATTATCCGCGGCAAAAGGTAATCGTTGATGTACAACTTTGTACACGTTGCATATTTGTTTCGTCATAGTTATTTTCATAAAATATCTCATTAGTTCACTTTCCAGTTCAAGGTTGGGTTAAATTAAAAAAAAAAAAAATTTATTTGGCTGTGGTCATTTGAACTCCACTTATGCTACACCTATGCACCTAGCTATTTAACCGAAAGAAAAAGAATATAGATGTATGCGTAAGTTTTTATTCTTATTATTTTGGGGAATTAAATAATAAACATTTAAAACTAAAGAAATATTTATTATCACTGATAATTTATTGACTGGACGTTGTAAAAACGCATATTTAATTTTAAATAATAATTCCAAGTATTTACAATGATTCGTTTTTGAGTTACAGCAAAATAAAAAAATCGATTTTGTCGAAAATTGGTTATGCCTAAAAATTCCTGTTTTTCCGTTACTTTTTTAGGGTTTTTCCCGACGTTTTTGAAAACCTTGGAAATTTTTACTTTTGATTTCCAAAGTACCAACTAGATGCATTTTCCTTTTCAAATCAGGGTAGAAGTTAAAAATCAAAGCACTATTACTATTCCAAAACGTGATGACAGACACACAAATAAAATAATAAACACACATTATTGTAAAATCAATACATTCATCACTCCGTTCAGAATCTAAAATAAGAATAAAAATTCTTCAATAACAAAAATTACTTTATAATTTATACATTTTCTTTTGAATAACAAATTAAATAATATATTATAACTACATTTTAAGAATAATTCTTCAAAAACAAATAGGTATCATTTTATAATTTATACATTGAGTTCTTTGAATAACAAATTAAATAATATATTATAGCTAAATTTGAAAATAATAGATCATTAATTTAATAAATATAAATTTTGTATTTTTTTTTTATGCTGGTCATGTAAAAACATTAATGATTTTTTATTCTTGACAATATTTTAGATTTTAAATGGAATGGAGTGAAGAATGCATTCATTTTACAATGATGGGTGTTTTTTTATTTTTATTATTTTTGTGTCTGTCATCACATTTGGAGTACCTAGTAATAGTGCTTTGATTTTTAACTTCAGCCCTGGTTTGAAAAGAAAAGTGAATCTAGTTGGTACTTTGGATGGTAAAAGATAAAAAAATTCCAATAGTTTTCAAAAGCGTCAAGAAAAACCCTAAAAAAGTAATAAAAACCGGAAATTTTTACGTATAATCAGTTTTCGACAAAATCGTTTTTTTATTTTGCTGTAACTCAAAAACAAATCATTGTAAATACTTGAAATTTTCACCAAATGTTTATATTAGTACTATATATTTACGATTAAATTTTCAAAATAATTATATTAAGCTATTTATAGACAATTAAATTTTTTTTTTGAAATACCGATAAATAAAATTTGGTATCCCAAAATTCTTTAAAATTTAATACAAGGCTTATAATAAGTTGTACTTATCGGGGTAAAAAAAAATCAAAAATCGTTAGTCACGATTTTTGTTTATAAGTATTTAAAGTTCAAATGTTTACGAAGTATATCAAAATCGCGAAAATTTGCAAGGAATTTTGAAATTTAAAATTCATAAAATTTTCGTTATTTATATCTAAGGTTAAAAAGCTCTATACAAGGTTTACTATAAAATTATATAATATATAATTTAATATAAAATATTACAAATAACTATTAAAAAAAAACTCCAGCGTGAATATAGAAGAAATTTTATGAGCGTATGAAATTTAATTTTATACGAAAGCGCGGAAAATATCGATATGTTACAATTTAAATATAATATATCCTACTAACTATCCTAGACTGAAAAATTATCTACCTTTAGAATCGTTTTTCGTATACCATGATAATAATATCTGTCATTGCATTCAAATTTAACACATCCATTATAGTGATTTACTCTCCATCTCCACTATACAGCATAGCGATACCCACTTGTCCACCCTTTCTAAATATATAAATTTAAATTATCTACTGAGGCTAGTAAATTAATCTCAATGGCGTATTGGTAGGTATCTATGCATAAAATAAACAATAATTGTCTTTTATTATTGTTTATTTAATACTTAATTTCAAGTTATTTTGTTAGTTTTCACTTCACAAGCATTTTCAGATCAAAGTGATACACCAAACGTCATGTATTATTTATGATATTATTACTATCAGCATGGACCGACATTATTTTATTCGATTCTATTATATTGGGACTAAGAAAGTACCACGAGTTATAAATTTTAATTTTTCATTTAAAACCTGTCCCTGGTCATTTTATCCATGTATTTGAATTTTTGTTACAACTATTTATAGTCGGTTATAATTGAGGCTATATAAACTTACAAGCCCTGTTTACCTACAAGTATATTTAAAATGTATGTTTAGTATACTTATATTTTATAAATAATAATCAAATTAGTAAATTTGACTTTATATTAAGCTTGAGCTTGTATCATTTAAATATTTACTCGATTAATTTTAAGAGTATTATTTATTATTGACAATATTAATTATTATAAGTATATATTATTCATTCAAAACTTAATATTATTTACCTATATTATTATTATTATTATTATTGACAATAGTATATCTTATTATATTATTAATTTACAATAGTAAATGTTTTAGACGAGATAGAAATACGAAAAGCCAATCAATCATTATCTCTGTTTAAAAAAATAACAACATTTTATTTTATTGTTTCAATTATGTTTATGAAAAATGTATTGTATAAGCTCAAAACACTCACAGAAAAGTTGGAAGCAAATAGAAATTGAATAGGTATAATTAATGCAAGTAATTATAATAGAAATAAATAAATATTTTTGTGTGTATAAAAAAATAAATTGAGGCACTTGGGTATTATAATATATTTTTTCCATTTTATTATAATTTAATAATAAATAATTAATGATGAATTAAAATAGCTACCATGTTTTATATGTTTATTGACTGTATTTCGTATTAATATGAATTAAAAATAATAAATTAGATAATTTTAGTATTTTTTACTTCAAATTTAACTGAAATTAAAAATTGAAACATAAAATTACACACGATAGATACAGCGTTTTATGTTGATAATGAAATTCAAAATAACTGACGGTCGACAGTGCCACGGAATTATTCCAGCAATAGCCCATACCCTATAGGGCTATAGGCATGCTATATAATTATAATAACGCTTATAAATTATAACGCCTATATATAACTGGTTGGAATTAGGAACTTTGTATTTATGATAAAGCTCGAAATCAGACTAAATCCTCATTGTGGAGAAATCACGTTTATCAAAATTATAACCTAATAATATGTTCGGTGGCTCCACTGTAAGGGAGAATCAGACACCAGCTACTCACCCGCGAACTGTTGGCACACCAAGCAGGTAAGCAGCAGCAGCTACTACGGGCTCTATAGTCCATACCCGAATACTATAATTTAATATGTTTACTGAATACTGGTATTAGTGGTATGTTTACATTGCAATCGCCGATCAACCCGGCCTGGCTTATTATTTAATAAATAATGTTTTTATTACAGCCTACAGGACAAGTGCTTATAAAATACCACATATCACGATTTTGTTTTCGTAGTATTCGGAATAACTGTATAGTTTAATTTGGTATTTTTGTCATGATGAACGTTATCACGTTGCCGTCACTTACCGGACGCCAATGCCGTAGCGACGCGGTATCTTAGCTGATTCAATCTTACTTCTTATTACTTCGGCATTGTTGTCATTTTATGTATAAGTGCAAGTAGTGTAACACATGACACATGTAAGTTATGTAACGTTGGATAATCGCATTCGCCCCGAACCCGTTAGTTTCGCGTAAACTAACATTTTCTATCATCAAAACTTAATATATTATTCATAATAGTTATACAGTATACTGCAACGCCAACCGCCGAATTCCTGTTCGCCGGGTTTGGCCTACTAGTACATGTCATTCACTGCATGGACCAAATGGAATTCTGTCGAAAATCAATAAATAACGATGTCCGTCTGTCATTGGCTCACCGCTCGTAGCTAGCTGACAACATTGACTGCACTGTCTGCACTACCCGCAGCCGGTCGTTGCGTTTTACCGTCTGTCGCCGTTTGCTTTCTTGGTTTCGCTGGTGCAGGATTTTGCTCGAAGAATCGTTCGCCATGAGCAATTCACAGATGCATTTGCATAGCGAGAATTTCGATCTCTGCAGGATTTGCCTGTTGGAACCAGAAACGAATAGACACATCAAGTTCATTCACATTTTTGGGTCTAACAATGGAGGTTTAAAACTGAATCAACAGATGATAGAATTATTAGAAATCAAAGTACATACATATATAAGAAAAAAAACCATTAAAATCAAATAATTAAATTGATTTTATTTTATTATATTTAGGTCGAGAAGGATGATATTAAACCAAAAATGATATGCGAGAATTGTCACAAATCGTTAATGAGTTGGATTGAAATGAAGAAAAAAGCTGCTGAATCTCAAATTGTTATCAATTACATTGCTACTAAAAAAGTAATTGTTAGAAATGTTTTTTAACATTTATTTTTATTCTGAATTTAAGTATCTACTTACCTAATAAGTTTTGTATTTATTTTTATAATGCTTCAACATAATTGGTATGTTTTTTTAAATTGATGTTAGTATATGCCTATGTTAGTAAGCATTGTCTAATTCAAATTATAGAAACTTATATATTTGATAAATATCTATTTACATAAATCTAAAAAACTAGGCAAATTTAAAGTTTAGTTAACTTAATTTAAGTTAGTATTATTAACTTGTTTTTTATAGTTCATTCATAGGGCTAAGAAGTTAAAAAAACATTCAAAATTGCTCTTAAATATTTTTTTCTAAATAGTTTTAAGAAAAATGTGTGTAATAGTTATTATGCTTTATTTATTTTTATCAGATAGTAATATTAGGTATTACATTAGGAACAATTAAAAAATAAAATATTGCCTAATATAAATATAAATAGTTTCTGTCTGTTCTTTTTGGAATCTGCACGCAATTTTATTAAAAATTAAAAACTTTATTTAAACAATTTTTTTTATTTCATAAAAATGATTTCATTGCTGGCTTCTTGTTTTCAAACTCAAAAGATCTCTGATTAGTAAACAATATGTTCTTATATACAGAAAAACTGCACTCCATGTTGACAGTTATTGGTACAGATTTACATATTTTGTTACTTGTCCATTTATTATTTTTAAATTAGTTCCGGGAAATAGTATTCTTAATATTGTCTTTTTACTCTTCTTTTCACATTTCTGATTAGCTGCAGTGGCCTAATTATGTAAATTTAAAATTACATCGAAAAGTATCTAAAACTACAATAAATGATAAAAATACAATTAAATTGAAAAAATGCAAATGTTGCTCTAAACTTTTTTAAATTTAAATTTGTATCTGCATGAAACAAATAAACCTACTTAGCAATAAATCCAAATAATGGAAAAAATGTTGATAATGCAACAACATCCAAACCCTATTCATTAACAATGATCTATTCACAGTTAATAAACTATTAATTAAAACTGTTTTGATAAAATTAAAAAAAAAATTGTGTGCATAACAATCTAAATTATTTTATAAACCTAGTATTCTTAAAACAAATTAGTAATAAGACTTATTTTGATAATATATAAAAGTAATTAATTCACCTAGTTATTATTTATTTTAAATTCTATTGGAGTATAGAACTCAATGTAGATTATACTTGTATTCAAAATAATAATGTACTTGTACAGTTTGATTGGTGATATTATCGAGCCATACTCATCTATCACCCTCACTTTATTACATTTTATACGAGTTATATGGTTAAAAAGTTTATTTGAGTTAATATAGAAATAATATTGAATGCATAATATGGGTCTAATAATTGTTAACAAAAATTAAAATGAACTATATTATGTATTTAGAATTTTAAACAATTACTAGCTTATCTCCTATTCTAGTGTATATTTTTTATATTGCTTCAATAATATATTTAAAATAATAAGTAATTCATTATTTTTCTTTCTCAGTTTGGTCAGTTAAGTGAGTGATTATTCACTTGTTACAATATACATATTTAAAATAAAATATACTAGTGGCTAAGTTAAAAAGAAGCAAGTTAATTTGTACTATAAATAAAATTACTACTGGTTTCCATCAATATCCATAGGAAATTGCACAGTAACCTGCAAAACAGTAGTATTTAAATTGGAGTGACAACGTGATAGGCTAAATCTAGAGACTGATAGTAAATTTTGCACGCCAAAATTACTATAGATTTTGTTCATGATCTGGTCTTTAATATTTTGACTTTTGATCTAGTATAGAATTTGTTCTCAAACAGATATGTTTATTAGTTATTATTATTTAATTTTATCCGATACATATATAACATCATTGTCTTATATTTTATAGTCTATTTTTTAATTTTGATTAATCAACCTATATTTTATATTATTAAATGGAATCTTTTATTAAATATTTATTTTACTTTCAAAATTAATACTATAAAATATAGATATTAACAATAATGTTAGTATTAGTTTTAGCTAATTAATAAGTTATTCAGTATTTGGCAAAGAACTGGAGTAATTTATTTATTCTAATAAAGTAGTATATACATACTCTATTAATATTAATAAACACACACAATTAAACCATAATTAAATTTATGATTTTAAATAATTATGTTTCTTTTTTTAGTTTGGTGTTACTATCCCTGGAACATCTAATGCATCTTATTCATCGCCAAATTCAAGGAATAAAGAACAATCTACCAATGAATCATCTTCATTAATACTGTCTCGATCAATACAATCAAATAAAAATAGTACAAATTTAAATGGTTGTAGTAGTAGTCATATTAACAGTAATAATAATCAAGGTAATTCAAGTCAATCATTTTTTACAAATCATTCAAAACTTGCATCTGCTGATAGCGAATCGGATGACGATACATCTTGTTTAGAAGTAAAAACCCCAGTTGAAATAATTGAATTATCAGACAGTGAAGAATCTGTTATAAATGATTTTAAAAATGAATACATAAATAACATAGAAAATGAGAAATTGCACTACTGTTCCATCTGTCAAAAGAAGAATATTTTGAACCATGATTGTTCTCAATACAATAAATCATTCTTTACTTGCTTGGTGCCTAATTGTAACATTATATCAAGATCAAAAAAAGATTTTACACCACATTATCGACGACATATTGGTTTATCTTCTACAGCAACCATGTGTCGTCGTTGTTATCAAGAAATAAAAAAATCTGATCGTGATGTCAATGGTTATTGTCATATACGTTGTCGTACTGTAAATTTATTTAAGTGTTATGCATGTAATGTGATATTTAACAGTATGGAAGAATTTGCCTATCATAAATTAAAAACACATAATGGCCGACTAATGAACTCGTATGGTAATTATTTATGTTTTTATTGTGAAATATCATCTCCAGATCTAACAAACATTATTGAACATACTAAGCATTGTCTTGAAAATCAGTCAAAAAATGTAACTGAGTGCGATATAAAACCAAAAGATCCTACAGAAAATGTAACTGAATTATTACCTGATAAGAAAAGTAGTATGAAGAATATACTGGAATGTAAAAGAAAAAATAAGAAAAAGATTCCACGTTCATCAACACATATGCTTTTTACATGTTTAAAACCTTCTTGTAATCTTATCTTTCAAAACTTTAATGTTTTTAAATTTCATCATCGGCAGCATTTTGAATTTGGGAATAAATTGATGTGTTGGCAATGTTGTATGCCATTTTCTGATTTAAATGGTCTTAGAGTTCATCAAGTTAAGGGTAACTGTCGTACTCCTGGAATGTTCAAATGTTATGAATGTTCTGAACAATTTGATGATCTTCAAAGTTTAAGTATTCATAAACTTATCTTACATGATGGTGATTTAATAGCAAGTAGAAAAAGTAAGACTGTTGCATGTGCATATTGTCATGTGGAATTACATATTCATAATTTGAAATCTCATTTGATTACATGTGAATACAATGAAGATAATAAAAATTTAAAAATTAAACCTAAATCTACCTACATTAAAAAGCTTAAAAGCCCTTATAAATGTATAATTTGTAATAAAGTGTGTCTTACAGCAGCAGCATTAACAAGTCATATGAAGGTTCATAATCCATCTCCACCAAAAAGAATTGTAAAAAAAAGAATGAGTAATACATCTTTAAGAACTGGAAATTATCTTGAAGTATCTAATTCTAATTCTAATCAAGAAACTGATATAGAAATAAATCAAAGTAATACTTCTCAACATGATACAATTGAATCTATTAATAATAATATGGCCAACATTGGTGAAAATAATGAAATGGATGTTGAGATGAATACTGATAATTCAAGTATTGAAGCAATCGAATCTGTTAATTGTAGCATGTTGCTAAATGAGAATAAATTTGTCATATGTAATAATTGTCCTAGAAAATTTAAATCAAATTCAGGATTGGCAAGACATAGGCAATCTTGTTATAATTCATTACCAAGTTCTTTAAAAGATATACCTCACAATTATTATTGTACCAAATGTAAAAAATATTATACACGCTTAACTTTTGCTCAACATTGGAGAATGAATCATGGAAAAAGACTCCAATATCATAAATTTAAACGATTTTCTTGTAGAATATGTTCCTTTAAATTTGTGTACAAAATAGCGTTAACAATGCACAATGAATATGTGCATGGTGAACAAAATAACACAGTAGCTAATACATCTAATATAACTCCTACTAACTGTGTAGTAATGTTACCAGTTATATCTGAAACCACATCATTGGCCAAAAGTATTTTTGAAACAACTACAGAAAACAACGAAGAAAACAATGTACTAATTAAACAAGAAGCAAATATAAATACATTATCAGATAAATGGGAAATGTCTAATAACGAAATTAAAAAAAATATAATTGAAAATAATACAATTGAAGAAAATAATGAAGCCAATGACTTGAAAAATAATGAAGAACAGGACATAAGTAATAATGATGATGACGAAGAAGATGAAACTACTGTTTATACTACACAAAATATAAATCAAACTATAGAAAAATTGAATGATAGTGAAACAATAGAAAATCTTCTTTTTGAAGAAGATACTGTGGCAGTTAATAATATATCTTCAATGGATGTTTCAGAATGTGACACTGATAAAACAAACACTAATATAGATAATAATGAAATAAGTTTGTCTTCTATAAAAGAAGAGCAGCAAAATTGTTTAAGTACTGAATTGGTAGCAATAAATGAGACCCCAAATGCTAATCATGCAAATGAAAACAAAACCAATAACTCAACACAAGAATTTCCTACTTCAAGTGATTAAAACCTATGGAAAAAAAATTGACTTAAAAGAATTTAATTTATTTCACGCATTTTCAACTAATGGTACCAAACTTAAATAAAATGTAAAGAAATTGTTTAATTTTTTAATTGGATAAACCAATATTTTTTCTAATGATAAAGTTTGTTTAAACTAATTTTGTGTCATAAAATTATTGAAGTTTTTAAAATATTGGAATAACTAAAAAAACTGTTCATTTGATATACAATTTAATTTTTTTTATTATATTTAATTTAGTGAATAAGTAGATTAATAAAGTAGACTACGTACTGAATTTTATTTAAATGTTGTATCCTAAAAGTCTTATACATTTTTTTTTTAATATGTATTCTTTATATAGTACACAAAAATATCTAAATAAGATATGACATTACATTTTTAATAAAATGTAATTGTATTGTTAAAGTAATTCATTTATTTTAAATGTATATTATTCAACTATTATTATGAATGTTTAGCAAGATTAAATTTAAGTATGGATTATTAAATAAAATAAATAGCTAAGTTTTTGTGATGGCAATTATTTATGCTTTCTATAAATTTGTGTTGGTGTGTTATTTGTATATAAATTTATACTGACCCAATACCTTGAATAAACTTGTATCAGTTATATCATTATTTTATTTAATAACATTTTAAATGACATAATATGTAATACCAATAAGTAATAGTGTATAGTTAAAAACACTTTATTACATACAACATTTTAGTTATTACTTTAAATTTTGATATTTTTTAGGTGTGTTAAAAATACATTTATTATTGTTGTTATATTTATTTTACAATATTCAATAAGATAACATTTATTATTTTATTTTACCATGGTTGTGCTGATGAGGTTTTTACCCTAACAATACAAAATAAATGCAGATCTTGTTTGTTTTATTTTTATATTCCTAACAGAAAATTAACAATTAGATGTTTTGTATAAAAATAATGTTTTATGAATTTATATTGTATTACACTTCTTGTCTCTTGATAAGCATATTATATAAATCATAAATACATCATTGATTTTAATATAATATATTTTTTTAAATTGATATTTCTTTCAATCATATTTTATAATTTACATGTAATTAGTAATCAGTGCTTGAATTGAGGTAGGGACTAGTGGCTTTTGATTTATTTATTAAGGAACTATAATCAAATTCAATACGTTTAAAAGCGCCTATAGCTTTACTAGTCTAGATCAAACAATAATTATAGTCACTTTTCACTGAATTATATGATTAAACATTGTTTAATTCATTTTGAGTATTAAAGCCTTAAAGGTGTCAAAACTTAATCATGCCGATTGTTTTACCCTAGTAAGCCACTTTATCCAAGTAAATACATGTATTTTATGTACGTATTTGGTTGAAGGTTTACTTATATAAATTTAATATTTCAATAAATTCAAAAGTAAGAAATTGGTAACAGCTCTTTTCATGGATACCAATAACAAATATATAATAATTAATTTATGTATATCAAATTATACGCACTATGATTTTAATATATTTTAATTTTTATGTATTAGCTGTCAGCGTGTTTTTAAATTTTATGACAGGCAAATATGGCACTGAAAAAAATAGGTGTGTCAAGCCTACACTCTGCCACAACGAAAGTTCAAATGATGCCCTTGCGGTCCTGCGATTAGGTTTAATCGAATCACATTACTATTAACAAGTCACAAATCGTTAACATTAAAATTTCAAATTACCGCTAAATACCTGGAACAAGGTATAATGTGTTAAAAATTTGCTACGTTTTCCATCGTCTTTGGAACGCATCATACCGCGCGTCTGTTCATGTACCCATTGACCGCCATTCTAACCATGGATCGTAGATGAGGTGCGAAAACAACCCAAGCGCCACTAACAACCGTGTATCCCCCCCTCACTCATGGTCACCATTTATACAGCAACTGCAACTGTATGCGTACCCCACCAATTTCAGAGGTGATTTACAGATGTGATGCCGTTTGAGCGTTCAACCGGCCATTTGGTTTCCAGTTAATTCCTTGCTGAATCTTACCGGAATCCTCACGTTTCTTTTTCTTCTGATCAGCATATTTGCTTTTTCTGTTTTGTCTTACGTTCCGTTCCCAGGCGACTATAGTTTTACGTTCAACAGTTGTGTAACGTAGTGCTGCGACGGATACTCGGAATCGACATCGTCGGTTCCCACATCCATTTTTCAACTCGTCAACAACAACGATGACTTCCAATGGTACCATCAATAGAATTATCATCAGCCCGCTCAGAATGTGCCGCGTTTGCCTAAGCGAAAGACGCCAAGTGTTTATCGACGTGTTTGCGCCTAACGAACCCTTTCTTGCCCAGTTTGTCAGAGAATACTATAAAGTGGAGGTGAGTGGTTGACGCATATTATATTAATAACTTATTTTTTTCTAGTAATCCTATCATGTTGTTCCTTTTGTTATAAACCATTGGCGGTAAGTGGAATCTAACCATTTTTTTGTATGTTCTTGGTATGTATCGTCAGGTGCATCTAAGACGTTTATCATCTGGTTGATGTACACTGCACTTGAGGTATTATAGTATTGCACCCTATTCGTATTGCCATAATAGTGGTAACAAAGCTGGGCAAGTTCACCAACTTTTAAATAGGTAGTTTAAGTTGTTTTCTAAAAAATGTAATTCCATTAACTGTTCATAACATTTTTCTCATCGAAAAGAAAATAACTAGTTTACATTATGTGTTTGAATTGTTATTATTATTTCTAATTAACAAACTGGTTTCGTCTTGACAATTTAAGTGACCATGACAATAATAATATTTTCTTGTCATGCTTGCATTTACAATTACAATATTATTTGATTTTAATACATTAAAATAAAATTATCAAAAACCAATGCAATAAATATAGTTAATAATACAACATTTATAATAATTTTAATTTTAACATTATAACTAAGTTAAATTAAAATTATTCTACATTTTTTTTTTTACTAGTTAAGTTATATAAATAAAAGTACATTTTTAATTAGTTATTGCCTAGCTTTTGAGTGTTAATGTATGGTTGTTGAGCTTTTTGAAAAAATTAAATATCTAAAGATATTCTTTCCTTGCAGTCAGATAACAAAATGGTAAGATCTAGACCCTAGATTGATACTTGACCCTAGACGTTGGCAGAAAAACTACCTACTTTTACACAATATAGTTGATTGTATTCTACTAAAATTGTGTGCTATATATACATTAATAGTGTTTATAAAAATTTACGGATTATAGGACATCGGTTAGTACAAAAATATTGGTTAGCACTACTGAAATCTTATAACCCGCAACATACTTGATATTATTTGATGATAAATATGTAAAGGAAAAATTATTATTGCGATTTGATTCTTGTAGTATATACATTGTGTTTACTTTATTTAGCTAATAGAAATTAAATGATAAACATTAACAGCAATATTAGTTGCTCATAAATTAAGTTTTATTATATAATTAATATAAATTTTCATCTATGAAAAAGAAATTGAAACTTTTATTTTTTTAAATCATTCAATCTATAAAGTAGTAGTATAATCAGTCCAAATGCTAAACAAATAATATATGAACAATAATTTGTACATTTTTTGAAAAAATCATCCAATGACAGCACATAGGCTGATGCTTATATTATTCATATATGGCATATCCCATGTATCACTCATTATCTCTATGGCAAATTAATATATATAAATAAAAATTTACAAGCAATTTAATATTTTACATTTTTAAGAGAGCCATTATTTCAATTATATGTCTTGAAACAATTATTTTTTAATTAAATGAAAATCAACCAAATTGCATTTATATTAAAGTTTAGTAGGGTAGTATTAAGTTATTTCATTGATTTTCTAATTTTATCAAATAAATTTAATATATTGTTAAATGTGAAATTAACTTATGTAATATCAATAAGCAATAGGTTATTATTAATGTATCAAATGTTGACCCTACCACTCACACTCCTAGAAGTATAGTATTCTCCAAATTGTTTTGTATGTTATTGGTGTACAGAGGCTTTTCATAGAATTTAATTAAAAAAAACAAAATAAAAGCCAAAGCAATTTAAATTCGTTCACTAGTTTTTTGTGGGTGATGAAGAAAAGCATTTACAATTTTGTTATTAAGCAGTAAGCACTACATAATATAGTAAGCCAGAATCTGATACTTAAAGTTAAATAAATTTTTACCTTCAAATCTGCTTTTAAAAACAATTCTTGTTTCAATTTAGATTGATTAAAGACTCCTGTCTTGAAAATATAGCTATTATTTTTACTAAATTAAAAACTTAATTTACTTTAATTATATCCATTCCAAATCAATTTTAACATTAAAAACTATATTTAATAAATATATTAATTTGCCACTGATATACTATATATATTTTTCAGCAACTATAATATGTTGTGCGTGAATGACAGGATAGATTTTTTTTAGTGTTATATATATATATATATTATAGTTATAGAATTTTTGCCATTTCTTTTATTGTGAGCATGTGTAGATCAGTATAATATAGAGAATGAATTGAAACATAATAAAGAACATTATTGATGAGATGAAGTATTTTTGATTGGACAATTCAGATCTCTTTAATATTTGATATTTTGGGTGTACCCTATTGATAAATCCTATGTTGGTTTGAAGAAACAATACATGAATAATTTTTATTTTAAGAGGATATCAGTGCAATATTTGTTTTTTCTCTCTACCCACACGCAACATAAATAAAGTGCTTTCCTTTAAAATCGTTTTTTTTAAGAGTTTTGAGTAACTTTAGAGTAAAATCACCTATTACAAAAATTATAGAGGATAATATTTTTGAGGGAATGTCATATCGGTTTTATATTTTATTTTTATTTTATTTTGTATTCGACTTTCAAAATAAATAAAAAATGTAAATCTAAATGATGTTTAAATTATTTTGAGACAATATTTAGATAAATCGATATGCCATACCCTCAAAAATATTATTCGCTTATCATTTTTTGTAATAGGTGATTTTATTCTAAAATTACTTAAAAACTAAAAAAAATGATTCTGCATAAATGTGTTTTATCTATGTTGTGAAAAGGCTAGAGAGAAAACACAGTACGTTGACATCCTCTTAAGTTGGGTTAAGATAAAAAAATCAAAGTTAATTTTTTTATAAATTCAATTGAATTCTTGTACGATAAACATCTTTAAATTATTTTTTCAAACTTTGACCGAACTGAACTTTCATATTTTCTACCGAACCTAGAATCATTTTAAGTCTAACTCTAACTCAATACTTTTTATTGTGTACATTGTACCTATCTACAAATTAAATCACTTAATAATTGCTAATTCAACAAGTTATCAATGTTTAGGTCAGCTGAAGATGGATGTGTTATATTATTATAAATGATACATAATGTGCCCATTACAGCTTATAACTTTCTATCACCAATAGTCTAATTATTTCTAAATAATCATTATTAATTTTTAACTTTTGAAGAATTGTACAAATATTTGGTCTTTGAACTATCATGGCCAGTAAGTCTGGTTCAACAAATATTTTCAAGTTTAATTTTTGAGCAATAAAAGATGTTTGATAGTTCGGTTTGAAATTTTTTCCTGTTGAGTTCAAATTTCGAACTGAACCAAACATCAAGGGTTCGGTTTGACGTTCAAACAGTTCAACCCATCACTATTCTCACTATATTGTATAACAATTTGGAGTCTTAACTATTACTATAGCCTGAGTAGTTTTACCCCACACAAAATAATTTTTGCTATGTTTTACATTTGTACAACAGAGACAACACATGTGCAATCTCTTAAGCCACCTTACTGCTTCTTCTTTTGTATTCAGATGAATATCAATATTAATTAATTCAGTAAATATTAAAAATAATTTTTTGTTCTAAATTGTGTCATTATTGTATACTAATGAATAATTTATTGCTCAAATGAGTAATGTACTATACAAAAGTTTGTAACTTGTACAGTGTTCTACAGTATTTTTAAATACATCTGATCATTATATATGATCAAATATAAAGTCTTAAAATTGCAATTGTAGTAAGTAATTTTATGTTGTAACATTATAATGAAGTATTTGTCAATTTCTTTATTAATAGCGTGTATGTTATATGTACATTGTATTTCTTACATATCTGAAGAATGAATCAAATTATTTTTCAGTGTATGGCTGAATAAAGCCACTCTCTTTGGTATTTTGATGATTTTTGCTTTCCATGTTGTAATGTTATACTCAGTTTTTAAATGTCTCCAAAACATTTCTGTCGTTGGAAATATTTTGATTGATTAATCATTTTAATAAAATAAAATAATTAATTGTCATTTATATTAAGTTATGTTCACCATTAAAATAAATTGTTGTATTTTCAATTTTGTACAACTTAAATTAATATAATATTTGGTATTAAGACACTCCGATCTTATTTTTACTTTAAAAAGATATCCCCAAAATTTCTTCTTGCCACGAGCATAACTCAAAAATCTATGTCCTTTGAGTTTGTTGTCCATTATTTTAATTGTTTAATTTATCTTCGTATAAATAATATCTATAGTTGGGCAACAAAAAATGAGCACTGCCCTGTCATGCACCAAGCGACAGTTTACTAGTAGTAGTTATCTATCTTAGAAACAAATAGGTATGGCGTAAAATCAACAGGTCGCGGAGGCCAGCGCTCATTTTTCGCTGCCCCAACTATAGTTAAAATATAAATCACCTTCTGGTTAGATTATGTAATCAGTTCTTAAAAAATTTATATACATCTCTTATTTTTAATTGATTTTTCAATACAATTAACTTAAAGGTGAAACACGTCATGTATTAAATACATTATATATTAGATTACAAATAAAAAAAAAATCATACAATAACAAACTAATTTCATTTTTGTTCTAAAATCTAGTTGAATTGAAGTTCTAGAAAATCAAATGTTTTAATTAGTGGATCCAATATACTTTCTCATAGAAGAATAACTTTAGGCAGTAACTTGTATTTACCGGTTTCATTCTGATTATACTTTGATTAAATCAAATCAGTATGTTGCATCAGATGCAACAAAATACAAGCTGTTTTGTTTTTTGCTATATGAGACAATCATCTACCTATGCCTATATTTTTATATATTGTACATACTAAAATAAATCTAGATGTTCTAACTGTTGGATAGATCCCAAAGTCAATCTTTTAGAACTGGTGATATATCTTAAAAGAACAAGTAGGTAAAATTCTAAGCAAAACTTTTTTTCAAATAAGTATAATTAATGAGAACAATTTTAAAATATTAAATCATTTGAAATTCATGATATAAAATAAAAGATTTTTTTCTAATTTTCTACTGAAAACAGAGTAATGCAAAATCACTTTAAATTCATTAGATTTTCAAAAAAAAAAATTTTTTAACGAGAACTTGCAGTTAGGGTGATAAATATAAAATTTATATTTTGTACCAAAAGAAGACAATAAAACAAAAAATAATTAATAAATAACAATAATGTATAGAGGAATTTCAGCCAAATTTATGTCAATATATTAAATTACATAGTTATATATTTTATTAGTTTAGTTAGCTTCAAAAATCTTATTATTTTTTCAATGTTGTCCAAATCAGGGCCAAGTGCTTCATAAAAATTGTCAGCTATTTTGAAATTGGTACAGATTTTGTTGTGTTAATTGTTAATAACCTAACCAGAAAAATTAATAACAACACATTTTTTTTAAATTTAATATTGAATAATATGTATTGTATCATCTATATTATTTTATATAGATTAAATTGAATTTTTTTACGGGTATTTAAAAAAATAAATATGACATAATATAATAAAGAAAACTAATACATTTTACATTATGATAAGTTAAATTGAGTTAAAAAAAAAAAAAATAGTTTTTTTGGAGAGTAGGATTTCTATATGCCACAATATATCCTCACATGTTTCTTTTTATTTTCTATTAGGCCTAAATTCATTGTTATAGTTAAGCTAAGAAGTAAGCATATTGAAAATATGTTGACAAGAGAAAATAATTTATAAACAAAACATATGTTAATTTTTTAATTCTACTTTGGTGGCAATTGAACTTTTATCAAGTAAAATATAGAGTAAAAATAATATTAAAATTATTATTTAATTGAATAACGATTATATCAAAAAAAAAAAAAAAACATATTAAGTAAAATACTATATGACAAAAATGTTAATTTAATAAAATTATATTTTTTAGGTTAAACGTGATGATATACATAGAGGCAAATCTACTAAGTTATGTCAACGTTGTATGGAAAATATTGATGTATGGCGAGGACACGTCGATCAAGCTAAAGCATGTCAAACGGTAGTGAATTATTTAGCTGAAAAAGTATGTTGATGATAATTAGAGGTTGATAGGCATATTTAGGTTTATATAGACCTTTCAATTACCTATATATACCTAAAGTTATTCTCTCAATAAGACTCAATTTAGAGTGATAAATGTATATTACATATGCAATTAAAATTATTTTTACTTTAGTAGACACTAGGCAGTGGTATAACTTGAAACTTAATGGCCCTAGGAGGTCTATAAAATAGCGTTTCTCAAAGTTTTTAGTCTCACAACCCCCCAAAAAGGTATAAAATATAGTCAATCACTTTGTGACGCCCCTCATCTATATTAAGTATAAATTAGTATAATTTTTTCATCTATGCG
This sequence comes from Rhopalosiphum nymphaeae, assembly GCA_036289425.1. Classification (NCBI taxonomy): domain Eukaryota; kingdom Metazoa; phylum Arthropoda; class Insecta; order Hemiptera; family Aphididae; genus Rhopalosiphum; species Rhopalosiphum nymphaeae. Next base: position 4,102,746 of record JAZAQC010000021.1, on the reverse strand, counting down.
ACTCCTCGGTTGAGAAACGCTGCTATTTAGAAGCAGTTCCTTTAAAACAGAAAAATTAAAATATCAAGTAGTTATACTAAAAGCTATTATAATAGTAATAACAATAATAATCATTTAATTGTTTAATTATTTAAAACAATAACATGGAATATTTAATAATTAACTTTTTAAAAATCCTTGGCTTAGTTAAAGATGAATAATTTTCAATGGTTTTTTTTTTAATTTCATGATTAAAAGTACTTATAAAAAAACTTGAATATTTTTTTGGAATTGCAGCTTAAATGTGTCACTGTTAGTAGGTGCTGTGTGTATATGCTAGAAGTGACCAGAGTAACTTTTGTCATTTAAGAGGATGTCAGCGTAGTACTTTTTATCTCTAACTAACACGCAATATAGCAATTTTACATTCATTATAATGACTATAACCATATTAATTTTTTAATTTAGAGTCAAATAACCCCTTATAAAATTTAAAGTCAAGAACATTATTTAAGGTAGTAGTGCGTAACTTTTTTTAATCCACGACCACCCCCCCTTCCTTCTAACATTATGTAAGAGTATAATATAAATTTACTTAATAGACTTAATATATACAAACATTTTATTCATATACATTAAATCGTTAATTTTAGACAATTTTTATATTTCTTTAATTTAATTAATCAAAAACATGAAAAAAAAAATACAAAATTAGTTTTATAAAATCTAAAATTAAAAAATTTATTATTATAATGATAATCAAAATTTTAATATTTTTAAAATTATAAAATTACTATTTAATTACTTTAATGAGAGACCTGAGCTTGCATTGTAGACATGATTGATTCTATGTTTGGTTTGATAGTTAACACTGCTACTCTTAAATCAGCTTCAACATTTAGTCTGGAGCGATATTTGTTTTTAATTATTGTTAGTGTTGAAAATGCTTTCGTGTAAATAAGTTGATGCAAAAGAAATTAAAATTTATAAGGCTTGTTTTGATAATTCAGGATATTCAAATTTTATGGATAAAAATGTATCACATGCATTTTCTTGAAATCTGATACGTAGATTTTCATCTCATGACAAGTTCTTCGCTTATTTTTAAATTTCCTAAATTTATTTTATTGATATTAAAATGAAATTGATTTCTTATCCAACCTAGATTTTCTTCTGGAAAATCTTCAAACCGTGCATTAAAGTTTGTTTGTAAACTTATTACTTATTATATAGCAGTTATAATTTCTTTTATCATATTAATATCCACATCATTATCATTGAGGAATTCTGATAAACATGAAAACATTTCAAATTTATCATAGTCGATATAATTTTTCCAAAGAAGAATTTTCTTTTTAAAAGCATTGATTTTATCAGAAAGAAATAAAATATTATTTTTCCCTTGTAGGCTTAAATTTAGACAATTTAGTTTTTCAAATATATCTGCAAGATAACCCAAAATTGCAAGCCATTGCTCATCTAAAAAGTGTTCAGAAAGTTTATTAGTTTACGTTCCAGAAGAAAAATTTGTGCTTCATCTCTGAGCTCAAAAAGGCGTGATAATATTTTGTCACGAGACAACCACCTCACTTCAGTATGAAGAAGCAATTTTTCATTGTCAGAACCCATTTCATTGCAAAGTATAGTGAAAAGTCTGGAATTTAATGATTTTGATTTTATAACATTCATTACACTTATAGCAAAAGGAGTACTTTATTAACATTTGGTTGAAACTTTTTGGAAGCTAAAGCTTCTCTATGAATCATACAATGGTTAAACATTATATTTGAAGACACTTCTAGAACTTTAGCTTTAAAACCTTTTTTTGAACCAGTAAGGGCAGCTGTTGTGCCGTCAGTGCATATTGACACGCACATTGACCAGGGAATTTCATTAATTTCTAATAAATTGTTTATAAAAACAAAAATATCATTTCCAGTTGTACGTCCTTTTAATGGTTGACAAAATAAAAAGTCTTTTTCAATTTTATCTTTATAAATATATCTAACATATATAAGAAATTGAGCAAGATTAGTTATATCCGTAGATTAATTTAATTGCAAAGCAAAATAATTTTCTCATAATCTATTTAAGAGTTGTGATTTTATATTATCAAACATATTTTCAATTCGACGTGACATAGTATCTCTTAATAAGGGAATTGTTTTTAATCCATTTGCATATGATTCGCCATGCATCATTGATATTATTTTTATAGCCACTGGCAAAACGAGAGATTCACCAATAGAGTGTGGTTTTTTGGTTTTTGCAATTAAATATGAAGCCTCTAATGACGCAGCTAGAGCTTTTGTAGGTACTGAAGTAAAATTACGCATGATATTTTTTTGAACTTTAATCAAATTTTCATACCTTTAAAAAAAGTCTTCCTCTTTATGTTGGAATTGGGGATGTTTAGTTACTAAATGTCATTTTGGCTCATCTTTTTCAACATCGAAAGTGAATCCAAACTGTCTTGTTATTTACGGTCCTTTTTATTAACTTTTTGGTTCAAACATTCTCGACTGATTTTTAGATCTGACGACATTTCTGATACCTTACAAACTTAAGTTTCTATAACACTTTCATCATCACTTCATCGGTCGTTTAATTAAAAATTTATCCATATCGATGTTTTAGTATTTAGTTTATATATTATAAAATATTAAAATATTAAAAATATTAGTTTAAAATAATATAAAATACAAATAATTATTACAAACTATACAAAATTATAAGCATTAATAGGTTTAAGTCAACGGCTTGTATTTGACTATCAGACTATTTCATATTAACCTCGAGATTAAATAAAATTACTGATTAAATTCAATTTAAAAATAACCCATATTCTGCGTGATTCAATAGATTCTATTGAATAGAACTTATTATCGCAACATTAAGATATGACATAGTATTACGACTGACATAGCCATTGACGGTACAAAATAATTTTACTTTGTATAAAACTATAAAATAATAACATAGTATATAACTTTTTCATTTGGTGTAAAATTATTGGCGACCCCTAGGTTGCGCACCACTGATCCAAAGCATCTCATAAGCGTTTTATTATATTTTGATTTTAAAAGGGGTTATGAGTTTTTTAAGATGTATAAACAATTTACAATTTTAAAATAAAATGAAACACTTATGAGATAATGCCCTAAATAATGTTCTTGACTTAAAATTTTATAAGAGGTTATCACTCTAAATTAAGAAATTAATATGGTTATAGTAATTATTGTGAACATAAATTTACTATGTTGGGTGTGGGTCATAGGGAGAAAACAAATAGTGTACTGATGACACCCTCTTAAAAGATCATAGTAATGAATGTATTAAATTTGAACTCATTGCATTTAATGAATAGTCTATGCAAGATAGTCTGACAGCTTATATTTCTAAAGACATTTCATTTATATATTGGTGGAATATATGGAACTTATTTTTGTATAACTAATTTCAAGTCTTATTAAATTGAACTTTCTATGAATTTTTAACTATTCATTATTTTCCGATTTTATAAAACTCCATAATATGCTAGTATGATATTTAATATTCAGGCCTTACTTAAAGGTACTTTAATGTAAAACTAGTATAGTATATAAGGATATCAAATCACACTATAAGTCAGCACTACTACAAAGCATTAATCAATTTTAGCTTTTTTTATTTTTCTAAGAAGATTATATGGGTCACAAAATATATAGGCCTAAAAAAGTGAGTTGTGAGTCCAAAATGATTGAAGACTACTGGAAAAGAGTATAGAAAGATTAACATACAACTATTATACATCACATTATATAAAATATTGTCGCTGTTCATTCAAAACATTTCAAATCTAAAACAAATCTTTACATATTTGAACTAAGCAAATTATTTTATACGTGGTATATTTGTATCCTATATTTAATATATAGTATTCATCCCCCAAAACAGTTGCTTTTTGGATTTGATGTTTTGAATCAACAGAGTTAATATATCATGTGTCTGCGGAAACAGGATACACTTTATCACTCATTACTTTTTAAATATTTTTCAATTTTGTTCGCAGGATATTAAACTAGACTAATAGATCATAAATTCCTATGACTTACAATTTTTTTAACTCGTGTATTTTGCACATGCGCAACACAACTTCATTTGTTTTCAATTTTGATCCCTCAACTTGTATTATATACCCAACATTAATGAAATTAGAGCTAGGTATACTTAAAAAAAATTTATTAAATATATAAATTAAAAATTAAAAATTTATAAAATTTTATTAAAAAATAGAATTTTTTTTTTGTTCTAAGCACCATATTATATTATGTTTATTATTTTATTTTATTATAACACATTATAAACTACATAATTTATTATTTTAATTATAAATATATTATGTATCATATGGTGCTTAGAACAAAATAAATTACTTGCAACTAAAATAAAAATAAATTTAATAAATTTATTTTAAAAGTATATCTATCTTTAATTTTACCAATTTTGGGTTTATAATACAAGTTTATGAAACAAAATTGCTTGAAAAAAATGTATTAATTCAAAAATGATATTCAAAATGTGTATTGTAATTAAAAAAAAAAAATGAAGTTGTTTTGCCCAAAATACATGAGTTAAAAATTGTAAGTCATAAGAATTTATGATCCATTAATCTAGGATATTAAATCCTGCAAACAAAATTAAAAAATATTTATGAGGTAATGAATAATAAAGTGTACTATGTTTCAGCAAACACACAGTATACAAATTGAATATAATGATTAATGGCAGATACAATAAAATTGGATAGACAATTAGCTTTAATGTTGAATGGTAAAAAGGCAGACTTTTATTGTTATTTTTTTTCTTACTTTCAACATTTTTGTCCATGATTACAATTTTATCATTGATAACAACTGAAGAGCTATAAACTAGTTTAATTAGTTTTAAAATCCAATTTATTTATTAATTTTTAGTTATTGTCATTTCATATTTCAGTGAACAAATTATAAACACAGATTTCTTTGATTAGAACTCTTGCCGTTTTACCAATCTCAACATTTAAACCTATTTGGCTATTGTATCTGTAGTTAATACCTATTTATATTTATTGTTATGGTTTTATTTTCTATAGAAATACGAGTATATGTCATCTACTTCTTCTTCCCAAGTTGTTAATAAAAAACGATGCCTATTTATTTCAAAAAAGAACCAAAAAGCATCAAAATCCAAGAAAAGAAAAAGGCCAATGCCTGTGTGCGAAATTCAATCCACATCTACATCCAATGATATGATTCAATCTATTGATGAATCTATTCAACAATCTACATCAGCATCCATTCCACAAATTCCATCAAGAGGTATAGAGTCTGTTCAATATCCATCAGATTTTCCATCCACATCAAATTCAACAGAAATTATTCCATTCGTACCAAGTTCAAACAAAATTATTCCCTTCACATCAACATCAACAGAAATTGTTCCCTTTACATCAACAGAAATTGTTCCCTTTACATCAACATCAACAGAAATTATTCCATTCACATCAACATCAACAGAAATTATTCAATCAACACCATCATCAACAGGAGTTGAACCAATATGGTACTCAATGGTAAATGCTGTGAATAATTCGTTTCCTTCAGAAAATTTTGTCAAATCTAAATCTTTTAAAGTAGAATGTGTTTGTATATTTTGCACTTATCAGTATAATGAAGTATCAAAAAGTATGTATAAAAATATAATGTTTTGTAACAAACATTCCAAACCCTTTGCCTGTCTAATTGATAATTGCAACACGGTATTTCCCAATAAAGAGATTTTTATTGCACATTACCGTACTCATTTGAATCTCAACAGTACTACTTATTTATGTCGTAAATGCATGGCTGTCTTAAATTGTCCGAGAAGATCAATTACAAAAAATCATGTTCATCAAAATTTACCAGATTTATTAAAGTGCTGTTCGCTTAACTTTACAACAATGAATAAATTTGTTCTTCATAAACTTATAAATCATAATACAATTGTGGTCACAAGTAACAACCGATCACATATCTTAAAAAAATTGGATCCGATTGTTATGTCTCCAATAAAATGTAAAATTGAACCGATTGACGTAAAAGATGATGTTATTTCAACTAGCAAAGCAGCAAAAACTGAAATAAATAAAGGAGATGCAGGAAGTTATAAGTGTACATATTATAATTGTTCCCAATATTTTAGTACAGTGAAAGAATATGTTGATCATAGCAAGAAAAAACATAACAATATAATTGTGTTGAAAGAATCAGGAATAAAATTATGCCCTCTGTGTGATAACAACTATTTCTTCAATAAATTTATCGAGCATATTGAAAATTGCACAAATACCATGAAAATTGGTGATAAGAAATTAAATTATTTTGGATGTGTTTATTGCAAATGTATTTTTACGAAGTTATCTGCAAGTCAATTTCGTAATCATGTTATGTTCTGCAAATCGTTTGGTGTGATTACTATTGATAACAAAGCTTATAAGAAATGTAATAATTGTACTTTTCAAACTTCTGATGATAATTTAGCTGTGGTACATGCAACTTCTAATTGTATATACTTTCAATTAAAAATGAGATATGCATTGGGACCTGAAGAAAAAAATAAAGCTATACAACGAATGGAATTTGATGAAGAAAATTCAAAACAACAGGTGATCAAAAATTGTACAGACAATGAAGCACTTCCTGGTACTTCAAAAATAATGTGTAATACAAGTAGACAATACATGCTCAAATCTTATAACTATTTTTGTAACAATTGCCATAACCTTTTCTATGATAAATATACTTTTTTACATCACATGACTTTGCTAGGATTTAATTGCCGATCTAATACATTAATCTACTGTCAAAGATGTCTAACTGACTTTAAAAATGAAATAGAGTATACTGAACATCTACCTAGAATGCCTAAAGCATCACCTTTGTTCTCAATAAAATCAGAAATCATTGATCCAAATTATAATTCTGAAGATATTATTATAGAGAGTATTGTAGAACATGCTAATCAAAATGATAATTATGAAGAATCATCATCTGATGGTGATAATTATGATGATGATGATGATGATGATGATGATAATGATGTCAAAGTGTTTGAAATGAATCATAATAGATATTTTCAAGCATCAGAAGTTTCCAGTATTGATATTAGAAGTAGTGTGCAATTCTCAGAACAAGAAGTTTCTAACTATGATTTTTCTGACCAAGATATAGAGTTTAATACCAACGACGATTACATGCAATGTGTAGTTGAAGAGAAACCAGATTTGAATCAAATGATGATAGATAATAATATGCAATAACATGTGAATATCACATAAATTCAATAATGTTATAACTAAAAATATAGTTTTACATCAAGTTTTTTACTTTAATATTAGATTCCAATATTGTTATTTATATTAATTATTTCATTTCTGTAGTTCTATTAAATAAGTAATCCTAATAGCTATTAACCTAAAAATTACCTATTCCATATTTTTTTTTTCTGTAAAGAATTGAGGATTATATTTGTAGACCTGTAATTATGACTAATTGTACTATTATTATGTAAGTAATGATAAAGCTAATTCATTATTTAAAATTTACACTAGAACACCTTTTACATATTTTATTTATATATACTTAGATTTATTTTATTGTTTTTAATGTTAAAAACTTAACATTAATTTGAAATATATAATTTCATGCTTCGAATAGCATGCAATAATAAAAATTAATAGTTACATATTTAGTTACTATATTATTATTACATTATCTTAGACTGATTCGTTTTTTTTTTTTCATTTGATTTTAAAATGACTTAAATATTAATATTTTGTCGTATATTGTTATAAAATGTATAGCAGTTAAATGTACTATTTTTTCATCATTATTATTTGAATTGTGAATACTGGATATTTATTAAGTGATAACTGAAAAGAATTTGAATGCAGACTAATTCATTCAATTTTGATTATAATTTTTTTTTATACATATATATATATATGTATCTTATTATTTAATTTTTATGTTAGACAAGTATGACTTTTTTTTAATTTAAGTTAGACATTATTTAATCTGATTTGACTATGTTTTAAGATGTTTTTCTCTACTTTGTATGTACCCAGCTTTTACATATTGAAATAAATATTTTTTTCTCAATTGACCAGACATATTTTTTTTTATCCTATATTGGTATTTTTGCATAAAAAAATACTCTCAATATCTATATTTATATAATAATTACCTGTCAATTATCAATCTAATTTAGTTTAAAACAATCATACTTATTTGAATATACTTCTATTCAGTTAAAGATTGACCCGTTCGGCTGACCAAAAGTCATCGAGTCTGCACATATTTACTAATTTACTGACTACTACGATTTATGATTCCATATGTACGGCAACATTACTTTCACTGATGATCAGCAACAGCCGTTAAATGATATTCAAACCAAAGATTGAATGCATAGCTGAGGGGGGGGGGGTCAGATGGTGATTTGTGTCATAGTCTTCAAACACAAAGCAATTCAATCTTGATCTGAATAGAGAATATATATGTTAATTGTAACACTATCATTTACCTAAAATGTCACATTGGTAAATTGTTTGTTTTCTCTTGTTCTCTGACTAGATCACACACTCTTTGAATTGAACTGTTCTTACAACTATTACATATATACATTTTAAGCTATTTTTGTATATAAAAAAAAATTGTTCAATAATATAATTTATTATTTATTAATTTTTTTATAACAAAACATTATCATTAAAATAAAATTTTTCTTTTTGAAGTTCATAATATTATTTTAGAAAAATTTTCAAACAACTAAAATTACATTATTGTATAATATATTATTATTATGCCATATTTTAGATTTAATAATGTAAAAACAAAATTATAAAATACATGCTTATTTGTATTGTGTAATATATATATATCTTTCTTTTATAGTATATCAAAAAGCAAAAAATGAAAAATGGTCCTAAGTCTTAAAACTGCTGAAACATACATTGTTGCTTTATTACAGTTAAATTTTCTTTACTCTATTTAGGTAACTTGTAACACCGAGAAATTGGTCAAGCCAATGTTATACAAATAACTTAAACATAATTTACTCCAAAATTATGTACATTAATAATAAATGTTATGTTTTATATAATATAATGTATAAGTCTAATAAAGATTTTAAATATTCAAAAACAGTTTTTGTTTTGATATGATTAAATATAGAAAAAATAGAGTGAAAATATCTACCACATAATACAATAATTTTTAATACATTATACTCGCGTAATATAGAGGTTCAGTATATTCATATTTAATAGTATTATTATATCGTTACATAAGTATTTAATATGTTGATAAAAAAATGATTTTTTTTTCTGTCAAAAAAATATAAGCGCTCTCGTAATAGTAGTAATAGTAGTACATAGGTAATTTTTTTCATTATTCTCACGTGATATAATCAAAATAATATTTCAAATTTATTACTTAGAATTTTAAAAATCAGGAAATGTTAATCAATATTAAAATGACCGTTTTATTGTTTTTGATACGCCGCATATGCGGTGCTATTTATATACCTACTTAGCATCGCGGCTACCTATGTATATATACTGTTGAACAACAATGATCATTCGACAGTTTTTCTATAGTTCCAGGGAAATTTTTCTCAAACGCGCAAGTCCCAAGTATTTTAAGCGATTTTAATTACTACAGACAATAGTAAACCCAATAACTATTATTATATTTTTTTTTTGCTACAACGAAAGTTGAATTTTATCACGACAGATTGTCTCCGAATGGTGGTTTCAGAAAAAAAAACTTGAAATAATATTAAGTAATAACAGTTGTGGCGTACGTTTTTCGTTTATAAACATTGAAGAAAAATATCTAAATTTAAAACGATAGTCGGCCGCTGCCCGTTGGTTAACTAAATCGTAAATAATAATATGTATTAAGTATCGTGGGTACTGACAATAATACGGGTGAGTTTTACATCACGAAAGCGTTCTCTGAATTGAGTAAAAAGTTGATCGACCAAACGGAGTGCCTAACGTTAAATTTGGAGAAAAAAGAGATCGTTATGTATATTATTATGTTCTATATTATAGTTAGTAAGTGCACGAGTAATACTACGATGTGACACTATAAACATCATCAATAATGTTATATATTGAGTTTAAGCGATATTTATGAAATAGAGAAATGCGCGCAATAGTGATACGGTCCAAAATATTGTTGAAAATCTAGTTGATCTTTTAGAAGAAGAAAAACGTTTAATATTATTGATGGGTTGCAATAGATTATATATCATAAAGATAATATTTGTTTTTAGTAGGTATTTATGGTAACAAATTGTGTTAAAAGAAGAAAAACGGCGCGACGTTTCATGTTTAAAGGACCTTTTATTTCACCTGCGTTTCAATTATTAATAGTTATTATATTTTAACAGCAATCTGTGTGTCTATACAACGTAAAGGCCTCGTATTAAGTACATAATGGGAGGAGGGAGGTTATGTTAAAATATTATGTATTCGAACAACCGCGCGGATAAAATAATAAACGAATGAAAATGTAGAACCGGAGGGAAATTATTTTCGATTGATTTTAATCGTATCGTGTGGTTAATTTTTTTTTCGATTTCCATCGCTAATCGTCACATAGGTACGTGTTATAGCCATACTAATATAATATCACGATGATAAAATGGCAATGGTTGATTCGAATGTTAATATGTTTATTGTATAATATTTATATAGGTAGCTAATTTGTATTGGCATCATGTAATAAGATTTTTTAGGCAATGTAGGTGTATATTGAATTATAATACATAGTTAATAAAATATTATTTTAGATTGTCTGTTATATATTGTTGTATAATATATTATGTTTCATAATATAACAAGTATGAAGCAAGTAGGTAAAGAAAAAAATCGTCGAAATTATAAATATTATTTAATAGGTATGTATTATTGTATTAAATAAATTGAGAACGATCTTAATGAAAAATTGTCAGTCGCACTTTACGAGTGTTTGAATTTTTTTTGTGTGTGTGTGGGGGGGGGGGGTAAGGAAGGACAGGAGAAGTCAGAGTCTCTTATACGCTACGAAATTCGTTTAACTAAATTTACGATTATGTTCCTACGTCATAAAAAACAGTCTTTTTTAAAATAACATCTATTTTTAATTTTAATTTTATATTTATTTGTTTTGGAGGATGGGACATAGAGACAATGACATAATATATAAATACAATAATACTATTATAGGTAAGATGGTACCTATACATCAGCGTGTGGCTTTTAACGATTGTTATGGAGGAGGTACCTATTTCACGTTGGAAGACAATGGGACCAAAGCATACTTAAATCTAAGTTTTATTTTATATATTATATGAAGTATACGACTATTACTATAGGTTCGACACTAAAGGCTACTGATTCGATTTATTAGCAAAGTGACCGACGAATAAGGATCGTCGTGTACACAAAAATGTTTTGGAGAAAAGAATAATAACATACAATTTACTATATTTAGGTACCTAATGTATAATAATAATTAATATTATATTATAATTATAACACATTAGACAAACATTTCGGTCGAGTAGCAAAACGTTCAATACTTAGGTACACGTATAGGTATATATAGGTAACCTCGTGTGACATATATATAATATATTATATTCATTAAAAAAAAAATAAAGTGCAAAGTAAAAAATACAATTTTTCGTTTCATATTATATATAAATATATGCAAGTAGGTATACGTATATTATATACATACATACATATATATGTATATGCATTACATTTTTAGTATATGAAAAAAATGCCCTACGGCTTAAATTGTAATCACAAAAAAATATATATGTTTATAAATTTATTATTATTACTATGTATAATATATGTGTAGGTATATATTATATTATATTATTATAATTAAATAAAAAAAAGAAAAACTTACTAAAACGATAATTTTGCTACTTAAAAATAATAGTGTCTAACTCTAAAAAAAAAACCCAAGTATTTCATATAACTTTAATATGTATATAAAGAGTAAAAAAATACCAAATAAGTTAAAAAATTATAATAAAACATTTACTAAATAAAACTTTCAATTTAAAGCTTCAAAATAAAAAAAAAATCGCATGCAATTTTTTAAATTGGATAATATTATATTTACCTATAGGTATAATGATGAAAAACAATAATGATTTTTTTTTAAGTAAACCTCGATTTATGTTGCAAAATGCAAGTACAAGTTAATAACTGGCGAGATCCATCGATAAATTTTCCAGTATAACAATTTTTAATTTAAATTTTTCTTAATATTGTCATAACAAATTTTCTACATTTCTACAAAAGGACATTTTAAATAATATATTTAATTTTTACTTTACGTATTTCCTAGGCCGATTTACAATATTACAAATATTATATTATTATTAAACACCTATGTATTTCACAATTATTGCAATTAGATTGTTCCTGTTTAGTTTTAAATATTACATGTAAGAGCAAGGAATTTGAAGAGAAAAAAAGAGGTTTTCTAAAGATCAGGTAAAAGGTATAAAGGTTAGGGAGATTCTATGTTTAGAAATATTTTAACTTGAAAAATGAATTTATAAAATTTAATATTATTATTTAATTATTTTGTTTTTTTTTTGTACCTATTTAGAACTGAATATTTGATGTTCACAGAACACATAGTTGACATAATACATTAATGTAATGGATCATAAATCAATTGTTTGATCAAATATTCAAATGTATTTCTATATAGTATACGTGTATATAATAAGTATAATATTAACCTAGACGTAAAGTATCTTTAATTATTATCATCGGACTCTAGGCATATTATATGTTAATATATAATGTACGTGTTATTAATATTATAAATTAAGGTCTAATCCTCTCATTGGTAAAAATATTTTATTTTTAAAAAAAAACATCTCATTAAGTCTGTACGATAAGTCATAAATTGCTTAAAAAAAATAAATTTATATATGCGTTAATTTAAAAATATTAAAAAGTTTTAGTCAAAAATAAGAAAAGGAAAATAGTGTAAAAAAACTAATAATAATACTTGTGGGTGATCAATCACATATTATAATAATATATATTGATGTTATTAAAATTGTATTTATTTATTTTGTTATTATATATTTTATTTTATTTTCCCAAAGAGAACTAACATTTTTTTTATAGTATCTGCATGAATGGTAGAATATGTATTATAGAAGTTGAAATATTTTTCGAGCATTGGTCTAATTACCTATATTAATATAATATTTAAAATTTGTCAATAGAGATAATTTTAATTTTAGAAGCTGATAGATAATTGCAATATATATATTATGAATAGATTATGTTTTAAATGATGATGACAGATAGATATGAGACCAGCTCGATGAAACCACGTGAATAAAATACAGGATTTGGAAAAACGGAAATAATATAATATAATAACGGATGTACCTACCTAAAAATGTAATATAAATAACTTTCATTATTTATCTTTAATAGTGGAGAAAGGGAAGGCGCGCCAGAGGGTTTACTTATGTATTTATATAATATGTAGTGTATTAAAAGAGGGTATTATATAAAAAAATAATAATAATGATAACAAGGTGGGCGGATAGAGGGGGATGGGGCGGGTAGGTCTCAACCATGTAACTAGGTCAAGAGGGTGCGTGGGCCACATTAGGTGGCATGGGTGGTGGTGGTTTGGTGGTGAAAGGGAGCGCTCTTAACCGTCTCTCGTCAGCTAAGCCGACTAAAATCAGTTAGCCACCAACAAATGTTGGAAAGGACTGGACCTGTAGGACGACGATGTCGACGATCCCAATCCCATGGCGTTGTAGTTATCCTGCATTTTTTGCTGCTGTTGCTGTTGCTGTTGTTGCTGCTGCTGATGCATCGGAGTCACAGCGGACTGCATTTGTTGTCCCGTTCCATAGTTGGCCGGTGACAACGGGCCCATGGGTGAACCACCAAAGTGCTGTGGCCCAAAATCGCCGCCGAAGTTCTGCCAACCGCTTGAGCCGCCGTTAGCAAACTGCAATTGTGGTGGTGCATAATCCGCGGTGATCATGTTGCCGCTGTTCCTATGATAACCGTTGGACTGCCGTGGCCTTTGGTAACCGGCACTACCGCCGCCTTGGTGGTTGTTGTTGTACTGTTGTTGCTGGAAAAAGTAGTTTGAAGCCGCATCGCCGTTTTGGCCACGGTGGTGTTGCTGCACCGGTGACACCGGACGTTGCTGTTGTTGCTGTAGACCACCACCACCGACCACAATTTGTTGTTGCTGCATGGCCGCCCGTTGCTTGATGTAGTTGGCAAACTCGGTCGGCGACATCCTGCGGAAAGCGAAACGAAAGTCAGTTAAATTATTGAATTCCAGCGAAACACTTTTTTTACACTATAATAGTTTTAACTCATAGTACCTACCACAGACGCATGCAACAACATTATATGTACCGATATCGTATAATATTATGTACTTATGTACTCCCTTAACAAAAATTAAAAAATTACAAATTCTTTAAAATAAATTCCTGAGAATAACTTTACTAAAAGCTACTTGGTTTTTGTTTTAAATTTTTATTCGTCGGATTTCCGCAGTTTCTATTTATCCACATGCCCAGAAAAGATTTCGTTTACATTGATAAATAAAATGTAATAAATAATAAAATAGATTCTACACTTCTCCTCTCACACACATACTCTCTCTCTTTCTCTTTTCCCATGAAAATATAACGAACAGCGCATTTTTCAATCCAAAACTCATAAGTGAAAAAACCAACGATAACATACTATATTAAATATTTGAGCATGAACGTTGTCAGTCGATTATTATAGCCTATATAGGTGTAAGTAGTCATGCAAGTAGACTAAACGCCTGTTGTACACATTTATATACACATTACGCGTTTTTGAAAAATATTTACTGCTACCGTATAATCGTTGCAAATATTTAAATAATAATACAGTGGGTGTGATCATCGTTACCGTTAATTTGTTAGCCAATAAATTTCATTAGGAAGTGAAAGTGGCGCTTTGAATGATTGAATGGGCTGCTATTATCAGTTATTACGTCCTTAAAGACTACCTATTGCTTATTTTAATTTATATTATAATGATAATATTAATTAGAAAAAAATGCTATTGATCCAATCCATGATGAACCTACTGATTTAAAGAGACTTAAATCAGAATAACTTTAAATTCTATAAATTATAAATTTTATTAATTATTTATTTTCATTGTGATAGTAAATTGATTTATTTTTAGAATGCTTTAATTATTTCATGGAGGTTGTAATTTTTTTACTTGGTTTAAGTAAAAAGTAATAATAAAAAAAAAGAGAATAAAATTTTTATAGTTTTTGACCCAAATTTGGATTACGTCCTCGGTTCTTTCGATGCTTATAAACAACATATTATTATTATAAACAGGTGTGTATTATTGCTTTTTAGGCGTCGCGGCCGATGTCGCAGATTGACGGTTTAATAACCGAAAAACAACCAAAATATATTCCGCAAGCTTTTGAGGACATCTGTCACAATTGGGTATGCGCGTTTGTTATAATAGGTACCATTCGTTTGACACCTTTTGCAGACGCGTAACTTAGCGCGTATAGACGTATAGTACAGGTACATTATACACATAATAATGGTGTATACACTCATGCATAGGTATCTGAAAGTATACATGTATAATATAATCTGAAATATAGGCCCACCACCGCGCTGTGACGTCGTTTCACAATACAGACTAACAGAATGACCTCTATATAAAAGAAGAGAGAGTAAGTGAGAGAGAGAGAGAGTGAGAGAGACAGTATAAAAGGTGTATATGCATACCACGATAATTCGCGTGCCCAATCGACTGCAACAACCAATATGCGCATAATTAATTACATGCAACAAGCGCGTGTATATATATATATATATAGGATGTTACAAACAGGAAAACATAATTATATAGACATAAATATGCGCACGTGGTATATACGTATATACAGGGTATAATAATATTATGGTCTTGTCTTATGCATCCAAGAAAGGGTCCAAGTTTATTTGCTCGAATAAAAATGTTTTATTCATAAATATATCAATATTTATAATTTTCAAAAATTGTCTTCGGAAATACGTGGTAATAAAGAACTTATGGACGAGTTAAAAATTCTATAAACAGATAAATAGTTATAATTTGATAAGAGATTTTATGTTTAAAGACAATAAATAATTTTATGATTTTATTATAACTTTGATTTTGTATAAGATAAGGGTTCAATAATTGTTTTTATTGCATATCTTGACTGCAGAAAACTCTACTTATATCTATTTATATATATATATAGTAGGTATAGTAATATAGATAGTATAATATCAATCCTGTCTCGAAATTCATGTCTACAGTGTATATATATATAGATAGATAAGTCATATGATATGTCTTTATGTACATACCTACTCATAATATCATGATGATACTCACCGCGGAATCACCTATTGTTTTTTGTATGCGTGCAAAGATAAATGTACAATATGTATGTAGTATGTACCTATTGCATGTATTTTAAATCATTCTTGACCTAGTCTAGACCTAATCCTCAACTAACGTACGACCACTGGTTTTAACCCTTCTAATATCGTTTTGATTAATAATAATTTACGTAGGAGAAAGTAAATATTATATAGTATAGTTATCCCAAATAATACAATCATAATTGGATCAGTTTCTTCCACCCAACAATAAAAACTAAAATATCAAAATATTTCAAATATATGTAAATAATAACTCAAAAAAAAGTAAAATATTTAAAAAATTATATTAGTTCTATAAGATGAAAGTATAATTATTGAATTGAAACTTCAAGTCCTTACGATTATTCCTTACTCTGTTACAAAATAAAACAAAATAAATTTCGTTGAAAACTATGGTGTAAATATTCTTTTTTTGTTGTTGTTTTAAAGATCGGTTTCCAATAAATTTCACAAGTTTTCACATTCATCTCTCTACTCAATATCTAAAATTAAAATAAGCATAGTATAAAAGATTCAATTTAAAATACCAATATAGTACACAGGCAGGTAAGTAAAGTAGTTTTGTAGCTGAAGTTTGCTTTAGTTTTTATAATCCCTACTTATTAGTCTATTAACATAATAAATATAAAAATAATATTAATGTCGAATTTATCTTTACTAAGTAATCTTCTCATTGTCTTACTTGAACATCTTAACAAAGTTGTACAATGTCAATGGATAATAAGGAAAACAATTTTGAATAATAATGACTGAATATATACCTAAATCGTATATAGTTATGTAAATAATAAATAAAACTATCCTGTATTACCTTCTGTACGTATTATCATTTAGGGTATATGCCGAATGACTAAATTTATATAATTTACTATATTATAAAAATTTTGATTAAAACTCGGAAAATCGTCAACAGTAGTGAGGGTAATTTTCCAATACCACAGTTGTACAATCCACCCATCCACCTCCTTCATGATCCATTTACACATTAATAAAATTAAAATTCATTACGGCACATATAATGCATCGTCATGGTCAAAACTGTAGGTACGTTTCCGCCTACTTTTCTATGAAATCAGTCATCAGAAACCTGTTAGCTCGCTTGTTGTTGGACTTGAGTTTGGTGCTGCCGAACTTGGTCTGTGCAAACGAGGCAGTAGTGAACGTCAACGGCACAGACGGTTGTCGGCACGGCACGTAAGCACCGCCAGCTGCGACCGCAACCGCCGGTCCGCCACCGTTAGGACTTCGTGGCTGCTGCTGCTGCTGTTGTTGTTGCTGCGACGTTTGCTGACTATTGCCATTGCTTGCAGTACTGCTGCTACTGCTGCTACTGCTACTGCTGCTACTACTGCTGCTGCTGCTACCGCCACCGCCACCACACGGTTTTCCGAACAACAGCGGATTGTGCTGTGGCTGTTGTAGTTGTGTTTGCTGTTGCTGATGGTGAGGATGGTGTTGGTGATGGTGGTGGAGGTGGTTATGATGCGTCGGTGACGAGTTGTTGGAACCACTACCAAGCGTCGGTGAACCGACCGAGCACTTGTCTGGTGGCGAAATACTCAGGGAACTTAAGCTAGACGCTACCGAGTCGATTGGCCGGAAACACTGTGCTTCGGGGTTGAATGTTTTGACGACCTGTAAGACACGCAAACACAAATTATTATACAAACACGCTGAAGCTAGAGTAATAATAATAATATTACTGCAGTCTGAAAAACTGACATAGGTTATCGATTTTATGGATTTATATGGCATTTTTGAAACGAGTTTGAATATCTTTAACCTATAAAAGACATGTCCCAGTCGACAGGAACCTATTATAAATTATGTATATAGGTAGGTGCAGTGTGAATTTTTGAACATAAGGCGCACTTATTTTTTAGTCAATTGTTTTTTTTAAATTTTTTTGCTAAATAGGTGCTTTTGATACTAAACGATTATTACGACAAAAAAAAGTGAATTTTTTTTAATAAAAATGTAGTGTAATATAATAAGTAGATATAGGTGGGTACTTGAATTTTTATAATATAATATGATAATATTCAATAACACAAAGTCGAATGACGAAATAAGTGGATTACGCTTAAAAAAATCACTCTGTATGTGAGCTGCGAAGGGATTAAATGTTTTAGTTTTCGTCATATTGTTCGCCTGCACACATTTAGTATAATAGTATATTATATATATTACGTGACACATGCACTCGAACAGTATATTCAAACTTTCGCTTATTATACAGCAACGTTCGCTTAAATATGATATGCGTTACGATAATTCCAACTACAAAATCCCCTACAAACTTTTATTTTCCATTGTATAAAAAAAATGTATTTAATATTTAGCCCCCCCCCATACTTAATTCTTTCAAGAAAAGTTGTTTGTGCCTATGGAGACGGTATTCTAATACAGATTTTTATCGCATTGTGACAGTGGGATCGCTAAGTGTATTACAATTAATGCCCATGTCATACATTTGAATAAAATGTTGAGTAGTGCAACAAAAAAATAATCAATCTTCTAATAAACGTATAGTACCTACCTATTTAAATTTATTTGAAAAATGTCATAAAATAAAAATATGTAGTGTTAACGGATAGAGAAACCAAAATATATAACTGTTGTCCAGTACCAACCAAATTAGAAAAAAAAAAATCGATTTCTTGGTAGATTTATAAATAGTGGTCAATGTTTATGTAGAATTAACCACGGTAAGCACGTGGTCGAAGTAATAACCGATTTCGCGGTATACTCGAGATGAATAGCCAGGAATACGTGATATTTTCCGTTAAAAGTTGTTCAATCTTTTATGAAAAAATCGCCGTCGCGACCGTCAACTCCTCGTCCGTACGTCCTCTATCGTACCGTTTTCGCATTATTACCTAATATTTGCTTTTCTTGTATACAACTCATGAGTGCGTTTAATAACATATATACTCAATGTTGTGTTTGTGCAGTGTGACGAAATTCCGGCAGCGAATCTGTATTCTATAACCAATTGTTTTTGCGTCGCCGTTCACGTCGTATATAATATATAAAGTATGTGAAATAGTTAAAAAAACGATGATTTTGATCAACTTCGGATTAACGACTCGTGCAGCCTGTTTCTCGAGGATTATGGACACTTACGGAGGTAAGATGCACACAATCACCTTTGTAATTTACAGGTTCTTTGTAGGATTGTAAGAATATTAAACGGTTTCCTACACCTCTACGATATTTATTTATAAATTATAACTGTGCATACATATTATTAAAGTATGTGCAGTAGATTTAGAAAATCTGAAGTAAATGTTGGTAAAATAATTACATAATGGGCTGTAATATGCTGTATACCAGCATATTACATAATATATATAAATATATATATATATATATATAATTTATACACAGATTTATAAACATCAAGTGTTATCGTGCTTTTCTGTTGTTTCGTTTATAAGCTGGTACATATGAGAATTTTGGTGTCATATCGCTCATATCACTGTAACGATATGAAAGTGCATAGTCAAACTGTATGACTATTGTGCCTTGCGCAAATGTATCCGCCATTCAAGCTCACGCCCAGATAAACTCCACAACTCACTGCATCAAATGATACTAAATTATAATAAATATTGCTGCATCAATAAATTATAAAAAATATTTTTATTTATTAAAGGATGGCCTATGTATATCCTTGCTAAACCTATTGACTAGCATATTAATATTATATTTAAAAATGTTTGAGGATATCTTACTTTTATATAAGTATATAGGCTATATACCCGAATGGTAGGTAATATTTTATTATCCATATTGATGATTCGAAATTCACTATATTATCATTTTAGAACACACGAGTTAAAAAGTATAACAAAGTGACAAATAAGCTCAAAACAGATTCCCAAGTATATACAAACAGATTGTGTTTTATTTTTTTATTTTACCAAACGGATCCTACCCTAATATAATACAAACACGCATTACCTCTCTGTCGGCGGTCCGGTCGTCGTGGGTGTCGAACTGAAGGCCACCGCTGTTCTCGTTGTACAAGATCTTAACGGCTCCCTTCTCACCGATGCGGTAACTGACTTCGCCGGGGTCCACCCACACGGCCAGATCTTGCGGCAAGTTCTCCAGGATGTCCTGTATGGCTACGCCACTCTCACGGGACGCCTTCTCGAACACCGGGTCGATCGGTGATCCCGTTTTGATGCACCGGTACGCCGAACCGCGGTACGGTTTCTCCGGGTACCAGTGACCAGCGAATTTCTCCGTCAGGCACTTTTCCAGCTCTTCACCAAATATGTTTACTCGTCGTCTAGGTAATTTGTTATACAGGTACGAGATCACAAAGTTCAACGCTACGCTAACCTCGATATGCATCTTGACGCGATTTCTGGAAAATAATATTTAAATACCGAATTAATATCTATATGCTACGATACTACGATATACCAATACTAAATAGTATGTAATATAATATACGTTATTTGCAGTTGGCAGAAGGTTACATATTTACATAAATGTAAATCTAAAATCTATACTACAGTAGGTAACTATTGTAATTGTATTTTAATACATAAAATAAAATTTAATGAAATTCATCATATTTTTTTATGTATAATTGAATCCATCACGATAAAAGTTCATTCTGTTTTTAGAGTAAATAAAAATCAGTAAAAATATAAATGTTTTACTTTTGAATTAATCCAAAAATATGTATATATATAGGTACTTAATATTTATATGGCCATATAAGTTATTTATAATGGGTACAACAATTGCGCAATGTATGGTGCGCAATCAATGTAAAGCTTAAACAATAATGCTAAAGCATTGTTAAAATTAACATATTTTTAATTAAACAAGACAAAAGCTCTAATATAACCAAATAGTCATTTTTATGACCTATATCATACGTCATGTTTATTATATCCTAATCCTCAACATATATTGTTTTCGCGGTGGATAAAATTGCAATAAATATATATTTATAAATTGTTGAGATAAATTTTAATTATATTTTTATGTGAACATTTAGACATTGATAGGAATAGAGGCCAAAGGGTACACTTATATATATAAGTACCTATAATTCTATGTATATATATGAACATTTCTATCGATTGGAACACAATAATTATTACCATTATAACTCTCGCAGGCATTGTGACCACCGTGGTCGTATGCACTCACATAATATTCAGTCGTTAGCCATACTCTTATATTAGATATATTAAATTTAGTAAATTTATCTCAGTTTGTTATTATATCGGAACACAAGAAAAATATATTGCAGAAGCATCAATATATTAACATTGCTAAATTCTAGGTATATACGCACCATACGGTCTATATAAGAAAGATGATATATTGGTGTAGTGTCGACGCCGACAGAACGGATTAAAAGTTATAACTCATTGACCTAGAAACATATGACCGATTTGTGAGTGTACTCATATGTGCGCAAAGGTCGTCATCATGGAACAAGCGGACGAATATTTTATTACTCCAAGAACTTGGCGCCGCTTTCGGCTAGAAAACAATATCACTAAAACTATAAGTGTATCGTATTTGTTTATATATATTTTAGTTTTATTTATATTAATATATTATACTATTATAAATGTACATTACAATACCTACGTTTAAGTGGCTAAATATACATAACCTGACAAAAGATAATTTCTGTAAATACACTTGTATGTACCTAACTACAATACGTACGTAACTATAATATATCTCACATATTATCTCCTATATGCTACGTATATATTTATACGTTAGACAGATTTGACATAAATTCATTATTATGTGTTAATATAATTACCAAATTAAACGTAACAGGTCAATCGATACGATTATTCGACGAATGCATCAGCAGTACTGCATCAACTGAAATGGTTTGCTATACGTCACTGCGGGAGTATGACAAATATTTCCATCATACAGGGTTTTACACGACCATATACGTAGCTTAAGTATAAAATATTTATAAACACTATACTGATCGGACTCAAAGTTACACATTTGTTTGCAACACTGCACACCGTTACGCGTGTATACCTATACTGAATAATATCCGCAGTCCGTACAGGCCAACCTAACAACTAATTAACATCCGACTACTGGGCACAATATACCTACGTGCGCATTACGATTACGCGCGCACGCACACACGAGTTTATAATATGTATATGTATATATATATATAATTGCAGATAATTGATATTATTGTACTAGGTAAATTATATCATGATACGTATATACATATAACGTATACGACATTCACAAATAAGTAAACGCAATAATAATAATAGGTATATCGTATATGAGTGTAATATATGACATAACTCGAAGAGCAACACTGCAGCATAAGGTCGCATGCAATGTTGGCTCCGGTTAAAACGGCCTAACCTATATATTCGCGCAGCGTCGATGGATATATATATACATTTTAGAATAGAACCGTTCAGCCCTAACCAGGATGTTTGGCATCGTTATTACGACTATTGTTCGTATCGCGACTGAAGGTCGAACTAATATAATGACATAAATCGCAATAATATTACATATATATATATAATATAATATATTGTACACATGTAATGGGCTGTTTTTCGTCCATTGTTGCAGTGCATTTCGTTTAGTTAGCACCATAGTAAATGATGATATACCTGTCCTTTCTATATATTTATACCGCTATCAATATATTATAATAGCATTGTAAATTTAAAATGTTCCTAATAAAAAGTAACCCACCATATTTGTCCCTACTTCTCGTACGTTATCACGTCCGTATTCCTCTATGAAGGATGCTCCCTGTCAAAACTTTAAGACTTGCTCAACTATTACGTCATAAAAATCAGTAATTAAACTTTTAAAATATTGAAAAACTAGCTACCTCTATAGATAACAAGAAACACTTAAATAAATATTTAAATTTACTATTTTGATTAAAAACTACCATTAGGTAATTATGATAACTTCGCAAGATCTCTATAACAGTAATAATAATTATCCAAAATAAAATTTTGAAAATAAATTAATTAGAAAAGATTTATTGGGGGGATAAACACCTTATTCTATATAGTTAGAAATTTAGTATAAATAGATTATAAGACCATTATGATTTATAAACATAAGGCATAATAATTTTAACGAAATTGAACGACAACCGTCATCTGTCAGTCGCGCATATTATACTCCTATCTCAACTCGATTATAGCATGACGAGGAAATCTGCCTCTCCACTCCCGGCCCCCACAAGAAGCCAACACCTTCACCTTCACTATATGCACGCACGCATATCACGTGTAAGTATAGTGTTTATGCATGTCGCCAACGGTATTATATCACTTTCGAGAAAAACGTAAAACATTCGAAGAAAAAAAAACATTCAAAATCAAACGAATAAACACTGTATACAATATATTATACATAAGCAACGAACGTTCAAAAAATGTTCAACAAAAATTTGAATAATAATAAATATATAATATGTACCTATTATATACATAATATATGTTCATCGGCGATTGGCTTCAACTCGGCCGCATATATATTGATCCGTTGCCAATCGTCGCGGACGTTTTTAATGTTCTTAAAATAATATTCACCGGCAATTCAGCCAAGGCCGATGTGACAAACAAGACACTAATTTGTTTTTTTCTTTAAACATTTTTCGGACCGTTTAGGCTTGAGTATACGAGTATGTAGTTAAATAAAAAAATACAAAAAATAACACTATTATTTAAACGCATATAGTAAATATATCTAGTAATAAACTTTGGCACTTTGTGCATTATACAACAACGAATATAATATAATATATTGTAAATTTGTAACTAAAAATAAACACACGTCGTTTATGCTGTTCGTCCACCATCGTTCCCAAATTCACGCATGTCAAAATGTCAAATTCACTCATCTAACAATTTTTAATAATCAAATTTTTCACATGCAACGTTAAGTGTCTAAATTGGGAGAATAATTTTACAAAGAAACTAAACATTTACACCTATATTTATCTATATAAATGTATTATTACGTTTATATTATAAATTTATTTAACTATGTTAAAGCTTTTTTATTTCTAATATTTAATGCTATAATTGCAGTTTTAAACTTGATTTAATTTATTTTCTTATAATGCTGTATTTTTATTTTCAAGAATATTTTTTTAAATTGTTTATTAACTCGTTTTTATATTATAATTAAGTTATAGCATAGGTATTGCATTATTAAACATTTTATATAAAGTGAATTTACATAATTTAAACTGGAATATTTCGTAAAAAAGTATTAATTAAATATTGAGTATGCAATCTTCTATAAACATAATATACCCTTGTACGCATTATTAATTAAATAAAATTGATTCAAGTAATAATAATGAACTCAAAAATAAAATATAATAATATATTGATTCGAACCATTTTTATTAAAACAACCCCCAACCATAATAACCAACGAATATAACATAAATTTATCGATTTACGCGAAATAAAAAATAATAATTATAATTTAAGTATTAGATAGATACTAGATGGTATAAACTATACACAATAGTCATAATAATCACCACTTTGTATATTTATTGACAAACGGTTTTATGTAGTTTTTCACTTTTTGTTTCAACACGGTTTAACAGTCGTTATTGGGAATAGGAAAAAATATAATTTCGTATTAAATATTCGCACCTTGAAAAATTGCGCACATAAAGCGACGACTGATGGTAATTAGAGATGATTGTATTGATAGACACGTGTGGCTCGAGGTACAGCGCATTAGTGTGTGCAGCGTAGCAAGCGTTTCCAGAATTAATATTATATTATTGTGAATGTATTTGTCGAAAGTAATTTACATCCTTGCAATGCGTGCTTATTATTTATATTTTATACTACGCTATATACGACTTAAGATAACTTAATACTTATTAATATAGTATGTACTTCTTTAACGTTTATGAAGTTATGAATAACAATACATTATTAGTTATTATATCGCGTTATTCGTAATAAGTCATTCAGCGGGGCATTCGTGTGCTTTAAAGGAATATTGCAAAACTATATAAATACAACAGCATGTATAGCTGCTATATATATATATATATTATGAACATATGTTTACATTTTTATTTTGTACAATATTGCATATTCTAGTTTTGACTAAAAGTTAATCTATTGTGCTTTCGTAATAATGATATATATATATAAATAGTAAGTATTAAACGAAATCGGCACAAAAACGATAGTAAAATAAAACCGGAATTTCAATATCCATTTAATAATTATGAACACGCATATACAAAGTATATATATATAATATATTAATACGTATATTGTATATATGTAGGTACGAGTACTTCGGTCACTATTACACTATTTACACTTGTATTAAAGGTGAAATTCAATTACTTATTATTATTATTATTATTATTTACTACTATGTTGGGTATGATATAATGTCATGTTGATTGTCGATTTTGCTTTGGTGTAAACGAATACCTTACAACCTGTCTACTTGTATAACGACGAGTAACAAAACGCAAGCAAGTAGGTCGAACGAGAATTTAGAAATATTGGCCTTCGTTCGTTTGTACATTATACACTCTTGCTTTTTAATTTTAAATATTCACAACTTTCATTAGAGATCAAAAAAATCTAAAACAATGTATCTACAATTAATTATAAGTTTTTAATGATGACGTTTAAGGAATCGATATAGTAACCCATAAAATGTGTTCACAAAATGTAGGTATGTAGCATATATGCTAGTAGGTATATCTACTTAGTAATATTTTCTCGTACACGAATATGTAAATAACATTGTACACCTGAAATATAATAATACTGTAAGCATATAATAACTGCAGTTTGTAATATATCTCATAATATATAGACAAAA
The DNA here is from genome assembly GCA_036289425.1 of Rhopalosiphum nymphaeae. NCBI lineage: Eukaryota > Metazoa > Arthropoda > Insecta > Hemiptera > Aphididae > Rhopalosiphum > Rhopalosiphum nymphaeae. The sequence continues at coordinate 4,076,310 of JAZAQC010000021.1, read as the reverse complement.
AATAATATATATATATCACCCTGTTTGTAAAAGAAAAACAGCTGTGCCATGTTTCAGCAAACATTATTTACTACGAGCAGGACTACAGGAGGTAAAACTGTGAGAATCCATATTACGTAAAATCATACAAAATTATATCATTTTCTGCGAAGAATTTTTACTCCCATCGTAGATACAATGATTGTGTATGCTGCGTTGGCGCCATAAGTCCATAACGATCCAAAATAAATAGTTGTCGTAAAAAATATATATACTAAATAAATCCCCAAAACGTATGTTAGCTTAATAACTAAATTCACGTTGATAATATTAATTTAAGTGTATCTATCATTGCCTGCACAGATAATAAAATATTATATCGTGTTCGATGAGAGAGACGTCGATCGAGTCAACAATATAGACACATTAATATATGAACTAAATATTTCCCATACCTACCCTGACATAGATTGCCTGTGCTAACAATGTTAGAAAGATATAATACTAATATCTGTGCATATTATGATAGGTTCTAAAGTGTATATGCCATTTTTTTTGTTTTTATGTTATTATGTTGTTAAACTTCTTTCTCACTCTCTCTTTTATTGTTGATGGAATTAGATAGATGGAGTTCTACGTTATATTTTTTTATAACTACATTGGCCTCTGTGCTTCTCTCTCTGTTATCAATCTATTTCTTTATAGATCTATGGGGTCGACGTACAAAATCCAAAAAGCTAAACAACTGTCACGTCACGCCATTTATAATCGTATGGTGTATATTGTTGACCGTTAGGTCGGTGGACACCTATTCAGCAATTATCGTAGATAATATAATAATGTTTGGTTAGGTTAGGTTATGTATAACCTAAGGGGCAGAGTTCATACTTCAACATTATGTATTTATATATATATATATATTATTAACGCGCCTGTGTAAAAATATATACGATAATATAATATTATTATATAGTTTGAAACTCGTTCGATACACAGGCGTACCTCTCGAATTACAGCCGGTCCGGCCGCCACGTTGTCACTAAAACTAAACAGTACGGTGCGAAAACACACTTCGCGTTTTTGTTATGAAATAAAATAATTATGTGCACACGGTACTGCAGGTGCCAAAATAACAATAATATTTTATAAAGAATTGGACGTGTAAAATGTAGTTATAACCAGCTGACTGTATCAAAGCAATGATTATGTAAACTAGACGGTGGTGAAATGTTAGCTAAATGGAGGGAAAGGAAATATATGCAAAAATCACACGAGCCATATAGGTATAAAAAAATGTCTTTTTGACATTTTTTTAATATATATTTTGTATACTTTTTTATCCGTACCGTTAGGTGCAGATAGATACATGTAATACCCTAACCTAACCTAACCTAACCATTAGTGTTTTTATGGGGGTAGATGACACAAATAGAACGGTTATGGTTTCGCTCCTTTCTTTTTTACGTCCTACATCAAGAAACACGTCTATAATAATAGTAATATTATTATATTGTATTTTAGGCTTTGGCTTACATTAAGAATACGATTTAATAACATTTTTATATACTCGTAGCTTCTTATAAAAAATTTATAATACGCCATTGCATTATATATCATATAAATTATCTTAAATCACAGAAGTATGATATATTATTTTAATATATATTTTTTTTTATCAATTACTCGAATTGATAACTATTTTTTTTTTAGCAACTAAACCATCTTTATTTGGAATATTTATGATAACATAAATTATTTAGTGAGTATTCCAAAGTATGTTCCTACCAAAATGCTTTATTTAACATATTTTAATAAATATGATATATACAGTGATACACCAAACATGCTCATTGCTCACACTCTTTTTTCTTCTATAATGCAGTATTTAAAAATAAAATTTTTAAAATTTTTAAATATATTTAAAAACCTTATTTTCTAAAATATTACACGAATAAATTCATTGTTAAATTAAAAAAGTAAAATAAGTGGGTACTGTTCTGTTGTATATTGGGTATCGAAATGGCCACTTTGTATGTGTATAAAATTTGAATTTTGTGATATATCATTATATAAGAAAAACAATTCTGAGTGAAAACGATCTCTCATTCTATATCATTAACTATATTTTATAATATGTTTTTTTTAATATAACTATTAAAGTTATTTATTTTACTTTTAGTATTACTGTGGATTAATATAATTTTTAAAAATTTGGTATGCCCATAAATACATCAAAATAAATTGAGAATGATAATATAAACATTTTGTTACATATTTTTAATGCATTGTTGTAAAATCAATAGATTCATCCCTCCGCTCAAAATCTAAAATGGAGGTGACAAATGAGAATATTTGGTGAATCACTCTTAGCAGTATACGACGACATACGTCAAGATATTTCATATTTAATATTCTAAAATATTTAAACCTTTTGTATAATATGCATGATATATTATTAATTATTCAATTATAATATTCGAATGCCAAGTTGATAATTATGCAGAATTGGTAAAAACTTTAAAAGATATTTTTCAAACATGTTGCATCCCCTTAATAATTATAAAACAATCAAATACAGAGTTGTTTGAAATAATAATATACTCCATAGTCCATATTGCTACAAAATATGTATTGTTTATTGTGCGAAGACGACGATGAGTTGATAAATATATTAATTAATGACGATAAATGACAATTATACTGCTATTCGCTATTGCAAGTCAAATAGAAAACTATTCGTAAAACCTACATAATTATATGGGTATAATACACACCTATACCATACGCTTGCTAACAGGCACCAATATTAGATTAATATTTTGTTAATACATAATAATTAGTATGCATATTATTACGATGTGTATTAAGAGGTATAGTGAAAACATATAATATGTTACCAATTTAAAAACATCAAAAGCTAGTTCTTCGAATAAACTTGATCATACATTATGTACCTATATTACAAATAAGGCATTAAATGTAGAACGTCATTTTATCTCATACACGCTTAATTAAATATTGAAATCAATATAATACTCGTAGGTTTGGTACAATCGTGAACTCTTGACAATAACCGTGTATAGAAAAGTATTAAAGTAAATAACAAAATGGAGCGTTTTATTGTTTGTCTTATGATAACATTTAGAAGAATTTTCATTATGAAATTAATTTAGAAATAGGTTTAAAGGTATTACAACATTCATAAAAAGCTTATTTCATTTAAACCGTTGTATTATATATTTAACAAATCTAACACGATAAATGACAATTAAATTACTAAGAATAATCACTAGAGTTCTGCTTAATTAAAATGAATGTATAATATAATATCTAATTTCAGTTTGTAAATAGTTTCTAAAAATCAGCCTTCCACAATAAATACTTTTTAAATAAATCACAATGTATTGTATATTATTTTTAATGTTATTTTGATTTAATACTTTTCAAGTCGAAAATATCACCAAAATTATTTTATAAATAATAAATAATAATCCCAATAAATAATATATGTACAACTATAATACTTTATAATTATGTTTTAGTCGTTTAGTATCATCTATCAAATACTGACATGTTATTAAATGTGGAAAATTTTATTTGAAATCCAAAATTATAAAAATATTTAAATTTTGATTATTATTCAAAATACATAAATTTTATAATAAATATTAGGTAACTACTTTTTACAAGTTTTATAATATTTTATGGATACACATCTTCGAGTTTGTTAAGAATATTTAATTATATATTAGCTATTGGCTATTGCGAATTTTTCAGTTAAATATGTACACATTATTCATGCATAGTCAAATCTAAATGTATGTTGTATTGTGTACAATGACAAGTAATGAGTGTTCTCTATTTTTCCTCGAAGGTTTCTGATTAGATATTTTTGTTAAATATTTTTTTACATATACGACGTAAAAATGAAAACAATAAAATTAATAAATACATATATATGGAATATTTTTACGGAATAAATATATACGTAAATGTCTCCGACTATAGTAATTATACTATTGTTATGTTTGTATGTGGAAATTCATAAAGCTAACCTTACGCAAGGTTGAATTCATTAAAGCACACATTGTAAGCGCCACGCGAACCACGGAGTTATATATCGTATATTCTAATAGTATATACTATATTATAGTGTAGAGACATATAGAGTATAATAATAAATGGCAATAATGATATTTTTACTACGCCGGAAAAGCGTTCTTGCACGAATGAAAGTCAAGGTCAAAAAGCTACCACTCTAAAATCACCATTCAATCTACCTAGAAATGTATACAACTATGTATATATATTCGTATATTATATGTATATTGTTATAAACATTCAATATCGATTTTTCTTTCTATTTTTTCTTTGTATTTTCAACAAAATCGTTTAAAAATTATTAAGATAAAAGTTGAATCGAAAATTATTTCTCATTCTGTAGAACTGAAATATTTATGTATTTTAAGTTTATTCTTAAGTATGATAATTTAATTTAAATTATCATGTTTAAAATGAATATTATTAAGCTATATATATTAGTGCAATGTTGTGTTAATCAATCTGAATTACGTAAAAGTTAAATATTTTTAGTATAAAACAATTAAAAACCTAATTACATTTTATATTATATTTTATTGTAGAATGTATAAAAATTTATAAAAAATAAAATAATTGTTTTCAAATTAGAATTAACGCAATGTTATATGTTCCACCTCAATTTTAGTTTGGAAAAATATAACTAAACGTACACTACCAATAAAAAAATATTGTTAGAATAAATTATCTCCAAGACAATAAAAAAAACCTCATTAAAGGTAAAACATAGCGACGAATATAGCCATATAGATATGTAACAAAACGAATAAAAATAAACAAGTAAATTGGTATTAGTATGTTCAAATATTAAGTAAATTATTGTGAAAATGTTACCGTTTTGTCGATACATTATACACGCATAGTTGGTACATGAATAAATTATAAGATTATATGATCTAATTGATTTTGAACTATGTGTAGTTTGTAGAAAATCATTTTAAGTGTTTAGTAATTGAGCTGGTGCATTACTATATCTAAAATGTGCACGAGATCGAGGACAGTATATCTTTAAGTCAAATAGGTATCTACAATATTTTTTTATCTTTAACATTTCTAATATAAGTACCACATAAACTACATAGCACACATATATATAAACTAGGCCGCAATTAAATTAAAACGAAAACAGAGAAGAATGTTTAGACGTATTACCTCAAACTCATAGGTAATGTATTTTATATATTACTTTATAATAAGCATTTGGATTTTTTTTTAACGTCGGTTCACGAAAATTATGTAACCATTCTTAAATAATAAATTCATTAAAATTTACATAAATTCTGAATTTTATAACAGATACGTGGTAATTGGTATTACATATTATAATGATATCATTTTAAATTAAAATATTAAATACTCGTCCGATGTACCTACAGCGTTCAAGGTTGATTAACGTAATACTCGAGTATATAATATTATGTTATTTTTCTTCGCAGTTTTTGTTTTTTATCGACCAGTTTCAAACCGCACGCGATACTCCAAAGCAAACCTGACTACACAAGCGCTTGTTGTTTTGAACGTTCGTTTTACGAAAAAAAAAAAATATAAATATTGTTTACAATCAACGGGCCCCGCCGATGAGTTTGCACTATTTGCACAGTTGACGGCACACGGCGACGGCGCTATGTAGCGACGGAATATATTATTAAAATAAAATAATATTAAATGCACGTCATAAGTATCGTCACCATACTCATTACTGACTAAGGGGGCACGCGTGTAGGTATCTTGCAAATATAATATTATACTGCCGTACTTAGAATATTAAATACTTTTTATTTATGCATTCACTCCCCAGTGGTTGTTGTTAAAGTACATATTATAGTTAATAGCCAATAGGTTTTAAATTAAAATTCCTAAACCAAAATAATGTTTTCCTCTAACAATTTTACGTTGATGTTGAATTTTAAGTTAATAATAATAATTAATAATATAATTAAAGTTCACTAAACTCACTGTCCAGTTCACGGTCAGTGTATAGAAAAAGTGTTATGACTTTATGGGTATAATAGAGTAACTAATCTAGATGTTGGAACTTTCAGCTTTATTTAATTTATATATATAAGAAATTAATATATTTAAAATCTTATTTAATATAAATTTATTTAAAATACAGCTGACGAGACAAAAATAGCATAATATGTATTAAGTAATGGGTGATGTCGTTCCCCACAAATCAAAAATAGTTAAAGATACATCAATTAAAACATCTCTGTGAAGGAATATAAAGTAATAGATGTAACTAAATTTAATTGCTTATTTTATAAAATTGTAGTCAATTAACTATATTCGCATTTAAAAATGTGTTTAAATTTATTTTTGAATTATTATTATCATTATTAAATATATACCATTTAAAAATATAAAAACAGTTTTATTAAAATTTTTAATTTAAATATTTTGTCATTGGAAATTTTTTCTACCTAGAATTACATTATACTATTATATATAATATATGAGTAGTGTATATATAATATATATGTAATAATATTATTTTGAATGGGCAAAAATTCAGGATGTTATGAGTGGTTAGGTGTGAAGAGGGACTGAGAGAGTCTTATAAACGGAGATGTGAGTCGTGGAGTACGGGTGGTTTCATGATTCGAGAGCGCGTAACCATTGGCAACGGGCGGCGTGACGTCACTCCAAAACGGTATCGTTACGTCACGCGTGCGACAGCTACGACGAAATATAGAGTAGGGCAAGAGTGTAGTAGCACGCAGAGGCTCTATCGACTATATGGGCACCCCCATCACAACCCCCTTAGAATCCATTGCCACCAACCACCCTTACTTGACAGTAGACGCGTATAATATGAAGGAGACCCGCCGACGGCTCGCGAAGTGATGCGCGCTAGGTCGACCGTACACGCACACGCACTCGCACACGCACTAGCACAACAGCACCCGCGAAAATTGGCCAACTGTAAAATCGGTAGGTATTTAAATGCATAATATTAAAATGAATATCGCCACATTATTACCGTTATATTATGCAAAAAATTAAACATTAATATATTATTGTGATACACAGTTGTATGCGACAAGCTGAAATTATTTAGCTTCGATATTTCTGGTATGCAATCGACGACAATGTACACATAGCAGATAGCTCCATAATATATTAATATCTTCCCGAAATGTAAGGTCAGTGAATGAAGTTTACTAAGAAAATCGTCAATTTGATTTACTCGGACGGAAATATAACATGAATTACACACATTTGTCATTAACTGACGTTCTGCGGTCTTTATAGCACTGCGCCACTGCGATATTGCATAGTTTATTAATTCGGACATAATATTCGTAATTACTACTTATACAACAAATTAATTACTTGATTTTATTTTTTCTTATCAGAAAAAAATTTCCAGCCTAACTACACGCTATAATAAACGTAAATGTAATAAATAAAATATACACACAGTTATAATATCCTATCTTTGGGTTTTTCCACCTCGTCTTCGTTTATCACCTTTTCCGTATTGCGAATTGTACGATACATCATTATAATATTATATGTGCGATAAAATAGTTTACAATAATTTGTTTATAGGTTTTTTTATATTTTGTGTAATTATATAAGTGATTCCCTTATTGTAAATTTGCGCAGGTTAGTCATTAGGTTACATAATTATAAAACGTATTTTTAATATCACAACGCCATAATCCGAATTGAATAAATATTTTTAATTGTTTTTTATATTTTTCTCATAGTATTAAGCTATTATTAAAACCAATTATTTGTTAAAAATATATTAATGAACATTGTATTAGATAAAAACTTGGCAAACGTTACCTTACCGCAAAATAATATATCATACATATTTATTAAGTATAAAAACAGTGGTTTTCCATTTAAAAATACCTATAAAACTTTGCAAAGAATTGAATGAATTTAACTTATATAATTATTAAGTACATAAATAAATTATTCTACATTTTATTTTATATATCAATACATTTTATTAGATAAAGTTTGTGGTTTTCCATTTCCCGATTTCCATAACTCTTCACATTTTCTTTGAGAAAATGAAACTTTTATTATTACATGAAAAAAATTGCAGGTATATACTTATAGTTTTATACACAAAATTGGAAATAATAAAGTTAAATTTTAAGTATATAATGTATACATTGGGTAAGTATGACCTCGTCACAAATTTTTATTATTTTTGTTATAACAGTTTAAATAATAAATGCTTACAACGTTATCATTTAAGTATAATTAAAAATAGACAAGAATCATACGAATAATAGATATTTTAGTATTGAGATATAGTACATTTCATAAAAATATGAGTATGAAATTATAAAACAAAATGTTGATAAAAATTTGAACTATCAGTATTTTATTAAACACGAACACATATTATTATAATATACTGAAATGATTTAGACCAACAGTGGCACCATTTGGTACCAGCAGGCGTAATCGAGACAAACAGATGTAAAACAACCGCATGTGCGTGATAAATTCAATATTTGCTAAATATCGGTGATTTCTTTAAAACCGCAAATAAAAATAGGAAGTGAATACACAATTATATTAAATTAAAAATATATATATATATTTGAATTTATATATTATTAAATGGTTAAAAATTGAGATAAATTCTAAAAAAATATTAATGAAGGCAATAATAAAATAATCGGTAAACATTAATTTTAGATAAATCAAAGGTATACAGTATCATCGATAAGTGTCGCGTCAAAAAATATAGTATATCTGTGAGCGTGTTGTTAAATATTAATATAGACTGTTAGCCTGTAAATTGTCATTATATCAGTTATAGTATGCGACACGGTGAACACGTATATCGTACATATATTAATAATATGAAAAACTACGAGTATCATATGACCACACGTGACAGAAATCCAAAGGATAATTACACATTGATAATATGATATAAGTAGTTTGTTTCACTGCTGTATTATGGCCGTTTCGTGGTCATTCTCTTGAGAAGTATGCAAGAAAAAAAATTTTTAAAAATTAATTACAGCAGACAAAACATTTGTCGCGTGGTCGTGCATATAAAGGTACCTATTGCCAATTATGTCGTTTTTCGGTGTTTATTATTATTTTTTTGGCAAACCTTTTTGATGTTTTTTGTTTTTTTGTTGTTGCAAAAACAAACATATTATTATCTCCGTTATAAATATAACATTTATTACACACGCCAAAACCATGCACACCTCGGACGGACCACGGACGGCCAACTGCTGCAGTGTGGTGCCGCTTGCTATATTATTATTATTATTATCATTATTATGCGGCCGCGCGCACACCTAAGGAAAGGACGGCAGCAGAGGTGGCAGCGTTGACGACGACGACGTTGGACACCCGCGATTTGTATAAATAAACATGCCGACCTCTTGACGAAGAAGACGAAAAATAGACGTGCACGCGATCATCATCATAGTCAGAGCATCGTCGTCGTATGAAAAGATACATTCGACCCGACACGTTTTGTTGCGTCGCGTTCGTGATTAACACTGTAGTAGGTACAGTCTCAAAAATAGATTAGACTATTTGCGGCGAACGGTTCTTCTCCAGCAGGAACACATTCAAAAAATATTTGTTATTTCTCGTATTCATAGTTCGTAGGTACCCATTAGAGATAATGACGACGTTGATGATAATAATGTAATAATATTCAGTCACCGCGTGTATACGCGATGCATATTATTGACGTGTTTGGTACCTCTCAACTGCTCTATCCGTCTATTCATAATATATATGATGTACCAAGTGTGTTTCATAGTGTTTGAATATTAAAATATTTTTGTAGATAAATAGATAATATACAGCAGATACATGTAGACTGATGACGGAACACAGTGCAGCAGCGACTATTATTTAGGGTGTTACACTGACATACTGTTATAGTTAATTGACTTAGTATCTGTTTTACGACTACTACGATCACGATAATAATATTATAATATATATACATATTAAATAAGTTTATTAAAATACGTTTATACATGCGATTTCGTGAGTATATAATAACAGATTTAACAACTATAAAAAAACTGCCATCGCAATATAATGATCTAAATTCTAATTAGTACTTGAAATTATTGTATCAATATTCAACGAAAAATTAGTTAATGCGATTTATGCAATGTACGTGTGTATTTACTATTTACATTTTATACGGAATCGAAGTAGATCAAATGACTAAAAATTGACGCTAGGAGTGTAGATGAAAAAAATGAAAAATCGATTTTATTAAAATTACATAACAATAATTTATGGTAACAATATAATAATTATATAAGAGAAAATCAAATCATTTTTCAATCTAGACGGCGAAAACTATCATTAATATTTACTATTTCAAACTGTATAGAACAATTATGGATAATAGGTAGGCCATAGCTTGTATAGGTAAAACATAATGTTTGTAATAAAACATTTAACAAATTTAATTTTATTTCGAATGAACTACGTGTAAAAATAAATAAATGATCAGCCAGTAATAAATTATTTTCAAAACGATTGAATTGATGTACATAGTACGTATTTGTAGATATTATACTATGTGGCAGGTCGAGTTAATCGTCATATTGACTGACACGATTCCATCCAAGTATGAATGTATATAATATTATATAATGTAGGTCATGGGGGCTGCAATGAATCGATATGACAACCACAGCAGAGCAAGTAAGCCTTGGACGAGTTCCAACTGACGGACAAACTCACACATTTACAATATGCATGCACATACCGCGGCGTGGCGTGTAGATGTGGACGCGATGATTAAAATAGTGATCGCTTTTCGTATGATGATCGAAAAAACATTTCAATATCAACACAGATTACAACTAAACGATTGTTTCGGAATAGGGATACGCCCACGACGATTGAATAATTTAATTTATTGGTCCGTTATTGTGCAATAGTCGTTGTTTCTGAACACTTTTCCTAACACGTTTTTATAACACTAACGCACCGGGTGGTTAACGTCCCCTAGTCGCGTCACATTTACATCATAAAGCGGTGCTACACTTTTATTGCTCGTAGTGCTCGTACCTACATATATATACCTATATGTTTGTATATTTCATATTTATATTAATTCAATTTCGTTTTTCTTCTTTTATATATACAAACAATAGTAATTTACAACGAGTCAACCAGTATAGTATAATAGGAACAAGAAACTATATAATATCTATAGTATATGAACTCTATAGCAAATATTATTATAGCCAAGTCAATAGTTCAAAATGTTTGCTGTCATTCACTACACATACCACGTGGATGGAATCCGTTTAGTTTGCTATTTTTGAGCATTGATCTTATAACAGTTTCAAAACGACAATGTGATATAATAATATGAATAACAGCGACATGTGCACAACCGACAGAAATAGACTACGACTACATAATATGGTCTCCTACACAATTTTTATATTTATAATAAAATAACATTATATAACATAGACATATAATGTATCCACATTTATGCTATGAAAAATTCTATATTTTGTTTTCTTACTGCGAGAATATCGACCAACAACTATGTATAGATATTAAACATTATGACAAATTCAAAAATAATATGTATGTTGATACAAATTGTTTTATACCACAAGGGAATGTATTATAGATACCTATATCATACACGATCATTAAAAAAAAGTAAAACTACTTGTACAACCCATATTAAAAATAATAACGTTATTGCATTATTTACCCACGTGTTGATCGTGTTAAAAAATACACAGATGTCTCAACTCTTTATTGGAACGTTACGTATACAGTCAATATATTATATTATAGATATTATTTCATATAATTTATGTTATTTTGAATTTCGATAAAGTTGCATATTATTTTAATAAATATTGATAAGAACGATATAAATTAAAATCAGGAGAATAATAATTATTATAAAATAATTCTATTTTATCATACCAAGTTTAGTTACAAAGCCTTTAAATTAAAAGATATATTTTATGATAACAAACTGTATGAAAATAAAAAAAGAAAATTGAAACCACTTTACAATATATCTGTTGTAATACTATTTGCTGTAATATGGATATTATAATTATATTGCTATATTTTTCTTATAAACCATTAAATGATTGAATGATTAATAATTAATGATGAATGATGATCATTGCAATGCTTCATTTTACACATTATTTCGCAATTATTAAAATCGTTTTGTTGATAAGATTAACCGCACTTATAAATGATAGAAGAATACATTATTATTTATAGTTTTAAACATTACACTTATGTATAATGAATAGTTTCGAAATAGTGGACGAAAAATTAAATTTTTTTTGCAATAAATGCATTAACGTTTTGGTGTATCGAATTGAAGTCAAGGTGAAGAGTTTAGTTCCGTTTGTTTGTCATACATATGTTTTCAAAAAATAATACTTTTATAGTTTTCATTGTACAAGTTATTAGTGGACATTAATTTAAGTAATAATCGTGATGTCTTGCGATTTGCTTGGTTTGGTTTCAAAATAAAATACAATTAACCTTGTGAATGACACTCGCGTGTGACTTCTTGTTTTGTTCTGCAATCACATACGACCCAACATTTTTTACCTATCTGTTAATCATAAACAACGATTGCGTTTACGTGACCAATTTTTTATGCATACAAGACCATTGACCGGTTAAGGAGGTGGTCGCTACGTTTTTAGATCTGTGTTAAGCATCACTAATTCTATAATATAAATACATATTTTTTTTTATGAAACCTTTACTTAACCGTAAGTTAAAAGTAATATTATATAACTTATAATGTATAAAGAAAAAATAAATATAGTTATAAAATCATAACATAATGTGCATTGTGAATTATTATTCAAATTGAATGGAAAAATATATTATAGTTTATTAAGAAGTCTATACGTATATATAACTATAACAGGCTGATTAAGTTTATCCTAATTATACATTGGTATTTATGAATTGATTACTTTATCATTAGCAACAAATTAAATATACAATTTATTTCTTCGAAAATTATATTTCAATTGTTCAATGTTTGACCTTATACATAAATATATTATTAGAATTCTTAATATTAACATTTTTTCGAGTTTATAAATACATATTTTTATAATATAAAATCAACTATATAAAAATCAAAAATATGATTAAAAACATTTGTAAATTTAAAAATTATTAATTTTAACAATGCTAAAATGTATTTATTATAATATATTTCTTAATAAATTAAAGGAAATAAACTTTTATTTTCTCATGGGACTTTTAATGAAATAATAGATCTTTTAATATTTAAAATATTTAATTTCTCAACATTAAGTTCTAAAATGTCTACAAAAAATCATTGGCGCATAATATTATAAATTATAATACTTTAATCACTAAGAAATATATTCTTATAGAAGGGAAAATTAAAGTATTTTATGTTAACTACAGACTATCACATATGCACTAAATATTATGCGTATACATAAATAAGAGACACATAAACACATGATATACCAATATAAATTTTATAAAATTAACAAGACTATAAGTATATGTTAGCTCAGTCAAAAATTATCTTTAAAATTAACTATTTTTTATCGTTAAACATTGTAGATAGGTAGTTAAAATAGGCACCTACTTACATTGAATAACTACAATATAAATTATACAATAATTATATTATCGTAGTATATGAAACAGTTCAGTTTTTTCTACTTACAATCTTATGTGCGAGTAGCGAGTATAAGGTTCATTGACAACATTTATTATGGAATATCATAATATATGTATATCGTATGTGTACCTAACGTATATGTATAGCCGTATAGAATACAAATTCCTCACCTTCATAAGTTCAGATAAAAAACTCATGTTACATTTGAATATTATGTAATATCAGTAAGCTATAGGTGAACATTGTTTGAATTTGAATTAAACATCCTGTCAATTTTTTTAATATTTAAATTTATATATTAATTACATATACAAATCATAATTTATTTTACACACATTTTTCAGAAAAAAATGCTTTTTTGTATAAAAATTAATAATTTACGTATTTTTCTGTAGTTTAAACTAAGCAGATGTTAGATTATTTTTAATTGTTGCGTATACCTTGTATCTTAAAGTATGCAGCAACCTTAAATTCTTTTGGAAAGGTCAGACACATTGAAAAATGAATATCATACGCAGTGATTAACTAACTCGTTCAGTGTTGTGTCTACAACGTAAAAAACCAATTCGGTTATCGGTAGTGTAGAAATAATAATTATATGTGGTAATTTAGACACGTGGTCCGGTGTTCATGTACACTGTTAGTCAATATCATCACGATATTATGTATGTTTAATAAAAATAATTTTAAAAAAATAAAAATTTCTTAAGTCAAATATATCTGGTTATTGTGTAATCACCTATATATGAACAGATACAAATAGAACAATCGTTTTACTTGATCTAAAGAGAGTGATATAGTATATGTGTACGTACGAGAAAGAGTGAGAGGCAAAGAAGCACATATAGAGAAAGAAAAACATCGTCCAATACTCCTATATTATACATGGTCTAAATGAAATGATAGTAAACGGTCGTTCACGGTAACTCGTTGACCCGCAGGTATAAAAAAAACAGTAGTTATAATATTATAGAACCTCGCGCACTTTATTGATTTATGTCGAGGTCTTTCACCCATCGAAATCATAATAAAGTGATCTATAGGACAAGGTTTATTAAATTAGAAATGGTTCGAAGTTTTAACGAGAACAAAATTTGACATTTTGCTTTAGTTGGGCCATCAGGATACTTTAAAAATAAAGCAACAAGCTGTATTAATACACTATTATCTATGTACTTTGTTTGTACACATATCACATACAATATACTAATATATTATTTTATGTTCATTTCATAACACACAATTTTATTTTGTTTATTAAATATAAGTTGATATTCTGTTTAGATGATTCGCAATAAATTAAAAACAAATTACAATGTTTTATTTTCATTTGCATTTTGCATAATAATATATCTAACGAATAATTAATAAAATAATAGTTATTAGTTTATTACTTGAAATACCACTTTATAAATAACATCGTAATATACGTAACGATAAATTTTGATTTAAACTATTTATTCATTATCGTTAAGCACATAAAATCCATCGAATAATTGTTTTGAACCGATTTGAAATGTTAGTGGCTATATAATTTCAGAACTACTTTGGGAAATTATGTTTTAATAAAATAATATAAAACTCGTATAGATTCTTAATATATTAAAATATTAGTATAATATTTTAACTTATCATTTTAAGCATTCTGAGATAAACTATTTATGAAATAAGTAATTTCGGGATCATTTTGTGAGAATCAACGTATTAAAAAGTATATCTCTATATTTTAACAACTATAGTATTGTTTGTTTATACCCTTAAAAAACATTAATACATTTTAATTACTTGTCCTTGGAATACATTACCACATATAAATACAAAATTCAAGTGACATCCAGTAAAACGATAACAAATAAAAATTAAACTATATATTAAACTATCTGTCTAGTCTATAAATTAATTATTCTGTAGAAAATACTAATCAATTAGTTATAAAAACAAAATAGTGCCGTTCTGTTCCTAAAATTCAAATTTATTTATTAAGTATATTCAATTAATTATTAATTTCTAATATTATACCTATAATTCATAAAAGTGTAGTTAGTTCTGTAAACAATTTGAAACAAATTTATGTGTTTGTGATAATAATATTTATAAGATTGATTTTGTTTTTATCGTAAGTATTCAGCGTGATTGAGAAGACATATGATATTTATGATTTAACTACGCAGTTGCTAAAAAGTAATTGTAGTTAGAATATTCAGTACGAGTTTAAATTATTCTTTTGAGTTCAACAATTAATTATACATTAATTTCCAAAAGACTATTAAAATCTAAAAGTATAATATAAACTAACAAATTTAAAGCTTTTGTTACTTATAAAACTAAAAAAAAAAAAAAATATGAAATTGTAAAACAAAATAGGTACTAGTCAGCTAATCTGGTAACAACGTTTTGAAAGCGTTTATTTGAATGTATATATGTATATATATGTACACACATATATATGCCTATATAAATATAGATAGAGAAAGCAATAAGTCGGTAAATTTAATTTATGCAACGGTGACAAAAGATAATTGTATAGCGAAATTGGTAGTGATACGTGATTTAACATAAGCTGTGTGATACACTGTTTATGACAATACACTACGGGAAATATTATCGAAAATGAGAGAAACTTAGACATTTCTGTGGATAAGTTTGGATTTTAGAGAAACTTATAATTCAAAGACAATAATATGTTATATTATTATGACATTCTTTTTTTATTGTTTCTTATGTTATTTTTGACTGAGTTTTGAGTTGCATGTATAAAGTGTAAAAATATATTTTATTTTTATAAATAGTATTTATATATATATATAGTATTATGTTTATTAGCTATTACTTACTTAATTAATAAAATAAATAAAACATTTTACAAACAATGTAGATATTTTTTATTTACTTACCGAGTATATGCTGGTTGAATTAGGTTAAACTATTAATTATGACTTTCGTCCTCAGGAGTATTGGTCTCAACGTTTTTAATTCCCAAAAGTAGTTTCCTGAAATAAAATTCTATTATTAGTCTTAAATTGTTTTAGTAGTACACAATTATGTATTATATTGTTTTAATATTCAATAGATCAAATACTTTAATTCGTATATCTAAAATACTTAATTAAAAAAAAAACACACTAATTGTATTTTTATTATCTTAATTCAAATTTAATCAAATTAGTTAACATTTATTTTGGATAACATAATATTTTGTTTTATTTATTTATTTTTATAAATTATTATAAAATTAAAGTAAATTTGTATACATTTTTGTTTGAAATTACCAAGTAGAAACATTTTAAATGTGCACATTTAATTCTCTGGTTAACGAATATTTAATAAAATACAAAATAGTCAATGTATTTTGTATAATATTATTTTACATGGTCTTTGTACTAAAAGACAAAATTGTAAACACACGTATGAATATTGAATTTGAATAAAACTATTTTTCTTATGAAAATATAAAATTAAATAATAGAAATAATAGACGAGAAAATAGTATTATATTATTATATGTTTAAAAAATAATCAATAATTTCATAAAACAATACAAAAGAAAATTTAAAAATCTTTTATCCTAGAAATTAATCAAAATAATTCAACTTAAATAACTTTTAGGGTTTTATTAAAAAAAATATGTATCAAACAATAGTTGTAATTTTTCTGATATAAAAATTGAAGATAAAAACAGTACATTAATACTGAATACTATTAATAATACTTGATGATACAAAGTATAAATATACCTATATCAAATGTATATATTATAATTTTTTATTTATACATGAAATATATTATTACGTTAATAAATCATAGAGGATAAACAACATTTTTTTTTTTAAATAACAATTGGTCAATATGACCAAGAAAAGTAAATTTTGCTTATTTTATTATATCTTTGTAAGTGGGTATAAATTTAAATGTGCATACAAATTTGAAAATGCATATTTATCTTTTGAGTTTTGATTCTAAATAAATGTTTTAATAATTAGAAGTGCAAAATGGTTTTTGGCATTTTGGCAAAGACCATTCAATGTATAAATGTATGCTCTCACACTGTACCAATATTTTATATTTCTCTAGTGACGGTAATATTATTATTTTTAGGTAAGCATTTTCATTCCGCGTGTCTATTATAGTGACCTCTGTCTAAACTAAACTGACGTAATTACGACAATTTTATCAAAAATATTTGAAATTAAATTATATACCCTATATGATGTTAGGTACTGTATTTGTAACCGCGGTAAAATTTGGTGCTCGATTTTTAAAATCAAATATACTAAATATATAAAAGTATGTATAGTAAGTACTTATAGTTTTAGGTTATTTTAATGTTAAATTTTTATAAAAATCTTAAGTATTATAAATTTGCAAATTTAAAATACACATTAGATACATACAACTATATAAGTACATGAATAATTTTTTATTATTTACATTTTACATTTTTCTATACTATGTAAATTTCTATAAAAAAAAAAAAAATGCATTCAAATAAAACATAATTTAACCTAACTCGTGGATAGAATAGGTACAATAATCTAATATACAGAATAGAAATGTAAGATATTAAATTATTGTTGTATCATAATTTATTGTTGTCATGTCACTCATTAAGTATGATTCTAATGATTATTTATTAATCATCTTATTTTTAATAAAGCTGTTAGTTACAGGACTATTAAATGATAAAAATAAAATACCAACTAAAGCCATTAATTATAATTTAATAGGTGAAAATGATTACTTACATTTTTATTAATTATACACACATTTTAAAAGTCCAGCATAATATAGCTTTTATAAAAAATATTTATTATTTACTGAATTATATATATATATATATATATATATTACCTATACTACATTATACCAGTATATTCTATGATGAACGCAATAATAAGTTCTAGAATAATGTAAGCAACTATAGATATATCCGCAGAATACTTGAAAAAACCGTAACAATAACAATAATAGAAATCAATGGCTTAACAACATTATAACACGCGATGTGGTATATTTTGTAGGTTTTCTAATAATAAGGATATTTAAAGTAAAATTTATTAAATTTCCTAGTGAAATTAAATAATCAATATAATTTATGATACAATATATTGTTATCGTTTTAAGATAATACTTGTATATAATATTTTGTAAGTAATTTATTGTTGCAAATATTCGGTAGTTACCAGTTGGTATGCTTAATTTTGAATTATTTACGTCTAATATCTAGGGACATAAGTGACTAGCCTAAACAATATTATTTAATAACAATTAATAGACAAACCATTCTTTAGAGAATATACTTCTCCATATACAATATTAATTATCTTAATTCTCAAGTACGTTATATCACTCCTACCTATTTAATACATAATGACATTGAAATTATTATATAGTGCCTACCTATGTACTAGGTAGGTATACTAGGTAGGGATTTACATACACATCTAACACACAAATAAAAAAAAGTAAAATTACTATGTTATATTATATAGTGTTTATAGTCGAGTTATTTGTCTTTGAACTTTGATCGTATTATTGTATCCGACTATAAAGTGAATGTATTTTTAACACGTTTAGTGTGGAGGGGTTGTAGGGGTGTTAGTTGGTAGATACACCCGAATCGATTGCATTTTAGGGCACAAGTTTACAGCGCACACAAACAAACAGTAAACTCATGTACACACACACAAGCGCGCGCGCGCGTGTGTGGACTGTGCACACAGCCAACCCCTATATATGTAAAGTTTAGAGAGCCTAGGGAAATATCTGGGTCAAATCCCTCTTCCACTACACGACTAACTATATACAACATACCATTGTACAACCATCCCTAACCCACCCGGATATCACGATCGGGAAGGCGCGTCACGCACACGCCGTTCCGCAGACGTCCGTTTATCACTACGCTGAACCCTCCTCTCACCATCGAGTTCCCCAGTTCCCGTTGATTATACGAATATACGACGGTATTCTTGGTGTCCTAGGTCTTTTCGGCTAGCCAGCACAAAAAAGGTGTACAATTATATTTTGTTCTCTTTAATTTTTACGATAACAAGTAAGGTTAGGCTAAATCAATTTTTTACTTACGAATTAATTGCCAACAACATCTGAATATCCGTCATAAAAAATAAAATAATTTATAATAATTACATTAGTATTTTAGACGTATTTGACAGCTATAAACATAAAGCGCATTGTTAGTTAGTATGGTGAAAGTTACTCATGTCAATATTGAATAGTGTTTTAATCTTTAATCGAATACCCAACTCTTAAGACACTAAATATTTATTAAATATTAGATTCTGAACGGAGTGATCAATGTATTGAATTTACAATAAGTGTTTTTTTTTGTCTGTCATAGTTTTTTTAGAGCAGTAAAAATACTTAAATTTTTTACTTCCATAAAACTATTTTTTAGCAAAATCAAGTTTCTTATATTATTTTAATTTAAAAATAAATAACCGTCGTACTTGATTTTTTAATGAAATGTTTTTATTTGTATTTTCTGTACATAGTTAAATTTTAAAAATATTTTGACTCTTTTTGAATTATTTATAAACAATTTCAATTTTTTTTTAGTTTTTAGTTTTTTTCTGTAAATACCAATAAATTATATTTGGCTTGGTGAATCAGCTTGAAATATGAAGTTCCTATAACTAGGTTCACTAGTAGATAAATCAAAAAATCTCAATAATAATATTGTATTAACATTTTTTTTTTATAAACATTTGAGGTTCAAATTTGGGCGGAATTATATATTTAATCAAAGAATAACAATTTTAGTCGTTTTATCATAATTCAAGAATATTATTCAAGGGAACTTGAAACTTTTACGTATAATATTATTTATTATTATGATGACATTTCTAAAATAATAAAATATATTTTAAGATTTTGAGAATTTATACCATGAATAACTTGTTCGCCACCGTTATACGTTAAATTGGAATTTACTGAAAAGTTAATAACAATAATACGAATAAATAGTATGAACTATAGACTTGGGAACTATACTGAATTAGTTGCCACTACATTTTGAAAATGTATATATTTCTTTATAGGTTCGTGGTCATGGAATGTACTTTGGTTTATTTCTCGACCCTTATATAGGTTGCTAAGAATAAATCACACATGAATTTAGTTTTGGCTTAGGAAAAACGAATTTAATTTTGTTAATTTATAAAGGGTTGTTATTGGTTACAGAAATAAAATTTAAAATAAACTCTAGTATAGAATAGCTTACCCGCTGGAGATTTTTTAAATAAACAAAAATAATATTTAATTTATTGTTTTTTATTTAAATGTACATCAAAAGGCAATGTCCGTATATTTATAGCTTATAGAATCAAAAAATATTTGATCGGTGTTGACAAAAATTTCAAAGATTATTTTAGAGATATAAGAAAGTTTAGAGAGTAGTTGAAATCATGTGTTCAAAAATATACCAAGTGCTATATCCATCACAGGTGGATTAATAATCTCGATAAAATTATTTTACAAAACTAGAAACACTAATACCAATTTTCCCACGAACAGTGATACAATAAACCCTATATACGCCTGTATAGAACTGTATTATATATTTGCTTAATTAATATTCTTTTCACATGCGTAGTCAACCTGACAGCTAGTAACGTAAATAAATACAATGTTTTCAGCAAAAATTAATTCAATCTACCTATCATATCCTATACTTAATGATTAGCCTGACAGACTGTCTACGTTCAGAATTATTTTACGTATGCTATGATTTATCATTGAATTCAAATGTATACTGGTTTACTTAATTATGAGATTCACTCGATACCATTAAAGCAATTACCTACTTTCCCTCTTTTTAGTATACATATCTAAAAAATAATAAATACAATTATTATTTTCAGATAAGTACATTTATATTATAAAAATATGAAAGTATAGTACCTCAATATATATGCACTTCAATAACTGTGTATTTATATGTGTCTTAAGCAAATGCTTGGAATAATATTATATACTATAATAATAGTAGGTACCTAATAAAATTAAAATTGTAAATTAAATTATCATGTTTAATTTACATTTCGGTTAAATCAATATTTAAAAAATAAGATATCAGCTGTAATCTGTTTTTACAGCTGATACCTTATTTTAGTGGTGAATCACTTGCTCGTTCATACAACAACACAAAATACCATGGCTGATTAGGTAATCGATCATGTTGGGTTATGTTGGTAACCAACCGCAATACCGCATGCATACTGGTGATAATCAGGAAATCAGAATCATATATATTATAACATGCTTCAACAGGCGCAATTGTTTGAGGTTAAAAATGGAGCGATTGAATAATGTATACGAATCGAGTACCTAATGCCTTGCGTTTTTTAAAAAATACATTAATTTTCATTTAGGTACTTATCATATTGTAACTTGAAAGCACATCGAGTACTGCCGATACATATCGTTTTCACATGTGAACAGAACTTGTGAACTAGAACACATTTAAATAATATACCTATCACTGTTTACCAGCGATAATGTTTCAATTGTCGCATTTGTTCAATTCTCATATTTAAAATTTGAACAATCGCTTTTAAATATTGAAAAAATAATAATATTAGATACTATGTTGGTCGACTTATTATGAATTAATATAGCCTTGGTTTAGTAATGATAATTAATGAACTGCTGTTGAATCGTTAATTGGGTCAGAATATTTTCTGTGCGCACTGTGTATACACAATAATAATATAATATCAATCGAAAACCCAAGTGCTGGTTCGCTACTCTATTGTACATAATATAATATAAGTCATGTTACATAGTATTGTGTGTACAGTGTTGATAA
The DNA here is from genome assembly GCA_036289425.1 of Rhopalosiphum nymphaeae. Classification (NCBI taxonomy): domain Eukaryota; kingdom Metazoa; phylum Arthropoda; class Insecta; order Hemiptera; family Aphididae; genus Rhopalosiphum; species Rhopalosiphum nymphaeae. Next base: position 4,053,754 of record JAZAQC010000021.1, on the reverse strand, counting down.
ACGTATATGAAACTCCAGTGTAATGGCATTGGATATCCGGCAATGGTTTTATTATGTTATCTGCCTGGTGCGCTGATAAAGACGATACAATTCATATATATATATATACATAAAAAATATTATATTGTAACTTATAAGTTGTTTAGGCGATTACGTAATGTATAAAACAGAACAACGAAATTCCCACGGAGGACTAGGTCACATTACGTCCTATATAGTTACCACAATATATATATATATATTTATGTATGAAAAGAAGTATCTATATTATAATATATACCTAGTGTCAAAATTATTAAAAACATCGTCGTCATTCATCACTCGTAGTCTTAAAAAAGTTTTGGATGTGCCTCGGTGACGTTTCCATTCGACCTTGATTTCGGTTTATATTTTTTTCTAATAATAACCTTGAACAAGTTTTTCTTCTTCTGATCATAACACTACTTTGTGAACAAAAATACATGTTTTTGCGATACTTTTTAAATTATATAAGAATATAATATATTCTTGTCAGGCTGGTAATAATAATGAAACACAAATAAATACAGAAAAATATGAACAATGATGATATAAATTAAAATGATATAATTGTAGTATTTTATCTAGATAATTGAGATTAATGAAAAAAAAACAAATTGGGCTAAATCTATTTTGGGAAAGTTATGAAATTGGGTTTATGGCCTTCACTGAACCTGAAAACATTTATACCATGGACTCCTATATGACATTATTTAAAATGTCTATTACTCTACTGCTGGGTAGTCCAAAACACAACGTTTTTTAGGTATGCATAATGATATTAAAGTTGAAAGTATTTTTCATTAAATTACGATTAAAACTTTAAGTATTTGATTTTTAGTTAGACAAAATAACAAACACCAACCAGACACAGCGGTACTTACCTATAACTAATTATTTGATTCGTTATCGCATGGAATTATCTTCATTAACATTGGAAAATTCTTTCATTTTAATTGTTGTTAACCTAATGGTTTTAATGGTTTTGTCGACAACGAATTTTATGGTTCATCATTTTCTCATTGTTTTATTAGCACGTGCTAGTAATTAAATCGATGAATTAAAAGTATCAATGAGTATTTAAAAAATTAAAAATGTAAACGTTTATAAAAAAATTGGATTAATAATTAAAGGTCTTTTATTTAATTTTTACCACTTGACTTAACTGGTATGCAAAATCACAAAAAAATATATACTTTTTTTAAATTTGGTTCAATAATTACTAATTTGATAATATAATGTTTATAACACATTTCTTATAAAATTAAATTTAATAAATAAATAATTTATTAAATTATATTACTTATTTTTTTTCTCCTCGTGAAAATTTACTTTTAATTTATATTATAACTGCAAAATGTATATAATATAACAATATTTTTACGTATTATAATACGGTTCTAGAATCATAGGATTTAATAGTTAATATTAATTTTAAATTTATTCATATTGACTTAATAAAATATTCGGATAAAATTATGCCTATAATAAAAATTAAAACGTTTTGGAAATAGTACTATATTTTGAAAATAGTACATTTTAACAACGTTGTTTTTGCAGATATATATAATTAAATTACTTGTAGTTTATTTATTATCATATATACACTAGTTTAAAGGTATAATTCAAATTGTTAATGGTAAATTTCAAAGATCGTGTAAATCATAAAATCCGTTGTATTAACGCTTTCCCATTAGATTACACAAATGTATTAACCCGTTGGTATCTTCTCTATTGGCCATTGACCTATATCGTTTTCGTTTTTTCTTAATTAACCATTTTAAAAAACATACAACAATTGATGGCGTTCGCGGGGACATGTCCTTTAACGGTCGATGCTTCACCCAAGGTGAAATTTTGTGTACGCGATGTTCCCCTCCCCATTTGTGAACTAAATTCCTCCACCCAAAAAAAGTAAACGGGTTCCATGGCAAATACCGCAATATCGCCAAAATCATAAAATAAATATTACCTAAAAGTCATACATTTATTTCATTTATTTTTCTAAAGATATATTATAACAAAACACATAATGTCTCTACTAATATATATATAAAAGAAACATATGACGTATTATTTATGCTTATGTTATTAGTTATATTATAACATTTTAAATAATAATGAAGGTGAAAGTTAAACATAAACAAAGTGGGGATTAGAAAAATATATTGTTATTTATTAAACTAAATGTAAACGCCTAATAGATAAATAAACATGTTCTGATTATAATAGAAGTCTTTTGATTTTATTAAAAAATCATGGTTTTTCACTTAATTTATTTACACTACAGAGAAATCCTATACCAATGAAAATAAATAAGTTAATACGCTAATAAATTCTATAAAATTCATACTTTTGAACAATTGCAATACGTTTACTTACATTACGTGCCATAGATCACTGTTATAAATACCTATTTTATACATTCAGTAGTTTGAATTATAGTATTTGAATGAGCTATTATAAATTTATCTTAAACTGACATCACAAATAGACAAGTTAATAGTTAATTAACTTTGTATTCTACAAAAAATTTTAAATTCAATAATACGAAACATCTATTTTCCAGTGTTGGAATTTCCAAACAAATCGAATGACGATATATAATTACTTCTATATAATTTTTAAAGGTGAAATTCGTGTCAATTAATTTTATGATAAATCAAAGAAAAAGTATTATTTTAGGATAGGATAGATTTTGTTTATCATAATTTTGATATCCGATTACTACAGTGTTGACGTTGACCCAACCGGTTTTGTGCACGTGTCCCCGGCAATATAATATTTTGTTATCTTTTTAATTTTAATTTTTACCATAAATACACTTTTTTTAATACAATAATTAACTTAGGTTAAACTGACTTACCAAAGGCGTTTAAGCGATTCCGTTGGAACTGTTGGACTGCCAGCGTTGAATTTTATTTCAAAATAAGAGACCAAAAACTATGACGGTACATAAATATATGTAGGAATATATGTACGATATTCTATAATATATAATGTTTGTAAATATTATATAAAAAAAATTTGTTTTAGTAATATTATGAAACCGTTTTCCGATAGCAAAAAACACGACACTACGATTAAAAACCGTCCGATAGAGGTTGTGTGAGATATATAATAATATTTTATATACTGTATAAAAAAAAACAAACGTTTTATTAACAACTAAAGGAACAGAACGGCAGAGCGTACGGAGCGCGTGTGACAGACCGAATGCAAGGCGGCCCGGACGGCAGCCACGGCGAGCGTCGCGCCTCGGGGGCTCCGTCCAATATGATGATTGACGTCACAGCGAGTATACGTCACGAGCGGCAGCACCGTTGCTAGGGGGTTCTGACGTCACGACGGCCCTCGCGTAGGCGTACACACTCGCACGGCACGCGTGTCCCGGATGTGTCCAGGGGGCGGTCCTCGCTTCATCACGGCGGCGGTAGCATAATTGCCATGTATCCCATGTGCCCTCCACACCAAACCACCCCCTCGAAACTACCCCCTTCCTCAACAATCCAGTGTAAAACGCACATCGTAATCAGCACAGACTCGCGGAATATTTTCGAACGAGCAAGCAAGCGGCAGTGGCGGTGAAAACGAAATCCCGCGACACAACGAAGTTGTTATTACTCGTACATAAAGCCTCCCACGGTGGGTTGGCGGTTTTTAAGTCGGAGGCGTTGGATGAGAGGAGGCATGGGTGAGGGATGATGTGAATCGGGTCGGTCATGAGAGTAAGATAAAATAAATAAATAAAATCCTGCAGCAAGAGCTGATGACGTCAAACGTCTTGTACAGAATTCGCTAGGCGAAAACGGCCGGTGGTGGTTGACTTCGGCATGGGGGAGGAGCATCGTGTGTGGGTTATTTTGTACATATAGTTCAATACGAACTTTATATCAAACACATAATAATATTAAAATAACATGTGTTAGCAATGAAGCGTAAACAAAAAATTGTCATAAATTTTCATTTTTTTTTAAATCTACGGAGAATATTACAATTTGATAGGTAATACAATATATAAATATATACGTATTATTAATTATTATTTATTATACATATTCTCTTTTTTGTCGCATGTTACTTTTTAACACAACAATAATATGCTATAATTATTCAGATTAACGTTCTATTATTATATTTTTTCTTTATATAAGTACATATAGTATAACACGCTAAATTATAAAAAATGAATAATTCATGTACACATATTTCAAACTATCTATATAATAATATATTTTATCTTATATTTTGAAATCCAATGTCATTTTAACTATTATAAAATATATAAAACTGTAGGTTTGATAATGTACGATCATCGTTTATTATACATCCCTACCTACCTTTGTATATGAATGGTATACATTTACGTAAGTGATAACAATTTATTCATAATTATATCTTTAAAAACAAATATTATTTGTACAAGTACTGTTTTACAATTATTAGTACAATTGTTATTAATGAAGGACTCGTTCCTCATAAAAAAATTAATTTATTATTCATTGTAATATAATATACTTTTTTATTATTGTTTAAACCTTAAAGTATAGACAGGTAGTACCTATTTAATATAAATGCCTATACATTGTTTCAATCAAATAAATTGCATTTATATTTAATACTTATGTTGATAATAATGTTTAAAAAATTGAGAAAGTCACTCTGCTACGCCTGTATATAGTATAGATTTTTAATATACCTTGTAAATGAATACGTCATTCTGATTGATATGTTAAATTTTTAATTTAATGATTGCATACAAAAATCGATTCTAAACAGAGACCCTTAGCACTTACTCATTCTCAGATACTATTAATAAAAATTATACATGATTAAAATATTAATATAATCAGCCAATTATCTTGAAAATATAAATTATTATATAAATACAAAAATACATCATAATAATATTTACTGTTAATTTATATAAATTCAAATATTTACGATGTATTGCAAATTTATAGTGGTATTTAAGGTTTTTAGCGCACTAGGTCAAATCAAAATGTTTATGCTCGTGGTTGTCAACAGAGTGAGCGCATGTGCCACGCGTGGGGTTGCAAATATACCTCCCACTAGATAATACAATTGCTTGTTCGTTTGGTGGATTAGCAAATTATTTTTCTGAGTATATAATATTTTAATGTGAAAAATTATTGAACCCTCTTTCTAATTATAATTTACTTATATTATACTTATTATGTTGTTAACTTCATTTTTAAATTGTTTGTCCGAACAGACATTAAAATAGTTCTAATTTGATAAATTTAATGACCTAATAAATTCTAATTAGAATATTTTTTAAATATCCAAGATTAGACACCTAATTGATTTTGCACTTTTTATGGTTAAATTGTTTAGTTTGTAAAACTTTATAAGTTGTCTAGTTGTAATAGTAATTTGCAAACGAAATGTGCGGTTCTAGTCAGGGCTGGATTGGTCTGGCGAGCTACCGAGGAAAATTCGGTGGGCCGCTCAAAATACGGGCTGGTTTTGAGTGTTTGGTCGTATTTTTTTTTTTTTATGATTAATTAGTACAAAAATTGGTAGAAAATACAATTAACTTCAATTATTTTAACCGTACAGTAGCTGTAGCTGTTATCAAACGTTAGAAATTCCAAAAACTCGGTAGGCCGATATCTTGCCAATCCGGCGCTGGTTCTAGTACAGTAGTACCTTTAGGTATAATGAGCATTATAAATTATAAATTTAGCCTCCCTCAGTCCCTCTTCTTAAAAGTTACACCAAAATTCCTCCTATGTATTAAGGTATCACATCCTCAGCGAATATATAAGCTAAACGGTCTACAGTTGCATAATATGTGAAGTAAAATTTTTATTTTTTGAGGTGATAACTATCACAAAAAAAAAAAAAATACTTTAATTAAGCTATACTTTGTCTTAGCGCCTACTTAACTATTAGCATTACATTATACAATAGCATATCACCTAATTACCTGCAAAGATATAACTTAATTTTAATAATAATTATGATATTATAATTACTTCAGCTTTGTACCTACAAGTATCATCAAAATTTTGTAAAAAGAAAAAAAGAAATTAATACAGTAGAGACAATAAAACAATTTAATTAATTCAATAAATACCATAATAACATTATTATAAATACTAATTAATAATAAATGGGCTCCTATGCAATACTATTGATTAAAAAATAATCATAAATATAACATTTTAAGCCAATAATAAATTTAGTCTTATTTCAAAATATATTAGAACTTGGTTCAAAAATTAATATAAAGATTATAAATATAGTGAATTAAAAAGGGTAAAAGAAGATATACCATATATACGTATATAAAAAAGTAAAAAAATTAAAGTTTTAGATTTAATTGATTATATATTTTGCAGGTGTCAATGTGTTATAAATTATTATAATTATTTATCAGATAATAATTATTATCTTATTCATAGAAACTATAATTTAATATTATTAGTTTATTACTTACTCGTTTGATTGATATAATATGTATTATTGTTGTTAATATTTTCAATAATCTATCCATATGGTATCTATGGACTAAACCTTTGAGTAACAAATGATTGACTTAAAAAAATCCTGTGTCAGAGCAGTTATGCGTTATTTTTTTATAAGGCTATATGCTTTTAAAACGATATAGTGACTATTTCTTTTTAAATAAAATAATTAACTCTATAACTAAAATAACTGTTATATATTACATATTCATATTGTTTATGTAATATTAAATATTAACATAAAATTAAAAAAATTAAAAAATTATATTAATACACATGACACATATTATATTCCAAAATCCAATTTATGTGTAAAATAAATATACCAATTAATACTTATACTACTGTTTAATACAAATTATGTCGTTTAACGTTTTACACTTATTTATGTACACATTATGATTTGGTTATTTGCTAAGAATTTAATTTGTGATTAATTTCTTGCCATTCCACGTGTTAAATGACGCGAAAACACGAATCCATCACGAGCTAATTTCTTATATTATAAATGAACTCATTCACTTAATTTTTAGAATCCAATAGATTAATAATTAGTAATTGTATGTATTTTTATTATCTTTACTATACTTTAAATTATATTGCAATAACTGGATAAGACAATTCTGTGTAAATGGTTTTCCAAAAATAACTTTATTGGCATATTATTAATATATCTAAAGATAGAAAAAAAAGTTAAATATTAAAAACATAAAAAAACTTTCATCGCAATCCACATCAATATTTTTTGTCTTTACGAAGATAATATTATACTAAATACTTATAATTTAAATCATCTTCACAACATTCAAATATAAATATGTGATACGTTTATCACTGTCTAAATACAATTAATAATTTTACTTTCAATTTAAATTAATAAACAATAGCTAAGATTGAAAACTTCTTTCATCTTGTTCTTCATCTTCAAGTGTTGTTTAATATTATTATCTAAATGTTTATGTTGGTAATATTTTTTATTTAATGTGTTAACAAATACAAATTGTAAATTTTCCAAATAATAATAATAAAATAAAAATATTTTAGATGTAATTTTTTTCTAACATAATTTCTTGATTTTAAATATTTATAAACGTATATAAATAATAATACAATATTAGTCAAAGTTGTTTATTTTAACTTGTTTGTAAAATAATAATTATTTAAAATTGGTAGTCACAACTTATAATCATATTATTATATAAATAAATATATAAATTTTTTTTGAGTTTATAACTGAAGATAATAGGTTATATTTTAAGAATTCAATTAAATCATTTTTTCTATGTACACAAAATGTATATCACATCGTAATAATATATCAATAATTTTATTAAATTTTATAAATTCAGTAGATACTAACAATTTTCCAAAATATTTTTAACTTTATAAGTTCTTGTTGAAAGTTTATAAATAATAATAAAAAAAATCTATCTGCAGTTGTTGTTTCAAATAATATAATAACATACCTACTTAGTTATAATTTAAAATGTAAATATATTTTTTTACAATGTGTGTATAGTAAATAAAGTGACATCAACTAACCATCGAATGCTGAGCAACTATAATTAGTAAAAGATTAATTGATGAAGGTTTGGTAACTGGTGGGTCCACTTTAAATTATCATTATATACTTGATAGTTGATATAAAAATATGATGTGGTAAATTAATTTTAGGTCGAGGTCAAGTCTAAAGATTAATATTTTTCAATGGCATCATATAACTATTAAATATTCAATGATTATATTTTTATGAAAGTAGCTTATCAAAATCAATTACAATATGATTTTTAAAAAAATATTTTAATCAGATTTATAACATAAATGTGTTTACTTTCAATTTTATTTGAATACCAATACGTATAAACAATAATATTGTACGGAAAACTGATATTAAATATAAAATGTATTCTATAAATAATAATGTGGATAGTCTATATATATATAATTTAGACTAAATAATTATAGGTAGTGTATTTTGTATTTTTTTTATAAATATTATATATGATTTAAAAACGTATTTAAATTTTTTTTTTAGATACTGAGTGAACAGACGAACGTGTTGATTTCACAATTAAGTCATTGCCACCTTTTAGAGCAGTACAAATTATATTTTTAATTTTAATATTTTTTTTAATAAGAAAGCGAATATATTTGTCGATACTATATGGAAAGTCAAAATTAAAAATTCTCAGTACTTTTTAAAATAATTGACAAAAATAACAAAATGTATTATTTAATTTTACCTAATTTAAAAACAAATAACCATTAAGGTACGAGCATTTTCAACAATTTAAAATGTTAATCTAGCATGTAGGTATATTTACTGTATCTTGATAATTTTTTAAGTATTTTATCTTTTAAGCTATTTCTGGCATAAGTATAATTTTAAAGTTAAAAATTTAACAAATTTTATTAAAATCACTCAAATTTGCAAATTGTTTATAATCGAAAATTTCCAAAATGATTAATATTCACACATAAGATTTGAAAGGTTCTTCAAGTTTCTCATAAGTTTTAGATTTAAAAATTGATGTAATTTAGCAATTAATATTTTTTTGGACGTCTTAAATGTAAATTTTAACAAAATAGGATATTTACGTTAAAATAACGATTTCTTATTAAGCATTTTTTTTATTTTATCATAATTTAAAAGATAACCATAGATGATTGATATTTTCATCAAATATTTATATAATTATTTTCTATACAGGTTATAATTTTCAAGATATTTGAAATTGTTGACGTTTTTAGTTATTTTTATACTTATATAGCTATATAATATATGATTAACGGTCCATTTTTTCTATTAATAACAAGTATGCATTTTTTTAAGCTTTTTGACTGAGGGAAAAATTGTATATGTGTACAAATAATAATGTAATGGAAATAAATTTTAAGTTTTTACAGTTATTCGTTTCTGTAACTTTACAAAATAAAGAAATTAATTTTGTTGAAGACTGTTTTACCATAAAATTCCTATTTTTCCTTAATTTTTTTTCTTTTTTCTTCAATTATTGAGTAAAGTGTTGGAAATTGTTTACTTTTGACCCCTCTAATAGACCAATAAGATACAACTTGGGGGAAGGCAGGGCAGTACCGTATGGTTAAGCTTTCATAGCTTATAAATTATGTAATTCACTACTATTAAAGTATTAACCATCTCCAAAGTTGAAAATCGAACCTTTTTTACCATCCTAAAAATGAGAACAAGCACATAAACACACATACAAGTAATTATAAAATCACAATACGAGTAGTAATATCATCTATAATTCCGCCCAGGATCTAAAACTACAATTATCGTCAATATGCGGAATGTAAACAATATAATAGGTAGTCTTAGAAAATATTACAGTATAATGTATTGTTAGTATAAAGTATAATTAATTCATGGTTCAATAAAAGTTAATGATTTTCATTCTTTATGCCAGATCTTTGAAGTTTTTAAAAGACACTGCAGCTCAATTTTACAAACTTATATCAATATAATTTTTCCACTATCACTAATAATTTAGGTATCTTACGATATGCAAATGCAATTTTTAGTCGAAAATTAATTTAACCTAACATACTTCTATTTACTAATACAAATATAAGTATAAAATATCCTGGACCGAAAGTTTTGTTTAGAACTGTTATTGTTTTTAGTGTACAATGTTATATACAGTGCTTGATTTGGAAAAAAAGTAAGACTCGACAGATATTGGACGAACGAGCGTACAAAATGTACTGTCACTTTACATTATATTTGAAATGTCAATAATCATCATTACAGAAAAGGTCATTATTTTTAAACGATAATAAAATTATATGATACACAGTAAACAGAATAACTATTGTTTACATTTAAAGCTTTATTTTTTTTTTTTTGTGTGTGTGATTACTAATACGTAAAATATAGAATACAATATTATGTCATTTTAATCTAAATATTAATATTTATCTTTTTGAAAAAAATATTATACCAAGTTATATTTTGTTCATATATCGTCACACAAATATTTTTACAAATTTCTTAATCAAGATTCATATAATATTGTCAATTGTCATTTGTCATCTAGATTATAGGATAATAAAGTATTTAAACTTGAGCATATAGCGACTACTGATGAAAGTAATAATTCAATGAGGGTTGATTAAAATAATAATTTGTATAAAAATATAGGTATGACCTATTAGCCTTCATTTTAATCTTGAATCATTGACACTAAATTAATTAAAGTACCTTTATAGCTCCCCTAAAACAAACGTGGGCAAAACCTTCAAGTTTTCATGTAAGTGGCCAATGGGCAATGGTCATAAAAACACGCGTGTTATAACTTGTTGCTTAAGTGTAACTCATATCTAATTAATAATTTGCTTAGGTAGGTATATTATTCATTTGGTATTGGTATTTATCGATTATAATTGTTTTAACAGTGGCATGAAAAACCTAGTTATAACCTGAACTGCACCGATAGAAGAGAATATATATATATAATAAACAGTAATCATCTAATATAATATAGACTATGATCTATAATGTAATATATTTTATGAACCGACGCTTGGAAATAGATTAAAATATTATTGTTAACGTTCCATCAAATGTTTGTTACTTTGCTATAGGTATATTTCATGTACTCTTAAAACCTAAATGTAATCGTAAAACGGCATCATATATATAGTTGTAAAGCATTTATTATTTTCAGCACTATCATATAGAATACAAGTGGGATAGCGTCCTGTACTTTACTCTTAAACAATATGGTTTTAAAAATATTATCTGTACATTCTGTTGCTAGTTACTAAGTTATTACACATATTATTCATTATGTACTACCTCCCAAATTATATAGTAACAAATCTATAAATTATCAATACTCTTATACATATATCCTGTAACAGTTCTACCCCCCTCCCCATTAACCCTAGTATTACAAAACCTAGTTTTGCGTATAGGATCAAATAGTATTTGACTGGATGACGGTTGAGTTTCTTAGGGATTTGAATAATTACTAAAATATATATAGCATACTTATTTACTTGTAGTTAATATAATTATATTATTATTATATTATTGTTCCTTTATACCGATGGACTAGTAGATTACCAATTGAATAATTTAACGCAGCTCATTACTTTCTACAGTTACAAAGCAACTAATTTCTCGAAAATATATTGCATAGGAGTATGAATTATAATATTTATAATATCTACCTCTGTGTGCGTCGCCTATTTGAGCGCATGTACATATTTATACCTTTATTATTTATTTTATTTATTTAAGTGTTCTAATAATAATGGTTTCATTATTTAATACTTATATCTATGTTTAATTAATTTAACGCTTTTTCTTGTTGTTACAAAACATAACTTTTTGCACATCCATTACGAACTTAAGTACTGTAGTATACTTATAATCAAAAAGAAGCTAAAATTAAAATTTAAATATTTAAATTAAACATACTTAACAAATAATACACATTACACATATATAGATTGTTTAATACAAAGAATATGATAAACGAACTGGAAATTAAAGACTTTGTATAAAAAACTAAATTGAACACTTTATAATCACTCCTACCACCTAACATAGTATACTCAAATTGGTCGTTAAAATCGTACTCACATAAGCTACGATTTTAACTAAGAACATTTACGCATTCTATAATTTCACAGCTTCGCTAAGAATTTTTAAGTAGCCGGAGGTATCTTATAACTGATGTAGAGGCAGATGCCAGATACCATCTGTTCAAGGCTAGGTACTAGGTAGAGTTAAGTTATTATGTTAAGTAAACAATTTGTTATTAACTGTCCATATAGGTTCTTCAGCTGGTATCTTGAATCATAATAATTAAGAATAATTATAAGAAATTGAGATACCTAATAACTGTAATATACTAATGCAGTACTCGTTTATTATATAAATATAGACGTATATTCGATTTAAAGATATGAAATATGTATCAAACGAAAACTATACCGACGCTATCAGTAAAATAATAGCATTATGTGTAAGCTGTTATTAATTAATAATATGTATGATAAATGACAAATATTAATTAATATATTGACGATATTTTATAAATAGATAGACAAAACAAATAATTATTTAACATTAATTTAAAAACAAATTTAAAATTATGTTTAAAAAGTGTAACTTCTCATCGCACCACAAACTAATGCCTATTGACTATAATAATATTTTAAAGTACCTATATGGTTCTTCCTAAATTCGAATGACCTTTTATAGAATTATTGTTGAATAGAAAAAGAGGACTCTGCCTATTGTTTGATTTACATATAACTGAACTGATACTTTGTATGATAATAATACACTGATAATAATTGATTGCAGACAATTTGTGTGGTGAAAATAAACCGGGTAATAGGTATATTTTAAAAGATGAGATAAGATTATATTACTCAAAACTTAAGGTTAGACTTAAGATACTATTATCTTAACTTAAGATACTATCTTAAATCGTGGGTTAAGCTCGCACAATCTCAATTGATTTTGCAATCAATATTAGTTTTATGACATCTAAGAAAACACTATATTTATACTATAGACAATTATAAAACCACAAAATAAAAGTTCAGGACTATTTTTTTCAATTTTAACAGTCTATATGTATACAAGTAGAATATTTAGGTAAAATCTACAAACAAGCTACTTACAACTACATATTTAAATTTGAAATAACAATTATATTAATCATATACATTTTTTATACTTGAAATATAAAATTTCAACGCTTTTCATATTTCTGTGTAACCGTAAAAAACTATATAGTGTCCTACAACCGCGTTGAACACCGTTTTATCAATACGCATGTTTAAACACATATTATATTGTTAACATGTCTTATGGTTGTAAATTCTCTTTTACTTATAAAACAATATAAATATTTCTAGTAATAAATGTAGTTTTTGTATTTTCAATAGTTTTAAATTTAATTTTTAAAAGCTTAAATATTTAATAAAATGTGTGCGCCTGTACTAATATAAAAATATTTCTCTTACTAAATTGTGTTTGTTGAGTAAATATTTTTAAAGTTTTCCAAAATATACCAATATATATATATATTGAATTGTATACTTAAAATGTATTCTATCTATTAGGATAAATTACAAACAAAACATTTAATATTTTCTTGGAATAAGTATTTATATTTAAAAATAATATAGATGTATATATATAATGTATTCAAATGATTTTAACTTTAATATCGATTACGTTAAAAATAATAAAACAAGCATGGGAAAAATTATATTGGTACTTATTTATAATATATATTATATACTATAAAGTATGACTACTTAACACTAGATAAAAAAAAAATTGAACTTACTAAAGAAAAAAATATGACCTATAAATCATAATTCTTAGTCAAGACTCGTAGTTAAAAACTACCTGAATTTTTGCTCAAAAACCGATTTTTATATCACAATATGAATTTTAATAATCTCGTTTAAAATCTGCTATTTATAAGTACACTTGTTTTTCGTGTCAAATATATAAAAAGTAAGCTACAGGTCTAAATACTAAACTTATTTATCTTTCACGCCAAATAATATTAATTTATAGCTGTTCAATTATTGTTCATCATTGTGCAAGTAGTTGTAGTGAGAGATAAAAATATAAGCCATATATTAATATATTAGGAAAATATACAATTTATTTGCGTAAGATTATTTTAAAAACATTATTTATCAGTATTTAAATAACTAAAATAATTGACGAATAAGGTAAATTATATTAAAAATCAGTAAGTACCGGGTAAAATAAGTTACTATGAAAATCTATACAGTACATATCATACCCCACAACATTCTAATACAATGCAATAGTTTTAATTAATCAATTTTTTGATTTTTACATAGAATTATTATAATATTATAGGTACTATTATACTTGTTGTATGATTACATATTTTTCAACTCCCAATGAAAATATATTTTTGTTTATTTGAAATATAACAAATATATAATATTATATACCTTATATTTAGTATCATTATATATATATATAGATATTGTCTTTTATCAGTTACCTATATGTATGTGTATTTTTAAATACCTATATTTATAATCAAATACTTTTAAGGTTATAGACCTTATTATATCATAAAAAAAAACAATTAAAAAAATTCAATTTTTAACCTTCTAACGTCTCATCCAATAGTATTAATAATTACTTCATGAATAATTATTAAACTAATTTGGATTTAAAGAATAGATATATACCTAATTCATATTTGTATTCGTTAATCGAATATTAAAAATGTATTATTTACACTTATTTACTTCTAAAATGTATTGGTATGCATCACACAACAGCAACAAAAATATTTAATAATTGTTTATTATAATTTATATATTTTATTTTACAATACTAAAACATTTTTAAGTCTTTTCAATAATTTTAACGAATATTTACAAATTATAATTATATTTAAGAATATACACATCATATTAATGTACTTCTGCGATATTTAACGTTATTCACAGATCGTTAAAAATAATTTATTTATGATATAGTAAACAATTTTTATAGCAATTTACCTGAAGCAAAAATAGTTTATTAGGTAATTTTTTATTTTTGTTTATTACACATTCGTATTATATCATTTTCGTTATATGCCTACGTGCGTCTTATAATTTTGGTTATATATAATACATACAGTAGGATATAATATTCTTTTAGAATGTGCAATATGCTAAAACATAGTTTAACAACACTATCGGCTATTTTTATCATTGAACTATGAATAATGATAGTAGTGTTACTGTCTCCAGAACAGAGGCATCGTTATGTTGTATTTTAATTTTGAATTCTGGTAATGTTTTTAATTCCAATATATTATTATCTAAACAAGTGCGAATAAAAACCACGATAAGCTACTACGCTGCTTTATCTTTGGAGAGGTCGTGTCAGTTATCAACCATCACCTGGACTTCTAGAGTGTATCATATTTAACCAGTTATCCAACTTGCAATTTTTTTCCCTCCTTAAAACTTATAATACAATATTATTGTAAATTTACTTATTCTATAGCTAAGTTAGCTTAATATATACACTACCGTCACTGCCTATTATACAAGTTGTACAGTACTACTATTGTATCTAGTTGAAGTTATAATATTATATATCTATCTATAAAGTTATAAAAAACTATGATAGTAAAAAAAAACAATTAATAAATCAATTTTATTGCAAAAGTATTTTTCTTAATATCATTATTAGAAAAATAAGTATAAAATATAATAAGATTTATTGGCGATTATATTATATTTACAGGAATTATGTGATTATATCGTCACCAAGGTAAATTGTTATCACGTGGCTTTACAGCACGTGTGAATAATTATACTACGATTATTATTATATTGTTTTTTTGAACGTTAACGTAATATACTAATTTATTATAGGTAATATTATTAATATTTTTTAAAAGTAAAAAGTTCAATAGTATTATAAATTTATAAATAATATTAACAATAATTAATTTCTAAGTATAAAAAAAAACAATATTTTAATAAATATATGACCAATGATAATGTAGGACTGTACTACCTATCTCTATTAGTATAAGTAACAGCATTAAATCAAGGGGAAAACTTAAAAATATAGTAATTTTACGTAAAATGTGTATAAAATACATGCATGCAATAGTATAATACTAATTACTAACATACAAAAGAAACTAAAATACTGTTTTTCTATCTTTGTATAATCCTGTAAGTTAAAAATTATTGATAATTAATAAAAATAATGTTACAACTAATAATGTAATATAAATACTTAAGTACTAGATAAATTATGTATTATTTACTTATACTTTAAATATTATATATTTAACTGTAAATAATTTACATATTTAATGGTCAATTATTTTAATAAACACATATTAGGTATAATATCTAATATCTATATATGTATTTAAATTTGGATATATAATATAATTAAATAAAATAAAACCACTTAAAAAACATTGAACCATTTTAAGTTAATAATCAATGCTTGCAAATTATTAATCAATGAAAATAAAAAATAAAAAAATAAACAGTATTTCTATATACTTAATATTATATTTGTTCAATATTATGTATTTATTACAACTCACAAGTTAACTCTTTCTTTAAACTAAAATTAAAAATATAAATATTATATAATGATATTTAAATTACTAACTGACTACACAATTTACAAATTAATTTGATGCCTATGTCTATATTCATGATTTACTATTTCTATATTTGAATGTAACAATGTAACATCTATGTATTCGTGTATATTTATTTTTTAGTTTGAAACATTATATTTATCTGTTTTTAATGATCAATTAAAAATGATTATTTACGACTTGAGCAAGGAATATTTCATTAAACAAAAAGCAGTATACATATTGCAGTGTTATATTGACGACACTATATGTATATGAATGTAAATATAATGGTAATGTTATGTTTATTACACATAATTAAACATTTAGTGTCGTCATAATATTATAAATGTGTTTCTTTAAGTAAGCATTAATTGGTTTTTGACTTCACTTTGTTATATATATATATATATATATATATATATATATATGTATAATTTATAATAATTATAATATTTGAAATAAGTGAACAATCCAATTATGAATCATCTATAATATGGTTACCAAAAAATACAATATTCATAACATTAGTTTTTCTTCGACATATAAAAATCACATTTTAAAATGTTCATCAATGCTACCCAAAATAATATAAATAAAGTAATGTATATGTAAACATACGGTCTATAGTTAGGGTGAGTTACTTATACTCTGTTTAAATAAATATATAGACAGTTTGGACGAGTAATGAATAAAATAAACTGTATGTAAAATCCAATCAAAACATCATTATTGATTTGTGTTATCACATATTTTATACCAATAGGAATAACTGCTATATAATAATATTTAATAGTGGCTGTAATGTTAAAACTATAGGTATTTTATTTTATTTTATTTAACAATATTAGAAAGTGTTGAACCGTTATCGACAACTGTATATATAAAACAAAAATAAACTTATAAAATAAAATAAATTTATTTTTTAAAGTATTTTAATACTGATAGTTCCATACTTCTATATGGCTATATATCTATTGAAGTGGGGAAAAATGTTGTTAATCTAACATTTAAACGGTATACTGTTCTCGCCTAATTGCAACACGATTCTCCCGTTCCATCAAAGTTCGTCCAAACAGTATACACAAATTCACACAAATTATAAAGATTTAAGATTGATTTGAATTCAAATGAACTATACTCGCAGGGTATGGAGATTAAATGTAACCTAAGACTCCAATAAAGAACTCATTTGTATAATTATATTATTTGTATTTCGTTGAAGGCCTATTTTTCTTAAATAATTCAATATTAATACATTTTAAAACACATTTTCAAAAAATAGTCTTGAAAATATATTTTAAAAAATGTAAATATAATATATCTATAAGTTCATAATTCTAAAAAATAATTTACGATTTTATAACTGCCCTTTATTTATTTACAAAAGAAGGTCTTAATTGTCTGTTTTTCAAACCCTTTCCAATCTGTTAACATTGCTAGAGTTTCAAAAACTATCATTACAGGAATTGCTTGTTTTATCAGAAATTGTTTGAGAACCAGAAGAAAGTCTGTTGTGTTAAACATTTCTGACTGAGATGATTTATTTTAAAACTAATGATTAGCTGATTGGGATATCTTGAATTTATTTTGGACTTAATGAACTTAAATTAGATATTTTCATAAAAATATTTTGTATAAGACTAAAGTTTTAATAATGAATTACGACATTTTATAGTCAAAAACTGTATTGTATTGGTGTTGATACCTATATAATACATATTAATATTTAATAGCATCAATAAACATAATTTCTGGTTGCCACTAACAGGAATAAACCATATTGAACTACCGATAAGAAACAATGAAGACATTTTACTCAATAAATTCAAATAAAACGAAGAATATAAAAAAATTAGCATTTTACATACCTCCTTCTAAAATAATTAATACATTTTGGAATGAAATTTTAAATTGGCAAACTAGACCAATAAATAAAAAAATTGTAATTTAATATCGCAATATTATTACAACGTAATAATATACTAAATGTTTATAACGTAATAATGTGAACCTATAATCCTTAATAAAAATATTTTCTGTGTGTTAAAACAATTTTTTTTTTTGTTATATTTCATTGATTGTAAAAACGTCACGAGTCAAAAAATTTTTAAAGTCAATAATAGCACACACTAAAGTATTTTTAAATAGAAATTACGTATAATCAGTACCTATATGGTATATCTTAGTAAGTATTAATTTTTTTTTCAAGATTATATATATTATAATATTATATACAGTTTTTATCAATCACCCAAAAGTTTTAAGTAATTGATTCGTGACGTTTCTGCAATCAACGATTCCTTATGATAATTTATTATTATTCATTATTCATCATTTTTTAAGTACCTACATTTATGAATTATGTAGAATGCAGATATCTAAAAGGGGTATCTTATGCAAGTATGTGACATATTTCAAATACATTATGCAAATTTATTTATTTATTATAATATATGTACCAATAACCGCTTCAAAATTATCGTTAATTAATTTTGATTGCATATTTACATTAACTAGTATTTATAATAAACGTCAAATGATTACAATAATATTTGAAATAAATAACTTTCATAACCTACATAAATAAACATATATTACTGTATTAATTTCTTTCATTGCTATTATTAATATTTTCTTTATAATATCTTTTGCGATTCTATCTTAGGCTAATGTAGGATAATTGTACAAGTGTAAAAAGTATTTTTAGTAATTTTAATTGTATATCAACCAAAAATCAAAACGTTTACTTGTATGTACAATAGCTTTATTACCTTGTTCACAGTGTTCCCACCCACATGACTATACAATCATAAAATGAAGTTCATTACACAAAAATCGATTCATAAGTACTTACATATCCAGATAGGTATTGTATCTTATACATAATAATTTATGATTAATAACACAATACGCGCGAGATTAATGCTCATAGTTAGTGTCTTATAATGTTTATCTGATATTTATCAGCATATTTTTTATTCCATTTAAGTAAAACACAAAAATATTCTAGAAACACACCATATTCTGATCCAATCAACTCGTATATTGTGAGAATTTAAAAAATATTATCATTAAACGTCATGAGCGCCGATATCATCATTGCCGATGGCGAACAGTTCAACTTGTTGAATAGTTGAAACCCTTTATTGCAAATATAATTTTATGATGGATTACTAATATATACGTGATTCGTGAATATAGTACCGTACGATTTGCATAAACTGAAAAAACTAACAATAATTATCTTTATTTAATAATAGTATGCAAATAATTCTTAAACATAATTTTAATGGAATTTCCAAACATGGTACGTACCTATTTTTATTTTAAAATACTTAATTCATAATAATCAGAAACGATAAAAAACTTGTGTGAATAGCAACTATAAATTGTCGGTGTATTGATAATAGTTGACAGGAAATCAGCATATTATTATAAGATCCTATCTAGATCAATGCTGGCAATACTTATCATCCAAAAAATGTATGTATTCTTAGTTATTACTTATTAAGTACAGTTTCTTTTTCTTTTTTTTAGGCCATGTACGTTTGAACTTCATATAATAGTTTTATCGATTTGATAAGGACTAATATGGGTTATAGTCCAGTACAAATTATCCACAATTGTATCAAGTATAATTTAACATAGTAGTGTAGACTATTAAGATAAGACAATTTGTATTTACTTTATACTATATAATATAGGCATACCTATAGAGATATGATTTTCAATACATCGTTCATTTTATCATCTAAGTACATCATTTCTTTCTTTTAGACTTTGTAGTTAGAAAACCAGACTAATGAATTTGCAGACTATTCTTTTTAATCATATTCTTATTTTATATTTTAATGAATTACCCAATAACTAAAAATAATACATAATATTAGAAAAATATTAAGTTACTTAAAAAAACATTTTATTTTTATAAAATTTAATTTAAAATTTAATTATAATATTGTATTAATTTATCCCTAGCAGCATGAAATTGTTTTCGGATACTAAAATAGTAAAATATAACGTGCGTGCATATTTATGGATTGAATCAGAACACCATTGAAAATTGTAATCTATTTTAATTAAATTATCGATGTTAAACCTACGTACCTACTTAAATCGGAAGTGTCCAAAGGTTATGGAGGTGAGTAAAACGTTCTCGTAGACAATTATAAGTGATTCAGGTTTTTTTAAAGCCCAAAAACATTTAACACAATCGCTTTACGGCCTGGAAAACATTTTACAGGGGGACACCCATTGTTCTACAAGGTGTATCATTATTGTATATATGTTATTGGTGCGTTTACATTTTTTTCTTTCGATTACCAATTCAAATGAGACCTCATGGTGTGCTAGGGGAACCGGATAGTATTGAATTCACCTGGCTACTCGTCAGACATGGCATGATATTACATACTATACGGGTCAAGTACCTTTTAAAACTTAATTTTAAAATCGCGCTATGCACATAACACATATAAATACATTACAGTAGTAATCAAGGAAGAAATATATCCGAAGACGAACTACGCTTATAATTTAACAATGGAGAAAAATGGTCCATTTCATTTTAACATTAAAAAAGGTTTTTACCAAAAACGATTATTTAATAGGTATATAAGGCGTGATATAGCTAATTTTATCTTAATATCACGATCATTATATTATCCTTTGAATTATGAAGGTAAAATATATTAAATTGCATTGTTTTAATTAGCTCCGATTTTATTTAAATAACTATATAATAATAGCAATAGCATATAAGCTATTAAAATATAAATATTTATTTTAATTCAAAATAATAACATTAAATTATTAAAACTCTATTTATATTTTTCTAATGTTTCAAAAATATAAATAATATGCTACGGATGGTATGGATCAAAGGTGAGGTGATTCAGAAGTTTAAATATTTAAGATATTAAACACTTATGCTGTTTTCAATATATGTATTTCTTTAAATTATAAAATTTGTATTAGTTATATTGTCCATGTTCATACGATCATTTTTACAAGCTAATTTAATGATGATTTATAGATATAATATACCAATAATACATCTTTACTTCAAATTTAGTATTTATAATAAGTTTATATGTTGTTAGTATTATGATAGAGATATAAAGAAGTTCTTTATGGAATATTTAGTGAAATACCAATAGTATCCTCCTCCCTAAATTGTAAATCTATAGACTCACTTGTCTATATGAATGTAAAAAGTTAGAAAATCAACGATTTCATTCCTTTTCTTTTTACAACTTTATAATATCAGTTAAAAAAATGAAATAAATTATTTATACGAATTTACATTATATATAATATTATAATATGCCCAAAAAATATGTTTAAATTCTTGTCCGATCGATTACTTAGTAAAATAAGAAAAATAATTGTATGATACGTTTAATACACGACAACATTAGCGCGCTTTTTTCATTCAATGCTTGTAGAATGGAAATCTTTACCAAAGAAAATATTTACAGTTAAGGGAATTGAATACAGTACAGTAAAGTATAGAGTCATTTTTTAATGTAATAATCATAGGGTTAGTAATATCATAATAGTATGCATTTTGTGTAGACTGTGCTGTTGTTTTTTGTGATTTGTCATCTCGTAGGTAAATTGATAAAATAGATAGGTAATAAGTTTAGTATTTAAGATATCTAAATTAGTTTTATCTTTATTAATATATTGCAGAATAATATGTTAAATACTATAGTATAATACAATATCATAAAATAATATTGTAATAACACTAATAACTAACATTATTATATTATATTTACGCATTACATATATTAAAAATGTGAGTAGGTAGTATATAACTTGATTATAGTCTATGTTAAAATTAATTAAAAATATTTATAATCATTCTTTAATTACATGTTTTGATTGAGTTAATATCAATCATTAGGTAATTCTGGGCGACTGAGCAATTAAATAATTTTTATAGACAATAAAAATACTTGCAACAATTGTATATAACTTCGTTAATGATTTTTGAATTAGAATAATAAACGGGACAATCTATAATTACAAGTTTGATACAACTAAACAAAAAGTATAGCCATTTTTTAATAAATAAAATTCTTAAGTAGGTATTGACATGAGAGATAAATTAATTATAATTAGTAAATTTGTAGACAATTTTTATGAATTGTGACCATAAGTTTTCTTTCAAAATTATATTACGTCAGTACAGATATGTTTTATTGTAGGCGCCAATATAATCTATGTGAAGAGTTTTTAGTTGTCTGTAGATTAGATAATATTTAATTTGTTTTGAATACACACATTTTAAATCACGATGTTCCTAGATATAAAATACACGCATATTGTTTACATGCGCTTAAGTTAAAAAAAAACAACTTTATAAGACATTACCCATACGTTTAAACATTGTAATATGATAATATGTATATTACTAAATAAATAGGTGCCTACCTTAACATATAATAACAGTAGGTACCTATCTATAGCTTATAGTTGCTTAAAGACCCTAAACGTATAACTTCCTTATTTTCTATAAAATGGTTAATACCTAACTGTGTCACAATTTATTAGGTGCACCGACATACCATCTTTGGTATACTAAATACCAAAAGTCCAAAGTATATTATGTACCAATAAATAATATTAACTACCTACAAATGCAGAATTATATTTTAAATGATTAAATAAAGGATTAATTTTATAGTGTGTCAATTCAGTATAAGATACAGATTGTTTAAATGGAACCGGTATTTTATTAGAGCAACTGTTATTAGATGATATCTATATATCTACAGTATATTATATACAATATTAATATTTAAGTATGCACATAATTTAAATTATATTCATATTAAATATATACATTTTATTACTTTTATTTTGTTTAACCTACTATAAAACATAATATTCAAATACAGTTGATGATATGTATTGTAGCTTTAAAAAAAGTGACTAATGCATAATTAAATCGGTCTAATGATAAGTGATGATAAATAATATATTAAATAACTTTTAAATTATTTATTATCTTTTAAATTTTTTATTATTATTTAAGCGATGGTGTAAAGGAATAGTTATACACTTAATGTTTATTGTAGGTACACTAATAATTATTACCTATTAATCGTTTTAGATCCCAAATAAATTAATAGAAGTATTTTATGTAAATAAATGTATGGTTTTACAATAATTACAATATTTTTCTTAACTATCATTATTATTTATACTCATAGAAGGAAAAAACTCTGAAAACTGTGATCGTAATATATGTATTATGTATGTAAAGTACTTATAATATACTAATATTGATAATTGAGTCTAGTATTAATTGGTACTTTAGGAGGCAATTTTATGATTTTTTTTTTTGAATTGTTCTCTATAAGTGCAAAGAATTACCGGCAATCGTACCATATTGGTTGAAGAAAACTACCAGCGTTCCGATTAATTTTTCAATTTACATTGATTTTATGGTTTTTTTATTTATTTATTATTAAAATGTAAAGTAATACCTCATTATTTATAACTACATATTTTATATTTTTATATTTTTAAATAATTATCTACTCAAACGAAAGTTAGACAAATACAATTGTTGAAACCTTAATATATTATATACGAAAGAGAAATTAATAACAGCAGGTGTAAAGGTTGCTTGTTTAGGAATACTCATCTTGCTTCACTGATCGTAGGGAGTCGTGAAATAGTATTATTACCTATAATATGGCTATTTCGCATTATATAATCATACATTTAAATTAACAACAATCGATCAATAAAACTATCAATTTTAAAACGATTTTTAACGGAACTTTACTTGTTATTTTTTATGATATACATATTTTACGCGCGACCTGTTTTTTTCACAAAATATACACAGCTTGTGCACGACCCAGACTACATCACCAGATTTGGGTCACGAGCCTATACCGAGGCCCATGTAAAATATTCCCAGGGGTTGTGCTTCGGTTAGTAGGTCACGGTCGCTACATAGGTCTATAGAAATGCGCAAGTGTCGTGCGGCTGTGCGGGGATGGTACGAAATAATACACGTATCCCACTGAATCACAGAGTGGTTCTGTTAGCATTTTATGTAAACATTAATTTGTTTTGTTATATTATTAATATGTCATGAAAAAGTTACAAACAGCTCTCACATTCAATATAAAAATTGTATTCGTTATAAAAACAGTATTTAAACAATAAATGTTTAACAGTTTTCAACATAGAGTTTAGTCCCGGATTTCTAATTATATTTGTAAAAATTAAAACCAAAATACATATTATATTTTAAGTTATAATATATAGCATTTTTCAGCTAATTTAAAAGTGGTATATTTTTTTTGATAATTCTTTTACTATTCAATAAATCACACAAATTATAAATGTGCAGGTAGTCACTCATTAATTTAATAGTTATAATATTATGCATAAATAATGAAATATTTATATGTTTAATTAAAAATAAATATTATAGGTAGTAAATATCTAAAATAAAAACTGATATCTAAAATAACAATTGCAATAGCATTTTAAAATAGTATAAGTATAGAAATCGATAACGACAATTAACGATAATATGAACCTTGACTTGTTTAGCTTTTTTTTATTTCCGTAATCGGGGGTTGTTTTTCACTGCCTATAGACCCGGGCCAAGGACATCGCTAGTGTGCACCCTAGCCATAAATCTTAATTTTAAAACATTAAAACTTTAGGAAATCAAAAATAGATATAATAATACATTATATATAATAACCGTATACAATTTAAAAAACAAGGAACTCGTTTCTGCTATGTATCATAAATCTTGTCGAATATAGATACTTTATTATTTTGAATAGGTCACAAGAGTAATAAATATGGTTAAATTTAAATTATGCACACAAAAAACGATTTCAAATAAATGTGATGGATGGATCAAAATATATTTCTAAGGATAGTTTGTTATATTAATTATACTAGTAATTTTCTTAGTTTAGTTTATAGGGTGTACTAATTTTCACCAAAAATATCACACAAAACAATGATAGTATAAGTCAATACATACCTGCAATAGAATGACTAGGCTTGTATTATGAATAGCTTAAATTGTATTTAAATATTTTAAAAATTGCATGGTGTATATATAGTATATTAAATAATAGTATACAGAATAATTTTAGAATGCTTTGTAGCCTCCATGATTAATATTTTTTGAATAACAATATAATAACTAAAACTTAAAAGATTTTGAGGAAATTTGTCAACTTTAGTTTAAATATCTTATTGTATTAAATTGTAAGCTTCAATTAATAATTATAAAAATTAGTTATGTGTGCTGGTTTGGCCGAGAAACAATGACTTATTTTCTGAATTACGAAAAAAAAAATGATTTTGTCGATAACTAGAATTGCATAAAAATTACTATCTCCCCCCCCCCCCCACCATTAAGATATTTTGATATAAATAATTGTGATGACAGACACAAAAAGAATTTCTTGCTGCGCTCATATTCTAGAATAGTATGCATTATTATTTATTACAATATTATTATTTATTAGCTTATTAATTATTATTTGCGTGAGTAAAAATATAAGGTAATGATCATAAGAATAGACAATAGCATACGATAAAAATAGAAAAGTATAAAATAAAATAATAAATAGCATATGTGTATGAGTTATTATATATACATAAGTGCATATAACTGTAAAAATGTTAATTAATATAAATGTTATGTTTAAAATAACTTACTCCGTAAATTTGCCAACTTCTAAAAAAATTACATTTAACGAATTTCATGGTCAAATGGTTTAAAGTGAATTACTTATTTATTTTAATTATTTGCCTAATGCCTAGTAATAAAACAAATCTTAGTTCTACACAAATGATATTATTGTGTTGATACGTATTTTTTTAAATATCTATGATTGGGTATAAATATAATTCAATATAGATGTTTACAAATGCATATATTATCATTATTATTATATATAGGTACTCTATATATAAAACATTTATTTAATTTATTCGCTCATAAAATGTTAATTTATATTCATAAATAAAGATATAATTCACTATTTGGTAGAATGTAAGACTATACTTGTATTAATCTATAAAAGACGATAAAATGGTTTCGTTTATATTGTTACAAAAAAATTAGTAATTTGTAGATAATCTAACATTAACTTTAAAATGTTTGTATTTTAAAAATCGTATTTATTATAGTCTACTTGTACAATTGTATCAAAATATTTTTATAGATATTTTTAATTTATTAAATATTTCTTGTTGGGTATACTCAATAGATGATATATATTAATTATTAATTTTGTAATTTGAATTCAAAAATTAGTATTTTTAAAACAAAAATAGAAGGAACAACAGCTAATAATTATTTGTACATTGTAAATGGATAAATCAATGATACCTACCGGTTATCATACAGTCCAAATCCAATATTAACAAACGCATGATTATTTATTAGAAGCCAGTAGGTACCTACCAATATAATATAATAGTTCATGTGTCTAAAATTTCTCAATTTTCATTCTGCCGTTTAATAATTAAATTTAAATTTTTGTTTATACCTAATTTACAAATAATTTAATTTAATACATTTATCCATTTAAAAATAAAATATATTTACATTTTTAATATTCCCAACTAAATTATATATTGTACTTAAATATCACATTTTAGTATGTAATAGGTACCTTATAAACTTACAGTTTTGAATTAATTTCTTATACAAGATTATTATGTGTATATTAAACTTTAACATGAAATAAATTGTCTTTTAACAAAATAAATTATTTAAACTTATATAATATATGTAGGTACGGTGTACAGTGTGCCGTTTGCCTTCAAAATTCTTTTTCGTGTACAATGACTTGAATTCAAATGTAGTATAAATAATAATACTACTTACTCCTTGTATGACCGAGGTACACTCGACAAGCTACTATGCAGCAAAGCAATTATCTATTCCACCCCTTTTTTATATTAACTTATCCAAAAAGTAGCTCAACTATACAAATGTTAACTAAAACAAGTGCTGCTTTTGTTTTCCTAATAATAATAATATGTTACTATTAATAACAAATTTGGTATTCTATCTATCTATCTCTACACTCTTCTAAAGGTTATTGCATTATGACTCTTCGATTAGTTTTCTGGCCATACTATTTGTAATTCTTCACATAGCAATTAAATTGGCAATAGTTCAGTTAATTACTTGGCTATAACAGAAAGTAGTCATATATCTACTGGGGTCAAGACAATTTAAGAAAATTATAATATTTTTTGTTTATTTAGTTAATTAAATTTAAATTTTAAATATATCAACGTAATTATGAATCAAGAAATAATTACGTTTTTTTGTGTTATTTATATAAATCAGTATATATTCCATGTGACTTTATACTTATATTCTAGTATAGGTATATCTACTATCATATACCAATCAACAATATATAATTTGTATTAATTTAATTTGTTATAAAAATGCTAAACTTAAAACTAATTACTGAAATATATTTATTTCAGTTAGTAAATTATAATGGAAATATTTTATTTATTGAATTACCATAGTAAAAAAAAATACAAACTGTATATCTGTAAGCTGTAACGTCATAGACAAGCTTGCTTAAATATATTATTGTGTATTTGTGCTTAGACGTTTAGTATTGCAATTGATTATTATATTTATAATTAATGGTATTACTTACGAAACAGTAAATGTATAGCCATTATAGATAAGAGGTAACTCAATCCTCTTGAAATTAGAAACCAATGAAAACTAATTGAAACCAATTTTAAGTTGTTATAGTTTTAACATTAAAATTAAATTTAAAGATGATCATAACTCACTTAAAAATTTAAATACCATACAACATAAAAAATTGTTTACTCTATTATTAAGACTAATAACATGAAATTCATTTTGTTGAAAGCAAATTTACCATGCTGTACCTATTCTTTTATACTGGAGGTTTCTCTAAAAAACATTTACTAGAAGTTTACGTTTGTAAACACTATGAATTATAGTCTATATACGTATATAGTTTTATACGTGTATACTATCTATAGATAATCTAATTTTATTATTTTAGTGTTAATATTGCTAATATTTTCAATACTAAAGATTAGTACCATAGTACAGTTATTTTTTAAACCACAATGCTTAATTTTAAGAAATATATATTTATAAATTACTGTACTTATACATTCACAGAATTTTTCTTTTTATCATTATCGTTGTATCAAAAGTATGTGAATTTAAAGATGGTTTCAATAATTTGGTAACTAAACAAGTTACCTTTGTTATAAAATTTAGTACTTTTGAAGTATTATTTACGTCGTCGCTTATACAAATATATTATTTTTTTAATGTCAGACAATATTTATAATATTAGGTCAATTGTAAATCAATGATTTTATAAACAATTCTGGTAAGCCGAAGTCTTAACTTTTTATACATATTTTTTTTCAAAAAATAGTTTGTTTTAATTAGATGGATACTTATAATTTAAAATTGAAATAAACACTGTAGAATGTCATAGTTACTATATATATATTAGTATGTTACATAACAATAACACAAATTCAAATATAGTTTTTTCGCATATCAAACTCAATGTAGTCAGGCAATTAAAGAATTCAATCTTCATCGAGTTACGGTTGAATGTAAATATAGTTTTTGTAATCTACCGATCACAAAAGATATATTTATAGAAGTTATTGTTAGGTTCAAAAACAGTAACTATGCATAAAATGTACAGAAAGGCCGATTTAAATATATATATATATATATAATCTTTTATATGTAGAGAGTCTTTTTAACTCGGTCAAATGCGCCCTCTTGGTCCATTTATAGGAAGTCTCATCAATATGCAATAGCAATATACACATTTATAATAAAGTGGCTCAAGCCCAAAAGTATGCAATAGACAAAAAATATTATAATAAGAAAGAGATAGGTACCTCTATTTGAAATCTGAACACGACAAAAAGAAACCGTGTATATTTCAGTAGAATCAATAAAGAGTAAAAGTTAAGTGCGTATCTACGAGTATAATATTAAAAACCTTCTACTGCAAAAGTAAAACTTTAATTTGCAATTTAGCGAACTCCAGGAAATATAATAATTATACCTATATTATGTACTGCAAAGTTATCATTTTATAAAATTGATAATAGTAATTATATACGGGAACTGGAGATAGTTTAAGTAAATTTGATCGGTTGTCGGTTTCTCAGTAATTTTATGTATAGAAACTGATTGAATATTTCTATTACTTAAAAAATATATTTTAAGAAATTGTTACAGACAATCGTAAACTTAATATAATTTTAAAATGTTGTCTATAAGTTTATGTTTGTATTTAAATTATATTTTTTTCGGCATTTCGATACAAAATACCACAATGTGAACTTATTCCTTTCCACTTACTTAAATTGCTGTAACTATTTAGGTAATTGATTCAATATTATCAAATATGATTTTATAGACCGGCGGTAATACTATATAACTACTATTAGTAATAATTAATAGCTGTAGTTATATAGTACCAAAATAAAATGAAAAGCCATATTTTTTTTTTAATTCATTAGTCGGTATATTTACAATTAGTATAATTATTCAACTGATGAAAATAAACATGACGTATTATATATTATAAAATTATACGTATTAGAGTACTTGCTTACTTATTTAAATAGTGCGCGTTTAAGAAATTATAACTATATTATATTTGATTGGGTATATACTATAGGTGCCATTGCAACTGTTTGTTAAATAAACAATTATATTTCATGATAATAAGTAGGAATTACTAATTATAAACTAGTATATACTCGTAGATTATAGGCCTAAGTTTAACACTTACGTGATTTAATATAATATTAAATACAACTTTATAAAACCGACTTGGTCCTTAATATTTAAATCGATACTCAGTACTCAATGACCAACTCCCCCTTTTGTAATTATAACCAATTTAAATCTGTAATAAAAAAGTAAACATTTTTAACTTTTCATTGAATATGTATATATATAAAACATATATATATATAAATATTATATTATACTAGTCATTACTCGTTAATATATTATAATATTGTATTCATTAAATCATATAACAATTTCCAAGAAACAGCTAGTGGCGTCGTACATATTGCACTATCATCTGCTACACCGCTACGGCATCAGCGAGTACCGACGCCACCAACTGATATAAATATATAAAACCAATAACTGTCATTAAATGAAGTTAACCGTATATTGCACATATATTTATAAAACTGTATGTGTTTTTATTTTATTTTCGTCTGCACATTGCACTTAGTATAAAATGAAAATAAAAGCTCTCTGTACAGGCCACGCAATTACCACTGTAAAGGTTTTTAGCTTATTATCTAAACAAAATGTATTATCGTTATTATATAAATATTTTATAATACCTATTGTATAATATATTATTATATTTATATAGATATATGTATATCGTATTATACTTATACACTATACCTGTTGCATGTACTATTAAAATTATTACGTGATCATATAATTATGATTTCAATCAATATATAGAATATAGATACCTAAACATATTCACGCATTAATATATAATGATTTTACAAATATGATAAATGACAAGTCATTAACATAACTACAAAAATTGTAAATTAGCTAAAAACGTCGTAACCATTAAGTTGAAATTTTAAATCACACAGTTCAAAATTGTAAAGTTACTTGCATTACATATAATTTACATATTATATAAAGTTGTATATATATATATAAATATTAAATATTATATACAATATATCTATGTATTTTATAATTATAGGCTCTAGCTGTGCCGATCGATCGCAAACAGTGCTCTGTGCAATGTTCCTTCCTCTTCTCTATCAATTTACAATTTATATACGTCATCACACTATAAGAAAAATATTATATTAACTGCTTTTATATTATACCGTGTAAAATAGCAATAAATAGTTTGGCGCACTACAATCAAAGTAATAATTAGTATAATATAATATTATGTGTACCATAATATAGGTATAATATTATTAACATAGTTATTATCAACATTGTCAAGGTAAATAGTGTTTACTGGAGAATTGGCAGCCTGGTCACAGCGAGAGAACTGCTGTGCGGTGGTGGCGAGTTCACCGCTAGGGAGTGTGCGTGAAACGTTCTATATAGGGGTGAGTCAAAAAGTGTTGCGGTAATATAGCGACCTTGACCGAGTGTTATGTGTGTTTGTGTGTGTGTGTGTATACGAAGCAAAGACGGTTGCAAACTTTATGGCGGAATAGACAAAAACTGTTCAAAAAGGTTGGTAAGGGGCTATACCCAGCGAGGGTGACGAAGTACATGGTAGGTTATATATATATTATATACTGGTGTACGGTTGTTCAGTGGCAAAGTCGATATTCTTACCCTAACAATAATATTATTATTATTGCCGTAATGCGTACACCATAATATAATATACTGAAATACAGGGTGTAATAGAAGTAACTGACATAAAATGTAACTTTAACCTACTATGTAAAACTTTTATTATTACTAATTAAAAAAAAAAATTAATGTAGATATTAGGTGTATGATAATATTTAGTTACATATTAAAATAAAAAATAATAATAATACTGATTAGAATAAAAATTATTACATGGTTACTTAATCATACATATGTCAATTATATTTCTGTTATACATCCACATACGGAGTGTTTCAAAAATCCTATCCAAGACTAATGGCATAATCGATAACAATATTTGTATCTACTTATATACAATATACTATAAGTAATGGATTTAATGTATTTATTGTGTAAATACACCAATCACTCATTTTGGTGTAGCCTGGCGTAGGTGTAATAGATGTTTAGGTATCTAAAAAATATTATTATTAATATTTGGTATATACGCTTTTGAAACAAAATTGGAAATACTTATTAAGACTTCTCTTTTTGTCTACGATTCAAAAACAAAAATGCTATCTTATTACTGCAGATTCACCGTTATAACATTCAAATTATGTAATATTACATAAAGCGACAACTATATTATATTATGCGTTATATAATATACCCTACATCGAGTTGTATTTCTCGATCAGTTAATCGTAAATATAACATAGGTGCATAATATTATGGATTGTAACACTATTATGATAAACTATATATTTAGGTATACGAAAATATTGCTTTCCTGGCCCGTTTACGAGCTGATATTAAAACTAATCAATACGAAAAGGTGTACCTACACATATAATACGCACAGCGGTGACCCAGTAAAAACGAGCCGCTGATGCAGCAGCAGCAGCCACCGCCACGATTTCTTTGTTGTTTAGTTCGCGGGTTCGGGTGTGGGG
Organism: Rhopalosiphum nymphaeae; assembly: GCA_036289425.1. Classification (NCBI taxonomy): domain Eukaryota; kingdom Metazoa; phylum Arthropoda; class Insecta; order Hemiptera; family Aphididae; genus Rhopalosiphum; species Rhopalosiphum nymphaeae. The sequence goes on along the minus strand of JAZAQC010000021.1, from coordinate 4,020,729 downwards.
TGAGTTACGTGCGCAGACCAACCGAACAGTGATGGTCGTATATATGTTATGTATATGTACATTGAATATAGACGAGGATGGTGTAAACGTAAAGGGTAAATCCCGCACGACGAAGGCGGTATATATAATGTATATCGGTGTATATGTATATAAGATGGTATACACGGTTCCGACCGAAATGTGTGTTCGTCGCCGAATCACAAAAATAAATTTAAATAAAAGGTTTTCGCATTTCGGCAACTGTATAATAATATATTATTTATATTATTCGCGAGCGCCTGTGCAAGAGAACAGACGGTGTTAGGAGGGTGGTATGAGGCCGTCGTTAGCTCACTACTAATCCTATATCTGTAGCGGCATCGGAAGCCAAAAAACGTCACGGTTTGTTATAGTTATAATATAATATACGACAACTTACTGTTGTTGTCGATCGTGTGGGTTTTTCTTATACTATAATCAAAAATGCGCAATATAATATGATAATAAATGGTTATCATAGCGATTTAAGTACCGTAAAATATGACGTACACACACTCACGGTGAATAGCAGGAAGTACAGTAAAACCATTTTGAAAAAAAAAAATGTCTCATGAAAATATTATATGCATATAACTGTATAAGTAATGCTAATGTTACACGAAAATATAGTTTACTGTCTAAATAAGGGGGTGACAAAGAGGAACTAGTTACTCTATAGTAATATATTATGTTTTATGGAAACGAACGATTATCGAAAAGGCGCTATAAAAAATATAAAATATAGGGTATAAAAAGAAAATATCGAGAGCGTGCCCGCATAAATCGTATACCTAGTAAGGTTACCAACATATTAATCATAAGCAGATTTAGCAACAAGTTGCCTAAAACACAACATTTTTGGAAAAATTAATAAATTAAGTGATTATGGCAGTACAATAAATGCCTACTATTGATAAATATTGTTTTTTTATTGCACTCTTTAGAGTATGTCAACAGAATATTGAAATTAATTGGTAATCGGTAAATATTTTTTGTGTACATACATTATATGTACAATTAACAATCATAGGTCTAAGCAAGTCAACCTCTTCTATTAATAATAAATAAGTATATATCATTAGGATTTTTCATTATTTAAATTTATTTTTCTAGTAAAAAAAAATTTGAAAATTTTATTGTTAATTTGTTAATAATTGTCAAGTATTCAAGCATCGTTTTTCGTGTATACCTACGTGTGATATAACTCGCAATATTATTATACCAATAAAGCATTAAAACGGTTACCAGACCATTATTCATATTATATATTTATTTACAATATTATGTATTTTACTTATAGAAACTACTACTGTATAGAAATATGTTATTAGTGGATGAAAAAATAATTTGATTATGGTGACAATTATGTAAACCTATCTCAGCGCGAAACTTAATATTATAATAACACGACATAGTGTAATAACTGTATATTATATTAATATTATTTATTCTTGGATTGGACTCAGAGTGTATATTTTATAAACAATCGATGTGTTGGCGTATAAACACTATTATAGTATTATGTATCACCAAATTGTTCGAGCATTTGTAGTGTATCGTAACATCATGTATTCAATAATTTTGAATAATGCATTTGAACACGTCACTGTAATAATTACAGTGAATTGAGTAAAATATGTAAATGTATAATGAATAGGCAGATTGAATAGGTAAAAAATGTCGAATATTTTCCGATAACGAAGTGAGTACATTAGAACATTATTATGGGTATGTTAAATTTATTTACTGATATGTCATTGAATACGAAAAACAATTTTGAACGGAGACGGTTTGTTAGCCTATATAACAAACTATATTTCATGATATGTTATATACCTTTATTAATATACATCTATTAAAGTCGTTTATTTTACTTTTAATATTACGATAAGTAGATTAATTTTTTCCTAAAATATTTCATTTATTATAAACTATTAGTATTAATATAATTAATATATACTTTTATCATGTTATATTCACTTGTATAACTCAAAATGCAATACTATATGTTTCTGTTAATATTGTAAAACAGCAAAAATAGATATAAATACCTATATAATATCTAAGAACAAATAAAATATATCATTACGTATTGATGGTAAAATGTATAATAATATAACATGGAGGTACATAAAAGTTTTAAATTCTCACAAATAATGTTTTTAAATTATAACAAAATAATTAACATCGTTATTTATTGTTTAAATAAATAATTTCATGTAAATTTGAACTTAAAATTTCTATAAAAAATAATTTTATTATTCTTATATACTTCTAAATTTCTTAGATTGTAAGGTTTCAGTATGAACTATTTATGAGGAATTTTATACTTTATCTTCAAAACTTAAATATAAATAAAAACTTTTAATGAACTTTTAAGTTCTAAATACAATATAATTTGTTTATTTTTGAGATTTTAACGAATTTTATAAAAAAAAGTTTAAAGTTTAAACTACTATAAAAAAACATTGTGACTATAGATTTTTTATATTTTGCAATTGAGACATTAATGACTAATAAGAAGTTTTAAATTAATAAATTGAAAATATTTAAAATTTAAGTAAGCAAATGAGTAGTAGACCAACATTTTTTGGGGTATCCTAACTCGTATCTCACAACTCCAGACTCCTCTCATCAAAGCTTTAAATACTTAAACTCATAAACTATTCATCCGAATTTCAATTTTTATGTATCGAAATACTTCAAAAAATATTATGTTTAAAAATATGTAATAACAATGTGTGTTGTAATTCAAAAAGTAAAAATTATATTATTTTTTTTATAAATGTTGTTTTATTTCGAATGGAAATTATGTAAAAAAAAATTGTTCTTAAACATTAATATATTTCGAAATAATGAGTATTATTTGACAAAAGAATCTCATAATACATAACAGATAATCGTGATTCATGATTTATTTTTTCAATTTTCAAACACATTCATAATTTTAATCAATCGAAACCGATCAATGTAACGCAACATTTTGGTTTTATAATTTTACATTGCTATTCGCCACTATTAATTATAAATTAATAAAATCATTTTATGTATTATAGCCTATAGGTTCTTATAGTTCTTATATAATATAATATATTTACATATATATTATATTATATAATGATTTAAAAACATTAAAAGTACTGGCACAATTCTTTTATAACCGTTTAAAATTCAAATTTTCATAAAATTGGAAATTCAAAAATAAAATGAAAATTTTAATTATTTTGATGTAATTATAGAAATATTAGGTATAGGAACTTTACTCTATTCCGTTCATAACTATTTTTGTTACACAATGAAATTTACAAAATATTAAAATTAATTTTTAGCTATTTATATACCATAAACCATAAACGGCATAAACCAATTCACACCGTTATTCTATGTAGTACGTCGACTTATATATTAATAAATAATAACAATAATGTATTAAATTATATACACTATTATAACATAAGTACTAACATTTAAAATACAATTAAAAACGTAATAGGGTCCCCGATGTTTTTGGAAAAATTATTTCAATCTACTGACTATCATCATTACCTTTATAAATATTAAATTTAATTAATTATAATACCTAATTATATAAAATATTTATTTTTTATAAATTATAATGTCCTCATAAATAGAAGTTGATATCGTCTCCAGATAGAATTATTTTTTGCATAAAATGATATATCGTTGAATTCAAATTATCATATTTAATATTTTTATTACAGAGACTTGCACAATTACCAGGTATACTCGAATCATAAAGCAGAACTAGTTCTTCAATAATTTTGTGATTTAACATTTCAATAAATAAATTATAAAAATTCGTATTTCTGTATATACCTACTTACATGTTTAATGTATATTGCACGAGGATACTATACGAAAAACATGTTTTTAATGATATTTCAAAATATCAGTTGTGTAACTATAATAAATTACTTATTATACTAACAATTAAAGCGAATAGCAATTATATTATTATTATTCATAAAATCATAACTAACGCTCTGCGTATTTTTAACTGTTTAAGTACATTTTCCTTTACACCAATGGGTATAATTATATATTTCCACCAAATTACATATTGATTATTGACCAAGTCCAAGTTTTCAACAAAACAATTTATATACTATTAATAGCTATTTAATTTTTAAGTACAGATAGTTAATTTAAAGAATATTAGTATACGTATAATACATTATAGTAAAATAATTGTTATAGGTATTATAAAAATAATAAAAATTGAATTTAAAAATCCAAGAAAGTTTATTTACTGCATATCGAGTAATGGTTGGCTAAATTAGAATTCTATGATAATAAATAAATAATTTAAAAATAAAAATTAATTGAATACGAAAAACGATTTTGAATAAAGACATGTTTTTTTGCCTATATTTTATAACATTACTATTTTGAATGCTGTCTGATATTATCAATATTGCAGTAGGTTAAATTAATTTTTGTTGAAAATGAATTGCATAAATTATATAGTAATTACTAACATGATTTTAATATTACTAACTGTTAATTGTTATTAATCTATAAATCAATACTCACTACTAACTAAGCGTAGAACAGTTTGAATAAATTTGTCATAAAAATACCTTATAAAATGTATCTAAATATTTTATAAATGTCGTTGTACACAGTATTTAGTATACAATAATAATTATAATAATATTCGTAGTCCATACAAATATTATTAAATGTTTATTTAAAAGAAAATGGTTTACATATCAAATTTTAGATTCTAGACGTGAAGAATGTATTGATTTTACTATAATGTATGTTTTTTTTTATTTTTTATTTTTTTGTGTCTATCATCACGTTTTGGAGTAGAAATAATGCTTTGATTTTTGACTTCGGCCCTTCTTTGAAAAGAAAAATTCATCTAGTTGATACTTTGGGGTACAGTAGTTTTCAAAAGCGTTAGAAAAAAACCCTAAAAAAGTAACGAAAAAATGGGAATTCTTACGCATAACCAGTGTTCGACAAAATCGGTTTTATTTTGCTGTAACTCAAAAACAAATCATTGTAAATACTTAAAATTTTCACCAAATGTTTATATTGCCGTTATCTATTTACGATTCAATTTTCAAAATATTTTGACTTCTTTTTAAGCTATTTATAGACAGTTGAAATTTTCGATTTTTCTATATTTTTTTTTTCTTTTGAAATGCCTATAAAAAAATTTGGCTAACCAAAAAATCTTTAAAATTTAATACAAGATTTATTATAATTTATAAATTATACTTATCGAAGTAAAAAAAATTCAAAAATCGTTAGTCACAATTTTTGTTTATAAGCATATGAACTTTAGTTCAAATGTTTGCGAAATATGTCAAAATCGCGAAAATTTGCATGGAATCTTGAAGGTGAAAATTCATAACATTTTTGTGATTTATACCTAAGGTTGAAAAACCCAATACTAGGTTCTTCATAACTTTTTCTTTAAATAACTGTAAAAAAAATTCAAGAATCAATATAAAAAAAAATTTATGAGCGAATGAAATTTAATTTTTTACGAATTCACGTAAAATAACGATATATTACAATTTAAATATAGGTAGTAATATAATATATCCTAGACTGGTAAATCATCTCAGTTCAGATTCGTTTTTCATATACAATGATACTTATCATTGCATTCAAATTTAACATATCCATTATAGTGACCTACTCTCAGGGCCGTCCTTAGAATTTGCGAGGTCCAGTGCAAAAATACTTTTAACACCTTTTTGTTGAACCTGCATCGTTATTTTGATAATTACTAATAATATAAAACATACAATTTAAATGCTATGAAAATTAAACTAATTTTACTACTTTTTTCAAACGCGAGACCCTAAATTTAAGCAAAATGCGCGAAGCCCAGGGTATGGGCACTGCTCGCCTTCCCCCCCCCCTCCTTAGGACAGCCCTGCCTACTCACCATCACTACTATACAGCTGAGTAATACCAACTTGCCCACCCTTTTGTTGAAATCTGAACTTTAAAATTTAAACAATTATAAAAAAGTATAAGTAAATATTATAGGCTATAGGTATATAGTATAATAATATCAAATTAAGCTTATATTTTTATAAGGATATTATATTATATATTTATATAACTGTTAGTAATTTATTTTTCCTACTACGCCTAATAATCTTCCTATTGTACCATAAATTAAACTATTTTCTGTCAAAAACAAATCGTATCTATTATTTACCTAATAATTATTATAATATAATTTCATATTTTCATATATTACTAGCTTATTCTTATAAGTCATAGGTAACTCATAAGTTAATACTTACGTGGTACTTTAGAACTATGCAAATAGGTATAGGCGTTTAGGTTCATGATAAAAATACATTAAAATTAATCCAAACTAATTTAAATCAAAGCGTTTTCTCTTCTATAAAAAATATATAAAAAATAAAATTACGTTGTAAAACCAATATATTCAACGACTCGCTTAGAATCTGAAATGAGTACTCCTAATGTATACTATTTTTAGATATTATACATTATTTTAAATAAACTTACTGTACAAAAACTGTAAATATTATATTATTGAAATTATTTTGATGGAAACGGATACCTACCAAACATCATTTATTCGCTATTTTGTACTTTTTAAGCACGTTTACCTCATTTCCTGCAATTTTTGAATTTATTCAAGATAAAATACAATTATTTGTTAATCACAGATGAAAAATCAGGTCGTGTTTTTAGATACTATATAGGTATATTATGTAATTGTATAGATTAATACAACATTTATAAATGTATTATATGTTATATGTATCCAATATCTGCAGAAAGAACTATTTACTATTGACTATCAATCTTTTTATTACCTGCAATTACCGGAATCAGCAATAAAGGTAATTCCAGATAGAGTTTATATTTTTCCGTATATTATACACTTCCAAGTGTGTCTCTTTTAGTCTGTTAAAAGACTGACTAGTATTTCTGCGACAGGTTGTGACATCATAAATGTAGATGAATTTACCTATAAACAATGTACATAACAGTTATATAAAAATAACTTAACAACTTAGACAAGGGTACAATTGGCAATAAACTAGGAAAGTACCTAATAAATATAAAAAATTAGAAACAATTAATATATTTTTTTTTAATAAAAGTAGGTTTTCAAATATTCAGTTTATTTAAAACTAAAAAATACCTAGAAGAAGATCTAGGAAAAGATGGATTGACGTAGTAAAAGATCTAAAAACTCTAGAAGTTGAGGTTGGAGAGACAGGTAGTGAAGTGTAATTATGACATCAAAAACTCTTAGAATATAAGAAAAAAAGGAAGTATCTAATAAATATTATACTATAATTTTATAATACCTCGATAATATGGTATGAATAATTTATATTAACTATTTTGTGCAGCCCGTATGGACTCATAATATTCTATATTTCTATTCAATACCTATGTTTTGCTTGCTTTACACAAACCAACAAAAGTGTTGTACATTTAGTTGCCTATATCTAAAACACTGATTAATCAAAATTATTTTACAATTGAAAATATAATATCACAATATATGGGATACTGGAAAAATTGACTCGCCAGATAAATAACCTAAACCGATGTATCCAACGAAAAAAAAATTATGTAAAAAGTGTGTTCATTTTAGATAATGGTATTATATTCATGAATATAAGAATTTTTTTATATTATGACATTAGGATTAGGTAGGTTTATTAAAAGAGTCAAGAGATAGGTAATTTTTATACGATATTTATAAAATAAACGACAAAATTAAATTTATATTATAAAAGTAAATTACATTTATTTAATTGCGTGAAAATAAAATGTTCATAGGATTCCAACAGGTAACAATAGCTATTGTTGTGAATATAATGTATGAATTTATAACAAATAATAACCCCTCGAAAGATATTATAACATATAAATTATAACCAGAGGTATAGGTATGGTCGGAAAACAATAAATACCTATAATAGTCAACTACAGGCTACAATGTCACAACTCACAAACTTACAAACGCAATTATTTAGGAACTCAATATTTTTTTCAACTCATGTATAAAAACAGTGCATGAAATAATTATTAAATTTAGTAAAATACATTTAGAATATTACGAGAAATTTTTAAAACCTTCATAATCCACCACAGTGGCGTCCAAGATATATTTTTTAGATGTAACAAGAAATAATTTTACCCACCCACAAACTCAAAATTATATTATTTTATACATTTTCTCATATTTTAATTGATATTAGTAAATATTAAGGTACCAACCAATATAATCTATGTTTTGTCAAAATAAGGTATATTAGTTTTTAAAGAAATATTATACATTACCCAGTACTCACCCACCCCTTATTTTCAAGTGTTAGGGTTGGGCGCCACTGATCCACTAAATTTAAAATTACAAAATTATCACAAATGTGAAGTTCGATAAAGTCATAATATAAACCTCTTAGTAAGGAAGGTATATTTTGGTATATATTATAATACCAAACGTCTATGCCTTTCCTATAGATTCAATATTTTCGACCACCACCATTGCAAAAATAAGTATTATTATTTTCAAATTAAAGTATAAATATAGTATATTAATAGTTGAAATGGTTTCAAGATTTGTTTGTTAACTATAATCACAAAAAAAGTTCAACGTTAATAGAGTATCTGATGGAGTAACCAATCCCCATTTCCATAGCAATTAGACTTTGTTAATTTTTTTATTTTATGTAGTTGTACCTATCTAATATGATATAATTGCCAATCATGTATTAAATAAAATTAAAAATAAATATTGCTAAGAAAAAAATCTAGAAGTAGATTTAACGTAGGGTTGTATGCATAAGAACATTCTGTATTAAGTTTCATTAAACATTTTAATTCAAGTTATTTGAGTTTTGAATTTACTTATATTCTTGGATAAAAAGTAGATATAAACATTTAAATAGGATTATTTAAATGACATGATGTAAAACGTAATTTTGCTTTACACCTTATATTTTATAGGTACACCTTATTACCAAACATACACACAAAGTAGTACCAAATAATAAATACTACACCTAAATTACTACCTAATACCCATAATGATATAAGATTAATACTTATTATACACCTATTAGTTCTTAAACAACAATAACAAATATCTTTTTTAAACAAATAGTTGAATATTTTATATTTTTGACCTAAGAATATAAACAATTATTCTCTTTAGTTCTTAATGCAATACTTTTTTTATCTTACATTAAAATTTTTAATATGATTATAAACATAACATATAGTTAATAATTAATAAATATCAAATTGAAATATTTTTTTTTACTTTAGAAGACATGTCTTCATACACAATTTCAAATTATTAGGTATCAATTAATATAATGTATTCAACAAGATTATATTTATGATAACTAACACAATCTATAAATAAGTAAATGGTAATGTTTTTCAATAATTCTATTAATAAATTATTATACTATATATTATATGAAATTCATGTCTTCAACTTTTAATAACAAAATTTAGTCTAAAAAAAGATAAAACAATAAATTCAAATCAACTTTAATTTATAGTATAACAGAAAAACTAAACAAATCAAAATGAAAAATATATACAAGTTAAATGTATGAAACTAAGGAGGATAAAAATATATAGATTATATGGATAATCAATAATATAAGATTTACTTGTCTGAAATTCTCAAAAAAAAAAAATATATGAAAAAATGTATAACAATTCAATTTAATTTATTTGAAAAAATATTTATATTTTTAAAAAATTGTAAGAAATAACCAACTTAACTAAAGTCAACATTTTTCAATTTAATTTTTTAATAATTAAATCATAAATTGCTATTTTAAATTTTTCCAAAAAAAATGTTTTTTCATTAGTCGGGTCTTTCTGTTACACCCTGTATTTTAAGATAAAATAAAACAATATTCAGTTGAGATAGTTCTATTTTTAATTATCATTAAAGAACACTACCCTCCCCCTCAATACATTGTTTGTATCATAAAAAGGGCACAGATTTCTACATATTTCAAATATTCAATCAGTAGAACTAATTGTGCTTAGTTTTAATATTGAATGAATTGACCTATTATAGTTAAAGATAAGAACATTATCTTACATTTTTCAAAACTAATTGTGAACATTTTAAAATTAATAATTGTAATATTAATTACAGTACTCATATTTTGGTGTTATACCTAAAAAATAAAATCGCCAGTTAATGACAAATTATATATTAATTACTTCTACACATTGGACAAAATATATTAATATTTTAATTGCTTTTCTTACTGTCATTACGATAAAAATAACTATACTCAGCCCAGCAAGAAAACGTGCTACAGACTAACCAAAATCAGTTTTTCTACTCATTCTCAAGAGACACTCTACCATATGCAAACCAGTTATGATAGCAGAATGATATGGGGGATTGTGCAGAATCAGCACGTTCTCTCTCTAGACAGAGTATAGATAACTAAAGTATTTTCTTGTTTACCTTTTCAAAAGTAATGGTTTAAAATCTATGATAATATACTTATAAGTATATCAATATATTAAGATAAATACCTAATTAAAATAACAATTGTAGTTATACTTATTTAGCACTCTTGATGAAGTCTTTTTAAATAGTAAATTGTTTTTTTACTAGAATCAGAATCATTTTACTAGGCAGTGAAAAAAAACTAATTAAGTTCATAACAATTGATCAGTTCCCATGTTCCACCAATAACAGTCACTTGCTTGAAGACATGCGCGTTTAAATCTTTAAGTGTGTGATTTAATATGCTAAATGCTCTTAGTTTAAAGAGTGTAGTAATTACTTATTATTGAAAGAGAGGCAGATAATGAAAAAAATAATTATTTCGTAATATATGTAACATAAAGATACAATCAATTACTACTAAATATTACTACAAATAGGTTGAATGACCAGATAATATATAAAAAAAAAATACAAATATGTAAATTTTATACTTTTTTTTATTTTGTAATTTTTTATTTTTAAGTAATATAATTAATTACATTTATTGAGGTGGAGCTCTACCACGGCCAAATCCACCAAATGCACCAGGTCCTCTCTGAATTTATATAAAAATATATGATTAATATTGTTGTTAAATTGTATAAATAAAAAACAATAACCTATTATAAAAAAAAATTATACTTACAAAGTCCAATTCAGCAGTACCAGCACCCACTTCAGCTTTCTTGTCAGTTCCAGGTGCACCTGGAGCCCGCCTATAAGTTGCTCTGTCTTCACCTGATCTGCCGCCTTCAGGCCTTCCTCCTGGTGTAGTTCTGGGTCCTCTTGCGTCTTGTCTAGCTTGTCTCTTCAATGTAGCTGGAACAATCTAAAGACAAGAATTAATACGTATTTTACAACACAAAAAAAAATATAACAAAGTTATTGATTGTAATAATTATTGCTATATAATGAAAGTACATATATTTACATATCAATAATGCCAATTCAAATACTTAAATCTAGTAAGAGAATAATCAGTCAACCAGCCAACCAATAATTGTAGTCCATTACTATATAACTCCTACCAACAACCCGTAGCATTGGGCAGTCCCCAAATGAAGTATAATAATATTACAAATTAGGAATATTAGTTATAAATGTTTGTACATCATCTTTGGGAAAAATTGGCTAAGAATGTGTGGAAATTTGGCAACACCACTGCTGGTGTGTGTGAAAAATGATTATTCTTTTTTGAAACAAAGTTAAGTAACATAGAAAAAAAATGTCTAAAAGCAAAAGGATTATATAAATATATGTCTTTTTATAATTGCATATTTTAGCACATAATGAATTTCATTATATATATAATTAAGAACAAAACAATTTTGTTTAAGGTATTGTAATAACATTAATTAAATTAAGTGCCAAACTATTTATGATTATAAAAACTATAAATGAAATTGTTATTTAAGTTTAAAAAATATGTTTTTTAAAATATAATCAATACATAAATGGTAAAATGATTGATAAAAACAATTACAGACTAATATATGAACAAAAAAATATGTCTCTTCATAAATGTTTATAGTAAAAAATATTAAGATGTGAATAAGATCTACTTATACATAATTTGTGAGCTCTTTTATTTACAATTTAAGATTTGTAAAAGCATAAATGCATACATAATATAGCATGTTTAAATGCATAAATATATTATGGGCTCCAATTATAATTAATACTTGATATAAGTTATATATAAATATTTATAAAAAATATTTTAGATTGTGAATAAACTTTAAAATGGCCGTTTCTCAATAAAACATCTAAATATAAATTTATAAAATCAAGTATTTACCTCAGTTGGTAAATGAAGATAATCCCTAAGGTATTGAATTCCCTCGTTTGTCAAATACCAATAATAGTGACGCCATGCAAATTGTTCTTTGACATAATCTCTAGATTTGAGACTCTAAATAAATTTCAAATAGACGTTAATACACATTGAGTAAACACAGGATAATTGGCTAAATACCTGCATAGCTTTGATAACTTGCAAATTTGGAATGCCTTCAATATCAGGATGTACAGGTTTATGGAAATCTTTTTCAGCAACCATTACACCTTCTTTGAAGAGGTATTCATAGATAGCTCTGCGATTCTTTTTTGGCATCAACATTCTGTTAAAATATAATTATTTACTAACTTGTGTATAAATGTATATGGCAACTCAATAGGTACACATTAAAAAAAATATAACTTTTGAGTTTACGTCAAAAATCAAATTTATCAAACAGGAATCGTTTTATGAAATATATGACAAAATTAAATAATAAGCACATTAATTAATTAAATAAATACTTACTTGGATGTTTATGGATAAAAATTCTAAATTACAAATGGGTGAACTAGGTAGTAAGTACCACAATTATTTAGAAAGAAAAGACTATGTTATCAACTAACCAACCTCAAAATATTTTTTGTCAACAGACAACAATTTTTTTGTAATAATAAACGCGGTATAAGCTCTTATGATAACGGTTACCACAATCCAGTTATGTCCATAGATAATAAATATTTATTGTCTATGGTTGCTGCGTCAACCTTATCGTGATCTCTTGTTATTATTATCAAAAATATATTTATATACCTTTCTGTAATCTGTGAATAAGTTAACAAGTTGTACAGTTCAAACTAACAGATATATTTATATTTTAGTATTTAATATTGAATACAGGAATAGGTTTTTCCTTATGGCTTATTTTAATTAAAAATTAGAATCAAAATCGATATTCGTTATTTTTTTTTAAATTTTATTTTATATTTTAATCATGTGTGAGATTACTTGTGAGAATTTTTATTCCAAATTACCGGTCATCGAAGACGCAATCAAAGAATCTGCTTTTATTAGCTTAGATATGGAATTTTCCAAATTATATGACAATGTATCAAAACCGTTTAGGTAAGTTATTATCTAAATAAATGGCTACGTTATTATTTCAAAATATAAATAAGAACTGTTAAGTATAATACGGCAAAATAATACCTTGGTATTATAATATAATATATTTTATAGTGAGATATTTAAATTATACTTGCTTGTAAAGTAAATGGAAAATATATTTTTTTTGTTATGCTCAATAGAAAATAAAAAAGGACAAATTCATAGGCTATATTTTAGGTAGTGTAAACTTACTTCAATAGTAGATAGATATTGGTGTTAATATTAACTTTAAAACTTAAAACAAATCATAAGAACCATTTTCAGTTATAACAGAAATTTCTGATATTTCTTTAAAAAAAATCATTAATTATAATTGTGGCTAGGTAGTTATATTAAAAATAAAGATTGATATGTATATATAATCTTAATAAATAAAACAATTTGTTTTCGTATTTTTAATTTCCCCTATGACCAAGCTTGTAAATTATTCAGTGTGCTGTTTGATTTATATATATTTAATATTTTTATTAATTACTTAACAGAGATATATATTAATTTTCTATATTATTTTCACCTTTATTATTGTAATTTACTAATATCATAAATGCATTTACAGTTTATTTGACACAACTGAAGAACGGTATAAAAAATTGCGTCAACAAGTATCTGATATAACCTGTATACAGTTAGGTATAGCCATATATGTTTATGATGCCAATCACAGAACATTTAATATGAGTACTTACTCATTTTATACCTACCCTCAGACATTTTATAAATCTGATAGTGTAGTAAATTTTCAAACATCATGTGTTGAATTTTTATGTAAACATAATTTTGATTTCAATAAGGTAAATTTTATTTCATATTATTAAATTTAATATTTTGCATTAATTATTTAATTACATTTTTACTTAAGTTGTTTCATAGCAGAGTACCATATTTAACTAACGAACAAGAATTAAAAATAAAGTCAGAAATGTTGGATGAATTATTTTTTGATAAATATTTTGAAACTAATTTAAAATTTCGTTCTATTGAAGAAGAATTAATGAAAATTTTAAAAATTGTTTCTGAATGGTATGATACGGCCAACTATGGAGAGCAGACATTTTTAGAAATAAATGGATGCAATGAACCTGCATATATTATCCTAATGCAATATTATCTTCTGAAAAAGTTAAAATATATACTTATAGATGAAGTAATATTATAATGAAAGAACTTACAATAATATAAAAATATTTATAATTATATATTTTTTAAGAATCATTTAGGATTAAATATTACAAAAATTAAAGGTAATATAAACTCAGAAACATTAAACAGTACTATCTACGAAAATTTAAAACTAAGTTTATTAAATAAAATGATGGGTATCAAGTATTTAATAAAATTAATATCAAAGTTGAAAAAACCATTAATTGGGCATAACTGTGCTTTGGATATTTTAATTTTATCTAACCAATTTTTCACACCCTTACCTGGTTAGTATAATAGTATATATCAGTATTATTCATTTTATTATACTAAATAAATTTAAAATCTAAAGTAGTTATGTTTTAACAATATTAAATTGTTAATCGTGCTAACAAGTTTTCCATCTATAATAAATTAAATCTTATTGCACAATATATTTAAAATTTATATATAATACATACCTAAATTCATATTTCAGAAAACTTCAAAGATTTCCAAAATTTTGTATCTAACAATTTTGGTCCAATTTATGATACTAAATTATTATGTAAGGAAGTGAAACGTATAGTATCTAAAAATGGTTTGTAAAATGTATTAAATTATTAAATTCAGATTGTCTTGTCATTTTTATAAACTAAATAGGAATTATTTTTTCATTAGATAAGTGGATTGGAAGTTCTCTCTCAGAAATATATTCATATTTAAAAGATGGAGAGGGCAAAAGATACTCAGATACTATGCATATTCAACTGACTGGTATTGAAGAACGTAAGAATATAACATATTTCAAAATGCTCAGTATTTATATTATATCTTTACTAGCGATAGTTGTTTTTTTTGCAAGAAACAGTATTCAAATTAAAATATGTTTTGTCTTGTTCTTGGTATAAACCTATTCATTTAAGATAACCATTAATAATCATTTCATAAAGAAATAGAAATAATTTTTATATTACAATAGAATATGTGAAATAATCTTTAATAAATATTTTTTTCTAAATCTTAATATTAAAAAATACTAAACAATTATTGGCTATCTACCAATGTTATGTGTTTTACCTACCTATAGCTGGTACTCTCACATCATTATTATTTATTAGTTTACTACCTACTAATTTAATATATGTTTTATCTTAATTTTTTATAATGATACATTATATTTTATATTTTCATGTATCAACTAATATCGTGTTAGTCAATTTAGTGTCGTTTGTGGGGAAACAATTTTTTTTAACTAATTAAACTTATTATTAATTGTTAAGACAAAAATGTATGTCACCCTGGTGGCTGCATTTTTAGTCTGAGTCGTTTGCCATCGCTGTTTGCTGTTTATAATGTTAATATAATGAATGTGTGAGCCTAATATTTTTATTTATACCAAATATGTCTATCTGTGCTAATTTCCGTACAGGACACTACAATAGTATATTCTTAAATGCATTTTTTAATTAATTTTAATATTATTACGGTAGACTACGTCCATTCTGGTAGACTGTGTATTGGGAGATAGCCCAATTCTTTGTGTTTAATTAATGTTTATAACACATAATTTCATTGCATTTTAATGATAAATTGTTTTTTTTTTATACATTCTAGCTCAAAATATGAAATTACACCATGCTGGATGGGATGCCTATTATACTGGTTATTGTTTTATTAAAATGATTCACATAATTAAAAGCTTTTCTTGTAAAACGTAAGTAGTTGATTTATTATATAAAAATAAATTATACATTATATTATATTTAAAACGGATTTAAAATGATAAGTTAAATTTATTTATAATAATAATGGTTTGTAGATATATAAGTACTCAACCATATTATGTATATTATATATTGACTTATTTTTCTTTTATTATAAGTTAGCAATTAGTTATAAGAAATCAGTTTTTTAATTTATGGTATTAAGTTATAAAAATATTATCTTAGTTTTCTTTGATATATAAGAAAATATACTTCAAAATCAAATTTAGGGCGAGTAGTTTATAAGTTATATGTATTTAAAGTTTAGACTTATGGAGTAATGGACAAACATTTTGCAGGGTAAAAACCCCGTTCCACTCTGCGCATCAAAACTTAAAATATTTATATTCAGGGTTCAGATTTTATAGCACCAAAAATCCTAAAATATGCGCTATAATATGACCAAAAAAACTGTAAAATATGCTCTATAAATATGCCCTAAAAACATCAAAAATAGCAACAAATAAAAATAAATACAAATCAAAATTTTATTCAATTTATCATATAACTTTATTAAATCATTTATTTATAAAAAAACTAAAATCTCCGTTTACAGTTTAAAAAAATTTGTATGTCGATTAACTTGATATCTTGATACCTTAAATTATGACATCGTTTGTACGCAACTATTCAAAATTACCTGAGTTACACTGTATGATTAAGTGTTTTGCCAAATTTTCAAATTTGAAGTTCCGGCGGTTATCAGTCAACAATGACTTGTAGGTCGAAAAGGAACGTTCAACATCAACCGATGTAATAGGTGAATACTTAAAAAATACTATATCGTCACCAGTCAATTCTTCAAGATCTCCATCTAATTTGCTATTTTCCTCTTCACCCGACAATATTTTAGAAATGCGTTTTAATGTTGATAAGCCATTATTATTTTCAAATACAGTTTTAAATTTATTTTTTACAATTGTACCTGCTTCATCCCGTAATGATTTCAACGATTCTTCGATATCCTCAATTATTTTTAACACCGTTATTAAAGAAAGGCCTTTTGATTGTAGTTTATTTATTCCTTCTACGAGAATTGTGAAGTTTGATTTTATATACACTAGGTTGCTCTCAAGACCGGGTTTAACTATGTATTTTTTAGTTTTTTTTATACTCATTGCATCATTTTCATCGAGCTTTTCAATAACACTGCAAATAGTGCTCAAATTTTCACAATAATAAATGGCACTTAAAAATAGCACTAAAATTCTAAAATTCTTCAAATATGCAAAAAATAGCAAAATAAAATTTCATATTTAGAGTCCCTGGTGCATAAAACAAATTTATAGCCCACTCTGCTATTTTTATCTCTATCCTATAATAAGTAGCAAATGCTATAAAATCCGAACCCTGCTTATAACTCATAAACTACTAGCCCTAAATTCAATTTTTATGTATCAAAATACTCAAAAAATTATTCTGCTTTGGAATATGATATTATAACTCTATATTCTCATTTAAAAAAGTAAAAAACTTAAAAAAATATTTTCAAAAACATGAATACTTTTTGAAATAATAAGTGTTAAAAGACATGATAAAAGAATTACCCTATACAATAATATTATTGTTATTATTAAAATAATAAAAGTTTAATGAATATTTATAGTGAAGAAACAAATCTAAGATATACTTTAACAGAACTTTTGAAATCAATAGAATTTTCTAAAAATAAATTATTCACTAGTCGATCAATATCAAATAATTTGGTAAGTATTTGTTAATCATAAAAGATATATGCTACATTTAAAATTATATATTTTGTTCAAACCCTTTATCTGTTATAATAAAGGATTTGGAAGCCGATGAACTCCATAATCAGACAAATTATTTAATTATTCAGAATAAAGGAACTTTTTATAAAGCTTTGGATTTAAAAAAAGTAAATAATATAATAATGATATTATATTGTTGTATGTTATGTAATTCCATTGTCATTGTTTTTTTTTTTTTGTTTCAGCTTAAACATGACCTCAAACAGATTTGTAATTTTGATTTAAAATTACTTTCAAACTATACTGCGTTAGTCGCCTTCCCTTTCATGTAAGTTTTCATAAACTATCTTACAATTTTTAATGTACAAATTTGGTCCTAATCTTATATATTAACTCTTTCCAGCCCAGTGGGTCCATTTAGACTAACAAGTACTCCCAGCACTGATCTGAAATCACTGTTCTGTGATTTGTTAGGTTTAAATTTAATGTTTTTAGAATCTTATGCAGTAGACAAAAGAAAAATTTGATACCAAGAACCACCAACAATTTTATTAAATTATCCTTATTGAATACTGGTTTTCTAAGTGATATATTGTTATTGTTTTTAAAAAAAAGTTGATTTCAATTTCAATAGAGATTATTCATTAAAAGTTAATTTTGTTTTAAATTTAAATTATTATTATCAAGCTATTGTTCAAAATTTTAAACATTTTATTGGTATTATGGGTTAAATTCCAATTCTTTGTTTTCTATATGTTTTATTTAATTTTGACTAAAAACTAGTAAATAATGATACTTTTTTATTTACATTTTAGCTATATTTTCCTAGTTTTTATATTTTACAAATTACTCGTATTAATTATAATTACATATTTATTATTACTTTTTAACTTTTTATAATAGGCATAGCCGTATCATTTATAAACTAAAGACAAACTACAGCGTGGAAAATTATTCAAATTATCAAAAGAAAAAAAGAAATAAACAAATTATTGCCTTCAGTTTAGCTATGTTAGTATTTCTTTTAAAAACTGTCAAATAATCAAACATTAATAAGAAAAAATTATTTTCAGAATAACTACTTGTGTAACAATTATAAAATATTTAAGGAATTAATTAAAGATGTAAGTATGAATTCTTAATGTTATAATATATTTTATAATATAAAATTGTATGATATATAGTGTTTTAAATTATTTTAATAATGTTAATAATTCCTAACAAATTTTATATAACTATTGAATGGTTAATGAATATTAAAAATGTGAAGTATTAAAATTAGTATTTAATATGTGTTTTTCAACAAATAA
Source organism: Rhopalosiphum nymphaeae (assembly GCA_036289425.1). NCBI lineage: Eukaryota > Metazoa > Arthropoda > Insecta > Hemiptera > Aphididae > Rhopalosiphum > Rhopalosiphum nymphaeae. The sequence goes on along the minus strand of JAZAQC010000021.1, from coordinate 4,001,341 downwards.
AAATAGTGTACATCTACCATATACTTAAGCTTAAAAAATATAAAATTGAAAAACAAAATATTTTAGTATTACATAATCTATAATTTTGTATTTATATTTTTTTAATTAGTTAGGGTTTGTCTCAATTAATTTGAATAACTTAAATAATGGATATACAAAATAACTAAAAAAATATACTTTTTTAGTTACTTATAGTTGATGGCCCATGATTAAGACCTACAGTCCCACTCAGACTGAATAATTTGGTACCACATTTTTCTAGACATTTATTTAGATATTTTAGATTTTAAGTGATAATTCTATTATTCATTTTGTAATGATATGTGTTTTATTCTTTTATTCAGAGGCATATTTACAATTTTGTTGCCCTAAGTACAAAAATATATTGGCGCCCTTTTTTCCTACTAAAAAAAAAGCGTGGTACCACAACTTACTATTTGGCTTCTGCTTTTATCATTCCCTATTCAGGCTGTAAAAAAGCGACAATTTTATATTTATTCAAAAGTACAAAATATATTTTTTCAAGGAAGGAGTAATAAGATTTGCACACACTACAAAGTTGGCGTTAAAATCTAACCAGACACAATTTACCATTGCGGTGTAAGACAATGGAATTTACCACCAATACTGCATTATCTAGCTAACTTCAGAATACAATCCAAAGTGCATAAAAATCCTAGCTCTACTTATAGTTAATACCCAGCTAGCTTTCATTATATCAATACTAAAATTAATTTCTATTTATAATGAGGAAGGTAGACAATGTACTGAATTATATGCAAAATACTTTTCAACATATATAATTGTCTCAATGTGGTCCTTTTGTGGACCACAATCTCTAGTGTTTGATCAAAACATTATTACTATTATGTTATTTGTGGGTTCATATTTTAAACAATAATTTCCAGCTAATATATATAATATTAAATATGTTTATTAATCCCTTTATTGTTATTTAATTTTCATATCTTATTTTAAAATCAATAGTAGTAAAATATAAAATCTAAGGTTTTTACTAAATATGTTAACATTTTTAGTGAAATAATATTACATTTTCAGAGTCTTAGTATAACTATGAATTATGAAATTTTCCAATATATACTCTAGTGCAGATTCAATTTACTGCAACTTTTTTTTAGTAAGTATAATATGTGCTGAAGAGATAAACTATAATATGTAAATAATATTATAAAATATCAATGTTACAATAGATATTAATTATTTGAGTATCATATTTATTTTTCAATATTTTCATTTTATCCACACCCTCCTCCAGAACATGCACTTCTCCTTGGAGGTCTATAATTTGAACCACTGCCTGATCCCATTAAAGGATTGTAATCTAAACAAAACAAAATGTTTATAAAAAAGTAGAATAATGAAATTAATTGTATCAAACATAACTGTTTATTCAATGATAGAACCTAAAATATTGACATAATTTTATCAATAACAATGGGTATTAATTAATAAAAAACAATTAAATTTTAAAATAAATATTACCTGGCTTTGATTTTTTTGGTTTTTCAGAATTATTAATTGACTGTCCTCCTGTTCCATTATTTAATAATGCTAGTTTTTCTTCTAATATTTTCTTTTCTTTCTAACATACAAATTACATTTTTAATTTAAAACTAAACTAAAATTTGCAATACCTATTAATTAATTAATTTTACTTCTTTTTGTTTTTCAAGTGCTATTTTAGCCTTTTTCTCATATTCTTCTTGGAATTTTGCTCGAGCTTTTTGTAATTCTTCTTGTTTTTGTTTAAATAAATCTGGATCTATTTATTTGTTGTTTATCGTTAGTATAATTTTATTAATCTCTTTCAAACAAGAAGAAACAGTTCATACTTTTTTTAATATCCGCATCATATGCAGCTACTGCTCGTTGTTCTAACCATTTTAAATAATGAGGCCATAATTTTGGAACTAAATATGCCAATAATATTATAAAAGCCAGGAAGTACCATCCATTATTTTGAACAAATTCTAAAATATTCCATAGGCAGCCTATGTAGGAAAACAGAATATTTGTTTATATTTAATAATTATCCGTAATCATAAACTATCCAAAATTGTAAATATGTATTTGTATAGTCTTGAATGATTACTCACTCATAATTTATTTCAACAACCTTGAAATTTTATTTAAAAAATCTCACCTGTAATAGATTCGAAATACGTAACTTCTTCTTCATCGGCATAAATTATTTCCTCCTCCATATTATCCATTTTTACGCATTTGCTATTAATTACTTCTAAAAAACAAAATATAATACAATTTCTTTCTAAAAATTTTCAAATGTTAACTCGCTACCTTACTTACAATTAAATTTGACGTCTACTCTCTAGCAAGACCACTTTAAAATTATATATCATTATACAAGACATAAGGTTTATCAAACTGTGATTGTCACCACGGTTTAAGATAATTATTATCGTGTCAATATTTGATATGTTGATATTGATAATTATATATTGATAAACATTTACCATTATCATCAGTAACAGTGTAACCAAGTAAACTATAAAGCACAGAATTATATTATTAATAAACCGAATAAAATGTATATTAGAGAAATAAAGAAGTTAAAGAACATATTATTTTCTATTATGATCAATGATCTTAGTAAAAAATGTAGTTCCATAGATTTTAAATCTATTACTTACTATCACGTATTTTATGTAAGGTACAATGTTGTAATGGAGGATTTAAGGGACTCCCTTAAAAGTTATATTTATATTTGTAATTTGTAAGGCTTCACATAAAATCCTATATATTGTGCTTATAAAATTATATTAAAAATTATAGAAACCAAGAAAAAAAAATCCTATATTCGCTACTGGAATGTTGATAAACCTAAATTATATTTATAAATAATATTAAATATTGATCGAATTAAACAATAATTTGTAAAACACTGTTTTTATCATTATTTATACAAATTATATATTTATAAGGGCCGGCTTTTCAATTGACTTTAGCTGACAGTAGGACTTGACTATAAGCTAACCATCAGGTTTAACCGATAGTTAAATTAGCCACTAGTCTATTATTTCTCCAAATTAACTTTTTAGCTGTAGGTTAATTTAATAATTATCATTGATTCATGGTTGTATTATATGTATATTCATTAAAAGTAACAATTTTATCATGAATAAAAAAAAATTTAAAAAAATACCAATCGATTTTTCGCATTCTATTTTTATGGGCACTAATATTTTGTTTATTTTACGATTTAAGTTATTTTTTAAGGTTTTTCTTGAACACTCATCACTCTCTCTTTATATAAAACAGTGTTTAAACGGATGGTTCAGCGTCCGGCAATAAATAATTTTACATTATATAATATAGCTCAGTGTCTAAATATTTATTCATTAAATTGAATATTTCCCATACATTCACAACCATTATGAATGTAGTTACAAAAAATTTAGACCATAAATTATAATAAATGAATGATAATTATTGACAACAGCCCATCATAAAGCCATGCATATCTCACGGTGAGTGGCTCGATTCGGAATCGCCGTATGTTTGAAAATATAGGCTTGGCTTGGCACAATAAAAATCAATTGATAATTATGTAGTAAAATAATATGCTAAATAATTAAACATTTATATGCCGTGTCGTCGATTATTGGGTATTATAAAACCTGCGACCACTGACCATCTGTAAATTGTAATACAATAGATACATTGTAATAATAGAATTATAGCCTTGTATATGAGTATATGACACATTCGTTACACTTGTGTTTTACTGTCGAGTTTTGAGTGTATATATTTTTTTATAAAAGTCAATATTAATCATATATACCTATATTATGATATAAATGTGTAGGTTATAGGTAGGTACTTGTATTTATATAAGTAATGTATCCGTTAAAGTGAACATAGCTTTTTAATTTTTGTGATTTAATGATATTATTGTGAGCATAATTTTGTTTAACAGTTAAGAGTATTAGTAAATAATCGCGGTGGTTGTTTTTGGACAACACGAACATCTGCCGTGATAATAAAGACTTGAAGGTTGGAACAAGTTCAAGCATCGAAAGCAATCTATAAACTATAATATTATATTATTATATTTATAGGTATATTATGTACTCTGTGGCCTTAGATATACCAACTGTGTGTATAGCCTGTAAATGTAGTTTCAACTTTTATTGCTCTAAGCAGTAAGCTACAAATTGCAATGCAACCAACAATAAAAATAATACACATATTTTATAATATTCTACGATTTCAAACGAGTTTTAAAATACTGTTCCTAGTTTTTTGTAACTTAAAATAACTATTGTGCCATCACTTATAAATGTTGTAATGTAATTTAATTATGTTTACAATATTGTACATAATATATCTAATCAAAGAATACAAAATGGTTGTACCAATAGATATTTGTATTGTATATTAGTATATGACTATTACTTTCAGGGAAGATTATGCTTTTTAACTTCTAAATTCTTATGTAGTATTGTCTTATGATTAGGTCTTACTGGTTTAGAGGCAACGTAACCTTGAATGAATGATGGTTATATTTAATAGCGTGGTTATTTAAGCTAATGTTCAAATTAACTAATTAACAAAATAACCAACTACGAAAATTGTTTATAAAAAGTGGGCAAGTGTGTACCACAACTTGCGGTACTGCGTATATACAATATACAGTAAGTGCCTAGTGGTTCATAGTAATGGATGTGTTAAATTTGAATTCAATGATTTATCATTATACCTATACAAAAATCGATTCTGATTCGAAACAGTCTGCCAACGGCCAACCTATAATACATCCTTATAACATTATAATTAAAAGTATAAATAAGTATATTTTGCTATATGTATTGATATTGCTATTAAAGTAATTAATTTTATTATTATAATATAATAGGTAGATTTAACTTTTGCTGAAAACATTGCCCCGATTATATTATAAGGTACTATTTAATTATTAAAATAATTTATATTTATACCATGATATTATATAATTGTTATTAACTTTTGAGTAAATCATAAATGTAATTTTACCGTAAACGTAAACCAGTGTATAAATTAATTTATTGGTTAATGATATATTGATACAAATAAATAATATTTTAAAATTAATCTACATAATATTTTGAAAATATTAGCAATTTTAAATTGCGTCCAAGGTACACCTAAACATAAAATCACACATGTAAACTATGCCCAGGTAAAAATTTAAAAATTAATAGGTATATATTTGCAAAATCAAACAAAATTAGAAATAAAAAATTACAATCACTAATTTATACTTAATTCGTTACAGCTATATAAATAAAATAATTAATAAAATAAAATAGAACCTAATGGTCCTAACGTTTATTTTTTTTGTTTTAAAATGTTAATACTAAAAGGTTCATATATATTACTTAATTTAATATGTATTTCTATTCGAATTTCTTTTAACTTTTCTATAAACATAAAATATTTTGATGAGTTTTATAAAAGCTAGAATTAAAATGAGATATGAGAATGAAATGACTCTCATGCATTAATGGTTAAATTTGGTTTTGCTGATGCTTGAGCCCTTATATTTCAAGTGTATGTTGAGTTTTTTCACTTTTATATACAAATTGTATATTATGTATATTATTATGTACCTACTAAATAATCTGAAAATCGTATCACTCTTTTGTCTTTAGGTCTTGATTTCATTATATTATATATTAAATACCAGTGGCGGCGCCAGGTTCTTTAGGTAGGGCCAATGGAAGGCCATCAATTATAAAGTAGGGCCACAATAAATTAAAAGTGAGTGTATTATAATGTCTAAGGTTAGACTAATGGTAGGGCTAAGATTTTTTAAGTTGGGCCATGACTTCACCTTGCCCGTCCCTGCTAAATACTTGGATACTATACTTTCTCGGCTTAGAAATGGTATATCGTATCATAATTCATAACATTGAAGGGCGTAGTTTACATTAAACCTTTTTGATAAGGATAAAAATTCGGGCGCAGTTTACGTATGCTAGAAAATATTATTTCAAATAGTAATATTCATAATACTTCTAAACATTTGTAAATCCTCGCGAATAATGTTTATTGAATTATACCAAAATAATGAATTAGCATCGTTATTTGTCGTTTAAGTATGAACAATTGTTAAAATTTGAAATTAAAATGTTTATAATAAATAATAAAATAAATATATTTGATAATAATTTAAAGTATCTATGTTCTATATTATTGTAATTGTTATTAGTTTAACAAAATATCAAAATTGATTTTATCGATTATTAGTATTTTGTAAAAATTTTTGTTTACCTTAATTTTTTTGGCTTTTTTCTGGTTATTTTGAAAATTATTTGAGACCCAGTATTATTAATCCCTTCAAATTACTAACTAGATCCAAATTGCTATCAAAAACCACCCTTAAAATTGGAAATCCAATATTTTTACTTCTTCAAAAGGTGATGACAGACACAAAAAAATCAATACAATCGTTGCTCTGTTCAGAATCTAATATATCAATGCAGATATTAGGTACTCATATAATAAAAATATTTATTATTTACTTTTATAAGATCAAAAATTATGTTTCCATAAAAAGTCGTGCGCGCGAGAAATTTGAAATTTGTAACCACGCAGCGGACATTAGCGGCCGGTCATGGGGACACACTGACGTACTCATTCACTTTACACACAAGCATCGTGGCCTCGTACGAAGTGAGGAACGGACCGACCCTACTCTACTACCCTAGTACGGCACGGACGTCGCGGTTCAAGATCTAGTCTCTTTATAGATCTTGGTCGCGGTACTCGCCCCACGTTATCAGTCAGTGTCCATACCGTTCTAATCGAAACGTATCATCTGTCAATCCTTCCCATCCGCAGTTATAACTCGCAGTATTGCCAGCACAACAACAACAACAACAACAACAACAACGACTACTGGCGGCACCTTGCGATCGAAAACCGCGAACAACGACAGATGCGACCTGACTGTCGTCGCACGCACTCGCCAACACGCGACATCCACGAGCACGCACGCATTGGTTACGTCGAGCGGTGGACGACGTGATATCGCCAAGTGTTAGAGAGGGGGGGAGAGAGGCGGCCACAGTGACTGCAGCGAGACGTGAGTGATACTCGCGAGTCGCGGGCATCGGCCGGAGCGCACCACCGGAGCTCTCGAGCGGTGGCGGTGCAAGTGTGCAACGGCCCGACGGAGATTTTTGTCGTTCCGCATTCGCATACGACTACGAACGGCTGTCCGCCCCTCTCCACTACCCGACCACGGACATTACGACGTTTTGCGGGCGCGCGCGCGCGCGTTGGTGTGAGTAGCTGTGTGTGTCGGTGTGTGAGTAGTTTTGCGTGTGTGTGTTGGTGTGCTTTTGTGTGGTCGGCCTGTCGTACGACAATAATTATATCGCGACGATAATAATAATGTGATGTGCGCGCGGGCGACCTAGTTTCGCGTTACGTACATTTACGTGCCGCCGTCGGTTAAACGACCGTTGTCGTCGCCCAGGTGACTGATACCCGTCCGACACCATAACACAAAATAAAACGATAATGATAAATAATTATTGAAATAATATATAAATAATATTTTTCACGGACCGCGACCGCGACCACTGGCCGGTTAGTAGGTAGTTATAAACTATCACTACACATACACACACACACACACTCGCCCGCGCTCGTCGGTGGGTTATTTTTTATTTATTTATTTATTTTTATTTTTTGATCTGACGGAAACCCAAACGGGGTGACACTACATCACGACGTCGCCGGATCGTCATTATCCAATTCGCCCTGGTCGTCATGTCCGACGAACGCCGCGGCCGCTGCCGTGGCTGCGATGACGACGGCCACCACAGTGACCGCGGTTTTTCCGTGTCTTACGGGATCGCGGCCGTCGCGATTGTTGGAAACGCGACTGCCATGAAAACTGTCAAGTGATAATGGTTTTCCACCGAGTCTAGGCTGCTGACCGTCGTGGCCTAGGTTGTTGGTGAGGTGTTGGTCGTTATTGTTGCTGCTGTCGTCGCTGCCGTCGCTGGTCGTGGTGGTTGTCCGACACGTCGTTCGGTTCTTACCACGATATCGTATTATTGCAATTTTTTTCCACCAAATCCCAAGTCAAGTCCGTTCGCTCGGACGCTAGTTTTGTTAGTGTTCGAATCGCGTGTTAACTACCCGCCGTGCACTATGGCCGACTTGGAAGCCGTATTGGCCGACGTCAGCTACCTGATGGCCATGGAGAAGAGCAAGTGCACGCCGGCAGCCAGAGCCAGCAAGAAAATCGTCTTGCCAGATCCGAGGTAATATGCTCTACTTAAATGCCTACTGTTGAATGTTAATTACTGGCCTGTTGTATGCGTTCATCCTGGTATTACTTTATTTGACTGACTCAACGAGCATTTGACGATTACCTTTTCTGTTTGGTGTAACTAATGGACCTAGAATTTCTAGACCAAGGTCGTACCAAGTCAAATACCTACTAACATTTGCAAATTACTTCTGAAAATATTGACAAGTCTTTTCATCAATTCACATATGTTATAGTTATTTCTTGAATAGAATTACTGTCAATAAATTCAAAACGCCTTTGTAGATCATTGTATGACAAGATAATAACACTAGTTAGGTAGCTCAGTACTATAACTTTGAATATTGTAGATATTTAAGTATTCCTCGGTATGTGCATTTTGAAAATACTCTATTGTTTGGGTAGATTGAAAAAATTGCCTGTGTTAACTGTTATTTTACAATGGAAATCTGAGTTCAAACATAGACATGTTTCTATTTCCCTCATAAGAGAAAATGTAATACAGTGTCAATGTTATTGTTCGAGAGATATACCAAATAAAAATATAATGTACTATGTCTGGACTTGTCTTAATAGTTCTAAAAATGTAATGGTTAAGTTAATTTATATCTTTTTGACAAGACATTAACATCTGGATCCAATTTCCAGGCAATTGATAAATTATACTTAATTTTCACTGTTCTAAAAATTGAAGAAAAATATATGTTTTCATTTTATTTAAATAACATATTTAGATACATCTATAGTGACAACTATAAGAATATAGTGAAAATAACTAAACAAACTGTATTTAATGTGTTTATAATTTATTTGGACAAATGCAATGTAATTTTTATATTATGAATGAATAATTATTTTGTAGGTCAAAAAGCAAAATGTATGTAAATACTATTTTGAATAACATATATAGGCTATATCTTGTATTATACATTAAATGCTAAATTTGTAAAAGGTAATGATAGTAAAAAACTTAGTTAAAAAATTGTTTTTATTAACTTAAATAACCTTTTACTTGTATGTTTAAAAAGTTGTAAAGTTAAAATTTCATATAGAAAAATATTATTATGCCAAGTAGAATGTTTATTACAAATTTCTTTACCTATAATATAATTTCTATTTGAAACTTTTCTCTAACAGACTTTCCTGTTTGTGTCATCTTAAATAAAAATTACTACCGTTAAAATGTTATCTAGAGTGGACATAATTTATTTGTTGTTGTACATTTGTTTTTATAGAGTTTGTACAAATGTTGAAATTGTGTCCTAAAGTATTTTAGAGCTTAGCCGATTTCATTTCAATAGTAAAGTTATGAAATGCAATTGTCTCTTACATATAAAATCATTTCAAACTTCATTAAACTTAATTTTCTCTATTTAATTTTTTTTTTTAATTTGTGGATGTTTAATTTTCGTGTTAGTTAATATATAAATCATATGATATTCCTTAATTTTGTTTTTGTTATTGAACATACTATATATCATTAATTTACTAAATATGTTTTGCTTCTTCAATACAAAAGATAATGATTAATGATCTTAAATAATTTATAAATATTTATTTATTTTTAGTAAAAAAAAAATATGTTTTGAGAACATCAAGAAATGTTGTCAGATTCAAATAAAAATAATAATAATAATTTTAATTGATTATGATTTATTTAAATGGAATCTCAAATTTATGGAAAAATAGATTTATTGATTTTATATTTAAATTATGGCAATTATTAGCCTAGTCTATACCTGCCAAGTATTCTCCCGCCATTTGGGTTTAATTGATACATGCTACATATCTTTCATATTTTTGTTGTTCTAATAATTTGTTATAAAATATTTATACTGCAGATAAAAAAGTACAAAACCTATTTAGGTACATTAGATATACTAGTAAAATTATTGATATAAGATAGGTATAACAGTGAATACCATATAAAATATTATGGAGTACCTACCTCATTAATTTAGTTATTGTCATCACTGAAATATATAATATATGTATACTAAAAAATACTGTAGTATTAAAATAAAAAAATGTGAATTTCTGATAAATTTGTAGTGACGTTGTAAGGCGATTCAATGACAATCATTTTTTTGCAAAATGCAAATATTATTTATAAAACTTGGACTTTTATTTATTATTTTATTATTATTATCTTTGTTTTAAATATATAATCTATAAATATAGTTTGATAAATGTAGTATATAAATTTTATAACAAATGATTAGAACGTCAAAAATATAAAAGATATAAGTGGAAGGTGTAAACTAAACCTGAGTGGCAGTAGAAAACTTTCTTGACGGGTGTCAATTAAACCAATACCTAAATTATTTATCTTTCTGAATAGCTATTAGAGATTATATAGAATTAATATTATTTTTTATATTTTATCACACTACTAATATGTAATAAATGTAGCATATTAAAAAGGTTGTTGTTTTTAAAAGTAATATGTATTTTTTAATTTATCATTTACCTATATTAAATAATTTTTTAGGCTTTTAAAATAATGACATTATTAAGATACCTTAGTCTAATAAAATGTATACATCAAAGAATAATCTTTTTCCTGTTTTTGGATAAATTTAGTAATTTTAAATATATAATCAATCTGATAGTCAAATATTAGAATTTACATTCTACATTCAAAATATCTATTTTTAAAAGGTAATCTAAGTAATTAAGTAACATTTTAAAATAAAATAACAAATTTAATTCTTTGCATTTATGGTTTTTAATTTTTAAGTATAAATTATAAATGGACAATTTTCATTAACATCATTATATTGCACAGACCATAGTATATTTGTGTAATACTTAAAATGTGTCCTATAGAATTTTAGAACATAGCCGATTTCGTTTCAATAGTAAAGTTATGAAATGCAATTGATTCTTACATTTTTTAGTTTTTATTAAAATTAAGTATAGGTGATAAATATTAAATAATTTTGTAACTAAAGATATTTTTATGAATTAATAATAAAATTCATTACATTTTCTTCATTAAAATGTAAATTGTTTTTTATTTACTTGATTTGTCCATAACAAAAGTTATGGTATATGTTGTTTCTGTTTAACAAATATACAATGTAATAAATTTGAATTTAGCTGAACTAATGTTGTGTAGTTAACTTTAATCTAACAATGAATCAATTTATTATCAAACTTATGGTTATGATGTTCTATGTAAGTTTTTTTACAATATTTCAATTTAGATGAGTTTAGTATATAAAATATTACAATTTAAAAATTATCATAACACACTTAAAAATTTAAATTATAAATACAGGTAACATTCTCATCTTTAAGTTAAATAATTAGTTAACTTACTGTAATTTCAAGCTAATTACATACAATTGGTTGAAAAAAAACTTACTATTTTATATATAGTCATAACCATACCATTCCTATATCTTTATAACAATTAATAATTTCTATTAAATATACAAACAATTTTAAATCTATTACAAATAAGAATAACTAGGTATAACATTTTAGTTAACCATTATTGTTGTTTAAATTTAAATTTGAATTAGTATGTCTTTGTTTAATAAATATTCTTTCTTTTTTAGTGTTCGAAGTGTAATGCACAAGTACCTTGAAAAAAAAGAAGAAGTTAATTTTGATAAAATCTTCAATCAAGTTTTAGGTAATTTAGAAAAACAACTTGTCTCATAGTCTTTGTTCTATATACCAACTTACATAATATATAGTATAATTATTATTCTGTTTTGTTTAAAGTTTATATTTAGAAATACATATTAATAAATATTTATTCAAAAATATTAGAAAAAAAGTTAATTGCAAAGACAAACACAGTGAACACTTCTATTCATATTATTATACATTACATTTATGTATTATTATTATGTAAATATGTATCTTTAATTAATAAACTTAATAACATAGGAAATTATATTTTTTTAAATATTTTAGGTTATTTGTTATTCAAAGATTTCTGTGAACATCTTCCTGAAGATGAGCAAATACCTGAAATTAACTTTTATGATGAGGTAAGATTTATAATTTCTGTAAATAAATACCAGTGTATTCATAGTTCAGATTTTAAAACAAATTTCTTTCTTCTAAAAAAAAATAATTATAATCAAGTACAAGAAAATAAATAGTTAAGTATTATCAATCTACATTTTCCTAAAGGTAGTTAGTATAAATATATATTATTGAACATATTTTCAACTCATTTAAGTTATTGGTAAAAATATTGTTTTTTTATAAATTTTTTTTTTTTTTATTATGTAAATTCTGTAACTAGTTGCACAATAAGTAAATTTGATGTAGAAATACATATATTAAATTAATTAATAAAAAAAATAAGCATTTTACAATTACTCATATGTATTAAATGAATTGCTTGAGGAAAGCAGTCACTCATTAGTTACACTTTCATTTGGAGGTATATAATAATATTAATATTTTCCAATTGCTTAATTTTATGTAGACAATTTCTTTATTGTGTTTTTTTTGCTAATTATATATAAATCAAATTTGGTTTCTATAAAAAATTAATGCTTAAATTTTATTTTTAAAATTGGATAAAATATTTTAAGATACCTTTGCTATTTTTATTTTATAAGATTTTATATTGTAATTATATTGCTTATTAATTCTTTTTAAATAAACTAAATTATCATTATAAATTGCATAAAAATTATAATTAAGTATGATCTATATATGATAGTCATGTATGAATAAATGTTGAGTTAAATTAACAAAAAATAATATTAATAACCAATCTAAAAAACTAGATATTTATGCCAGAGTTATATTTCTATCCCATGATTTTAATCCCAACATACTTTCATTTACTGGATACAAAACTTGTCACTATTAAAAGCAACCATTATTTGAGATGACATATGACATCATAAAGCAAAATGAAAGGAAGCCTGGGGACTAAAGTTTTTTCATCATAAAAATAGGGTGAGCTTTATGGTCAAGTGGAACTGTTACAAAACAGTCCCTGTCATCATCTTTCCTTGTAACTTTAATAAGTGACCTCTATACACTGTAAACATACCTATCCATATAAATTCTCAACGGCTTGAATCTTGGACCTCCATTGAGATTTTTTTTTATACATATATATTGTTTGTTTTATCTGTGGTCTTACTAAATACTAATTTTAAATGCATAAAAATTATACATGTTTTGATAATATGTAATTTTTTGGAGTAATTAATAAAGAAATGGGATTATAAATAAACAAATACATCTTGCTATTACATAAATACTATGTCCTTACATAATATATACTAATATAGTACTGTTCATTAATAAAAAACATTGTTTCATTTATTCAAGGAAGGCATAATTAAATATTTTAATTTTTGAGGATACGTAAATCAAAAAAGTTTGGGACCTCTGTATTTTATGTCAATTATCTAGGTGTATGGGTATATATTTTTATATTTTTTTCAAAATAAAATTATAATTTTATCAACTAATTAATACCACATAAAATATTATTGATAGTAAACTATATTATTTATTAATGTATAAGTAATATAAATAAAGGTGGACTTGTAACTCTTTTTATATATATTACTTATTGTATTTTTTTTTTCATGCAGATAGTATATATTTGTTTTTCTTAATAAAAATAAAAAAATGATTGCTTTTTTCAATTATACAAATCTTTGTATTAAATAGATCATGGGAATATTTTATTTGTTAGTAATTATTTTGCAGTTTATTACCAAAAGCCTGCTAGTCTTTTAATTTCAAATTAATTAATTCGTTTTTAACAAATTAAAAACAAAACAATTTGTTTTTCTATAATTTACTGTTTTTTTTTTATATATATATTATATACTAATTATATCAAGAGTTAAAAATTATATTATTATTATTATTTTTTTTTTTTTAGATCAAAAGGTATGAAAAATTAGAATCAGTTGACGAGAGAAGAAAATTAGCTAGAGACATTTATGATAATTATATTATGAAAGAACTTTTGTCACATACTCATGTAAGTAAAAATGATTTCATTTAAAATATTATAGTCAATTTTCAGTTATAATTTTAACTCTTTTAACAATTTATAACTGTATTAATATAATCTTTATTTTTGCAATTCAGTCTCAATATTTTTTTCCAATATTCTTAATCAAACAGCTTATTATTTTATTGTAATAATTATTTATTTTATCAGCCTTTTGATTTATTATTTGTTGTCAATTACTTTTTCCTCCTCAGTTCTAAATAAATGTATTCTAATTTAACTTTTTACCTTTTTTAACTAAAATCTTTTATTATATCTCATATTCATCATATAAAAATTACATAAATTATTAAATAATATGCTTATAACTTAATGTTGTTTCTCTGTTTAAATATAATAGTTAATAATTATAATTTTATTTACCTCTTTTGCATTGATTTAAATTATATTTTTTAGAATTATCCCAAAGATGCAGTCGCTCATGTTCAAAAATATTTGATGAAAAATGAAGTGCCTGTTAATTTATTTGAAGTAAATAAACTACCCTTATAAAAAAAAGTTTTTTATGTAATCATATGTTTTTAATTATAGCCTTATATTAAAGTAATATTCAATCATCTTCGGGAAGAACCTTTTAAAAAATTTTTAGAAAGGTATGAAGACTATTTTATAACATGTTGCATAGTTACAACTATATTATTCATATTAATTGTTTGTTTTTTTATTAGTGATAAATATACTAGATTTTGTCAATGGAAAAATTTAGAACTTAATATTTCAGTAAGTAATTTATTAAAGTATATATCACTTACATATTTGAAGTACTAAATGATAGTATATTTTTTATTTTAGCTGACCATGAACGATTTTAGTGTTCACCGTATAATTGGTAGAGGTGGTTTTGGTGAAGTTTATGGTTGTCGAAAAGCTGATACTGGAAAGATGTATGCAATGAAATGTCTTGATAAGAAACGAATAAAAATGAAACAAGGGGAAACACTTGCTTTAAATGAGCGTATTATGTTGTCTTTAGTCAGTACAGGGGTAACTATATATCATTTTAATAAAAAAATATATACTTAGACATGCAATTAAATAACTCAATTGATTTAATGATTTGTTTTTTAATTGGTTTATAGGTGGACTGTCCTTTTATTGTCTGTATGACGTATGCATTTCATACACCCGATAAGCTTTGTTTCATATTAGACTTAATGCATGGTGGTGATTTACATTATCACTTAGCACAGCATGGTGTATTTAATGAACTTGATATGAAGTTCTATGCTGCTGAAGTAATTTTAGGTAAATATAAATATTTATCATATAAAACACTCATTTAGTTTTTTGGTTATTTTTCTATTATTTAAAAATACTTAAAATTGTTTTTTTTTTTTTTTAATGATTTAGTAAAATAGTATTTTATATTTAAAAATAATCCTATACATATGTGTAACTATATTTTTTTAATATTAGGCTTGGAGCATATGCACCGAAGATTTATTGTCTACAGGGACTTAAAACCAGCCAATATTCTTTTAGATGAGTATGGACATGTACGAATATCAGATTTAGGTTTAGCGTGTGACTTTTCTAAAAAGAAGCCACATGCTAGCGTGTAAGTAAAAAAAAAACATTGAATGTGTTGTATATAAAAATTTTAATATATATTTTGTAATTAGGGGAACACATGGTTACATGGCACCAGAAGTGTTATCAAAGGGAACAGCTTATGATTCAAGTGCAGATTGGTTTTCTTTTGGTTGTATGTTATACAAACTACTTAAAGGTCACAGTCCATTCAGACAACATAAAACCAAGGACAAACACGAGATTGATCGAATGACCTTAACAATGGTATATTTTTAAATTCTTAAGCATTTTAATTTTTATAAAATTAGAACTATTTAAATTTTACCTATAGTTTTTATTAATAATACCATAAGTAAATAATATAACACTCATTTATTATTTTTTAATTTAATTAATTTCAAGCATGAATTTAATTTATTTAATATTTATAATAAACACATTAAAATAATTATACTATGAACCATTATTTATAATATAATAAAATATGTATTTGTTAATTTTGTTAATTCAAATTAACAAAAACAGTTTATGTTGCAGAATGTAGAACTTCCAGATTCTTTTTCAAAAAGTTTAAAAGATCTTTTAGAAGGACTTTTACAACGTGATATAAATGAAAGAATTGGGTGTCGAGGAAGGGGGTAAAATATAACTAAATATAACTTATTTATAACTGATATGTATAGTTTTTTTTATTAATTTAATTTTTTTTTCTTTTTATTTAGATCTGATGAATTAAAAGAACATCCATTTTTTGCCGGACTTGATTGGCAACAAGTATACATGCAAAAGTATACACCACCTCTTATACCCCCGAGAGGAGAAGTTAATGCTGCCGATGCATTTGATATTGGTTCGTTTGATGAAGAAGACACAAAAGGCATCAAAGTAAATTTAAAAAAATTGTTATTTTCATAAGTGAAGAATTTTATGGATATTAATTGTTTTGGATATTTAAATATTAGTTAACTGATGCTGATCAAGAACTATATAAGAACTTTTCTATAACTATATCTGAAAGATGGCAAAATGAAGTTGCTGAAACAGTATTTGAAACAGTTAATTCTGAAGCAGATAAAGCTGATCAAAAAAGAAAGTCTAGGCAAAAAAAATTTAATGAACACAATGAAGAAGGTATATTTATTATTAAAAAAAAAACATTTATAATTAATTAGATTAATGCAATATTATTTGTTTTTCTTAGAATCCGATTGTATTCTTCATGGATATATTAAAAAATTAGGAGGACCATTTGCGTCTGCATGGCAAACAAGGTATGCTAAACTATACCCTAACCGGTTGGAGTTACATTCAGATTCAGGTTCGGTAAAAACTGAAGTAATCACATTAGACCAAGTATTAGAAGTCAGTCCTGAATTAGTAATTGTTAAAAATGAGCAATGTATTGTATTACGTATGAAAGATGGGAAAGACGGCAAACTAGTTCTCACCAATAGCGTAAGTCTTGTTTAATTTTATAATAAATTACTACAATTATATATTAAATTTGTAATGTTTGTAACTTGAATTCATTCTGACTTCATTATTTGTATTTATATTGTTAATTTATAATAAATTACAATTATAGGATGAAATTGGTTTAAAAGAATGGGCATTATCATTACGATCTACACATAAATCTACACATGATCTGTTAAAAAAATTGAAAAAACCAGGTAAAATGTTCATACAAGAAGAAGCTGATCCACTAACGTCTACTACAAACACCAACGGAAATTAGTTACATAATAAGGTATTAGGTTAAACAATCTCTTTGATGAATCTCAATGCTTCTCTTTAAATTAAATGTTCTGCTTTATCTATCCTTTTCCTCAATTCCCAGTTTTTGTCGACTTTATTTATTCAGATTTTATTTGCTAAGGTTAGTGTAACGCTACTATAAAAGACTGTGGTGTTTCATTATTTCTTATTATTGTATCGACAATGGATAGTATAGATCAATGTAATAAAATACTATTTTTTATACATTTTATAATTTTTTAGTACAATTTTTTCTAATACATACATTTTTGTGCATTATAAAGATCATATTTAAAATAGAAATTCATGACATATGAAAGTATTTCTGATATTTGGTGCCATAAAAATCTATAATCTCAATCTACAATCATGTATTGTATTTTCTAATGTACATACATATTTTTATTTTATTTATGCCAGTAAATCTTTTTAGTCATGTTTTGTGAATTCGTAACAGGTTGTTAATGATTATATATTTCCTGTATCAAATTAAATAAAATTACATTTTCTAAATTTAAAACTAACAAAACAAAATTATTTGCATGTCATTCATATCTTAAGTATGTGTAAGATAATATTATATTTTGCTGTTTTAATTTTTTATTTTAATTAATTCTTGTTAATGCAATATATCATTTTTCTTGTTACTTGTTCATAAATACTCTGAAAATTCTAAAATGTTTTAAAATTTAGTTTTTTAGAAAAAACAAATACTAAGGTAATTAATTTATTATAATATATAGATTTCATTATTTTGAATTAGTTAACGAAAAACCATGAAAAAATATAGATAATTCTTTGATATTGAGGGAGAGGGGGGAAGCTATGTGTGAATATGATAGCTAAATATTGGTGTATTTTTTAGCTTGAATTGAATGGAAATCTTATTATTGTTGTAAATTGACAACCTTGCAGAACTTTTCAGTTGTAAATATTTTCAGCTTAGTTTTAACTACAATTAACCTATTCAAGCTAAATTTCTAAAGTAGATAAAATGGTAGGCATTTTTTTATGAATAACATTCTTATTTCAATTTGCAGTTAAATAAGTAAAATTCTGTTAGCTATCTAATTCAATTTGTTTATCAGTATCTTCAAAAGCATTTTGACTGAATTAACATCATGTCTAGTCGGTAAATAATGTATATTAATCCAATTGTGGTTTATTTATTAACATGTACCATTACAAATTGGAATACATCATAGTGATTTTGCTATTAAGTTTCCGCTTTTTGGCTCTCTAATGAAGTCATCCAATTATATTTATAACAAGACTGATAATTTCGATGTGTTAAAACAAAAAAGTAATTCATATAATTTTCATCCATATTTTATATCACTGTCAACTCTTAGAGGACTTAATTTTTCACTTTATTTGCACCTCATAAATGATTTAATATAATATGAATAGAATGAAACATTTTACTTCAAACTAAGCCTTATCAATGGTAAAATTATGACTTAAATTTACAAATTTCTTATGCCAACTTACTTATAATTTTTTTTTTAATGTCGACAATCAAAAAATATAATATATCTATTACAATATTGTGGCCAACAAAATTTGTAAATACATTTAAATTTTAAAATTCCTGCATCATATGTTATAAACACTTTGTAAATATTATATTATAATATATGCTAGTCTAGAAGAGTAGGTAATTAGTAATTACCAATTTAAAATATCAAATAAATATAATATTATTTAGGCCTAATTAGGTTTAATGTGAAATAATAAACTGCTTTTAAATTACTATTTTGTCCACTATATTTTATATTATTATTATTATTGTTTTTGTTTTGTTTTTTTTTTATTATTATTCACATCTAGACAGTGTACACCGTTTGTCATCACCTCAAATTAAATCAATAATAATCTCAATATAATATTTAAATTTTAATGACCATTAGAAAGAAAGGTATATAATATATTTAAACATAATATACAGTATAATTGTTAATATTTAAATCTTCTACCATCTTATTGTTCTTTTTATTGTTATTTTGTTTAAATAAATAAATAAAAAGTATTATTTTTATTGTTAATTCATTTAAATTTTTTATATCTTTTGTTACTTTATTTATTTTATTGTATTATTATTTATATTTATTTATTATTATTTTGTTATGATGTATATTATTTATTAATTTAACCTAGTCTTTAAAACTGTGAAAATTACAACTTTTATTGTTTTAATTAGCATTGCAATCCCATTGTAATAAATTATACAATTAACATCGTGTATACACACATTTCGACTTAATGAGTATTGTAATATTTTAGATACGATGTTTATCTAATATAATGTTACATATGATTTAATTAGGCGCGATTGCTTTTTTATCAAGTTATTTTAAGATTGTATGAAAATATAGATTAGAATTTAAAGAAAAAACTTAATATAACTTGATTATCCAGTTATGTATAATTATTGTTTAGATTTAAAATAAAATTTTAAAAAAAATGTATCAAAGTGTAATGCAATAAATCCCATTAAATGTACACACATAAAATGTATTTCAGGGAATTTTTATCATCGTAAACCTTTGATCCTCTACTATGTTCACCTATTGTTCATTTTATCCAAGTAATATATTTTATTTGATCGCAACTTGGAATTGTTCCAAATATTTGCGCATTTTTGGAAATGTTCTAAACTTTCTCAGGTATTTCCAAAATCTTAATGTCTTTGGAACTATTCCAATAGCTAACATATTTATAGATGTATTGTATGAGACTAAGTAAAAATGCCACTACACTATCGACATAAATTTAACATTACTAGCTGGTTTTGGAATTCTCTTGCCAATATAATTTAATACATGGTTTTGTAACAACTAGAAAAAAAATACCCTGTCTGTTAATTTTTTTTTTTAAATAAATGGAAAATAATTCCTATTTTACCATTTATTCTAATTTGGTAATTTTATTTATTGAAACAGCTGAATTATAATTGAATTTATTATTTTTTTAACTAAGTAAAATCAATAAATATAATAGTAAATTATTTACTTTTAATTTAAATTTAAAAATGAATGTACCATGGGATTGGTTTACATTTAAAATAAATCAAATACAACTACTTAGGTTTAATGCTTTCCAAAGCATAAATGTATTAAATTTTATTTTTTACTTAGATTTTTAATTTTGTTAATAAATCAGATATAGGTGTTTATAAAAATTTGCTTTTACTTACTTAAAATTACACGTTTAATAAGAAATTAATTTTAGTTCTAACAATGGAAGATTTCTTTATTTTGTATAACATTTATTTTCTTCTTCGCCAATATCTATATATATTATATTTATTTATTGTTCTATTAACTATATAAATAGTAAAATTAAATTTAAGATTAAAAAAGAATAGAAATGACAATGAAAACTATTCTTATTGTTATGTAAGATTATTACAAATGATTTTGAAGTTGATACAATATTCACTTTTATATGAATTTGTTTATATCAATAAAATTCAAAAGATTAACCACAAGCTAAGATTTGTATTTTAGTTTTATTGAAATACTATTTGTATTTCTATGTATATTATATTATAACTTGGAAAATAAACAAGTATATATAACATTAATAATATCGTTATGACCATAAATTGTCATCATTTTGAATAGATAAAAAGAAGTTCTGTTATGCTGTATTACTGACCAGATAAATGTTTGAGTTTTAAGCACAAATTATACTTTAATAATGGGATGTAAATTTTAATATTTAATATAAAATATAAGAACTGTATGAGGTACATATATTAATTATTATGAAATAATTTTTAATGAAATATACATAAAATTGTATTGTAATATACACTAAAAATATATGCAATTTAATAATATATTAATCAATACTTTTACAAATCAAAAACATTGTGAAATGTACATGTAGGGATTCTATTTAATTTAATAAGGCTGAGTACAATTAAATAGATAAAATGTACAACAAATGTTTTTGTCCAAATTTTCCTTATAGTAATATATAAACTAAAACAAAATTCCTATTATAAAAAGTAAACAAATATAAAACAAAGTAGGTATATTATTAAATGAAAAATTAAAATTATGCTTTTGACAAAAAAAAAAAGTATAATTGTGGATAAAAAATCATTACTTTTCCTCACACCATTCATTCTCTTTACGTACTTGATCCTCCTCTGCTGCTGTAAAATCATTTTTTATGTTGAAAGTTTTCCTTATTTCCTCTGGTGTTTTACCCTTTATCATATTGGCAACTGTCTTGCAAGTGACATCCAACAATCCTTTGATATCCAAATAGTTGGCGGCCAATATAAGTTCAAAAAGTGTACCCTGATCCACCTTCAAGAAATCTGCATCCCAACTGGATATATCATCCGTGCGCTTTTCACGTCCTTCATCGTCTTCGGCCGGTGGTGGGTCGTCCTTGTGGTATGTTGCCCACTGGATGACTTTCTTCAATATACCAGCATTCACGTTTGGCAACGGGACGATCTCTTCATCTTCCTCTTCTAATCCCAAGTCTTCAACCATAGTTTTTATAGTCACCGAAGCTTTGGCGATCTCGAAGTCTACTTGAAACACTTCTCCATCTGAACTTTGCAACTTTATCATAGGCATCTTGTAGTAACGTGATGCAAAACAGTGAATGAAATAATTATTTAAAGACAATTGACAAATTAAATATTAATATTTGATTAAGTACAAACGAAAATAATGTATATTATGTATTAAATATTAATATATTTTGTGTGACACTCGGACCGATATAACGTATTGACTGATTTTATTGTACTAGGAAAGAAGGAAGCATTAGAGTTCTGATTTTGACGCTTGACGATTGTGTAATGGTCTAACTACAGTACAAACACACAAACGTTACATTTACATTTACATATGGGAAATATTGTGGATCGGAAGGAATTGGAATTGGAGATATGGAAAAATAAAAATAAAAATACAGTGCGTCCAACGTTAGATGTGCTGATAGTCGATAAATGAGATAGCTTACAACCTGATGTGTTTCAAATTACAAATATTGGATTATAATATAATTTAAATCTACCACGAATTACTTTAGATTTTTAAAGAATAAATTTAAAAAATGGATACGTAGATATTAGATCAAAATCGCATTTTTACCAAATGTTCATATTAGCATATTCAAAATATTTTTACTTACGTACTATCTATAAATATTTTAAATTAATTGTTCTAGAATTTTTTTCCTAAACATCGATATAAAATTTTCCCCCCGGGTCAAAAACTTAAAAATTTATTATAATGTTCTTCATAACTCATAAATAGCTCATACTATAACCAAAAAATGTTTAATAATAAATAAACAATTTTTAACAGACATTTTATGTTCGAATTTGGATGAAATTAGATATGTAAATGAAGATCGAATAACGATTTCAGTTATAATAAATAAATCTAAGTAATTCATTGTAATATAAAAATATTAATATTGGGTTTTTAGCGGTTAAACCGCTAAAGCACTAACATTCTTTAATCTCGAGTCTCGACATTTTATTTTTCAATACCTACCTTAAAATTTAGATCACATAGTATGTCAATACTTATATGACTATATATATATTTTAACCAAAATAAAGACGATACAATTATCTATGTTCAAATGCTTGGGATAATAGAAAAGTCAACTCAGTCAGTTTATATGATTCATTAAAAATTATGTAAAACTAAATACTTTAATAGTTAATATAAACTGAATGAACGAGTGAATTAAAGCTATTACTAAAAACCAATAAACAAATAACACCTGCACTCTGCAGTACTATTGACATCTTATTTATTTTTGTAAAGTTTGATAATTGTAGGATTTATTAGGATTATATACTATAGGTAACCTAAATGAGAGCTATTCTAGCATAACTTGTTTTTAAACATAAAAAATGGGCGTGTTACGTGCTTTGAATTCGGATTATTATAGTTAGGTAATACATTAAATTACAACATAAAATTAATCATATTAATCATAATGAAATAGGTAATAACAATTGTTGAGTATGAGGCGGTCCATAGGTGCAAATAGTGTTTGAAGTTTTGGGGAGCTAAGCCCTCCCCAAACACCACCTTATTTGCGCCTATGGCACTGTGAGCCCTGTTACTCTATTATATACTACATAGTGTTGTGGACCAATGACTATTTGCTCAAAGTTTCATGCTTGAGCCCTAAATAATATAATATTAAATAACATAATATTCAATGATGCACCATACCACTCTACTGTAATGCCACTGCGCGACTAAATAAAAATAATAATTACTAAAATGAATTTTACTTCTTGAAAAATACAATTTTTTCTCACTTTTTATAGGCATAATTTTTTTATTATTACACTAACTAAATTGAGACGATTTTACGTCGGTCGGTTAGCGGATAAATATTATTGCTAAATCATCAAGTACAAAATATGTAGGTATAATTTATTTATATTTAAGTCTTAGATATTATTCTCCTCCAACGAAGCCACAAGTCATAATTGGCTCTTGTGTCTTGGTTGAGAGTGTCGGATTTAATCGTAAACGTTTATTTAAGAAGTCTTTAGTCAATAAATCGTAAATTAAAAAGTTAAACATAAAGTCAAAACATAATAAGGTGGCAAATAGGTTTTGAACGAAATATATTTTTTTTACGAATAAAGCTGAGTTGGATTCAGAAGTTAAGTTATTTACAAGGAGGAAAACGATATAACAATATTGTACAATTATATTATTCTATGATATAGTGGCTTTTATTGACCATTTTAAAAGATTTAAAAATAATATACCATTAGAATATTTTTTTCGCCTATATACAATATGATAATATTGATTCCTTAGGTTATATATACCCATATAATATACTAGTATAGTAGTATATGATCTAAGGTTGGTTCTTAGTAAAAAATAACAGGTAAAATTTTTGGAAGATAAAATCCCATAACCAACAAATAAGTTATTACCACAGAAAATAATTATTAAAACTGAAAACTACCGCCGGATTTTATACTCATTAAGATTGAGGAATACAGAAATATCTATATTTTAAACACAATTCTAAAAGAAAAGATACCAATTCTGGGAGTTTATTCTTGAATGTAACGTAAGAAAAGTGAACGACCAAAGCGTACGTTACTACCATTTTTCGGTATAGTATATTAAAAAATTGTATTCTTGAATGTATTTCGTATACCTACGTATACGTAATTATTCGTAGTTGTCTTACGGTTAATAATCCACCGCACGAACAGTGTTCGAACGTTTTATCATATGATCATTACTTAACTAATTTTATTGTTTTAATCAAAAAGTATCTATACCTACCAAACAATAAACGTTAATTAAAAGTTGAAATTCTTAAATTTGAATCACCTTTTATAGTTTGATTGTTCGTTATTTATTTACCTAATATAGTGTGAACTCTAATTTAAACGATGGTTTTTCAAGAATTTGAACAAATGGTGATTTTACAGCAATTATAATTTGAGTTAGAAGCTGTAGATCATCATACTCGTTGATTTTACCAAGCTCAAGAATGTTTTTGAAGGTTCGTTCAATATATAATATCATTTTTTATATTACACAAATTATAATTAATTTTAAGCAACATTTACAATTTATTTCATATTGAATATGGTATCTATTGACTATATTTATTAAATAAATAAAATAAATATTACGGCAGTAAAATAATTAAATAATTGTTCGATTTTTTCGCCGTTTATTTTCTGGTTGTTAATGTGATATGTGCAGCTTGAATGACGAGCGTAGCAGACAGCAGCACTCTATCGAAATTTCTCTTACTACCACACTTGATGATCATATATTATATAATTAATACATTATTATCATATTTTTTATGATTATAAATCAGCTATACAGAAGATCTTCCAAGACTGTCAGCTATAATTTCTTATCAAAGAGTCGAACTCTTATCTTAGAGGCCGAACTGACCCCATAACATATCAGCTGTGATCATGATTAAAGGTTTATCTTTAATCATGGCTGTGATGAACTCATTAATCTGTGATAATACCTTGAATATTGATATCCCTTATATCATTTATTTCTTGAGTTCATCATGGCTTGCTAGTGTATTTTTTAATATGGTAATAGAAAATGGCATTTAACTTATATTTAATTATCTTATAATTTTATAACCCATATACATAGTTATAATTATAATTTATATTAAGTCTATGTTTATATGTTTATTGTACATTTTTACATCGAATTATATTTATAATAAAGTAATAAATATTAATTTTAAAGTTTAAATTCTTAAATTAACTCTTAATGTTAATTATTTAAAAATTATATCATTTTTTTTTCTAAAAAGTAATAATCAATTAATGTATTTTGAGTAAAGTATACCCGCTTAACTTTTATTTATTTACTGTGAATTGGAAATGTCTTCTTCAGATATTGGTAAATATATTATATATTTTTTAAACATAAAGCCAATTGTTATTATTGTTCTACAACTGCTTCATATTTAATGATAAATCATAAAGTATATTTGATTGATTCTTATATGTTCTAATGTTAAAGTATCTTTAGATGACAACAGTATAGTGATAAATGATTTACCGAATGATACAGAAGCAGCCATAAGGTATATTAAAACATTATTACCAGCAAATTTAAAGGATACATTTAAATATCCACCAATTGTATTTATTCATCAACTTTATGATATAGTACACAATAAAACATTGATTAATAAAGAGCTGGTTGGTAAATTTATTTTGTATTCTTTGTTCATTATAGAAATTTATTATTTTAATTTAATCCCTAGGATATATTAAAAAAGCAGTGCAAAATACAATTACTCACAATTGGAACATCTGATTCTTCTTCAGCCTTAATATTATATGAAGATTATGTAAAATATATTTTAAATATTTATCCAGAAAATTGTTGTGTCAAAAAATTTTTAAACATTATTTTACCTTCAACAAAATCATTTTTATTGAAAAAATCAATTCTGCAACAAAAATTTAAATTACAGCAATATGAATTGACGTAATAAAATAAAATAAATTTGTTTTGTTATCTTAGTAATATGCAACTATATTTATTTTCAGAGAATTGATCAACTGTGGACTTTTATTGATTAGAAATCAAGAAAGTTATTGGGTATCTTTTCCATCATCCGGAAATTTTATAAAGCGTTTCATTGAAGGTCGAAAATATATTATTCAAATAATTAAACGGAGAAAATTTCAAGAAATATTAGAAAATGTAAGTTGTTTTACATTATAAGTTTTAAATTAATTGCTTACTATTATTTTAGTCTTATAAGACTAGTAAACTTCCATACACCATATTCTTCTTTTCCTATATGTCTATTTCGTTTTTCGCAAAACATCTGGATAAACTGCTCTTAAATAAAATTTTATCAAGCATTTCTGAACATTTCATTCTACCTGATTTTCAATTTGGAGTCTGCTCTGTCTACTATACAATACAACAAGTGTACGGAGTAATATAGATGTCTTTGCTAATTATTTGAAAAAAAATTATATTGTATATGTACTTTTCTAGATGTTTCTCAAGTATTTTATTAGGTTTTGCACAATGACTTACTATGTAAATTAAAAAAAAAAAACTTGAATCCTTTATATTTTTTAATCATACAATTTTATATTTTAAATTGCTATTTTTAAATTAGATTTGATAATGTACTCATTCAAATTGTTATTTCTGCTGGCGTCTCCCAAAAGAGATTACTCTTCCCTGTTCATTATAATATATATGTCACTGAACAACCTACCACTCTAAACAGTGTTATTGTTGAATATGCACTCTATAGTTTCCATGAATTTGGATCTGGTCGAATTTTCACAAATAACTTACATGGACCATTAGATTCATTAAATGATGATTCAAAGTAAGCTAGTATAAATCTGTCTACACAATATTTACACTCAGACTTCTTACACACAGATTTATATATATAAATATATTTATATTTTGGTCAGTTGATCAAGAGTATAAGTTCCTAATACTTTCTTTATTATTGGAAAAATAGAAATATTTACAAAATACTTGTTTAAGACTAAATCAATTTTCTCTTTTTGTTGTAGTTCATGTATATTAATAAAGAATAAAGTTTGTGTCTGTGAATATGATCCATAGTCAAGCTTATTGTACTTATGGTTTTGAAATTTGACACATATGTATCCTTATCCTTGAATGATGTGCATCTCAAAGCCATATTTAATAATATAACAAAGATTATCCTTAGAAATAGATATTGATTCATTAATCTGCTTCACTCAAAATTGTTTATTTTTAATAATTTGTAATATAGTTATAATTATTGAGCTTTATTGATTTATATATCAGAAGATAATAAAAAAAAATTATCCTTCTAACCAAAAATGTATTGAACAAATTGTGCGATATATATAACTGTATTATTATAAACATAGTTATAAAAATCTAAATTAATTTGGATGTAGATCAACATAAATGTTTAGGTAATAATGCAATAAAATATTTTAAAATATTAAATTAATTTCAATAATTATTTGGAAATACAAATAATTTTGTTTATCTTACAGCTAAGGTCAAGCATATAAATTGTTAGTTATTTTAAATTCACCAATAATGAACTATGCTACTATGACTATAGTAATTGAATGTAACACATAAAACAAAAATATTTCTGCATGCTAATTCTGTGATCTATATTAATAATCAAATCAAAAACATATTTTACACCTAATAAAAAAAAACCATTTAATTACGATTATAGATAAATTAAATAGATAATATTTGTATAAATAATTGACTATGGTGGCCATTACCTAAAAAAGTTTTTTAAATTTTTATATTTTCTTATGCTATTTATAAAAGAATATTCCAACAATATTCTTCAACCTAGAACCTCATTTCAGGACCAGTCACAAAAATAATATCTTATTAAATCTAGAGTATATGGAAACCGTTAAAGTAAATTCTGTATAGTTTAGAAAATTTTTTTAAAAGTATCTTAAATTAATGTTGAAAGTTTTTATTTTATTTCTTTAAATACCTAATAAAAGTTTCATATTTCCATATTTATCATTTTAGGACTTAGAAGTTCGGTGTGCTAAAGTATCAAAGATAAAAGAACTTGGTTTCAAATACTTTTTACATGAAATTAAAGGATCAGAAGACATAATAACGTAATATAATAAAAAAAACATTAGATGAATATTAAATATTTTATTGATGGACATATTATATTTAATATTTAGAATGAATACAACATCAGGATGTCTTTTAAGAATAAGCTAAACAACAATTGTACTTGTGTGTAGAAGAGAATCATTTCACATTATATTATAAGGTATGTATAACAATGCTTATAAAAAAATACAAAATAATACAAATAGATATTTTAAAATGTAGTATTATATTACATATTAATATTTGTTAAAACCAACTCTATCTCTTGGTATAAGTCTTAGGTCTGTTCCATGTTTTAGAAAAACAACACCTGCAGTTTGTTGAGGGTTTATACCAATCCCATCATCTGTGATGATAGCTGATGTTTCGGCTGATACTTTGAACTCTTCAGCTGCAAATTTTAAGACTGCAGTGAATGGAGCAGCTTCTGGTACTTTAAGTATTTTAAATGGTAGTTTTGGATCTGATGTCAATGTTATTTTGAATCCTACTGTTTGAATAGAGTTTTCCATTTTGTTCAATTTCTATTAACACTGTTTAGCAATTACTTATACACGAGTTAAATAACTAATTAGATTTAATTATTTTGATTAATATTACACATTTGCAGTCAAACAAGTGTTTTATTATGCTTTCACCAGTTTCACTATTTATTTTTTTTACTATTATTAAATTAATATCTTATCAGCGCTGATGTGGTGTTCAGGGTTTCTCATAATGTATTATCATAAGATGATATCATACATCATTACGTGTTTGTTTCTGAGTTCATACGTATTGTTCATGTTAACTTTTAACACTTGGCAGTTTTTTAAATTCTATTCAACAATATTCTAGGCAATAGGTTTATGCAACTAATGAATATCCAATTATACAAACTTCACATTCTGTTAAAAATTATTTATTTATAGAATAGTAAAGAAAACATTCAATATCACAATTTTAACATTAAAATGAAATAGTTTAGAATATACAATTTAATATCAATTTTTTATTAGGTACTATGACCAACCTATATAAAACAAACGAATGAGAAATACATTTTGAAAATGAGAGCTCACGTAATGACGTTGGCCAACAGCATTATTGGTGTTAGCATACTAGCTATGCCATTTTGTTATAAAGAGGTAAACATGATATTATTGATATTGTATTAAATATCTAACTTATATACCTCAATTGTTTCATATATCTAGTGTGGAATAATACTTTCAACATTATTATTGGTGTTAAGTAATTTTATGTCAAGAGCTTCTTGTCATTTTCTATTAAAGTCAGCTATTAAATCAAGGACACGAGATTTTGAATTCTTAGGTAAGCAACTATCTTTTATTTTTACAAAATTTGATATTTATACTTCGTTAATATTATTCATTTCAGCATTCCATTTATTTGGAAAATTAGGGAAAATCACTGTTGAGTTGAGCATAATAATGTTTCTTATGGGAACCTGTATTGCATTCTTTGTTGTTATGGGTGATTTAGGACCACAAATTATCGGTGATATGTTTAATATAAAAAATACTACAGCTCTTCGTCCAAGCATTATGATTGGTAAGTAATTTTAAGATATTAAACATTGTATTGTTTTAATTTAATATCAACACTTAAAAATATAAATTATATATTTTAAGATTATTCTACTTGTCAGCTTTATTAATATTATGTAATTTCTTTTTTGTCATATAATATATTAATACAAATTGTTTATAGGTTTAGCTGCATTTGTAGTGTTGCCACTAGGGTTATTACGTGATGTTAATAGTTTAAATACAATTTGTACAGCAGCAATAATATTCTATGCTTGTTTAGTATTTAAGGTATGGTTTAGATTAAATAATATTTTTAATTTTATGTTATTAATTTAATATTTAATTGTGACATACAAAGTTTTAATAAAAAAAAAAAAAAATATTAATGTTTAATAATATGTTATGCATTTTCAGATTTTCATTGAAGCTTTTGACAAACTTTTCTCTTCGGTTTGGGTTTCAGAAATATATTTTTGGAAACCAGTTGGTCTTTTCCAATGTTTACCAATATTTTCAATGTCTCTATTTTGTCAAACGTAAGAATTACATATTTTTAGTTACCATAGACTATAACAGTTAATATGATTTTTACTAAATAAAAATAATTTTATTAAAATTGCTTTACTACAAAGCCATGATTTAAAAATATTTTAATTTTATAACCACAATTATAGTAGCATAGCTGACTTGAGATTTATGTTTACTGACTCCAATTAAATACAACTAAAAATAATGTTGATATTTAATACATAATAAACTAATATAAATTTTTGTAAGAATTAAATTAATTTTTAAAATACATTGTTTTATTATGTGTAATAACTAATAAGTATTTTTTTGTTAAAAAATTGCTCTATATTTTATTTATTCTTTAAATTAGAGCATTTAATAAAACATTTTAATATTATATCTTATATAAAATTACTGAATATTTAAAATATTTTCATTCAATATTTGTTATTTTATAGCAAATTATTTTATTATTGTTAATAGGTTTTTAAAATAAATAAAATATTAAATCTAATTATTAACTTGTATTATTAATAGACAGTTGTTCGATATATTTGAGACAATCACTAATGAATCATTGGATAAGTTAAATGCAATAATACGCTCATCAATGAATATGTGCACTAGTGTTTACATTAGTGTAGGAATTCTAGGATATATTGCATATTATGACTCGGCATTAACAGGTAAAACATTATTTTATTTTATTAATCATAAATAATAGTTTGTAACAAAAAATCAGGATTTTCTGACCACATGCAATTATTGTTATTTTTTCTAAATGTCTTTGATTTTCCACAAAAATTACATGACCATTTAATTGTACCTTTGGTCTTTTTTATTGTACGACATGTTACAGTTTTTCCTGGTATAAGCATAGTATCACAACCTTTACAGATATTTCTTTTCATTTCTGGATCAACTCTTAGTAAACTTTTTTGTGATAAACCTCTCAGTATAGAGTTATATGTTGATGATAAGCCAGGACATTGCTCAGCCAGAGCTGTACTTAATTGATACAAGTAATTAATACGATTTTGGTTTATTTCCACATTGAATTCTTGTTTTTTCTTTTCAATTTTTGTCATATTTATGAAATATTTTATAAATCTTTATAACCTAAAATGTTTAATTATTTTTAATTAGCTTCATGATATTCAATTGTATAAATTATTGATTAAAAATAATTAGTTCAATATTAACAATTGTACTTACTTCAATGATTTATTAAGAACATTTAAATTTGCGTTTAAAAAGTTGTTATTTAATGATATGTATTAAATTATTTAAATTATTGATCGTAAACTAATATTTTGTTTATTTTATTGGACATTAGTCATATTTCATCGACAATATTTTGTTTTGTTTACATCAACTAAGTAAATGTTTAATGTTGCACATTATCAAATATTATGAATTATTATCACAATTTATCTATATTATACACAGAAATATTTATTATATATGTGATATAATATGTGTTGGTATTATTGGCAATACAACATTTAAAAATATTATTCACTAATTGTCAGTGTAGCCAACATACTATCTTGTACAATTTTTGAAATGTATTACATTGTATTGTACATAGGTGCAAGTATAATTAAAAAAATTATATTTAATGCTTTCATACAGTTATTTAAAAAATATTAAATGTTATTATTAGTTATTATTACAAATTAGTACATTTGTTGTAGGTGCTGTTTAATTTGAGTAAATATTTGTTTAAAATGGTATATTATTTTCAGGGAACATTCTTACTAGTTTTTCACAATGTCTATCCAGTGATATAATTAAAATTGGTTTTGTTATGTCTATTGCTGTTAGTTTTCCTCTGGTAATATTTCCATGTCGTTCATCAATATACTCTCTACTTGCTACAAAAGTAAGATTTAAACTCGTATAGTAATGTTATTTACAGTTAATAATTAGTTAACAATTAAATTTGTTTTTTAAGGACTATGTACTTGTATCAGGAGGAAGACAGCATATTGCAGAAACCCCTTTCAAATGCATTACATTTTTTATAGTATTATTTTCTTTAGTCACTGGTCTTTTAATGCCTAATATAGAAGTTGTATTAGGACTTATTGGATCTACTATAGGAGTTATGATAAATGTTATGTTTCCTTCCATGTTTTTGGTACGCGTGGCCAATAAAAGTCCTAAAGAAAGGTTTTGGGCTAGAGTAAGTGTGCTAACTTTCATAGTAAATGATAAATATGTGTCAAAAAAAAAATTAATTTTACATAAATTTTTTTTTCAGTTTATATTTTTTGTAGGTATTTTTATTATGGTAATGGGAACTTCAGCTAATCTCTACGCCATACATCAAACATTTTCAAATGTGAAAACAACAGTACATAGAGGTAGTATAGAAGTGAAAATATAATTTTTATTTTTTTGATAGATATTAAATAATATAAAAATAAATATGAAACTATTATATGACAACAGAATTTATACATATTCAATGTATTATTAGCATATTAATTTTTTACTACTCATATTTAAATTAAAAAAGTTTTACAACTTCTTTATTGATTGCATAAATGCACAATATATTCTTAAAATAAATTTAAACAAGTAGTAGTTTAATTATCAATTCAATATTGTATGACAATTATATTATGATCGTTTAAGAAAACCAGTAAGATAATTTCCCCAAAACTCTTTTAAGTTTAGTTATTATTTTTATTTGTATCACCATCAATCATCATGTTTTCATATTTTTTAAATCATATTCCAGGGGCTGAGGTATCTTATTCTATGTTATTGTATTAATGCTCCTAATATGTTAGGTGTATTATAAAATAAAGATTTGATTTAAATTACATTCATTATAATATATACAATAGCTTAAATTTTTAATAACATGGAATATTTTAAACAAATTATATTAATAACTATTATGAAAATCTCATTCTATTAAAATAATTTTTATTATTACATAAAAAATGTATGTTATAGAAGTTGAAACATTGGATTTTAAACCTATGGCTACACAACAAGACATTATAAATCCAAAATTAAAAACATCTGAAGAGATAAGAGTTGAACCTCCTATTCCTGTGGAGCCTATTATAAAATCAAATGCTGAAGTAAAACAAGAAAAAATAGTAAAAGTAGATAATGGAAATACTATTAGTAAGGATGCAATTAATAAAGAGGATGAGGAATTAGAAAAACGACCTGAAATAGAATTACTTGAAAAGTTAAAAAGTCATGAAAATGAAGAAAAAAAAATATTGGCTGAATCCAAACAAATTTTAGAAGAATTAAAAGGAGCTCGTCAAATACAGTTTGAAAAAAATAAAAAAAAACCTATTAACAATGTTATAGAATCAAAATTTAATAATAAAGAAAAAGATAAAAAAATTGATAAGTTTATGGACGAAAAAAAAAATCAATTAGTTAAGGATAAGTTGCCTTTACCTTTAGTATTAAAAGAAGCAAATAAACCTAATAAAACAAAAATAGAAATAAATAGAGATAAACGAGATTTGACACCAACAGTAAATAGTAATAATGATGAAAAAGAAGAAAATTGTAATAAAAATGAAAAGGTTGAGAGTAAAGATTCTACGAGAGTTAAAAATATTGATAACGTAGATATTATTGAAAATACAAGTATAACAATTTGAGAACTAAACATTATAAATATACCCTCTTCTTCTTCCCACCATTCCCACTACCATGGTTGATCTCTATACTTTGCAATACTTTATATATACCTAATTATAATATAATTGTAATATGTACTTACCACAATTAATAAAGCTGCAATATTTTTTTAACCTTTTTGTGGACAAATTTGTATTATTTTTAATATTTACTATTAAGTTTTTAAAACATATTTATGTGTATTAAATTTAAAGTTCCTATATGGTTAACAGTAATTACAATTTGTATTTATTATTTTCATGTTATTAAAGTGATTATATTCACAAGCTACTTTCAAAAAAATAGAAAATTAAATATTTGTTCAGTTTTCAAATTTGATTACCATTCAATATGCATTTCTACATTAAATTTTAATGTACTATCTGTAATACTAAAAATTCCATGAAAAAAACCTGTAAAATTAATTTATAATTTAATTTCTTATATTAATGTAATATATGTATGTGCCTTATAAGTTCACGAGTATAATATATTTTATTTATTATTTATTTTTTGTTTTAATGCCTTAAATGTATTGATACTTTTAAATAATAAATATGTACTATAATAATTATTAATTATGTAATAGATGCATTTTATTTAGAAGCACTTAGATATTGCTTACCTTTTCAATTATTTTTCATCATTTTAAAATCAAAATAGTTAAAAAAAAAAAAGAGTGTTTATCATGAATATTTAACTATTTTTAGTGAGATTCTGCATTTGGATATTTATTACATCTTAAATGTTTTTAGTTTTTTTTATTTGAAATACATTCTAACCTTTTAAAAGCATACAGCAGAATGACTTTCCCGGTTTTTTTAAAATTCTATAGATATATCATTTATATATAGTTACATAAGTATCCCTTTATGGCAAATTGAAATTGTTGCCAATTTAAAAATAAGTAATGCCGTGACTTTTTAATTTATTCATTTTTTTTAAATCCTTTATAAATCCTAAACTAAGTGAGATGAGTATCTGTCGCTTCTTAATCATATAACTCCCACTTATGGGTTAACTTCCTTATTTATTACATTTACATAGGTAGTAGGCACCTACTTATTGTGCTATGCTTGTATCTGTATTCTGTATAGATTGTTTTATGTTTATATATTAAAAAATATCTTAACCTTATGTCCACGTAACGGAGTGACTTATCAAATGGCGAATTAAAATCAATCAAAATAAATCAATCCACTATTAACCTAACGTTTACACTAACACCTAACCTGGGTAATGACTAGTGGGTATCTGCCCAACTGTTACTTTGAATTAGCGTTTTTCAAACTTTGAGTCACGACTCGCTGGCGGATAGTGAGAATTTGTTTTAAGTTTTTAGATTCTTTGATATTTATGATATTTTATACTGTATAAATATAAACTAGGTACCTATATAAATTATAACGTGCTGTAATCAACCACAGCAGGAAACTTAACACACACTTCGCATTCTCCTCGTTATTAAAAATATATTTTAAAATTAAGCTAATTATAAATCTATAGATTTTATAGTACAAAGTAATAAACAAACTTTGATTTTTTAGAATTACTTATTCGTCCTATATAAGAGCAACCATATAGGTCGCGATAAATTTTCAGAGAAAAATTTGAGTCGTGATCCTAAAAATATTGACAAACACTACTCTAAATAATATCCAGATTTCCACGTCAAATAAAGTTAAGTACCTGGTACTCAATTTATACAAACGATTGATGTAGTGATGTGGATTAACCACGTTCGTATTCAAATACTTAGAGTGCTTAGACTTTTTCGTTTGCGTATGCTCGGCTCTAATTTATCTAAAAATGTTAGCATCAATCTTAAGACTTAAATACAAATTGTAAATATATAAATCTTTCCTCAAGCCTCTTTGGATTTATGGACCACAGTTTTGGTGCATAACTAAAAAATCTAATACTAACAAATTCCAAGCGTTCCAAAATATAGCATTCTTACTTCTCTGATGATGGTCTCTGGACCTCTAGTCCCTCTGATGCCCCACTATATATCTTCAGCTAAACACTATTTAATGATTTTAATATGAAAACTATCGATGAGAAAAGGAAGCACATCTCTACGCGACTGCTTCTAAATCAACCCCCACCCTTAGCATATAAGTTTATTGTGCATACTAGGTATGGTTCTTATGTAAACAGACTGTTTATTTCAAATAAAAATAAAAAATAATGTATTATTAATTAAATAAAACAAATTTGATTCAATTAGGTATCTTGAACAAAGCGCTTAAGGCTGCGGGATTTAGTTTGTCATTTGTTATATCTAGTTGTTTATTAAATTTGTATTGTTATTACTTATTAAAATTGTCTATAATAAAATCATCATTTTTTGTTATTTTAAAGTAATTTATTTTAAAACTGTCCTTACTGCTATTATGCAAGTATTCAGAGTAAATATGTAAGTTTAAAGTAGGTTAGGTAATTGAATAAGAAAACAGATAAGTATTAAGTATATATTATTTAGATAATTGATATTGAAGCTGAAGCATTGTAGCATTTGTACCTTAAGTGTACGTATTATATTTCACTCTATTCAAACTGTTTACATTATCCACAATTATTTCGTTAAATTTAATTTGTTATTTAGTGAATTTTGATATTTTTGATAGATTTATAATTTTATATTTTTGACCAATATTCTAAATATTAAGTATTTTAGTTTTTCTAACATGTAAAAATATTATATTTTCATACTTATCAACTTTCACTTAACGAGTCATTCGTGTCGTTTTTTGTTTATTTTTAAATTTGTTTTATATCCAATATGGTTTTATCGTGTTTCACAATCAACTACCTAGTATTTTAAAATATATACCTTATTTTTATTGTTTTGCTTCGTCAATATTTATAACAAATATTTTTAATTCACAAAATTATCTATTTTCAATATTTATATACCTTCAGAGTTTAGAGTTTAGATTTAATTAATATTCGTCAGTTGATCGCATATTATGCTATTATATCTATAACCTATAACATAAACTTACCTGTATAAACCGCGGGCTATACATGTTCTTATTTTATCGTACATTTCATAATATTTTTGGATAATATAAGTATTATATAATTTGATGAATTAAAAATCTTTAAGTGTATATATAAATAGTGCTTTATCTAAATAATAAAATGATTTCTAAAAATCTCCCTGAAAAATATTTTCACTTTATTATACCCAATTCGCCATACAAAATAAACTGGGAATAACTTAATTGGAAAACTTGAAAAATAAGCTTGAATTAAAATATTTATATAGGCCAAGCACGTGTTATGTTATGTTTGTAATTACGAAACTTTTAAATTTTTAGTGGTTTTTTACTAGGTGTCAATCGAAAAATATTTAATAATATTTTAAACATCTTTAGACTTATAGATGTACATATAGCAGATGTTATTCACTATTATTATTTATTAGGCACCTATAGCGTACCGGTAGCTACCCGTCGTACCCTCATCGATTAAGCATATTAATGTCTTATAATTTATGAATTATTGTTTATAATTTTATTTAGTGTTAAAAGTATTGTGTTACCTAGTCTGGTTTCCTATAGTTGCAGTCTTGCAGATAATATTTAAACAACTTCAGATATTTTTATTATTTTAAACGCTTAGGCTTGATACGGTATCTTTAGAAACTACATTGCCACATTGGTCATAAATTATCAATTTTTATTAAGAAAACAAAAAATTACAACTTACAAGATATAGTGATATGTATTCAATTTTTTCATTTTTAAAATTGTTACATCTTTATCAGATTGGTGTTAGAGATGCAATTCTATTTTGTTTTTAAAACTGGAGAAGGGGAAATAATTGTTCTTAAAATAGAGTCTGACATAAATATACTGCATTGTCGAACGTATTATAAAAGCTAAAAAGTGTTGAATCATTTCTGTTTAACAAATATTAATTATATTTGACGTTCGTTGTATTATATATTTAAATTTTGTATTAATTTTAGTCTGATAAAAAGTTTAATATGTGAAATTTTATGAATCATGTCACAAAGTCAATTTAAATTTGAACGTAAATCGGGCGGTGTATCAAGAAAATTAAAACATGCAGGAAATGTGTCCAAAATTCGAGAATTTGAATTGGAAAAGGTAAATATGTTCTTTTGTATAATATAACAATAGTTAGATATACATATAAACTGTAGTCTATAGTATCAACTGAATTTTACTTATTTATATATTTATTAACTACTTGAATGTTTAATTATTTAAAAAATCGTAGTTCCATAGTATTTTTATGTCTACTTGTTAATTTAATAATAAAATATTATGTTGTCTTGACTTTTAATATATTGTCACGTAACATATTTTTTTAATCAATCTAATCGGATACTTACGCAGTAAACTCAATATTATTATTTATATTATAATTTGTGGTATAATTTCTACATTATACTGTCGCACCAGCCAAACAATTAATGTAGGTACCTACATAGGTTAATATAGGGTAATATATATATCTTATATTAAACTATATACATTTGTAGATATGGGCGCTATGTCTATAGCAAATAATGAATTGTATGTGATTTTATTGTGCGCTTAGATTTATAGTATACATTCAAACACAATAGACCAGTCAAAATGTGAAACCTGTACATAATATAATACATACATATTGAAAGAATAGTGAAAATGTTATCACTATTATCATTTTATCATACAAATGAGGTAAAGCCTTAGAAAAAGCAATTTAGGTAGGTACTCCGTAGTACCCATGTATGAATAACAATAATTTAAACATCAAGGCGTGGTATGCAATATGCATAATATTATTAATATTGGTACTCAATTATTCATAACAATTTTAACGTTTCGATTGGTTTGAGCAAAGTAGGTATACAGTTTACTTAATTTATATACTATTGGGTATCTACCACCTTATTGGATTAATTCGTAACTTAGAAGGCTATGGAAACAATTAAACTTGAATGACAAAAAAAAAAAGGAAAAAACCATTTTAAGTTAAATGACGAGAATGAAATGCAGAATTATTATTATAATATTGTTCTATAATAATTTCTAACATTTTTTCGGTGGTTTCTGTGGATATTTATTTCGCGATTCTTATATTATATTTAGTACCCACCTAAAATATAAATTTGCATAGAGCTTTAAAAGTCAATAAATATTAAGTGGGGCTCAAACCTAACATGTATACTATATATAGTATCCACAGTTATTAGGTAATTACTTATTTTTTCTTGTGTATAAAAATTATACATATATATTGGTTTAAAAAAATATATACCAATTTTATTTTATTTTTAATTTTTTAAACTTCTTTATAGTTTTTAATAATTTCTTCGAAAGTTTATTATTTTCCTTTATAAAGGATCCTGTTTTTATTGAGGTTTTTCATACGCCATTGTTACTCTCAATTTTACTAATTTTACTGTAGTACTGTATACATATATATATATACAAATTGAAAAAGTGATAGTATACTAATTTGTAGTATAAATTCTACAATAGATGAAAGGACACATAGCAATTGACATTGACCTAATGATACCTTTTTTTTTTTTTTAGATAGATTTAGTCGAGATGTTTGATATTGTGCAAATTGTCGGCGAAGGATGGTTTGGAAAAATATTGTTAGTCGAACACCGGGGCACGGATAACGAGATGGTGCTCAAATCATTGCCCAAAAATTACACCGCCGTTAAGGATTTTTACCGAGAATTCCATTTCAGTTATCATTTAAGCGCACATCGTAACATTGTGTCCACGTTCGACGTGGCTTTCCAGACAGCCAGTTTTTACGTGTTTGCTCAAGAGTATGCGCCGTTGGGCGACCTCACATCCAACATATCCGACACCGGAATCGGAGAGTTGCACAGCAAAAGCGTCGCGAAACAGGTAGTTATTAGCTATTAGATCGCTAAACATGTTATGAATCGTATTTAAAACTCAAATACATAACGAGACATCGAGTTATTCATAACTATATTTATAATGTATATATGTATATAATGTATAAATATTAATGTAATATATATATGTTCAGTTGGTTTCTGCGATCCAGTATATCCACAGTTATGACCTAGTCCACAGAGACATCAAACTAGACAATATTTTAGTTTTTAAGAGCGATTTCTCTAGAATAAAACTATGTGACTTTGGTGAGACGAGAAAAAACGGCAATTGGGTAACCCGTCGAAACGAATGGATCCCTTACATGCCCCCTGAAATCTTAGCCATAGACACCGAACACAAATACAAGTATGACATTATACAAATTTTAAATTTTAAAACATTACAGATTATAATTTTATTCATGTACTGAGCTTTTATAAAAAAATTACGTACATCTATTTTACATTACATATATTTTAGTTGATGTAGGCATATTAAAATTTTTTGTGTGTTTTTTTTTATATATTTGTATATAGAGTAGAAACTTCACACGATGTTTGGCAGTTTGCAGTAGTGTTGTTCGTGTGTTTGACCGGGTGCTTGCCGTGGCAAAAAGCCAGTTCCGAAGACCCGAGGTTCGTCAGTTATGTTTATTGGGTGTCCAGCAATGGCATAATGAGTCCATTTAGAAGGCCTAAATTGTTCAAGATGTTAACGTCCAATGCGCAAAGAATGTTTCGAAAGTTCCTACAACCCAATGTACAGTCCAGGCCTAGTGTCTTGGACGAAGTGCAAAATTTTATTGACGAACGGTGGCTATCCAAATACATGTTGGACAAAAGTAAAGGTAATATTAAGTTGTTTTGTATTTTGGTGTACACTTTATACGGATAGATTGTATTGTTATTTATAAATTTATATATGTACGTAGGTACTATATTACATTATATATAAGCAGTGTAACCTACTACAATGTAATTTAATAATTTGAAATAAATTATAAAAATAATTGTAGAGGTATCGTCGCTAACTAAAAGCTATTAATATACATATATCTTATACTTAAATAATATTTTATTTTTTTTGGGATATCTTTTACACTTATTATTATTTTTAATTTCAAAATGGATTACTTATACACTTATCTATTTATTTTTATTATGTAACAAACAACAATATAATAAGATAAATTAATAGTAACCATTTTTCTTCTATAAAAATGTCAAATTTTTCCAAGTAATTCTTCTTTTAACTAATTTATGTATCATCGCCTGGCTCTGGGCATAATATACGTATTATACTATTATCACGACTTACGACTCACGAGTTTCGAAATCTTTTTCTATCCATATAGTTCAGAGATCTTGATATTTTAAAACACTTATCTTTACTTTCATCGGTCTTCGAATTTCTCAAAGTTTATGTTTACTTCTCCATCGTCATTCCTTTCATCGGTAATTAAACTTACCACCTTTATGAACTATATCCGTAAATGTAGATGAGTCAGTCTGTGACTTTAATCATATCATTTTTAGCAATCCTTTTATTCTTTCTAGTAGGTATGCCGTTTTCACTTGGGACTAAGACTTACTAGGTACTTCTTTTTTGATTCAAATCATCTTCTCAATTGTGATAAAATTATTAAAATGTATGTTTAAATTACTTTGCTGTAATGTTTAAAGTAATAAAAACAATATTAATTTAGCAGTTTTGTGGATGACAAGATTATAATATCATCCAATGCAGATCCTACTATAGTCTCCGCAAATGTACAAACCCATCTTCTTTTAATGGAAGAATGGTATAAAATGTGGCGCTTTAAAATAAATCAATCTAAATCAATTTATACTATATTCACACTTAAACTAGCACCTTGTCCAGAAGTAACCTTTTATGATACCCAAATCCCCCCATCACCAAATGTAAAATATCTTGGGCTGTCTCTTGACCGCCGTCTTACCTTGGCCCATCATATTCAAGCCAAAAGACTACAAATAAACTTCCGTTTGCGTATGCTAAAAACTTTAATTTTCAACAACAAATACTCTAAATTAAACATTAAATTACTTCTCTATAAATCTCTTCTAAAACTAATTTAAATCTACGGCCTACAGTTATGGGGTAATCCATAAATCTCCAATCTAAATAAAATACAGAGATTCCAAAATATTATATTGAGAAAAATTGCCAATTTCCTACCATACGTATTTAATCACACTCTACATAAAGACTTACACATGAAAACCATATATGAAGAGGCCAAAAGTCACTATAAACGGTTCCATTTACACCTTAACTCTCACCCTAATTCGCTCATAAAAAACTTGGCCACATTAGCCATCCTGGGGAACCCTCCTCATCGCCTTAAAAGGAAATGGTGTAGAGATGTGCTAGATAACAATTAATGCAAACAAACAAAATAAATAAAATACGAAGTCTTATCAATAGGTAGCTTCTTCATTCAAATTGTTCATGTTTTCTTTCTTTTCTTTATATAGCTCATTCTTTTATTGTGCCTACTGATTGTGTATAACTTATAACAAATAAATAAAAAATAAAAAAATTAGGTTAGTTTTAAGTCAGCATTAATATGATATTTTATAATTTTTTTATTAAAAAAAAAATCATAAGTTTATTACTTAGGTACTTATTATTATTAATATATTATATTTCTATAAGACATGATTTGATAAATAATCGCAAAAAAAAAAATAAATTAAACTAAACAAAAACTATAAAATTCAAAATATTATTATCG
The DNA here is from genome assembly GCA_036289425.1 of Rhopalosiphum nymphaeae. Taxonomy (NCBI): domain Eukaryota; kingdom Metazoa; phylum Arthropoda; class Insecta; order Hemiptera; family Aphididae; genus Rhopalosiphum; species Rhopalosiphum nymphaeae. Next base: position 3,958,204 of record JAZAQC010000021.1, on the reverse strand, counting down.
GTAAATAAATTAATAAAAAATATTCTCATACACATACGATATAACTCATTATGTTTACATTCTGTGTTTTATTTATTTCAAAAGAATTAAATATAAATATTTGAAATTTAATTAAATGATTTAAATTTAAATTTTAAAAATTAATGATCGAAATAATAAATAATTTCGTATCATGTTTTACTTTAAATAGTTTCAGACGATATAGACGAGCTGAGTCCATCTTTATACAGTTATCAAACAGACCAGGAAGAAAATAAAAAATTCCTATTAGCCTTTTCCAACTGTGGAATCGAAACTGTTGTTGTTGATAGAGCTGCAAAGAAGGAACGTATTAAACAGTGGATCCAATCTAGTGTCATCGAAGAAGAGGACGAAGAAGATTCTAGTGAAGGGACCAGCAAATTGAGTTTATCTCGTAAAGATAGTAATGATAGCGAAGAAAATGAATTATACGCATTGACTAAACGTGAAGGATAGACTTTTATTGCAAGGTTTCCTACAAAGGTTAAAATATATATGAGACTGTATCAAAATATAAAATATTTGTATAAAAAATTACTTATATATATATATATTTATATGTGCATCACACTTTTATCATTAATATAATTACATTTTTAATAATAGTGTACATATAATTATATTTATTGTATTTTTTTTTTAATTATACCATTCCTTCATACTATACTATATAATATGTACATATTATACATTATATACATTAGGGAATAAACCATGGCCGATGGTCATCTATATTTTTTTCATAATAATAGTAACTGGTAAGATAAATAGTTAATTAACACATTTTTTACCAGCTTGAAAAATATATTCTATTAACAAAAATAATTTAATTATAATATTTTTAAATGTATATTTAAAATTATTATTTTTAATAATTGCTTGTTTAGGTATATGAAACGTATATAATTATACAGTCTATACGCAATACTGTAGGAATAAACAAACGTTTCCTCAAATCCACCACAATAATTATTTATATAGGTACTATAATAACAATTTTTTTAAACCTGTCATATATAATATAATAATATTTAAGTGTTACCTATAATTAGTATTATTAATTATTATTTTTAAATTATAATATTTATACAGATAGTAGTTATTTAGTTATTTAGGGAATATTATTATGTTGTAATGTTGTATATAATTATAATTTACATCAATTACTATTTACTATACATCACCACTTGATCACTTATAACAGACATTTCTATCAGTTATTTCTTAATGGAGCAATGTAGTTGAAGGCACTGATAGGTACTACTAACTTATAAATATTTACAAACAAAATTAAAGTATTTTCAACGATAATTCTAATAAAATAATAATAACTACATATATTTATATTAAAAAATATACAAAGCAAATTAAAAAACATAAACTTATTAAGATTTTAAAAAATAAGTCTCAGTGTATTTTGTTGTAGAATTAAAACTATAAACAACATTTTTCTAACTATTTAATGGGTATATTTTAAATTTATTAGTTTATTATATTATACATTGTACGTTGAATTTAAATCTGAATATCATTAGATATGTAATATACTAATCAGTGGCGGCTCGTAGTAGTTTAGCACAGGAGTGCGATAAAAAAATAAAAAAAACTATAATACATTATACAAAAAATTAAACATGTCGTTGCCATCCGATTTGAGCGATAAAATTCACCGCACACCATAAGCTTCTATGGCCGCCGCGTCATCGTAATATTATTACTCGTATATTAATATTATTAAATCTACTGTTTATGCGGGAAACCGGTAATTTTATGTGTGATTCACTATGTTGCACAAGCTGCGGCGTTGCCTAGGCGTATATAGCTATCGATATACCTGTATTAACATTTCGAGTTCGTAACGATAATATAATAAACAATGAAAATAATTTTAATAATAATTAAAAATATTTATAATTGTTAATTTGTTAATGTATAATATACTATATACTAATATATGTACCTATTTATTTTGTAAATATAATTGTACTATAAATTGTTCATTTCTGTAGGGAGTGCGACCGCACTATCGCACATATGCACGAACCGCCACTGAAATTAATATATATAAATTTATTATCTCTTTTTAAACATGTTACTAATCAATAAGTAGGTATCTGTTAAAGCAGCCCTTTTTCGCCAAAAATTCGGTTCCCTGATTTACATATAGCTCTTTTCAGCAAAAAACGGAAAAGGTACGATTCCCATTTCCGATAAAATGTATTTCTGTGAAAAAACGTTTCTGCCAATTATTATTTAGGAACAATGTACAAATATGATAGAATCACATATCAATTATAATTAAATAAAATGTATTTCAAAATGTTCTATAAATATAAATTATAATACAAGTAGGTAATAATAATACGTTAGTCAAATAATATATTGTGTACAATTAAATTAGAGTTTTTAAAAAATCGCATAATTAAAAGAAACAATTTTTACAAAAGTGTACCTACTAATTTCATTGGACTTTTTTCTTAATAAAAGTATCAATTGAATTTAGTATACAGCTATACATGTTGGATTCATTGGTAAAATTTGACATCGAGCACGGTGTGTACATTTTCGTACTGCAGAGACATGTAATTTGTTGTCATTTTTGAGGAAACTCCGAAAGCATTAATTTCTTCTAAAAATCAGTTGATTTTCAATGATTTGGAATATTATTATAAAAGTTTAATAGTTGAATCTCACCCAGTATTATTTTTTTAGATCTTGGAAATTATGAAATATTAATTGTTTGACAAAATAACACGTACTGTATCAAAATATAACATTTTAACTTTTATCAGATAAACATTGACACATTGTGTTTATATTTTTATTATCAATGATTATTGCTGTTATTCTAAATTATTTACAAATGTCATTGCTATTATATATTACACTATTATGCGTTATATGTATACCTACTACTTATATTAATATTGTTTAAAAATTAAAACCATTTGTTTTCAAATTTGTTTTGGGCGGAAATGGGAATCGTACCTTTTAATTTTTGGCAGAATAGAGCTGTAACGGATACGGCCAATGTTATTTTGGCAGAAATAAATAATAAATACCCATCTGCTAATATTAATAAGAACATTTACCAGTTAACCTTTAAAGTACCTTTTTTATACCTGCAATTTCTGCTCCACCAAAAAACTACCTATAGCAATATATACTAGTTACCCATAGAAAAATGTGTATAGTCGTTAGTTTGAAACACTCTATAACTGAAAATATTAAGTATACTTGAAATCTGTTTTTTAAATGTTTAACAACTTTGTTGTACACTTATTAAGCTAATTAAACTATTTTTATCCTATTCAATTTTACGCATGCGCATAACAACTTTTTTTTAAATGGTAACTCCACCCTTTTTGGGGTAATTATTTTTACTCTTATTTTTTCATACATTTTAATGGTTAAATCAACTATTCCTATGTTAAAAAATAATCAATTAATGGATATTTAAATGTTTGATATTATATTTTTGACATTTTTGAATTATTCACAAATTTCATTCGATTCCTAAATAATCTTCAAACATATCAATTATATTTCTATTATTGAATATTTTAAATTAATCAATCAATAATAGAAACGGGTTTTTTTTATAATTTCACAACTGTGTTTATTTGAATTGAAGGTAATTTAGATACGATCAATTAATTATCTGTATTTGAAATAGGTCAGTGAAACTACCTGTTTCGTATTTACTTTACAGTCATATTCTATGATTTCGGAGATGTTTAATAAACACATCTCATAAGTTCATAACTGAGATAGTTTTTAATTTAAACAAAATATAATTAATTTTGAGAAGGTTGGTATGCTTAAATACCCATCACATAGTTTTTTTTTAAAAGTTAGAAATAAATTTAAGAAAAATACTTCAATTATTTTTCTAATACTAAAGTTAATGTTAATCAACAATGTAGACGAGGCAATACAGTATAGGTAAAGATATTAAGCTTCAAGTGTTGGTGTACGTATTACGTATAACTGTACAAGAGTTAATTATAGAGTTACTGGGTACGTATTATGTCGGCTTTGAATAATAGGTAGATATTTATCATAATTCCGTTCATAAAATTGTAAAAAAACATAAATTTCATCCATACAGACCAGATTTAGTTTACGCTAAGGTGATGCTGAAGCTGAACGCAAGATTATGTTTAAAGCTTAGTTATAATAAATCAATTAGAAGACAATCCTATTTATATTAAGTTAAGAGCAATTGGTATATTTTTTAAATACCAAAAAACAGCCTTTAAGGACAGGCCTGTTAACTTGGTATCCCAAAAGTTAAATTTTGTAAATTTTTTGTTTTAAAAATTAGTAAATTATTTGGCAATTGTTTTTTAGCATATTATATGATCTGAAAATAAAAAAAATGCCCAGTCTTTAATCATTAGTAGTGTCATATTAGATATATTTAGCAATGCATTAGAATAATAATTTTGAAGAAAATTTATTAGAAATTGATGATATAGTTAATAATTTTGATTCATTTTGATTTAATGAACTCTTAAAGACTAGACAAAGTCTATTTTAACCAAATCTGAGGCTCAAATTATTAGTGTCGGAGGAGAATTTAACATTACACAGTATATTTCTGAAATAGTCTTTGTAGTGATAAACTCTATGAAACTTTTTCTTTGTTGGTCTAGTACTAAGGTCGGAATATTTGATTATGGTGAAAACACCACATCCAGTAGTAGAATTGAAAGTTGTTAAATAATGGTGGTTTTGATAATTTTGTTGAAAAATTAATCAATTTATAAAGAGGTGATCATAGTATTTTACAGTCAATAAGATATGTCTTAAAAATAATTTATGAAGTAACTTCAAATATATAGACGATACAATTCAAAGCAATATAATTTCATATGTTATCATAAACATATAAAAGTATAAAACACACATATAGTTAAGATGAATGTGGACAGACTAAAAAAAGTTTTTTATATAATAATAGAATTACATGAAATAGAAACTGTAGTTGAAAATTAAAAAACTAAGGATTGAAACCAGTCTCGTTCGTCAAATTTTTTTTTTGGAAAAACATCTAAGACTTGAGAATATATATACATACATTTAGAGGTTAAGATTTAGGTTACAAATTTTGATTTTGCTGTTATACATTATTACAAATTGATTATTAATAATAATAAAAATAAAATACAAAATTTCACTTTTGGGATATCAGGCTGATGGAACTACTGAGGACAATTGGTCTACACGAGTACATGACAACACTCATTAATAATGGTGAGTTAAATAATATAAATTAATATTTACAATTCTCAATCAAATAAAATATTAATTATAATTTATAATTTACTAAGATACCTTAATTAATATCTAAATAAAGTATTATATGTTATTGGTAATTTTAAATCATATTTCTAATTGTAGTAGTTATTTTGTATTTGTAATATTATTATTATAAAATATAAATCATGTTTCTGTGTATTACAAAAATACAGCGATTAAAAAGGTAGATAAAAAAATATCACATAAATCACAATATCATATAATATTGGTTTAAATACTTAGTCAGGTACTCATGTCGTAGAATTAAGTTTATTAAAATTTAAAATAAAAATTATAAGATTAACACAAATACAAGACAACTCTTTTGTCAAAATGTTATTATATGTTTTTATTTATTGAATATTAAGCGTGGGCATTACTATCGCTGTTTTAAACTTTTAACCCTTTCACTACCACTGACTTTTGAGGGTCACATCACACGATTGCGTAATAATTATTTGTAGTAGGAAAAAATCGTTAAAAATTGGTTTTATGGTGTGTGTATATATATATGATTATTATGACATACCTATTTATAATATGCCTATAGTATAGTGAATTCGATCAGACGTAAAACATATATTGACAAGAATCAAGAGTATGTCAATTAAAATTAAATAAACTTATAACTTTACAATAATTTTTACAATATTTATTGATATTTAAATTGTAAAAAAACGTTATATAAATACTTGTGGAATGTGGAAATATCGTATTTTTATTAAGTATATATCATATAAGTATAATCATAATGTTTTTATTTTTAAACAAATAGTATGAATAGTACCTATTTAATTTTTATTGTGATAAAATGTTATTATTTTGGACTTATTAAATTATTCATATTGATATTGTTATTATTTATCACTTTTTAATTAGAAATCACTGCAATTATTCTAAAAAGTTCTTAAAAAATGGAAATTGACTTCTTCTTTTTGGAGGGAGGGAAAGGGGATTAATTGAAATTATATTATACTTAATTTATTTATTTATACATTCATCAATTCATTTAATATTAAATTAATATAGATCTTATTTTATATTTAAAGTTATAACCCTTGTGGCCTTAATGACTTATTATTATCAATAAGAGTCAATGTCTGCACATGAGTTGCTGCATTTAGTGAAATATGTATGTCATATATGTATATATTTAAAAAAAAAACCCATTTGAATCAAAACTGATATTATTTGATCAAAAATCGCTAAGTACATCATTACAAGGAATGAGATTTTGAGCAAAACATGTACTTATACGAGAATAATTTATTTAAAAAATGTATACCAGTATAATACTAGTATTAATAATCAATGGTTTTACTATTAAATAGTAAATAACGTTTATTAGTTTACGTTGAAAAACAAAAATATTTCAGTTATTTTGACCTTTGCCAGGGTCAAAATTATAGCCGTTCGTATTATAATAGTAAATTGTATGGTATAAGTACTGCAACGGGCTATTGACGGAGGTACGCGTCGCTGCCACCACCGCAGCCTGCAAGTCTATGCGTAGGTACTTGGGGATCTAGTTGGACGTATTATAATATTATACGGTTGTGTGTAAAAACGCCGTCCGGTTGGCACGACTGGTGGCGCTTCGGCCGGAACACCCAACCGCCGCGCCAACTTCGCGGGCGTCGGCGTCGTCGTCGTCGTCGTCGTCGGCGTCGGCGGCGGTGGCGTTCGGGATCGTGCGGCGCCCGTCAAACGCGCAGCAAACTTTATATTGTACGCTATCACCGTCGCGGCGCCGTCGTCGAACATAACATTAATAATATAATATTATTATTCGTCCGCCGGTACACCCTGTTCCGTAGTATACGCGCGCGCGTTTATAAATACACACACTCACACACTCACGACCGCGTGGAAGTTTGTAAACACGATATTATTATTATATTATATATAATATTATCATATTTAAAGTGAACTGCAATTACAGTTGCGCGCATATATACACACACACACACGGATATTTTTATTTATATATATATAAATATACTTATACAGTATACACACACGCATACATCATACCACGAGCAAGTGCATTGCATTATATCCGATATTGTTCCGCCGGAAGTATGAATGGCGCTAAATGCGCCGCGTGCCTAGCCGCCGTTCTGTTCGTACTTTTCGCGTTCGTCGTCAAAGGTATTTGTCACATAATAATATAAGTCGAATTTAATTAATTGATACGTACAATATATTAATATTATATTATAGGTTATCTACATTAAACAATCCACAATAATCAAAGTCCATTAAATATATGTATTATTATTGTTTATTAAAATGCTACACATGATTGTTAAGGTATATACATTATACAATACATCTAAAATTTGCACGTAGTATAAATAAATAATATTTAGCAAAATTGGTATTATGCATAATGCATAGGTCAGGTATGCATTAACGTATGGGATCTTAAACTTATTATTTACAGTGAATATGTATAAATAGGATTCTAGTTTGGGGAGGGTATTTGTTAAATGTTAAACACAAGCCACCAAAGATTCTCTTTCCTCGCATCAATTACTTATAATTTCCATTTAATCATATTTTTTCAATAGTGAAAACGTTTTTAATCATGTATAAAAACAAATACTATTTTATGTATATTTTTATTTATTACACCGTTATTTACAAAAATAATTGATATGAAAAAAAGGATCTGACCAAAATTTGGTTGATAACAATTTATTGTTTTATACAGAAAGACGACAAATTATCAAATTTTAAACTATAATATATAGTTTGAATATCAATACAAAAACTTTTGAAAAAAATGAACTTTCCAATTTAAAAATAATATATTGTATTTCCCCCTTCTAACCTGCATTTGCGTACAACACTATAGTATGTACATATTGTACATATATTAAAGAATGTATACGCATATATTTACGTATAGAATCGTGTAATATTATTGATGTATCTATTTTATATTAGAAACAGGAAAAATGATATGATTTCAAAGTAAGACGTAGGTACTTATAATATTGTACAGCCTCCTAATCTAAGAGATCTAATAAAAGGTCGGATATGTATTGATGCTATATAGCGAAAAGACCGGAAATAAACTGTGTGTATAGGTCATAATGTCGTAGGTTCTAAGTAGTGTAGTACTCGATCGTAAAGGACGCAGGTTATTTCTAAGTATTTTTGGAAACGCGGACATGGATTTATATATAAATGTAAATATTTATAGTATGTAAAGTTTATGTACTCATTTTTTTGCAAACAGAACGGGCATATTATATATTATTTATATAGGTTACTGGTTGTCATTACGACGTTTTTCTCGGTAGCGACAAATCGATTTTAACATGTTACCAAAATATTATTACCATGACGATTTGGTGCCACACTTTGAAATAAACAAGACGTAACGTCGCAGTGTGCATGTGTTGATGTGTATAATCATATTATGGTTAGTAAAAATACAATACTATAATGTATATTACATAATATGAATTGGATATAAATTCTAAGTGTATATTTGTTATTTGAGGGACGGTGGGGTATGATGATGTTATGTGTATATGGGCTTATTTTTCTGTTATTATATTACGTGGGTTCGTGGGTATCATATGGGAGTACCTTTATAGTTAATAATTACTCATTAGACACAAGCACTTATGTACTTACTTCACCAGGTATTCGCCGTGCATCAACAGTAGGTAAATACAAATTAGATTATAATTTCCCAGATTGCAGTTAAAAACAAAGTGGTTTATATCATTATATTATTAATTTATTATACATTAATTATAATTAACAGTTTAACTGACAAGTCACAGAATTATATTTGTACAATATTTATTAAGAATTACAAAATCTATAAAAAATGCAACATTATATATTATTTATATAAATAATATAATAATATCAACAAAATGTTAACCATTTAAATTGAAATTTGGAGTTTTTTGTCAGTGGCGAATAAACGTGCTTACATAAATTGCAATATGTAGATGAAAATCTTTTTGGTTATATAATAAGGGGTAAGTTCAAACATAAATTAGCTCTAAATATGTAGGTATATTTAATACTTTTGTTAGCGCTATGCCGCTATTACATAACAGTATGCGTAATATCTACAGTAAAAACTAATGTATTATTATTTATTATAAACGGAGGTTAAGTGTATGATTTTTTTTTCATTAACGTAAAACTCACATAATTTCAGTAAATACAAACAATTTTGACAATATTTATTTTAAATAATTTGAAGTTATTACGAAATATTATTTTTTTACTATTCAGTACATTATTATCAAAATAATTTTTTATATGCATAAATATTATTTTTTGGATAAAAATAACATTTTTTATAAAATGTTAAAATTTAACTCTGATATGGCAATATATTCCTAAAATATATTATTTTGCACAAAATATTCTCTAACCTTGTAATATTCTTTTTTATACGCTAAAAATTGTTGTTTATTAGTTCATAAGAAAATTAATCATCGAGTAAGCTTATCTATTTGGAGCTACATACTCCCAGCAAAAATATGTTAAAACATAAAAATCCGTTTTCTAGTTTTAAGTATTTTAAATTCAGATGAGTGGAGTATAATGGACCAATATTTAGCAGAGTTCCTTTGTCACATTTTTTCATTCCCTTCACTTACATAAATTTTAAATACCTATTTATAACTAGTTATAATTATTAAGCTACTTGTCCGAAATTCTATTTTGATAGATCGAAATACTTCGAATAATATTGACTATCGGGAAGAAAATCATCAGATTTGCAACTAACAATAAAATATAATATAATATCTAGTTTAATATGAATATCGGCTTGAGAGTTGTACCTTGTTTCAAACGATGTAACAGAAAATGTGAATTTAGTCTTAAACTTTTAACAGATACAGCTATTCGTCCAGATTTTACGGCGCCAAACATTATTGATCCAGTATATTTGTGAGTAGTATTATATTAATATGACCAAAAACTTAGTTACTTTAATGTTTGATCGAGTATCATTTTTTAGTGTGCTTATTCTGGAAACTGGTTTATACTTTTATTGACGTTCACCGTAAAGCCGTACAAATGTATTTTATATATTACACCTATACGAGGATCGGAATTCAATATAATAGGGGACACTCTAACCATACTATATAAGGTCTCTTATAAGCTTCAAATGACCTTAATTCTCGATTACCAGAAATATTAACCTTATATCATTATTATTATTTTTTAATGAATCGATTTATTTTATTTTACAGTATATAGCGATAGTTGGTTATTGTCAATTTTTACACTTTGTTCTTAGATACTTAGATATTAAATATTATTATATTAAGTTTGGAATAATTTTATGACGTTGATAGTATTTTAAAATATTATTAATAATCCAATATTAATTAGTAATTAGAAAAATCATGGTAAATATGATAATACTGTCTAACTGTATATAAGGTATAGGTATACCGTATACAAAACTGTTCTCTTGATAATATTAATTATATTGGATTGTATAACAATCATTTAACATTTAATGAATAAAAAGTGAGTAAATAGTACTCTGAACATGATTTAGTGATCCAATCTGACCATTAAACATTAGTAAACCATTAACTAATCAATTTTTTATGCAATTCAGCAATAGTATATTATCAAAATAATAGTTTTATACAAATTTAAAAATTGAATTTGTATATCTTATAATGGATATTTTGGATATTGAAAATAATTAACTTAATGTAGATATTAAGTAAATTATTCATATTTTGATGAGTAATGATTATAATTTATAAATTAAAATATTATATGTAGAGTGAACAAAGGAACGTAGACAATGCTTTCTATTTCAATAAAAATAATTACAACTTTTAATCAATTGAGATGGAATTAATTTTGAATTACAAAAAGTGAATGATGCTTAAACTAAAATATAATTATTTATTAGTTAAAATGTTACATCTTTGTTCCAATTAGAACAAATAAAAAATTAAAGTATCTATATCATATATTCATATTATAATATCCCCTGGTATTTTATGGGTTTATATGAGATACAATAATTTGTAATAATTTTACTTAAGAGGTTCATAAGTAAATCGAACCATATTAATTATTACGTAGTAAAGGTTATAAATATTAAGTATTTGTCTTTTCATTCCGTAAAAACATAACACCAAAATACCTACATATTCAAATAATTTATAAAAAAATATTCATTCAATTTTTATTTTGAATTTAATAAACTGACAATGGACTGATTAAGGGTTAGCTATACTTACTCATATTGTATAATAGCTTTAAATAAATAACATATCTATCATTCTCTCATTGTTAAATCATTTTATATTAGATTAAGTATACATTTATTTTAAAGAAAATTTATTGTGCATTTAGATTTTACGTTTAACCAACATGTATCATTTATTATTATACTACAAGTATTATACCTAACATTAAATGCATGCTGCAAAAAAGTGCGCAATGATATAGACTATAGTCTATAGATCACAGTTATCTACTAGTAGATAACTGTACTATACATTAATAGATTTAATCTATTTTGTAGTGTGACTGTATGAGATTTTGAAACCATTGTTAACATTTATTAACATAAATATATTTTTTTATCTTCATAAGACACCTCTTTAGTAGTATAAAAAATCTTGATAATTTTAAAATATAGTATTTAAGTATGTTATAAATTTAAAACATTAGATTTTGAATAACAGTATTGTTGAAGAAAAAAAAGAATGAGTATACTTGATGAACTAAAATTGTTTAATAATATTAGCACTTAGCAGTTATACAAAATAAACAATTTTTTTGATTACATTTATTCAATTAATAATTTAAAGGCAATAAATAGCATTATAAATACATCCAGTAGCGGATCTAGGATTTTTATTTTGAGAAGGGGCTAAAATTGTTATATTATTATATATCATATTATATTATTTTTTAAACATAATATTTAGGATTTAACGTTAGGCCTCACAAATATAATATAACTGTCAAAGGGGGCTAGCCCCTAAGACCCTCCGTAAGTCCGTCACTGAATACATTTTATATAATTAAACATTAAAAATATCATTCAGTCCGGCTTAATGCTTAATTGTATACAAAAATTATAGCGTCTATATTCTATTGTCTTCATTAGGTTGCTGACTAATATATCATAAACCATAATAGGACGAAATTATATACATTTTCAACCATAACTTTAAATGATATCTTAACTCATTTAATATAAGTAGAGTTTTGGATATATTTTTTCAAAATATAATTTATCGTAAAATAAGTTAATAGGTTAAAATATCTTTACAGGTATAATAACATATTGTAATATAATAATTATAGTACAATTCTCTATTTATCCGAAAAATAAGAAATGTATATAGATACACAAATATTTTAATATACAATAAATTATAAAACGATTATGTATTCAGTATGAACTGAATGAAATTAATTGAAAAATTTCCTGGAAATATTTTTGAATTATATCCAACAAACTAGTATTTCAAATAGTAAATTACCTATATATTATGTTGATTATAAATTAAATAATATATTATTGAATATTTGTTTGGTTTACTAAAATTTTAATTACCTGAAAATTCGATTATTAATAAAAGCATCAATTTGTAGTTTCAACTACAAAATAAATAATTAATATTTTACATGGATTTATAAAAAATCTAAAAGTATACCTGTTACCTATAGCACCTTTATGACATTAATATAGGCTTGTAGAAACAGAGATGATTTATTAATAATAATTAATAATTATAAAGATAATAGTCGAATTACACTTATTAAGTATAAAATGGTTGTATATAAAAATAAATGTATATGAATTATTTGTTAATTATAACAATTAAGCAAGATTTTTAAAAAACTTTTAGATATTTCTTTTAAAAATTTATTTGAATTATTTTTGTTACAAAATAAAACGTTAAAATTAAATAAATCCAAGCAATAAAATTAGAAATTATGATAAAATATTAAATTAATACATAACTCAATTATTGTACTTAGACAACTGACCACTAAAACTGTATTAGCTATTGCATACACGATACAGGATGCGTTACCACATGTTTCCCAATAAGTATAATGTAGGAAAAAGATTCACAGTGACCCGTCCGATCTCTTGCGTACTGTGTATAGACAAAATAGAAAGTAGACACATTTTAATGACCGTAAACTATATATAAGTTTTTATATAATTATATGAATAGTAAATATAATATATATTTGTTTATTTTAAAATGTTGAACAATACAACTATACTAACAAATAATATTTCATTTACTATATGAACACTGTCACACCGAGCATAATATAATATGTAATTGTTTTAATATGATTTTATAATTTATTATAACAAATTATACTATCTATAAATTACAATTTATTAAAATCTACAATAATGATCTATCAATTTGAAGTAGGTTTAAAGTGTTGATTATTTTAAAATAATGTTAATTACCATTTCTTTTTCATGAAATGTATTATATATTAAAATAGATATAGGAATAGAGGATTTTGATATCTTTAAAAATCCAAAAAAAAGTATAAGAATTGTTATAACAAAGTATTACAACTTATTGTAATCATTTTAATCAAGCATGAATTTATGAATATATATATGTTTATTATTTATTATTATTATTTGCAGTCACTAACATATAATAATTATTTTCATTATGTGTAGGTGCAAAATCTATAATATGTTACAAGTGCAATTCAAAATATGACCCGAGGTGCGGAGATCCATTCAATCCGTACACCATCGGCTTAGTTGATTGTAACATTACAGACGTGCCTAGTCATTTGAAGGGAAAAGAACCAGTTATATGTCGGAAGACTGTCCAAAATAGTTAGTATACCTACATATTAAGTTATACATAAAACATAAATCAAATTATCATAAATAAATACATTATTAAAACGTTAAAAACTATTCCATTTATACAATTGTATTGACTATTTTCTCTTGAAATGTTATTACCTTCCACCTCTACACACCAGTAAACTATTAATTAGATATAATCGATATTTATCATATTTTTAAACAGTTCACAAGAGTATTCGAATTGTGCGAGACTGTGGTTACGTGGAGGATCCTGCTCATGATGACCAGGATTGCTATAGTAGACTCGGGTCACATGACATTGACGTGACTCATTGCTCCTGTACCTCGGATATGTGCAATGGTTCTAGGGTGGTCATCTCCAATGGACCGTATTGGTATAGTGCGACCACCGCAGCGATGGTATCTACTGCTGCAGTCACCATAATGGGGTTCTTCCTTAATATACACCATTTATAGACGACATTTATGAGATCGAACGCGATCGAAATTAAACGAGAGATAAAATTAATAAAAAATGTCATTTTAAATTACAAACGCTTTATAACATAGCCCAATCCGATTATATATATATATATATTGAAGACGTCACTCGATGACTGTATGAGGACATAAGTTTACATTTTATTTATAATAATTTTTATAATTATTGTGCTCAGAGTGCGGGAAAGCGTTACGAAATCGCCAAAAAACACGGAAACAACGCATATACTTTTATAATACTAGGTATATACCCGCACACTGATCTAGTCTTATATTTAACCCGTATTATATAATATATTGAAAATACAGTCTACGAGCGATATCTTCATATTTTATTATAACTAAGAAAAAAAACAATAAATATATATTTTATTTTATTTCTGTCAAAATATGTGTTTTTTAATAGCTCAATTAAGTAAAAAGTTTTTTGCACCATAACATGTATAAGAACAATAAATTGTGAATTTATATCAACTCAGAAAACTCTCATAATACTATTTTAATTAGACTTATCTTTGTTTTTAAGATGAATTCAAACCGTTTATTAAACTGTTTATTTACGTGTTACACAAAAATATCCGTTATGGTACATAAATTCACTTACAACACGCGAATTATATTTTTATATTACATTATCGTAGTTATTATGTTAGAAAATCGTTTTGGCTAAACCGTATTTTTAATTAGAGAAAAGCCGAATTGGAAACTTACAATGAACTGTACCTACACGATAACAATCTCAACATGTGCATATGCAAAGCCCGATATTAGATTTTTACATAATGTTACTCATGTTAAGCATTTTAAGCATTTTATCTTTGAATAAACTATTAAAATAATATAATATATTATGTATTATTTAATAATATTATGCTGTTCTTTTTATTTTATGTCTAATTGAATATAAAATATTGTGGATCATTTACTACTAACATAAAGTATATTAAATATAAGAAATTAGATAATCTCGTTATAATGTTATTTTGACAAAATTTGAAATAAATTGTTTTTTGGTGCCTACATATTATAGAAATACAAAATACGCGTAATAAAACATATAATACTGCTTTATTGACAAACATTACAATGATAATAGCGGGTATACTAAAAAATTACCGACTATAATATATATTAGGCATTAGCTACTATATACTGTGCTATTATAGCTATATAATATATCTATAATAAATCTATAGTATTAGTATTCAATTCTAAACACAAATATAGATTTACATTTTATTAGGAGAAAAACTAATACAAAATATAACTTAAAAACGTCGAATTAAATATTATTTGAATTACAATAAAATAAAATAAAAACATTTGTTTTGATTTTTCATTAATATTATGTAGTATGTACTATTGATTTTAAAAATTATACATTATAATTTATAGTAATCACCAATTACAATTCTTATTTCAAAGTATAAGTAATAGTGGCATAATAAATGTTAGCTACTGTGTCTAAGCGGGTTATTTAATGAAATATTTAGCAATCTACATTTTTTTGTTTTTGTTAAATTAGCGTATGATTATGTTTGTGCATTTCGGCGTAGTGACCCGAATTGTTCGTTTATATTTTTTAACAAGACAAATTGTGCATAACTTTACAGTATAATAACATAATAAATTATTATAATTTGTTTAATAAATGTATAATACATTTATAATCTATATCATAAAAATATATTTTATATTTACAACAAATTATATATAACTCACTAGTTACATGTGATCCGAAAATAAAGATCTGTACAACATTCAAAATTAAAATCATTTAAAGTATTCGGAACAGAGACAATCTGTTAACCTACATTACTAAGTACTTACGTACATAATTTTGTGATGCGTTTTTTATATTGTTATTAAAATAATTTATTTTACTATTAGGAAGTCTTCACATATGATATTTTTAAATTATAACAAAATAATAAACGTTGTTTAAAATGTTTAAATACCCAATTTTTTTCAAACCTTAGTTATAAAATTGAAGATGAAATATTTATAGTTTATAAATGTATAAATGCTTATGATCTTGACGAATTTTGTAATAATTTGATTCTTAAATTCTTTTATGAAAAAAAAAATGCCTAGCTATGTGTTTTTAATATTTCTATACAGATATATGAAAAACATATGCATGATTTTGTATTCAATTTTTACGTTTTTTGATCAAGGAAAACTTTTTTATTGACATAAAAAAAAAAAATTGAAAATTACAATTATATATAGTTCAAAACTAGTTAAAATATTTTGAAAAATATATCATATGGCATGTATAGAAATGATAATAAAAACATTTGAAGAATATTTTAAGTATTTGCTATTATTTGTTTTTAGATTATAAAAAAAATTAAAAAAAATCAGTTTTTAAAAACCAATTTAAAAATAGGGCTAATTTGTTACTAGAAATCACCATCAAAATTAAAAATCGAAGCATTTTTATTGTTACAAAAGGTAATGATAGAAACAAAAAAACACATACATACATATATCATTTTAAACTTAGTACATTCATCACACCGTTCAGAATCTAAAACCACAAGAGAAAATTATATCTATTTTATAGTGTAATTAAACAACGCTGCAGGGTATACGAAAAAATATTATTTACTGCAATCTGTAACTATATATAACTGTTGTTCATAATATAAAATTAAAATACATTTTAAGCCATTTTCTTAGATTTGCATGGAATTGTCAAAAATTTTCCGTAAACCATGATATTAAAAATTTAAGGCAAATATTATGATTTATGAATTATAAGTTATGTGTTGCTATAGGATTACTGAAGTAGTGAATAATATCCCATATTTTCATTACTGTCAATGACACAATAAAGATTAAGAATTATAATTCATCAATAATCAACTATTTGAGGTTATAAGTTATTTAATCGAGTTTCAATTTACAATTTATTTACATTTTACATACATCATTTTTATTAAATTATGTGTATGAGACCTGTCTCTGAGTATAGCTTAAAATAATGAATATGTTAAGTTTAAAAAATAAAGATTCTAGAATTTCTCGGATAGAGTTCTGAAAGTCGGCAATAGATATTATAAATCCTTTATTATTTCTTATTCTTATCTCATTATGATATTATTAATAGATAGACATTTTTTTACTACGTTATAACATAACAACCTAACCAAACTACAGATAACTGGTAAATGGTAAATGTTACAAGAAAAAAAGTACCTATAGGATTTTTTTTATCGTTATAGGAAAAGTATAATGTCTAAATACTTTCCGATCTATTAATATCTAATTGCTAATGGCACATAAAACATCATGTCGATAATAATAAGCCATAATAAAATTAAAAATTTTATTTTCATTTTGTTATGTTTATATGTCACACGAATAAAATTTGCATACGATTTAAAAAATCTAAAACTCGAGAAATCAATATTTTTAATTTATTTTTACGCGCAATTTGCCCTCATTCCTCACGATATATTTAATTTTGTACCGCAGTAAACATATTATTATATATATCTATGTATAATAAATAATGTATTATATTTAGCCCACCCCCCCCCCCTTAGAAATTTGCTTAGGAACGTCACTACGTATAAATGTATATATATATATATATATATATATATAAATGTGTGTGTGTGTGTGTATTGTGTATATTATAAACTACATAAACAATATAAACTCTCTCATTTTGATAGTCGTTTAGATGGATATAGGTGTTTCGTTATTATTTATTGCCACCGGATTTTAGAATTTATACTATTGAAAGTCAAAACAACAAAATATATATCTACATGTTTGGATTTTCCTCCGTTCAGATTTTTGATTATTTACAATTAATAATTTAGTATTTACCTGTATAATAGTATGGTATAGTTTCGAATCTATTCCTTTCGAAAGCGATTAATTGGAATTGTACAGCGTATATTTTAAATATGTATTATGTATGTATAATGTATATTAACTATAAAGAACCAATCAATAAAAATGGACACCTGTCTTTATCCTGGTACAGGTATAAATTAAAAGCATAAGAAAGCCGTAAATCGTAATATAATATTATCACGAATGATGGTACCTATATAAACTATATACACTATATTTAGAATAATATACACTTAAAATTATTTTAACTGTCAACATTGAATTATTCGATGTATTGACGTTAAATAGATGCATGTTATTATTATTATCGACAAATGAATCATTATAAACTTTTGACTTTTAAATGACAATCTATTTTTTTAATTTTAATTTATAAATATTACCGATTACATAAACTGGAAGAATAGTTTATTATTAATTGTAAGCATTTGAAGTATTTGTATTAAAACCCAAATAAAATAATATTGAAGTTATCGAAGGGATTAAAGATGAGTGAAGAGATAAACGCTCCTTCGTAGGATTTGTGGTCAGAATAAAAATATAAAAACAAACTTGCTTTACATATATGTGTCTTTAAAATAAAAACTTTTGAATCAATACTTTTTGTAACAATACGAATGTCAACTGTAAAAATAATTATTCTGTAATCGGTATACCCGGTGTGAAACAAGTTGAAAATAAAAAAGTAATTTTCACTCTTACCCTTCGACGTGTACCTTCTCAGTACAAACTTAGCTGCGTCCCATCGACATTATATGGTGATGGGTAATAAAATATAAAACAACATAAATGTAGGTAGGTATATACAGTACAAACGATAGTCAACAGATTACTTCCCGGCGGCTTTTATAACAAAAACAGATTATCATCGTCTATAGGTATATATTATATGTTATTACACTTGTGTGATACGCATACGTATGTAGGACACGGTCTAGTAATATGTAAACGTGGTTAATTATAATATTATGTGCCTAGCGGTTCCGTAAAGTCACCTCGACAGGTTCATGTATTAAGTATATTATTTATAACAAGTATAAAATATGCGTTGGAAAGCCGTCGGCGGCAACGACGTACAACAGGCCAATAAAAACAAACATAAAATACATTATCAACGTAAAACCGATGCCGAAAATGAACCACAATAATATGATAATATTATAGCGAAGCCGTGGCGTTTAATTAGGAGACGGATCCTAAACCGATTACCGGTTTATCCGGCGCGAGGAAGAGGGATATCATCTTGATCCATGTGCTTGTGCCCCCCATCCGGTCGCGTGCGACGAACGCTACAGTGAACAGTGAATGACGCGGCACCGTCCCGAAAACACAAAAAACGTACGCGGCAAAAGACAGCACAAAACAAAAAACCGCAATAATAATAGTAATATAATATTGTCTCAATAATATAAATAATATATATTTACTGACGTTAATGTCGGCCACGGTCCATTATTCATCTAAACTAAATATTGTAATATTAAAATATAACTGTCCGCGAGCCGTCAATTAAGTTAGCGCCAGACGAGACGTGCGTGTATCGGAGCTGATTGATTCGATATCGGCGTACGGCGGCGGCGGCGGAACACCACTCGGACTATTACCCATTTAATAATATTGTTGTTATTAATTGTACACAGTAAGTATTTTATATTTTAATACTATACAATTATCGTGCACGCGACATAATATACTAATTCTAAGCAACGACTCAAGTATATATAATATAATATCATTCATGATATACGTAAAATATAATATTTTTCATAATTGCTTCTACCGTCTCGCTATTATGGTTACGTACCGTCTCTACGATAATATACGTATTACGCGTGCTGCAGCGTACCTATATAATTTAGCGTGTATTAATAATATTGTTATAATATTGTATTATACTTTCGCGTCGTAGAAGTTTTACATCCCCCCCACCACCGGCCAACGGGTCATGCGGTAGCGAGCGCGAATGTGCACCGTCGTCCGTCGTATATTGTACACATCATAGTTGTAGCCGGTCCGCGATGCCGCGCGTGTACGGTCCGGAAAGCAGTGAAGACACACAGCCGCAATGACTACAGTACGCGCCGGGACCGCCGACAACGCGCCGACGACTTCGGGCGCCGGAACGACACCGCCGCAGCCTCCGACGCCGTCGCCGGTGGCTGCGGCTATAGCCTCCGAGGGGATCACCGTGGTCCACGAACGACCGACAGTCGCGGCGGTCGACATCGGCGGTGACCGCAGGAGCAAGAGCGCTGGCTCACGGGACGCTGTGGGACGCGAGAATTGGAGATTGGCGCAGCACGGCGTCAATAGCTCTGCTTCCGACGGTTGTCGAGCCACCGCTGCTGCCGCTAAAGGTGGGTCAGCCGATAGCGATTGGACGAGTGAGTAGTTATAATATGCGCGTACATGAGTTCACCGCTGAGGCGCGCGTATTTGCAAACAAGTTTTTTTTTTAACATATGAGTATAAATGTGTAGTTATAAATGATATAAGCCCCTGTAAAACACCAAACAATGAATTAATGGTTGTACTTATTACCACGATTATAAATGTACAACTGTAGATCAGTGATCACACAACATCCAAGTAACATCATCGAATAGATTAAAAAATACTATCGAAAATAATAGATTCTGGAACTATTTGATGTAGATCACAGTTTTTAATTTTCTATGATACACCTACTTAATATGCGGGTGCAGCTAAGATTTAAAACATCAGTGTCTTTCAGTATTCAGTGTTCCCAATTCATTTGACTTCGAATGATCATCTGCAATACTCTTTGATACGTTATATGCGTTATAATAGCAAATAGCTTCCTCACACACAGACCTGTACCTTTTATACTATATAACAAAAGTTAAAATGTTCATACAAGATATACGTAAACACTTATAATCCTATAACTACCATTTCTTCTATCACTCTCTCTGCTGGCTTGATCCCCATTAATATGTCTTTGTGATCAGTGAGTTTGAAGTTAATTACAACTTACAAGTACTCTCGTGAGTATTCACGTTGTGTAACCAACCTGTCCAACCTATATCTGTTTTCCTACTATGTAACGAACGTTGACGATTGCATTTGTTTCTGACTATAATTTACCTACCTATGACTATATTACTCAGTCTCGTGAGCACGTTGTAAAACGAATATGTATGCCAACTAATGTACCACTGTACGCGTGTCTATTGTAACTTTTTCATACACATATGATGCTATTTTGTCGTTATAGTTGTATAATATTATACTATAAAAGACATTTTATTCCTCCATATTATGCGCTGTATGATAAAAATGTACGAACATTTAAAATTGTAATTCTTTATCATTACGAGTATATTGTTATATACTTGTACATTATACAGACTGGACACCTACCTACTCATTTTCATAATGGATTAACGCTTTTTGATATTTTATATTTAATGATAATATAACATAATAATACGCAATTCTTACGTCCTTTTAAATATTAACATGTTAATACAAAACATATATGTTCAATCTAAATCTATTATATCAATCTATTTTATCTATTTTGATAAAAATGTTGTTGAATATTTAAATATTATTATTAAATCAGGATAGTATAGGATTTCGAATTTTTTAATGATATACATGATATACAAATTCTTTAGGTTATTTTAGGGTAATTTTTTTTCAGGTTTTTTGTGTTATTAAAATTCTAGCTGGTTTCAGCTAAAAATGTACTTTTTGTTTTCCGCCAGTTATAAATCATAGAATTTTAAAGTTTGAGTACAAATACGTAAAGATTTAATAAGATTATATTTTTTATTAACTAAATGTGATTTCAATTTTAACCAATTAATCTAGCTATGACATATTGTTATCAAAACACTGTATTTAATAAATAAATACAATAATATGTATCTAATATATTTATTATTATTTTTTTATATATACAAGTAAATGTTGGAAATGTATTGATTTTAAATAATTAGATTTAAATTGAGTAGTAATTACTCTAATAAAAAAATTTCATTTCATAAGAATAAAATGTTTTTTCGAAAATCTAATTTTGTTGGTATTTTTCATATGTTTGTCTTGATCATGTTTTTAACAATTTAAATAATATCTTTATAATATCATCATATTTATGTAATATCTTAAAAAAAAAAAATATCGTGTATAAAAATTTAAATAGTTGTAGGTATGTTATTTACCTATATAATATGTACCTATAATATAGTTGCTAAAAATAAAATATTATTACATTTTTAAATAAGGGTTCTCAAAAACTTTAAAATTATATAATTTATTACTGGTGAAAAAAGGAATGACATTTATTTTTAATTTGGCGGAAACCAGCGACACCCCCTTGTTATTATACATTTTGTAGGAATAGTTACATGACGTAGGTACCACTCATAGTTTCTTTTATTCAAAAAGTATACATTTTAAAAGGTATCTAAAAAAATACTCTTGATTCTCTTGATTTTTATTATTTTACTAACACGAACAATGTTTACTTGCTGCATATTACTTTTACATCCCAAAAGACAAAACTAATACCACTTAGGATAATTGATTATCTAAGTATAATATTTAAATTTACTAAAATTTGATATTCAGACACTTTGGGCACGTGATCAATGGGGCCCCCTAACTCTTGCCAGATCACCAACCTATAACCTATACTTATTTAAATTTACTTTGAAAAAAATCAAAGGATAATCGCTAATAGTTATAATAATAAAAAAATAAAAATTATTAATAGTACTCTGTCCAAGTCGTAGGGTCCCCATTATACCACTGCCTAGCGCCTCAAAAATGTTAAAGACGCCTTATTGACATTACTAATTCACTGACTGCTATTTAATAAGCTTCTTATAAAGCTTCTCTCCTAAATAACAATGATATATTTTATTAATTAATATTTGTATCTAAAAATACTGATGCCATTGTTTGTCAAAGTTGGCAAATCGATAAATATCTATACTATTAAAGAATTTAGATAGTAAATAATAGTTTTAACTAAATGTGTTTAGTTTAAAAATGTATTCTAATGAATTTCTGAAAATTTAAAAATTATTTACTATTGTTAAAATACAATGAAAAACTTTATAGAACAGTAGCGTAATAAATTTTTTTATTTTATTTTGTTGTATAAGAAAATAATAATACAAATTATGTGTAGATTCATACAAATTACTCACTAGACATTATGTTATCAATACAAATTATTATTAACATTAACCGCTATAATAAATAATCACCATAACTATATAATACTTTTCAGACTACCATAATTTTAATGTGAGAAAGTAGATATTTAAGAACCAGAACGAGAAGTAAACATATTATAGTCGCTTCAGCATGATGACTATTGTATTTCCTGAAAGAATGTGTTATTAAAGTGAACTGTGAAGTATATGTCCAAGTTGATAAACATGATCTAATAAAGATAGAGTGTAGGTACATTGATCAAACTTTAACGTTTTTCGTAGTGCATTTTACTGAGAAATTTGTGCTTCAAATATTAATACAAAATTTAAACCGTTTACCATCAAAGCAATTATTCAAGTACCTTTATAGTTGTACCTGTTTGTGCATTTTATTGACATATATACTATATACGACAAAATATAATATATTTATATACATACAATAATATACGACTCTTATAACTATGGTCTAGTTAATGTTTGTGGCATGGTGTACTGTATGCAAACAAAGATTGTTTTGTAGGCATGACTTACATTTCGTCGCATAGTCTACATATTACAAATATTACATTTACAAACTACGCGGATCGAGGAGCATAACTAGGTGGATTTATATATCTCTAGATTAATGTCATCACCTAGTTCATATTATACATATATGCATTCGTGTACAAACACATAGGTATAATCATGTTGTATGGTGTAACACAATATTATAATCTAGTAGGTACCTATTTAGGTATGGCACACCGCAACGACCGGAAACACTGCACAGCCGCACAGTGCACACGCATGCATATAATAATTATGCATGTACGTTGGTTTTGAAAGGGAAAATTCAGCATTGAACTGTCACTGTAAGATTTGTATTTCTTTTTATAGTCTTCTATACATCTAATAAGCGACATAAATAATTATTTGGCGTTTAAACTTCGTTACTTTTTAAATGTGTACCTATTGCATTATAGTTAAATCCACGTTAAAACATCGCGTGATTATATTTAGCTTAAACACAAAAAAAAAAATACAAGATGATTCATCAATCATGTTTACCCTATTATTTTATTTAATAATAATCCATTTTTTCAAATTCAGATTTTTGGAATTTTTGAATATACTTAAACTTTAAAGACCATATTTTCAAACTATTGAGATTTTTTGTGTGTTGTGGTGATATAAACTTCTGTTTTTTAAATAAAGACCCCCTTTTTTACTTTAAATTATTTATTAAATATTTTTTTGATGTACCTAATTCAAAATGTGTTCATGGATCTATTATCCTTTACACAAAATTAAATAACTAAAAAACATCGAAATTTTAAAATAATAATTTTTTCTCATATTTTAATGATTCTATATATTCAATCAACCAAATATATAATATCCTTCATTGAAGTCAGTGTGGAGTAGAAACGTGAGCCCGATGTCCAATAATGTTGTCCAGTATTATAATTTATACTTATAAGTTATTATTATGTTAAAATAGTGTACATACCACATGCCTGCAGTATTTCTTAAATACGTTTTACAATAGTATCAAATATACATTACACATTGAACAAACACGAAATTATTTTTATATTTATTCATATTTAAAATTTTGCAATTCATACAAAATATTTTAAAAGTCACTTGAAAAAAATTAAATTACTAAAAAAAATGTGAATTATGAAATTTAAAATTTAAATATCCAATAACATTTTAAACAGTATATAAACATACGTGATGAAATATTCTTTCATAGTTTCATGGAAGAAGTAGTTTGCAAACTACAATAATAATTTTCAAATCAATTTGAAAACTATACAATTAATATATCGTTTACGTAAATTATATTTTTGCTTGAGTTATTCTTTTCATAAATATAATGATTTATTCTAAGTTTTTTTATTTAATAGAATACATTTTTCAATTTCTAAAATGATTTAATTTTTAGTGCATAGTATATGTGAATTAACGGAACAAGATAGTCTTGATGATCATTTTTCACATATAAATCGAAAACTAGTCCAAAGATCTTCCAAAATGCGTCGATCCAATGGACTCAAAAGTGGTCGGACTCTAATGAACATGTTGACCAGTAGAGGGACGGACATGCTACAACATACGGAACCTTTGTATGTACTTTTATGATATTCAATTAAATTTCTTGTTGACAAATGATATAAATACCTACATGATCATTAATGACATCTATCATGTATTAATCTATCACTGTATATATTTACTATTTATAAGCATTACGTATTATTAATTATTAAAATTCTGATTGTTATTACAGCCACCACTTTTGGGTGACACTCAGCTCACTTTACGGCATGGTTTTGGTTATCCTCATGTTCGCCATCTGCTTAATAGAAGTAATGGACAATCCTGTTAAGTTATTATCAATACAGGGGATTTACCTTATGTACCTATACTTGGGTAGCATAGCCGTTATTATATGTATTTATGTGTGGGTATTAATCGATTCTTGTGTCAGCTTAACTTCGGACGAAACTGAAATCGTCACGTCTGGATCATCATCACCTGGTGTCTTTACATTGAACCGGTTCAACTCGTTGAAACAATTTAGTTCTTTGAAACGTGCGCATATTTCACGTTCAAAGACTTCGGACACCAGCTTCTATTTGAGAGTAGGAGCTTTAGGTAAGTTTAAAATGAGAAGTTACTAGCTATACTATACATATGGGTAAACCAATTTATACTGTTTCATTTTTGTGCTATAAAACCCATATTTTATATTTTAAGCTCTATTACACACAGATTTTAACAAAATGTATTTCTTTAAATTCTAATACGTATTTAGGTTTAATCAGTATAAAAACCATAAACGACATTTATCTACATAATTTAGGTAATTTATCTATTTATAGATACTCTAGGTCTCAAATATACCTATACTTTTGAAAAGTATTAGTAAATAATTTAAAATTAATATTTGAAATTTATAAATATATACTACAGATATATAGAAACCTACTACCAAAAATTATTTAAAATAGCTACCTACCTACTATTTATTATGTCCGAATAACTTTATTTAAGAAAATTTAAACATGTAGGTACTTAAATATTTCACTTAAATACTTTACACAGCTAATTAATGTTTTTTTCAAAAAAACAAAACAAAAATAAAAATTATTTTCGCTATGTGCTTATATTTTTCTGGAAATCATTTTATTCGTGATTTTATCTTATGTTGCACGTTCCTAAAATATAATAATACTATTAATACTAATATAATTTTTTTTTAATTTTTTATTTTTGTCATTAATGAATAATAATACCTAATGACTTAATTACTTGTTAATTGTTTCAGTGTTCGGTTTAGGAACGCTAGTATTCAATGGTTTAGAAATGGCCATGTATTCCATGATGGATATTAGCTGTTTAAATGATGTCATATTTGTACATCCAATACTACACGGACTATTTACATTTTTACAAATGCATTTTCTTTTCATAAATTCCCAGGTAAAATTTTATTATTTACCCAATAAATTATTTTTAATGATTTTTATAAATAACTGCCTACTGCAATTATATTCACAATTACGTTGCTATTTAACTATATGATAATTATTAATTAATGAACGATGAAGACGCTTGGGCACTATCATAGTCATATGCAAGGATAGCTGGGTTGGTAAATTGGGTCCCAAATTACCTCATCTCGGTTAATTATTGGGTCCCGGAAAAAAAGATAATAGGTAAGATGAGTTCCGGAAAAAATAGTAGCAAGTAAATTAAGTCCTGGAAAAGATATTAGTAAATTAAATAAAGTACGTCAAATTTTATAATTATGATATAAGTTAAAATATATGTGGTTTTTATTAAACCGTGTTTTCAGTAAAAACTTAAATAACAAAGATTTAATATCATATTAATAGTTTATTTTGTCATTTGTTCCCTTGAGTGTTGTTCTTAATCAAGCATAATTTTCTTTTTTTGTTTTGTGCTTCGTAATTGTATATATCTCTGACTGTACTTCTAATAGTTCGTCAAAAAAATTAAAAATATTAAAACGAGGGCTGTAAAAGTGTCAGTTTAATATAGTATGATATAATTTACAACTATTTGTTGTAGTAACTGCCAGTTCAGACCAAATATTTAGGTAAAATGTAGCATCAGGTGAAATATAAGTGTCTAATATATAATCCCGAAATTTCTGTATTTGCTTGCCTTTTGGTTGTATGGCTATTAGATCTTTTACAAAACATTCGTTATTCGACAACTTCTTTAGGTGTTAGAAATGGAAAACCGATAAATATTTAAAAAAATTGCTTTTTCTATGTTTATACTGTAGTATAAATATAAAATATTAAAGTTTTAAGTTTTTAATATTTTAAACGTAGTTGCACTAATGGTTTATAGTCGGGACCCAACTTACCTACTACATTTTTATACTAGGAATACAACTTACCACCTTCGAATACAAATTATCACGAAAACAATATACCTAGGTATTATATTAGGAGTTTGTAATTTGCACTAAAATAAAGATATGTAATTTGTAACACTGCAGGTAGCCGAAAATAGTGTTTTTAATTTACACCAAAATGAATATCTATTAGTAATAGGTACTATCGAATAGTAATTTTTATAATAATAAGATTTTTTATTTCTAGCACAAAAATACATACTAAATTATATTTTTAGCTAAAATAATATAATAATTATAATATTATACAATATATTTGTTGTATATAATAATAATTATTATTATTATACATGAGGTATAGATTTTAAGTCAATATATTGACGTAGAACGGTGATTTAACCACTCAGTATCTATAAACAGAATGTCCAATGTTTTTAGCTTCTCATATCTCAATATATTATACTCGAATATCGAAACTGGTATGATTTTTCTTTTAATAGTACCTATCTTATAATAATCGATTTTGATTTTGGTACAAATTACATTTCCTATTTCTTACTACCTAAGATGGTGCAAATTACAAACACAGTTTAAAAATATTGATGCAAATTACCGGTGCAAAACGATTGCGTACTTTTTACCTTTTTTCTTTGATCAAATACAAATATTTAAATAAATATTAATTCAAAAAATTTACCAATATTAATAATAACCTAATACGTAGTCAAAAAAAATAAAAATAATATTTACATTACAGTAATTTATTATAACACGTCACAAAAAAATATCTCAATATTTTTATATTTTTTCCAAGTATTTATTATAAATGCAATAATTTCTTCTTACTCTTTATGAGATGTTTTAATATTTTGATGTTTTATATTATATACTTTTGAATAAGATTCGAATAATAAAATAAAATATAAAATATGTTAACTTGGTAAATAGATGGATGAGATGTATAAAACTGAGCGTTATAGTGGCTATGGAAAGATTCAGGTCCATTGGTCGTTCTTGCTTTTGTTGAAGGTTCAGTTGTCCATAAAATCGGCAGATGATATATCATTGTAAATTAACCTAAGACTATATTTTGTGCTAAAAAGTTAGAAGAACTTATTTTTTGTTATATATATATATATTTACTATATACGTATTACGTTATTCATTTTAACGAATATCGACATATTATTTCTTTTTTTAAGGCGTAATTACTGTGGTTATTATAAGATTTGTTTTACTATATACATATAACGTTATTATCAATGTTGGTAAATTTTTTGAATTTATATTTATTTAAATATTTGTGTTTACTCAAAGAGAAAAGGTAAGAAGTC
The DNA here is from genome assembly GCA_036289425.1 of Rhopalosiphum nymphaeae. Classification (NCBI taxonomy): domain Eukaryota; kingdom Metazoa; phylum Arthropoda; class Insecta; order Hemiptera; family Aphididae; genus Rhopalosiphum; species Rhopalosiphum nymphaeae. Next base: position 3,928,756 of record JAZAQC010000021.1, on the reverse strand, counting down.
CGCAATCGTATGTGTTACACCCTTAAACTTGTGTACCTATTATCACTACATGCTGCCCCACAATTTTGTCCATGTCTGATCTCTTCAGCTGAACTGAAAATACAATTGCAGTATAACAATAGTTTAAATAGTATATATAATATCATAATATAATAGACTAAACCAATCATAAATGGTTGTATGAATGAGATAGTATTCTAAATCAATTTAGATTTATACATATATTAAATTAGTTTTTTCTAAATTACTTATACTAATTATACTATATTAATATATATACTATTATTATTTATATTTTAAAATTCAAAGGTAAAATATGAATTTTAGTTAATAGAAAACAACAAAAACTCTTGATTGCATTATTTTTTTTATCAAATAGCTTATTTATAATTTTTGGTGAAAGTTTACGTTGACGGTCCACGACCGCAAGATATTAAAGTGCTGTTTAAAAATAGATAAAAAATAATGAATAATATTTTTAATTTTATTATTACAAAATATTTAATAATAAAATAACATTTTAATCATAAAAAGTTCAGTAGTCAGTGGGGCTATGATTTGGATACTATAATACGATAATATTGATAATATTCTTAAAAATATTGACCGGTGATAAAAAACTTTGGAAAATTCTCATAATTTATTATAAGTACTGCATCAATCACGATTATCATCAGCACACGCCCATATAGACACTAAATACGACTCTTATAAATTATAGTACAGTGTATGTTATATAATGTAATATAATAACACATGTAAATTAATAACGAGAAATTGTATTGAGATGCATAAAGATATAAAATGTATTACATAAGTAAATTACATTTGGCCAATTCAATAGTACAAATGAGTTAGGTACCTATAGAATTATGGAGTTTTGTGAATTCTATATTACATAGATGAATTTATAGAAGCGTAGAGATCAATGATTAAGGTGTATCTGGTGTATCTATATAAAGATACGACTTCACTTTTGTTTCACAAATAAATTAAGAGAAAGAAGTAGAAAAAATCTTATATTATACTTTACTATGTACAGTATAACAAATACAACAGTAGTAAAATAGATTTGAATTGAAATGTTAAATTGTTCTTTAATATATTATTGAAGATTTTAGAACGTGACATTATAATATATTAATTTGGTAAGTAGCAAGTACGATTTATAAATCCGTTGATGTTCATAATATTTATATTAAGAAAAATATATTCTAAGCATGGTCCATGACGAAGCCGTGCGTTGTACCAACGTCGTGTACAGGAATCACGCACCACTTGCTAAAAAGATTAAAGAATCATCATACACGGTTTATGAAAAATAAATTCTCTTTAAAATATAATTTATCGTGAGAGATTTTCTTCAAAATATTCATCTGTATGGCATAAATATTTTAACATACTAAACTATATTCAACATTGTTGCTGTATTAACTGTTTTTTCTACATTCTACATAATTTTAATTGTGGGCTAGGTTATTAATAGTTATAATATATAATATGTTTAAATTGATTTGATGTTTGTGATTATGAAACAAATTTTAGAAAATTAATAGCACGTTAGAAAAATTTGAAATAAAAAAAATACTGAACAATAAAAACATGAACCACGTCTGAAAAGAAATACTTATAAATTCACTCGCGTGACTTTAGGTATTGGTCGAAAGGTTTGGTTTGGCTGCCAGATTCGGATTCATGCATTTAGCTGCCACAAACATAGCTTTATGGGTACGGTTGGTAATCTGGGAAAGTGGCATTGAATGGATTTACTTCATCCATCTAGCACAGACATCGAACATAGGTATGTCAGCATCAACATATGAATCCAGTATTCCTACGCCCTTACAACTGCGTGGATTTCCTAGTTTTATTACCTCGAGACACACGCGAGACCTAAAACCAGGTAGATATAACCATATAACTATTATACCTTTTATAACTAATAAGGTTTGTGTACAACCAAATATAAAAACAGTTATAAATAATAAATATTAACAATGTATGGTAATACATTTATCTGTAAAAAAAGACAAACAAATAAGAGAATTTCAACCAATTAGTTTATAAATGGGTACCTACATATAATTTATAGTAAGTATATATTTGAATGTACTGCTATTTTATATTTGTAGAATATAACGGAACATTCAGAAATTCCATCTATCAACCTGTATCCGAGAACCACGTGTCACAAGTAGTAACACTTCATCATTGTTTAAACACTAATTCACTTGGTCAACTTCTAACGTCTTCTATGCCATATCTATATCCGTTCATTGTGCAATTTAGGTAAGTTGAATATAATAATAAATACTTAATAAGTTCTAATGACAATGATAATATGTATAAGATAAATAACATTACGTATATTACACAGTACACAATATGTCATTATATTTACAAAGTGGTTGTTTCTAATCTTTTTCATAAATAACTGACAAGTTATATGCCTATTAACTCATAAGTTATATTATAGCAACTTATATCAGTAAATTATGAAAGCACGAAATTATAAAAATTAGCTACATCTACAGGTAATTAGACAGGTACAGCAGTTAATTTTTATTCATCTTAAATAATATTATCTCCATGTACGTTTAAAAGAATTATTATTAGTTTACTAGTGTACATTGTATACAAATAAAAATTCCTATAATATATACATACATATATACATCTTAAAAAATCAGTAAAACGTTGATCAGAATCAGAAATAACGTTAAAATAATCCACGGAACATTGGCACGTTTTTATCTAAATTTTGCGTAAACCTCAAACAATGTTAACATCATTAGCTCGTTAATACTTAATAGGCAGGTACATTTCAATTTTCATTGTCTGCCTATCTACCAGGCTATCTTAAAACGATGAACTTTGCCATTTTGGTGTACTAATTTTTGATACGCTGAACCAAGTTTAAAACTCGAATTGCACTCAAACTTTCATACTATAGGTTTTGTATGCCCCCTTTTCCTGCTTTCTTTACATTTGAACACTTCACTGAAAGATACTTATCTATCAATACACGAAGAAATCGATTTAGTATAAGACACTCGCGTTATAACAGAAAATACTCAAGTTTTTGAAGATATCTTTTAACACAAATTGTTTTTCATTATTTTATTTATACTTTTTTACTTTTTTGAATGACAAACATATATTTTTAATTATATATTTCGATATTTAATATTATTTAAAGTAATTTGATCTATAAAAATATACAGCTTTGGAATAGGCAATTAAAAATGCATATGTCAATAAAAAATGTAAACAATTTAAAAAACGATAAAGATAAAAATAGAAAAAAAATATTTCCAAAAACATTAATAGTTTTTGAAATAGTGAGTGCCTTACATTAAATTGATCACTAAGAAAAAAAAATGTATAAATAAAATGTGTTATAGTTTAATTGCCGCCGGAGTAACATATGTGATGGGCCAGAATGTGGGTACTTGTCAGATGAAACCTTTGAAACGTAACATGCAAAAACCACCGCCGTTATCGTCGTTGTCGTTGTCGTCGGCACCCAAAGACCAGCAAAAAGACTCGGCCGCCCAGCTAGGACGATTGTACGTGTCTCAGGGCGTGAGTTTTTCCGGCGCCAACAAGGGCTTGTTCCTCGGTCTGCTAACGTTGGTCATGGTGATCGTGGTGGTCATCATATTTCTGGTGGTCAAAGACGACGAGGATTTTGCGTCAGACACCCTGTTCTGGATGACGTCCACCACACTGGCCACCATACTGTCTACCGGTACGCTATTGGGCTGCGTAGGCCTTTACCAGGTCCGCAAGCTGTGCCACAACGGCAACCAGCTGACGTCTTTGGACACGATGCTGGCCACCGTGTCAGGCGCTGGTGTCGTCCTGTACGCGCTATTCAGCACTATGGTGGGCGCGGTCGGCGTGGCCACGTCACAACCTGGCACCTCGGAACAGAAGGTGGACGCCATGCTAACCGTCGTCAACGTACTGCAGCTGGTCCAAGTGGCTGTCCAGAGCTCATTGACCGCCGAGGCTTACAGAAGAAGTTCGTGGTCGAGACATCAACTGTTCACCAAACCCGGTCGTCAGGTATACAATAACCCTACACTTTATTATAAAACTTATTAATCAGGTAACGCCGATAACGGTCCAATATCAGTGGCACCATTTGTAGTGGCAGCGCGAACAGTGAACTTTATTGTCACTATTCTGCGTTGTATTATTGGCTTTCCCTAAGCTGTACATAATGGCATCGATGGCTCATGCATAAAAACTAAACAAATTTATTATAAAATTCATAATATGTGTAGGTAATTCGTATAACACGTGTGTGGAGGTAAAGTATATTTAAAATTGATAGTTGTTGGTATACATGTATATTGTATATTATTATTATAAATAACAAAAGCTATTTCTAACTTCCAACTTTCCAATTTTTTAATTCATTAAAACATTATGTACTATATTTTAATTTTTAACTCCATACGGCAGTCTATACATGTGTGTATAGTGTATACATACGAAGGTACATAAAATAAAAGTCTTTACTTCAATTTTCGTAGAAGAAAATTTGCAAGGCATTGAAAAAAAAATTGACCTGTTAAATATTGGTAACCGTAATAAAATAAAACAAAAATTCAAATTTGCACCACTAACCAATATAATGCTTATTAACATAATCGTATGTAATATTATTAGGCTAATATCCATACTGACCATACTATAATATATAGTTTAATGTCCACAAATCATATCTGTCTTTGCGTATAGATACACTGTGACATAAATACATAATTTATCATAATTATTATTTTTTCAATTTAATTATCAAAAATCGAAATTAGTTTACAACATAATAAATGTAAAGTTATAGATACTTGAAAATATAACGAAAAATCATTAATTTTTATTCGATTTTTATCAAATTTGTAATCTTTAATTGTTTCATAATGTACATATAGGCTGATATAATTAGTTGGTTAGAAGCAAACTTAAAAAACATGTACACAAATATTTAGAACACACTGACTTCACTGATTATAAAATTAATACGAAGTAACATACTGTTTCAAAATTTTAAATCATTTGCTTCCTAATTTTTTTTTTTTGTTTTTGGTAATTTCATATTGGACTGCTACCATTAATATATTATCAATATTTATCATTATGTAGTTAGACACTTAGACATGGCGATGACAGTACAAGTATACACAATGTGTACACATTTGACTAAAAAATAACTCATAAACGCACAAATGTACGATAGTAAAATTTAAATAGTAAATTTAAAAAATAGTATAAGTTATCCTTTTTTAAATAGTTTTCAAGTAAAGTACAAATCATAAGTATAATAAGCTTAGGTATTACAGTAAAAAAAATACTTAATAGTCAATACAATTGATAATAAGTACCTATTTAATACAGAGTATTGTACTTAACCTATGTATTTCTTTATTTTTATTATACAACAGTTGAGTAATATATAAATTTGATAGAATCTTAATTCTTAATCAGCTGCTACTACAATTTGTGTTTTGCAATCAACTGTTTAGGTCCCGATGTAGTCGTAAGAATTGTCATCATAAGAATCGATGAAATTATTTATTTTCAATAGGTATTTCTTGTTAAATGTTAAGTTATACACGCACACTTCACTTAATTAACACTTGTTACTCGTCAGTCTTCTTATTGCATATTTTGTACACGTGTTTCACAACATTTATGGAATTTATGCCTTTTTAATTTTAATACATTATCATAATTTTACTTTTATTTTTTTAAACGCTTTAAGTAATTAAAAAAATCCTATATTAGCTATTCCCCACAAATAATTAATATTAAACAGTATTTTAAAATTTTAAGCCATATTATCAGAAATTCAGAAATTCATTGGTAGGCAATTTAAATTCTTAATTTTTCGGTGGTGAAATTTTATTTGCCGCGGCACAGAAATAAATGAACATTTTGACGTTTTCTGGCCCCCGCAATTTATGCCTTTCTCATTCACGTTTTGTACCAACATTGCAGTAAATATTGTAGCATAGCCATCAAGATTATTAATATTATTTTATTATTTTTTTTTTTGTACACGCAGATAATCACATACTTGCTGTGCAGCAACATCGCTCTATGGATGTTCGATTCGTTTATTACGCAGAGTTGGATTAGTCAAGAACGACAATTGCGTTTTATGGGTTTGCTATCCTGGGGACTACTGTCCAGGATATCACTGCCACTAGTTGTTTTCTACAGGTTCCATTCAGGAGTACTTTTATTACAAATCTGGCAAAGATCATATAGATAAACACATGACCGGATGAAATTTTATGCTTGTAATTTTTTTTTTTTTACGATGTGCAATATTAGATATTATTTTACTATTATTATTTATTTTTGTTGGAAATAAACCAACACAATTTTTATAATTTGTCGAAAACACATGATTTTCTTCCTTTTTTTTTTATGTCGAATCATGTTAATGAATTATTTTATACAAACTACTTATAAATAAATAGTCTAATGATAGGTATCCACGCACTAATTACAACAATACAACAGTTAAATCTTAATCTAAAACTCAATTGTATAATTTTATAACTGTTTTAACTCGTAGAAACGGTCTTATAAACTCTTAACATAATAACCCCCTCTCCCAAAGACAGAAATCTCAATAACAATCAAAATACTGCCTAGGTATTTATTATTTGATTCAATAATATGTCTAATGTTATTTTTATACAAAATATTTTTAAACTTTTAAGTTTAAATATCAAAATGTATAACATACCACATTTTCAAGTATAGATTTTTTTTTCTATAAAATCAATAATTATTTTAGTACATGTTATAAAAAAATAAAAATGAAATAAATATTTTTCTTCAATCTCACTTTTTATTTAAATAAAACAAACTAATTTAAAATTGTATTCTATGTGTTAAAAATAAGTTTTGAAATTATTGTATAAATTACAAAAGTAGGTACTACTTTAGTTGTTGGATAATTTAAATGTTTTGGTACAATTGATATTATCATATTTCTGTTACATAAGAAGAAAAATAAAATAAAACTTTAGTTACAAAATGTCAGTTACATTACATAGGTAATGCTTTAAAAATAAAATTTGTCTTTGTTACAACTAAATTATCAATATTTAACAATTATAAATTATCTATACAAATAGACTCAAAACAGTTCAATATGACATTTAAAAAAGTCTTATAAAACATAAAACATTTCATCAACAATAATTTATAAACTTAACTCAACTATGAAGATAACAAAGCTACGTTGATTTCTTTTACCATTTTAACTCGATTGAGCATTTTTTCAAGCGAATCTTTATTTAATGCACAAGTTGAATACCACACAGGACTATCGGGTACACAAGATCTTTCAGGAGTCAGGTAAAATAAATCATTTCTTGTTTTAACACTTTCTGGGCTAAATATACATAAAAAAAAAATGATGTATATAAATATTTATAAGAACACCCAAATTCAAAATGTTTTTTAAAATAATTACCATTTAGATAAGTAGAATTCATAAAGCTTTACAGGACATCTTAATGGATTTTCTTCATTCTCGTGTTGCTCGTATACCTTTTTCTTTCGTGAATTTGGAGAGTCTATAAAATAATATAACAAAATATAAAATATTTTTATTTGTGCCATTAATATTATCAACAATATTTACAACATACCAATGGATGCTTGTGGAGGATAAAAACGCAATAATACATTTCTATAGGTTCCTGGAGCTTTAACACCAGATGTTGATGGCTGGTTAGGATTTCTTTTCCAATGCTTCATAATATGCGAAAATGATAATTGCATATGTTCTTCAACACTCTAAATCAAACACAATGTTTTAAATAACAATGAAAACTGTTTAATACTCACTATACTTACTGTCAAATTAAAATGTTTAGTATTGAAAAATATTAGTGTACATAGCAATACATAAGGAGAATGAGCCCCGAGTTGTTTACTTTCCCAAAGATACTCTTCTTCAACACGTGTAACAATATATTCTATAATCAAATAATTATTATAATACATAAGCTATTTTCAATAAAATAATTTTATTACTTGTATCATTATAGAGTTCGGTGAATCTCTTAGCTATTTCATTTAAAGTATCAGTAAATTTTTCAAACGACATATCAGTAAATATATTATCAATTCGTCCATTTTCAAATAAATATTGTTGAACGCCTAAACACAAATAATAAATTGTGTCTGGTGCATATTCACTTCCATTTGGCTTGCGTACCTCTTTCACAAACAAGCATAGACAATAATTTAGTTCATAAGCTGTTAACTGTAAGAGGTCTAACTTAAATATATTTGTTTTTTTCACGCCACACACATAACTAGATAATGTTTTCTCAAATTCTATACTTTTGGTACATGCCCACTGTCGCCAGGCATTAACTCCTAATGTATACTTAAGACACATATTTGCATCAGGTTTTACTACAGACATCGGAATAGTATAAAGAGGATTTTGTACAACTTGTTGTATTAATCCTGATTGGATACATTGTGCCTGAGGATATTCATTTTTACGAGAGCGTTTTGAATTTGAGTTACGCTGAGACTGTGAACGAGGTGCACGTTTTCTTGGAGGTCGACATAGCACATCTTGAGGGGAAGATATCATATTTTCTTGAGTTATATCTTTAAAAAATATAAATATTTAAATACTTTAAAATAATATATTTTAAGTAACTTTTAGTTTTGAAACTTACTCTCCATTGGATCTGGTGTTTGAGGCATAATTGTAGAAGATACTAGGTTTGCTTCGACATCATCAATAATCTGATTTGTTTGTTCATTTGAAGTCATAGTAGATATCTCATCAGCCCCTTCAAGACTTTCTGTATCTGCTCCTGCCATATTTAAGGCCATTGCAAGAACATCATCTCCAAAAGAATTGGTATTACGAGCACTTGATGAAACAACTTTAGTGTCATCATTGTATTCTAAATAAATATTGTTTGCATTAAAAAATAAAAAGTTGAAAGAAAAATTATTTTGTTACCATTATTTGATACATCATTTTCACTATCTGACGATGAAACATTTTCATGTTTTAAATCATTAGCTACCATTCCAGCCATTAACAACAGTTCTGCTTCAAATGGATCAGCTGGTGTTTCTTCTCTAATTTTCTTTAAAATAAACATTAAAACTAATTAATTTAAGCCAAAACTTAAATTGGGTTTTGGAAAAAGGATTATTACTATGTTGATATATTTTGGTTTTTATTTAATAATAAAGTAACAGTGACTGAAATTAAAAATACCTCATCACCAATCTTGTGTTGTTAGCTTCAATGTTAAAGAAAATTGTCTTATAACTTAAAAGTTATGAAAAATATCACTAATTTTTAAATGAGTAATCAGCTTTTTTTTCTTTTATCTAAATTATTTTGAAAATGATAGAAAAGTGTTAGCTTTTTTGCACCAAAATTTCAAATTATATTCTATTCCCTACTACAAACTATTTCAAAATTTAAGATTGAAACGTATTTTCTGTTGTAAAATTTCTTCATATACAGAGAAAAATGCATTATTTAATAACCAATAAATTCATCGGAACACTCAAAATCTAAAACCAAGTTTTTACCAGATCGATTAAAAACTATTTCCAAAAACAGGTTTTTAGCTTAATTTGAACAAGATAAATTATTTTAAATTACCTTTATATCCTTTAAAATTGCTTTAGTAGTATTTCTAGTTGTAGGTATAAAAATTGGAATTGGTAAAGGTATTGGGAATGGCACTGGTACTGGATATGGCATTACATACATATGCATAGGCATTGGAATGTAAACTGGCACTGGAACTGGTATTATCACTCCTTTACTACCTGTTTGGTCTAAAAAATATCATATGTATCAACTTATTCTATATAAATTTCAAAACATTAAATCCTACCTGTTTGTATTTCTTTGTCAACTTTCGATACCTCATTTTTGTAACTTATTTTTCTACTAACTTTATGTTTAATTTTAGAAGTTTTTTGTGGAGAATTATGTACTCCATCGCTCTAAAATGCCACAATATGTATAAATATATTTATTTGTTATAAATAATTACTTATAAAGTATAAATAAACTTAATTATTTGCTTTTACATCAGAAATATTATTATCCTCTTTACGTGCAGACTGCCGAGTAGATATTCGTGAAGCTGAAGACTTTTTTCCTATTAAATACAATATAATATTAAAAATGAACTAAAAACTATATTAAATATCTATTTCAATTATATACATACAAAATGCAATAGAAAAACTGACAAATTTATAATACTACTAAGTAATAATTTTTGTTCTAATTAATATTAAATATGTCTTGAAAAATAATAAAAATTATTAAATCATAAATCTAAATTAAAAATATTTTTTTTTTTTTAATTATCAGTTACTGTTATACCATGTACACTATGAAAATATATTTCAATATCAGTTGTTAAGAATTATAATATAATTTAATTTTTTATACAATAATACTAACCATTTTTAGATTTAGATTTAGATTTTTGCTTTTTGCCAGATTGAAATAAATTTAAACAGTTTTGACTGCAGAAGTTGTAGGTGGTTCCAGTATGAATTGTTTTATAACGTGCTTGAGATTGTAGGCCACATTTATCACAAATAACTCTAAAAAACAATTATCACAAAAATATAAATTAATGTTATACTAATAATAGTTAATTCACTTGATAATACTTTTTTGATTTTGATGCTGGTGATTCTTGTTGTTGGTGTATACAGTTTAATGAACATATATATGTTGGACTATTAGAAGAAACATTTTTGGTAGAAATCATATCAATATTAAACTTTTTAACCTAAAAGAACATATTTATGCAAATGTTTTATCATAGATTATTATCTATTATGTTAGTATGTTAGGTAAGTAATTCACCAATCAAGATGAACTCCATTTTTTAAATTGAACTATGGATTTGAATAAATTCTAATATTTAAAATTTCGATACACTTAAAATTTATTTTCAATTTAAATCCCATTTCAGGAATGTTTTGAACAACTTTTAAATTAAGTTTTGGCCAAATAAGAATTACTTTTTTTACTGAAAATTATTGTAAAAATATATATATTTTTAATATTTATGCATATAAATTATAATTTAAATGAATAATTCCTGATTAATTAAGCTTTATATACTAAGAATGAAAGTTCATAATAAGTTAATAATAACGATAATAATAATAATAATTATTATAATCAGAATAGTTTAGAAGAAAAAGTGTAAATAAAAAATTAAATATAAAAAAAAGTATAAATATGCTTTGGGTTCAACAATTTTAAATAAAAATTAAACAATTTCATCACATTATAAATCAACTTAATATGCATTTATTGATGGTTCAATTGGGTTTGAATAATATGTTGTATCAAATTATTTAATAATATGAATGTTGAAAGTTTCTTGAAAATTAGATCAAAAATACAAATATTGATTGAGAAAGTTTAGCAGCCAGTTATTTAAATGGATCATTTGATAAATATTGATCAAAATATTTATTACATCATACAAAAGTTTAAAATAGTTTATGTAATTAAAATATATTTACTTTGCATAGTGAACAAGACACAGTTCTCTTTTTTGATACAATGAATTTATTTAAACATTCATTTGAACAAAACTTAAACAAACTATTTGTATTACTTAATATTTGAAACTCATTTGTTTGTGAAAAATTTAATTTACAGAAGCACACATTGCATATATCTGTAAAAAAATATTTGTATTATATAACGTAAAACATATATTAATGTATAAAAATTAATATGGTATAAAATATAGTATAATAGCTAGATTGCACATGTTGTAATGTGAACTTACCAATGACTTGTGATTTTTCATTTGTGCCATAATCCACAGCAGAACTATCTGATTCAGTATGCTTTCTCCTTGATTCATAATCTTTAGTTTGACAAAATGATGAACAGAAATCCTATAAAATATTTATTAAATATTATAGAATAGTATAAAAATAACACATTTATTATTTTATTATGTTATTAATTTTAATTATTACCTCAAAGTCACAATCAATTAAATCTTTTTGACAAAAACTGCATAAATTTAACCTATTTTCATAACTTCCAGCACAAATAGTACCACAAAACTGTAAAAGTTTACCAGAAATGTATCGACAATATCTTCCTAAATCAACATCTGATGATATAAATTTTTGACAGTTCATACAATTTGAATCAAAAACTGTGTTTTGATAGTAACCTAAACAATATAACATAATTTATAATAAAATATTTAACTCCAAGAGAACAAATCTCAATAAGGTATAAATAAACATTACTTACCTAAGCAATCTACTGAACAAAAATGTTTTGTTTGCCAATAGTAACTCTTATCTTCATTTCCTAAAATCACTGATTGACAATGTTGGCATTTTTTTTCAAAATTGCACTGACTATTTTTTTTGCGATAATTTTCAACACAATCTTCTTGACACAAATATATAGACTTATGGTCATTGACAGTAAATTTACATAAACGGAACTGTAAATTTAATCATTTTAATCTAATGTGTAACAACAAATAATTGTAAATAAATATTCAATACCCTGTTACATTGACAGCACACTTTTTTTAATGGGGAAGATAACCCTTCAACTGCATCTATAATTTTTTCTTCGATACTATCAATAGGTTTGATTATTTCCTTAGCTATTTCCTGTAATTGAAAATGTTTTTTTTTTTAATTTTATAGTAGCTTTTACATAAATTTAATTTCAGAGACCTTCGTACCTGCACGTGTAGTCTTCATCTTATAAACATAAAACATAACAAATTTGTGTTCAACAAAATCAATTTTATGATGATAACTTTAATATTAAAGTTAATTTATCTATTATCAAACTTAAAGGTAATAAATAATAATATTATTTAGGGCATATCATAGAATTTTATTGATATTTTAATTTTAAAGTGAGTTACGAGCATTTTAAAGTTTTAATATTTTACATAATTATAACTCACTGAACACAAATTTGCAATGTTTTACATTTGTAAAACAGAGACAATACATGAGGGTATGACTCTTAAATCTATATGTATTTACTCTGATTTGATTTTCTGCTTTTTTTGCAGCTTGACGTTGTGGTCTAGAATTTGTTTTCAAAAGTGTTTCACTTAAGTCGTTTTGTGCTTGTTGTTCTTGAGAAATTTCAGTGTTTAATACCACATTATTTTGATTCAGACATTCTTCACTTATTGAACTTTCTTCATTTATAATACTATCTTCTTTGATTTTAATTATTTCTTCACTTTTACATTTATTTGAATCATTATTTTTAATAGAATTTAAAATATCAACTGGTGAGTCTATAAAAATAATATAAGTAGTTTAATTATTTAAATAATTAATTTTATAATCATTTATAAATAGTAACTTACCTGAAATATCTTTGTCAACTATTTGATCAGCTTGGTCAATATTAACTTCAATTCCACTAATTGATTTCATTTTGTTTTCAACGTTAAGGACAGACATAGCTGGCTCATCATTTTTCAAGCATTCAGTTACATCTGTATTAATTTGATCAAATTTGTTTTGACTGTCAATATCCGATAGTTTTTTATTGGCATGTATTTCTTCGACATTTTTTTCTAAATTTTTATTACTTAAATCACGTTCTGCGTTCGTTATCAAACTGTTAATTTCTTCATTACTACTAATAGGTTCATTGATGTCTTGTGTAATAATTTCACAGTTGACAGACGTTTCATCCACGTGTTCCTGGTCAGTTTTATCGGTATGAATTAGTTCAAGCGATTCGACAAATGGGATCATTAATTCGTTGTTTTCCAATGTAGTCGCCGATGAAGCGGCTTCGGCATTTAATTCATCAGCCATAGCACCTTTACCTACAACTATTGTTTTTGTACACCGTAACAGATAAATTAATTAAGAAAACTCCATTTATTAGTTGTAAAACAATATACCAACGTCTAAATATTATAAAGTGTTTTACGTTATAAACTTAGAATAGAGGATTTGATTCGATTTTATTAAATGTTAAAAACGCAAATTTCTTATCTTCACGTCTTTATGAAGATAGCTCCTTCTAAGACCGTGGCTCCGTCGTAGTCCCGTAGATAGTAGTATAGATAATATGTGTATCGTATTATTATCTGTGATAGTTGCCTTGTATACCACTGATAAGCAATTGGTTATTACCAATTATATTAAGTTGCATTTATTAGAATTGTTAGGAGCAATTTAACTATTAAAAATGTAAAATACCTGTTATACAATATACATAAAATATGATAGAATATACTACAAACTATAATGTATTTCAATGAATAATGATGCAACCAAAATTTGTTAATTTGGCAGTCGGACTATAGTTTCAAAATTATAACTTTTTGAAATTTGCAATTTTCATTATTTTACGCTTACGCAGATTATTCTGTAGGTATAACACTTTAATTTAGGACGTAGGTCCCAAAAACTTTATTAAATAGGTATAGTATATACCATGTACCTAATTATTTGTTTTAATATTTGCATGCATTACCTAATAGTTAATACATGTAACACGTATGTACATACAAATCACAATTAATAAAAGATTTTTATGATATAAACCAATTTTTTTTTTGTGGTGGGATTGTTAAATGTTTTAATCTACCCCCTAAAAATATGACCAAATTACGCCACTAAGATTGATAGACTGTCTTGGCTTGCTCATTTTTTTGTGATAGAATGATTTTGTATCATTGAATTCAAATTTAACACACCCATTAAAGTAACTGCCAGACTGTGACTCCTTTATACATTATTCTACTGTACAGCATAACGTTACCTATTTGCTCACCTTAATTTTTTTTTTAATAGATTTTAAGTTTTAACCAAAAGTTATTAATTGGGTATATGTAGGTACAAACTAATACAAAGTAAGTAGGTTATAATTTAAGTATTTTCGTTAACTATTACAAAAATTTAAAAAATGTTACTATCAGAAAAACAAAATTACCTATAGGTATGTAAAATGTAATATAATATAGGTATATTATCAATAATTGGTCATTAAATAATAATTAATAATACCTAACGAAAAATGTAGTAAAGGATGCTTTTAGCTTAGCTTATAAATTATATAATATTATACTTAATGTTAAGATTAAAATCGAAAGCATGAAATTCTACAATATATTGTATACAAATACTACAAATTATACCTAATCATAATAATGGTTTTAAGTAGGTACTATATTATTATATTTTTCTTGTACACTACATAAAAATAATGTTTCTCATTGGTCGCATAGTGCTCACTAGTTAGTAGTTACTATATACTAAAAAAAACTCGGTTTACATGCATATATTACATAAATAGTAGTTTTATTATAATTTATGGATATTTAAAATGTATTTATACCTTTATACATAATTTTGAAATTCGGAGTCATCTCACGTCAAATCAATATTTTTGGAATAGTTACACATCGTAACAATTTTTACAAGTAATAATAAATTATATAGAATTTTGATGTAATAGTATATTAGAGTAGTTATAGTCGTGGCATTATAATAATAATATGTTCGAAGTAATAAATTCGGAGTATTATTAAATCGTAGCAGATGATTCTCGAGGTAGTTGTAGCAGCCGGATATAATATGTCGGCAAAAAGAAACTCAAGAGTCAAGAGAAAATCATCTGTCATAATGGGAAGACTGGATGATGTTAAAATTGATAGCACGAGACGTATATAAGTTAATATACTTCGATACAATTTATTAATTTTATGTTATAATTTTTTGAAATGTAGTACAGTATAATATATTAATTTGCTTAAATTGTATATATATTTTGTATTGTGGTTTCAGCTATTCAACCGGTCTCTTTTTGTAAGTGTACTTTAATTAAATTTTTTTTTTAATCAGATAAGTAGTTCATCTTTTTAAATGTATAATAATATATTAATTTTAATTATCCTAATGTTTAACATTCGTATAAAAGAGTGAGGAATTTAAACGGCGGCCTTCTGGTAGAAGGTTAAACTGCACGATAATATTTCCTTCTCGTTTAAAATTTATCACCAAAACAATAATGAGAATAAATTTTAAAATTGTTTAAAAACAAATTTAAATAAACTTTAGCTTTGATTATTAAATAATAATTTATTTTTTATGTCTGTGATCGTCATTAATTATCTAAATACATACATAATTCTAAGGCCTTTTCATGATGCACAGACTATACTATATTATACTATTTTAATATAGGTAGTGTATAAACTATGGTCATGATCAGTGACTGTTTGTTATAAGAATACTAAGAGTGACTGCTCCTGCCTCGAAAATGGGGGAAAAAAAATATTTTAAGTTTAACAGGTTTATTCATAATTCATAACAGAAAATTGATCATTCAAGTAAAAAATAAGTATATCTATATCATAAATTGTAAAAGTTAATGAAAAATTTAACTGAAGAAGAACCTAATAATATTACATTAGTCCTAGTAAATAACGTTGTAGTGGGTGGGTGGGTGAGTTGTTTAGAAACTTGCTCCTTGAGTTATGAAGACTCAAGCCGCCACTGGATCATGTTAATAAATTATATAATACGTCCAACTTTGCAATTATAGAACTCCTAGTTGGCTTGTCCGTAAATAGTAGGCTAGAAAAGCAAATAAGTTACAAAGAGATTACAAAAAAATAAAAGTGAAAAAAAAATTAGAATGAATTTAATGAATAATGATTAAATAAATATTTATTTTTAAGATTTCTTATCAATGAATTAAATTTAATAGATAACACGAGATGGAATATTGTTTAGTTTTCCATGCAATAATTTATTAAGTTTAAGGTTAGAAAACTTTGATAATTTAATTTTGATATTAGTTTTCGAAATTTTAAGATATTTCTTACTTTATGATTTCAACTTAAGTTGCGAACTGGCAATTACATTAGACTGATGAATTTAGGATTGTGAAATATCTTACAATTTGAATATATTTAGTATTTACTTAAGATATTTTTTACTTTTATAAGTATGGAAAAAGAGGGCAGCAAACAAGAAAATAATCCTCGAATACCATCAGCAGTGTTTGTGGTTTGTGCATACTATAATTTTAACTCTTCAATCTAAATGTTAACAACATTTTTTTTATACAGGACGATGTAGACAAGTTTATGGAAAAATCAGAAAATAGTAGTGTTGAAGATGTACTTAAAAGATTGGACGAGCAACATAGCAAATATAAATTTTTTGAATACAATTTAATTACAAAGAGAAAGAGGTAAAGTACATAATATTTATTTTAAATTTATTTTTGTGATTTTGTTCGACATTTAAAAGTATTAAAAAAAATTTAATAATTTGATATTTTGTATTTCAATACTGCTTATAGTATTAATTATTTATTTTTATAAATTAAATTTATTCCTAGGTTTACTTCTCTAGTCTGACATTTATCATCCATTTTAAATATCTGCAGTAGAGATTAATTTTAGATAATCAATTAATTTTTGTGAACCAGTTATGTTGATTTACAATAGTTTTTCTTCAACTTTGAACAGCTATACTATTATATTCAAATTATTTTTGTTGTGGTTATTTTCAGTTCCATATTAACTATTATACTCTGTAAATATCTATTTATTTACACTACTTCTATTTGTATAAGCCATAACATTATTTCACCAATCATGTTCTAGATTGTGTGAAGCGCAAAAATTATATTATTTTATTTTTTGTAATATAGTTAGGTTTTATTTATAATTATAATATCTACAAATTGTAATTATCTAACAAATTAAATGGTCAATTTGTAATTACAATACATCTCTAAGTTTCTATGGTTGAATTGTTAAATTATTATCCAAAATCAAATTTTTGGCATCTAGGCTAATGTTAAAATTAAACACCTATTATCACAAGGTAGAAATAGGGGTGGATCCATACAAAGATAACGGAGGGAGAGGGTGGCAATTTTTAAAGGGCACAAATTAATAATAAAGTATTTATTTACATATGTTACTTTCCACAGTCTCGTACAGAAAAAATTTTTTTTAATAGTAATAATAATGATATTTATAATTGCGAAATAAAAAACTAAAATCAGAGACTTCAAACTATTTTTTGTGAGAGAACTGGGAGAGCCAATCAACCCCCCCCCCCCCTGTATCCACTACTGGGTGGAAAAATGAATATACAAAATTTTATGATTAGCATATCTTATTACTTTGACATTTTT
Source organism: Rhopalosiphum nymphaeae (assembly GCA_036289425.1). NCBI lineage: Eukaryota > Metazoa > Arthropoda > Insecta > Hemiptera > Aphididae > Rhopalosiphum > Rhopalosiphum nymphaeae. The sequence goes on along the minus strand of JAZAQC010000021.1, from coordinate 3,910,506 downwards.
CTGTTCTTTAAATTTGGTGATTGGTGTGCAAACTCTAATATTAACTTAGACACCACAATTTTGGTTTTGTTTAATGGTTTGTTGTATTGTACAGAATATATGTGTATCATATTCTCTTAAGTTCATTTAATAGTCAACATAAAAGTGTTGTTATTTACATAAAGAATTATGTTTAATTATCATGCTTTTAATTTATGCATACAGATTGCAATCACAATTACCAGATTTAGAAAATACACTGGAGATGATTCAAACAATGAAAGCTCACAAAGGACAACAATTGAAGACAGACTTTTTATTATCTGATGATGTTTATGCTAAAGCTCATATTCAAGCAACTGATAATGTGTATCTTTGGCTTGGTGTAATTATGATTTTTAATGATTTAATTTTTATATTATCAATAAACTAGATACATTGGTGTTTATTACAGGCAAATGTTATGTTGGAATACAATTTAGATGATGCCACTGAACTTATTTCAAGAAATATACAATTGGCCACTGATAATATGAGACAAGTCGATGATGATCTCGATTTTCTTAGGTATATTAAATTCAATAATTTAATAAATAATGTTTATTTTTCTTGTATTACCCATTTATAATTATTTTCAGGGATCAGTTCACTACAACTGAGGTTAATATGGCCAGAGTTTACAACTGGGATGTAAAACGACGACAAGCAGCCAAAGCTAAACAATAAACATTTAACATTTTAATATGAAACACTAATATAAAATGCTTCTTTTTTTATAAAATTAATGTAACTATTTAATTATTAAAAAACAAATTATTTTTCAAAATTAATCAGTTTATTAACATCTTTAAAATTATTAGCAAGTTTATTATTATAATTATTTTTATGTTTATAGTTCTATCTTATTTATGTTTAATTATAACTAATATAGTAACATACAAAACAGCTTTATTTTATACCTTCAAAATAATAATAAAGAAAACCATTAACATGATTAAGTATATACAAAAAAATCATAATTTATTGAACTGAAATATTATAATTGGACATTAAAAAAAAAATAATGATACAAATACTTAAAATAAAATTTAAATATAATCTAATAAGCTAAGAAGTAATTCTTCTGTTGCATAATCTTCTGTTATTTTTAACTTATTCATAGGTAGAACTAAGGGACTAAAAATCTTATAATTTGATGGTTCAACTTTTGATACTAGTTGTCCGATTTTCCGAGCTATAAAACTAGACAATTCAGTTTTTATCATTCTAAAACATACAAATGCAATATTTAATAGACAATTTAAAGACTGTCAGCTTGGTATTATGTTGTTTATAGTTATTTTACCTTTCTTTAACTGTGGTTTCAGGCAAACATGATACTCGATCACATAATATAGCAATGAGTGGTATCGATTTTTCAATAGACATTTTATTTAATATTTTATTTAAATTTAAATATTCTAAAATAGTTGAACTATCTTGCAAGTTAGTTGGTATTGATCCATCTACTTTTGAACCATCTATTAACCAACTAAGCAAATGTTTTAAAGTTTTTTGGCCATCTATAAAAAAAAATTAAAATAAGAAAAAATTAAAAATTGTAAACATAATTGTTTTTTAAGATTATACTTTTTTGAAGTAAACAGTTTGCGAATAAGTGATTTGTAAGTATATTATGAGCTTCTTGCCACTGTTCAGCTTTTAAGTAACAAATAGTAGCTTCCAAATATCTAAAATCAATAAAATAAAAGTAAATTACACAAAAACTGAATTAACTATTCAATTTTGACTTAAACTCTTTTACAATGGTCAATAACATACTTTTTTTGTGTCACAGCCAAAATAGCCTTTGCATTATATATTATTACTTCTTTAACATTTAACTTTTCTATTACAAAGGTTTCTTTATCAGACAGAATGATTTCATTGATATTACTAACGGGTAGTTCAACATTTCTTCCAATAACCTCTTCAACTAAACTTTCTCTCCTGGAACAACAAACAACATATTATTATTAAATTTATTAAAAATGTAATCATGAAACTTGGTATTATTACAATTGTTCGTCTTTTATATGCATAAGAACAAATACAGCCCATTGCCACTGTCCGTGCGATACCAACTGCGAAGCAAAATTTATATGTAATTGATTAGCATATGTTTCAGACATTTGTGTATAGCCAAGAGATTGTAATGTGTTGTACAAAAGCCAACTAAAATTATAATCCATTGGATCCCGTGTATGTGTAAATGGATTTATAATTTTGTCCATTTGGTATGCTGAATCGGTGTAAAGTTTCATTAAATGATAACAAACATCATAAGTAGCAAATTTATCATCAATATCAATAATGCCATCATATGTTTTATATGGTTTGAAAGCATAAGAGTCATCACTTTCAAATGAACTTTGATATGCATCTAGTACATCTCTAATAGTACTAGATGGAGGTTGGATGTACCTACAAATGAATTTAATATTGAATTTTAGAAAATGTATTCTGAGTTAATAAAAACCACCTATCATACATACCACATGTGTATAGCAAAAGCTCTTATCCAGTTTAAATTTTCACAAACATTGACTATTCCTTGATTGGAATCAAATAAAGGTTGACCTGAAATCATAGTGTACAACTTAAGGTGATCAATATCTATGAACAGATCAGCTTTGCTATTGAACCATTGCCAAAGTTGTCGTTGAATACAACATCTGACAGAATTTTCACTTCCTAATTGTGCTAATAACAATGCTAAATTGAATTCATCTAAAACAAATACAATTATAAATAAACATATTATTCAATTGTATAATTTAAAATTTAACAATAATAATGCTACATACTATTAGAAATTGCTAAATCACAAGCTTCCATAATTTTATGTACTGAAACTAGATTTAATATTTTTTGAGAGACGTTCTCGTTAGAATTATTAGAATCTACTGTTTTTTCTAATACATTTTCTAGCCAATCAGACACTGCTTGACGTCTAGCCATATTATATACATGTTCTTGAGGATAGTCTTTAGTATACAGATTTTCTGGATCTCCCCATAATGCTTTAATCAGCTCCCATACATGAGAATAGTGTTCTTCTTCGGGTAGTTCAGAGAAGTGAGACAACAAATAACAATGAGAATGTAATGCATCAACTCCAAATGTTGGATAAAAGTATGGAATGTTGTTGTTTTTAGCATCACAGTTACTATTCATCATACAAATTTCTAAATGTTCTGTCAATAATTCCTAAAATAGAACAATTTAGATTATCATTTCATATTGTAAATTTATTTAAGTAATGTAAGTATATGTTATGACTTAACTTACAATAAATGTCTCTGTTTGAACAGGGGTTATAATTTGTAACTTCTGTAAAATTGTAGAAGAATAATCATTTTTTCCACGTCCAGACAACTCTGTTGATAAATAACTGATATCTAGTCCTTTTGTTGGTAAAAAACTTCCTTTAGATTTGGTATTAAGTGTAATAAATGTTAAATTGCCTGACCAAGGAACTTTCATTGATAAAGTATTTAACAATGACAGTTTACTAGACTCGCATGTATTATTAAACTCTACTTCAAATGGTAGTCGAACATTAGAATCATATATTAAATTAAATCGTTGAGCTTGAAGCTAAAAAAAATAAATATAATAAATTATGTACAAGAAAACTTAGAAAACTACAGTAATCAGTTAATTATACAAAAAACAGAAATTAAATAGTGTAACCCGAAAAACTAAAAATATAATTGTTTGAGTAAACATTGGATAGATTAAGTGAATTCATAAGATGCTTTGATTAAAAATATAAATTAACAACGGATTAAGATCATTAAAAAGTAATTTATCACATTAAAATGATATAAGAAGAATAGATATATATATAAATATACTTACTGGAGCGGTTAAAACTGGTTTTAATGATTCGACAACTTGAACAATTTTATTTTCTACAAATCATCAACATTCAACATAATTAATACAATTGTTTGTAAATGTGGGCAATTTATATATATAAAAAATTATTAGACTAAGCTAAATCAATGTTAAAAACTCAAAAATATATTTAGCTTTGAAAAATATAAATATAAATTCAATAATAAAATAAGTAAGTAGTAGAAATGTACCACTGTTCTAGATCGCAACAGCGAAATAGTCACAGTTAAATGAGAGTCACTGTATAAAGAGTGGGTGAAGTTCAAGGTATACCAGTAGCTGTCTGCCAATTTTTGGGACACGGATTATAGTGTAATGATTAATAGTTATATATTTAATACATAATTTTTAAATTTAAAGTTATAAAATATATAAAATGATTAATATTTATTTTCTAGAGCAAATAACCAACAATAATGATAGAACATTAAATATTATAAAAACAAAATTAACTATGAGATTAGTTTTAAATTCCTATGTAATTTGAAAATTCAAATTGTACACCTAAGAAATCATATTATACATTATACAATATACATGCTTGAATTCCTTGGAAATAACAAAAAATGTCATATATACAATAATTATATATGTAATCTGGAATAAGTTTTCAAAACATATCAAAGAAAATAAAAACTTATAATTCATATATATAAAAAAATAAAAAAAATTACACATTTCAATTATATTATATCAATAATAGTCGAAAAAGTAATTATTTTAACCCCGGCTACCCGTCTCTTTATCTTAGACACTGGCACCTGCGGACAACACTTTGTGCCAACACCAAGGAATTTGATCTTTTGATCTAAATTATCTTGTTAATCGCTCGCTAACTAATGATCAATAAAAATAAAAATATTTAATGAATCACCATAAAAATAAATGTTTTGAAATGTTGAATATTAAATTTGAATTATTTCAAAAAAGCACTCAACTGAGTAAACAAACAATAAATTTTGTGTATTGGTAACAAAGTAGCCTGGTATGCCTATATGCAGATATGATACTTGTTTGCTATCTGGCGATGTTACCATGTACTTTGAAGCAGTATCAATTATAGTGAATGTACACGGAGTGCCGTCTCGAACAGGGCCTAAGGGTAAATATAAAACCCATATAAATTATTTAAATGAATTACTTTGTTTTGTGATGAGAAACTTTGGAGACATTTGATTATCCACTGGAGTTATTATAGACTTTGACTTGGAAATATTATCTTGAGTTTTAGGGCTAATTAAACATTCAGGAATTGTTTCCAAGATTTTTTCTAACTTGTCTTCAAATTTATCTTTTTGTCCTAAACACAATCATTAATAAATTTTGTATTTTGTAATTAGATCTAATTGATTTTACCGTAAGTGTCATCATCTTGTTCCATTAGGTCTAATTCATTATAAAAAATATCATCAAATGAAGCTTTCATGCATTGTATTTTTGATGCCTGTAAATTCATATGTTGTGATAGTTGAGCAGTTACATTAATGCTATTTTCTTTGTTCATGTCTAGAAAAAATATATATTTGCAATTAAAAATCATCTAAAAATTTAAAAAGCAGGTTGTTTTAGATTTAATTCATACCATAATAATGCATAATATGTGAATCATTAGTTAATTCACTAACAGTAGAGAGCTGAAAGTTTGGTTTTAATAAATACTGATGTGGTAATTGAGCTCTATCAAGACCAGCAGAAAGATCTAGTAATGGTTTCATAACCTATTTAAACACGTTCAAGTAGTATATAAATAAAAACACCTTCATAAGAAACTTATATTATTGATACATACATTTTGTTTTGGGCTAATGTTTTCTGTTGATTTTATAGTTTTAGGTTTTTGTAAAATTGGTTTAGGAAGAGTTTTAGATTCAACACTACGATCCAGTACGATTTCCTCATCTTCATCATCAGAATCTATAAGAGCATATTTTGAAAAATGTTCAACATTAAACACCCAAGATCCTGTGTCTGAACGATAATCTACAAATTGAGTGCTTAATTTGGCACATGCTCTTTGAAGTTTAACAACAAAATTTGTAGCTGCAATACGATCAGGGTTAGTGATTGGTTGTTTTGTTGTTTTATCATTAGGCCACACTCTATCTAAAGTAACAATAGCCTTTCTATTTAATCCCTCCCCTAGAGGGGGTTTAAATTCATCATCTTGGTAAATTATAATTTCTCTGTGTCTTATATGTACTGAAATAATAATACAATTTTATTTAATTTTTTTAGATCATTAATTTTAATTGATAAATCAAAACATTTAATGGAAAAAAAGACTATTGTCTTACCTATAGTATCTAAGTCTAGACCTGCAACATTAAAACGATCGGGAAAATATACGTTTCCGTAATCATAGCGTCCAATTGTGAAACCATCCACAAAACATGATCCATCATCATCTACTAATTCAGCCAATTCATTCATAGGTGGAATAGTATAATATCCAACACGTCTTAACTTTATCCCGGTAGGATGATCTTCTGCTTCAGGAGTATTGGAATCAATTGAAGGTTCTTGGTTATCAATGACAACAGTATCTAAACCAGGTTTGATCACATTATATAAAACAACAATATGTTAATTTATAAATAAATAATTTGTATATTTTTAGTCATTACATTTAGTTGCATAGAAAAACCCACTATATTTTTTATCAAATCAATTTCATCATTAATTAATGATTATTCAATAATCTTAATTTCTTTATAATTTAATATGTATATATTGTTTTTTCATTTTTTATATTTAATAAGAGTATTTTTTATTGTTCTTTTTATTTTAGTTTTTTTACCAGTTATCATTACATTTACAACAAATAACTAATGTTAATGAATTTGTTTTTTATTAATCAATACTTAATTTCACACTAAGGGTTGCTTATTCATAAATTTGATTATTATGCTAATATCTGCGTCTCAAAATTTGTATTTGGATATATATTAAATTAAAATAATTTTTTATTGTATTGATTTTACAATGATGAGTCTGTTGACTTTGATCAAAATGTGAGTTTTTGAGGTGTATATGTGTATATATAAATGTATATGAAAAGTAATTGATAAAATGTTATGATTTTGAATAGCAAATTTGATCTAATAAACCTTACCTAATAGTAAAATAAATTTGTTTATTAGCAATATCACAAAACATATTATTTCATGTTGTAATATATTCCAACACTATTCAATCAGAATTATTCTTCTTATAGAATGATATATCATTGAATTAAAATTTAACACACCCATTTAAGTAACCCGCTCAACACTTAATATACAGCAGAATGATACCTCCCCACTTGTTTACCTTTTTTAATTTTTTTTATTAATTATCTATTATTAATATATGAAATTGATTATTTACTTACCAGTAATGTTATTTCGAGAAGTTTCATAGGCTTCTGTTCCTTTTGAAGTATTTAAATTGATTTGTTTATTACTTTTTAATTGAGAAATTGTATTGTTTTCTTCAATTAAAGACAAATTAACAGTATTTGAACTATCATCTGGTGAGACTTGTTTATTAGAAAAATATAGTTCTAATCTAAAATAAAAATTTATTATTTATAAATGTAATACATTTTTACATCTATTTATATATTACTTAGCAAGTGGTTTTGTATGCATAATCATACTATTTCCATTATTTAATTTACTACAGTCATTGTAGTCTTTTTTTAAATTTAATTTCTTACAGCCCGATCTTGGAGAAGAAGCATTAAATAGTAGTGAATTATCACCTACTTTATCTCTGCATTTCATTGTTGGAGGAGATTCTTCAAGTCCGTCAAATAAGGACTTACGATTAAATTGAGGGAAATTTCTACGAATTTGAGGTATTCTTTTTGGTGTTGGTATCGGAGAAACTTTATAGCTACCAAACTTCTCAAGTGATACACTTTGTGATCGTACAAGAGATGAATCATCTACTTTTGATACATCCTAATTAAAACACATTCAATTTTAATAAAAATATAAGATGCACATTTTATATTATTTTAAGTACCTTATAAAATCTTTTGAATAAAGGTGAATCTCCATATGGCATTGCTTTTAATGTATCTAATTGTAATTGCATTTGATTACTTTGTGATACTTGGTTGGTAGATAGCTGAACATTATTGGAACTAAATTTAAAATATTATATTTAGTTTCAGAAGCAATAAATTAATTTTTATCAAACTTAATTACTTTCCAAACAATCCAATTCCACCAGATTGATTACTACCAAAAAATGATGTTCCGCCTGAACCAAAATTACTAGAATTAGATGATCCAAAAAGTCCAGTTCCTTGTGTTCCTTGCCCAAATAACCCTCCTGGTTTTGCAGCATTATTAAATACACCTAAAATTTAAATAAAATCATGTTATTTCAAAGTAAGTTATTTTCATAATTATTATTTAGTTAAGAATTATCTTATGAACCTGTTTGTTGATTTGTTGGTTGGTTAAATAATGATGTAGTTGGTGCCTTATTAAAAGCATTAGAGCCAAATAAACCACCAGTAGCTGGTTGAGCTGTTGATGTAGCTCCAAAAGCATTGTTTGTACCAAAAGCAGGAGTAGTCATTTGAAATCCAGTATTAGCAGGTTTACTTCCAAAAAGACCATTTGCACTAGTAGATGTGTTAGTTCCAAAACCAAAACCTGTTGTTGTCTGTGTTGATCCAAGACCAAATGCTGGCTTATTTTGACCAAATAAATTGTTCTAAAAATAATATTTAACATTTTTAGAAGAACTTGGAAAAATAAACAAATATTTTATAAAGCAATAATAATAACCTGATTGGGTTGTCCGAAACCAGTTTGACCAAATCCTGTAGTTTGAGTCCCAAAAGTTGAAGGAGCAGTACTTCCAAATATATTTGTCTGAGGAGCAGCAACTTAAATTTAAATATATATTAAATTTATTTAAAATACATAAGTATATTATATTATGTAATTTATGTTTCAAAATATTAGCAAATAGTTCAGAATTCAAAAAAAAAAAAAAAATACTATATGCAATAGAATTAATTCAATTATCAATATAAAATGATAAATCGCTATTCTAATCCAAATTTTCCTAGTAAGAGGATGATTGCTAGCATATTTATTGGTGTATATAGACACAAATAACAAACAAATAGCTAAACAACTAATATACTTAGCACTAATTAAGGATAAGAAATGAAAAAAAAATTTCTGTTTGTAAAAATAGTGAATTTATAATAAATTTAAATTTTTAATATTTTACTGAATAAAACTTTATTATTTATCATATAAATAAATAATTCATTAGAAAAACCAGATTAAAAAAATTTATATTTTGAAAATTACCTCCAAATGGTTTAGCTGTTTGAGCTGTATTTGATCCAAAAATATTTGGTTGAGCCGTATTCATACCGAACGCTTGAGTAGATGGTTGAGTACCAAATGCTGGTGTTGTTTGTTGAGGTTTTCCAAATAAGCTATTCTGTGCACCAAAAACGTTCGAAGTACCAGTGTTTCCAAATCCTAATTATTTTATACTACTGTTAATTTATGTATTTATATTCAAGTACAATAGAAGTATAAAAAACTTTAATTTATGCCTAAATTAAAACTTATAGTGCCAGTAAATAATTTTAAATAAATGACAGTATGAACATTTTTTAGGTATAGATACAATCTAATCTAAAAGTATAATAAATTCTGATACTTAATCAAAGCAAACAATTTAAAAATTAAATAAAATTTTCATTTTGTATCAACTAATAATATTATTGTATTCAAAATCAAATTAATAAAAACATTGTGAATGATTACCCCTGATTCTAAATTGGTAAAAACTGATTTTATACTGCTTATGCCTTAATTTGAATGTGTTTAAATGATAAAATCATTTTGAAATATTTAAGTATTTCAAATTATAAAAAAAACTAATGAAGCATTGTTAGGAATATTTCACTAAGGTTTTTTTTAAAAAAATCAATCAAGAATTTTGATGTATGAAGTTTGTACTGATTTTATATTTTTATGAAGTAATTTAATTACTACACAGCAATGTTTTACTTAAGTTAATTATTTACTAAATATTTTAATTTTAAATTAAAACTTTTAACCACAAAAAAAAATATATAAAAAAAATTAACTTACCCCCTAGTGCAGGTGTTGTTGAAGTTGCACCAAAAAGTGGTTTATTATCATTTGCTCCAAATAAACCTGTACTTGTAGTTGTTGTAGAACTAAACAAAGTTTTAGGGGATCCAAAAATTCCGCCGCCAACAGCACCCTATGAATAAAATAACAAAAATAATGTTTAAGTTATAATATGTTAACAAACTGCAGTTTCAAATATTTGTTATAAATTATAAAACTAATTTAAAAGAATAGAAAAAGTAAGCAAACATAAAATAATTTTAATTTTTAGTTTACCAAATAACTATTACCTGTTGTCCAACTTTACGGTTTGCAGAATAATCTTCAAATCTTAGTTCCTCAAATATTTTTGTTTCGTATTCTTTCATAACAGTTATTGATTGATGTCTGGTATTAATTGTTTGATTTACACCATTTCTGACCATTGTATCAGTTCCAGTCACAGGATTAAATTTTATGGTTGTTCCACCAGCAGATGTTGCTCCAAATCCAGATGTAGCACCAAAAGTACCTGTAAAATATTTGTATTAATGGATAATATTTATTTAATATACTATAATATATTTATTGTTATTATTATTTAATTTATAATAAATATTATTCATACTCATATATTTTGCATTCTTAGCTATAACTATGTTATTGTTTTTTAATAGATAAGTTTTTTTTTTACATTATGGGTCATTTTTATTAAATTTTAGGTTTCTAAGAAAATTTTTAAAAATATTTTACTTTTTTTATTAGATTTACCACATACACCTGTAGGCAAATACCTAGAGAAATTTATGTTGGTGTCATAACTCACACAAACATACAAATATGAAACATGTAGTTTTAATAAATAATCAATGAAATATTTATAGTAGGTTTCGAAAAAATAATAACATTTTTATTACATTTATACCATATTTAATTGGTTTAAGAACTTAGTTTTATATTTCTTAGGCATACTTTTTAGTTTTCAGTTATAAATTAAGATTGCCATATATTCTGGATAATTAAATTGATTACTTAATTGACTGACAAAATATATTTTAAAATATTTTCTCAATTTAGTGGTAAAATTTTCCCAAAACAAACTTTACTAAAAATATTTGTTCTACATTAAGTAAAATAAATGTGACAACCCCATGATAAATATCCCAACCCTTATGATTATATTTATAGATTACCAGTAGTAGAAGCGCCAAACATTCCAGTGCCCGCAGTGCTTGTTTGAGGTGTACCAAATATATTACCAGTTGGCTGTGCCACTGGTGTTCCAAAAGAGAATCCTGTTCCAACTGGTTTTGATTGTCCAAATGAAGTATTGGGATTACTAGAACCAAATAATCCACCTCCAGTATTTCCTCCCATCGAAGCATTTTGTTGACCAAATAATCCTCCTGTAGACAAAGATGTTGCTGTAGGAGTTCCAAACAATGAAGCTCCACCAGTATTGAAACCTGATAAAATACTTTTATTTCATTCAATCTTTTATAAATTAACTAAATATTAACCTCCAAATGTTGGTTGAGCGGTAGGTGTTTGACCAAATGCAGGCGCAGCAGCAGTAGATCCAAACAATCCTGTATTAGGCTGTGTAGTCTGATTAAACAGTGATGTATTTGTTTGGCCAAATACTGCAGGTGCCGTGGGCTTACCAAATGCTGACTGACCAAATCCCGACGTGTTTCCGGCCCCACCGGAAAATGCTCCTGAACCAGAACCTATCATATTTAGCATAAAATAATATTTAGATTACGTTAGTATATATAAACATATATTATCATGTACACAGTATAATGAAATATTGTTTTTTTAATAAATTACTAATTTATGTACAACAATGACGTAATAAGATAACTAGTAATAACTAAATAAATAAATCACTTACCAAACATTTTAGAGCCTAAAAAACCATAAATTTAAAATTGCAATTATATTGTCATATCTCAGAAGTGTCAATAATAAAGAAATATACTAAAACACTAAAATAACGTGAAACTTCATCAAAACACTCCAAATGAAAAATAACTGAAATCTCAATGAGAATAAATTGACAACCAAATATTAAGTAATGCGTTATGCTATAGATAAAATGTGTGATATGAGAAGAGTACCAACATAACTAAATTCTATAATTCTTGAAAACAAGCAATAACCGTTAAGCCATTTTATAAATTTAAAAAAAAAAGCGCTCAATACTAATAGCACCGAATATATAATATTGTGACAATATATATTAATATATTCAATACTGATTATAAATTTATAAATGCAATGAGTAGCCAGTAGGTAATAGTTACGATATTATATGTCTATGCATATGTTTATTTCGTAAATAAAGATTGTATAAAACATAAAATAATAATAAATAAATCTTTATTACTTATGGTTTATTTAACTATTTAAGTATATTTCTTGAATTGGAATAAATTAGGTTTACTACATGGCACGATCCTCAGAAATTAAAATTAAAAGTTTTTCTAGAACTTTCATATTTCATCAAGATGAACAATAGAACAGTTGTCAGTTATACATAGTAGTTCGGATTTCGTTTCGATATTATAACTTAAAGCCATTTTATCACGGAAATGTCGGAAATCACGTTTTATCTTTGCGCGAAGAGTGCAGATAAGTTATTATAACATGGTCATTAATATGAAGCCGTTATATTTTGTATAGTGGGAAAACTTTAATTATTTTATCATTTTATAATTGTTAGTGATTTATCTAAGAGTTGTGAGAATTTAACCTAGCAAACCAAAATTAATGTATAGATATATATATATTAAATATGTGGATATATATATAGTTGGATATATATCAATTCGTATAGGGTAAGGTTATAAATATCGAAAATAAGAGTGCAACGTGCAACATATGTGTAATATATTTATAGACATAAACTTTGGTAGAACTCACAGAGCCTAAACGACGTGCATAACGAGAACGTGCAGAAAAAGTGGCGCTGCGGACGAGTTTTTGAGACTCGAGTTCGAGTACCAACGGCCTAGTCTATGCGCGCGCATGTTCGTTTTATCACGGATGGCGGCGGAATGATATTAGATTTATCTAGCACGACGGTAATGGCGCGAAGCTAAGTAAAAAAAAAAAATTGCATATTATAGTTATTAACGTATAGTAACCAGAAACCGAGTTGAACATATAAATCTGTATAGGTATAAGGTATCAATCGGTCAGAAATATTGTGCAGATGGGAACAGTAGAACCCGCAAGTAGATTGGTTTAATGGCTTAAACGTTATGATAAAAATGTTCAAGTATTTTTAAAACCAATGCAACGAAAATATCGTAAAAATGTAAAATATAATATGTCCCCCGATCCGCTGCTCATTCAATCCGTTACTCACATTGCTGCAGCGGCGACAACAACGCCGGAACCACACCGTTTGCAGTATCGTCATTGTAATAATTATATATATGTATATATATAATATATATATTTATAATATATAAAAATAATCAAAATTTATCTTTAGGTTTAACAGTTAATAAAATCATGACTTTTTAGTATATTTTTAGTTTAGCTATCACGCGATTTTTTTCAATTTCTTTTTTTATATTTCAATGGTTAAGAACGCGCGATGGTGTAAAAACGAATTTGAGCAAATCATTATTTTACAAGTTATACCTTTCCGAAGTTTGCGATTTTACGTTTTTACGCATGCACATGACGTTGTACTTTACTGCTGCACACTGTGTCAAAAATAGATTTTTATAAATTTTTCTATGATTTAAGTTTTAATGAATTATGAACAATGGTGAAATCTACTGAAATCATAACACGTTCGACTGCCTAGGTTTACAACAACTGTGACCGAAGCTAGTGCGGTCGTGGGGGCGACTACTTTTTTATTTTACTGGTAGATTAGGATTACCTTTTTATTGTGGTAAATTACGGCATTGCTGAGAAGTACTTCACGCTTGAGGGCCATCTTTCCCTCTGCATCCGTATCCTTTTTAGGATTAGGATAAGTTAGGATTACCGATTACCCATAGCCCAGCAAGCAACCTAACAGGTAATCCCATAAGCATACGCAGATCTTTTTGGCAGGAGAAGCAATACTTTAGTTAAGGAGGCCCGAAGAACAGGTAATTCTTCTTCCCTGAGCCCCTAAAGGTCTCGCCAACCCCATCCCCACAGGTTAGGTTATTTTAACCCGGAGGGGAGCCTTCATCCAACTCGAGATCCGGACTCCGGAGGACCAAGTCTGGCGACCACAGCCAGTAGTCGAAGGAAGCCGCTATACTTGACATTTAACTGTTAGCAGATCTTTTACTTTGAAACCCAAATAAAATAATTTGAACGTGAGAGTACTGGAGATATACATTATTACAGAATATTGAAAATTACTAAATTACGATTTAATTTATATTTGTCCATGGATATTTTCGGTTCGATAATAATCTATTTATCTCTTTTAATATAATTATAAGTTTAACGTTATTACTCATTAGTCATTACTTACAGAATACCTACGTTATCTAGTGTTTATACCTGTATAATGTACATTTTTAATTGGCCTTCGATTTATTTAAAAAAAAAAAAAAATGAAAAATTCATTATAGACGTGATAGTAAAATACAGGCATAAAGTAATGAGTTGAGAATACCAATTATTTAAATACAATATATTATTTTTTATGCTAATATGAAATTAAAACCTTTTATCATATTTTTAACTTATTACAAAAGACATGGGTATTATAAAAGACAAATATACGTCTGAGAATTTATTGAATTATATATAAACTTTAACATACAGTAATACTGCTATAAACTTTAACTATGACTGTAAACCACAGTTTAAGATAAGATAGTAATATAATATAATTATAATATCGTGCTGTAAACAGTGTAAACTAAACAGCGGCATACTCTATTGTTGGATACGACACGACACATGACACACGCCACACGGCACTCTCAGACGATATACGGGTGGAAGAATTTGAAAATCTTGATGACAGGTAATTTATAAATTTATAATTTATTTATTATATATTATATTATTAATTATTATTATAAGATCACATCGTGTGTAAATTTTCTTATAAATTTTATTTCAATTAAATTAGACTTTATGTTAAAATGCCAATTAACAATGCCTGATGGTTGAAAAAGATTAAGTGGATATGGGTATAAAAGATTGCCAAATTAAAAGACGAAAAGAAAATTATATTTTAAACAAAACTCCAAAATTGTATACATAAAACAAATCTCTGATTCTGATTCAAACAGTGGTGAAAGCATACAAATATAAACTTAATAATTCGAAATAAATACAAGTTTTGATAATAATTCTGAAAAAAATGTAGCTACAGAAAACAATTTCAACGAATCCGAATATTTACTTCCAATTTGTTTTTAAATCGATCCTGATAAATGGTTAATTAATGAATCTTTTCGTAACTATATGTGGCAAAATATTGCTTAATTAAGAAACCTAACCAATGATTTTTCTTCTTCCGATCGAAAATTTAATAACAAATCACGGTATTTAACAAAACAGTTATTTCAGAGGAAAATAGAGAACTTGCATTATGTTTTCAGTTTATATATTCTAAAAGTGAAGGTTAGGAATTTTGTGGGCCTTTTCGTTTATTTAAAAAGAATTCAAACTAAATTAAACTATTGTAACAGAGGGTTAAATGTATTGGAGAAAAACGCTCTTTTTATCATCAGAATAAAGAATTAAAGAATACCTACAACTTACTCAAAATATGTTTAATGTTCATGGACTATCTATAATATTTTTCGATTGTCTATCGACAACTACGGTAATACGTATTAACATTTGCATGTAATATTATAGTAAATATTGGTAGGTACTATTTAAAAATATCAAACGAACAATGCCAAATGCCAACCATAAAATAATTTAATTTTATGAACTACTAGTAAGTTGGTACTATAAAGTGTAGATACTGTATAGTGTTTGAGTCACAACTTACAAGAATTCTTTTTATTCTAGATTTGAGTATTTACTTACATCCCTGTTTTTTATTTATAACCTCCGAAGACATATTTTTATTTTATTTATGTCAATAATGACGTGGCATAGTTTTCTATTATTTTCTTCTATTATAATTCATTCTACTTCAGTGATCAGTACATGAATTATATAGACATGAATTTACTAATAATAGACTCATATAGTATTAAATAGTAAATACACGAATAACGTTCGATTGTTATTAGTTTTAATACATCTCAATACAATATTGCAAAACATTAAACATGCATTTGGTATATCACAGTTTATTATAGGTGCTGTGTGCTTTTTAAATCGACGTAACTGAGGTAAGAATAAAATATATTTTAATTGAAAAGCAGTTATTTATGATTCATTATTCTTATATAGACTATAGACACATAATCAGTGGCGTCATTTCAGTTTTCAAACAAGGGGGGGGGGGGAGCAAAAGTTTTTGATCTGCACAAAATGGGTAATTTAAAGAAAACCACATGTTCACATGCAAACACATTTCTCTACTTACATTTTAATAAAATTACTTTTGACATCTACAACTTCCATATTTTATAATGTATATATTTTTTTCTGTAATCTTTATGAAACCTTATTTTATTAACTAACAACATAATTTACAAATATAAAATAACAGATATTTTATATTTTATTTTAATTAAAAACCTGTTAACTTAGGATTAAATAACAAACTAAATAAATATCCACTAATAGATTAAAAATAAAAATATTTTTAAGCGATTAGTGGATATTTATTTAGTATTACATAAACTGCACAGTAGGTACACCGTACACGTATACGTATACTATAGTACAACGATTAGGGTGATACAATATATAACACATTTACGTACATTTACCCTTTCTACTTGTTTGCACTCAAATGCATCATAACTCAATTGCGTACATATGTTTTTAAAATCTGTGTTTAAAACAATTCGTTTGCATACATGAAGTCATACATGACATAAATAAAAGGAAAAGTTTATCAAAACTCAAAAAACTACACAAAATAAAATGACTTAAAAGAATTGACAACTCGTTTCTCGTTAAAATCATATGTTCAACTAAAATAGGCATAAAGAGATATATAATAAATTAATAACTAAACACAACCCAATTATTAACGTAAAAAATATTGTAATTTGAATACTTAACGAGTAACGATTGTACTCAATTAAATTAATACATGTATCTTATGGAAATATTTTAGATAAATCGCATCATTATTTTTCATTAGGTACTACAAGTTATATAGTTACAAAATTAGTCTAGATTGGAAATGAGATTTTATAGTTGTATGCAAACATGTTGTCATTTTACAGGTAAAAAAATATATACTGTGCGTAAATGAGAATCACTGAATAATTTATTGATAATTTGTATAACTCTCAGTTGATAAATATAGAGAACTTAAGAAGGCATAGTATAATTAGTAACACTAGTAACGTATTTAGAGCCTTAGGGGAACGAGGGCACTGAGTGGGATTTTTTTTTTAAATGCTGTTAGTAATATATTTTAAAAGTATTGTGGTATTTTTTGAAAATATTCCGACATACTGCGAGCTGTGTAGATAAGGTTGGAATAGGCCATCGGGACACTCGGATATCCTAATAATAATACATTTATTATCCTAATGGCAGAGACATATCAATACAAAATTATGCTGGCACTATAAACAAAGAATATTTCGCTTACACATTATTTAATGTATTTTAGGATTTTGTTTCATCGCATAGTAATGAACTTATTGATTTAATATTTAAAACATATGTCATATTCCTCTATAATTATAGATAGATATTAAATGTGAAGATTTATTTCTATGATATAATAAAATTACCTTAAAAGGATGTTTACGTGCTATTTGTTATTGTTATCTCTTGCTAACCCACAAGTACCTAGGTAGCATAGCAAATTTGCACTCAGCAGAACTAACCATGTGATGTTTGCTTTACCTATAGTAAGTACCTATCAGAGTAAGTAAATTGACTTATACTCTTATTACTTATTAGAACTTATTGTTATCAAACTTTAAGTTAAAAACATTAGGTATTTGTGCGACTGTGCATCTAGTATCTACTATATACATTATACTTTAGGATTTTCGTCATATAGCAATTTTTATGAAAGTTATATATAAGTAAATTAATAAAATTTTAAATTGGCCATATTTCGCTTTAATATGAAATATTTATTATTATTTTTTTTAATATTTACAATCTATACTTCAAAGCATAATAAGCAAATTAGATACATGTACTCTTTAATGAGAAAGACTATACTTAACAATAATATACTAAAATGAAAAGGATTTTTTATAAATTAATTATATCTAAATGGTTAGTTAACCGTTAATTGGTCATTAAATGTTGACACCATTTTTTGTTAAGTCGACGAGGGGGATTTCCAGGAAATGATTTGGATGTAAGTTCAGTGATTAAGGGGTTTGAATGAGCCTGTAATTCGAAGTCATATTTTTATAATGATTTGAAGGTAATTGATTTACTAACTATATTTTAAAGTTGTTTTGATGTATGCAGTTTGACACATACCATGGAACAGAAAAGATCGTACGGAGATTGATGGATTAGAAGGCTGCAGGGTATGAATTTGGGATGTCTTAGCACATCTCCAAATTTGAATTTCATAAAATTAAATATATAGGTCTTAGTAGCGATTTATAAATTATTATTTTAATGTATGAGCTAATTTCAGTTTAAGGGCTGTGTGAAGTAGATGAAGTCTTCTATTGTGGATTTTCCTTTTAGATTTGATATGGGAACCTAAGTAAATCTTTTGTCAAACATGACACTGAGATATTTTACTTCTGAGGATATTGAAACTGATATTTCTTTGAGTTGTAGAGAAGGAGTATTTATGGATTTTTTAGCGTGAATGGGATATATATTAATTTTATCAGAATTGATTTTAATTTTCTATTTGAAAGACCAGCATGGACACATGTTAGGAATTTATCAGGGAGAAACATAATAAAATTAAACACCAAAAAGTGCATAAAAAAAGTTAATTCCTTACAAATTACTAAATAAAGTAAAAACTACATAAATAAATACATACTTATGTCAAAATATCAATGAAATATTTATTTAAACAATATTAAAGATTAACATTTTCAAAATAATTTTTGTAGTTCTGGAGAAGCAAATGTTTGTCATGACCACCTCCTTTTCGGCAACCATGAAGACTAGTCATCAATTAGACTTTAATATATTTAGAAAAAATTTAAAATGTCTACAGACAATATTAAAACATAATGTACAAAGTTTGTACTATAAGCATAAATAATGTTCTTAATTTTAAGTTTGATAAAAAGTCTATTCACTCTAGTATTAGTTAAAGCTAACAACATAAGGCTAGTAGGTTGATTTTGCTGAATAAAAATATACTATATTCTGCATGAATTAAAAAGAAAAAACAAATAGTGCACTGACATACTTACATCTTATAGATATTACTCTGCTGTTCCCTATCAAATTATTCAGCAAATAGATAGGTATTTTTCAATTTTAAAAATAATTAAATTATAATATGTGAATTTAATATTTGTATTATATTTTATATTTATATACTTCAAAATTAGAACTTTTAGTAGAGAAGTAAATCACTTTTCAAAAAATAGTAATAAAGAGTTTAATTTTCTTATAATAAAAGTAAAATAATATCACATCATTCACATCCATATACATTATTATTGATATTATATAAAAGTCATTTAACACATAAATTGATTAAGAAATTTAACTGAAGAAATTTATTTATACATACATCTATATTTTTATAAGTAAAAATCAATGTTTTAATATACATTTATTATACATGTTAAAAGCTACCTGATCATGGGTCCAAGAAAAAAGAAGTTCAATAATAGACATTCTAACCAAAATGATCAGAATTATAAAAACAGAGCTAAAGAAAAGTCATCACAATTGAAAAATGCAGATAATAATACATATGATATTAAATCATCTAGAAAGGAAAATGAACTGTTGCAATCAAATAATTCTGATCAAGAACAGAAATATAAACAAAAATCATCTATTAATGAATCATATAATAATAAAACTATTCAAAATGAATGTATAACTAACATTAATTTTAAATTTGGATACAAACGACTCGAAGAATTATGTTTTAAGGATCCTCCTGAAATTGTGTTTGTGATATCAAATAAATTTAACGGATTTATGGACTTATTCAAACAAAATAAAGAACCAGATTGGATTTATTTGCTTATGAAAGTTGCCGCTAAGATTTGTTCTACTGAGTTAATAGAAAGCAAACATTTTTTATTAACAGAACTTATGTGTAATCAATTTTTTGATCATCTAAAAATATATATACTGAGTACACCAACTGAAAAAAATGTTAATCGATGCAACAATATGAATACATTTTATGAAGATTGTTTAATTGTATTTCAATCTATAACTACATTATTTCCAAAAACAGCTAAAGAAAGATTAAAGGAAATAATAGTAAGTAGTAATATTGCTTTAAATGGTATTAAAATGTATAGTAATGATATTAAAATTAATGAGGTTACGATGATTCAAATGAATGATTTGCTACAAAAAGTTAATGATACTAAGTTGACAGACGAATTGAAATTAAAAGAAAAATTAGTAATTGAAAATATTGCCCATATCATGCCTCCACCCGAAAATTTTAGAGAACTAACCATTTATCCAACCGCAATAGATCTTGAACATGGAGAACCATTTTTACGACCAAACATCTACAAAGGAGCTTACCAGAATGTAGAACACTATTTAGATGTTCAATTTCGTCTTTTACGAGAAGATTTTATTGCTCCACTGCGAGAAGGTATAAAATTTTATAAAGACAAGATAATAAATGATCAGCATCAACGTCGAAAGAAAATTAATAATATACGTGTTTATGCTAATATTAAATTTGAAAATAAAGGTAATTTTGTTCGTGATAAATATGGTTATTTAGTTAACTTTGACGAAAAAAAAAAATTAAAGATAAACTGGGAAATGGCAAAACGATTTATGAATGGTTCTCTCTTGCTATTTTCTGGAAATGATTTTAGAACTTTTTTTATGGGTATTGTTTTGGAGAGAAAGATTGAAATGTTGAAAGAAGGAAAAATAATAGTAGAATTATTAGAAGATGCACAACCTTTATTTAACACATATCTTACCATGGTAGAAAGTGAAGTATTTTTTGAACCATATAAATGCTCAATGCAAGTTTTAAAAAATATTAATACTAATAAATTTCCAATGGAAAAGTATATAGTATCAGCTTGTAATAAGATAGATTATCCATGTTACCTTAAAAACTTACCTGAAGATTGCAACTATGTAATTGACTTAAACATTTTTTTCAAAGTTAAGAATGATGATAATTGGCCTACCAAAGAAGAGCTAGGACTTGATGAAATGCAATTTGAAGCATTTAGAGCAGCTTTGACACAAGAATTCACAATAATTCAAGGACCCCCAGGAACTGGAAAAACGTTTTTAGGATTGAAAATTATGAAAACAATTATAAGTAATTTATATGAGAATAAATTTCTTACTAAACCAATTTTAGTTATATGTTACACAAACCATGCCCTTGATCAATTTATAGAAGGAATATTGAGTTTCACTAACAAAATTGTTAGAATTGGTGGTCAGTCAAAATCAAAAATTATAGAAGAATACAATTTAAAGAATATAAGTCGTTTATATAAAAGATCTGTAACTACTAATAAGGGTCTAAGAAATGTTGAAGATAAACTAAAAACTATTATGCATAATATAAAATATTTTAAGGCGTGTAGTGAATTTGTTTCATACAATGCTGGAATATTAGAATTATCATTGTTGAAAAATGGTATGCCTAAACAATATCATAATTTTTTTAAAAGAACTTTGGATCTTCTCTATTGGTTATTTCAAGACTTTGATTATTTTAGTGTAGACCCAATTGGGTTTATAACTGGAATTAATAATGAGTTGATAGATAAAGTTTTTTATTCAGAAAAATTGTTACAAAGTGAAAAAGAAGTATACGAAGATGACAATGATGAAGTAAAGTTGTATGAACCAGATTACTTAGATTTAGAACATAGTCATGAAGATATTGTTATTTATAGTTTAACATTGGATGATGTCAAAAAAGCTTGTTCAGATCTACTTACAGAGAATATACGATTAAAGAATCTATCAAATTTAGATGTTAATTTTTTTAATAAATCTGAAGAAGCCAAATTTAATTTTGGTGTAATGGAAAATATACATGACTATTTTCTATACATGTTGAATATGGCTGATGCTGATATTAAACTCCCAAGGTCAATTAAAAATGTATATTCATTAAATATGAGACAAAGATGGTCTTTATATTTTCATTGGGTAAAAAAAACAAAAGAGATGTTCAATCCAAAAATAAGAAATTATGAACAAAAGTATATTCAAGTTTATAAGCAATTTAATGAATTAAGAGAATTGGAAAACGTAAAGCTTATAATGAATAGGCATGTTATAGCATTAACTACTACTGGTGCTGCTAAACACAGAATAATGCTAGAAGGATTAGAATCACCAATTGGTATGAATTAAGATTTTAATTTTTAACTTTTGAATGATCTGCATTGTATAAGATCACTTGACTGTGTGCATGGAGTAATTTTTTTTTTATTAAAAAACAAGTATAATATTTGTATATACTTTACATTTTATTAATTACCTACCAACATTTTATTATTATATCGTAAATTATAATATATATATTTTTTACTTTATTTAAAATATATTGAATTAATTAAAAATAATGAAGATATATTTTTATATTTTTATGATTTTATGATAATGACTGTAATATACTACCTATTACTTGAATTGTAAAATTATTAATATAAAATATAGACGTAATACTAATTAATTATCCCATGCTCAACATCAACAGTTAAATCATTTTTTCAAATAAATGTTATAATTAAGTTAAATTTTTAGTTGTTGTTGAAGAAGCTGCTGAAGTTTTAGAAGCACACATAGTTTCTTCATTAACAAGTCACTGTCAACATCTAATATTAATTGGTATTTATTATTTATCTTATGAAAACAAAAATATTAGTACAGTTTATTATTTTTCATGTTTAAGGTGATCATAAACAACTGCGTCCTAGTAATGCAGTATACAAGTTGGCAAAAAATTATAATTTTGATATTTCATTGTTTGAACGTATGGTTAATAACGAAGTACCTTGTTACACATTGGGTGAACAACATAGAATGCGCCCTGAAATAGCGTCTCTAATATGTCCATCAATATACAATGAATTGAAAAATCATATTTCTGTTTACAATAGAGAACATATTCGTGGTGTTACCAAAAATATATTCTTTCTTAATCATAATATGAATGAAAATGAAGTATGTTATAACTATAATTGTATTGTATCATGATATAATTCAATGAATACAATGTGTTTGAGTATTTAGGTTGAAGAAATTTCAAGCAAAAGTAACGATCACGAAGCTAGATTTTTAATTATGTTTGCTAGGCATTTAATTTTACAAGGATACAAAACTGAACAAGTGACAATATTAACAACTTACAGTGGTCAATTATTTCTTTTTCATTCAGTAAGTTCATATTCTTTTTTTCAAGTTTAATGATTATCAAATGTTTGTATGTCTGGTATATAATATAAATGATTATTTATTTTATTCATATTATTATTAATATATAGTTTTATTGATATTTCTATAATATATTTTTAGTTAAGAAAACAACATAAAAATTTAGAAGGCATGAAAATCACTGTGGTAGATAATTATCAAGGAGAGGAAAGTGACATAATATTATTATCATTAGTTAGAAGTAATGAAAGCGGAAATGTAGGATTTTTAAAAACTGAGAACAGAATATGTGTTGCATTGTCGAGAGCTAAATATGGACTTTATATAATGGGTAATATGGACAATTTGTATAATTCTAGCAATCTATGGAAACAAATAAAAGAAAAATTAGTAAATCAGGGTTCATATGGTAAAAATATAATTTTATTATTATTATTTAAGGTTGATTAAATTTTAAAATGTTTAATTGATTTGTTTTAAGGTGATGAATTGACTTTAGAATGTGCCATTCATTCTGGTATTACGACAAAGGTGGCAAAGGGTGACGATTTCAATATAATCATAGAAGGCGGTTGTTCAAAGTTGTGTAAAACATTACTATTGTGCGGTCATTATTGTTCAAGTATATGTCATTCTTATGACCATGAACATTTAGAATTTAAATGCATGGAGCTGTGTAACAAGTAAAATGCTTAAACATTTATATATAACAGTATTTTATAATTATATTGTATAATAGGTTTTGTGCTTATAATCATCCTTGTAAGAAAGTATGTCATCTGAATTGTGGAGAGTGTACTGTACCATTGATTAAAGAATTACCATGTGGGCACCAATTGACATTATCGTGTTATATTGATATTTTTACTTATCCATGTGCAGAAATGGTTAGACTTATTAATACTAATTTTTAATTTAAAATTATTATCTATATTAAAATTAAAATTTAGGTGGAATCTGTCCTAGAAAAATGTGGTCATACAATCTTAAAAAAATGTTCTGACAAAGAACCAAAATGTACATATAAATGTATAGATCGGTTAGAATGTGGTCATGCTTGTGAACAAAATTGCCACAAGAATGACGATCCAGAACATGAGGAGGTAGTTTTTGTTTTTAAAAATGTTTTATATCATAATAGATATAGTAATGATTTTGTTATTTTATAAATGTATTTACAGTATAATTGCACCAAACCGTGTGAAAATATAAATAAAAAATGTTCTCTTAATCACAAATGTAAAAAAATGTGTTATGAAGATTGTTCATTATGTACTGTTAAAGTTGAGAGAATTCTGACTTGTGGACATATAAAATATGATGTTCCTTGTGGATTAAGCAATGATGAAATTAAATGTATTCTTCCGTGTGAACGTCTATTAAAATGTGACCATAAGTGTCAATCTCAATGCTATGAAAAATGTAAACCTTGTGAAAATCAAGTAAGGGTTTGATATTGTATAATATAACTGATAATAATAATATATCTGTTTATTCTATTTTATTTTCAGGTAGAAAAAATTATACCAGACTGTGGTCATTCAATTATAATGAAATGTAAATCTATACCAGAACGTAAACACTGCTCTAAGAAATGTGATCGAATTTTAGATTGTGGACATTTATGTAAAAATTTGTGTGCAAAAAAATGTACAACTAAAGATTGTAAAGAAATAGTGTTTCAAAAAAATAGTAAACTTGCTTGTGGTCATAATAGTGTTTGGGTTTTATGTTGCGACAAAGATAAAGGTAATAAGTAATTTTTATTATCATAATATTACATATTAGTTATTATAATTAAGCTTCTGAATGAAGCAATTTATTTATTTTTTTTGTCAATTACCTTTTGGGACAGTAAAACAGCTACTATCTCCAACTTAGAGGATGGTTTCAAGTACCAAATAAGATAATTGGTATTTTTTTTTTTCGAGGAGATTGGGTCAAAAGTAAAAAATTCTTTGTACTTTTTAAAATAACAGGGAAAAACAAAAAAAATAGAGAAAAAGTACTGATAATTGACAAAATTAATTTTGTTTATTTGGTTTAACTCAAAAACGAATACAATGAAAACTTTTTATAATGAAACTCATTACAACAAAAAACTCTATAGGTAAATAATACGTTAAAATTGTTGTGGTTTGATTTATAGCCTATTATACCTTTTATACCCTCTCTATATTACAAAAAACTCTATAATGAAAGAAATCTCTTGGTCCCTTCAAATTCGTTATAGAGAGTTTTCACTGTAATTGTAGTCACTTGAAATTTTCACCAAATGTATATGGAAGTATAAATGTTGACAAAAAAGTTTTACTGGATCAAATATTTTAATACAAGATTTCTACTAAGTGATATATATTTAAGAATAAAAAAATTAATTGATATCAAAAAATCTGTAGTTGCAATATATATATTTTATAAGGATTTCAATTTTTAAAGTTGACATTTTGATGAAATTAAACATTTTTAAAGCTAAGGATTGAGAATATTAAATAAGGTTCCTCATAAGTTGTTTATATTACAATCAAAAAATCTAAAAATTATAAAACCCATTATTTTAATAGAAATTTTAAATTGAAATTGAGCAAAATTAAATATTTAAATAAAGAATAATAATTTTAGTAATTTTATTATAATCAATCATGTTTTATACAAGCTAATATTTTCATCAAAAATCAATTCAATCTACTATATTTTTAGTAAAATAAATTACTCTAATAGCAATATAAATAGGCTGACAAACCGTCTGATCAGAATCATTTTTCATATGCAATAATTGAATTTAAATTAACACATACATTACAGGTTAGGTATACTCAATACGATGATACCTACTTTATAACAGAGCAAACAGCAGTTATCTTTCCATTATTTTAAATTGTTTATTGTATCACATTTAATAATTTTTTTTTTAAATACTTGTATATTAATTTATATTTAAAGTATTACTGTTTGAAATTTGTATACATATTCTGGTATTCATATAAGTCATGTAAAATTAGTATTGCACTAATAATAAGAATATTAAAAATAAAAATGTGTTTTATACAATGGCGGCTTGAGTCTTCATAACTGAAGGAGCAAGTTTCTAAACAACCCACCCACTTACTCACCAACTATATTTACTAGGACTAATGTAATATTTTTAGGTTCTTTTTTAGTTAAATTTTTCATTAACTTTTACAATTTTTGATATAGATACACTTATTTTTTTTTTTGAATGATCAATTTTCTGTTATGAATTATGAATAAACCTGTTAAACTTAAAACATTTTTTTTCACCCATTTTCGAGGTAGGAGTAGTTGCTCCTAGTATTCTTATAACAAGCCACCCCTGGTTTTAGATTTTATTATGTAATAATGTTTAATTGTACATACCATTTTTTTTTTTTTTTTTAATTATCAGTATATAGTGTAAAATATAAAATTTAATTTATAAACAAAAATACTATACTATAGAGTTCAGTTTGGACAGCCAATATCTACTTGATAAATGCCGTGAACCATGTCAACAAAAATTAAATTGTAAGGATATTTGTTTGGGAACTTGTGGAGATTGTAAACAAGGACGTTTACATGTACCTTGTAGTGAGATTTGCAACAAGATAAACCCGTGCAATCATACGTATGTGTGCATTTTTTATTTAAAATCATTTAATTAATATAATCTTGTATAAAAATGTATTTTAATAGATGTAAATTTCCCTGTAAAGAACGGTGTCCACCATGTAATCAGAAATGTATCTATTCTTGTGTGCATTCTAGATGTAGTAGAGTGTGTGGTAAACCCTGTGTACCGTGCGAGGTAATTTAAATAAAAATAAAAATTTTAAATTTATGTACATATTTCATTTTAACTTGAAATTTTCACCATATGATGGAGTTAATGTTATCTTTAAATAATAATTTATGGTTTTTGATTTTTTAATTAGGAAAAATGTGAGTGGAAGTGTCCACATTTGAAATGCACTAGAAAATGCCATGAATTGTGTAATCGAAAACCTTGTTATGAACCTTGCATGTTAAAGTTGAAATGTGGGCATGGGTGTATAGGTTTTTGTGGTGAACCATGTCCTCCACTATGTCGAATTTGTCAAGAAAAAGAAGTTGTTACAATAGTTTTTGGAAATGAAGATGAACCAAATGCAAGGTAAATTTGAAGGAATATCTATAAGGTATTTGTAATTTTTTGTCATAAATTTAGAAAGTTTAAGTGCTATTGTTATTATAAATTAAACTAAAATTAAACTATTCACTTTATATAATTATAAATTTGTAGAAATTATAATGATTTGATATAAAATACAAAAATTATATTCTGTATTATTATATTAAATTTGTATAACAAAGAATATGGATGTCATAGAACTTTTTAAATTCTTTGTTATTTCATACAAAATATATATTCTTTGTAATTAGCCAAGATTTTTCTGTTCCTATATTATTAATGATAATGTGATATTTTATACTTTTTTAGGTTTATTTATTTAGAAGATTGTAAACACTCTATTGAATCAAAAGCTTTAATAAAATGGATGAACCAAAATGATGAAGAAATATGTTTGAAACAGTGTCCATTGTGTAAAACACCGATTTTAAAAACTCAACGTTTTATGAACCAAGTAAAAGTCATATTAGAAGATGTATCAAAAATAAAAATAATTCAGTATGGAGAACTAACTGTAATTCGCAGTAAAATGAAAACATTGATTAATTTATTAAAATTTATGGACAACAATTTTTATTTAAATTATATCGGTTATAGAAATTCTCGTATTAAACATTTATGGAATACATTTTGCAAGCCTTTATTAGGTTTTATGAGTAATAAACGTTCAAAGTTCACTTTACCTGCTAATGATATCGAGTCGTTAAACTTTGTTATTGACTTGTTTAATACTACTTCAAAGTTTAAAATCAGAATTAAAAAAATCAATAATGTACAGAAAAAAGAAATTATTATTAATCACTTTGATTGGATTCTTTCTGTTGCTTTCACTTATGCACAACAGTTATCAAATCAGCAAAAAATTGATATAAGCATGGAGATGGCACGTGGTTCAAGGATTATAAGTTTATTTGAAATTATGTCCAATACAAAATTTCAGATGGCAGTTAATATGCAAACTTCTGATACAAATGAAATTAAAAAATTGGTAGATAACATGGAGGCTTTGTTATTGTCATGCAATATATACACATTAAGCATAGATCAGGATATACAAAATTTTACAGAAGAAATCCAACAAAAAATAGATGGTCTTCCATTAATAACCGACGAAGAAAGACAAATGATTCATGCAGCTATGTCTACTAGTTTTGCAGAAGGCATTAAAGCCCAGGGACATTGGTGTAAATGTCCAAATGGTCACATATATTGTGTTACGGAATGTGGAGGACCAATGCAGCAGTCTATTTGTCCTGATTGTAAAGTACCTATTGGGGGGCAAAGTCACCGACATGTTTCAGGGATTACTGTTGCAGCAGAGATGGATGGTGCTAGAAATCTTCGGTTTCAGCAATAGTTATTATTTAAATAATTTGGTTTTTATTAAAATGATACAAGTTAATTTTATACTTATACGTCAAATTCTGGGTTTTATTTTATATTATTATTTAAAGTATGTTTTTATTAATATTTTATCTGTTTATTGAGTTTATTAAAATATTTGCAAGTGTTTTATTAATTATTATTTTTAAATGCTATTTATTAATATTATATTATGTATCAGTTATTATAATAAAATGTTAATTAAATATAATAAGCAATTGAACATATAATATAACTTTTAAACTATAGAAATTTTTTTTTAATGTTAGTGAACCTAGTTTAGTTTAGACGAAGGATATAAAGGCCATAGCTACATAATTACCATACATCCAGACTGATTTGATTAGGGATTTATAGCTGAGCAGTTTAATGTTGATATTAATAAATGTTTTGAGTAAGTGTAATTGGACAAAATTTATATTATTGATACACATTATAAAATATTTGAATGGGTTAAAGAATTCAAAATAAAAGATCTTGTTAGAAATTGTTCTTTATTATTAATACAGTAGAACCTAGAGTCTGGATTAATAAAGTTCTACTATACTTATAATTTATATACATATACAAAAAATAAGGCAGGAGCATATTATAAATATTTCTCTTTAATTTAATTCAGTTATCTTTTATGATTTGATGTAAAAATATACTACATTTTTTTCTTAAGATATTTTTTTTGATTCCATTCATACCGCAATTTTGTCCATATACCACAACACATTTTGATAAGTCGTTCATCAACAACTAATTGAGCTTTGATAAATATGTATTGATTCTGAACAATGAGTTTTGCTTGCTTATAAAAACCACGCTGCATGAGACTAATAGCAGCATAAAGCTTACATCGAGCAGCAGTCAAAGGATCACCAATTCGTATTGCTATTCTTAATTGTTGCAATGAAATATTCCCTGCAACAATTGCCTAAAAGTAAATGAAATATTTTATATTATGTAAACAATATTATTATGATGTTTTCAGATTACTTTTTAAAATTTTAGACTTGTGTAGCAATTAGAAATATAAATTAATTAGAAAAGAAGTGTAGTATCAAAGATGGAGTTTTAGTAAAGATTTAATCAAAACTGTACTTACACAATGTTCTGTCTGATCGCCCAATGATGAGAAAGCTCCACCTAGAGTTGATAACCAAGCCATTATATTTTCAAGCTCTCTATATTCAGTATCAGTTTTTTCATATAGTTCGCACCTAAAATAATAGTTAAAAGATTTTAAAATCAATAAATAGACAAAAATAAATATACATATAAATAAGTTTATTAAGTATATAATATAGTATATCATCTTTTTTTAATCAAAATTAATTCTAGATAATTTAGATTGACAAACATTGGATTTATAATCTTATTTTGAGTGTTTTATAAACAGTTTACCATATGTAAGGCAGTCTATATTTTTCCGGTGCAACTAGCCGAACGTCGTTGAAGCCAACCACAATGTTGTTGTTGTCTACTGACGCAACGCTATTCATCTGTCTTACGACCAATCGTTTGAGTGTGTTGCTGTTCTCCAATGCCTTGATGACACACTCTAGACAATTAGCGTCCATTACCGCAGGCATGGGATCCCGGACACCATTCAGGCCTAGCGAGCACAGTTCAGCCGACATGCTGAACGGCAGCTGATCAACAGTTGTGTACAGGACATATTTCCGGTTGTGTTTCACTATCAGCAGGCAGTCCCACAGATCACCGTCGACGAACACCCGGAGACAACACACTCGCATTGTGCATGTAACGAGAAGCGTTGAGAGCCGAAAAGATCTACGATGGACATTATTTCACTTAGAGCAGTGGATATTTTAAAATCAACTAAGTCTAATTTAAGTACATTACGTTTTATAATACAAAATCTTAATATTAATTTATCAACAACTGTCGCGCGGGCCATCCGCGCTCGTACTGATAAACTGATAAGACGTCTCGACTCTTGGTTATCGTCGAGATGGATAACAATTGTATGCCGTACTGTGGCAGGCTGTACATCACATTTTAAACTGTAGTAGTGACTAGATAGCGCCATAATGTGGTTTAGCCACATAATATTTATATTATAGAATAGTTGTGGGCTTAGCACAGCTTTCTGATATGAATTTATTACGATTATGCAATATTATGCTTTGTGAGTTGTGATTAAATCTTTTGTCAACCCTGTGAGTCTTCGTGCCTAGAGTTAGGACTCCTTTATTATCTGGACAGTATAAAATAATTTATTAAGACCCACAATGTTGATTCCATTCTTTAAACGTACTATTTATCTAGCAATATGTTCTATTTTCATGTAATAAGCTAATTAGAATGAATTTATTTATTATAAATCTCAAGAATCTATAATATTTTACTATGGCCCTTTCGAACCATTAAATATTTTCAAATAATATAATAATTAACGTTAAAAATTTCGTAATTTTAATATGTATAATATGATAATAAATTAATAAATAATAATAAAAGAAATTACAAATAATTAAGTCTTAAATAGTCATTACTTCATTAGTAATCTATGTAATGAAATATTATACGCCATGCCTCTCAAATATGAAATATAATCTATATTGTAAATAATTTTGTTTTGTTGTACTATTTTTAAAATATGCTCATCTAGATCGGTCAATTTTTTAAATTTTATCTGTGGGGTTTTTCCTGCAGTTTACTGAGAATAAAAATAGTCATGGCCAGTTTGAAATGTTTGAATATTTTTTAAAATATTAATGAAAGCCCTGATTGCTTGATTATATACTCCTATTTTAATGTTAAGTTGTGTAATTATGTGTGATGATTTGTCCTAGCTTAGAAATTCGAATCTCTATTATAAAGGTTTCAAATATCTGATGAAAACGTGCTTGATGTCTACCTCTACCATTTCTAATTAGTCTAACGACATAATTGTCTTTAAATCATTCTAATAAATTATGAAACTCTTCATACTGACATATATTAATCTACTATATGGCGTATGCGAGTTGAATGTCAGATGAGAACGTGTCGCCAAGATTGTAATTTCAATAAGTATATATTATTATAATGAGTTTATATGTTTAATGATAGGATGAAGAAGTAAAATCCAATATAATATCAATAGCACTATGGAAAAATGTCCCTCACGGCGAAACGGCTCGCAGCAAAATGTATTCTTGGCGAAATGGCCGCGACAATGGCTATGGCTATTTGTTCAAATGTTTCGTTAAAAAAATTGAAAGGTAAGAACATTAGTTGAGGTTTTTCTTAGGTTTTTAATCGTTATTAATGTTCCATAGTTTAATTTTAATTTGTAATATTTTGCACGGGTACTCAGCCTGCTTAAAAATTAAAATATCATTAAAACCGAGAAAACACAGATAATTTTTTACCTTTAAATGTTATATATCAATTTATTTTATTAGGTTATTACATAAAATTAGAAATATTAGATATACATTTTCTGTTTACGTTTATAAGATGGAGACAACACACTCGGATGTGATGTTTTCTTAAGTGGTATTTGGACGTTTCTCTCCTGAATCAATATATATATATATATATTTACACATAATATAATAGGTTGGAAAATAGGTTCTTTTTATTGGTTATACCTGAAATATACGGGCCTCTCTTGACTATCATCATTCGCGTTTCTTATAGAATGTGTTTGAGTTAACTAGAGCTGATAGAGCTATATAGGTAGAACAAACAATATTTCGGAAGGGTGGAATAATAAATGTGAATTATCTCTATAATGGAGATTTGGCCCTAATTAAAATATGATGAAGGTATTTAGAATAATTTATTTTTAGTAAATTCATTTAATAGTAAGTTTTTGTTATGTTTGTGTTTTGGGATATCAAAAGCAAAATTTATGTAATTCAAAAATAGGTAACCACAATATTTTTATAAGTACTTTAAGTTCAAATTTTAACAAATTTAGCTATCCAAAAAATTTAAAAAATATATAATTTTAAATTTTAATAGTTGAAGGTTGAAAATGTAGTAAAAAATCCTCTATAAATTGGGCTTATAAAATTTTTTAATAGACATTTTAAATTGGATATTTATATTGTATTTATTTATTGATTATTGTGTTATATTTTAATACAAAAAATATTAATTATCGTCGTAAAAACTTGATCTTTTTGCCATTGCGTTATTTATTTATAATAATATTATTCACATAATGAAGTTTTTAAAATATGTTATTAAAATTAAAATGAATTTTTTTAATGATTTTACGAGAAAACATATATTAAACATATAATTAGTTTATTTATAATCTTCAAATTTTGAGTTACTTATAATATGGCATTTTCGGATAGGATAATTTAAATATTTTATTTGTCTATTAATTGGTAAGACTCGGTTTAACTGATGCCTGACGAAAAGCTGTTGTGGATTTTTTTATAAGAAGAAGTTTTAATATATAAAACGAAAAATATTATAAGATGCTATACTTCCGGAGTAAGTGACTATAGCCCCCCTAATTTTACCTATGGCTATTGTCCATGTACTTATTCCATAATATTAAATATAACATGATGCAATATTTTATTTTTATTTCAATCTACCTATTATTACCTACTAATAGATAAATAAATTACTTATGGTAATACTCTCTATTAAAACCATTATGAACGTACAGGCTTCAGTTGTGGGGTAATGCGAAAAATTCAAATATTAATAAAATTCAAACATTTCAAAATATTACTCTCAGTAAATTAACAAATACCCTTCCTTTTGTATCATAATACACTACATTCAGATCTAAAACTAAAAACAATAAAAGATGAAGCAAAATCCTTCCATAAAAGACCGCCTAGTTTGACACACAAATTCACTTATAAGTTATAAAAATTTAGCTTCTGGTACTATAGTTGATAATTTCTAAAAATGCTTGAAGTGTAAATGGTATTGAGATCTTTAAGATAATTAAAAATCAGATTAATATACGGATCACTTCGAGTTCCCGCAAGCTTCTATGATAATATACAATTTTGTTAAATTAACTTTTCAAATTATTGTGATATTATTGTGGTATTCATTTAACAACAATTTCCTTTCCATTTTATACAGACTTAGAACTGTATAGAATTACTATAAATATATAAAATATTTCATACTTAAAACATTATCTAGAATACTTAAGTATGGTTAAAAATGTTGCTTAGTAACACAGTATATTGGTCAATGATCAATAATAATAATTATGTGAAACTAAACAATTACTACTAGATACAACTAGATATAAAATTATATTTATAACATTTCCAAGAAGTCTTAAAATCTAATAAAATATTATAAGATTATTGATTTGTACATATTTTGTAACAGTTGTAAACTGGTACGTGGAAAATAATTTTTTCGGGAACCAATTCGTACACTTTATTTGTCTCGAGAACCAATTCCGCATTACCCTAATATACTAAATAAAATTGTCATAAATGGGTGACTTCTTTCTCCAACTTATTTTTTTCTTATGTCATTACTTATGCCAAATTTTTTTATTGTGTCATAGATACAGGTTGTGTATTAAATTTAATAAATAATAATAAAAAAAATGTATGGTAATATAAATAAATAAAGGCTGAAACCATCTTTGCTCAGAATCGTTTTTCGTATGCAATGATTTATCATTGAATTAAATTTTAACACATCTATTACAGTATGACCTATTTAATGATGAAATACGCTCAAAACCTAGGTACTTATGTTACATATTATAGAATACAACAGAATTATTTCCCTGACTTTTTACTTTTTTAAAGTTATACACTTAAGTCGTAGTAGTATAATATAATATTATAATGTACTATGTAAGAGTAAGTATATAAATATAATGTCGGTAATTTTAGTTTCGCTTCTACTCTTGTGTTGAAACGTATTTATCATATAAGAGTGTTGAGAAATACTAAATAGTAAATACTAAATACACAACTGGTATACATTTTGATTTTTAAACGCTCAGACAATGTGTAATCATTTCCTATTATTATTATAATTTAGAAATTATAACATGTGTGCCGTGCCTTACAATATAGTGTATGTGTCATGTGTTGGAGTTATGATGAGTTTTTCTGAAAGCAGTGTAGATATGTTATTTTTTATTTAAGGAGTATACATAGTATCACAAGCCACAGCTATCACACAATTATATTTCTTAGTCAATACATTTGTTAATCTAATTATTATTTTTATATAGTTGGTATTATTTGATTATATGGTTTTTCTTAAAAAATATTGCCTTTATTATACTTATTAGGTGTTAGTGATCATACTGAATGTATATAATGCTGTTATGGGCTATGTAAAAAATTAGTAAATCGAAATGCTCAACTTTAGTGATCAATGTCGGAAAAGTTTAAATATTGCTCAATGACCAAAACTATGTGTAATGGTAGACCAAGTAGATAAAATATTAAAATTAAGTATAACAAAATATGGTTAAACAAAATAGTATATTGGCATTTAATTTCATAAAATAAAATAAATTAAAAATATTATTTCAACCATACTCAATATTATTTTTAATGTTTTGCATTCACCATTTTTAGTTATTAAAATGAGTAATGAACTGAAAAGTGAAAATATTAAATTGTATTAAACATATTTATAGAATGTTTTGTATGTTTACCTTCTTAATTTGCTACCAATTCAAAATATCTATTATGTGTAGGTTGCAAAAAAATAATAAATAAATAATATATAATATTGTGG
This sequence comes from Rhopalosiphum nymphaeae, assembly GCA_036289425.1. Classification (NCBI taxonomy): domain Eukaryota; kingdom Metazoa; phylum Arthropoda; class Insecta; order Hemiptera; family Aphididae; genus Rhopalosiphum; species Rhopalosiphum nymphaeae. The sequence continues at coordinate 3,874,593 of JAZAQC010000021.1, read as the reverse complement.
GTATGCCGGTATACCTATTTAGTTTTACTACACTACTATAGGGTTATATAATGTAGACTATAATTGTATTATATTGTACTATGTTATTAGCTACGAGTTTATACTGTATACCTATAATTTATACGAACCGAAAGGCAGACGCGTGCCGTGTAACGGAATATTGGTCGTCAGTAGCTCTTATTCAACACGCGACAATATAATGATATCATATCTTCTTAATAGATGCCTAATGTGTAATATATTATACGGTTATACTCACTGTCGCATTAAGAGTTAAAGACACCGGGGGCAAAATAAATTTTCCAAATAATAGGTTATTATTAACTTCTTGGTACTAAAAATAGTTGACGCCGTTCGTAATATATGAAAATTATGACGCCGGGGGCAATTGCCCCCCCCCCCATTAGATACGGCACTGGTTATACTGTGAAATATGAAGGTATATAATAATGTAATATATATATGAATACCCGTACGAAATGCGTATTTTAGTATTTATATTTCAAACAATAATATAATATAAGATTGGATTGTATACCATATGGGTACATTATACATATAGCTATGTAAACATTAACATTAATGTTAAGCTTTCATAGGAGCTATTCGTATTCTGCAAGTAGTAGCTAGGTACGTACAGCAACATTATGAGAAATTATTAAAGAGCGTCTGACATTATAATTTAATATTTATTGGTCCGTCGTCTGTCCAAACGTTGTTTTTTAGATTTATTTTAGTGTTGTATCTATATAGGAGATAAGTACTTTCTTAATAGATATTTGGTATACTGACCTATATTTAATAAAATCATTCATAATTAAAGACTTTTGCAGTTACGCGACTAGATTAAAAATTAATTTATCGAAAAACAGGACTGTAGCGCGACAGCTATAATTATTGGTGATCTTTGTTATCGTGATGATAATATAACGGTTGTGTTAAACGCTTTTTATAAATTTGATTTATATAAATTAATCATAAATAAACATAAGCATAATTTGTATTGTCTAATAACTTTATTGTTAATGTCAATAATATATTATATCGCGAAATATTATTACAAGCAACAAAAACAGATTTTAAATTTTTGGTCATTTTATTTTATTTTGTAGTTATAAGTAGAGCTTGGTAATTAAAACATTTAAAGAATTTCTTTCCAGTGCTATAATATGCACTATAAATAATACTAAAAGTTAGGAATTAATATGTAAGCTTTGTTTTGATAAATTGAAAATTGCACTTATTGCAGGTCTTATTAACGTAATGAGGAGATTTCAAATCAGGAAGAATGGAAATTTGAAAACGAAAATAATATAGTAATACTTATAATATATCAGTTAACTATGTTAATATAAATATTTAGAAATTGGTAGGTACTTACTAACTATTACTATTGCAATGATTAATTTAATAAATGAATACTATTTTCAATACGTATGAAGATATTAAAGTATATCAGAGATTCTTTTCTCTAAACATTATTATGAATAAGGCATATAAGTAAATGTTTACATTCGACTTTCGGTAACCTTGAGGGTAGTTAATTTTGATTTTAAAAATTTGATCTAGTTTTTATCGAAGGTCAAAAATAGAAAATATTAAAAGTATCTACCAATTTTTCTTAATAAATGCTAAAAAATAATAAAAACAGTGGCAATTTGAATATTTACACAAAATCACTTTTTGAAAAAATTGATTTTTTTTTTGTAATTTAGAAGGAAATAATCTTAGAGCATTTTTAATAAAATACTTAAATCATTTTGAGATATGTATTTATAGAGATGATATCATTTTTACATGTTTTTAAATTAATTTAGATTTATATTGATAATTTTTTATCAAAAGGTTAAGAACCATGAAAATTTGATAAAAGGTTCCTCATAAGTTGTTTATCCTATAATAATTAAAAAAGTATCAAATTACTAGAAAATTATGATTTTTCATCAAATAATTTTAGTCAAGACTTAAACTTTTTTGTTATTATAACTATACTTATAATTTTCTATGCACATATATTTTCAGAATATTTTTCTTATTTTATTTTTTTTATAGGCACTTTAATTCATTAAGCTAATGTTTAGTTGTATCTATAAATTAGAATTAAAAACGTATAACACAATGTTTTATGTAAGTTGTTTAAAAAAAAATTAAAAAATATTGAAAGTAATAAAGCATGCATTTCGTTTGATAAGCATTTAATTTGAAATATTGTGTATCTCCTTTACTAGTTTATTCATATAGCCATATAGGTACAATGATTAATTATTTAATTCAAATTCAGCTCATCCACCTATTATAATAGTTATCAATTCAATGACTACATATATTATAGGTACAACATATTATGTACAATCGAAACCTATTGGCTGCTATACAGCGGAAGCGAGATCTCCGGTTTCGATTAATCATTATAATAATTAATTAAACCTAAACGTATAATAAAAATAAATTTTTTTATTTGATATTAATGTATTTAGTAATAATGAAATTATTTCGTGTCATCTTAAAATGCATGCTAAATTGAAAATGTATTATTTAATGTTCTACGTTCATCATTGAAACAAGGTAGATAAATTATTTACCTTGTGCAGAGACGGATTTACACAATTACCGCCCCTAGACAATTTTTTTTGCCGCCCCATTACGACTTAGTAAAAAAACAAAATAACGAAATATGTAATCTATGGTTAGTATTTAGATAATAGATAATATACGTTCCGGCAGTCGTTCGATTATTTACTTGGACGTTTATTGTTATGTATTAGTATTATAAAATAACGAATAAATTATATTAACAAGAATATTATGTTATACAAATATTAAACATTTTCATTTTCCATCCTTCAAAGTAGTCACCGTACATAAGACAATCAAAAAGAAACCTAGAGTATATTTTCAATAAAATATTGGCCTAAAATTGCCGCCCCTAAAAATTTGCCGCCCTAGGCAACTGCCTACTTTGCCTGACGCTAAATCCGCCACTGACCTTGTGTTTCTAATGACATAAATGGTAATTAAACGCAGAAAATGTATAAAAAGTTGGAAATTATATGCATTATTAATAGAGAAACAACTATTTATAGAGGAAAATAATGTTTTAGAATTGTTTTCCACGAAAACAATGTATGGAATATAATTTTACTGAAATTAAATATCCATGGAATATAATATATGAATCATACATATATATGGACAATAAATTAAGAGAATGGAATTCCATAGATTTATTAAACAAAGTTGTTTATTGTTTTATAAATCTATGTGGAATTCATAATCAATATTATATTTATTTATGTTGGAATTTAAAATTTGAATACATTTATTTTTTTAACATAGGTACTACTAATAGTTTGATTCATAATTTTTATGAAAATGATACACTACAGAACTTAATACTTACAGACATCATGTTTCATTTTTATAAAATGTGGGTGTTTTTCTTATTTAATAAATTTATACAATTTTTTTTATAGAAACCATTTACTCTTATAGCTTACGATTAATCTTTAATTCTTAGACTAGTTATTACACGTCAGTTTTTGAAGGTTTAATGTAGGAAATATATTATATATACATATATATTGAATAGTAAGTAAAGATTGTTTCGCTTGTAAATACACACCATCTTCATTTAATAATTAATATTTATAAAATATTTTAATGCATAGTATTTAAAATTGTAAAGCAAACTTGGGATAAATTAATTATAAATTTCTCTGTAGGTAATGTAAGGTTTTTATTATAGTTTAAGTCAATATTTTTATAAACTAAAACTAAGAAGGCTATATTATATAGACAAAGTCTTTCTTCATGGCACTTTACAGATTTGAACAATATTTTATAAATATATAGACACTAAATAATGGGGTTGGTCGTGCAATTGGTTTTCGCTCTTATAAAATATGAACAATAAAATAAAGTTTGGGGAAATGTGAGATAAAATGGCATTTATAATAATAAAATTTCACCATAAAACGAATAAAATCAGATAAACCAGATATATATTATTATAATGTATAATGTATATGTTTTAATAATAAGGGCTTTACAATTGTAAACGTCTATATTTTTAGAACTAACTGTGTGACTTAAAATTTTGGGTTATAGAGCAATAATTAATTTAAGGAGCGGCGAAATATTTTTTTAATACTGTTTTGCTATTAAAGAATTTTCTGTGACATATAACACATACATATACTCGTACATTATTGTTACAGCAATAAATTCATTTTTGTCAGTTCGTCAATAAGTTTTGCTTTTAAATAGTTATTTTTATAGTCATTCAAATAAAGAATAACCTAAAAAGGACATTATGGTTACTAATCCCTAGAAATTAATAATATTTTTTTTTAAATTGAGTTAATTAAACAATTAATTTATATTAAACATATTTATAAAGTTAATTAATTATTATTTTATTTAATTCAGAGGTTTTTAATTATTTTAATGAAGTTTTATTTTTGTTATATCTTTAAACAATTATTTGGTGTACATTTAATTTTAAATGGAAGTTTAAACTTAAAAAGTTTACTATAACTATTATCAACTGCAATTTTGTTTATCTATAGTGTACTAAATTTATAGATATAACTAATATACATTAGTATAATATTACTAAAAAATAAATAGATATCAGAGATTAAAAAAATAGTATTAATTCATTTTAAGTTATCAATAGATAATGTATAAGTGTAATATTTATTAATTTATACAGTTATAAGTATTAAATATTATTTACTGATTACAAATATTATACTATAAAATAAATTGCATGAATGCTAATGGCCAGATGGGTAGAACAAGTTTTTTTCGAACTTGAATCCTATATGAACATTTAAACTTTGTCGAACTTTAAAAATTTGACCAGTACAAATCTTAAAATGCAGTTGAAGTAAAACAGCTAGTGTTTAGTATCTTTTTTTTACTTAACCTGGTCAAAAAAAAATTATTAAAATTAATTTGCTGTCATACTCAAATATTTCTAACTTGATTATGTAATTGAACTTTTCTAGAGGTTCAAATTTTTCTCGAATTTCAGACTGTTTGAATTTATTAAAGTTTAAGACACTCAAGAACCCATCCCTATATATCTAGTTATAACTTTATGACTATAATCGCCCAAAATCCATTTATATAAAAATAAATCTTTTGCTGTTTTTAAAGGAAAAACTATTTTATAAATTTTATAATTTATTTTTTGTATTAAACACTATATAATATATCGACGTTGTTAATTATAATATTATTTTATTAATTCAATAAGTTTTTTTTATTTTTCATTTTATAATTGCCTATTCAGTATATCACAAATTATAATTATAATGGTTGAAAGAAATCTTTTAAGTATTAGCCAAGAATAATTAAATTTTTTTCAGTTGTTATGTATTTTAAAATGGATTGGTATCGACTATCGTTGTATCAGATCTTCCAACAAGCTATCCCTGTTGAAAATATTACCTCGAATAATTTTTTTTATTCGCCTTTATATTACTATAAATTATTTTTATTATGAATATTTTTCATTGAATAAATATTCTGTAGGAATATATTATTATGTAAAAAATATTTCGCTGAAAATTTTTGTTCTGTTATAGTTTTAATAAAAAAAAAATTTATGTTGAAAAAATTCCATGGCATTTTCATTCCTCCGCAAATAGTTTCAGTTATAAAAACTTACAACTATAGTAATTTAATATTTCTAATAAAATACTTTATGTAATATTTCGTTTTTGTTGAAATTGTATAGCCTTCCTACTCAGCTATTGTAGTGAGCGAAATAATGTCTCTTGTGGACCATGTTGATACATTTATATGTTATAAATAACTATATATTATATTTATTAATTATATTAATACATATTTTAAATTCTTTACTAAATTTATTGATCATAATATTTTATTATTTAAATTAGTATTCAATGTTGTATGTACCTACTATCTATTGAATCTATCTATAGAAATATATTACAAGGTATAAGAATAAATAACTATATTGTATGCAATACCTTAGTGAACAAACTACCAACTGTGACTTATCTGATAGCACGTATCTATTTCTTTATTTACCAACGAATTAGAAAACACCATTTACCCACTAATCTAATAATTACTATAATGATATCCATTTTAAATAAAAATAACCACAACCACATATATCCCTTAATTATTATAAATATATTAGTTAACATTATATTCACTATAAAATATTGTTATTTAATATAAAATTTATTATATTTTTACCTAATATTTTTATTCAATAACAACCTAATCTGTACTTATATTTTATCATATTCCATAATTGTTTAAACTTTTTATAACATATAGTATTGTAATCAATGTATTATTCATACTCATTAATTGTCGAGATAAAATATAAACTTTTAGTTAAAATTTAAATAATAGGTAATTAAAAAAAAATATGTATGATTAAAACATCCCCTCTAAATATAATACTAAAAAAACTGAATAGATAATTTTCTTTTATATATTATGCCATATTGCCATATTATTAAAGCCAAAATATTGATTACTATGTTAATAGTTGATTTTGTTCTAGACAATTAGTTTTAAAATTTTAAATATTAAATACTTATATTACAATTAAAATTTGTCTTATGATTTTGCATTAGCTACATGTAGTTATTGTTTCATTTTTCCGATATATTTCGAATCGCATATAAGTAATATAAGAAAGTATACTTATTAAAATAATTTGTTGGAATCAATGTAACTATTATAACGGGTGGTATTAATATATCATTGTAAGTTGTGTCATCTACGATCAATAAAAATACAATAAGATTCAATAATTTTTGGAATAATGTATTGTAATATTTATGAGAAAATTAACAAAATTATCACATTAATTAAGTTAATATTTTATGAATATTGCCCTTATAATTTTGTAACTTTTATGTATTACTTATACCAAATTTTTTATTTTGCTGTTATTATATCAAATACATGTATTATATATATATATTGTATAATATAGTACACGTATATTATCTGTGATCTATAAAATTGTACTGCATGTAATGTATAATATTTTCATCACATTTTCTGAAAGTTCTTAGATCACTATTAATTTCAAGAAAAAAGATAATTTGTATTTAATTGATTTTTTACAAGTTAAGTATATACTTATTTGATATATACAGTGATTCACTAAGCATACTCATCATTGCCCTTCCTTCTTCAATAATGAAGTTAAATATCTGATTTTTGAAATTTTTAAATATACTTACTAAGTATTACTTAGTCTTAAGGATCATATTTTCTAATTCTCAAGATATTTTATATTATGTATGGAGTGCCATGTAAAAATACAAGCTTTTGTGTTTAAAATAACACTCCACTTTTCTACTATGAATTGTGTATTTAGTGTATAATTTTTCTTGAAAAGTAGACATATTAAAATTAAAATTTGAACGAGTATTTTAGGATAAACAAAAGCTGATGTTCTAGATAATATACTTCTTACCTTTAAGTTATATAACATTAGGTCAATTTATTCTAATATTAAATAACTAATTGCATAAAATGGATTTTGCTGGATGCAGATTTACTATGATGTACATTAGTAAGACAACATAATATATACGGATACGTATCTTAAAATGCAGTACTCAATTTTTCAAAAATGATTTAAGTACCTACATTTTTGAGATAAATAAAAATTGCTAATTTTGACGTTTGAAGTTTATTTCTGCTTTTTTTACATATCTTCAAAGATTAAAATAATATCTTCCAGTGTATACTAGTTGGGTCCTATGTTAAAAAATATGTTTATTCAGTACTGATTGGATCCCAGAAAAAAGTCATTTACTTTCCCATTTAACAGACTTAGAAGTCTGTAATTCATCAAATAGTTATAAGTTTGGTTAAAAATGTTTTATTTTCTATTCGGTGTATTGTGTAAGATAAAATTATAAAATTGAATGTAGTGAGATGATAACTTTGATTAAAATTTATAAGAAACAGATTTTACAAAGCCTATAATTTTTCCCAGTGTTTTTTCGACAGTTAAATATTCCTTTTATATTGTATAGTTTCTTCTTCATTCCAAACATTCCTAGTCGCGCCTCTAAAAGTATTTCGATAAAACGTTAAGTTTAAATTGTACGTATGATCAATTATTTCACAGGTTTGCGCATAATATCATAGCATGACTCTGGTATTTTATGTGTAGGCACAAACCGGTCAAACTCGCGACGACGGTTGCCTGACATTTGACGAAAGGCGATGCGGTGGTGTAATGATATTGTCGTACGAAATAAGACGCGCATCGTCGTGTGTACTGTGTATTATACCATAATAAGGCAGTGGTTGGTTTTGCCAATAATACAAATAATAATGTGTGCATCCACGCTACGTACAGATATCAACAGGGGCAATCGAATCTATCCGGAGAGGTCGGTGAACCCTTAGTGTTTTCTCACAACACACGCACGCACACACACACAAACTTCTCCGCGCAGACTTATGACTGGAAAAGAAACACGCCGCGAAATTGCAGCCAGCGTGGTTCATTACGGCTAATATGATATTTCCTTTGGACTCGTTGTTGTTGCAACTCGTGATCATATTTTTATTACCACCCGACGCGCGCCGACGGTTAACAAAAATGCATATTCTACAACAATAATACTGTCGGTGTTCACCGCGTTCGTCCCACACACAATATATATTATGATGGTTTTCGGGGTTTTTGAACGGAGGAAGATGGAAAACGTTCACCACGTGATCCTCGCCCCAATTATAACAATACAATAATTATTATTCTCATCAATAAAACATGTGATTATTGTCGTCACGCCATGTCATGTGAAAATAAAAAATTTAATTTAATTTGCAGGTACGTCATGGGTATACTAGTGCATTACATAGGTACAATCGCCGTTGAGGTAGGTCTGTTGCGCCGCGCGTTTGCCGGCCGCAAACGTCTGTCGCTCCGTCATCTCCGTCAGACGGTTCTCGCGCACGCCGCCGCTATCGATTGTGTGTGCCGTATGCCGCGTTTGCGTGTGAGTGTGTGTGGTGGGTAGCCGATCAGATTCTCACCCAGTCCGCCGCCGCTGCCCCCGCCGGCTGTGAACCGCGAACGCGCGCGCGCGCGCTCGCCCGAACGTTACCGTCACACGTACACTCGCGGCGGCGGCAGAGGGACCGTCCATGTCGTTGTGATTATTATCTTTTCACGTAGCGTGCGCGCGCACACACACACACACACACTGTCACACACATACGCACACCCAAACGCGGCCACACACCCGCGCGCGCGCACACACGCACACTTACGCACGCACACACGTACCGAGACGGTGACAGAATCAACGGCGGCGGCGGCGGCGGCAGCAGCAGCAGCAGCAGCAGCAGCAGCAGCAGCAGCAGCAGCAGCAAGAGCGGCCAGCAACAGCAGCTCGCCGCCGGCGTTCACGTCGACTACCACCACTACTACTACCGCCACCACTACTACTACCGCCACCACCGTTACAGCCGCCGCCGCCATCGTCACCACCGACACACTACCACCGTCGGCCACCACGTACACGGTCGTAGACTCATCACCGCAGCAGTCGCATTCGTTTGCCGTGTGCTCACACTCAACCACTACACCGGTCACCGACACCCTCGGCACCACGTGCGTAACCGCTCGATACGATATCGTCGCATCAACGCATAACATTTCGTTATTATTGTTACTGTCGTGAGTACCATTTACCCTTATTATACTGCTACCATTATTGTTATAATTACTGTTATTATATTTATTATTGTTACTTACGAGTTCTATCGTTGTGCCTGTGCGTAATATTAGTCAGTCGAACGGTCCGCGATCGTACAGGCAACAACATATTATTTTTTAATTCGTAATATTATAACATATTATATGATGTATCACATTTTTCTGTACGTTCAAACGGATTTGGTAGGACGAGAACGCCGGACGTGGCTGGCCGTACTGGTGCGACGGTCGCGTCTGTTACATCCACTTCGGGTGTATTGTGCCGCTCGACCCACACAACAATACATATTATACGGTATACAGCCCACTAATCGTACGGGTCCTCCGCCGACTCGCGACTCCCGTGATCGAACGGTCCGACAATTCGAGATTTCGCGGAGAATAAGTACGCGATAGTACTTGTCGCCTATTACGCAACAGTAGCCGCGCAGGTACTGTTTTTGTGTGTTCGACCGGTTTAACGCACGTGTTTCCAACGCCATTCTCGGACGTCAGATCTTTGTACGCACCGGCAATGTGGAGCGACGCACTCGAATCTCTCGTTCGAAAATCTCGTACGGTTGCACTCTGCGGGTCTTCGAGATACCGAAACGCCGGTCGCACACGATATAACGTACGGCGCGTATATCTAGGATGCCTGCAGAATTGTGCGCTATTGGGTGGGTCCGGGGAGAGGGGGGGGGGGAGATCTTCCTAATTTCGAAAACGCGGTGTGTGTGTTACAAGCGTCGACCGTTTCCGACACGGAATTTTCGGAACACCTCGTGCACGGCGCAAGAGGCAAATCACGATGTGTGCGTCTTATCGCTGTAGATTAATTGTAATTGGCACGGGCTCACGCGATGTGACTCAGCAGACGATCCGTACTCGGCACCTATCTGCCTACACCGTATTGTATTCTCATATAACATTGTTATGTAATCATTTCGTTCGAACGCGATCGGTCTTCGTCGCGTTTATCGTCCAAGTCGCACGTCTACACGCGCGTCCATCCGTGTACCCCTTACACCAACAGGTAAACCCCCGTGCCCGTATACCACATACACCTGTGTTCGACATCATTGCGTCCGCGTCCGGTTATTTCTTCGAAATAGCGCACCCTCGACCGCGGCGGCGGCGCGTTTGACCGTCTATCGGTGTGCCGTATAGTCGGTCGGTGATTTCTTGGGCGCGTGCACTAGTAGTCTCTCAGAGTCGAGGAGCTCGACCGCCGACGCACCTTAAATTTAATTGCAATCGAAAACTGTCTAGACGACTACCAATAGTTGGTTTCCTATATAAACGATTCGAGCGTTTTTAAACATCAAAATTGATTCGTAATCTCAGAGTCGTGACTTATTCCCAATAATTACACTTGACGTGTTAGACGAGTCATTATGGATTAGAAATAAAACAACGATGATTACTAAAATAATTATTAATGATGAAATACGCATCTGCATGTAGTTCCTATCAGGCTAATGTTAATCATTATTATATATTATGCAGAACTATATTGTATTTTCTGTTAAACTCAATTAATTGAATAATATAGTATAGTTATTATATTAAATAGATATTGTTATAAATTCAATGTTTATCATTATCACACAATATATTATTGTGTATACATTATTTTATATTTACGTGGTATATTTTAGTGATGTTTTTCACCTACTATTTAATTTTTTGAGTTGGCAATACTAGTGTAAAAATTTTTGGCAGTTGATTCGTTTATAATAATTATTATTAATTATGAACTACCTTATCATCGAAGGCAATTGGTGTACAATTTTACTGGTGACAAAGATGGTAGGCAATCGGTATAGTATGTTAGGTGGTTACTAGTATTATGCTTCGAGTTTTTCACAACTCGCGAGTCTTTTTTCATCTTCTAATCATATTCGTTATTATTGTCCTTGTGGTATGTCACAACTTAGCCGACAGAAAATGTTTTATTGTGCTCAGGCGACGGCCGAATGTTTTAGGGGAAGTACTTGTGTGCATGCTTTTGTTTGATCGCCATTTTCCACCCAAAATTATTAAAAAAAAAATTACGTTTTAGTTTTGAATTAAATTAATAACGTAGGCAATATATATCTGGTTTAGTTTCGCCAGCATAATACTATTCGACCCGTCCGCGCAATAATTATTCATCTCGTAATAATATTATCGAGAGAAACGGCAGGACCGCCAATGTCAACCCATTGGCCGTACTTATAATGAAAAAAAGGTATAACTTTTTTGGATGTACTAGTTTTGTTTTGTTTTTGAAAAATAAAATTTCATCAGTTTTCCGTGGTGTCAGTATCAATTTTCGATATACTCTATAGGTCATAGCAGCTGTTATGTGTGGTTAAACGAAAAATATTATGGTTATAAGTTTAAAACCATAAAAAGAGATATAGTGTAATTATATTGATAACAATGGAATTGTTTAATGTGTATTACTATATAATATGTTGTAATAGTTCGCCACATGTACATGTTATGTATAAAAGTATACGTATGTTAAGTTTTACATGATATTATTCGATATCGAAACAACACATTTGTTGTTTGTCGGTGTTATAAATTTACAAATATACTTTAACGCTTCTAAAATTCTATAGACGTATTTTTTTTTTTGACGGACTTACGTGATACGTTCGTCACAGTGTTTTTAACGTTTTTGGCTCACATAAAATACAAATAACGACCACGTGAACGAAATGTATTACGCACCGATTAATCGTCGGAGTTCGAATTACTGTTTGAAAACTTGTTTCTTCTGTATACGCACAACATAGGTTTACTTTAAACTTTTCTCCGTTGACGTGTTCAAGTTTCAACTGACTGCTACAGTGTTCGTATAATGTTTTTTGAAATATGTATAATATTATAATGTTATATCGCTGACAGATATCCCACGAGACGTTTCGATCATGATTTGTCAAGCATGCGTACACTGATATTTTGTCATCACGCAATATTTAACGAATTGTTTAATTTTCAATATCTTTGCAGTTGTAAATCAGATTTGTTTTTATTTCAATTTAATTTAAATGCAACCATATAATACTGTCCTATTATTGTGATTTTTTTTCATTACTATATTCATTTTCCGCGAGTTGTTAATATTGTTGTCGACAATTTATTATACAGTTCGAATTTATGTCACTCTGTATTACATTTATACGCATATGATACGAATACAATATATACGTATATACACTCTATGATACACAGCAGTGTGAGCCATTTGGTTAAACGTTTAATCATGGACAAAATGTGATCGAATCATTTTTTAGTCGAAAAACACATGATCAAATATTTAATTTATTTGATTTTGATCACTAAATTTTCGACAAGATCACCTCCACCCGATAAACAGGGCCATCTTTCGGATTTGCGAGGCCCAGTGTAAAAACTAGCGAATCTTAATATAAATTTCTGTACATAATTGTTTTTAAAATAATATTTTTTTTCTGTTCATATTAACTGTTTAAAAATGAATGAACTTTAGAAGAATTATCCATGTTTCGGTGGAAGCAGAAAAAAATAGTTATATGTAAATTATTCGTATACAGAAACATTAGAATTTCTATACCGGTTTTATAATTTAAAATCGTCCTGTCTTCATTTACATATTATTATATACCTATCTACTGTACCTACTTATACCCTTTTTAATTTTGAATAATTTTGGAGACTAGAAATGTAGGAGCTTTTGTATACTTTAATCAAGTTATTATCATTTTTCAACGTAGACAGAAGAAAAAAGTAGTGGAGTAATATTTTTCGCATAAATTCAGCACATAATCAACATCGTGTATACCTACTTGAATTTTGGCTTAACGATATTTATTTATTTAGTAACAATAAAGTATATTTACGTATGAATATTAAAATATACATATTGCTAATCATAGGTAGGTATAATAATTAACCACGAAGAGAATTTCAAGATACCGTCAATCGTCATAATGCCTGCGTATTTCTTTGTTTAGAAAAATATTACCGAAATCTGTATCGCATTTGTCCAGATCACTCAGGATATCAAATAAAGTTTCGTATAACACGTGTATAATTCTGTAAATATCATACGTGATGTTTTAAGTGTTATTTAATCGTGTAGCCCGTACACAATAAACGTAAAGATAACAAATTGCGCGTTCTTTAATCATCCGGTTGTGTGTGTATGTTATACCATTTAATCTATTCTATAGTTATATCTTCTACGCTATATATATACAATACGTATATTTTATCGTTCAGTTATGAATTATGTACAGTAATTTCTTTCGAAAGCAATGGTGGCTCTTAGTTGGGTAAAATTGATAGTGTAACAAATTTTCTGTGTCAAGAAAATGTTCGGCGTGCTTATATCAACACGCTTTTATAGTATTATTGTGCTCACGCCCGCGATAATACTGTGAAATTACGCCTTATACACTTATCGTCAAAAGGACGTAAGTCAAATCCATTGGTGTAGCGTATAACAATTTTGTTTCGGTTTCGAAAGGATAGAGATAAATATTTTAACAAATTCGTAATAAACGGACTCGGCTGCAGTAGAATTACTATTACATTATGTATAGCATCCAAACCCGGGTTTATTCCACTGTATCCTAATGTACACTATTTTTTTTAAATAGTCAGTTGTTTTTCACACTTGGTGTATGTATCCTTTAATTAATAAAATCGAAACACGGTTTTATGTTTTCTGAACAATTTATGAAATAAAATAGGTCTTTATAAATCGTTGAAATTAAATTTAAGATAGGTAGGTATAGGATAAAAATATAGATTCTTTTTAATATTTTTCAATTTATTCTATGTATAGATTAGATTTTTAATTTTATAGATATTTAATTGAGAAAAGTGTGTAGGTATAATACATTAAAGTACTTAGTCTAGTTTAAAGAGATTGTATATTTTAAAACCTTAAATTTTGAATAAACAGATTCGTAAGCAAAAAACATTTATTATCTATGTACGTGTTTTAATAGAGATTTTTCACTCTGTCACGTTTCCCCACAAAATGCAACCTTTTTTAATCTCATACACCCTTTTACTATATAATAATGAATACATAAAAAAGGTTAAAAGTTATTGTTGATTTTTATTATTTCCTGAACTCAGATATACAATGAGGATATTAAACTTTTGGCTTAATACTTTTGGACGAGTTAACTGATGTACACAATTTCATCATTGAATAAAAAAAAATATGATAATTGTATTAAACTATACTTTGTTAGTAATTTGTATTAAGCTGTGAATGAGTTTATATTTCAAACAAATAATATAGCGATAATTGTATATGTTATGCATAAACAAATGATAAATAATCTGTAAAATTATTACTCATTAGGTTTGCGATTTTTCATTAAAGGCATTTTGTGCGTGTAAACATACACACTTATTGGAATATTTTCGACAAGTGTGATGTGAAATGATATTCATTTCTAGAACTTCGGACATTTGTTACTGAAAATTATTCTTGTTTCAATTGAGACGTTACACGAAATTGTTACCTGACGAAAAGGACAATTATTTAGTGAAGCGAGTAAAAAAACAAAAACGGATTATTATTTTCATTTTCAAACATTATTATTTGCACGCAACGACGATTGAGTAAATGTCTTTTTTAGTTTTATCGTTTTCCGTCTCATTATTAATGATATCCGATACCGATTGTTTAACGTCCAATTTTTACGAATACTTTAATGTATTTGTATATACAATACTATATATATATTCCGTTGGGATATAAGTTTTTAATTAACCGAGAAATTGATCGATGATAATGTATTTCTCTCCATATTTACGAATCTGTGGATTGTAAATCGAATACAATGTAATGCACAAATAAAAAAATGAAGGCCTCCTTCACACACACGCCCGTAATGTGTTATCGTATTGGTATAAAATAATATTTTTCTCATCACCTTCATATAGTTCGGTCAACGCTCCCTTTCCACCAGTTCAATAATTATTACGACAATATATGATATTATATTGTGTTATAAAAAATATAACACGAAACAGTATCTCTCTCTTTCTCTCTCAGTCTCTCGCCGCATATATGATTGTTTCTTCCCGCGGTGGATCGGCCGGGTCCTGCAGGATGCTTCAATTAAAAAAAAAAACTCAAACGCGCCAGGATTATAGCGGCGACTCGGCTGATAGGACGGGGAGGAGAGTTTAGTGTAGACGAGATTACGGCTTCAGTACCACGCGTTTTTGCATTCAATTTTTGTACTCCCCTCACTATGTGCATATTATCATCGGACTTGCACGTGGAGTTTTGTTGTCGCCGCATTCATTGATATGCGTTTGCCAATGTCAAGTGCTCAAGTGCGATCATCGAACATTTAATTATTAAATTTAACCTTACCAAAAAATTACGGTGAATTACGCCAGTGCAGCCTAAAATCATAGATTACAGATAATTATCTTTGATGAATGGTAACATATCGTATATACTTTGAATAAATTGTTGTCATATAGTATATTACAATATCATGTATCATATACGTATTATAGTCACCATATGGAATGATTGTACTTTAAGAAATTAATATTATAATGTTTGTATAGGTAAGATAAAATATGTATTTGGTATATACCTATCAAAAACAAAAAATTGGTTTTAATGTGTATTAAAAAATTACTCATAAATTGTACCTAGATAAGTGTTGCATTAATTTTGAATACAATATTTGCATGTGTGTTGTAAAAAATATAGTAGAAAATAAAAAAAAACAGTAAAAATACATTAAAATTTCGAAAATTCAATTATTTTATTTAAATGTACGTATGCATATTTTTTCAAATGTAATCATTATTTATTTAGAAGTACAGACGACTTATACACAGCTTATTTGTGTATAAACATTTATACGTATCCACTTTTTATACGTGTGAAGCAACTTAGATATCTTAATTTTCATTTAATTTTCGTGAAAATTGTTTATAGAATTGTATAAATTTACATAAAAAATTGAAAAAATTGATTGAAGAACGTATGGCGCATCTATAGGTATGCTAAATCTATAAAATTTAAATGTATTTTTAATTATTACGATATATTTTTAGAAGTTACATAAAAAATACCAAAAAAACCACTGTATGAGATGGCTTAGTATTCTTTTGTCATACAATATTATTATTCACTATTGCAAACAGTTCACATTGTGATACAATAGTAATATTATATGGCCAATCCAAATGATTCGTTTCTTTATCTTTGTAAACCGAAAAAACAATACCAACGTGAATATTTCGTTTTGGGCGATTCGACGTGTACGTCACACAATGGACCATCCGATAATATTTGTGATTGCACTACTTGACGGTACACGTAAAAAATGAAGTAACTTAGTCATTTCATCATAGGGTCAATAAACGCTTCTCTGTTCCGGTTGTTCTGAATATTAACGTCAGATTTCTATAGCGAAGAAAAAAAAATTAACCGTATGATTTTCGACGGCTGACACATTATTACATAGGTATATTATATATTATTATTATCGCGCACCGTTCGTTACAGGAATTATTTATTCAAACTCCATTTATATATTTACTATCGTTAACCTCGCATAATTTTTAATAAATGATTATATTTAATGATTTGATGTACGGCGTGATAAATTATAAAAAAGTTCGACACCAGTTATTCAATAATAGCGTGTAAGTATAATTTTATAAAACTATTGTTTTAAAACGGATATTTGATTCGGTTATAATACATTTTTTATGACACCCGTCTCTACGTGTGTTTTAACATCTATCATTTTGATAATTTACCAGTAATACTATTATATTTAGTAATAACTAATATCTAAGTAATACACCCTATCTAATTTGCAGCGAACATATATTATATTCTTGACAATAGTTACATCGTAAAGCGTGTCTTAAACAAACGAAAGTTTCGAAAAGCATTCAAGTTGGAAAACTTGTTAAATATTATGATATCATCATCCATATGTTTTATTGTAAAGACCACTGGGTACAATCATAATTTAATTGATTAATCGTTATGAAAAGGCCATAATAATGTGTTATAGTACAAATATTACAGAAATATAATGAAGAGTCTCGTATTTTTTCATATTATGTTAACAATACGCAATTTTGATTTAAAAGTTATGACAATAATGGCGTATTATACACGTTATATAATATTGTGATTTGTGTTTCACTTAATAATATTTTTTGTTTTATAATTCCGTCTGATCTAATACCATCAAACCACTTAAAGTGCTTAACATGTTTACTTTTTTCCGTGTAATAATATCGCCGGAAATCAAATAAGTATACCCTACTAACTTAGATGAAATAATTTAATAGTATATAACTAGCTTATAAAATAATAATTGTCGTTTACTATATGTATAATATAATTAATAACTCTTTGAAAAACAATAGTCAATTTATGATTGAACTACATGACCCAAATGAAACGCTTTTAGTTACAAACGACCTAGCCATATTATGAATTGAAGAAATGTTTAATTTTAATTTAAACATAACATAATGTATGTTTTAAGTTAATATGTAATAACTAATTTGAATATGGTTCAAATATAAAGTTTATCGGTGAAAAATAATAGTTAAAATATTGACCGTAAATTTAATTATGTAATATTAAGTAATAATCTAAAATTCATATTGTATTACATTTTTTATGCGTTGTTTTAATCGTATTTTTATCATTATAATTAATTTTCAACGGTTTAAAATGTTAGATAAAAGATAATGTGTAGTATTGAAAATGTATTTAGGATGAGAGTTAAAAATTACTCAGTTTATCATAAATAAAAATGTTTGTAATGGGAAATTGATGAATATGAAGTAGTAAAAGAATATTTAAGTAGCTATAGCAGAAGATATGTATTATAGTGAACCGTCACCTATGCGTGTTTTTAAGATAATATCATACGATGTTTCCAGATTGATCTTATGTACAAGATTTAATTTTTTACTCCGTGTAAAGTGTTTGTTTAAATAACTGAGATAAGTAATGCGACTATACATAGAGAACATTTTTATAACTTAAAATACAAACTCTGGAAATAAATACATAAAATAGAACTCTAAAATATTTGTATTTGTAAATAACGGCAGGTACGTGTGCATGTGCTCGTCTTTTGCATATTAAAAAATATTTGATCGCGAGATTTATTTTTTATTTTTTAACGCTTGTATTGTTTATGCGCTCGTGTGGAAAAAATGAATTGAATTATTGATCGTGAAAATAATAAATAAAATGAAGTAATCCTTCAAGGATGTTTTTTATTCGATTATTAAAAAAATGTAAGCACATGCTTTATCTTCAATCTGACCATTTTTAACCACTTTCATTCATCGAGTGTTCTACTCTCTTGACCAAAATTACAAATACATTTCCATGTAGGTACAAAACACAGGGTTCTATGATTATACCCTTATCAATCTTTCATTGTTTATTAAACCGCAGTATAGTGTGTATTCATAGTATAATATACTGGATGATTCACTAAATATTGCCACTTACATCTGTTTCTTTAATATTATGAATATTTTCAAATTCTAATTTTTTGAATTCTTTAGTATACTTAGTGATCATTTTTCAAATACTTGAAATGGTAATGTGTTTAAATTAAAATTCCAACGAGTACTTAATTATTGTGTTATTTAACTTTGTTTGCTAAGGATAATAGGTCCATGATGATAAGTTTAGTAGATTTAGGGTTGCGATGATGTGAAAATTATAACGATTATAAATTAATATTATTTATTGACATTTTATAATTTGTAAAAATTGTCCATGTATAATAAATTCTGGATTAATATTTCATATTTTTGTAAAACTGTTTTTATAAGCCATATTATATATATTTTATTGATTCAAAAACTACTCACGCTCGAATTTTTATTTAGATACGAATGTTCAAAAAATTATCTGCTTAATAATTTACAGACTTAAAGTATCTAAATAAGGTTGGATTGCTTTTGAAATAAAAACGGCGTTTGTAAATCAGGAACTCATTAAATATTTTAAAAACAAAAAATTAATTGAAAATAAAATCATTAGCATACTTATATAAATATTTAGATATTTAAAAATAAAAATTTTGAATAAATTCATTATAAAAGAAAAAAATGAGGTAGAGCATGCTATTGGTGAATTACATTGCAGTATATTGTGTCCGTGAACAATAATTTGAAATTGTACACTGTATATTAGTATCATCTGCACGTGCCTAAACACTTTCGTAATTATTGTAAAACCTGTTAAAAAATGAATATTATTATATAAATCGGTTTTGTGAATTCATGGATGACAAGATGATTATGGGAGGTATTAATTTTGCCTTTACACACAGTATTTGTATCTGTACACATTTCCCATAGCTCAAATTTTTATTTTAAAATAAAATGCTTATTATATTATTGCTACCAATTTAGTCGCTTAGGTCAATGGTGTACTTATAAAATGAAGTAAAGGAGGATTTAGAGGACTAACATTTTTCTGATCCGGGAACTTACGGAAAATATAAATCATTTGAAGATACTTGTATTCATGTTATTATTATATTTTCAATGACTATTTAATATCAAAAACAACCTTTCTTGTATATTTGTAATTGAATGGCAAGGTTCATTACTATACTTTGTTTTATTTGATTCGTATCTAAAAAGATATTGATCAGGGTTTTATGCGTTAGCATTTTATTAAATTGAAATTCTTTGTAGAAATAATCTTTTTTTTTAAAGAATTAACCAAATGTTAAAACTAAAATATGAGTGCGCGTTTTTCCTGTATACCAATTTAATTGTTATCTATTTTAAATTCATTTTTATTACACTTATATTTAACTAATTTGTTCTATAAATGATGATGATTGATAATTTTTCAAAGTTCAACGACAAATTTTAATTATTTATTTTTATTCTGTATATATTTAAACATTCTTGAGTCAATATTAACATATTTTGTTAGATTCGAGTTAAATACCATAATTTAAACTGAAATAATTATAGTAACGATAATTATTTATTTACAATGCAGATTTCATATTATTTGTTTCAGCATATAAAAAGCGAGTAGTCAAATTATTCATTCCAAGCATTTGGTCTTAAATATAATATTGTAATTCAACGTTTATATAATATTTAATTATTCACTATTCTGATTAATTATTCTTTTTCTATTAAGCTACAGCAAGATTAATAATACTGTAGTAATGAGATGCTTAGTACATTTTTAGTATATTTGTAACAAAAAATAAAATAAAAACGATCAAAATAATGATTTATTAAAACTTTAGTGTAATATATTCAAACTAAAATAATAATAATAAAAAATATTAAAATCATATTTGCCTTTAAATTTTAATTTCTTGTCGAGTAAATTAATTACTGACAGGATGTAAACGATTGCTGAACTAATTACAACGTTGTATAAATGGTTACACTACAGTATCTACTACGATAACTGAAGAGCTGTGTAAAGTTGATCGTAATATGTAACGACTAATGATGAAATATATTAAATTGTATGATAAAGAGTGAAAAAACGATTGAAGTGTTAAATATTATGTTGACACAGATTACGGATTTTTAGATTATTTTCAGATTTTTAGAAATTAAATAAAGAAAGAATAAAATAAAACTAAGAATTCAATTTTAAAGCATATATTATAGCTAGTATAGGTGATAAATTTATTTATAACTCATGGATATATAGTAATAGAAACATTTAATTTAGATCTCTGTTGTTTTTATTTTGCCTACTGTAAAATGCGTTAATGCTTGTAACGAGATTATGTTGGACAATATAAAAAAAAAGAATATGTGAGTGTTGTAAAAAAGGTGAATTTTTTTTTCATTCTAAAGGCTCTTGATATCTAAAGACCTGTATTTTTTTATACACATACAAAAAATATACATTGATGCTAGAACTTTATAATGTCCGTACTGCAATTAGAAGAACGTTATAAAATATATATGTATGCATAATAATATACATAATACATACATGTATTGTGCAATGTGTTTTTAAATTTGCGATTTTTTGCTTTGTCTTTGGAATAAGTTTGAGCTTTGTTCTTGTTTTATTTATATGTACAGAAAAGTTTAACACAAAACCTAATTATATGTGTAAAAAATCAATAACATATATTATTAACTATTTTAAAATAAAAATAGTAAAAGTTAATTTTTAAAGTATTTTAATCTTTTTGATAGCTATTCAATGTTATAAATATTATGAACTATTAGGTTGATATTTTTATGATTTAACAAACGATTTTTAATTTATTATTTTGAAAAGCTTGGGAAATTTTGCAAATCAAGTTTAAACAATATACTATTGTAATAAATGTAACTGACTTCCATTCGATTATTTCAAAGCATTTTCATAGTTATAAAAAATTGTCCAAAAAAATACACTCTGATATCATCAAATATTGATATAGCTATTTTAACAATCCCCTCAGATTTTAAATTATCAAAATATTAATCACTTAAAAAAAATATAGTGGTAATAATATTTAGTACATTTAGTATAGAATATTGGATTAACTAACTTTAATAAATTAAAGTTTACACTTAAAAATCAAAATACTCAGAATATTCATATTATAGTCAGAAATGTCGAGTTTAATCTTAAAATTTTTAATTCATACTAAGTATAATATACTATATTATAAACCATTATTACTTTTATGAATAAAATAATGTAGAGGTATCAAATATCGAGTATTAAATTTCAGATAAAATATATAGCTTGTTGTATCGAGTAAGTAGTAAGCACAGGTTGTGGTAGATAAAAAAAAATACTTATACTATCGATTTTATATAATATGGTGAGCTTACAGAATTACGCCAAAGTTTGTGATCTTTATTGATATAAGTACATTAGATTGAAGATATCAAAATTATTATTATATCTATTATCCTTCTTACTAGTGAATTTCTATCTATGTATTATAATAAGTATTTTTTTATATATATATAAACCGACCGATAGTATTTTTATTTTTATTCCATTTATAAATAAAATATTAAATTGGTCTTACAGCGTTTTTTCTGTGGATATTTTTTCGAGTAGACTGGAGTTGGTAGGTACTCAAAAAGTTTTATGTAGCACCTTTGTGTTTTATAGATCATAAATCGAATTTTGAATTTCTGATGGTACTTTTAAAAGGACATTTTTCAATTTGCCTGGTTGTAGAGTATAATACGTATATTTTTTCTAAACTATTTTGTAAAATATTTTTGAAGAAATTTTAGCAACGTGTTAATGTTTATTTATCATTACTTTCAAATTTAATACTACAACAATATAAACACACCATTATCCTGTGTCAAGGAGAGTGAAGTGATATATGAGAACTAAACATCATATTATCTCTGTATTCCGGCTATATTTTTCTTAAACTTTTTAAACTTCTAACAGTTAGACGCATTCAGTGGCATACTGAAGTTAAATTTTAAACAAAGTAATTTAATACTAAGGAATTTT
The DNA here is from genome assembly GCA_036289425.1 of Rhopalosiphum nymphaeae. NCBI lineage: Eukaryota > Metazoa > Arthropoda > Insecta > Hemiptera > Aphididae > Rhopalosiphum > Rhopalosiphum nymphaeae. The sequence continues at coordinate 3,851,365 of JAZAQC010000021.1, read as the reverse complement.
CTACCACTACCATTCCATCATAACAAACGTCACAAAATCGTGGGCTATCATCCTCTCTTCAGTTCTCAAATGCGTTATGATGAAAATTAAAATAATACTATACTTTCTAGTTTCTACCTTCGTATAAACTTCGGCGCCTTTGCCACCACCCACCATTTTTCTACAAAGATGACGAACTTATTTTAGCATTTCGGCCTTCCATATTGTGTGCGTTTAATATTAGATGTCCGTTGTCAATAAACAGATATTATTTTTAGGGTTTCTCGGAGGTCATATCAAAATATATTCCCGTAATGTATGCATTATTTATACTATATCTACATATATATGAGTGATTATTTACCTTTTTATACGTGCCTTAAGTAGAATACTCTAAAAACAATTTATGCATAAACATTGTTATTTGACACTCCTTATGGGCGACGTCGTTGAGGTAATTTTTTTTTGCGTGTTTCCACGACGTGAATCGATGGCCACTTGTATAATATATTTTCTAGTTTATCTAACTTAAGGGTATAACTAAATTATTCACATAACATACTAGTCCAAGGATCGATTATGTGACATAGTCTCGTGTGCAGCTGTTTTTATTTAGAAAATGGTTCATTATATATTTATATGGCATGACTATCACTAACACGTAGGTATACATTTTATATCATCCCTGTGGGAATGGAAAAGAATAAAATTCAAAAGTCTAACCTAATCTCTAAAATATATATCCATATAACAATTTATGGTTACCCATAGGCCGCAGTAAAACCATAATATGTAAGACTCCCTATTAAAAACAATAAAGTTTACGTCCACTTTTAATTAAATACATTTTGATAATTTGGTGTAGGTAGTACCTAATTAAAATCTAATAACCCTGGAAATTTACTATTTTTAAAATTAGCTGTTAATTATAGCAATATAATAATAAATACCTACACAATTATACATGATAAATTTAAAAACAATTTCATCGATTTTGTGCTTAATATAGCAATTGTATTATTTATGTTGTTTTTTTAAGTTTTCACGGGCCTGCATGCACGTCAGTACTACAAAGTATTGATTGTAAAATATAAATACTTAAATGTAAAAATAAACTATTTTATCGTTTGATATGATGCGCGTGCTGCAATAGGTAGTGCACTAGACAGTGCGTGATCTTGGGTCAATGTATTATGCAGCTAATAATGTATACTTAACACGTAATTCCATTTCAAACCTAACATAACCTTATCTAACCTAACCTTTTTCCCCATACTCAGCTTACAATAAGGTAAGACCTGTTTATTTTAACCATCAATCTATATTTGGTTTAATGTTATAACCGTTTTAGTTAAAAATATGTATACAATGTGGTTATCCTCCTGATGGAGATTATTTACAAGTATGAATGGGCTAGGTTACATCAAGTGGCCCACATTTAACAATACTAATCAAGTTAACTCTATACATTACCAGGTCTAGGGGTTGTCCAAGGGGAGAAGGAAGATTTAAAAAAATAAAACCTTTAACTTAGAGTGATAGATTGTTTTTCGGTATTTATTTTTTCTTTTTCTTTTATAATTACTAATAAATCTATAATTATGGAGAATTATATAGTAAATTTATAATTTTAGTTTTTTCGTTATCGATACTATATTTCAATATTTGTATTAAAGTGATAGGCAGATAAAATATTTACTATAATTTTAATATTTTTTTTAAAGTTCTTAATTGTCATAAATTATTGGGCTATGTTCATATCACCATACATTATGTGATAATTTAATACTTATCTATGAACGATAAGTTATTTCTTATTTTAATGAGATGCTAATTGCTCATATTTGATATTAACCTAAACTAACATTGATATAATTATATTTCGCATAATATGCTATTTTACTATGTAACAGTAGTGTATTATATTTATAACGATACTGACTTTGAATACGTAAAATTTTATATGTTTGCTGACAAACATATAAAGATTTTGATAATATTGCAGCTATATAAATAATTTTTCAATATTAAAATTAGGGGGGGAAAGCATGGTTTAAGGTAGAGGTGATCGGTCTATCAATCCAACCTCTCCAACATCAGGTTTCAAAACCAGTCGTCTCGGAATCTAGTACTGTACCATGACAACATAGATACAGGTATGTACATGTAGGATATACAACAATTTAGCTACACCTCTTCCAAACCCAACCCATATCCATATGGTAGTTCTCCATTTTGTTTGGATGTTTTTTTCTCCATGTTATAGTATAATATGTAATGAGTAATGGCTAATGATAAATATTATATGTAATAACAGCCGATTAGAAATTAAAAATTATGATATTGGCGAAGTTTAGAACTATCTAAGCAGAATATATGTATCAAACAATAATTCGTGATCATTCATAAGCATTACCTATTTATTTTGTTACGTACGTATACTGTACTATCTTTTTCTTTATGACTGATGGGATATTCGCTAGTATGGTTTTCTTTACTGTAAATCGTTGGGTTTCCGAGACGAAATAGTTTGCACGGGTTGAACCTAATCAAACCTAACCAAGTTTCACCTAATAATTTTGTTTTCACAATGTGGAACCTACTATTGAAAGGCATTTAAAGTTTAATCGGCAATATAAATTTTGCGTGAAAAGTTCTTGGGTTAGACTTTTTTATACTTATCAACTTCATAAAAAAATGCTTTTAGACGTTTTTACTTTAATAATTAAAAAAAAATTTAGTTCTCTTTAATTTAGTTTTCAAATTTAAGTTGTTAAATCCTAAATTTGTTACTCGCAGACTATGAACATGAATAGTTGTTTTTGATAACTACACTGTGTCGAGACTTTTTTTTATTTTGTTTTTTATTCCATTAAAATAAATCGTGGTAGTTAATGGAAAAAATAATTTCATACAGTCATGCAAGCTGTCAAAATGACTGCCTCATTTACGGATGTTGGTTTTGTGGTTATGACGTTGTCATCTGCTCGGAACATAAAAATTAGTACTTGCTAAATACTAAGTAATGTGTTTTTATTATTTTATATTTTTTCCCCTTATATATTGTGTAGAGAAATATAATGCACGTAAATAATATAAGGAGTAACATATTATTGAATTTTAAAATTATTTTTTAATATACATATTTTTATTTGGCTAATAGAATAAATATATATTTAGAGAAAATTATTTTTTTAACATATTTCTACTAGGTATATAAAAAACTGAAAAGTATATTTTATTTATCAGTATATAATAATGCAATAATAATAAAAATAATAATCATAATTAAAAAAAATGTTTGTTAAGTAAAATTTTTAGAAAAAGCATCCACGGGATAAGCTTATAACTAATATAAAAATAAAATAATTTAAATACCTATTTAAAAATACCAAAAATAAAACATTTATTAGATTCCTCAATTTATATTAAATATGAATGATATTATAACAGATGTAATAATTATTAACATATTATATTATTATTTTAAATACTTTACATGTTGTAATCAGCCGAAATATTTAGCTCAACGATTATACCAAATTCAAAAATAAATTTAAATAATAGTATATTAACTACTTATTTATATTATAATATATTTTAGTAGCATAATAAATTAAAATCTAAAATCTTAATGTTTATAAACAATTTTTATATATAGGTATATGTTATATACTTATATACAAACTGTTTCCACATATTTTTGTATTAAGAAAACTTCAATGCAATCAATGCATATTAATTAAGATTCGTGCTAATTTAATGTCGATTTGGAAATTTACGGATGGTTTAATAAACCACAAAAAGCGAGGCATAAATAATAAATTACAATCAGCTATGCACGTATTGTTAGTCAGTTAATTACTACCTATTATATATGTCTGCATTAAATTTCGACTTGATAACTGTATTTGAAACTTTTAGATTATCATTACACTTGTGCCATTCATAGACTATGCAAACTTTTACCAGTGGCGAATTCATAGAATCTCGCCGAGGAGTTTGTGTAATGAATTGCATACTTCCATTTGGACATTCTGTATATAATTTAATTTGTGTGCTATAATATAGGTAATATATTTATATCAGATAGCCATATATTATTACACATCGGGTTACTCTCGCATGTATAAATCATCCGATTCAACTGTATTTTGCGGGATACAGTCGTTCATTAATAGTATACATATTTATTCATTTATCGTACATATTATTCAACCCTAACACGTAATAACATAATATTATTTTATTCCTACCAACACGGATGTCAGATACTGATACGATATATACAATTACTAATCCCGATAATAAGGAGCTATAACAGGATTTAATTTAACCTCGATACCTACGGTTGTTTAAATCCAATTGTCGGTGTTTAGGCCCGGGAACACTAATTTTTAGACGAAACTGCGACTGCAAGCAAATTCGACTGCAAAACGCCTGTATATTCGCATTGCAGTGACAGTTTATGGTTCGATCATAGCTGAAAATATAAAAAACAATGGTAGCGTCACGTCAACAACAAATAATTATCCCCGTGACGTATCGGTGATAATATCGAGTAATTTATACGAGGTGATCCATTTAGCGCAGGATGCCGTAATTTTATTATTTCGAAAAACACTAACCTTTTTGAAAATATTTGTTTTGCATGACTTTGAACGATTACAAAACAACATTGTATGGAATTATATTTTTTTACTATATTTTAAAGCGTTTAGTTTTTCGAATAACAACTAACATATGTAATTTCATAGAAGTAGAGTATTCAGAGTATTTTGATCTATACAAATTAATTTTTAGACAAGTTGCTTATTAGTTATCAGTTATAACTGATTAGTATTTAAAGTTTTGATGAGCGGAGTAGTGGACCAATATTATGCGGGATACCCTTATACTACTAAACACTGTTCATCTAAACTTGAAATAATTATAACTCATAAACTACTCATAGATAATTTAATTTGTACTCATCGTTAAGTACTTTAAAAAACATTCTGCTTTGAAATAAGACATGAAAATGCATATTGTCATTTAAAGAATAAAATATTTAAAAAAGAAAGGATAAAAATTAAAAATATATTTTTTAGTAAAATGTTGTTTTTAACGACTTAAAATGATATAAAAAAAAATACTACTCGCCTTAGAGCTACATATAGATATACGGGGTATAATTATGTAATATATGCTTTTAATATTCATCGTATTTATGAATTATGGCATTTCCTTCGGGGTTAATAATATTCCAACGAATGTTATTGTTTCATTGACGTTTTTATTGGTTTTTTAATTCCAGATTTAAAAAAAAAAAGTTAAAATTAAAATGGCACATTTTAAACGATTGCCATAGTTAACGTGTTGGTATATAGTACAACAATAGTATGTTATAATATACAATTAGTGAGTAGTTTGCAGTCAAACTTGTCCACTGTAATGTGCAGAGTACTGCAGCGAACAGTGCCCGGTTTTGACTGTCGAGACTGGGAATTTGACACTATATACACGGTTGTCTGGATACTATTTTATGTACAGCGGCCAAATTCATGACGGGTATTATAAATACAACGAAATATGAAATTATGTAACAATACAGAATTATTTATTAGTGTATAGGGATTAGAGAATGCTGATATTTTGCTTGTTTTATCGTTTTTTTCTGCACATTTCACAATTTAATTTTAATACATTTGCGAATTGATGAATAATAATATTATATTTTATATACTACAAGTGTTTTTGACCTTTGTTATGGTTGACTATCGTAAATATTTCATCGTTAGTGGATACATAAATGGTTGATAAGAGTTGTTTTTTTTTCAAAATGAATTAATTTTGTAAACAGTTAACACATTTTTTAAAATTATTGACTGCCCCTTATTGGATAGGATTTTGATATAATATCGATGTACTTACTGTATGCTTGTATATATATTGTATATTATTCATTCTTCAAAACGGTGGATATGTGTTGTGGCTTTAATAATCACATTGAAAAATGACCTAATAAAACATTGTATTGAGTTTAATGGTACTAAGAATAAAACACATTTTATACCTTTTTTTATGTACATGAAAAAATATTTTGTCGTACTAAGTTATTTAGTTGATTATTTTTTGATTTACTTAAGCGTCGAGTTGGACTATTTCCAAAATATGTATTGAGGAATAAATCTAAAATGCTTTAAGATTTAATCCTTATTATTTTATTAAGTTAATATATTTAAGCGGCGAAGAATACCGCTCAATATTATTCATTTTATTGTCTAATAATGATGTATGATGTCAGTCGGTTGAATAGGTGTTTAAAATTATTAAAATTCTGAAAAATTCTGAAAAATTCAACATTTTATCATGTTTTATAAAAATCTGTGATTTTTAAATTCATACATTTTTATTATTTTTACATTGATATCTTAACCGTGGTATATCTGTTGATATTTTTATTAAGTAATCATGTATTTAAAAAAAAAAAAAAAAAACAATCGTTCCAAAAGCACTTTACAGTGTTTTAGTAAATTGTATAACATACTTGGAAATATAAGACTGAATAATTCTAGTAATCTAAAATCGTTATTGGTAGTACTAAATGAAATTAAAGAATATGTGCATTTTTAGAATAACGAAACAACATAGATAGAAATTGTATTATCATAAACACAATTAATCATAAGAATCCAATATCTCTTATATTTAATAGAGTGGGACGCAAAATGACTGTTTTATTTCTATATTATACATTTATAATATTAATATAGTTGTATAAAAATAAATTTCATGGAAATAATAAATCTAGCCTGTATCTATGGGTATACTTTAATTCATAATATGTCACCCACCGCTGAAAAAAGTATTAAAATGTATTAGTTACGATAGCTGAGAAATATGACGCCTCAAATATGTTTTAGACATGTATTATATTCCTCGTTAAAACTTTTCGAAGCTAAGCACATATATTTATCATGAAACAGTAGACATTTAAAAATTGACAGTTTCATGCGCACGACGCATTTTGATAGGACCAAAACTTTGAATTTGGATTGGATTATGGAGATAATATATTATATATAATATATATAATGCGTTGTGTATTGTAGTATACGAGAGTCTGTATTGTAAATTTTGCGTGTTCACTGCGGACACTGCGTGCCTTGCGTGACGTTTTAATTTTTCAACATATAAACAATGTGAACAATGTGATATATTATATCGAAATTGATATATTTTTCTAACGAGAACCTCAAAACTTTTGGACGGGCCTTAAATTAAATTCTAATAAATATATACAGATTTAAAAAGTAAAATAATTTTATTCATTATGTTTTGTTATATTTTTTTTTGGTATCTTATTAGTTACATAGTACTTACTCGCGTGTACTTTATGAATGCAACCGAGATAAACAGTTATATAGAGTCGGTTTATACGCAAAACCTAGTGTCTGAAAAATTACATCATTTATATATATATATATATATTTATAACATTTATTTTTTTTATTACACAATTTATAAAAAGTTTAAATGTTATAGGTGGCTTAGTATATACTTGAATAAAGATACCTTCTAATGAAGTTAATTCTGTTTGGGTGTGATGTAAATTTAAAAAAATTCTTTTACGTTAAAGGATTCCTAATGGTTACTGAAAATGTTCTTATGTATGGCTACCAGTGCCACAACTTTGTATTATATAGAGTGCATTATTGTACATCACTTAAGTGAGGTTTTAAAGGGCTTCAATTTTGTAACATCTAAAATGTGTTGATAATATTATATAGAATAGAAATCCTTTATAACGATGTGGATCGTACTGACATACTGGGTTTAATGACCTTAAACTAAACGTCTTTGCTAAACTCTTATGTTTTATATGATAATTTTGATAGATTATTATGATGTTATATGATGGCTACGTGGATATAATAATTGACGTTTATTTTTGGTAAATTTAGATAAATATTTTATCTAAAATGACCACGCAATATATGACGAGTAATATTATTGATACGACGGTATTCAGTTTTAAGATAAAGCAAAATATTAAACAATTTATATTAAATTATATGGGTATCAAAAGTATAAGTTCAAAAATAAAAAAAAAACACTGGATAAACTGGAAAAGTAATAACAAAAATACAAAAATATTAAAAACAAAAATAATTGTTTTTTTAAGCATGCAATGAAACATTTTACACTATACACTCGAATATAATTATATACATTTCTATTGCACAGACTTTTGTAGAGCAGTGTCGTAGTGCTAATATTTTTGTTAGGGGAGGCATAATGAGTATCCCTCATAAGTTCGGTATGTGGCTGATGTTGCGGGAATATAGTATTTTAGACTTTTGATTAGTTTTGAAGCAATATACATTTAAATTAAACAAATTATAATTTTAATACATATTACATTATATTACATATGTTTGTAGAACACTAAAATTTTTTTAAATTTTCGAGAAATTTCGAGCAAGCATTTAGTCCATTACTGTCGTAAAAGGATGATTGCATTTCAAGTCGCTGGCCGCGACTCATGATGAGCAACCAAAATATATTAAACATCGTTTGTGCACAGTTAGCGTGACGTTTTTATGTTTTTTTTTTTATCATCGCCAGAGCATTGATATATTATTATATTACGTGTGGGTAATACATATAATATCCATCTTGTATAATAATATTTGTATTATATTATTCGTGTGTATAACATTCCCGCCTGTTATCACGACTTATTATATAGGAAGTCTAATACCTTCGTATAATATATACATTATAGATTTCGATTCGTATTCAAAACGTTCGTTCTGCGCGCATACGAGTTATAATATATTATTATCTATACGTATGAATAACAATGTATTAATTTCGGCTACTTATATTCATGTTTACCGTCAAGCACGTATGATTCGCGCATATATATATATATTATAATATACGTGTACCTATGTACGTCATAGGTACGTACTATGTTATACTATGACGGATTTTGGCGTTTTACGGATTTACATCCACTCCCCATCCTACCGTACCACAATCGCCGACGAGGCTTAACCTCGAGATGTATATCCCGCTAGGCGATTATATTATCTCTAAACACTAATTTTTTATGAGTGTAAAATATTAGTTATGAAAACATTTTTTCGTTACCGGAACAGTTGAAGTCCCGTTTCAACAACATTTTTAGATTTTTTTTTCATTTTCAAATGATAATATACGTTTTTATACTTTTATTCCGAAGCAGAATATTTCTCTTGACGATGTTTATGCACTAAAATGGAATTCTGAACCAATAATTAATTAATAAAGTTTAAATGTCAAAACGCGTTGTGTTGTTATGATTTAAAATGATAAAAAAACAAATTTTCAAAAACATAAAAACTTAACTTATCCAAGGAAATGACCGTTAAGTGATAAATGAATCACCCTGTACAGTGTACATAATAATATATTATAATATTTACATTACATAATGGCGCGCGTCGCCGCATGTTTCCTTCCGTGCATTTAACGACCGTCAAAATCGCTGTTGACGGATGTAAGCCCGCCGAATCGTTAACGCGGTGATAATAATAATAATAATATTTATTATTGTATAATATCTTTCAGAAAATGCGATGATGGTTTATTATAGACTTTTCGGCGGGCGTAAAAGGCTTGATGGGAAAATATGTATCTATATATCGTTATAATATATATGTATACATAACAACTATATTATACAAACTATTTTATTCGGTATAGCAATACTATAGTATGGCTGTCAACCAGATTTATGATTGACACGTGCAGATAAAGAAAACTAGTGCTATCGCATTATGTACCACCAGATCTGCCACCGCATAAACTACTCGTTTTGATTATAATATTATGCGTTTAACGATTATGGTGACGACGGATGACAAATTAATGAGGCGCCCGCGCGCGTATTTCCAAGTGCCTGCGTATAATGTACAACCCATTGATGACGGACATTTTTGTCCTTAAACCATATAGAATATTATTAAAGATTTTCCCTAGCTAAGGATTCTTGTTGATATTTATTGTCGGTCTAATGGTTTCGACACGATACAATATTAATGTACTATTAAATTGTATTTAATCAAACGTAATTAGTGTCATACATCGATTTCAGATGTGCAGCACGAATAGACTTGGTTCATATTTACTAATTTTTGTTTTCCAATTTAAAGGTTTAATTCAAACACTGTTTGTTTTACTTGAAAACATTTTTATGCGCCATTTATTGTTTTATTATTATTTTTTTAAAAATAACAACGTCATATCATTCGTCATCAATAGGTCCTAGAAATTAATGTTAAGATGTGTGATTTGTTGCACGAGCTGTATCCGTGTGCATGCCCATGAATACATTTAATAGATACTTATACAATATATATTGTATAAATTATGTTTTTTTTTTAAATAAATAATATTTTGTTGTTTTGAAAATAAATATGTATTTAAAAATATTTGGTTATAAAAAATAATAGGGATTCTTAATTCTAATGCTTAGTACTATATAATTTTGTTTGTGCTATGAATTTATGAAATATAGGTATGAATAAAAAACACATACTTACAAAAACCTTAAATCGTGTTAGCTATTTAATAGCGTATATTAATAGTTAATTACCTGTGTGTATACATTTACGCTCGATAGATAATCGTCAAGTAACGAAAATCGTATAAATAATGTGTGCATTTAAATATTATAAACCAATACGAAAAAAATATTTATTAATCATAATCTAATATAACTGATTTTATCGTGAAACTCTGTAAGCGTTTTTTTGATAAGCCGTTGGAAAATTAATGATTTTGAAGTATTTTTTCAAAATGCATAAAACATGGTTTAAAATGACGCCGGTTTTAGTGACAACTAGGTTTAACGGTTTAATTTAAATTAAAGGTATTGGTAAAACTTCAATGTTTTATTTACTAATTTTTATAGGTTGTTGTGTTGTTTTATAATGACTGTACTGATGTATTGACATTTATTTTTAGAGAACTAAATAATTATTTTATCTATAATGACCATTACAAGTCATATTATGTTATAGTTAATGGTTTATTTCAACTATAATTTTCAGTATAAGGTGAAATATTAAAATATCAATGTACGACAATTAATTTAAGTTTTAAAACAAATTTCATAGAAGAAACGATTTTAAGTAAAAACGAAAATACATGGTTTTTATTTAAAAAAAACATGTTACAAACTAAAATTACATATTTTTTTTAATATTTACCTAAATAATATAATATAATATAATATAATATAAATAAACTTTAATTTTTAATAATAAACATACAATGTTTAAAGTAAACAATATGGTGATTAAAATATCATATTGTACCTATGTTGTTTGCTAATAATTATTTTTTTAAATTTGCTTGTTACGATAGCATTTTTTTGTATTGTGTGATATATACTAATACATAATAGTTAAGTAATAATATAAACTATATTAAGTTCAGAACATAATCAGACACAAAAGCTACAATCGTTTTAATTGTCAACTATGTCGAGTTACACAATCAAACTATTGTCGTGTTCAGGTGTAATTGATAAAATAATAATAATAAAAGTGCTAAGACATTATTATAACATCAGTTGGGAATTTTAATTTTAAATTATGATTTATGCTACGACTATAATTATATGTACGTACATGGTTTGCTACTATGTTTCTCTTGTTGCCGTGTCTCTATGTCAATGAAAACGAGGTGTGTTCATATTATTTATTTCTTGGTTTAACACCTGCAAAAGGTAAAGATACAGTGTACGTTGTTATATAGCTTAACATATATTAACAAGCAATCATTACAATTATTTACATTCAATTTAGCAAATACATTTTCAGTTTATAAGTCGGTTCGCAATTAAAATATATATTCTTCATTTCGTTATAATAAGTCTTATAGGTAGGAAAGCGAGATAAATTGGACTGTGATTCTTGAAAGCGAACGGAACGTGAAAACAATATTAATCATTTCTTCAGTCAAACACTACGGGTATGTGAAACCTAATTAAAGATGAAAATTTTGTATTTTAAATATATATATATATATATATTATTACAGGCTACGTGCTTTAAATGCCATAGTGCATTCTTTGTTAGGAATACCATAATCAATATTTTGATGTCATTTCCGTGCATAATATAATATAGCTATTGATCGCAACCGTTTTGGCCCGATGTTCTCGAAAAGTATTTTATTATATATTATATAGTCTGATATATGTATATCGAATTCAGAAAACAAGGAAACACCACTTTCGGCCGGTCCACTTTTTTTTTTACATTGGTGGTGAATGTAAAGTTACTATATAGTATACGAATTGGCAGACCCACGCGATACTACACTGTCCTACACCGAAAATAATATTTTACCTTCCTGAATATGATATATTTCTATTCATATCTACCTAAACAGATATCCTGATATTCTGGTTAAAAAATGTTTTCTGTTTTGTTTGCAAAGAAACCGTATAGGAAATTATTTGTTTTTTGGAGCGCTCGCGTCCAACTAAAAAATACCGTTTTAAAATTTTGCCGGATTCATTTAATAGTCGTGGGCATCAGAAAAAATTAAATTACTCTTCGGTATTATATAGTATTATGCTACAACCCCCATATTTTTTTTAGATTTAAATCGTTTTTTTTTTTTTTTTTTGATAATACGTATTTAATGATATTACATACCAATATAATTGCTTTTACACACTATAATTTTAGATTAATATATAATAATATAAATACATGTACATATAGGTAGACCTATAAATATTCATATTCATATTATATTGATATTTAGTGATTTGATGAGAAACACTAGGATAAGATAATGTAATATTTTTCAAATAAATGGGTACTTATGTGATGGAAAAAATTCAAAGAATTTAAATTTATAATATTTATTACATTGTAAACGATCGTAATGGACTAAATATTATCAATATTTTATTAATCTAAACTTCAGAGAAATAAATGAAAGACCGCGTTATTGATTGAATTTTTCATTGCGTTTATTTTATATAATATAATTTAGTACTTAGGTTCTAACACACACAAGTGCAAACTTCAATTTCGAAATTTAAAATGTAAATTATAACAAAATATCTGAAGTGATAAACGAAATTAAAAAGTTTTGTTTATTTTCATTTGAAGTGGTAAAATGTTTATGTGCAATCAAATAAAAACCATTAACTCAATGTTTATTTGAAAACACTACTTTTTAAATTTATTATTCTGTTTAATTATTTAGAGAACTTTGTAAATTATTTTGAATACCGACGTTATTCATCACATTAATCAACATTATTAACAATATATTTGATTTTCAAATTATTTACTGATCTGAAGCAAAATAATTAATATATGTTACAAAATTGCATTATCGGTGTCACGCGATTTAATAAATAGTTCTAAAATTCAATGTCGCTATGGTGGTACTCAAATTATTATTGTACATCATTCAAAACAGTTCCTATGGTCCTTTTCGGACGTACTCGTGGGCGTTAAATGACAATTTTAAATTTTATTTTAAATTTATTATAAAAGTATTTATAATATAGTTATAATTTTTTTAAGCGTCTGTTTTTAAATTAGTGATTTTGTTGCTTTTTTCAATTTTATTAAGCTAAAAAATTATTAGCATTCAATAAATTCTATAAACTTTAATTTTAGTTATTAAATGGTTTATAATTTAAAAAAAGGTACAGCAAAATTATTCGATTTCAAAGCGTTTTTTTATTTATACATTTTCTGATAGTGACATTTACCTATAGATGTTTATAAATCATTTAAAAAATGCATTTAATATTTTTTTTTGAATGTTTCGATTTCTATTCTTAAATTGATTTAAGTAAGTTTAAATACATTTCAAAGTCATTTTATTAAGCATCGTTTAATTTTGTTTTATAATATAAATAAATAAGTTTTTATAAACCTAAAGGGTATATGCAAGAAAATATTTTCTGTTTTATTTAAATTTATATTAATAATTGTATGATAGAAGAAAAATAATATTAAACATTATGTTACTCTTGCAATGCCATTTTAAGTTTCATCTAAAATTTTTATATATTTATTTTTTGTTATATTTAATATTTATATACACATTTAAAATGTGAAGGTATAAATTACAGTACCTTATTAATTTATTTTTAGACTAAATAAGTTTTAATTAAACGGTGCACCTAAGAATTATTATTGTTTAACATGAAAAATAATAATATTTTTCTCTTTAAATAAAATGTATATACTCTTATTGTTGTTAATGAAATATTTAATTAATTAAATTTTCATTTTAGTATATAAAATACTCCAAAAATATATTAACATTAAAATATAATTTAAAAAACATAACAATAGCGAATTCTTGTAATAATTATATATCTATTTATGACAATAAAAACAATGTTGGTTTAATACCATATATTATTGTAGTGTTTAATATGCATATTACGTTTTTATTAAATTTATCATTATGATGTTATATTTAAAATATAATCATTTTAGTTACTAAGTAGATTAAGCGGAATGTATACGGTCTAAAAATTGTGTGTGTTTTTTATTTTGTGTCTGTAATGTCATTTTGGAGCAAAAAAACTAACTTTAATCTTCAAAATTGAGGATTTGATTTCTAATAACAAATTTTGCCTATAGGTGGTAAGATTTTGTTTTAATTCTGAAAGGAAAAACTAAAGATATTAATAGATGTTTTTATTAAAATTTAAACTGGAATTTTATACACACGATTAGGTTTTTGTTTTTATTTCTGGTAAAAAGATCAATGATATGGTATAAGGTTCCTTATCATAAGTTATTTATTTTTATAGATATTTAAAAATTTCGAAAATACATCTGTACAATTTTTTTATAGTTGTTTTAAATTCAAATTTTATAAAATTGGATATTCAACCATAAAAAAAACGATTTTGAATGAATGAATATTTTTTTTCTATTGTAACTCTAAGAGAGTTTTTTATAGTATATATTTATTTACGAATACAAATTTGTTATTAATAATACAATTTTATTTTCAAGAAAAGTAGAACGACCTTCTTGAATATTATATGAATGAAGTTATATTTAATAATAGGTATTATAGGAGTTTTTGTAAAATATATGTAGCCTCACGATGAATGTTTGATATGATCGTGTTTGATTTTAATTTAAATTTATTAGCGATATTATGTAATTTGCGGAGCGAAATCACTACACTATTAATATGGTGTTTTAGTTTAACTCATTAATATTAAGTTTTTTTGACATTTTTTTCACTCAATAGTAAAAAACGTTTTGTATTTTTCATCTATCTGTAACTGACAAAAATATTAGAATACCTATCTACTTAAAAATCTGATCAACAAACAAACGTATTATTGTGTTTTACGTGAAATAATTCGCTTTGGTTTAAAAAAGTGTCAGACTGCGTTGTTTAACATTTCGTGTGATGTACATTGTACAGTGTGATCGTTTATATTTGGAAGGAATCCAATCACGGGACTTAATATATTATATTAAATGCTCGTCGTAGACGTTTACTATGTATAATAATAATATATAATGTCATAATTCAGTAGTCTGTCGCCTAGAGACAAGGATGATAGGATTCCGGTTTAATATCTGCGACTTATTTCCGGTTCATCTGTTCGACATATTATTATATTAACGTATTTTCTTGGACGTTTTCATACAGGTACTTTATATTATATATATATACATATACTGTAGTCTGTAGAATTAGCATGTCGAGGGCTGGTGGTTGGTAGACCTGCCCCGTAGCCTTTAAATTGGTAGGTCTTTCGCCGCAAGACGTAATAAGAACTATCCATACGAATTTAGAAAAAAAAAATTGGTTTATTTTCCATCCCATTACAGCAAACACGCCTTCAGTGAGCCGTCTGCTTGGTTGCCACCACAGCGTGTGTACTTAATATTACAGAAGCTGCGTATATTACTTACGAGAGTATAAGGCGTGGTAGATTTACGCTTATTTCACCTAGCCACTTGTGGTTTTTTGTTTGGTAAAATATGAAATTTATCGACCAAAATTTACAAGCATAATATATAATACACACTCAAGCTAAGCTCTATCCGGAAATTTATTTCGTAACCAGCGCGGACGTAACCTAGCTCCGATCGGGATCGCTCTGGTCATATTGTTATAGTCCAATAGCTATACAACCGCAACCTTTTCTCCGCGCATTATTTGTCTCGAGTTTTTCTCAGATCGCCGTCACCGGTCTCGTGTATAATAATGTGACGTGCCATATAATGTGACTTAACCGCCATCGAACACGACGAATTGTTGGCCACCTCCGCAGCGCAGAAGAATTCGCGGCGCGCGCACGTCGGACGGACGGGAATATGAAGAAGACCGCTCGCGGCTATGCCAAATCTGAATCTAATTTTAAAAGCGACGCGTAGTACGGCGCGGTGTACTGTACAACAGTAGGAGGTTGCCGACCGCCGGCAATTAGGCCAGGTACGCGCGTGCGGGCTACTGTTTTAAAATGTAAAATAAAAAAATAAAATAAAACTGTAGGACACTTATAATATATAAAGCACGTGTGTAGGTATATAAATATACTGCGGCGGGAGAACGAAAAAGCGAAAATTTTTTTTTTAAAAATCTATGTCATCCCGCGTACAGTTTCTTGACGCGTTACATGACGTACTCGCACACACGCACCACACTACCCACACGTCTCACATCATATTATATTATTGAGAAAATATGGACGCGATTTATACCTATTGTTTTTCTGCTGCCTCTTTTTAGCCGCATTCGTATAGCTGGTCACCGTTTACAAAAGTGTAATATCATGGTTATACGGTATATGTTACCACGCGAAACATGGCAGGTGTAAAAGGTTACATGATATTATGTAAATTCGGGGTTCTTTCGATTCCGCCAACAATATGAGTGTAGACCGTTTGAGCCAATTGACACAAATTGTGGTCTGTTCGAGCGGAAAGATATATTATATCGTTTGGACGAGTGCTTATTCCACCGAAAATATCGTTTGGACGAATAAGTATGAATAGGTTTATATGATATATACTAATGTAATATTCAATTGAAAAAATAAAAATAAAATTACATACAATAAACATAATTAATAATTCTCAATAGTCTTCAACTTTAAAAAAATATTGATATAGTAATGTACTATCAAAAATTAATAAAATAAAATCACTTAAGCTATACAAAGTTCGTACGTATTGCTCACGTCAGTAAAAAAATATTACTCGCTCAATCGGTATACATTTTTTTATTTATATTATAAATTGGATTCCGTCAATATAGCAGCGATTTCGTCGGTACAGAATGTTTTAAAACAATCTATCGATTGCACCACAAACTTATATTTACTTGTGGACATCCTGGTTACTCCTTGACTTTACTTATTAACTAAAGTTAAATTTACACTTGACAAAATATTTATTTTCACATATTATTCTAAATTTCTAATAAAAAAATAAAATCAATCATTTTTACTATACTTATTTGTAGACAACTAATGATGAAACGTAGATTTGAAGTTTTGAAAATATTTCAAAAATAATTTTTACGTTTAATTATGTACAAAATAGACATAGTATAACCACGATTTTCATGTATGTAATTGTTTAAAAAATAATCTATTAATAATCTACAAAATAATAGATCAGTCATCGATCGTCTAAGTATTACAATTATTTATATTAATCTGTATAATATAATAAAAAAAAAAATAATAACATTTTTATTATTATATTACCAAATGTTTTATAAATAATTTTTTTTTTTTATTATTTTCAAAATTCAGTTTTCGGTAATACTCACACTTATAAAACAATATAGCTGCTTATATAATATCAACAATAAAATGGTGTTTATTCAAATTTAATGTGATAATATTACGATTTATAATATTCGTTTGGTAAATTTATATTTTCCCGTATTTTCCTGGTCTCGTATAATTTATAATTAAAAGAATCGATATCTAGGTTATGTTCGACTACCTGTACTGGTAGAATCAATATACCTTTTTTCAACATTTGGTTTAGCGGAATCGATAGAATCCCGTAAATTTTTATAGAAAACAAACTTGCGTTTTTTTTTTAAATTAAAACTCCCAGAACTGAACGAATATATAATATCATTATATAATCCTAATTATCTAGACTTTATTATCTATAAGTATTGTGTAGGTTATATAATGCGAAATAGAAGTGACAATTAATTTTGTTTTATTCAGTAGGTATACTCGTTGATTATTAAAAATTTAATTTAAAATATTTTTCATTCAGAACAAAAAGAAAAAGAAATGTTAACCTTATACTAACTATAGTGGTGTACACTATTTTTCTGTAAGCGCTGTAAACATTTTTTACAAAATACTTAACACCTTTTAAATACACTAACAAACATTTCTTAATCGATTTTCTTACATTATATAATAAAATTCATAAATTCATAATATAAATATATTAGTTTGTATCATAGAATCCACCAGTCAATTTATCTGTCACCCAGCCACTCGTCACCCGTTTTTATTGTGGTGTTCGTGTGCGACATTCTGTCATCAACTACATTCAAGTTGTCAGTTATAAGTCTGAATAAGTTGAGAAGTAAATTTGTTTTAGTATCGAAATGGTATCAGTTTCGTGTAAGAATATTTTATTGTACGTATAGAGTATATAGTAAAATTTAATTTTTTTATTCGTGTAGGAAGAAACTTGCGCACGGATGCACTTTTTTCGTGTCGGAACTCACATAATGTCTGCATATTTTACCTGCTAAGTCTCTTTTGTGTTTAGGTGCAGTGTGGTCGGAAGACGTAAGATAAAATATGTAAATAATATGTGTTATATGTTTCTACGTACTAGCAATAATTAAATTCGATCTGTGTCTGTTTTCCTTCATCGATTCATGATGCCACCGGTTGTTCATCGTCAATATCACTCCGAACGATAGTAATATAATTGTATTGTGTTTTATTGTATGCAATGTACACACCTATATGTATAGTGTATATGTACGGCGTCTTTATCAAATCGATTCATGTGTGGCATGTTTTACGGCATGGCATTATAATATGGTATAGCTGTGGGTTAAGCCACTCAAATTTGAAACGTAGATTCCATACACCGCGTACGCGACGTAAATACATAATACGAGTTACGTACAATATAATATCATAATAGGTATTATTATTATTATGATATATATATAAAATATAGCCATTGGGTTTATCGAAATGAAATGCTATTTATTATTTTATGTATCTATGATTTTCTGCGTCCGTGTTTTCGTTTCATTTTCCGTATGGTTTATTTTTGAGGTTCAGAGAGAGAGAGAGAGAGAGAGAGAGAGAGAAAGAAAACAAACTCATAAAATAGAAATTTGTTAGTACATATTATATTATAAAGTCATATATGTATAGTTACTGACGCAGACAAATGTTCGCTCTCAGTAATACGTTGATATACGGATGCATCTAAACTCTAAATTGAATCGATGTATACACTATATATATATGCACGCGGTTACACACACGAATTTTGTTTTTCAGCGTATTTATCGCCTATGAATGCGAGGGGTATAATGTTTTAAGTAGGTATATTATATATTATGCCCATGTAATATGGTGCGGATTACGAGCCAAATTAAATTTGAGATTGGATTGCGCAATCGAATTTATTCAGTAGTAAAACGTTATTAAACGAATGGTTGATTGAAGACGGTTATTACTTAGAGGTTAAAACATATTAATACAATACAGCTGCACCAGTGTGATGTATAATTTTTCGCTGCGGGTGTAGACAATATTTTAATTGATATTGTGATAGAATAGCTTTGTATCGTACAGTACATTAGGCTTCATTCAGTATATTTCAGTGGGAGGCCGTGTATAGTGTTTCAAGCGACTTGTCGTTTTTATATAACAACCGTAACCAGCTTGACCTCAACTCTTATCCTGCTGCAGTACAGACGGATTCAGTTTGCGTCATTGTTTTATATTATATCGTGTTTATTATACACAATCGCACGTCGACAGACCTCTTAAATGCAGTTCAGCGTAAACCGTCATATTATGTCGTTAAAAAAAAAAATGTATCATAGCTAAAAATTATTCGCCATGCTGCAGAAATTTTTTACCCGCGCCTGTCGCGATTTATCGATTTTCAGTTGAAACAACACACGCCGCCCTTGCAACCTCGAAACCTCTTGCATTTTTATTCCTTCCCCTCGACGTATATTAATACGCCATATAAATAGGTATTATAGTGAAATCGCGTCAACGCAATAGTACAACAACGTGCACGGCAGCTTTATTACGTGTAATCCCTTATATATCCAATAAATAATCCACACAACTCATTTTTATTCGAACAATAATAACGTCTTTGAAAACATTTAATTTTACATAACTCGAGGTCATTATGAGTACATTTTCGAAAAACAAATTATTTTTATAACACTTATTTTTAAGTTTTTATTTTTTTGAACGTCAATATGTATTTTTTAATTTCATATTCCTAAGAAGAATATGTTTTAGGAGATCTTTATACATAAATATCGAACTTTGAACTAATGGTTAATTACCTTTAAGTATTTAAAGTTATGACGAGTGCTCTGGCAGCAATACGTTGTTAGTTCACTATTTTGCTCATAACTTTGTTTAACCTCTTTAGAAACTTGATTTTTATTCATCAAAATTCTTAGAAAAATATTATGCTTTAGAACATAAAATTTAAAACATATAGTTAGATGTTAAAACGGTTAATGTATTGAATTTGAGTTTTGTGAAATTAACAAATGATTCTGTGAAAAGAATAGTGCACCGTATAATAACTAGGAATATTGATTCCATTTTTTCCTGATTATTTTGAAAATGACTGGGAATTTTCTATTTTGACCTAATTAGATCCAATTTCTTACTATAAACCATCCCCAAAAAATGAAGATTTTGACTATTTTTTGCTCTAAAATATAATTATAAATAAAAAAATAAAATATTGTATTGTAAAGATAATACATTCGCTTCGCTTATTATGATCTAAAAAATGTATGCATACAGATATTCGAAAAAATAAAAACTTACAAAATGATAATACTAAAAAATAGTAAAAATATTTTTTTGTAGTGATACTATATTACGTACAAAAATATTTAAAAAAAAAATCAATTATTTCCGATATCATGTTAGTGTTAACATATCAAATTGTATGTTGAATTTATCACTGATAAATTATCAGTATTCAGTATATTACTATATAAACGAAATGATTATGCAACATTTTATTGCAGTATGTACAAAATTAATCAGAATATTTTTTACCAAAGATTAGTGTTTGGACTATAAAATGATCTGTTCAAGTATTCAAATCAATTATTGTTGTTGTTCCAGAATGATTGGTAATTTTTATCAGACTTGATTACTAACCAATTATAAAAGGGTTTTTTGCTACTATTAAAACCAGTTCACATAAAATATATTGCAAAGGTTACAGAACGTTTTGTTGTCACTAGTACAACCAAATAATCTGGTTATAACAGCAGTATTCTGGTTGTGTGCATAAGTTATTTTTTTCCTAGTACATTCGGAACTTACAATAATCAACTGTCAACTGTTCCCCCTCTCTCGTTTATACTATATTCATGGCAATACAATAAGCGTAATAATTTTGTATTGTATATGAAAATAACCTCTCGTTAGTCGTTTCTCCAAAAAGGTTCTATACGTATTGCCACGTTGGTCAATATATAATATTTTATAATATAATTTATCAATTTTTTTTTTTTACTCGCTTTTGTGTTCGATCATGTTCAATATTGAGTATGCTTTTGATGAGTCGGACGTCTGAAACTTACCGGAATACATATAATATTACCAACATTATTTATTATTAAATTACGTTATTTACGTATCGTTTCGTCGAATCGAATACCGCACTGGTCGACTTTTACATGCACGTGTAATGTGTATAGATCGCGAGGAATATGAAAGAGAGCATATAAATTGAATATACACGACGTTACTGTTTTAATTTAATTTTTTTTTCCAGAGAACTTCATTTTGTTCCCATATGCAATGCTCCTGCATATTATATTATTTTATTAGCCGAGAAATAACGAAAGGAACGAAAAAATAAATATATTCGGATTAAGACTTCGCCATTCCTTTGTATCTATCCACTGTTCGTTTTCTGTACATCATTTTATCGACGACATCTATACCATACTACCGTTTGATTCAAAGTATCCTAATTATCCGTTTACGGATACAACTCGTATGCAAAACAAATTTCGCTTATCCGTCGCTTAATATAGTATACCGTATCAACGAGCTGCAGTTTGCTTGACGGTTTGACGCCAATGCGTTGTTACTCCATGTCGACGATAATATTTATAACTTTATCAACACCTATTATTATACTTGTATGATATTATAGTGATTATACCGTCCCTATTAGCCGTCGTCGTTTAAAATAGTGCCTTACATAACTATTATTTATAATCAACGTATTATGCATATTATATAATGTATTATTATTTACGTTTCGTTTTATATAATATCATATTATTACGGTGTGATCGACGATAAAGGTGTTTGTTTTTTTTTTTTTGAAATGTCAGGCAATAATAAGGGAGTGTAACGCATGTTATTATATGCATATGAATAACGACGTACGATGGCACACGATATATATATGGTTTTTGATGTTTGCTTACACACGAGACCGGAAAATTTATGTCGCTCCGTATAGGCATAACACAAGTCCGCGATGTATTTAAAAAATATTCGGCAGCGTGAAGTATTAAACTAGAAACGCGGTTGGTGGTGTATTTTTGGTGGTATACCTATCGCCTGTTATTTGCTAACCCGATAAAAATCGATGAGGAGATAGTAAATAAACAAGAGTGAAAATTAATTTGTTTTCATCACAATGTTTAATTATAATATATGGTAATGGGATGCGCGTATCTATCGTAGCACAACACATGCGTACGTACAATTTACTTATATATATATGTATCGTGTATAGGTACAACCATAAAAGTTGACCAAGTTAATTATAGTATATTAGTATGGCGCGTTGTAGAAGGATCATTTACTGTTATAACACGCAATTATAATATGTCAAAAACAAAAATACAATTATATATTATATAGGTAGGTATATTATTATTTCTAATTAAAATAGAAATATTCGTTTTTTAAAAACATCCGCTTATGATTACTACGATTCATCGATATTGTAATGCAATATATATAATACACATAGGATAATGAGAATTTTCTGCATTTTTTTTTTTTAATTTTTCGAGTTCAGTGCACTTACCTGCGATGTTTTTCCATGCGAATTCCTTTGAATTATATTACATTATTACCGTTCGCTCAACACTTTAATCTAAACATCTATACTCGACAGAACGTCACGGAAAATAGGTATCTAATGTACATTCGCATTGTCAAAACATTTGCAATAAACAACAGGGAATAAATTATCGATACGCCTACGCTACACGAAAACTGTACATCGACTCCCCCGTAGACAACACACCAACCTCGATACTTGACCTCCATTGCTCTAGATATATGTAGATATCTACACTACTGTGTAGAGTAATTTTACATAATTGCTCATGATTCATTGTCCATGCGTACGCGACAGAACAGATTTGCGTGAAAATCCGATTTCAAGCACCAGAACAACACTACATCATGCCTTGTTAAAAGCAGAAATCCGTTAATAGGACAAAATTAATATTCCCCCATGTATCGCCTCGCGAGTATAATATATACATAAATATATATATTCATATACAATATTTATAATAATGAACTCTTGCTGTTACACCGTTTAAGATAGCAGGTAGACCGAGTTATTGCGATAATAAACGTAATGTTTTTGTTTTTTAAATTGGACATTTTCCAAGTATATTATGTATTATTATATTATGCGTATATAGTCTATTATTATATAGTTGTATAGTGTTGAAAAAAAAAAACTTTAAACCTATGTTTTTTTTATGTTTTTTTCTAGATCGAACCCGTTCATATTGTGTCGAGAGTGACAAAAATGTATAAGTAACATTAATTGCACATCAACGACATATAAATCATCAAGGTATTTTATGGCTAAAAATTTAATGTTTTAAAATTATAGTTTACCATAAACATTATTATAAAATGATAATTTCGTAGAAACGCTGACCCGTAATAATTTAGCGTGGCCGACCAATTATCTTCTTCTTTTTTTTTTTTTATTAAAATAAAAAATTTACAATCTGTAACATACGTATAATATACAATAATCAAATAGGATATAATGATTTGGAGAATATTTACATGACAATATAGTATGAGGAGGGAGGCTAGTGACAGAATTCTCTTGCGGAGCGACCAATTCTAAAATATATAATATATAATATTTTATGTGAATACAATATAACATACTTATGTACTTATGCTTTATGATATTCAGAATGAGTCCAAACGCCACAGACTCGAGCACCATACTCAGGGAGGAGAGAAAAATGCCCAACGGTTGTGCAAACGGATGGTCGAGCATGTCGGATTCGGCCGAAAAACAGTGTTGGAAAGGTCAAGCATTTCTCAAAATCAATGAAATCGTCGGCCTGGTCAAGTACTACTGTTTGCGAGCATACATTATATTTTGGCGTGAGTATCGAAAGTATAGCTGCAATATCATAACGAAACCGTTGTTTTGCGGTTTGCGTTCATCCGGCCAAATTATGTTGTTATAGATGAGCTGTCTATGAACCCGAGGGTGAGGAGCAGTCCGTTCAGCCCGCCACCGGCCGACGAATTGGTTTTGTCAGCTGACGATATATTCTCTACGAGACGTCGACGTTTGTTTTTCACAAGCATCCACTTGCTGGCTCTGGCCGGTCTCTACTTCTGCGTCACGGGTCAGGTTAAGCTATACACTGTACTATTCGGTGAGTTTTTAGTTTCTTTTGTATATATTTTTCAAATATTATTATACATAACTAGCAACGTTCAATAGGAAGCGTGGTTTGTCATTCGATGCAGTTTGTAAAATAGGATTTTATTTTAGTCTTTGTAAAAAGACAATGTTCTTCAAAGAGTCCACAAAAATACCATTACATGAAAAATAATAAATGAGACTGTTAAGAATACAATTCGTTTTTTTAGCGTATTATAATGCCATAAAAAAAAATTGTTTAAAATAAAACTGTGTATTAAATATTAAGTTTACACAATGCAGGCTTGATATAGTAAATTCGATAGTTATCAGAACGTATTATATGCGAAATGGAGTGTATATTGTTAAAAGTGAACTAAAAATAAAATTATATTTAGAAATCAGGATAGCAATTATTGTTCATGTTCAATCTAAACGAAACGATTAAATATAAAAACCGTTCTTAAATATAAAGTCAGTCCATCATTATTCGTATAATGCATAGTGATCTTCTATCTACAATTTTTTTAAATGATTATTCCTTTTATAATTGTTACTGAAAAGTGATCAATTATTTTTGTGGTATTCTTTGAATTGCGATAGTTTATCACAGTACATAGTTGAAGTTTATATATAATTGCTGTTATTGAGAATTGAAACTATTAGATCAAACCAAGTCTAATAGATGAATGTTAGAACATATTAATTAACAAACTCGTTTAGACAATATTTAAAAATCATAGATTTTTAATTTTTCAATATTACATTATAATTTATATTATGTTTAATTATTTAAAATCGTAAAGAGTAGACAATTCTGTCAAAATGGAAATATAACGTGTATAATATAGTATATTGATTAGGTAAGCATAAATTATGTATAATGTAATACATAATATAGTTAAATTAAATATGTAAAAATTACTTAAAAAAAATAAAAACCCGACGCTTTTACGTAAAAGAAAAAAAAGAAAGAAAAGTTTTGTTTTAAATTCTTTAATTTTGGGTGACTGGAATTATATAAGTAATATTTTATTCAATAATATTTATAAAAGTACAATCATAGAGGGAAATAGGGCATTATATAAGTATAAAAATATTAATGTTATATTAAAATAAAATCTCATTAAATAAAACAAAACTCTAAATAATCACTAAATTCGTTTAAAGTACTTATTGGTAGTCGATATCATGTGCGATTGGACCATTATGCTTATACAATAATTATGTCTGTATCGCAATTAAATTAATTTATAGCCGTAGTGGTTCGCAGTCTTTTTGGATACACGCCCCCTTTTAAGAGCACCAGGAATTATGGCGCCTCCATAAATTTTACTGTAACAAATAAGTAAATAAATTATATGATTTTAACCGTATAAATAATAATAACTCATTTTCATCCGTACGTATATATATATATTGATGCTTGAGATATTTTTTACTGTATTAACAAAATTACGACTATATATTATATAGACTGTAGAGCATTACTTTTTTAGTGCGAAATCAGAAAAAAACATTTAACCTCTAGCTTTTCGTTCATTCGTCCCGCTGTGAACATTTAGTACGGCTCCGTTGCGGGCCAGCCAATACTGCGCAGCTCTATACTCCCGATGTCACATTTATCACATCATCCCTCTTTTGTTCCAATACAATAATGGATACCAATAATAAATAATTCAATGTTGGGTGAATAATTACTTGTAAATAATGAAGTCACTTTACTCGTGACTTTTGAAGATCAAATTGTAATGAAAAAATATTTTACTTTTAAATAAAAAAAATAAACTTTGTTACTACACAAAAACTCTAGATTTGTTACGCATTCTATTTTAGGAATGTTGGTTATATTTATTCGTATTATTTCCATCATATTCTAGTTTTCCTATTTTTTTTTTTACTCTGAAAATTATTTCCAAAAAATGAATATACTATTTAGACAGATACATAATAGTACTGTATTTGTTGCTGCTTATTTTGTATCAAATGTTATCAATTTCTATGAAAAAAATGATTTAAAAACATAAAAATGCACTAAAAATTCAAAATAAAAGTTATATTTTTAATTTCTTGATTTATGAAATTAACTTCGTGCCTGGAAAGTAATGTTATCGGACATTTAGAAAAAAGTGCAATTTGCATTTAAATCCGTTTCCTACTTATTAAAGATAATCAATTATAAATTTATAAATTATTAAACATTATCGCTACTTGGAAAAAAATTGAAAAAATTCTGTTATTCACAAAAAATTATGATGTATTTTCATTCATAGTTTTTAAAACCGTGTTCTAGAACTCATATTATTCGTATATAACCATTTAAGTTGGCTCATTATTTACTTTATCCTGAAAATAATTATTCTCATCATGACTCTTAAACACAACGGTCGATAATTATATAATTAGAGATATCATTATAGATTAAATATTTGTTTAAATTCACCGATAATAAACGTTATTAAGAGTTCACTACGTATTATCGCGGCCATTACGAGGACGTTAAGAATAACAGCCGATAAAAATGATGATATTTTATTCAGTACGGAGGAGTTTGGCCGATATCTTAAATATTAGGTATTGATTAAATTTACCATAATCCATTTATACCGTATTCATGGTTTAAATAAATTAAAATGTATTAACAAGTTTTCGTACTATAGATTTTTCGATTACCAGCATCGACTGTAGGAACTAATCGCTTGTAGGTATTGTATAGGTATTGGCAATATTGTCATATAATCAATTGAACACTCTGTACGTTTTGAATTAAAAAAAAAAACAAAAAAAGTATTTCGAAAAACGTTATTCATTCGATTCGATTGACGTTGTTTTTGAACGGTTTTCTGTATGCATTGCAGCGCTCGCGGTCGGCACCATGTCGTCGATCGGCGTGACGGCGGGCGCGCACAGGCTGTGGTCGCACCACGCGTACAAGGCCAAGCTGCCGCTGCGCATCATCCTGGCCCTGTTCCAGACGGTGGGCGTCCAGTACAGCATCTACAACTGGGTGCGCGACCACCGGCTGCACCACAAGTACACGGACACGGACGCGGACCCGCACAACTCGAATCGCGGGTTCTTCTACTCGCACGTCGGCTGGGCGCTCATGATGCCGCACCCGGCGTTCGAGTCAAAGGTGTCGTCGGTGGACATGTCCGACATGGAGTCGGACTGGGTGGTGATGTGGCAGTACAGGCTGTACGCGCCGCTGGCCGCCGTCCTGTCGTACGTCCTGCCCACCGTCGTGCCGTGGTGGCTGTGGGGCGAGGACCTGCTGGTCGCGCACCTGGTGGCCGCCCAGCTCCGGCAAGTGCTCACGCTCCACTCCACGTTCCTCATCAACAGCGCCGCGCACATGTGGGGACTCAAGCCGTACGACAAGTGAGTAAAGCTATCCAGGCGCGGACGGTATAATACCGCGTCCGCCGCCGCTGTTATGGTGCTGATTGTGATATACGTATGGCAGTAAGGAAATCACCCCAACCCCACCCCAATCAACATTGAGCAACGAGAGACGCTCGTCATTTTAGAAAAAGAAAAAAAACACTAACGTTTTTGAAAGCGTTTCTTTCGCACGTCTTTTATAAAAAAAAAGTTATAAGATTTCGTAGTCCAAAGTGGAATATCGTTTGGAGTATTTCGGTTTATAAAAATTGAATTTCCTAAAGTACCTCTATTGTTTATTAGTTGTAAGTGTATTACAAATTTTTATGAACAGAGTATAAAGTGGACCGACATTTTTGCGGGAACCCTTGTACCACTCCACAGATTTGTATATGTTGAAGTACACCAAAAAATATTTAGTATTGGAATAAGAGATTAAAAATAAATAAATTTCCGATCCCAATATTGGTACTACAGTGTTCGGTGCATTTTCTTATTCCCCAAGTCGATTCGATTAGTCGTTAATGTATCTATGTTTGGGTAACTTACCTATCTGTGATTATAATAATAATAATATAATATAGTTATGAGTTCAAAATATCGACGCCTTTACAGCGATACTATTTTTGCAGATTTATATCGATTGGATGAAATATTTCATTCGAGTTATTCGCTAGTGCATCATGTACAACGGTGCACGGTTAAGAAAAAAACTCGTTTGGCATTTTAATAGAACACTTTCGTCGATACACTACATCAACCACTGTCTATAATATACTCGCGTATAATATAAAGTGTATTTTTTTCTATTTTTCGTGCCAATTTTACCGCTGCTGCGTAAAAGTAATGATTTTCAGTTGTGGTAAGACAGTGGTCGTATAATAATACAAAATCGACGATCGTGGTGAATTAACGACGATGCTCATCATTAAGTCGTACACCTAAACACTTTTATTTACAAGATATATTTATTTGAAAAATGTTCTTATAAGAACTGTTGACTAACCTTCGTAGTCAAGTAATTTGGAAGTATTTCCTTTTTTTTTATAACACATTTCTATAAATGTCCGATGTGACCTCCGCTAAACACCCTAACGAAAAATATTTAGTTACGTTATAAAACACATATAAATGTCTTCAGTTAAGGTGTTGATATATTACACTAAAAACTGATTAGAACGAAAGAGTTCTTACCCATCTTAGGTATAGCACACTAATAGTTATCTACTTGAACCAGAAAGAAACCTCTCCTTACAATGGTATTTAATAATTTGGTATGGATATAACTTATTAGCTTTTAAAATGTCATTCTTTCAAAATAATGTAGGAACTTAATATAATTTATATGATATACTCGTGCGTTTCGAACGTCTAACGAAAAACCCTACCACTTATCTTGTTTATATATTCAATGGTAGCACTTATAATATATATACATATAATCCCCACAAAAATGCCAAAATCCAGGAGGATAAACTATAGCTAGCTCTATTGAAGGCGGTGAACCGTCACCTTTTTTTTATTCATTCCTACAAAAATGTGATCACTCCGTCCCGAAAATTGGATTTATTGGGTAGTACTATAGAATTTATACTATGGGAGAGATGACTACGGGGTTCATGACTTGCCTCCGCTCATCACTCACACTCTATACAACCATAGTCCTCACGATTATCGTTTTGTGGTAGGTAAACGAAAAACAGCTTACACTGCACTTCTATTATAGTACACGTTTTATAATGGGCATAACACGTTTGTGCTGAAAATGTACCTTTTTACTTTTACAAGTTTACAACACTCAACAATAACCGTTCTACCAAATTAGATACCTACTGACCGATTTTGGTTTTCTCCCAAAACAATTTTTGTACTATTAAAAGTTGTCGAATAGCATGTTTATTTAAAATAAGAACTATATAAAATATTGAAAAATCGTATTATTATAAATTTTAATAAAATCATCAATATTGTGATATTTTAGTTATTAATTTAATATTTAAAACAAAAAAATGAAAACATTTTTACGAATAATACAGATTTTTTATCATTTCTTAATATCATGTGTACGATATAAAATTAAATGTATTAAATAATATAATAATATATCTACATTATGCTGCTTACTGTTTTTCAATGTTTTATAGTATTTTAAATAAACTCATTGTATAACAGCTATTGCTACAAACGGATACCGCCCTTTTAAACGGTTTGAAATCCACGTTTCGTGGGTTGGGGACAACCGATTTATTAGGGTGGGTTTGCAATGTTAGTGTATAAACCATTAATACACTAGTTGGTGTAGGTGTTAATATCTTATACACTATTCTACGGTAAACGATTAAAGCGTTTTCCAAATGATTATACCAGCTGTCTGACCCGGTCGTCGAGATTAATAATCCTATCGATTGTCGATTGCCATTTTGCGTTTATATACATTATACATCTTTCGATAGTATAATATCTCTACAGTTGAATGACCAAAAATCACGAATTAACCGGTTTCAGTTCCCGGTTCTCGAGAATTGACAGAACTATTTTGGTATTATAGACTTTCAACCATTGACGATCACGAATTTACAAGTTCTAGATCACACTTTAAAGTTTTAAGTAAACACGATTATAAAACGCTATGAGTGATGTGACTTTTTATAGGTAAAGCAGATGGTCACACTTGAAAATCCTTATCGGTATAATATAAAACAGGAACATCCGCGACAGTTGTACTTGGCCGTTTAGCGTTGAATATCAATTCACACCGTGCGGTCTCTGCTCGTATTTTGCGTCATCATTGACCTATATACCTAAATTGAATTAAACGTATATATCTGAGTTTGACAATAATTAGACATGTTCGTTAGTTCATTAATAATATATATATATATGTTACCGGAATTGTTGACATTTAGGAAATTATTTCATTGCCTAGTATATGTTATCATTTCCTAACGATATCAGGTAAAGATGCTGTATTTTTTTTTAATATTTTAATTTGATCTGTCTAATTTCGTTTATCACCAATAATTAATAAAATTGCTTTATTAAATTCATTTCGCATTTTATTTAAATCCATGTTTAACAAATACGTACTACACTAAGAAGTAGGTACACACTACTAAACGGAACGTGTTTAATGCACTGCAGGCTTGGGACACTTTTAATAAAACACATAAATATTACGACGAACATATGCGATATGCCAATAGCGATAGCCGTGACATTTTCCAATCAACCATTTTATCGATATCATTCATTTTCCCGCCTGATATTTTTAGAACACAGACAATAGTGTCAATCGATACCAAACTTAGCGGGTGACGGTTATGGTTTTTAGCATGTCGCCGTAGCGAGCTAGTTATCGTTCTAATAGTTAAGCCGGTCCCACATGACCTGGAATATCATAATTCATAATCGCCAATACTTTCGTGTAAAAAGCGATTTGTGATAATATTGCCTAATAAACTACGGAAATTATGACAATTCATAGCCAATGATATCATTTCCGGTACCACACACACACACACACACACACACACATATATATATATGTATTTGATAATTTCGTTAGGTGCGTTAATAATAATAATATCGTCGTGTTTTTCGTTTCCTTGTCCGCCAGGAACATCAATCCCACCGAGAACATGTTCGTATCGGTGGCCACGTGCGGGGACGGTTGGCACAACTATCACCACACGTTCCCTTGGGACTACAAGAACGCCGAGCTGCTCGACTACAAGCTGAACCTGTCCACGTTGTTCATCGACGCGTTCTCGCTGATCGGATGGGCGTACGACCTGAAGACCGTGCCCACCGAACTGGTGTCCAAGCGGGCCCTGCGCACCGGCGACGGTACGCGCAAACTGCCGACCATCGCCGCGGACGGCACGCGGACGTCAGCGGAGGCGACAGCGACGTGTACGAACGTGTACGGCTGGTCCGACAACGATCTGCCCGAAGAGGACCGCCAAATGGCTCAAATATACAAAAAAAGCGATTAGTGCGATGCGTCGTGGAGTTCCGCTTTCGAGAGAGCGGTGAGATGGGGGTGGGAGGGGGTTTGAGTTTTACCAATATTTTCATTATTCTCAGGTTTTTTTTTCTTTTCCATTCGTTTTATCCAATACCTTTATTATATGTTATCGGGGGATGAGTGTTTTTTTTCTCTTTCTTTTAATCATTTTCTCTAGAGATAAATACGATTAGGTATTATATAATAATATAACGGTTGTAATATTTACGACGATAAGCGCATCGGCGACAGTCCCTGGAACCGTGTAACGGACGCGAGCAATAATCGAGAATCGTTTTCATCGTTATCGTCTTAGTCTCGTCGCGCATAATAATATTTATTGTATGTTCGGCGGCCGAGGTTGTTCGGAAACAATAAGTGTCCAGGACGGTCACGTGCGCTTACCTATCAAAAAGACTGCAGGACCTATATAGGATGACTCGTCGAAAATTCGAGTGATTAAACGTTTGATGTAATAATATATTATATATTTTTATGGTGACTTCGAATATAATATTATCCACACACAACACACATTTATGTATATTTATATCGTGTAGTAATAATATAACAATATCAATACGTATAATACATCTATATTATTATAGTGTTAGAAGTTAGAATTTCTAATATATATATTTATATATATGTATTAGACGACAGCGTGGTTTATATACTGAAAAAAACGGAGTGTGATTGATTGACCGATCGATTTGCTATTTTAACGGGCACTTCTTTTTTTTCACGCACACACATACACACGTAAGTACATGTATTGTACACATCGTTAATCTCTCTGGACTTGATCTTTGAATTTAGAAAAACGGCAATGTTTTTCTCTCGTACAATTTTTTTT
The DNA here is from genome assembly GCA_036289425.1 of Rhopalosiphum nymphaeae. Classification (NCBI taxonomy): domain Eukaryota; kingdom Metazoa; phylum Arthropoda; class Insecta; order Hemiptera; family Aphididae; genus Rhopalosiphum; species Rhopalosiphum nymphaeae. Next base: position 3,818,187 of record JAZAQC010000021.1, on the reverse strand, counting down.
TTTCAGTGGCTATGTAGACGCATCACGTGTATTATAGTATTAGACATGTATATATAAATATATATATCACAGTGATCGTATTATCTTAAATATCATAATATTATAAATGGATCGCACCGTAACGCGATCGTCTGACGCTAATAACTGTGCACGACAGGCCCGTGTGTTGTGTATTAAGCATATTATTATTACAATGATACGCGGTCGTGTCGCATAATATCATAATATGTCTCGCAGCAGTCGACTCCGCAATAATATTACTACTATGATTTTTTTTGCGTAGACGACACCATTCGGTTACCTGCGACGACGGGCTTGACTTCTGCAGAAGTGCAGATCCACATTGTATAAATAGTATAGGTATCCAATCGGAAACGTCCTGCGCGGCGCCGGCCGTCGTAATGTCATCCATCGATTAATCCATCGTACGCCGTTATTTCACTATAGGCACCCGCTACACTACACCGTATTATTAATATTATATGCGCATTACGTATTTTGTATTATGTGCTATCGTTTTTGGACTTAAAAAAAAAAAAAAAACTCGAGATGAATTCAAGTCACTTCGTACGAACGATTCCCGAGCGGCCTACTAAAATGGACATTTCTCTCGTTAACATAAATTATTATAATAAAAATATTTATGCGTTGGCCGCCGCGCTGGGGACGTAACAAAAAAAAAAAATAAAGACATAACAACGCCCGCGACACACATTCGACGTAGTAAAATACTCCACCATTTAGCCAATTCTAGTGTTTAAGAAATTTAATGTTAGTTTGAAATTTATTTCTCTACGTTTGTCTTCTGTCAACCGTCGAGAAATTCTTTCGCTCGATAATTTATAGAATTTAATAGAAATAAACAAAAAACATGTAGGTTTCGGTTAATATTAATATTATTATTATTATTATTATGTCTGTCAAAAACTTTTACTGGCTGTGCTCAATAGTAAATCTATTTATCGAATAAACATTATTTGTAATTTATGATTAGTAATTTTATTTTATTTTTTATTTAAAATAATAGGTGACATACTTTGTTTGTTATCTTGAGTAGTGAAATACTATTTATTTTTGTTATTGGGTAAAAATAATGCGTAACTATATTTATCCTGAAAATAATATTATAATATATAATTATACATTTTTCTGGCGTCCTTAATAAAGTGCAACACCGTCAATTTAAATATAACTCGTTGCGCCTCCTAATTAATTTTTAATCTCGTTTTTTTTGACATTTAATTGATAGTATATATAAAATAGAAGTACCTATACATTTTGAAATTTTCAAAATTTATTTATTCATTTTTTCACAGTTCAATAAAATTATTTCTTCTATCGGTAAGCCACTATCGCAACACGCCTTTCACACAGTTTATACATATAAACATATGTCACATAAAAATAGATTAATACCTATACCTATTAATCGAAATATCGCGATAAAATGATTTCTTATCAATTGATTGCATTAAAATGATTTTATCATTAACACTAACTATTAATAATTTACATTTTTAAATTTCTAAAAAAATATTTATTTTCAATCTATATTAAAAAAGTTAATAATAATAAAAACTATTTATAAGATGTCTTGAATTGTTAGATCACATAAAACAATTATTAAATTGTATTTTTTTATGAACTATCAAAATAATTAATTATAATTGGAATTTGTACCTTATAACTTAATATTATATTATTACATGTAACGAAACCTATAAATTATAATTATAGATATTTGGAATAATTAAAAGTATTCAATACACATGTTTAACTAGTACCTATTTTATGTTTATTTACAAATATAATATACTTACTATTAAACAAATTGAGCTGTACAATAATTTGTTTTCAACTTAATATTACGACTAGTTTAAGTTAATGTTAAATGTAATTGTTTATTTTTATTCACTCGATCAATATTATACTATATAGAAAATATCACTGTTGGTCTAATCTAAACCGTTTACATGGGTAGTATTAAATATACAACGCTTTGCACTCAAATTACTCATATTTTTCGAGTTCAACTTGAAATATATGGTCGTCATAACCGTCATTGTTCGGGTTTTGTAAGGATAGACAATATTCGGCAAGAAGGAAAATCATAACTTTCAAGTATACAAAACTATGGTAATAACATTAATTAGTCTATGAAAAATATCTCGAGTTTATATATATATATATATATATATTACTTGACATGGCAATTTTTTTATCTGTCAGTAATTCGGATGCATTGCGTTGGTTATATTGTTTAGTCTTAATTATCATGTTATTTCTAGATGTAAATTATCGAATATCTAGGGTAAAAGTTATTACTGATTAAAATTAAAATGTATTCTAGATAACGTTTAAGTTGATAAAATAATAATATATATATATATATGTCATATATACTCTTAAGACATATTATTGTACGATTTAATATTTATATAGTTTGGGCAACAGGACCAAGTGGATTGTAGATAAATGTTTATCAAAAATCAAGAAATATAATATATTATAGATTACATATTTTATTTTCTGACGTTTACTTATTTACCGCGCCGCACTAACACTGTACAATAAGTAAGTAATCTGCAGATTTGTCGTGATCTATCTTCCAAACGATTTGATTGAACACATTTTCAGTTTACTCGTTAAGTCGTAACTACAAAGTCGACCGATCACACAAGTGTGATATATAACATAGATATATACTTTTTTACGGTCGACGTGGGATGAATTCGATAATACATCATTGTTGCTGTTTTAAACGGTGTTTTATCTCTGACGAGTAATTCACTTTTTTGTCGAGAGTGTAATATTTCATTATCAGCGACGTTATAATAAACGGCTGTGTTTGCGGTATTATCGCCAGTTGCTATAGCGCGGCTCAGTTATACGAGCTAAATATATTAGGTTTGTGTTTACACTTTTTCAGGTATTTATAAGATCGAGAGACGATTGTAAAACATGCAACCATTATAGTCCAGCGTCAGCGAACCAAATAAACGAAAACCTGTGTTATATATTATGTGCACGCGTCGTTCGTTTTTAAATCGTTTAGAACAACAGTTACGTTTATGGGCAATCACGAGTTTGGTAATGAGAGCAGTTTACGGCTATTAACTTCTAATTAATTATAATAACGATTATGTAAGTGTAGGGCAAAACGATTAGGGTGTATTGTGCGCATTTTAAATCTGAACAGCGTAGATTTTATGAACAATTATAATTTGTGTGAAACATTTAATTTTATTTTTAACCACTGTTTCACAGAAATTTTAATATTTGCCATAATATTCAACACGGCAAGAATTACTAAATTAAAAAATGTTTATTATAACATTATTTTGACGTGTATGACGGCGTATAGTATAGGCAATTTCAATGCAATACTGCTACGAATACGACGCGTATTCGTTTTCTGTCTCAAGGTTGTTTTTCTATAACATGTACATAGGTATGATTTATTGTTATTGACATTAATAATATTATCATATTTTAAAACTTACACAACCCTAAAATCACAACAACAAAAAAACGCCGGTTGTATCCTATTAGTTTTATTTTTTTTTTACTTATTAATAGTCAATCTATTGAAAAATCAATAATTAGAATAAGCGGTGTAAGACGGGTTAATAGAGACATTTTTAAAATATAATATGAATGTATATATTATTTCCATTGAGCTTGATGAAAATAATTAAAACATGTGATTGAAATTGAAATTTAAAGCGCATAAAAATAAATTTAAAATCTAAAAAAAATGTTTTTTCTACGATATTTTTTATGACAATATTTAATGGAATATTCGAATATATACCTTTCAATGGTATTTTTGGATTATTGTTTTGACTACAATTGCTGGGAGTAGGAAACATAAAACTAATAATGTCCCATCGTTATCGTCAACTTGAAACGTACATAATATTATTATTATTATTAAATCGGTTGTCGCTTACAATTATAATCTCAGTCGCTGCAGTCAGTTTATTGTCAAATGTGTGCGTGTTTCGTACTATAATATCTACCAATAATTTATATTTTAATAATTGTATAATATTTACAATAGTATATCTATGTAAAACTATAAATATTATTTATTATTAATATTTGTACATGAATATCCACTGTCGAGTCTTAAGTGCACAACAGACATTCGGTGAAAACGTAGTGTCGTAATTTAAAATTAACTGGATGATTTGATAATAATTTGTTCTCAAATGAAAAAATGACGGTGCGTTTTCACTCCAAATTTATAGTCATAATTTCTTTTTTTAAAAGATGCTGATGTAGTTGGAATAATATTTTATATAATATATGTAACTCAGTAATTTATATAGAACACGGAAGACGTTTAGATATAAACAACATATTACAAAAGCGAAAAAAGTATTTATTGGCATTATGATTTTTTACTTTTTTTTAAACAATTTAAGAATGATGTAACGTTCGTCGTCGTATTATTTATAGTACTATTATTATATGTGGACGTATTATGAAAACAATTAAAACAATATTGTAATATTTCAATGGAGTAAACAAATTTTAAAATCATTAATCATCGTCATATGAATACAAAAATTACGTCATCCCGATAACATATAATTGAAACTCGAAACTCACTGGTTTTACAAAAATGTGTGGTGAGAAACTACTGCAGGTTGCATACAATGGCTTCTGGTTTAGAAAGAGAGACATTTTTTACTGGATTTTTTGTAGATACTGCTCAGTTATTTACAGGGTATGATATTACGATGGCTTTTTTCTCAAATTAAAAAGTTGGCACCGATCCGCTGTATAGCAATTAACGGGTAAATCACTGTGACGGGTGTATTACATTTGAATTCAATGATACATCATTGTACATGAAAAATTATTCTGAGCGAACTTGGTCTATCAGCCTATATTACTAATTATATTAATGTCATGTTTTTTATATTACTATTAGATAAAGTAAATTATTTTACTATTAGTTATACAATAGGTCGAATTCAATATTTTCCCAAAACATTGTTATTGAAAATTTAATTGTATGTATAAAATATATTAATAGACATGATAGTTAGTTCTAGTACCCACAAAATATATTTTTGATTTATAACAAAATAATCAATGATTCTCCTTATTAATATTTTAAATATAGAATTTTGTTCATTATCTAAAAATATCTATAAAAAAATTACATTAATGTATTTTTTAGATATATTGATTTCAGTGTGAACTACAAATGAGGATCTTGATATCAAATTGTCAAGTTTTAGTTATGAAAATTGCACATTTTAAATGTATACATAACTCAAAAAGAGTCGAAATATTTTGAAAATTGTATAATGCATAAAAAATATTCATATAAATATTTTATGAAATATTTTAGTATCTACAGTTTTGAGTTATACCAAAAAAACAGTATTAGTTTGATTTAGTACTGGTTTTTCGTTACAATTTCTGTTTTTCCTCAAATTTTTTTTTTTTTTGAAAAGTCTTGAGAATTTTTTATTTTTCTCCTTTTTAAAGTACAAACTAGATCTAATTCACTATTATTAGCCATTTTCTAACTCAAAATCGAATCATTTTTTTGACTGCTTATCGTGTATAATATGTTTACCAAAAAAAAAAAAAGTATACATCATTGTAAAATAAATATTATATTAATAACTCTAAAATCATTCTTAGCAATAGAAAATTTATTGATAGGCAAATGACAATGAAACTCATTCGCACTAATATACAGTAGTGTTGATGGGGTCCCTCTATAGGTAGTTATATAATAGCTGACATTTACAACATTTATACAACAGATATTCTTGAACTATGACACACTATTAGCCAATAGCCACATTGTCTGATGTTGGACAACAAAATCATATTATCTACCTCTGAGTATGAAACGTAAATTTAGTGCTATAAATTATGCATCAACATTTTCTTGTAATATTAATGTTATTAACAAGTTGTGCTTGAATAATTAAAAATAAAAAAATAGAAAAAATGAATGATTAAAGCATGGTATTATGGTAACATGATATTTCATAATACGACCAATTATTGTTTTTTATAATAGTGGTGATAACAACAATAGCACATGATATTAATGCATTTTAAAAATTTGCATTGATTAATTTAATTACGATGGTATGTAACATGTAATGTTGTATGTCCGTTGAAGAGATATACAGTAATAATTTGTCATTGTATATTTTTTATTTTAAGTGCTTTTTCTTATATAATTATTAGGTGAGGGTGTAGTGGAGCTGAACCACAAGAAAGATGTGACACGACATTTCATAATTGTTAGATCTATTTACCAACTTTATTTAAGTGGATTAACTGAACATCGATAGTATTAACCCCAAAATGTTAAGTTCTATTAATAATTACCCGAACGATACTTATCCACAACTAAACAGTATATATCATAGGTACAACCCTGCACCCACGCACCCTTTAAAAATAAAGTGACTGCCGTCACTATAAGCGTATTTAACACAACAGTACGATAAAGTTATAAATATAATATTTTATTGATATAATGTCATACACATCACTGCGACTTGTAAGTCAAACAGCTAAAATAAAATAGCTCTTTTATTCTACTCAGAATAAAAAAACGACGTAATTTAGCATTGAACGAGACGTTCACATTATAGCATTAATTATGTATACTATAAACTATGTAATATGCTATTTTCAGTTATGCAAGATACTTAACATTAATTTTATTATAATTTATAAGCTCATGGGTATATCCACGCGAACGTTTTCTCGAATATTGTAGAATATATTCATTACGCGCTCTAGCGGTTTATCACGATGAACGTTTAATACATTATTTGTCCAAGCGTTGCGCTTAGCCATGAAATGACGGTAATAATTGATTAAATATTTTATCATTTTATAATAAATTTATAATATTATTCTTCTTGATGCCGTCTAATACAAATTACAATAATAAAACATTTAATTTGTTTCAATATGGAAGCAAATCCAAAATTTAATCATAAAATATATTACATGTTTTTAAATACATTTATATGACGGTGTATTATTATTACTGTAAGTGATCTACCCATATTTTGATAACCATTTGTTCTATGCTCAGTAATTAATAGTTTTTTAGATGATTCCAAACTGACTCAGATCTGTATATTATGCTTTCTGTTTATCTCTACGAAATAGGGCTCTATAGTTCTACTGCTTTCACAGTGACATATCAAAGAGGTGTTTTGCATTATTTTTCAAACAATAAAAATGATCACTTTGATATCGCATTGTACTATCGGCATAGGCCAAAACACACAGTCTTTTTACTGTATTCCAAAATATTCTACTGTTATTTGGATCTCCATTTTCATAATCTTAATTGTTTTTTTCCATCTTCATATCTATTATTGTCGTCTGTGGAATTGTCTCCTGTTTTTCGGTCTGTGTGCACTAAATGTCTAAATACACAATACTTAACTCGGACTCTTTCAATACACAAGTTCAGTCATTTCTTTTAAACCAAAATCACTATGATATCGCCATTTGAATCCGTCAAAGTGATAAAGTATTATTATATTACATGATATGTGTGTCAACTGATACCCTTCGATATTCATTTTGGGACCATATTTTTTTTATGGAGTATATAAGAATTGTTCGTATCACATACTATCTATCCAATACCTATGATTTTTTTAAATCGGAATCTTGTAATATTATAATATACAGACGTCGGAAAGTAATTGTACGTATTGTATATATCGATAGTTTTTTCATAAGTACATAAATTTTAGTTTTTAGCTGAAAATTTATATATATTAATAGCATTCAATTGAGAAGATATCTTTTGTCGGATATTTTTTTATAGTTGGTAAAATTAGTATGTTTACTCCTTTTACAGTATCGTGACTCGTGATGAAATTCCATAAAATCTGTTATTGTCAATGTGGACTGTCAAATGTTCGTGTTAAAATACGGGTAGGTACATTCCATATCTGCGGTCGTTACTCGTGTAGGCACAATTTTATTATTGTGCGTGACGTGAATTCATAGTTCATACCGTAGTCTACAGAGTGTCATTTGACTATTCAAATTATTTATTTATTCACAATAATTGCAGTATAGCGCACCATAATAGTTATTGTCACTGTACTTTTTATTATGTAAAATAATAATAATAATAATAATTTACCTATTTTCTAGTTACAAGCACGCACGTCTCGCGAGATATTTCGCCGATAAAAAGTGTATGATATAGATGGTGAGCTTATAATATAATGTAATTAAGGAGTTGTTATACGATGGTTAAATCGTACAATTAGTGTGGTTTACTGTCCGGAAATAGATCTTTGTTCGTAAATCGCGTAAGACGTATATAATATAATATTATAAAGATGATGTAATGTAATGTAATTAATAATTATTTTTGGTACCTACAATCTGGTTTAAAATAATATACCTATCATATTAATATTATATATATAATAATATCTATTCAAACAACTAATAAAAAAAACGAACGATTTTTTTTTCTAATATTTTTGTTACCTATGTAGTTACCATCAGCTAATAATTCCTCGAATACCGTCTATTACACCTTCAACAGCTACTTTAACAGAAATCACAAGAGATAGGTACACCAAATAATATACTGTAATTGTTGTATAAAAAAAGTTTGTATTAAATATATTTATTTGTCTTGTATTTATATTCTGTAGACACAACTATAATAAGAAAAATAAGAATTATTAACAAAACTCTGTTTTTATTTATTTTACTCTATATTTATTTATTTATAACTTTTTTTAAGAACCATACATTTCGGTGTTTTACATTTGTCAGGTGTCTTATGACGGCTTCTTTTTTATTGTTTTCTAATTCAAAAAGTGTTAATTATAGAAACCTGGAGTATTCCATCATTACTGATATTATAATTTTCTACACATAATAATAATATTTTTGAAATATCTTAGCTATTTTCAAGCTATTTATAAGAATTTGAAATTGGTATTTATTTATTTTTTATATATAAATATTGACAAAAATATTTATGACAGGTCAATGAGTTTAACAATTTAAAACAAAAAGGTTCCATACAACTTATAACTTATGAGTGTTTCATTTAACAATATTTAAAAATATAGAAAAAAAATCATTAGTGCAATTAATTATTATATAAATTTCAGGTTAACATAAAATTTTAATGGCATTGGATATTAAAACAAAAAATAAAGTCATAGTATCATTGTTTTAATTTAAAAAATGATTTGTACTTCGTATAATAATAACAATAATAATATATTTTATATTCTTCGGTTCTAAATAATGTGAATCAATAGCGATTTTGTATCAGTATGTTTCAATAGTTTACCTTTAAATTAGTTAAAAACACGTTCTTTATAGCTATTTAAATTACTGAATAGAAGTAAAAATATTTCGCAATGATATGACGTGATAACTATATTTTACATTGTGTAGCATTATTGTTTTTCTCTCCGTCGTGTGTGCATCGAATTTGTGTTTTACTACATAGCCTCATGGTAAGAATTGAAATACTAGTAATATTAAAATAAAGGTAGTATAATTGTACGTATGCTTTTTTTATAAGTACCAATATTAAAATTAATTAGTATTATTAAAATAAATATGTTTTTGAAAATAAATAAAATGATTCTTATAGCATTTTATTATTTCTTTTTTTTTTAAATATGTAAAAAAATATGTTTTTATATATATATATATCTACAAACTTTAAGGATAGCTTCAGTTAAAAAATTGGATCTAGTTGATTCCTATGAAGGTGAAATGAGTTAAAAAGCTTTAAAATGTATACAAGTTTTCTAATATTATGTTTTTTTAATCAGGAATTCATTACCGCAATTTGTTTATAAACATCTAAAGTTAAAATATTGATGACATTATTGTTATATTCAATACATTTTAATCATATAATTTCGTAATAATTATTCTCATACTATTTGCTTATGATATTTTCTAATTTTTTTTTTTGTAATTATCTATAAACTTTGATAACAGTTGTTTTGTATAGTCAAAATAACTTAGAAATGATACAAGATTCCAAATAAGTTATAATTAATAATAGAAAATATAATAATATTAATCTATTTGTAAAAGCTTTTGTTTTTGTCAATAAGATTTCCGTAAAATAAAATTTTTTTATAGTTTCTTGCTAGAATTAATAAAATCATTATATTTGTATTGATTGTACTAAAATAATATTATATACTTGTCAGAAATGTTATTTAAAAAAAAAAAATAGATAAAATAATTATTATTTACTATTATATTACAGTTCATAGTTTTTTTTTTTTTATAGATATTTAAAGTTATAATTTTGAAGAAATTAAATTTTACATGAATAAAAAAATATTAATTATAACAGTTACAATTTATAAAAACGTAATTACTTATGTACTATTACGTGTTATTATCTTTTTTTATACCATAGAAATTAAAAAAAAAATTTTTTTAGTGTGTGTGTCAAAAACGAATAAATAAATTGTAAGATGTAATATAAGGCTGACTAGACATTATTATATTATAGGTCAGAGTGGTAAATGTGCTGAGGCAACATAAATGTAAATGAGACAGCCAAAATGGGGCGATTCGTCAGTGTCCCTAATTCGAAATAACCTAACGGGTTTACGTCGATCCGTGAAACATTTTAATTTAATTGCTTTTAGTTGTAAAAAAAAGATTTCGTCCCTTTGATTGTCTTTGAAAATTGTTTTTTTATCAGTTAAAATTTTATTTAGTTGTTTTTTCAAAACAGATTGTGATATGGACGACTAATATTAATAGATATAATATACAATTGCTTTTAATTATATAAAAATATCGATTGTATAACATATTATTTATATAAAAGTTTAATAATTTAGGAATAGTTTCTTGTAAAAACAAAATAAGCATATTATACAAAATATAAATAAATATTAGTTATAGTATAGTAGTAATAATATTACTTATTAATTATTTGTAATAATGGTAATAATAATACTTATAGTTGAGTGTTGACGTAATAGCTTTTCAGTGTGGATTATGAACTATATTTGTGTGTTTTACTCACGTTATATGAGTAATAAGATGCTTTAATGTCGAATAGTTATCAATTTATACATCTTTTACTTATTATGACACTAAAAAGTCAGTATGCAAATGACTGAAATGGTGAAGTAATACGTAAGTATTAGTTATGATTGTTTCAATTCTTTGGGTTGTTTTTAAAACTAAAATAGTAAACTTACCGGTATGTTTTTTTAATTCACTATATACAACTATTATCATATTAGATACTTATAAAGTTTGGTCTTGTTTTAATAACTAATTTTTAAAGAAAAAAAACAATTAGTACACTAAAATCTGTCAACCAATTACCGGAACCTATTTATTCTGTAGTTTTAAGAACCAAATAAACCAAACTGAATATTTTTTATTTTTTAATACTAAATTAGAATCAAAATTGAAAAATCATATAGTTCCAAGCTCTGATTTTCATTAGTATATGACTGTATTGTTCATCACAAAATATTAACATATTTGACGTACACTTTGACAAGTCTATAAAAAATCACTATCGTTATGGGCTCTTTTAAAATGTATTCGGAATACTAAATTCAAGTAAATTTAATACTTGGTGTATTTTGTATGTAAAATATATATTTAAGTATTTTCTTTCAAATGTATTTGTATATAAACACAAACAATTTTTAAAAAATAAAATAATTTATTCATTATTAGGAATAAACTTTTATTTTAATTATTTTACAAATACTTGTTTTTTAATTTAATAAATTTTATAATGAACAATTAATTATTTAATCTTAAATTGGTTATAAATCTGTATTCATTAATGTACTAATATTTAAATTAAATTTAAAATTATTTAAATTAAATTTAAAATTATTTTAATTTTTTGCAAAATTAATGAATATCTTTAAAAAAAGTATATTAGTTATTAGTTTATTATTTATTTTGTTATAATTTCAAAAATATTATAAATATGGATTTGAAATTTTTTATCGTGTCAATGTAAAAATAAAATTCTGAGGAAAATGTAAGATGTCATAAACAAAGTGGAATATATAATACATTGTATTACAAACATATTTGAGAAATAATATTACTCTAGTTTGTGGTGAAGGTGCATAGAAATTATTTGTTCATATATATATATTTTATTTTTATATCATAATCTAAAATAATCATCTTAAGTTCGCCTAAAGATGAAAATTTTATTTTTTATTATTATTTTTTATCTTGTAATTATTAAATTATTTTTAAGTTTAAAAAAATGATAACATAGTCCATACATATTTTTAGTAGGCTGAAAAATAAACCCTAAAGTTTAGACAGTACACATTTTATACTTATTTATAAAATTATCAATTCTTTTCATATATTATGGTGTTAGTTGGATAGTTATACATTTGAAAATTTCACTTTATTAGACAGATAAACAATAAGTTATTTCAAAATCAACTCAATTTATAATATTTGGTATAATCTTGTATTTCTAAGAATATCTTTGCAAGGTATGTGTATTAACGTTTATCGTGTCAATGTATAGGAGTCTAAAAAATGTATAAAAGAAAAGTCTTGCTGTAAATCTGGCTCAATCAAATTGCCATTCTATATTCCTTGCGGTGATTTTGTACCCGGAAAAACTATACAAATTACAGTTGAATTGGATAACAGCAGGGATATGGATATAGATTATATTATTAGAATAAGAGCGGAAAGAGTAATAAATTTTTTATATTTTAGATAAAATAAAAATTATTGATTTTAAGAATGTTTTGTATTTTATAGATATGGAAAATTATAGATAATACGTCTTCCAAGTCTAGTAAATCAGATATTGTTAAAAAAGTAATGGTGTTAAATTGTGTTGAAAAACACACTTCAATAACACTCAATGTACAAATTCAAATTCCAAAAAGTCCGATGAAACTTAATTTTAAATATTGCGGTGTTATAACTGATACATTTACTCTACATGTAATAATGTAGCATAATTTTATTTTTAAGGAAATAATTGAATGATACTTTTTTGTTTTTTATAGGTCGAGGTGTTCAAGATATAGTGTACGTACATGAAAAAGTTTCTAATAACATAATCGTGAGTAATATACTATTAATAGCAGCAAGCGACGCTCATAAAAATAATTTTTCTATTCAATTATCAAATGAACCAATCTTAGTAAATTCTATTTCATTTGTAGGTTTAGTGATTTCTGGTTCCTGCTTAACTAGTAGTTCAAATCAACTAAAAACACTCCGTGTCATGATATAATGTAAAAAATAAGTCAATTTTCAAACGAAAAAGTTTACTGTTATTGAATAATCTGTATATTCAGATCTAGGTGGTACCCGTTTCATAATCAAAAGCATATCTTCCTTTTTTCCACCGAACGAAATATTGACCACATTTCAATCAAAACAGTTTCTATACTAATAAAAGCTGTAATACAATAAGCTTATTTAAAATACCGGTAAATAATATTGAAAAACGATGTACTATAAATATTAATAAAATAATTTTTGTTTAATTATATTATACAAATAGTTAAGTAACAATAATAAATCGTATTTTGGCCTAATATAACATAATATAGAAAAATAATTGTTTTTAAAAAGTAAATGATCACACTACAATGATCTTCCAACACTAATAATTATAAAACGATAATTGTCTAATCAATAGAAATAAAAAAATATATATGTAGGTTTGTAGTTTATTAGTTTTTTTTCAAATTATAATATCTATGTAGACATTTTTAAAAAAGTATTTATTAATAAAGCAATATTATCATATATGTACTACAGTTATATTCAAAAACAGTAAACTAAAAGTATAACGTAATCAAATGCTTATTTTAAAAGACTGATTTTGGTATTCGGTCGATTATCCAAGCTTATGCAATTGACGATATCAAGTGTGCGTGAAATAAAATTTTTTTAGAGTAGTACAAGGTTCGCTAATAACTGTTTTTCTTTTATAATTTGAGCTTGAATTTGTTTTTTGACAGTGGTTTTTGAATATGGCTCGTTATTGTATGTAATTGATTGAGTGGATTGTAGGTACAACATTTTTATTGGTTGTGTAAATTTTTGCTAAGTAATTTTTTTTACCACATTGTCAATACATATTTTCATTGTGTATGTTAGTTGACCCAATACAAAATTTAAAGTTGTTTGATAATTATATTTTGTTTTTAAATTAACTTTCGATAATTTTAGCTTACACAGGGCCATATATTTAAAATTCAAACGCGCGTAAATAACTTAAATTATTTTATTACATACACAATTGTTAATATAACACACTTTAAACTATGCAAAGTTTTCGCTTGTTCATTAGATACTGTCATGAATATTGTCTTAACTCAGTCAATCAACATAAAATGTAAAAACGATAACCTTTGAAGTTGTGTAAGTATATAGTAATATAATATATAAATAAATATATGTACAGCCGTATAGTCATCATAATTATATTGTTGTTTTTATTATGTAAAAAAAATATATTATTATTGTATTAAAATGTATAATGCTTAAGTAAACTATTTTTCACAGTTAACAGCCTACATGTTTTATCGTGTCACTCATAAAAAAAAGTTACTGTAATACAGCTTTTAAATATTATAAACGGATTAGGTATACAGAAATTGTTTTTGTGGAACGTCCTTTGTGATCCAAAACATTATTGGACTCTGCAAGTTCTTAGTCTCTTCGTGGTTTATTAAAATTCCCATCACTTCCACCCAATTTACAAGACTAATATTTTAGTTATTAAGACATAACAATCTATTACAGAAACCCATTCTTCATTCTCGACTCATTAGCGACTTAGGTTGTTCAAAGTTTATTGTGCTATAAAATAATATAATAATCATAAAAATCTATTCGTTCAACTGAATCTAACGAACGCCGGATTAGTTATATAAAAGTGATAACGTCACCAGTACCCTTCTTACGTAAAGAGCCAAACTGATATTAACTTTAAATTATATTATGCAGACGTTTATATTTTTTTTGTGAAAGTATAACGCTCAAATCAACAAGACTTTCGTTACTCTTGAAGACATTGTAGAGACCATCTAAAATTCCAGATTCCACCAGCCATGGAAAAAGTTTAGTGACAATACTAATCTATATCGTCATTAGGTATACGTGATAATTCCTTCATCATAAAACCTGGCGTAACTTATCAATAATATAATAATATTACAACCATTTGGTCTTACCTGACTTAAGTACGAGTATGCTATCAATATAAGTATACACTCTGGAGTTGTATATTTAAAAAAAATTGTTCTTATTTTCTATGCTATCATTTCTAGACTTATATTACACATTTATTTAAAAATGTTTTATTTTGAAAATAAATTTGTTTGTACACAGTTGTAGTAGAGAACCATAAAATATTTTTATAGGTTTTGCGAAATTGAAATCAATAAATTAATTATAGACTAAATGAGAATGTATAAACACAGAATGATTACATTTTGTAGCCATAATCGTAATGCTACATTAAGATTTGATTAATAGTTGAATTGTGAATCAATGTAAGATGGTTTATTTGAAAATTTTATGAGACGATTAATGTGTCAATAATGGTACAATGTTAACAAAAATTTGTAATGATAATATATGTGTTGTATGTATTATTGAGTAATGATTAAAACGCTAAAAACAGACTTCCGGATTCTGTTTATTAAAGCGCAGTATGTGTCAATACATTTAATAAATAATAAATAATGCATTTGATGGATAGAAATGTTTCGAAGTAATGTATATAAAAATAAATTATTACATTATCGACTGTTTAGCTTCTCACGATGAATTGCGTGACATTGCATGTTCGAACTCGGCTTGTTGATGAAGATAATGATGCTGACCCATGGATAAAGTTTGTAATTTTTTAAGATTTTTTTTTGTTTTCAATAATAGTAGCTTGGAGCTGAAAAATATAAAAAACAACAATTATTATAGAAACTTTGTTTCACTGCCAATATTATAATAAATTATACTGCGCATGTTCGGCATATTAATAGGTACATTTAAATTTTAAATATTAATAATAATAATAATGCTGGAAAAGTAATTGAACGGATTTTGTGGGTATTAAATGAACTATTGTAAACAATATAGCACTAATCTTGATAACGATAATAACAATAATTCAATATACAAGTATATAATATACTCGATAGTCGATACTCACTGAACGGCCTGATGGGATGGTGTCCCCACAAGTAGGTTCTCTTCACCGGCGACAAGTAGCTGTTCCTCAGATAAGATTTTGCGGGTGGCCTGTACGATGAGCTACTTGGCGTAAATGGTTTCAGGTGTGGGTATTCCCACCACCACGGGTCTCGGACGTACCTGGACCTGGGTGTGTATACGCTCGGCTCGAACATCTCGGACAGTGGCCGTCTCTTGACTCCACCGGTTGAGTAAATAGGTAATCCTGTGTGATGGGACAACAATAACATTAATACCACGCGTTGTTATAACATTATATACGGATCACGGAAACGACAGACATTTTGTTTGTGCTTTGGTCTTTTTCAGCAATCGACCGTGCAGTGTAAAATTCAATATTACGCCGTGAGATAGCAATCCGAATGTGACTCGAAATACTATACCTATGCTCAATGTTAGGTGTTATATATTACCTATATTATAGGTAATTATTTTATCCAAAAACATTCATTTATTTTAAAAAACAATAAACATTGGTAAAAATATTTTTTTTACACGATTATTTTAAACCGTTACTAAATAACATTTACGAAAAAATAATATCATATATTTTACTATTATTTTTTTGTCATTATTGTTTTCTCAAGTTTTTACTTTCTAGCGACATCGTTCATTTTTAATTCCTTGATCCAAAAATGAATATTTTTCAGAGTAATTCGTTGCATAAAAATCGAATTTTGAACGAGTAGTTTGGTTATACGCATTTATAGTTTACACGATCGAAATGGTATAGCATAGGGGTGGATACGCCGTCGATCGTTGTTCTACTATTCTACAAATCTAAGTTTAAAACGATAAAAATTGTAAAAATATAACTTTTTTTTTTACAAAAATGGTAATAACATTTTAAAATTATGTAAAAAAATTTTTTCTAAACGTTAATAGTTTTTGAAATAAATAATGAGTGTTTTACATTGAATGAATCACATGGTTATGATTATTCAAACAACGAACGACGAATACAGAACCGGTCGTAAATCGTAACGACGTAGTATTTTATCTTTAACAGACATTAGCAATGTTTTTTTTTTCATACAAAAACGCTCATTATGTTCAAAACGCGTTTCCTCGTTAATATCTAATTGACTATATGCTTTTAATAGACGAACAATATTCGTTAAAGACTGTTTGATAAACTGCGTGTCTTATTGCAATGAATATCTCATTAAGTCTTTTAACCGCTGTTTTTATGTTTTTTCCAACGCTATACGTAATACCTATATATAGGAACTCTTATTTTATACGTACACCTATGATCTATGTCATAGCGGACAATATTATATTATGTTATTTGGCTCAAAGAATTGACGTAAAATTATAATTTTTTTAATTTTAAATTATGCTAGACTCTATTATAGGTCTAAAATGTACGTTTCTTTATCAATCGTGGTTTTTATCAGATAGTCATTCAGAAACTCTTTTCCAATGTAACGGTTTATATCAGCTCCGAGTCGTGTCTGGCGTTATGTTCAAACACGACACAATATCGTTAATATACTTAACGAATTAGGTACTTAATAATATTATATACGTATACTCAGTATGCCTGTGGCTGTTTAGGATAACATTACCTGAGAAGTTGTAACCTTTGATGGGTGGTAGGGATGTTGCTCGTCTCTCCGGTAGTGGTAAGGGTTTCTTTGGTTCGTAGTACGCCGGATGGTCCCCGGGGAATATTTTGTTCAGTTCGGCCATGCGATCCAAATGATCCGTCCAGTCTTGTAGCGCTTTGAACGGTTCAGTGTGATAGGGATCTGAACACGGGTAATAAACATCATCATTTATCACTCATTGGTACGTAGGTAGGTTATTCATAATATCGTGTTACTAGGCGGGCATATAGGTCGTCGGCAGAGCGTAAGACATTGCGTGTTATCGACAGAAACTGTATCGGATATTATCATGCTAAGTCAGTGGCGTAACTGGAAGGGGTTACTTGCAGAGCTTACTCCAAATTTTTAGGAAAAATAATACAAGTGTTTTATGAAAATATTACGTAAGACTAATTATATATTAAAATTATAATTTATATAGAATATGAAGAATGCTGTAAAATGTTGAAATATAATATTCTCTCGGAATCAGCGTGATACTTATCTAATTTTTAAGGGATTGTTAAGCTTCCCCTTACTCTTAGGTAACAGATTAACAATTATTAGAGTCACCCCAAAGCAAAAACCTAGCTACGCCACTGTGCTGTATTATAAAATATTCATCACGAGTGTGAATAATTTGTAATATATAAATGGTTGTACATATGTATACTATTATAATATTTTTTGCATACTTACCGACGGTTTCTGCGTTATGCTTCCATCTGTTTACGATATTGATTTTGTTATATTATGTATTTACTCACTCGCATCGATTAAGCTTAAAATGGCTCATAGTTAATATACACGGTTTGAAAGCTTCTGTGTGTTTAGATTGCGTGTTTAGATGACAAAAGTAAATTATTACCATTCAATCAATTATTAAGTTAGATCACGTTATATTACTTTCGGTGAACCCAAGCGGTAGCGGGCTATAAGAAGCTTTAGTCAAATCATTGTTTGAACACAACAATAATATATGAACATAATAATAATAATTGTTAATTATTATTATATTGATACATAATAATAGTCGTATTTTTTTCTGTATGATCTTTTTTTTTTTTTTTACACCATTGAATGATGTTTTATTTGACGTACACGGTTGGTACTCGATGCAGTCTTTGTTTTTTAATCCAGGCGTGACGGGTTTTCAAAAATATAGCGAAACAAAATATTTAAATAGTAAGTAATTATATTTCAAAAAATAATAATTAAATCATATAAACAAAAAATTATAATAAAGGCAACAACAACAACAATATTGTATACATAATACAAAACAGAATTCGGTAACAGTATTATACTTTTGGAGTATAAAATAATATATAGTTTATCAATACGCTACAATATTTATTTCTGATAACACCTATACGTCTGTCTAAGCGATATCTAATAATTATAATAAATTTATAAATTTATCGTAATTTTAATGAAAAAAAAAAAAAAACAAAAACAAGAAGATTGCCTTTTCATATAAAGATGTATAATATATGATATAATATAATGATCGTCTCGGTGGCGGGCATTCAACGGACGTTTGAAATAGAATTCGTAACGTGTACGGAATTTCATATCATTATTGAATGGCGATCTCGGTCGTTCGTATTACAGTGTTGTTATTACATCGATCGATCGATCGGTCGGTCGGTTGGTTTGAAACGGTCGAATAGAGTGTGAAAAGTGGCAGAACATGACGCGTGCCAAGGTGGGGTATACAATTATAGAAATTCCGCGATAATAAAAATAATAATAAAAATAAACATAATATTATAATAATATATCAGAGTTGTCGCTTTGGCGCGGCACATGACGGCACGGGACATTTGCGATGTTTTTCCGAAACGGTTTGTGGAAAAAAAATGAGATAAATGTACTTATATTACAATTATTATTATGATTATGATTATTATTATTATTATTATTATTATTGCTGTTGATTAGATTGGTTGGTTGTGTACAGAGTTTATAATGATATATTATAAATAGCGTCTGTATAGAAATATAGTATTATTATTATTATTATTATTATTATTATTATTATAGCGGTACATATTATATTATTATATTATATAGCGGTGGTTTGCGTGGTCGGCGACGTCGTCATCAGTACGTACCGTATGTCGGGTAGCGGTCGGAGTGGTAGTTGTGCGGGTAAATGTTCCTGGGCGATATGCCGTACGTGTCTCTGGAGATTGGCAGGTAACGGTATCCCGGTGTGTTGATTCTGTCGGTCGGGTGCACGGGGTCGTCGTAGATGGACTTGTAGCTGGGCCATGTCGGGTAGTCGGCGCTCAAGATGGGCCTGAACACTCCCCTGCTGCCGGGTGTGTGGTAGTGTGTGATTTCCGGTGCCCTCATGTCGTCCGAGCCTATTTGCGGACGGCAAAAACAGAAATAATATCGTCAGCACTCGGCAATATTATGGGTGATATTGGCAAAATTGTCATAAAATATGATATTTTCTAAATTATTATTATTATGTTTTTTTATTTCGACAGGAAAAATGTCTGTCTTTCCATAAAATAGGTTAAGGTAACGTCTTAAATAATATTATAAAATGTTCAAGCCGTGTAGGTTAAGAGTTGGGCCGGTAGTTTGGTATGGATGAGTCTGATATTATTGTATGTGGTCAACTGGTGATCTTGAAAAGTCACTTTTTAGGTTAGGTAGAGATCTGCTTGGCAGTAGAAGATTTTATCGATTCTCGGAGTATTTTTTTTTTTTTAGGGGAAAGAGGTACATATGTACAGATAGTTTCAAAATGATTTAGCTATTGATTATGTTAATTTGAAATTGTAAGTTTATCAGAACCAGAAATATATGTGGAAAATATAATATAGGTATTATACTTCCAGAACAAAAAATACAAATCGTAATTTCATTTATCGTTATTTAATTGATATACATACTTTTAATAATATTTATTATTATTATTATTTTTAGTAGAGTGTATTACTTAAAACTGACAAAATTAGTTATTATATTTAGGCTTTAATGCTTAGATGATCGGTAAGTATCTGATTTATTATTTTGTAGGATATTAAAATATTACTTTTCAAACTAGTATACATTATACATTTTAGTCTAATTAACTAAGTTAATGAATAGAATGGAATATGGAATCTACATGGTATGTTAAAACTACTTCTATACTGGCAGAATCGAAGCTATAATGGTTAAATCGATGGCAGTAGCTGCCATATGTTGAACTTATATAGTCACGCCTGAGTCATTATTATTTTATTGAAGCACGTGTTTATATCCAAATGGCTCGCGATTTACATTATATTTTATTATTGGATTGTCGAAACACTATTGAAACCCTCTGAATGTGTAATAGATATCAATTGATGTAAGTTTAGTTTCTTAATAAAAGCTTAATACCGAAATCAAAAGTGTGGTATTTAAATTCGTCTTGGAATGCGTTGTTTATAAAATAGTTTCTCGTCGGATGGTTATAACCATTACTTCACAATATATTGCAAGATATAAATAGATTCTATTGATTATTTCGATTTCAGTAACTTGATTCAAGTATTATAATCAGAATATTTTTGAATAAAAATTGAATTACCACTAAATGTACCGTTATAAACATTTGGCTCGTCGTTTTACACCAATACAGTTATAATTTGAGTACATTTTATTTTAATTAATATTATTAATAAAAAAAAAATGAAAAAGAATAAGACGGCATAAAATATTTATTAACCTAGTTTTATTTGAATGGATGCGGTACAGTGTTTTAACGATCTTGAGAATCTATTTTAAAATAGAAAATGTTCTAATTAAAAGACGCCTACGAGTTGTTGTGACAACGTGAAAACGGTTTTACAACAAAACGGTCTATTCATAATCGTTGTGATAAAAGGGAACACTGCAACGTGCTCAATATAGGCACTACTTAGGTCGAGTCATCCTAGTTTCTACGACGATAATAATAAATTTTACTGTCTGTCGTCGCTTGTTTGCAATTTTACAGTCGGCTGTAACGACCAACAAAAAATAATTTGTATTAAAACGTCATATCGCATGATACTCGAACCGACAGACTCTTGAAAGTTTAAAGTTATATTATTTATTTTTTTTTACAACATTTTGAAAAATAATAAGGAAAAAAAAATGTATGACGATCTAGCTATACATACCTTTTAATGCTCTGACGTAGGATTGCCAGAATTTGGCTTTTCTTTGGATGGGTTCGTTCCTGCCGATCATGTCAAGGTGCTGTTTCAACATTTTCGCGTTTTTGTGATTGACCTGTGGCTTTGGTGTAATGAATTAAAAACAAGAGACTTCCTGTAAATAGAAAAAAAGACACGCCGTTACGTTTAGATATAGGTGTTGTGGCCCTCTTCAATCTGGAGGATGTGACGAGGGTTAACCATCGTGTGACCGACACACAATTAAAGCGAAATGGGAGTATATGGCGAGCAGTCGATTTACAGTTGAAAACGAATTACGCAGGGTTTGAACGGTCAATTGTAAAAACACTTTGTACTTCTTTGGATGACATTTAGAAAATACATTGTTTAAGAACTCAATTTGAGTGTTGTACAATTGTACTCTGTTTTTGTTTTTATTAACGTTTTAAGTTCGAACTATTATTTAAACAAATTGTTTGCATGAAATCAAAGACACATTTTTATCGTTAGCACTTGAAGTAAACGATTATAGTTTTGATTTTGAATGTATTTATTGATCGATAATTGAACATAAACGAATTAATTAAAGAGAATAAATGACGTCGTTCTAAATTTAATTGATTTGATCGCAAAACATTTAAACGGTTTGTTTGGTCACGGCAGTAGTCACCATAACACATATGTTTGTGTGTGTGTGTGTGTGTGTATGTGTGTGTATGTGTGTGTACAACATATAAATTTTAATTTAAAATCAATTGCAAATTTAAAATCATTAAAATTATTCATAAGTGTTTTGTAGCGTATTAAAAAAAAATTATAAGTATTATTTAAGTGAAATCATTATTTTATTGGCAAATTAAATTTGTTAAACAAATAAAGAATTATAGTTAATTGTGTAAATTTGTAAGGTATTTGATATGAAAGTCGATTAAAAAAAAAAACTGTTATAACTCATTACGAATTTGTTTGGATATTGATAATTATCAATATTAAATTATGTATATGAAAAATAATTCCGTTTCAAATTTTAAATTGGTTACCTGATGTAAATGAGTCAAACAGTATACCACACTAGTCGACCACGCAAGTTCTAAGTATACTGAAGAATCCTATCCTGACGATACCATCGGTATTTCCCGAACTACGCACGTATTGTTGTTTTGGTCGAATAGTATTTATAAATTAGTGTTCGTTATGATAAATATTGCAAGTGGTTGGAGGGAGAAACGAAACTCAAGTGCAGAATTGGCATCTGGAAACCGTTGGGGGCTACGAACACGACAGTTTCCCGTGGGCTTTTTTTGGCATACACCGCCCCAGCCTGCTCTATTATTATACCGTAATTTGCACGCATCTTTAAAAGTGACGCCTGTTTATTGGCCATTTGACCTTGATGTATTTTGCTCTATTATTATTATGATTTTTTTTCTGGTTGTTATTCGCTTTTCCGTATAAAACCCATCAAGACCTTCGGGTGTTGACGAACGACTTTTGATTTTATTCAAAAATTAAAATATACTAATTCGCTGTCGACAGCTATATAATATTATAGTTATTGCACGAGATTGTAATATTCATAAAAATATTTCAATTTATAATGGTTGACGCTTTTGACATTAATGAATAAAAAAATCACCTCTTATTATTATAACATATCAATATTTTCTTGGTTAACGTTAGACGCAAATCTAATGATGTTATGTCGACAACAACTTTTACTGTTTGGAGTAGTAAATAAATCGGATTATAATAAATTAGAGCATATTTTAAGATTATGCAATTATTCAACGGACTATTGACTGACGCATGCGTAAATCCGAAGCCAAATGATGGTTTTTAGACTTGTGTACAAATAGACGTTGTGGATTGGCATCAGGTCAAGTATTTTCCTTGAGAAAGGTTAGGCCAACAGCCCCGTGTTCAGCCGAGACCCATTTATGTTATTTTGTCTAAGGACCGCTGACTAATAAGTTTTTTTTTAGGGTTCTCGAGTAAGTTTTTACAAAATCCGAAAGCGAAATCATTGGTGTCTGACCATGAATATGTATGACTATGCCTCCACGACGCACATGTTTAAGCAAACAATTTTCAAGCCATGTTTTATATTTTCTACAGTATAATAATTAATATTTGTACTCTATATTAATTTATTTAAAACTTTTTTAGTCGAGATCATTAATTAATAATAACGATAGTAGGTATTAAATACGCCAAAAAATTCATACTCCCAAATCAATCTTGTCGTATTGATGATAAATTATCACGGATAAAATTTTACTAATGGTTATAGGTTTTTTCGGACAGAGATCATAGTGTTTTATATTAGTATATTATATTATTTTACTAATTGTGTGTTTGGCAGATTATCTTACCGGAAATTTTTAATCGATTTAGTTAATTGTCCACCCGAATTTACAGTTATACATGCTGAACTTAAAAACGAATAATTATTTAAATTATCATACTATTATTGTTATACACGATAATAATTTTCGTCGCTAATCAACATTTCGCGATTTTTAATATTATGCAAACTGGTAGACTTTAAAGATAGACATCCCGCAAACCACTAATCTGCCGCCGCCATACCGACTATGGATGGTGGCCAAGACTTATAATAAGCCCGAGGAATCCGGGCCAACCAACGTTCGTTTGCACTTCGCTTATTTCGGACACACGATCGGACGGACCGAAAGCCCACTGACCGAAAAAGGGAAAACCCGAATTGTATTGTACTGTGAGTCCGCCAACTAGGCTACGTGCGTATAGGTAATGGAAGAAAAATATTATTAAAAAAAACTGTTACAACGTGTATATAGTTATAAGACGAATTCGAGAAACGAAACTTTAAATATATTTCGATTGAACCGATCATAAAATCGATCATCAAATTGTATTATACCGTCGTTTTTCGTTGTATTGTTTTAAATTATTATTCCAATTAGGTTATCTCATGTTGTCGTATTGATGATTAGTTTTATTGTTTGATATTATAGCGTTTAAGTCGTATTTATTTTAACTGATATTTAATTATAAGCTGCCTATAGATAGGGTTACCAAATATACTACCAATATATATATTATTATTTTTTTTATTCCGAGTAATTGTAAGTTGTAATTATTTTTAACTAGATTTAAAAATTTGTTTTTTATTATTATAAAGTTATAAAAATATTTTATTCAGCCTTTAATTTTGTATTCAATTTAATTTCATCGTATTATAATGATATTTAATTAATTATTACAATTAAAAAATAAATAAATCTGAATTAGGTGCCTAAATTTAATAGAAAATAATACATTTTATCAAGAAGATAACATTTAAATGAATACCTATTTATATGTGTAATAAAATTATTAAATATAATAAAAAAATTATTTGAAACTGTTATAAATAAAAAAAAAACTTTAATGAAAAATAATTAATATTAACGTGTTATGGGATGGGAAAAAAAATATAAGTTTTATATAAATTGTGTTATTTACCTGATAAGTGTCTTGTTGCTTGAGCCGGTCCCTTCGCGCCACTGAATTATAACGGACGATACGTTTTTTCGGTCCCCGTCATGAGGTCTCGCTCGAAATAGATAAAGCTCGGATCTGACGAAACGCGCCTCCCACTCGACCCCCAAACAATACTCAGGCGTAATATGTATTAATATTGTTTAAAAAAAAACTAAATGGTCACTTTTTTTTGGCTTATCATTAGACGTTCATTTATGAAGTATCTGTTTGACCCTGGGTCGACGATTAAAATTGCACGCACATGCGGCCACTTGCAAAAGCATAGAACCGGACGTTTAGAAAAAAAGCATATTATAAAAAAATAAATAAATGTCTACCCGGTGAAACAGTGCATACGATCAGGCCAAATGTGGATATCAAAAGTAAATTCTCTACTGTCTAATTACATTTAATAATACATTATTATTTATTTTAATACATTATCATCTATTAAATTATTAATTGTATTGTAATTAACCAATAGTGTAATTTAGACGTAATTGTATAAGACCTCTGTTTTTGAATTCAAGAATTAAAATTTAGAAAAAAAATTTCAGAAATATAATTTTTAAATAAAACTATTATAATATAACAGCAAAAATATAATAAATACGCGTAATTATATCTTGAAATCAAGATAGTAAAATTTTAAAATAATGATCAATGACGTATGAAATGTTTAAACCTCAACTAAGCAGCTAAATAACTCAGCTAAGCATTTAATTTTACCTCTTAATTGGTGTAAATTTGTCAATTTATTAGTTAAATAGCAGTATAATATCCAATGGTACATCTAAATATAATACCTATGTATTGTTCCTATTATCTATACCTGCATATTGTTTTTGTTTTCTTTATATTTTGTAATATTATATAATATGATATTAAAGTCAATGAGGTAAAATAATTATTTTTACTATTATAATTTTGTACACGTTTTGTTAACATAAATATTTTTTTTAATTATTTGAAATATTAAATTCTAATTTAATGCTATTATAATCATTTTTTTTAGACTTGCCATAATTTTAATATAAATACCATAAATATTTACCATTAAATAAATTTTATCATATTATTTTATTATATTTTGTACCAAAAATAAAATACATATTATTGTTTAGCAAGAAGATAATACAGATTGTACACGTTGATTAATTTTATATTATCACGTTTTCATTTGGAGAAAATAAGTAAATTTAAATTTCAAATATTGGTCTTATCTTAAATATTTGACAATGGATTTTTAATATTACATTTTTTATTTATTGGCACTTCTATGATTTTATTATACTCCAAGTAGGTAAATTTTAAATATCTTAACTTCTAGTCACGTGAGTGTATATGTTATATATTTATTACTTTTATACTGTTTCAGTATTTTAAAATAATAGGTATTGACTTTATAGCTTGTAATAATTATGAAAACAAATAACTCAAATTTAAAACTTTTCGGCTCAATAGTTCACATGCCCTAATATCTTAGTTTTTAACTTTTAAACTGATTATTTTCATAAGTTAAGATTTTCAGAAATAATTGAACGCTTAAAGTTATTCCTACCACACATTTTATTTTTTATTTACATATATGTGAAACCAGGTGAATGAATATCAACGACGCGTTGTAATCGGTCGGATAAACGTAGCTAAAACACTTTTTCACTTTTTGTTCTTACCATTTAATAAAAATGAAATTTTTGATACCAAATAAAACGTCCATTGCCCTGTGACGTGTTGACGGTGGCCTATAGTGAAAATTAGGAAAGTGAATCACCGGCCAACCATTACGCCAAAATTATCTTTTTCGGCATTAAAAATAAAAGTCTTAGGATCGCGTGTACAAACACGTGCGCATCGGGTGCGGAGTGGTGGACACTACAAACGGATGAGTAGACACATTATTATTATACAATTTAATATTTATAATATTAAATAAAAATAATAAATATCACTGCAGTGTACAGTTCATGGTTTGAAAATAGCACAACGACGACGTTGGCGTCTCGTACCGTTTTAGGGGTTTGTGGGTCATTGGTGTCGGCGTAAATTTCACACGTCGCAAGGACTTTTGCATGCCGTCACATATTGGTCCAGAGATAATATTATTATATTGTGCACTGCAGTAGTAACAAATAGCTTCTTCTCGTTTAAGTACGTGTTTTTGTCAACCGACTTTAAAATGAATTTTATTATTTAGATATCTACTCCCATAGAGCCGACTTATTTAATTTATACAACTATTCTCTAAGAAACAAGGGATTAGCTGTTATATATTATTATAAATTAAAAAAAGATCAAGAAATAGTATTAAAGCGATATTTCAAAATGTTTTTGTTTATATAACAATAGTATTTTAAAATTTAGAAAAAACAAAATATCATATTTACCAGCCATCAAGTCATTTGTTGATTTTTAGATTTTCCCATTTAATTATTTTTAGTTAAATGACTTTATTGGTATTGTTTATTTTTGACAATAGTCTTACAAATATTATGAAATCATTAAGTTATTAGTTTTCAGTACCTATCTGTTTACACTCAGGTATAGAGAGTACAGAAAATAGTTGACTTTCGTCGGCCAGTCGCTAGTTAACCATGCTAAGTGCATTTTCGAATACATCATAATTTACATTGATTATTTTTATCACATTTTTCACAATACTACGTGGAAAATATTTAAATGCATATTTAAGTACTATAATAAGATATAAATTCCATCCCATTATGTTTGCTGACGAGTAATAAGTAAAAACTATATATTGTTTCTAAAAATACTATTTTTGAAGATAAAGTGTACCTTTGACTTTATAATTGGTTACTTTGTTTGTCAATCGGATTAGAAAAAATTGAGATGGATCAAGTGTAATAAGTAGTTATGTTATTTTAAATAATCACTTCTTAACCATGGAAATTGTAATTATTTAATTACAAGTATATTTTATTTTGTTGTTTTTATTTTTAATTGTTTGGATGAGAACGCGCTGGAGATCCCACTTAAACTGCGATAGTGTGATTAAATAGGTATCTTTTTTGGCTTTCGCGATCGACCATCTAATGCTTTTTGCGAATATTTAACAATACCCTTTTTATTTTAACTCTAATTTTTATTTAGCTTATCGAAACATGTTTGTGTTTTTAGAAAAATTAAGCTTAAATAGCTTAAAAGAATTAAAGAACTATTTAATATCGAAGTTTTAAAACAAAAAAAAAAAAAAATGAAAGAAAACGACGTGAACAATTAAAGGGTTCAATATAATATAAATATAAGAATGATGATACATGATTGAATAAATATTATGTACCATCAATAACCTGATATTTATTTATTTATTTTTATGCTTTAGATTTGAATGAAAATTATATAATTGATTTTATTATTATTTAAAATAGTAGTGCCCTGTGACAGTCGACAAATATGTACCTAATTTGTATTTATTATATTTTATAAAATGATGATATATTGATATTAATAGTTTTACATAATGTTAAAAAACCAGCCGCAGATTATTTAATTATACATAACATTTTTATTTTGGATAAAAAATAGTTGGCAAATTACATATGTGTTTTTTGTTTATCTGTTGTAGGTACTTATGGATATCGTTTAACATCACTGGAACGTTGATTTACTCATAGACATTTTTTTTCAGACTCGTGTTATTCCATTTCAGACCGATTATCGATATGTATAATTTATATCGTTTTTATATATTATACTACCGTAAATGGGTTTACTGTCGGGACACCTGCAACAGACGGGACCAAGCCGGGAGTATGAAACGACGAGCCAATATATAGGTTTCAGAAACATAAATAACGACGTCTAAATACGAATTTGTTGCCAAACAAAATATTGTTCACGTTACCTCGTCTTAGGCTGATAAAAATACACTTTCGAATAACCTTATAGTACGTATAATGGGTATTATTTTACCAGCCTCGCATTAAATTTCGAAAACGCCAACAACTGTAATATTGTGTATGGACACATTCCACTTGATCCCCTCTTCTGTAAAATAGGAAAATTATTATGTAATCTAAATATATAATTAATAAAACATTATAAACTAGGTATACCACGGGATTTATTGTAATGACTTGTGAAATCGATAAATATAATATTTTGCGTTATTTTATTACTGTGGTATAAATCATTTAAGTGACTAAAATAATATAAAATTTAAATTTGAACGGCCGTAAATATAACCCCGTCTAAGCGCTGTGTCACAAATTTAAAACGATTTTGTATTCTGGCAATCACCCAAGGCATTTAAAATGCTTCATTTTTTATATGACCTTTTTTTCATTAAATTCTTATTCGAGATTAATTTTAAAACGAATCTATTGAATATTAATTTCATAATAATACGACCGTATTTAGAGTCATAATGTTATCATATTTGTAAATTAATATGATATGATATACCTATACACAAGATATGAGTGAGATGACTGTCTTACTTATCGTACCGTAATAAATTAATTCCTTACATTCCGGGGTATAATAATACGTAGTAACTGATAATGGTTAAACCTTTATCCAATTATTATTATTTATTTCAACAGCCTTACGTTATAAAATTTCATATTAAATGCGCATGTTATTGACTATTGTGTGAAAATATCCATTTTTTTTTAATAATGTTTTATTGTACGTGTAGAGTACATTTCGATGTTTCACCAATTTGTATTATTATTAATTTAAAAATAGATGATTCTCGAAGGGTTGGCTAGTTTTTTTCTGTGTTAGGTAACATTTGAAGTACCGACAGTTAATTTAAATGTTGTCATGAATAGTACTGTAAATCTAAACTTAAAATATATTTTTCAGCTCGTGATTTAGAGGCTTGAGCTATATTTAAAGTTTTGAGGAGACCGGTAAATATAAAATATGTGCAATAAATATATGCAGAGATAAAATTAACTTTTAACCACACTGTTCTATTAAGTGTTTTTAAAAGGTTACTTATTAGTGTGTTGAAGTACAAATTATGATTGTAAATTAATTATATTGCATATTTAATTGATAATTATAAGGTCTTTGACCTTATTGTCAAATAATCATTATCAATAAAAAATAATTTATTATAAGTAGGATTAATACACATGTATATATATATATTACCGTGCTTCTCCCCACCAAGTATGAAAGTAAAAAAATAAATTATATAGCATGACACGTATTTAATCATTAGCAAGCTGCGGGACCATTATATAGTACCTGGCATAGAATCTTATGAAGATATTATTAATTATAAAGTTATATGTATATATATATAAAGCAATCATAGAAATCGGTTTAATTTGGATGTTCTATAGTAACGCAATGGTTATATTATATTTTTCTGCCCACGAATGGTCGAAAGAGCAATGCGACTTGGTAAATGTTTTACGAAAATAAACAAATAACGTGAACGGTACCTAAATAGTTCTATTTTTCGTCTACGCCCGTGTAACGCGATAACGGCGTGCACAGACCAGCAGTATATAGGTAGTGGGAGCGGCATGTGAGATTTCTACGGGGAAATGGGTTAAAGCCAAGTCGAGTGCGTAGTTCCTTCTCGGGAGGGAGGTGGATTTTGTATGCGATTGTTGTCATTCGCAGACGTAATAATTAAAGAAATAATAATAATAATAATAATAATAATAATAATAACGATGACGACGATAATACAATGCGACAACCATAGTCGCGGCCGATGTTCACCCCGAGGCGACGGTTTTTTTTTTTTTACATTTTTTCAATCCGTTTTGCTTTTCATTATTCAGCCGCAAACCCGCACATCGCGCGAGGGTGTTGGTACGCAGACGGCGATCGATCTGTGTGCGGTGGAACCCGTCTGGGAATTAGATGGCCCGTCACTGCGGCGGCGGCGGCGGCGGCGGCGGCGGTGACAGAGGACGGCGGTGACAGAGGACGGCCGTCTCGAATCGGTGCCGAACGATTGACGAGCGTTCAGCCCGTCGGCGTGCGATTCGATACGTAATTCGGGTAAAAAACGAGCGTATTCGCGGGTGATGAGGTATATTACGTATGTAGAAACGATTTGCATCGGCGTACACAATACAGCGGAGAATTCCCACGCGCGGAAAGACCGATAGCGTCGTCACCCCGTTGCATTACGCGCCGCCGCGGCGGAACACATATTATTATTGTTATTATTATTATATATACGACGTGTTCGGTTATGTTCCTCTCATTCTTTCTTGAAACATTTTTTTACGTGTCACCTCCGCCGCAACGACCGCGTCATCAACAAGTGCGCGTGGTAATAATCGTAATTTGGTAGCCGTCGTTTGAGTATTTCGTTTCGTCTTCTTTTTTCTCTTCTTATTTTTTTTTTTTTATGAATGAATGAAATCCATTACGCGCGTACTCATACACACACACACACACACACACACACACACACATATGAGATGAACGCAGAGTCAAACAGGTGGACCCGCGGCGGGTTTTCACAAAAGATGTATATATCTGTATATCTGTATATACCTTAATAGGCGTAGGTGTGCGGGTGTGTGCGTGGTTGTGTACCGCCGTCGCCTGCGTATGGGGGTAGAAGTGCTAGTCGTCGTCGTCGTCTCTGTCGGGTGGATGTTCGGCCCGATGAACACGGTCAATGGGGACCGGGCGCGCACTTGTTTCCGGACGAGCATTATAATATAATATCATATTGTAAGTCGTCGCCGTCGTCGTATCAATGACGTAATAAATTACGTATATATTATTATTATTAAACGTACAAGCGATTGCTACCGCCGCCGACTACTATACAGCGGTTTGTGAGGCGTATATTATAAATTATACTATCGTATAACGGGCTTAACCACCTATACTATTATTATAATACCGCGTCTGCTGTAGGTATGTACATATTATATAATAACATATTATTATCTGTCAAATGGGTGTGCAGTAAAGTACACACACGTTTAAATGTGTGCAAAAAACAAAATTTTCCCATGAGGGTTGACGGTAGATAGTGAAAGAAATATGTTATGTTGTGTTATACTGCGCGGATTCAAACAACGGTCGGTTTTACGTATACAATAATAATAATATATTTATTCGTTTAAGCAAAACGAGCAAAAACCGAATATAATAGATAAATATACTTCGACTATTTATAAATATAAAATTGGTTAAATAAATCTAAAATATTTTTAGATGCAATAAAGTATAGTAAATGAAAAATAAAACAGTGAAAATGCAATTACTATTAAATATTAATTGACATAGTATAATAGTAATAATAGACAATTTAATGGCACCTATATATTGTAGAATAAAATAAAATGTTAATACAATGTACGAGATGCTTAGTCATCAAATTTAATAGGTCTAAGTAAAAATCAAATCTGGATGATTTATTATTGCACAGGGATATAGCTCTAGACAGGGGTGAGTTATTTGAAAAATTAGTATAATGAGA
The DNA here is from genome assembly GCA_036289425.1 of Rhopalosiphum nymphaeae. Taxonomy (NCBI): domain Eukaryota; kingdom Metazoa; phylum Arthropoda; class Insecta; order Hemiptera; family Aphididae; genus Rhopalosiphum; species Rhopalosiphum nymphaeae. Next base: position 3,785,242 of record JAZAQC010000021.1, on the reverse strand, counting down.
TGCGATGTGAAAAAGTGTGAGAGATTTTTGATGACGAAGAAGGACTTCAAATGTTTTTGGAAAGTCTATATGTTTTTATAAAACTAAATGCGAAATACCAATTTTTCAATAATTACCTAAATAAGTTCTTAATGTTATATAGTATTAATGCACTATTATTCATTTGATTGACCATATAGAAGTATAAGCATTTAATTTCAAAAATTCAAAATAATTGTAATAAGTAATGTTTTAACTTTTAAAAGTTCGTACATAGCAATGACAATTCTTTTACGTTGTGGTGGGGGGGGGGGGTGAATTTTATTTGAAAAACTCAAAGGTCGATAACAAATCTGTTATAGTCGGTGTCCCCTGGTTTAATAATTAATAATTTATGTGGTAATTACTAATTTATAGGGTAGTAAATAAATTATATGTAATTTATAACTCTTACGTGTATTATTGCACATTAGGTACTTACTACAGTAAGTACTAACCCGGATAGACTATAAAGGTTTATGTCAATTTGTTGTAACGACCGCGTGATCATATATATTTTTTTTTATATCATCTAAGAAATATTCTGTCATATTCTAACGATTAAAACAATTGAATTATTTTTTTACTTTTTGCAAATTCTGAACGAATGCATTGGTTTTAAAGAGTTATTTTTTTCTTACTTTATTGCCGAAGCACCTATACGTATATTATATTTTAAGTGCCTCACGCATACCCGATTACGTGTGAAGCGTGGATTTTTAATATTAATCGTTAATAACATTAATTTATATTTTCATAATTAGTTAATTAGTTACATATAACTATAACGTCATGTTCAATTTCTGTTCCTACATTTTTGTGTTGGTCATACATTATTTGTTTTAGGTTTTTGTTGTTAATATCATCTAATCGATTTATTTCAGTTTTTTTGAAATTTAACGGCAATAGTGATGTCATTTTTACAAACAAGGTTCGTTGTAGTTTGCAGAAGCCATTCAGCCATTATCAATCTTCATCTTACATCTATTATATACGTAATAATTAAATACCTTTTTCGTAAATTTCAGAATGTTTGTTTTTCGGTATTCACTCGAAATGGCCATTCAGCAACCATTGATCATTATTACACCCGGGTGATATTGTTGTTTACTCTTCTGTAGTTTTATTTCCCTTTATTTACCGTACAAAACTGTTGATTTAACTTTCTACATTTAAACTTTACCTACTGTATTAACGATTTGATGTCGAATACTAACGTAATCAAATTTTCTTAGTGTAATTATTGTTACATCGAGTGATTTGTTGTTATTGTATTTTATGTAATTAGTACTAGCCATTCAAGTTCTTTAATCTTTAAGAAAAAGTACAATTATAATAGAATTATAAAACAGTTACCATAACACGATAGTGAGATGCTATTTAAGTATAGAATAATAAAAATATAGTAATGAGTTATCGTAAATGTATTAGACGAAATTTTTTTTTCATAATGTAATGAAATAAGATAAATAATGCGGACATAATAGTGACAAATGTCAAAGTGTCCAGGTAATATTATGAATTTAAAAGATTAATTTTTCGAAGATTTCTCAATTTTCAAACACTCGCAATATAAAATAAAAACAGGTCGTTATGTTCTACTGTCTAAGCATTGAGTACTTATAGAAACAAATAAACACTCAATGGTTGTAGTAATAGTTATGATATATGATATATTTGTGGGCTAAAAATAGATCACTGATGATTTAATTTTAAAGATAATAAAGTAATAATAATAATAATAATTTAGAATTCTGTTTTTAAGTTAACCATAGTTTTATTTTTATTATTAATAGTGTGTATTTTAATCTATAAAATGTTTAACTAAAATATAGTAAGTGCACCATTAACGGGTAATTATTTATATTAATGGTCGCGAGTTGTGGAATATTGGTTTTAAGAATGAACCGTCAACTGATATTGAAGTTTGGCGAATAATGAGTACTGGCAAAAATTGAATAACAGCCAATTTAAGTTCATTGGTCCAGAATAATGAATATATAATAATAATATCAATAATTCTTTAATTCGCCGATAAAAAAAATATTTTAAAGACTATTTTTTTTTGCCATCAAGCCAAGTTAATATAAAAATCGTATGGAAAATATTATAAATTATATTCAGTTCACGCCATTGTACCTAACCTATATATATTTTAAAGATATTTTGATAATTTATTATGTGGCATAAACGTTATTATACTACCGTAGGGTGTTGGAAACGATCCTACTTTAAGGGATAAATCCTAGGCATTCCTGTTGTACACCAGTTTCATATCTACGTGTGTAGGTTATAAGGCATTGTTATTATTATTATTTTGTTCGCATCCGGTCCGTTAATCATGTGTTATAGGTAATAAAGTGTATTCTCTCTCTGACTATACACACACACACACACACACACACACACACACACACACACACACACACACACACACACACACACACACATACACACATATATACATGTATATATATATACACACAATATAAAAGAGTTATTTGAAGTCAACTTTTAAGTTTATTACTATATATTTAATGTTTGGTTTTTCATGAAAATAAAATACTATAGAGGGGATAAATTTAAAATGTACTTAATCATAATGTTATATTTCCCCATAACCCATGTAGAGATTGAAGTAAATGTATTTTATCGGGTTAAAAAAACGATGTAAGAACATTATTTACGAATACCAGTTGACTTTAAATAAACATGACTAACCGTAAGTACAATATAGCTTTAAAGAGTTACAATAATTAATAATTTAATAAGCCTTACGACGATAACAAAAACTAATGAAGTTAAAAAGATATACAATATTAGTCCACTTAAAAGAAAATGAGATAACGAATTCGCCGAATGAAATTATTGTTCGTAGGTACTTGTACAATGATACAATGATCGTTGATAAGATCTGCGGTATTTTTTTGATTTTTTTATTGTTGGATTCATAAAATTCAAAAGAATAACGAATAACGAATTAACATTTTTTTATCTTTAGTACGGTGTCGTATGAGGTAGTACAATTTTTAAATTTTATAAAATTAAATGGGTGTGTTATCATTGTCAGAGTTTGGTCTTTTACGGTATAGCTTTACACAAACCTGTGTAGACGTGTAGTATTGTCCATGATTCTCCAATAAAAATGTGTTCGTTCGTTTAAAATAATATGATATTATATTATATTTATATATACTTTCCATACGGTTTTTTTCATCGACTTTGCTCTAATATTATTTAACCTCAACCTAAAAAACGTTTTTGCCAAATTCTTTCGTCAGCCTGTCAGCTATAATTTATTATGTTTAGTACATACTTCCCTAATATACATAATAATCTATCAAACGTTTTGTTCGTTACATGATGTATATATAGTCATGAAGATTGTTTTTATTACACAACTATAAGTATTTTAAGATAACTGCATTGTGAAACATAAACAGAAATATTGTTTTATTGGTGAATGGTTTATATATGTGTACCTAATAATAATATTATTATACAAGCTGCATATGGTTTGATCAGTCGTTTTTCATTTATCGGTATCGATATATTATAAACATAACGTAATATTAAATTACTTCAAATTAAGTTATATTATTACTTGCACTATTAGAATATTTTTATCAAAAAAAAAAAAAATATTATTTTTTTCTAAGAAACAATGATTTAACCAGGTATCAAAAAAATAATGTAACTAAACAAATAGGTATAATAAATGTAATTGAAGTGTGTATTTCAACTTCAAACTGTTACAACTTGCAGTAGGGAATAGCAGCTAAACGCCTAGACTGTTCTATAAGTTCGATGATATAATATTCTATGTTGACTAAAATAAATAATAATATATCGATAGTTGCGTCATAATAATATATTAATATATTATACTACAAATTGTTTATATATACGGGGTGATGTATTTAACGTAAAACACTCGCTATTTTATATAACACAAATGTTTTTGAAAATAATTCTTCAACATAATTTTAATTCGTTACAAAACATCATTTTTAAGTTAATAACAAGGTATACCTATCAACATTTTGTTAAAAAATATATTACATCATATTATAGTTATATAGTTATATAATATTAATATTGGAGTTTAAAATATTTTTAAATACAAATAAATTTTAAAATGTTCAGACCTGCTAAATAGCCTATAAATAACATATTCTTAAATAATTAATGTTAGTAATTACTGATTAGTTAATTATTATTTTGTTGAATACAAAACTAAAAATTGTTGTAAAATTCCAACGACAACAAATTTAATTATCTATGGCTAATATATGCCTACACTCTATGGCATAATGTATATTTGTAAAAACTAAAGGTTTACAAATTCTGAAAATTACATAGCTAATTATAGAAAATTAATTGAAAAATCATGTGAAAGTCTGGGGTATGGTAAGTAGCTTAGAGCGTGTATGTGTGTATGGAAGGAGGGATATGGACGATGAATTTTTTCGGTTTCTGTTAATTTTTTGAAATATTTTTCCATTATAACAATATTATAAATAACATTTTGAAACCATGGTTAATAATAACGTTATTAGTTTTTATCGTTATAATTATTTTAAATTTTTAATTTTTTGTATAATAACATACATTTTTATTTTGAAATATACGAGCAGAATATTATTCGGAATATCTATAAAAATCAAATTTCAGAATACAAATAATTTATAAGTTTTAGATAAATAATTAAAGTTTATATAAGTTAGTAGCTAATAGTATTGAGTCAACATCACGATACGGGCAACAACTGTATCATCTTACTCCACTTATCTTAACTTTAAGTACTTACTATTTATAACTCATAAACAACTCCTCCAAAATTCAATTTTTATACATAAAAGTAGAAGGTTGTTTTCATTACTGGATTTATTATAACACTATTATTAATAATTAATACAGCATTAATATGCGTACTATTATTTATTTAAATTATTCATATTAGAATTATTTTTTTTATCGACATCCTATTTTATTATATTCTATTTAATTTATTTCGTATGCATGCGTATTTTATCAGTGTATTTGTTAGGATTATATTTGATTATTGAATATAACTGCGTGTGTTGTTGTAAAAGACTTATAATGGTATCAGGACATTCTTATTTCGATATTACAATATCGCGCCATCATGTGGTATTACGATGATTCATCAAGTATGCTCAGCCTTTTTTTTTTTAATAATGCAGCTATTCAAAATCTAATTTTTGAAATTTGTACTATTTAAGGAGTATCCTGGGGAGAAAAACTTCTGTTTTTTTATTTTTTTACTGGCAACCCCAATAATTTTATAAATTATTTAATAGAATAATTTTTTGGAAACTTTTTCGTATCAAAATAAAAATTTGAATGAATAGTATTTAAGTTATTTAACTTTGTGTACTAAAAATAATTGGCCCATAATAATGGGTTTAAAAGATCTAATAATATTATTTTAAAGTTTTAATTGTTAATATTAATTTATCAACATTAATAATTTGTAAAAACAATCAATTAATACAATAATTAATAAATATTAGATTCAATATTAAATCTATTTTATTATTTTGTAAAACCATTTTTGAGGAATATTATTATTAATATAAACATTTTAATAATTGAGCAACTATTCGTTTTTAATTTAGAATTAGGAACTTCAACATTTTTTGAAAAAATAATCTACTAAATAATTTACAGTAATAAAGGGGTTCTTGTTTTAAAAATATAAGTTTGTGCCCATCACAACAGGATACACCTTAAGATGAATAAACAATTTCAAGAATTTTAAAATATGTCATTAAAGTAATAAGTATATTTAAAATTTTAAAATCAAACGATAATTTGAAAAAATGGATTACCAATTGAAAAAACGAGGTTTGTCATGCATGGTCAATCACCCAAATATCCTTATAGCTTAAATATAAGATATTACATTTTTACGATGTACTAACAGAGTTCGTGTCACCGTTGCTGAGCCCGGTGCGGACTTTTACACAGACTGCGATCGTGAATTAACGATTCGTTTTCGTAGATAAACAAAATCCGAGGGACTATTGCGATGTCTATCGAATTCTAAAGATTTATACGATGTACATACAGACCATAGTTGCACACTATAATAATGTGGGTAATAGCCGTGGCATTGAAAATACGCGATGTATAGGTAGGTAGCTGTTGTGCGTCGTGCCGTGGAAATGTTATACATGTAATCTCACCAGAGAAAATATGTATCTACAAGGAAAAAAATCTTATTTTTGCCTGCTTTTATTATTTATTTTTGATTTTTTTTCCTGCGTTTGGAATACAATATGCGAGAATAGTATAATAAACTCGCAACTTTACGGTACGATGGGCAAAACGGATTTGTCATGTGCGTACAATAATATTTGACGCGTTGTGTATAATATGTATACGACGACCACGACGACGATTGGGAATGGATTATTCTGGTCGGATCGACGCCTCGATGTGGTGTGTTAAACGTAGTTCTCGCTATATATATATATATATAGATATTATACCATTTATACCCCAATAACGTACTATAACGTATTATATGCGTATATAATAATAATAATAATAATAATACGAAGAGCCTTTCTATACACAATAATGTATTATATTCTTTCCATCATGTACATATACTATATCACGCTCATCGTCCTTCCGCCGACCGAATATTGTATATTATTATTATTATTATTTTATAGGTACGTATATACCTCATATATATACAAGTATGCGCACCTACCCCCGCGCCACCAATTCGCGTACGCTCAATTTGCCCATCAAAACAACTGCACCGGCCCCGGCCGACGGGGTTGCCCCTCCGATCCTCTTCTTCCATTGTACGGGGGTGTGCACCGTGCTAATTCGGATTCTCCCGTGTAATAATACGCCTCGTATTTGCTTTTTACACACACGCGCGAGAGAAAACGGTACGTCGTCGTTGTTCGTATTGTGTAACGTGTAATATGTGTAATTTTACGTATACACAATGCGAGCGGGATGTGCGTGCGCGCGAGTGGTACGTTCAGTCGAGGGCGAAACGAGCGGCAGACGACGACTATCGGATGTATATAATACGTGTGAGTGTGTGTGGTGCGGGGGACGCTTTGTGCAATACTAATAATAATATGATAATAGTCGAGAGTGTCGACTGCTATGATATGTTCGCGTGAATGTCACGATATCTAGCCATGTAGGGTGTAATATCTTAGCAATCTGAAAATATTAAAATGTTCACAATATTTAAACTTTAATGATGATTTTACTAAAGACATTGTACTTACCGCAAATTTAATATTATTTATCTGTTTTGAAAATATTTGTTTTCCAAATATTTAAACCGATATAAAGTCAAAATATTTGTAAAATATTACGCGTCAAATATCAAAAATATATTTTCTCGTCGTCTGCTCTCTACTCGTCAACTATACGGTTTTGTGCCTATTTCACTGAAATCTTAGTAACAGTTTTGAACCTTTAATGTTATTCGATAAAATACTCCACGTACGTATACGTAATATATAATATACATACATATTATATACAACATTATATTATAATAAAAGTGCCGTAACATTATAATAAGTTTTAATATTTATAATGCGTCATGTTTGTCGAGTATTTGTTTTCATTTTTTTTAAATTATCATATAATTTAACATATTATGCATTTATCAATCTATGCAATATGCATATAGTTACATTATAAATTTATAACACATGCAAATCTTTAATATGTTCGTATTGTATTTAGCGTGCAGCGTGCATGTATGATGCAATGATATCGCAGTTGAAAACACCGTTAATTCTACACGATGACGTACGTTATATAGAACCGAACAAATAGTATCGAATATTATTATAAAAACGTACACAGCTGCAGAGATGCATTGTCCATACGGTTTCCCGTTCAAATATTTCAATCGTACTCTAGGTCTTCGTGTTTAAAATTATCTACTAGCAATGTATTGATATTATCAAGCAAATGAAGATAATAAAATAACACATAATGTGTTATACATAATATGTATATCTACTTAATTTAGAATTTTAGAAATTATTAAAATTATTCATTCAGTGGCGATGTAAACGTATTTATAGCTTTCTGGGAATTGATAAATTGTTTTAAGAACTATATTGATTATATCAATAATGTTGGATAAAAAGACTCCGAATAGAAATTCCCAGTAAAAAAGTAGTTAAAAAAATGATCAAAAAAAAAAAACGACCATTATACTAATTAAATATAATTTATTGTAATACTACGTTAATAATAAATAAAAATAATAATTACATTTTTTTTATTATTTAGACTTGAATATAGAAAATAATATCAGTGGTAAAAGTTAATGACAAATTAATAAAAATCTCTTTTCTAATATTTTGACTTATTTGTGTTAAAATTTAAAATTTTTTTATTTTTATTGTATTAATATTAAAATAAATAAAATAAATGATTAACAGTAATGTTTTTGCTGACTTTTTTTCAAACAAGTAGATATAGAGTGGGTACAAGTACCCATATTTTGTTTATTTATTTATTTATTTTAGTTTCATCATAATAATACTATACTTTAGTTTTGTACACAACTATTGTTGCTCAATACGATATAATAATAATAAACTTAGTTTTGTTCATCTCCATATTAACACAACCTAACAAATTTTGTTTTTAATCTATAACATACTCGTAACATCGAGAAATTTTTTTAAAGCTTGTAAATCTTGATTGATATAATACATTAATACTGCATTGCTCAAAGGTCCATAAATGTTTTATAACCTCTTAAATATTTAATAGTCCTTTAAATACAAAATAGCAACTCGAAGTAAACGATCTTTTAAATTTGAATGCACCATTAAATTATCAAATTTTTTGACGACCGGCTGTATACCTATCATAGTTGTAGCTTATAAATTATATCTATAGATGATTAAATATAAAAATTATTCTTTGTTTAATTTATTGTTTTTTTTTTGAAAACTATACTTACTTAACTATTGTGGTAGTCTAATCTTTAAAGAGTGATTTTTTAAATATTTATAATAATTATCTCCTTAATTGATTTTGTATTATTCAAACTGAATGTTCATACAATTTGTTTTTTACGATTAATTAAATTCTTACTAGTTTTTAACTTAGAGTTTTTATATAGGTCTCTGTAGTAGATTATTCTTTATGCAAACGTTGATACAAAATATTGAATATTGAACCGTAACTGTTCAATAGTCTATTACATTTTATAATTGTTTAATACTTAGATAACAGCAATGATGGAGTGGTAGAAGATATTTAATACACTTTAAAAATTTACTTCTGTACAACTAAGTATTTTGATTAAATTTTAAATATTTATTATAGTTATTTTCAAAAGAAAAAGTATTCTAAATCTAAATATGTAATTAAAAACAGAAGTTATTACTTTAAATAATGTAAATACCCATATACTGAAATTTTAAAGAATCTTTTTTTTTAAATTTACAAAATTAAAAAAAATATAGTGTTTTAAAATTGTAATTTAATAATAAAAATATCGCATTTTTAAATCAAAAATGTATAGAAAAACCTTATTTAGCTCGTGACAAAATACATTCGCCCTATATCTAGTTATAATATTATGAGGTCGAAACTTAATAGATTTAAATAATTTTGGAAAGCAACTTAGACAGACCCTTAGTACTGCAGGTGCCGCTACTGTAGCGCACATAAATCATGATGATAAAAGCCGTCACGTACAAAAGCCGCCGAAATGGACTTTTCACGGATAACCAAATCAGCGGCGACACGCGCGTGTTGTGCGAGACACGTCCGACCGCCGTTGTGGTTGCACCGGTCGTGGACGGGGGAGAGAAGCGCTCAGTCCTTCCGGTCGTATAATACATATTATATTTGAATGAAACCGCCGCGAGAAATACGCCTATTTATAAACGTATTATAGTCATCGTTATCCTCGTCGGTATTATTATATATAGTACAAAAACGGTAGATTTATCATCCGAAATCTGCATTGCACGTCGCAAACCACATCGTAAAAACCTGGTCGATTGTTACAGACCACATAGCACAACAAGAACGCGCGACGTTGGCAAATTCTAACCTTTTCCGGTATAAACCTATAGTTCCGCTCGGAATGGTTTAATGAATATAAATTTAAATTTGTAAATTGTACATGGCCTACCCTATAGCCTTACTTTTGATGCCAAAATCGTCGTGAATCCGTTTGTCATATGTTTGTGAAAGAAATTCGTAGTAGCTGTGGTACCTATTAATTATGTATAGTAATACAGTACTTGTTTAATATTATGTGTTACTAAAAAATAACCTAGACACTAATCAAATACATTAATATTTTCAAGAAAATTATCTGCTTAACAGTTGACAGCAAAACGGGCAGATAATTATTAAAAAAAAAAAATATTTTATTGCCACAGGACACTCTTAAAATTATATGAAAAATCTAAATAGATAGTAGAAAATATGGTCCTTTAGTATACCAAAAAAATGAATTTAAATGAATGTATAAATAAAAAAAAAAAAAATGGAATAACACGGTAGGTGAATCACGCTGTATTGCATTCTGCCACGCGCAACGTCTACACGGTGGCTTAAATGTTGGGTATAAATAGGATGTATAGGAAACTGTAATATGGGAATTTATCGTGTACTTGTTAACTGTGTCATCATTTGTGGGCGATACATTATTAATAGCAGACGTTTTCACAACAAATTCCGTCTAAATCAGACTCACGTTGTTATGACATAATTATAAGTATATTTATAAAATTTCGCACGAGTGGAGTAAATAACTCGAACTGTTCTAAGATGTATTTCTGTTTTACTGCTTATATGGCTGTATGGAATAAAAAAAATAAAAGGTGATACTACAATACGTACTCGAAGTCGTTAGTTGAACACTGAAATTTGGCGACTGTTGAAATTGTAATCCACTGCGTGAGATAAAATCAAGTGTACCCACTACCGCAATGATAATATAGTAGCACCATGTGTATGTATAATTTATAATAATAATATCTACTCCATAAGAGAGAGATTTTTTTATGGAAATTAGAATGGCTCTTGATGGTACGGCGCGCAACGAACGTAATAAAACTTCAACAACATACTCTGAAAGTAACTTCACTATTGTTGTCTATTACATTGTCACGATGGACTTACAAGCATGTACTTGGCAAAATTATATGATATCGCCAAGTGGTTTTTATGAAAAAAAATAAATATAATAAAGTTTGTTAAGTTGTTGTATGTAATTGTACATAATTCTCTAAATCAAAATATTATTATATCATATAATTGTATGTATGCATTACATAATAATGTAATTGTAATATCAGTGCATTATGGGAATTAGGGCTATTACAGATAGTTCTCGCGTTTTGAGTTGAATACACTTTATAGTAATGCTACCTGTTTTCGACGACCAGTTGTTGGGCCACTACAGTAAAATAACATGATCAATGATGATTCGTAAGGACGGATTTAATTTACACTAAAGTTAGGCAAGTTGTACACACGGCATTTTTTGTTAAACCATTCATAGTTTTTTTTTCAGAATCTATTCTAAACACACACACATGTTATATATATATATAAGGTGAAAATCGTTTAGTTTATTGGCAGTTCTTAACAATGAATATTATAGTATCTAACTACTTCACTTTTTCAGCAGTTTTCATTTACTGTAATATATATTATTCGATTAGTTTTGTACGTGCATGATGATTATCAATTAAAATCATATTAATCAAACAAGCACAGTTTTAAAATAGATTTTAAGAATGCGTAGAAGGGTCATAATTATCGCTATACTACTGTGTAAATTGTAATCGAATATATAATACTATGCAGATCGTGATTCTTAGTTGTTGTATGAATGCCATTATTTCCAACAATAACATAACCGCGTATACAATTGATTTTCGTGAGTAGATGTTTTTGAATTCCTCGACATTAAGAATAGTAAGTATATTTATTAAATTAATTATTATTTTTTGAATGAATTTTAGAGGTTGAATATAGAAAAAAAACTCAGGAATTATTTGCACATTGGCTGTGGGTGACGAGGAGAGGTGGAGTGACAGAAAATTCCACCGCAGGTGCGTTGGGCGGTGTATGCGCAGCAAGGCCGGAAGATTAAACAATTTTTTCCTCCTTCTTTGATCGACAATAATATATGTATAATAATATGAATAAATCGAACAAAACGGATGTGTTGTGGTCAAGTCGTATTTTTTGTGTCCGCGTGAATAATCGACATTGTAATCGAACAACGGCGACGATATATTAGGTACCCATTGGTGTTATTATTATTATTATACTCGTATGTATAATAATGCATGTACAGTTGTACACATTATTGTAATAGCCCTCCAAACTGCTTTGCCTTGCACGCTGCCCGCGGCGGCAGGACGACGGCGGACCTTTATGCGGCTTTTATTTCGGAATTTCGCACGTCAATGATGTATCGACCACGTCTACGAGACAAATCTTCGAGTCCCGACAATGGGCGATACACGTGTATTATACGTTTTCGACTCTCAAACGGATTTCTCGCACTCTCTCTTGCGCGCGCGCGCTTCTGCTCGCGGAAATCGTTTAGGGGCGAATACGGTTTTAACGTTTGCGTATATAATAATGCCCATATTATGTACATACGTAAATAATGTAATATATTGTATTACACGTGCACGTAGGCCTATACGTGGAAATAATATATATATACACACATAACACGCCACAAAGTATGTATACGACGGAATTATGAGCATAATATATTATTATAAAACATCTTATAATATATTGCATTCTATAATACGTGTGAACGAAAACGAGCACACCACACCCCAACTACCTTCGCTCATCGTGGAAACCACAATTTCTAATCGATTTTATTTTTTTTTAAATAAGTATACGTTTTTGACTAATACTGCATATTATTTTATACGATTTCGTGATGAGTTTAGGTCGAATTATTAATGGGCGCACTATTCTTATAAGTGTAGCAAATTGTGAATTTAACACACTTGTAGCCGTCACTTGTTTTTAGCTATTTTCGCTTTTGCATTCAATTTAATTATATTATTTCATTCTAAATTGACAAAATAATCAATAATTATGCATAATATACATCATATATTAGAAAATTGTCAAAATCAAATAGTATATGGTACCTATATTAACATTATCATACAAAATTTAAAATAGTAAAACGTTAATTGTACCGCTGTATCGATTTTGAGTTATATTCGTAACTATTGTAATAACAATAATAATTCCGAATGTCATACTAATTATTCATGAATCATTATCAATGTAAAACTTATCGAGTTCGTTTCGTTTTAGTTCGAGTACATTTTTAAGTACTTGGTCTAATAATTCAAGATATAACCATATGCAAAATTAAACAATTGCGTAATGCCTAATTATTATTATTACCCATTTGGCGTTCTTGAAAATTATAATCTCAAATAAAATTGTTAATTAATAGATAAGATACGTCAATAAGGTGTGTTTAAATAGACAGAAAAAGTTTACATTAATTTCAATAGAATTGCCATATTTTTTTCACCTACCTTCTAAATTACGACTAAATAATGATTATATAACAATATACTTCCCGAAAAATACTTCCATTTAGTTGTATTTCTTCTTTTTTTTTTTTGTGATTTATCTAGATGTTTTTTTTTTAGATAAACGTTTTGTTATACCTTTGCATAATAATATTTATTAGAAATATTATAATTATCTTCAATAGTATACTCATTCAGTGTAAACCAAAAGACAACTGATTTGAAAATCACTCGTTTACTGCATGTAATAGTTGGATTGTTCGGCTACAAAATTACGTCATGTCAAATCTAAATATTATAATATATTTATATACATTCTAAAATATACTATATATTATACACTTGAAGAGTTGAACCGTATAAATCCACGGGTGCTCTATAGAACTCTTTTATGGAAAATAATAACGATAATGTCACATATATTTCGTGGTATTATTGTTGTTATTATTATTTTTATTATCATCATCATTATCATCATCGTCGTCGTCATCATCATCATAAATACGTACAATATACCTATTATGTATACAATGACTCCCATGCACTGTTGGACCGACCCTTAAATCCCATAGGTATTATTGTACATTTAAGTACACTAAGTTTGATATATTTTTCCGGCTCGAGTAGGCCATTACGTTTATATATAATTTATATTATACGTATATAATCGGCATTAATCCTCGAGTTTAGCGAATGAATGTTTTTTCTGACACTTTTTTTTTAAATTGTATTTTGTATTTAAATACTTTATATAAAATATAAAAAAGTAGGGTGATGGTGGGGCGTAATACCGTTCTTATTCTGGGTATGTTATAGCATATAAGAACGGAAACGACTGAGGAACCTGTTGCTCGTCATCGTTCTAAGGAGGAACATAAAAATCGAATGATAGTCTTATATAGTATATTATATTAATAATAAGTACCTTTTTTTGTGAAGCAGTGGCTGACTTATTGACTTAATTCCACGTAATCTCATCGTACACACACTAAACGCACGCACGTTGTTGTTATGGCCTATAGGGCGTCCTGCAGGAAAAACTATTCGTATATTTACAGGATACAAATGTATATTTTTATCGTTTGCAAGTCATTGGGACGAGAAGAGTCTTCTGTATACATATTGTTATGAACAATTGTGGAGTAACTAAACGAACAAATTATTGTGTTTAATTATAAAAATAAATAACCTAACACTTCTTACTTGCGAATTTAATTTCTAATATTCAGTACAAATATAACAACACGTCTAATCAATGAATTCACCTGCAAGTAAATTATAAATTTATAATATTATTACAACAATTAATAATAATAATAATAATAATAATAATAATAATAATATATACTCGTATTATAACTTTACAACCAAATTATGACTTTTATAGAGTGACAATATCTAAACGATTTTTTACGGTTTAATAATATTAATTACATAATAGTTTATAATTTAATTTGAAATGGTTAAAAATATGTAACTACAATACCTAAATAGTATTGCATTTAGCAGAAATGTGTACTATATTACAACAAGAACATAGAAATAATTGTCTATTAAAACATTAAACAGGAACTGATATACATTTCTTAGATACCTACTTAAATTCTTATACAAATTACTTTTGTTGTTTTTATAACTTAAATACGTAATAATTTATAACAACTGTATATTTATTTACAAAAAAAAATATGAAATTAACAAGGCAATTGTAATCAAGTTCTTTTATTTTTTAAATGTTTTATTTATTTATGTTTTTTTTCATAATATTTTCTGTTGTCTGAAAAGATTAAGTTATAATTTCAAACCTGATGTAACACGCAAAAAAATGTTTAAAGTTTGTGCCAAAAGCTTATTGTTCTAAACCTCATTGTAAGTTTTTTTATAGGTATATATTATTGTAGGTAATTTCAGTGATTTAGCTTCTAAATTTATGTGCGTCGTGTTTGTAATAAATGTTTAACATTATACCTACCTACTTTATTAAGTTTGTTGCAAAAGCTATAGAATATTATATTATACTTATAAAAAAGGAACAAAACCAAATTGTAGAGGTAAATATCAGTACACTAAAAAATTTTTAAATGTTTTCGAAGCGCTTTTACATATTGCAGTAGATTTATTAGGTGTATGGAAATAATAGTTTTCCTAGAAAAAACGATAAACCTTTTTTTATTATACAAGGGTCAAACATTATTTATACATAATATTATACAGTATCAGTATACAGTTCGTCAGTGTAACATTGTTTACGACTTCGGTGTGAATACAATATAGTATTTATTATAAATAAATGGTTTAGTTTAAAATGTCTGCATATTATATATATATAATAAATCTATATTAGGTATATGTAAATACGAGTATTTATTGCCGGAAAGCTGTTGTTCGTTAATAGGACAGACACAGAGGAAGAAAAAAAAAACCTATTTAGTGTTTCTTCGACCTTCATGACGTGTGATGAGCACGCTGTATACAGATCTTTCGCAAAATGTCGGGTGTAAGCTGTAGTTTATATATGTGGCGGCGCTCGTACATATAACCTAACCTATATATATATATATACTGTTGGCAGTAATCCGCGAGGAATTGGACAAGGAGCTTTTATCGAACTTTTCTCTTGTATTTATACATATGTATGTGTGTGTGTATGTGTGTGTGTGTGCGCGCGCGTGTAGCATGTATAGTGCACTGTGAAAAGGCCGTGGCGGGGGGTAGAAACCTTATTGCCGCCATCATTAGAGCTTTCGTTTGGGTAGGGGGCGTTTCCGGCGTCACCGTATCCGCCAATCGGGCACCAGGAGATAAATTATATACATATATTATATGTATATACAGTAGTATTATAGTACTAGGTACCTCGGAGCTCGCGGAGCACATTTCCTCTCACTCTGTTCACTTCTCTCTACCACCTCTCTACTCGATCACCTCCACACCCCTCACCATCGTAATACTACTCTGCCACAGCAGTCTCTACGTGATAAATAGTCAAACGTCCTCTTGTCCTCCACGCTCCACCACTTCCCGAAAAGCACGTCTTCGGGATCTGAGCCTCTGAAGTCACGGATCGCGTAGAGGAAACATTGAGAAGAATATAGAAGGAAAGATAGAGAGGGAAAAAGTAAAAGAGGGTGAGAGAGAGAGGAGACAGTAGATCGAGACAACGACGTCAGAAGACGGCCCTCCGGCGACCCTTGTCAGTATATATAGGTGCGCTTGTTCTCCACGTCCACTCTGCAGAAACAGAGTCTTTAACTCGTATTATATATATATATAGATAAAGATAGGAAGTCATCTAACTATCGTAGGTATATACGTGAAAGGCGAGGCAAAGTGGGGTAAACGTCACCGTGGCGTTTATATATATTGTGTTCTCGGCGAGATTCAATTCAGGAGGTCGACGACGACGTCGACGTTGATCATAGAATTAAACCCTCGTTTCGTGTGTAAGACCTTCGTTATTAACCGGTGTTTTTCCTTTCACGGGGTCGCCCGTTCACATAAAGTTATATATATATATATATAAACGTTACGTAGGCGTACACGTAAATAAGCGAGTTTACCGGAAGTTGAGTGTGTACAATACGGAAAGAGAAAGATAAAAAAAAAAATACAACGAGATCCCAAGGTTCCGGAATCGTTTTTTTCTTCTCAATGCTCGCCCACGATCGCCTCTTGGCAGTTTTCAAGGGGGCCATACGGCTAACGATCAGATGTACCGTACACGTCACACGCCGTAATTAGTTTTTTATTTACAACGCGACGCGTGTTGTATATACATCGTATTAATTTGACGATACTGATAGAAATTGCGTCCATTTCACAAAACAGAACTTTAATCATAGCACAATATGGATAATTTGAAACGAACTAAATTGAACCTAATGATATATAAATTAATATTTTGTAAAATTTTAAACGAGTTTCTGTTGTATAAATTAATAATATATACATGCCACTAGACATGTATTATTGTTTCAGCGTGAAAATAACCCAACGAATTACTGAGCGAGTCCTTTGTCGGTTCTATGAAAAGTTATTCGTAAGGCGTATATTGTGTAATATTACTCGACGTGTTAAAAATGTTTCGTTTCGTGGTGAGGATACAATTTTTATTTATTTTACAAAATACAGATCAGAACATAATATACAAACGATATATTATATACAGATGATTTACAGTGTTTAGCCGATAGTTGATGTTATATATTATAACGATGCATTCAATATAATATTATGTATAGCCGTATAGATGTACCTACTTAGAGGAGTTGGACGTTTAAACGTGTTTAAATAAAAACATTATATGAACGATTTTTTAGTGTCTATTATTAAATTTTGGAGATCGGTAATTGGGCCATATTTTATTTATCTGTTTACATTTTATTATTCGGGTATGGGGCCAAAGATTTTCTAAAGGATAACCGAGGATTGGGCTATAAATGTATAACAGAAATATACGAATATAATAAAACATTTATTAATTTTAGTACCTACCTACATACCTATTACATGTATAATATAATATAAAAAATAAAATAATCATTCATTTTTTTTTTATTATGCAATATACATTTTACAATTTAAAATTGATTTTTATACCCTTCTTCGTATTTTTTAATTTCGTTAAAAATATAATTCTATCGAATTAAAGTCCGTTTCCTGGCTTTTAATATTGCTGTGCTTCTTTAAAACCGTATCCCAATCACGGGATCTATCAATTATAAATGTAAAATGTTTGTAGCTCATGCAATTTATTATCATACCTTTTTTTTAAATAGTTTCACTGTAACTCAATTTCCGAGGGCCCTCTAATTTGAGCTTGCTATTTCAGGTAGATGAATTCTACAGGAAATAAGCTCGATCAAAATATTATGTCTGAATCATACCATATTAATAGTATTTAAGCACCAGTATTTATGTTTATTGTTTGTCGTAAATCATGTCATAATATTATTTATACCATAGATACATTTTGTACATGCGTATACCCAATTCATTAAGCAGGTATGTTTAGATTATATATTTTTTTCGATTGTCGTCACATCTTATTTTTTTGTACATAAGTATGTATTGAGTTCATGGTGAAAGCGCAAAGAGTAATATTTAATAACAACGGGGAAAAAATGTTAAATTTATAATAATTGATAAAGTATCGATAAATTAGAATTATTAAATTAATTAAATAAACAATAGGTGACCTTTATTATTGTAAATATTGTATTGTGTTTTCGAACAATTTCAAAATAAAATTGTTTGTTGATAATTTACTTACATATAAAAATGAGCAAAGAATATAATTGACTTATTATTTGTATTCTTCACAAAAGAATCCTCATCTTTCACGAATCAGTAAAACATCACGGTCAAATTGTCTGTACAAATTATGCTCAAATGACTCATGGTGATTTCAGAGTAAACGAGGTATTCGCGCTCAACGGACGACGCCCCTACGTAGATACACGTCTTATTGTACAGCTACTAGTCCTGTGTCATTAACTAATTGATACTTCAATAATGCATTTTTATTATTTTCATCAATAATGTGTTTAGTATAGATATATTTTGTTCTATTCATAATAATTCTAAAAAATATTATTTGAAAAATGTAATAATATTTTATAATTTTGTTTTTGTTTTATATTTATATATTTAAAATATAATATACTGAATCATTTATATTACTTATATTCTTATTTATTTATATTTATATTTGAGAAATAAATATAAGTCAACTTTTAGTATCAACTCTACTAAGAATGAATGAGCGATTCTACATTTCTACATGACTAACAAAAATTATTAATCTCATGCAACTAATAAAACTTCATTGATTTACGATTTGATATTTCCAAATATGAAATCGGTACTCGTAAGATTGTAAGAGTATAATATTATTGTCATGTTCCAATAACGATACAAGTAATAATTATTATTATTATTTTCCTTCAAAATATTTTTTTATCATGATAAAATTTAGTTAATAATTAAAAAGTGCCAATAATATAGTCGTAGGTACTGTAATCTACAGTACATTATAATGATTTATAAGTGTGTA
Organism: Rhopalosiphum nymphaeae; assembly: GCA_036289425.1. Taxonomy (NCBI): domain Eukaryota; kingdom Metazoa; phylum Arthropoda; class Insecta; order Hemiptera; family Aphididae; genus Rhopalosiphum; species Rhopalosiphum nymphaeae. The sequence continues at coordinate 3,765,577 of JAZAQC010000021.1, read as the reverse complement.
AAATATATTTCTAATTATTTATTTAAAAAAATCCTAATGGTGATTATTTGATACATCTCATTAGGAATACTTGAAAAACAAAATTTGATTTATTATTATTGTTTTAGAAACAATGCAGGTTTAACGGTACATACAATATAAATAATATAATATTACGTGAAAAACATTTCTGTTGAATTCTAAATAATCGTGTGTGGATTAAAATTTTGCATATGGTATTTATGGTTAATTGATGTTGTCCGGTGATTGAGTTACACTGTCATTAATCATCCAATACGTTTTCGATTATATACGTGTATATATTTATACATAACAACATATTGTCTATTATATTATAAATGCTTTTATTTCATTATAGGTGATGGGGTACTGTGATGGCCGGTCGGGAACGATTTAATCAATGTAAAAACAAACCATGCGATTAAACTTAACACGTATACCTATTATAATGTAACAGTGTACGTATATAAGCCGACTATAATAATTTGTTAAAAGCCACCTGCGATACAACCGTTTAACCGATGAGTCATTTGATTTAGGGCAGCTGTTAGAGGTGTGTGTGTGTGTGTGTTTGTGTATATGTTGTGTTAATCGAGACGACCAGCTAATTTGTTTTCGAAGGGTTAAACATAATACCTACTATGTGGTCAATAACATCGACAGTGCGCATACTGTTTTTAAAAACAATCGGCACAGTTGATTACGATTTATTCGATTAAATATTGTCAAACGTCATAGGTTTATTAATTGTTTTTTACGCGTTATTGTTCAAATGTTCCAACACTTTAACAGAACGTTCTCTATAAACAATTGATTTATCCATGCACTATTTCACTATGCACAACATATTGTATATCCAACTATACTGATGGTTTATACCGATTCGTAGCTATTTACGACCTACCTATTACGAGCTATGTAGTAATGGTACATGTAATTTTTCATAGAAATAAATGAAAATAAAACCAAAAATATCGAATGTGAAACGAAGCGTGATCATTTGGAATGCGAACCCGATAAATCGAATACTATATATATCGGTAATATTACTAATACTGAATGATATTATGAATGGGCACCTATTATAATATGATCGTCCGATAACATATACAAATTTACAGTTGAATAAACGCGCGTGTACGTTGTAAAAATAAAATTAACTAGCCTGAGTCGTCTCGTGTTCAGTTGTAAAATCGAAAAACAATCAAACTGACGTGCGTTGTGACATATAATACACTAGGTGATTCACCCATATTTTTCTTTACAATGAATTTATTCAAAAAATGTTCAACTTTTCAAATACCATACTTAACTACTAAAGGACCATATTTTCGATTATTTAGATTTTTATACAATTTAAGGTATTTCAAGTGTTAGAGGCTGAAATTTTTAATTAGATTAGTACACAGGATATTTCTTAAACAGTGTAAAGAATGTAAAATATATTTTTTTAAATAAATCAATAATTGTTTAGATACTTAAAAATTCTAAAAATCAGAATCGGTACAAATATATTATTGACACGTTAATCGCCCAGCAATACAGCCCACGTATAGTCCCACAGGACTAAACATTTACAGTATAGTCGGTGGCCTAAAATTATCGACCCATAATTATATTCTTGCGGCCGTCTGTGACTGTGTGGCAGATGACGTGTTGAAGGTAAAAATAGGGCTCGAGGGCAAGCTTTAGGTATAAATAAACAAATTCGTCGTATACGGCTGTCGTCAACATATCACGTCATCGTATCCGTGTAAAATAGAAGATAGTACATAATAATTTAATTCGTTGTATTATCTACAATAGATAAGTGCACTGGAACGCTCTTAAAAAAAATATATCACAGAGAAATAGATTTAGTTTTTGAAATCGCTAACCAGATTTATAAATGTTGAATTTTCGAACAAATTTACCGAGTGCTGACTGCCGACTGAAAGTCTGATATTGTTTCAGAGTGGGCGATGTAATCCTCCCCCCACCATTACCACCCCATCGGTTCGTCATTGATAATGTATGTATACGCAGCCGCTGCCAAGAAACGAAGAGATGAGACACAGTTTCGGAACGACGAATGATGGCGCGGCGGCGCGAAACGGAAGCGCGATGCAAACACACGTCGGGCTGCGGCGGAGGCGTTTCGTCGGGGGGCCTTGGGGGGGAGGGTGCGACAAGCGGGCGGAGAGTGTATACACGCGCGCATTATATGACTTTTGAAACGACTCCGTCGGCGACAGGATCATTACACGTTTTATTAGGCCCGTGGGTATAGGACCTTCACCCTCCACTCACGACCAACCACCGGCATCCTTCCGTAATAGTCGTGTGCGTGGACTTTATTGCAAACACACACACACCCACACGGCGAGGCGCATTGTTCCATTATAATGCCGACGCCGCCGCCGAACGATGGTCCCGTTGTCGGGAGCTTGGGAACGCGAATCACAGTCTCTCTCTGTATATATATATTTGTATGCGTATTTTAATATATTTCACGTCGTTATTAATTTCCACGCTGCGTCTCTATTTCGTAGATTGATATTGATCATCGTCGTCGTTGACGTTTTGCGCGTCGTAGTATAATATAATGTTTCGTGTACAGTGGATACTTAATAAATAATATAGTATTCAAAGACATACTTATTTGAAACTTTGTCCATATAGACACGCGTATTTTATATTCGTCTTTGAATTTAGAACGATAACATTATACTCGTATACCAGCGTAGTATGAAAACCATGTATAGCTGATGGCGAGTAATTTAATAGTTTTAAAATACTTTATTTCTGTACGTATACAAATCTAATTTAACATGAATATTCTCTTCAACGGCAATTTGTATGATAAATTCTATAATACACAAGTCACACTTTAAGTACAGATCGAGATACGTACTTTAGGAGTAGGAACTTTGAGCCCTGGAAGTTTGTGGCGTTTGTTCGCACGATGTCAGAACGCAGAGGTGCTCGTGCAGCAGTTGCAGTGTCGATAAATGATTTAACCGCAGCGTAGTGCATACCGTGGTACACAATATTCAATAACACTAGTACAATAAATACTGTAAGTTACCAACATAATATATCCATATATCAGAACACGTAAATGACTCGATGTTCTTAAAATATTATGTAAGTCTGTCTTGTTATAGGAGTGGGAGAGGCGGGTTAACACACTCTAAGCAACCCTATATACACGCTAAACGCTACACCTCACGGAGTTATTCGAATCACCGGCTTTATTTCCAATAATGTTTTCGATACAGTTTGAAAATGTAAAACTTATATTATTATTACTATTATTAGCTCTGATCGCACAGCTATAATATAATGATATGCCTATAGGCGTTGTTTTTATTTGTTGTAACCGCGGTTATCTACTAGATAACCGTATTACCGTAACGAATAACTAAAATAAAATATTTTAACAAAATCTTATATCTAATCTAAATTGTACTACAATGGAATTTATTGTTGATATGGTTTTCAAATTGTACGTATATATTTTAATAGAAACCATAAAGTTTTTTTTATTGTAACTAATAAAACATATTTTTGTTTGTCGTGATACAAATTTTAGTAGAAAAATGAAATTTATATAAACTCATCGTTCATAAAATTGTAGGTCCATCACTTACATTTAAAGTGAGAGCAATAATATTGAGCTTGATAAAAATAATATAAAATAAAACATATAGTGTACACATTATTATTTTGTATTGAATCAATTAGTTAGTGAACATTTTTGTATACTATACTCGTACATTTTATGATTGTATTTTATTATTAATAGTTAATAACTAACTAATAAATAGGTAACTAATAATATTAACAATTTACTGAAAAATGAAAATAATAAAATTTAGGTAGGTAAGCTAGCTCTATTGTTACAATTTTAAGTGTTCCTACCGACATTTTTAATTAGGTCCCTTACGAGAAGGAAACTGTTAAATAAAAGTGAAACTTTAGGGAAGTAAATTTTTATTAAAGAAATCCATTGTTGAGTGTTTATTTTTTTAATTTTAGTTTTAATAAGAAAAACCTCTTAATTATGTTTAACAATTAATTTTAATTCTAAAAACATAAACCGTAAGTCTGTAACCTAACGGTTTTATATTTTCTTTCGTGTAAGGGAGAACATTGGGTTAACAGTTTCAACGTTTTTGTGTCATGTCATTTATTTTATATGCTGACATTATTTTTCACGGGTTTAAGAGTATTTCCCATAATCATTCATGTTTATAGTCTAAACCAACGATAAACATTATGCACAAAAAACATTTGTTACCGTTATGGATCTAATTTATAATAATAATAATAAAAAAAAATATTTATTTTCATATGCAGGTATACGATAACAAAAATAAAAATAAATTTTTTAGGCATAAATTAAATTCCATATAAAATGTCACTAACGGGTAGCTACTTAATCATATAAATCCTAGTTATTGTGCATGTACTTAATAAATTGTAATACCTATAACTATACAATTATTTTGTCGTCGACGATATATTACGATAGAATTTTAAGTGAAAAAATATTATAGTTTTTCTAAATACATTTGAAAAAAATACAAACCTTTATTACTGTTTAAAGATATTTCGTATTATATACTTTGAAATCCAAAAAATATTTTATAAAAATACGCATTTCAAATTAAAATGTTAAAAAGTATAATATAACAATGGTAAGTAATAAGTTTGTTTATAATTTGTACATGTGACATGTGCAGTGTAACGATTTACAGATTACTGTCCCAACGTTTATGATGTCGTACTCGGTGAATTTGTTTAGGTAAATAGAATACAAGAACTTTGAGTGTGTACCTATATTTGGATAGCCAGTAGTTAAGTTCTAAATCACGAAGTGTAGAGTAGCAGTCATCTCTATATTTTTTAAATAACATTATTAATTAGACTTACTATAGATGTAGTAACTAATACTTTATAGGTAAATCATAATAATCACAATGTCCAAATCACAGTCCGCTATTCCTGTGTTCTTCTTTTATATTTTACTACCCTCAAGAATAGAGTTAGTCAGATGATAGTGTACTGTATATTGTAATGTTATTAGTATTTCAAATATTAAATAAACTTCTGTTAATCTAGATGTATTATAAATGTCGAAAACTTTTACCAAGCTTCCAAAAGTTTGTAGAAGCACTACATTTTCTTTTAAATTTAGTTATTCTTTTCGTCCAAAATGAAAAAATAACTTGCTTACAAATAAGACGAAATTATAACATGTAAAAATTATTTAATCCTTAAATAAAATAGGCTAATGATAATATAGATTTTCTATAATCGTATGTACACTGGTATTGTCATTACTATAATAAATAATACATAAAATGTCTTACATATTTTATAAATGCATACAATTTTAATTAATTACAAAACGTACAGTGTTTGGTTACATTTACCGTGGAAAAGTATGCGACTTTAACCTATTAATAGTGTGAGGTTTTTGGATTCAACGGTAGCAGCAGTACTGTTCGAATAACAATAATTGTTATACGGTCGAGGAAAAAAAATGCGGTTTCTATAATTGAATCGCGCGTGCTCGAACAATATAATAAGTCAATTGACTGTTTTTTTTTTTTATAAATATAATATAGTACATATATATTGTATTATAACAACTCCGGATTCGTTGTTAATGGACGCGGGATAGGTTTTTTTCATTATTGTTATTATTATTATTTTTTTTCAGGAGGCACGTGACCGCCTGCCGCCGTTAGGTGTATATCGTGGTAGTCATCGAACACCGCCGCAGTATATATGTATATTGTTATCGGTGAGGTGTCGTGTGGGCGACGAAGGGGTTATCCATTAGAGTCGATATACTATTATATACACACCACTTTACTGAAGCTCCGCGATTATCGTCGTCGTCATCATCATCATCATCGTCATCATCATCATCATCATCATCATCACCATCATCGTAGTTGTCGTCGTCGCCGCTGCAGCCACCACCGTTATAATAACAATAATAATGATAATAATAACAATACTTTTTAGTCAGGTGGTGATGATGGTAGTGGTGTACGTATACAGTATATAGCTGATGGGTTGCCTTCTCACTTCCGGTTCCGGTTTGCGTGCGGCGTGTACCTATATATACCGCGCCAACGCCGCGCACCGTACGCCACACGAGCGCGGGCCGTCTCGACCGGGCGCGAAACGCTCCGAGGAACAACGGCGTCATTGTTATCGTCCCATCATCGAGACACCGATTTTACATTAGCCTGTTCCGGGGCGGCACGGAGTAATTTTTTGAAAAAAAAAAGTCGAGAGAATCCTAAAAATAACAATACGATATCGAACGATATTACACTACACAAACGAATAATATACATATTGTAAACGCTGCAGTGTACGCCGCCCGGCGTTCTACTCATCTCGATATCGCCTCTTCAGGGACGAAGGATTGATGGTTACAATACACGCCGAACGTGATAATATGATGACTAATTATCACGGAAACTTCGGTGAGAGCGGCAATTGCGCCCGTTTGCGTATATTGTTGCGTTGTCGAATCTCCTTCAATTCAGATGACTAGTGTATAGTTAACCCGAGTGGCATGTCCAGGACATAATTAATAATACTGTTACGTATGTCTACTGGTATTATATTTCATAGCCGGATGAGCTTTATTTTGGATACATAACGTGTAAGTTGCTACCACCTTGTATATCTCCTGTCGTTTAAATAATTGATAATTTACTCTTGATATTTTTTCTTTTGTTTATAATGCATCTTCATTTTAATGATTTTCCCTTAAAATAAACTAGTTAAAAATGAAGAAGGATACGTTTTTTAAGAATTATTATTTATTATAGATCATCTCCAAGACTATACAATTTGTAACATTGTATTATAAATTCTGATGCATGATAATTAAATTTTCTTATAGCATATTTTTTATTATTTGACATAATTAACGCAAAGAAAAAGGATGTCCACTGACTTAAGCCAATATATAATTCTGTGTTTATAAATCTTTCCTACACCAAGGTTTTATAGGATAGCTTTTTAAATTTAAACAAAAAAAAAAAAAATAATTTATTTATATAATATATTTTCAAATTTGACTCGTTTTGATTCCATTTTTGATAACGGAATCAAGGAATTAATAATAAATTCATAAAACTAGTTTGAAAATTCCTGTACTATGCAGTGTATGGTACAAATTATTTTTGAACTCGGAGCAAAAAAATAAACCATAAAACGGTAAACGAAGCTAACAGTAAATTTCATATAAAGATCGGTTATTAACAGCTATTGTTTTAATTTCCTAAATTTTATTGCTGACTAAGATATATTACTTTCACTTGTCTCTCTCTCTCTCTTTGTTAAAATATATAATTTATCGTGTAACTTTAAAATTTTAATATAGATATGTTTTTTCATGTACCTTGCAAATTTCTACCAGTAACTTAGAAATGTATATGAGGGGGGGGATGTTATCTGATCCCCAAGCTTTTTATTGTTTTTGGGCATTATAAATACATAAAACCACCGTTTTCGACAAATCTGACCTTTTCTCTCCTCAATATGCCTAAATACCGAGCCTATAACTATAGATTTATTATATTTAATATTTATATCTGTATTTATTTATGTTATTATCGAAATCAGTTTATTTTCATAGTATAAGCGCCAAGTGATATAATAATAATTTTTGTCTGCGGGTATTTTTCTTTTTATACCGTATGTGTATTAGTTGTATATGTCTGTAAGAGAGGTTTTCGTGTATCTCCTATACACAGCAGGTTTATGAATTATAGGAATGGCTGTAGTGTAAACAAGTTGTATTATAGAACAAATATCTGGTAGATATACTCGTACGCTATAAATTATAATGTTCTTTAAGATTATTATAACCATTAACCGATTAACAATTTCCAATACTTAAACATACAATATAGCTATCGTAAAACTCGGTGATTATTATACAAGCCTATAACTGACTATGTGTATGATATTATCTATATAATGTTTAAAAACACAAGAAAAAATACCGACAATACCGTTTATAATATATAATAATTAATTTTATTTTATTTCAGCTGCTCAAACCTCGTTTTAATTATTGCTTGGGTACTTTTAAAAGTGTCTACTGGTAAAATTAGGAGAGGCTCTTTAAGCAAAATATTATAATTTAGTGAAAAGGGAAGTATTTTCATTAGCCTAAAGTTATCCAAAGTAATTAAAAACGCCTTAAGAAATCTTTAAATCCATAATAGTATACTTGTGAGTTGTTAGTTAACTAGAGTAAAATTAACTTTCTTAGAACATAGCTTAAAATATTTTATACAATAAACAATAATAACGATATTTTTTTCTTAATCAACAGGACATTAATTTATTTTCAAATAAAATACAGGATTCCAAAATTACGTTGAAAATATTCCAAAATCGTAGATATAAATAGAAGTATGTTGGCGAGTCGATAAAATACTACGATTTGTTTAACTTTAGCTATATTTTTAATTTTTTTTATTTAATATCAACATAACATTATCTAATAATTTCTTTTATTTTTAAAATCACGCAATAGCCCATAATAGATTTCATTGATTAAATAATAATGAATACTTATGTAACCATGTTATAAGATTTACTATAATATTAAATTATGAATATAAAATAATTTAATTACTCTTGCATAAAATGTATAAAAAGTGACTATCGTTTATTACTGTTTTTTTGTAGAACGCTTATGTTATGATAAATCCATACATTACCATAAGCATCTAGCGTTATTAAATGTTGAAAGTTTATTTTTAGTAGAAATAAAGCGTTAGTATATATTAGTAATAAGTTATAAGTATATATTTTGTCCACGTAATGGGAAACGTGTATATAATCGCCTTTAGATTATGAACATAAATACATAATATGGTACTCGCGAAGAAACATTAATAACATTCGAGTTTCAATAGCTACGGCTTCAGCTTAATTTAAAAAGGGTACTGATCGAAACGTTTAAAATTTGAACAACCGTAAAATAATTATGATATTATGTTATATAGGATGATCCATTTAAGTGTTTACACTCATTATAAAAGCTTTAACATTTTTTTTGATATTTATTTTACGTACATTTAAGTTACTAAAAAACAATATTTAAAAAAAGTTATATTTTAAAATGTATTATGTTTCTTACTTTATTAAATTATAAATTTTGGAACAGAAATTTTTTAAAGTATCTATGTCGATACATAATAATCGAATTCAAAACGACTATTTAATAATATACACTACCTATTGAAAGAGTAGATTAGCAGTGTAATAGTCTAATATTTTCGCAATGCGTACCGTATTACTTTGATTATCTAAACTTTAAATACTTATAACTAATTAACTACTAGTTTGAAATAGTTTTATATTAAAATACTCTCATAAAATGTTGATTTTCAATGACTTGAGAATATGTCAAAAAAAAGTTATAACTTTCAAAATAACGGTTGTTGGCATTTAAATGGACCACCTTGTATAATATATTATGCTGTAGTATGTATATTATATAGTATTCGACGAGTTGACGGGATCAAGCCGAGCCGTTACCGAAACCGAACTTTTCCCGATCAAAGTATGCACCACAGATAATAATATAATAGCATTATACTATATATTTATATAGAATTTATCGATCGGGTGTTGTTATTTTTCAGTGTTCTGCGGAAGCTTTTTGTTCGAGATTATGTTGCTGAGGGAAGTACAGAAAAAAATAGACGTATTCTTTGATTGTAAAAATACTACAACGTTAATTCGACAACAACGGATAGTATTCCGTAGGGGGAGGGGGGTTATCGTGGTGCTACAGCTTCGGACGACGGACAATGGATAAGAACGCGCGGCCGGAAGCAAATCAACTCGACTGTCGACGTATTGGCGTGTATATATATACGTACACCATCCAGTATCCACACACGTCGTATAGTCATCGTATGGAATTTTATTGCTCCTGCGGCCAAAGTTGTATACGCACACATATATACATGCAAACGCATGTGATATATTTATATTACATTATGTTTAAGCATACGCAACAAAGCGTCCGAATATCGGACGCCCGGAAACGCGCGGCTCGCACTCGGTTTCCGACCCATTCGGATGTGACTGAAGTTTTATTTCTTTTTTATTTTTATTTCAGAATTTCGGTTCGCGCATGTGTGTGTCGGGTCAAAAGACCTATCGTGACCGGAACGCGATCCTCTATATTATGTAATATAAATGCATATAAAAAAATGTATATATATTTTATACACGGGATATCGCTGTGCGTTTTAAAACGTTGCGAAAAATATAGTCGGGAAGACACGCACATTATTATACATCATTAACAATACTCAAGCCGTAGTGAGTTCGCCATTATCATGCAAATATCATACGAGTTGTCCTCTCGAGAGGGATTTTTATCTTATACATACGACGATGCAATAATACACACACATAATATTAAATATTATGCAGTTTATACATGCGGAAGATTTCTCTACAACCGATTTATATGTTATAGAGGGCATTTCATTTAAAAGTAACCTCCTAATTTTCTTAAAAGTCTTAATATTATTGAATGACAACAAACATTTTTGAACTAATATTCCTAAGCTAAATATATTTTTGAGAATTTAAAAATTTTAAATTAAAATTTTGAACGAATATATTAGTTTTAATACTAGTAAAGTTATGACTTTTAAGTAGATATTTTAAACTTAAATGAGCTAAATAGTGAACCAACATTTTACGATATATCCTTAGTTGTGCCACTCAACTTTGTTCATTGAATCTTTAAATATCTACTAATATATTTAACTTTTTACTATTATAACTAACTACCTACTAATTTGAAATTTTATTTTTATGTATTGCAATTTTCATAAACACATTATTCTGTTTGGGAATTTGAATCCAATAATGAATGTGTTTACTTTTAAAAGTATCACTCTATATGAATATATAGGTCCTAGTTAAGTATGTATATACTTATATACCATGTATATATTCTGTATATTATGTGATGTGTGTATATGGTTATTGAATCATGCTATTATTAAAAAAAAAGAATAACACTGATAAAATAATTAAAATATATTTTTTCCAAAAATGTTATTATGTAATAGTATAACAAAAAATATAATTAATTTTAAAGACAATTAGTGTTTAACCTTAAACTATGTAAATATATAGTCTTAGTTTTTTCCCTGCATATTGACCCATTTCCCGGCTTACACTATGTACAACACGATTCCGCGAGCGCGCCGATTGGTTCACCTTCGCGTTAAAAGTGGCAGAATTACAACTATCATGTTATACATGATTAAAAATTATAATAATTCTGTTGATTTCGGACTTCTATTAGCTAAAATTAATGTTCCCGCTAGAATAAAAATAATAGCTATAACCAATCGATGCCGACGTGTTTATGATAATGACAACTTCAGACAATATAATTATTATTCGCAAGCATAACGTACAAATCATTCGGAACCGATTTATTATTCCGTCACGATGACGTATCGCGTCGGGTTAGGCCCTAAACCGACTTTGCGTATAACATCGTATAAATTCGATTAGCCGTTAAATACCGCACGCGGCGCCGTCGTACGTTCGCGTGATGATTTAAACAGAGACGCAATAGTGGGATTATGTATATCGTGATTTCAGATAATATTATTAACACACAGCGCGCCGGATCCGGAGTAGCGAGGGAGTGAGAAATGAGAGAGAGTCAAACGACTTAACCGTGTACCTCGCGTGTATATATATATATAGACGTACAATATGTGCGTACAAGGGTGGTTTATCCGTCGGAATCGTTTCGCCGTCAGTTTCGCGGATTTAAACGACTTTTATAGCGCGTATAATATATATAATACGTATGCATATATATATACATTTGTACATACTACGCAACAGTGGTGCGAATAGGCGTGTTCCCTCAGTCAATAATAATATATATATTGAGATATAACACGCGTATCCCCTTCGGCGGGTAGTGTTATACAACACAATAATATTATAATATATATACATACGACGACGAAAATCGTTATTGAAACAAAGCTGCGTATAATGTACCGACCACAGGGCGAGTGGTGTAAAGTAGCAGTTTGATGATTACACACACACACACACACACACACACATACATACACACGCATATACATACGCACATTACTACGATTTCGTGTGTGTGTGTGCGTGTGAATATTTTAATATAAAAACAAAACGGGGTGGCTTGACAACGCGCGCACTCCGCGGGCAGCCTCGTCTGCAAATGGGCGTATCGGCGTCGCAACACTGATCTCCTCCACCCCCTCATCACTATTCCGACAAACGCGCGCGGACCGAGCGACTGCGTACGCGATGCCGCGCGTTTAATGAAAACAAATCGGGCGTGGGACTTTAAACCCCTTTGTCGCGGTGTAGTATTCCGAAACGGCGACATTATCACGCGCGATTGCAGAACTTTTGATGGGGAATATAATAATAATACATACATACATGTGTATATTATAATATTATTATTATTTTATGCTATATTATATTAACCCACCCCAATCGATTGCATGCGTTTTAAACGGCTTGCCGCTCGTTTATAAAATATGTTTTTTCGTTATTAATAACAATTTATTATTACATGTTAAGTCACACACACATTCTCTCTCCCTGTAATTCTCTCTAGTTCGACTGCGTTGTCTCGCCCCTGGTCTTTATTCAGTTTGACTTGATGTCAATATCAATGTACCTACTTATCTCGCATACACGTCTTGCGGACATCAATAAAAAAATAATAATAATAAACTTCATAATAAGTACAGGTTTTCGTGCAATGTGCGATTTACAAAACGATTTAAAATAGTATAACAAGTATGAACACACATTATAGCAGAATTGTATCATTATATTATTACTTTAAAATCGAAATTCGTTCAAAATATATTTAGGTAGGAAACGAACTCACTCCGAAATGTAATTAAGTTTAATATTATTTAATATGACGGCTGTTATATTTTGTATTTGTATAATATACTATAAGTAATTGATTAGTAGACAATTATTTTTTTTCGATGAATCACATATTGCATGAATAAACATGTAATATGTATACGTTACCTATTATTCAATTTATGAAGGGGGAATTTTGGATGTTATACCCAACCCTCCTCCACCCGACAGTCGATTTTATGCAAAAAATATATTTAATTAATGTAATATTATGTTTGATTTTATATCTGATATTATTATTATGAAGATTGATTATTACAACGGAGAGTATGTAAAAATCTTCCATCCAAGTGATTTATATTTATAAAATTAAAACACCCCCTTCCTAAAACAAATTCTGGCTATGTGCCTATAAATATACTCGTATACAATATTATTGAATGATATCATGGAGGTTTTAGTAATGACTATAATAATGATGGCGGCGATGGTTTTGAGGTGGGTGCTGGCCGGAAGAGGGTTCCTCGGAACTTCGTTTATTACTTTTAATTACGTAAACATTAAAAAAAATCCTTATTTATGACAGTTATTAACAGAAAATATTAAATTAATTTTAAAATATAACAATAATTAAACGTAAGTATATGTTTGGCCGGTTTTCAGTGAGAAGACGTATATAGCGTCTTATGTCATATTTTACTTAATTCGCCTTCCTCACCGCCCCTTCAAGTTTTATCAAAATTACTATTATTTAATGAGCTTATATGAGCTATCAAAATTCGAAAATCAATAACACGCAGCAGTGTTACTATAGGTTAGTTCATATACGAGTAAAACAGTGAGTACGTATCCATTCGTTTCAGTATGTCGACTGGAAATTCTTAAAACCAACTGATATTCTCCACACACTTATAGATGCGTTAGTTAAAATCGTAAATTTTTGGCTATACATTTTAGAGCACAGCACGGTATTTGAAAAAATTGAAACCCGTGACGACAAATCGTAAAACCCGAAGCAGAAAAAATGGAAAAAACGACGTGTTGGTGCTGTTTGAAATCTGCAAATATAATTTATTGTCAAAGCAATACAATTAGTAGAGAACGCCTGTCATTGAATACATAATTGCTATAAAAATGACGTGTTTCTTGTTAAATCTTTGTAGATAGATATTTACGAACGAATCGAAAAAATATCATCATTAACCGTTAAGGGTTATATATGACGTAGTCCCACAGCATATTGCGGACGGGGTCAATCGACAGATACAGACCGTCATTTCGCCGGACAATTTCGCCGTCACTCACTCTATTCGACGGCTTGAGACGATTTCTCATCGTCGTCGCCGAGCACGACGCGACCATCATTATACAGCGGCTAAGTACACGCGCCGTACTCGCATAGCCCAAATCCTCCTCGCATTGTCGTCGTGGCGGTGGTGTTTCATTAGCGTTTTCACACGAATCTCTCTAGTCCCGATTGAACGCCGGTCGGAGGTAAACAACCCGAAAGCGGAACGGAAGGAACCGTTTAAATCGGCATTAGCTGGTACGCACAGGAACTGTATAAAAGAGAAATACGATTTAATAATCGTATTCAATTCTTTTTTAATTTTCCTATATTTAAAACGTCGCGTCCCGGTCCGTCCGTCCGTCCATCCGTCTGTTTCTCTTTTTCAATGAAACAAACGATGACAGCCCGCAACGGAGTCGGCGTCATCAGAGACTGCCGTTTTGATTGATGCGCCACGTTGTCGTACCCACACACACACACATAATATATACACATAAACGTGCGCCGACTATCTGTGGTGTGTGATACGGTTAATTGCAGCTGTATACGAGTACGGTTCATTCAGCGTAGTCCGGGTGGCCGAATAATATTATATTATAAATAATGAAAAGGCGATATATATATATATATATATATCTTATATTGTGGCACCTATTTATATAATATATATATATACTACTTTTTATTTCATTTAACTCTCGCGCCATCCCGGTGTTTTCATTATCGTCGTCGTCGTCGCTGGTTAGCGTGTATACATATATATATATATATATATATAGGTCCGTATATTGTATATTATTATTATTATATGCGCCGCCATTCATTGACGCTCGGTCGGTCGCCGGACGAGACTCGTCTCTGCTGTCGTTGTATATATAGTATATAGGTACCTACGACCATAATAATACCATAGTAATATACTTTATTAAGCGCACACGAATATCGTTCGTTCGCCCCCGCCGCCGTGGTCGCGCCGCGTGCCCTCCGCGATTGTTTTTACGATACCGTTTCGGCGGACAAAAGCCCCGCGAGCTCGACGAAACGCACCGCAAAACTCGACAGCTACCGTTTTATTGTGATGCCTACCATAAATAATACGACCTCATTGTATAATATGTATGTATATATATATAAGTGTGCGTAATGTCTATTATAGGTATAAATGCCTAATATATATATATGGGTTTTCTTCTGCGGCTAAACAATATGATATAATATATATTCGGTTTCCGTTTCCACATATTATTTTATTATTGTAACGCGATACGATTTATGACTCGCGGTGTACCACATCGCGGACGCGTCCGCGAGAAAAATCGCTCCCGGTCACCCCCGCCGTGTAGGGGGCTCTTGGAATTATCATAATTTTTCCCGTCACCTTCTCCCCCCCGTACACACGACCACCGGGGTGGTCCGATCTCTCGACACGACATTTATACGACGGGCATTTTTCTATACACATACCTACCTTACTATATATATGTATATACTGCGCAGAGGGTTTACTGTAGTAATAATAATAATAATATATGTCACAGGTGCGAGACGCGCAGTTCTGTGTGCCATATCGTAATAACAATTTGTCCCGAGTCCCAACAAATCATTTTCGAGTTTTCAATGCCCGTCGAGAGCCATACACGCACGCGGTCCTTCTCGTCCACTGTGCGGTATACGTCTGAACACAACACGACTGACGCGTACCACCTACGTATCACACACTATCACAATATTATTATACATAAAGGTAGGTACATTGTGTACATAATGTACAGGTATTTTTTCCGCTCGCGAATATTGTGCACTTTAGACAATATCGAAGTCTCCCGGCGACCACCCCCCGAGCACCATGTCATTTCCATCTCGGCAGTAATAATATGATACAATATTATATTGTTGATCGACCGTATCATATGTTAATATTATAATATAATATAATGCCGACCATACATTAAAGGTATACACAATATTATTATATTATATTATAGTTACCTCCTGCTTACACGCACGTTATGTTATACATTGCGGCCGAAATATAATCGAAAATACGATTGCAAAATATCTATTTTAAACCTTTTTTTCCCGGTTTTACATTACACGTTATACAAGAAAAGGTAACGATAAATATATTGAATCGATTGTCAGATTTGATATACCCTTATTCGTGCACGACGTGCTCTGCAGATTCATAATATTTTTGACATTCGTTGCTCATCTTTATTATATACGTTTATCTAATCATTTCGAGTCTAATATAGCAAATTGTATAGGTAAGCACACCTCAATAAACTAAAGAATCGTTTTTATTTGTTTTTAATTTAAAAGTGAACGGGCTATGTAAACATATAATAACATATCGCCGCAACAATAATCATCGCCTTGATGACTGAGTGTCAACATACATTTTTACTGTGGTACGTGTAAACTAGGGTGACCATACGTTCTGTTTTTTACAGGATTGTCCTTTATTACAGCATTGTGTCCTGTTGTCCTGACAAACTTCTTTCAGGACGCTTTTTGTCCTGTTTTTTTGATCAAATTTTTCCTTATTATTATTTCTTATTATATTTTGTGCATTTTAAATATACTGTATAATGTACATAATACGAAAATAACAATATGTTTTGTTTTTAACTGTTAAACCACAATAATCTATTTATATCACTGAAAATACGTTTTGTGAATACGGTTATACAGTATTATAGCGGATAGCTGGATATCCCTAATAATAACTCCATGCCTATTAAATTATTATAATAATTATTATTCATTTTGTCCTGTATTTTTTTTTTTTTAATATGGTCACCCTAGTCTAAACGCTGATCTTTAGACAATATTATTAATTTTCACTCTGTTTGAGGGATTGTGACGTACGTCTAATAGCTGCTCAATACGCTATATAATATTATATATTTTGTATTTCGTATTATTATTATATGTGCGGTAAAATCGCGCTTTTACCCCCTCGCACGGCTCGTTAACCCCGTGACGAGATAGACCTACCTCTCACACCCGCACATAATAATATATAGAACGAGTATATATATATATATATACATATTATATCATCAGGCTCGCGACGTACCTAAAAACGTAAATAATATTTATGGCTATATATAATAGAATACCTCTCTGTTGTGGGTGGCAATCCGTCGTTAAACCTAACTATACACATACTAATATACGATTATATATGTGTGTATAGTGGTCGCTGCGATCGTATATAATTTATATAATAACGAAAATAATAAGTCCGTATAGGTTAGTTTTCCGCACACGGATCGCGCTCATTGTGAACCGAAGCAAAAATTGAATGGCACTGTTTACGGCTGTGCCTGCGGGTGTCCCATATAATAATAATAATAATGATAATATATAACGTTATAGGTTCAGCGCGTCTGTTTTGGCACGGCGATCAGTCCACACACGCGGTCGTTACAATACACATATTATATTACTATACTGCACACATGACAACGCGAAACGGTATACACCACTATACACACACAAATATATAATAAATAAATGTATAGTGATTGAGTGAGTGTGTAGGTCAGAGGCATTTCGTCAGGGTCCCGGCGACATCGGATGTGTTTACCCAAACTCGATCCCGGGGTGTGAAAATTAACCCCTTTGACGAACGGACAATGGGCTCTAAGCGTTAGCCCGGAGAGCGTGTTCATCGCAGCATTATATAGTGGCTATTATTTTTTTCCTCTTCTTCTTCTTCGTCGTCTTATTTTTCTACACTTCTAATACGAATGCACTTATTCTGATTCTGCCGGATGCTGCCAGGTGTGTGTGCCGAGAAGCGAAAAGAATCCGCTATACGAGAACGATTGAAAACCGACATTCAATACACACGCGAGATCGATTTGAACCATTGTGTACACATTCGGTAAAAAAAATACGTATAGCTATATACCACATTAATATATTATATATTGTATATAGATTGGCATAGGTAGGTACACACCAACACGGCCGTGGGGATTATTCGCGAAAACGATTTATGACAGTCGATTAAACGTTTTCAGCATACATAATATAATAACACATATTATGTGTGTATATAAATACACGCCTCTGCGGTTCTGCCCGCGTGTGTGTGTGTGTGTGTGAATTGACCGACCGCGAACAATTATTTCGATTTAATAAGTTTATCCGAAAACATTATCGGCGGCATACGAAACGTTTGTACAAACCCTTGTGCGTATGAGATTATTAGATTTTCACGCGATTACATTATATTCGATGGGTTTTAAAATATATATATATATAGTTAAATGTTTACAAAGACATAATTCGTTTAATATATTGCAAAACTGGCATACGCGTTGATGCGAAGATTTTATTGGTACGCGCATATTTACTACGTCTATATATAATTATTATGTTATATAACAAATAAGTTATAACAGATCGACACCGGTCGTCGTAGTAAAATTAATCATACTATGATATTCATTTGTCGATCACACGAGAGTTTGTTTGAACAGAATAAAACGACTTTGGAATTGGAAATAGTAATATTACTTCTAAATGATTTTGCAGTACCAATTGACTATTGGGTTTACTTTAACATGTAATACGTACTCAAAAATACCAAAGTACCAAGACGTTGCTCTCAGCATAACTTCATTTTCAAGTTTAATAATTAGTTATTTATTTAACTGATTACGGCCAATTCACAAATATATATATATATATTTAACCTAAGCAGGTGTTACACTTTCCAAACTTAACAAGTAAAATTCGTATAGTGAAAATGACATGCTTGTGTTAGGTATTCATCACACATGAGTAAATACTTGAAGCACAAATATCACTAAAAATAATTTGAACTCAAGTTTCTTACTACTGTTTTTAATTAAGTGCCGGAATTTCCAATACTTACCTAATAAAACAATGCCTACCAGACATCGTATTAATAAACTTCTATCAATTTATTTATTATTTTGATAATATTACTATAAAATATTTTATTTTACTTTCTTCTATTGTAGCTCTTAAACTTAGAATGTGAAAATCGCCTTCCTCTCGTCTGATGCTTATTGTATGTACCTATATATAAAACAAAATATTTTCAAATTGTACATATTGAAATAAATAATTATATATATATTATATTCCTGTACATCAACATTATCTTCAATAGTAGCAAATCTAGGTCTTTTTTGGGGGGGAGGGGCTCAACATTTTTCATATTATTATATTCATATTGTAATATCGTATCATTTTATAAACACAATATTTAGGATTTAATTTTAGGCCTTATATAAATAATATAAATGTCAAGGGAGTGGGGACCGGGTCCCTCGGACAGGCCTCTTGAATTCAACACTGCACATTACAGACTTAAAACTTTGAATGTCGCTCACTTGTTGAAAAAGGTTGGTGATACCTACAGTAGTAGAATATGAATATTTTTTTAGTACTTCCATATATTTTACAAAATACAGTCAATCCTTTTTTTTCTTGTATTTTTATAGTACGCATTGAATATTTTAATAATCGAGTTTTTCTTTGTTACAAACAAATTTGGCGAATAATAAAACGAATAAAACACTATTTACAATAAAACACTGAAATTGGTGAATTTTGTTACTATCATCACGGCGCAAAGCAATACATGAACATAAAAATAAAAATAATTGAGCTCGGATATAACTAGAGACGATGACTAGACGACAGACCACTTCGAATGGAAGTAATTCGACTGCAGTGGGACGGCAATGAGTATAATAATAATGATAATAATAAAATCCAAACATAATTTAGGAAAAAACTGGGGTAAAGTAGCGACTTTGTTTCCGTAATACTGGAAAAAAATCTGTCCTGACAAAAAAATCGTCAACAAAAGGCCAATCGGAGCATGTGACAAAAAAAAAAAAATAAAAATAAAAAACTCGTGCCTACGACGACATTCATTGTGCTGTATGAACGCAGATTTACGGCAAAGGGATGTGCAGTTTTTTTTAGCGAAAAAAATAAGCGAAATGGACGGGGTCATATTATTATATAAATGAAATTGAGTTACATGTTTTTTTCTATCCACTCCCCCTCGATTGGTTGCTTTTTAGGGTTAAAAGTGATGAATTTTTTTCATGGTAAACCTATGTGTATACACGGTAGGCGTTTTGCTGCGGGGTAAACAAATCATAAAAAAAAAATAACGGAAAATAACTATTACCCTATTTGTGCGCCGTTTAAACGTTGTTTTGTCATATTATTATAATAATATATTTAATATCGTCGGTATAACTTACATATTACCGAAGAAACTCAAATTATGATTATAATATTATTGTATTTATTGTACTATACTATATTATTTGATAACGGTGACATGAAAATTTAACATATAATAACTACACCATTAAATTATGTACTTACTTTAGTTATCGGAAGTTATTTTTTAATTTGTGACGCTTATAGAAGATTAAAAAAACATATTACATATACTAATACTTATACTACAATCATTAATTCATTACGAAATTAGTAGGTTTCAACTGCGTACTTTTATCATTACTATAATTTACGATATGCATTAATGATTGTATTAAATATATATGGCATCCACTTGATGAAATTGTCCATTTTATGAAAAGTTATCCAGTTCCTGAATGGAAACTGTTTTTTTCCCACTTGATAAAATAATTAAAAATTTCACAAATGGATACTAAAATTTTATATTGTAATATCACATATATACGTTTGTGTATATACAAACCGTAATTATATATTACAGCTGTGCTTCAGCAATGCATATCATATTATTATTATTATTGTGTTCACCGAAAATAAAACCGAACTAAACATAATACAATAGTGACTGTAGGTACATGTTGTGTATTATATATTATTATAATATTATATTATATTATTATTTGCAGTACAAAATAAATATTAGTTTTCAATTGTGACGGTGTAGAAAAAAATTACAGAAGAATTCTCTTTGTCGACGACAACCAAATGGTAAACTCTTATTACAATATAATATTATGTTTTAACGTGTCGAATGAACTGTTGAATTTACGATGTGACGAGAAAGGCGTGTTATACACGCATCGATTCCGATTTATTTATCACATATACGTATTATATATATATACGAAAAGATTAGATACATAAAAAGACGAGATTGCCTACGCGACTGATCATTATACTTTGTGCAATATGTTTCCCAATCACTAAGACTCCAGGGGCGGATACAATCAGAAGAAAGATAGGGGGTGGAAGACTAAGGTTTGATATAAGCTGCCTTTCTTATTGAAAAATCCGATTTTTTTTTTATATATATATATATATTCTTTTTTTAATTTAAACGCATTGAATTGAGTTTTTTTCGGACAAAAACATTATTACAAATTGTATTCCTAGTCGTGAAATTTTAAACTGGTTAGCAGATGAAGTATTAATTATAAAGACGCACAATGGAATAGTCGTAAATAAATAAATTAACATTTTTTAGAAATCAACAAAAACACCGAGAATGACACTGAGTCGAAATAATTAAGTTGTCATTTAATATCACTATTTCGGATTTCCTTTAGTTTTGAAACAATTTTTGTTGTTATATTTTTCATAAATTTCTCCAAAGACAGTTTGGTATTTTACAACATTTGTGATGTTTTTGGTTTTTGGCTGTTAAAATATATACTCGAATACAAACTTTAATACTTTTTAATGTATCTGTATTTAAAATAAAATGTTTATTTTCTTATCTTATGTATTTACTATTTTCAAATTCATTGCATAATGCATATAATATGTATAAATTGATGTTCATACAAGTAATTAATTAAATGTAATTTATATACAGGTAAAATTATATTTCTAGATGTTTGATATGTATTTATATATTATACATAATTTAAAATTAACAGATTATCATTTTAAGAGCATACAAATTAGCCATTTAATTCTAAATACTTGTATGGTGGTAAACTTAGTAGTGTAGTCCGACTTTATACATGAGGGTAGGGGTTTTCAAACAAATCATGATAACATATGATATAAGTGATTATCGTATCATATAACACAAAAAAATCAATGAGGTGGGATATAAGTGGCTATATAACACCCAAAGTCCCCTCGGCTATGCCCACGATTATACTATATCTATCACTTACTACATAATATATGTACTACCACCCATTAAATTTATGATAAAGGGGCGGACCTATAGAGATGAACATATCTCTAAATAGAAAATTTTAATATCTTTATCGATTGTTATAAACTGTTTTTATTATTATTATAAAAATTACGATTTCGATTGGCTCTATGGCGTACTAAAGGCTATTCTCTGATAACCTAACTTAAGGACTGAGATAAAAATGATAAATATACTATTTCGACATATATATAACATCAAGTACTATAGGTATTCTAATATTCCATACAGGGACTGTTGAGGGCCAAAGTTCCAACTGTTCTGTTTGATATCAATATTTATATAATACCTTCAAGTCAAAACTGAAATCGCATCGTTTTTATATATAGCAATAATATCGTGTATAAGTTTAGTTCAATGTCGAATAACATACGACCGGACACGCGGCTTTGTGATTTCAGGTCCGATTTGAATTTATAATATTATTATTATTATAAATTATAATGTACGTATGCATGTAATGTTATTATCATCGAATTTATTATATTGTATACTGTGATTTCGGACTTGCGGGTAACAGTATAAGTATATGGCCAGTTTACGAAGCCGTTTGCTCACCGGAGTGAATGGGAAATCTGCGGACCGATACGTCTCAAAGTAAACGGCCCGTGACAAGCAAGTTGTCCGGAAAGCGGACGTCCGAATCTACTATACGATGCGGCGTCTGTATGCCGCGATACGATATTATTCAATCATATTATTATATACGATATACATGCAAATAGCAAGTTGGTACTCGGCCACAGTAATTTAAAAAAAAATGAATTACTTCTATTTTGGAAACCCATCGTAAAATATTATTATTTAAACAGATATTGCTTACCTATAGGGTAATTTAAAATACCTCATTTGACATTTTTCAATTGGTGTATTTAATATATTGGTATTGTTATAAATACTCAATAATAAATATGACATCAGACATTTTTTATTTTAGATTTAAAATGTCTTATAATGTTAGGAATTATGCTTATAATGAGTTATATGACATAACTTTGTTAGGTTATGTATAGTTCTGTTTGAATTGTTTTTTACAGGTATTGTGAAACTTAAAAATTATGTATTAACAGCTTATCTTTGTTTCATACAATAAACAAACTTTTAATAATGTTCTTTTACTAAGTATATAACTAGATATTAAAACTTTTTTTAATTTAAAATGTATTTTTATTTTTTTAATAAATACGCCAATATAAATTATAAATATCTCATGAGCATTTATGATAAAAATAATAAATTTCACGGAATCGTAAATCCTTTGAGGTATACCTACAAAATCAGTATTATTATTTTATTTGATGATGCATTATTTTTATACGTTATTGAAGTATAGTTTTTTTCTTATAGGTACATAATAATATAATATACCTACGTGCGTTTGATAATGCAATTCCGCTAACATTGTGCCGCATTAAGAGTTTGTCAATATACTCGATAAAACAAATCACAAACTCATTACATAATAATATTATAATATTATAGGTACCATTTCAAATTGCGGGCCATTATCACTATATCGTTGTCATTGAACAAATTAGGTAATTGATTGGTTTTTTTGATATTAATTTTACATAATTTAAACTTAAAATGATTTGTGTGAAATCGCTTTGATTTAATATGTAATAGATAATAGACTTAACAACTTGTTCTTGATAAATTTGTGCACGGGTGTATTCATCTAGGCCAGTTTTGTACTTGAGTTGTTTTTTATTTTTATTTTAATCGATAATATATAAATATTTAATCAAGTTAGGCACACAAATAATATAATTAAATCAATTAAGCGTATTATCGTGTAATACACATATTTAGTAACCTCAGTTATTTTATAAGGCCATACTAATAATATTTTACAAGTCTAAACATTAACTATACGGTCTTTCACGATTTTAATGAGATATTTATTTTAAGACATTATACGACTGCTGCAGGAGTGATATAATATATTATTATGAGTCGATTTGTATTAATGCCAGACAGGTGGCAGCGAACCTGAACACATTGCAAACTTTAAATGCGATACGTTTTATTCATAATATTTTATAATAATTGAAATAAAAATAAAATGCATTTACTCGAAATATTAAAAATGTATTAGATATGCGTTATCATAATAAATCACCGAAAAGAGTAGCGGAAAAAAAACGAAATAACTGTGGAATACAATATAATATATGGTGCGCATAACTAAGCTAATTCAAAAATGTAAAGAAAAGCAGTTAAGAAACAACCCGTATATATATTGTATATTTGCGTGCACTTTGTCATGATATGGCGGCTGCAGTACACCCGCGAAACCGTTTTTATTGCGAGTGCCGGTCGATGACTTAATTTCGGTTAGAGTATAACTTGTATTAAGTATATATATATATATATATATATATATATAAACACGATAATATGAAGACTCGAAACGAGAAAAGAGATATTATATTATTATTATTATATTTCTTCAGACGGGAAATACGTTCCGGAAACAAAAGACCTGCAGTGGCGGCGGCAAAGGGGAGACTAACAACTTGTGATATATTTATTGGCCCGGACTCGCTGAATAATCGACAATTTCCTGAACCGGCTAAAGGGTTTGAGCCCTCCACGAGCGTGGTGCTGAGGGGATGGATATGAAGACCGCACGGTCGGCGAAGTGGACCGGGGAGAAAACCTTTCTTATATACATATTACATTATATAGTATTTATATTTTATAACTACGCGCTACTCTGGTTTGTATATTAATTTTATTGGCGGCCGAGCGTGAAGCGGGTATATATAACTATGTTATCGCGTCGCATTTGATAGGGTGGTGGGAGAAGCGAACCGGGTGGGGGGTAGCTGGTGGAGTTGCATAAGGCGCAGGACGAGGGAGGAGGTTTGCACAATATACATGTATAATGCGCATTATAGTAATACAGTAGTTAACGACCGGGCAATATGTTTCCACCGCCAACACCGCCACTGTAATATCATCATCTTCTCAGGCCTGTGACAATGTATTGTCTATGCGTATTTATTTAAAGGTGATTCAGGCAGCATTCGGAATATTTTTATTATTGTTTTAATTGTCGCACAGTTTTCACATTCAAAAGATGTATTGTATATCATATTGTTTTTTTTATTTATTTATACTATTTCTAAACAGTATGTAATATTATTTAATCTAAAAAATCATGAGAAATTAATTATATATGCTGACGATATACATACGTGCATTTTAATTGGTCCCACTACTTGGGTGATTCCATCTATCAAAATTCAAAAGTTAATAAATGAACTAGAAAAATTAAAAAAGTTATAAGACCTTTATTTATACTATTAATAAAGAAAATATGCCTATTGATGAAATCGTTGTCCATTAATGTAAGAATAAGGAGCAATTGAACAAAAACAATTGTACCTAAATCGGTAATAAATTTTAAATTGAATTTTCCAAAGTAAAATATGTTTCTTTTATAGTTCTTTTATGAACACAATTCAAATTTTAGACGAAAAATGTATAAGTTAAGTATTTTAAGTTATTAAGCGAGTGGAATTCTGGAATGAAACTTTTTGACAAAATATATAAGTTCAATAATCGTTTAAACATTAAATATATTCTCATAACTTATTAACTAAATAAATTATCATTATTATAATTTGTATATTATCAAAATACTTGGAGTATACTTTGCAATATGTAATTAAAAATTAAAAATATAATTCATTGTCATACACGAAAATTAAAAGCTTAAAAAACTATAGGTAAAGAATAGTTTTCTATTCACGATCTATAAATTTCAATATAATATATAATATAATACAGTGTTATTTGTGTGGAAAAAAATCATGTAGAGTCAACGTTTCAGTAGATGCGATTTTAATGTTTAAGGGTTGTGGCATGTTATTAATTTATAAAATAATTTATTGTCTATAATAGTTGACATGGTCGCTCTAATCAATTGTACGTCAATCGTAATGGGCGAAATGTATCGTTATCTTGTCCGTCATATTACAATATTTTTGTTAAGGTTCCCGCCAAATTATGTACACTATGTTTACGAATAAAATATTTAATATCGTGTAAAACACGGACGTATATACCGGACAACAAGCAGTAGTCTACATCGGTAGTCATCTCGTCCGCCGGCCGGTATGAGTAAGCGGCACAAAAGCCTGACCCAAAAGAATGTTGTTACTTTTGTGTGCACTTGTTACAGTATTTGTACGTACGCATATCGTATATCCTATGTATAATAATATGTAGCGTGCGATGTAATTTCATTGAAAAACGTTTCAATCGAATAAAGAAACCCATTAACTCGACCGAAGCGGCAATGGTGGTGGTTTACGTGTCAACGTGCCGCCCGATGCACTTGTCCGGGGTATTTTTTTTCTTCTCTCGTTCCTTTCACACGCGCACTCGAACTCGGGACGAGACACCACCGAGGCGGTTAAGACCGAAAACTACCGCGCTCGTTCTCACTCATTCACTCTCTCTCTCTTTTTTAATCGTTCATTGATAACGATGACACGGTACATATATATATATATATACGCATACACTCTCTCTCTCTCACACACACACACACACACACACACACACACACACATACATTTTCTATACACGAATATATTATCTATACACACACATTATATTATTATAAATACTCGTCTTCGTCTCGCGTGTATATACGTTATAATAGCTCTCACATACTATAATACACACGAGGGTAGTTTCCTTACAACCGCCGCCGCCGCGGGGTTCCCTCTCCAAGAGTGGTCGTCAATGGATATTTATTTATATTATTATCATTTTTTTTCCTTCCCCATTCATGTACAAACGCGCCTTTTCCCGGCAACGCGTTTATGTATATAATACACGAACGACCATATAATATATTATGTATAGGTATTACCTGCCGTGGCCATTATCGTGCGTGTTTTATATTTATATATATATATATATATGTAAAGCAATATAAGTGTCGTGGACCTTATTCTGGCAACCGGTTTTTGCCGCCGCGGACGACCATACACTACTAGACGGGACGACGACGATGTCCGATCCAGCGCAGACTGCTTGGCGGCGACCAGAGCAGCTGTACGTGGGTGGGCCCGTGTGTGTCGCGCACAAAACGCCGGAAGCTATTAAAATACTATTGTGACACCGCTTCTGCTGCAGCAGCCAGTCGCCGTCACCGCGATCGTCGTTGTCCGGCGAATATAACGAGACCTACACCTACCTAACCCCTCGGAATTCCATTCAACTGTATTCTTGTATACGCACCGCCGTGGAGTGTGCAACAAGAGGCGACGTACAAGCGATTCGTATAAAATAAATTGACCGTCGAGTGTGAAGAATTGTATGCGTATGTGTATATACGAATGTGCGTGTGTGTATGTGCGTCCGTGAAGAACTGTATGTTATTCCATTCATCGTTTACGCGTATTACAATACTTGTCGTACGCGGATGATGATTCGTGTCGGCCCAACCGCTGCGGCAACAGGATGACCACGACGACGAGGACGAAAGTGTGTCGAATGCACTTCGAAAAGGGTTAACCTGTGGGTTTGAATTGGGTGTTTGGACAAGACCGTCCTGTCCAAACACTATCCAAACACTACAAACGTATTGGATAGGCACGGTTGTCGTCGAAAACACGCAGTGACCTTTTCCTAGACAGCCCACCGCAGCTGCTTCTACGCAATGATATTGGAGTCGGTCATATTATAATACTATAATATTAATGATTTAGTAGTGACAGCAGTGATTATTTTTCGCTTTACTTTAATCAGACAAACAAATATTGCTTTTTTTATCACGGCCTTTGAAATATTTTAGAGGGTAAAGTCGTTTTATAAGCTATATTCCGAGAACGCAATATATTGTATGTTAACACCTATGTATTGTGTAAATCTGGTTTAGCTAACAAGTCATTGTATATAGTATATACCTACTTAGTTATTAGATTAGATTTTTTTCCCACCACTATTATAATTTATTTTTTTTCATTTAATATTTACATCGCGAGACAAAAGTACCTATATAGTAATGGAAACAGCCAAATAACGACAAGGGTAGGTGAATCTAATTTAACGCGCACTTCAGTAATATTGTTGCTTTTGGATGACATGATAATATTTTTTTATCACATTTTTGGAATCGCGTTTTTTTTTTTTTTTATTCGTTTACGATTTGCGAGCTTAGCCTACATATCACGATACGGTAATAGATTATAATAATATATCGTACGCGCGCGCGCGCGCGTGTATGTGTATAAGTGAGGGCTAAAAATTGTACTACTATCGTTTGTGAATGATAAATCGTTATTATTTTGTTTTTTTTCCCCCGCTTGTATCGCTAATAATAATAAACGGTGTAGCTGTTAGCGAGGGTCAACGGCGCTCACGCACACGGTTTCTGTCCCATTAGATAATAAAAATCTATCCGGTCGGGAGCTCTTCTTTAGGGCTGAAAGAACAAAAAAAAAAAAAAAATGCACTGTTGGTCTTCAGGGGATGAACACCGTTGGTACACATAAAATGATGCAAATATGTGAATATAAGTTATAAAGTCCGTAAAACGATAAACAGTCAGTTAGATAATCCAACGTAACGCTATTATTTCTTGCGTATAATTTAACATATTGGTATATTTTGTTGTTTTAGTTTATTCACGCGTTTCAAATAAAATGATCATCGTGAAAATCAAATTGTATTTTGTTTAACGAATTTAAGTGGTTGCGTCCGAGTTGGGTCCGAAAATAATTATCGCTCTGAATTAGATACGGATATCGGGATGTATAAGCACAATGTTTTATCCTAATAGTTATGATAACTTATAATTAGTATAGTGCTTATAGTGCTTCGAATTTCTGGCAGTTATCTATTTGGTATTGTGACTTCTATAAAAATATCACAATATTATAATACCTACTGATTACACCACCAGTATATGTTCATTCATATTAGGACAAGACTTTTAGGCTTATAATATGTTACGTGAAAAGACAAACGATTAAATACCGTTGGTGATTTTAAACTTTTATTTCATCATAAAAGCGTCTTAAAAAAGACGTAGAACGATGACGACGTGTGAAAAGAACATGCAAATAAATTTATGAAATTGGAAATGAATTAATTATTGAAAAACAACATTATCTTACTTATCTCACGCGGTCTTGAATCTAGCGATAAAAATTACAAATATTTTAGTCAAGCATCAGTATTTAATACTAACTCTTTAAACATAAAGCTCAAAAACATATTTATGAAAGACCATTTAAGTTATTACACAGTGATTTATAAAATTATGAAAAAGCTATTAATTCAGATATTTCGATTGTACTTCAATTAAAATATATATGCACTATGCTATAAAAGTTATCCAATCAAGTATTGTTAATAATGTCAAGCGATATTCATACAATACTAAATGATTTAAATCTGTTTAAATGGAAAGGGAAATGCTTTTTCTTCTTAAACTATATAGGCATATAGGTCAGTACAATTTTTAAAATATGATTTAATTATTATACAATTAGAATGTGAGCCCTGAGCACCTGACTGATATGCACGCCGATCGAAGTGGGTTATATGATTTTATATTTTATGTAAAATCGTTATAAAAAATAAAAGTATGATTCAATCATTTATTTTATTACTTAATTACATTCTTCAATTATCGTTCAGGGAATATTTTGGTTTTCATTATTTATTATATTTAATTTAATGTTTAACTTAAACGCAACTAGAAAATTATAAGATGAGTTACCTAACTTTTATATATATACATAAAACCATCAGTTTGAGCTCTTAACGATTATAAGGCGTGACCAAAGTACGTTTATTGTATATCAAGTATTATAACAACAGCAATTTGTATTATAATTTATGTAGTTTTGTGTTTACCAACGCGTGCTATATTCCTGAACTCATAGAACAGTAATTTACAAAACTTAAAACCGTCTCATCTATTGGTTACAAATTTTAATGCATATTCATTGCTCATAATACTTAAATTCTTAATTACTCGATATTTCCGTGAATTTACCTTTAATATTAAGCTGATAATTATAATATGTTTTGTACATAAAATATTATGTTATCTTATAATATTATATGTCTTCGGACTGAAATACTGATGTAATACAAAATAATATTATGTTAATACTATATTAAAAACAGTGAATTTTAAATTCCGTAAGACATATTTAATCTAAATAAAGCTTATTATAGTTCAAATAATAAAGCAAATTGGTACCTACAAGTAAAATAAATTGAGTCTAAATCTAATATATTATGATTATATTGACAAAATTGTATTATACAAATAAATTTGCTTAATGATGTTATGAAAAATAAAATTATACACTTACTAGGTTTGCAAGTTAATTTAGTAAATTTGATTTTAAATTCATTATACAGTATTAGGTATTTAAATTTAACATATTTTATATAAATTTATTATTTTTATAAATTCAGACTCTAAAAATATTATAATTGTTCATATAATAGAAATATGCAACCGTAAACTATCTACACTTTATAGCTTTATTCATGTTAAGTTTTAATAGTATAATTTTTAACCGCAACCCTATTTTGAATAATATAATTTGATGTATGTTGTATGTATGATTGTGTGTGTGTGTTATGGAAGGGTTATTTATATATTTGTTTATGATTAATTTTGTTCATTGTTCGAGTTACAATTCGATTCCTAATCCTTAAAACGATGAGGCATATTACATTCGATTTGACACGAATCCAATTTAGAGCGATGAATGACCATGTGCCTCATTGATTTCAATTTTCAAAGACACGAGAAAAGGTTTCAACCCCGGATTATTGAATTATTACGTTGTCCGACGAGTATTGTTCAAAGATTAATACCATAGTTTGGATCGTACTGCATGATTGGGCATTTTCACCCGTTCATTAATCCAAATCCATTAAACGTTTAGACATTAAAGTAATAGAAGTATATTTATCTTTTGGTAAGAAGTTAGAAGTATAAATTAAATCTACACCATAATAATAATACTATTATTATATTAATATAAAATAAATAAACACTATTTTAGCTTTTTTATTGTTTCTGTGTTATTTCTATTTATTTCAATATAACATCTCTAAGTAAATTATTATTTTACTCTATTTTATGATTCCAGATTTTATCGAAATGAGATTCACACGCAAGAATTTTTACTGTTTTTCGCCGTTCTTTAAAATTTCAATCGATATAACAAATTACAATAGAACATTTTTTTTTAAATTAAAATACATTTTTAAACGTTTAATTCTTTGTTCTTTGATGTTTTATAAGGTCTTTTATTCGTAATTCTTTGTATAAACCAATTGAATTTTATGTTGAAAAAAAATAAAATATAATAATAGCATTTTATAATAATATTATGAATTGTTTCATAATATGTGGATATTGTACTTTATTGTAGTCTACTGTGATAATTATTATTGTTAGTTAATTTTATAATTTTTACATAGTTTATATAAAGTTGATCTTGACTCTTGTTCATAGTAAACAATATGATTTCTATAACTATTAAATTTATCGATAACTTAAGTAAAAAATATATATACTTTACATATGTTCATTAGCACATAAAAAAAACTGCATAAATTGTATGATATATAAATACGTATTATAGTGCTGCACACGACGTGCGTCAGGGATCGGTATTCAGCTGATTTGCGAGAAACCGGAAATCGGATGAGATACGGCTCCGACGATACGCGCTGTTATCCGGAAGTCTATACGCGTCCCTGTAGGTATAATATATGTTACGCGCGAAACCGAGTTATTGGTATATTATACTTATATACCGTTTAGGGCGTCGTCGCGCGAGTTTGGAAATATTGTCCAGTCATGGTCGGTGCGCGGTCGCGTGCGAAACCACTAAAATCGCAAGCAGGTCATATTCTTGGCGCGCGTTTACGTGCGGTATACTTATAATACGTATTATATACATATATATATATATATATGATATTATCGACAAGGGCCGGTGAAAGGGTGCGACCGTCGTCCCTCCCACAAGCGAACGCGTATGTTGTGTACTATTATAAGCACACACACACACACACATATATATATACATATACGCATCGAGATGCGTTCAAGCACGAACGATTGACCGTATGCCGCCGTCCTCGCGGTAAAGATCGCGCGCCCCGTCGGATGTGTTGCCAGTTATCAGACCGTTTCCTCTCCACTAAACCGACACACTATATCCACACTAGCTTTAAATATGATATAAACGTGTGTCGTGTATAAGCGTTTGTGTGTGTGTGTGTGTGTGTGTGTGTGTGTGTGTGTGTGTGTGTATGCGCCGTGGTTTGGCCGGGCAAAGAACATCGGTCGACACTCGCGTGCTGCGGCGAGGACACACTCTATTGTCGTTTATGTATGACTGATGGTCGTCGCATTATACGCGTATAGTGTACCAACAACCCCGGTAAAATATGATACGATATTATATATTATTTTATAGTCTTATCGTGCCGTTATTTTATTACCAGATCATATTTTACCGATAGGCCGCCGACCGAGCCGGAGACGAGCGCATATTGTCCGCGTCTCGCTGCAGCACCGCCATTAGTATATGTTTAGTTGGTTATCGGTATTCTGTAAATATTATAAAAGACCGAGTCCTGTCTGACTGAATCGCGATCAGCGTACCTACAGCAAAAATCGCGATAGCTTGGGACATGAATTGGAGCCTTCGTACCACCTGCAGAATAGGGGTGCGCTGAGAAAGGATTTTCCAAAATTCGCATTTCAAAGAGAGTTTTGCACAAAGATTTGTCGACACATAAAAAATAAATATAGTTTTGATTTTTATAGGGGTTTCGTTGGATAATTAAATGGTTATTATTGATTATATATTATTTTATAATTTCAGTGATTGCCCATAGGGATATCTAGAAAACGTATATAGAAAGTAGTCTTAAAACTACTTATAAAAATATACCAAGTAATAAATCCAGAACGCCACTGGCGGATTGATAATATCAGTCGAATATTAGTTCACAGCATATGGTAGATTTATAATTTTTTTTAAATATAACTATTTATATGTTTATAAATTTGTTTTTCTGGTTAAATTAGTAAATAGGTATGCAAATATGTGCAAAATATAATAAAATTATGTGATACAATTTTTAATTTTAAATGTAGGTATTGCAGTGAAACAAATGTTCATCTCTCATCAGAATTTCGACATGCACTTTCCGAGTAAATACGTATATAGGTATGGTTTAAGTTCCTAACCTCGATTAAAAACACGATAATATAATGTGTCCGTGTTAAAATAAACTAAAATTGTGTTATTTTATTGCCGAGTACCCGTCGCACTCAGGAGCGAATTACTTCTCAATGACTCCAATAAAACAAAACTAATACTGCAATTTAAAGTGTTGGATATAATATAATATAAAATAGTATATGTATACTGAACTCGAGTAAAAGTATAAATAATAGGATACGTACGGCGAATAATTATATTTAGGTAGGTACGTACAATAACCACAATGGTTGCTTAAAATGACGGTTGTTAAGATTTATATGGTAAAGCGCTCCTCATCTCAGGAGGACTGCGGTTCTTAAAAGTTTCATTTTATGTTTGTTTTTATATGTTATGGCAGTTTCTCTTAAGACCAATCGATAATTTGTTGCGTGTTGTCTTATCGCATGACAAACGTAATTCAGTTTTTTTTTAATAATAATTAACCGCACATTGTTTTTATATATCTAATTAACAAATATTATATCAATATTAATAATATTATAACGGTACGATATATTGAACCAGTTTACAGGTAATACATAATTGATAACTATAGTTAATATGCGTAACGTAATTATTAGCGATTGTTTTTTATGAAAAAAAATTGATTATCTATATTACACTGCCCGTGATTGGGCAATTTCTTTTTAAATATTTCGCTTTGAGATTAAATCGTTTAAATACGGTCAATGATACTATAATTGAAAGCGCGGTGATATTTTATGAATTATTGTAATTCATTTTTCTGGATAATGGTATTATTGCAGGTACTATATTCTAGGTATATCTAACGTAGATATTAAGTAATATACCTGTATTGTTTTTAGTATTTGCTCGTTGATATTGGTTTATCATTTTATTATTATGCAAGATGTAAGATTACAAAAATACAATATATGTTTATTATTTAGGAACGGTATATTCTATGGTTTTTTTTTTTTTTTGCTATCTGTTATTTCTCTCTTATGCCATCAATTAGTCAATTCTATATTAATACAATATATTTACGTCGATTACAAAGAATGTTTAATACGGCCAGACATTATACGTTCGTCTTCGACGACAGTAATTGAACCAATATTATAATCCACAGTAAACACACGTGTATACAAAATCAATACACATTTTTTAAATTTTTTAAATAAATAAACAAAATAAACAATAATTTATAAAAAAAAATTTCATTACAAGAAATTAAGTTTATAATAATTGTGTATAATACCTGCATATCATAATTTGTTGAAACAGAATATAATATTATAAAATATGGTATTTGTTTTAAAATTTAATGAGCAAAAAACATTAAATGCATTTAAGCTTTTTATTATTTCAGGAAATGATATATTTTAATATTAAAAAAACTATATTTTTAATAGATTGACAATCAATTTAAGAACAATACTATTTTATTGTAATTGACGTTAAGCATTTTGCCATCCCATGTCTTGTATTATGTATTTATGCTAGTACAATAGTATAAATCAATACATATTTAATACATAATTAATATATTATGTGTTTTTTATTACCTTTTCATTTATTGTAAGTAACTTTGTATTTATCACGTAAAAAATAAAATTATGATGTATAATACTTAATATCGTTCGAAATAACTTTAGAAAATTAAAAAAGAAGTCAATGTCATGTTGTTAAGTTGGTAAATTGGTGTTGTAACAAATAATAATACACTACCGATAAAATGTGTTTCTATATTCTACTAGCTAGGCTATATGTGGCAAATTGTCAATTTATTGACATTCATCTCGACTTCCGTATGCTGGGTCAGTCTTTACTCTTTAATGTTTACTGTTTACTATTTAGTCTTTAGTCTATATCGTATATTGTTTATAACGCTATGTTACCTACTTGTTGTAATATAACAACTTAAACATTAATGCATTATAATTTATTATCTATATTACATCATAATGTATTTATTAAGGTATAGTAAAATACTACAGGTACAATATTAGAGGGTATTTGGGGCTTCATCAGCACTGTAAGTCCTAAAATACCAAAAGTTATTTTTAAAAAATAGTTAATTTTTATCCGTGGTTTATATCAAAATGATTAATGTTTCGTGGTTATTATTTATACTGGTTATTTACTAGTGTGATCACCCTCCTTATTACATATTACATTTAAAAGTTAGACATGGTTTATGATATAGTACGTACTCGTATAAGTCGTATTATACAATAGAATCAAATGATAATTTTTAATGCATCTTACAAATAATTTTATACAATAGTCACGAGAGAATATATAAGGTTTGAGTCTGTTTTGTACGACACATAAGATGACTTTATCTATATTTTGTAAATACGCGTTTAAATATTTTTAGCATCAAAATCACAGTAAACACAGAATATAGAGTTAATTACTATAATAATACTATAGTTGTCTGCATTATACATTGATACTTTTAAATAAAAAAATAAAATCACTTAATATCATGGAGTAGTACATCAGATATCATCATAAGCGTTACTAGTTATTTAAGTTAGAAGAGGCTGGAGTCCTAAAAATGTATTATAGACATTTTTTTTTAAATTAGATTATCATTTATTGTTTCTATTGGTGTTTTGAACTGAGTCTTGATTTTTTATTCGTTTATATGAAACATTGTATTTTTTCACAAAATAAAGTTGATACTAATATGTTTATATAGACGACACATAAATTTAACCCGAAATTCTGAAACCCACTCAAGTTTCCACTCTCAGTTACACCTATGGATATGATATAGCGGTATAATATTAATTATTCCTGTATAATTGTGTTCAATATAGGTTTACTTTATAATCTATAAAATTAACTCAGTTTAGGTGATTTTCTAACAAAGAAGAATATAGGAGTCAGATCTCACATTTTTTTGTTAAGAAATGTTATGAAATAATGATAGAGCTAGATATAATATTATAGTGATATATGTGCATGATATATAGTAGACTTGGATCTTGAATCTCACGCCTAAAATTATTTTTCATATACTTATAATATTAAATGAAAATTGTATTTTTTTCTTACATATTATAAAACGTTGCTTTCTTATTACAAAGTTTGTTTCATAGATCAAAAGATTTAATAAAAATAAATCTTCGGCCACAAGTCGTACATTCGGCGAATAAACAAAAGCTTTTTCGATAACGGTTTTCCAGCCATATTTTTTTCGTCAGGTTTTAACATCATAAAAATGAAATGATTTTTATTTTTTGTGATTTTAGACTTTGTTTATAAGTATACTAGATATTATATTAAACACCCCCAATAATGTAATTATTCACTGCCCAGAATAATTATGCAATAATAAAATCAACTGTTGTAAAAAGGAATTTATATTATTTCCTAATTTCATTTCTTTCAATGCCTATAGTAAAGTTAGAAAGTGATACGAAGACATTTAAAAATATGAATTATGGTTAGTCATCACGATTAATGGCTGATGTTCTTTCGGAAATATGATAGGTAATAAAGATGAAATGCATTTTTATTTCGTGCAAAATAAATGTACACAACTAACTTAATTACCTATAATTCAAGTTTATTGTCCCATATAGAACATTACGGCGGTATTTTGTTATTTTTGTATCTTGTCTACTAAGTTATTTTGATGACAATCGAGACATTTCTTTCTTGTGGTATAAATATTAACATCGTGCATCGATGCATCTGTTCACTCTTTTAATATTTTTTTAAGTTATTTCTGAACTGCTAAGCTAACACGGGTGGTTAACCCATAGTAGCCCGAATGAAAAAGGTATTTAACACTGAAACGTTTGTTTAAATTCTTTATTCCTGTAGTGTCTGAATACACAAATTTATTCAGTGCCCTACACCCAAAAACCGTATAAATAATTCGGTTGCAACGCCCTGCGTATTTTTCTTTTCGCCATTACAAAATGTAGGTATGTATTTTATTAAACAAACAAACTCAACTTTTACAAATCGTGTTTGGTTCACTGGTGCAATATCATTATTGTAGCGGCTGCCCACCGACGAGTACCAAACTACCAACATGTCAATTGGTCGTGATTCACCGCGGGACACGGCGAAATATTTTCTCGCCATCGGCGAATAATCAAACGCGTTCAATAAGTATACGCGACCTACGCCACTCGAATAATTTTGGCACGACAGCCGATCCCGTGATATCATCTCAGAGCTTCGTCGCACAACATTATTGGTCGTGATGAAATAAGATGATATTTCTATTCGCGACCTTGGACAATCATTCCCGCGACGACGGTTTCGAACTGCGATCAATCGTACTTCGCGTCGCGGACAAGAGGCGTTACGCTATTGTATAATTATTCAATAATCGCGAACACGTAATAACTTAGGTAATACATATTATTAGCGGCTCGTGTGCTGCAGACAATAATATCGGGTGCCCATACCTGTACAATATATCTGTGGCGGCATCGGCGCGACACGTTTGACGCACGTGCGTCGATCTTAGATCGAACGTGTGTAAACAGTGATCGATATATTTTTTCGAACAATATACAAATCATTTATATCGTACAATAATACAATATTACACGCGCACATAATATATTATACGACGCGGCGACGGCGCTATTTTATTGACACGGTTTTGTTTGCCTCTGATAACGCGGTGTCGTGTCAGATAAGAGCAAACGGTTATAATGTATTATTATTATTAATAATATTTTTTTTTTTTTTTTTTTATGA
Organism: Rhopalosiphum nymphaeae; assembly: GCA_036289425.1. Taxonomy (NCBI): domain Eukaryota; kingdom Metazoa; phylum Arthropoda; class Insecta; order Hemiptera; family Aphididae; genus Rhopalosiphum; species Rhopalosiphum nymphaeae. Next base: position 3,727,167 of record JAZAQC010000021.1, on the reverse strand, counting down.
ACGTGAAAAATCGTCTGATCGCGCACGAAATCGTCTTACGAGCGCGTACAAATAACGCACACGGACGAGCGGTATCCGTAACGCAAACACACGCCGATATAATAATTATTGGTTTTTTTTTCTGTCGTTTCACTGATATACAATAAAATACCATATCACGTGCGTACGCCGTCGAATACACCGTAACAGATATCTCTGTTTATCTAATATAATGTGTATATAGGTACACGTCTATTTTGTATAATATATATATATATACATATATCATAACATTATAATATGTTACTGGTGTGTAGAAGCCGATCGATAAAAAGGCGTGCAGATTTGTCAACAAGGCGAGGCCGCGCTCTTCTTTCTATAATATAACATATTACCCGTACGACGGCGGTCATTGCGTCATATAATAGAATAGTATGTTTCGTCTGCCGCCACTGTCGATATAATGTGTAAAAACAATTCACGAGACGCCGTGTCTTATTGTTGTTGATACCACAAGTCGAGGCACTCCGCAGTAGCGTAGCGTTCGGTCGTCGATATAATATAATAGGTATTATACAATATCGGTTATTGTTTTGTACCACAAACGCGGTTGCCAATGTTTCCATGACATACATATTTGCGTTTTTCGCGACGCTCGGTCCGGTTAGATTTTTCCGTAGGCGGTAGCGGTCTGCAGAACCATTACGAACGATCTAATTTTTTTTCCTCAGAGCTCAACCCCCTCTCACTAGATCCACATTTATGGATTTACGAGTGAACACCGTACTGGCTGTCGAAACGAACATTTCTGAACAAAACTTATAACGTGGTGATTGGGGTTTAGTCTTTAGTCGAAATAAATAACTACATATTTAATTATATATATCGTAACAATTATTTATTTATCTATATAATGATCAAGTAAATTTGTCATACATTTTGTTTCATATTTCGAATAACATTATTCAACAAACATAATATGTTTTTCGATTTTACTTTTATGTACAACTTAGAAATTACAAAAATTACAATATGCAACCCGTCGGTGCGTAATATAACGTTCTAACAATAAAAATATATAAACAAATAAAATACACGTAATGACTAGTCTTTTGTTTCTTTAAACTCTTATTAAAGTAATATAATAATAATAATAATAAATAAATAAATAAATAATAATATTTAATGATAATACAATTAGCCTAATTTTTTTAAAACTTTTTTTACAAATGGACATTTTATAAAATGTATTAGTTACTTCCGAATAATATTATTAATATACATGCGTACGCTATACTATCTACTGTATTTCCGATCGATAAAATATCGTTAATAATAATATAATATATTAATTACTTATAAATACATAATTGTTTTATCAAAACGAGGGAGGGAACACAGTCGTAGCGCGGCTTGATCGCTAACTTTCGAATGAAACCGCGCTGACGAGGGACCGAAAAAATCTATTTAAACACAATTAATGCCACGTAATATTATTATTACAATCATTATTATTATTATTATTATTATAATTGAGGTATATAATATGTACATCATATATGTTGAGTATAATATATATATATATAGGACGATTTATCGAGTAAATCAGAATTTTTTTTTGTTTTATCCTCATCGGATATCGTGAAAACCTAAGTCGAATTCACGTAATCCAATATTTTACACAACAATAATATTAAATTATGACATAACGGCGCAGCGGTCGGAAGTTATACGTTTTTATATTAATATTTTTCGACAGGTATGTGGTATATATTATAGCGCATAATAATGCGTTGTACACATAATTATATATTTATACGTTAAGTACATATTTTTATATCATTATTATTATTATTATTTTTATTACATAGGAAGACAATACTGGCCGTCGCGATGACCACACACTATAATATTATACCGCGGTCGTGGTCGCACAACTACCACCACGTTCTGGGCGTCTGGCCGTGCATCAGCGGATGCGAGTACGACGGCAGCACCATCTGTTCGGCCTTGCCGCCGGCACCGGGCTGCTGGTTGGTGCACGGCTTGCCGTCCCGGACCAGCACTGGCACGGCGACCCGCCTCGGCGAGGACAGAGCGTTGGCCGCGGCCGCCGCGTGATGGTCCACGTGCATGCCTTTCTCCTGTTGCGCCCGTTTCGTCTTGTACCTGTGATTCTGGAACCAGATTTTCACCTGAAACGAAACGAAACACACGGAAACGTCAGTCCGGTTGTTGTATTAAGTGTGAGAGACGAGCAAAGCGAACGGCGACTAATATATTGTTATTGCATAATGCACGTAGCGTATGATGAATTGGAAACCTTTTGCGGAGACTACCTACGTCGTATGTTAGCGACTAAAATATTCGTTGGTACATACTGTGGTGACCAGAGTGCTGTGCGAGAGTGCGCCATTCGGGCACGGACCCAGAGCGACATTGATTAAAGGGTGCCTAATTTTGACTTCACCCGCGGGTATCAAGCCAAAACTTGAATTTTTATACATGGTTATAGGTTATAATACTGTGCAAGTTTCAGTTTGAGGATAGGGTGAAAAAAGCGGAGAATCGGAAAGCACCCGTAGGGTAGAAAAAAACCTATAATTACGTCACTGTACGAATTTTGAGAGGACGACCGAATTACGTATCCATCCGATAAAAATGTCAAAAATTTGTAAACATGTATGCACTAAAAATGTGGAGTATTTTATTACAAACGTTGAGAATTTTATTTTGTACTTAGGCACTATACTACAAGCATATTATAGCGATGCTATAAAAGTAATCGACAAAAATAGGCAAGTGCGCGAAAGTCCTTGCTCAACTCCAACTATAACGCTTTCCGTACACTAACAAACTGTATACACTAAGTATATATATCATATTATAATATGGAAAATGAAGAGCAAACCGACCTGCGTGGGAGTCAGCCGTATGATGGAGGCCAAGTGTTCGCGTTCGGGAGCCGACAGGTACCGCTGTTGCCGGAACCTGCGCTCCAGCTCGTACGTCTGGGCCTTGCTGAACAGGACGCGACGCTTGCGTTTTTTGTGCACAGCACCGGTTCCGCCACCGCCGCCGCTAACGTCGGATGGGTGACCGCCGGCGCCGGACGAACCGGACCGGTCTTGTTCGCCGCCCCCGGCGCCCGGCTCGTCGTCGAAATCGTCATCCATCTCGTCGCCGTCCGCCTCGGACGGTTCGTCCTTGGCGCCGGCGCCCGTTACGGAACCGGGGCCGCCACCCGCGCTGACGTTCGCGTTCACGTTCGAAGTGTCGGCCGCCAATCCGCTGGGCGTGCTCGATGTGTCCGTCAGGTCGGTTACCCCGGGAGACGTGCTGTCCGGGCTGGCTTGCTGGGCACCGTGATGGTTCATTCCGAACCCTAAAAAACAAATAACGCCACCACATTCGTTAATATCCGCTGTGCATACGTTATAGTAAACCTAAATGAATATATGTATACATGCTATATTACGCGGGCTAAGAGTAAAATGGTTCTACGTAAAAAATATCCGATGTCTCAGTTAGGAGAGCACAGGGTTTAAGGGTTGTTCGCGAATATTTTTGTACAATGTTGTAAAAACCACAGAACACAGTTTCGAGTAAAATTATTTTATAAAAATAACTATTTTATCCGGATAGATGTTGATATTTTAATTTTGAAATTAGTAATATATTTATACTTAATATTAAATCATTCATCAATTACAATGAAACCATATAAAATGATAAAGAATAAAATGTTGTAACTTTACATTATATTAATTTATTAAAAACAAAAATTATAGGTAATAACATATTTCACTTTTCAAAGAATATGATAAGGGACAAGGGTTCTAGTTCTATCGGTTCAGTATCGCAAAAGTGTCGATTGGTATAATATATAATAATATGAATCTATTAAAAATTAAAATTGTAACTGTGAAGAGATCCTAAATATTTAAAATTTGTTTTTAACTCGACTACTTATGTTATATTAATACGTAGTGGTTATTAAACTGGTTTAAGAAATTCAAAGTGTTTCTTCTATACTGAAATTTGGGTTGTATATTTTTTTGATCGTTTTTGTATAACCAATTCGTTAGACCCTATGTACAAGACTTAATCGGCGTGTATATATTATTAGTTCGAATTCGATCATAAATTATTTGAAATATTTATCGGTTCAATGAGGATGTAATACGTATAAATCCATACGTAATAATTGTACTGTGCAACGAGAAGAACACTCGTCGCTATATATATACTGTGTGTAAAAGACACTGCGGCAGATTACGGTCATCGGTCTTCACTAAACCACGGTATCAGTTACGCGCCGAACCCCCTTTATAGCCACCCCTGCAACAGCGTGTGCACTGTCATTCGTACAACAAAAAAGTCGTTAAACACTAATCGTTTACACGCCAATCGTATTGTCACCGTGATTCCTGTCGCAGCGCATCTGCCTCGCCCGGCCGACTGGTCTCTAATATCATCCTGATGTACGCGTATTTTATTATTATTATCATACAATCCCGTGTCGATCGTTTTTCTTAAGTTCCTCATCATCTCTTTCTCTGTATATTATTATATTGTAATTTTACATTATGTTATGTTATATAGACGGCGTACGTGAGGTAGGGCGAAACAATTAATGTTCCTATATTATATAATATCATGTATATGACGTGACGCGGTATGCACCTATCTACAATAATAATATATATATGAATAGCAGACGGGCCGCCAGCAACCATTTTGTCCGCTCTTTTGTTATACAATGTACGTACATATTATTATATAGGTACATGCACGAGACCGTCGTCAGATTATCCGTGTACCTATTGATGTTGTTTAGTTTAAAAAAAAACCCCAGACCGTCCCCCATATTATAAAAACGCGTATTGCGTGTACTTCCCTTCGCGGATATTTTATACATTATATTTTAATGTACATATATATATTTTTCTTTTTGTGCGTCTAAGCCCCCGTGTAATTCGCACAATGGTCACCTTTGAACGGCCGTCGTGTCACGCCCTTTTGTCGCCAAACTCCACCCAGTTTGTACACACCGCATCGCGTACATGCGAGTCTTTCTCCCTCTCCCTCTCACTTACACTCTCTCTCGCGCCCTCGCGCGCGCGCACGAACGTAAAATATATTATACATATTATTACAATATTATACACACCTATCCCACACCGATACGCGCATTGTAATAGTATAATGTTAGGTATGATGTATGATATTGTGTCGCAGATGTTCGACACGAGTTTTTAAAACGTCATACGAAACGTATTTCGGTGTGGTGGGCGCGCGCTCGCGCTCGCGACAGACTCGCGGGCGGCCGGACAATCCGTATACGGATCGTTACAGCGTATAGACGTGTATTATAATGTATATAATTATGCGGCTGCGAGTTAACCGCATTGTGCTGGGCGTAATATAATAATATATTATATATTAACAACAACAATGATAATAATAAATGTTATTTGTCAGTAACGTACAAAAGCCAACCACCACATTATAGTTTTCTTCAAATCGCAACTCGTCCGAGACGTTCGATGTACACCTACCACCAGCTATAGATACTGCCGTCGCGTACAATATCCGTTCTGACGTTTTATTACTATAATGGGACGTCACACCGTACGTACATAGGTATTATGTTTTTGCCATTACGTCTCGCCGAAGACGCGACGCCGACAATTATCGTTATAATGTTATTATGCATTATTATTATTATTACTATTGTATATTATTGTGCGTTGCGAGACGCCCGTTTGTTGGAACACGCCGCGCGTCACAGAATTGCAATATATTCGCCGGAGTTGCGATGATACGATATCGCTGCAGCAGCTGTTCGCCGTGCCCCCCTCCATTTTGGATGGCAACCGCGAATTGGAAAAAAAGTCAAAGGTTCTCGGAACATCCGAATTATTGCTGCCGTTTCGTTTTCAAACAAACACTCGGCGAGTACGTACGCAGAAACGGTTCCAGCCAATGGCGTAATCTGAGAGAAGGAGCATGCGGGTAGTTTGTTCCTGAAATTTTATGAGGGAAAAATATATTGTTTGGGCCTCCCTTCATTTTAAGCTCCAATTCATAATCGAATATTACGACATGTTTGTTTTTCAAACTTAACCACGCTTGACATTGAATATTATTTTTCTACGTGTGTTTTATGTAATCACTAAGTTACTATTAAAATATCTATATCATATAATAGTTACATCTAAAGTTTTGCTGGTTATAATATAGGTAGAAGAGATAGAACCTACTTTTTTTATAATATATATTTGCAATATTTACAATTCAAAAAGGACAGCACTATATTGTTTACGTTTCGTGTAGATTTTTTTTTATCGGTAAACTATTTGTGGAGTATAAAGGCGCTACTTCTTCCCCTACTATAATTTTTGGTACAATATATATTTATTATATTTTGCCCCCTCTTCTAAAATAAATTAAACCAAAATACACCATTTTATTCTAGCCGTTAAAATACCGTTGGTAACTATTATTGCCCTTTTATACGTTATACTATAATCAATAGTAGTGTATACTGCAACTTTAAAGAATGATAATTACTACATACACTCAAATAAGTACGTATTAAAAACTTTTTATGAGAAAAAAACTTTAAAGAGAGATTTTACTGATTCTTTGTTAGTTATCATTTATTAATTTTTGATATATATATATATATACTATATATATTGTATACACATATTTTTAACATATATTTACAATATTACTGGAAGGACTGAGAAATTAAATCAGTTTATAACAGTTACAACTGAAAATGATGTATCAATAACGTTCTTATTGTAGATGCTTTAAAAATTAATAGTATTTTATTCACGTGATAATCAGTATGGCTGATCGATGTGTAGCATTATAATCCGGGAATTCATTCGAAAAGCATAAAATACCTAATACTATATGGAACGATTTATCGGTACTCGGGTGTGCAGGTCATCTTGTTTTATATTGGAACCGACCTGGGTGTTAATAATTGCGCGGAAATCGTGTGACGTATCACTCGAGATCACTTTTTCTGAACGCTTTATAGCTCACAGCGCATATTATTATACTGGTGCACGCGATATTTTATTTTCTCCGAATTTCGGAGGAGGGGGAGGGACAATTTCATCGGGAATGGCGGCCGTTTAGAGTTTTGCCCCGTAAAGAGCCAGCGAACTGCGCTCGATAATAACGGTCGAAAACTAGAGAGCACTACAACCCACATGTACACAAAACCCTCCGTGTAAATAATATAATAATATGTATGTGTGTGTACCTCCATATACACGCATACACACACACACACACACACATACAGGTGTATACGCATATAATATACTTGGGTTTTTAATAAAAACCATTGTCGGCTGCGGCGCGCTAAACGGCAGGGAAAATCCGCTGTAAATCTGTTGCTCGCACCGGGAGGGAGCGTGTTTTAATCCACTTAGAGGCGAACGGGAGCTTTGGGTTCACGAGCCTCGCGTATATTATATATATATATATACAAACATATATACATCCGGGGTGTACACGATACGACAACGACGGGGGAGCCTTATGCATTTAATTTGTATACACCTCCCCGCGCGCGTCTCACTCCGTCACCGACAAAGCCACCGCCGCCCTTTTCGCGAGCTCTCCATCGGGGCCCCGCGTTCGTATAACGGGTTTAAATTTTAACGTCCGTTCGACCGCCATTATTAGGACGCGACTTCGTGTACATGTACATGTATATGATACTACCTCTGTAGTACTCTCGGCTTGAGTAATATCGTATAATAATAATATAATTTTATATAGTCACATAATACGTATATTATTATTATATAAACGTGTTGAGGACTGTCGAGTGTTCGTATTTTCTGTCGTTAGCGTTCATCGGTGTGTATATATATATATATATATAAGTTCACGGAATATATGATATGCCTATAGCCATATCACAGGCAGTGGCGTCAAAGTTTGTCACTGTTGTAAAAAACCAAAATTACACTTTTTACAAAAAATAAAAAATAATCAGTGTTCTGGATGGCCCGATTTGTTTTATAGACAACAGGCCCCCTCAATGCATTGCTACATTTCCCATATATTACCTTATTATTGACGCCACTGCAAATCATATAAGTATAAATATATCTAATTAATTATTTTATATTGTATATATCGTGACAATATGGCTAAATAAAGTAAATTACACTCTCCCCATCTGTAGGCCATACATGAAATATATTGCGTACATAGTACACATGAAGAAAATAATTAAAATCAATTTTAATCCTACTTGAACGTGGCACACCATTACGTCATAGTCTCATGGACGCACAATATAGAAGCACACCGTATCGTTATATAAATCGTAATATTATAATAAAATCAGAATTTTGGTCGTTGTATTTATATTATGTATTATAATTATACTTAATCTATAATATTATAAGCAATTTGTCCAATTACTACAGTGATGTGTGGAAATTTAATATCGTTCTTACCTCGGAGTTCGGTGAGCGAAGTGGGCCAATGGTGTAACAACTCGGTAGATGATTGCAGAACGCTAGGAAACTGGAAGCCCGTGCTTACGTTGTGCACGTCGGGAGCTGTTGAAAACAAAAAAAAAAAACAATGATATAAAACCTCTTTAGTTGTGAATTTGTACAAAACACGTATATAAGTCGAGATTATCGGATATGCGGTCGGTGACATTATATAAGTATTAAATACTATTGTATTAATTGTATTTTATATTTTTACCGCTTATATGGGAACTCAGTGGTGTGTTCGTATTATCGGTGGAATTGACTTTGCCGTCGTTCAAGTCCAATATGTCGCATATATGGAAACCGGAAGGCCGTGTTTGACTGCTTGGCATTTTTATACTGTCCAAAAGTCTGTAACACACAGAAAATAAATATAAAAACCCGTTAAATAAACTTCGTCATGACAGTCACTTATTATAGCTATGATAAAATATCACTATTATTCAACGAATAGCTTTATTATCCCCCTTGTAATGTACTCTTTTCAGATGTGTTCCTATTAGAGTTGGTAGATTTTTATCCACGAAGAATTTTACTTGGTTTGATTTTGTCATTCGATTGGTCTTATTTTAATTTAATTTTTACCCCTATGGTTGGTAAACACCAAGTGACGAAAGAGGTATATGTCGTGTTCTCCAGATGGATTTTTCTTAAAGAACATAAGTTCACTAATTTTTTTTAAAAATTTTTCAAAATTCAATAGTTCGTCTTATGGAGTTACATAGTTTTATTTGAAACGAATGGTGACGGTGATGTAGTAATGCATATGGTTCTAATGTTTTGTAATATTTCTATCAATTTCTAGTTTGATTTTGAAATGAATGGATAATAATAATAAGATATATCAGCTAATATAATACTCCTCTATATTATAGAGGACCTTACCTCTCAAAACTATTGTTTTATTATTATTTCGAACCACTTTTAAAATCTTTAATGTACCTTTTTAACATAGCACAACATTTTAGTCTCTGTACACACACATCTATACAGTTGCTTCGTGGGTTTTTCGAAACTTTTGAAAGTTCTGACATTATATAAAACATTGTAAATGCTAGCACGTGACCAGATTCTATTTGGTCCATGTGGATGACAGAGTCGGTCTTAAAAACATAGGACAGCGTTTCCCAAAGTGTGTTCAGCAGAACAATCTCAAGGGTTCCATCAGATGTATGAGGTTATTTAGGAAATTATTTTATATTATATTTAAATTATTTATATTATTAAAAATTATTATTTTATATTATTTAAAAAAGGGGGATTCCATAAAACACAAACTATTTCTCAAGGGTGTCGTGATTGTAAAAGTTTGGGAACTGCTGACACATAGGGTATCTAAATGACCACTTAAAAGTCCCCGCTTATAAAGCGTGTACTTGGATTTTTACGTCTTTCTTCTGTAAAGAATCCAGGCATAGAACTCGTATTTTACAATTGGTCCAAGTAGCCACGAGGAGGGTGAGCAATATCAGTGATATAGCGTAGTATGTACAGTCGATGTTTTCGCGTAACGTGCGGTATACCATAATGCGCGTCGAATTTAACGACGTTTGTTCGTCCGTTACGAAAGCTCTAATGTATTCATAATAAATCGGACATGACCATCGCACGCTTCACTCGACATAATATAAGTATATATTCGTAGGTATCACTTATAATAGGTATGTAAGTGGTGCCTATATAATATAACAACACTCTCCTTCGGCCCACACGATGCCCAAAAACAATATAACATATAAATCACGGTGGCGGTGAGTTTTATACAATCGAACCGCAAGTGATACATCAAAGAGCACATAATAAATATACGTGTGTGTGCGTGAATGCGTGCGTAAGTACCCTTCTGTTCCGATGACACCGGGTAATTTCGGTCATCGTCAAATCCTCGGGAATTCCAATCGAGCACGTTCTTCCTGTGCCCCCCTACCCTGCTTCCGACCGACGGTGAAGTGGAAGCGACACCTGTTGTGATTATATTATTATAATATTATTTTACGCCGCCCTATACACCCACATACTCGAAACTGCGTGTACAAAGTATTATAATATTATTATATTTGTTCGTACAACGCCGCGAGACGATGGTACATGACGCGTATAATATATGGTATCCGTGGCTCTCGCCAAAAGCGTCTCCGAAATATCGTAAGAATGACATACGAACATTGTCGATCGACGGTTTTCCAAACTATACACAAAATAAATCTTCAGTTTTCGCGAGGAGGTTCAACGATAAAATCAATGTTGTAGAGTGTTATGTAATAATAGATTCTATAATAATATGGAATATCATCGTGTTCTCAAACACGAATATTTTGTGTACATTTAGAAATTATACATCATATATGGTGACTACTATACTATATTTGTGACTTTCGAAGAAGATAATATATAGATAGGTAGGTAAGTATTATTTGTTTCGAAGCGCTTGAATGTATTAAACGACCATAAAATCTGCCTAAGAACGAAATGTTTTTTTCCGCAAGGAGTAGTCCTCCAAATTTAAAAAATAATAATTACATATTGGTACTACATTATAATATAATGACGTACCACAAACGGATCTTGCTGAAAAATATAATGCAAAATAATTGGGCTTGGGTCCTTGGCTCCTGTTTTAATAAAAGACACGATATCGTCAGAGACGCTATAAGCTTCGTCCACTCTGAGTGCGTAAAACCGGGCTGCACTAAAATTAACATATACCGCGACGGCGGCGTTGTATTTACGACCGTACCTATAATATAATACCTGGAGAGCGGCGGTAATGTTGCCGAAATTTATTCAAAGTCACGTACTGGACTCGTTCGCGCGCGCGTTTGCCCCACGAATATAATAATATAATATCACCTTAGCGCGCGGATCGGCGGCACCAATAAAACGGTATAACATTTTAGGTATAGCCGGTACATATTATTATTATTATACAAACGGACCGCCGCACAGCCGTCGACACGTCGTCATATAATGACTATATATAATATATATTATTACTATTACTAAACCGACTGTAACTGCCGATCGAGCCCAACCGATATATATATATATATATAATATACGCGATATATTATATTATTATAATAAATGTATCACATATATTATTATTATTATGTTCGTGTGCGCGAGTGTGAGATGCACTAAAAGCTATTACTTTACGAGACCGCCATGCCCCAACCCTCCCGCTTCATAATTTTGAATTGTCTGCTGAGCCATTGCATGCTATAAGTACGCGAGCACATTATAATGGTAACGAATGGAAATCATCGCACCACGCCGTTACCGGTTTTTTTTTTTTGTTGTTGTTGTTAATATTTTGGACCCAAGTTCGTTTTTAATGCAAACTGATTTTTAACATTTTTCCTTTCCTCGCCATAAATTTTAAGTCGACAAAATTGTTACATAGTATAATATTTTTTATTAGGTACTTATTATATCTCATTATTTTATGTACCTATAAATTATGTACTCGATACATACGTTGCCACTCGTTGTTTTAAAACACGCCGTTCTTTGCCAGTAATCTAATGCAGATGACATAATAATAATACATAATATTATATACGCACCTAATCTGATCGATGGGTGGTATAGCGTTTATATTATTTATATTATAGCCTATAATATGGACGTACTTACTATACATCGATTTTGTTGAACTGACTCATACCGAAATATTTACACTTAACTAGAATCTGTTGTAATGATTATAATTATTCTACATAATTAAATATTTTACTAATGATGAGTTGTACCTCATAGTCATGACATACACATACATTATATACCAATATATCTAACCTAACCCTAACGCCGTCTACAAATAATATACATCATCGAATAAACCTAATTGGTCTATCGAAAAAATAAATGTACCATATTAATTCCTATGGGACATGAACGGATGTAGATATGATATAAAAATATTAGGTATAGTGACATGTGTTTAAGTTTTTGGAGAAGATTGTGTACATAGTTCACAATTAAGCACGTATAAAAGATAAATAATGATTTAAGTTAACGAAAGATGTGTTATTTATGTATACGAGTATTAGACTACTCGTAGTTTACAATTGATATGCGCAAACAATAATTGTTAATCTCTTAGAAAAAATCATACCTATTTTAAGTTTTGAATAAATTATTAAATCGAATTCTATTACATGTAATAGGTACTTCTTTTTATATAGTAATTTTTAAGAAATTATTTAAAATAAATTAATAATTTACCATAGAAATGAAAAAAAGCAGTATACAACTATTTTATGGTGTATTTGATAATAATTGTTTTTCATTGTGTAGTTAAATGATTAAAAATTAATTTTTAATCAAGTTTATTGATTGTTTCCAAAAATGTTACATTAATAATACGAAGGATTAAGTAATTTAAAGTTAAATTATTATTAATTACAAACACTGACACACCAAATGTAAATTTAATATTGTGGGGAGTGTGGGACATAGGATATTAACCTTTCCGAATGAAGATATTTGGTATTTTTCGACAACTAATGACTACAAAAATAACTATGTGGTCTAAATTGTTTGTTAATATTGCAGAAAAGTTTCGTGGTTCCTATCTACTAAAATTATATTTTTATTATCGTGTATCGTAAGACTATAATATACTAAACCATATTAATACAATTCTTAAATAGTAGAATATATATAAGTTTACAATTAACTACACTATTGTACACTACTATACACTATATAATATATATATATATTCCATATTTGTGTATCGTATTAAATGTATATATTAAATCAACGCGGTTTGTGTTTAGGGAGGGGAAAAACGATTTATTTCCAAATAATTTAGTCCACCCCTTACGAACAAATTAAAAGCAAATAAAAAGCAGTTGTTAACTTTAGTTGGATGATATAAAATTAGTTAAATATTAGTTTTCCGTAAAACCCCCTGCCCTACACATTTCATTGTTTCGACTTTATATTGTAATAATATGTAAATAATTAATTTCCATAAATAGAGTAATATTAATGGTCAATTAAAATCAATATTTCGATTTTTAGAAACGCTCAAAACGAATTATTCGTTAACAAAAACAATATAATAAAACAAATGAGAGTTTTCAATTATTTAATCATTGTTTTTTTTTAATACTCAAATATCTATATTAAAATACGTTGATGTATTTATATATTCTAGTATCTAGTAATACATTCCGTGCACCAGAAATCTAATAATAATTGTTTATGATTATAAGTACTATAAATTATGATAGACAATGTTATAAAAACTGTTATTTTAATGTTGAAATGTTGATACAGTATTTCTCATCAAAAAATATACAAATTATTTTATACAATAAAATTTGTTAAGGCAATTTTCAAAAATGATTATGTTTAAAATGTAAATCTCATGTATGTTGAATTATTCCGAAAATGTCTTGGATAGATCTCCAAAAAAAAAAAAAAAACGATCACGTTAAAATCATATTATTTAATATGTGCTATTATATGTATTAAAATGAGTTGAAATAAGTAGTTTGGTACATGATCAAATTCGGAATCACTACAGGACCCAAAACATATATTAAACATTTATTTATAATACCTGTACGCTGGTACGTTAAAACTTGCGGAGTACAACGAGTATTTGGTAACATTTTATGTATAATAATGTTCATTAAACAACTCAACGATTTAAATGTGAACATCACTATGGTACACATATATCATATTATGCCAACTACACGTATCGGTATGTATACAATATCACTATACCAAAACCCTGGCATACGTTTGTGCTGCAGGATTTCCAAAGAAATGAAGTGTTTGCACAACACCACCCCACGTGAGCGCGATGTCAAATACATATTGAAATAACATCACGGTGGTATTACATCGTGACCTGTACACCGGCTACGCGTTTTTGGGCACACGCACACACACACGTCTCGTACCACCGTAATCGTATAATCATATTGTATGTATATACTGACCCCGGGAAAGCGGACCTGAGGGCTGCCGGGTTGCACCAGGCGGCGGGCAGCAGCGAGCACCAGGGCGGCATGATGGCCGGGCACCACGCGAGCAGCGACGGCGGTATCCTCGGGTGGTGGTGATGGTGGTGGTGCATGAGAACCTCTTCCGCGGGTTTCGGGCTTTCGCTGTCGGACATGGCGAGCGCGGTCGCGTGCAAATGTTATACGCTGCGCGGGTCGCACTTGCGGTACGTATAAGCGTATAATGTATACGAAAAATATTAATACGTTATTATATTACGTTGTCGCGGGATCGAGAGACCGGGGCGATTTCGCACGTGCCCGGCAGTCGCGCGGGCGGAGACGGTCTAGCGGTTTATACAATATTATTAAAAAAAAAAATATATAGTACTCAACACCGTGAACGATGATATTTTATCGCACACATGAAATAGTTTTAAAGACGGTATTGTGACACACACTCGCGTAAATCTGTCGAGTAATACACCCGAAAGGTGTTTGTACTGCACAGTATAACAGTGATAATTATAACAATAATAATAATAATAATAGTAGTTATAATAAACGCGTAGGTATACACGACGGTCGCGGACGAGAGTTGTCGAGAATCGGAGAGAAACGCGGACTTCGGATCGGACACTCGAGACGCGATGAGGGTCGTCGGTGCAGTGGTCGTCGACGAGCAACCCACTTGAACGAGAGTCGACTGCGGCTGTTTCTGGTGCTGCCGTTGCCGTAGCCGCGACCCCGTCGGCGGAGCGGTGTTGGCCGGGAGGGCGCAAAAAACTCGGCGAATGGGGAGTGGCCCGGGGCGGTGATTGGACGGCAGGCGTGGCTGCGGTGGAAGGGGGTAGAAAGTGACGGCGACGCGCGCGCGCCCCTAAAAACCGTTGTCCGTCGACGGCGACCGGCCGCGTCGGATACATCATCGCATTATTATTATTATTATCGTCATCGTCTGTTTGTGTGTGTGTGTGTGTGTGTGTAGATCGATTCCAGCGGCGGCTCGCTGCCATGTATCGTAGACGATATAGTGTCGGGTAATTATAATAATAATAATAATAATATGTAATATTATGATACAATAGTTATAGCACTGCAGCCGATGATGCATTATTGTGTACGTTAATATACCATTTTCGGATATCCAATCGATCTAATGATGGTCCATAAATATATTGTTTTAATTTTAGCGTTTAGTACAGCAAATAGCGATTGTTAGTGACACGATCTATTTAAATAAACGGGTTTTTTTTCAAAATGTTATTTTTGTTCATAAATCTTATTCTTCATAAAAATATATAAGTATAGACAATCACGCGACTTAGGTACCAATGACAATTTTTGTTTGTTTCTAATTTACAGATTCATTTAATTTATATATTGACATATTATATTATATCCGTATGTCATTTATAAGTACTACAGGATTCAGTATATTATTGTAACAATATGATTTTATTTTAATAGAAAATTGTTTTTACAGATAAAAAAATAATAATGAAACTTGTATACATTAAATAATAAAACAATATTGATTTATCACTTTATTTTGTTTTAAAAACCAATTCAACTGATATAGGTACTCACTTGGTTATTTAAAAGCTATTGAATAATTATGTGTTATGACATGACTATAACGTATTATTATTATATAAAAAAAACTATATTGTACGTCCGCTAAAGAGCTTCTATTTTTATAGCAAATATCTACTTTTTCTAAAACCAAAATCCGATGAGATTTTTTTCCTGCGTGAAACGGTTTTTAACAATCAATTTATAGACGTGCGGGAACCTCTTAAACAAAGTCGTATACATTGATGAAATACAATTTATTATAGTCTACCAATGCGCTTAATGTATTATTATAAGACTTTAAATATGTGGTTAATCTATGCTTGCTTAAAAAATTATACGAGTTAATTCGTGTATACAGTAGATAATACCACACTGTAATACCTACTGTTTATATGCTGGATATAGATAATGTTTATTGTGCTTTAAGCTCGTCAAAAATAATATATCGCAACGAATGTAAATAATATTGTTTTAAAACCAATTTAAAGACAGAGAATTATTATATACATTAATCGATTTTATACAGCGCATGATTAGTGATTAATAATGCGTATGTACATTTTCAAATCATATACCTGTATGATATTATTTTGTACTTTGTACATTTATTAACTAATATTTTTAACTCGTTAAATTAACATAGAAATATAAGTACCTAATATTTCTATCTTTTTAAATAGTTAAAGTTACAAGTCAATCCAATATAAAAAGAAGTAATTTAACATGATTAAAATCCAGCTACATTATTATTTGAATATAATGCAATCTATGTTAATGCTCTGCAATAAGCAAACTTGATAAAATAATATACACAATAACAAAAATACATATTATTTATAATAATACTAATACCTACTATTAAGGATAATTTTTCAAGGGATCATATAGCACCAAAATATTTTATAACAGCGATATCAGTTGTCTGGTAGTATTATGGTCGAGGGATTTTAAATATTATTTGTTTGTGTGAGACTATAATTTTCTATGGATATGTATATAAAATTGAATTTATATAGGTATTTTGATCTCTATTATTGTTCATTAAACATTTGGTCAATCTAAATTTATTCGGTATTTATTATGATTTATATTAGGAAAAGAATTAACTTTGCGGGACTATAAAATTAAATTACTAATTATTATCTGAATAAAATTATATTATAATGGAAAGAATTTTAACTTGTTAAGTTAAAATTGACACTTAAAAATATGTAACTTTAACTTTAGACTTCGTTTATGCCTGTAATATGTTTATTACTATTGTAATATAAAGTATATTGTATAATGTTAAACAGTAATACACGTGTGTGTTTTTACAAGTGGTCGTTTTACCGCATATAATAATAATATGAAGAGTGGGCTAATAATATTATATAAAAGAATTAAGAATAGGTATAACAATTTCTCTAGAGTCTCTCCAAAATGAAATGGTAGCGATGAGTGTCTAACATTGATTTGTTCCGGTGAATTCCGAACACGATGGACGTCAACAGCCCCTCGAACCCGTTCGCATGTGCTCGCAGACAAGTATATATTATAAAAAAAATATGCATACCTATTACATGCATTGTATTGCGTGTGCGTGTCGTGTTGAGAGACCCATAAAAACATAATAATAATAATAACGAAAAATTCCGTTCGAGGACTCCATGACATCGTCAACAAGCCTTTTTTTAAAGTAAAATACAATATTATGATATACTTATACAATGTATAATATACATGTTATTTTGTACTGTATAGTATATTATTATAATTTTTATCATAGTGATTTAAAACGTATATCTTTCGTGATACTATCAAAAATCAAACTCAAATAGAAAAATAAATCAAAAACAGCCTAATGCAATGTACAATGCTTTTTTGGTAAAGGCTTATTAAACCCAACTAACTGCGTTTTAATGATCGGCTTATATTTCACTATTATGTATACAAAGTAATATTAACGTTATTCGATCGTTCTCTCGGTTAGATTTTGTAATTCCAAACAAAATGTTATTGTTTTTGTAGATTGAAGTACCCTATTATTATAAGCATTTGTGACATTAGATGTAAGTAGGTAACTACTACGTATACAAGTATATACATAATATAATTCACTAATTTTTTTCTTTTTGATCATACTATGGTGATCTAGTATTCTAGTTAAATAACAATTACAACAATAAGACAATAGAGTTTGATTAATTAATACATATTTTAAATTTTAGTATAATAATATGGCGATGGTTCTGTTTAATTGTCAATAAATTCTTAACGAAGACTAATGAAATAAATAATAATTCGTGAATATTTTGTTGCAACTGACCTCAGTTATAATAATTTATATGATTTATATAATTTATATAATTACATACTGTCGAGCTGTGCGTATTACGAGGCACAATATTGTCGTATTATCTGGGAAAGCGAATTCAACTGCTGTGGCAATGTGTTAAAATAATCAAACAAATCACCGAAATTATTCGTTAACACAGCACGTCCTTTTTGGCGAGATAGATCTCGTTCGCAATGTCTGACCGTTTGAACAATTCCACGATAGCTATCGTTTATGCCTTTTCTTCCATTTCTTGTATATACCGATTAATACATAAGCTATATATTATATATTTTATTTAGTCGTCAAAAGGTACATTACTCTAAAATATTTGTAATCTTCCTTGTTTGGTTTTACTCGATGACCCGCGGCATTGTGACTACAACAGGGCCTAGACCCTGGGTTTCGCGTTTGAAAAATGTAGTAAAATTAGTTTTATAAATTGTTTAATTTTCGTACCATTTGAATTGTATGTTTTATATAATTAGTAAATATCAAAATAACGGTGTGTGTTCGGCAAAATGGCGTTACAAATATTTTTGCTTTGTATTGGTCGTACAATATAATTGTTGAATGCAACTGTCTTTCAGCGTGCTTCTGTTTATATAGAGGACTCGGTATCGAGTTCAACACAGCTTATTCGATGCATAAAAACACAATTTGTTTTCCATATTCTGTATTCGCCGTCGAATTTCTGTACTTGCAGTCAGCCATATTATATTTTTATCTGTCGTCCGCGTCTAATACGACATATCAATAACTCGCAGTGATTACACCTATATGTAGGTAATACGGCGATTATAACAGCGCGAGCAACAGCGATACTGCATGTATAAACCGCAGCTAATATCGGAGTGTCAATATATGGGTGTACCGTCGCTGTATAATTCACATAGGTGTATATTATGTATTATACACATTATATTATAATTCCACTGCGTATCTATTCTGTCGGTCAAATATCCATAAAGTTTATTACCCCGCATTGTTATGCACGTGTCGCGTTCGAATCGGAGTTGTAATCCACCATCGACGCGTGGTAAACGGCGCGCGCAACCATTATGTGCGTGTTTTTTTTTTAAAATTTATTCCTCTAATATATTATATTAAATCGTTACTCATTAAACTATATCATACTTGTTATTAATATTTTCGTTTGCAGTCTGATGTGCGATACAATATACTTAAATACTGCACACGCACACACACATTATTCATCCCGCCGGGTAATGGGTAGGGTATAGCGTCGCGTCGTACAATAACACTTAAATCGAGTGCGAGTATAAAACTTTATGTGTTATGTGTGTATATAAATATAATATAATATGGACGGGGATTAATAACACTAAAAATTAGCGCGGGAAACACAATAAAACAGAACAAATACACACGACGCCGACCGTCGTTGTTAAATATATTATATTAAAAACGGTATGGGTTCGATATGATATATATTATTGTACAAAGCCCCGATACAATGTAATGTATACAATACCGTCGATCGCATATAATGGGGCGCGTTTATATATTATTTTTCTGCTGCTGTTGGCGATATCGTACGTACAGTTAATTGCAAAACACACATTGTGTACGTCCTTCAGCTACACATCCTTTGCACACAACAAATCTGGCGATCGATAAATATTCAGTAATGTACTAATATAGTAATATATAATATACTGAGTGATTATCTTATCGAAGCATATCCATTATTTCGAAAACTTTTAATGTTTTTAAATTATTATTTATTTACATTTATCTAAGTCGTTAATCGTTAAAAAAATACATTTGTTATCGATATAACATCTTAAGACTTTTTATTTTTATTTTTTTGTGTAGCGATAACCTACGTTTTTAATTTATTATTTATAAATCAGAATATATTTTTAAGTACTTCGATGTACTATAGGTAATACATTTCGTGCGAGTAGTTTTTATAATATAACTATTAACTTTATGTCTATACATATAAGTATTTAAAGACAAAATGAGCAGAAAGAAACAGCGGAATAGTACTGGACCGCAAAATGTTGCAGAACTTAAAAAAATTGACTCGTCCAAAATGTATGCATAAAAACATTATACTCCAAGATGTATAAAATTAAAAATGCATATTTTCATGCAAAACAGTAAAAAATTATAACGATAAAATATCTTTTTTCGAAGATATTTTTATGCAACAGCGTAAAATGATGTAAAAAAATCACTGTACCGCCTATATATTAATATGTAAATACTTAATATAACACATTGTTTCTAGACCGCGTGTACTAGTATAGTATATTATAATGACGAAATACTTGAACCAAAAACATATTGTACATAATGATACATAGACACACGCAATATTCAAGAATATGAGTATCGAACGTTTTGAGTTTTTAAATGATATCGTACATAATATTATCAAGACGGAAAAATGGATTTGAAATTAACCGGAACCATGTTTATTTATTTGTGGTTTTTTATTTCTGGGGTACTTATCGTTACAAATCGCTTTACGCTACACATTTTTGGACTTAATATATATATATATATAAATCGAACGCAATCACGCGCATGTTTTAACTTAACTAGTTTTAACTTTTCAAACAGCCCTAAATTTTTCCGACAAATATTAATGATAAATATAATAAGCGCTCGTCAAGTCATGATGGGCTACAACGATGGTTTCGAATTTGAGGACATCGCCTTATTATCTACAACTTGTGTAATTCTGTAACATTATTTTTCGCTTTGATTTAATCGTTTTTAAAAACCCGTAAAAAAAATACCCTGTAAGTTTATTGATTTATAATATGCAATACAAAAATATAAATGTTAATATACTCACACGACTGTATGACCATATCGCTGTTATATTATACCTCACGCGTGCGGCGGGCGACAAAAAGGCTTTTTAAATGCATCGCCTGTTCAATGGCATTATTGCACAAGTGTGTATGTGTGTGTGTGTGTGTGTGTGTGTGTGTGGTAGTAGAGCGCTAATGGACGAGCGATATGGTTTTTATTATATTATTATTTTTGTTTTAATATACCGACAAATTGCGTTCGTTCCGAGCAATTAGACTGCTCCCTTCGTGACCCGACTGAAGCTCATCTGCCCTTAATTACATAACACCCCCGCCACCCACTTTTGCATGTATATATATACTTTATTACCTATACTTTATACCCCGTCACTTTTTATTTTTTTTTTTATCGTATAGTATATAGGTACGCGTGTGCACGACACTCCATACTACATAGCTGATTCAGGTATAAGTAATGCCGGTAATATGACTGTTGTTGTTTTTGTTGTTGTTGTTATGTTTTTCGTTAATATGCTGGCCTAACCCCGTCCGGAGCAGGTGAAAATGTTGTATACTTTTTCACTAATTTATTTAGAAGAGCGCACGTGAACGCAAAAAAAAAATAGAGTAATTGGTTACGAATACAGTATTGCAGTAAATAGATACCTATATATTGTACGTAACATTATATTAGGTATATATTTTTCTTATGAATAGGAAGGGGATAAGAATAATACGTGTATATATGTACAGTATTTCGTTTTGGTTCTACTTGTATAGTTCATAATAATATATCAATAATACATAGATATATACAAATTAAACTGATTAAATAAAAGTAAATTATGTTTTTATTGAAATATTGAATATAGATATGTATAAATGGTAGAATAGAACGAATGATTAAAAAATCAAATGTATCGTTTGAGTGTTATTTCGAGTAAAATAAAATACCTATATGCGAATGAATCAAAACATAAATAAAAATTCTCTGAAAAAACAATTAAGTAAATAATAATAATTCGATTATTAATTAATCAACTATAAGAAATTCGAAAGTAAATATGTAAATATGTTATATTACAAAAGATACATAAATAATTAATACTTTTATAAGAATAACTTTTTACTACAACGATTTTAATCAATTAATTTTAACATTTAGATCAAAGTTAGGACTCATAAAAATAATGTTAAAATAATAACGTGGTTGAAGGAGGTTAAAAATTATAGCGTGACTATGTTTTTTTAACTCTTTTTTGATAGTAAATATTTTTTTTAAATCCACTCAGTATTATACTTATTTTAATTGCGATGTAAATATTATCCAACTTACATTTTCCGCGATAAAATAAATAACAACAACGAGTATATAACATTAAGTCTTTGCGTACTACAACGGCGCACTTTAGGACAATCTAAAATTGATCGTGCAACTATCAGGGACGTCGGGTAGATGCCCTGGACAAAAATCAGAAATAAATACATCGGCAAAACAACGATGAAATATTACAATACCGATCATCTGTTAGTCTGCAAACTGAAAAACGGACAGCAGCCCGTTCGAATTTGACGTAAGTACCTATATACTATATATTATATTTATATCCACGCAGCTACATAAAAGTATATATTATATCAAAATAATATAACGGTAAGTACTTGTATTGTTAATGGTTTCGGGACATTAAATGGTTGGGTATTTGGCGCGTTAATCATGAAAATCTTTGCACGTTTCTGACGATCGGTTAAAAAAAGAAAAAGGAAAAGAAAACCAGCAGTGCCAGGCACGTGGTTGTGCACGTCTAATCATCGGCCGCAGCTGGCGGTTTCTCTCACGCCCTCCTTTGGCCTTTTCGTCGGTATGGGTACACTTACATTGTATGTATATAAAGACCTGCGTGTATATAGTAATAATGCATTCACGGAGCTCGATATATCTTATTGGTATATGTATTATATGTATGTACAAAATATATAGTCATAATATTATCGTGTAATTTTTTTTTTTTAGGTCGTTTCGTGTGCTTTCAGTACGAAATGTGTGCCCACATTTAAGTATATATTATACGGCCGACGCAGTGGAGGGTATAACGAATAACAATAACAACAAACGAAAACTTCGAGGGGCCCAACCACTCGGCGCAATAAACATTACAGCGAACGCGAACTTCAGCTCTCTCTCTTTCTCTCTCTCTATGTCTCTCTATAGGCGGCGTGTAACGACTTTAACAAGTTTTTCGGTTTCCAGTGTCTCTTGTCATGATATTATCCAAAGTCCTCGCCCCGCTCTACATATACCATACCGCCCACCCGTCTTGGTATTGTGCAACCGGTATATTATATTATAAATACTCGCATGCGACGGGGTATGACAATTGACAATATAATATTATTGCCGTACGTATATATATTCGGTACCTGTGTACATAATAGACTCTCGACTACCGAACACGATAGCATTTTGAACGACCGCAAATTCGTCGAGAGCTTTCCTATTTCGGTTTTATTAGAATATAGAACATAATATATTATGTCACATTAAATCCTGTCCGATAACGGGGAAAGTCGTACAGCTCGTCCTTACGACTGAGTATCGGTAAGGACTACACTGCACGCGCCGATGTCATTTCGATTCACGCATAGCGTTACGAGTGCACTTTAGGCAAACGCCATGAACGAAACCGTTCGCTCGATGAATAACTGCAACACGTCACGGTATAGCCGGTATAGGTATACCATATATACGCGGCAACGGATCGTTGTGTTTAAGTTAGACATTTGACATGGGAGGAGAAGGACCACGATCGCGTATCACAGATCACAGTTAACCGAAGACAATTTTAAGTCGTTTTATAATTTATAATAATAATAATAATAATATATTTAATATCAATTATGCGTATATCTAATTTAACTACGAAATATGATGCGTTTTGCAGTCGAACAGCACGATATTTACTAACTAAATGTGAATCGATATATGAACAACATCGATTTAATGGATATTATAATTTATAATATTATTGTGTAGCGTATTGTAGGAACGTACTATTGTACTATTTTCGCGAACTTCGGTATCTATAAGGGTGCGAGTTGCGAGGTGAGCATATCACTAGAACAAGTTGAACGATAAGGCAAGGTATGGTGATATTAACCTGTGTGTATGCGTCGAAAGCCGTAAGCCCGTGATCCAATTTCATACCCGGTCTTCTAAACAAGACCGGAAATCGATAAATTACTCATACGTTATTGTAATGTATACAGTTTTACACAAACTACTCACTAAAAAAACTACAGAATGGCTGTTAAAATTATACTATTATGCGATACACACCCACCATAGCCCAACTTAGGAAATATGAGTACGGATGAGCAATATCATTTTAGAGGCTTTTTATACTTGTTAAATTCAGTTATCATTAAAATAACATATAATTGCATTAGCGAACATATTTTTATTTAAAAAACATAAATTATTTTTTTATACTTGTATGATATTTAAATATAATTATTAACTATCTATATAGATGGTTATAATAATGTTAAAATAAATGAAAAATATTAATTAATGTTTATTGATGTACATCATGTAAATGTCTAACGAAAGCAATAATATCATAAAATTGCACAGTGCCACTTTAATATTTAATCATCAACATAGGCCCGGGATTGCAGCTCCCTTAAGATGAGTTCTGACACCCACACCCACCCACACCCACCCACACGCACACACACATACACACACACACACACACACACACACACACACACACACACACACACACACACACACACACACACACACACATATATATATATAATAAAGACTACGTAAGTTCGTTGCGTTCGTCGAAGTTCGCTGTTTACCTGTCGTATCTCAGGTCGTCGTCGTACGGGTAATCTGGTGGAAGTATCTGCCAACAGCTGGTCTCGTACGCTCCGACCGTTTGAGTTACGCCACCGCCGCCGCCCACAGATTCCTGCGGGCCGAAAGGGACCAGGGCACCGGTCGAATCAGTTGGTTCGATGTGGTGGTGGTGGTGTTGCAGTTGTTGTTGCTGTAGAATTATGTGATCTTCGTGATGCTGTTGGTCCTGCTGCTGTTGCTGTTGCTGCTGCTGCAGGTGATGGTGATGGTGGTGTTGATGGTTATTATGTTGTTGTTGTTGCTGCTGCTGTTGATCGTTCATGATCGGCATAAACGTGGTGCCGTGATGGTCCTGGTGATGGTGGTGGTGCTGCTGTAAGACCATCGGGTCGGCTCCGGTCAAGACGTCGTGCTCGTGATGCGCGTGGTACATGTCGGCGCTTCGGAATTCGTGACGTGTGCCGATCGAATCGTTGTCGTGTTTGCGGTTATCGGCCGATCGGGTGGTATCCGTCTCTGTTCTAGTGTTTTCCGATCTATAAATCGATCGATTTATATCGAACACACTACGCGCGTTTGTCGCTGTGCGGCCGAACGACGCACTGAACGACCGATCCGAAACGCCGCGCCGACGACGACGGCCGCGAAGGCGTTATAGATAAGACAACCTCTTATCCGCCGCACCGGATCCTCGTGGATAATATATCTACGTCTTGGATGCGTGTGTGTGTGTGTGTGTGTGTGTGTGTGTGTGTGTGTGTGTGTGTGTGTGTGTACACAGTGCGTATTTGTACGTATACACACACATAAGTGTACACATGCGTGTGTGTGCACGCGTAAACGACACAATTTTATTTTTTTTTTTTTATCATCGTTGAACGTCGCCAAAGGTTTTCGACATTTATTCTCTACACCGCTGCAAGTACCACGTCATACGCGTGTACACGAATTTTGATAAAAAAAAATAATAATAAAAAATATCCTAATCGGGTGCATCTGAGTATATCTATTATTTTTCGTATATTTTTCTCAACAAATACATAGCTGCGCAACGCCCGAGCACGTCAAAACGACTCAATGCGTCTCGTCATCACTCCTGTCAACGACACGTATATTGTCGATGTTTACAATGCAATAATGATATTCCTTATATATATATAGATCTGTAGGCCGCAGTATCACATCTATAGGTGTTGATCGACGGAAGAGTGAGTGCATATTACAAATATACCGACCAGGACAAAATATCATTTACCACTGCCTCATTTCTTTCCCCGAAGACACCGCACGGGAAAAAAAACCTTTTATAATTGCGATTATTATTCGAGTCCAATAATATAATCATAATATATTTTTTTTAAAGTGAATGTATTTATAAAGATAATTTAAAACAAACAATGGTCTTAGCTGTTGTGGTTATTTCAATAGATAACAAAAAAAAAAAAATGTTTTAAGTTATCAATTTAATTCATTATTTAATTATTTAATTATATATTTTTATTATTATTAAAATCAAACCAATCGATCCGGTTTGTTTTAATGGTCCTATACATCAATACAACAAGATTGAAAATGCCACCGATTAAACCTTTTGTGTGTGTATAAATTCCACCGGTACTAACATTTGACTTGTAAAATAAGTGTAAATAACTCCACCGACCTTATTTTTTGGCCGCGCGATTTCATCTTAATTATTTTAATTTCAAGTTAAAACTAAATTCGATTATAAGGGTACGTATCTTCCTTCCTTATTCATAGCTAATATTAATTGCACAATGCATTCGATGTCATTTGTATTGTTTAAATGATTGATTTTCTTTATTATTACCGTATTGCTTATAATTCTATGAATATGATGATAACAATGAAATACTTTTACAGGTTTGACTTTCTGTTAAGATAAATGATAATACTAAGTTTGCAAATTTAGTTTTTATTTATTTATTTTATATGGTATATGTATGTTATAATACGTATACCTATTTGTAAATGTCATTGTGTATATATTATAGCAATTTGGATTTGATTTTTTTTTAATGACATCGGTTTGATATGTTTATACATTAACTTAGTACCGAAAGAATGTACACATATAATTTAAAGGTCGATAATAATAATTACCAGCATAATATTTACATGCAATAAATCCGACCCTAACGACAACTATTTTTGAAAAACGGTGGAATCCACACGTGCGGCTCGTACTAGATACCCCTTGCACCGTCTGGTAGTTGTGGTACTGTTGTTGAAAAGTGCATAATACCAATATATTATATACACCTTAAATTCATATCTGTGCGATTTCAGACGAATATTATATTTTTGCACTCTGTATAATCTGGCCTTTAAAACGTATCACCTACATACAATGGCCAATCTCCGTTTCGATCATTTATATACGTCTTTACAAATAAACGAATTCGCCAATCGCGAAAGAGCCGTCAAAGTGTTTGTTATTTTTGATAGATGGCTGTAATGACGTTCACGGAAAGATAAACACGTATTTATTAATACTATCTTTTTATTTATAAAGTATTATGTAGTGCATTATATAGTCTGATCTAGGCCTCAATAAGTCATGTAGAACAGTTTGTGTGTGTGTGTGTGTAAGTGTGACAATACTATAACAATAACGATAAATATGTGTTACAAAGTGTACATACAATAAAGCTATAATGTGTACACATTTACATACCTATCGTATTATATTATAATGTCGCTATATTTGAACTATTAAAATGGCACGACCTTGTGCCACAATTATAGCGTATATATCGTGCGCAATACACTGTGAATGCATCATCGGGGTGTGTACAAAGGGAATCTCATCAGTAAATTGTGTTAAAGTCATTCTCTTTTTCACCGTTATAATATATTGTTCTAAATATCAGTAGAACGTCTTGCTCGCAAGTCACATATTATATCATTATACTTTAAAATATATCGAAAACAAACGATAACGGGTAATATATCTACATAAATATTATATGGACGTAATATTTAATGATAAATTCGACAAACCTCATATTACTTTATCGTCTGTCGTATAATACATATTGTATAGTATGAACGGAGTACCGCGCTGAATCTACATAGAACTGCAATCATACACGAATACAATATTATTATACGTAGGTATGTGTATCATGTTATTATTGTGTCAATGGTTAATCATGATTGTGTGTATAATGATTTATGACTTGTGCGAGCATATTATACCTGTAGCGTGTTGCCTGCTGGTAAAAATTGTTGAAAATTGAAGGGAAAAAATTATTTTATTGAATGTTTGATTTTCGATTTCAGGTCATAGAATCGCGGTCGCGGCGATAACACGTGTTGAACTCTATCTCGAAAAACAACACTCGGAAATTGCGGCATAACGTCGCCGTAAAAACGAGTAGCTCGAAATTTAAGTGGCCGCGCGGAGAGGTACTCCATAATACCACATAATATACCTGCCCGACTAATAATAATAATAATAGCTCTATAACTCCGAGGTAGTGTAATAATAATATTGTAAAGTGCGCGGTAGTTGGTACGTATAATATTATTATGCATACACGCAATGATGCCGCCACTGCAGCCACCGCCGCCACTGGCGACTGGTCCGGCACACACGGACCGCGTAACGTGCAGACGACTCTTAGCGCGGACGAGGCGGACAGGGCTATAATAATAATAACATTATACTCGTTGCTTACGTTTTTATATAATATATATTATGCTTCCTAATAATATATTTATCTATATTAACAACGGGAACGTGCGTATATTATTATTATTATTAGACCATAAAATGTCTTGTTTTATTGCGATGCGTGTGCAACTATATAATAGTTATTACTATTATGACACGCGCGCGTGTGTGTGTGTGTGTGTGTGTGTGTGTGCTATTATAACTCTGTACGCGGTCTACGCGTTCACAACAATAAAGACGATGAGAACAATAATTATTCGAATAGAGCAATAATTTTAAAACAACAACCATTATACATACACCCTCACGTCGATATAATATATTAGGTACAATATAAAGGCACAGCACTAACCCGGCGTTATACACACACGCCGTAGTGTGTTTTTCAAAAACTATTTATTTTTATTATTATTATCACTCAGGTTTACAAATTAACGCGTCTCGTTGCATGTAGAACAGCGCGAAATTGAAATTTGATGACCGCTCCACTCACTAACATCATAATATTATTTTCGGAATCACAGGCGCCTCCTATACATAGGCGTGCACATTAACTTCTATTGATGTCGTAAAACCGTTATATGGCGGTATAATATTATAATATTGTACACATTAATCACGATGCGTGTTACTGACTATTTTTCGGACTTACCGTCATCGTCACCTTCGCCTACGTGTTATATATATATATATATATATATATATGAATGCCGTGTATGAGTTGATACATCTCGTCGATGAATCTTGTTTTCAATTATTATGAACAGTTTTAAAACAACCAATAACACCTCATGGTTAATTTGTGGGAGGGGGGGGGGGTGGAGAGGACGTCCGCGTCATTAAATTAATTTTTATTTCTACAAGAATATTGCTGTCACAGTATAATACATTATTCGAACGATAATTTTTTAATATACTGTTAACCTATGTATATGAATCGTATACGATACATTATATTATAATATATTGTATTATTTTCAATTATGTATCGTCTATGTTGCGCATCTTTGAGTAATACGTAGACACACAGTTGTATTTTATGTAGTTAATAATAATATTCTATCGTTGTATACTACGTTAGAAAAACATATAGATATTCAATAATAAAATTTGTAGGTAAAAATGTAAAATAAAAATAGTTATATTAAACAGTTAAAAACAAATTGATATGATTGTCTCTCTATCTAACTCTATCTACAGATACCGCGATTATAATTTAAACACACTGAACTTTTATACAGATTTCTGAAATAAATCATTATAGGTATAGACTATGGGACATGGTCCCTATATGACCCCCCCCCCCCTAAACGCCACGATTCTTCAACATCGCTATAATATAGTTGACTCTGAAATTAGTATGGTAAACGATGTAAGAGATTAAGGTATACATTTATCATCATCTGAATTTAGTTTTAAAAGCCATATAGAAACTGTTTGTTTGAAAAGCTTCTAGAAACACGGGTTTTATTAAACGTAACAGTGACGAAATGAGTACGTGTCTAATGCAGTATTTCATAAAACATTGATTAATTTTATAGTTTATAAAAATTTAATGGACCAATCGTGGGCCATAAATATTGCTCAAGAGACCATTATTAGCTCATTATTGGTTCGTTAAACATTTAGTAATTATTGTTTGTGCTACCCGAAACTAGAGTTCTTTATTTTGCCTTGGTGTGTTCCGTTTTAAACTTTAAGCGTTTAGTTCAATAGTGTAGAACCCTTGATAGACTAGCTTAATCGATAAACATTTTAAAAAGCAAATATTCTGTGATAAGCTGATCGCATTTAAATTAAACACGTAGTGACTATCTACTATTGATATTTATTATCAGTGTAGAATATCTCCATTAAGTATAGACTTTATTTTTACAAAAACTATTAAATAGATATATTAACTCCTCTAAGTTTTTAAGGGATATCAGTTTTAAGGTCCTAATAATTAAAGTTAGACAAAAATATTTATTTTATACCACACACTACAATTATAATTGTAAGATAATTAATTTCATAAATAGAATTTTGGGATTCAATGATGGATATCTATCAGATTTTTAATTTTTGTTTGATAATTAGTTCTAATAAGTTAAAAGAAATTTTTATATGATTTTTAGTATTTTTTTAGTATAATTTATTATATTGTATTGCATGGTATCTGCTTTTGTGCAGTATGTTACTTATGTTACTATTAGTCAATAATTAATAAAGTATGACAATCAAATCCAATAGTATTATCTATCATATTATATTTAATGATATCATACCTGACATACCTATAACATATTATAATATGGATGATTATTTTCTAAAGAAAGAACGCTTGTCAAGTCAGAGATCGGCGTGTAGACTTTCTTGATTTTCAAATTTTAGAAATGTATTAATTGTATGCAATATACATGTACAATGTATTTCATTTTCATTTAGTGAGATAGATCTTCGAAACTGGAGAGCGGATTTTGTTGTTTAGGGTCTAGTTAGATTCACATTGGCTAGGAGAAGCGCAGTGAAGATTTTCAGAACTTTATCTGTTATAGTTAATTCACTATAGAGCTTCAAAAAAAATTAAAACACATTTTATTGAGTGTTTTTTTTTTTTTTTTATGTTTTTCAGCTTTATAAGCTTTGTAGTGAGCTAACGATTGAAGATAAAGTTCTAAAAATCTTCACTACAATTCTCTTAGCCAATGTGAATTTAACAAGACCCCAAATAACAAAATCCGTTATCCGATTTTGGTAATCTACCACACTAATGAAAATCTAGCAAAAAATAACTACTTTTTTAACTGTGAAAAATTAAATAATTTTTTTAATTTTTAATCTCACATTTTGTATCTACTTGATAATCCCTTTTTAATGAGCTATCAATCAACTTTTTAGCTATAATAGTTTTGGAGAAAAGTTAAAAAATAGAAATTTTGAGACTGTTCACGCCGACGTTTTTGTGGATTCAAATCGTTATACCGCTTGGGTGTGATATCGGTTCTCTCTCATTAATATCTTATGTTAAAGCTAACTTAATTATCCACATAGTCATTACAACTGAGTTACATTTTTATCATTTTTCTATTTAACACAAATTCTTGAAGTTTTAAAAATTCAGACTTTTTTGTATTTCAATTACCATACTTACTTGATTAAAAATCAAGAAAGTAATATTATAACTCTAAATATGTGTTTGACTGATGTGTACAGGAGATATAGATATTATTATATGATAAGACCATATAATAGGCAATAGCCAATAGCTATACCAACAATGTCTCAATCATTTTGATTATTACATACTTATTGGTGACATTTCCGGCCAACCATGTCCTTTTCCGATTAACAGCTTTGATCGTGACATTTATATGATAATGTATAAATATACATATCGATAGATTTAAGAGTGGGGGCGTCGATAGCTGTCCGTGCGTATTTGAAAAAAAAAATTAAAATATAGGTAGGTATGTACAAAATACAAAGCTATACAATTTAACGAAGTGTTTATTTATCAAAAAAAAAAAAAAGAATTTTAGACTCGTGACATATTTTCCAACCAGTCAAACAACTCAAGAATATGCATCGATAAAGACGATATTTTTCAATTTTAATAGATAATCCATTCATAAAATTATGAAAATATTATATATATATGTTACTATATTATCAACTGTTGTGCAAATTGCAAATAACCCAAAATTGTTTGGTTTTTACGTTACCTACGTACGTTATTATGTCATCAGTTAAACAGGTATTATCCATGTACCGCACAATGATATGATATAATACACCAGCGTACTATACACACACATATATATATATTGTGTATAGTATAATTGTGCATTGTATGTACATTGTAGTATTGTACACTGTAGGCGTAATATAACGTATACTTCCAATGGGTCGTCTAAACTAATATTTGACATGTGACTGCAAGAATATAATAGATAATAGGTAAATAATTAGGTATATATAAACCTGTAGTTGTGGAAATGCATACTAAGACGTCTTATAAATATACACACACACATAGACACATGCGTTCACACAGGTATCGTGATGTCATATAAAGTACTAAATCATAGGTAACTCTTTAATCATTTTAAAACTAAAGAGAGGTAAATCTCCTGAACTCGATAATAAACTACTGAAATACTTGAAAAGATTACGTCTTTACTGATTAAGCCTTTGACATATTTAATTAACTTAAGTTTTAAATCAGACATTTATCGGAAATATGAATAAAGAATAAATACAAGCAATCTGTTCACAAATATTTCTAACTATCGTCCTACATTGAAATAATATAAAATATATTAAGTAAAATATTTGAGATGCTTGGAAAAAAATTCCAATATTTCTTAAATCTAAAGAATTTTATTAATTGTAATATTCAATATGATTTTAGAAAAAAAAAGGGCACTCATTTATTTCACTCTCTAGTCTTATTTACGAGGCACTCGACAATGGTGACAAATGTTTGGCTATATTTATTATATTGCCAAAACGTTTGACTCAGTTTCTCTTGACATACTAATATGTAAGCTCCATAAGCTGTTAAGTAAAAATACATTTTTAGATCACTATAAATCTTACTTAATTAAGCAAACTCAAATAATAAGAATTAATGATTTAATTAATGATATTAAATATACTACATACAGAGTACCTCAAGGTACTATACTTGAGCTTTTATTATTTTCTATTTATGTTAGGTAATGATTTATATGAGTCAGATTTAGCTTATGCGGACAATACTGCACTATTTATTTTAATAAGAATGGCATTAAAATTTAAAAGGCTATAAAAAAATAAATACGTCTCAACTACTTGATATTCTCAACGTATTTGATAGAACTTAAAACTATGATTAGTATGGTTATTATTCAATTATTCAATTATATACATATATACATAATCAGAGTAATGGAATGTACTTAGTTAAAATTTCCAAAGGAAGAGGAGGATGTCTCGAGACCCCTAAATACAATATTACTACTTGTCAGAATTATTACATTTATAGAGCCATATTAATATTTAATAAGCCGCTATAGAAGTTCAATTAACTAACAATAAATATATAATTATTCAAGTCTAAGATTGAACAAATTATAATTCAAAAATGCGATTATTAATTATTGTTGTAATTATTTGTAAATATTGTAATTAAACATGTTCGTCATGTTGTTATCTTTATTAATTGCTAGATTTTGTTGTACTTTTGATTTGTTTTGTCTTTTTAATATCTATTATATATATTAGAAGACCCCCTGCTCACCAAAAGTTTGCTCAAAGAGAAGGGTAATAAACTCATGAATTAAATTTTAAGTTCCTATTGTTTATATCATGTTACCTTTGTTGAGTCGAATAAAAATAATAGTATAATAGTTACACGGGTGATTATGGTTGATAGTCACTAGAGCAAACAACCATAACTCGATAAACATAATATCTTAAATCTGTCTGCATATGATCATAAATTCCAAGCATAGGTATCAAAGTGTTTGAATCTTGTTGGCAAATCTCAGTTAGGTCTCAATTCAATGATCATATAAAAGCTGAGTATTGCCATACATGATGTGATTCTATTTAAAACAAAGTTTATACCAATTATTTCATTAAATAGTATAATATTAAAAAACTAGCCAACAAATAAGTAAACATCAAATTAGGAAAATAAAATACAATCAATGACTTAAAATTATGTACGGAACAAAAATCAAAAAAAAAAAAAATGTTCTAACTATAAAACAAAAGGAATAAAACACACATAAAAGTTATAGTTTCAACCGCAGAATATATATAAATATATAATAATAATAATTTTAACTATAGAACTTATGATTTATAACTAAAACAATATTACTATGTCGACACGAAAAAATGTCCACTGGAAAGTTGTTATTATTCTAGGCCAAAGAATGGCGGTCAGAAAGGATTGACTAGGTTGACCTTTTCAAAATATTATTGTACATTACACTGGGTCTACCGCAACGTGTATTTTATACTAGACAATTATATAGTTAATATTATAATTATTTTAGTTACTAAATGAAAAATGTATAAACATTAAACAATTTAATCTAGAAATCATAATAATTTGGGCATGCACGATAGCCGTAGAAACGACATGCGAGTTATTATTCGTTACGTCGTTGTTGCGGCATCATACGAAAAACTCAGTCTTGTTGCTCAGCTCGTACTCGATCTCCTCGTTCTTGTACATCTCCAAAAGCTAAAACGTACAGATCGAATATCTAAGATTATATGAAAAGATAACAACAATAAGTCGAGTTTAAACCGGGTAACATTAAAACGTACATTGTTTATTTCTTTAACCAACTCTTGCTTTTGTTTCTCATGTTTTGCCTGCAATTTGTCTTTATCTTTAGCTTGTTTAATCTGCAACATTGGAATAAGTGTAATATTGACAATAAAACTACAAACGTGCTGTTTACAATTCACTTTGTACTCATTCCCCATGGAAAATCTAGCCAAATGTTTTTACCTGAGCATATTTCCTCTCATCCATAAATTTTTTAGTGTTGTTCTGTTTCTTTTCTCTTAATCGCCTGTCCTTATCACCTTTTGTCTTCAACGTCTTATCGTTCATCACCTCTTTCATCACTTCGACAGATATCTTTGCCTGTCTGGTGTTCATCTCTTTTAAATCTCTATAGGCAATAACAGTTTTATTAAGTTTAATCGCAATGTGTGTTTAGTACTACTGTGTGTAAGTTAAAACAAACTTTTCATGTCGAACTTCTAACTGCTTCATTTGTGCAGCTTGGAGGTTTTCCATAAGTTTTAAAAGGGCATCCTGCTGTTCAGTAGCTTGTTGTTTTTGTAACGCCCATTTCTCTCGCCTATGACGTTCAACCATTTCAGACCACTGAGTCATTTGTTCAGTTACCAATTTTTTAACACCGCCATCATTGATTACTTCAGTTTTGCTAAAATATTATACCATTTTAAGAAATAAAAAACCATCTCAATTAATATTATAACTATACTTACTCTTTGCCTTTAACAGCTTTTTCCACAGAGGTACATTGGTGTTTTTGTATAGCAGACTTTTCCTTAGCTTGTCGCTTGCGTAAAGTCTCTAATTCTTTTTCTTGCTTTCGTCTTGCTTTTTGAAATCCTTTGTCATTTCTCAGGTACTCGAGGTTTATATTTTCGAATTTCAGTTCTTCCTCTACAACAAAATAGTAAAATTCAAGTTTAGATATTTTAAATTAGAATAGGTTGAAGTGATTTGATCATGTTATGAAGAGAGGTAATGTCACAGAGCCAGTGAGAGTAATTATAGAAATTAATGTAAAAATAAAAAGAAGACTAAAAAATAAGATAGACAGAATAGAGAATGACATGAAAAAAGCTAGTGCGAGTATAGATGGGGGATGGAGCCCTATGACAGGTTGTCAACATTAAATGTCCATATAGTTGGGAACAAAACGCAAAACAAAAAATATTTTATATTTTGATATTTACCTTTCTTTGGTTCATCAGACTTTTTATTTTTGCTCCCCTTTTTACCAGTCTTCTCGCCTTCTCCTGCATTACCAGCTAAAATATCTTTGGTATTAATATCGGTTTCTTCGATACCCATAGCCTTCATCTGTTGCGTACGCTTTTCTTGTGCTGACAAAAATGCTCTTGGATCAGATAAAGCAGCCATGAAATCTATTTGCATACAAAAAACATTTAGCAATTCATACAAATTAATAAATAAAAACTATAATAGCAGCATCTACTGAACAAGAAATAGCTGTGACAATTAACTTTATCGTATTTGTTACATATTTCTTTCAATTTTTGAAAAAAAAAAATCGAAGACAATATGTTATACAAGTATGATAAAAGTCAAAACGATTAATTACATAGCTATATTTATTATCCAACTATGCTTAAAGAAAATTAAACCTTCCGAAGTATAATACAAAAGAAATATTTATTAATAACTTGTCTATGTTAAACTTTAAGGCTATATTATAAAAGGTTTAAATATTTAATGAGCTAAAAATAAAAATTAGTGGAAAAATAAAGGAATTAACTTAATAACTTGATATTGTTGAGTCTAAAATTAATCTGATGAGTAAAAAAGTTTAAATACTTAATTATTTTTTGCATCACAATATATTATGTAATAAACTAGGGTGACCATATTTAAAAAAATAAAACAAAATAATATTCGATTTTGTCAGTATCTTTTAAAGACGGAAATTTAACTTTTAAGTCTGCAGTAAAATACACCATACACCTTTTCTATTATTACATTTACATTTTTGTTTTAATTTAATATTTTAGTATTTTATTTTTATAAATAAGAATGTTAAGATATTGTAACAATAATAAGGAAATGAAAACAAAAATAAACAGTTTCAAAATCACATCTATTTTTATTAATCGAATTTCTAATTGAATCATGAATCACGATCGCCGTTCAAGTCTTGACATAAAGTTATATATAACCTACGTATTTTCATCGATGTCGATTCTCGTGATATTATTTATACCTTTAATACTGTATAAGCATATATAATACCAATATATTATAGACGACAAATTTATTTAATTTAAAAATAAAATATATACTCGTATAATATATACAGTATGATCACGATTTCAGGAACTATTAAAATATCTCAGCTGGTAGACCGTAGATTGAAATAGGGTTTTTGGGAGATGAAAGAGAATACCTAATTACACATTTTGAAAAATCAAATTTTTAAGGTTTTGGTACGCACATGTTCAATAAAACTTACATTATTTTAAATAGCTATTTTTTTTCTATTTACAAAGTTGACCAGTAAGTTCAAATTTAAATTCATGCATAAATTAGAATTAAAAAAACAAAATACAAACAACATGTAACATTGTTATCCTGTTATCTAAGACTACCAAAATGTGCACACTTTCCTATTATCACAGACTACCTTATTTTTATTTAATATTTATATGTATATGTGTAATATATCCGCATATTTAATTCTTTGATATTTTTTTAACCAGTAGGTATTGTTGGAATGGCTATATTCGAATT
This sequence comes from Rhopalosiphum nymphaeae, assembly GCA_036289425.1. NCBI lineage: Eukaryota > Metazoa > Arthropoda > Insecta > Hemiptera > Aphididae > Rhopalosiphum > Rhopalosiphum nymphaeae. Next base: position 3,689,390 of record JAZAQC010000021.1, on the reverse strand, counting down.
ATATATATAAAAAAAGGATTTAAATATCAGTTTTCCGAGGTATAATTTTTCGTCATGACTATTCTTACAAGTTCTTTGGGTGTGTAAAATTACATGTTCCTGAAGAAGCTTTAGTACTTCTTCTTCCCTTTGAGGTAAAGACCACACGTCCACATTAAAATTAATTAAATGGCAAAGACACCTAACCACAACTTTCACTAGACTAAACTAATGCAAAAAGATTGCAAAATAGTCTTACTTTCCGTCACTTGAAAAAAATCAGATTAATAAAATTAATAATATAGGTAAATATTATAATAATATATATATATATAATATAATAATAATAAAATAGATAATATAACAATTATTATTGTGAATTGTTATGCTTAGAATGCAGCGCATGGATATCGTTCAGCTAATTGTGGTAGTCGCGATAACGGAGGTAGTCTTGGGTTGGTATTCGCAAAAATAGCCGTAGTTTCGTATAACAGTAAAATACCATTTTGGTAGTCTTAAATAACAGGATTGTGATGTTATCAAAAAACATAGTAGTCTCGTATAACAGGAAAATACTCATTGTAAGATGGAACTCAAATCAAAGCAGCAATTTCGGCTGCATTTTTAAGGTGACTTGAATCATATTTAGAACATAAGGGGGAAAACTTTGAATAATTCATAAGATAAATTTATTTAATAAATTGTATTCTGTGTTATCATTACTATTTACTACTACTACTATTATTATTATAACTATTTTGTTAGTGATTTAATTAATGCAATTAACTCAATACAATTATAATAATTATTATTTATAAAGGTTATAAATTAAAATTTTATTAATAACGAATTATACATAAATTCAAATTAGAGTTTACTCTAACATAGTCAATTTTGTAAATAGAAAAAAATAGGTGTTACAACTCAAAAAAATTTTTGTGGTATTGCGTATGTGCGTAACGAAAAGGTTAACATATTGTATTCAGGTACTCTTTCACTTCCCAAAAATCCTATTTCAATCCAAGATCACGCAGTTGAGATATTTAGTGGTACCTGGAATCATGATCACACTATATATACGACATAGAAGCATTTATATGCCTAATGTGTAATGTATATATTAATAAGAATAAAAACGGAATAATTGGAATCGAGAATAAAAAAGGCCAACAACTGAAATAGATTTGTATGATCACCTTATGAATTACGATAAACCACAGATGGTTGCTGTTAGAATGTTAGAGAACATAAAAATTTTCTATTTTCAACGAAAATAAATTTATGAAACTCAGATACTTGAGAAATACACGGTCTAGTCTCGATCTAATTTTTTATCGGCTGAAAAGAAATGATCATTTTGAAAAATAAACATTGAAAATATAAGACACCCGAATTGTATGTATTAAGGATAATATGAAGTAAAATTATGTTTCAGAAATTTAAGGTTTATTTTTCATGGGTTTGCTGAAAAAACCCAGAGACATACCCCAAAGATTTAAAACAAGATGGTTTATTTTTTTTTTTTATTTACACTCTACGTAAGTGAATCGTATTTGAATTAATTAATCTATTCGTATGATAAATGAAAAAAAAAATGATTACAGGTTAGATTAGTATCATCGGATATTCGTACAATATATTCATAAATGATAAAAGGTAGGTATATTTAATTACGTTCTTGAAACAATTTTATAGATTTTAAAAACTGTGAAAATGTCCTACCGGTATATCCGTCCGAAACTTGGCGATTTAAAAATACCTTTTTTGTTGTTAAAAGTATTGTTTAATGTCACGCAACGATCGTTACACACTTTTGCGAAAACGCGGCCAACTGTTGCTACGATTTTTAATAGCAGCAGTCACCTCGATTTTGGTAATAATTTTAATATAGGAAAATATTATATGCTGTATCGGGCAAGTTACGTGTAATAACTAATAGTTAGTTATCATAATTCAATATAATAATTATATTAATGTACCTAACTGGTCGTAATAATAATTTGTGAAAGAGTGGTGGTGATGGTGGTTGTGGAGTGTTATGTGACATGGGTGCGCAGAGTTTCTAAACGGCTTCACTCGGAAATATTATATTATCGCCATCCCCACTGATAAACAGTATCGCGGAACAGGTTTTCAAAGTATTAAAGATTAATTCAATTTTTATTATGGATGTCCGCGTTCAGGATATATTATCGACTGTGATGTGGTCGCTTTTTGCGCGCAATTTTTTTCGTAATAAAACTCGTTCACGCTTCGTATTTCCCATCCCAGAAACAAGTTCACAAATTATTAGGTTCTTAATTTTTAATATTATTAGTCATTTAATGTCATGCTATTTTTTTACAGTCTCAAAACCTACTGAATAGTTTATAGTATATTATAACTTTTTTTTAACAATTAGGTATTCAAAAGTTGATATTGTTCAAGATAATTTAGATTAAATATTAAATTAATAAAGAGTATATATTTTTGTTAACTATTTAAAAAAACATTATGTTACCTTCCCATTGGAGGAAAAATTACAACTAATAAAATATTTAACGCACCTTCAAAACCATCAGGAACATAAATTTTCAATTCAATGTTACAGAATAACATTGGAAGAGCCATTGGGAAATTGGCCTCTGATCTTAATGATATATGTCTATAGCCAGCTTGTAGACCATCCAAAGGTAAAATTCTTTGTCCCAATAGTTTTCCATTTTCTTCATACACACCAATCCTCAATACTGCTAAATCTGGTAACACTACCTAATGTACGATATTATAGAAATTAATATATTATATACACTTGACGATCAAAACTTTTAAACATAAATTACATTCAAAAGTAATACTATACTCTATGTAAAGAACATAATAAAAAAATGTAAATTACCTTTCTAAATAAAAACGGTTCTTCATTGTACACTGGATTTAAACCATTGCTAGGTACCATCCGGGTACGGAATTCTTTACGGATAGTATCTGTAGGAAGGCCATACATATCAACTTCAACGTAAGTACCAACTTTCTTGTCAGACAAAAATTGGCCAGCAATCACTTGAACAGAACACTGGGCAGCAATCACTCCATCTACAGGGGATTCTGCAAATGGGTCAAAGCTTCGGTCTGCTCTGCGCATGAAATCTGGTTTCAATAAGTATCCACAGTTACCATTGTATTCAAATTTTCCCTGATTAAGCTGCATAGGCAAGTCAGCAGTTTGAAAATTTAATGATACCATTTGACAACCAGCATTCCAAAAAACCTACAAATTAATATTATTTTAATATTAAAATGATAAACATTTGTTGAAACTAAAAGTAGAAATATGTATTCTTGACATTAATAAATTATTACATTATTATAATAACAAATTTTTAATTTTACTTGTGGCATATAGTTAGATGAATCAGCACGGGTTCCTTTTGGATAGATACGGCTCATCTGTCTTTTATTGTAGTTTACAAATTCAATTGCTTGAGATTTTAAATACCCAAGTCCAGTGTTTTCAGCAAAGGAACTCATATTATGATGAATATTCTTTTCTAATAAATATACATAAAAATATTTATAAATGGTAATTAATTAGAGAAATATTACATTATCGAACTTACTTTCAGCTACATCAAAACCCTGAAACTTGATAGGCTGTGCATAATTAACCATCGAAGATAACCATGGATGTACATTTGTTGTTGATCCAGTATATTGTATAGGTGGTGGCGCCTCGGCACCTTCAGTACCTGTTCCCACATCAGGTACTTCAACCTTGTAAAAAAAAAAAAAAAATAATATAATTATTTTCATTTTAATAGAAGTAATGCATGTGATGTGCACATTTTACTTGAATAATGTTTATTATTTTATTATTAAGAAAAAAAGTTATAGAAGAATTCATTTATCTATAATGGTAAAAATAAAAAAATGTCAAAAACATACTAATTAGTAGAAGGCATAAATTCACATTTAATTAACATTGCTTCATACAGTTATACCAAAACCTACACTTCAATAATTTGATGTTTTTGTGACACATGAAGTCTAAATATAATATTAAGACAAAAGGTAAAACTCCATTTTTATACAATTAACTTCAAGAAAAGTGATGGACCTACTATCACTCTAAACAATAGCTTTTAAAGACTTTATGAATGACATAATATAGAAAAATTTAAACTTACTCGAGGTGAATTAAACATTTTATAAATTTAGTAATATATTGTTGCGAAAATCATGTTATGGATGATTATCAGTAATAAGTATTAAGTAATAATTATAAAAGGTAAGTAATAGAAGTATATAATATACAACATTATTTGAAGTCTTGTATTACCTTTTTTTCTTCAGGTGGATTTGAAGTCACTGCAGTTGCATCCTCTTTTTCTTCATCCTCAATGACAAACTGACCTTTCCTAAACAGCTCTAGCTCACTTTTTTCAACTTCTGGTTTTAATCGTTTATTCTTAATCATGATTTTCCTTTTAAGTAATGATGGAGGAGGTAATGCCACTCCTGGATCACACTTAAAAAATATATTATTAAAACAATATTGATAAGCATTAAAACAACAATTATTAACTTACTGGAAAATCAGGTAGACATTCTCTCATTAATAAATCTCCAAGAATTTCATCACAATACTTGGCAAGTTTGTATTGTTGACTTTTACAACAATGATTCTCAAACGATAAAATAATTGGAAAGTCGGATGTTACAAATGCCGTGTCTCGAATAGCATAAATTACATCCTAAATGTAGTCAAACAAAATATCTTTTATCATCTAAAATTGAGTAGTATATAAACATGTAAGATGATGTTCAAAACATAGTTATTGTTATTTTTCTTAACTTCAATATATAAGTAGAACTCAAGTTATTCTTGAAAAAAAAAAATTAAAATAGTATGATCATCACTTCGATATTTTAAAAATGTAAGAAATCAAAATGATTATTCAATATTTAACAATAAAAAAAGATAAAATAAAATTATACATTGTTTAAAATATTTTACTTAAATGTTAACCTATTTTTAAATACAAGTAACAAACATTCTTGGAAATTATTTTGGAACTAGATAAGGAAAACATTTTTTTTTTAAATACTAAGTTTAATGATTTAAAAAAATTTTAATTGGTTTTTTTAAATTAAATTTGTTTTAAATCATTATTTTTTGAATATTTTATTCAAGAATTTATTTACATTGTTATAAGCATAGTCAGGATTGTTATGAAAATGAACTACTCATCTTGAAAATATAATTAAGATAAAATTACTAAAAAATAAAAGTCATACTTTAAATAGAATATCTGTACACATGGCTTTCCCATGGGTAATAATTGGTTCTTCTTCTTCGCCTTTACCATCCCAACAATCAAGTTCAACACATCTATAGGTTTGCAAGGTAGGTTTTAAAAAATAAAAATTAATTTGAATGAAAAAAGAAGCTTTAATTTTATTAAAATAATCTTACCTGCATCCAGCTAAAAGTGTCTGACGATACATTTCAACACTAGACTTGCCACCAAATTGTCGTCCAGATAAATATGTGTTATGAGATGAATTAATATAATAATGAGCTAAAGGTTGATCCATATCCATGTAGAAATCTAATCGATCCAAAAACACTGGTGCATTTTCATCAGACATTAGATATCTAATGAGACCTTCTTTTGATAATTGCTCTAAAAAAAAAATTATTATTGTAATTCTTATACTGGCCTTAATTTAATATTAAGTAATTAATTCATATATTGGCTGTAACCATATAAACATCAAAACAAAAACTCAAAATCATTTATGATTTTTAATATTAGTATTATGTAGTATTATAAATCAGAATATGGATGCTGATTTAGATCTCAAAATATTTGGCAATAATTTTGTACGTAATTATTACACAATACTCAGTAAATGTCCACATAATTTAAGTAAATATTATGAAAAAAACTCAATATTTGTGCACCACAAAGTGACCAATGAAAGTCAATTTGTAGTTGGCCAAAAAGACATACATGATTGTGTGGTTCACTTGGGCTATAAAGGATGTAACATCAATATACTTTCAGTTAACACTCAAAACCTCTATAACTATATAGTAATAGTTGTTTTTGGTGACTTGACTAAACACAATAATGATCAGAGAAAATTTTCACAGACAATTGTTCTGGATCGTAATATCAAAGATGAATGTATAATAAAAAATGATACACTTTTTTATTTAGATCACAGAGCACAGCTCAATATAGACAACGAAAAGGTAATAACAGGTTCAAGAAAATTGCAAAATCAAACATTTAAAAAAAAAATGCATTCTTTAAGTCAATATGATAAAATGTTGTATCCACCTAGAAGTAATCAGTTATTTTTGTCCGGTATACCAGTTAATACAAAACCTCAGGATCTGAGTCAGTTCTTTGAACAGTATGGTCAACTATACAGCTTGAGAATCATGACGAGAAATGTAAACTACGGTTTTATAACATATGCTACATCAGAGTCCACACAGGCAGTATTACAAAACCGTCCAATAACATACCCAAATAAAACCGGAGTATGGTTAGTTGTCAAAGAGAAAAAAAAAACATACCAATACAAGGAAAACAGATATCTTCCGAATAGCCATCAGCTATTTGTAGGTGATATTCCAGTTGACGTAACTACTGATGAATTGAAACAATTTTTTAGTGCGTGGGGTGAAGTAGTAAATGCACGAGTTATTACCACAGAGAAAAACCTGGAACCTGTTACAGATATTGTGCCAGGATTTGTGACGTTCATGACAGGAGACAGCGCAAAAAAAGTGTTAAAAAATCAACCAATTATGTTTCCTGATCAAAATGGTGTAATACTAAAGGTAATGGAAAAAATAAGTAGAACACAGAAAAAGAAAAATATTATACATGAGGAATATCAAAAAAATGTAAATGATGATAATTCATTATTTGTATGTTTTTAAATAACTTTATCAATCTCACAAAGTATGATGTACCTAAACAATAAAATACACATGAAAATAAACATATATTACTTATCTATTAACTGAGATCAATTTGAAAAAGCTTTTTTTATGTAATCATGAAATAATACAATCCTTGGTTCTTAATTTATGTGACATATTACCATGATAAAAGTCATCAACATTTTTTCAACTGATTTATTTAAGCTGTTATATTTTTTTATAAATTTGTATATTTTTTTCAATTAGATTGTTTTACAGTAATAGTAATAATAAAATAATACATAGACATAAAAAATATAAACCAACAACTGAATCGATTTTAATTTTAATATTCAATAATAATAAATTGCAATCTAAATAATCTCAGATTCAATAATTAAAACAATTGCAAGTAATAAACTATTAGTCCCATAACAATGGATTAAAATTATATTTATAGTCCATTACTTAGTTTTGAAATATATATTATACTGAGTAGTTCTTTAATCAAATAACACTCATTTATTCAAAAACTATTAATGTTTCAATAATATTTCATTATATAAAATTTAAAAACCATAAAAGTAGTTTATAAGTTAGAAGTGGAATATTAAACCAACATTTTGCAGAGTAAAAAAATATTTTCTAAAAAATATCAAAAAATTTCTAAATAATGAGGATAAAAGAATTGCCTGTATATAATGTGTTATGGGTTGCTAAAATTTAAAACATTTTTAAAATGGATAGTACCATAAAACATTTGGAAGTTTTTCTGAACTATTGTATTAATTTTAATAAAATATTTAGTTTAAAAACGCTTACTTTCATTCTTCACTTCTTCAGATGGTTCATAATCGTTGATAATTTCAATTGCTCTTTTTTCATCATACAGAGGATACAAAATTTCGTTTAAACGAGGATCACGCTGTTTCTCATTTAGGAATGTGATAAATTGATCCAAACTGATATTTTCAGCTTTTCCTTGAGTGCTAAAACACAAAATATTATTATATATATAGTATTGAAAAATAGATAAAGAATAGTACTTAAAATTTTTAATTTATTTAAAAAATTTTTTTATTAAAATATTTAAATTTAGAATTTTAACTAATCTGGTGCTATAATGATACTTTTAAGAAGGTTTTTATAATTATAAAAACCTTATTAATATATTAAATGCATAAAATAAATAATGTACTTATTGCAAAATACAAGTTAATTTTATTTTTGATTTCTTTGCAGTTTTTAAGGTTAAACTATCTATATGATTTTATATTAAATTAATAATACATTAAGTATTAAGTGAAAAAAAAAATTCAAGAAAAGAAGCAATTTCTTTTTATATATTTTGACACTGTAATAATTGTATAATTAATTAATTACTTACATTGACTGGAAAAGTTCTTCGATATCATTTCTAGGGCATATCTTGTGATAAAGTTCATAGAATTTATCAAATGTAAAATCTGACGGCTCAATAGTATCATTCTAAAATAATAATAAAATTATACAAATATAATTTTTTTTTTTTATTCAATTTTTTAAATTTTTTATACTTTTCCACTAGGCAAGTTGAGATCAGCCAGACACTGGTAAACCATTTTTTCAGTTTTACCTGAAGCAAATGTTCTAGCGATTACTTTAACAGGAACTTTACCTTTTGGATCCACTAACATGCCTAATCGCATCCAACTATAATATATTAATATCAATTAATAACACAAAATAAGATTATTTTATACTAATAATGTATATTATATTTTATAATAAGATAAATTATTATACACTCACTGCTTCATAAGATTGGTCCGTACACAAACATTGTTCATTTTGTTGTTATGCGTAATTTTACGAAGGCCTTCTTGCCATTGCTTTATTGAATTAAAATATACATAAAAATGAAGTATTTATTTAATATTTATCACAAAATGATTTAAATAAATTTAAATACTTTAAATTGTTTATTAAAAGAATAATATCATATATTATTTATAAACAAGTTAATTTACAGTTAGCAATTTAAGATAAATAATACCTACACTAAAACCAATTTTAATTGTATTTAGTATAGAATTTATTTTAAATTGGAATATTGTAACTTATTTTACTTTATTACTTATATCATTAATGTTTTTTATTTATTTAAAAATAAAAATTTCATTATTATGACTTAAGATTTCTTAAGTGATGGTGATGAATACATACAAACCATAAATCAGAAGGTTGATATTTAAATAAAATAACAAATTTTGCAATTTTTATTATTTAATTTTAAGTTATGCTTTTTGACAATATTTTTGTACACAAGAAAAATTACATTAATACATTGAATAATAAACCACAAATATATTTCAAATGTATTATAAAAGTATTATTTATACTAAGCAATACATTAATAAAATGTAGATACTTCATTTTTGTTATAATAAGTATAGTAGATACAAATTTAATATACTTATGATTTATTTATTATATCCCTATGGAATTTATAACTGTTACTTAAACATGGATAATTGCAAATCAAATTAATAAAAATGAAACATGTAAGAAATAAAAAAAGGATCTTGTATCCCGTTAAAATTATTTTGTAAGGTGAATGATGTAACCAATTAATTAAATTAAAATTTATTGCTTTTTGTGGATAAAAAGCCTATTAAGTTAATGATTGGCAAATAATTGTAATATAATTTCTTAGTTACTATTTATTGACATAAAAATATGGGTAACCTATTTAAAAAAACAAGATATAATTTTTTTTTCAAAGAATTTGTATAGATTTGGTTCAGAAATATAATAGCTTTTAGTAAATTTAATTTCACTATAGTTTTACATTATATTAACTTATAAAATCTAAGGTATGTAGGAAGGTATTAGATAATAGTATAATTTTAATAATTTTGAATAATTTGTTGGCTAATTTATTATTAATACATAATATTATAAATTAAATAGTTTTAAGCGATGTAATTATTCAGTATTGTTTACTTTAGCTGTAGCAGCATCTGGACAAATAACATGCTGATAATTTATGTTGATATAATCCGTGTTGCTGCATATAGTTAGGGATTTCTCTTCCAAAGTATCACCATGTTTATTTATCAACTGCTGTTGTTGTCGGGTATCCTGGAAAAACAATATCAATATTTTATATTAAGTATGGATTTTCACACCTGCATTATAATATTGTCTTAGTCTAAAAAAGTATAATATAGACATTTTATATTCAGCAAAATCAATTTTGTATGGATTACTTAAATATTCAAGTAAATTTAACTTATTTATAGGATATTTTCTATACTTATTACAAGTATTTATAAACCATAATATTTTACATACTCATGATTTACTTAAAAATTAAAATATCATACAAACTAGCATACAAATATAGATAAAATTTTAACCATTAGATTTGATATAAGGTCAATTTATACTTTAAAGTTAATAAAATAAAGTTGGTTTGGCTAAACATAAATTTGCTATGTTGTAGTTTTATAAGACGAAGAAAATATAATATGTGGGTATGGCGTCTTTTTATAAAACAGTTCAAAACTGGGTTAAGTATAAAAGTGAAAAATTGTGGTCTCATAATGTCATATTTTAAAGCTTATAATTTTTTTTCAAAATAGCTTACTTTGGGTAATCCTCCAGAGCGTATGTCACTGACCTGGCACAACTCAATGACGTCTCCATCCTAAAAATAGAAGAATAAATTTAAATAAATCTAAATTATAATTATAAACATATTATTAATGATAATGAACAAAATAAAACTTATACAACTAGATAAATGTTTGAGGTAATTTAAACCATTGTATCTAATGAAAAAATTAATTTTTGAGGAAAATATTATGTTTAAAGAATTTAAGAAAAATTATTCAAATACATTGAAAAAAAGTGTTTATAATAATATAAAAATTAAGCATTCATTATTTTAAAATACCACTTACTCGATTTTCACTTTTCCAATAGATGAAGAATCCATATTCATCAACCTTGAATGTACAGCCATATTCGATTTCCACATTGTCTTTTTCTTCAGACCAGCGGTCGAACACACAACCTTGTAACAACACTTCCGGAACTGGGATCTGCCAATTGAATTCAAATTTCTTTGTCATTGCGACCGATTGGCCGTTATGTTCACGTTGTGTTCATGGACTATTGAAACAAACAAGTGAGTAATTAATCAGAATCAACTAGGTACAATTAAAAACAAATTTAATGGGTTTTTAAGTAACAAATTAAAGAGCAATTAAGGTTGAGATGGATTTTTGGATTCAATGCATTTTATATCGTACCTATTATTATTATTATTATTATTATGTAATGATTTAATTAAAATTAATAAATTAATTAATACTGAGACATACTAGACGTAACAGAATTTTATTTTTTTATACCGTAAGACTAAAATGAGATGGATATAATAGATTATGTAAGTGGCTAAGTAGGTATATGTTATTATAACCAGATTAATTATAACTTATAAATAAACTGTCAATATTTTATGAATAACTAATAAGTTATCATTATTAATAACCTTATGAAAATAAAATTTAAAAATATATATATTAAGGTATGTATAAATACAAATATTAAATTTAATTCTATGTATACAATTGAATGGATAAAATGGATAAAATTTTATTTTACATGTGATTTTAATAATTGTTAGATTCTATTAACCAACAATTACCCATTGTACTTATATTATAAAAATAAGTGTATAGATTTAGGAGTAAAGTATTTGTTAAGCACCATATGTAGTACAATTTTAGGAGTGATTTTTGACAAAATACAGTTGAACTTTACACTTCAAACTTATTGGTACCAAAATGGCTTTTAAAATAAACCAAAAAATTAAATAAAATTAAAAAAAACAGTATGAAAACGATTAGTCTAATCCTAAATTTTGAGTAAACAAAATATAAAATTATAGTTATGTAGGTACAAAATGTTATAGGTATGAGCTATTATGACACAACCATAAAATGTAATAACACTGGCCGAATCAAAAGAGGTCTAAGGGTAAATGGGTATCAGTGTGTTCTACCTGTCTGACGAATGATTAGCCAATGGTCATCGAATAACGTCGACAAGACAAGAGAACCTACGAGATGGTACTGGGCTGAACGCTCGACGTGTACCTAAGTAATACTATTCACGCATGTATTAATTTTCCCTTGGAAACGACCGTTACCTACTGCCGGCGATATAATCGATTAAGTACGGACTGCAACCATGGCGTCTTGCCTGTCACCCGGGATATCTGACGGTTGTAATGGCTAGCGGACGTCTACTGTCGGGTCCGTCGGCGAACACCACCATCGCCGGTACGGCAACCGTCATTCGGCGGCGACTCCGGTGGTCAAGGGAATTACGACGTCGGTGACAATGTCTTACATTTACGTTGTCGTCAATCCGCAACGACAGTTTGGACGGTCGATAACGGATCGGCGTGCGTGTGTGTCGTCCGAAAACCGCGACAAGTGTAACGGATCGGCGGCAGTAGTTCAAATTGACAGTTTGCGAGGCAGAAATAAAAACAAATCGGACGCGAACGAGCGAAGTGGACAATAATTCAAAAACAAAATCCCATTGAATCAAAATAATAACAAACTACCGTCCGTCACCGATTAGCCGCTGCTGTTATCGATCTTATCAGTGATTACCGTGCAATCAGTGGTTGTCCGTCGCCGGAGGTCGCGCTGTTTTGCACTTTTGCGAACCACTGTCACGCCGTCTCGGCAATGCACCGGCTGCGGCGGCGGTCATCGGAATAAAATACTAAAATAGGTAGGCACTCATTAAATGTCGGAACACTGGGAACCGTGTTTTTGCGATGAAAAATATCTCGTCGCCCGTCGGGAACACATAATTATAATTATTATATTTTATGCCCGTTGAAATTGAATTATCGTTAAATTATAAATTATAATATTTGGGGGTACCTACTATACCTACTATGGAACCGTTTGAAATATATCATACTATTATATATCGGTAACAAATGCGCCCGGAAAACGTTATTTTATGGAAATTATTCAATTGGAAACATAATATACGTATGATGTATATTGATGCGGAACAGTAATATACCTACTGAACGATATTTGTACGGAATCGTATTTACTCGAAAACTTATTATCGTGGAAAATATTTCGTTGGAAATATGTATTATTAGGGAATATTATGGTAGACGGTTCCGAACAAATAGGTACTTTTCCGACATTAAGTTTCAATTGAATGATATTTTCCAACGGTTTGATTTACAAACATTTTAGATTAAATACATTTCTAACTAAATACGTTTTTGAGTAAATAAATTTCTAAATGAATACGATTCTAGTTAACTAACACACGAGTAATAGACTAATATTATTGGTATTCATTTCAGAAAAAAATATTTTCCAAATTTGTACGTTCCGACTGACTATATTGCCTATTCCCAACCAATTATTTAGTATTTTAATAATACCTAGTAATGATATTAAATAACAAAATATAGCCTCCATAGAAACCATATAATATTTAATATTATAATTTATAATTATGTTATTTTTTTGTATTCTGTATATATATCGTTCGATCGTTTTGTGTTTATGTTTTATTATTTATTATTATTATAGTATAAATAAACGTCAAGTCTATATTTTCCGGAATTCAAATTGTGTGTCATATGTAGGTTGTGGCGTAGTATAATTAGGTATATTACTATTGAGCGGGATAACTATACACATTATATAGTATATTATATAATATACGTACGATGTTCCTTTTTTTTCTACCTGATTCTTAATATAAAGTCCGGATTTTCACGATTTTAAATGGGTATTATAACCTTAATGTAATATTATATTATATATACCTACTGCACTGCAGACTACTTACCTAAATTAGTTTTAGTGAATACAGTTTGACGAGGATAAGACATTTTGCATAGGTATATAAACCTAGTTAGCCGTATGCTACCATTTAGTCTGTATAATGCATGTTTTTTGTCACGCTCTTGGTATTTTATAGAAAAAAAAAATAGAACTTAAAACTAATCGTTTTTTTAAGTGATGTTATTATATTTAGGAAACTACGACTAACACGTTTTTGTGAATATTACTCCTTAATGGCATTTCTCTCCCGCTCGTTTACCCGTGAACAAAATTATTTAATTAATGAAAAGTTCGTACTCAACCATTGCAGATATCCATAAAAATTAAAATAAATACGCCAATTCCTACCAAACAGAACTTAACGTGCAATAAACAAATGTCATTGATGTCGCCGATTAAAATCATAAAACAAAACACTATATATATACAGTCTAATAAGAAAATTTCAACTTTATAAACGAAATCTTCGATCTCGATTGGATCGGAGTTGTATTGATCATATTGTGTCATAAAAGTCTAAATTCAATTGGATTATAACCATTATCTGAAACAATTAAAACCACTGTACACACAGCACACATACACATAATATTCTATTTCAAATAGATTTGATGATTAGACAATTTTCCACAAAAGTATAATAGTACTTAAGGAAACGGAAACCAACACGGTTAACGAAACCATCACAAAACTCTCCAATATAGTCATCAAAAATTAAATACTATTAAGAGTTTTATGATAGTCATAAACTATTTATAGGTATCAAATAATACTATACCATATTATAGTATATTATACCGATCGGATTACGATGCGTCTGGATAGAACTAATACATTTTAAAAAGAAATATAAGACTATTATTTTAAAAACGTAGTGTGTTAAAAATATTTTCTATTCTGTATGGTAAAAAACATTGAAATATATATTGTATAGGTTTTTAAAATTATAATTAAAAAACGCATTTATTAACGATGGTTGGTAACGGATATAGTAACGTAATTATTATATTCTTCTTCTGTTGCTATAGGGCAACTATAGGTACTATAATGTCTATAACGCTAATTTGAGTTAACATTAACTTCATTTTTGTTATAGTTTAGTTTCTAGGGCGATTGTAAAGGTTAGAAAAATTTAAGTAAATAAAAAAATTTGTATCCAGCCAAAAAGCACATATACATATGTTAAAATTATTAACGAATAAAAACCAGCTTATGAATTCACTTGTAAAAGCTCCACTGAGCTGCGAATAAATTAAATACTATTTCATTAAATACACAAAGATTAAAAAGTCATGATCAAGTTTTTAAAAGAATCAAGTCGAATTGTGTATTACGTAGGTACATACCGATTAAAAGAAAATAAACGACATCGGACTATTGTCAAAACTGTACATCTCACCATTCGCACCGCGCGAGATATCTTGGAGAGAACGCAAAACGCTCATTCACAGAACATCCAGAACACCACAACTTCTATTTTTTGTTGATTTGGAACTAACGCCAAAACAATATAGACACATTCATGCTGTATCATAAAAAAAATTGAATTCCAAGATATTATTTAACTGCAGTTATAAACACAAGCACAATCGTATATTATTATAATATATATTATACGAGCGAGTACACCTTGTCTGTAATATTTTTTTCTCATTACTGCCTTAAGTACCTTGTATTTGCCTTGTAGAGGTGTATATCATACCTCTATATACCTATATTATATACTATAAAATATAAATTATAGTATTGTCGCAATCCATTGTCTAATACATTTTCACCGACACTGTATAGTATAATATACAGATATACTCATAGATATATTCTCTTCCGCGCTAGTTCTCATCATAACTATTCATATTCCATACCCATCGTGTAGTTGGACTACACAATAGTACAAAATAATATAATAATTATATGTAAACGTGGAAAACAGTTATCATGTAGGCGTACATCGTGTGCAAAGAACGTTTGAAATATTTATAAGACGA
The DNA here is from genome assembly GCA_036289425.1 of Rhopalosiphum nymphaeae. Classification (NCBI taxonomy): domain Eukaryota; kingdom Metazoa; phylum Arthropoda; class Insecta; order Hemiptera; family Aphididae; genus Rhopalosiphum; species Rhopalosiphum nymphaeae. The sequence goes on along the minus strand of JAZAQC010000021.1, from coordinate 3,673,614 downwards.
ACAAAAAAACAAACAAAAATAGTTTTATAAACAATTGATAAGATTAATTATAAAAAATATCCAAAAAGGAAATAAAAAAATGTCTCAAAAAGTTTTATTAAATCAAAAATTTAAAAATAAAAGTTTCAAAATTGAATTCAGTGGCACTTAGTTCAAACTTTATATAAAATAAGTTAAACGTCTTTCATTATATTTTAAAGTAAAATAATCTATTTTTCTACAAATTCAAATTCAAAGACATATTAATATATTATATTATATGCATTATCTGTGCGTAAATGTAAGTCTTATCAGGTGGTACTGCTGAAAGTCTTTCTATTTTGACAGAAAATGTTGAGTAAAAAAATTTAGAAATTAAACTTACTTATTGCTATACTATATATTGGCATACTTATAGATTGAAAATAAGTTTCTTTTTAATAAAAAAAATATAATATTATTATTTATTAAATGATAAATTAAACATATTGGCACAAACATATTCCTATAAATTGGTTTAAACTTTTATGTTCAGATTTTCGGAATTAATGGTGGAGATAAGCGCCTCCGCCATTAATTCCCCTTCAATTTTCTTCTATGCAGCATCCTTATACATATTACATAACTATACGTATATTTTATTATAGGTTGTAGTTACTTATGGCTGTTTTATGTTGTTATTTTTTTTTTTATATAGGTATTAGATATAATATGTTATTATACGCATAGTTTTTTAATGATTATAAAAAATCATTATATAATAATATGGACGGAAAGTAAGAAATTGATAAAATTAAGTTTAAATAAAAATGAAAAATACTTGTTTCTTTACTTTTATAAGATACATTTTGGATTCTGAGTAAAACGATGAATGTGTATTGATTTCTTTATTGAAATTCATAAAAATAAATAAATAAATGGACATTTCCAAATATCTATTGATAGCTTAAAAATATTTAAAGTATTTTGAAAATGATATTATGGGAAGAAAATATTAATATAATCATTTGATCAAAATTTCAAGTATCTACATTTAACAGTTACAATAAAATAGATTACAATAACCATAAAAAAAAAAAAATCAATATCTGTTTTGTAGAATACTTATTTTTTTTCAGATTATTTTTCACAATTTTTTACTTTTTATTTCCCTAAGTACTAATAACCAGATCGAATTTTCCACCTACTAGAATTCACACTCAACATTTGAAATCCAAAGTCAGCTAAAAAATTAAAATGTTCATCTATAATAAAGCTACTATACTTTCTTAGTTCCCATTTAGTCGGATGTCATCTAAATCTGGGATTAAGCAAAACCATCAAACATTCGTCTACTGCGTGGAAGAATTTCAGGCAATTAGTTTATGATTAATTACTGAATGTCCGAGCCTTCGGGGTATATCTCTAACCTTAATTTAAACAACGACCTACGCATCCCTACACTCAAACATGAAACAAATACAGCCCTTCAGTATAATATAATATTACATTAAAATGCAATAGATTTCATGACTAACATATAAATCGTTTATAAAATGTCCTCTTTAACTAGGTATTCCAAGAAATTATACCAGAAAGATAAAACGACATTTTAATAGAGACGGCTTAAAACAGTAATATAATTGTATACTTAATCCTTTTTTTCTCTTAAAAAAAGTAAAAATTAGTTTATATTTCAGAGACGTTACTAATGGATATATTATACTTTCTGAATCTTTTTTATTATATCATGTAATTAACATTGGCTCATTGCGTGTTGTATAATACATGTAAGTATAAATTGTAAATAATTCTTTAAAATCGACGTCCAGCATACGCATAAACAAACAATTATACATCGTTGTAAGCCTACAAACCAACACATTAATCGGCCCATTTAGAATCGAATACATGCCCTGGCACTCTGCAATAATATAACGTGTCTAATATTTTACTATTACATTTAGATAACGATTTACATCAAGTATGGAAGTAAATCGAAAATATTTGTTTTACAGTGGAACCAAAGAGTATACTGTAATAGTGTAAGAATAGTCAATATAATATAGTATGTATACACAGTACACACATTATATGATTAATACGGTTAGACTATCAAAGTAGTACTTTGATTACTACTATAACGTGTAGGATATCAAATGATAATAATAATTATAGTATTTTAAAATGTTATTTTTGTTTTTTTAAAGGTGGTTTGAGAATATGGTTTTACTAAATTTGTTTTAGTACACAAATACTTTATCAATTGATTAATTTATTATTTATAAGTATTTGATCATTTAATGAGCTGAATAGAATATTAAAATTTTAAGGGATTTATTCGACCGTATACTGAATTTTCTTTGCTAAACTTTACATGATATTATAATTTATATAATAACTACAGAAAATTGATTCAATATTTGATGTTTGTTTGATAACACTTTCAGAAAAATATTCCTATTTTTCAGGATGTATGGAATTGAAAGTATATGGATTGCCCTCAACTAAACGAAGAACTTCAAAAATATCTACAAAAAAGAAAGCAATCAAACAATTTGAATAAATTATTAGGGTTGTACGTATGAATTTTAAATTAAATAAAAACAGCGTAGCGTATAGTAAAATTGTAGCATTATTGACTATTGTTGTACGAGTGATGAAATTGATGTTTCGCAGTATAAAGTGAAAAACTATTTTTAAAGAAACACTACCAAAGCCGGCCCGATACAATTAGTTGGGCTGTATCATATAAATTGATTGTAGGTACGCATTTTATATTATTATATATGTCAGTGTTTGTCGTTTCGTTTATACGGATGCTGCGGAGAAGATGCCCTGCAGTATAAGTATAGTATAAGCTTATATTAATATATATTTTATCATTCCTTATTATTATGGTAAAAAACCCGCTTCGACTGGTTCTTCTTTTTCTTTTTTCGTCGTAATAAATAATTTAAGCACTGGTGTTTGAAGTTGAGCAGGAGTCAAATACCGTAGTCGACATTCAGTATTCAAAAGGCAGTTTCGAAGCGACTCATATAATATTTCTTTTTATGTTTTCTGTGCCAAGCACGTCCGTGTTAAAAACATATCATTTCCTGTACCCTTCTATCTATCGTACAATTGGGTTGGATTTTCACTTATTTATTTGAGTTTGGTATATAGCCGTATAGGTATCCATATACTCGGAAGTTGAATACATATATTATTGTGGATAAATGGACGGGGCTCCTGTTACAGCTTAGAAACAAACATAAGGAACTCATATCGTAAAAAAATATCAAGTACATAAGAGTTTATTAAAAAAAAATATTCTATAGTGTACTTGAATAAAGTAATGTAATGATAATCCTATAATCATAATTTATAAAATAATATTATTGAGTTATTTTTTTACTCACTAATGTGATGATTTTGACAATATATTAACATAATATTATATATTATACTATAGAAAAAATAGTGAAATACATGTATTTTACTGCAATATAAAGTTACTTTATGTAATACTTTGAGGAAAGACATATTTTTCATTTTACAAATGTTTGTCAGACACATTATTTATTTTTATTTTAAAAGCATTAGAGATTTCTACTGTTGGTATATCTGATGGTATTTCCCGAAAAAAATTCAATGGAAAGTGCCCCTTCTTGTCCCCTACAATTACGCCGATGGCTATATATATCATCACATGGGTATATTTAATAAAGTTAAAAATTGTCAGTATCGTAATATTTGTAATACGATACCATCGGTATAACATTACACAATCAAATACCTAACCGATAGGTTCTATCAGCGCTTAAAATTTCTCAAATTTCATAATATATCTTTTGGAAACTTTGTGTTACCTACATCTACACCATAAAAATATTAAGTAAATGCAATTAGTCAATTTGAATATAATTATTATATAAAACATGTAGATACTTGTGATTATAAAATTACATTTTATTATATTAAGTTCACAATATTATTATTATTATAACCAATTAAATTTTGTACTACGACCGATTTTCGTAGTGGTACACTATAGGTAGTAGTTGGTACTTATTCAAGCATTTTTCAAGTATATAGAATTAAATATAGTCTTAGTTTAGGAGGATAGATCCTCCTTAGGACCTTTTTCTATTTTTATTGTAATTGTTTGAATTCCAAAAAAATATTTATTCTTATACTGCGTTCAACTTAAAAAAACGTAGATGGCGAAGAGTACCCGAGTAAGAATGATCAATTTTCGTTGAGCAATAATGCTCAATTGTCATCCCTATCGAATCAACAATCTGTAACCTTACCGTGTTAGTGAGACACGAGCCTGTGTATAAGTCGGCGGTCAAAATTAAGTTGACCAGAGTGTAAATGGATATTTTTATAATATAGAGAAAAAATGAGTTCTCCACAGTAGTAGTTAGCGATATTATATGTGTTGTCAGTTTGTTACGTATGTTGCTGACGAATGTCAAATAACAATAATAATTTTATTAATGCTCTGTAAACTGCTAATGTTAATTTTGAGAAAATTAACTCAATATACTTACTATTTTAAATTTATATACATATTCCTACTATATAGAATTTATAGTATTATTCATTTTTCTGATTAATTAAGTTTTTTTTTCTATATTCGAAACGGTAACATATTATATTTTAGCAATTACTTATCAAAAATAATTTCCATTACATTTTCTTTACTAGGAAATAATACTTCACGAAAATACGTGACGCTTTACAATTAATAGTAACGTTGCTATACAGCGACTACGCGTCTACACGTTTCTTTCATTATTACTATCCAAAACTGCAATCAGTACGTCATACGGTTTATAATTCATTATGCACTAAATATATTGCTTTTATTTATATACCAAAGTATGTAGTTTCTAGACGTTTTCCTAGTCAATTCGTATCCGCGTGCGATAATATTTTACCGCAAAAATATAGTCAAAACAATTTTAATTAAAAATGCTTAGTGCGCGAAATAATATCGTATATTATTGAAATGACATATTTTACCTACGTATATCTAGTGAATCGGTGCAACGTCGACACTAAGCCCAATGTTATTGTACACAAGTGTTCTGCCATATGTTTATATAGACGTTAAAAACGTGTATTATATAGTGACGCGCACGCTCTTTAGTAATAATCTACCTATAGATATATGATATAAAATTTATTAACTCCATATATTATGTGATATGTATTTACTATAATATGACATTGTTTTGTTTTATGAATGTAAGATTCCACGTGTTTTTGAAACGAATTAATGTATATAATTTAGTAATATATAATATTATACAATACTATGTAGTATTCTATAATTTTGTCTTATAAATAATTAATAAGTATCTATACTTACCTCTGAAAAGGGTAAGAAAAGCCATTTTATTTTATTTTTTTAACGGTTATTATGCATTTTCTCAACAGAAATACATAACCATATATTACCATATCAGATTTTAAATGGAATGATAAATGTATTGATTTTAGAATAATGTATGTCTTTATTGTATGTGATCGAAGACACTTTTTATTGTAAAAAAATGCGTTTATTTTCAATTTCAATATTTTTTCTGATAGGAAAGTGAATTTAATTAGCTAATAAGTTCTTTTTGGGGTCAACAATAACAAATGTCTAGTACTTTTCTAAATAATAATTATATTGTGAAAAAAGAAAACAAAAAAATTAAATTATGAAAAACGGAAATTTGTATGCAAACCCAGCTTACGCTAAAAACGATTCTCTTATTTAATTATTAACCAAAGTTTATATTAGTGTTTTATATGTGCAGTATTATTTTAAAAATATTTTGACTTTTTAAAGCTGTTTATTGGTATGTGATATTTTTGATATTTTTTTAGAGTTTTTAACAATTGTCAATAAAACATATTTCACTCAATCTAAAAATTTGAAAAATTAATACAAGGTTTTTTGTTAATTGCTTATTCCGAAACCACAATAACTATAGATGTATTCTAACGAAAATTATTTTTGATGTGTATTTGAAGTTCAAATTTGGATGAAATTAGATATTTAAATAAAGAATAAACATTTTAGTTATTTTGTTGAAATTCAAAAAAAAAAAAAATATTCACGAGCACCTAAAATTTTAACACGTATAATTCGTATGATCATTTTGTAACCTGTTATCATATTAGATTGATTTGTGATTTTCTACAAGAATTTGATAAGATATTTATTAACTGATGAAATAATGAATAGCGTATTGATAACTATAATATACTGTTTAAGCCTGTAGGACCTTAATGAGTAATTGGAGTATAATTTGTAGATGAATATTACACAATCACTTTTTGTTTTGTGAGAAAGCGACAACATCATTTTCAATCATTTTAAAACGAGTTTTAAATTTAACTAAATATTGATTTCAGTTATAATTAATTATTGTTGTTTAGACCATAAAGATGTTTATTGATCATTAAAAAACTCTTTAGTTAGTTTATTTATTGGGCTTTAGAGTATAATAAATATTATTATGTACCTAGCTATCGTACCTACATAATATTTTGTATTGTCATATACGCAGGTAACAGTTAGGTACAAGAAGCTTGTCTCCGCTACAACGAGAAAATTGCATTTTTATTATACACTGTAGGGCGAAGAGAGAAAACATTTTGAATTGAACGCTATATTGGGGCTCTTATATTTTAACAAGTTTTTTACGACAATAAACCTAAATTGTTTAGTGTAAATGTGATTATATTGTATTATGCTTTCATTTATGCTGATAAGCAATTGAATGATTGGTTGTCACGATATTTACATTACAACATAAACCAATTATACGTTAATCTATTTTAATACGTACGCGTCAAAATATTATAATCATATAAATGTTGATATATTATTTAATCATCGCATCATTCTCCCTGGAAATTTGATTTCATAAAATGGATAAAATGAATAAAAGATTGTTTATTACTATAATGGGTTTTATACAGACTACTATAATATTAATATACGAAAAAGCTACTAATAAACGCCATCACACTGCGTACATTTCTCTTTTTAATAACTAGAAATTTGATCACCTACCTACCTATTTGTTATTTTGGTACACCATCATATAAATTGTTTTGGATTTCACAAAAATATCTCCCGCCTCTTTTGCTTAATACCTACATTTAAATTTGTCTGACTACAAAACATCACTACATGGGTCAACGGTTGACATATTATTATAATATATAACTGCAATATAAAAATCATTGGCGTGAAACGTGTAAAGTGGCCAAGATAGAACCCACAATAGTTTATAGTGCGACGAGTAGTAAAAATAGATACAAATATCATTTTATTTTTTATTTCAAACAAACTTAATACCGACAATCGTATTTTAGTCTCGGTTGATTCGCATACAGTATACGTCCAGTTTTTTGTTTTATAAATAAAAATATATTTTTCAACTCGTCAAACTACTTTCGGTGTTAGTATTAAGGTACACCTAGACAACTAAGTGTTATTACATTTTGTGTCGTATGTTAAATTTCACATTTACACATCTAATTTATTTTGACTCTTAAGATAATTAATGATACATTATTATGTGTATGATTGATGAGCTTAACCATACGGTAATTAGTATTTTACTGTTATTAAACTATAATAATAATTTAATCAATAACCGCTCGCTCGTTAAATTAACAAACTATTAACTTTATTTTTCTGTAGAATATAAATTGTATACAAAATATTTTGCTATGTATTTTTAAGTATAAAAATTAAATTTGACCTAATTTATTGTATGGAAATAAAAATCTATTCATATATTTTTCTATCTTGTTAAATAAATGTTGAACAATAAATTGTGATAGTTTATACCTATAATTGATTTTTTTAATAAAAATATTATAAAATTTTTGTCAAATAATAATTATTTTTATAATTAATATTGTACGGTTTATTTTCTTATAAGTTATAACAATAAAAAATGTAGATTTACGGTTAGTCTGAAATTTTATAAATTAGGTAAATCAAATATACAAGTGTTAAATACATTTATTTCATACAACACGCAAATTTTGAATTGAATCGTACGACTGTATAATATACTATAATATACTAAAATTATATTAATTGTATTTATTTATGATGTATAATTCGTATATTGTTTTATGCTTTATTAGAATCTAATACAAATTGTACCTGCTCGAAGATCTCGGAGTTGAATTCAATAATATTGAAATGTTTACTTAAATTTTAATGATTATTAAGGTGAAAAATTATTGTCAGTTTTAGATTAAAATAATATTATAAGTTATGAATAATTTCAAGTCGACTGTAAATGGATGGTTAAATTACATATGTTACTTTGAATAATTTTTGGAAATATGGATCTCGATGGAGGTCTCGTGGGAAACAGGGGCTCAGAATTGAGGCTGTTAACATCTTCCACGAAGAAATAATAAATTGCAATATAATACATGTTGAATAATATTTTATAATAATTAATTATAAATTGTTGTTTTGAATAAATTCACATGTGCATGAGCAGCTCTTAACACTTTCGGTGGTTTATTATTACTCTAAAGGTACTCAAAAATTTATTATTCAGTCTGTATAAAACAATATAGCGATGGTGGGCGTTGTAATAAATACTATGTCAATTAAAAAGTTGTTAAGTCCATTTTTGAGTATTATTTTTAAGTATATTATTAGTCTAATATTTTAATATATATATACACACACACACATAATATATTATCTTTGGTGAGACTAGGTACGTTGGGTCATTACTCATTACTCATTCCCCACTAGTATTATGTAATATATTACACCTACGCCGCGTATTCGACTTTTAAGGCAACACTTATTATTTTGACTGAATGGCCTTGCATTTTATTTAGGATTTATTCACTGGATAGAAGAGAAAATGTTAACATTCAAATACCTAATTTGATAAAAAAGTAATTTTTAATCTCTTTTTCTTTTTTATTCAATAAATACCTTATTTTTGAAACTGAATTTGGATTATTATTTTTTTTTCACGACAACTTTGATTTCTTAAGTTGTTTATACTTTCACAATTTAATTTTTATTACCGCCTTGATTTATATATTTACGTATTACGTGAAATCAAACGGAAATATGCAAAATCTAGCTAAAATGAAAATTACGTGATATTTGTGTGAGTCAAACTTGAAGGTGTAAAAAAATTTTATAAATGTATTTTATTATACATGCGCAGATTAAAATTATATACAAATGTTATGCATTACTTTTTTTTTATAAAATCATGTGTATTTTAATGGCCTCTGCTCATTGGAAAATCCCCGAATAAAATGCAAGGTCATTCAGTCGTTATAATTATAGTTACCTTAAAAATTGAACACATGGTTCTAAACAAAAAATATTTAATTTTATAGTCAGTATGTGCATGCTATAATTTTGTATTCGTCCGACAAAAAAATATTAAACGAAAGCATATTATAAGTCATAACGCAGCTATTGTCTTCCGAATCCGTAAGTGTTGATTAAACACTCGGAATAAAACACAATAGATTAAAGTAAAATATTTTGAGTTCGAGTATATTGAGTAAACCGGCACAAGCATCGTATTATTGTGTAATATTACATAGGTAGGAGATAGCTATAGGTATTTTGGTTTGTCGGTACCTATTTATGGTCTGTAATTATATTATAGCCACGATCCATCAGCTATATGCAAATCAATCCTATTATTCATGTTTGGAATAAGTCATCAAAACATCAAATGTACTCAATTTTTTCGGAGGTGAAAATAAAACAAAAATGAAAGTCGATAAATGAGTAGGTATACGTACAACGCATAGTTATTTAAACTTTATTTGGGATTTAGACGTATATGCACTATTATCACTTCATGTAATAAATAACGTATGCGATAATATAAAATACAAAGTGATTCTTCAAAAAGTAAACACCAATTTTCTCGAAAAGTGTAAATGCTTTTGAAAATTATTATTTTTTTTTTTTATGTTTTTAGTGTTGTGAATGAAAATATATTATACTCATTTAAATAAGTTAATGATTTATAAGTTAATAAAAACTTAAGTTATAACTAATTAACTACTCGTTTAAAATCCGACTTTATAGTGTATTGAAATTTTCAGGAAGTTATTCTGTTTGAGAATACGAAATAAAAATGTATGCCATCATCATTCAAAAACTTTAAATAGTGTAAAAATTACTTTTTTTTAAAGTTTTAACTTTAAAAAAAAAAGCCATTTTTACCTTAAAATAATCTCCCTCTGTACATAATATCTCCATATTGTAGTGTCTGTCAAACACAGGTGTAAAATCGCATAATAGTTTATTTAACTTTTGATATTTTACCATTTACTATAATATATAATATACAAAGTTAAAGTCATATTTACATGTATAAAAATCTATAATATTATGTCTCACGTTCATTGTTTATTAGTTTATTATGCTTTTCCGATATAAAATATAACATAATAATGTTAATGTTACTTGCAAATAATGTTGGGTAGCAAAGGAAATTCGGTATTTTTCGATATATTATTGAAATCGTCATCAATTATAATATTGTATTAGGATAGGTTAAAATTATTCGTATATTATGCGTTGTAATATATTATACAAATATTCAAAATAGATTCGAATTCCGACCGCGGTGTACACCTGCTATATACCAATATACACAGTGTACATAATAAGTATATACCTACTGTGGGCATTAACTATATATTACTATCATAAGGGTATATGATAGTAAAATCATTGGTCCCTCTGATGAGCCGACGAGTCTTATCTATATATAAGTACATCTGCAACGTTAAATATCGAAAAATCGGCATAATACGTTTTGAATGGTAATAATATATTGCCAATAGGTATATACGCGATAATGCCAAACCCGTCGAAGCGATTTGTGTACACGCGGTAATCTGTAACCCAACCCCAAACTTTTATCTGCTCTATACGTATAGAGCATACAGGCGCAGGGCATAACCTTTAAACATAATATTCTCAGATCGCTCCGGTCGTGGTTTGCGCATCGTCTGTTTGTATGCCAAAATATCGTATATTCGTTTACGCATTAACATAATATCGAACAATAGAGGGTATAAAAATATTGGAAAGTTCACGAGTTGTGTGCACGGTACACCACACATTGAAAGAGCTTTTATCGAAAAATTCTGGTTGAATTGAATAATTCAACAATTATTATTGTTATAATTCGCGTTATATATAATAAGTATACAGTCTAAAAAAAATAATAATTTATTATTTGCAATATCACAGGACTCTTGTTTAAATCTTAAAATAAAAGTTACGATTAAAATGTATATGCCGTGCAGTTATGAGTCACCATCACACTCAATATGATGTTGTATAATCTTGTCGCAACATACATTTGTACACAGAAATACTCGTACCAACTCAATAACTGAAAATCTAATGTTAAGTTAGTGAGAAACTTACGCTTTTGACTAGGACGCCACTATATATTTTCCAGTTATGTTTTCTTAATGCTCAGCCGATGCACGATAATTTGACGTGAGGTGAACGGTACAGTCGATGCGCAAACGATGTATAATTCAAAAATCGAACGACGTGCAGCCGTCTTACAAAAAAAAGGTCGAAATGAATATTATAGTGATGCGCAAACGACGTTCGGCCTCCCGGATACTATGTCGTAAGAGAACTAAATAAATCTGTAAACTGCGCGTTCGGTAAGGTGATGATGGTGATGTAGTGGTGATTTTATAATAGGAGGGGCAATGAATGGGACACACCCGTCGCACCCATGATGTGTGCGATACGTAGTGATTATAGTCATCAGTCATCACGATAGTCTTAATACATATATATATGTGTGTGTGTGTGTGTGTGTGTGTGTGTATAAATAAAATGTATTTAATATAGATATTTGAATATTTCAATTGGTATGAATTACAGTGTATAGCATACACAGTTATTTCTCACGAAGGTGGGTGAACCTATAAACGGAGATAAATGCGAGACGGGTAAATATGTAACGTATTTTCAATTTTCATCCCACCATCGCGGGACTTGTCGAGAACCGCCTTTGTGGTGATATGGATTTCAGGAAATTAAAATTACACTAATACCTACACACATCCTTTTAAAGTATATGACATGCACGCGCGTGCGATCGAGCAGCTTTGTGTATACAATATATTTTAAACGGGTAACATCCGTCCGGGGTTGTGGGTTGTAGAAACCGTATTGGAGTTCGTTACACGATACCCATTATACCTACACACCCTTATTCACTTACACACACACACACACACACACACACACACACACACACACACACACACACACACACACACACACACACACACACACACACACACACACACACACACACACACACACACACACACACACACATACGCGCGCTCGTATTTATGTGTATAGGTATTAAAATAATATGATTTACATGCGACACACTACCGCAGAGAAAATCTCCCAGGGGATCGAAGGAGGTCGAATCGTCTCGACGACCATCCCGTGTGCGGCACACGCGTTTCATAGTTATATGCATTACTACCCACGTCAGCACTGTACGGGAGTCGCGCCAGTAAAACATTTACTGACTATGATGTACGCAATACGACGGTGTTTTCTCATATTTACGAGTGGGTGTACATATTTAGCGCATTCGGAAAATATAATATTTATCATTTATCGACTGTATATAATCGCATATTTTCTATTAGCTATATCATACACTGCTACGTATTAACGACCCTCTCGTGTAAACCTTTTAGGCCGATTAATTTGACCATCACTACTGTTGTGCGATCGGAAGAAGTCGCGACGACCCCGCGGCAATGAGCGACCCGTTCTGCACTATTGTAATATTATTATATTATGTATACCTCGCCAAACTAACCTCACGAATGACGAACCGATGGACTGTGATATATACGATAGGCGCCGCGATAAGAATCAGACGCCAGCCAAACCGAATCCTTATCAGTTGTATATTAAATATTTTTTTTTTTCATTTTTGGTTAGGTATAAAACATATTACCAGACCGTCATGGGCGGGTCATGCGCTCATACCGAGTCTTGTCGTTTACCCGTGTCGGCTTGACGACGCCGAACTATTCGATTGTATTGCTATACGGTATATTATATTTTATGTATTTACTACAGCCGTATATAGGTAAGGTACATTATGGATGACATATATATATATTAAAAAAAAAAATATTATTTTATTGTAATGTGCTGTGTCGCGAGCAAATTACCCGTGGACAATACCGCCATTTCGTTGCGTGGCAGACGGACATATAATTTGCGGACTCGTCAAGTCATAGTCATAAATATGAAATATATAGTACACGGAGAAGTTCTAAATCGATTTTTTAATTATTGATAACAAATAAAATGATTTATACCTTAGTACCTTACTCGAGAGATTTGTACGAGTATACGGAGACAATACCAAACAACTGACGGGACAACTCGGATAAAACACATCGCACACTCACTCCATATTATAATAATATTATTTAGTTGATATTTAATACATAATACGTTAATGAAAAAAGAAATGTAATTGAAATAGAGGTTATGATTTGTGTAGAAAAAATAATGCTTGTATAGACGAAAGTTTCATAAAGAATATGCACAAAAAATCAAAAACTTATTTTGATTGACCTTTTTAATTATTTAATGATACTAAATATATTTCCATGATGGTGTATTTTCATTAGTCTATTGTTCTAGTATAATATTATAAGACCATAATACACGATGAAAGTTCATAAAATGATTATGGTTTTTCAAGTATGTAAATACTAATCGTAAATATAATTTAAATTAACACATTATTTATAGGTACTTCGTAGAAACAAAATGCACGCATAACTATAAAAGTATATTAATATACAGATGATAATTTACTATTCATATCTATGCAGCGTACCTATACTGTTTTATTGATGTATAACTTTATATTAATATAAAATTTCAATTAACTATAAGAATATGTTTCAATGACCTCAAAGAGAAAAGCAATTGGATGCGTATGAAATAGAAATACCCGATTTATAATATATCAAAGGTATACAAAAATAACGTAGAAATAATAAACCATTAAACGAAATTCAATTGATGTATAAAACAATTAACTTATCCATTGTTGTTTTTAAGATTGAAATGTTTGTACAAGTAGAATTTAAACTGTTTCATTTAACTTTAGGTACATAACAGTTATAATAGTGGTATTAATGTGTGTATAATGTAATTGACAGGTACTGTAATATTATATTAGATATATGTACAGATGGACAGATAGTTATTATATAATTATAACAATATTATTAATTACATTTATATACTATACATACGATATATACATAGTATATATACATGTATAGCATAATACTACAATAATAATTATAATCCATAAATTGTGTGTTTCGGATATATTTCTGTTATACCTGGCATGTAATTAATATTAAATTTTCATACATAATTTGGGTTCTTAGATAATTTAAAACTTACACAGAAAGCATGCTTACCCCCTTTTATTTTACGACAATGCAATTATTTAGAATTTGATTTTTGGAAATTTAAAAAAACGGAATATTTTTTACCATAATATTTTAAAATTCTTGAGATTTTCTAGTACTTAATGGATATTTTTTGAAAATGTTGAAGTATTAAAAATTAAAATAAAACTAAAATTCACACGAGTAGTTTTTCAGTTATTTAACTTTGTTTACTATAAACTGACATTTATAATTTGTAAAAATTATACAAATATAATGAACAGTATATTATTTTAGTATCTTAGTATATCATCTATTATATTTTTTTGTAAAACCATTTTTAAAGATTTTTAATCTTAATATATATATTAAATATTTATATACAACTTAAAAACTATTCGTTTGAATTTCAAATTGGGGATATAGGTATATCATTTTTTTAAAACATTATCTGCTAAATTATTTGTAGCAAAAAAGAGGTTTTATTTGAAAAACATTAGTTTGTATCATAATCATACAAAACTCCCCGGTAATAGAATAATATTTTAAGAATTTGAAAATATTATGTTCTATAAATATATTTATCATTTTTAAAAATCAGAAAATTTAAATAAATTCAGTATGAAATGAAATAGTTTTTAAAGTTGTTGATCAAATATCAAGTAAAAATATTTTCAACGAAATTATATTATCAGTTATGACCGTTCATAAGTCAAAATTCTTAAATATATGACGACAGTCGTTAATATATTGTACATGCGTATAGGTTCCCATATATTATTGTATTATAATTACACAGGTACCTACCAATATATCGTTCGTGGCATAAATACAAAATATGATAATGAATGTATATTATATATTAGACCGTACGTCGTTGTTTCGTTGCAACAAAATTAATTTGTTTCAACCAAAGATTGTGAAATAATAACTTTGTACCGCTTTTGTGCTCGCAAATTCAAACCGTAACAAAAACCTGAAATATGGTTTTCAGACAACTTTCGTATACAATATAAATAATATTATACATACGGAGTGATCCATTTAACTTTAGACACATGTTATTTTAAATAATATTAACGTTAATGAATATATTTCTTTTACATAATTTTATGTCGATATTTTAAGCAATATATTTAAGAATAAAATTCTATTTTTATTTATTTTTTTATCTGTATCATTTTTAAGTTTTTAATATTTTTAATGACATCGTGCATTTTTAATTTCATATTCAGAAACAGAATAATATTATTCAGAGTATTTCAATTTATAAAAAGGTAGGCATGTGGGTCAGTACTGCCCGGCTCTGCTGTATATTCTGTGTCGAGTGGGTCTAGTGACCCACTCGAAAGTTAAATTTGAATTCAATGATATATCATTGTACACAAAGAACGATTTTAAGCGGAAATAATCTGTCAGTCTATATAATATATCATCAAGTACGTTTCGTGATGGGTTTTTTTATTTAATATTAAAGTCAATTGTTTTACTTATAATATTACAGTTTGTTGATAACATTATTTTCGATAATGTTGCGTTTATTTTATTAATATGAGTATTTAATTATAATAATAACAATATATATATATATATATATCATATTACCTACATCAAATTAAATAACTCAATATTTAATAACACAATATTTATGTAAATAGTGTAAATACTGTAAAAGAGTAAAAATAGATAATAGCCTCAGAAAAATTAAAAATGTCATTGCGTATACTAAAATTCATAATAATATAATATACATACATAAAAATGTTAAATTCTCACGAATAATGTTTTTAAATTATATCAAAATAATTAATACCGATATTTATTTAAAATATAATATACTCTTTAAGAAGTATTTGCATCTTGTCATTAAAAAAGTTATAACGATACAAAAAAATTAGTAAAATATCAGTTTTTTTTAGAAAATTGTCGTTTTTAGTGACTTAAATTATGTAAAAAAAAAATGTTTATTTTCCAAGACAATAACAGTTTTTGAAATAATGAAAGTTTCGATAAATGAATAGCCCAGTGTAGAATTGGGTATAGTGTCACTGCATACATTCAAGAGCTAATGTCATTAAATCGGTGTTTAAAGTCATTAGCGAGTGAGTGGTTTTGGCGGGACACACATAAAGTATTGTATTTTAATTTAGATGAATACAAATTTATTTTTAATAATGGACAATCACAAATTTCCACTCTAATTATATTCCATTGTCCGGGCAACGGAAAATATAAAAACAACCCTTTATTTTAACAGTGTGAAATAAAAAACTACAACTATTACTATATGGCGTACACAATAATACGTTAATCATTGAAACAATACAAACCATGAAGAACGCACATACCTTCTACCGCATATACGTTTCAAACTACTCGTTCTACACTATCAATCTATGTAAATTCTAACAGAAAATAATGGCAATCGATAGTTTATTAAAGCCAATATATAATAGTTTAATACTTTGACGTACTGTTGGTGTTTGAAAGTTCGTCCACATGGCTTCCATTTACAGCTAATACTGTCAGTTTTACTCGGTACCTACATGCTACGATGTAATATATTATATCATAAAAAAAACTTCAAAGGTTTCAACGGATCGAATCTAATTAAAACCGGTAAAAAACGTTGACTTAATACTATATCCATCGTAGTTACCAGCTAGGTCACATTCATATTAAATGTTTAGAGAAAATAACGAGGTAAAATTTAAAACGTTATTCTAATATTTTTATGGACTAGGTACATAGAAACCGTACAAAATGAATGCGTTTTTCGCTGTACAAGTCATCGTATTGCCTCAAACCCACCAAAGGGCAATGACTAATACAATTTTTTTGCAAAAACTTTTTGTTTTTACAAAGTGAGCGGTATTATACGTATTCTGCATTTTTGTATAAAACATATGCACATGATATGCACAACACATATACAGTTGACGAATTATTTAATTGATTGTATTTGGTTAACAATTAACAAACATGAAACAAATTTGGTTTTTTATCGTAATATGTTCGGTTGTCTCGTTTTTCTCACTTTGGCAGTCAGCGTGAGATTATGAATTGTAATATTATTATTAATCATTATTACTAAACATTTGAAAGCGATGTGATAAATTATTATTGAACTAAAAGAAATATAAAATAATTCATTAATTAAAAACCGTCGTCATTCATTAAACTTTATCTAATTGAAAAAAAATGTACCTTATTTTTATTATTATTAACAAATAGTTTTGAAATAACCTTTCGTGCATAATATTACAGATTAGCAGATAATGATTTATATTACATTTTAAGCTCTTTGAAATTGAATATATGTCTCCATTCCACCATGTACGTTTGAACGTTTGAACATTATAATATCACACTATCAATAACACTATGTATAAATACAATCAAATAATCTGGAAAATTTAAAACACGAAAGAAAAATATTTCCTCCCCGATCGAAGTGAGAAGTATACTGATTTCTGATAACTTCTGTAGTTCAGTATCACTGTTAATAAAGCAGCGACTGTTAAATGAAAAATATCAAAAACCATTGATAATGTTTAAACTCTATCAGTAACATAACATCGTTTGCATCACATTTTCAATTCACAGGTATAAAAAGGCTAAAATAAAACTTTTGGAAAACATTTATTTTTATCTGAAAAAAAATCTTAATGGTTATATGTAACAAATACATAGTTTAAAATTATTAGATTCAATTGAGGCTATATATATTCTATGCTTAGATATATAGATATATAGATATATGCTATAATATTGTTAAAATTGTAATTATTTTGTAATATACTATTTTATTGTATATATAAGTATTTTATGTAACATTTTTTGAGTAAATTATTTTGGTTAGGTTGAGTTTGAAATGATTGTGAGTCCATGACCTTGTAAATATCTTCGCTATACAAAAAATAGAGGTCAATTAACAAAAAAAAAAATAAATTGATATTAATAATAAATAATAATATAATGATATTTACATGGTGACATTAAAAAAGTATAACAACTTAGATTTAATGTATTAAGCAATTTAGTTTTATTGTGCTTATTAATGGAGTGAAGTTAAAAATGTAATACATAGATAAATTATAAGTTTATAGACTATAACTATTTGATAATGTACAAACTATGTTTAATTAAAATTAATAAATTCGTCTGAATATGTTTACTGAACCAGAAATAACTAATAGCAATATATTTTACTTTTAAAACTTTATTTATGTGAAAAAATGATGTGTCTTATGACTAACTATATACATTTAATTCATATATTTCAAAATTATTAAAAAAGAAATGTCCTTTAAGAAATTATGAAAATTGATGAATAATACTATTAATCATTAATTGTTATATTATATTATACATAGTGTTTGAAATCACGTGAAGAAAGCATAATATGCCATAAATATTCCATTTGGAGGACAAATTAATTTATTTTAAGTATGCAGATAAATACTCTTTGACAGTCCAACAATACGTTTGGTCAAAACTCGATGAATAATAATGACGTGTCTTTTAAATACAACATGTTATTAATTCTTTATATTTTTTATATGGTTCGAACAGATTAAATTACATCAAATCTATTCTAAAATGTATATAAATGATAAAGTTGAAATTGATGTAAAAATATATTAAGTATCTGAATTATATTATACAAATGGGATTCAAATATTATCAAAGTGCAATTGGGGTGGCTGATACTAAGCTTTCTCTAAAACTCATTCAATTCCCTAACTAAAATATTAAGAAGTTTATGAAAAATAAATTATTTTATTGTCACATAATAATTATTTATAATTTATGTAGTTTTTAAAATAGATAAGAATTTTTTTGTCTAATCAACTGTATGCAACCACAACTGCAGTAAACTTTACTCATATAATGTAGCTGGTAACAAATTGTTAGTAATACGACTAATACGCTACCTACAACTTTGCTACAACTCTTCATACTACCTACAAGTTAAATGTATTCAATTCTGCACACGCAAAAATGTGTGTATTAAATTCTTTTTAAAGTGGAGGAGGATTTAGAATTCAAAGCAATTAAACGTATAGAAATTATTTGAGAGGGGTTTAATCAATCATGTGTGTTTTTTTAACTTTGGGGGAAAATACCTCTATACTCGATATAGTAGAAAAAGTTTAATTTAATAAGTGCTATCATTTTAATTTGTGTTATAACTATTGATGATTATTTATTTTTATTTATTTTATATAACGCCATTTCTTAATATTCTCTTATTTAGTATTGTAACTTATTGAATTTTAGATTTGACTATTCATATATCAGAGAAGAACAGGTATAAATATAATAATGAAAATGTATCAATAAAATGTAGTATGGAAATTTTGTAAAAAGAATGCAAAAGGTAAGCAGATAAGTTTATGGAGGTGTGTGGAGGGCTAAGCTTGTCTGTGTAGTATACGTTTATATAGCTTCTCCCTCACGAGGAAAATATTTAAATTGTGCTTATAAAAACTAAAAAGCTATTAAATTTTTAATAGTTACCTTGTTATTTTATTGAATCTCAATGAAGATTTATGTGCATTTGTTTAGTTTTTTTACGAGAACAATAAATCAATACTGTTAGTACATTGTTTTACTATTAAAAATCTAAACTTTTACGTTATAATGATCATTTTATAGAAATGGAGTTAAAGAGAACATAAAAAAATAAAATAACAAGAACTGCATTAGAAAAGAAATAACAAGAAAAGTTTAAAATTGAAAAATTTGATACAAAAGAATACTCCGAAAATATATGCCATAATTGTTTTTCATACTGTTTCTGAGTATTTTGCTTCAGTTAATAAAGCTTAAGTGTATTATATACAAATAAATCTTTAAGAGTTTTTATTTTCTATTTTGTGTGTCCTGAACGAGTAATTGCGATATGTTTTCGAAATAAAAAAATCCTTTGTAACATATACGTATACTAACTTTAATTCGTAACTGTATTAATGAATTCGGATGAGGTTTTAAATTGTAATTGCCTATAGTGAGATCATTTATACGAAACTTTAACCGTTTTAATCGGTCTATATTACATTGAGGAATAAATAAACGATTTAACGAGCGCGGCGAACTGAGTGAGATATTGTATTGAAATAATAACCGTAATAATATACCGCCGATATAGCTAGTACATAATATTGTGATTATATCACGTATAATTAGTCACGAATGGGCACATCGTAAGGATGTCGGTTCGTTTGTAAAATTCGATATGATCGTGTTCATAATAAGGTGCTAAAACGGTCGAGATACGGTCGCGATCGACTCGGTCGCGGTAAAAATAAAAAATAAAACCTATAACACGTATTAAACTTGCGCGCGTATAACCGTACGCGATAACCGCATAATATATAATATTATTACCGCCGAGTGTTATATATATATGTAGTCTGTGTAGAGCGACGCGTTATTGGATAACGTACGTTTTGACATGTACTTTTAATGTAATGATACGATTGATACGTATAAACCTATTACGAACTTATACGCTCGCGCGATCCGAGTCGGGTTTTCGTATAATTGAAAATCGGCAGCACGTTAATTGCCCGCGACGAGAATATTATTATTATTATGCAGCTACGTAAAAAACTGATGTAACTCGTGTACAGCCGATCGGTCGCCGCGGAGGTGGACCGCGGGGTGGTGAAATGGGTGTGAAAAGTCAATATGCGGTTTACCGTAGTCTATACAGGTACAGCCGTCAAAACGATAATGATAATATTAAAAAAAATAAATAGGAAGCAAATATTAGTCGGTATACTAGTGTTATAGTATATTAGTGTTTAGCACTAGCTACTTTATAATTTTATTAAACCGGGCGAATGTAAATATAATATAGTTCGAGCGCGCGAGACACGACGATAGATAATATCGTTTTAAACATCACTCGTTCGGGCAGCGCGGCGTGACGAACTACAAGCAATTTGTCCGATGCCAGTGTTCGCCCATCCAGTAAAATATATTTAATAATATAATATATTGTACACACACTCTACTGACTACATCGCGTTATTATACACCTGTCGGATAGGCTACACGTACCTTTTTATATTTCCCTCCCCCCCCCCCCAAACCCGCTACTATAATATATACATAACAACATTTTTATTTTTTTTATCGCGAATAGGGCGAAATTTTATCCCCGGGCATTATATTATTATGATTTTATTATTACCTACTTTATTTTTTTTATAACTTTTATAAGATAGGTAAACGTGCTTGAATTATGAAGAAATATTAATGAATAAAATATACACTGTATGCGTTATCCTTTGAAGTTTAAAACAAAAGTAAAATCATATGTAATAATGTAGGTGTATTGTGGAAAAGATATTATATTATCATGCTTGGTTCACGATAAAAAAAAATCAGCATGCAGTATTTATAATATACTTCTTTCCGTGTAATTTCTAACCCTAAAACCTCCATAAAAAAAGATATATATATATTATATCGTACAAAATAATATATGGTATTTAGCACATGGGTACTTGCCTACCACTCGTCAGCCAGAAAACTCGCATTCAGACGGTTCTCGAAATTCCCCGAAGGCTTCACGTCCTCTATACATCGTTGCTTCTTCTCCGCAAGCCTATGGCACGTACAATACAGGCGCGTGCGTGCTTTTACGTGCACACGCAATACGTATATATAATATTATTATGTTTAGTGCTTGCGATAAACCAAAGAAAATTTGATCTTTTCGCATTCGGACGTAACGTATTATAATATGTATTATAATAATGAATGAATAATGTTTTACACACACAATGCTTTTTATCATTGTGTGGGTATAAAGAATGTCGAAGATGGCATGCGACCGAGTCAGACCACAACTATACTGTATAGAGCGCTGTCATTTATACAATACTATTCAGTATAGGTTAATTATTATTATTATACACTATATCCCGAAAGCCCCATATCACTTTTGTATCTCTGTAAAAAATCAATGTCAGTGTCAGCGATTCAGCTATTTCACCAATCAGTAAATCGTTAACAATTTCAATTTATGTTATGAATATTTAAAGAAAACAATAATAATATTTTTTGTACCATTCAACTTTTGGTATAGCCATTTTTTTTTCAAACAAGAAAATAATAATAAAAAAGAAATTAAAATTGTAAAAGTTGACCTAGATTTTTGATATTTATGAGAATAATGGTTCATTTAAAAATTATAATTTTTTTTATAGTGGAATAGCAAAATTTTAATATTGTGGAAACTCCCGTTGTTTTTCCGCGGATGACGAAGGTAAGGCGACACTGGGATTTTGGGATATTACACTGAATAGCTTAAAATAGTTAATAAATTACTGATTACTTGAGTTATTATATTATATTTTGTATAATATTTAATGCAAATGCTGCACTCTAGAAAACACGTCATGCATTTAACGTATATTAATATAATATACGTATACTCTACATATTTTGTAATATAAAAGTAATATTATAAACGCGTTTATATATTAAAAAAGAGCAGTCTGACACACGTGACGTTATAATAATATAGTTATCGTTAAACTTTCAGAAAATATTTTATAATATTGTGTATTATATTTTCTGTGCGGCGAAAACAACTTGTTAACATCGGGTGTCATTGCATGCAATAAGGGCCCCGTGGTGGTGACAAATGCAGACATGCACACAATTTTATATTAAATTATACATATGTGCGTATTATTTTGTTATACACTACACACATACACACATATATTTATAAATAGATTTACCATTCTAAATGGAATTCAAAATTTTCGCAAATTATATAACGTGATATTGCATTATACACGCGTACTTAATGATGATATTGCTGTAATACTCGCGAGTATTATGAACACTATAAAGCAGTTTTCACAATGCACTAATTTAATAATATAGTATATTATGTATATACCTATTATAAATTAGATTTTATTATACAGAGTATCATTAAATCATAGACCTGATATTATATTCTGTTATCGGGCTTAATAGACTCGAGACATTTGCATATTTTAAATTATTATTTATAATAAATTATAATTTAGAAGCATTTAAGACCTATATAGCCATGTAGGTACATAAAATATGATACTTTGCTTAAAAAGGCACCAAGTTATTCGGTATTAGATTTTTGTTTTACAATCAAGATAATATATTATAATTTATATTATTCCAAACTTGTTAGAACTTAAAACTATTAATAAATAAATAATATCATAGTGGCTATTAAAATAATATCATAAAGATAGTAATATAGTAGCTATTAACAAAGATGGGCAGTATTTAAAATATATTTGTATCTACATTTTTTAATTGTACCAATATGTAAGAATATTGTATTTAGATAAATATTTTATGTATAAATAATTTTTTAGTATATTATCTTGTGTCTTTTTTTAAGTGTATAAAAAGATACTAAATACAAACAAAATTCATTTATTTTCAAGACTTTGCACTCGAATCTTTTATTATTTGGGTTAATATTGATTAATATACAAATGTTCAATAGTCCAGAAAACAAATAAAAGAAGTTGAGCCGTACAAATTGTTTGGCTAAAAATTCGAACAAATTGAACAAAATATGTTCAAAATGAAAAAAAAAAACTATATTATTTAACGTAGATAATGATGTGTATAATGTGCAGCCCTATATAAAAATATATATTGTTTTGTTATTTGAGATTTGACAAAATAGTTACCACTTGTTCATACATTCTAGACTTGTACTTTATATATTCATTATTTATCGGCTCATATCCCATATATGTAAGTAATATATTGACAAACTATTTTAGAACTTAGTATCCTTTTTTCTTCAATTGAAATATCTATACCGTCTATAATTCATCATATTTGTTGCCATTCAGCTTATTTAACGTACTTACGCATTTTTGTATATTTTCTACAAATTCACACTTAATAATTATATATTTACATAAATGTCTGAATTTCAAACTTTTTCGTTAGAAATTCTAGCCATTTTATATGAAAAATATTTAAAAACGTTTGAGATCCCAGAAAAAAATAATGATTTTTTCATGAATGTATTAACAAATATTTAATTTAAACAAAGCTAGAATCTGACTTCATAGTCGATCATATTGTAAGTTTTTTAATAAACATTTTAATGCAATGATGTTAAGTTTATCATACTGCAGCTGACTAATAGTTGGGTCAGTGACTATAATATTAAAATCTATTGATTATTATTTTTTAAGTTTATTGCATATCTCCCGTATAATAACTATTTGATCAAATATATTTTATTTAAAAACAAACAAAAGTATCTGGTATTTAATTCTGGATACTTTTTTCACATATTTTTCTTATCCCCATCTATTAAAACATTTTTGATTATTTTAAATATTATTATATTATTATATTGTATATGCATATTTTTAGTATAGAGAGAAAAATCGTTTGAAAAATAATTGTAAAACATTTAGCTCTAGTAAAACGTATTGAAATTATAATAATGGTGAGAGTTCTGAAAACATGAACAGAAAATATGAAGTAACTTACAGTTTTTTATTAAAAATAACAATATTTTACAAAAATTGATTCAATTTTAATTTATTTAACTATTGTCTATAAAAATTGTTACAAAATAATATAATATTAAATAGGTATATCATAATCAGATTAAAGACAAGTCTTTGAATATAGGTAAGTAAGAGACTTACGTTGTGTCTTAGCATTTGGCACGTGTGCGTAGGGTGGAAAAAAGTATTTGGGCGTTAACAAGAACAAAAATATAATACATATTATTTTTCTAAAGGTCACGAGTATAGTATTGTTTGATTTTCTGCTTATAGTGCAAATAAAAGTAGTGCGTTTCCGATCCATGGCGCTGATGTTGTTTGTTTGTATATATTTATAATTTTATAAATATACCCATTGAAAGTTATTTTAGTAATAATTTATTCTTACATATGTACAATACGTAAATATCGCACAAATAGAAAAGATAAATTTATTAAAATCATTCTTATTGCGAATAAAAATTTTATCGTTATTTGTCGCATATTAGGTACCTATTATACGTAGATTTGTACAAAAAATGTTTAAAACAAATAGTCTAAATTTTAATAAAATAGTTTTAATGACTGTGTTGGGAATAAATTCATATTAATTAACGTGCACATAAATGGTTAAATTATTAGCATAATTTTTAATGAAAATCGAAAACTATATCGCTGTCTGAGGAGACTCGCTGCTTTTGAAAGCGGCAACTACTCGGCGTGGTGTGCAAACTTTTTTGGCCTCTCGGGTCCTCGTCCTCGTTTTCGTTTATTGTTGTTTATTTTATTCATTTCTCTAATATCCAAAGAAAGTGAAAATAAAGTCTGTTTCTTGTTAAATTTTCTACTGTACAAATCCGCTCGACTTTCCTTTAAGCACGTAATAATAATATGCTACAAATAGAAATACTACAGTGCTGCAAATTTGTCTATAATATATATAATAGCTATATACATTTGAAACCAAAAATGAAATATAACGTTATACAAATTCAGAAAGATTGTTATACGCTGTAAAGCAAATTTATTATTATTAAAAAAAAAAAAAAAGATGAGTGCAAATAAAAATATATTGTATCAAATAACTGATTGCAATCAGAATTCAGAATATTTTAAATCGATAGAAACGCAATGGTTTTTTTTTCTTAAAACATAAAATAATGTGTAGTGCGTATACTGCAGAGTATCTAACATAATTTCATTTTAGAACATGGTATTATACATATAATGATCTATAAGAACATGGTTTAATATTTTTTTAGTACAAAATACCTATGTGCTTATCTTAAAAATGATGTTATTTTCATTAAACCTTATTTAGTAAGTACCATAATCTACGAGTCGTATTAAAACTTAAATCAAACTACCTAAATTATTATTTTAAAAAGGTTAATGTATTGTATAACATTATTATTATTTGTAATTAATCATAAAGTTTTGTGAAAATATAACTATACATTTTAGTACATTTAGTGAATGATTATAGCTATTAAACTTTTTATTAACACCTTAATATTAATGTCTTCAAGATATGTTATATATGTTATTATTTTTTATATATATTATGCTTGGTAGTTTATTAAATTTAATACGCCATTAATTAATATTTCTGGTAAAATATTATTTGTTGATTATTTTTTAATACTATAGTTATAATATTATATTATAAAGTTTCAATATCATCGTGAACTTATATGACTAATGAATCATATTACCAACATAACAATTTAAGTTATTTTCAACCATTAAATTTCATAATTTAATCTATTGTTATGTAAATATTACTACTGTTGAAAACCTAAAACAGCACGTGTTTTGTTTTATTCGGAATAAAAAAAAAATCCACGTATTAAATGTTTTAATTAACGGAAATAATAATATAGGGCGGTTCGGAAATTGTGTTCTATTAAATCTACATCGGATTGTGCACGAAGTGTTTATTTGTGTAGTTCGACTTGGAATAAATTACGCGTATTTTATGTAAATAAGAAGATTGTAAAATGCCGACAAACGTGTGACCGCGTGTGATTTCTCTTGAATAAAACTTTAATGTAGTTAATCCCAAATTCCAATTGCACTACGACAGACTATAATAACATAGTGTATTAAGCTCTTAAAGAATACAAAAATGATTATTGGCATGATTTTATCTATAGTAAATAAACACAATTAAGTGCAATTAGGATGGATAGAAATAATTCAATGTACGTATGTCAAATTCAAATAGTTAGTAATCGAATAATAATTGAATTCGGGAGTCGTGTCAATTAATGAATAATATATTATATTTTAATTCATATTACAGTAAGTAGATATTCATCATAACTCCTAAATAGTCTTATGAAGCCGATGTTTATTATGAAAAAATAAATAGGATGTTTTTTTTGTTTGAATAGCGTATGTGTTTGTTAGGGTATTAATACTACCATTGATAATTTAGATTGTTCTTGTGATTTAACACTAAATTTCTATGAAAATCAAATTTATAATAATACGTAGGTCGGTACATAGATTCCTGTTAACGGTTTACGTAATTATTATTAAAAACGAAAATTTAATCTAATAAAACTTCGAATAAAATTCGATCCATGGGGTTCGTTTTTTTTTAGTTTTAAGCGGCATATATTTTCTGAATTGCTTTGTGAATAGATGCTTTGAAGTCAACATAAATCAAATAAATTTTAAAACCATAGCACACTTATAAATGTTTTATATCAAATAATAGCTTTACAATTTAAATGCTTCAGTATAGGTAATTTTTTGTTTATCTAATTACAAAAAAAATATACTCAAGGCATGTAATAATTGTTAAAAAAGCCGTGAAGTGTAAATAATTGGCTAACAGTTTTGTGTAATATTCAAATCTGTTATCGACATTACGTTGTTTTAATTTTACTTAAAAATTCTAAATTCAATTTTCATATAAGCATTACGTTCTATACCATAAATAGAATCGTTTAAAAACAAAAATGGTTCATCTTAATTTGTATTACAGCTAATGGAATTTAATATTTATGAATGAATAGTTAAAAATATTCGTTGGTAATTTTGGTAGTTTTACACTTCAATCTCGATATAAATTATTTTTATACAGCGAACATATGCAATTGCTAATGTATTTTCAACATTTATATCAATATTTTCTTTTAAATGCTGATGCATTAGCTTAGCTATATAGTATTTCATACTATAGCTTTTGTAGCTTTTCTTTTGAAAGAATTACTTACATTTGTCGATTAATTATTACTTTAGATAGTACTTCGTGGTTGTGCGGAAAGTGTCGGTGACCGGTTAAACTGTCATTATTATCGTTGAATTTAAAATCTACTTTACACGTTTTCAATATATTTTCAACATTTAATAATATAAGCCAAACATTTTTAAAAACGGAACTTATAACCATATATTTTTTTTAAATCCTTTGGTCTGTCATTATTTATAATTAATCAGTTGTTACAGAAAAAATTTAGTATGAACGAAGATTGGATAGAAAAATAAAACCAAACATCATTAATTAATATTAGGTTACGATATCGGTTAATATTTAATAATTATCCGTTTTATTGTATTTAATCAAGTATTTTATATCAGTTAGTGTGAGACTAAATAGTATAAACATAACATATGCAAACTTGAATATATTATACAAAGGATTAATAGTATATCATCTATAAAAACTGAGATTTTCATGAATGTGACTACGATAAACGAAAACTTGTTTATTATTCTTTGTAATATATTAATCAGGAATCAAGAACAAAATCCATCCATGTTTATTATAATTCATAATATTATGTTATGTATTTTGTAATGCTATACAAGAACCTTAGTCTCCCTTAAAAATACACCACGAGGATCCCCAAAAAAGGAAAAAAAAAACTATATCACTCAACCAATTATTAGTGTGAAATTGTTGTATACCTTTTAAATAGGACACAACTAAGGTGCTCCGTTTTATACAGCGCCATTAGAGTATTAACTATTACAAACAAATCAACTGTCTACCTAAAATTATAAATAATTATTACATTTCATGTACCATATAGAAACTAAAACATCTCTTTAGAATTAGGTATTTATAGTATTAAAGAATAAACAATTTAAAATTAATTTATGTTAGCATTATTATAGTATACAAATTATATAGAAATATAAAATTGGATCGACTTTATCAGAAACTGAGATAACTATTTTTAATAACATTAAATATCTATGTACAATATACATATATAGATACTATCATTAAAAATATCACATAGTATATATTTTTTTAAATAAACGACCGTAACGAAAACAACATAATTTCGTTGGAAGTTATTATTTCATATTTGTTCATACAATTATGATACTATATCAAATTATTTAATCATATAAAAATAATAGTTGTTGTTTTATAAACGTATCTACAATAATAAAAAAAGCAGATAAATTTACCTATCAATCGCATCAACGAATAAAAAAAGTAATGATAATAAAAATAAAAATTATAATAACATAGTAATATTTATAAATATTTATATATTTTGTTGATTTTCGATTTTAATAAAAAAGTAATACTTTAATTCCTAGTTTCTGCCAATTTTACCAACATTTCTTAATAACATTTATTACACTATATATCTTTTTAATTTATAATTACTCGACTACCAATTGTATTAGTTCAAAACATAATAAGAAAATTATTAACATGTTAAAAAAATGGAAAAAATAAATAAATTTGATTTATTATTTATTTTTTTTTTTTAATAGAAAACTAAGGAAGTGTAATTTAAATTATAATTGTATTATATTAATAATGGTTTATATCGTTATTTGGTTTGATTTTACTGATATAATTTATTGTATGATAGGAATGGTGAAAATATATTACAATAATTATATAAAGCTTGAATTAAAAATAATATCTACATATCTATTTGTCCAAAAGTTATTGTAAAAGCATAAATATATATGTTGTATATATATATACGTATTATATTTTTAAAATTATTTTTTAGTTTAATAGTTTTGGATATATTTAAAAATCTTTTCTGTTTTACTTATGAATTTTTATTATAAATATAATCAATTTTACTTTTTTAAAGTTTGTGTATTTTAAGTAAAAAGTGTTAAAAAAGTTCGAACCGAATAACAGAATATAATATTTCTATATATTTTTCTTAACTTGTACTAACCAACAAGTTTATGCATAAGTTTTATCGTAAATAACACAACATAAAAGTAATAAATCGTGATAATAACATAAAAGAGCAATGTATACATGTATAATTATTACAAATCACAAATGTGTAGGTAATAAGTACTATATAAGCATAAGCGATGATAAATTATTGAATTTGGGAAACAAATTGTAATAACTGAACAAGATATTATTTAACTATATATAAGTAATAATATTTAAATGATTTGATGTGATAAGGAGTGATATTTTCAAAATGTATCGAATATGACAATAATAACTAATTGACGACTGTATAGCTTATGTATTTATGTTATCTCGTATTGTGATTAACTCATATTCAAATTATTCAAATTACGCGGTATCAAATAAAAATTTTTAAAAATAATATATAAGTAAAGTTTATATAATATTATAGGTGCATTTATATAATATGCATGGATAATTCATGTATTAAACAATAAAAGTTGTGAGTTGTCAATCAGTGTTATAATTTTTAAATTTTCAATACTAATTTTTTTAAATACATACATGATTTATAAAAACAATAATGACAAATATGCGCATTTTGTATTTAAAATATTATAATAATTCTAATTTATTCGTAGGGTATAACTAAAATATAAAATATCATATTTAAAATTGTAATCAAAGAAATTGTTATGAAGAAACCTACCCATCTGAAATCTTAAATTAATTAACTTTGTTTGACCCTGGTATTATAACTATATAACATAATGTTAAAATATATTATTTAACATTTTGCGTGACGTTATACATAGTTATCTGATAATATGAAAAATTTACTAATGATATATCAACATGACAACGTTTTTCCCCGCGCGTTTGTCTTTTGGTGGTATAGCGTTGGTCACAAAAACTAATCTGTGAAATTCTCATGTAAAAATGTAAAAATAAAAATGGACCATATGTATAAACTTTAATAGATAAAATATACGATCACCCCAAGTATTAAAATTGAAACACGGTCACAGCCAGATTGTGGATTAACCGAGATTTTTATTTTAATATTTCAGTTGATTTTAGTTTGAAAAAAATGTTTAATTTAATATTATATAGATTTTATAAATTATACGTATAATACATTTTACTTGTTTTTTAATTTATATTCAGGGTGTATATACTCATATACAGTATATTAAAAATTTTAATACAATCATATAGCATTGTAATATTATTGAATGATTTAAAATTGTTTTGTTTAAACAGCTGCTGATTCCCAGACACAGTCAGATACACTACCATAATATTCCTAAAATAATGTAACATCATTTTAAGACATTATTACAATTTTCCGATATCGACATAACTAAGCACGTAGGTACCGGTACATACCTATATGTATCTATAATTAAAATTATAATAAAAAAATAAGTGATTATTAATTAATTAACTTTGCGATATCTTAATTATTAGTATATTTAGAATTTTAGATCCTCGAGCCCACACGTGTATATATATATATATATATCATATTATAATACAGCTTATACATAATTTACTTTATATACCATTACCAATCCCCTAGGGTAACGCACACACTTATTATTCACATATAGGTACTTAAAATATACCATCAGCACAAACAGGTTCATTTGTAATTGCATGTATGCTTTATACATAAGCATATGACTTTAATACCCATATAAATGCAAACCTATCCTACAATAATTATTCGTTATGATGAATTTATATACATTTAAATTTTTAATTTACTAGGTAAAAAACAAATCACCACAATACATATAGGTAGTATTTAGGTATATATATAACATACAATATAGCCAGAGATAATACTATGTTAAAACATAGTGACGTACTTTATAATTATGTTTACCTACATAATATACGATTATGCTGTTGTTAAACATCAATAATCCGTTATATCTGTTATTAATAATAATTGATTATTTAGTATAAATTTTCTGTACAATTTATGCAGAATTATTTTTATGACAATAATAATATAGAATATTTATGATATTATGACACCTTTACGTATAAAAATGAAAAAAAAAATGGGGAATTCCCTATGTTGAATAATATGACGTGTTGAGTGTATCTCGTTTACAATGGATATTGACGAGATAAATTTTAATTCATTGATAAATCATTGTATTTAGCTATAAAAAAGGATTCTGAGCTGAATGATAAGTCGACATCTACTTCTATAGGATATCTTATATATTATTTATAAAACAATTAGTAATTTAATCTTAATCCATACTATTATTGTATTACATTAAGTTTAAATTATGTTTCTAAAAATATTTCAATCATTATAAAAGACTAATTATAATATTCTACACGTTATAATTTAATAGGTATTATTAAATTCTAGGTCTTTTCAAAATAAATTTAATAAATGGATTAAAATTCATAGTAAATATTTTGAAAATTGAATCGTGTATAGAATCAATTAAAAAATAATAATATAAAATGTTTTAACTTCTGCGATTAATATATTTTATTTAAATTTTTATAGTAATACTACTTATAAATACTGGGAACTTTTTTCTTTTGACTATAAAAAATAAAAACAAGATCAAATTTGGGTGGATATACTATTATTTAAAATAAACTACTTTGATATTCTAAATATAAATAACTTTTACCTAATTAAAAAATTACATTAATGAATTAGAATTCGTATTGGATCTGAACCATGAAAATCATTATAATGATTAAAAAACAATGAAATGAAATACGCTTTATTTAAAATGTATTCGAAAGAAATATGCCATAATATGTACATTTATTTTTCAAGTATACAACTCCCCTAATACAGTTATCAAAAACTTGATTTTTGAAATTTTTAAATATATTTAATCCAAATTTATAAATTATTTAAATTTGTTGTGCTATTTAAGAAGTATTGCATGGAGATTAAACTATTCTGTTTATCAAATAAAAAATCATTTTCTACAGTAAATTATTTAGCAGATAATTTTTCTAAAATTTTAACGCATTAAAATTAAAATTTGAGCAAAGGGTATTTAAGTTATTAATTTTTGTGATCTAAAGATAATATATCCTCGATAATGAGTTTATATATATAATATAATATAGTATAATATGGGCAATATATAATATACTTATAATATGAAAATCAAAAGTTAATATTAATCTACCAACATTTATAATTTGTTAAAAATAGTCGAAGTATAACAAATAATAAATCCAATAATACATATTATATTTTAAATTTTTATAGTATTTTTTTTAAAGATTATAGTCCTTCGAATAAAAATTTTAACAACTAAGAAACTACTTTTTCAAATATTTAATTAATATAGGTATATCAAAAATCAAAAAAATTATTCATTAAATAATATACAGTTAAAATGAAGAATTTCATTTGGAAAATAGGAGTTTGCTTACCAAAAGATACTTTTTAAATACTGCAAAAAATTTTAAGAATTTTAAAATGTAGCCTTTAAGTATATTGAAAATTCCAACAACCGAATTTGAATAATGATGAAAAATAGGGGGGGGAGGGTAACATGTTTTAGGAATTATCTTCTAGAACGCTGCATTGAGTATATTTGAAAATACCACCTAACGGTTTCTTTATAGTACTCGTAATATGTTATAAATTATTATTTACTATGACAAAAAAAAAAAAACTCAAGAAATAATAATATAACAATGCAAATGATGTTATTTTTATACACTTAACTGTTTTTTTATTACAGATTATAGTAGCAATATAAATATCTATTCGCCTGCATTTAATTTATAAATTAAATTAGGGTGGAGCTAAGGAGGGCGTGTGAATAATTGAATGACCATTTAAATATAACGAATTTTGGCCAACGGGCTTTTTACACGCGTGTAAAAGCCCCACTTTCACTTAAAAAAAAAAACTTTCAACCTATACCAATCGTCCTACACACACCTAATATTACAACAGTATTGTACGCGCTAGGAATGGGCATCGATCACATCGCGCGCCAAAACTACTGCTGACTGCTGAGTATGAATTATTTACACCTTTGAATATAGTTGCATCGTATTATATAAAAAAATATAAAATAGCCTGCCTACTTATCATCGTATATTACTGAACTAATTTCGTTTACGATAAAAACTACTACACAGACTCGTATCTATCTTATTATTAATACTATACACGATGAGAACGAAAAAAAATATGCTACTGCAGTACATATTGTATAACAATGTATAGGTGAATATTATATATTATAATGACAATAAACCGTAATACATTTTAATGCTTCCGTGCATATAGCTTATAAAATATTCTTTATTATTTTAATTTCGAACTATTTATGACGTACAATATAGGCATTATAACATATTATTAATATTATTGTTATCATCGCGATTGTTATTGCAATATATTTACATATAGTTAAACTTAATAAGATTTTATTTTTCTTCTTATCATTATCATTATTATACTCTATCATATTAATATTATTATGCGATAGTCGCTCTTACCGGGGACAGCTCGAATAAAGACGGTGCCGTTCGACGACTTCGGCGGTGGCGGCGGCTATACGTCGACGGCGACGATGTTGCTGCGTGGGCGGTCAAGGAAGTACTGATTACGGTAGCGAAAGATTTCGCGTGATATATACGTTTGTGCAGCGTCGGCGCGCGCGTGTGTGTGTGTGCGCGCGCGGCGGCGTGCGTGTTTTTTCCTCTCGCCACCGTCCGCGCCCGTCCGCCGCACATTCACGAAAACCGTTCCCGCCCGCCGTCGTAATAGCTGGCTGGCTGGCTGGCGGCGGCGGCAGCGAAACAAAACGCAATATCGATCGGAAAAGCGCGCGTGGAAACTCTCCTCACAAACTCACGCACACACACACGCACACACACCACACACACACACACACACACACACACGCTCGCCCCGATACGACGTCCGACACTGACGGACAAATCGGGTGGGAGGTTCGATCGCCAGACGTAAAAAAATAATATCCCGCCGTTTTTTATTTATTTTTTTTCCTGTCTCGTCTGCACAGCGATCGTTTATATATTATTATAATGTGTATATAGGGACCATCGTCAGTCATCGTAATGTCTTCGGAGGTTTGTCTTTTGCAACGGGCAAAAACGAGCGGCGAACTTTTTCTTTTTTATTATTAATTCGCACAATAAATGACGGCATCAGCATCTAATTGGTCAATTGTGATGTACACCGTGTCATCTCGTTTATATATAATATGATTCCATTATTTCCGCGAGCTTCGATTCTCAGTCGTTTGGCGTGTTGATATAAGAGATTTAGCGTGTTTTGAAATTCTCGACGTTCTCGAATGACGGTAATAAATATCTATTGAACGGTTAAGTATTAATTACATAGTAGGCGTTTAGTGCACGCCTATATTATTATATTTAATAATATTATAAAACGGCTGTGGGATCTTTATGTACCGACTATATAGGAGTGCGTGGGTTAAGAACGAACGATCAATTTTTGCTCTTAAACATAT
The DNA here is from genome assembly GCA_036289425.1 of Rhopalosiphum nymphaeae. Classification (NCBI taxonomy): domain Eukaryota; kingdom Metazoa; phylum Arthropoda; class Insecta; order Hemiptera; family Aphididae; genus Rhopalosiphum; species Rhopalosiphum nymphaeae. The sequence continues at coordinate 3,637,942 of JAZAQC010000021.1, read as the reverse complement.
TCTTGTTTTTGTTTTTTTTTTTTAATATTATATTCATGTATCCAATAGACGCTCAAACGTTATTTTGCATATTGTACATAGTTAGTATATATTATATTACAGTATACACACACACATATATATATATATATATATATATAGCTATAGTAGTCACGCGTGTGCGTTATACATTAAAATATGGACAATATGGTCCGAGTGTATATAATATAATAAAAGTCCGACTGCAGTCAATTTAGACACCATTGTGATTGTAAGCGAATGTGTAAGTGATCGTGTTAGAGCGACCGTGTGTGTGAGTGTGTGCCGTGCGTAAACGGTAATTATACATGCAGGACAATGATTACTACAATAGTGTGGACGATGGAAGTAGACGTATCGGTGTAAAACATAATAGTACGGGTCGTCGACAATATTGTTTAATGAATGTGAAGATCATCGCACGCACTGGATATTTAAAAATACTATATGTATATGTATTCGTATATATATATAGGTAAACTAAACGCGAAGAAATTCTATTACATATATATTTTCAAATGTCATGTGACAAAGAGCACTGTCGATAGTAATTTTCCAAAAATAAAAAATTCAAAATATTCAATAAAAGAAATCGAAAACAAAATAAGGAAATGGTGTGGTTCGTATTATTCATATTTTTTAATAAATTAATGACTAAAATAGGACAAAAATAATATAAAATTATGTCTCATTTAAAAACATCTAATATATTGTCTTGTTGTTATTCAAGATTTTCTTTAATACCTATTATATACTGTTTAAAAATGAGCTGAAATAATAAAAAAATAATATTATATTATTAAAAAACTACGACCGAAAGAAAACCAAGGACATTTTTTAAACAATCAATTTAAAACACGTTTGCTTATATAGTATACTAACTCATTTTTTTTTTTTTTATTTAAAATGATAATTTTTTTCTACGATGTTCATAAAATTACAGTTGAAAAAAATTACCAATGAAATTAAATTAACGTGCTGAATGTTTATTATATTAAGTATACCTATGTTCAAATAAAGCTAATGACGCGTTATTCGATCGTAAAATTAAATTTCGCATTATAATATTAAATTATTATATAAGAAAATGAGTAAAATATAATTTACTCTCGTTTTTTCATTTAACAGCGATCAATATTCAGGTCAAAATAACATGTTTATGTTACAAAAATGAATAACCTGCAGACTTCAATATATTGAGACAATACACAATTTATATTATATTTATAGGTTCACTTTTGGACAAATAATAATATTAGGGATTTATTGCGTTTTACACTTTACAAACTTCCGTCTGGACCAACATATACTATGACGTTTAAAGATTAATTTGTGTATTAGGTACCTTTTTATTGATCAAAAGTCCAAATTTCTGTATTATTATTTATTATCATCTCAGATAGTCAGATCAAACGGTTGGGTACAATATACATAATCTGTATGCACTATTTACACATTATAATTCATAATACTATCGGAATAACTGAAAAACAATTTTTTTTTATATCGTGTTCTTTGGAAAATAATGTATTTTATTTACATTTGTAGACTTTGATATCCTGCAGTCTGCACTACCTACTTGTTTAGCGAGGTAAATTTATTTTTATTTTTTCTTTGTTAAAAACAAATCGATATTCTTTTTAAAAACTTGATAACAATTCAATAAAGTTATATATTATGAAATTAACTGTATTATATTATTATACACATGAAGTATCTATATATTATTTAATATTTTGTCAATTAAAAAATTAGTACTGATTATTAAATATATTTTCATTATTATATAGGTATATATACTATATTAATCAAAGATGAAAAATTAACAAAAAATATAATTTTAAATACGAATGTTAAGTTATTATTTAAAATTGTTAATTCAGAACAATGTATTTAAAGTTTAAATTTAATGTACAAAAAAATATAAGTGAAAAACTATTTATTTTTCATTATTACTAGGATCACAAAATGATTGCAATGCAACTTTCAATTTTTTTTGAATAATAACTAAATATACTTAAAAATATAATATTATAAAACCTACTATTCCTTCTTACAATAACTGTGGCTAATAGTTTAAACAATTATACGTTAATAAATTTATAGTTTCGACTAAATAATTTAATCAAGAAATATATATTTGTTTATTTTTATTTAAAATGGTTTCGTGGAACGTAATTAAATAAAAAATAATTAGTTACATTATTTTAATCTATTAAATAATTTTTAGAATGAATTAGAAAAAACTAAGTGATTATAATATATACATATAGGTAATTAATAGTTAATAGTTAAGATAAAAAAAAAGTCTTTTAACTATTTAATGCCCTCATTTTAATGATTAGTTAGATGTAATAGCGCAAAACATTTATAATACTATATAGATATTGAATATACATTCAAATTCGATGATATACTTGGGAACTGTAAAGGATTTAATTTTTGCATTAGCGTAAGTAGTTTGTTATTTAAAACTATTTAACAAGATTATAGCCGCATTTCACGGGTTACATGTACATACCTTTCATCATTTAAGTAACTTTGAAAGTTATATTACTATAGTTAATATAATTAACGCAAACAAAAAAAAAGCCATCCAACTGAAATCAAAAGAAAAACCCAATGGTTTCTCTTCAAAACAAAAATAATTTGTAAAGAAAAGTTAAAATCCAAGCTTCACAAACATTTTTTATTGTTAATCTGTATTTACCAGATAATTTAATCATAAAAGTCGCTTCTAGATCAAACTATATTACCTATGTATTATTATTATTAATTATTATGTGTTATATTTTATTGATTTCTGCAGTTTCCAACATTTTACATAGGATCGATTGAATCGAGTAAGGTAATTACTTTGGTAATTATTATTCATAATTTTCAGTTTTATACTAACTGTATGAACTCCAATTACCACCCAATACCCATGAGCCTCGTATACATCTGATAAGTTTACATATTGGTGCTTGAAAATAAAAAATAAACTGGTAGTTTAAAAATCTACTAACGATACGTCATGGGATTACCTACATGATCAATTTCCTTATCAAATCCAAAATAATTGAGTTATTTCTATGATAATTAATCGGTTTCTATATGAGAACATATTCTTCCTCAGTAAATATTGAAATGTAATACAATATGGATTATTATTAAAAAGCGCTTCCTTTTATCATAATACCTAAATACGTTTCACGTTATACTGTGTTGTTTCAATACCAAGTATATTATTAATTTATTATCATCATCTATTTTGTTCGATTTCAGTAATATTATTAATAGTATTAGTGAGTACCTATAATATTTTTGAAACAATCTTGTTTTATAATTGTCCGATGGGCGATGGTGCAATATTAAATTTTTATAGTTTTCTAAAAAAATTCTAAAATACATATTATTCACGATAATCACCTATTTACACATCTCCAACAATATAATAATAAATATCAAAAAAATAATTTATAGTATTGCATAATGATTTTATGAAAATAATCTAATATAGCAATTATATCACATAGGTATTTATAACTTATTATTTTCAAAAAGAATGTTAACTTAATAGTAATTTTATTATATTAAAATTAGCTATTAATATTTTGTTAGAAATATTTGGAAAAATATTACATATTTTCATATCAATATATTTTACTTAATTTACATTTGTGTTAAAAAATTGAGTCATTTGACTGATGACTGACTTCTTCGCTGAAAAATTGTATGGAATAAACCTGATATAACTTAATGTACCATTATTAGACAATGAAATAACGGATATCAATTAAGATGGAATTTACGCACAAAATAAGATATTATAGGTACTCGCGTGTTCTAGCTCGACCCCACGCAGTATAAAAATTACTATGGTATTTATATAATAAACCGTTAAAAAATTTAAAAATAATGGTAAATAATAATAATAATTATAATAACAATAATTTTTAATAATAGCATAGTTAATTATTAATATTTCATAATAATTATACGTAAAACATAAGACGGTTCTCTAAAGTAACACCTATTGTATTTGCTTTAACTACTATTTATCCATTTATTGAATGCCTGTATTAAATATTGAGAACTAACTTACTAAAATTAATTTTTAACAAAATTTTTAAATTAATTAAATATAAATATACCTAATAGTATTTAAATTGCACATAGAACATAGCGTCAAGCTAACAACATGCTTATTGCCATGATTAAAATATAATTAAATTAAATTAAAATATTATAATTTAAAAATTTTTACCATTTTTCCTTAAATATATATTCATTTATAAGATTAATGTAGGTTTACGTAAGATATCATATAGATACAGAAAAATATTTTTCATGATGATTACAGGAATTTTAAATTTTAGATTAAAATACTGTCGACGGATTAATCGTGTGATGGTGAAGTGATATAATAATTTTTATACGGATTCGTGGCATCGTTAACAAATAACTAATAAGTAACTACCAAGAATATTTAGTAATTATTAAAATTGATTAGTAATTTTTAAACATTACTTTTAACATTTTTCAATAATTTATTGTTATAATGTTTAATACAATAATACCTACTAAACTGCATTGTATTTATCAATTTTATTAAATATAAACAATAAAACGAAAAATGAATATATATAATTGGAAATAGATTTATTTTGTAAATGTAAAATTAATTTATGATTAATATTATTAAAGTCCAGCCCGAGAATTAAAATGGAAAATTGTTTATTTATTACCGTTTTTTCAACCGTCGGAAATTGGTATTAAAGGTTAAAGCGATTAGTAGATTTCAATTTAAATCAACTCAATTTCTATATATAACTCTAATATACATTAAACATAAATAAAATAATATTATTACTAAAGGATTGACTGACGCGAAAAACTTTACCGCAAAATAGGTATTACAGTTAAAACCAACACTTTCAACAAAAATCAAATTAAAAGCAATATCCACCTATATTATATTTATAACATTATAATGCCAAATTTGAACGATTGCTTAATTATAAACGGGTTGCACGTGTGTTAATTTTTAAATTATATATACACGCCAAAATAAGTTTTGATTATGCTTTCTACGCAGTATGCTCTATAATATAAAATCGATCGTATTACAATTTTATAGCACTTTATTTTACGAAAAATGTATATACATCATTCATAATATAGTTAATATATTTCGGAAGTCAAAATGATGTTACTGGTAGTTTAGATTATGTCCCAATAATATTATTATAGGCTATAGCCGATATAATATAATATTATAATAATGTACAGGAGATGTTTGTTGTGCGATTAATACGATAATATAAAATTGAATAAATAATCCATTTAAAAGTCACTAAATTAATATGGTATAAAATATAAACTACCTATTGATAATAGAGTGTTTCATATTCGATGATTCAAACATATGCGTATCATAATACTTTTAAAATTTTAATTGTATTATATTATATTATAATGATATTAAGTTGTGCAGTTTCAATATATTAGCTCTATGAATAATAATATTATCCGGTTAACTTTCCTTTACAAGCTATTATAAAAGGCCAACGATTAAACACAAAACTAAAGATTTTCAGGAAAACATTAAGCGGCTATAATATCAATTGATGTGTAAAATAACAAGTTATTGTGAAACGGCGATTTATTGCAATGATTATTCAAATATTTGGTTTTTTTATATTTTTGACTTCTATTTAATTAATACTGACAAGTTGAAAATCGATCTTTCGAATTATTTACACTAGTAAAATCAGATATAGCGAGTACAATGGAACAACAATAACGACGAAAATACAAATAATTCATAAATTTGACAAATAATCTCAGTTGGTTAAAATTATTTTCAACTTTTTTAATAATTTATTACTATAATTCTATAATATTATCGAATAATGTTCACAAAATTGAATAACATTAATTGATTTTGAATAAAATATGGTAATTGATTTTATTCAATAATTGTATTTTTATATTTTTACCGCTCTGCCGTACAGTGGTTACGAGTGGATAACTGTAATGGATGTGTTAAATTTGAATTTAATCATAAGTCATTGTACGCGATAATCGATTATGAACGGAGACGAAATATCAGCTTAATATATCGCTAAGTATATTTCATGATATGTTTATTGATATTGCTATTAAAATAATTTATTTGGCTATTGTCCTATTAGACTACGATAGGTTGATTTAATTTTCAACGATAATAATGCATTTACTATATTATTAGTATTTAATTATCATAGTAATATATTTATATGCCGTGTTAAATATTTTATATTATTATTTATAAATTTATTATTATTAATTTTCAAGTTAATTCAAGTCAAAAAAATACCAAATATCCGTAAAATAGTGTGAATAGATTCATAAAATATTATAAATAAATAAATAATATTAAATTTATTCGTTTTTGAATAATATAACAAAATAAATATATTAATTTTATTAAAAATTGGTTTAACGTTTCCTTTTTTTTCTTATTTTTTTTTTAATTTTTGAGAAAAATACAGGGAAATTTTTTACAGTTAATTTCCTAAAGTACGAAGTAGATTTAATTTAAAACTAAAAACTACCCTCGCAGTTAAACATTTTGAAATTAGAAGTATTTTTATTGTACCAAAAGGTGTTGACAGACACATAAAAAAACACACATCACTGTGACCATATGGGACAAATAGAAATTCGCTTAACATATAATTATTATATTTTATTATACGTTTTTGCTTATCGAATACTTCAATAAAAAATTGATCAGTAACACAAAAATAATGTTTAAATTAAATATATTATTACAATATAGTGTTATATGGTTAATTAATATTCATTATAATATAAGCTATTAAGTAGCTCAGTAAATTTAGTGTAATATAAAAATGTATACACAGTTAAGCATAATGTTTGTCTGCTTAGGTCACTTAAGAAAATATTAAACTAACATTAAATCTCCACCCATTCAAAAGTCAATATTTCTCGATACACGGATAAAGGACACGTTTTTATAAAACTATTTATTGCTCCTGTAAATTTCATTAAAATCGGTTCGCCGATAAATATGACGGTAGTACGCACTTGAGACAAGCGAAGAAAATTTACTGATTGGAAACACGCCCTTCTATTATTCGTGTACCTACCTATAAAATGTAATAATCGTATTACGTTGTATCTAATATTACGGAAATATGGCCGGCGAGCTTTATTTTCTGGCCGGAAAATGTTATGACCTCATCGTTTCTATAGGTTATATTAATTACTTATCGAAAACGATTAACCAGTGTCAAAAAGAGTTTAGTATTAGATATCACAAAATTCTCAACGTCAAAAATTAATATTAATTAGTTATAATAAATTATAATTCCTGAAAGAATCTACACAATATTATGTATTTATGTTTACATATTTGATATTGTCTATATTATTTTAGCTAAATACTTTATGACTTTATACTATTATGAAAATTCATAAAACTATTTGCATGTGATTTTTGTGAATTTTAATAATTAACCATTTTTTTTATATTTATAATGATCAGTACTAGCCATTATAGGTATAATAATTAATCATTATTACAAATAACAGAGATTTTACATTTAAAATATTTTGTTAAAACATAAGTTTTATTTTAGACTATAGCTTAATATATATGAAAAATAATATATTCTGTGAAACACTTTTATGATTATATATATTTATATGTTACAGTTAAAACCCGAAATCTGTCAAAACAAGTTACTTTGCCCACTTGAATCCGGGAAAGATACATTTTGCCCGGGCCATCTCATACAACGCTTGGCCAATGTATGAACAATTCGAGTATTAAAATGATCATTATTACATTGCCCAAAATGTTAGGGTTTTGTATAACAATGACCGTATTTCTTGCTTTGCCCGTAACACATGTATTTATTAACGCCCATTACCTATGCATTACCAATACGATCGTATATACCTAAAAAATAATAGTCCGCCAACAACAGCAGGCGTTTTATTTGAGAGAGTGCAAGGTCTGCATTTATACATATTTTTATAAAATGCCTTCTTTAGCCTGTCAAAAATAAAATTAAAACTCCGATATGTGTTTTAGATTTTGAGAGGAAAAATGAATGTATTTAAATATGATATTATACCAGTTAATTTATGCAGTGGTTTAAAAATTGTAAAATTATCAAGAGAAAAAGTTGATAATAGAAGTCGATAATAAGTGAAATATTATATTATAAAGAAAAAAATGATAATAAAAAGATGATTATACATGGCACAAAGTGTTTGCTTATACTGATCAAATACACGCAAAAAACGAATTAAAAATCTTAATAGTTAAATCAAGGTAAGATGAAATTACAAAAAAATATATTTTTTCACTAAAAATAAAAAAATTGAATTATTGGTTATTAATTTGTTAACATTTTAAATTCTATCAACTATATACTATATGAATGTGATATAACGACTATCGAGTAGATTTTGGCTATCGACATGAATGCTTAATAAAAATTAAAAACTGAAATGAAACATCTGGTTAACTGCAGTTTACCTGCTTACCTCCGAATAATGGACAATTGCGTATGCTGTATGCACATTGCACACTTATGCCCATACAGATGTATTTAATTACAAGTTACTACATACTATAGATTGATTCGCAATCTATCACTCTAGACTTCTAGAGGACGAGAAAAATAAAAATAAAAACAATTAATTTTAAACCAATAATGGATAGGTACGAATAATTTCAGGATTATACTCGTAAATGATGAATTCGTGTTAAATTTGTTAATTTATTTATAATTACTATAATAACCTCTACAATGTTGAGCCATTGATTGAGTTTGAATCATTTTTTAATTTCTCAAATCAAGCAAACTAAAATAAACTATGTTGTAAGCTATAATTCTTGGGCACTACTAAATCGATAAGATCTAAAAAACAACATAATTATTATTCAGAGGGAACGCCTACATTTAATCACTATTTAAAATTGAAAGTGGGTTATACAAAATCCGGGAATGGGCATAAAATTTTCGTAGGTAGTAATAACGATGCGACCATCAAACATGCCCTAACAACATTGGAGAGTGCTACTAACATTTTAATCCAGCTCTACCTGAGTTTTTGTTTGCGAGGAAAACAAATTTTACAAATTTGGTAAATGGACCTCCAAGGCAAAAATCACATACTAAATACTCTAAATAATTGAAAAAAAAAAACTTGGGGATCAGAGTTCACACGAATAACAGTGACCAACTCAATGACGAAATACATTTTACGACTACTAGGTATTTAGTAAAGCGACTTTCCCGGTAGGTATAAAAAAAAATATTTTGCTAATCTTTTAGAAGCTGCAACATTTAGCTTTATTATTTTGTGTTCATAATAATATATTTTTCTATGTTATTTTTAAAATAAGTGCGAATTGCCCCAATATAAACTTTAAGGTTGGATTGTTATCTAAAAAATCTCGGAGGGTTTTATTATAAAATATTATGATTTTGAAATAAATAATGATTATTTTAAAATTTATAAAAATAAGTTTAATAATATTTATAATAATTAAATTTATAACTGTCTTAGTTATAGTTTTAAAATGCTCAGAATTGCTTTAAAATTAAATTATCAATAAAAGTAATATATTCTATTATTTTAGATAATAATTATACCTTTAATTTCTATAAATGGGCTATTTAGTGTATTTTTAAAAATAATGGAGTAAAATAGATTATTATGAACGTAAAACATAAAATGGATAATGTGGCACATACCTCTGAACGATTTTATATTCACTTATTCGTTCTTTATATTTTTTATTTTTAACAATAAAGTGACTGAATTGAGATTTAAGTCGTAATACTGGTTAATTCGTTAAGTAAAATTAAACTACTAATATAATAAACAATTCAATTTTTAAAGTGTCGCATAAAACTATACAACTATACAAGTGTCTTTTATACATTATATTGTGATATTGATTTGCCTATTATGTACGCAATATTATAAGACTATAAAAGCGTTAAAATGGTTTAACTGTGGCCTTTCATTTTGTGTTAACGTTATATTTTCTTTTAGAAATATTTTATTTCACAAATTGTAAGAAATTGAAACATACTATATCGTAACTATAACAATAATAATATCATAATATTATATTATTTTAATAAGTAATTGATAATTATTTAAACATGCACACGTCTCTTCTGTGTGCTGATGTAAATTAATCAAATATGTGATATTTATTATAATTATTTCTAATAAAGATAATATTACGCTTAGTCAATAGCACACCGTATTTATATTATTCGTATAGAAATTTTAATAATATTGTGCTATTCGTAATTTTTTTTTTTTATATATATACTAAAATAATATTAAAATATGTGTAAACAAATGAAATCCCTGTCCACGAGTGACGGGCGATTCCAGTGAATATAACTACGCGGACAGCCGTACACGGATCGTCCTCGGTTGCTAAGCGACCGTTTAAATAATAAATAATAATAATACGAAGCAAAACGGCATCGTTTTTATCAGTTCTTCGGGGTTTGTTGTCGTTAACAATTATTTTGACAACGATGTTTTAGTTGACGTCGACTAGCCGCAATCCCGCGATCGTACACTGCTGTTGTTGGACTTGGCGTAGGAGATAATAAATTGCCGTGAATATTTCACAGAACATTTCATCGTTCGGTTACCGTACGAGTTTCAGCAGCGCGATGTCTGTTAGGGGCAACTATAATCGCCGAGCGATTTTTCGGCGAGCCCGTAGTAGATCTCTGATGGCATGCAGACTCGCGTAATCCACGTCTGTGAAACCTGCAGGCCCTTAATCTCAATAATAGACCTTAACACCACTAAAGTGCTCATAAAATCCAACACCCGAAACCCTTATAATCCGAATGATTTTTTTTCATGCCATCCGCATTAACCGGGTCTCGAATAATTTTTTATTTTATACGGAATTCGTGTAATTTTGCATGTATTTTTCGGTGGTTAGTATACGATTATCTAATTATTATATTTGTTTAGTAATACATAATAATGATTAACTAGGATGTTGTAAATGAACTAATGAATAATGTTAAAATCAATAATTATTAAATATTTATCATTGGTATTATTTGCTTCGTTTGATTAATTCATTAAATAGTGGAAATAAAATAATTTTCTAAGGAGTATCCTATAACCAAAAAAAATAATTACTTATATGATTTCAAATTAAACCATCATTTGATCAATTCAATCAAATTAAGACTTCCTTGAACTACTCAACACCCGTATTAACCCGAATAATAACAGTTATAACAAACCAGACGTCTTTATAAAAATGTCATGTAATCATAATAATATGTAATTTGCAATTATTATTATTGCACTGAAATGAGCATCAAAGGCTGAGCAGAATATTGTATTTATAATGTAATGTGTCACCATCATTAAATTAAATATACGCAATGAATGAAATTTTTAGAACTGTGTATACTGGTAGGTATACTGTATTTTCACTTTACAGTCACATAGTTTTCATGAATATTTTGAACATTTTGTTTTGGGTTATTTCATATTTATAACTTAACGAGTACTTAAATTTATCGTATATTGATATATTTTATTGTATTTACTATCTGTACTATGTAATAAAATAATATAAAATGTACAAAATAATATACTTAAAATATAATTTAATTTTTATTCATAAACAACATGGTATAATCTGTTTTTGCACTTTTCATACTCCAAAAAAACATATGACATGCATTAATGTCATTAACCGCGACTATGTCCCACTGCCATTAAGAATGCGCAGTCACACACGTACAACTTGAAGAAAATCATCCTTAAAATAATGTATATTTATAAACAATCAAAAAACACGCAATCGTCACCTTGAAACAAGTCGTGGATTCTTGTGTACTTAAATGTATACTAGTGGCTTTTATTTAGGTTCATTGTATACTGTACACTATTCTCTTTATCACTCTCTTTCCGCAACACCCCTTTTCTCGCGCTATATATACATAAATTCTATGCCAATTTTATGTAATATATATTCTTAAGTATATTGCTATTAAAAGCTTTAGATCGTTTACTTATTGTAAAAATACTGCGGGTTTCGATAATACAAAAAGATGAAACGGTCTGAAGCAGATACATAATAAGAGAAGGAGCCACTCGGTCTGAACAAATTAAGACTGATTTACTATTGACGATTTTTCATTGTGTTTCTCTCCCTTCTCTGAGCGTTACTATATAACAGATGGCGTTATGTTTAATTTTTCAGAAACTTTAATAATGTTTTCATTCTTTAAAAACCATTACTCACAATATATTTACAAAATAATATTACCCGATTAAATTGGGTACCTAATTAAAACAAAACAAAAAAAAAACAAATCGTATATTTTTACTAAATCACAATATATCCGTATTATAAAATTCAAGTATTATGTATATTTATATTATATCTTATTAGTATAATTCATTATACGGGGAAAAATGGAAGAAAAGGCGAACCTGTAAAGATTGTTTTAACAGAGTAATTATTTTAGCAAACAAACATGGCTACATGCTAACTGTCATTTTAAGAAATATAAATATTTTTTACATTTTAACGATGCAATGTATGATGGCTGTATTGATTTTATTATAATAGTATTTTTTTGTGTATAACTACATAAAACTTACTGTATAAGTACACGATATATTGTTGAATTTTCGATTTTTAAGAATTGGGGTGGTTTGTATTATATCAAATTAGATCTAATTTATATTTAAGAAAGTTAATCTTCAAAATTGTCAGTACTTATTTTTATAATTGGGGAAAAAAAAATTAAAAAATAAGGAAACTTGAGAATTTTTGCACAAATTAAATTTTTGACAAAATCGATTTTGTCTTCTTAATTTAACTCGTAAAAAAAAAATTGGATACTTGACATTTTCAATAAATATTTATGTTATCGTTTTCTATTTACAATACAATAATTCTCAAAATATTTCATGCTTTTTTTTTTATAAATGTTGATTAAAATAAATTATTTGCATACATTTTGAGTAACATAACTTGACATAAAAATCTATAAATATTTATTATTATAATAATGAAAATATATTAATAATATATCAAATGCAATATTTTTGGGAATAATTACATCAATCTACCTATATAAAAAGTATTATAAATTACTTTAACAGCTATATCAAAAAAATATTATTACTTGATGATATTGACCAGCGGTTCCGAAACTTTTTTTTCGTGGTGCCTTTTTTAGACCAAATTGAGTGGCGGTGCCCTGCTGTGAATTCCACGAAAGACAGAACAAAAGAATACTCATTGATAACGATATAGTATATAACTATATTATTATAGACTGATAAACCGTTTCCGCTCAGAATCGTTCTTCGTATACAATTACACGACTATACGAGTATATCATTGAATTATAATTTAACAGACCTTTAGTAATAGTGGCCCATTCGAAACCTAATGTACAGCACAACGGTATACTCACTTTTCTACCATTTTTTTTTTTAAATTTGTCCAAAACGTACATTTTTTTCAAAACAATGAGATTTATTTGTGAAAAGATGACCTAGTTTAAATTATGATCACAGTATGTGAAGCATAATGCACTACCATACGTTATTATGTCGTGTATATTATATAATTATAAATAAAATACAAATATACAATACGGTATATATATATTTACTAATACAATATGTAAGTTTGAATTTAACCCATATGAACGTCGTTTAAATTCGTTTTTTTCACATTTGGAAATTTGACAAACTTTTCAATGAATATTGTCGCTTCCATAAGATATTAGATTGCGTGATATTCGAGACTTTCGAAGTTAAGTCGATTACCTATTGTCAGATATAGTTTGACGACAGAATCACAGACTGTAGATTATCAATAAGAGTTCTATTATACTATAAAAAAATACTGTACGATTTTAAGCGAAATGTATTAGTACAGTGCAATATTTACATACATGTATTGGTTTTACTATAGTTTTCGGCGAATTAACGAGGAATCGCTATTTAAGCTCAACACACGATATTTTAACATACCTACGCACCTATTGCGGGGCGAAGTAGATAATATGCTTTCGTCAAATATATCGTGAACGAAAAATATATCAAGTATTGCCATTATACAAAAAAAACAAAACTGTAAATGAAACTCTTCAATGAAATGTTATGTTATTTTTTAATATTTTATTTAGTGCATAGGAATAGAACTTAGATAAGATGAGTTAACTTGGATGAAAAATACTGCAGCACGCAGCAGAATTGAATTTACATAACGTGATTATCTTTTATAAACCATCATCGTCAACCAATTATTTATATAGCGATCGTTTGATTGGAACCGCAATGGCGCAGTAATAATATTCAACGCCTTATTGTTAATTTACATTCTATAGAAGTGTAAATACGAGTAACCGAGTTCAATAGTGTTATTTTTATGAAAACTGCAGAGACGTTGAAGCTTTTTGGATCGATAAAGAAGAAAAAAACCGGTCGAGCAATATATTAAGACGTAATTATTACATAGGTTAGGTGGGTCGCTGTCAACATACTAACAGCAAAAGTACGTGTGTTATAGTGAAGTTAATTCTCGAAATCATCGTGCAAGTTCATTATATTAATTTATTATTATTTATTATATGGACAGAATCCGTAGATCTCAAACGTCGAAAAGTTTTCATACACTCGATATTTTTTTAAATTATTAACGAGAACGTCGCTGCTACGACGGAGTACGGCCATAATAGAATTCAAAATTATAATAATGTATAATAAGACGAAAATCATTTTTCGTCCAATAACTGTATTATTATAAATTGCAATAATAATAATAATAATATTATGTTATAATAAAGAAAACCCTATTACCATATAGGTATTTCGTGAGTTTGGAAATTATATTAGGTACATATTATTATTAAATATTAATACGCCAATATACGCGTACAATAATGTGATTTCCAGAGTAGGTCACTAGAATATCGACGCCAATGGAAAAGTTTTTCTATAGTAGCCGGTAATAGACCAGGAAAAAGAGAGAAAATACACAGGAAAAAAGAACATTGAATGGCCAAATTCGGACTCGAAGCCCGGAGTGAAAAATAAGTGAAATGACTGCCGTATAAGATCGGATGTCATAAATCATCTACAGCCGGATAGACTTATGTACTTTTTGTATATACGAGTATCTATGTATGTATGTATGTATGTATGTATGTATGTATGTATGTATGTATGTATGTATGTATGTATGTATGTAATTGCATATACAAGGTATGTAATGCATACGTCATGTAATATAATAGATGTATATAATGTAGTTAAATAAAGATCGGTGTCACAAGAAGAGTTTTTCTCAATTGTAAAAGGGTTGGGATGAAAGAAATAAAAAAGAAGTAACGCTCGAATGGAGCTCAGTGCAATTTGATCAATTCGACTAATCGAAAAGTCAACATTATTTGGTATTAAACAGCTGGTTGTGGTTGTTGGCTTGTAGTTTTCCCTCTCTCTGTATAATTTATTATATACTAAGTGATTTACTAAGCATGCTCATCACAATTTTTATTTAAATAATACACTTATTTAAATTCTGATTTTTGGAATTTTTAAATATATTTAAAGAATATATTTTCACATTCTTGAAATTGTTTATATTATCTTTAGTAAGAAGAGATTTACACTTTGTTATTCAAATGAGAATTTCTTATAGGCATAAAAATATAAAATAAAAGGCATTGAAATCAAATATTGAACGAGCAGTTTTTGAATTAATTGATTATGTGTCCTAAGAATATTATTAGATTCACAACAATAAGTCTGGAAGATACGTGGGAACTATGGTGATTTTAAAATTGTAGTAATTAATACTTTTACATAATTAATTTATAATTTTTTGATAATTGTCCGTATACAGTAAGTGCTAGATTAAATACTACATCTATTTTATATCCTTGTAAAATCATTTTTAATGGAAATTATTACACACACAAAACAGCTAAATAAACAACTGAACTAAATATAATACATAAATGCTTTTTCTTAAACAAAATATTATATGTACTTATATAATTATACACATACATATTATATGTTCGTAATGGGAAGTACGCCTACACCATCAAGGCATCAAAAAGCTTATGACGTCCATCCATACGAATATAGGTCAGTCTCGGTAAGACCGAAACGATTTCACATTTTATTATTTTATAACATTTGAAAAACATTTATGATACATAAATATATGGCATATTATTAGGTATATTTGTTTTGTGCACGATATGCTATTGAAGTTTTGTAGTTTTTTCGTTCCGGTCCATGACGCCTATAAAAGAATTTTTTTTTTTACATACGCGCGCAAAATTGAATGTTCGCCCACGCGACAAAAGTTACTTTTTTTCCTTTTTCTTCGCATTTTCCATTATTGCCGTCATCAATATATTATATTATGTATGTGACTACGTGTGTGTACAGGCCACGGCGTATAACCTTCTCTTCCACCCTTTCTTTACGTGCATACACCCTTAATTCACTCTATTTCCACAGCTCGGTGACAAACGCCCCCATAACTATTATTTTTTCTCATTTTTTTCACACTAAGTTATATATACGCTCGGTATACGACATATTGCATGGTAACCTTTAAATCACGTATACACTTTCTGTCTTACACACATACTTAATACATAATATTAATCCATATACTTATAATACGAGTATGTATTTAAATTATATACAGGATAATTCACCAAGCATGTCTACCCTCATATTTTCCTTTAATAATTAATTCATTCTAATTCTGATTTTTGGGATTTTAAGCGTACACCTAATGACCTTGATTTTAAATAAGTACTAAGATTTAGTACGACTAATAAAACTTATTTTAGATTCTGATCGGAGCGATAAATATGTATATTGATTTTACAATTATGTGGGATTTTATTTTTATTTTTCGTGTCTACTATCATATTTTAGGGCAATAAAAATACTGTGATTTTTAACATTAAGTGTGATAAATATTTGAAACGACCTATTTTGTTTTTTTTTTATAACTCAAAAACGAAAAACAGTATAATATTAAACTAGACTTTTTTAAACTGAATATTATTTAAGATAGAATTTTCTACACATATAAATACTTTCTAAATAATTCTTTTGAGCTATTTTTAGACATTTAAAATATTATCTTATTACTTATATTTTTGAATTATTTAGTGGGACCCATTGTATTTTTGAAGTAAAATTAAATTATTTATTTATTTAGATTTAAAAAAAAAATTAGAAATAAAATATTTGAACGAAAAAATCTCAAAAATAAACAAACTTATACTAAATTACTTATTTAAGCGATGAAAAACGATATATTAATTATCTATTTGGTGCAACTCAAAAATATTTGTAGTAGTAGGTACTTAAAATTTTTATGTTTACTATTAACGGATTTACTAAATACAATGAATTTTTTCAAAAATTAATAACAATAATATATTATGGTATACAATTATAATAATTAAGGGCGTATGATTTTATATAATTTAAGGGCATATTTAGTGATTTTTTAGGGCATAAATAAATAAATATTTTAAGGTTTTAAGGATATGAGGTCTCTAGTCTTAATAATAATATAATAAATTCAAAGTTTTTGAAAAATTAACCTAAATAATTATACCTAATAAAATAAATTAAGTAATTGAATCACGATATCAAAAAATATATCATAAAATATACTTAGTGTCTTAGTGATATAAACTGACAGACTATTTGCACACAGAATTATATTTTGTATATGGATTTATATTATCATTTAATTAAAATTAAAAATCAAATTGAAGAGTAGTTTCAGGTGTACAAGGATAATTTTTAGTTCAAGTTTTTGAAAATTATAGTAATTAATATTATTTAATTTATTGAAATTTAGTGATATTTTGTAAAATTAGTTGAGTATTTTAACTGACATATTAAATATTGTATGCCATTATACACACACACACACACACACACATACACACACACACACACACACATACACAAAGTATATAAATATAGAATAATAATTCATCCTCAAATTTTTAAAATTCATACATTTTACGACCATTATTTTTTCAAATATCTACATTTTTCACACCATTTAAGGAATGTCTTGTAGAGACATAAATTTCTTTTTTCAAATGAAAATTGATTTATTTTTAAATATCTCTTTTAAAATTTGCAAAAAAAAAGTATGATTTCCATTTGATATAAATAAATCAGCATTATCCCTTAGAATATTCTTTATGTGATATACAAAATCTAAATACTTGATAACAAGTTCATTAGGCAAGTATAATTAAAAATATTTTAAAAATTTATGCGCGAGCTTATGTTGGATCTTGTATTAAAGTTTCAAGAATTTTGATTCAGTAAATAATTTTTACCAACCTTTATAACAAAAAAAAAAAAAAATTAAAAAATTGAAAATTTGCTATGCGTAATAGGCTTGCCTGTAGGTACCTTAAAAAGACCTAACACGTGTTTAAAATGTTGGTATAAATAAAAAACGATATTTTAAAAGTTTGGTGAACATTTTAAGTATTTATGGTAATTCAATCTTGATTCACACTAAAAAAACGAAATAAATTCGTATGAATTGTTTCGTTAGGTTGTATATTGGGTTAACCATGATTATAAAATTTATTTTTAGCAATTTATAAATTTTTGATTCTATAAAGTTTCAACTAGATCCAATTTGCTACCAGAAATCACCCCCATTTTGAAAACCAAAGAATTTTAATGCCCCAAAAAATATTTACAAACACGCATACCATTATAAAATCAATACACTCCTTGCTCTGCTCAGAATCTAATAGAGGTGAGCTGGTTCGCGCTGTACAATAACGCGAATTTGTGAATTCTTCCTAAACACACTGGCTTAAGTGTAGATATGTTGTATTAATTAAAAATATTATATTTTTTAAGTTTTTATATAACATCGATATCTGTTTCGATTTTTTATTGTTTGCCGGGTCGATGTCAAACTTATTAATAACATATTTAATAAAAAAAGGTTAAATGAAATAAATATAATATACTTCTTATATATAAACTATATGAACTCTTATCAACAAAAACAGATTAACTGTGTGTTAAGGCTTATATTTGTATAGTAACGTTTGCCATATAATTGTATCTACCCACGCGCGTATCACATTCGACGTACCTCCAAAATAAACAATGAATAAATCAATCTCTGAAGTTATGTTTGGAGATGATTATAAAAATAAAAAGTCACCTTTTGTGAAAATAAATTACAAATTACAGTTTGTGCACCAGTACACGTGATTTTATATGTCTGCACTCTGCAGCGTTCCTTCGATTTTATTTGTATTCTTTATTTTAAATCATTCGCCCACAACAGTATTACACAATATAAGTTCAATAATATAAACATGTATCAGTGATGTAGTCAGAAGCGAATAGTGGGCCGCAACATTTCCAAAAGTATAAAGACAATATTTTTAAAATACGTTTAGCGTTCTGTGATTGAATTGCAAATGACTCGGGCTGTAGGCGTAACCATGAGTATTAAATTATAGTTTTTATGACGATCACAACAAAATTTTAAAATATTAAACAACTACGCAATAATTATAAAACACTTTTAAGAAATCCTAATCGAACCTCTTCTGTACAACAAAATATTAGCCTCTTATGAAAAATCAAAATCAAAATCCTACAGGTTATGTCATTTAGTTATGTATATTTAACTTACAACTTGTTATACATCTATTGTGAATAGGTAATACAAGTTATTACTAATAACTGGGGTTCGGAAGTTATAGGAGCCAAAAAAGGCAAGATATACACAAATAAATTATAAAATATGCTTGAAATAATATAAAATATGCAAAAAAAAATATTATTTATTTATTAAAAGTTTATTATTTATTTATATACACGAACACAAATTTTAAAAACCTATATTTAAAAAAATTGTATTATTGAAAACTAAGAAATGGCGCGTAACCGGTTGAAATTTGAGATTTTATTGAAATGAAAAAAAAAAGAAACAAATATATTTTCATTATTTGTGAAATACTAAATAAATATATGTTGTGTGATACCTATTAAGTTGTTGCATTGAACCACCAATATTTTCTTAAGATTTTTCATGTGAAGTGCCAGAGTTTTTTTAGAAAATATTAAATATGTGAAAATCAATGAAAATCAACGAAATATGCACTTTTTCTCTAATGTTAACAAAATATGCAAAAAATTTTCAATTTTTAAACTAAACATTTATAACTTTGATTTCTAGCTTGATCTGCTATAAATCGAAAGCAAACAAAACAATATGCAACTCCTATACCTACGAACACTACTAATAACCTGATAACCTATTCAAAATTATATCTAAGAATATTTTTGATTAGCAGATCCAAAATCTCAAACACAATATTTGACGAAATTGGGTCGTGCCCAGGCGAGCATGCACAGTAAATAGCTACTTATTGATAGATACTGGTAAGATTAATGAAAATCACGCAAGACTCACATAATATGTCCATGGGCATTAGATTCGATTTTAAAACGTCGCTGTAAGCATTTTTTCTTCGTTTTTTGTTGGGGGAAAGAGTACTTAAAAGAAAATTTTACTTAAATTTTTGTAGAGACTGGTATTCTGGTACTTTTGTTGAAAAAAACATTTATTTTTATTGAATGAACCTAAAAAATATACAAACGAATTATTAGTATTTAGTACCCATTAATACATTAATTAAATGGATATATTATAATGAATGTATGATATAATAATAATTAATTTAAAGATTTATATTTTTATATATTTATTCAGTCTAGAACACTTCATATATGTATTTTTATTTTTACTGAGTTCTTTGATAAAAAAATAAAGTAAATAATACATAAAAACAATTATTTTGTTTGAATAGATAGAGTTATATTAATAGTTTAATAAGATAAATAATCATTGTGGTGAAATATTGTTTGGATATCAAATTATGTAATTACGACCACAAATCAGTGTGTGAATTTGAGTAGAATTATTTAAATACTTTTTTTTTTTTTTTAATATTATCGGCAAAAAAGTATTAATTCAAATATTTTAAATGTGTTTTTGAAATATTGCCACAAAGTACTACAAATACTGCAAATTTACAATTAACGTATGTATAGAATATAATATATACTTTAGGTTTTTACTAATTTATCAAGTTTTTCAATAATTAACAAGTGTTGAACGGATGCCTGCACCTCCACATATTATGTTTTTATATTTAAGTACAACGTATAACCACCAACATTTTGGCCATGTCATTGAAATAACACGTAATTATTTTGCTTAAAAATGACATTGGACCACAGTCGACCAAAGCCTAAAAGCGAAGAAAACGTGTGTGGAGCATCGAGATCGTGTAATCCGAGATGAAATAATGATATCATTTCGGCAGCTTTCCGTAAAAGGAGTGTTTGCAGTGTTTGCACACGTTTTTCGAATTACGTATAAGTAAGTATAGTAGTAGCACCACCATATCAGGTAGACGGGAAATAAATCTTTGAAATATTATTGGAAATGTTGGAAAAACACGTATGGAGTTTTATTCGAATTTCTCATCACGTAAGGACGCCAATAGTTCACGTGTACGCGTAAATGTACATGCGAACACAATGCGGTCTGTTATTAACACACTAAACTATAATGATATATAATGTAATACCACTGTACATCACAGCAGTTGTACCGAGAAATACGAACAATATTGCATCATTAGGTAGTGCATTTAAAATTTTTGTTTTGTTTTTTTTTTTCGTTTTACTGGAATATTATGACAATAATTATTGTTACTATCGAACTAATGGAAATATATTTGGATTATCGACCTCGTTCATAAGTCATACTGTTATATACACAGGAAGATTTACTGATTATGCTAGACCCCCTCCCCCCGTTTTTACTTTAATAACGAATTCAATTTCATCAAAACAATTTTTGGAATTTTAGCTTCATTTTTAGGGCCATATTTTTATTTTTTTGAAATGAGAATCTAATTTTTTACTACAAATTGTGAAGCAGATTTTTTTTGAAAATGTTGATGTGTTATCAAAATAATAGTTTCCGCGAGTTATCAAGGTGTAAATATTAGATATAATGGTGCTAAAAATAGCTTTACAAAACTACAAAGTTGATGAATATTTAATCTAGTAAAAATATAAAATGTTCATTGATTAATTATTAACAACTCATGCAATTTTAAAATCATCGTGGACCCAAAATTATCTTTAGTATGTATATAAAAAAACTACTTTAAAATATCTTAAAATCGACTTAAAATCCAATATAATATATCTATATATATATATAAGAACAAACATAAAAAAAAACTGTTGACTTTAATGTTTATAATAACAAAATAATACATTATTTTTTATAAATAAAAAAATTATTTTTATAACTAACATTTTTTTCCTAACGATTTCATCCAAAAGGTCCACATCGAAAAATCATACTTTCACCAATTAAGTTTATTGCTCAATATAAATATATATATACTAGTATGCTTATAGATGATGTATAAATTATAATATATTATACACCAACGAGTCGACACATGATGCTGAATATGTTTTTTATATTTATTTATATTTTTTTTTTATTTACGATTGCAATTGTACTTTTGAATTTCGGTATAGGTATTACCTATCACCAACCAATAGTACACACACACACACACACACACACATATACCATTATTTTTTCGACATGTTATTATTTATTGTTGCAACATGTATATTTTTTTTTTGTATTGCAGATACTACTCTTATAATATTAGAGTTTGTAATATAATAATATTGTATTTTCGATAACAATTTATTTGATTTATTTAAAATAATTACAAATGGTATGTAAAATATTATATAAATAATATAAATATACATGTCTAAGTTCATAGTATAATATATTATTTATATGCATATATTATTATATATAAATATTGATGGAGTTTGACCATTATTTCAACTAACACTAAACAATACAAAATGTTCCATTAGGCTTTGGGGTACAATACAGAACGCTATAGATGGCTTAGTCAGTTCGTTCACACGCATAACTTGGTTCACACAGCATAGTTTATAATAATCAATAATATTACTTCTTACACTACCTATAAAGGGATTTCATTTGTCTAATGATAAATTAAAACGTAGTGATTATTCATAATTATAAAGTGCAATATAATACAACCGTATTTATAAGTAATACATTAATTAAGTAATTTACAGGTTTTACAACAAAATCAACTTTAAAAAAATCGGTACTGTTCTCCTGTACAATAAATGTCGAGTCACTCGCTATAACAAATCTGTTAAATTTAATTGTAAAATCAATATACTTATCGTTCCACTCAGAATCTAATATTAAGAAACCTGCATTTTTTTTCTAAAATTTATGAAATACGAGTATACATTTTAACGTGTCGTCCGGATTCGTCACTACCGGCACCGTCCCTGTCACTGCTACTGTGGCAATGATTTACCGGCGCACCGATTAATATATTAACCAATTAAAATGATAATACAAAGACAAAGACTTAGATATTATATAAAGCTATATGACTATTATCTATTAATTCGAGTATATAAATTGTTTCTTGACATTCGACTGGCGCGGTGACACTTTGAAAATGGCAGAGACGGGTGATTTATTCTTTTACCACCGTCATCAAACGCCTATGGGTGAAACACACATTAATAGAAAATAAAGAGCTATATATTTTTCATCAACACCCGAACAAATAGTACTCCATATGATCTGCACGTACTTTATTACTATCTAATAATATATAATCGGCGCGAGCCATTTGATTGAAGGTTTAGTGATCGATTAAATGTGATCGATATGCCATGTGATTGAATTATTTTTTAATCGAAAAACATAATATGGTCGAATATTTAATGGTCTAATTTTTTTTTGATCAAACGTGTATTTTTTTAATTTAATTAATCGAAGTAAAATTGACAAATGTATTTTATTACAAATTAATAATCGAAGTATTATTATATAAGATAATAATAATGTAGTCCGACAATATATTATGCTTAAAAGAAATGCAACAAAGGCGCATATATTATTAAGGTTATAATTTATTAAAGTAACTGCTTGAAAAGAATAACATACAATTTGAAATTTAAATTTTTTTAGTAACATAATAATAGCTAAATAAAATTACAGTCTGTGTTAGATTGTGAATAATATGAGAAAGGAGGCCAGTCAGTGATGGAACACTACGTAAAAATAATTTACATTTAAAAATACAAATAAAATAATTAATCACAATAATATAAAAAAGAAAAAGAAATCTAATTAAAATCATGTAAAAAAATTATATATATGATAACATACATTTCGTATTTCGTATTTGTAAATGAAAATGAAATAGTTCATAATCGAAAAATAAAAATTTTATTTTGTCTTGAAAATGTTGATTTAAATATTTTGTGAAAAAAATCAAGTCTCTACGATTATTATTTTTTAACCAATATACATTTATCACACCATTCAGGATCTATTATTTTCCTTTTTATCAATATTAGATATTACAATAGTTAGTTTTTCAAAAGCATATTCATAATGTCTGTATCGTCATTCCACGTTTAAAAACGTGCTGTTTCCCGCGTTCTATTTATATTTTCAAACTAAAATTACTTTTTACAGTTTTAAAATTGCCCATTTAGAAAAGAAATTTATTATGCAAATCATTGAGCTATTATATATTCTTATAAAGAGGAACTAAAAAAATTAATTTTGTACGAGAAAATGGTTGGTATGAAATTTAAACTAATACTGACAACGAAAATGTTGTTTTATTCGCAACCGGACGAAAGTATAAACATTCAACAGACATCTTCCGGACAACGAATAAATTACAATATGAGTTTCGTTGTCACCCGATTTTTTTTTTCAATGGATATAAATAAATTTACATACCTACTTCATTTGCAATTTTCTCTGTCTTCAATTTTTACAAATTTTGTACACACAATACGTCACAAATCACAATAATACGTTGACGTACATATTATATATATATATATAGGTATGTATTTGTAATTATTTAATTATTGGCAATTAAAGTTTATTTTATTTTTATAGGTAATTTTGTCAGACGGAGACAATACTTGTGGGCAAGTGGCTGTGCAAGCGTCTTCTTATGTATTAATAGATATTCAAAATTTTTGAAATTTTATCGTTGTATTATGTTGATAACAATTTCGTTAGGTCATTGCTTTCACTGGTGTAATGTACAAGTTTTTATTTTCAAGCTAAATATATTACATGCTAAACAATATTATTTATAGTTGTGTAAATAATTATTTTAATTTTGTAGATAAACGTGTAGTCCGTACAACAATATGCAGCGATAATCATTGATAACGGTAATAACATGAGTATACAGTATGTGTTTTTTAAATCGGTAATACTTTGTTTTGCGTATAAACTCTTAAAATGTACAATTATTGCGTTTGAGGAACTTATATAAAGTTTACAATATATAGTGAATATCTATACTAATATACAAACCTTCATATTTTACTATTATAATATACACGTATGTGTTGAATAACCACTGAAAAATAGCATTATTGTATAATAACTATGCATGTAATTCTATGTTTTATATATGTACCTGAGTGCTTAATTTTATAAACCTTAAAATTATTATAGATGTATGTTTTTGTTATGATGCAAGTTACCTACTTAACTACCTACTGATAATATTATAATAAATACAACAAAATTATACAATTATAATTATTACGTTCATACGGTATAACGATAAAAACAAAAATAATCCGGTGATAATAATTTAACTATGTTAGCGTTACATTAACACTATATCATAATCATAATTATAGGGCGCGAACGCGTGTGTCTTAAACCACGTAATCGAAATTTTATAAAACTAAAAATTAGAAAATTTTATGAAAAAAAAATGTTCAGTGGCCAGGTCCCGCAAGCAATTATATTAAGACATGATTTCGTTTTGCTCTTAGCAGAGTAGATAAGTTATGTATAATAATATTATTGTTATGCGTCATTTTATAATTGAGTTTTATTTGAAAATATATACTAACGTTTTTAGGGCATATTTAAAAGCTAACGTTACTGCCAATAAAAATAGTACATTTACGATGAGTACTAAAATATTTTCACAGTAATGGCGGAGCAGTACATTTTTTAAACATTTAGAATCTTTTTTAACACTTCTCTGACAGTCTACAAAAATATAATTTTATTCATACAATATGTTACTTTCTGTAAACATTTTATTTACCGTATTTTTTTGTCGGTTTAAAATGTTATCTACAAATATTAAATAAAAATTGTCTTACCTAATAACGCAGTATTTCCACTGTGTTAATTGTTTCATCAATAGCGGTGTTTAGGTTATGTGTAATATGTTAAATTATTTTTTTTGCGTATTGACTATTAAACGAAATTGCCGGCACTTTTTTGTTCTTTTACAGCGCAATTATATGGTTTTAATAATATTTTCATAATAATATTATAATAAAGTAGAAAAAAGCAGTCATTGTTACAACTCCAATACACGCAGTTCTAGTTTTACAAAAAATAATATTGTGTATTTTATATAAATTGCATTTTACGTTCACGTGATATTCCTCTGCTATAATTATACATAACGTTATTAATTATGGTTTATATAATGTTACTGGAGGGTAGAATACATTATTTTTTTAGAAAAATGTATATAAAATAAATTCTAACAACGAGATAAACGATTTTGATACCGTTTGAAATCGATTGCGTATGTTGCCATAATGCATCGACAATGTTATAATACATAATTCTTTAACATCAAATTGTAATGTTCATAATACGCGTGTTACTACAGTAGGTATTATACGCCCATAGTTTCTATCATAAAAAAATATTAAAGATTGTATACGTATATGTGATATTAATATTAGTAAACACTAACGATGTATTTTCAGTGTTGTGTTACACAACCAATAGGGTCATAAAATAATATATACTCGGCTACCGAAGAACTATACTTATAACATAATTATGCTACTATTTTTTCACTATAAAAACTGGTAATAATATACGTAAATGTTGTGGTGAATAGTAAGTACTAATAATTCGGAAATATTTATATATGTGGCTATAGTTAAATACCATAAAACAAACAAAATTATAATGTAGCTTTGATTAAATTTTTACGTTTTTATTATCAATATTATTTGTGGTTTGATAATAAACATTTTTGAAATTATATTTTATTCGGTTTTTCGAATAAATAGTTTATTTCGAGTATGTCCAAATTCAAAATATATGTAGGCACTTTATGTTTTTGTCGTACATGGTACTTTTCATAAAATTCTTTAATTATATTAGCTGTAAAATGTATTTTCCCTATCAAATAATATATAATAATATGTATTAGATGGGAGGAACTATGTTACACAATATTGGATAAAGCACGTCAATAAAAAAACATAAAAAAAGTAGTTTTATTAGATTGGTAACTTTACTACTACTAATATAAAAATAATAACAAGTAGCTTCAAATTTTTTTTAATATTTAAGAACTTGTATTATACTGCTTATTTAAAAATAAATAATCCCAATAAAAATTAAAAAGCCTGAATCCAAAGCTGCTGTAATGTATCTACTAAAAAATCTCAATATAGAGATTTTGTTTAATTTAAAATTTTTATTGGCTTTAATGTGTTAAAAAAAGTAATGAAGATACTTTATGTATTTCAACTTCTGAAAAAAACTATGAAATGTATATATATATAATATTTTTATATTTTTACACTCTTGAACCTGTTTTTTAATATTTTTAACATTAGAAATAAGATAAAATGTTGCACATAATTTGAGTTAAGATACCAAAAAAGTTAAAAAAAAATTTTTTAACCGATTTAATTTATTACATAATGTAAAATTATATATTAAAATAATAAAAAAAAAAAAAAAAATACCCAAAGAAAAATCATTATAAACCTAAAATGTTAGTTTACATAAAAGACATAAAAAATGTTGATTTTTTTTATATTTTAAGTAACAAACTCACTTTTATTTACTAACTCTATACACAACCGTTTGTATTAGCTATTTTTACATTAATCCAACGGAAATGGCTATAGAAAAATTGATTGATTACCGGTTAATTTCACTGCGAGTCATAACCACAAGATCGTCATATAGAAGAGTTATTTTCAATCAGATATAGGCGTGTTATTTACAATGTATGCATTTATATATATATATATATATATAAATAGGTCATGTTTTCCTACATCATACTATTACCGCACCCGATATTTGAATCTGTCCATCAGAGAGTACCGAATTTCGATTTTTAACACTCGCTGGTTTTGCAAATTGATTGATAAAAGTATCCACATGTAAACCTTATAAAATGACTATATTTGTTATGAAAAATCTGGTCGATAAGTCACAACTTTTTGAATCAGCCTGCAATTTGACTTATGTTATGAACTCACACAAAATTACTAGCTATATTTTGTACAAATTAGAGACGAATGAAAACGTAAATTCCTTATTGTCCTGAATGTCTAAAAACGTTATTTTTTTATCCAGAGCAAAGTTCGTTTCATAACTCGAATAGTCATAGCTATCAAATTTAAATTTTCACCATGAGTATGAAAAAATATAATATATGGGTAATTTAGGGTATCTCTTATTTATCAATAGGGTTCGGATTTGAAGGCAAAAGTAATTTTTTTAATAATGATAAAAGAAAAATAATTTTTACATAAAAATGGGTGCCATTTAATATTTCAGACGATGAATGTATTTTACTTTTTGCTAATTTTTGTCTATTTACTTATAAATGTCTTTTTGACTTTTTTTGGTTTTTTGACTTATTAATGCATTTTTGATTTATAAATGACTTTTTGTATTTAATTTTCAATTGATTTGATAGTTTTATTCATAACATGCGTCTTTATGGTATAAATTGATAAGATCTTCTGAAGACGGTGTATTGTCGTTTGTCAATTATTTTTAATGGATTTTATTATCGGCGATATTTATCGATATAGCTAAGTACTTTATCGAGTTTTGGTATGGTCAGTTAATTTAACGTTTATAAAAGTACCCATACTACCTATTTATAGATTAAAATATGTTCATAATGCGTTGATACTAGATTCAAAATTGTTTGTTAGCCCATATTTGTTTTTAATACAAACTAGTTACAATATGCAATATACAAACTATTTAATTTTTTAATACATTTTGTAATTGCTTTCTTTTTTTAAATAAAATACTTTTTTTGAAATTTAATATGTTTTTTTTTATTAATTATATTGCCTAAAATCCGAACCCTGTTTATCGATATCAGTATTTTCTTCAGCAAAAATATGTTTATTAGCCTACTTTTAAATAAGATACAAATTAATTTTAAAAATAAAATAACATTATTTACAATTTTAGACTTAAATTCACATCACGAAAAAATAAATATCTAACTTCTATATTTTCTTCGTTAAGTGCATGTTGGAGTGAGGTCGGGTTAATAATAATATATTTAACAATATATATTATTAAATATATTGCATGTTATATATTTATATTTTAAGTATACCATAAAGCACAAACATCAAAAAAGATTTACATAATACAGAAAGAATATTAAATAAAATAATTTTTAACATAGGCTCATAACGATTTGTTTAATAATTTTGTATAAAATACAATTGAAAAAAAAGTTTTTTCTTAATAATACAATGTAAATAACATTTCGTTGATATTAAATATTGCATTGTATAATGTTGAGTGGTGGGGTTATCTGTTTAGGCGGGAGAAAAGGACCGAACCTGCTTCAGTTCTGTCAATGTTACATAATTGCAACATCTTCAAGTGTTGTACTCTAGTTGAGGAATCGTAAGTAATTGCAATCGCCATTTGAGAAAAAAAGATAATAAATTAATAATTTAGTACTGTTTTATACTTTTACACAATAACCTAATGATGAAATACATCAAAATTGTATGATATTATATACAATATATAACATATATATTTTGGTGTACTAAAATTTCGAAAATAACACACAAAACATGAGTACATGGCGATTTTAAGCTAATATCAAGTATCTATTTATTCTTTGAATGTATTTTTACTGTTTTACGGTATCTACAAAAAAACGTAATTATATTTTCAGTTATATAAACTGATCTATTATTATGATTTAAATATTAAATATATCTAACTATAATAATTGAATACTAATGATATAATAAATGTTAAAATGTAATATTTTCTGAAAAATTATACCAACCAAACCGTAATATTAAAAGCAAAATAAATTACTTTAATAGTTATTTATAAAAAACCATATGTATATGCTATTGGATACAAAACATATTGTTTTATTTTTATACGAGTTTAATGGACTAAATTTTAATGCTTACATTAACTGTTTCAATAATATTATAGATGGACTAAAATTTATAAAATATATAGTAAATAATGACGAACCTGTCAAATTTAACAAAAACATTCATATAAAACAAGAACCTGCAATTATTAATATCCTTAATATTTCGTTACATGACATTTAATATATTAAAACTCGTTAAAAGAGTTGTAAAAGATACTTATTATTCCTGATTACATTTAGCATGTGGCTCTCACAGTATTTAAACACAATATTAATACCTTTAAGTCAATTCTAATTTGGTTTTGGATATTTTTATAATAATTTTTTCATTATAAGATACTAAAAAAATAAACCTCGACAAGTGTGTAGTCAAATTGCCTATGCAAGCAGCCGTATTAATATCATAATCTAATTTTATTTCGTCGAGGAGACGAATAATATATTATTATTAACCTACTACCAAATATACCAAATGATGTTCAATGCAAGTTACAACTGATTATATTTTTGCAATAGAAACAACGGAGATAAATAATTGTATGGCCCAAGTCCATAAACTTCCATCATCGATTGACCGTTATTATATGTATTTTAAAAACACCTCAATAAAATAAATGTTTTTATTTTTATTATTTTTTCTATTTATATAATTTTAAAACAACTATATAGACCTTTATTACTTGTTAAAATTGTTAGTTTTTCGACAAAAAATTATTTTTGCTAGATATAATTTTAAGAAGTTGGTGACTACCTAATAAAATATAGGTCCTAATAAGTTATCAATTACCACGCATTTAAAAGGAAATTAAATATTATCAAAAATAACTATAATTGATAATTATTTGTCATCGTATAAAAATTATTATTAAAATTTGTACCTATGTATTATTTTGATTGAAGTTACTATTAATACTTTATTTTGGATAATATAACCATTATAATTACAGCTATTAAAATTGTTGTAATTATTGTGAGGATTATAATTGCAAATATTATTGAATATATTGATTGAATAATATTTTTAAAATTTTTATTTTATTTGTATATCAACGTTAGAGATCTGAATTACCATACTTAAATAAAGTACTCGATTCTTAATACATATTATAAACACATAAATAGATTTATCATGCACGGATAAAATACAAGACATATAATGTATAGTAAAATTTAAATAACACGAGTGTTACGAACCCCTAGTTATTTGTAAATAAGCAATTTCCTACAACGACCGTCTGAATGCACGTCACCAGTAGTCGTATTCCAACCGTGTACTTGTATTCATTATTTAGTAAAATATAATTAATAATCTATTGTGTAGCATCAAAGATAAAATGAAATATAAGGTATTAAATAAATAAACTTAATCAGTTATAACCTGTCCTCAATTTCTCGAATCCTAATAATTCCCAAAATATATTTGTTTTCATTTCAAAGACAAACCTAAGCCCCTTGATCGGACCAAGCCAATAGTGAATACAACACGAGGGTTACCTATCTGGGTATAGTGTGCCGATGTTCTGTGAACGTCGGTTTTCACTAATGATCGTAGTGGAGTCTTTTTTACTGTCGTTTTCATTTGTTCGTGTCGTACACTCGCGCCAAATACACATCAGTCATTATTATATCCTACAATTCGTTTTGGAAACCCTTAAGTCAGCATTCGGCACAATTCGCCATTTCTCACGCTCAGAGAAAAACACCGTGCTTTATACTTACGTATAATAACCTATGTACGATTTCGAGAGATGGCAGTCGCTACATGAGCCAGGAACATACAATGCAACACGTTCAATAATATTGTATATAATAATCAGGGATTGAAAACAATTTCAAAACCGATTTCAGAAATCAGTATAAACCATTTTAAAACCGAAACCGAAAAATATCATATACCGGTATAATCATTTATATACGTAAATTTCATTAATATGCCGTAAGATCGTGATTAAAATGTAGAAATATTTGCACAATTGGTAGTTGTTATATTAATAGTAATGAATAATAACTTATACAAATTATAGTTACTAGAAAATACTATGTATGACAATACGGACAAACAATAATAATTTTATAGACGATATAGTACCCTGAAAAACTCAAATGCGCTATATGCCTATAGATATATCTCACAATCCTAGACCGTTCATTACACTGTGTCATGATTTTTGATACTAATTGTACGATATTGTCATATAACTCATAAATAGTATTTATTATTATAAAATTATTAAATATACAGTTAATTATTTGGCAGCACATTACAACATTTGATTACCTATTTAACGGACGACGACCCGTATGTGACTAATTATATTCTATTAGTATTTCTCATTAAATAATAATTGCAAGTCTTTATTTGGATATCCGTTTTTAAAAATATAGAAATACGTAAACAAAATCGAAACCGAGAAATTTAGTAACCGATATCTATTGGAATCTTTGAATATTATGGTCAAAATACTTAAAATATCCTTTTATTCTAAAGATTCATGGTTAGAAAACCTATAATTCAAGGAGTATCTTGGTGTAGAGATCAATGATTCTTGATAATCAGTGCGAATGGCCAAGAATTCTTAGGAATCATTGAGAATCCTGTTCAAAACACTTGAAATTTCTATTTATCCTCTATATTCATGGGTATACATTCTCTAATCTCCATAAATCATGGTGTATCTTGATGTATAGAGCAATGATTCTTAATAATCAGTGCAAATACAGGTTTAAACACATGAAATTTCAATTGATCCTTGATATTGATGGTTATAAATTTTCTAATTCCCATAAATAATGGAGTAGCTTGGTGTAGAGAGAAATGATTCTTGATAATCAGAGAGGAACGGCCAAGAATTCTTAGGATTCATTCAGAATCCTGGTCCATTTACT
This sequence comes from Rhopalosiphum nymphaeae, assembly GCA_036289425.1. Classification (NCBI taxonomy): domain Eukaryota; kingdom Metazoa; phylum Arthropoda; class Insecta; order Hemiptera; family Aphididae; genus Rhopalosiphum; species Rhopalosiphum nymphaeae. The sequence goes on along the minus strand of JAZAQC010000021.1, from coordinate 3,604,571 downwards.
AGAAATTGCCATTGATCCTGAGATTCATGGTTATAATTCCACTTATTCTCATAAATCATGGAGTATCTTGGTGTAGAGTGCAATGATTCTTGATTATCAGTATGGAATAGCAATGACACCTTTAGAATCATTGAATTTCATAGTCAAATACATAATATTCCCATTTGTATTTAAGAATCATGGTAATAAATCCACTAATTCCCATTAACTATGGAGTATTTCAGTGTAGAGGCTATTAATCTTTGATACAAAGCTTGATAATGTTTTAAATACTGATTTCAGAACCGATATTATCCGTAATCTAAACTGAAAACGAATAAAATTCGATACCGGTTTTATAATTTAAAACCGAAACAGTAAAAAATTAGAAACTTGTATACAAAAATCGAAACCGAAAATGAAATCTTCTAATTCTGTTATTGAATAATTGAAACCAAAATTGAAAAATTTAGAAACCGGAATAAAAATTCGAAATCGAAACCGAAGTATTTTCCAATCGGTTACAAGCCCTTATAATAATATACCTTAATATTGGTTTACGTTTTAGTACTTTATTCTTGCTAATTGTTGTTACTTTTAATCCTTTTTCGATATAAAAACGTTAATACTGCGCGAAAAAAAATTCGGCACTACTCGACATTCTTCACACTTAACATAAAGTTGTGCACTATACTTACGTATTATAAGTTATAAACGATATCGATATATGGCAATCGTTACATAAGTCTGTAACGTACAGTGCGACACGTTCAATAATATTGTCTCGATCAAATGGAATAACCTCACCCAATACACGGCCCGTCTCAGCTTTTACTAACCACCTAGTACACACCCACTTACCCAAATATTCAAACAAGGTTGTTATTTCGCGTACACTTTTTATTATACTAGGTTACGACACTACTGCGCGTCATATAATATGCATCAACTTCATCTCTTTATTTATGTGTCTATCTACAATTAAAATTGTTGAGTTTTAAAACTACGACTTCGTTTTAAAAGTTCATCTAATCCATATATAGTTTGACAACTGCAACATAATTGCATACTAAGCCTATAATTATAAAAGTTTCAATTGCACAGTATAGAATTTTTTCGAATACGAAGAACTTGGTATGAAAAATAAAAACGTAAATGACTACAACATTTATGACGGATGTTTAATTGATTGGCAATTATTATTTTAAATCTATAACAGTCACGCATTAATAGTATTTAAAAGTTAATCAATAATTGAGATGCCACGTATAAAAGTAAAATTAAATTTTACCTTAATCCATTTCATTCGTGCAGTTAACGGCGATAGGTGGACAACATTACTTGCACCATCATAAGTAGCGTATTTTATGTTAAAGTTTATAAAAATCTACTTTTTTATTTTTATTATTATTTTAATATCGTTCAATTATTATTGACAAGTACGTTTTGCATGCATACGGTATTGTTAATAAATATCTTTTTCTGGTTGAAATCACGATGATTAATGATTAATGATAAGTCCATTTAATTTGCTGTACGTATACTACGACAAGATTACATCTTTTCTAAGCGTCGATATGTAAACTGCGATAAATAAAAAATAAACATAGCGACAACGTAAAAACACAAATAAACTTTTATTCGATTATATAATGTGTTCAAATATTTACTTCACAATATGTGTAGTTAACATACATTATAGTGTACTAATGTAATTTTGTATATAATTCACACTTGGAAACAACTATAAAAACCTAAAAAAACCAATATACTTACTATATACTGTAGAAAAACAATTTTATTTCACAAATGATAGTACCACAGTTTAAAAATGTTTAATGAATATTCTTTGAAATTTAATTTTTATTTAACAAAGAAAAATTCAATATGATTCGTATTGTACAGCAGTAATTGGACTGAAATATATATGAAATATAAAAAATTATATTATTTATAATGAAAATGAAGAATGCTATCTATAAAATGTTATATTTTACTAGTAAAATAAATTATCAACTTGAAAAAAATTTTTAAGGTGAGTACATATTAATATAGTCACCTATTATTTTACTAAACATTATAAAATTCCAATCCAACACATTTATAGAATTAGTATATATTCGGCTATGGTTATCAATAACTTATCAATTAAAATAAATAATAATTATTAACATTTATTTTAGTTTCATTTTAATATCAGCATTATATTATTATATCAATTGTTATATACTTCTATCATATCATCCATAATTCAATTTTCAAATATTAATATTTTCTAAGTATAACAAAATAATAAAAATTATTAAATTGTAATATATATATTTTATTTTTTTGAATTATATATAGATATGAAAAATTAACGAATAACCTCAGATTAAATTATCAAAACTGTGGATTTTATAAAATTGAGAATAACAATGTTCACGTTTTTTTTAAATTTTCTAGTCGTTATAGTTCTTAATAAATTACTAATAAAAAAAAAATCATTTTGTCGAAAATAAGTATTAATATTATATATTTTATTTATTTTAGACAACGGGTAATTGTTATACAGTTATTTCGGTGTTAATAAATCAGATTAAAACAAAAAATGAATAATGAATATGGAAATTTTCTTCCTTTAAATTTTAATTTGACGTTGATCTAATTATTAGATTTATTTAGTTATATCTCTTATCCATAATAATTGTAGCAAGGTTGTCGGTACTGAGACTACCACTTTTACCCCCCCCCCCTTCCTGTACAGAGCTGGCAGACAATCAGTTACGCGGGAGCCGTCGAGTAGACGAGCTATCATTGTGCCTGACATATGTGTAGTTTAATTGTATATGTTATTTTCTAATGTGTAAAGAATATTGTGAACAGCGTTAAATAATTTAATAAAGTGTTCGTATGATAATATAAATTTCTTAGCTTTGAATGTGTTAAATATTTTATACGTATAAGTATATAACATATGTAAACGAATCTTAATATATATCTATACGTTTAATTATATTATAAAACTAAATTTCTCATTGTTAACAAGATAATATTATAGTTAATATTAAATGGATATTATAAAATATTATAATTTACGTAAATTTGACTATAAATTGTCAATGTGGTTATTGGTACTTATATTTGTATGAATTTGTTCTTTACTGATTTCAATTCAATTTGATAAATATAAAATGTTAGTATCACTGAATATATTAAAATATTATATTCGTTATAAAAGAATAATATATTGTGTCATTATAGTATTTTACAGATTACTCATGGGAAAAAACTAACTAATATTATATAACAAATAAATAAATTATTTCTGTTAAATATAAAAATTATTTATTGAAAATAATGTATATCTTATTTATTTTATTTCAAACGATGGTGTCTAAAACAATATCTATGTATATTTAGTTTTATATTAAAGGATTTAAAATAAAAAAAGCAAAATTAAAAAACAAAATACATTTTTTATTATATTAGAAGCTGCAAGTACACGGCGTCAACCGTAAAATGAATTGCAAGTTAAATATCCATTAAATTTACATTATTTTTGTTAAAAATAATAATATGTATTGATTGTATAAAAATTATATTTTTCGGTATCAATAAGATAATTGATGTTTATTGCTAATTGTTATCTTTTAATGAATTTAATCTATAAAGTACAAAATTTAGAGTTTGTGTATTGAAATTTTCAAGGATAATCATGTATGGAGCAAAAGATAAGAATTATGTCAATATGTTTATAATAATTCAAAGATTTAAAAAAAAAATTTGTAAACGACATTGTCAATTTTTTCCGGATTAGTGGAAAAAATGTACAGATTTAATGTGAACGTCTCGCGAGAAAGAGCAACGTACAGTTTACTTAAGAAAAACATTGAACGTTTAGATCAATTCCAGATTGTAATTTCCAACAACGCTAAATGTTTTCCTCTATACTTTATTGATAGACATTCCAAATACTAATTTAATTGGAAATTGAATACATTTAAGTTGAAAAGGTAAAACAGAGCCTGGCTGTCTGAGAGTATAATTGGTACTATACCCGTTACTATTATGCACTCTATTTATAAACTTCTCAATTTTTAAATTTTAGTCTTGTACTCAAAGAAAAAATAAATAATAAGTAAAAATCCGGGGAAAAATGTAATAACAATGCAGAAATTAGGCACAACTGATTCCGATGAAGTTCGAACTCGAGATAATACTTATACTGCATTAGGTAAACATGACACAAATACGTAATATATCAGTATTATTATAATATATTATATTTATCCTGTAGTATAGCCACATTGGTCAATGGAAACTGAAATAAATGATAAATAATATTTGATAAACACTTTTATTTCATAATTTTAGTCAAAATAATGTTACATTATAAATATTCACATTATTATTGAGTTCTAAAAATATGTAACAAACGATAAGTAAAATATAAACAATCGTTTAGGTAATATTATAATGGGAATATAATAAAATATATATTTTTATTATAAAAACTGTATTATTAATCAAATGTATATTTACGTGATATACTACTATGGCATTGTTAATCAAATTATATTATTCAATTTCTAGCACAACAAATACACGTATAAACAATATTACATTTTAATTTGTAATACAATCTTTGAAATCCTTATGGTTTTAGAATAACGATGCTATATTTAGGTTTTAAAAATAAATATAAAGTTCTATATAAGTAGGTAGGTCATACTGAAATCATAAAATATAAAAAATATATAAGCAATTATTTTTTTTTAGATATTCAAAATTCAAATTCAGACAAAATTACTTATTTTAAAATAAAAAAACGATGTAGTAATTATACTTTTCTAAAACTGTTATAATTTAAAAAAATTATTTGTTAAAACATAAAATTTCTACGTACTTAGATTAAATTATTGTTAAATTTACTTAACTTAATCACATTATTGATTTCAATTAATATGACATAACCTATACTGTTTTATGGTAAGTATTTACAGAATGTACATAAAATATTATTGTAAAATTAAATGTATTTAAATTTTTGAGTTATTTATTAATTGTTATATTATGATATAAATATAACTAATTTTAACAGTTAAATATTAATAATATAAAAATGCAATATATTCTGAAAAATTATATCAATCAACCATAATAATAAAAGTAAAATAATTAAATTTAATAATTATTTATCAAAAACATATACATTTTCTGTTAGACGCATATCATACTGTTCGATTTTTTATTTTTGCGTACGGTCATTGATCCAAATTTTAATACTAATAAAGTTATACTGATAATCACTTCAATTATATTAGAGAGAACTAGAGTGATATAATATGTAGTAAACATCGACGAATTTATCACATTTACTAAAATCATTCGTGTGAAACAAGATCCAGTTATTAATAATTATAAATATAATTTTACTAGCTGTTATTATTTTGTCACATGACATTAAACATGTTAAGACTCAGTAAAAAAGTTATGAAAGATAAATATTTTTTTTTTATTAAATTTGGCGTGCGAGTTTTATGGTAGTTAAACACAATATTATATCTTTAAGTCTATTGTAATTTGATGTTGGATATATTTTTTATATTAATTTTCTCACTATGATATACAAAAATAATAATAAACCACGACAGGTGTGTAGTCAAATTGCGTATGTAGGGAGCCGTGTTATTATCATATAATTTTATTTTGTTGAGGAGACGAATATATTATTAATAATCCACTGGCAAATAAGCTTCAATACAAGTTACTGATCATATTATATTCTTTCAAATGGAAACAATTGTGAATAGAGTTTAGTTTTATGGCCTAAATCCATATCGATTTACAAATAATATTAAAATATATGTATTTTCATAATACCTCAATAAATTTCCTTACCTCTTATTGTTACTTAAAAATAATAATTTTACTTTTTTCTAACTTTCATCTATTTAATAACCATATGGTGAGATTACGACATTTTGTATAATAAATTATAGTTATTACAATACTTTTATAAGATGTTGGCATACTTAAAACCATGAAAAATACATCGAATAAATGATGATTTAATACAACTGATGATTGAAATTTAATTTTTTTTTTTGCAACTTTAGATGACCTAATAAAATTTTAGATTTTGAGGTATATAAGTCTTAAAATAATTAGTTTTAAATTTTTATAACTTGTTTAGATTAAAATAAAGTAATTTTTTTAATGGCACACAAAACACAATTCATACTTTGTTCATATATATTGTATTAGTTATCTTCCTTTGTTTTAATATAATATTTGTAACAGAAATAATAATGGTAAGATGTATTTATGGAGTGACTAGAGAGAATAGAATGATATTCATAAAATTGATGTATTGGTGTGTTTATTGATCGTGAATGTCATCGCATGTTTCATTACACCAGTTTCAATTCGTTTTCATATTTCCATTCACATTCAATTGTCTTTGTTTAGATATATCAATTATCTAAATTTGATATGTATTATAAAACTCAAGCTTCCACAATATCTAAAAATTAATATTAAATAAATATAATTATATTTTTTTATGTCTATGATATAAGATGCATTATTGACTTGATTAATTAATAAAATAAAGTTATGATAATTACATAACAATACATGATATAAAAATCATATTTATATATATCTTATAATTAATTAAAATCTTAAAATTCTTACATAATAGAATACAGAATATCGTACACGAGGAATAACATTGTCAGCATTGTGAGAAACAATGTTTCGACGAAGTAAAACGTGAAATAGTTTGCGTTGTACGTTTCGTCAGATACGATCAAATATAAATTCATAATGTTCTGTCGGTAATTGCCGACTAAACCGCCGTAATTCATCATCGGAATTATGTCTTCACGGAATATCAGGGTGCTGATCTCGTAAATGACCGTCGACGACCCGTACATAACCATCAACACGGCCGTGTACCACAAAGTGCGCGCTCGCCAACGGTCCAGTACGTGTCTATTTCGGAGGTTGAATGCCGTAAAATCGTACCGCGTGATCGACAGACATGTCCACACGTCGTTCGAGTGGTGGACAACGATCCATGTCTTGTAGATTATGAACATCGTGGTTTGCGCTTTCCAGAAATAGTCTATGCTTATGGGCATGTTTTTCGCCCAATAGTACACACCGCTGACGTTCAAAATCATCGAAACTACACACAAATACAGCGCAATGAACGCGACGACAACGTGGTATACGTTTTGACCGCGAAATTTTATAGTTTCAGGATTCAAAATTTGATATAGGCCTATACGTTTGGCCAACCGAATGTTGAAAATATAGTCATTCTCGTCCCGGACGTCCATCGTCATGAAACGGCAAGTACACTTATTTAGAACAAATGGTAAATATCTCGGAGCTTTCGGTCGTCTGTTGACAATTTTTATATTAATTTTCGTCACTTTAATCAAATGACTTTAAACAGTATACATCTATACTCAAACACACCCATGAAAATACGGACAGATATTAGTGCAAGACCGCCGACGTCCGCCGATCTACTACTCCGAGACTAGGACAACAACACATTTTTTTTTTTATTTTACTGGAAGCTCACCGATTAACCAATTTACGATTAATAATTAAATATTATAATGATCATAGGTGTATAAACAATAATTATTGTCACGCAATTAAATACCTACCGACTATCGTTTAATATTTCATAGCACTTTTTACCCTTCGATGTTCATTGCTATATCTTACATATACAAACATCATTAAAAACCCATATTTTTATACAAATGTAACTTCTATAATAATATAGTATAATATAGTATAAAAGAGCTAGGGAATTTTAAAATTTTTAATAAGAATTATGCATTTTTTACTCGTTTCATGAAAAATATCATAAATATCATATATTTCGAGTTTCTACTGGTACATACGTATTTTCTGTACTATTTAGACTGACTTATCCGATCATATTATCTTGTTTGTTATCATTATTTGTGTTATGTACTTTCCTCATTTGGCAGACATACTCGCCAATAACACGAAATTAAAGAAAACACAAATTACTCAATAAATACAATTAAATGGTTTTATTGTTTCATAACTTATTAATACAGTTTCCTGTAATAAATTATTTCCTTCTTAGTAACGGTATTCTCGTGTTTTTTCACATTCTGTAGTATCAAGTACACTGTTTCGTAGATCATAAATACAAATATTTTTAAAATATTTGAGTTTTATTGAAGAATACTTAAGATATAATGATAAATACAAATTTAATTTTAATAATTTACGATAAATTAGTATATAAATATGTATAAACCATGATATATATGGTATAAATATTACAATATATGTAATTATTATTTAAAGTTACTCATCATACTATCTGTATTTTAAAACTGGTTTTATAGTAATTTAGTAATTTACAGTAATACAAAATATATATCAAAATCTAATCATGAAATTTCAAGTAATATTGAAATAAGAAATTATCAGGAACAAATATTATACATAATATTGTAGTTTCGTATAATTCAACGTATTGTCAATATATAAATAAATAAATAAAAATTAATTGATTATTTCTAATTTTTATCTTTGTATGGATTTAATCTATGAAACACAAAAATTAGCGTTTGTGTATTAAAATTTTGAAGTATAACCATGTATGGGGTAAAAGATAAGCAATTATTTCAGTATTCTTATAATAATTCAACGATTTCAAAAAAATTTTTGTTAACGGAATTTTTAATTTTTTCCGGATTGGTGGAAAAAATGTAAACCTTTAATGTGGACATCACGCGAGAAAGGGCAACGTATAGTTGAGTGTTTGAAATACATTGAACGTTTATATCAATTCTAGACTGGAATTTCTAGCAACATTAATCCTTTGTCGTCCATGTGCTTTATTGATAGTCATACCATATACTAATTTAATTGGAAATTGATTACGTTTAAATAAAAAAGGTAAATCGGAGCCTGGCTGTCTGAGGGTATAATTGGTACCATACCCGCTACTATTATGCACTCGATCTATAAACTTTTCAATATTTTTTTTTTAATCTTGTTCTCGAAGAAAAAAGAAAAAATAAGTAAAAAGAGGGGGAAATGTAATAACAATGCAGAAATTAGGCACAACTGATACTGATGAGATTCGAACTCGAGATAATCTCTATTAAATCATATTAAAGTTCCACTGCACAAGAGGATTTTCAATACAAAGTATTAATTCTATTTCTTTTTAAATAACGATATACCCTACGTTTTCCGTGGCACAAATTTGACTGTATCGTAGAGATTGTATTAATCAATTTATACGAATAAATTATATACCTATACATAAACCTTCCTCGGCTGATTGCCTATCTAACAATGAAAACCACATCGAAATCCATTAAACTGTTTCGGTGTTTATCACGAACAAAAAAAAAAGGGACTTTGTTTCATACTATATGCATTGATATTTTATTCATTTTTTTCGATTAAATCGTTTATTTCGATTAAGTACCAACTCAAAATGTATGTAGGGACTTTGTGTTTTTGTCGTACATTTCATAAAATTATTTGATTATATTAGATGTATAATATACGGGGGAAGTGTATTGCATAATATCGGAAAAATACGTCAATATAAAAAACAGTTTTGTTAGATTGGAGACTATACTAATAATAATAATCATAAGTAACTTCATTTTTTATTTAATATTTAAGAAATTGTTCTAAATTATTGGTCTAAAAATAAATAAGTCGATTAAAAATTGAAAATTATGAATACAATGGTGCTGTATAGTTTACCTACTTACAAATCTTAATACATAGATTTTATTTAATTTAAAATTATTAGTGGCTCGAATGTGTAAAAAAAAGTAATAAAGATAAATTTAGACTTCTAAAGAAATTATAAAATTTTTTTATATTTTTATATTTTTAAACTCTTGTCCCTGGTTTTTCTTATATATATAATTAACATTGGAAATAAAATAAAATTCTGCACATAGTTTGAGATAAGATAACAAGAAATTTGGTGATTTTTTTAATTAATTTTTTAACCGATTTAATTAATTACATAAATTATCAGTCAAAATAATTAATACCCAAAGAAAATCATTGTAAGCCTAAAATGTTACTTCCCATAAAAAACATGTTGAGTTTATTATAGTTTAAGTGTACTTACCCTTGTTTAATGTTTACTCTATACGCATTGTTTATACTATCTGTTTTTCACGAAAATTGCTATAGAATGGCTGCAGAAAAATTGATTAATTTCCGCCTTTCCGGTTAATTTCACTGCGAATCATAATCGCAAGATCTTAGTATAGAAGCGGTATTTTCAATCAGATATAGACGTGTCATTCACGATGTATATACTTATATATATATATAAGTTAGGCTTTTCGTTATCAAACTATTACCGGACCTGATATTTTAACCTGCCCACGATCTACGAAGGAGTATCGAATTTCGACATCACATTTAACACTCGCTGCTTTTACAAATTTATTGATAAGAATATCCCACACGTAAACTTCATAAAATGGCAGTATATGTTATAAAAAATCTGGTCATTTAGGCACAGCTTCTCGAATCAGCATGTAATCTGACTTATGTTTTGAACTCAAATACAAAGTTATCAGCTGGTATGTTGTACAAATTAGGGACGGATGTAAATATAAATTGCATTTTGTTCCGAAACATCATTCATCAAGTATAAAATGGGTTTCATAACTCAGAGAACAAAAAAAAAAAATGAAACATTTATTTTTTATTTTTTAAAATTTATTTTGCGTACATTTTTTGGATGTAATATAAGAATAAATAACATATGATAACAATTTATCGTATAAACTATTCCGCTAAAAAATAAAACATTAAATAGGTTAATACAGAGGTTCTCAAAGTGTGGGGCGCGACTCTCCAGGGGGGCGCAAGACAATTTTAAAAATCAACATTGCATTGGTAGAAAAAATAAAAAAAAAATTGTAAAATGTCCGTAATAATAATCACGTTTTGCATTGTATACAATTCGGTATATTTATACATCACATACAGGCAACAACAATCAACACGAGCCATTATCTATAAAAGGTTTGTTGTTTCATCGATAAACCATTATTGTCCGTCATTCTATTTTTAAACATACGCAATTCTACGTGTTCAACTATGACAAGGTTGCCTTGACAAGGATCTTCAATGTGATGAGTTTTTGAAAGCTACATTTGAAAAAGACAACTCTTTAACAAAATTCTGTGTAAGTGTAAAAGAAGAGTGCCCGATATTGTTTGAAGAAGCCATGAGAATATTAGTCCCATTTACAACTACGTATTTGTGCGAAACAGGATTTTCTGCCTTAGCATCAATGAAGTCTAAGTACCGTGGAAGACTGGATGTCAGCAAAGAATTGAGAGTAGCTTTATCAAATACGTATCTCTCCTCGTTTCACCGAACTTTGTGATGAAAAAAAACAAGCCCACCCATCACATTAAAATTGGCCTATTACTTAAAATATTTTATAAAAAATACATTTTATTTTAAAATAAATTTGTAATATTCATATTAATATCAATATTTGTTGTTTGTTTTTAACATTTTTTTAGTCTAAACATGACTATTAAAATTATTTTTATGAGGGAGGGACTCAGGTCTGGGGTTAACTAAAAGGGGGGGCCTGGCCTGAAAAGTTTGAGAACCTCTGGGTTAATACATATTATTTATTTTGCTTCTTCAAATAATTTTTTATTGCGTTCTATGGTTTTACCTATATTATGTAGCAATCAGACAAAAACGGTGCTAGCTGTACATCTGTTTATAGAATCTAACTATTGTATTTTCTTCGTTGAGTTGATGTTAGAGAGAGGTTAGGTTAAAAATAATATATATTATTAAATTTATCGCACGTTTTCTGATATTTACCGACTGATATACTCATTGAGCCATTATAATTCACAGTTAGTACGTATTTGCTATAGTGACCTCGTCCATTTCAGAAACACACTGTATAATATATGTTTTTACACAGTATATAATATGTATGTAGATAAATAAGTAATTATTCAAATATTTTTAATTTCAATTTACCATATTATATACGATAGTTATAATATAGTTATATAGTTACTGTTGAATTGAAAATACTTATACTGCATTAGGTAAACATGACACAAATACGTAATATATCAGTATTATTATAATATATTATATTTATCCTGTAGTATAGCCACATTGGTCAATGGAAACTGAAATAAATGATAAATAATATTTGATAAACACTTTTATTTCATAATTTTAGTCAAAATAATGTTACATTATAAATATTCACATTATTATTGAGTTCTAAAAATATGTAACAAACGATAAGTAAAATATAAACAATCGTTTAGGTAATATTATAATGGGAATATAATAAAATATATATTTTTATTATAAAAACTGTATTATTAATCAAATGTATATTTACGTGATATACTACTATGGCATTGTTAATCAAATTATATTATTCAATTTCTAGCACAACAAATACACGTATAAACAATATTACATTTTAATTTGTAATACAATCTTTGAAATCCTTATGGTTTTAGAATAACGATGCTATATTTAGGTTTTAAAAATAAATATAAAGTTCTATATAAGTAGGTAGGTCATACTGAAATCATAAAATATAAAAAATATATAAGCAATTATTTTTTTTTAGATATTCAAAATTCAAATTCAGACAAAATTACTTATTTTAAAATAAAAAAACGATGTAGTAATTATACTTTTCTAAAACTGTTATAATTTAAAAAAATTATTTGTTAAAACATAAAATTTCTACGTACTTAGATTAAATTATTGTTAAATTTACTTAACTTAATCACATTATTGATTTCAATTAATATGACATAACCTATACTGTTTTATGGTAAGTATTTACAGAATGTACATAAAATATTATTGTAAAATTAAATGTATTTAAATTTTTGAGTTATTTATTAATTGTTATATTATGATATAAATATAACTAATTTTAACAGTTAAATATTAATAATATAAAAATGCAATATATTCTGAAAAATTATATCAATCAACCATAATAATAAAAGTAAAATAATTAAATTTAATAATTATTTATCAAAAACATATACATTTTCTGTTAGACGCATATCATACTGTTCGATTTTTTATTTTTGCGTACGGTCATTGATCCAAATTTTAATACTAATAAAGTTATACTGATAATCACTTCAATTATATTAGAGAGAACTAGAGTGATATAATATGTAGTAAACATCGACGAATTTATCACATTTACTAAAATCATTCGTGTGAAACAAGATCCAGTTATTAATAATTATAAATATAATTTTACTAGCTGTTATTATTTTGTCACATGACATTAAACATGTTAAGACTCAGTAAAAAAGTTATGAAAGATAAATATTTTTTTTTTATTAAATTTGGCGTGCGAGTTTTATGGTAGTTAAACACAATATTATATCTTTAAGTCTATTGTAATTTGATGTTGGATATATTTTTTATATTAATTTTCTCACTATGATATACAAACATAATAATAAACCACGACAGGTGTGTAGTCAAATTGCGTATGTAGGGAGCCGTGTTATTATCATATAATTTTATTTTGTTGAGGAGACGAATATATTATTAATAATCCACTGGCAAATAAGCTTCAATACAAGTTACTGATCATATTATATTCTTTCAAATGGAAACAATTGTGAATAGAGTTTAGTTTTATGGCCTAAATCCATATCGATTTACAAATAATAATAATAAAATATATGTATTTTCATAATACCTCAATAAATTTCCTTACCTCTTATTGTTACTTAAAAATAATAATTTTACTTTTTTCTAACTTTCATCTATTTAATAACCATATGGTGAGATTACGACATTTTGTATAATAAATTATAGTTATTACAATACTTTTATAAGATGTTGGCATACTTAAAACCATGAAAAATACATCGAATAAATGATGATTTAATACTACTGATGATTGAAATTTAATTTTTTTTTTTGCAACTTTAGATGACCTAATAAAATTTTAGATTTTGAGGTATATAAGTCTTAAAATAATTAATTTTAGATTTTTATAACTTGTTTAGATTAAAATAAAGTAATTTTTTTAATGGCACACAAAACACAATTCATATTTTGTTCATATGTATTGTATTAGTTATCTTTCTTTGTTTTAATATAATATTTAAATGTATTGTAACAGAAATAATAATGGTAAGATGTATTTTTGTAATAATAAGATGAGGAATTTAAAAATTTGACTTTGTATTATGTTTTTTTGACTTGTTTTATGAAATATATTATCATATACGGAATTTTGATAAAAGTAAAATATAATAAAATATACGTTTCATTCAATAAAAATAAATTGATAGTGCCCACGTGATATTTTTGCGAGTTGCTTTCATCGTGGTTTTTCAAAAATTGTATTATGTGGCCAACCAGTCGGAAAAAGCGCCACTCATTTATAAAACCACCGATGAACCCTTAACTCATCAAGAATAAGGGTTCAAGAACCAAACTATTTCAAGTTTCCGTGGATATATATTTTAAGTACGTATTTACGTGCTATCTGTAACAACTAATTATTTATCCAAACTCATCGTATTATTATTGGTATTTTTGTATGTTCACTACAGTACCCACGCCAAGAACACGAAAAGTTCAAAATTACACAATAAATACAATTGAACGGTTTTATTATTTTATAACTTATTAATACCATATTTTATGTTAGAAAAATTATTTCTTTTGCAGTTGTGGCCGTCTTCTTATGTTTTTTCACATTCTGTAGTAAATATCAACATTTTTGAAATGTTTACGTAAACTTTTAAATTGTTATTATATTTATTACAATAACTAAAAATAGTTCAACTAAAATAAACATTGTTATTCATTTTTTTAGACTTTGCATAGTGTCATCGGTGTTAAATCTTTTCAATATTTTTATTTACATTCAGCTGTCTCAATTTGGTTGTTTCATTTATTTAGTTTTATATATATTGTACAGCCCACACTAATAAAATATCTAACAATTATTACTAAAATACATGTCATTGTATTTTTATGTCTAAACAACATTTCATCATTGATATACAAAATGATTAAACTATAAGTGTGATTATAACAAAACAATGTAGATATCTATTACAAATGTATTATATCCTATCCTTAATAAGATTCGTGCATAATGTCTATTTAAAAATATTGTGTACATATCTAAGAATAACATATGAAGGATTGTATATAACATTTAAAATTTTAGATTTAAAACGCAAATTGTTCATGAATATTGTGTTAATCATTGAAACCGCTATAATTTTCATGTATACGAGTGATGTTCAAAAAAAAAAGTTAAAACATACTTCAATGTAAAATTAATGCATTCATCGCTCATCCACACAGGATCCAAAATTAATCATATTTGCTTTTCATATAATTTACCAATACTGATAAAATTGTATAGCAATCGTTCACTGTCTATAATAAAACAAGTAACATAAATTAATAAACATTTTCAAAAAACAATTTTTTAAATTTTTATTCATAAAATACCTAAGAACATAATATTGTATCAAATTGTTATATTATTATTATTGCTTAATAACTTTAACATATTATTTAATTGTTAAAACTATATTATAAATTAGTAATTGTTTTCATACTACAACTCAAGTTGTTTAATTTAACCCAAGGTTTCTCTTCAGATTTTTCTTATATTTCTAATATTAAATAATAACAAAAACACACTGTAAACATTTAGAATTCAAATTTTGAGAAAATTTAATAATCATACATAATTTTATACAAAATTGTATTATCAAAATACTATTGTATTCAAAATATATTGATAGTATTTACCTGAAATACTTATTATGCTATAATTCTCTAAAATATAAAATTCATAATTATTAAAATTATCAATAAGTGAGGAATTATTTTAATTATAGAATACTATAGTTTTATATAAATACATTTATCAAACATTTTATAATTTTAATAAAAAAATTAAAATATTTGCACTCACTTTAAAAAACATTTCTAAGTTTACAACTTTTGTTCTAGTGAATCTTAACTTTTTATAGTTAGCATTATTCATCTGCATCGTCAATAATATCAATTTTTTACACTTCATATTCATTTCGGTCCAATTACTGCTGTATAGTGCGAATATTACTGAATCTTTCTTCAAATTAAAAAGTAAAAATATTAAAATATTAAAAATCTATAAAGATGAGACTTCAAGTACAATTTGTTTATTCTAATAACTAATCCATAATCTTTCTATGACACGTATTCAATGTGGATAATTAACTAAATTTTATATTTAATAAAGTATGCAAACAACATACATTGCGAAGAAAAACAATTTAATATTTTTGATACAATATATCTTTTATAAATATAATTATTAAATGCGAATCCCACCTTAGTTCATTTAAGTAAAATACAGTAAAACCTCCTTTAATGGACACCTCTAAATAGTGGACATTTTTGGGGGAACGGAGACATTTTCAATAATTTTCTATAGGATAACTTCTAAATAACGGATACTTTTATGACATTTAATATTTTGAATTTAACAATTTCAATCGTAAATTTAGAAAAATAATTGTGAAATATCTAAATAAAAGTCCATACTCGTAAACTGTATTATTTTTTTTTTTATTACCTGTTATACATTATTATTTATTAAACTGTTATACCTTATCTTATCCAGTGTACATAAATACATTTCTTCTACCGAACTACAGAATTGTACTTCATTATTCTCCAGCACAGTGCAATTAGAAAATGAATTAACAGACGAAATGACTTCGCGTTAAAATATAAAACAATTTAAAGTAATTATTTTTTTAAATATACTATATTAGTTTTAATTTTTATAGTATCATTTTTTTTTTATCTTTTTACTTTTGCATTTTTAAAAATATATAAAAATAAATTAAATGCATTATTTACCTAAGTATATGTATAAATAACTTTAAATAAATAAATACGTTTTTTAATTATAATTTCAATTTTTTATTTCTCTAATATTATACTTCTCCCTCTGAATATTGAACACCTCCGACAAGCGGACAAAATTTCAGTGACCGAGGATATTTGGTATTTAAAGGTTTCACTGTAGTTGTATTAAATATTATAAAAATGCCAAAGATGTCAAAAATAACAAATACCTCCATAATTCTAAAAATATAATGCAATTCAAATTACTTGCTTGTGTAATTTGTCAAATAAATAACACACCATAAATATTTGAAACATTAATGCAGGAATTGAGCACATCATTTTTTTTAATACAACATCCGAAGCTACGAATCTATCATTATTGTCAAAACTCTGAAATCATTTTCTTCAGATAAGATCATTATTTCACAATTAATTCTAGGCACATTTAAATTAAAATGCATTTAATAACTATTAAATTTATTTTGTTTGCAAATAAGCAACGGAAAATGTTGAATGATTATATAATCAAATAATTTAATGATAATATGTATACTTTAAAACTAGAGTAATTAATATAATATATTGGGTTTATAATATAATACGTGGTAACAATAATTAAGCTTACAAAATTAAAATATGACTTAGTGATTCTTAATCACCTAAATAACTAAAATAATTATACAAAAGTATTATTAAATAATACAAAATTGGTTTAATCATTTCATTCAATTCTAAGAATTAATTATTATTTTTTTACCATTATGAAAACAAACCATACTACGATGAGTGAAAATGACGAAAAAAAAATTTGTAACAACATTACTTTTCCAAATAAAGTTAAAAAATCTTCATATTTCCTGAAAAATACAAAATAATGGTAGAGCCTTGTTAAGTCATTTAACTTGATAAAAGTATGAACATATTTGGTAATCAAAGATAACCATTCGAAAAATCCTTATCCAAAATTAGAATCATTTTTCAATTGAAATATAATTTCTGATAATTATATTTTTTTTTAAAGTTATTTTTTACTTTATAACTGCCTGATGATCCAATATAATTGTTTTTAATTCATCATATACTAAATAGTGTTCGTTAAATATCTCTTTTTTTTCATCTGTATAATCTACAAACAAAAAAATAAATTAAGTGTGTACACTGTATTTTTCCAACTGCGTATTAAATATTAATGAGTATGATTAAATTTATAAATTTTAAAAGTCTGAGAAGAAAAAATTAATGTCAAAATTATCAAAAATTACAGAGTTTCATAATAGATCAAATTCAAAGTCGGTAGCAATTTTATATATTGTACACATATTCTTATTAGGCACAATTATTGGTTATGAAAATAGCAATACACTAGAAAACGTAAGAGAAAATATACTATACGTGTACCTATTATTTATTTTTTAATATTATTATTATTATTGTTTGAAATTTTGAAGTTTAAGATTAAGGATTTAAAGTACAAGTTCAATATTTATAAACATTATTTTCACATTTACAACGTTTTATAAACTTCAAAAAGTAACTATCAACTTGGAGAGCACAAAAAAAAAAAAATTGATAAAATAATTACGATAAATTTAGATGAAAATATGAGTACAATGTATTTTTGTGTACGTCACGTACTATACGCGTGCTTCGAAATTCGTAGATACTCACCAATCGATAAATCGGGTTTACGAATAGATTTATGTCCGACCGATTCAAACGCAGAGCAAATGATTTGTATTTGACCGCAAATAGCAAAGCACATAGTGACCAAGAGAATATCGTACACGAGGAATAACATTGTCAGCATTGTGAGAAACAATGTTTCGACGAAGTAAAACGTGAAATAGTTTGCGTTGTACGTTTCGTCAGATACGATCAAATATAAATTCATAATGTTCTGTCGGTAATTGCCGACTAAACCACCGTAATTCATCATCGGAATTATGTCTTCACGGAATATCAGGGTGCTGATCTCGTAAATGACCGTCGACGACCCGTACATAATCATCAACACGGCCGTGTACCACAAAGTGCGCGCTCGCCAACGGTCCAGTACGTGTCTATTTCGGAGGTTGAATGCCGTAAAATCGTACCGCGTGATCGACAGACATGTCCACACGTCGTTCGAGTGGTGGACAACGATCCATGTCTTGTAGATTATGAACATCGTGGTTTGCGCTTTCCAGAAATAGTCTATGCTTATGGGCATGTTTTTCGCCCAATAGTACACACCGCTGACGTTCAAAATCATCGAAACTACACACAAATACAGCGCAATGAACGCGACGACAACGTGGTATACGTTTTGACCGCGAAATTTTATAGTTTCAGGATTCAAAATTTGATATAGGCCTATACGTTTGGCCAACCGAATGTTGAAAATATAGTCATTCTCGTCCCGGACGTCCATCGTCATGAAACGGCAAGTACACTTATTTAGAACAAATGGTAAATATCTCGGAGCTTTCGGTCGTCTGTTGACAATTTTTATATTAATTTTCGTCACTTTAATCAAATGACTTTAAACAGTATACATCTATACTCAAACACACCCATGAAAATACGGACAGATATTAGTGCAAGACCGCCGACGTCCGCCGATCTACTACTCCGAGACTAGGACAACAACACATTTTTTTTTTTATTTTACTGGAAGCTCACCGATTAGCCAATTTACTATTAATAATTAAATATTATAATGATCATAGGTGTATAAACAATAATTATTGTCATGCAATTAAATACCTACCGACTATCGTTTAATATTTCATAGCACTTTATACCCTTCGATGTTCATTGCTATATCTTACATATACAAACATCATTAAAAACCCATATTTTTATACAAATGTAACTTCTATAATAATATAGTATAATATAGTATAAAAGAGCTAGGGAATTTTAAAATTGTTAATAAGAATTATGCATTTTTTACTCGTTTCATGAAAAATATCATAAATATCATATATTTCGAGTTTCTACTGGTACATACGTATTTTCTGTACTATTTAGACTGACTTATCCGATCATATTATCTTGTTTGTTATCATTATTTGTGTTATGTACTTTCCTCATTTGGCAGACATACTCGCCAATAACACGAAATTAAAGAAAACACAAATTACTCAATAAATACAATTAAATGGTTTTATTGTCTCATAATTTATTAATACAGTTTTCTACGACAAATTATCTCCCTCTTAGGTATAATGGTCTTCTCGTGTTCTTTTACATTTTGCAATATCAAGTAAACTATTTCGTAGGTCATAAATATAAATATTTTTGAAAAAATTTGAGTTTTTGTTGATGAATAATAAAGATACAATGATAAATACAAATTTAATTTTAATAATTTACAATAAATTAGTATAAATGTGTATAAACCATGATAATATATGTAATTGTAGTTAAATGTTATACACATTTATTTTATTATAATATTATCTGTATTTTAAATTGGTTTTATAGTACTTATAGTAATTTATTAACTTATAGTAATATAAAATGTATATCAAAATATAATCATAAAATTCCAAATAATATTAAAATAATAAATAAACAGGATCAAATATTATTTAAGTATATCTAAGTATAATTTAACTAGTTATAAATAAATAAATAAATAAAAATTAACAATTATTATTATTCAACAATGTTAAATAATTACAATATTTAGTAATATATTGGATTATGAAAATTATCAAAATTATAAGCAACATATACCTAAATATTGGTTTATATTTTAATACTTTATTCTTACCAAAAGTCTTTACTTTTAATCCTTTTAAAAACGTCAATACTGTGCAAATTCGGCACTACTCGACATTCTTCACACTTAGCATAAAGTTATGCACTATACTTACTAAGTTATATACGATATCGATATATGGCAATCGTTACATAAGTCTGTAACGTACAGTGCGACACGTTCAATAATATTGTCTCGATCAAATGGAATAACCTCACCCAATACACGGCCCGTCTCAGCTTTTACTAACCACCTAGTACACACCCACTTACCCAAATATTCAAACAAGGTTGTTATTTCGCGTACACTTTTTATTATACTAGGTTACGACACTACTGCGCGTCATATAATATGCATCAACTTCATCTCTTTATTTATGTGTCTATCTACAATTAAAATTGTTGAGTTTTAAAACTACGACTTCGTTTTAAAAGTTCATCTAATCCATATATAGTTTGACAACTGCAACATAATTGCATACTAAGCCTATAATTATAAAAGTTTCAATTGCACAGTATAGAATTTTTTCGAATACGAAGAACTTGGTATGAAAAATAAAAACATAAATGACTACAAAATTTATGACGGATGTTTAATTGATTGGCAATTATTATTTTAAATCTATAACAGTCACGCATAAATAGTATTTAAAAATTAATCAATAATAAATTGAAAAGCCACGTATAAAAGTAAATGCAATTTTACCGTAATCCATTTCATTCGTGTAGTTAACGACGATAGGTGGACAACATTACTTGCACCGACATAGAGAACGTATTTTATATTAAAGTTTATAAAAATCTACTTTTTTATTTTAATTATTATTTTAATAGATTTTTAAAGACATTCAATGATTATCGACCAATACGTTTACTAAATAATTGTATTGTAATTTTCGTAAAAATTGTGTTTAATAATAATGTATACAATGTTTATAGGTACACCTATAAATTATGTACTTGTACGAAACATATAGGTAACACTATTTTCTTTTAATGTGTGTTTGTGTACCTATAATTTCTAAATATTTAAGAGAATTCGCTTAAAAGTGACGCGTACTTAAATACTTGGCAAAAGTAACCAAAATATATTTATAAATCAATACCATTACTTGGTATTCTGCATAATTATAATAATACAAATTACTATGATGATAGACGTTCGAGACGAGAAGAATCATATTTTCAATATTAAGTTGGCCAAATATACAGGTTTATATCAAATGTTGCATCCCGGAAGCACAAAATGTCTAGGTCGAAACGTCTACCATATCGCTTTGGTTTTCGTCCTGGTGTATGTATGTGGCATTTCGATGATGTTGACTGTTAGCTGTTTATACTATTGGGCGGACAATATGTCTATATGCTTGGAAGATCTCTGGAAAGTGGAAACTGCGCTGTTCATAATCTACAAGATGTGGATCATCATCCACCACTCGGACGACATATGGAACTGTTTGTCGATAACGTATTACGGTTTCACGTCATTCGGCTTCCGGGAAAGACACATACTGGATCGTTGGCGAGAACGTTCGATGAGGTTCTCGTCATTATTTGCCATCACGTATTTTGTTTGTCTGGCCATTTTTGCGGGCTGCACACAGGCGTTCCGTAAAAAAATAATACCTGTGAAAAATCGCGACGGTTCGGTCGGGTATTACCGACAGAATATTATGAATTTCTACATACTTGTATCCGACGAAACGTACAATACCTATTATAGTTCGTTTTGCTTTGTCGAAGCGCTGTTCACCGTATCTCTAGCAATGTTATTTCTCATATTTGATATCCTTCTGGTTACACTGTGCTTTGCTATTTGTGGTCAGATGCAAATAATTAACTCTACGTTCGAATCAATCGGACATAACTCGATTCGCGATTCTCATTCCCCAATTGGTGAGTACGACTTTATTTTACGTCAAAATATCTCTGTAATTACATCTTCAAATCGGATCTATAAAATCTATAGGAATTAAAACTCACTTCCGATCTTTTCAGATTGCTTTGATTAAAGTAGTTATTCATTATTTAAGTATATTATAATTTATATTCAAAAATATTAGCAGATATCGATTATTTGTAGTTTTACCAAACGTTATAATTATAAATATTCTTTATATATTTTATACTGGACTAGACATTCAAAATAATATATTTCAGTGATGAATATTTTTATTCTAATTAAAAATCAAAGTTTAAAAAATGTATGAAATAGCACAAGTTTCTAAACTCAACGTAAGATAGTTAATGTATTTTAATTAGAAATTTAAATGGTAATAAACATTTATTCAAAAATAATTCCAAACAAATTTTAATAAAATTAAAATTTTTTTTCATATACGTATTATTGATTTCTGTGATATTTGCCAACTTAATATTTAAGATATTTTCAGAGAAACTTGCTTTTTCAATTTACAATATGCTAACCAAATTTCTAAGATAATTACAATATGTTATACTTTACTATTAATGTATTTTTTTGACTAACTGAAAAATTTCTTATTTCATTCATAAAATTAACAATTTCTTTACTTTTAGATAATACCATGGATAGAAAAAAAGATATAACTGATGGACATGATTTAATATATGATGATTTAAAAACAATTATAATGGACCACCAAAAAGTTATGAAGTAATAAGAGTTAATTATATTTTTTATTTTCAACTATCATGAAATATTTTATCATTTTAATGCATACATATTATATTATACATATAGCTAAAAGTATTTTTTGAACTAAAAATACTATAAAAAAATATTTTTTTTTCCAAACCTCTTTAAAATTTAATATAAGCTTAAGACAATTTTTTTAAAAAATATCTACCACCATTCATAAATACAACTCTTACCAAATTTCTTTTATAATTTTTTTTTAAACTAATTATTTCGATACTTTGTCAAGCTATGAAATTGTGAATTTTCATTACGTTATTAAAAAATATTGATTTACTTTCTAACCATAAAAATAGTTATATTTTTTTGAATTTATGATAAATTGAGTATAATATAGCTTTCATGATTTGTGAAAGTTTATAATGTAACCTTTAAAATTTTAAAAATCATTTATATTATATTAAAAACCACTTATAAAGTTAAATAAATATTAACTGTGAATTAAAAATTAACACGAATAGCGTCCGAGACGTAATTCATTCAAAAATGTATGTTTACCTGTTTTGCTACGTTATGCGTGGACTTCTGTTGCGTGAAGTTAACTATAAAGATTTTTAGAATTGTTATCTTTTCAAATGTTTTTATCCAATTTTTTTTTTTTTTTAGGAAATATGAAGATTTTTTAGCTCTATTTGGAAAAGCAATGCTGATACAAATTTTTGTTTCATCATTATCACTCATATTAATTTGGTTTATTTTCATAATGGTAAAAATTACATATTACTTATATTTGATTACAATGGTTATATCAATTTAATATGATTCAATATTACTCTTACAATTGTTTAGGTAATTAAGATTATTAGAATAATTACTAATAATTTACAATGTTTTTAAATTCAAAACTTTATATTTCCTATTCCGTAATATATTTACAAGTAATCAAAGAAAATATAAATCTAATAATATTATAGTCATACATAACAATATGAATCGAACTATTTTACTATAAAATAATACATTATTCTAGGACATTATTTTATCATCTCAATAACAACTGCATAATGCCATAATATATAATATTATAAAAATATCATATTTTATTAATTGTTGTAGTTTATAAAGTTAATAAAATATATCATTAAATCATATTGTGATACATCGTTTCTAATGGTTTATTTTCCTACAAAATACTATAACTAAGTGAATGAGGAAATTATGTAATTATTTTGACTATTTTTTTTTTTTAGATTTTATCCGACGTGGATAGATTTGTGACTTCGGAAGTTACAACATTAAAAATGGTATCCCTAATTCCTTCATTCTCCTTTCAGATATTTATGGTGTGTTATTTGTTTGGAAATTTACACAACCAAGTAATTTGAAATGCATTATTATTTATAATATTATATATTTGTTGATCGATCAGACTTGTATGTCTTATGAATTGTTATGGAATTTATTATGTTAATTTTTGTTTCAAATGTACAAAACTGAGATTTACATTGAATAATTCAATCATTTTAAACATCAAAAATGTCAATATAATATTAACGCACAAATATATTATTATTTAATCAATAAAAAACTTAATGTGTTTAAATATTTACTTCACAATTTATGTAGGCAACATACATCGTAATGTATGTAATTTTGTTAATTCTTCACGCTTGAAAACAACTATAAAACACTAATGCACTATACACAGTAGAAAAATAATTAAATTTAACGAATCATAGTATTACAGGTTTAAAAATATTTAATGGATATTTTTTGTATTTTATTTTTTATTTATTAAAGAAAGATTCAATAATATTCGCATTGTACAGCAGTAATTGGACTGAAATGGATATGAAATGTAAAAAAATGATATTATTTATAATGAAAATGAATAATGCTACAAACTACAAAAAGTTAAAATTTACAAGTACAAAAATTGTAAACTTGGAAATGTTTTTTAAGGTGAGTACATACTAATATAGTTATTATTTTATCAACAATTATAAAATTCCAATCGAACGCATTCATAGAATTAGTAGGTATTTTTGAATCGTTATCAATAACTTGTTGATTAAAATAAATAATAATTAATATTTTTTAAAAACAATAAAATAATACAATTATTTGATTAAAAATAAATTATGTTTGAATATAAAAAACATAGAAAAAAAATCGGTTATGTATTTTTTAATATTTTTAAAAAATTTACAAAGAATCTCACGTTAAATTATCAAAGCAATAGTTTTGATAAAATTTAAAATAACAATGTGCATTTTTTTTAAATTATCAAGTTATTGTAGTTCTTTGTGAATTATTAATAAAAATAATTACTAATGTTTATTTTTTATTTATTTCAGGCAATGGGTAATTGTTATACAGTTATTTCGGTTTTAATAAATCAGATTAAAACAAAGAATGAATAATATGTATGGAAATTTTGTTTCTTTAAGTTTTACTTTGATGTTACTCTAATTATTAGATTAACTTAGTTATATCTAAACGAATCTTAATACATTTAGTTTCATTATAAGTGTTTACTCGTATTTAATAAGATAATATTTAAGTTAACATTAAACAGATAATTATAAAAATATAATAATTTACGTAAATTTGACTATAAATTATTTAAATAGTACCAGTACTTATATTATTTTGTTCTTTAATGAATTAAATTCAATTCAAGAAAAAAAAATTCCAAAAAGTTTGTATTACTGAATATATTACAATATTAAAAAATACTTTACTAAATACATTATATAATTACTGTGTTAACAATTTTTCTAGTATTTTACAAATTAATCATGGAAAAAACAATAACAAATTAAAAATCATATACCAAATAAAAAAACTATTTCTGTTAAGTATAAAAATGAATAAGTTTATATTTTATTTAAAAAAATATATTTTATTTTATTTCAAAATTTGGTACCTAAAACAATACCTATATATATTTTGTTTTATGATGAAGGATTTACTAAAAAAAGAATAAAATTAAAACACAAATAAAAAAAAATTAAAAAATTGAATAATTGTCTTTATTATATTATGTACCTAGTTATATAGTTTTAAAAATTATATACATATCTCAGATCAGTGGTAAACGTATGCATTGAGTTAGATGTTTATTAAATATTTTGTAAGTATTGTATTAAGCATAAGTTAATATAAGTATAGGTTATATACCTATGAATAGTTTGTTGATGTATTTATTAGGTTAACAATATAATATTTGGCTGTAACATCGAAGGGAAAATAATGTATATCATTCTATGTATTTTTAAATATTATAATTTAAAATTTGTAGTATTTTTGACAATTTGTTTAAAAATTACTTCAATGAGACAAATATACTGAGATCGTAGAATGAGAAAAAAATTAAATGTAATATCGTCTGACTGCTTTTAATGTATTCTTTGTTTAAGACATATTATTCCCATATTGTACACAGTGACATTAGAAACTGTCAAAATAAATCAGATATCTAGTTAAAATCTTACTTAAAATAATTTTATTATTAATAAATATTTTTATTTTTCCAGTGTTAGATAATATTTAATACTTTATATTTATGATTACAATAAGCGTTAATATCCATCATATTGTATTATAGTTAATAATATTGTAACACACAACCATTTGATCGGATTACTGTATACATGTGGTAAAAAAAAATTATGTCTTTGATCTTACTATTAATAATGTAATCATATCAACTAATATTAATTAATTAAAAATTTAAAACATTTTCTATTGGATCAAATTTTGAATCTAAACCTTTCTCGAATCAATTTAATCGCGCACACAAAATTTCATAAAAATCTATCCTTACACACGGACAGAAGAAATATATATATATAAAGAAATGACTTTTTCTTTTTCTTTCATATTGTTATTTACCTTTTGTTATATAATTTGTTAAATTTATTGATTTATGTATTTAAATTTTCTTCAAGTATATTGCTTTTTTCTGTACTTGAATCACTTAATAATATATAGTTTATTAGTATTTCCATAACGTTAATCTTATTATTAGATAATTCGTTTTTAACTGTTCATTTTTGTTCTGGAGTTAAATTATCTTCAAAATCATATATGCATTTATTTTTAAAATCCCTTAATAATATCTAGTTAGTTTCAATTTTATGTTTTCAACTATTCCTTAACTTTTTAATTTATTAGATTCGCATAAAAGTATGAGTTCTGTTTTTCGCTTAACTATCAGTCGATTTAATAATTCATAAATTGAAATTGATAACATTAACGACACTTATATCGTTATAAAATATAAAAGAATTTATAAACTTGATTTTTTTTTTTACTAAAGAAATGTACCTATTTAATTTTAAAGTTTATTAAAAAATAATAATATACTTTTCAATAGAATTTTTTTTTATTTTTAAATAAATAAATGTACACAATACATTAACTTAACATTTTAGGTTGTTTAAAAATAGACTTAATACAATTTGGAAAGGGAGAAAATGAATATAATCCTAATAATTATTATTATTTTAATAACATATTTTGGTGATTAATAGGTGGGAACGCACAAGTCAATCAGCCTGGCTCACAAAAGTGAAATATTGTACATTTTTTTTTAAATTAGTTGACAATGTCAAAATATCGTACGTATTTTATAAGCACAATTTCAAATTTTATAAGTCATCCTCCCTAAAACTATTCTGAAGTGTGTTTGATATTTGAAAATTCAATACAAAACGTAATTTTATATCAAATATATTTTTGTACATAGTAGAAATGTTATAATTTATTATTTTATGTAATGAATAACAATAACTAGATAACACAATAATAATATTATGTGTAAAGATCTGTAATTGATTAAGGTTCTAAGTTATATACTTTATTAATAGTAATAGTAAACTTAAACTTAATACAATATTCTATCATTAATTACCAAGGCATTGACCTTGACCTCAAAAGACAGTTATGAGAAATAAAAGATATTAAATAATATTATCGTGAACCGCAGAAAACGTTTTCGGCCAACGATCCAGTATATAACTGTCTTGGGAGGTATTGTTAAAAGCACCATATTACCGTATAACAATTAAATAATATTGAACATTGAGTGATTTTAACTTTTTGAAAAATGTTTTTCACTCGATTAAAAGTTATTAAAACACTATTTCTTAAGATTCTTTTAGATTAAAATTCAATAATTAGAGTAATTCAAGTAAAACTAAACTAAATTTAAAAAAAAAAACACGAATAAAAAATAATTCAATTTGGTTTTAAACAATTTATTAAAACTGATACAACTGTGTAACAATTTCTCAATGTCTGTAAAAAAATAAATATTAAAGATTAATAATTATTTACAAACATATTATTATTTATAAATCATAGATTTTGAGCGAAGAGATTTTTCTTTTCCGCTATCACCTTTTAGAACGATTAAAATGCTTAGATTTTCAACTATAATTCTGGTAGAATAATAAATGGTATTGCTACTTTAAGGGATCAAAAGGAAAAAATTCCTTATATTTTTCTTGATAATTAGTGAACAATTAAAAAAAAATAATTTAATTTTTACGCAAAACCTGCAGTAGTAGTTATTTAAATACCAATAACCGTAGATACTCAAAATGTTCACCATTTATTTATATTAACGTTGTTTATACAATATGGTATACGTTTTAAAATATTTTATTTATTTTTTTTTTTTAATTTATTTTTTATAAATATCGATAAAAGATTTTCATTGAAATAAAATATATCGAGTAAATTTTATACAAGAAGGTCCAGTATAATTTAAAAATACATAGGCGTGTTTTTTTTATAAGCGCTTGAAGAAGATTTTTCAGCAAACAATTTAATTATTTTGCTGTAATTATTCAAAAATATTTAGGTTTATTTTAAACTATTGAATATTTTTATATTAAACTATATTACTTGTAATAACATAAATATTGGATAAAATCATTTATTCATATAGTCTGACAGACTGCCTATACTCAGAATCATTTTTCGTATGCAATAGTGTACCACAATATCACATCTATTATAGTAATCTACTCAATTATGAGGTTGAATTGACTTATTCTATTCATAAAAATAGTTAACCAATTGTCCACTTTTTAAAAATGTAAAACAGTCATAAAATTAATAATTATTTTAATAAATGAGTTAGGGATTATGATTACATTTTACTAGTTCCATAAATGCATTTAACAATAATATTATGAGTACTTACTTTAAGAAACATATCCAAATTCACAACTTTTTTTTTAGTGAATCTAAATTTTTTATAGTAAACATTATTCATCTGCATTGTTAATAATATCAATTTTTTAAACTTCATATTCATTTCGGTCCAATTACTGCTATACAATGCGAATATTACTGAATCTTTCTTTAAAAAAAAAAAGTACAAATATAAAGAATATTAAAAACATTAATACAAAATTCATAAAAACATATAATAAATTATGTAATTTGTTGAATCTGATAATTTTTATATTGCCTTTGTTCAACGGTAAGAATTTATTTTATTTTATGTTTTACTAAATATTTAGATATATTATTAAAATGTTAATAATGCATATTTTTTATGAATAATTAATATATATTCTATAAGTATGTGCTAAATTTCTTTAAAACATAATTGTATTATGTTGGTATTTCAATTAAACTGTTCAATGCAAATTTCAATTCTATTAATTTAAAAACAAATTGTATTAGACATTATAACAATCACACTACATATATTTCTGATCTACAACTATTATTATAATAAAAAAAATTAATAAATTTTAAATTACTTGGTTGTGTAAATTTTCAAATAAATAACATGCCATATATATCTGAAATGTAAATGAAGGAATGAGGGAAACCATTTTTATTGTTGTAACTTCTGAAATTACCAATCTATCGCCGCCAAATAAATTCTGAAATAATTTTAGTCTAAAAAAGTTTATCACATCATAACTTAATTCACAAATATTAAGCACATGCAAGCTTCTTTAAATTTAATATTATATTTATTCTGTTTGAAAAATAATATACAATAGACAATATGAAATGATTAATCATGTACTTGGACGTCTTAAACAATTTATTTTATTATCTTCATTAATTATAACGAATAAAAAAAAATATGTGGTATTTAACAAATAAGACATAATCGAAAAAGCAAGTATACATTTTTATACTTAAAATATATCATAATTTATTATAATATCATTTACGTACACATTTCTGATTAAATCTAAGTATTATAGGTAATTTTTTTTACCAATATGAAAAAAAACCAAATGATGATTAACGACATCGATGAAATAACAAATTGTGACGACATTACTCGTTGGAATAGAGTTAATAATTCTTCAAATTTCCTACAAAAATAATAAACAATGGTAAAGCCATGGTTAAGCAAAAGTGATGAGCTATGGTTAGCGTGGTTAACTAAAGCATTCATTTTGTATTAGATATTATAATAATTATTAATTAAATGTTGACACTCTTTAGTTTCCAAACAAAGGAGCACAGTAAAGGTTCCTCCGTTAGAAACACTTTACACGGCAATAAAGTGGATTTTCAATTTTATAATTAAAGTTCAATAAATACCGACGAGGTATTAAGATTATGAGCTAAAAATAAATTAAATACGAGACAACTAATATTGATAATTATTTATTCATATAATTAAAAAAAAATTTTACTTTTTTATGTAATTGTTAAATAAGTTTGGAAAAATAATTTAATTTGTAGTAGTTTTAGTTTAAACACTAGGTATCTACAATTATTGCATAATTTATAATTTATAACATTCATTATATATACTTATAACTATGGTATTCTTATGAATCTTTAATAATAAATATTTAATTACTTTAGATTTTTTTATAGATGAAAAGTTATAATACACCTATCATGGTAAATTTAATATGAAAATAAAATTATTTCTTACTTCATAACTGCTTGATGGTCCATTATAATTGTTTTTAATTCATCATAATAAATTAAATCATAATCAATAGAAATATTTTTTTTTTCATCCATAAAATCTACAAGTAAACAAAATAACTGTCATGTCCACTTCAACTCTTCAAATGTATTTTATAACTTAACGATTTATTATTTTAATAACACTAATACATTAATTTAATTAAAGTATTTTTAAGATAATTTCTATTTGACATAATCTTCATGGGTTTAAAATAAATTGAATTTATAAAAACAATTTATGTTACAAAAAAAAAAAAATATTAATAATTTGTGAAAGAATTTATTTCCTACGTTGGAATATGTGAATACTAAATCGTAGATTGTTAAATTGATAAAAATGCTATTTCAATAAGATTAAATATAACAATTTAACATTTAACTGTAATCTAAACTTTAATTTTTCAACATTAACTTGACTTTATGAGCTTAAAAAATGAGTTAACTTTCCGAGTTTTTAAAATGACTATGCATTTACATGCATTTACTATGCGTATACATTTTTGAACACAACGCGTACGTAGGTACTTATACAATATGTGCAATGTTCATACCCAAAATGTCGTACTCACCGACGGAAGAATTAGGGCCACTTAGCGATTTATATCCGACCGATTCAAACGCAGAGCTAATCATTTGCATCTGACAACACAGAGCAAAGCACAGTGAAACCAGAAGAATATCGAATAGGAGAAACAATATTGTCAGCAATATGACGGAAAACGATTCGACGAAATAAAACGTGTAATAGTGCGTGTTGTACGTTTCGTCGGACACGATTAAATATAAATTCAAAATATTCTGACGGTAATACCCGACGGATCCGTCGTGATTTTTTACCGGCAATATGTCTTTGCGGAACGCCAAGGAGCTGCACACAAAAAACGCCAGTGACGTCAAATACATGACGGCCAGCGTATTCGTGAACCACACCGAACGTTCTCGCCAACGATACAGTATGTGTGCATCCCGGACGCTGGACGACGTGAAACCGTACCGCGTGATCGACAGACAGTTCCACACGTCGTCCGAGCGATAGACGGCGATCCACATCTTGTAGAACACGAACAACCCGGTCTGCGCTTTCCAAAAATAGTCTACGCTTATGATGGCCACGTTGTCCGTCCAATAATACACGCCGCTGGCGTTCAGCACCATCGAAATGACGCACAAGTACAGCACGACGAGTGCCACGACAATGTGGTAGACGTTTTGACCGCGACATTTTATGGCTTCCGGATCCAAAATCTGATATAAGCCTATACGTTTGGCCAACCGGATGTTTAAAACGTGGTTATCCTCGTCCAGAATGTCCATCGCAATATATGATACAATATTATAGTTTACTAGCGACAGAACAATACTATTATTGATATTGTATATTTTCGGTAATTCAATTTGTTCACAAATATAGCGTCACTTGTATTGATTGAATAAGTATCTTAAATACTACGCATGCGATGCAATAATAATATACCTTTTGAAACAATTATGTTATTCTCGTTATATTTTTATAAACATTATCGTGAAATGCTTGCTTAAAATCGGTACGTGTAATATTGTCCACCTATCACTGTTCATTTGAGTAGTAAGTCCTACCTACTACTCGTGTGTGATGTGAACTATAAGGATATCCATTTTAATAGGTATAACCCTTTAAAAGAATACCATATTAATATTATATAAGCGAGGCGTTTAAAGGTTTAAAATAATTATGGCCGTATAATTAATCATGTATAATATTATTCCTTTACCTTTTAATTTTCATTACTGGTTATATCATTATTAAATATACTATATACGAAACTGTCATATATGTAACAGCAACTTTTATATATTTTATTGAGTATGCAATATATTATGTATTCAAGGTTGGACAAGTATAATATTTTTTTTAAATTTTAAATTGTTGTAAACAAATTCCCTTAAGGTTAAAATTAAAAGTCAATCTTTTTTATTTTTAAATTATAAAAGTGACACAAGTTAAATTTAAAAAAAAATGAGTACCCACGCGCTCTGCACTCTACAGTATAGAAGGTCTTGAAATAAATCTTCATTGAGTAGATCACAGTAACCAATTTCTATATTGCAATACTACCACATACATTTATATTGATAGGTGATAACCTATTAGGAACTATTTATACTAATTAAGTGCTATACTTTACCTAACTATAGTATAATAATAAAAAAATATAAAATCTATTAATTACTAGAAATATTATAATTTTATCTCATATTAAAAACACAAATAATTTCCTAAATAATAAGCCAATTTATTTATTATTCAATATAATTCCAAAATATTATACGTAAATCTTTATTATTTACAATACTATAATTCATATTGTACGGTATAAAATATAATGTTATAACATATTGCAAAAATATATTGGTATCTAATCAATATTTTCAAGATAATTTAGAAATAGTAAGATCTTAAAAAACTTATCTCTATGTGCATAATATTTTAATTTTAAAATAATAAATTAATTAATTAAATTTGATAAAATACTCGTATTAGTATAAAATTAAAATAGAAAATAATAAACTTAAATAAAGAGTCTAATATTGCTTATTGTTACCTAAGTTTAAGTTAAGATGAATATCAATCACGATGACTAATAATGTCAGAGGGACGATTAACCACGCCTTGACAATATAAAATATTTCGTAGCGTATGTTGAATGTTTCACCAGGTACGAGAAAAATACAAACTGATGAAGTTCTAACGGCAATTCCTAACCAAACCGTCGTGATGTTTTGTTTGATACTATTTTATCGTCTTGTAAGTCGTAATGTTAGAGAACAGCCTACGTAAAATGTTTGTGATGTTAAACAAAAGACTAACAGTCAATCAAATTGACGAGCACAATACGAATATTATCACCAAAGATCCAGTTTATGTCTATTCCGAAACTGTGCGATATAAAACTTAAACTCACGATCGATAAACAGTTCTACTTGTTCGAGTAATAGATGATGGGTTACCGCATATGGTACGTAGAACACTCATCCAACGAGTAGGAACCTCTTCAATAATAATCTATGCTTAATATAGTCATATTGCCCATCCAATAGTACGGAACTACGGACCGCTAACGTCCAACATCACCGAAACAACACATCGTGAAAGTTTAAGACAAGATCCCATATAATTATTTCTTATAACTGTATAATAAACGGGCGAGACCGTTTTTGACCAAAAACGTACCCTTCCCTTTTCGGCTAAAACAAAAATTATAAACAGCTTAAAATGTTATAAAATAAAATATATAAAATTATTTAAAATAAAAGAATATTTATATATTAACATTATTTTTATGTTAATATGTTACAATATAACGTATAATATTATATAAAAAAATAAAATAATAATATACAATTTTTGCCAATAATTATTAAGTAATAAGTATAATAGTAATATAAAATAGATAATTTTGAAAATTACACAATACAAACATTTTAATATATTATTTTTTATGCTATACGTGTAGAAAATGATTAAAATCTATGTATTATATTTGTCATTAATTATTTGATCGGTGGTCGTCGTGTTTGATAGTGATGACTGATGGTAACTACTATAATATATATATATAGGTAGTATAGCAAGACCGATCGTTATATGATTTGTAAAGAGTCACTATCTTTTATAGCCAAGATAAAATATCAATAATTTTATGCAACTTATAAAAAATTATATACCAATATATTTTAATTTTTTACATTCATAATATACATTTTTTGTTTTGGCCGAAAAGAGAATCGGTCGAAAAGGGAAGGGTACGTTTTTGGTCGAAAACGGTCATACCCTAATAAACATACACTATTATATATTATACATGGCTCCATTTTGATTACTGATGTAAAATAGAATATATCTACCTTAAATATATTATAGCCATAGAAACGTGTCACTTTTAATTGAATTATCTTACGACAAAAGTGCTCAAACAGACACAGATCTAGGAGGAGGTACGGGGCTTAAACCCCCTTTTGAAATAGTATATTATATACTCGTATATTTATTTATATAACCAATAGTTCATACGTAATACGTATTAAAATTTAAAATCTATACATTTTATATTTAAATAAAATTTTTAATATTATCATAAGATCGTATTGATAATGTTATTTATAATATTTTATGTAATACAATTATAATTGCATTAGTTCTAAAAATACCTAGCCCTCTCTTTTCACTGTTTCCAGATCCACATATTTACACCTTTTTTGAATCAGATTAATATAGGATTTTAAAAATTCATACGAACTCTTTATTGCTATGAATTGAACGATTTGTTTATATATTTGGTATTAAGGGGGGGAGGGCTGGCAACACGTTCATGTGTTATCCAGCATACGAAATCGTTGCTCCAGGGTAAAATAATACTCAAACGTTCAGTGGCTTATATATATATATATCATAACAAAATACAATATAAATAATAATATATTTGTGCAATAGGATTTATCTTAGATAATATATACACACACCACTAGATATAAGGGATTCGGTTGTTTGATGATGTTACACACACCTAAACCTATACTTTCCTCGCCACTATATTTACGCCAATGAAGGCCACTCAACATTTTTTTTTCTTATGTGTTTTCTTGACCTATTTATATTTGATAATAATTAAAGGTTTAAAATAATTATTGTCAAGAAAGTATACACTGTTTCATTGTCCTTCTGTCTTAATTCCCAGAACTATAAACCTATGTCGTGATCGAAGCTATCATATTATGCAACTACAACTTTAGTAATTATATACAATACCTATGTATATTATTAATGACAAAGGACTTCATATTTTAAACTGTAGACGTAGTTTGAAAAAAAAAGGTGCACTTGGACAGGTAAGAAATATATAATATTAATACGCGTCCCGGTCACTCATATAAAATGCGCGCCTACTGCATCAACTGGAATATGTATGTGTGTGTGTGTGTGTGTGTGTGTGTGTGTGTGTGTGTGTGTGTGTGTGTGTGTGACATGTAAAGTCTGCACTTAAAACCTATAAAATACAAAGTAACAAATATTGTTTGTTAAAAATGGGTTTGTATTTTTAACATTGACAATAACAATAAACGGCCCAACATATATAAAAGAAATAATAATAAAGAAAAATGTAATGCAGCTATTTTAGCTGGTTTAACGTTAGTAACACAATAACAATAATAATAATAATAAATGGCAAAATGAATAGTTAAGCATGTGCGATAAATTTAATGAAATAAAAAGAACAGAAAAATAGAATAAACCATAGACACTCGAACGTATAGATGAAGTTGTATTAAACCGCCTTAGAATTGGTCATACGCATTATACACACGTCCATCTTATGAAAAAAAGGCACCATGAATATGTCAAGTATGCGGCTATCCTACATATATTAAACATTCATGGAATGCAGAAACACTAAAGACTGACAAATATATAACATACGGTATATGTTACATATCTGAACACCTGAACGACTTCAAGTTTCCAAACGCTTAAACTATGAAAACAAAATGATATATTTTACTAAAAATATTAACCTGTACAAATTAGTTTAAATTTAATCAAAGTAAAAATTGAAAAAAAAATGTCTTTTTAAAAAGCATGTACTAATAATAAAAATAATACCACAAACCAATTGTCCTAATGCTGTACATTAGGTGTCGAGCGGGAATTAAAGTGTCACTGTATTAAATTTGAATTCAATTTAATTGTACAAAAAAAAAAACGATTCTGAGTGGAGACAGTCTATCAGTCTATTACCAAGCATATTTAAAGATATTGTTATTAAGTGATTTATTTTACTTTTAGTATTACATTATGTAGATATTAAGTACAATATTTTCCAAAAATATTGCGTTTATTATATTATTAGTATTTAATTATTTTAAAATAATATATATTTATACCATATTATATATTGTTATTAATTTTTGAGTTAATTAATTTTAACAAAAACTGTGTAAAACAGTGTGAATAGAATCATAGACCATAGGATAAATAAATAATATCTTAAAATCAATCGATATATTTTAAAAATGTCATTACCTACAGTGCCCTATACCAAAGTCCATAATACCTATACACATACAAGTTTTAAGTCTCCACGAATAATCTTTTTGAGTTTTAACAAAATAATTAACATCGTTGTCCAATGTTAAATTCATTAATACATCCATATTTAAATTAAAAATATATTAAAAAAAAAAAATTGTGTGTATATTTTTTAGATTTTTTAGCTCTGCTAAGAACTACTTATGAGGAACATTTTATTAAATTTTCATATCAAAGCTATAAACATTAAAGATTTAATACATTTTTTACTACTAAGTACTTGTAATTTAAAAATATTTATAATTTTGAAAATGTTTTAAACATTAGAAATTTAAATAAATATTTAAAAAAATACAATTCTATGTATTTTTATAATTTTTATACAAAAACAAAAAAAACATTTATGTGGAATTTTTAGACGACATATTATATAGAAAAAAATGGAAAATTTCTCAAGTCTACAAGTACTTTAAAAAAATCGAAATATTTTGAAAATTGAACTAGATGTAAAAAATAATAATGTTAATATTTAGTGACAATTCTAAGTATTTACAAATATTCATTTCCTAATAATAATGACAAAAAAAAAAAAATTAATTAATTTTGTAAAAACCAGGTTTTGCGTAAAAATTTCCATTTCTTGTTTTTTATTTTTCCTGATTATTTTGAATAATATAAGACATTTTTAATTTTGACTTCTTGAAAGTACAAACTATATCTAATTTATAGTAATAGCACCTTCAGAGTTGAAAACCGTAATATTTTATCGTGTAAACAAACAAAAAAAACACACATATCATTGTAAAATCAATATATTCTTCGCTCTGCTCAGAATCTAAAATTATAATGGAACAATATTATTAAGAATTCACGATATGTCGGGTCGTATATTGGCCAGCCACTATTTGTAGATAAACATAGTAAAAATTAACAATTATGTCTATAACAGTCGGATATAATGGATAAAATCTCAATAATATATACATATTTTAATAATAAACCATAGCGATTAGTGCACACGTATAAAATAAATGAGCCGTGATGATTTGCGCACGTTTAAAATAATAAAATAGTATAGCATGTATCCTTTGTTATCAAAAAGATATTAGAAATGAATATTAATATAATAATTATTGCCACACAGCATACAGGGCATTCAATATAAACATAATTTACAATGATATTTAAAAAAATGATAATAATAATAATAATAATGACAATACGTGAAAAGATATATTATTGTGGTCGTGACGGACGGTGGAGTGGCAATTATACACTTTCTACAAATTAAACCTTTTGAATAGTGGACAACTCCGCATAGCAAAAAAAAAAATTCAGGGTTCGAGTCACCGGTATTGGTTTCAATATATTATTATAAATTGTTGGCGACATTATTATGTGGCGCAAACACTACCTAACCCTGTGTCAATGTTCACGTGTCTTAATATCTAATGATAATTGCTTATTGTATGATCATAAATAATAATAGTCAATGTTACCAATCAGTATTATTTAAGCAAAAAGATGATGTCTGTTAGAGTTTTTAAATAATCACTGTAAAACGGTTTAAACGGACAATGCGTTGATGCATATATTATGATGTAATTCGATCATAAATTGGTATACCTACCTAACCTTTTTTTATGTTATCAATAGTAAAACTTTGAAAAACAACACTAAACAACACTACAACAAACGTTGTCTACTAACATGTTAATAAAACTTTCAGTATATTTTAAGAGAAGCTCATAAATTATTAATGGATTTTATGTAGGTTATTATAATGAAAATACAAAAACCATTGCCAATGTTTGAGTTTCATTTAGAAACACATATAATATACAATATCCTCAGACACTTTGTTGTAAAACACATTTTTTGCTTTGCCATATAGTCATGCAACACACTTTAAATAAAATCTTAATCACTAAAATATAATATAATATTTTATTATTATGTATTGCACTATTGTGTAATGTACGAGAATAATAGAAATATCATTGTGAATGAAAATTAAAAGTTTTATTGCTTTGT
Organism: Rhopalosiphum nymphaeae; assembly: GCA_036289425.1. Lineage (NCBI taxonomy): Eukaryota > Metazoa > Arthropoda > Insecta > Hemiptera > Aphididae > Rhopalosiphum > Rhopalosiphum nymphaeae. The sequence goes on along the minus strand of JAZAQC010000021.1, from coordinate 3,565,200 downwards.
AAATGATGTTTTCATGATTATACGGTTTTATTACTATTATTTTGGTCGGTCCGAGGGCATACAATAATGTTATATACACCCACCCAATACCTATATATAAATATTCAATGATAGCTACTGACAGCGCTTTATTTTTTAATGGTATATAATAGCTAAAATTGATGTATTTCGAAATATTGGTGAACTATGAAGTGATTGCACGCCGCCTAACAGAACAATAATACAAGGTGATGGTATCCCCATCAACAAAAGTTGTAATTTAAAAATTAAAAATTATAACAATACTAAAAATTCAAAATTGTTCTCATTTCTCAGTAACACAGAAGAAGGTAAAATTCAAAGTAATTAAGTATTCAAAGTTTTACAATAATGGCAGCGGAGCGCATATGGATAACCGCCTGTGACATATCAATCTTAAAATAAAAATAATTGTACTCGCACTAGGTACACAGAATAATAAAGGTGTATGAATTTTATACTCAAAAGACAGCGCCGATTATTACACTCATGTTTAAGGCCATCGGTCAACTATTAGTCAAAAGAAGTAAATTCAAGCAATTTATAGTTACGTAAAACGGACATTTATTTGATAAGCCGTTGATATCGAAAATCAAAACATTTAAAACCAAACAAATTTAATGATTAAAAATTACTTTACAGAAAAAAATGATTATGTCCATAGTATATTAGTATTTTCAGATTTTAATAATTTTATTATTATTCATAAAAGGAAAACTTTGTTCGCCGTTTAAATTTGGAGTTTGAATTAACTTTTTGATAATTTTTGAAAGTTTTCTGATGTTTGTTTTAAATACATTTATAGTTAATAAGCCTTACACTCTGTAATCTAAGAAATTATTTAATATTTACCCAACAACGTCGTCTTACGATGCTATATGTATAACATTGAATGAGTTTTATATGTTGATTGTGAAGTTAGCTCTACAAACATTTCGGTTGAAAAGCATATTAACTTGTTTCCAACAATATCCAACAATTGTGTATGATTATTGTTGGTTGAGTTATAAGATATTTTTTTACATATGTATAGTTCTGAACTTTAAAGTTGAATAACTTTTAAAAAAGCATCAAACAAATTCCAACAACGTTCAACAAGTTCGAGAATATTTTGTGAAATGATTTTAGGTTGATGTTGGTTTTAGCTTAATATAGATTTCAAATTATTGTCTATCCGTAATTGTATCAGCTACTTATTTTATAAATATTATTATGGAATATGTTTTTGTATTTAATTAACAATTAAAACACATACGATCTTAAGACATAATATTCTTAGGTTATAAAATAACGTCAATATAATACAAGCATGGTAATAAAAAAATAATATATATTTAGTAATATATATAGTATCGAATCATTTATCAAGCATTTATAAATAAGTAACTAGGATTCCCTTAAAGGAAAAATAGGTTGACCCAACACTAATATTTTATTTATATCTAGTGAATAATAATAGATTTTGACTTAAAAAAAATTCAGAAAAAACGTCTTTCACAAATGCAAATGTATCTGTACTGTTTAAATAATGAGCTTAGTATACTCTCTAAGGCTTGAAAATTGACAAAAAAAAAAGTAGTTTGCATATCGAGAACCCTAGATTAAAATATCTAAAAATGTTATAAACTATACTTACCTAGATAATACTATTTTTACAAAGAATTATTTACCAGTCGTGCTCACTCCCATTTTTAATTTAGTAACGAATTTATTCAAATTCTGATTCTTGGATTTTTTGAATATATGTAAAAAATTTATTTTCAAACTTTCAAAGTCTTCAGATTTTTTATACTACTTAAAGAGTTTCTAGTGGTAAATGTGATGATTCGTGTACATGCAATAGTTACGATAAAATAACAGTAAGTACTATCAATACTTAACGATAAAATGCAATTGGGTGTCTTTTACAAAATAGTTATGTTAATAAAAATACTAAATAAAATGGATGATTGTCGCATTTTATAAAACCGTGTTTGTACATATTGATACACGTGCAAGTATAATAAAAAGTAAAAATACGTCAACAAAGCAATTCACCTACAATTCATACGATATTATGTTGTTAATAATATTTTTTACCATTATTATGATGTCGAAACAATACATAAAAAGGCTGACTCTTGTAAAACCTAACGAATGTGCTCACAATATATTGGAAACTAAACTAGGTAATAATAATTAATAATGCCTTATACGTTTTTCACGTGTAATATCGGTGGTAGTGATGGCTGCTGTGTTAATAATATTTGACAGTTCAATCTAAATTTAATGTTCATAATAATTAATAATTATAGCAATAATAAAATAGTACTAATAATAAAATAGTATGCTTTACATAATATTATTATACCAACCAAATAATATCTAACAGCACTTTTTACATAGTAAAGTCTATATCACTGTGGTTCATGAATCGTTCAAGTAATTAAGCTCTCTGAAATCATAAAAATCTTCGTCAACGGATACTTTAAATTTAATATCGAGAAATCATGTCATTTATGTTTTTACAAAAGTAATATTTTTTTATGTTTAAACTTTCGTGGATTTTATACATAGTATTTTTCGAGTTCGAAAATTAAATAGGGATAGTCCTTCAAAGAAATAATCTTTGGATTTTATCTAAATAAACCAATGGCCATAATAATTATTTCATAAAATCTAAACTATAACAGTTGTAAATAAATGTCTGTTAGTGGTTTATACACAGCTAATCTTAAATCATTTTATATTGATTGCAATAGTTAACCATAGGTTTTAAATTTTAATACTGCGGTACACTATTAACTTGTAATGAATCCAGTAAAGTGAAACAATAAATGTTCATTTTTGTTATACCAAGTCTTTGTCTTCTTTCTTCGGTATTGTTTTAATAATTAATTTGTATCTATAATTCATTCAACTTTATCATGATGTCAATGTTATTAAATTTTATTCTACAAGTTATTAATATTAAAACAATGCAATAACTATGGATTAACATAAATTTAAATTTAAATTTAGATAAAACTTAGTCTACTGTATAATCTACAATAAGCAATCATGTAATATGTCAAATGTGAGTTGCTATTAATTTATTATTAATATAAGAATTAATAATATAGAAATAATACCCAAATATAGAGGGTTTGAATCCATATTCAAATGTAACTAGAAAATATAAATATTTTTTAACAGTTTTAAGGAATTATGTCTATGAATAATAGAAATCAAGAGTATGTGGTATCTGTAGTAAAAGTAGTCTTATAAGAAGTGCAATAAGAAGTTGGTTTTATTTGATTTTAAGACGTGATCGTCACAGTTTAAACGTTTGACTAGGGTAAGTCCAAGATATTATACAATTTTTTTTAAAATGTTTCAGTTATAAAATACAAAATATAATATAAATACAAGTATAGAAAATTATTTGATGTCAATTATTAGCAATAAAATTTAGCTCATATAATATAATATGACTATAATATTATAGACAAGTATAAAAATAAATAAACTTAAAAATAAACGGCGAAACAAACACGATTACCTATATTATTAAAGTTATACTCATTATTAACAAATAAATGCAAATAATGAATATTTTAATAGATTTCAACTATTAACATTAATTATACACGGTTTTTTTTTAAATTAAAAAATCTAAAATTTAAATATTAATAAAATTGAATATTTTAATGATAAATTAAGATTATATGATTATAATTATATATTTTGTTGTAATTAATTCAAAAAATATTATTTGAAGAATCTATTTCATGTATTACCTAGCTTTTATTGTAATATTTACTATACGCAATACGCAGTAAAATATTAAAAATTAATTTTAAACTGATTATTATGCAACGAACCTATTCATATACTAATCTACGGAGTATTTTATTGAATTATAAGTTAATAATAACTAGTTATAATATAATAACCATATTTATGTAACTAATTACTATAGTACTATAGAAAATAAAAATATGATACTTATATTCAGAGTAGACTATAATGTCTGCTGATTACTATGGGGAAATTTCAGGGTTGTCATTGTATACCTAAAAACAAATCATCATAACAATTATTTCAAACGAGTCTTATGTGAAGCTCATTTCTCGATGAAGAATTTATAACACATCTACCCAATGTGTAAAAAATGTTACAGCTTTTGAATAAGACTTTCAACGAAGACAGAATAATAGTTACATATAAATATATTGTTATTTGTTATGATATACATATTCAAAGTCAAATCTCCAGTGAACAATAAAACGACTTATTACATTTAAAAACGATTTGGTTGTTTTAAATTCTCGAGAGTTTTTGTAGTATAAATTCAAATGCACGAGTTTTATGTGGTTACCTTTAACGAGCAGCAATGTAAATGATGGTTTAAAAATCGCATACATGAGAAACGCAAAACAAATAGCAGAGTTTTTTAAACAAAGGATAATCGGATTTGACGGTGTATATTATACATATATGTTGTTGCATTGTTGTCAAATAGTAAAATCATCGGGTAATATATCATGTATGTGTTCATTGAGTACATACTTATCTTGTTCTTTGAGCAATATAAAATTAAACCAAAAAACCAATCAGTTACAGTTAAATACTACTTTATTTTATTTAAGTTAATAGAGTAACCAGACATTCAAATAAAAAGGACAAATTTTAGTTGAAAAATTTCATTGGTTATGGTAATGAATGATGGTTGCAATTGGAAATATATATTTTTTTATAATTAATCGATTTCAATGAAGTTATATCAAGCCAAATTTAAAAGATAAGATATCAAAGTCATATTATAAGTATAAACAAATTATAAATTAAGAGTATTGTCTGATTAAAAATATTACTATAGAATTAATATATATTTATTTATCTTAGCTTTAGCTTATAAAATGCCGAATATACAAATTGTATATGAATATAAATATGATGTGGTTACGTAATTTTTAAAATAGCCTATTGGCTATTTATTAATGTAAATTTCAACGAAATTAAAATTTTATGAGTTAATGAAAAAAAATATATTTAATTAAATTAATTGGAATGCTAGATGTACAAAATTATTAAAACACTTAAACTAATAGTCAAAATAACGACTTATAAATTTAATTGTATAAAAATCACACATATACAATATATTATACTAGGTAATTATAAACTATAATATAGGTACAAAAATAAATAGTTATAAATAATATGTGTTCGATTTCCATTAGATAATATTACCTACATAATTTAATACATGCAATATTTATACAATCATTTAACGAAATAAATACAAATATAAATGTATACAATTATTGGATTATTCAACTAGATATTTTTACCATTATATGATAGCAAAGCTATAAATTATGTATAAAAAATATGTACCTTTATAAAATATTAAAAACAGCACATTTCATTCTGCATTATCTACAACCAATAAATTCCTGGAATCACCCAAAATTTAATAAAGAAAGTTGTTATTTATAGCAGTAAAAGAGGGGAAAATATAATAAATTTAAAGAGTACAACCCTTAATTAAAAATAGTTTAAAAATCCACAAAAGTTTAGTACTAAATGTTAATTTGTACAACTTTTTATTAAATTAGGCCAACAATATTATTGCAATAGCTAATAATGATATATATTTTTATAACATAGAAAGTAGTCTTTCTAATTTTTTGGAACAATTCTACAAAGTGATGTTCGGCCAATTTTAAATAATTTGCAGCTGATAGAATATTGTCAAACGCAGCGCCATCAAAACAATAATGATGAAAGTTTAAAAACTGCAATTAAATATAAAATATATTAATACATTATTGAAATACTTATGCGTTTTATATTACACCAAAAAAAACATATTGACAACGTTCGTACCTATTTGCAGTAGGATGTCATCTGACCGTGATTTTTCATCGAAATCCTCATGTGTCCAAGTGAAACCGAGTGTGCTATTAAGAGTGCATCGCAACCGTGTGTGTTGTCTCCGTCTTACACTCGTACGTCATAGTCAATTTTCGTTTACCAATTTCAATAATGTTCTTTTAGTTTTGATATAAGAGTGAATTGACTTATTATCAAACTTTTAGGTAAGAATATTATCTATGTTCTCTCGTTAGTTTTTTACAATATTTAAATTTTTAAGTGAATTATGAGCGCTTTTAAATATTTAATATTTTTCATACTCATAACTCACTTAAAATTAAAATATCGTAAAAAACCAACGATAGAACTACAGATAATGTTTGTACCTAAAAGTTTGATAATAGGTCAATTCATTCTAATATCAAAACTAAAAGCACATTATCGAAACTGGTAAACGAAAATTTACTATAACGTAGGTACGTGTGTAAGACGTAGACAACATATGCGGGTGCGATGTTCTTTTATAAGCTGGTTATACACTACACGTTTTAGACGTATTAAATATTTACAACGAGCAATTTGGGTATAAGTATAACTAAATATAGCCTGTAGGTGCCTAACATTCATTTTAAGTATAAAAAAATTATTAATTTTAATTAATTTATAAATTTTAGTCTGCTGAACCCAATATAAATTGAATATCCAATACTGACAAATGAACGATACAATATCATAAATGGTGATACGTAGTAGGTGTACTGGTGTATAACATAGCTGTATCTATACTCAGTAAAATAGAATTAATAATGGTTTAGTCTAGGAAAACCATTTGACATAAGTAAATTTATATGCCATACTGCATATTAAGGCTTCTGAAATTGAAAATTTCACTTGTCATGAAATATTTGAATGAAATTTTAATAAATATACAGTAATATTTACATATCTTAATACAAATAATTATTATATTAGTTATTATACGTCGTATAGCAAACCATAATAATTTATTAACGTTAACAACTTTGTAATGATATGAAACATCATTACAGTATTTATATTTTACTATGATTAATTATTTATTAAATATGTATATATATATAATATATCCTAGATGACTTGACCCATGAGTCATTTAACATTAATTCTGTATTATTATAGCGTTTCGACGTATAAAGTTAACTATATTTTGAATATTTGACAAAATGTATAATAATTATTATTCTTCGACCTACTATATATTCGTGTGCCGATGTAATCTCGTTTCATTGCTTGCTCCGTGTATTGCTATCAGATCATCGGTTAAGTAAAATATATTATATTAACATTTTAATTCAATATTTACCTTAAATCGTACTTGGTTTAACTAAGTGTCTTGTCAAGTATTAGTAACATCGAAATCCTTTAATATCCGTCCGTTTGGTATTAATCTGCCACTGTTTCACCTATCTTTACACTATACACATATTCAAGGCCGTACTCTGAAAAATATATAAGTTATTCATCGGTGTTATTAAAAACATATATATGTTATTTTATACATTCATTAATATATTCTATATTGTTAAAAGCCGTATGGTATTTATTAGTAAAAATAAAAATAAATAAATAAAATAAATATACGTCGTATTTTTTTCGAAGTTGTGAATTATTCTGTGAAAATAAAAAAAAGGTAGTAAACTAGTAACGCGTGAAATATTATATATAAATAATACACATATAATAAGTATATATATTATATACCAATAACATTTTTTAAAGAAGTTGGAAAACTGCTGTTGACAATGTCTTTAACAGGCACGCGACACGGTTCGACTGGTACAAGAGGATTTAATTTAAAAATATAAAATGTTTTGGATCGCATTATTGTATTGCATAATATGTACATCCCAAACACACGTCATGTCACTAGGAAATGGGTTTAATATGATTATCATACAAATGCGCAAGTTTCTGACAGATTTATCTCGACTGGACGTACCTACCTATATCCTGTAAAAAAAAACGTGGATTTGAAGGTCAAACAATGAGTATTACACAATACTAACAATGAGGATATTAGTGATTCTATGAGGAGATTGTCCATCAATAATCTTCCATTGAGAATTATTGTATTAAAAAACGCTTTTTAAAATCATTAATTTTATTAAGATATTGTTTGGCTTTAAAAAATGTGCAGATGCTTCTACAACTTATACTAAATTTAACTTGTTCAGCTATATTTGAATAACTATATTCGACTTTAAAAAACTTTAAGGATTACATACTAGTCACTTTAACTATATAAATTATATACTCTGTTTTTAATTGATGCAAAATGATATGAATTAATAATATTAATATTACTATTTACTTCTGTACACTAAATCCTTATTTCACATATTTTTATTATATTTAAAACAAATTATATTAAAAACACACACTTTTTTAGATTGATATGGATTTTAATAAATTATTTCTGCTAAAAAATCAAAGTCTGATCCAAAAGTTTAATATTTTTAAAGATAAACAGGACGGTTTTTATGTGAAAGGGTATAGATAAGTCATATTTTGGATATTTTTGGTTTATATATCAATTTTGTAGGATTTTTTATGTCTCATCATTTGGTGGTACTGTAATATTGTTCCATGTGTTACTGTTATCGTGCTATTTATACGTGTGTTTGGGTAAGAAAAGTAGTTAGAGTCGCTATTTTTATCATTTACTAACATGATCATCTTCATAGGTAATAACTGGTAATAAGCTGGTGTAAATTAATATTTTTTTAAATTTATATTACTTAGATATTACCTAACCTATTGTAGTAAGTTGTATAATCGTTTTATTTAAATAAAAAAAAAATTGAAACGAGAGAGATGACGTCCAAAAGATCCAAACAACTTCTAACTATGGTAAAAAATAATTTTTTTTAATAATAATATTATGTTTTTATTATATTAGATATAAACATACTACTTATTACATACTTCAATGAAATAATGTAAACAATAATACAATTTGAGAGTATTTTAGTAAAATTATAAGTAAATCTAACGTAATTAAAGATGTTTGTATTATATTTTTTATTAGAATTAAAATTTTTTTTTAATTATCTAGATATTAATTATGCCAAAGAGCTGTCAACATCAACTAACATAACATTACCATTATGGCTTAATTAGATGTATTCTTTTAATGTTGCTTTAAATTCTGATTATAATAAAGTAAGATTTTATTTTCTATGAAAACTTACAATTATTATACTTTATATATTACTAAGCAGGTACTTAACCATCATTTTATTTATTTGATTAGGACCAAAATAATCAATATAGCAATTCAATCATAGAAGTTGAATATTATGCTGATATCAATAATATTAGTCATGTATCTCAATGTATGTTTAAGTTAGTAAATATTTACAAATGTTTAAACTTGTTTATCAATATTATTTACTTTAATATTACTAAAATATATTTTTTTTTAATTAATTTTAGAAACAAGCAAATCAATATAACTTTTTTAGTGCCAATATACACAAAAATAATGAAAATAATAATATAATTTAATTAAATAGTGAAGATTTTGAAATAGTTATACAAAAGACACCCGAGTATGATGATAATTTTAGAGTAGTAGGTATTAGAAACAACCATGTTTTGAACCAGGCATTTATACTTAATGTTAAAATTAATAATTGTAGTTTAAGAAAATATAATTATGAAACTCAATGAAATCAAATTAATAAGAATTTATACTCATAATGAGTAACTTATTGACAATCCACATTTTTTCTCTGTTAATAATATTAAATTGCCATGGTGTTAAGTACCTACCTATTAGATTATTACATGTTTTTAAAAATCTATTCATGCTGTTAAATTATTTTTGATTTTAATTTTTGGTAATACAATATATAATATATTATACATTAAAACAATTCATAACTTGACAAAATTATTATTCTATTTCTTTGTTTTAAGGTGTGTAAAATGATTGCATTACCAGAAGGAAATAAAGATGTTAGTGATAATATTAGAAGAATTATGGTGCATATGCTTGATGATCAAGTTTATCAAGTAATCATTTGTTTATAGATAAGCAATATATTAAATTTATGTAATATTATGCTTATTATGTTGTACTTACTTCATCCAAACAATATAATTATTTTATTAAAATTGTTTTCTTCAGTTTTGTTTTAAACTTATTACATAATTATTATAAACCTTACTAACTTTGATAATTTCGCTTTTACCAATTTTTGATCTATTTAAATTTGTTATTCTTTGATGAAGTATAATAATTAATATTTATTATACTATTATACTTAACTTAAATTGTAACTCAAACCTATATATGGTGTAACAATAAAATCTAAAATTGAATGTACAATAAATATTGGATTTTATTAGAACGAATTACTTTTATAAATTATAGGTACACTCGTAATAGTTGGTGGCTGTCGGCCTGTCGTCACAGAATTTGCTTTCCAGGTTATTTATAGAACATCAACAAGACAAGTCGTGTCATTTGCAATTTGCTGCAGTCGTTGGATCATACGCCTACATTCGGTTCAGCACAACATCCCACCACTTTGATGAAAGTTGGAAAGTTATGTTGTCCAGAAGCGGGATTAAACAAAAATTAGGGCTGGTGGCATGTTACAGTGTTTGTATTTAGTACACGCGATTTCAGTGGACCGCACTAACTTAAAATATGCAAATATTAAATTTTTGGTTTTACAGAGCTTTGTTGTTTTCAATTGAATGTGTTGCGTCGTCATCATCCATCATCGAAGAAAATTAATTCTTGACTGCTAGTAAATTTCAGATTAATTTTATAATATCACCTCCAATAATGATTGATATTTTATCAAAAAAATGATGAACTATTGATAGTTTAATGATTGACTGTTCATACTCTAATTATCAGTTGTCTTTGACGAATTAAATGTTGAGTAGATCACAGAAATATTTATTGCCGTTATGGTTATGTTAAATTTGACTTAAATGATTTGTTATGATTTGTTAACTTATATCACTATTCACTAAAGCCTATAGGTACTTACTAAATTTCATGATATGATTTTTGATATAGGTACCTAACTATTAAAGTCATTTATTTTACTTTTAGTACCTATTACATTAGGAAGATATAATTTTTCCAAAAACATTACATTTATTTTATATTAAAATTATTAAAATAATATACCCTATATACCATGTTATATAATCGTTGTTATACATTTTTAGAATACTCTACTGTAAAAACCATAAAATAGTGTGAAATAGGATCATAAATCATAATATAAATAAATGATTCTTAAAATAAAATTAATCTACATATTTTAAAAATTGCATTATCTAGTAAAATTCATAATATACACTATACAGTATAAAAGTTTAAATGAATCATTATCTTGTATATAATATTATATTCAATTTAATTTAATCAAATATTAGTGGTTTTATTTTACATATACAGTGAGTTCCGCTTAATGTGATCATATTGGTTCAGATCATTTTGATTCTATTAACCGGTTGATTCCATAAAACACTTTTCTTTATTGATGAGTTTATATTTATATATATATATGTGTGTGTGTTTAAAATTAAATTAAAATAAAATCCATATAAAATAAAGTAAAGAAACTATCTATTTTTTATTGTACTTAAGAATCTAATAATTTCATTTTCATTTTTAATTATTTAAAATTTAATAAATAATAATGTATGTACATTGTACCTATACATTTTGGAACAATTGAAAAGTATCGTTATCACCATATTTTTTAAAAGCTCCTTTTAACTTTTACAAAACAATTCTTGTTTCTTTTTAGTGAAAGTTTGAAATACAATTAAAACGATAAGAATGTTCTTAAAAATGATTCAATTATCCGGTACTTGGTGATTCTAATAAAAGGTTAATTTTACATTAGTAACATAAGATCGGGTTTGGGATTTTCAATTTTGATTCCAATAAACGGTTAATTCTATAAACCAGTGATCACATTAAGCGGAACTCACTGTATTAATAGTTTTATACAGCCTATGAAAACGGTAGTTTAAAGACTAACCGCAGCCTGAACCGAATTATGGAAGGCAGAAAACTGAACCGTCAAAAAATTTCAATTAGATTGTGCAATTAATTAATTTTTTTTAATTTTCCAAATTTCATTAAAAATTATTTGACGATACCCGGGGTTAGGACGTTAGATATAAGACGTAAAGTAGGTAGGTAACTATACTCTAATTCATTCTACAATTTGTATTAGCATTTTTGTGTGTAATATGTGTATGTGTTTGAATGGTGGGGGAGTTTGCAAAGAGAAATTATCGGGGACAACTAATATAGTAGTGCTAAAGTAAATATATTGTTTCATCCTTGTTTTAAAATTTTAAATTGAATACCTATTTACATTACAACATCTTTTTTTAAGAGCATTGTACTTGAACATTTTCTGCACCGAAATATTTTATGATATTATTAAATTCTTATTAAAATATTTATATTTTAATAGATACCTATACTCAAAACTTTGCTTATTGTAATATAGATAAGTTGGATAAGACTAACTTGATAATATAATATATTTTCATTTATTTTAAAATTCTACAAAACTTCAAAGAAAACTATCCACTAAAGATATACTACTATACTGTTAAGATTTATTATATTTTTATACTTAATAGGTAAACATTTATGTTACCCATCATTCCCTGTTAAAAAAAAAAAAACTACTGTCCATTATTGATTTATTGTAGTAAATAATACAGCTGTTGAGTTTTATACATATATTATGTAGACATAAATTTTATTGAACATGTTTATGATGACTGCGTAGTTTGGATAACTATACAAACTTACTTCTTCAATCTTTATCGGTAATTTTAATGATGATTTGTGAATTGTGATGTAAATTTATTACAGAGTCACATTAATTTGTTGATATACCCAATTAGAGAAAATATATAGATTTAAGTGTGTTCAATAATAGGTACTTTTTTTTAACTCAATAATATATCATAATAATTTTAAACAACTAAATATTAAGAGATAATTTTAGCAGAGAAAATTCTTAGAAATATTTCACAAACAGTTTTAATAACACATAATAGAAGCAATTAAAAAAAAAATTACCTCTTCCCCAGCCCTCCCACTAAATGACATCACTAACAGAAGTTTATGTAACCTAGAAAGCTAGAAGTTGTACTATAGTATCAACATTATCATTGTGTTGGGATTCAGATAAAAACTAATTATTTATTTGCAAAATAATTACAAATTATAAATTTTAACATTTGGAGCATTGAAAAATTTGGACTTCTAGAAAATTATCTGTACATTAATCTGGCCCTAATGTACATCATTATTTATGTGTATATATATATATATATGAATAAAACATGACACAATAGCTTTAAAGAGTCTTCAAGTGTACCATACAAATTATATTTACACTTAGACTAAGACTAAACATATTTTCATCCATTCATAATATTAATGATCATCAAAATTTAAAAGTCAAATACCCGATTACTTTTTTTTTTTTTTTTATTAATTATAAAGTTTTCCTGACAAAATCATCTAAACTTAGTTATATAAAGTACAATTTTTGGCAATTTCTTTTTTAGAAATGTTGTCTTATTATTTACCCGATTACTGGCCCATGGCCTAAATGGGTGAATTTATATATACATATAATATACATTATAAATCGTCTGTAGTTAATTAATGCACTATTATATTCTTCAATTGTAATTTTTTTACTAAAATTCTGTATTAGTTGATAGGTAATATTTTGATAAAACATAAAAGTACAAAAACCAATGACACAACCTTTTCGTTTATTAGAGTAAAAATGTGATGTTAAGTCTGTTAAGCACAAAAAACAAAATAAAAAGTTTTATTTTCATTTAAAATTTTGTAAAAAAAAAAAAAACAATTAGATAGGTACAATATTCTTTGGATTGAAATGTACTCGTGAATATCCATAGTTAAAAATCAAAATTAGTTTGGCAGATAAAAATAAATAAGAATAAAAATAAAACAGTAAAATTATTTTTAAGGAGGCATTCAAAATAATAAATTGAACACATTTTTCATCAGACTCCAATTTGTATAAATTCGAATTGTAACAAATTATCAAATTAAAATTAATTAATCGTTACAGGATAAAATGGTGTTTAATGATGAATATACATGCTAAATGGGGTTGAAAACCCTGCTAATAATGGCAGTCAGTTATCAATGGCCACATAAGTATCTTATCAAGAAAATATAATTATTTTTTTTTATTTTATTATTTTTTTTAACAATATTAATTGGATTTTGTACAACCATTTGGTAACATAATTTTTAGGCTAATTTTATATAATATTATAACACCTAAAGTTACTAGTCTTTTTGCATTCGTGCGTTATTCAACAAGTATTTGCTAAACATTAAACTTTGTAAATTTACGGCATTGTTTGCCTAAATTTAAATACTTAAATAAAAAAAATAATTATGTTGTATTAGCATTAAATTAAAACTGTAAATAATGAAATGTATTTCACTTTGTAGTAATTTAATAGGTATATTGTTATATTATATGGCCGAAGTGCAAGCACAACGATTATTATAGTGTAGCACATAATAATTCAAATACTATGTATACATTTATTGTCATGAGTCAATACGCTTCTTAATTTGTGAATCATTTCTATGCAATTGGTGATCTGGAGTAGCTTTTAATATGTCTGGCTGCATATTACGACTCAGCGTACCGCTAAGTGATGCGCTGTTCTGAGCTAATGCATTCATGTAGTCAGCAATCAACAATGTTATTTCAAGAATCTATAAAATAGTTAAAAATTACTTATTAGAAAGAAATTAACATTAAATAGCTTTAAATTTACCTTTGGTTTGCTCAGAGAAAACAAAAGTTTATGGGATTCTATGATAGCAGAGTCAGATGCTATAACCAACATAAAATCATCCTGACAACCACCAAATGTCAGAACTTGCCCAAACATATATGTTTCAATGAGTTGCATTGAACGCAATTCTAAAAGACTGATGCTGTCTTCAGATACAGCTAACCATACAATAGTACCAGGCAACACAGTATTTTCTCCATGCTTCATCTGTTAGAAAAAAATGTAAGCATGAATAGTAATAGAACAATAGTAATCTATTTTATTATAATTTATATCATTTAACACTCACTTTGGCTTGGAAAAGAGTGCATCCAAAATATGGCCACTTTCTAGTACAAGTCAAGTATATCCTAACACAATCAACTAAATTTCTTCCTTTTAGAGACATCCATTTTTCTTGAAGACCAGTTTGAAGGTGCCTAAAATATACAATAATAATGATTACAATTTATTTGAATACAAAAATTATTATTCAATTATTTCAACGTGAATAGTTGTAAAGTAATTACAAAAAAATTATTTAATTATTTTGCATACTTTATTGCTTCCTGGGAAGCCCCGTCACGGTATCGGAATGGATAAAATTTATCAAGTGCTTGAAGTACTTGTAATTCTTTAGTAGTACCACCACTACCACGATTTTTATCACAATAGAATTCACCAAAATCAATCTAAATTTAAAGCAGTAAAATACATCAATGTTTAAGAAATACTATAAAAAAAACATTGAAATACTAATTTGTTGTGTCATACCTGTGCCATTAAAGCAGCTAACTCCAATGCAAGCTCTTTGGTAAGAGGGAATCGGCCTTGGACCACTTGTTGATTTACTTGATAGCAAAGCAACAGCCTCTCACGGTCAGACTCCTTCTTCACAAATGATTTGAAGTATAGTCTGTTTTTGAAAATAAGTCGTATGACTCTGGTATTTTCAAATTTTCCAGAACCCTTTTCACGCAATGCAGTTTCCCATTTAGATATTACATCACACAACTATAAAATTAAAATAAATTTTATATTTATTATTCACCAAACTATTTTTAATTGTATCTAACCTTTGCTTGCGATTCAATATAGTGTTCTAAATCTTTTTCAATGGGATCATCACTAAACAATGTGAAACCTGAATGTTGACTATCTCGGCACCCTGTTTCTTGATTAAGTGTACATAAAAACTCTTCAATAGTTGTTGATCCATCAAAACCAACAACCTTTAAAATCAAAATAATAAATAATATGATATCAAGGCAATACAAATGCATCATTGTTTTATTATAAGCAGTTTTTTCTGTACCTGATAGGTTCCATTTAGCATATGGACAGGTATGGAGTGTGGCAATGAGTGGTGATAAGGATTTTTTAATAAAATTGACAGTACTTCCATTCTGGAGGGTTTCACTTCTCGCGTCCCATTTAATATTGTACGTTCAAGCGCACGTTCACAGTATGCAGCGTATTTTCCACATTCAGTCCTGAAGAAAAAAAAGTAGTCTTAATTTATTTACACAACTATTATTAAATTATTTCATACTTGTTATCAATATTGCGTTTTAAATGCAATTTGAGGAACCAAAGAAGTTTAGTGTTTTTTGGTACATATAGAGACACAGCGAGCGCCAACAGTTGCCAACCCTGGACAAACACATACGTGGGAGGATTGGCTTTGCAGTGGTCTAGTAATGATGATGTGGCTGGGCTTGACGGTGCTGTCATGCTGTGGTTTGGTGATCCGGGCACTACTGATTGGGTTGTGCTGATGGTAGGCGACGAAGCCAGAGCAGCATCACACGTGAACAGCGACTGTGTGGCGCACAATAAAAGTTGCTGAAAAAACAGTGGACACGCGGTGCCTAAATGCCTAAACCTCTCAACTAATGTATATTTGCCATAACAATATAGCCCCCTCCACAGCTTAAGAAATAACCCACAAACTGCAGCTTTCGTTTGAGTAAGTTATCAAAATTTTTGGTCTGATTACGTATTAATCAATATGTATTTTGAAATCATGCTATTACATGCACAATATTAATAAAAAAAAAAAAAAACAGGATATTGCAAATAAACTGTTAAATAGAGCAAAATAAAAATACAAAATACAAATAACATTTTATGATTTAAATTAATATTCTAATGCTTTATTATCAGGAAATAAAAAAAAATAAGGGTTTGAAACAGGTTAAGATTTGTATAACAATAGTGGTATAAAAAAACTGAGTTAATATATTGCATTAGTAAATAGTTAAATAATAAATCGTTAAAATAAAATATAATAATATACAAGTATTGTTTCAAATTAATTTTGCTATAACTACTCAGACTAGTTAATTGTGAATTATGATATAAACTATATAGGATAATAACAGTTCAAAACAATTGCAACAGTACATTGAAAATAAAATATTGATTAATTGCTTGTCACACAACTAATATTTAAAATAGTTTTTATTATAATGTTTTATTAATTTTTTTATAACTTTTATTATTATTTTTTGTAATAGACACCTGCTATCTAATTTAATGATAATGTTTCCCCTTAAAGTTTAAAATCATCCTGTATCTATAGGTAAAGAAATAGTAGTTTTATAATCAAGCCAGTTTCAAAACCTTATGATAGAAATATCAGAACAAGTATAGACATTTTATGAGTGGACACCACGTATGCAATGTTTTTTGTTTAATTATAATGATGGTTGACTGCAGAAATAATATAATAGATATGCTGGATCACATAAATAATCCATTTAATGAATTAATAGTAAGCTATTGGTCTTTTAAACATGATTTAGTGGTCCATTAAATTTTAGTTGGCTATTAAATTAATCATTTTTTTATGCAACCCAACATTAGTGTCACATAACTTAAATTTTAAATGTTTAATTTAAAAATTATTTAATCAATTAGATCATGAGAGATATTTTAAAATGATAGAAAATCATTAGAAATTATTATATTTAAAGCTTTATTTGTAGCCTTGGATTAAGATTGCAATCTACAGTAGCCATCATTAAAAAAATACATAGCAAATAAACATACACTGAGTAGTTAAAAATAAGTAAATAATAATCACAATAAAAGCTAGGATTTAAAAAAACAGTCAATGAACGTTGTATAATATTCATTGTAGTATTGTATATATTTCTTAAGTTAAAAGGACATCACATCCACATATGGTTCTCTTCGTCATACAAACATACAGCAAAGCAAATTTTACATTCATAAATATATTTTTAATTAATATTCTTTGATAGTCTCCAAATAATAATCTTAGTTTTAAATTTTAAAAACAACAGAGTAAAATGAATTATTGTGAATGTAAAATTGTCTATATTGTACGTTTGCAAAAAGGAAACAATACGCGTGACTCATATGAGTATAGTGTCGTGTCTACAGTAAATTTTAACTTAAATAATTTTCTATTCAAAATGTTTAAATAATAATTTGTGATCATATAACTGTTTTTTTAATTTAAAAAAAAGCAATGGGAAGGGGAACTTACACGATGCCGCAGTTTGGAGAATACCTGGACTCCGTGCTTATGGGAAGCATGTCTTGACGTTTGTTTAACCAGAGCACATAATAACTCAGCTTGCAGTTCCCAATTGTCCAAGCACAATTGTAATGCATTTTGTGCTAATACCACATGATAATCAATACCAGCGTTTTCGATGGCTACTGACATAAATAATTGACAACTCTAAAAGAAACGAAAATCGTAAAATAATGTTAAAAAAATGGAATGGGTATTAGAATATTTATTTGAACATACCTTGAATAATTTAATGGCTTCATATTGTAAAGATTCAATAGATAGAGTAGTCAATGGTGAGCTAATTGCTTCCTTGGAGTGCAAAAGAGTTGGATGTTTCCATAATACACAATCTAAAATAAATTATATATTAAAAATAATACATTTTGGTTCTAGTTAAATTTAATAACAATTAATTTACTTGGATCTCCCGATGCTTCCATTAGTTTTTGAATAAGCTGTTCAAATTGTGATCCAGATTGCGATCCGCTTCCCGAAACCACAGTAAGATGGTATAACCAAGAATCCTGTAATCAGAACATTTAGAAACACGTTAATAATAATTAAATAATTTAACAGATAAAAAGTAAATACAGCATATACATGCTTATTTATAAACAAACCTTTTCTTGTTTAGAAGACATCAGTAAATAAGTTGGAGGACCTTGATGTGATGGGTGTAAAGCTATTGTTGGCGGTTGATTGGAATCTCGTTCTTCACTGTCAGAGTCCGAAACATGATCAACGGTTTCTACGCGGCAATCACGCATGTTGATTTGTCCAAATGCACTCTAAAATATTTTAAAAACAGCGTAAAATATTTAAACAATTAAACAAATCTTTTAATAGTAATATTAATCGTATTCACCGTATCTGTTGACGATTTGAAATATAAAAATGTCTTTCCTACGAGTACACACCAGCACCGTTTAGCGTGTCCATTTCTCACTTTAGTTAACCATCCCTGAATAGTCGGTTTATTATTTTCGTTGTTCAGTAACAACTTGGTGGCATTGTGTCTTTGAACATTCTTTTGTAAATGCAACAAACACAGGTTAATAATCACTATGAAAACAAAGATTAAAAAACAAATGAAAATTACTTGTAAAACTTTAACCCAATCTTCCATGGCAGCAATTGAATCTGCCGTTAGGTAAAATGTCTTTTTGGTTGTCGATATTTCGAACGTAGCAGCGCCATCAGCTCGGGTTATTCGACATAGATCGTCGATTGTGATTTCACGTTGTGGTTTGCGCGCTATATCATTCTGTAACGGAAAATTCAATTCATAAAATTTAAATAAAACTTCATTAAAAGTTATATGGATATAAATAATTCAATCTAAGAGACGGCTACCTAACTATAATAATCAAATACACAATTTAAAGCAAGACGACACCGCAATATAATCGAAAATCGGAATACGTATACAATTAAATTTCATAAATGATACAGTCGTTGGGTATAATTATTTACTTGTGTTTTCCAATAACGAAGTTTGCCGTTGCTGAGAACGAAGAATCGTCGTCTCCACGTTTTCAACTTGCCACCGAGCTTGGCCAAATGTCCAGATTTGTCGAGTATACCTGTTTTGGCACATCTGTTCGGACTATCTGCGACAACTGCAGCCCCGTTCAAGTTCAACCTGAGCACCAATGACGACCATTCCGTCGAATCTTCACCACATGACATCGCATCAGGCGGGATTGCGTAGTCGTCCGAAATGCCCGACTCCATCGAAGTGTCTGTGGAAAATACGGAATCATTATTAATTTTTAGTCATAAGTACTCTTCTATAAGATTTTATATCTAGGCATTAAACATAGAACCAAACTCGTACTTTTCGATGGCGACCCGGAAGAGTTGTGTTTGATTGGCGAAAACGTCGAGGCGGTCTTGTGACTCTTGCTGGGACTGGAACTGGACAAAGAGGTGTCAGTATTGTCAGTGCTACTGCTGTTTGTGATTCTAGTGGCTACGCTGTGCGTGTTTGCTGTGTTAGTGTGCTCCCCTTCGCCGTCACTAGAGTCGTCTGACGAGTCACCGGTAAATGGACTGGACCTGATCTGACTGGCTCTCTGCACACACATCGAAAAACCATAACATAAGTCAAACGATCGATCGCAAAAAAAATAATATATTTTTAAAAAAGTATGAATATTAATTGTAAGTTATTGTACCTCATCTCCCCTCCACCAATCAATAAAAAAAATAGTATTAAAAAATACTTAGTCTAGGTCAATAATAATTTTCATATTGTAGAAAAGTCATGATATTTTAAAAATCATCGATCTTTAATACATTTCCAAGTTAATCATAAATACATTTTTGTTGACCACAGACTAGCTATCACAAGCATATCATTGAACGATTATGGAGGTCACCAAAAATGAGAAACGAAAGGAGCTTCAGAACTAATAGGTCAATGCTTATCACCTATCTTTCTTAATTTATATGGATGCATAAAGATCCAATAAGAAAACTTGTCTCTTCGATAAAATATTAAAAGTATCATAACTTATCATCAGTCAGACACGTAAATAGGTGCTTATTTTTTGGGAGAAAGGGGGGCGATCGCTCCTATCATCTCCCCTCTAAATTACGTGACTGCCATCATCTGGAAACACTATACCGTTGAAGAGTAATTTGTTTATAAATTTAGGCGACCTACATATATTTATTTTAAATTTATTACATTTTTAATATAAATACGAGTATAATAATAACAATTAAGTATTTAAATATTATATTTCCTAATTTTATTTTAGGAAGGGATTACAAGTTCTGTATCTATTTATACTCACGCCTTTGACAGTGGCGTACACCGGAACGCTTATATCACAATAACCTTGCGACGTTACTACTCGGGCTGGATGCACAACGGCAGCAGCAGTCATGGTCGGTTCCGTAGGCGCCGCTGCAAGGCCTTCGTTGGCCACTTGGTAGATTCGAGATTCCCAGGATGGGAACCTATGCAAAGGTGGCGTTGGAGGCTTGTTGCATGCTTTGTCCCATGGCAATTTTTCTCGGCTCGGCGTGTAAATCTCCGCGTAATCGTGGGCGATGTCTGATTCGATACACACGGATTTCGCTATAAACATCAAATTTTCAAAATCAGTATTGGTTGTTATTATGATAATAGTGATAATATATCGTTACTTAATACATACAATTGTGCTAGCAGTAGTCACAAGTCATAGGGACACCCATAGTGGCACCAAGCGTATCTCACCCATAAAAACAAAAGTATCCCAAACCAACATACATCAAAACCATTCTAACACATAATGTTGGGCATTCATGAGCCTATATATAACCACCTTAAGTTGGACCTATCTACACACGTTAACTGGCTTCCTTACGTGATTTGTATGACAAATTAACAACCCAATACTATACGAAAATATATACTATGCGTTTCAGACAATTTTGGTAGATGATCATATTTAAAATTTAGTGCTGGAAGTTATTTAGTAATTACTACTACCAATTAAAGCATAATATACCTGCAGATAATAAAATTGAATTTTGTGTTTTTATCTCATTATTATAATATGCATAATAGCACAAATCGACTCAATACTTTTGGACACCACCACAGTAATATGTGCATATAGTTACTGCCGCGATAGTTACAAATATGACAATAATCATTGTGTGAACGTAAAATATACCATATCAAATCGTATTTTATTGACTCACGTCTGATCGCGGAGTTGAGGTTGAGCGAATCGGTGGCGGTGGTTAGATCATTGACTAACTGTTCGTGGACAGGTATGTCTGGTCCATCGGCAGATTCAATAGTCGGCACTTGGACGCAAGCGGACATGTGCCGCCGGTGTGTTCGCTGCGACCGTTCGGGTGTCCGGTTCTTTTGGTGCCGGTCTACCTGGGCGTAAACCGGTTCGTTGTCGGACAGGGCGCTATAAACATGAAAAACAGGCAGTATTATAATATTGTACAACAATACGATATGGCACAGAGATCATCATTTAATATTCTTGAAGGGTCACTTTAGGAATTCGAGAAGTTATATTTTTTGGGGGGGGGGGACTATTAAAATACAAT
The DNA here is from genome assembly GCA_036289425.1 of Rhopalosiphum nymphaeae. NCBI lineage: Eukaryota > Metazoa > Arthropoda > Insecta > Hemiptera > Aphididae > Rhopalosiphum > Rhopalosiphum nymphaeae. The sequence continues at coordinate 3,542,846 of JAZAQC010000021.1, read as the reverse complement.
GTGCTCGTTATCCAAAGAATAAGGATAGGCAAAAATCAAAAATTAAATTAAAATTAATGGAAACCTTATTTTCAAAAATTCTTTCAAAAAGAAATATATTAAAAATATACTTTTTATTTGTAGGCTAAATAAAATTTGTTTATTAGATGATCTCTGATAATATGACATATTATATTATTATGTAGTTATTTAGTAGCAGACGTTTTCACTCACTGTGTAGAACCAGTACTGTTTGCCCTGTGTAAAGACGATGTGCTGCTGCGCGGCGACGACGACCCGGCACAAGCACTCACAGCCATTTTGTCGGCGCTCAATTGAGCCATGTGCCGCCTGAGCAGCTCAAGCTGCTGATTGCATTTATGATTCTGCTCTCTAAGGTGCTGGTTCTGAGCCTCTAGGTCTCTTAGTTTGTTGGTCACCCATTCCTTGATACGCGCTGCTTTGGCTTCAACCATTTTAGCATCTTGAAGCCTCAGCTGACGCTATATAAACACACATTATCAAATGCATACGTCATTATAATCATATTAATATTATTAAGTTTTGATCCCAAGTTATACCTGTTCTTCAACCTGCGTCGCCAGCTTGCTAATGGCTTGTTCTTTTTCCGCCTGATCGGGTTGATGAGTAGTCCATTCGGCTTGTAGCCGTTCCTCCATAACACGCACCTGCAAGAAAAAGAATTCAAATAACTAAGAATTGTAAAAAAAAAAAATGCATATAATAAAAATGTTCTTGAAATTTACACCACCTCATTCAACGAAAATTCTGATAACAGAATGTGATATATAATAGGTAGTAATACTAGGTACCTGCACCAGTAGTAGAGTTCATTGGCTGCAATAACGCTGATTACTATATTATAAACATACACGGCAAGAAGTCAGACCGCAATGACGAATATTGTGTGTAATAAAAATATTAGGTATTAAAAACGATGACGAAGCTGACTCATGCATACGAAGTGGCGGCGACACAATGCACTGTATAGACTAGCCGTCTGGCGTGCGTTTTACCCTCCCCACCGTAGCCGCGGTTCCCATGCACACTTCACACACCCTAACCAGGTCAATACAAATAGGGGGGTACACTGCACACACACAATGTCACAATGGATCAGGGTCATACACCCCTCGCGTCCACTAAACACGATATCTAGTATATATTAGACGCGTGTATCGATTTGCTGAGTAACAAAATGATAATGTGCATATATATATACATATATAAATAGATTTATACATTGTTAAATAGGGGTATATGATTTCGTTATTTTTGATGAACTTTCCCAACAAATCCTACAGTGATTTTATACCTACAATAATACGCATTGTAACGTTTAAAATCCGTATAGAGTGCAGTCAGAACTATATATTATGTAATATACATAATCTTGCAGCAGTTCATCTTTGGGGACATAAGAAATAGCATGAGATACTTTATATGTCCATGACCAATAATATGGAAAACTATTATGGCAAATAATATATATGTATGTTATGTGTAGTATGTATATTATATGAGTATAGAATAATGTATAAAATCGTGTCGTGTACGCGTTTACTCGTTGAGGATTAGCCACGCGCTCGATGTCTTAGCGACTGTATTTTTGCAATATATTCACTCGTTTATGTACATAAAATATACATACAATAAGACAGTAAAAACCCGATATTGCATAACATTATTGATTTTACTATATATATAATATATATACATACACACACGTTACAATATTGAACGTTTTGACGCCGTAATATGATCCATGACGTGTAAAAATATAAGCACCGACCCCGCTGTTACAGCTGCTGCAGAGCGCGTAAAACGGTAAAGCGGAAGACGCACGTAAAAGTGTATATATCTGCTATAATACTACGGTGCATGCGTCTAACTTGCAGAAGATCCGTTCTTAATGAAAATATATATTAATATATATGGTAGCTGAGTGTACAAAAAAACCTATAAACACTACCTATATTTGGACGTGCGCCAGAACATATTTTTTTTTCATCACGACGATGCCGTACTACTGACCACGCGTTCGCCGTACGTATTGCATTTTCCGTTACTTTTTACGAATGACGGTAAAAAATTGTAGCCGAACAGTGTTCTTCAGCTACGTCGTTCGATCGCAATGCGTATTTATTGTTTTATGTACATGTAGACAGACACACTACATTATAGTATTTTTCTGTTTGAGCTTTAGTTTTTCACGCGATTCTCGGTTTTGAAATTTTATATTATTATCACGCACATTATACGGATTGACTGTATCCCGCACAAGACCGCAGTTATACCGTAGCACCGTAGTACCTATAATATTATATGAAAATATAATAATAACGACGTATCGGTGATGGATCACCCGAAACCGACGGGCTACCCCATAGCTCGCGGTTACTTTAAATTACATTATATATATATATATAAGTATGGCATAGTACACGCGGTATATGTTATGATTGCAATTACAAATATGTTTCGATATGTATTATGTATTAAACAGTTAGTGTGTGAGTGATATACCTGCTGCAGAAGTAGTACCTGTCGTCATCGCGGCGCGTGTAGGTAAATCACAAAAAATTCGCCTACCTTATCCTTTCGTGCGGTGGTGGTGGCGACGGCGGCGGCGGCGGCGATGACGTATTTCTGTCGGTAACCGAACGACGTCAGAGCGGGACGAGGCGTGCGACCGCGTCCGGCGATCGGACATGGGAAAAAATCGAGCGCTGCTGTCGGGGGCGGCGACGGTCGCGGTAGACGCGCACACACGACGCGAAAATATGGGATAAATACCGGAAAAAAAAATAAACAGTCCGCGCGCGATAAGAAAGGCCGACAGAGATATCACACGATGTGTACATCGTAACAGTATAATACAACGTTCTCGGGGGTTGGCGCGCAGGCGCGAGCGACAGAGCGGCGCATATCGCGTGTGCGGGAGAGAGGCGGTGGCGCGGCGGCTGTGTGGAACATGTGACCGGACGCGGAAAGGGGTGGCCGCCCCGAGTGTGCGACGCGCTAGTACGCGGGGCGATGGACGAGAGGTGAGCGAGAGGAATTAAAAAATCAATGCCCCCTCGAAAACCCGCCACGTTGCCAACGGCAACACGCGCGCCGTCTGTGCCAAAAACCATACCTAATATTGGGCTATTACTATCATTATTATTGTTATTATTATAGTTTTGTACGGTATTATAGTACAATATAAAATAGTATAGCATTGCACTTAAAACATTCAACGTACCTACACGTACACGCACGCCTTACTTATGCATATAACACGGGTCCTCGCGTTTGTGTGTACCTACTTACGTATAAGACACACATATATATATATATCAACACTTCCGCACGTGTTTGCGTTGTCGGGTAATATAATACGACATAATATAACATATATCCATTATCCATGTAGCTACAATAGCGACTTGTGTCCGGTCATTTTTATTGGGTACGCGAATTGTGCCTTGTACTTATTTCTAGGATTACACGACTTGTCGTGTCCGGCAGTCCTCTTTTGTTGGAACTCTTCAATAATATGAAATTAATTTAATTTATATTTGATCTTAAAAACAATGTATTTTGGTCAAATCGTGAAAATATTTTTAGTTTATATTATTATTAATGAACAATTGATATAAGTCAGTAAATACAGCCAATAGATACAATAAAATTGTAGGTAATATGATATATAATTAACAACATACATTAAAAATTTAATATTGAACTATACTAGCAGTAAGTATTTATATATTCATAGCACTTTTCAGAAGGGAGATTTTTAAAGTTCAGCGGAAATATCCCGTGTAACACGAAAAAACACTGATTTTTAAAATTCATAATGTACGTTCACAGCACTTTTTAGCAGGGGGATTTTAAAAGTTCAAGCAGAAATATCCTTCTCAACATCATTTATTATTTCCATGCACCACAAAATTATAATAATTCTGGAATTAGATCCTCACACAAACCTCTTTTTCACAAGTCGTTTTTTTTTTTTTAGGAAAATCGGTTTATAGAATATAAGAATCGGTCTTACGAGATGAAAAAATGGGCAAGGTATTCTTTTGATTCACTACTTTTCCAAAATAAATTGCAAATACATTTATATTAAGAATATCTAGCGGTGTATCAAATTATGTAAAAATTCTAAAATTTGCGATTTATTTAATGGATAGCCTATATGTTTCGAACAACTAGATACCTATATGTTTTCGTCAGGACACGATTTGTGTCTCTAAATTTTTTCACCAGGACATCACAACTTGTTAACTGCGGTAGATACGAAGAGGTATAATGTTTGCACCTTCCGCTCATCTAATTTTCGGCCTCGTTACCACTATCGTGTTTAATCACTACCCTTTCATGTATATGTGGTGTAATAAACAACAATATTACTTCAAATACTGAACGGTTTAAAATCGTCCCTTCGCCCTAATGCCATGTATTACAATTTATAATCTACGGACAAAATACACAATACAGTTACGTTAAGTACGTGATTATAGGCCAGACCCAGCTATAGGGACCATTATATATATATATATGTGTGTGTATTATGTACATAGATCTATACGTAAGTTTGATTAATAAAGTTTCTCCGACATAATAGTTATCTAAACTTATTTTTAATACGAAAAGGACATTTTTAACTTTTTGAAAACAGTTAACAATAGTAAATACAGAATATTATAAATATTTAAATACGCGATGATAAGTACGTACTAACTTTACTATACAACGGTATATACGACGCGGACATTGAGTTTCTGAATAGAAATCAGAGTGATCACATCCCGATTATACGAGAAAACGGGAATATTATTGTTATTTTGTTCACAGTGTTATTAAATAATCAGATATGCATATACATTCAGGGATAAGAAATAGCCCATTTTCAATCCGACTCGGTAGTGTATACAATATACATATAATAAGAAAAGTCGAAATCGCGACCCCTGCTGCAACGATGATCACTCACGATGTAAGTAAAGTGGAATATACTATACATAGTACAATCACACGCAGCGAATCAGTGCTTTTTTCCTACTCCGCGACAATCAAAAGTCGATGGACCATCGCGTAAATCATTTTTTCGTCGGAACCGATTTCTATAGATATATTGATGAATGGTAGCCAATGCGCGACCAGGAGTCTACGCGTTTCACACAATCGTGGGTGAAAGCACTGAAGTTTGCGTATAGAGGCCGCTGCAGTGTTGGTTCAAAGTCGGTTGTCGTATATTATATTCGCACTAACGCCGTCATATTATATACAAAAGATCTCCTATAGGCTATAATAGTGATATACGTAGTCACGTGACGTATTGTAGAAGACTTGTGCATATGATTTGATATGACCCGCGCGCGCGTGTGTGTGTGTATGTGTGTGTGTGTGTGTGTGTGTGTGTGTGTGTGTGTGTGTGGGGAGAAGGGGTGTGATGAGATATAATGCATTTATTGAGATAATGACAAATCGCAGCTATATAGAATAATGTCCATTTTTTTTAACTTGTCAATTAGTTTTTTCGACAGGAATATCTCGAGAGATATCGGATTGTCAGTAAACCGATAACGACGAGATGATGACCGATATAAATTACACAGGTGGCCAATGGCCATGTATGTATAGATGGTATATTTGTATACAATACGTCTAATACACGCAGCTACGTGTAATTCGTTTTTCGTTGGGTGACAGCCGCCGTCGTCAAAACTGGGCGAATCGATAAATGATGGAAGAATAAAATGTAAATGCGATTTTATTACATAAAAAAAAAAAAACCAACAAACCCCTTTTCATCCCAATTGCTGTCAAGCGTAGTAAGTATATATATATTTGCATATAATTATTTATGGATTTCACACAATAAAGTGCAAAGACTCTTTTTAATACTATATATGTATAATGTGTATATATATATAGGTAGGTGAGTACAGCATTGTTTACATATATTTTTTTTTATTTCACCAAGCGCAAAAGGATTCGATGCAATGCATCCCATTTCAGAAAATCGAAAGGTTATATGATATAAGTACACCGCGGCATACATATATATATTCAACGCTAATTGCCAATTATATCTTGATAACTTATAAACGTGATCACGTATTCGTATCAGAAACGTTTTTAGGAAATCTGGGCGATTGCCCCGGATAGTGCTGTTTTATGTATACAAAATAATTGCGTTTATAATAGTTAGAACTATAAATGTTTATATACTAGTTACTTATACGGCAATTATTTGACTGTTGCTTTGATTCGAGATTATTTTCTAATAATTTAAAACAAATATTTAATACATACCAACACATTATTTTAAATATAAAATATATTTAAAATAATATTTTGTCTATAACTTATAAGTCACATATTTATTATTGAAATTTGGTAAATAATCATATTTTTTCTTTGTTGTTGAGTCTGTTTTGAATATTAAATTATTTAACACGAAATAAAATCTATATTTATTTATATCGCTAATACAGATTGGCATTTATTACACGCAGATATGTTAAACGTTTAACACTGGTGGAAAAACGTTTAAAATAAGCATCATCTACCCACTGCCAGGGTTACAAAAATGCATCGTATATAAATAACGCCAATAACGGTCGTACAAGTGCATGTCCATGTCTATTTCTACAAGGAACGACATGTAATATTATTTTGAATAACACACGTACATAATATATGATATATTATACATCATACGTCTTATACTCTTATACTTGATTAACTTGCCGTCATCGGCTTCATGACCTCGTAATCGTCGGGAAACGGGCTATGCAAAAACGTCGGACCAAAAACCACGAACCATCGCGCAAATAAATATACACCGTGTGTGGGGATACCATTGGACACGTTCCGATAGAATTTCACCGCACTGAAAACCACTAGATATTTCAATACGCATTCGCGGGTTATGGATTATGACGTGAAAACGCGGTTTGGTCGAAACACAGATTGGCCGATGACGGGAAATATCACGGCCTTCCGATTGCGTGAATATACTCCATTTATAATGTGAATGACCACGCGAATTTATACTACGGTCGACGTTAAAACCAAACCATGCGATTTACGATATTCGCGAACGGGAAACCACGATATTTTCCGTTTGTCAGTCTCAATGGAAAACGTTTAGCCATCATCATACCGATAGTTTACTCTATACCTCCGATGTCTCGATCAAACTGTTTTAACGTCGCCATTCCCTGTAGCTAGTGCGCAAAGTGCCCCGTGCAATGTGACGACATTCCGGTGAAACGAGTCTCGTTTACGGATATTTGCTAGTCTCATTACATCCGGTCCGACCAAACACGTCGCACGTTTCCTGATGATTACGAACCACAGAGCTGTGCGTTAAGATAAGACACGTAGCTACTTTTAGTACATCACTCATCTAAATGTATATTGTTAGCAGGTTTCTCATCATAAGATGCCTCTACGATCTTTTATTTTTTTATAAATTTATTGCAGTCGTGTATAATGCAATATTGCAGTATATAGTATATTATACACAGATTCATAGATGATAGATCCAAGGATCCACATAAAATCTCGATTAAATATTCGCGTGATAATAACATTTCGAAATACGTGTTTTTAATTCGTAACCAATTGAAGTTGGAATTGAAAATACATTTACAACGTACATAGGTTACCTAATATAGGTTGTTTTTTCGTTTAATTTGTATAAAAAATTAAGTGAATTTTTATAAACTACAGTAGTGACTACACGGTGTTTGTTAATATAATAATATTATAGTCTCATCAATACTATATAATGCATATTATTTCCTTCGCCATTCATCTACCTATATAAAATGTCAAATACTCGACATTTCCGTATAATGCCAATTTATCAACACAAGTATACGATACATTGATGATGTATGAATAATGTCATACATATTATGTATGTTTGGGTAACTCCTACTTTACAATTGTGTGAATGCAAATGTCGATTGAAATTGTAGTGACATTTAGATTAAGAATTTATACGCAACCAATATGAACGATAACTTATATGTATTACACGACAATATATTATACATAAAGGAGTACCTAACTATGAAATAATTTTAAAATCTAATACGTTCGTATACTTATTTATCATGGGTTATTAATATTTATTTATTTTATATTTACATTAATAAAAGAAAGACAGATTAAAGAAATCGATAGTATAAGAAATTGATTGGTCTCATTCACATCTGCAATAGTTTTTTTTAAATTATATAATATTTTAGATGATACAATTGAAAGAAATAATATTAGGTTATCATTGTATTTGAATAGCAATTTACAAACGAACATCAAAGCTTTTTCATACTATAAACGTCGACAAGATAGTTTTGAGTTGAGAAATTAAAATAAAATGTTTTAGAATATCCTATTTTACATTATTTCAAGTCGTAAAAATATATATCATTGTTTAGTTCATAAGTTTAAAATATAAAACTGCAGATAATTATATGCACCAGTTTAAATAACTAATAAGTATTATTATTATGAGATATCCTTTAAGAGTTTGTTTTAATATTTGCATTTCTCTATAAAGAAAAAGAGACTAAAATTTAGAAAGGGGTTATTTTCGGGTCAACAGTCTGTAATCGAAATAACTTAAATTTAATACCCTTCGTTATTTTCGGCTAATTTACAATTCCCTCTATACATTTAGAATCCCACTCGGTGTTCAGTGTATAATTTAACAACCTTTCACAACTGTAATAAAAGCTTTAACCAATTTAATTAACAATTAAATCTTTAAAGAATGAATTTAAGTTTGTATATACTATAGTGAAACTAGAATTCAAATTTAAATGTAAAATGTAATTAATTTATTATACTTGCCTTAATTGATACAATTTTTTTTCAAAAACATTTTATTTAGTTTCATAGATAAGCTAAACAGTATTATACTATAAAAGATAACATTTTAAAAAAAGTCTAAAATAAATAAAATTTCATAACTACTTACATTTATTACTATACATAAAGAGAAACCACAGAAATATGACACCACGGTGTTTCTCCAGTTTTACAAAAAAAAAAAAAATTAATTCTACCCTTATTTGGTTTTGGGTTTCAATAAAATAGAAATAGTATACGATTTTTTTGTGTGTAATAAAATATTATCTAACAATGCACGAGGAACTATTACAACATAAAACATATACAAAAAGGTTTTAATTGAGATAAAATGATAAAAAAAAATATTGAGTTTTTGTAAGTTATGGGATCATAAATACATCATCTATACCAATATATAAAATTGTATAAATCAATGCGTTCAGTAGAATTAGGTAGAAATACCCGAGATAATTTCAAACGGTACTAAGAAAGACAATCAGCGGATACAATTTGTGCAAACATAATGAGTATAATAATACTCGTATCTATGTATAGGTACATAAACCACGTATAACGTAAATTAAAAATGTTATAATTGACTATACATACATCTATATATACGACACAGCCAATATGTACATTGTACATTAAACTTATACATAATCATATGAAATTAAAATAATACTCATAATTTATATTTTAAATGTACATCCTCCTTCATGCTTTTATTTATGTATAGTTCGTTAGAAATGTCTTGCACTTTCTACAACTTTTTAATAAAACAGGTAATAATATAATAATTAATAAGCAATATATTGATATAGCATACACAAATAATTTATCACTGATCTGCGATTAGATAGGTAACTTAACGAAATACAGCAGAAACGATGTATTCTCTTACTTTCTCTATTTTTTAATCGGTGTTTATTGAAATTGTTTTAGTTGATTACACCTAATATACATAAATATATGAATATTTTTTATGTTTTTAATTTCTATACATTTATTTTTTTTATAAAATAATAAAATTTGATTAATAACCAGTGAAAATTAATTTTTAGTCTAGAATTTTTTTTAATGAAATGGTTTTTTTCTATAGCCCAGTAAGTGTTTAAATTGTTCGAGTTTAATGTTAATATGTTAGTTTTTCAAATTATTATTATTTTTAGAAAATTGCAACAAATATCTGAAGAGTTAACATAAAAGGTAATTTGTTAAAATAATTAATTTATTGATAGATTTTATAGAAACATGTAACGTAGAATATTTGTACTAAAAAAATCATTCCCAACGATTAAACCTTTTATAACATTAACACTGATTAGAATCTTAAAACTAAAATTTACTGACGCATTCTAAGTGAAATTATTTTATTAAAATATTAAAGTAAATATCACTAAATAGTAGGTATCTATGTTCAACGTATCTATCTATTTGTATAATTCAAATAAATACTGTACGCTGAGTATAGGTCAATATTATATCATTTAATATAAGTGTTATTCTAGCTAATACAGGGAAAATAGGAAAATATCGCAGCAGTGTCACTACGTATAAATGGAATGGAAGTCGTTTTAATCAGGAATGTCTGATGTCCCAATTTAACAAGTAAGTTCCATATATAGTTACTCAAATTCTATTATATAATTATTAAAAAAAACTTAAGAACTGTGAAACTGTAAAACTAAGCTTATACTTTATGTATGCCTATTAAATAATATACAACGGTGTTACAAAATTAAATAGTTATTTTTGAATTTGACCATAGTGACAAATTGATTTAGCTAAGGAATAATTATACGTACCTACCAACATAATTTGAATTTTATAACTAAACATATAAAATAAACATTAATATAATATGTACTCGTATATTATTTTATATTTTCGTTTTGCAATAATAGTAATGAATAAATGATGGGCAGAAAATGAATTATTTATATGGCCAATTATTGAAATATATGAGGATAAAATGGTATTTTAAATCCGATTAGGTACTATATGGCAGTTCAGAATCTACTAGTATTGCGTTCAGACAGTCTTATAATGAGCCAATCAATGAAATGTCATCAAACTGTAATTATAGCAGAATATGGTCAGACGCAGGGTTTATAGCCCGAGGGGATTGAGGGTAGGGGCAGGGCTTTATATAGAATTATGCATAGGATAGAGCTTATATTTAAATTAAATACAAAAATGGTAGCATGTGACATATATAAAAATTTATACAGAGGCATTATTATTACAAGTATGAACGAGAGAAGCGAAATAGAATATGATAACAAATTGTTTGGTAAAAGTTTATTTTATTTTTATTTTTTATTTTTTGTTAGAGCATTCAAATGTCTTTTCCCCTTAAACTAAGTATTGTTTACTTAAAGTTCGCATATTTCATATTCTCGGGTAACAAGCACAATATTTTTATTCTCGCTATGAATGCAATTTAAAATGCGTACGGTATGTCTAAGCTATATAATTATAATTTTATATAATATCTGCAAACTATAAAAAGGAATGAAGAATACTATAGTAAAAGAAAAATATTAAATAATATTGAGACATTTTTTTCTCCGTGGATAATTTCCGACGGACACCCGCGGTAAATAAAAATGTCTTAACCGTCAACACAATGAGAAACCGTATAATATTATAATCGTCGTATGACCTAGATTGTAAAATATTATTTATTTTTAATAATGTAGGTATAATCTTATAGTCGATATGCTGTGAGTGGCACGTGACAAGCATCTCACACTATTATGGTATCCTAACAATTAATGACGACATCGTATTATTATATGTTAAACTGTCACATGTCGAGGTAATGCGGTGATATTGACTGCAACAGATATTATGAGTTGAAAATTACCAATTAAGGGTAACTGTGTGGAAACTCAATACAGATGAATGCGAGTTCTATAATAATATTGTTCTATCAGCCGCTGCAATCCACGCGAAAATTGTACTGTAATATTTTATTCATATACTATCATACGATACACAAGAACACCTCGCTTAATAAATCTCGACAACCGACAGTGCCCGGTATTTAGAAGTTTCACTGTATATTAACATGTTTACATTCAAATATTCCGCACATACCTATAGGTATAAATATTAAATATATGATTAACATATATTATTGTTATTGTATTTGTATTGTTATTCTTGTATCCATTATTCAAGTGTATACACTTATTACTTTGAAAGTTATAAACTTTTTTGAAATGTTAATTACATTCCGAACATTTTTTTAGCTTTGTAAATTTTTTATTTCATATTCCGATGCAAAATATTTTTTAGAATATCTAAATATATTTAATTGAAATCAGTAGTTTATTACAATTAAATAGGTATTATTAAGTTTAATAAAATAATACAACTAATACATTTAATTATCTGTAAATTTTGCAATAAGATAAACAACACCGAAACATCATATAATAGTATTTTATTAAGTTGTATAATACATTAACAGTCATAATATATAAGAATAAATAATATTTATCGATAGTTTTAATAATATAATTTCGTGTATCACATGAGATTCTTCACTACCTACTCTAATTATTGACTTTTAAGAATTCATAACATTAAATTACTAATGAAATTATTTGGATAAGTATCTGGGTATTGATTTGAAACGTTTTATTTGTAAGATTATTTAATGCAATTCTAATTTAATAAAATTAGTTTTTATAAGTTTTAACTAACTATAATTATACCTATATATGAGTCTTACTATTATTATGTTTAATATTGAAAAAAGTAAGTGGATTATATCGATTAAAGTAAGTAATAAATATTTATAAATCTAGATAGGTATACGAAATTTTAAAGTTATGATATTTTCTTTAACTTTAAGTATATTATTGCAATAATAAATAATGCATATTATACTCCTAACGTTTGTTTACATGGTCTTTATATCCAGGGCTCTATAGCGATTTTATATAACAATTACTATTAACTGTGTAATGTATTTGTTTATATTTATTAGTCATTAGTAATTTTTTTAATTATATAAACCATAGGAAATTGAACACTCTTAAACATTCATATAAAATTCATGTTATATGTTATATTTAGTAGGTATTGATATAACATTTTAAATTTTAAATACACTGTGTACCTTTCAGAATAAATATTATATGAGTAAGGGTTATATATCCATTTATTCAACGACTCGTAAACAATTAATGAATCATGTTAGCTATACATAGTTTTTGAGTTACATAGCATAATTAAATGCATTGAAAAAATCCGGTAAAAAATTAATTAGTTTTATTTAGTACACGCATTGTACAAATACTTTTTCTTTAAAAAAACAATTCAGATTGTAGATCACGATTTAAATTATCGTATATTGTACATTTTATTCACAACCTCATATTGAAAAACGATCTTATTCTATTTTGTAATTAATAAACGAACCGATTATACGAATCATACAAAATAAATAGACGAACACCGAGTATCTTTACACTGAAATCGGGTCGAGATCGCTAAGCGATACGTGATCGTAATAAATATCATATACGGTATTACGGTGTCAATGGAATCGGTTCTTATATATTCATGTGAATGTATTATATATAGCTATGTGTAGCGACGACCTAGTAACCTGAAAATGAGAGTTGAGTAGCAGATAATAATATAATGTTACAACTTGGACGATAAATAAATAAATAAATAAATATATATATATATAGTGTGTTATTACTATACTCGTCGTCAATCGCCCATAAGCTGCAGTGCTTACGTGTGATGGAAAACTAAGATATTATAACTGTGGCGGTATCCATCATCAATTATATATATATATATATAATGCCATGGTCTACTATGGCTTACCATTTTGAAAACGATAGTTTTGTAACTAATAATAATATATAATAATGTTGTACAACTATATATATTTGGTGAGTAAGAGTGAGGGGGGTAGTATTGATTTTATAATATACCTTATATTGTGACCAATCCAGATAACATTTTTTTTTTAGAGTTCCATGTAATAATAAATTGTTGAGGTCGTGCTATAATATATTAACATTATTATACACATTTTTGTATACATATTTTTTTTTACCAATGAGTTGCCCAACAAACTATCATAAAAAATCGTACTTATTTTGAAAAAACAATTAATTAAAATAATAATAATATAGTCATAACGTTTGTTTAGTTTTACTCGTATGTTTTTTTTCGACTTGTTTGTTCTAGTTTATTATACCTATCGGAAATTGCAACACACAATAATAATAGTAATACGAACATTCTAATATTAAACTTTATCCTATATACGCTGTTATTTTACCGAGTAGAAATAATATTTGGTTTGTATATTTGACATGTGGAAACGTCGAGGGACGATATATATATATTTTGGGAATGTCGACCTAACTATAACATGTACCGACGGCCCACGTCGCCGTATATTATGGAATTAAATAAATATCACATGTACTCCAGGCTATAGTTGCACGAATCGAATGTAATATAATTAATAACTACAGGTACATATTGGATGTTTTCGACATCAATTGTATACCCACCGAATATAATACCGCCGGTAAAATATAATAAATCGCTGTCTCGCAAACCTACCCGAAGATAATACATTTGGTTTACGCGTTACATTTTATAATTATACACGAAATTCTATAGCTGGGAACATAAATGGTGTAAACACAAAATTATAAAAGATTAAAATTGTATCACCAATATTAATTATATTTAATATGATACACGATGAGCATAATATGGGTATTTGGCCGCGGAAAAATGTGGAATCTAAGCACCCTTTCCCTTTCCCACAAGATATTTAAATACAATAACACGTGAACAGTTTGTGCATTTACTTTTAAATTGAATTCGTTTGATAATGAAACTCATTATAATATAATGCAAGTTAAGTTAGGTATACATCGATAATATAGTTTAACACTTTGTCTGTTTATTAGAGTAATCAAGTTTGACTGCGTTACTCACTTTTCCTTCCGCTTCCACGGCTCTTGTTTCCGCTTCCAGCACACGTTTTTCCAACTCCGACAACTGAAAACAACAATAATTATAATATATTTTTTTTCTATAAAAACAACATCAATAGGTATTTATCATATTAATTATATAATAGTTAACAAAATATATTATGGTCATGTGTACCAAAACACAATGAAAAAATTGAATTTATTTTATTTTTCAGATTCCTTAATACTATATATATATGCATACATTGTAATTTATACGTTTTTATTGTAAGGAAGATAATACACAATACATTATAAATAAGGGTTTGAACCTATTGGGTTATGTTAGATATTGAGTATCTATGAAAAGCATTTTTACTCGTTACCAACAATATACTATATATTATATTATAGGTACAAACAAAACACGAAAACCCATTACACGATTTCTAAAAAATTAGAACGCGGTGGTTGGTAGCTGTCGTGTGTCATATTATGTCAAACAATCATTAACACGGAAAATAAATTCAAATAAAATTGCACTCATAGCGATGACAAAGTGTCAAAGCATGACTACGCAAAGTATATACTCATAGATTCATATAATAATATTGATATATATATATATATATATATATTTCTATTGTTATAAATATTTCTATTGTTATAAATATTTCTATTGCTATAAATATTGGTTTAAAAATTGAATATAAATAATAAATAATCAATCGTTTATAATATTCAATAAATTATTTTCATAAAAAATGTACTAAATTCAGCAGTAAAATAAAAATATTGATTAATAAAGAAAAATATGAAAAAATAGAGAGCTTAATTCATCTTTACATTGCCATTTATAATTATATTTTAATTAAAAGGACATATTAATAAAATTGAAACTACTGTAAATTAAGTATTTTTAAGGACATAGTATTATATAAATTAATATTGCTGTCAATAAGAAATATCTATTTTTAAATGACAATTGCTTAGAATTGATAACGGATGTGTAATTGTTTTAAGTAGTTTACCGCAGAAAGACTTCAAAAACTTCGAGAAAATTAAAATGTCTTTTTAATGGAATAATTAAATGTTGTAATACACATAATAATATCTTGAAAATAACTCGACTGAAAACTTTCATTATAAAATAACTCTACTCGAACAAAAACATTATTTTATAATAATATATATAAAGTTTAAAAAATAATGCCTCTTCTCTCCTAAACGATTGAAGCGTGTAAATTAAACTTTTTCTCGATAAACATCTACTTATTCGAGGTAAATAAAGTAAAAAGTCGTCTACTAAGATAAATAAAATTATGTTAATAATATAAATATACATATTTGTACATGCAAAATAATAAAATACAAAAAGTGTAAATCTCGAATAACTTAAATAAAAATATTAAAGGTACGTAAACGTTTCGAATTTGTTATGAGAATACAGATAAAAACTGCGGCGGGATAACACAGTTTAAAATTTATATTTTGACGTGAGTTTCAAAAAAAAAAACAACTTCCAGTCCTGCATCCCGTGTAGACCAATATACTATTGATACACGCACCACTCGTAGTTCTTCAATATTGATTATTATTTTTAACACTAGTTTATTATAGCTCGCAGCGAGGGTTCTCATTAATAACGTGCTTAATGAACAAAGTAAAGGTTTAGGTAGAAAAATATTAAATCAACTATAAATATATTAATACAATATACGACGTAACAAACGCAAGGGAAATATTTTGGTTATAACGAGTAATATTATGCAATTAATTACCGACTGTAAATTGTAATATTATATTATATGGATTTGAGTGAATCCTGTGCATTCGAAAAAGTTACATACGAAATAATAAATGATTGTACAATATTATTACAAATATCACTTAAAATGAAAACAAAAAAGGTTTTTGCTAAGTGTGTCCCGTGCAAACAATACATTAATGATGTATCTGACGTCAAACGTATATGTAATATAATATATTTTCGTATCGGTCGAGAAGGGGCGGGAGCGATTGTTGTAAGCGCGGTATGTACTCGTAATATTATGTTCATAGTTTCTCCACGGATGCGTTTACACCACCAGACAACATATAATAATAAATTCGTATAGCGTCGTTTCGACACAAATCGTTTAACCGGAAGATGGGGTTGGTGTATTGCATACAAATCTTGAATAAAAAAAAAAAAAAATAATATCCTATTTGTTTTTTTTTTTTTTAAATTTACTTTTAGTTTTTGTCCGATTCCTTTAAAATATATTATACAAGTTGAGTCACTATTCTACCGTATGGACAATTACAATAATACCATAATTATCATGGGTAAAATGATAAAGCTTAACGATGTGTCACTCAAGTCTTGTATAATCTAACATATAAGTGCACACCTAATGTAAGTATTTTGGTATATACATATTATTTACAAACACATATTGTGAGGGGAGTTACCATATAGTTTTGAAATATATTTTTCTTGTGATGAAACACATTGAACTAGGGACTGGTCGTATTTTGGATACGCTTAGAACGGCGACCGACAAGTAAACACGGTCTATATAATAACGTATTTGTTTCGTTAATTTGCGTTCTTATTATTATTATTTTTTTCTCGTTCTATTTTTTATACTCTTCCGAGACAGATGCAATATACAAAAAATAAACATCCACTCGGTTTCATTCAGCGTTGCTAATTGGACCACCGAAAATAAAATATTACCCTTCGCGTCGCGAACAAGCTCATATATATATAGGTATATATATGAAGTTAAAAAAAAACCCGAGTGGTTCCATATAATTTAATTGTCAGTTTTTCGTCGCTTTTCGGCAGCATTTTCTATCTAGTAGGTACGTGGTGACGGAATTAAAAACAAAAAATACAAAAAATTAATAATAACTACACGGGGATAACAGAGACGTTTAAATGATGCTGTACTCGCTAAATTTCCGGTACACCGGACGACGGCATCCGTTTTTTTTTTATATACAAATTAACAGTAAAAAATCACGTCCAAAAGAGTCACACGAGCACCGCTCGGCACACTGACATATGCTGGGATGATGAGGAAAGTATAAGGTATATTATATTATTATACGTAAAGAAAAACGTGTGTCAAAAATAAGAAATTAGTACTGGACCGTATATCATATATATATCGTATATATATATATAATATTGTGGCGATGATGTGGCAACGCGCTAGAGAGAGAGAGAAAGAAAAAGAGAGATATGTAGGTAGACACACCGTATATATGTGTTTATGGGGGATGGGACGCTCCGAAGAGAACGAAAAAATACACACACATAAAATGATAAATTACTAGGCGATTTTGGGCTATTTGCCAGTGTTTTTCACTACCGTCCGAGATAGACGGCCGCTCTATAAACACATTGTTATTTTTAGTTTATACCTGCAGCACGTAGTACATTTTTACTTTTTGAGAATCTATTCGGCAGTGTCGGTATGATCACCGCAAAAACGATTTAATAATCATCAAGCATGTATATATAACAATATATAAGGTACCCGCCGACATACTATATATATTATAATTATTATACACCGCGAGTTGTGCAAGGAAACGGATTTCCTTAAAACAGGTCGTCGTACAAGCGACTTGACGTTTTGATTTCCCCTCGACTTCCGCCGCCGACGGATCGATTGCCATATCGTGCACCACCGCGGCATACCATTATAATATAATTATACTCAGCTAGTGCACGCGTGTGGTGCGTTAACTGTTCCCATACACATCACACTCGTATGATTGTTATGTCGTCGACACGGAGGACACGGACACGATTCATCGGAACAAACGCTTTTTGTTCAATGGGAACGATGTCGTGTGGGAAATCAACTACATAATATTATAAAATTATTTTTATATAAGCTCAAAGCCAGTGTCAAGAACCGATTGAACCTAACCGCACGATATATATATATATATATATTACTATACAACGTGATTTCTTGTTCTTGTATAACGCGTACAGGGAAAATAAAAGAAATACGGTGGCAGCTTACCCTGTATAATACCATGGTACATACCTAATATGTACAAGCTACGTAAAAGTGGACGTCTGAAAAAAATTCTAAGATATTGTATGCGAGTATTAACAAATTTTAACTCAATAACACCATAGTATATGGTACTACTGTATATATAAAAGTCTATTTATCATTCATAGTGTGAACAATTTAAAACAATTGTATATATGTGAAAACATATGTAAAATTAATAATTAAATTTTATTTCAATATCATATTAAAATTAAAACTGAAAATTGACTTGCATACTATCAAACAAAAATAACCTGTATATCATTATTATGAATAACCGAACTTCAATTTATAACTATGCTGCTTATAATTGTAGCTGTAGGTCAGTAAACTAATTGTTATAGTAAAGAACTTGTTTATTATAGTAAATTTCACATTTGAGTGATGAGTGATGACCACTACATTTTATTTTTATATGGCAATAAATATTGTCCAAATAATTAAATTTATAAGTATACAGTACAATTAAAGTCTATCAACTATAAAATCACACCTACATATTTTTAGTAAATCTGACAATTGTAGCTATCCCTATAGTAATATTGTATAATAGAATTGGTTCTATACTATTTTTATAGATCAAATAACTTTTGTTTTTTCTACGCATTTATCAAATAAGACCGCTATGTAGTTATACACAGTATACTTGCACATCGACTTTAATAATTATGTGTTTGTTTCAATACGACTTTGGGTTTATTGTTGCAACCGTAACTAATAACTATACACAGCAGTATGATAACTAATTTACCCCGCTACCAGTATATAGGTACCACCTACCTAATTGTAACAAATTAGTGGTATTTGTATGGTTTTAATAATAAGACAAAAAAAAAATACATCCCGACACGTGTGGGTAAGTGTGCGCGCAACCTTGGCACGGACGACGAAAATAAACCCGCCGCAACGATTAACTCGTAAGGGGGACGACCGGGGGGGGGGGGAAGTCGTCGGGAAAATTAAGACTGAGAAACGCAATAAGAGTAATCGGTGGCCGGCGTAGAGTATGATGTGGTGGTGGTAGAAGCAGAGTGTAGCGTATAAGAACGAAAAACCGGGTGGGCGCCGCAAGCATATATCGACCGTGTTCGTCGCACGCGTATAGTCCGCCGTCACACCCACGCCGCATCAAGATGGACGCCGTAAACGCCATGTTCGTCGGCATGACGTTCGCGTTCGTGGCCGTGCCGCTGCTGCTCAAGTCGGTGGACGCGACCCGGTTGCCGGGCGCCGTGGCCCGGTTGTACGCGTACGGCAAGATCACGGGCGGCGCGCGGCCGTCCGGCGTGCTCAGCGTGCCCAAACAGTGGTACAAGCACTTTTACGCGTTCTCGTTGGCGCTGGCGCTGGCTGCGGCTCTGGCGCTGTCGGACGCGTACGCGGCGGGCGCGCCGTGGCCGTCCGGCGCCGCGTGGTGCCGCCGGTGGCTGTGGGACCCGGTCCGGCGGCCGGAACCGTCGTACAGCGCGGCCGCCGCGTCCGTAGCCGTCGGCATGTTCGTGCTGCAGTGCGCCCGGCGGACGTACGAGACTTACCGCGTGAACGTGTTCTCGGACACGGCGGTCGGGCTGTGGTATTACGCGTCGGGTTACATGCACTACGCGGGCGCCATCATCACCGTGCTGGCCGAGGCGCCGGCCGTTAGCGGATCGGCGGCGGCGCGACCGTCCAGCGGCTGGGAGCCAGTCCGGTTGGCCGCGGCTTTGTTGGTGTTCACCTGGGCGTACAGCGAACAGTGGCGGGCCAACGTGTTGCTGGCCGGTGCCCGGAAGCGCGGCGGCCAGGTGGTCACGCACGAGCACGTCGTGCTCACCGGCGGCCTATTCGACTTGGTGTCCAGTCCGCAGATGCTCACCGAGGTGGTCATGTACGGCGCCTGGTACGCCGTGCTGTGGGGCGGCAGCGGATGGAAGTACGTGATCGCGTTCGTCTGGGGCAATCAGTTCGAGATAGCGCTCATCAGCCACCGATGGTACCAGGACAAGTTCCGGGACTACCCGCGAGAAAGGAAAGCCATCATACCGTACGTGCTGTGATTGCAGTTGCATGTACAGTCGTGGCGGACATTGTTCGATTATTATATTATAATTGCATGAAATATGATATATATATATATTATGTATACGCATGTGTAAATGCGTTGTCTGTGTTGTATAATATAAATACGTTTCGTTGTTTTTTACGTTTGCGTTTTGCTTTGTAGTATTTTACCATAAAAATACCTACTCATATTATTTACCTACTATAATGTATATAATATATGTATAAAACAATAACATATATCTTCATAGTACAAAAAAGTGAAAACCAAAAAATCAGAAGCAACGGAACGATGAAAGTTTGACGTTTTGATTAAATAGAAATAAGGACGGATAAATGGAGAATCGGGCAGATAATTACAAGTAAGACAGTGGAATATTAAAAAAGGAACTATATGTTTCTAGTCGAGTGTGTAATTAGGATCTCTGATTATTATATTATATTGTTACGTACAAACACGATACAGAGAATATATCTACCATCATTCGTTTTGCCTGGGGCAAACAGCAACTCGTCAGCTACCCTGGTACCAGGATGACAAGTTCCGGGACTTTCCACGAGAAAGGAAAGCCATCATACCGTACGTGCTGTGATTGCAGCTGTCTATATAGTCTACATCACACTGTGTATATTTAGAGTTAAATGTATAATATGATATTCGTGTGTAGAGGTACGTAAACTTGTACTTATTATTTAATATAAATACGTTTCGTTGGTTTTGACGTGTATTTTTATTTTTATTTTATTTTATTACACATTGTAATAATACGATATATAGCGTATAACGTCGTTTGGATAGAAAGGCATTAGTTAGGTATTTTTTATTTCCATAAATTTTCATTTTCTAAATACAACGGTAAGTATATCTGTACATATGAAACGCATTGCAAGGTACACCGAAATATTATTATTGTTATAATAATGCACAGCGAAACGAATAAAAAATGAATATATCATTTACAACATATAACGTATTATTGTTGAGATGCATGATAGGCGACGTTGAGTTTATTTCGCATGAGAGAAAACACTTTTTCGGAATATAATAGCTTATTCTCGTTATTGGATGAAAAAACCTCTCGCCCCAGGTTAACGTTCGAGTACAGTCGTAATAAAATTGTGCGTACAAATGCAATTTTTACGAACGGACAACAAGTCGAGGGCACGCAGTTAAGAGTGAAGTAATAATTATGTACATTACTGCAAATATAAATACACTGCAGACTGCCGATAAACTACGGCATATCATTTAACAATTAAATCCGCAGACTACCCGAAAACAAACACAATTCCCCCACCAAACATACGACGTGGAAAATATTAATATTACGATGGCGTTTACACAGAGCGCACCGCTGCCGCCGTCGGCGACAGCTTTTTGGAATTCCATTACGCGCTCATAACGAATAGCTTTTTACATTTTAATAAATTACATTTTAATCATTTTTGCTGTTTTATTTACTGTTTGGTTATTTTTTCGCGTGGGTATATTGTTACGGAATTTTGTTGATTTTTCGCGACGACGTTCAATTTTATACGAATGTATATAATAAAATATATATACTATACGTATACGTATTATAACGATGGCGAACTGAACATAATATTAAAACAACGGCAAACGAGATATAATAATAATATCTAGGTACTGCGTTAGCCCAGTCTGTCGTATTTGTCTGGCGCTACTTTTATACTCTAAATTGATATATACAAAGTCATTTTTTTTCTAAGTAAGACTACACTCATATTTTTTCAGTCAATTTATTATATCTTCTTTTTTTTTTTTTTTTGGTAGAATAAAAATGTTTTTAAATAATTTGAAGTATGCGCTATTATTCATAATTACAACACGGGGTTTTTTACAAAATTGTTTACTACAGTACTTTTAAACATAATACATTTTTAGGTTTCATAAAATGTTAAATGATAATTCACATTTTAAACTATTCATATTCTGTAGCAAAATATTTTTTATTTTCAGGTAAATTACAATTATTTTAAATACCAATAGATTTAAATATTTAATATAATTGAATAAATATAGGTAGTTTAATATAATTAGCATATAATGTTTTTATGAACGGATCGTGATCGCAACAAGCAATAGTTACAGGTACCAGTATTACTTTTATACTCAATCACTATAGGCTTTTAATTTATAAAATAAATCGATGATTTCCAATATTTTTTGATTCGTAGCTTAAAACACTTTTTTAACTAAAGTTTCTCCATGGTATTGACACCCTTTTATAAGTCAAATCATTACCAAATATGTGAAGTCATCGTAGTATTTTGGATAACCAATTTATTTTTAGTCTAAATAATATTTTTTGGTACCACTGTAAAGATTCCACGATTACCCAAAAACGCCTACAGAGCATACTTTGAGACCCACTATATATGTATACCAATATTTTTAGGAAAATATATTGTTTCAAAATAGTAAATTAAACATATATTGTATTGTAGAAATAAAATGTTTTATTATTTTTGTAAAATTGAGGTACATGTAACTATAGGTTCCTATTTAAAATTGTTAATAAAAATTATTCTTAAACACTAACATTAAACATTGAATAAGAATATAAGCGATGTACCTATTGAGTTAAAAAAGCCCCGTAATAAATATATAATATTTATTTGTTTTCCCAAAAAAAGTTTCATTTCATATTAAACTTCAATGACAAGTCTCGTTGGGAACGTGAACTGACAACGCGTGGTGTTGTCAAATTTTGCAAACCGTCGTCGTACCCATCACCGCTATACAACAAAATATAATATAATATAAACCTAAAAAAAAAGGTTCATACATGACAGCGGCTGCGTAGAAGTGTATTTTGAAAACGTGTAAAAAATGATAATAATAAATCCTCTATATGCTAAGTTACCACTTTTTGGGTATGAAATCAACAAAAAAATTATCTATTTAAATAAGAGGATTTTGAAAAATTCGACAATAAAAAAGAACCTTTATAAAAATTAATTATTTTTTTTAGATATACACATGAATATAATATATAAACACAATACTTAACAATTGGCAGTATTTTTTATGAACACAAATTCTGATAGTTAAAAATACAATATATTAACTCCCCTTTTTGTTTTTTGTATCCAATACATAAATTACCGTTTTATCGTAAAAAAAGGTTTATACGAATTAATCAAGTGTGCGTGAATAATTAAGTTTTAAAAAGATTTTAGTTTATTTTCGTCTAAAATTCAATTAATTATTAATCACTATAAAGTATTTTTAAAACTGATTTAAAAAAAAACCCATATTATATAATATATAATGTATAATATACGAGTACATATTACAATATTATGTTAAAGTATTACTGTAAAAGAAATGAAAGCGCATCACTATTTGTAACAGCTAATTAAAATATGATCATAAAAATTCATTAAAATATTTCTCATGTAAAAACATAATATATTTATGTCTTATTAGCTACTCAAATGACGATCGTATGTAAATAAACCAGGGGTAGCTAAACGCAGGTTAGGTATATTTTTGGAAATTGTATATTCAATATTGACGGTATATTACATATACAGCGTAATTTCGATAAGTTAAAATAAATGCCATTTTCTTGCAAAAACCTCGATTACTTGAAAGAAAAACTATGGATAACTCGAACATTCTTCCAGAGGTGTTCCGAAAATAAACGAATAACGATGGATAATTTTTATAAAACTGTAAGTTTAAGTAAAATAATAATTATGAATTGTAAAATTGTAACACTATATACACCTTTTGTTATATTTTTCTTTATTTTCATTATTTAATCACATTTAATAATAACAATACACACTGTAATTATAATATGTATTTATTATATAATAACTAAAAACTATAAAACGTACAATATTTAAAAAATCTTTAAGCCATTTTTTTTCTTCAAATCTTGATAAGCCAAAAACCCTATTAAATCGAAAATCTCAATAAGTCGAAAAAATTGCATTTCCCTTACATTACATCTTACCGAGGTTCAACTGTACCTATATTTTATATTATTATATTAATGTGTCTATTTCAGTACATTATTAACTATTCGTTGTTCATTTTTAAAGTAAAGTTGTAATGGAGGTATACCTTTAAAAAGAATTTTTTAAGTCGACTTTTTGAATAAAATATTTACTACCGGTCGATCACTACCAAAAAAATCATACCACCCCTGCTGTAAACGATAAAATATTTATATAGGTATATAAGAATAAAACCATATTCTAACATTATTTATTCTTATCTACTTCTCAGAGAATGCGGACAGACTTTCAAATATATACATATACTGTACGGTAATCGAATAGTCAACACCGATTTGTTGATACGCTTCTATAAGAAATTGTCATCGCAATGTAACGGTTACGATAAAAAAAAAAAAGAGAGAGAGAGATAATCTACATTACACCTTCTAAATTCGAGTGCTTTTCTGAGGAAAAAAAATAAGGACTTCTATTATGGGTGAATGGTTTTTTCTTTTCCTTTACGTTTAGCCGGCATGTCTCGAGAGGCCCATTGGTATTTACGAGAATGGGGAGGATTTGAATACGCATTCCAGAAAACATAACTTATTATTACTGTTACTGGAAAAAAAAAATCGGTTATGCGACCGAAAAAAACTTTGTCACCGAATATTTCGATTATAAACGCTATACCATTTAATATACACTCACATAAGTGTGCGTACAATACGTGAGCAAATAAAAGAATAAAAAATATTCATTTTTCTCTTTCTTTATATGAGATTGGAGAAAACCGTCAACTCCAGAGTTTATACTTGGTAGTTGGATTGATACTCACACAACATACTATATATGTGTACTGCAGGTTGATTCACCAATCACGTTCAACATTATTTTTTTCCTTGAGTAAATTATTGATTTATTCAAATTCAGATTTATAGAATCTTATTTAAGGACCTTGTATTTTCAAATGCTTAAGATTTTTTTACACTGTTATTAAGGAGTGTCTTGTGACTTGATAAAAACTTATTTTTTCCAAATAAAATCAAACCCTTTTTATAGTAAATTAGAAAAATAATGATTTAATTGAATAAAATGTCCAGGCTTATCAAAATTAAAATTCGAACAATTAGTTTCTGAGTTGTTAAAACTAGTTAATTATAGGTACTAATGGTAATAGGTCTTAAAAATGGTTTTACAAAAATTTGAAATATATCTGTATATGTATAATTATATTTTTAAATGTTATTAGATTATTATTAATAGCAGTAATTTTCAAATTACCATATCTTTCGAACCTTTATTGTTTTGTATAATATATAATTTTTAGATGTAAAAATTAAATAACCCAAAAACTATTCATTCAAATTTCTAAAAAAAAAAATAATAGTATTTTTATCGCCATATGACGCTTCTTATATGATATAAAAATTTAAGTATTTAAAAATAAGGTCCTTTTATATAGGTACTCTACCTACTTAAAAATTCAAAAATAAGAATTTTAATATAGGCTCATTATTAAAGCAACAAATATAGAGATAAATGTATGCTTGATGAATTATATCATGTATAATTATATGCTTATACTAAAATACTTATATATTCCAAAAACAACGCACGCTTGTAGTATATTACATAAAGATAAAGCGAAACACAGATCGAAAACAAATGCTTTTGCAATTAAAATAATGTTAAAGTATTTTCTCAATGATGACGTTCCTCTTGGGTAAACTTGTCCAAGAACAACTTTCCAACGAAGCATCTATCTGTATAAGTTTTCGATTATATCTAAAGTTTAGATTGATTATTTAACATGGTATATAACACCAGTGAATGCGAATTTCCAATATTTACTCATTTATGTACTTCAATCAATGTCAAAATAAATTAATTTTCAAAACTCCAATGTTATTAAACATACATTTTCATTTTTTATACATAAAAACCACAGAGGATGAGAGAAAAAAATACTGGAGTCATTACAGCTTATGCTTGTACCGCGAGCATAAAACGAGTGAATACAAATTAGTAAATTTGTGTAATCGTCTGAAAATTTAATCAAGCACCTAAGCAAAGTATAATTAAAACACAGGTACCAGTTATACAGTTTAAAAAAACAAAAAAAAAACAAAAAGAACGCATAAAACGTATTTTAATTACAGTTTATGTAGGTGCGCGTTGTACGATAAACTTTTATGAAGATTACTACATTTAGAAATTAAACGTTGTAGATAGAGTGTAATGGGTTATTTTACAACGGTTTTTCTACGGTTTTTATTATTTTTGTAACGACGCACAGAGTTCACTTCTGTCATTTGGAAATTATTCTCTATGAATATTACTCATTACCATAATAATACGATTACATGCACATAAGTGACAATTGATAGACCTGTACTTAAAAACGAATACAAACCAAACAATTAAACATATTATTTAGTCGTAACTGTGACTTCTCCAAACTAAAATAGTTCAACAAAAATATAATACGTACGTCGCACTGCGCATTTACATGACACAACGTTTACAATGCGTATATTAAATACCTACATGGATACGATTTCTAGTATAAAGTATTAGAATATTTATAAATTGTTATTATTATATCTACTCAACTGAAGTAAAATTAAAGCAAATAACAGAAAAGTTATATTTTCAATTATAATAAAACAAGTTTAAATAAATTCATTTTTGTTTTATTAAAACATTTATAGTCTCATTTATACAAGAACAATGTATGTAATACTAGATTAAGTAAAGAACTGCAATGTTTAACAAACTGCGAGTCACTAGATATACTATAATAAAGTAAAACGCTTTTGGAGTTTCACTAATTAAAAATACTTCTTAGAATATTCCTTTGCACAAATTAAAACAAAAAACGGACACATCTAGTAAGAAGTATTTAAAAAATTTAAGTCTGAAAAACATTATTTTGAAACGTAATACAACGATGATTAAAAACGATATTTACTACAATAAACAATATGCGATCATCACATGCCTTTTTCGAATCGCAGCTAAATCGCCCGCGGTCTGTAGCTGACCGTAATATTATTCCAAATAACCATTTTCGTCCATACAAAATGTTTCGTTCGCACGCATGCACAATCACTCTCTCTCTCTCTTACACACGCACACTTTTTCTCTCTTTTAAACGAAAAACAAACACGTCTTGTAATAATATTTACAAGACCTTTACCGTACCTATATCACAACAGCATTGCCGACGGTTAACAAATGCTGTGTGGTTATGATACATTTCGATTGTTGTATTTTTCTTTTCGTCGAGCATAGAGCTTTCGCCTATGTAATAAAAAATAAAATAAAAATAATAATAATATATCAACGCGTCTCTTGATATATATATATAAACGAAAGTCCCATTATAGAACGCGACGCGGTCGCAATAATATCATCAGCTCAGGTGTTTTAGTTTGAAAAGCCGCAAAATAATAATAAGAAGAAAAATAGCGACCAAAAAGACAAAATATTATATTATATAATATAATACGACTGTGCCACAATCGCGATGACGTATATAGCCATGACCGTATAATAGTAATAATATTATGGGCGCGGACTGCTGTCGCATCCGAACACACATATTGTATATTATATATATGTATATGTATATATAAAAGATTTTGTCACACGCGCGCGTTACAGCCGGTACAACGTTGACGCCATTCTGGTATTTATAGATCCGGACGACACGCGAGTATATGGCGATATATATATTTATATGTATGTATTATACCTACTTCCGGCTAAGACTAAAACTGACATCACATATTATTATTCTGGGCGTTAAGTAGTGTAGTATACCAGACTACAGACGGTAGCAGTAATATATATTTTATATGATGTTATGTAGGTTCTATCTAAAAATGCAATACAACTGCTACAACTATAGTAGAGACAAATCATAGGATATTCACTGTAAAAATATATCTTAATATAAAATCAAGTGCAAATATTTTGAATGAAAAAAAAAAATGTGTAAGAATTATGATAAAATTATGTTAAAAAAATAAGACAATTAAATGAAAAATCTTATAGATGCTTATGATGCAAAATTGTTAAGATAAGGAATTTTTTGATTAAAAATAAAAATTGTATAGGTTATAAAACATAAAATTCACAGATTCTAGGCACTATCGTAAAGTGATATCGCCAACGATCGTAAAATATATATATATATATAATACATAAATGAACATACGTGTGTGAACAAAATACAATTTATTCAAATGCAGTTATTTTCTTCTTTTCAATAGGATAATAATACTTATATTATAATTGGTACATTACATATTATATATTTTTATGTAGATGAATCACAAATTACCCAGATTAAATAAATTTGGTAGAGCAAATGGGAGTTTTTCAAAGCAAGGGAGCATTATCTAGATTCTAGAAATCTATCATTACCATCATAATATAGAAAATACAATGTTTATAATATCTATTTGAAGACATTAAAATAATGAAAATATATTGTAAAAAGAGATACTTGTAACAAACCCAAAGTAAACGAATTTGATTGTCTAATAACCAGTTATATCTACATGTACAGAAATCAAAATAATACTACAAACCGTTGGTATAAAAATTATCATACACTAAATTTAAAACTGTATAAGTTTAAATTTTTATTTTGACATTTGATACGCTTCAGTTAGAGGGGAAGGTCGTGATCAATAGACCACCATGCTTACATTTTTTATCAAACTAGTTTTCTGATTGCAAATTTCAAATGAATCGGTGTTTTTACTCGATATACTTATTTTTGGCAGAAACTCGACTATAAAATTCTACACAAACGCATAATTATAATTAAATGACAGTTGACATTATCCGTGTTAAACCAACACGGTCTTTGATGTTACTTAATTGTTCGTTACTTATAGACGGGATAAAACGTATGTACTGCATTAGAGCAAAATTCGTATACACAGAAAGACTAAGAATAAAAATGCTGTTTGTTTTGTTTTATATTATTTTGGTTTATAACTTGTGCATGAGGTATTTTATGCGTACATATTAACATACATTTACGATTTACATAAACTCTTGTCGTACTACTGTTTACAACTATAAATATGTTATATATATAATGGTAATTTATGAAATCTTTATTAAAATATACATAATTAATGGAGAATAGAATGATAAGTATTATATTTAATTTGTCATATTTAGTTTTTTTTTTATTTTATAAAACAAAAATAATTGAAAAGAACCCAGGCACATTATATTTATTGAATTCGAAGCACGATAAATAAGATAAGTTAGTATAAAATGCTTTATATGAATTTGTCATTTTATTAATTTTACTCAATGATAGATGCGAACTGCAGTTGACATACACATTTCGTGGAATAATAAAAAAAATAAAGAGAGAAAGAGAGAAAGTATGAGAGAGAGAGAGAGATTATAGCAAACAACCGCGATTATAATACAGTATATATATATATTTATCGATTAAATATTGTTTTATAAATATTTTTCGACATGAACGCCGTCACCACCATGCAGTAATGCGTTTATAAAAAGTTTTGCAAATTCTAACGTCGAAACGCTGCAGAACCAACACGCACACACGTGTAATGTAGACCCGCTCAGTTATAGCTGTGCTATAATATAATATATACTTTATGAACGGCGTTCGACAGTTGTTCGAAATGTCAAAAGTATACTACACCTATATAGTGTAGCGGCGAAATAAATATGACGAACGGCAGCTGTTGCGAATGAGGATTAGAGGTTAATTTTGCTAATAGCATTGTGTACGCTCTATAAATCCCATTGCACGTGGGCTTGGTTGGCGCGATTGAAATCCAAAAGATGTACTCGCAAGTCTTACCCGGGTGTGTGTGTGAACGAAAAAATGTGCGGTTGCTATGGAAATTGCGAAGATTCGGAAAGGTCGGATCAACGCGAACGTATAAAAGGATGTTGCGGGAAGGATGGTATATAACTATATTATTATTATTATTATTATAACACTAAGGGCTGATGACGGACTCGGGACCTATATAATAATATGTAATAACACGTAGATGTGCGGTGTTCAATGTTCAACAGGTAAGTTATTTCCAGAATATTCTGAAACGTCACTTACATAATATGTCCTGTCGGAGACAGTTGCCAAAATTCATGAAAAAATTGTTGTTGTAATAACATAAAAAAAAAACAAAAATTAGGTTCAGCAGAGGCACACAATATATATTTATAATAATAAATGATATACTGTTCGTTTTTGTTTGGCCAGACTTCAAATGTTAACGACTAAAACGAATTATGAACTTTCTTATTAAGGAATAGTGTGACTTCGAAAGTGTAATTTTTATAATTTTACAGTCAAACATTTTCCAAGTAACTAGAACACGTATTAATGCATAAAATACGACTATTCAACAACCAAATAAACTATATAATGATATAATAATAATAATATAATAAATATAATATATATGATATAATTTACTAAGCAAGACGAGACTAGAAAAAATACAAAACCACAATACATTTCAAAAATCAATAAAAAAAAAAGAAAAACTATAGGATGGATTAACGGGAATAGACACTTTTTGATAATAATCTAATATAGTACCTACTGTATCAGACTAGTTATTATAAGCAATATAAAAGGAAACTATAAGAAGTTAATAAACATCATTTTAAAGATTTAAAACAGGAAAAAAATAAACAACGAGAAAATAATTTTAAATTCTTACCGGTATACAGCATATATTTGTGTACAAAAGTTAATTAAAAAAAGAACTTGGCGTAGTTCGTGTTTATCGATACAACGGGACCGTAAATAAATGCGTTGAACGTATTTTTCGTTAAATTTTGTCGCCAGACATAAAAGCTTTTGCAAAACATCCGAGAGTATCCTCCCTCCTCTATTGATTCAGAGCCTTTTGTAGATGGGAGAAGTAGCCGAGTAGAGGTGGGTTGAAAAAACACACACACACACCAAAGTATACCAAGGACAATCTTCTTTTAATCAAGTTTTCACCCGAATTCAATCTTTCAATTTCTGAATGGGTGTTTATCAAACGAAAACGTTTTATATAGGTATAAACGCAAAAATAATTATATAAGTTAATATAATTCCTACAATTAATGAGCTTTAAAAAAAAATATACAGCGAAGCTTTTAGGAAGAGAAAGAAGGGCATAATAACCACAGTAGAGCTTTGGATGTAGACAGTGTTTCAAAATATTTTTATAGGACATACCAAATATATACTTATTAGATATAATGCTCAGAAAAATATTTCTTTAAAAGCTGATTAATTGGCAAATAATAAGTAAGTTGAACGAGTTGACTATTTCCCAAATTTAGTTATCCTTAGTATTAAAAGAAATGTTGTCAATTTATTAAAAATACATTTAAAAAATAGAAAATATTTATTTGTTAATTAATAATATAAATATAAAATTAGTAAAGGGAGATGAGACATTTGAGAAATTCTCATTAAGAATAATAAATAGACATTAACGAATAAGGTTAGGTCCAACTACTTTCACAAAAAAAAAATCAAAAACAAATAAATTGGTCCTAGTATTACTTATGGTGATAATAGGAGATACCTATATATATATATATATATATTGCAATGCACCTGATCGATGTTATCATTCGTACAAAACAAACATTAATTTGTCAAACCTGAATCCGATTATAACTGATATTTTATTTGCGGTGTACCGAGTAAGCGAGGGACTTTAAAACAACAAATAAGAACTTTACAGTTCAAAACAGTTTTGACGGTTTTATCCTATAAATTGTGCACACCAGTGTCATCGATACAAGATAAAACAACTGCAGAGAAAAATTGTGATAAAATTTACGTAAGATTTATGACACACGGCAATAGAATATTTTAATATAACTATGTATGCAATATTGCAATATATACCTATACATTCAATCATTATACTTAAGCCATATTACCATTAATACGACATAAATTGTGTAGTATATAAGTAAATGTTTATTATACATCCAACACGGTACGATTATAATACGGCGACAACAACGTATAATAATCATTAAATCTTAAAAATGTTATCAATAAGAAATACAAAGACATATTATAATAATAATACCTGTTTATGTGTAATCATCAAAAACGTAAAAAGTAAAATACAAATTTAAAATAATATATTACATGATCATTTTTTTTTAATTTCTCTAAATTAAACAATACACTTTAATGTAATACGTTTACTAAGTAACGCAAACCAAAAACAAATAAATACCATTTTTATAACGCACGTGGGCTATACTGAATAAAATACACACTATTATAATTAATATAATACATAATTATACAAATAAACACATATAATATATAGATGGAAATAAAATACGCATTTATTCTGATTTGTACATCGGCAAACGTTTCAAACAACGAATTGTATTGCACAAAATGCATTTATGAAAATTACATTGCTACTTATCTACTATTTCCGACACATGGGACCACAGTGATATAATTTCATATTAAATTACATATCAATCATTCTGCGCGTTAATTCAATCACCCGCACAAACCCATACACGCACGCCTATCCGAATCAGTCATAATAAAATGTTACCAGCGTACACAAATAGTCCGAAATGCCACCCCCCAGAGTGAGTTGTGAGGGATGGTACTGTTCTGAAATTGGGGACTGCGCGGAAGTGGAAAAACAACACTCAAATTATACTCAAATATATTATATATACATGTTTTTATCACCCGTCCCCATAGGAACGATCAGTCATAATGACCATCGCTAAACAATGGCGAATTTAACGATTATATAATATTTTATATGTATATATTATATATACTGCGTGTACAATATACAAACGTTGTGTATGCCATGCCAAATTTGTATCGTTTCTCCGGAAGAATATCATACATTGATAAAACTCGTCGCCTTGGACTTATGTATTGGAAGTTATTCTGACCACGGTTGTATTATATACAATATACATGCACGCTGTAGAAACGCAGATGCAGCAATTTCAAAACAGTTTAATTACCACTAAGTTTCAGTGTATAGGTATATTGAATTCCAGCGTTAGATACGTATTATCATATAAAATTGAAAACGCGGCTATACAGCACGGATTACTGCTGAGTTTTTAATAGTGTTCACAATACGTCCAAAGCAAACTTTGAAACATAAACTCACAATCGAGTAATTAAATTTATTCTTTTGTGCGAAAACCATCGACAACGAATTGATACCATCCGCCTATCGACGTGTAACGACTTCACAAAATTATGATTTCTTTTGTCTGCCGCCCCAAGAGAGAGATGATAGCGGGCTTTCACGGTGTGTGTATGTGTATTTATATATATATGGCCGTGTAACACGGAAAATCCGAAATTCACTCGGCACATCCAATATAATATCAGCTCCTCTCTGTCTATCCCTTCTCTTCTTTCCTCGCTTACACTCTTACGCGTCTACTCCACTCCTTCCTCGATAAAAGCTCTACGTTTATTGTGCGCGTGTGGAAAACAAAAGCTATCGTACGAGTGCCACTACCTACCGTCCTCCCTACGTCAATACGCAATGCGATGGGGATTATTTATATCCCGTGTAAAACACGACTTTCCTTCTAAGGGATTATTGCTATTGTGGCAAAGCAATACGACGAACAAAAAAAAAAATAATAACACGTATATGTATATACATATCTATATATAGGTATATAAATACGAATGTAAGTATAAATCATACAGTGACGTTTTCAGTGTGTAAATCAAGTGGCGTGCAATTGTAGTTAAGGGTCCTTCATATCCGCAGTAATGTACGAAACCCACGGAAGAACGTTAGCATGCAGAACTACTATATAGGTACCTGCAGAAACAGCTATTTGAAATATACGCCTTATAAGAAATGTATTTAAATTAGTAAATGTTTATATTAAATTATACACATATTAATATTAAATATAAATCCATAAGTATATAAAAATAGTGCGTATAGTTTTAAGTCCTTAGCTATTATTATAAAATTATTATTAATAATAATTAATAATAATAATAAAAACCTAAAACTATTCCAAAATTAAATATTAAATCAATAAAATTATCCTCAATCGGTGATTTTAAATGTACCTATACAATAACAAGCTTATCTAACCTAACCTTTACACATTTGCATCAGCCATTTTACATGATTTCAGTCAATATAAGTATAATAAAAATGATTTAATACGATATTTTTTAATATGATTACATTTATTCGTTTATTTGCCACTCATTCAAATTATAATTTACAAATACTTGCATCAACGGACAGGAAATTGTGTAAGTACACACGTACAATATTTTATGAATTTATTTGACAAAAAAAAAATTATATTTATCGCAAAGATATACAAAAGTTCTCCCATACAATATAAATAAATATAACATTATTGACTAAGTAATCATATTTAATTTAAAACACAGAATTAAATTTAAGATTAACTGGCAGACATTTAAAAGGTTAAATATATAATATATAAATAATGATTTAAATATTAAAAAACACCAGTGAATGATTAATAAATCATACTGTTGTTTATTTTATTATTTTGCGCCTGTATTTTAAAGATAAGTATAATTCAAACGTGAGCACTAATATTTACTTGTACGATTTCTCTTCTAATTTTAATTTTTGAGTAACTGCACACCAAAATACAAAAAAAAAATAAAAAAAAATGATTCAATGAAACTATTACTGCTAAGACGTGACAGAACATATACACAGTAGTTTTCCATTTTATATTTTTTTAAATATATTATGTATGTCATATAAATTGTTAATTTGATAATTTTTTGATAATCACAAATTTTCTTGAAAGTATAGTTATTATATAAGATTTACATGTTTATTATCTATTCGCCTAAACTTTATGTTGTAATTTTCGATTATATCGCTGTTAAAAAATAAATACAAACAAAAACGAATTACACGAAGTTTATCGGTATAATACCATGGTGGGATTAAGAATAAAACGATGCTTCAAGATTTGATGATTAAAAATACGGCGTCGTATCTACCGTAAAAACTTTACGACAAAATACTGGGTTATAATAATACTCATAATATGGTCGCAGTTTGGTTTTGAAGTATCCATCGCCCAAAACAAGCACGGGAGTCGATTTTTTTTTTTTTTTTTTTTACTTCTAACGTTGAAAACTTTTGCAAACTTTATCGTTCGAAAAGTTTTACAAACGCGCACACCTTTATGCAAAGACGCGATGCCGACAAACGTAGGACGCGATACACAGCTTTTGAGTAAATATGATTTAATATGTCTTCGAGTGATGTTAAAAATTGATATGTATAAATATTATAATATTATATGATATATACATAGATATTTACAGTCGACGATGGTAGCGATATTTGAAGGATACGACATGTACATAAAATATTGAGCGAGCTCGAAGAGCGAAACGAAGATGCATATTATACAGGGTGGGCTAGTAAAATAACCGATTTTAAGTATAATTTTTCTTGATAATAGTTTAAAATAATAAATTAGTAATAGGATTTAGTAAACAATGCGTGCTTTTTTAATAAACTAACTGAAAATAAAATTTGAGAAGAAGTTACAAGGATATATTTATAGGAAGTGGTACACCATGTAGTAGAAAATGCATGAGGAAAATTATAAGAAGAGTGCTCAAGACAAAATTAATCAATTGCAGTCATATTTTGAGAAAGTAATTTTTTTTGTATATAAATAGCATATTATTTAGTATGCTTAATTTTAATAATTATTATGAGTTTTTTTTTTTATTTTATAATTGCATTTTTAAATTTTAATGTACTACTCTGTACATACGTATATACCACACAAACTATCGAAATGTTCAATATACACACTATTTGTTGCCCAAAGCTGTACAAAGCTATTGTGTTATATTCTTGCACTCGAACGACGGCCCCTTTCGGAAGAGTGTACACGACAAATAGGTAGTTTTTGTTTGCTTACACTCTCTGCAGTTAGTTTTCAATTCCTGTCGGTTGGGTATGATAACAACAACAATACGTTTGTGAGAGGGTAGAGGTGAGCAGCTGGGGAGGAAACCGCAATAACACGCGACAGTTTCGAACAGTCAATGACGATATATCCGCCGCAGCGTCTCTTCTTACCTTAAGAAACAGCAGCTGATCTTCTGTGGATGACTCATCGTGTTCGGCAGCTGCAGCGACATTGGACACGACTACTGCGCCGCTACAGCTTTCGCTATCGTCATCCATGACATTTGCGCTCGACATCGCACTAATAATCATCACCACCACCAACACCACGATGAGGCCACGCAATCCGTCATCGATGATTCGGTGGCGGAAACTGTAGCACAACGGTTCTTTCAACCACACGTTCAATACGACAACATGTTGTAATATTAGTTTTGGCCAACCAAAAGGAACTATATTTTATAAGTTATTATTAAAATCTTTATACACTCTTAGACGAACGACCTTGGCCAAGATGCTTCATGCCATTAATATTTTTATTTTATAAAGAAACGGCTTGTATATACGAGTATATATATACACGCGATTATATTATGGTAAACATTATGCGTCACGATTAATTATTAAACAAAAACGCAAAGTTGCAACAAAAAGATAAAAAAAAAAATGAAATAAAAAAGTAGCAAAGTAGGTATACGTTGCTGAAGCGCAGCTGGTCGAATAATAAATTACAAAAAATTAGTTTAAATTATTCATTTATAAGTATATAGAGTTTCTATTGAATGGCCACAAATTACTTTTTTTTTTTTAAATATTAGAACTAAATAAATAAAACCACGTACAGTTCATCCTTGGTATACATAGTTTAAAAATAACACTAATACAATATCAACATCCTATTATATTCTAATAATTTCGATTCCCGTCGTTATTAACACATAAAAATATAACAGTATTAGGATCCGAATTGCTAAAATTTTGAAGCTATAAAAATATGCATGCGCATACACACTATATATCGTAGATATACACATAGTAGGTATAAAGTTATTTATACAACGAATATATAAAAGAAATAACACAATAAAAAAATGAACACAAGGACTGTACCAATATTTATTTTCTATTTATTCCACATAAAACAATACATACGATGAATTTAAAAAAGTTTTTTAGCATCCTAAAAGAAACATACAACAAACCGTGTCATAAAACATTTCACAAGATAAATAATCTAAAGATTTACGCGTTTGAGAAACGATTCAGAGAGAAAAATTACAAAGAGACGTGTCCGAAAGAAAATGCACATACCTATCTGAGTTTATTTTACCTTTTTTTCCCAGTAGGTTTAAAAAATATACCATACACTCAATAATACAAGAAAAATAAATAACGTCAACAGTCAACATTGATAATCGATTATGAGTTGCAATTTAAAGAAAAAAAAAATGTCTATATAATATACTGGCATTGGACAATTTTTAAAACGAATTTTAAACTTTTATATTTGAGTAATTTTATTAATCTCATTTTGACATTTAAATGTAAAATGAAAATATTTTACAAGAGACTGAAAATAATTTATAAAACTACAAAGTTGCTAGATTAATTAAAATTATTATTCAACAAAAGTGTACAAAAATTATGTGAACACACAACGCATTTTTAATACTACCATGACGTTCGTATAATTGATCAACTTCTCAATTTTATTTAATAAATATTTGGACTTCAATTCATTTGGACAAATTTCATTGCAGAAATATTGTCATATTATTGATTTTCTGACAGGTATAAAATATTTTAATATATTATATCAGAATAAACAATTAATATTTTAGTAACGATTTAAAACATTTAAATCATATATACTACATACATAAAACATACGTTTGGTGAAATATTATTTTTTTTTTATTTTAAACAAAGGCTTTAACATATATGAACATTAATATATTATAATCGCATTCGACCTATAAAAAAAAAAATAGATTTTTCAACTTTATAGACCTACATCATAAAACGAGCTATCCACATGTAATATGTGCGTGTACAAAAACTTAAGTTTGGCATTTAACATGATGTATATTTTAATTGACATTTCCGTAGTAAAGAAACAATAGTCGAACACGTAGGACGAAATAAAATAACACTGAATTATTAGCAAGTTTAATTCGTAAAAAATATTCAAAACAAATTACCACTGTTTGTGTTGAATTCTAAATAAGGTAGACACTATAATTATACGAACGCGATGATGATTAGAGAACACGATGGACGGATTTAACAATACGTTCAGTAATTGTGTTTTCTTAGAAAAAAAAATGAGAAAGAGCAGGGAGCGGAAAATCTTGTTTAAGAGACATTAGTCCAAGGTGTCACCCTCGCCGATCCACCACAACTAACACCATCATTTATATATAGATATAAGCAGAGAGAGAAAGAAAAGAAAGGAAGAAAATGTTCGGTTCGTTTCTCCGATTGTTTTTCACGTCACGACCGGTGAAAGGGAAGAGTAGACACGAAGGCGAAATATGGTGTCCGTTCAAAGTGGATTACTGCACCGCATCGACCAATTTCGCTGTCTATTTATCAAACAGCTGGTCTTTCTGTATATATATATATATATATTACACGCATACTGTGAACAGGACGTCGATGCGACGGCAGAATACTATAATGAAACGAGGGGTAGTTTTCCGGTGTTTTTTAATCCTCACGCAGATACGTGCGTGTATCTCTCTATATATAATAAACACACACAAACAAATATATTGAGTTTGTAAGCGTAACTACGCACGTATAAGTATAAATGGACTTATACGATACGTATGGACATACACCCTTTCGGAATACAATCGTCGTATATATATATATACAATACAATATTTCGAGAGTTGTACATACGGAGCATGCGGAACGTGGAATACTCTTTCGCGGCTTAGCGCCTTTTATTAAGTAAACTGCCTTCCCTCCCCCGTAATGGATGCGGCAGTCCTACTGCTGCAGGGTGGAAAAACATGGACTCGAGCGGTGTACGAAACAGCTAGCGGATGGATACATACAGAAAGGTCACAACGCGTTGTTTGCCAAACGCCAAGTGTTCGCACGTGGACCGCATATAAATTAGGACTTTTGCAACAGTCCCGCGTTGCCGACGTCCCGACCTCGATGCAAAGATGCACAGGATGGGATTGAGGATAGGCGTAGCGGACGAATAAGGGACAAAATGACTGTCGCGTGTTGGATGTGCGTTAAACTCATTGAAAACCGAGTTGAAAACGGACGGACTGCTGCCGAATCATCAACGTACGGGCGACCTGCAACGCGTCTTAAATGAAACTCGCGGTCGGTAAACATGGTGATAATGATATTAACCACCGAAATTGAACGACCGTTACCGGCAGTAGTGACGATGAGCGCGGATCGTATACTGTTCCAATTAAAAGAAGGTCGTAACCTACCTCGTACTACACGTCCGTAACTATATACCCTTTATACAATATTATGCTACTATATATAGTATATAATATAATACATACTACACAATTCAAGTAGGTACGGTTCGCTTTACTTATGCTATACAATGTTTGCTGAAGGTACTCCAAAAACAGCGCGTTATGTTTGAACATTTTAATAGTAAGGCTATACACAAAACTCGTTGCAGGTTTGTGATACACGTCTTTCTTTGTTTTACACTCAATTATATAAGACTTGCTAGATAGTCATGTTGCTATAACTTCACTTGCAACACTCTTCATATAAAGTATAAAAGTAAACACTAACTATATCTTGTAGTCATAATTATTATATGTACAATACTTTTTTTGTTCAATTCATTAACTGTCTGTACATAATGCATCAGCGATACGAGCAATATCCGAGTTATGGAAATTTAAGTGTTTAAATATTAATCAAAGAGATTTTGCAGGAAATGAAAAAAACGATGATGTACCGAGATAAAATAAATCTGAAATCACTTAATTTCGTAATATTACATATTAAACAAAAAAATTAAATGATTGAAAAATTAGTTTAACATAATATATAAATAAAATAATTATAGATTAACACAATAACACAAAAGTATATACAAACAGAACAATAGAAAATAAATATCGATATAAGTAATAAGCATATAATAATTAACTATATGGATATATTGGATAAATAGATATATAAAGGTATAATATTATAATGTACTCAAATTTATGTAGAAAATTGTATACGTTTTAAAATAATTACAAAGCTTTTAATTATGTTTAATAATTATAAGTAACAAAGAAATTTTTAAAATAAGTTTTTGATGACATAATGATAAATTTAAAACATAAGAAATTGTCATCATTGATTAATATGAAACTTACGCTTCGAACAAAACCAAATAAGATAATACAATTGTTCAAAAACATTAAGTTAAATAATATTATTATCTACATCTAATACTTCATTTCATATTTTTTGTTATTTGAAAATTTCATCACATTAATAATGTTGCTTTTAAGATACCGATATTTTACGTATACAGTAGATTTCGTTACAGTACGTATAGTCATTATTTTTATTATTATTGTCGTAATAATGTATAATTGTATTTTTGTACAAAAACACACACGAGAACAGGTGAATTGCCTATATGAGACGCCGCGGTATAACAGCAAACCCACAGTATCAACGGTTAAAATATTCCAAATTTATATTATATTATTGTATTCCTCACACTGCGTACCATCCAATATACCCACCACTGTGCACAGTTCTAAAACTACTGATTTTATTTACCCACTAAGTATAAAAACATTTTTGTCACATCATATACATTTCGGTTGGTCTTTATTTCAACATCGAATACCAAATTATTTATCTCCACAACTCTCGATAATTACAAACGTACTAGAATGACATCAAAAAAATAATATTATCAGCATATAATGCTAAGAAACATTTTAAATATTAATTAAGATCAAATATAGTAAATAAATATTTATTTTTTCATAAATTAGATATATTTTAACATATTTACTAATAAAAATGTTGAAATTTAAATAATAGATAATAGATTAGAATCAAAATTAGATTAAATAACTATGGAAAATAATAAGAGCAATAAACATTAACATATTATAAATTACCGAAAACAAACGTAAATTAAATAAAAGTTAGTTAATAACTGCGACTATAATAAATAATAAGTGAATTATATTGAAAATTCAAAAAAAAAAATACATCAAACATAGGTACCATTACATAAAAAAACAATTTATGAACATTTAACGTTGACTTATTTTTTTCAAACAATGCCTATATTTTAAAGTAAAATAAAAATGATTGAATTATATACCTATAAAAACCTATAGTTATTACAATGATGGTTAGGTTACAGCTATTGATTTTAAATCCTTTCTGAGCAAAATAATCCAGAATAAATAAAAATTAAATATACACAACACATGTATAAATACATCATACATAAATTTATTTCCACGTTGACAAAGTTACTATTTCGCTTTCAACCGTTTACGATTTTACAGATTTAGAGTTTTAGTAACAAATGTGTGTATTAAACTTACTTCTATCACACGTCGCACACTAGGATAATTTACATTATACACAGTCATAGTAGGAAATTCAATACATCAGACAACGTTAATTAAACTCGGAAAAAAATTTTTTACAGCACAAAACTTTTACCAGTGCAGAAAAACCCTTTGGTTCTTTGGGTAATAAACCCCCATACGACAGTCTAACCATAAATCAATGCATCCCCTAGAAACCCGTATAAAGACCCTAAGGCTAAACCAGTGAAAGGATACTTTTATCATCCTATTATCTCAGAAGTTCTTTTAGTTATTTACCGAAAAAAAAATTATAAAAAATAAAATAAAAAACTAAACATGAAAAATTTCATTTTTTCGTTTTACTAAACAAGTATACAAAATGTATAAACTTACTTATAACCATTATTTACTATAAACCATTAACTTCATTATTCTAAATAGTATTAGTATTTATGAATAAAAAAAAATCAACGTATAAACTACATATTATAATATTAATGTCTACCCGCGAGTATTCGGTATAAAACTTGAGAATTTACTTCATATAAACTTACAATAAGAGATTTTGTGTTTTTAAAAAATTATATAATACGTATTGAAACATTATTATGCTCCAATTTGTATACAAATTGACATTTAATTTTAATTGTTTTATCATTTCACATGTATTTTAATTTCAACAATCTATAAACGAGACAATACTTTAATTTAAGATATACGTTAAGGTATTTTAAGGTATCGAATCATGAATAATTAACTATACGAGTATTATAGAGCAACACATTAAAAAAATGTATTTTTAAAAGTAGCATATATAATTATACGTATTACTTTTTTTGAGAATAACTAAAAAATATAAAATAAAAAAAAGAATTAACCAGAATAATAATTTAGTTTATTTGTACCGATAAATTTAAATTTCGGATGACCTAGTTATTTTCCGACGCATATAAATATATTATGGCTAATAATAATTGAAGTACCTATATATCATTTTTGTATTTAAGTGAATTATACTGTATCAAAACTTCAATAAGTTACTAAATATAATAATATGTACCAACTTATTATGTTTTCAATTTATATGGAAAATAAAAATAACATACAGACACAGTATCCATATAGTATCGTTTTCTGGAGATGATTCACGTTTTCAATTCAGTTTAATTTTTATAAAAAACAATGGTCTAATGTGTTATTAAAATGCAATACGTCAAATAGTCTTTTTAAAATACAATAAAATATATAACTTTATAATATTTATTTTAGGAGAAAAATCATTAGTTTCTAATCAAAACTTACAAGGAACAATTAATTTACCGTCCAATGGGTATGGTATGGGCCTTTTGTTTTTACAGTATTTAAATAATATAATAAAACTTAAAAATTATCATTTATTACCTTATATAAATTACCTTTAAATATATCACTTTTTTATTGTGCTTTAGAGAAGTTAATGTGCCTATATCTACCATATCTTTCACAAATATAAATCATCCACTTTTGTTGTATTACCAACTTTCTAATGTAAAAAAAAAAAATTCTATAATATATGTCTGGCAAAACATTTTTTGGCATAACACGATTCTAGGTCGAGCATATAAAGGGATGGAAAATAGGGAAGTTGAACATTAATTTTTCAATTTGAAGTTAACATCGGAGTTAAAAATACACTATTTCTATACACAAGCTTTTTATAAGATTGGATATTTATCACGTATTCAAGTATGTACAAAACGCAAATAAAAAATTGAAAAAAACTTTTTGCAGCCATGGTGTATAATACACATACCGATTTAGAGATATAGTAATGTTAAATAAAATGTGTCAAAACAAAACAATACATCATAATTCACAATAGGTTTATATTTACAACCTAAATTATAATATAGTGTATGTAGTAAATTGTATGTATACATTTCAATGAAACATCAACAGTAAAAAAAAACTGTATTCACACATGACGTTATAGTTGTTAAGTCATATCTGGATAATATATGACATACATAAACGTTATACCTATACGTAAACAAAATAATATATATTATACATTATTGATACACACAGTATAATATAATACAATGGATATTTCAATTCATCAATTTTTAACAAAATCACGACGAGAAATCGTTTTTAGTCGGGTTTAAGTCCGAAAAGACAAAAGATAAATAACAAAAAAAAAAAAAAAACAATAGTGTAATTTATTTCTCCTTAGGGCCAAATAACCCAAGTGGAAAACAACACGAAAACAGTAAT
This sequence comes from Rhopalosiphum nymphaeae, assembly GCA_036289425.1. Lineage (NCBI taxonomy): Eukaryota > Metazoa > Arthropoda > Insecta > Hemiptera > Aphididae > Rhopalosiphum > Rhopalosiphum nymphaeae. The sequence continues at coordinate 3,498,123 of JAZAQC010000021.1, read as the reverse complement.
AAACGTAAGTCTTTTGGAAAGGAAACGTTTGTCACTTTTTAAAAGCTCTCTTAATGATATCGTTAATGGAACTATAAGTGCACTATTAAGTCATTATAAATAGGTATCACTATTGATACCAACTATATATTAATTATATAATTAATAATTGTTAGTCATATATATTGTATGTGACTTTTGGATCTTTAACAAGGACGTTCTAATCTGAAAAATGTGTATACACTAAATTCGATATATAATATAAATTTAAGATTAGATATTTTCATATATTATACCTTGTTCAGAAAATATTAACCAAACACGATAAAAAACAAATCTAAATACAATGAAAACAATAAATACACCAGTAGACGGAAACGAGATCTAAAAGGTATTGAATACAAAGAGGAAATTATTTTTCCAAAAAGATTTTGTTGTTTTAAACAAATTTCGTCGACAGGCATAATACTTTTATTATAATATATTGAAATATGTATAAAAATAAGTCACAGTCTTATATCATATGTTTTAAAAAATTAAGTAGATGCGTAATACTATTTTTATCAATTTCTCTGAAGTCTATAATGAGTAATCTAGTCACAAGGAATGTTTTTTATGTTTTGGTGAAAGTTTCAAAAATAACCGAAAACTCACAGTTATCAGGGTGGATACAATTTAAGTCGTTTATACAGTCTAAAAGTTTTTTGGGCACGTGTTAAATTAATTAACTGCCGTTTTTAGCCTTCAGGCTTTTGAAAGCAAAGGAAAAGTTCGTTCAATCATAGTTCTTGTTTTCGCTCACAGCATTTTTATATACTTACACCGTCGTCAAATAACAACTCACACACCAACATATAACTTGTTTGCGAACATTTGCGGGGTTGATATTCTGATGAAAATGTGTACATCCTACTAACTGAGAGATGACCGACGGCTTAACTGGAATAGACTACCGTCGTGTTCACTCAACCGCGTCTGTATTCGCAATAGGCTTTTAGAAATGACCGAAGGCGACTATTTTACACAAAATATATTTACACGCTACGTTCCGAGATTGGATTTAAGTGAGTACTGTTACTGCTAATAATAATATTTTATCCTTTATAATTTTTTTCTAATTATGATGTCTTAAATAACCGGTTAAATTAATAAAAAATATATACACATATTAAACACATTAATATAGATATTAAAATTAATATATTAGTACACTTTTAAATTCTTATACATCATTTGTTTTAATATAAGCAGAAGAAGAATCGACTTAAAATATAAAATAATAATGACTTATTGAAATTATGTTATCTGCCTAACTATACTTGTCTAAGTGAAAATTATACTTTTACAAAATAATTCAAAAAGAAAAACAATATGTGTATAAAATACATCCAAAGATAGAAATCCAAATGTACATTAAATTATGTAGACGCATGCGCTTATGCTACGACCTAAAAACATAACGTCTTACGCGGATCTTTTGAAACGTTAAACCTCAGCCAAGAAAACCGTATACAACTTACCATGAGGTTTACAAACATTTATACTTTCAGCTAAGATCACGTAGACAAGTCAGCAAGTTAATTTCTCCTGAGACTGATTCCGGTCGAAGACCTGACGGATTCAATTTCCCACAAATCTCAGACTTTTAATGAAAAATACTATATGATTTTTATGATCAAATTAGGTATATACTGATTAATAAAAAATTATATTGATACCTATTGGTCGGAAATTATGTACTTAATATTGTGATAATTATTTCAATAAATATTGTAGGTGAAAATAAATTGTTTTAGAATTATATTTTTTTTAATTCAAACAAAATATGCCAATACAATTAAACAATAAAAAAGTCGGTATTATTTTCATACCTTAATCTACACCTATGATTTTATATTCCAAATTTTTGCTCATCGTAAGTATACAAATGTAAAAATTGCCTAGTCGTAGTAGTTATATATATATATATATATAACTGACTATAGTTAAATGTTATATTGCATAGCGTAAATTGTATACATATATTATACCTATATAAAGTAAAAACCAAATTATTTATTAAAAAAAGTAATAATGTTTAACTACTCTTTCACAATAAACTACAATTTGAAACTTTTAATTTTAATAACTAAAAATTCATTTAAATTCTATACAAATTATTTGTTAACAATGTTAAGTGTAAAAGCAAAAAATGTAACCATTTTTCTAAAAATAATGAAAGAAAGTTTAATATTATTTATTAGTCTATAAAAATCTGTTTTTTGATTTCAATATAATTTTTAAATATTTACATAATACTGTATATTTTTATAAGGGTTTTATTAATGATTGTATTATTTTAATGAATGTAAAATATATCGGCACACGAAAAGCATCTTGACAAAGGTAATATTAATTTAAAAATCTAAAAAAATGAAAAAAATAACTATTTGTTAATTTTACCAGATATTCATGTTTTGAAGAAAGTGGTTGCCCCATGATAGCGTAGTTATAATGTTAAACAGTGATTAAATAATATATTTTATAATTACAAGTCATATTAACAACAATACAATCTCAAATTTACAAACACTCAAACTGCGATTTCATTCATGAATAAACATAAAGTAAAAACTAAAAAATACGAGAATTTACGTTGTACGACGGCACCACACGCTTAAGTACGGGCGAACGACTGCGGCCGTTTCGGGACTGTGACGTTTTAGCGGTTGCCTGTCTGTCTGCGTGGACGGCGCAAAATCCGCGCCGCTCAGTTTCCGCCCACTATACCTCTTTTTCCTCTACTCTATCACGAAAACCTCCCAGTGTACATATAAATAAATGTTTAGAACGAAAACCTTCACAGTTATTACTATCATTTAAATATCATCACAGACTGGTTTTATTAGTATAATATGAAAAATAAAAATATTTCTATAATTGGCATGTATTATAATATTATGATGCCAAATATGAACCCACGTGTTCAACTACCTATTAATACGTAATAATTTATTATTTAAAGATAAGTTTCACAAAATTAACTATCATGATTATATTTTTAAAATAATAATAATAATAATAATCATAATATACAAACGTCATTAAAGTTTTAATATAATCATTTCAATTATTAATTATGAATATATTATTTTCGAGTAAATTAATTATAAAACCACACTAGATTTCAATAAATATTTGACTATAATGCTATTAATTAAAAAAATATTAGTTACATAAGATTTAAATTAATTTTTAAGCAACAATTATTCCTAAAAACTATAGTTAGTTATAACGATATATAATATATATACATATTTTAAATACTTAATCTTATTTTGATATTGTAATGCCTGCAAGTACAGTGTATATCTACACATTTTATTCCGGAATCCAAATATTAACATGACTAATTAAATATTCATAAATAGGTATTTCGTACTTGTGTAGTTGTATAGCATAATTTATATAACAGACGGTACTAAATTGAATAGCTGACATATAATCCTCACTAATTATTAGATACAGAAATAAATAATAAATATTAGTTCCGCAATAATTTAAAATTTAAAAATACATATTATTAAAAATTAAATATACATTTTTGTAAATCGATGCTATAATATTTAAATAATACTATTTTTTCTCGGTCACAGACACTTTTAAAATAAAGAAAAATATAATAACTTAGTATAATAATACGTCATTTTATAAAAACTTTGAAATAAAAAACTATTTAAAATAAATACGAGCCACGGGGTACCATAGCCAACAAAAGATATGATTAAGTTATTTTTAAGGCAGAAGGAAACATGAACTCTATTATTTCCACTAGTGAAAAGTTATCTTTTCAGATATGTAAAACTATCTATACATTTCATATCATATACTTTCTAAAAACGAGAACTATAAGAGTAAATAGCTATTGTACTAGACAAACTTTAAACTTCAAACATTAATTTTAGAGTCATTATTGTTATTTCAGCCATAACTAACAATGATATAGAATTTAATTATTTAATTGTAGGTTTATAGATTTATTTTTCAGTTATACATCAATAAAATAATAAAATAAGTAATTATAAAGAAATAACTAAATTAATTATTTTTTAATAATTAACTGTTTATAAAAAAGAAATATTAAATATGTAAGTAAATTAAATTTTTATATTTTTTATAGGCTAAAAACATATTATATTAATTACAAAAGCATAATGCTTATCTTAATTGGCATACAAAATAAATACAATTAAGTTAATTTTTAAAACAGTTTTATATATTATATGATATACATATACATACACATATTATCTCGTATACCTTTATTAAAGAGGATTAACAAAATTAATTATTTGAAGAAAACGTCATATTAAATATTATTCGAAATATTAAAATTCGATTCATGGCAGTTAAAATAATGTTGATATTATTTAAAAGTTCAAATTAAAATAAAACTTCACAAAATTATAATTAATTTTCATGATAAATAAATAAATAAATTATTGTACATGAAATCTTAATACGGTTCAGTAATCAAATAATATTTTGAACAATATATTTATTAATAATTCAATAATTATGTATAATTCTGTATATATATCATAGTAAAATAAGCAACTATTTTTGATCGGGAAATGTTGACGATCAGTTGTTTATAGTCAGTATACACATTATTACATTAGAATTTATTTCAACTTAAGTTTTTAGTTTCTCTTTCTATAACATAGCTAATTTAAGTTGAACAGAATCCATCTTGTGTTGTTAGCTCTAATATGATAGTAAAATAATTTATTTCTAAACTTGCGATTAAGAATATCATCTGCACTTGTTTTTTGATTTTTTCACAAAATTTCGAATTTTCTACAATACATCAACATTTTTAAATTATAATATTTCACATACTCATTACTTGCATAAAAATTGAATTATTTTCAAAATACAAAAGTATAAACACAGATTATATTTTAACTTAAATTGTAAGGTTAATTATAATAATTTAACATAAATACAATAGGTCAATTCACTTTTATATTAAAACTAATAACAAAAGATTGGTTTTGCTGAACAAAAATTTGTTATATTGCAAATTGTGAAAAAACAGATTATTCTACAACATCTTCTTAAGTTACCTTTAAGATAATTATAGCTGCCAAAATATACACGTATACGGAACAATTAAAATTAATAACACACTTATTAAATTAATAAGGATATATATAAAAATCTTTTAAATAGTTAGGTACTACATTTTTTTTTAAATCTCAACATACAACTCAATACTTAGTTAAATTCTATAAATTTACACTTAAGTGATCCTTATCAAAAAATAATCCTAGTAAATAGATACTTATGTTTAGGCTCGTTCTTGTTTTAAAGATCTATTAACATATCTAATAGTACATAATTGAAAACCAATATTTTGTTTACTTAGATTGCAAAGAAAACATGGAAACATGTATGTTCGTCTTTTATGATAATTTATGAAAAATTACAACCTTTCAACAAACACGTTAAAACTTGTACACGCGAAGAATATTTATGTTTACAAAACGTTACCAGAAAACTAATATTGATGCAATGCAAAAGAACCATACTATCATGTAATGCAATAGCCGATTCAGTTTGATACAACGACCCGTATAGAAGTTTTACAAACACGCAATGTGTCTAGCCTCATGATTTGCGGAAGCTTGGCATTCAATTAAAAGTAATTATTATAATTTTACGTAGGTCTACTGGTAACTATCGTTTCATTTGCACTAGTTAAGCCCAATAAAATCGACTAGGTTAAGAATACAATTTAACAAAATTGACTTAGTGGGTCAACTTAGAAGCAATTTATTATGTTTACTAATATAATGTTTAATAAGGCAATATTGTAGGTATATGTTCATGTTGAACAAAGCAAATTTATAATAAAACACGTATATACTCAATCAAAACTAATTTTAAACAGATTTTAAAGAAGTAGAAAAAACTTAAAGCCAAAAAGTTTACCATTAATCTTTTTTTTTTTAAATTATGGTGTTAACTATGATTTAATCAATTTTATTTACTTTTTTTATTTTATATTTAAACGATAACAAACCCTTAAATATCAGAAACTAACATAATATATCGATAACAATATTGATTTTAATAGGTAAAATATTATTCAGTATTTTAAAAATATCGTCTTTTTTAAATTAAAATGTTATACTGAAAATCATTGGTGCGCTCCAAAATGTATAATATTTAGACCGTCCATCAGAATGGACTGCAATAAACTTTCTATACATTACATAGCGCTTTATATGTATGTGCTGCAACAGCATAATGTCACTGCCACGATATACCATGGGAGTTGAGGTATTATCAAAATGATTTATTAAAGGCACTACCAGCAGTAACTTTTGGTAGGTCTTGGTTATAGTTTTTTTTTCTTTTCCCCTCTATTATGTTTTATAGTTCCATATAAATCAACCAATCATACACGCATTACTCCGATGGTGACCCAGGAATAAGATTTTATCAATAAAACATTTTTAACAATAGTTTTTTAATTGACCATAATAAGTTATTATTAGTTATTAGTTATTATTAGCTTATAATTATTATTAGTATCATAATGTCGATCAAAAATTGATTTTATACTTTTACTAAAAATTTAAAACTATTAGTAGTAGTTAAGCTATTTTAAAGAAATTAATTTATATTATATTAAAGGAAAACAGTTCCCCGATATAAGAACGATATGAAAAAATTATTCTACTTTTATATCACAATAAATTACCATTATTCTAAATAGATTAAAAAAAATAACGATTATTTACTTTAACGAATACATTATTGATCAATGATGAAATAGTAATATTAAATTACATTAAAACTAATAAATAATATACAGTTCAGCATACAATTGTTTATGTGTTATATTTCATTTTTATTATTATTACGATAAATCTTAAAATGTTCTATTGTTGTATAACACCGCTTGTTATTATGTGCACACACTTTTTCACAATTAAGATGAAATGCCCGTCAGTCTATTGACAGATGATTGCAAGCGTGGCTTTTTGTTCGAGGGGACGAATTGGTAATGAGAAATAATGAAGACGGATTCCTAGTGGAAAATCGGTAGTAGTTAATCCATTAGGCCGACTATGGTTTTTCCAGAAATAACGATGTTTAAATTCAATCTCCTTCGTGTATCTTTTAAAACATTCAGTCACATCAATCTTCCGAATGACGCGGCTTTCTAACGAAAGTCTCAAATCCTATCAACAACCAAGCAAAGCATGATGTTGGCCGATGAGTTATAACAATTGAATGACTATAATAGTTAAATAATAATATTATACTGTTTATTACAATATATACGGTACAGTTACTATGAACGAAAATCCTTATAATTTATATCTAACAATACTATAATGAGATGCAACCATTATTACACAATATAAATCAGAGTAATCAATTTAAATAAGAATAATTATAGTAAATAATAAGAAAATTAGCATTGAAGAGTAATATACAAACAAATGCATGACAATATGTTATCTATTCATACAACAAAGCTATTGCACTTAAACATTAACATAAAAATAAAAACAAAAAAAAAGAATAGATTAAATTAAATATTATACATGATGAGGGACTATGCAAATATACATCAAAAATATGATATTATTAATTTACTACGTTATTTATTGACGTATTTTTAAAAAATCAAAAAAAAATCTACTGAATATAGAATATTTTAAGAACCGTTTAAGATCAGAAAAACTATTAAACATAGTATAATAATTGGGATTTCTTGAACTAGACATATTGATACATATACACTATATATAACTATAAATACTCAAAATAAACATGCAAAATATAATGTCCATTTTTCAATGATACCAAAACAAATTGTTTAGTTTATAAAAATTAATTTAAAAATGACATTTTTCTATAAGTAAGGAAAAAACAACAAATATCAGTACCTACAATACATTATATTGTTGACATAATGACATCTAAGAAATATTAACAACCTGAACAAATTTAATATTTTCGAAATTTCAAAACACGAAAAAATAGTTTTCTAAATTAATCTATTTTGTAACAAAATACTAAACATACTAACAACTAACAATACTATTATATTTTTGCATATTATACAATAAAAACAATCTCAAATACACGATGGTAACTGTAATAAAATTGTATACTCTATGTCAGCTCATATATTTATTTATTTAAAACCACTTAATTCTTTATATACATTAAAATTATGTTACTAAATTTAAAAAACATACATTATGTATAATAATGTATAAACATTAAATTAATCTCTAACATGCATCTGAACTAATGACACAGTCTGGAATTAAAATTGAGATTTCTAACAGCTGTGTCTTCAATTTTTAGATCCCCACTATTTTAAAACAATAATGAGACAATTATTAAAACACTTGCATTTCTAAGAAATGTGATACACTCGTTAGATTTACAAAGAAGAACAAGGAAAATACATTTAAAAAAAAAATTAAAAATACATATAAACTATCTGTTACATGGCAAAACGAAAAATTACGTGAATTTAATAACACGGATATAATACAAATCGAATTCAATATTTATTTTACATCAACAATATGCTATGTTAGGTATATTACGTATATTATTTAAATTTAGTATTAAGAAACATAAAACTATATCGTATTTTTACATTAAGCCGTTTATGTATTACAATATTATAAGCACTTATCAAAAAAACTAACAAATATGATAAACTTTGATTTTAGATTCTTATTAAACATTTTGGAATGAATCCAAGTAATTGAACTCAGATATTTTATAAAAAAAAAATAATCATTCATGAAAATTCAACATAAATTCTCTACACACATTACGTGTTATAAAATAATGATTAATATGTTACTGAATACATTTATGTTATTCAAACTAATAATAAACACTTCTATTAAGAGCTTTAGGTATATTAAAAAGATTTTATTTTATTAAATACATGCTATATATAATATTGAACTGCTGATATTGCATATTGTTAAATAATTAATGACTAATTATGATAAGATTATATAGTTTAATAACTCATCGTGTTATTAATGTTTTTGATTAAACTGTTATATTTAAAGCTCAAAACCATTAAATAAGCAAACACAGGTATCTTAAAAAAAAAATTCCAGTTGTAAAAATTTTTTTTATACAAGACATAACAATTGTATCTTTAATAATATTATGGTTTCTAGTAAGAGTATAATTTTAGTTTATGGATATAAAATACAGTTTGCCATGGACTTTATTGTGTCAATAAATATTACACAATACTACGTTTTCTTTCATAGCTTGAACTCTGATATCAAGTTAAAGAAAATGTGTCAACAACTTTTATAAAACTTGAGTAAACTATTTTGTGAAAAATATGACATCTTTTTTACAGTTATATTCAAAGTTGTGCATTTTTTTTAATTCGAATTTTTCAAGTCATCGCAAATAATAGCTCACAAAAAACTATAAATTTTCAAAAACAAAGGGTAAGCAAGTAATAATTTCTGCACACTTTTACACTTCTATAAATCGACGCCTAAAGCCAATAAGTCCGTCAATAGCCATAAATATCACCATTTCGCGGTACTCAGAAAACATATATATATATATATATATATATATATATATATATATAATATATATTATACGCGATATCAAAGCACGCGCAGTGTTCGTATACTTTCGTTTTGAAAACACTTAGCAAGAAAAACTTCTCAAAACGTAGGGAAGAACCAGATGGGTTTTATCGACTTGGACTAACGTACGAGGAAAATGTATGTGAATTTATAATAACCAATAGAAGTTATTCACCTACAAGAAATAAAGCATATAAAAAAAACAAAGATGAGAGAACAGTTGGGCTGTCACCGAGTGTGGAATATATTGTAATATTATGTGCATTTTTGGAAGACTTCCAAGTAACTGAAAGAATACACATCATCCATATGCCAGTTATGCGTATCCAACAGGATGCAAGAGAATCGTACAAACTAGCAACCGACGAGTATGATATATTTTATGATTAAACAAATACACGGTATACCAATTATGTTGATTTTCACAACACACAAAACAAAAGATTTTTTTGAATTATATATTACCATTTGCGTAGGAAAAATCCAATGTTCATAAACTAAAGTAAATCCAATTTAGTCTTTATTCTTAATTTAATACAAACGTCAAATAATTTAAACTCTAGCTATTTCCAATATAAAACTTTTTAATTACTTACTAACATTAAAACTAACAATAGCTCATAATTTATTGGAAAACTCTATAGAAAAGTATCATTTAATAAGTTATAAGCATTTAAATATATAATGAAGTATTAATAATCAATTAAAATAACTAATTATTAAGTACTATAACTACACAATAATAATTAAAAATGTATAATTCTTTTGTGAATTTACAACAAAAAAAATAAAAACGATTTTCTAATAAATACAAAAATATATTCAAAATAATATTTAAACACTTAGCATATACAACCAGATAATTGATGAAAACAATTATTAATACAACTTTTTAATATATATAAAATATTATTATAACAGATATTAAGTATACAAATGTATTGATTTTTTAATTATTGTAAATTTTGTTTGTACATCAAATTTTAATATGGTTTCATACATATTAAAATGTTTTATTAAAAATGTATTATTTATTGAGTGTTAAAAATATACTTTATCCATTGTTAAATTCTAAAGCAAAAAAGAAGCTATTGATTTTACAATAATAGGTTTTTGCACTGAACACTTTGGAGCGGTAAAAAGCCAAAAAATTCCACCAGTCAACCAGAAAATGAATACACAATATTATACAAAAAAAAAGAAGTAACTTTTCACCTTTTAAAATGCGAAAGGTTTTTGATAAAATAAAGAAAAGAACAGAGAATAATAAAAATATAAAAGTAAACAATAAAATCTTGAACGATTACCGACATATTAACGTGATAGGTAGTAAAAGGTAAAAATTAAATTAAATTATTTTTGAAATTTGAATATCTTAAATCATGTATAATTGTAATTTTTATAGTACTTTTATTTGCATAATATTCTTTTACAATCGTGTATTAATATAATTTATTAATTTATATTAAAATAAAAAAATGTTTACAAGTTCATTTTAACGAATCATAAGGGTGAATATTTTGAAAGTAATTTCATATTATAGTACCCGATCCCTATGACTATGTGTGTTCAACTGAGTTTTAGGTACCGTAAACTTTCACCCCTTTAATCCTATGACTGCACCCAAGGTTTGCTGCCATTATACAACCTTCATGCAGGCTAGTAATTAATAGACGACATTTCGGACTCCGAGATAATGTCCCTTTGGTACGCATTGCAGGCGTTGTTGATGTTTTTCCTCCTTTAGTCTTTACCCCAGAGAACTCACAAATACAAGACCAAAGTTTAACACACACAATCGAAACTAACTATACTTATGAAATCTTACACAAAATATTTACATATAAAAGGGTTACCAATCATTGTTTATTTACATTATTTCTAAACAATAACTGTATTTTTAACTCTTTTCATAGTCAATAAATTTACATAATCGCAAAGAAATAACTTTATTATAATGTATAAGGAAAAAAAATAACAATTATTTTTGTAAAGAGACAAATCATCATAGTAAATATAATAAATAAATCTTAAATTAAAATTGTAATGTTTTTCGCGTGAATAATTTTATGAACACCTCAAAAAAAATTTTTTTTTAGTACATCAAGTCAGTGATGGAATATAGTATAGAAAAGATAATGAAAATTAATAATAGCATAATAAATACCATTGTATCATGAAAATTCCACTAGGACAATATTTTCATCTCCCTACAATTTTATATCGTTTATTTTGATAAACGTGCTTTTTGTTTACATATTGGTAATAACCTAAAATTTCTGAGCTTACCAACATCATAAAATTAAATAAACTCATTATATCCTCATCATTTCAAATAATTCTCAATAACTATGGAAAATTAATATCTGAACAAAGTTAAACAAATTTCACAATATACAAATAATAAAACAATATTAATTTATACCCAATATTTTGCACGTATTGACAGCGGTCTAAAAAAAAATTACTAAAATTAATAATTATTATAAATTAAAATATAAATATCCAAAAGTAGATTCCACATTAACTTCAATTAAATAAACTGACATAGGTACTCAAATTATAATATTTACACAAATTTAAATTATTGAAAAAAAATATATAACTTTAAACTGCTATAGGCAGCTTATCGAAATATAGTAGGTTACATAATACATTAATTATGTATACAATATAATACATACTATTTAAATTTAAAATAAATTAATTATTTGTTTTTATTAATAATCACATAATTCTACATTACATTTTTTATAAAAATAAACTTATGCATTATTGAATTTATCGTAGTAGTTTAATTATACAGATGAGCGATAGGTAATGAATATAATGAATAAGTTAAAAACTCACGTTATGGTGATTACCATACATATTTTAAACGATAAACATATTTTAATATAAAATCTCGAGCTAGTGTTTTTTTTTTCTATTAACTTAGGATCTTCCTCAGGGTCTCGCACATCGGGATAAATGTCAATTCATATTAGGTTTACTATTTGTTCACGTTGTTCAGTGTAACTTAAATGAATAAGCCAATAAGTGTATAACATTTTACCGGAATGATAGAAATTGACCTAACAAGGTAAATTGCATTACTGTTATTGAAAATCGTTCCCTAGTGGTTAGCAATCAAAACTGAATTGAAACAAACGTGTTTAAGAGAAGAAAAAACATATCACATAGACGCTACATCGTAGGTTACCAGTCTTGAACTATGCGTCTTTTTCTGGAAGCATTTTATCTAAATTAGTCAAAAGTATAAAATAAAAAATAAATATAGTAGGCATTACTACCCTTATATTCTTTCTTTCTTTACGCTGCGATTTGTCTAACCACGAAACCCTAAAAAATACACACACGCGCGCGTACGCTAAGCACCACCTTCATCTACAGGATCGAAGCCAGTCATTTGTTCTTCCGTTTTTTATGAGGTCTTGTAGGGGCTTTACGTATGCCCCAAGGGATTCAAGAACTGTCACGTTTATGCAACAAGACAAGTCCTAAATCTAACTTGACGCTACCTGGGTATATACACTTTTTGGTTACGTGTATTTGTACTAAAAATTATTTCACAAAAACCTTTAAAAAAAAATCTAATATATGATCAAAACATTTTTTAAATTAGATATATTAATTATACTTATTTTACCTATTACAAACTTACGGAAGATACATTTAAGAACAAATAAAAATATAATACTTTCAATATTTTATTACTTAGTTCAAAATGTTTGTATACACTCATATACATATATAATTATACAAACAAATGATTTGGACTAACATAATCAATTATAAAAATATGATAGACCTACCAGATAGTTATACGATAGTTGAATAGTTTCAAAACTAGCCTATAAATAAATAAAATTAGTTATACAAAATCGTAAAGAGTATATAATAAAAAAAGACGCCAGACGTTAATAAAAGCGAACAGTATATACACTTTGGCAAAATTCCAAACTGTTTGAGGAGATTGTTAATCCCCCAGGTGCACAGTGCACAGATGATGTCTAAATCCGTACATAAGTCGAGTTTTCCAGGACATATTTACTTACTAAAATATCCATTTTTATTAAAATGTATAGTGCCCTTTAAAAATATATTTTCAGAATATTTTTATAAAAGGAAACAGAAGTTTAAATTTTAATAAACGAATTTAATTTAAAAAATAACATATACAATTAATTAATTAAAAAAATAAATGGATAGTTTTTGTTGATTCAATGACACTGAGTTTATATATTTTTAGCTACTGGATTTTATTATCGATTTGACAATATTACTTGGATAATTAATACCTAATAAATTTAATAAAAAACCAAATCAACAACAACATACAATTTCGCAATATTTTAATTACATTTTTCAAGAACTAAACAATTGTTATTTTTCTAGTTTTATAGCCAAATAAAAAAAATTATACAAACTTGTAAACAAACGAGTATTTTAATTATAAACAACGTAATTCTGTTAAAAGTATAAACTCTGGAGAAAAAATAGAAATGCGCCTACTGGAATTCAGACACAATCATTTTTATAATCATAAATGTATTAAAAGAAACCTAAGTGAGAATATGCATAAAAGTTAAAAGGATACTAAAGTCAACGAAAACGGTTAAAAGCACTATTGAACGGGAGGTGTAAGAAGCCAAATCGAGATAAATGGTTCCCAAGAGACGAATTGTACAACAAAGTAGAGACACCAGGTATGATGCGAAATTAAATAAAAAATAAGTCCCTAGTGGTGTTTTCTTATCGCCAGCTCCGAAAGTTGCTTTTGCATAATGTGCGAGACTATTCATACATATTTTTGTATTCGAATCTATACCCATGAAAAAATGTGTTTTTATTCATAAAACGACAATGTTCCACCTTAAAATAAATTATGCTAAAATATAAGAGGTATCAAAAACATCATATTATCTACACAAAGTTTAAAAAAATATATAAAATACAAATGCCTAAATAAATTATAAATATACTAAAGGTACCTAATAAAAAATATTTGTTAAAAATAACTATAATCTGTATAACTTTATATACCTACATAAATTTTACCAAGAATGAATGAGTAAATGTATTAGAACAATAAAATTATAAAAAACTATATGCATATGGAATATTTATATTATAATATAATTTATAACATATTAAATACTATACGAACAAATTTTTTTTATCTTGATGTTAGTCAACAAATTTAACTTTTATTTAGACTGATAATATAATATACATAAACCATAATAATTATATACAAAACAATGACTAATAAAGTAAATAAACCGTGACACTTACACGTACTACAAAATAACTCTACAAACTTTAAAAGCGCAGATATGTTTAATTAACATGGAGGTTAAATTATCGTTTTAGTTAAGAGTAAAATGTATTCTGCTAAAGCTTATTTTTTGGATAATGGAATAGCTGTTTACAAAAAAAAAACACTGGTATAATAAGATAACAAAGTAACAATCTTTAAACAATCATATCTTAAGGAATAATCACAATAAATAAAAAGATAATTTTTACGAAACACCTATTTATTTTATATACAAAACATGAATCTAGAATAATATATTTTTAAATATTTATTTAATGTATTAATAGTCTATAGGAAGTATAGAAAAATACAATCTCAAATATTATTAAAATAAATTATTAAGAAATATCATTTATATATAAATATGTATAAATCAAAAACAAAAATAAGGGTTTTAATACTAACAAATACTTAAGAGTATATCCTATGGATTATAAACTGTAAGCGTATGAGGTAATTCTAAAAAATGCAATATTAATGCAACATTAAACTAAATTGGAAATCATTAACGCATACAAGCAAGTCGTGTAATTTATAGGCATAATAAAATAAACACGCACACATAAGAACATACAGAAAATCACAATTTAACCAGAGGGGCACTTGGTTCACCATCCCTTTACATAATTCTATTGTCCGACAGCATCAAGACTACCTAATAGTACTAGTACATATTAGTAGTATTCGCTTCTTTTGCTGATTTCTAGTAATATTTCAAAAGAAATCCATTGGTCGTAATGAATTTCCCATTTTCCACTGCCATAACCACTAGTCCCCTACATAAAAGCATGAACAAAATAATGTCCACGAGAAATTGTTGCTCATCATAGCGGTGACATGTAATAAGCGCGACGTGTACAACTAGTGGCCTCGGGGAAAGTTTTGCAGCTTTCTGTTTTAATGGCTATCTAAGGATACATACCTAGCGTAGTAGGAACAAATATCCCGCTGTAAACTACCATCGGGATATTTACTGTTATCGTTTAAATCCAATACATTACATCAAAACTAATCTACAGCCCGGAGAGACCAACGATGGTTGTAGCTATTTTTGTATGACTATCTATTACATCTTTCGTGGTTAAACATTAGTAGTATAATAGATAAATTATTAACACAATAATGGTATTCAATTTAATTTTTTTGAAGTTTAAAATCGACAAAATGTTACAATAAATATATAGTACTAGATATGTATTATATTATTATGTAGTGAATTGTATGTATAAATATATACATACATAAACTTCAAAAATATATATGAAATATAATTATCTCAATATTTTATTTTTTAGCGTTGAAATATCAATATAATAAATCAAACTTGATTTATTACAAATTACAATTAATAAACTATTAAAAACTAATAACCTTAAAATACAAATTTTGGTATAAAATTATGTAAATATATTATGACTTATATTTGTACATTGATAAATATAATTTAATTATAGTATGAAGTGTATAAATGTTGATGGCCAACCTAAAACATTCAATAGTATTATACAAAAAAAAAAAGTAGATCCCATTATCAAATACGTGATAGAACGGAAGTTGGAGAGTAATAAAATTCAAACTTAAATGAAATACCATTTAATATACCATATATTATTATCATACACCCTAAGGCTATCTGGATCACCCTCACAATCCAATCCCCAATGCATTTATTATTTTTTTTTTTTTTTAATGTGACCAAATTAAAATTATTTGTATTTTATCACTTGTTTATACATATGATACGTATTTAGACAAAACAAAAAATATACAAATACCTATCGTTGCCAAATCTAAAATTAATAATATATTATTTACAAAGGAATATCCATTTGTAAATATATCTATAAAATGTTTAGATATTTGTGAAAATATTTCTTGGAAAAAATATAAAACTACCTTTTAAAGTATTATTTAAAAAAAATATATTAAACTGAGTATATTCTAGTCTCCAAAAATGTATAATTGATCAAAAATTATCATATATGTATAAAAGTGATTTTGACATCACAATGATAGTACTCTTAAATCCCAGATGTTTTATTATATAATTCCTTTACTAATACGTGGATTTTACCATGAGTTATATAAAAATATATAATCATATTTTCTTAGATTTCACAAAGATTTGTATATGTGAATTCAATGTATAGTAATACACAGAAATAACTCGATAAATTGATTTCTATGTAAGTTATTATAATATATGAAGAAGTCGTGCCGATATAACAACTTTGCAATTGTCAAATGAGAGATTTAAGATACATATCTAACTACAATCGTTAAGAAAATAGCATCGTCATACTCTAAAAGTCCCAATGAATTCTTATCAAATTTTAACGATCCACTAAAATGGAACGCTACCCTTATTGGATACCTAATAATTACTAACATTTAACTGTACAACACGATCTCGTTATGAATAATACTATTGTTCTGTATTATATGCCAGCCATTGCGTGATTTATATTTATTATTTTATCGATGTCGGATCTGCGACTGGAGCTATCATTATTTCCATATGTGGTTTATTAAAGTTATTTAAGTTGTACAATTGTCAAATATTATGATTAAACAATTTATCAATAAAATATAATTACAACTAAGCACCTATATTTTTCTAAGCTAAAAATGACTTAACTTTAAATTGCAAATGAAGTAAGAAAGTTGTTTAACTTGTTTTACTGCAACTATACAATGGCAATCGTATTAAAAACTTTGTATACGACAATTCCATTACATATAATATATACCTACTGGACAATTCGTTTATCAAATAACTTATCCGTTGCACAACAGTGAAGTTTTGAACTACATTTAGCCAATAGTCGTACTAGAAGAAATAAGAGTTAGTACTTTGTACTATGATGATAAGCCACGCATATTTAAATAATAGTTATAAAAGTTTTGAATGTTAAAGAAAATATGTTTAAAACTATATAAAAACTATTTAGGTTTTTACCGTTAATAACATCAAATGTCACGTAAATAAAGTCTTAGTTATATTTTTTCACAAACTTTATAGATTATTTTATATTTCGCAAATTTATTTCCTACTAGTTTTTTAACACATAATACTCGCATTATTATAATCATAAAACTATTACTCATACATATATATATATGTATGTATGTATGTATGTATGTATGTATGTATGTATGTATGTATGTATGTATGTGTGCACCTATAATAATTTAATTTAATTAAAAGTTTAAAAAATATCTACACAATTTTTTTTTTTTAAATATCATTATTATTTTATTTTTATTTTTTAAATGACGACCAAAATCTTCAGAGGTCTTTTAACCTTGATTGAGGAAAGAAAATATACACTGACATTTTAATCCATCAAAAAATAAATAAATAAATAACTGACTAAAATCTACACAACATGAACATAACATAACATGATTGATGCTATACTGCTCTCGGAAGTAAAAAAATCGTCCATTATTTAAAAAAAAAAACGGTATCTTCATTCATCCAATAAAATATGAACCAGCAAGGCCCCATTGAAATTTAACAATAAATTAGATTAAATTGTATTTATTGCAAATATTTTGATAAGAGTATAACACATATAATAAGTAAGTGGAAATCGTTATTTGTTTATTTTAGTTGTTATGCTTTACAAACTTTTCTTTGTTAATGGCAGCCCTAAAAAAATCGAAGAAGGTCCCTTTACCACGATGGTCTCAAGAGAATATTGAAATGGTTAAAACCTTCTACATGCATTTTACGTCTTTTCGATATAAAACACGGAGAAAATCCTCTTTGCAGAAGATGAATACAAAAATAAATTATAGCCATAGACGTTTTATGATTTAAACCATAAATTTGTCGATTTATTCTATACAACTATATAGGGCTGCTTACGCTTTCATTTTCAATTATCTTCTACTCTGTATTAAATAAACTAACCTCGTATTTACTGATGTGTTTGACAGTATCGCCATTCTGCATCAATGACGGATCGATGTACCACCGCAACTCATCCACCTTATGCCGCCATTCGTCCTCGCTGTTCTCTGCTGCTGAACTACTCCACGACGACCGAACCGACGTAGACGAACAGTCGGATAAACCACACAATGGATCAGCCTCCATCTTTAAGCTTTAACTACCGCAGTCAGGGATAGTAATTTTGAGCATCTATAATAAATTATAATTCATATAATATTTACCGAGAATAAGGAGAAAACACTAAAAAAAAAAACAGGCAAGTCGCGCTACTATATATCCTAGTAATAGTTACGAGAGTACCTCGACATTTAAAAGGTCAAATATGTTAAATTTGAATTCATTGACAAATCTTGGGGTATATAGAAACTTTTATTAGCATACTAGCATAGTGTTTATATATGAAAATATTTTTTTATTCTTTTAGTACCTTGTACAGTATGTTGAATTAATTTTGAAAATAAAGTCACATATCATGTTATATTACAATACATAATTGCTATTAAATTATATGTAAATACCACAGAGCGACGTAAACAGATTTAAGGCATAAATAGCTTAAAATTATTCTAGTTTTTAAAACAAATGTGAAAAATTATTAAACATGCTAGCTTTCAGGTTTCCAATCACAATTTATAAATCACAAAATAAATTATAAGCTGCAATAACAATAAATGATTTGTTCAGATTGAAACTTTTAAAATAATAAACAAAATTTACATTTAAACAACACAGTATAAAAGTGTAACAAGTATATATAACTACAGGCTATAATTTATATATTTTTTTATTAATCAAAAATACGACTTTAGTTTCACAGAACATAGTTTCTTAAATTTTATTTTTTCGTTTATAATATTATATATTTATATAATATAGAAATACAGTATATATATTATTAAATAATAAGCACAATAGTAAGTACCTTTAAAAATCTAATCTGAAAAAATATAGTCAAATAATATATTATTAAATCAATAATGGTATTACCTATAGTATATATCTAATTATGGAAATGCAAAATGAAACTCATATAAATAGTTAAAAAATAAAGTATTCTTTAATTAATACAGCCTAGATAAACAAAATATAAATTTTAAGTTACACGTGTATTATTTAATAAATAATCTATGATAAAAAATGTATTAAGTTTTAAACATTTTGATACAACAGTATTAATACATTACCTAACTACAATATATATTACATTGTAAATATATAGTAATAATTTAGTTTTTTTATAAAAATACTATATTTAATAGCAAATTACATTAAGTAAATTCCATTTATCTGCATAATGCAGTTAAATATTATGACTAACTGTACTTAAATAAATCATGTAAAATGAATTTCGAATCCCCTCTATCATATACAGGACCAACTTTCAAACGGAGGGTCTTAAATTCGAGATGAAAAGAGGGAATGACATTAGGGTAGTTTGACAATGAAAAATATCGTGGTTTCGGTGAAAATTAACCAACTCTACCAATAACCACAGTACGCTAAAGTAAGCCATAGATCAATGGAACATTGATTAGGGAATGACAAATGCGTTCTCCTACATATTTGGTTAAATTCTCATCGTTAATTATAATAACATTGAAAATATCGATACATTAACATTTAAACAAAAACAAAGTTAAATAGTAATGAGGTGACAAATATTATCTGAACGTATAAGTAGATACAACAATTATGTAAAAACAATCGTTATTTAAATTTGTATCTAACATTTATTATTTTAAATACATATTTAATCTAATTATATTTCATTATACACACACACACACACACACACACACACACACACACACACACATATATATATATATATATATATATATCAAACTTAACAACTTACTAAGATAAATAAACGGAAATATAAATGAAAAAATTACAAAACATTTTTTATTTAATGTGGTATATACCAATTTATAGTTAACAATATAGTATTTTAGTGTACAGTGTACATGATTGCACTTGTATTTAGGTAGATTATCATTTTCTAATTTAGTACAATTATTTGTTGAAATTAATTTTTAGTTATAATATAATATACTTAATAAAATAAATAAGCAATATAAATAAATAACTTAAACATTGGAAATAAATTTAAATTGTATACGAGCTTATTTAACACTAAATTATTAATTTTTAAATACCTATTAACTATCCATATAAAAATAATAAATATCATCAACAGTCAATAATAATTATGGCGTACAAGATTTTATTATTTGTTCTTCCTTTATAGTTAATATGTATTAGCGTTCCTTTCCCTGGCTAATTAATGTCATAAAACTAATATTAACTCAACAATTAGTAAAATAATTACTTTAAAGTAATATAGGCTTTAATAAGTTACAAATCCATCTTTAATAAAGAAGAATATGATACAAATCACATTTTTAGCAATTATTACTTTATAAAAACAAATTATAAATACATACAAGCTGTAGTTATAAAAAAGTATAGTTAAATTATTTTATGTCATATATAAAATTGTTTATTATATAAAATATACAAATCGCCTAAGACCAGTAATTAACTATAATACATTTGTATATATTAGATGTTTACACATGAACAACTGTAACTTTAGACAATATTCTGTAACATATCATAAAATATCATAAAATACAAAAATTTTGATTAAACTGGAACTAATTCTTCATATATATTATTGATAATGACAACTTAGATAAAAAGCTATAAAACACACCATGATAATGGAAAATCCCTCTTTTCCCTCACTTTCACACTGTCTCTCTCTTTCAATTTCAACCTCTTTCTTTCTAAGTAATTTTTTTTTATACCATATTACCTCGCATATTACTTACTTGAGTACTATTTTATTACTAATTTTATAATTTCCATTTAGATAATAAATTTAACTTAAACATACATTTATAAAAAAAAATAAAAATATATAATAGAAAATAAAGATAAGAGTAATATTCAAAATATTTATAAGTTATTATTTAAATATGGAAATAAAATGAAGAACTCTCAATAAAACATTTTATTGAAATTAAAAATAAATAGTTACACCATATTTTAAAAATAATTACTGATGATTATGTATTTATATGTAATAAAAATTAAATTTATTTTTCTAACTGTAACCAGTACTAACTCAGTTATCACTCACTCGTGGCTTGTTTACCAAAAGTATTGTACTCATATTATTTCTAAATTCTTATATAATAATATAATGACAATAAATTGATTAAATAACTCAAAAGCATGTTTAAAAACTCATGATATTTCATAAAATTAAGGTAAGGAAAAAAATTTCCAAGTATATTTAATTTAATATTAGTTATAAGTGTATACCTTCTAATAATACAACACAAATTATACTTTGTTTTACAAGATGACATTAAATTAAAAACGTAAATCTAAAAAAAAAATAGTAATAATAAATCATTACAGTACTATTAAACGCTGTGAGGTGTTAAAAACATAATATTTCACCAAAATAATGCATTTTGCTCTAATTCAATTTTTAAACATCAATCACAAAAATAGTCAAAATTAATTTTTTCTATTTTTAAATTTATGTGTAAATAGTTTATAACGTATGAATAAGATTGTGATAGATACATTTTTAATCAATTTAACGAAAAACATAAATTGTTTTGAATTTAATATTAATTGTTTAATGTTATTTCAGAAATTTAAAGTTTAAATTATACAACAAGTATTTGACATGTATGTATATACTCGTAAGTTTGATATAAATGAGAGTGCCTAAAAACCATATATATTAACTAGAGTATAGTTAAAAATATATAAACAACTTTTCCACGATTATATTACAGAAAAACTCAACTATTTGTCTAAAACAAGAACTTATAAAAATAAAGTATAACTCAATGATTATCAAAGTAATTAAATAAAATATACGTATATATATAATATTATTACAGTATGGCCCTACAAGTGATTTATATTATTATTAATAAATAACTACATATAAACAAAATTCATTTTAAGGTTAATATGTATAGATGCTACAACCTAATCAGAGAAATCGTTAAAATAACAATGCATCACATACTACAAAATGGAATATAAACTAATTATCTTGTCACCAAGTCGATAAAATGCTACCATAAGTTAATTTAGACAAACCCGTGGCGACGAGAAGATAAGCAAAAGAGAATGTGCATTCAGTACGTTAGCGGCTTTATAGTAATGATAAAAGGTAAGGCTACACGAACCGTTGTGCTTTTCAAGCTAAAGAGTAGGGATAGTAGGGTTGTAACTGCCGAAATATCCGGAATCTCAACCCGAGCGACGGCGACGGCAGCGGTGGTCACATAAAAGATATGAGAAGGAGGGCGTCACGTCCGTATCGTCCTCATATGTTTAATATTCATGAGAGTTTTCTGCCGTTTTATCGCCCTCTTAGTGCAAATATTCGTCGCCTAAACACACACGTAATAATAATAATACAGCACAACCGTCATAAAAAGCTCTAACCACCTGGAACGATATTGCACATTTGCGTTTGACGTAAATAATATTATATACAAATGTACGTGCGTATATATTTAGACACTATAAATATTTTATACATATAAAATAAATACAGACGGCTGTATGGAAGCTTGACGCTTTTGAAAAATCTTAACTTTTTTTATGTATTTCGCTAATCTTACAACTGATATCTGAAAGCAGAAATGTAATTTAATTTACTACTGCATCTACAAATCAGAAAACGTTGGTTTTTTCAGATATTACATTAGTTATATGAGAAACAGATACTGAGTGATTCTTTTATCAAACACTCATTGTTTTCAAAAATATTTTTAGAATTTGAAATAATGAGTTTTGTTTAATTAAATATATATATATATATATTGGATGTTAAGAATTTGTATTTTATATAATTTATTCAATCATTAAAGTAAAAATTATCACATCCAATACATTTTTAAATATTTCTATCTTAGCTTTAATCTAAAATATCATAGAAACCATACAAAGTTCTTTAACTCAAGACCAACAACAAGCACATATATAACATTCAGATAGCAAAAACTGTACAGTAATAATTAAGTAAAGGAATTATTATAAATTAATTATAAAAATTAATTCAGAAATAACTTTAATTAAAGCTAAAAATATTGCTATAACTATTTTAATATCGATTGAAAAATCCAATTTAAAAACCATTTAGTATATACTTATCTAGGTGTATACTTAAAATATCGTTTCTATAATAATATATTATAATTATTAAACAATTATTAATCAAAAATTGCAAGATCATAAACATAATTTTAAATTTATTTTTTAATGGTTGTAAAATTTCAACAAGAAATTTGAAATGTCTTCAATGAAGTTAAAAATAATTACTAGATACTAATTTATTCTCAACAAAAAATACTGGCCAAAAGTCAAAATGTACTCGGTCGTCCCATTTGTCCTTCACTAATTTATTTGAATATTTTTTATGTTACTATAGTAAACAACTACATGTAATGTAAACAGATAAACGTAGTTAAAATTTAATTATGATAAAAATACCTGGTATTTTAAATTAAAACTATAATCCAGCCTAAACCAATAACATCTGAAATTTCAACTGTTATATGTATTTTCGAGATTCATTAATTGCTAAATAAACAACTTATGTGGAAATTTTTAAATATATAAGCTATTTAACTCAATGAAAATTTTTTTATCAACATTTTAGATCGATTTTATCAAATACTGGTTTTGCGAAGAATTTCTGTTTTTCCTTATTTTTTTACTTTGGACCCACCCCCGATCTACTAAAGTACAAATTAGATCTAATTTTTAACCAGAAATCACTCTTAACGTAAAAATTAATGCATTTTTATTGTCTTGGAGATAAAAAATATTATAATAACAGAAACAAAATATTAAAAAATCTAAAAATAACATATCATTATATGTAATCAATATATACATTGTTTTGTTCAGAATCAAAAATTATCCGACAAATATTCAATATTTTTTTTTTAATTTACAGTTTTAGATAAATATTCTCCTTTACATGATACAATTTAAAAGTACCTATAATCGTATATACATACTACGATATATATATGCATGTAAATAATGTGTCATTAGAAACAAAATAATAAGGATAATATTACAACGAATTGCGTGTACATAAAAAAAAACGAATACTCTTCAAAATAATGAACTATAAATGTATATCACTAAAATAATCATCTTGTATAATATAAATAATGTAATAAACATATGTAGATATTGATAATTTTTAAATATTTAAATAATTAAAATTGATTATATTACCTTAGTCAAAACGATTCAAATCTAATAATATAATCTGCTAACTACTGAACTTAATATTATGCTCAAATAATTATTAACGTGATATTCACAAACATCTTTAATTTATATTGTATTCCCGTGGGTCAAAATTGAAATATTTCAAATGACAATTTGTCCTTAGTAAGTGTAATTTACCCCCATAACAGAACAACGAAATGAAGCCAAAAACGTTATAAATGCGCGCTACATTGCCAGACGTAAACATATATATGACCTTTAACCCATTGGCCATTACGAATAAGCTCATTTAAACGGGAATTCCAAATTACCGAAACTAAGACAAAATTATACACACGTAACTAAGGATTTAAGTAAATCCAAACCACGGATACGGCATTAAAATAAATCACCTAAAGCTTATAATAGGTAATTGTAATGCTAATAGAGGGTATTTGTGTATATCGTACTACGTAAAATAGCAGGACAACGGCCTCAATTTTATATAAAATGACAATACTAAATTAAATTAAACCATGTTATACATAACATGTTGTAAGAAGTTATATTTATTAGGTAAAAAATTCAAAAGAAAACATTGTTAACAAGTTTTTCACTAATTTAAAAAGTAATTATTTATTATATTCTATAATTATACGTTATGTAATTAATATAATATTAAAAATTACATTCATTGACAAATCAAATAATTTCTTATTATATAACATTTAAATTATGTTTAGCAAATAAACATATGATGAGTTATTAAAAAACGAGTAGATCCACATTTATTATGGAGCCTAATACTAATATGTCACACTTATTACGACTTGCCATACTTATACTGCATAAATATTTTTTTAGATGGTCAAATTACAATTAATTGTTTTACAAGAAATATACTGAACATAATCATTATTTATTTCATTAAGTCATTATATTCTACTCGCATAATATTCGTGATAATAATTTGTTTGCCCTGCCCATTAGCTTTAAAATATCTCAAGAGCATTATTAATTACAATTTATGTTACTGTGGGTAGTCAATAAAAAATGAATTCGTAACAAAACAAAATTGAACGTAGGCCGATTGAATATATAGTTATTCTTATTACTTACTCATCTTTATATACATCAATATAATTGCAAATAAAATACAAATTAAAGATATTTTAAGATAACTGTTATTTATTATATTATTTTAGTAAAAACAAAATAATTAATTACTAAATAATTATTTAATACAAATGTAAAAATGAAAGATTAAAACAAAATAATGGTTAGAATTAATATTATATATCTATTTTTGCCGAATCCTAAGAGTGTGATAAATGATAATATTATTATAATATTTACATAAATTATTTAATATTTAAAAAATCTAATCAAAATAAAAAGGTTAAATTTGAAGTATGAGTATAATATGTTAAAGTAGCACATTTAAAGCAGGGACAAAAGAAGTAATTACACTAGGTCCTAGTGACTAGAAGACAACATTTTAGGAATAACTAATTTTAACAACAATATTTGAAATATTGTGTATTACATAATGGCATAGTTTTATAATATATGGGAATAGACATTTTCCCCTCAGGTGCTATAATAACTTTTAAATACATCACCGATTAATAATACACTAAAAACAAACATAAAAACATATACGAGTAGATATTTAATTTATGTTGCTCAATAAAAAATAAAATGTATTACAAGATAGGTTGCCACCAGAATTAAATAAAATTATAATTTTAACATTTATAATAAGAACAGATTGTAAATAATTGTAATTTAAATATAGTCAGATAATAAACTCATAGTCCATTACTTAAAAAAACAATTATTTATAATATTATTTTAAATAGTAGTAAAAAAAAAGAGCAAATAAGTAACTGCTCTGCTGTACTGTAGTTGGAATCAATGTGTACCTTGTCATCATTGAGTAGGTCACTGTATAATGGAAATGTTAAAATTTGTTCAATAACAAATTATTACATACGAAAAACTATTCAAAGCAGATACCGTTAGCTTATATTAATTAATTTGTTTTATCATAATATATTGCGATTATAGTAATTTATTATTATTAAACAAATTAATATCTGGAAATTTCTATTCTATATACATATAGTACATTAAAATAACATATATATAAATATCAAAATGTATTTTGTCATTTATTTTTAATTTCAGTAAAAACAACTTATGTAATTAATTTTCATTTAAAATATCAAAAAAAATTTAAAGTACCAACAATTACTAAAGAAATAATTTTTATAATGCCTATAAATAGTTCATAAAACCAAAAATATAATAAAAACTAAGTAGATAATTTAATAAATTATATTTTAGGTAAATATAATACTAAATATCAAAAATGCTAAAATAAACATTTGGTGAAAATTTCAAATATCTATAATTATTTGTTTTTAACTAAAGTACAACAAAATAAGAAAATAAATTTGCAAAAACTGATTTTCAGCCATCACTTATCAATTCTAAATTAATTCTAAGTATTTAATCAAAATAACCGAAAACGCAAGCGTATAATACGCGCCCATGTGAAACGAGCCTAAGTATTATAGTATTTCAATGATTGTTTTATTTTATTTTGTCAATAATCCTTTTATAAAATAATGTTTTAATAATGTCATGCGAACTTATTTTATATACTAGAAATTTAATCCAGTTTATACCTACTTTACTAGAGAAGTAATTTTCTTAATATTCTTACTCTTCTATATTTATTCAAGTATAAACAAAATTACCGAAAAATTTCGTAAAAAAAGTTGAACAAAATAGGTATAATATTAACAGAATTTATAATTCAAAATTTAGGTTACTTTGTTGTATTCTAATAAATAATACTACTTGTTAAGGGATAAATAAAAAATTACACATACAATAATATTCTGCCTCGAAGCAATCAGCGGAAACGAGTGACCAACGCCTAATGTTTTTGTATCATATATTCTGACGCAGCTTTATTTTTTAATTAACCGTAAACAATACAAAATAAAAAAAAAAATTATTTGTGTAGGTATATCAGAATATTCTACCAACTTGTAAAAAAATAGTTTAAAAAAGTTTTATTTTATTTTTTAGTTTAATAAAAACACAGCCACGCACTCAGTATAAATTAAAACAATAAACAAATCAAAAATTATATTTTATGTTTTAATATAAATACCATTTTTACTGTTAACAATATTCTAAGAAAGTATAAGTATTTTATTAAAAAAATGATTAATACTTCAATCAGTGTTTAACACCTGCCTTCCTTAATTGTATACTTCGGTTGCCAATATTTAAAAATATTTTTAAGCTGTACAATTATCAAAGTATACAACTTAAAATTTGTAAGAATTAGAGTAAAATTATATTGATTTTAATATCTTCTGTAAAACATTATAATATGTTATACAAATAATGCATGTGTATGTTGTGTCTTACCTATTATTGTCTATGATACTAGGAATAATAAAAAAATAATAAAAACGTGCCACACTGAACAAAATATAACTACATAATCAAGACAAAAAAAAAACCATTTGATTTAATGTTACGTTACGAGCTGATTGGATTTACAAAATATATATTATAACATAAAAAGTGCAAAACATTTTTGAGCTTTGATTCTTTATGGCTGATTTTTATTTAATATACAAATCTTTTTACTCTTTTACAACCATAGCTTTTAACGAACGACATAAAACATTTATACTTAGACTGAAGGGTTCGTGATAGCGATTGGCCTAGGGCCAAAATAAGGAAATAGTCCCATCTTTAAGCTTCTAGAATAAGGGTTATACTAGGTGAATTATTTATATGAAATCCTCAGTGAGTTCAAACGATACTGGTGTTGCACGGAAAAACATTTAGAAAAAAACCATTATTTAATGACATTTTAATGGCCGTAATGTCAAAATCTAAAAAAAATCGAGGCAACTTTGTGATCACGATATTTTGATTTGAATTGTATAAGTATCTCTCGGCATCTACTTCCACCTTATGCACTAGCATAGTAAAATATAGTGAAGGGATAGTTATAAAGTTTATTTGATTTTTATGTAACTATTACTATTAAGTTTTGATAACTTTATGTACACTTAGTTTTTAATATTTACAAACACAAGTAAGAAATTAATTAACTAAATATAAAATAAATATGACTTAATAAGTTTTCACGTTACATAACAAATTTAACGAATTTTAAATAAGCCGGAGATTAACTTCTGCGTTCCTATAGTGAAATTTATAATTCAGATTGTCTCATCATACATTTAACACTAATAAGTTGGATGTATTCAATTTAAAATATATTTTACGAATTATTGTATGAAAAAAAATTTGAAGTATGAACTAAAAATATAAAATGAACAAAAAAATGTCAAATTTTTAAGCTGTATGAACAAACTTATGAAAAACTTAGTATTAGATTTTTAAACTCAGAATTTACAATATTATCAAACCTAAACTGAAAATAAAATTAAACAAATTTAAAAATTACAGATGACTATTCTGATTCTGAATGCATTTTAAAAATGTTATCGTGCACAAAAACTATAATATAAGTGATTCGGAAAATATTAAGTTTAATAGATTAATATATATTGAATCACAAAAAATAACTAACATCGTTATATTTTTTTTTCATTTAAGTATTAATATCTAATAATATTCAAATAACTAACTATATCAAAATTTAATTTTCAAATGTTCATAAAAACGTGACTATGTATTTTTGATATTTTTAAATCACTGTAAGAAAAAATGTTGAGGAACCCTGTTTTAAACTTTCAAAGTGACGAGTAATCTATGTATCTATGAATATCAAATAAATCATACCAATAAAAATATAATTGAATGAATTGAAAATTCTCCGTTTACATGGTCTTTACACATAAAATCCTTTAAGGTATCTACTAATAGGCTAGGTAGTAAAAATATAGTAATATACAAATTGGGATATTGAGTCTTATACTATCAAAATTAATCAACAATAGGTATAACAAAAACTTAATTAAGGATAAAAATTGCAATATAACACAGCTTTTAACACCTTACTAAAACTTATTGAATCATACTATAAAACAGGTAGGGTTACGGTCATATAAAAGTGAACTCGAGGATAACCCTATTAAAAGTATTTTTATAGTAGCGGGTGAACCTACCCTAAATTTAAAAATAACAGAGATATCATAAGACGTACATGCTGTGTATGCATATCCATAGTTTTATTCTACCTCAAATAATACAATTTTAGAAATACATCGTCATCTATACAAGTATATACGCTTATAGCTAATATATATTATATATATATATATATATTAAAAACTGTAAGAAAATCTCGTACACATTTTTATAAAATATATCAAGATGCATTTAAAAGTGAAGTAGGGGAAAAATATCCATATTAAAAAACAACTAATACACATCGTGGATTAAACGTATAATACCAACTACCAGCCCCTATTGACACAGCACAAGCAATATAGCAATATATTATTGACAATTAAGGAAACAAAAAATACATCATTTCACAGATCTTTTATCACTTAAAGGTTTAACAATAAATTAAATTCCAACGATAAAGTACTGAAATTCAAAAGAAAGTCGAAAAATAAACTTAAAATATATACCTATATCAAGCTACATTATCATAGAGAGTAATGAAACAGCTAACGGGAAAAAATAGCAACCCTATCGGTATCATCTGACACACATTTTTTAAACATAATATGTTCGTCCACTGACATAAGAAAAAACTAAATAAAATACTCTATTTTTATGGCAATAAAACAGGAACAATCAATTTACTACAAACTAAACCAAATTAAAACAGTCGATAATAAGATGAAATAGAAAACCAAGTTAGCTTAATCTAACATAAAATAAACGTAATTGGGTAATCACAATATCATAGTGTTTTTATGACAAAAAGTGACCATGAAAATAATACTGGTAATACTAGCCTGAAAATCATTCATATATTTTCTGACAATCCGAAAAACACAAATAGGAATCTAAAATATGTCACGCCACAGCAGAAAGTCTATGCTATTATACGTATTTGGTAAAAATCTAATGTCTATAATTATTTTTTATATTATTCTTTTCTAAATATCAACAAAAAATATCAAGTGATATTTTGATTAAAAATTATATCGCGTAAATATTCTAGCTTTCCCACTAATTTTTGTTAGTTATTCCTGATAAATTGTTTAAAAAAAAGTACAAGAAATTACCTATTTTATGGTTTTAAACCATGTAAACCAAAGTAGATTAAAAATGCAACCAAAAACCACCCTCAATGTTAGATTAGTACAAATTATTTTCTCCTTATTATTCTTGTTATCATTACATATAACTTATAACAAACACAACAAAAATACTTAATTATCTTTGTAAAGCCAATAATATATTCATCACTTCATTCAGAATCTAAAACTATATTTTGAATACTCCTAAGAAAATGAGAAGTTACAACAAATAAGTATATAGACATATGGATGTCGAGTTTGAGTACACATTTCACTTAGCCCACGTCTACATAAGTAAGTGTCAAATTTAAAAGTAGGTAATAATAAATCATTAAATTAAATAAAATATACAAGTAAGTTAACCCACACTCGTTTACAAGAATGTTCAGTTTGGTATTTCAATAGATTATAAAATACAACATAGGTATCTATTGAAATTTATAAATGTGGTATTCAAAATAGATTTGAAGACTGGAATATTGTAATATTTTATAAAAGTACCAAGTATTTTTGATATTAAAAAATTTAACATAGTATAATTAACTTAACTAAAGCAATAAATACATCTAAATTCTAAAAAAATATATTTTTGCTATAAAATAATAGTTTTTTATAAAATTAATAATAATCCAACATAACCAAACAAATATATTTTTTTAACAAACACAATAAGTAATGGGGAAAAATTATACAATATTATATTTAATGTTATATCAGCATAATAAAAAAAAAATATTTTCATTTTCAAAAATGTACATAGATAATAGAAAAATTATAAAATTAACATAAATTAAAAAGTTAATAATAATAAATACAACTTATTGTAAGTAGGTATTAATATTATTTTTTATGGTTGAGCAGTATATTGCAATATTAATTTGCAAATGTCAATTATTTTCAATATTAGAAACATCTAAGATTCTTATTTTTCAAAAAATATTGTTAGATTAAAATGAGTTTTTTTACAATTTTTGAAGTTTTTAGTAATTTTTCTCAATGTACACAAAAAATACTGAATACTTAAATATTTTAATACATACTACCTATTATAAGAGGCACAAGGTATGTGATTTGAAACATATTTTCTTCCTAAATAGTAGTTAGTAGTTTACAGACAGTAAAAAAAAATGTATAAAAACTACCAATAGCTTTCTCATTTTACACTTAAATTTTAAAATATAAATGATATTTAAATACTAAATTGAAACCTATCTAAAAGTAAGCTGACATTTAATATTGTTTTCTGTTGTTGATTATTTATTTATAATCAATGGTAATTGAATACCTATTATCATGCCTATATAATTCAATTTTTAAAATTCAATTAAGTATGCTAATAATAAACTAAAGATAATGCTAATATTAAACAGTAATTTAGTAATTCAATGGTGATATAAATTATTAAATACCAAAGTTTATAATTGTTATCTTTTATAGATGAAGCGCATAATACTCTGATACCTACTTGTTAATAGGTACTCTAAGTGTAAAGACAATAATTCCATTTATGTTTATAAATGATAAGTTATACGAGGTCATAGATTTAGAATTAAAGAGGTAAATAGGTATTAAAATTGAGATAATTTTTTTTTTAGTGTTGTAGGTATACATATTATAAAACATCATAAAATAAATTATGCACCAAAAAAGGAAGTAAATTAATACCATACCTTCTAGCTTATGCAGGCAATAAAATAATCAAGTGAGATAAGAAGCAGCCAGCAAGATACTGTGAACAATATGTCTGACTTAATATAAGCATGCAAGCATATTATGGGAGTGTTGATAGACCAAGAAAAGACCAATTATAATTAGAGATGTTTGGAATAATGGAGATGAATTAGATTCTGAATAAGAATTTAATAGAGTATCTTTTTAAGGGTGTTCCTTTTTCAATCAAAATTTCAGTTACGTTTTTAGCCAGTGTAGTTTTATTTAAAATTTAAAATTTATTATAATAACTGAATTGGACAATTTAAATATCTAATTAAATATAATTATATCCATAAATGTGATTTTTAATTATCAAATACAATCTATCATACAACCATGTGAAAAAATATGAATATGTAAAAATTAAGATTTCTGATTATATTAGTCAAATAAAAATGAATTATAACCACATAGTTCATACATAATAATAATTATGGTAATACAAATGGCAAAAATACCGTTATGAATATGTAAAAAATTAAAATTATGTTTTATTTTTTTTTGATTATACAATATTTTTTATATTATTTTCATAATCTTCAATGCAAGTTTAATTTTGTTATAGTAGTTTTTTGGAAATAAAGATAAGGCAGAGTTGTCACTTGTATAATATAATATTAATTTAAAATTAAATGTAAAATTGTAAAGTTTGGTTATTATAATTGTAAATTTTAAAGAAAACTGCATTAACCAAAAAAGGAATACTGGTCAAAAAGGAAAGGGTCAATTTGACTGAAAAAGGTGATGCCCTCTTTTAGCAAATACCAACATGATTAAAAATACGTTGGGTCCAATATAAAAAATAGAAACAGTATAAATGACAAAATTAAGATTCATCTGAAAGCTGGAAATAAATATTATTTTGCTATATCACATATTTCAAACTCGAATTATACTGGCTAAAAATACTCCAAGAATAACTTAAAATAAGCTATGTAAATAATACTAACAAATAACATATTATGTACAATAAGTGAAAATGTTCAATCTAAAAGACAATTAGTGCTAATATTTGTACCAGTCTGGAATGTAGTAGGTATACTAATAATAACAATATTATGAATTATCACTAACTATTAGTAAATAATGTTCCAATAATCGTGCAATTGTTGTAGATATATTAATGTAATAATGTCTAATATTATACTTAACTACCTATCACTGGAGTGTATAATTTATAAACAAAAATGTGACTGTGAAAAGTGAAAGACAAAGAAAGATACCTAATTAAGTTCTTCCCTATATAAATTAATACTTATATATCATGCAATTTTTTTAATGGCATACACGAATCAAATGACAAGTGAAAGTCTCAAAATCACCCAATTAGGTGGTATCTATTATGCATAATGCCTATAAGTAGTCGTTTTCAATATATAACTAAATTTGATGTACATATTTTTCTGAAAATAATCAGTATACCAATGCTGTATGCACGGATTACCCATCTACAAATCACAGATACACAATGCCTATGTACACAAGAAGGCTTTTGAAATATCACCTATTATTATTATTATTATTATTATTATTACATATCATAATAGTATGCACCGTAAGTAAAACAATACTCAAAAAATGAAAACGTAATTAAAACTCTCAGACATGGCTTTCAACGTAGGTTTCGGACACCGAAAGAATGTTTTAAATACTATATGGCAAAAAGTAAAGTGTTTCTTTTTTTACTCACCACAACCAATATTCGGGTACACTCGGACCCCTTGCAGAGCCGACTGGTCGTCCAAATCCAGTAACTCGACGAGCGGTGCGAAAATACTGGGTTATCATTGATGACGAGTTATAACGACACGAACGACCGAGAAAGTATAGTCAAGCGAACTACCACATCGACAGCTATAATATTATAACGAATGTTTCAGTCCTGTCGATTCGAAAAGAAAACGAGAGAAGAAGAGTAAAGAAAAAAAAGAGAACGAACGACAAGAAGAGATGACGACGACGACGGCGACGACGAGGACGCCACGACGGACTGATCGCGACGCGCGCGGTGCACCGACCGAACGACGAAACGGTTGCGGGAACCGGACCGAACTTGTACTGTGGTACTGTAGCCGCGAACCCGTTACGTTTTGGTAAGGCCGTGCGTGGTAATATCGTGTTGTGTTTCGATGTTTGTGCGGTGCGTTGGGTGAGCCGCCAGAGCAGAGCGCAGCGCCACCAGTACCGGCCACCACCGCCGCCGGAGCAGCAGCAGCTGTGAAACAGGTTACGACGGGCAAACAAGTGGTTATCAAAGAATGGATGACGATGACGTCACCGCCGCCGTCGCCGCAACGGTTGAGGAGACGGACGGACGGACCCACGCCGCCGTAGTCTTCGTCCAGTGCAGCCACTGTTTAGCCGCTGCCGTTGGGGACTCGCACGTGTACGTCATAATATTATTTTCTTCTACGCTCGCTTTTTACTTTTTAACGACTCGGTAAATTCAATATTATAACAACGTTTGTACGGTCAGACGGTGAGCGTTCGCAGTTTCGCACGGGGTGTGCTAGGTATGCGCGCTTGTATAATACCTATCCTGTAGGACGATTCATTTTTTGGAGAAAAAAAGATGTTTTTAAACCTGTTCGATTCGTTTTTTTCATAACACAATATATGAACACAAAGTCCCAAAATAACATTTTTGAGAAAAATAAAATTTCAAAATATGATCACGGCTAAATTGTGAAACAATAATTATCATGAAACTATAATAATATATCCTTTTTAAATAACGCGTCTCTTTAAAAATATTTTTATTTACTACATAATAGGTGAAGCAGTGAAAATAAAAAAATGTATTGTAATTAATAAATTAACTTTTGAACAAGACGCCACACCCACTGTTGTCACCATTTTACATACAAACGTATAACATGGCAAATTTTTGTTTAGTAAAATTCTATGTGTTAAGCTTAAATATTATATAGAGTGAAATTTACTTATTATCAAACTTATAGATGAGAACATAATCTGTGTTCACTCGTCAGTTTTTTAGAGTATTTTAAATTTTAAACGAGTTGTGAGTATATAAAATATTTATTTTTAAAAATGTTCATAATTCACTTTAAAATTAAAATACCGTAAAAACCCGTCAAGAAAACACCGATAATATTTTTGCCTATAAGTTTAATAATAGGCCATTTCACTATAATATTTAAACTACAAAATTTATTCTACTGAACAAAACTTGCTATGTAGTACCTTTGTAAGACGAAGGCAACGCACGCGGGTGTAGGGTCCTTTTGTGGCAATAACTTTAGATATTTTTATTTTTGGAGAGCACATTTTATCAGCCGTATACCCAGCCGCCAAAGCCTGCGCACGCCCATGAATGTTTCTTTGTATAGCTAGGTATTACAAATTAGTAATTAGTATGCATGCACGTGATGCGGATATTGTCATCATCGTAATATATTATTGTCGTTTGTCTCCAACAGTGTTATTTGATTAGTCGTGTTTTTACTGTAAAACATTGATGTAAACATAATAATTGATTACAATCTAACGTGAACGGCTTCTATTCTTCCGAAAATTCTTTTTGTCGTATCCTGTAAAAATATATAGCCAAATTATTTCGCCAATAAGTCATTTATCATATTGTTATTATATTTTTGTGAATAGACAGGCATAAGACACTGTCATGTTTTACTTGTATTCCACAAATTGTATTATAATATAATGCCTATCTAGATGAGAAAAAAATCCCAATTTTATTTTTTCATACTTCAATATTTATTATTTACTACTTTTTGTGTTGGCAACTACGTCATGCGATTCTAAGACAATAAATCGATTACAAAAAATATTACAATATACATTAGGGAAATGTGTTTGATTGTTTGAACATGTTTATAAACCTTTTATATGTGGGTTAATGTGATTAATGTGAGTAAACCAACAACTGGTATTGTATTAATTTGATCAATAATTTATTCATTTTAATTCATTTTAAAAATTTGTTGGTATAATTAAATTTTAAATGCGTGTAATAGAATTATTATAAAAAAAATAAATGCATCCAACACTATTATATTATATTACAGCAAAGTTTGTAAAATTACGATTTACGGCCTACCGGATACCGGATTATTTTGTCATGGCCCGCAAATGTTTTAAATCCTAGAATCGCATTTGCACGGTAAACGGACCGAAACGTCCTCGCCGTTTCATCCCCGTCAAAAATTGACTTTATGGACAAAACGTTCCAGGAAATTATTAAGATAGAACTTTGGTCCCGACCTCCCGGGGAGTTATTAATCATACGACGTTTGGTCCCTTTTATATTTTTATTATATAGAACATTTGGTTTTCAGTTTTTTTAAATCATTATTTTTATATTAATTTT
Organism: Rhopalosiphum nymphaeae; assembly: GCA_036289425.1. Taxonomy (NCBI): domain Eukaryota; kingdom Metazoa; phylum Arthropoda; class Insecta; order Hemiptera; family Aphididae; genus Rhopalosiphum; species Rhopalosiphum nymphaeae. The sequence continues at coordinate 3,460,610 of JAZAQC010000021.1, read as the reverse complement.
TTCAAAAGTTCATTATTCAATTTAATGATAATGTCACTTTATACTATTTAAAATACACAAGTCAGTTTCCCTTAAAACAAATATATAATTATTTTAACTTAACATTATTTTTATATCATATTTTATTTATATCATTTTGAAGAAATTAATAAATAATATTAAATTAAAAACCTGAGAACCAATAAATATCCTATGATAAAAATACATTAAAAACGAAATGTTCGTATTTCCGTAAAGTTATTTTTTGACGGGGAAAAAACGACCGCGATCATTTGCATAAACGAACGTGCCGTTCATAGTTCGGAGTCTATGTCCCCCACAAATTAATCCCAACCCTTTCAAAAATAAAAGTAAACATAATTTTGACTTCAGTTTTTAAATTAAATCCAATAAAAATTATACGAATATATTTGTTTTGGTGATTCTTACACTATTTCTGATAACTTATCAGTGAAATAAAATGTAAAGTTAAATAAATAAATCGATTATAATAAAATATGTTAATAAAATTAATTATATATGAGAATAATATGACCAAATCACGTAGTAATATCTTATCACATATGTATAGGACCTATGTGATGTGTCATGGTACTACTAGCGATATGTCTCTATCTGTTACTCCGTCTACTTAATTATATAAATATATTATATTAAATATAACATATTTATTATGTAATTGATTGTAAATAATAATTTATATTAATTGTACATCGAGTGTAGTGAGGAGCTACAACATACTTTTTGTTTAATCAATAATATTATGAGGTAGGTACTCGCAGTAGTCTATTACCTCCAAAAAATGTGGCCATTGGTTTCTAGATACATCGGTAAAAGAACAGTTCATCTCCGTCAAAAAATTGAATTTAAGGACGTTTCATCCGCAGCAAATATTACGATAGGACATTAATAACTGTCCCTGTCGGAAATAATTAATTCCTCTGTCTTCCATGTATGAACTAACAAGTTCTTATGGACAAAAAACGTTGTATATGTAGGTAGTAGGTACCTACATATTATAATATGTTTACATTATAAAAATATAAACTATATATCACTATATTAGACTACAATAATTTATTTTTATATTTGTATCTACATAGCTACATTATACCAATATAGAAGTCAATACGGCAATATCGACAATACTACAACTTACAAATAATAGTTCATAAAATACCTATTAATTAAACAATATTTCTTAGCTAAGTTATTAAGTAGTAAGTGGTAAGTACAATGATAAACATAAAGTAAAAAGGACATCATTTGGGAAGTGGCAGAATGTACTTTAGTCCTTATTATATTCTGTATCTTATTGGCCTGCCACATAGACGCTCCAACAGTTAATAAAAATAATGTTTAAAATAAATTATCAAAACCATACATACATAAAATACATGTAAATTTAATATGATGAAGAAAATTTGATCAGTCAATACAAAAATGAATCTCCTTAAATATTGCAACCCTATTAAAAAACTTAAATTATGTCACTGAAGTAGCTACCTAATTATAGCTTAGTATACAAATATATTCAGTATTCTTTTGAATCTTTAATTTTAATAAAAATAATAATAAATATTACTATAGATATTTTGAATGAATATTTTTCTTGACTAATATTTAAATGTATACCTAATACCTACCTAGATATTAGAAATAAGAATATTAGTAACATTATGCTTACCTATTAGATGTCTACAATGCAAAACATCAAAATATGCACGCATTGTAAATGTTTATAATACTAAATTATAAATAAAGGTTTATACTTTTGACTAACACAGACTCTAATTAATCTGATGATAGGTAGATATACGGCTTTACGCCTATACGACATTTAAAATTTCTATAGGAATTTAAAATCATGAAAAAAAAGTTTCCGTTTCTACAACTAAATAAAAATTACCAAGGGCACAACAATCAACAAAAGATATTATTTTATGAAAATTTCTAGTTAATTAATTGTATTCAAAAAGTAAAATAAAAAAATTGAATCACCCTCTACAAATTGTTGACACTATTTGCGACTTGCGTGAGTCACGCTATAGTTGTATTTAAATATTAATAATAAAAAAGAAATATTCAGCTACAAAAGCCCCATAATATATTCGATCGTAGATCATAATATATTATATTTCTAAAAAGAGAGGGGCTGAACGCTGAAGCAATATTGCCTCAGTCGACCATTTCAATAAACAAAATCCGTCACTAGGACCCCCGGCCGTTAAATTCTAAAACGTGACACTGAATACGAATAAAACTAATGTCCGCACCACATGTGCATCACGCACGACAACTAAATGATAAATGAAGTTAGATAAAAAATTTACATTTATAACTTAGCCAAAACGGATCTTCTGTATTTATTGTCATCTGTTGTTTACCGTTGCTTATAGTATATATATTATAATTGTATATATTATATTATATAAAATGTGTACAAATACAATTATTTTAATTTGCATGTAAAGATACTCAATTTGATGTAGTTAACATAATATTATATTAAACATAATAGGGGTTATTAAAATATATATCATTTCATCGACAACTGTAGAAACAATTAACAAAGTACTAACACCAATAAAAAACTTTAAACTAAGTATAAACGTAAAAATTAATCATAAAAACAGTTTTATATATTTCTAGTACTGAAAATAGGTGTTATTTAATCAATAGTAGTGGGTATTAAGTACCTATATCGATTTACATATTATAAAATATACAAGAAAAAAGGTAGGTAAGTAAGTAGTGAATATCAATCTGCTGTACATTAGGTGTCGAGTGGGTCACTTTATAGGTGTGTTATATTTGAATTTAATGATATATCATTGTATACGAAAAACGATTCTGCGCGGAAACGGTGTAACAGCCTACATCACCAAGTGATAATGTTATAGCATATATATAATAATATCCATATACAATACATAAAAGTTTAAGTTCATATGAATAATGTTAAAATTATACCAAAATAGTTAACATATTGTTATTTATCGACTTATCGTTTCAATAAGCAATTTCATCCAAATTGGAACTTAAAATGTCTTTTAGATAATTATATTTATACATCTTTTTTTATATTTTATAGTTCCAATTTTCAATATGAACTAAACTACTTAGGAAGAATCTTGTAATACATTTTTATAACTTACAAGAAACCTACAAGAAGAAAAGTTTTTATAAATTTTTAACTACAAAATTTGTAGTTTGTTGCGATTTTGACAAATTTTGTTAAACTTCTAACTTCAAATGCACATAAAAAATAAAATAAAAAATATAAAATTTGTGTCATATATTTTTATACATTTTTTACAATATTTTAATATAAATATAAAAATATCTTTTATGGTAAGTATCTTTTATTATATTTTCAAGCATTGCTAACTAGCAAATATATAACTTTTAAGCAACATTTATAAAAAAAAAACTAAAAAATTGAAATTATTTTATGTTGATTAATAGCTCAAAAATATTTTGAATATTTTTATTATCAATAGAAAACGATAATATAAACATTTGGTAAAAATTTCAAGTATCTATAGTTATTGTTTTTCGAGTTACATCAAAAAAACAAAATCAATTTTGTCAAAAATTGGATTTTCGTAAAAATTCATGTTTTCCTAAATTTTTTCTTGTTTTTTCGAACTATAAAAATAAGTGGTACTGGGAATTTAAAGTTTACCTATCTAAAGTACAAACGAAATCCAATTTCATATCCAAAATCACCCCCATTTTTGAAAATCAAAGCATTTTTCGACAACTTATCGTGCTCGCTTACAAAAAAAAAACATGATAAAATCAATACATTCATCGCTCCACTCAGAATCTAAACCTGTAGAAGTCACTACCTACTATGTATAGGTTTCGAGAGTACATTGTGTATATTGTATATTCACTCATTTCATTCAACGGTAAATGGTACAAGTTGAACTGTATATTTTCCAAAAACATAACATATTATACCTATTTATACCTGTAGACTGTATTTATTATAATTTATAAATAAAAAAAATTAAAGTTTTTCTTTTTCGTGAGTCAGCTATAATCAACATTAATGTATCTAAAAGTAAAAAGTAATAAAAAAACCTATGACAGATTACGGATCTTGCTAAATTTATATGCATATATTGACAAACATAAAAAATGATAGATTGTCATAAGGGTTAACTAGATTAAAAATAATCTACATAAGGCCTTTGATTTTATGTAGTAGATATATTTATTAATCATAACTAATCTTGCACGGCGTGACGTTTTCCGTGAGTAATTAAATCGTGCATGATTAGTGGATTTACCTTTTCTTAAACTCCGTTAAATTTAAACTTCACATACTATTACGCATTCATTTTGGTAATTTTTATCTAATATAAACTACAGTTCTACAATTAAATCCAATTTGATCTATAATACAATAACTATTTTATTTTTTTAAACTTTATATATCTAGTATATATACAGGATGATTCTTTTATCTTTAAACACTCATTATTTCAATTTCTATTTTTTTTCAAAATATTTTGTCTCTTGCTTTTCTCAAACTGTATGAAATTTTTATTTTTTTTGACCTTTTATTTAATAGTGAAACCACTATCAACTTTTGATTATCAAATAGCAACTTATATTTAAAATGTACTAAATTAATAGGGTTAATTTTATTTTTATGAATTTTAACGTTTAAAATATTATTTTTCGTTAATTTCTTAGCGAGATATAGCTTTTAAAAGTTAGGTTTTCAGTTTTTATAATACTTTTCTTGTTTTTGAAGACCAGTAGTCCCACGGGTAAGGCTAATAATAGATAATAATAAGAGGTACATATTTTCATATATAATAAACTCGTTATCGACTATCGATTCGGTGATCAACTTTGTACCTATATTCTGAATAGTTACCAACGCCTCATAGCTGTAATAACTAATTACTAACCTATAGGATCAACACCTAAAAGCTTCAAACCACCCAATTTTGAGCAGCTATAACTCACTAAAGGTTAAATGAAAAATAATAATTTTAACGTTATAATTCATAAAAAAATAGTCCTACTATTTTATGACATATTAAATATAGGTTAGCATTTGAAAATCAAAATTTGATAGTGATTTAACTATTAAATATAAGGGTGAAAAAAATTAAAAATTTTATATAATTTTAGAAAAGCATGAAAGTAAAAATTTTGAAAAAAAAGTCAACACTTTTTTAAATAATGAGTGTTTAATAATAAAAGAATTACCCTTAAATGAACAAAAAAATATTCGTTTTTCGTAAGCCAATATAAATCCATGTGTAAGCCTCACTTTAAAAATTAGAATCCGAAAAGCACATCTTTGAGTATACAATCACCCATGTACCTATAAAATTTCAGAAGCATAAGTGTGATAGACTTGGCTGTATAACGTTTAGGTACACACTACACACTACACATAGATACACTATTACACTAACATAAACATTGCCTTTTATTAATATAGAAGATTAGTATACCTAATACAGTATAGACTTTCGTTAATCTGGCCGTGTGATAATAGGGATATATTTTATTTTTATTTTATTGTATTTACTTAAGCGACTATAAGAAAGAATCTTAAAAGCATCATTTCAAACAAAAGAATAAAACATGATAATTTTTTAAACCTCTTCCATAAAAAGATTAATTCGACACTGCAAGAATAGATTAGTATGTATAATATGTATATTTATATGTTTTAATAAAATATATTAAAGGCTTTTCCTTAAGTAAAAAAATGCGTTTTTATGTGAACCTTCTCATTAATCAGGCATTTTTGTTAATCCAGTAGTTCTTTGGTCTGATATCTGTCGGATTACCGAGTCTGATATACATAGTATATTTATTATTTTTATTCACAAGATAAAAATATTTCGGAATACATGACACGGCACGGTGATTTGTAAGTTTTTAACTCTCCTTATTTATGAGGAAATATGTCTACTAATTGAACGTGTGGTTATATACAATATCGTGTAACCTATTCGTGATGCACGGCGCCCCTATGTAAGACGACATGTACCTATCAAACACAATATTTATGCCAAATCCAGATTACTGTACATAAAACCACGAAAACGTCTTACGCAGCACAGCGATATGACGGGGAAAAAAATAATAAAAACTATTGCTAACCCGCAGTTGAAATTGGGAGCTGGAGAGGGGGGCAAGAGGGTGACATTTCGGCCCCCGCCCAATGGAAATTGTTCGAGAGGTAAAAATCATAGACGTATTTTTGTATATTATGGATCGCGCATTCTCCACGTGTACACGCCCTGCCTTGGGTTGCAAGAGTCAACATCGCTAGAAAGAGATGGTCAATATTATACCTGTGCGTGTTATAATGGCACCTAAAGTGCGATGCTATCATCTCCAAAAAACGTGGTTGTCTTTGTTGTTGGTCTTTTCTCTCCCTCTCCCTGTTAATGGGTATGGTCGGTGCAGATGGCCTTAAGTCGTACGGTATATTTTTCTATAAACGTCGAACCCCGGACCTTTATCTCTGTCATCAGTTCATTTCTTGGCGGGTCTATGGGAAAAACGATACGTTTACCCGGTCACCCAACACCAGAAAACAACAAAAGCGTGACTCGTTGGAAATGGCGAAAAAAAAACTAATGGTTCACGATTGTACTTCGTGCAATTGTGTTTTGTCAATCACAGTTATTTAAGTTTGCATTATTATTATTATTACTTTTTAAAATATTTAGCTTCTCCACTTTCTTGTACTTCGTGCGTTATCTATTTTTTACGGTACGTCTGTTTAGCTATTCAGGACGATAACCGCAGCGCTATCTACTGTCGTTGTATTGGACTTCGACGTGTGCGCATTAAGCTGGAAACAGACTATTGTCACGTCACGTGAGCTCACGTGCTATCACGGTATCTCACGTCACGCGGAAAATGTGTAGATTATGTAGAATACACAGTATTTAAATACGTCAGAACCACACTGAAGTCACGTCACTTTACCAACCTCACGCGCGACAGTACGGTTTTTGTTTCTGAAAGTTTACACATTTTCCACTCACGTTTATATAGTTTATATTCAATAATTTTGTTCCGGAGTTCTGAAATAAATATTTTAAGTTTTCCAAATGGACGAGCTTTTAATAGAAAAAGTAAGGGATCATGAAGCCCTGTATAATCATGGTTCACGTGATTATCGTGATCAACAGCAACGTCAAACCGCATGGGAAGAAATTGGAAAAGAGTTAAAAATATCAGGTATGATAAATATAACTTTTAAATGTTAATTATATTAATTATGTTAATTATTTGGTATATGACTAATTAATTACTTAAGCAACTAGTATAATGTAATTTGTCAATTGTATATTAAATATTAGTAGTGAAATAAGTAAATACTTTATCAGACGTGTATACCAGCGTTTTGTGTAGAAAACAAGTCTAATAATATACACTAGATTAATCTAATCTAATCTTATTACATACATTATTATACGCAATCATATTATATTTCTTCAATCCACATTTTGTTTATACAAAAATAATCAAATATTATATTGACATATTTTTATTTAGATAATGACAATATTTAATACAATATAAGCACAACGAGAATATGCGAATTTAATTTTAACTTTTATTACGTCTTGTTTTATAATAAAAAAATTAACTGATGGCTATATAATAATAAGTTATGTTAAAACACGTATAGCTTAATATTTATGAATTAAGAATGAATTCTTCCTTTACGAACACGTTCCACCTGCCAAACAACACTACCAGCATCTGAATGAAAATAATCTCTAAATTTTTCTCGTACTTGAAACGCTTCACGAGTGCTATTTCTTCTTAGAGGATCTAAATTCAATAAAGCTGCTTCTGGAAGTTGTAATGATTCATTATCGGGTTCAAACGCATTGTCTGCGCATAACATGTTATGCAGACAGCACGATGCAAGCACAATTTTATCTACAAATTCTGGTTGTACTTCTAAGTGCCCACGGAAACACCTCCAACGAGCGGCCATATTCCAAAAGCGTTCTCGACAACGCGTCTTGCTCGTGACAATCGGTAGTTGAATATTTTATTGGGCTCATTATCCCCTAAATAGTTTCTACTGTATGGGCGAAGCAAATAACTCTTTAATGGAAATGCTTCGTCTCCAACAATGACATAAGGCTGAGGATCTCCGTTTTCTGTTAAAGAGGCTGGCTCTGGAACATTGAGTGTCTTATTATTCAACTTTTGACCAATTACTGACTGAGAAAAAATTCCACCATCACTATTCCGTCCATATGAGCCGACATCAATTGCAATAAACTTATAGTCTGCATCAACAAGTGCTAAAAGTACAACTGAATGACTACCTTTATAGTTATAATAAGTAGATCCAGCATTAATGGGGCATTGGATATTAACATGCTTGCCATCAATAGCACCGATGCAATTTGGGAAATGCCACATTTTTTTGTATTTTGCTGCAACATTTTTCCACATTTCTTCTGTGGGTGGTGGCATTACGATTGGTCCCAATCTATTCCATATTGCATCACAGACTTCTTTTACAATTTCTCGAACCGTACTGAATCCCAATCTGTAGTTGAATCCAATACTTCTAAAACTATTTCCTGTTGCTAAAAATCTGAAAACAGAGGATTAATATAAATAATTTTTAACTTTAGATTCTAAATATAAAAATATTGAAAATAAATTAAAATAGTTTAATAAATAATAATATAATTTTTATATTTTATATTCAGGAAATCTAGCAAAACAACGTTGGGAAAACTTAAGGAGATCTTTTTGTAATGCAAGAAACAGGCGTTGTGATGAATCAAAAAGTGGTTTAGCTTACAAAAAGAAATCATCTTGGAAATTTGAACAGCAAATGTCATTTATCATACCTTTTTTAGAAAGTAGAAAGTAAGTACAGTGAGACCTCTAAATACCGGACACTCACGGCCACCGTAATTTTGTCCGTTATTTAGAGGTGTTCGTTAAGGGAGGGTTTACTGTATTGATATTGGGATTGCCATCAACATTACAAATTTTTTTTGTTTTTATATATTATATTATATTATAATCTATATTTTTCTTTTGAAGGACACAAGGAAATTTGAACGAGTCTAACTTATTTGCTGAACCTGAAAATCTATCAGAAGAGTCTGAAGCAGAAGATCTCGCATCTTTTAGTCCACTGAATAGAGAAAACGAACAAGATTCTCAAGTCGACCAAACTTCAGTTTTCCATTCAGCTTTTAAGGAATCTGATATTCTTGAGAAACGCAACAAACCAGTAGAAATGTTAAAACGTTTTAAAAAACAAAAACAACATACAACTCCAGCAGGACAATTGGTGGAACTTATAAAGGAAAGTTCGGCTTTAAGGAAACGCCAACACGAAGAAAAAAAAACACATCAGGCTACAATTAAGCCAGATAGTGTTTTAGATACACTTGATGATACTGACTTGTTTTTTTTAAGCATGTCAAGAATGACGAAGCAGTTGCCAAAAGTGGAGCAATCCCAAATTAAACTTCAGTTGAGTAATTCTGTACTATCTGCAGAAATAAGATGCAACCAACAATAATTTTCGTCGACTCCCTATCCCTGTTCTATACAACCTCAATCATTTACCTCATCTCCATCGCCAGCTCTAAGTCAAGAATATTCCAGTGGCGAATATTCAACGAATCTCGAAACGGTATAATGGTGGACAACCGACTAAATACTGTGATGTGATAAAGCATGACAATAGAAAATGTGACAGTAGTGTATTTCCAAACGTGACATCACGGTTTAAATGTGTTAATGTGATAGCACGTGAGCTCACATGACGTGACAATAGTCTGTTTCCACCTTTAAACACCAGCGATTGTCGCTGGATGATGTTGCAGTGTACAATTTTTGTACATAATTTTATTTTCAGATTTAAGTTACAGACTTCTAATTGCTAAGCTAATCGACCTACATTAATATTTAATTATCATAATATAATATATATTAAAAATGATTTTTTATCAATCGCTAACAAGTGTTTCTGCTTATTCTGAATTTATATTTTTCCACAAAATGCTGCATACAAAAAGGAATTCAAGTCACAATGTGCTTTTGTAAAAGATTGGGTGACCATCTTCGTAGGACAGAGGTTGATGGACAACAATATACATTGGTCTCATAGTTTGTCCTAAAGATGTACTTTTACACTTTTACATTTTGTACAAATCTGTATTTCTATTGTATGTAACTAATAATCGTATTAAACTGTAAAATCATTAATCAGCGATAATATTATTGTGTAAATATTATAAAATTAGGAAAAATAACAATCAAAAAACAGTTACAAATTACACCATAATGTAACACTATATAGAAATTTGTCAATATAGAACCCAAAATAAAATATACTTGAATCTTGTTGACCATTTTTTTTTTGTGGTAACCAATATTTAATTTTTAAAACAAGATAATTAGTATTTATAATATTTATTGGACGGTTTTAATTTGTTAGTTTAAAACTAATGGGTTTGTTTATGAGTTTGCTGGTTATTGAATACACATTTTTAGAATAAGTCATGAAATCTCCAATTGTCTTTAAATTTAGAAGTGTTGGCTTATCAGCAAAATCAGTTGTCCATTCTTCAATTATCCATTCTTGTAAATGATTACTCATTTCCAAATTAATTGACCGAGGGTTGATATTTGTTAGATAAATTATTATTTTAAGTGCCAAAGCTCTTCGAATTGTATGTTCCTTAAATTCACTAGTGTCTCCACCATCAAATACTTGTCCCTATCAAAGAAAAAAATTAATTTATATCACTAAATAATTTATTGAAAATAATAATATATTTACTTCTGGACGATCTTGATGTAACTCTACATCCAAATAAGACCAATATATTAAAGCTATGAGAACAGCAGATGGAAACTGTTCAAAGTGTTCTGTAAACTTGTCAAATAATAACTCAAATGATTTTGTACAGTTTGTATCTTTATTCACCAAACGCCACACATGATTTCTTACTTCTTCATTGTTATCTTCAGAATAATGTATCATTATATTCCATAGCTTGAGAACTACGAGCAAAGCCAATTAAAGGTGTATTATATACAAATTTATGAATATTAAATAACTTTAATAAGTTCACTTACAAACAATTGTGTCAGAGTTGTTTCTAATAAGTAAATCATAATGATCAACAATTATGTCAAGACAAACATTTTTGCACTCATCAGATCGTTGGTCGCAGTATATATTGTCAAATAATTGTGTTAATTTTTCTATCACAAATGGATCTAAAGATTTCTAAAATTGATTTTTGTTATAAATCATGTAAATAGTAAAAAAAAGTAATCATTTTTATGTTACTTACTTGTGTATACAAATATTCATTTATACATAATAATGCTTGGGCAATTTCAGAGTCTCTCTTAATATTGAACAATTTTGAAATAAAATTGTCAATTGAATCATAAATTTTGAAATATATGTCTAGAACTGAAGTAAATTTTGACAAAACAAAATATTTCATATCAATTGATGAATCTATTAAGGTGCACTGTTGACAGACTAACTCCATAAGACTTTTGTTAGCCATTAGTTGATTTGCTAAAACTTTGCGATCCCAATAGAGATTTTTAAAATTATCTAAATCATCACAAATCTCAACAGGTTTTTCAGATAAAATAATACCTAAAATTTTAAATACTGTTTCACAGTGCACTTTATTATTCATAATATTGTATACAACTATTGAAAAATCAGTTTGAGCTTTTAAGCTGATTGCAAATAACAATAATGTAGCACTTTCCAAATATTTTGATTGTCCAATGGCTTTAGTCTGAACTAATTTTGTAATTAATTCCAAGACAAGTGAACAAAATTGTTTAACAGAATTATTATACTGTACATTATCAAGTTGAAGCCATAAACATGTAATACATCTCAAGAAAACTTCTTGAATGATAAAAGAACAATTAGTAAATTGGTCATAGTTCATTATAAGATCTTCAGTTAATGAAACTAATTTATTAAAATCATCTAATGAAAGTTTTGGTAGATTTTTAACTAAGCTAAACATCTAAAATCAAATGAATTTTATTATTAAAAAATGTAAATAAATTATGTATATTTTACTGACATTGGTTAATAAGTATAAGTAAATATTTTAAATTACCTGTAATAAAAGTCCATGAGTTGTATTTTCTTTTGAGCGTTTCATAATTAATTCATTGTATGTTATATAAAGATGATCAACTAATTTATTTTGTGTAACTTGAGGTGCAATTGATATTGCAGCTAACATTCTAGTTTTCATAACTGGACTTTGAGCGCATTTAAATATATATGGAATGTAAATGGCCAACTTAAAAATGTTAAATTGTTAATTAATCAACTATATAATATACAATGATTTGTAAATAAAATGTTTGTATTATTTTAATACAACAAATAACTCAAAAACAAAATTTAAATTTACCTGGAAAATACAATCAGTAGCTTCATTAAGTGTTGGATATAGTCTAGCGAGTATTAATAATGTTGGATACAATGAAGGCCTCATGTCCATTGGTGAAAATTTTTTGAATTCATTTAAAAATGTATCATATAACTCTGGATACCTTTGAAAGAATTCTCGACCGGTCATACGATTTTTCCAAGATATTTCAGTAGACGATCGTGGGACACCAAATACACGATTAACTAATGCACTAAGTAATAATGTAGAAGAATTACGAATCTATAAAAATGTTAATGTTTTATAAAAATGTATTAAGATAAATATATAAATAAGTTTCAAAGACTTAAAAAATTGGTTAGACTAGACTACTCAATAAAAAGGTTGTAAGACTTAAGTATGGAATAACATTTTTAAATGTCAAAGGTAGTGTTATTTTGATCATATTAAATATTATACTTACTGGCCACGATGATGAGTTAAATAATACTATAGATATATTAATTGCTCTAGACACAAAAGGACCAACTAGATCTCCTAACTGTGAACATCTAAATAATGCTCTTAAAACATTCAGAGCATGAACCACTCCAACTTTTAAATCTTCATTTATATTTTTATTTTCACAAATACTTAACAATGTTTCCATAGTATAATTAACATTTCTTCGTTTATCATGGTTTGTACAGATTAGTGCCTAGAAAAAAATGAAGATAATATTAAATAAAAATGTATTACAATTATCATCTTATAAAAATACTTACTTGAATGATAAATGGCATTCCAGCACTCCTTCTTGTAACACAGAATGATTCATCCAATCCAGTTTTAATTTCAGTTAACACATCTTCAAGATATTTTAGAGGAATTTTGTGTAACGTAGGAGATCTAAACAAATTATAACAAAATATAAGTCTCTTATGTTAATGATATGAATAATTGTTTTGATAATATGTATATACATATAGAGTGAGTTCATTTAAATGAATTATCATATTAATTATATATTATCATCATTTAATAATAAATATATTTAATATTATTATATTATTATATATTATAATATTAATATTTAATATTATATTATTATCATATTGGTGTTGATTATTTTAATTCAATAAAATATACTAAATTATTATGTTTAAAATAAAATATAACAATAATTTGTTAACCCTTAATTGTTTAATGAAAAAGTTAAATAACTAATTTTAAAGCTAAAATTAATGTCTTTTCTTTTTAAATATAATAATAGACAGGCAAATTACTAGCTTACTGAAAATATTTTTTACATTGACATTTTGTTTATTTTATTTTTATTTTGGAAAAAGAGCCAACATTTGTTTAATGTAGACTAGACAATTTTTAAGTTAATGCAGATTCTCATAGCAAATATGTTTCAAACTTATCAAAATGAATAAACAATTATTTTATTCTTTTATTGATCAATCTTTTCTTGAGATGTTGGTAAACAATATGAATAATTATAATTTATAATTACACTGAAGAACACTATGTTAATATTACATATTAAAAGTATAAAAAAATTGTTTACTAATTGTTAGACACATACATTAATTATCTTTTAACTATTTAAAACTAAGAAAGTAATTCAATTATCCAATATATGATGGTTGGAATAAAATGTAAATTTAATTAAAGAAACATAAGTTTAGGTAAAGTTTTTTCTTTTTTATCTCAACAAACAGTGGATTATATTTAGTATTCAGATTGTGAAACTCATTATAATACATATAATATATATAACGTTTCATCAAGAAAGTTCTCCGATATTTTTTTTTCTTTTAATGAGTGTATTCAAATTCCTATGTAAAGAATTTTTAAGAACCATATTTTCAAATACTTTTATTTTATATAACAATAAAAATCATCGCTTTGTGATAACACCAACAATTCATTTTTTTCAAATGATATAATAATCTTTTCATTCTGTAAATTTTTAATCAGATGAATTTATAAAAATATTTATATATCTAAATTTAAATTCAAACGAGCATTTTTAAATGGTATAAGAATCTGGTTCTCATTAAATAACAATTTGAATTTGAATAAATGTATTATTAAGGGAAACATTGGGGATGAACATGGTTAGTGAATCATTCAGTATATTATAATATATTAGAAAATGTAATGAGTTAAAAATTATTTTAAATTATATTAATAAAACAAATAATTAATTTTTAGTATTAATTGCTTTTTTTTTTTTTAATAATATAACTATAATACATATATTTTAATAGTTAATACATACTTCCACATGATAGAGCAAACTTTTAAGTATGCAACATATATTTGTTCAAATGCACCCCGGTGTTTAGTTCCAGAAAGTAATAAAGTTAAGCATGAACATATTTGTGTTATCAAAGCATTGCTAAAGTTCGAATCTTGTGTTTCAATAATACTGACTATATCTGCCAACAATAATGATGATTCTTTTGTCGTACGCCAGCAACAAAGTAGCACCATTTGTGAAGTCACTTGACAATCATTTTGATATAAATCTATATTTTTTAAATCATTATTTATCATTTTTTATATTTAACATAAAACAATTTAATTTATAACATAAAAATATGTGAAACTGTACTTTACCATCCATTGGAATAATACCCTCAGGAGATGAATCATTTACAACAACAGATACAAGTTTTATACATTTTAAACAAGTTGTTGATAAGTTTTCTATGAAAGTGGTCCAACTATTTTTAAAACAATGATTCCTGCAAAAATATCTATTATAATAACTACACTTGAATAAGCTTATACAATATAATTTTATAATTTTAATTTATTTAACAATTTTAGAAGTAAAATAAGACTTACTGCCAATTAAGAGTATTTAATAAATGTCTTATAGTGTGAATTAATCCATACATTGGTCCTTTTGCTGATGCCAAAGTAAGATTTTCTTCAGCTAGCTCAATTTCTTTTTTAAGGTTGTCTAGTAAATCCAATATAATGGCATATGTACTTTCTTCATAACTAGAATATTATGATATATTATTAAGTTCAAATTTAAAATACACTCATAATAGTCACACACTCGATACCTATTGTACAGCCGAGCAGTACTTTGTATTATTATTTAAGCATTTTCAATCATATTTGATCAATAATATTTATTTTATAATTTATTTTATTTAATACTAGAGCATTATTTAAGATGCTATAGTAATTACCCAAATAAGATTAGTTTCAACTAGATTTATAAAGACAAAAGTTGAAAAATTTACATTTTTTGTAGGCAATTTGCCCAATTTCAACTTTTGCCCGTAACATACATGTTATGCAGAAAAGATATTTTTACAAAATATGTCATAAATGTATTAAAATAAATCGATCAATCAAAAATAAAACAAAGAAAAAACTGTAAAAACGGTTAGGCCATTACACACTTAGAATTTTGTAATAAATACAATGTTGTTCCTGATTAAAAGTAAAATTTCTACATAATGCCTATATAATAAAAGATAACAATTAATTATTTTAATAGTTTGAAACTCACTTTGTATTTTGTTTCAAAAATATAACTACTTCTAATAAATATCCTGCTGTAATAGAATCAGGTGGGCTAGTACTAGATGCTAATATTTTAGATGTTTTCAACATATCTTCAATTGTTATATTATCCTATAAGAAAAAAATCAATACATTTCATCAATTATGAATTTTATTTTAAACATGAGTTACAATTAAGTAATTACCAATTTCATTAATTCTTGGTTGTTGTATGTTAATATATCTTTGGCTAATATTTTATTTTGTTCATATGTATCCCATAAACAATTTAAAACTACAGAGAAATTGTTTGATTCATTAAGTCCTATAATACCAGTTGGTAGAAGATATGTTTGAATAAGACGTAATGATTCAAGAGCAAAATTGCGCCTGAAAAAATTAGCATCAGGAAAAAGGTTTTGAAAACAAAAATTTGAGAACCAATGTTGAAATTCTGTGTAGTATTTTAATAATTTTGAATTTAAAGATTCATCATTTCTAACTGTAACAGATAACTGACTTTCACTCATTCTTATAAGTGTCTGAAATCAAAAATAAAACAAACTTATTAAATATTCCATAGTTTCAAATGTTTTATATTTTACTAACTTTTTTAACAAAACTCAAATTTGTTTGTCTAACAGATGCTTTTTCAGTTTTAATATTATAAATAATAAAGTATTTCATTAATTCCAACTCTTTATCTGTGAATGGTTGAGTTTTCTTTTGGCAATCCAAAATAAGATTTACAGCAATAAAACGGATCTGAATAAAATAATATTATGATCATCAATAAACATTACTAAATGTCAAATAGACAGTAGATTAGTATTAAGTTTACTGATTAAATTTTAAAAATAACTTTTAATGTACATTTTCATCATTATTATGAAGAGCTTTTTTTAATGTTTCAATATTCGTCTGACTCATCCAATTTTTGTCATCATTATTTATTAAGTAATTTTTTTTTTCTATGTTGAAACAAATTAAATATATTTTTAATGATAATTCATTTTGATTACTTAAACTGAAACATACAATATAATAATATAATAATTATTATTAAACTATAAATAGTACATTTAGTTATACATTTTACAATTTATATAATTTATCTACATAAAAAAATTAATTTATTAAAATGATGATAAATAAACTTACTTGTATATATGTTTTGAAACATCTGAATTTAGTTCAACAGCCTTAGTAATAATTTGTTCAAAATATTTTATATCTAATTTATCTGTTTTCTTGAATAATGGATGCAACCAATAGTCAAACCAAAATTTATTTTCAGTTATTGTATAATGGTTCATCATCAAATTTATAAAAACTGTTACGGCCTGTAAATAATTATTTAATATTTTACATTTTAAATAACTAAATCACTATATTTTACAGTAAACCACTGTTTGATATTTTTGATTAAGCATAATTATTAGACAAAAAAATAAAATAATAATTTTTAATTAACAAACTATTTTATAATTTAAAAATAAGTAATCTAGAAATGAAATTTATTTTTAAAATGCTTTTACTTACTGAATTATTAGAAGTCATTAAATCTATTAAAGTTTCAGAAATATTAGGTAAATATTTAATAATTGATCCAGAATCAACTTTATCTGATATTATTGATAAAACAACAAAAAATGCTTTGGAATTTTTATCACATGTAGATAACCGTTTCAATACATTATCTAATATATGCTCATCTAAACGTAAAATAAAATTTTTTTTAAATGCATGATTAAAGAACTATATACTGCTTCTATACATTGTATATACTTGGAATTACCTTTCATTTTTATTATATTTATCATAGCGTCTCTAGCAGAATGCCTTACACCATCTATAAAATGATCCAGGCGTATCCAAAGAAAAGTGATTAATCTTTCAATTTGCTCTTTTTCTAAATTAATTTCACTTTTGGTACATAATCGTTTTAAAAATATAACCAACACTCGGCTTGAAGATATTATAATACTGCTATCATTCAAATTTCTTAAAATAATTAAAAGAAGATATAGGTGAAACAAAATATTAAATGTAGATAACTAAAAAAATTATTGAATACCTATTACTGGCTTCCATTATAATATCATATAAATTAGAACAAATTGATCTTTCACTGCCTGGTTCAATCATTCTTAATTCTTCACCAGTGAAAGTATTTAATATTGCCACACAAAATCCTAATTTAATTAAATCTGATCGCGTTGAAAGTTTATCCAGACACATCTAAAACAAAAGATCTTATTATATTTATATTGTAAATTTATTGCAATTAATTATTTTACCTTCCAGCATTCAAGAGTAGATTTATTTTTGATATGTGAGTATACTATTGAAAGGCAACAGTTGAAAAGAGTTTCCATTGGTAAATTATCACTATCTAATAAATCCATAAAACATGCATTAAAATGTATAGTCACAGGAAATACATTTTTTTTATAAGCTGTTAGAAAAAAACGAAAACTTTCATGAATGCATCTGATAGCTGATATTTTTTGTGTAGGACAGCTTTCACAACTAAAATATAAATATTAAATTAATCATAAATATTGTTTAGTTAAACATAAATCTTAAATTGACAATTAACATTTAATTTTTATTTATTTTTTAATTAATGGTAATTTAAAAATATAAATTAAACACTATATTAGGTAAACAACATTTTAACTAGTAGAATATTAAGTATTATTTATTTCTTATGAAATCAACAATATTATTTAAACATACATTTCTAAACAACTCCGTGTATTAATATTATTAAATATTAAAAAAGAATAAAGTACCTACTTTAAATGTATCTATTTGTATATTTTATTGACTATTAAAAATATATTATAATTACAATTAAGTAATAATAACATGAGATTAGTCTATTCAATTTTAGTTGGTAGAAATTAAAGGTATAAATTTGTTGATTTTATCAATATAAATTATCAAAACTGTTACATAATAATTTTAATAAGAAAAATTATTTTTAAATATTTACTTACACTAATATTTCATATGATTGACGTAGATTAAGTTCAAAAAATACCATGATTTTGTCAATGCAATTTAAAATAAAATCTGGAAATTTTTCACAGCACTCATTTAATGTTTTTAAGAAATATTCTGTTTCAGATAAATTCTGCTTATTCTCCATTTTTGAAATAAACTGACTTGAAATAGCAATAGATAATTCTGATCGCCATATAACTGGACACAATTTTAAGCATCTGAAAAAATTAAATATTAAATATCCACAATACTTATAATCAATACAATCAAAAATAAATATAATATTCACTTTGTAACAGTTTGTTTTACTGCATCATCAATACAATGTTCAGTGTATATTTTGGCTAGAAATGTTAAGAAGTTGTCAACCAATTCCTTGTTACATTTATCTGAATAACATATCTTGCATACCTTAAGTTACAAAAAAAAAAGTGCTTAAAGTCCCCAATACAAATTTAATGAGCAACAATAATTATTATATTGATAGGTACTAGTAATTACATGTTGAATGATGTTGATGAGCGAATGAGAAGTTATATTACTTATAGAAGCATCATATTCTTGTCGGAGCCCTGAAAAAAATTAATACCCGATTGATTGTATTTATTTATTTTTACTAGTAGATATTTTATGTTAATTTGTTAATTTATTCTACCTGTGGCTTCTAAAATATTCTTCAACTCATTGATTAGACTTGGATGACAGACATCTGGTCGGTAATTGAGTTGTGAAAAATCTCGTTTTACACTCTTTAGGTTTAACGCACTCATAGCTTTGTTTAATTTTAAATTTTATGGTGTACGATTTAAATTCAAATAATAATAAAAATTACCGGTGTAGTATATATTATTGTGTACAGTGTACCTATTACGGTACCACGATGCACTTACATATTCTTATCTACATGTGCACTAGTACTTTGGTACTATATTTATGAATATGTATTATCACGTGATATCACATTATCACTTAAACGGTTATGATAATAAAAGAATGTTTTTAAATTAAAACTTATTTTTAATAATACTCCGGACGCTCCATATATTATATTATAGATTTCTATAATTATAGTTTTTTCTCAATGATAATGCGCATTCAATATATCTACCACACTGGTTGGCGGAATTAAAGAAAAAGCCAAAAGATCATCTATAAGTTCGCAAACATTACAAATGGCTCAATTAAATAATTACACATAGGTAGGTTAATATTTTTGATTTTTAATCAATATTTAAATTAACTTAATAATTATAATTAAATATTTAAATTATATAACATTTAATTAGGTGCTTGTATATAAAATTGTAACTAAGAAGCTCTATTTTAAATACGAGTAAAATATTCATTTTGAAAGAGAACTTAGCAAATCGCGGATTAAACGATTACTTACAATAGGAGGCTTTGACCCCCAAACATCTCAATTTATATATATCTCAATATAGTTACTGAACTGTAAAGTTACATACATTTTTCCACAAAATAACCTAACTAAGAATTATCGTAGGTAAATAATTTAATGAAGTTTAAAAAGAAAAAATTTTTTGTGGTAATGGGATAATTCAATAATCGTCTCATCATCATAGAGGTGTTCTTTGGTTAAATTTAATGTTAAATGTATATTTAAAATAAATAAATAATTATTATTACGAATTTGAATTCCATAAGAGTTACATATTAAATGTATAATACCTATAGTTAAAAAAAAAATTGTGCCAGATTTACATTTGTTTTCTTCTTTTTTAACAATTACACTGCACGGAACGTATTAAAATAACTGGAACTGAATTCAGAATCCATATTATTAATTCAAAATATTTATTTTTACATTGTATGATAATAGGTATATTAAAAAAATATATATTTTTATGACCATTTTTCAAGTATAAGAAGTGCTTTGACAAACTAATATAATTTGTGTTAAACAATTTATTTTTCGCGAAATCTTAAGATTTAAATAACTATTTATATTTATATATAATTTTGATTTTATATGTATAAAATATATTAGTATTTTATGTATATACCTATAAAAAATGTAATAATTTACTACTTAAAAATGTTCGGAACCGTTAAATACCGATTTTAATCAAAACCCTAACTTTAACCGTTTCTTAAATCAGAACCAAAAAAAGCTAAAGGAAGCAGTTCCTTATTTAGATTGATAATACGTGGATATTGGTTAAATAACAAACTATATTTATCATGTAGAATAAATAATAGTTTTATATCAGATTTTTAGCTAAAATATTTTATTTTTACTTACTTTATTATAATAGGTAAATAATTTGAATTCTAATTTAAAAAAAAAAAAAAACGTTTTTGTGGTTCTGTAATTGATCTTATATTATATTAATGAATTATTTATCTATAACTATCTAATTAATTTGATCAGTTCTTACTTATTTAATAATAATGGAATGTAACGCTACAAAATTATTATAAATTTATTTAAAAGTGGATGATTAGTTCATATTAATGTATTACAATTTACAACTTGTACTAATGACTATCCTATATAGGAAGTTGTTAAATTAAAAAAAAATTGTTTTAATTAGTATGTTACATTTCTACGATGTATATTTTAATAATATAGTTAGAGTTAAAAGATAAGTAAAAGTAGCAATTTTGGAATCTGCAGAGTTGGAACTATTTGGGAGTGTGTTATTGTTTACATACGTTTGTAAATGTTGAAGTGCGAAGGCTGTTGAACCACAAAATCTTTTAAATATTTTAATATTCATTCTCCTCGAACTTGACCCATCTAGGAAATCTCTGAATGCTGAGGTAATGATCCACAAATATCCGTTTGAATCAAATGCGAAACTTGAAATCCAATCGAATCTCACTTCTTGTATGTACAAATCTTTGACGTCGAAACTGTTTTTCAAAGTGTTCCAGCCGATAACTTTCCTAGTCAAACCTAGATATAAGTTCCCAGTCGTATCCATGATCATAGCAGTCGATGTGTCTGTTTTCAGTCCTTGGTTGTTAACATAATGACTTATGTCGTTGATAAAAGGCGCATCAAATACACTCGATGGAATTGTATACAGACTGTCCATTTCTACGGTGGTGAAGTATAATATATTATCAATTGGAGATATAGTTAAAAGTGCTTCGTTATAGTCTTTAACGCTGGACAATAATTTACATTGAAATTTTTGAAAAAATCCTAGGTCATAATTATAAACAATAAACCCAGAATTGGGACCTATATCAGCTATTATAACAGTGAGTGATTTCAAGTCGATTGAAATGCCACTAAGTACACTTTGGTTAGTGTACATGCTGCTCGGCATCACCGCTGATCGTATCATTCTACCTGTGTTTATGTCCAGTATAAGTAATTTTGGATCGCAGGTGTAATCAGGTTCTTCTAGATCGTAAACCTTACCCACGTCTAACATCCACAAGTGACCTAAATGATCAATTTCGATTTCCTTGATGTTTTGCATCCCAAAACAACTACCAACTCTTTGAAGACTTAAAGACGGAAATGGTTGTATAGTACCTCTGTTACTTTTGCATAATGTGGCCAGAACCCCTGGCTTAAACCTGGGTAGGGCCATGTACAATGTGTTGTTCCAAATTTTCATTCTGTGCACAAGATTGTTTTCTGGAATATAGGAATGTTCCGTTTCATGAATTGACAAATCTATTTTATCCCACTGATATACCACGTTTAGCTCACATAAACAAACGCTTAAATAAATATTGATTATCAGATATATTATCATCTTGGTTTAAAAGTGATCGTGCGACTGAAGAACTTATAATAGCTAAAAAAATGTATACAAGCGTTAGGAGTTTTAACAAAATGTTGTAATTACATTCATTTATATTATTTAATATTCTCCAATAACATATTCAACGGTTATCTGCATATTTAGTTTCAAAAATTTAGAACACAATCACTTCACATAATGGTTAAGTAATTATTCAATGCCACATTATCGAGTGGCATGTACAAAACTACTATTGTCGGTAGATACACAAGTATTTGCACAATAATACTATAATGATTTGGTGACCATAAATGGACGTAGACCACTATACTATATAATTAGTAGGTCAAACATTTTTCATTGTATTAATACAGGAATTTAAATATTACGATATTGGTATATACCTAGTTACCTCAAATTAGAATTTACTAATTACTGTATTGATATTAAATCAACATTAATAATAATAATAATTTATTTATTTATTCCATCAAACAAATAGATATTACAACGTCATAACATTTAATAAAATTTAAATAAATGCAGATTTCATGCTTTGCTGCAGTTAGATTAAGGCTAATATGTGAAAAGTACTGTGGGACTGTGGGAAAATAATAGTCAATACGTTTGTATAATAATGTCGTGGTATCGTACGGTATTACATAATATAGTATCTACTTCAAATAAGTACATTTTATATTATATAAGATGATATAATAATATACCTACTCATGTTTTATACCGTTGATGCAATCATCTCGAATACTTTTCTTAATAATAAATACTATATAGTACAAATAAATTTAATTATAAAAAAGATAGACAAGTGGGCACCATTCTGCTATAAATTATGTATACAATTTGATTTTAATGATGACGTATCATTATGCACGAAAATTGTTTTTGAGCGGAAACTGTCTATAAGCCTATGAATTTAAACATTAAATATTTTGTTCCTTGGTCATAAATTTATTGATTTTAAAACAATGTTTATCACGAAAAAATAAATATTTAGCATCAGTTTTTGATTAAATACATTTTTTTTATGTTGTAATTTATATAAAAATAATCGTAGCTGTTTACTTGAAATATTTATTGCATTAACTGGACATAATCTATTTTTTTTTTAATATTTTTGCATTTTTGAATCATGTATTGATAGAAAATTGGAATTTTCAACTTCTTTTTTTCAATTAATATTAATAATATATTATATACCTAATCAAAATAATAAAATATTCTATACAACAAAGCGCAAGTTCACAATTTTTTTTTAATTTGTAAGCTTGCCGTAGTTTATACACGAGTTTGTCAGTTTGTCAGTAAAACACTAATATAACAACTATAATCTAATAATTTACTAAGAACTATACGAAATGCTCACTCAATATTGCTTAATACATGATTTGTATTATTTTTTAACAGTATTGAAAAAAAATATATGTGAAATCAGAAATATATTTTACATTTTAAATGTTTGCTCAGGTACCAGTATTATATTGTTATTTAGATATGTTTTATAAAAGATAAATAATAAGTATTCTAATTCCATTAATTGGTCAAATTGTCAGAGATAATGTCCTTGTGTATTCTCTTTAATTTATTATTGTTTATAGGAACTCCATACCTATTCACTTTCAAACAGAGTTATATTGTTTTTAATTCCACCAACGGGCAACAATGAATGTTGGAAGACATCGGTTATTCAATTTAACACAAACTATTATAATATTATAAATGCTAATCTTTTCAAATACCGTAACATGCTATGAGTAGGTATAATAGTATTTGATATATAATTTGATATTGGTGTACTTCATAGTTCAGTATTCACCAAATTTCAATTACATTATGAGAATTAAAAAAAGACCGGATTTTGCATAAAATGCATGTTGCTATTTTTAAATTTATACATACAGTCAATGAATATTCACAAATCATTAATTGATTGATTAAATATCAAAATTCTATACTGCATATTTTTGCATATTCTGACGTTAGTGCATATTCTGAATATTTTTGCATATTTTAAGAGGATATCAGCGTAGTATTTGTTATATCTCTCTCACCCACGCGCATCATAACAAATTTTACGTTCACAATAATGACTATAACATTATTAATTTCTCAAATTAGAGTGAAATTACTTCTTATAAAATTTAAATCTAAAAAAATTATCTAGGGCATCTCATAAGCGTTTTATTATATTTTAATTTTAAAGCGAATTATGAGTATTTAAAAATTGTAAATTGTTTATACATCTTAAAAAACTTATAACTCGCTTTAAAATTAAAATATAATAAAACGCTTATGAGATGCCCTAGATAATTTTCTTAGATTTAAATTTTATAAGAAGTAATTTCACTCTAATTTGAGAAATTAATAATGTTATAGACATTATTGTGAACGCAAAATTTGTTATGATGCGCGTGGGTGAGAGAGAGAAAACAAATAGTGTGCTGACATCCTCTTAACAAAAAAATCATACAAATATACACCTAACGATTCAAAAAGGTGCTGAGCAAAAAAACAAAATAGATTATAAGTACGTTTATATAATACCAAATATTTTACATCTCAAAGAATATTTGGACGTTAAAAATAAAGAACTAAACTTTCATATAGGTTGACTGTACGAGTTTTATAGCAAAGATCTATTTTATCTAATCTTTTTGATAAAATACCCAAAACAATATATATAAGTACATAATTATAACCACTGCTGCATTACTACAATAACATTACTGCTTACATTTATATAAGACAATTTTTGTCAGTAAGTATTACGTTGTGGCCAAGTTAAGTGTAGTTTGAGTGCACGTATATTTTTGCTGAAAATTATTTTGTACATATTTGTATTGCAAATATGCTATATTATACATCTTAAAATTATAGTTTATGAAAATTTAAATTAAATAAATAAATAATTATCACTGCAAAATTAAAATCAATTATAAAATTTAATAAAAATAAAAATTTTATTTTGCATGTAATGCATTTTTTTCTTGCATATTTTGACTTTTTTAGTGTATGTTTGCATGGATATTTTACAATTTAAAATGCATATAATTTCGGTCTTTACTAATAAGTTTAATAAAAAAAATAAAAGTAATAAATTCTCATACATTATGATTGGAGTGTTATACATTTTGATCTTTTAATAAATATTCTAAATTACATATTATATTTATATATTAATAGTATAATATAAATGTAAAATAGTACTTTTAACGCTTTTTTTTGTTTAACACCATACATGTGTATAGAAGAAATAATGCATTATTATTAGAGTAAAGGATTTGCCATTAATCGTTATATTGTTAACAGTGTTTGCATATAATTAAATAAAAATAATACCTTATCATACACATTTACACCTATTGGAATTATTAAATTGTTACCTTTACCTATATTTACTATTATAGTTGTTCTAAACAATAATTTAGCATAAAAAGTAAAGAATATAAATTATTTCTTCCATTTTACCACATGTTAAGGGTGACAGCATGGAGACCAGCGCTCCACGGACCTTGCGAAAATCAATACCAAAGTCCTTACCCCGGTAAAATCCACTGACACGGAGTGGGACATCTGACCGAACTCGACGTTATGGCTTTTACATTTTAATATAACACCGTTATGTAGACAAATAGGTTTCTTATTTGTTTACCTGTCAGCTAAATGATTCGATTTGCGATATTCGTGTTTGTACTGTTAACCGATGTTCCGTTTTCACTACAAGAGGAAGATAATGTATTACACATCGGTGGTATATTCCCGATCGGCGGCAAAGGCGGATGGCAAGGAGGTCAAGCTTGTGAGCCTGCGGTTAGGCTAGCTTTGGAAGATGTGAATAAGAATAGCATTCTATCCGGATATCAATTGAAATTGCATTGGAATGATAGCGAGGTAAGTTCTTACCGAATATTTTGTGTTAGGAATATTCACTTATACAGTTATCAAAACAATTATACTATGATCTTAATAGTGTTAATGTTCAACAGGAATAAACATTTTGCTTTGAAAAACATGAATTTATTATTTAATGTTTTATAGTTTTATCGATTAACAACTCGAGTGTATAATTTGAATATATATTTGAAGTCATACATTTTAATAATAATATGTATTAAATTTAAAATAAAGAAATTTAACAAATTAGAATTATAAAACAATTCATTTTCTAACAAACTATTATAATTAATATATTCTAAAAGTTTTTATAAATGAATCACACGCCTAATACAAATACTCATTATATTATATTTAAAAACATTAAGTTTAACTTCTAATTAGTTCTTAGTCTATACCACCGTATACATATAAAATCTAAACAAATACTGAGCATTTTTTTTCACATTAACATAATATTTTAAGTGACATTTTTTTTTTCTTTTGGTAATGTTAATTGAATTTGTTTTTTTATTGCTCTTAATTCAACTTTGGTTTCATCGACCAAAAGTTATGTTACACTGATTATTTTATAATGTTAATTATATATGCATAACTTAATAAAAACGAAATAAAGCGGTATTTTTTTGTTTTATAGTGTGATCCAGGACTTGGTGCATCGGTCATGTATGATCTCCTCTATAACAAACCTCAAAAACTAATGTTATTAGCAGGATGTAGTACTGTATGCACAACTGTTGCTGAAGCCGCAAAAATGTGGAATTTAGTTGTAGTAAGTAAAAATAGCAAATTAATATATGTACATTTTTTTTATATCAGTGAAGTTTAACTAACATTTTTTATAGTGATAAAACGATTAATTTAGTTATTTTGTATTAAAATTCTACAATTCATATAAATATATCATATATAAAGATAATCATATTTACTTAAAGTAAAATAATATATATAACTGTAGATTTTAAAATGAAAAACAGTTTTGCAAATCTAACATGCGTGTAACAAGAATATTTTTTTATGTATTATACATTTATGTAATACATTATTGAAAGAGATTTAGTAGATTTTTCGAAAAAAAATTTATAAATAATAATAAACTATAGTGTTTAAATTATTTTGTATATTCGTAATGTAATATACATATATATTATATATATATATTTATATTTATTAAAACTTTTTTTTCCAAGAAAAAGAACGTGACCAAAGTTTACCTTATATATATTAGAACATATGAATCTAATATATCTATATTTAATAGTTCACAATCAAATAACTCTGAAAGACAAATATTTTTAAATAATTTATATATTATATTCTACACTTAAAATAAACTAAATGGAGTCATAAACCACAACGATTATAATGTGGTACATAATTTAAATTAGGATTTCATGTTAGTTAACGTATAGCTTAATTAAATTTTTACTATAATAATATAGGTATATAATTAGAAAAGTATCATAATTTTTCGACGTCCATACCGCTTACATCAATTATTTTACTTTTTTTATAAAACCTTGACTATTTAAATTTACTTCCTTAAATTATTGTTTTCAATGTTTATTATTGTGGTATACATATTTATTTTGTACATATATTCACCATAATATTTTTTTTCAGTTATGTTATGGTGCCAGTTCGCCAGCATTGTCAGATCGAAATCGTTTTCCCACACTGTTTAGAACGCACCCTTCAGCTACTGTTCATAGTCCAACTAGAATCACATTAATGAAAAAGTTCGAATGGTATAGAATAGCTATTCTTCAGCAAACCGAAGAAGTGTTTATTTCTGTATGTATTTAAAAAAAATATACTTGTTGTATATTTGGATATTAAAATTAAAATGTTCTCTTCAGACAGTGGAGGATATTGAGACTCGGTGCAAACAAAATGGTATTGAAATAATTACTAGGCAAAGTTTTGTTAGTGATCCAGCTGACGCTGTTAAAAACTTGCGCAGACAAGACGCCAGAATCATTGTTGGCTTATTTTACGTCGTTGCTGCTAGAAAAGTATTATGTGAGATGTATAAACAGCAGTTATATGGAAAAGCTTATGTGTGGTTTTTTATTGGTAAGCACTTTAAATTATTTTAAATTACTTTATGCATAAAATATGCTGTTTAATTATATATTTGTATATAATATTTAGGTTGGTACAAAGACAACTGGTTTGAAGTAAATTTGGAAGAAGAAGGAATCCAATGTACGAAACAAGAAATGAGAATTGCAGCTGAAGGTCATATTACCACTGAAGCTCTTATGTGGAATCAAAATATTAACCAAAAGACTATTTCCGGAATGGTAGTATTTTCTTTTTTAAATAACGCTCGTTCCTATATATTTAAAATGAGTTTGTTAATAAGTTAATTAAAATTTAAAATTCAATAAAAATGTAAATGTAAACTGCATAAAAATATTCTTCAAGTGAAGATATAAGAGTAAATATAATAGGTTATGAAACAAATTAATAATATTATTTTTTTTAGTTATCAAAAATCTTAAAAATTGATCAATATTGAATAAAATGTAAAGTTTAATAAAAAAAATAGTTTGTTGACTTAAATTAACAAATACAAAATATATTAGGTATGTCTTAATTGTAGTTTAAATAAATCTAATAAGATATTAAACTATTTCACTAATTAATTCAAATTTACTAAACTTGGTATCATATAAAACTAAGCATATTATTATTATATATTATAATTTATAATAATAATAATAATAATTTATAATATAAGCTCAAAATTCTATTTATCAGGGGTCGGCAATTATATGCTAAGGGGGGTCGGATGATTTGAAAAAATAAATTTTAGGTCCAGAAAAACCTTTTTTGTTGTTTATCAAAGTTATTTTAAGTCTACACAAAGACAAATAATGAAAACAATATCAGCATTGAAGTAAAATATTTTTGTTAGTTTATTTATTTTCTCGTCGTGATTCAGAATCGAACCATGGCTATTTATAATATACGTTGAAAATAATAAATACAATATTTTTTATTATTGTTTTAGACTTCTGAAGACTTTCGTAAGAGGTTAGAAAATGTTTTAAGATCAGGAGGTTATGCAATTGATCGGCATCGTTATCCGGAAGGTTATCAAGAAGCGCCGTTAGCATACGATGCGGTTTGGGCTGTAGCGTTGGGTATTGAATAAAATTACAAACAATTATTCTTGCTTAATAACTAAAATATTTATTTTGAAACACTAGCTTTTAATAAAACAATGAGTATCCTGGAAAAACAAGGAAAATCAATTACCAGTTTTAATTACAACAATAAAGAGATTGCTGATCATATATATTCAGCTATAAATTCAACTCAGTTTCTTGGGATATCAGTGAGTTTTCAAATAAAAATACATAAAAAAAAAATCTATAATTAAAAAAACATTTTAGGGTTGGGTAGCTTTTAGTTCACAAGGTGACCGTATAGCATTAACGCAGATTGAACAAGTTATTGAAGGAAAATACGTTAAGCTTGGTTACTATGACACACAGGCTGATAATTTAACATGGTTCGATAAAGAGAAATGGATAGGTGAGTATTATAAATGTACCTATTCTGTATTCGAGAAAATTTATTTTTCACTTTAGTAAACTTAATATTTATGCAATTTTAAATATTAATATATGCAACAATAACATTTAGTTTAATAATTCAATTGACTTTTAATTTTTGAACCTTTCACGTTAATGCATTTTTATATTTTAAATAGGTGGAAAAGTTCCGCAAGACAGAACTGTGATTCGCCGTGTATTGCGCACGTTATCGATACCATTATTGATATGCATGTGGGTAATTACAACTATCGGGATACTTGGTGCAGTTAGTCTTATTATATTTAATGTTCTAAATCATCATAGAAGGTATGTCCCAAATGAAAATAAATTTTTTAAACGTCTATAAAATATAATATTGATTAATATTACTCATTGTTTTTATAAATATATCCCAGGGTTATCGCTCAATCATATCCAGCTTGCAATACAATTATGTTGTCCGGTTGTGTATTGAGCTTGAGCAGTATTTATTTATTTGGCTTGGACGGTCAGATTATATCGCCAGCGGTTTTTCCAAACATATGCCAAATAAAAACCTGGGTGTTGTCAATCGGATTTACTTTGGGTTATGGAGCTATGTATAGTAAGGTGTGGAGGGTACACAGATTACATACGAGTCAAAAGAAAAATGCAATTAGGGTAATATTAATATTAAGCTTTTGTAGTTTTATTTTATCCTTATTAATTTGATAACTTACAATTCTAGAAAGCTTTGCAGCCGTGGAAAATGTATTCGATTGTAATATTTTTACTGGCTGTCGATGTTGCAATTCTATTCTTATGGCAGTGTATGGATCCACTGAAACGCGATATACAAGTATTTCCTATGGAAAATCCTTTAAATAGCAACGATGACGTAAAAATAAGACCAGAACTAGAGCATTGTAAGAGTGAAAATCACAATTTTTGGTTAAGTAAGTTTGAAGTCTTCATAGTATTTAAAATTTTATATATTTTATAATTATTAAATGTTAATAATATATATAACAACATAGTTATATTATAAATAGAAATCGATAAGTAAACATGTTAATAATTGTTATCTATTTGTTCAAATAGTTTTGTATTTCATATTTGTGATAGATGATATCACATTGGCGTTCTCTTGTAAAATATTAAATATCACGGGAAAGAGGTTAGAATTAATTGGAATATTTCAAAATAACTTTATTAGTACCTAAACCAATCACTGTGAAACGTTAAATAAGGAAAATGGAGATCAATAAGATCTTTAAATATTTTTGTTTAAGCAAGACAAAAAGTTATACCATTAGATTTTTTAAGTCACTGATTTAATTAATTTGTGGAGTAGTTTTAATCTTTTTAGAATAGGTACCTATATAATTGAGTAAAACGAGTACATCAATGTGTGAAGTTTATAAAACTTTTATTATAAATAAGCGTATTTATTGTTATTGCGATTTATATTGTTTGGATCTTATATGTGCATAAATATATAATATTAATACTAATATTTTGGTTAAAAATTAAAATATGTTCTTAAAATATCATTTGGTTAATTATATGGTGTTATTTAAATGCCTTCATCAAACCTGTTTCATTAATTTTGATTATTATTATTTTTTTAACTGTTGTTGTATAAAAAAAGAATAAAAATAACAATATTTTATATTTCACTTCTTGATTTTTTTTTTTTTAGGTCTAACATTAAGCTACAAAGGGTTGCTTTTGCTCTTTGGACTTTTTGTCTCGTATGAAACCAGAAGTGTCAAATTGAGACAAATAAATGATTCACGGTATGTCGGAATGTCAATTTACAATGTGGTTGTTACGTGTTTGATAACTACACCCGTGATTATGGTGACGGCATCACAGCAAGATGCTAGTTTCGCTTTTGTAGCGTTATCTGTTATTTTCTGTTGCTTCCTTTCAATGGCCCTAATATTTGTACCAAAAGTAAGAAATAATAAACATTAAACTGTGGCAGATAAATAACAGTAAATTTTAGGTGATCGAAGTAATTCGGGATCCTCATGATAAACCGGAATCTAAATATAATCCTGATGCTGGAATGTCAAAAGAAGACGAAGATAAGTATAAGAGACTTATTGAAGAAAATAAACAACTTGCTGCTAAAATAAAAGAGGTACCTTTATTGATAATTTACATAATATTAAATTTTATTCCTTTGATTGTTAGGTATAAGTAAAATAAATAAATTTTAAGATTAAGGCTTAAGTGTTCGAATTTTTGTATTGTGTATTTTTTTTATAAAATATATTATTGAATATTAATGGACGAATATAATTTCAGAACATATTTAAGGTTAATATGTTGTACATTTATATAATTAATATTATAACTAATCAATCTAAAATTTAATTAACTAAATATTTTTAGTCAAATAAATAAATAAATATAAAGCACAATGCTTAATCTGCTAGATTATAAATTAAAAATGTATCAAAAAATGTTATGACAGAAAAATATATTCAAGTAAAAACTATATACCAGTGTATATTAGTGTGATATCCGTATATATATACGTTTATACGAAAAATAACAAAGAAATACGTATACAAAAATTATTGTAATAAATTATTGATTTTTATTTTTTTTTTGTGAATACAGTATATTGTTGTATTATTATTTTTTTTTAATTTGTATTAAATTTACCAATTTAACCTAATTATTATAATTATGAAACCCATTTGGGTTCGCCATTTAACTGCTGTAATCACATTTATAGTTATTATAAATATATATAATTATATATTTTTTTTTTTTTTAGAAAGAGGAGCGATTAAAACAACTTAAGTCTGACCTATTCAGTTTAAGGGGCGATACTGATAAGACTGAGCTAAAATGGAACGATGAGTCGCAGTTAACCGAACACTCGTTCTTATCGCAGTCGGTAAATAAAGATACTTTAATTGTAGCTGATTTCATAACTGGCGAAGGTACATCGGACTCAGCGTTCATTGCTGGTACGGCCACTTCTTATTCTAGAGCTAGTGCTTCAGATATGGAATTCTCTGAATCTTACTTGTGAATTCTTAGACGATATATTTACAATAATATGCTTGAAAACAATCGACCAACAAACAATTTAATCATTTTACTTCATACAGGGTGACTAAAAAAGCTGTTTCTTCAAAAAATAATTTTTAAATCTTTGAATAAAAGATATAATAACGATACAATCATCATAATTAACAAAATGGTATTTAATAATATACTATATAATAATATATAAATATTATAGCAGTATGTATGAGGAAAACGATTTTCAATTATTTATAAATATTACTTAAACGTTTTAAACAGTGAATATTCAAATTACATAATAAGTACATTTAATACTTGTATTAGCTTAAATTTTAATTCCGGTACACTAAGGTCAGTGAAATTCATTCAAAAACAGAATTTAACAAAACTAATATTTACAGATTAACAATTTGGCGTAAAGTAGTTTTGAAGATCATTTTATTTATGTTTTAAAATTGAATTCCACGGGAATCCTTTTAACGAAACTTTATTTCAACATCATTGATGATTATTGTTTCATCACAATAAATTACCGATTCTGGTATATGATTTCCATCGTTACAGCGTAAGTTGTAATTTAGAATATTAAAATACAAATTAATTATTATACTTATTTTTCATAACATTCATTATGAGATTTAAATGTTATCCGGGTTTTTATTTATTCGATCTTTTATACTAATTTACTTTGTATATCTTATATAATTTTAATTTTTTTTTTATGGTTCAATGTTTTTAGAGTTTAAGTTACCTACCTATCCATAATTAAATATTTTAGATATTGATGTATTTAATTTTAGTTGAAAACTAAAGAGAAATTGTCATAAAATTAAATCATTTTTTTTACAATTTCATGAGTGTGAATCACTATAAATACCAAAAATTATCAGGTTTCTATATTACTTAAATATTTGAAGTGGTTGTACTAGATTTGCTTTGAACGCCAGTGTAAAATTATTCTTTCTTAACTTAGTAAACTTTCTATACACATTACATATATAATCGTATTATACCCAATATAAAAATTTAAACCATGAATAATTTACTTTATCATTGTAAAAATAAAATATAAATCAGCTTACAAACATTTAAATCATTAAAATTATTTTTTTTCAATTTATGAACAGTAAATGCTATATAAATATATATATACAGAATACATATTACTTTTATTATAAGTGAGTTGTATCTATGTTTACTTTTTAAAGAACCAATATTGATGAATTGTTGTGCATTTATATAATTATTTCATTCAAATTCACCATAAATCACTCAGCATTGAATTTTTACTGATATAAATTAAATCATATTATCACTCTGTGTGTTAATTATGCAAAACAT
Organism: Rhopalosiphum nymphaeae; assembly: GCA_036289425.1. Taxonomy (NCBI): domain Eukaryota; kingdom Metazoa; phylum Arthropoda; class Insecta; order Hemiptera; family Aphididae; genus Rhopalosiphum; species Rhopalosiphum nymphaeae. The sequence continues at coordinate 3,426,086 of JAZAQC010000021.1, read as the reverse complement.
ATCTGATTACTTTCATAAAATGTTACCATGTTAAAATTAAACGGTTTGTTGTCCACTAGATATTATAAAAATATATGAATAATAATCATTTTTTCTGTAAAAAAAATACTTTGTTACAAATATTAATCAACTGTAGTATTGAAATGTGATTATTATTAAAAAAAAAATCAAATCCTACAAAAACTATACGGGTTTATTATTTTGTTTTTAAAACTACTGTTTTGCGTAGCTATCAAGAATTGACGAGAACAGTCAAATGTAACCTACAGAATGAGGAGCAGGACACCATCGTTAACGCATTATTTGACTCTACAATTAGACGAAAACGAATTTTACATAATTTAAATAAACACCATCTGCTGTAAAAGTTAATACATTTTGGTTCATGATATTTTGTTTTCATTTAAATTTTTTTTCTTGATTATTAAATGGATAACATCCAACCTGTATTTAGAGGGATAATGTATTAAGTGTTATTCATTAGATGTTTTGTTTTTTGATAAATGAGAATTTTCTAATCGGGAGGTGTGATTTTTTTTAACAGAATGGATGTAATTTTTTTGACAATGTATGCATATTGAGTAAGTCTCAGTGATGTAGAAATGGTAGAATAAGGTAAACAGCTGTTGTGGGTGATATTATCACCACTTATTAATTATTTTAATTTAAACGTAAGTATGGTACTTATTTATATAATATAAACTCTACGTTAAAGCATTCCTATTAACTATTTATAGTATAACGTATGATATGTTAAGTTTTCTCTTATCATAATAAAGCTATCTTTATTTTTTTCTTTAAAAATCGTATTTAATAATTTTTTTATAATTTTGAAAACACATTCATTATTTAGACCAAAGGCCACTTAATGTTTGAAAATGATTGCAAAACATTTATAGTACACGCTGGTTTCATTATCACAGTACATTAGCTATCCTATCAATTCCAACATCATTCAAACGTAATGTTTGTATTATTATTTTTTAAACCAATTGTGGTTTGACATTTGTATTGTGTTGAACGTGTCAATCAAGTTTCAGCAATCGACAAGTAAGTATCCTATACTAAACATCCATATTCGTTTATTACAACTTAAAATTATTTTGTTTCTAAACATTTTTATTATAAAGTAATCAAGGTTTAGCCCTCGATTCTACTTTCTTAATCTTTTAATGGCATATTGAGGTATATCAAACTCTTAAACAATCTATTCAAATGTAAATAGCTATAATATTTATAAATATAAATATTGTAGAGCTTCTTAATGTATAACATAAAGTTATATCAGTGATCGTTATTTCACTTTAACTTTTGATATCTAAAAAGTACGTATTATAACTATAACTATATATAGTTGTTCACTATTAATATCTATATATGACTATTTATTATGTTTTTGAATGCTTTATTTTCAATAAACAATGTTGTATAAAGTTTTCAGTTTTCAGTGTTTTCAATATCCTTTAATTTTTATGTACGGTTTCAAACAATAAACAGTTTTTTTTCCAATAAAATTATAGACTAAAAAAAAAATTGGATTGATCACAAAAATACGTAGATAAATAAAGTAATAAGTAGATGTATAAAATGTAAATAATGTAAAAAAACTGAATTATTTGTAAAGCTGAAGTTGTAAATTTATCAATAACATATCATGTAATTTATATATTGTAAACTTAACTTTAAATTAACTAAAAAAATCCACATTATATATATATATATGCTAGCTGAATTACCCGGCATTGCCCTGAAAAACTCCTTTTATATTTTAATGTGTAGCCACATGTGTATTTTTGTAGTACGGAGTGCAAATGAAATGAACGTGTTTAGTGTATAGGCACCGTGGCGAGACAATGGAGAGATAACTAATAAATAGAATTTGTATGTGTATTGGTTTATGTTTATATAACTGGTTGGAGTATAGGTGTATGCGCGATGCATAAGATTATTTTTATCGATAAACTTCTCGGAACAATTCTTATTGTTGACCTTCGGACAAAAAGGATAGGTTGTAGGTAGCTGGAAACCTGCGGGCCGCCGTGCAGTTCAATACTTATTGGCGGTAAATAATTATAATATTGTTAATTACTCTACTAAAACGCAACATTTTTGAAAATCCTTTCTGAATGCACGGTGAAAATATGAGAATATTCCAAATTTCAAGTTCGTACGTTGCGTGGTTTTTGAGTTACAGCGATCAGTGTCTAAGTGGTATTTGGATTTTATATGTATAGATATATAAAATTTAAATATTTTACAATTTTATAAATAAGAATAGAAGTTAATTTTAGATTAATATTATCAGATATATTTATCTTCTTACTATATAGGTAATTGTTATAGAAGTGGAAAAAAATTCTGAATAGTCACAATTCGTGATTAAATATTGTACATTACATTTTACTGAAGAAAAAGGTTATAGCATTTTGTCCTTCTTCCATTCTATAATAAAATAAATTACCTCAGCATATTAGAGTACAATAATAAAAAATAAAAATATCGTTTAATGTATATAAACAAACTTACATGCATGTAGTATATAAAAGAATATTCAATTACATAAAATCCATGTATAATTATTCAATATAAATTATTGATTATTAATACTCATAATTTATATATATTAACCTATGTAGTTCTACGAATCCCTGCGAATTCTATAGTGGTTGATGTTTAAAGTTTAAATAGTTATATGATAATTGCTATACTTTGTCGCTATTACCTGTTATAATATTATTTTTAATTTAAATAAATTATTGGTTTTATTTATGTCATAAGACTTTGAGAATAAATTTAAAAGATTTCTGAATTATATGAAGAAATGTCATCGTAAATAATGAATTGTCTAGAAACTCAAGTAATTGTTATGCTGCGAGTACTTTGCAAGTATAAATAAATTCATGAATAATAACAATAATAATATTAATAATAATAATTGTTTTCTTGGCATTGTTTTGGACAAACTTGATACATCATCTGTCGTAAGAAAGTAAAAATAATGACGCCATTCGTTTTTAATAAACAAAATACAGAACATTTTATTTTGGAATGAGATTAGAACACTGGGAATATCATGCATAATATTGTTGAAATATTCAAGCCTAAAATAAGAATGTTTCCCCGAAGCAACATGTTTGCATATTATTATATTATTTTAAAATATGTGCCTGCTATGACTAGCAGATGTCACGAGGAATTGGAATATCATTATAATTATTATGAGACCTAAGTCGGTGTTATAAACTTGGTCAGAATAGTTATATACGAATTCATTAAATTCTGAATAAATCATCGTATCATATACCTACTCTCCACTATTTGGCTGTAACATACCTTATCTTCATACTTCACCTCAACAAAATGTATAGATTATAGAATATAGATATTAACTATAAGTTTAGATTGTTATGAACATATGCTTAAATTGATGTCGTGCTTATGACAGTAAATTAATATTGAAAAATAAATAAATACATTGTGTATTGTATTTATTTTTAATATTTCTCGCCCTCTTCGTAAATATTCCTTTATTAGCGCATCCTTAAATGTTTCCTATTCTTTCCTCTCGCTGTCTTGATACGGATATCTCGTCTATGCTAAAGTTCTATCGATACTCCCAATCTTCTTTCATCCATCTCTTTTTGTGTTCCTGTCTACACAACAAGTTATCAATCCTTATTCTACGTCATTTCCTACCGTACTAACTACAACTACAACCATCTTATACCCAGAACGCTTCACCTCTTTAACACCACCTAATTTTATTATTTTCATGTATTATATTATCAAACATTTTTTATTATTACCTTAGTTTTATATTCCATATTCCACGTTTAGCTTATCATTGTGCCCAGTGGTGTTCTCAGGGAGAGAAAAACTGGGCAGTCCCATAGCCATTTTCCTTAAATTTTTCATAATTTATATCACTATCTATAGTAGTTTGTGTGTTTATATATGTATAATATAAATAATAAACATATATAATTCATGAAGTTTGCCCCCCCCCCCTATAATAGGGCCTAGAGAAGCCATTGGTTATACCTTGTATCTATATAACGTAATAATAATACCTATATGAAAAACTGTTGTTTTAATCTGTTTTTTTTTTTACTATTGTTTATTATTATCTATTTATATAGTATATACATAGTACTTATGCACATACTGTGCACTATTATAATAACTATGATCAATAATCTGTAAATTATATTACTAAATTTTGAAATATTGTCGTCTGTCGTTGATTAATTCAATAAATAAATAAAGAAAAAATGCGTTTTAACCGTTTTAGTTTGATTATTTTTGACAGTATTACATTGAACCATTTTAACTGATTAATTACAATATTGGTACGTAGTCAGAAGGTGAACAGTTAAGTTTAAAATATCTGAAGTGGGTTGTCGGATTTATATTGTATATAATTACCTTGCGTATATTAATTATAGATAGATGGATGTAAAGATGGTCATAAATAAGACGTATGACTTAAATTGTTAGTTATTTCTATGTGTTATGTTATTAAATAAATACTAATCACTGTTTTTGAAAAGAGCTGGCCGATATATTAATTGTCATGGTACGTTATCGAGCATCTTGCACTTGCTTAGACCATACGCTAGGAGAGGAGTGTGTGTGTGTGTGTGTGTGTGTGTGTGTGTGTGTGTGTGTGTACATCATACAGTCGGGCGTTAACGTCGATCGACGGAATTGGACCTATGGAACAGGAGAACACTATCGCATGTTCGTTGTCGATTATAAAAATAAACAAATTAAATACACGTATTTAAAGTGCTCCCGTGTTTCACTCACTTTGTTCGTTACATATTTAAAGTCAAGATTGAAGAAGATCTGCTAAAATTTATTAATATAGTAGGTATATACTATAAAATTATTTTAAAATCATGCGACAATCTCTTTATTCTCTTCAAATAAATAATTCATTTTAACGATTTATAAACTACAAATTTAAAACAAATAAATATTATTGAGACATTTTAAATAGATATAATGTATAAACATTATACATTTATGAAATTAGATTACATAGATACATTAATTATTTATACATTCAAGATTTGTACAAAAAAAATTAGAAATTAAAAATTCGAAATATTTAAAATTCTATTCACTCAAATTTATATCATAAAATAAACATAAATATGAATATTTATACATTATATTTGGAACCTTTTCAAAATATTTATGGTGGTATATAAAAATGAATTCCGAACATAATACATCCTACTGGTGATTGTTAATTTACAAAAAGACCACACATAATTATTACATAATTCGCATCATAAATTTTTTTTATTTTGTTAGCTGTTGTACTCATATTTATGGATTTTTATTACTTTTTTAAAATATTTATTTTTTTTTGCTTCCAATATTTAAATTTCAGCAAGAGCCCAAAAGAACTCAATAATTGTAAAATATTGTGAATACAAATTAAAGAGTGATGTTTTATAAAAGATAAGTGACTGAATTTCTATTAATTATTAATACGTATAACTCAATCAAACCACTTTTTTTTCTAATATTAGTTATGAACAAATACTAATAAGTAATAACGCATTTATTTATAATTTAATAATATACACGTATTTAAAGATATTTAGTAAGATTATCGTAAATAGGTAATTTACTGTCATGATCATTATTTTTATTTTTTTATAATATTTATATTTAAACTATCAATGTCAAAAAAGTTGAATATTAAGTTGACTGGTTAGCTTTAGCAGATGTTACTCATTCTTATAAACAATTTTTACCGAACGGCGAACATATAAAAATATCCAGGATACTATAAATTAAATGTTAACATTTTATTTTAGTATTTGTTTTTATTAATTTTAATTCTTGACTTGAGTTTGTACATAATTTATAATATTATTACAAGATAAATCGTAAAAAAGTTGAGTTATTTAGAACGATATTTAGATATACTTGGTGTAGCTTAAAGAAAATACATAATATTATGTTATACGTTATTTAGGTATTAAGAATATTTCATTCGGATTACGAGACTGTTCAATTATTTTAAAACCCAAGTGAATATTAAATCCAATAATGCGTCCATAAACAATCTTTTCAAAATAAAAATAACCGGGTTAATGAGTATTGTCTTGTACGTTGAAAAAAAAAATGCACCACTTTCACCGCAAGGGAGAGAGTTGGTTTCAGCTGGTAAGTTCGGTGAACATAACTTTTGTCGGCGACCCGTTATTATGTTGTATATCAGTATATGTACATTATACAATGCACACACACACTCACTCACCAAGCCATACACCCACCTAGCCACCCACCCATACAAACACCGTTCTCGAAACAAAACGTCACCGGCATTATGTATAATAATATTAATATTATAATGTTTAACGAATTGCCCGGCGATTTATTGTGTATTATATTGTATTAACCGCGCGCGCTGGGCAGAACGTCGTCCGCAGAAACGCGCGTATACAGAAATCCGCCCGGCGTCCTGCAGGACGAGCGCGCCAGTTGTTTATCATGCAAATTGTGACCAGTAAACAATGGCCGCTCACAATATCGGTTTGGGGAAATTACTACTACTACAACTACTGCTACTGATGACGCCGATGCTGCGAAAGAGTGGGTGGACCAGAGAGTACGACGAGTGGTAACGCCGCGCATCCATTGTCCGTCGCGCAGGACGAAAGAGAGAGAGTGAGAGAGAGCGAGAAAAAGAGAAGAGATGTGCCGCCGCTGCAGTCTTCACGTAATATCATTATAATTATTGTTATATTCATATACATATTTCGGCATGTAAATTTTCGTCGCTGAAGCTTCGGAAACCGTTCCAAATACGACCCACTCGGCCGAGGTTTATCACCTTAAAATTTAATACCCTTTCTTCTCTCTTGTACGCCTTTTCACGTCGTCCTCGTCGCCGTCACGTGTATATAATCGTCTAGTAATTTATATGCACCGCCGCGTAGTTTACGCAACCCGTTGTGTGCACATAGATAGAGATGCAATCCCGGAAGGACGGAAGTCACGAACTCGGACTCTATACAGCGCACAAACACACATACAAACAAACACGCACAAAGTGGTTTTTCGAGAAAATTAATAATTAACAACGTTCGTCGTTAGCAGTGTGTATAAGCACGAATATAGAGAATAATGAAATTTATCGTTTTTGTCCTAAAAATCATACATAATAATATAATATGTATATGTATCTGTTAATAAAACCCAACGAGTAGTTTTAGTAGTTGTTAACGTAAACATTTAACCAAAAAGTAAACATATTATACTTTTTTCATTATAACAAACACATAAATACATAATATATGTGTACATTAAACAATTTATATTATATAGGTACGCCATGTATAAATAATTGTTTAGAATTTAAATTAAAACGTGAACTTATAGAACGACGTTGTATACATACTAAATAGGAGATCGGTACGATTCGTTCGGGGCGAAACATATTTTTGTAACATTTACCGCGGAAAACATCATTTATTCGCTATAAATTTAATAAAGAAATACACTATTCGCTTATAGTTTTAATTGTATTCCACAGTCCCGTTAATACATTGCATAATAGTAATAAAGATTTAAATTAAAATGAAAAAATAAGTTTGATCTTGTGAACAGCGGGTGTCTGATATTACAGATGATGCGCATTATAAATTATAATATAATAGTCACAAGCAATTTATCAAAACTAAACAAGCTATAATATTTACGATCATTGCCATTTAAATAATTCACGACCATGAAATAAACTAAAAATGTTGTGATTTCCTATTTTATATTATGTTGTTGTACTCAAATTTGTTTTAATAGTACTGTGGGGAACAAAAAAATGTAAATTTCAACAATATAAATAAACATTTTTTTCTTTATTTCAGACGACCCATTTTTTTAATGTAAATTTTAACTCTTAACAACGCTGAAAATGTATGCTCACTCTTAAATCAACTTAAAAATACAGTTTTATACACCATTATTAAAACTGATGGAAATTTCAAAACTGTGTTTTAATGTACCTATGTGTTTTTTACCTGGTGATTTTGTTAGCTAAATATATTAGATATTGATTATTTCTACTCCACTTAATACAATAATTTAAATCTTACTAAATTAATTAATCTAAATATTGTATGATAATATTGGCTTAAATTTATTTACAGAAGCAAAAAATCCAATAATAATGAAATACAACAAACTTTTTTCGTTAAAATTAATAATGCAATTTAACGTTATGGAAGTATTAATTATAAAATGTACCGCGTAAATAATATTTAAAATACAATTAACGGGAAGAATTATTGTTGTTAATAGTTAAACTATTTTTAAGACCATTCTGATGATTTTATATAAACCACGAGTGAAATAATTTTTAAAACTAGAAAAATATATTAACATCTTTATGTTTTCAGGTAACTAACTTAAAAATTTAAAATGTATTAAGCCTCATCTTGTAATGTTAAATACTTTTAGTACACCAACCTTAGTTCAGATAACTTTTTATCGATGAGACGTGGACGCATGATAGTTAAATTGATAACAACTTTTAATTCGGTCTCTATCTGCTGCCAAGCTAATAGAACTAAAACGAGTTTTCAATTACCGGTGGCTTTCTTGGTACTTATGATTTACAGTATTTATTTAACGGCGTAATGTATAGGCAATATAGGTATATGATTACGAATATTAATATTTAAAATTTTTAAAACGTCTTTAATAAAAATAGTAACAACTAAAAATATAATAATACATGATTCTTTGTACTATATATATTTACGATATTCTAATCTACGAAGGCCTGTTCTATGACCGTCTACCAGTATATCTAAACAATTTTAAGTAATTCTAAAAAAAAAAATCAATTATTGGTGTTAATTCTGACAAATCTTATAATAATATGACAGTCATGATTCGAACAGTTTTCGACTTAAATAGGTTGAAGTACCCCATCTTGTTAATAAACTCATTGACAATTTAATACGCATGAACTTTGTGCGGTTATATTTTTCCGCTTATCATAGGTACAAAGTCATAATATTAAACACAGGTATTACAATATTACTTTATAGTTAACAGTTTGCTATAATATACGTTAAATATATATGTATATATATAATTCTAATACTATAGTATATTTACCATTGACTACTAAGAAAGTATTAATACGTTATATATATTAATGATTTCATTCAACTGGTTGACTTCAATTTTTTATTTTTTTTTTTATAAACATTTAACCTGGCCTAATACCTATATTTAAATAGATATTATAATCTGAAAATGTATGAGATAGCAAAACAGTTTGTGAAACAAATATTTTGAAAAGTAGGCGGTGCTCGAGTAGGCATATAATAAAATATTAATTCAATATGTAAATTCTTTTTAGTTCGTTATTATCTTCGAAAATATTCATCACAATGGACTGATAAATATTGTAAGAGTTTTTAGAGACATTTTGCGTTTGTGTTTTATGTTCTACAATATTAACGGGTTTTTCCTAAAATACAGAGTCTCTCTGGTAGTTTATTGTCCATAAAAAGCATGGTAACACTATTTGTCGTGACGCCAGTAGCATAACTTTTACATTTTTCTCATAACGAATACATAACTTTTATGTGAATGAAAAAAATAAAATATAAATATAAGCAATTCGAGTTCTATTACGTTCCATACATTATTCGAGCGCAGTATGTACAGAAGTATAGGTACTATGGTGCAATATCGTTACTTAAAATTTAGGTAGTAATAATTTATCGTCAACACATGTTCGGAACGTTGAAAAGTAATATCGCTGAGAAATTCGTTAAGATTGGTTGGTTTTTTATTAGCTTGTTAATATCATAATATATATATAATACATGAATGTATAGGATTACATACCCGTCCTGTATAATACCATGGTATTTTTTTTTCACCGGATGGTAGGTGGACGGTAGGAAGAGAAACAGACGATAATAAGGGGACGAGGGATGTTGCTTGCGGTCATGAGGAAGAGACCGGAAGAGGATATGGGTTCTGTTTTATAACCTCCTTTTATTATCGCTAAATTCTCATGTGGTAATCCTCGGTGTTTCGTTCCTTTGTTTTCTACAGGTAATACGCGCTTGCAACATAATATTGTTGTTGTTGAAATACGATAAAAACGGTTGGTTCAATTAAATAGAATATAGGAGGTAGGTTGTCGGCTACCCAGTAAATATAAATACGGCGGATTACACGCCGAAGTGGTCGAACGAATAAAAAGTTCTACGACGTACTTCATTGTCCGTAGGTATTTTTAATCGAGTAAGTATAAACCTCCTACATGACCGGGTTCAAGAACGACGATCACGCGTATACATATTTTTACATAAGGATAAAATGATTTTCCCTGTAATCCTCGAATCATATATCTTCAAACAGAATGTCAACGACAGGAGAGCCGTTTTCCTCGAAACAGTGGCGCGGGGAAAGGAGTGTAGCTCATATATACGTAAATAGGTTTAAATTCCCTAAGACCAATTTGGTCAAACCGATTTTCGTTCGCTTATTTCGGTGGTCGTCCGTTAGGCACTGTGATGTGTATAACGGTTGACGTTGTCACTCGATATAGGTACATACCACGTGGCACGCAGGGTGGGACTATATAATCATTTTATTATATACGTCATTTATACAATGTTCGCTCACATTTGCACTGAAACCGCAGCCTGATACTGCACTAGTGTCGTATTTTGGTTTTGAATGTAGCAAACATTTCAACCAGTCCTCATTAAATCAAAAAAAAAAAACCACTCGCCAACTATTTTCCACTAACCTTATCTTATCTCAATAATTAATAAATAAATTGTCAACGTATATAATTTGTTTACAAATAAATTTTCATGAGTATCTAAATAAATGTAATAGTTACCTTTATCTCAGTGGCAATGGCGTTATTTTAGATTTTTCGGTAAATACAGAAATTTCACTGAAAAAGTTAAAAGTATAAAATATCGTACTATATCAGTAAATGTTTGTAGATTATGGATAAATTTTAGAAAGGTTATTTTGTTTTTAGAATTTTTACATACTAGTGCTGGAATGAAAAAAAGGAATTTTATAAACAAGTTATGTATCTTATATAGTATTATAATATTATTGTTGTCCTACAAACCGCCTACAAACCTTTTTAAATACGTATATACTTATCTATATAATATATAGGCATACCGAGCGTTTTTCCGTTTGATAGTATAAAAATACATAATATAGCCAGTTAGTATTATATTATATTCTTTTACGCAGAAAACATACTTTCTCACACACACACACACACACACACAAACACACATCACTTATATCTTATAGGGTATACACGCATATGCGCCTATATATACAACTATAAAAATTAATAAATATTGTTACAATCATATTTTGGTACTTACACAATATTATGCTTTATTAAAATTATAAAAATAATTATGTTTTTTTTACTAACAACCGGTTGATTGTGTTGCTTTTAAAATCGGTTGACTGAACACTATTCAATGCTTCGGACATGCATGGTAAAATCTGACAACGTCTACGATACGTACAAGATCTCTGCCTCGGTACGTACGTAGAATACGCTTTCGAAGTGTGAGAAGGGGGTGCCTTACATTTTGAAAATGAAATACTGAAAACGTAATGACTTTTTATTTTCATTCAACAAAAATATGCTCCTACGCGTTTCATCAAAATATCGACAATACTTATAACAGTTTTTTTCTTACGATATTATATGATAGGATTTGAGCGTTATAAAAAAATAAAAAGAATCACAGAATTAAATCTACGGCGACTGTATACCTATACTTTGTGTTCGCAATAATCGGTAACCGTGAAAAATCCCTAACACTATTTCGGGGGTTACGGAGAGGTGACGGGGTGATGGTGCAAGAACACCCGAAACGCCAACCCGCGTACGCGCGTGGTGCCTGTCACCCCCGGCAATGTTAAACACTCGAATAATCTGCTCCGTCCGACCGCCCCTTTCTCCCGTACATAGGTATAACGGCAACCCTCGCCACCATTCCGCCCGCGACACGGTCGACTCGCACAGAGGTGTTTGTGTTATTAATCTACTTTGTTCACGCGGTCGTCCATTATATTATAAATATATGTAACGCACGCACGCGTCGCGCGCCCTCATTCACAGTTTAATGTTTCTCTTGTTAAAACAAACTGCGGACGCCCAGTGTTTTAATTGGCCGCGTTAATTATTACGACACGGTTTCTTATGCGATCTCTCCGGGACATTCGGGGGAGCCAGGCTCGGGCGTGCTCTGCCGTGGCTGCTGCGCGAGACGAAAACGAGGATCGGGGAGGTGGGGGGAGGTGCGTCGTCGTGCGTGTGGCATTCGGCCCGGTTAATGATCACCGCCGCGCGCTTTTTGAGTATAAATTATAATACGTATATTGTATACATAATGTTTATGTGTATATATATATATAGTATATACCTATGTATATAATACGTCACGGGCGGTAGCTTTTTGCGATTGCTTCGCCCACCACCACCGGCAGATGCACCTGTGTATCGTTTTTGACGTTATTTGAATAATGCGGTAATTATTACGGCGGCCTTCGCGCCAAAAGTGTTCATAAGAAAGTTTAATTTTACGGTCGCCGGTAAAATGGGTATAACTGAAGTCAGTACGATATAATAATAATAACTGTACGGGCGATAAAATATATTATTGTATATACATTATGTCATTGTAATATTTGTATAACCATAATATTATATATTGTACATGTACACAATACAATGTCGTTATTGCCCGTACGCGTACATTAACATACTGTGTATGTGCGTGAGTAGATTCTAGATCAAAATAACCACGAAAGTTATATCAAAATTTAAAAATGTATAAGTGTGTTTTTTTTTTAAATATTTTTAATTTAAATAGTACGTAAATAAAATAATAGTAAGTCAAATGCTGAACAAACATTTTAAAATATCGTTATAGTCGATGGATTTCAATTTTCTTATAAAATAAGCGGTGTTATTTAATAAATATTGTCGTATTCCTCGTGTATTTATTTTATTGTATTTTTCTACTGTTGGTTTTGATCTATAATCTAACAATACTAAATTCACACTGCGCTTTTTTATCTTGTCTATTGCATTTTTTGTTGTATTTTTGCATTTATGTCTAAATTGTTGTATTTTTTATGATTAACCTAAATCATTATTAAACCAATTTTATTGAATAATTGCATTTTGTTTTTTAATAATAAAAATTACTTAGTAATGTAGAAAAAAAATTATTCTATTGGTATCAAAATATACAAAAAAAAAAAAAGTAACGTACATTTTCCAAAAATTCGAAACGAAGTTTTAAACATATTAATTTCTCACAAATATGCATTGCATCAAATTTTGAGCTCTTTAATAGTTACTATATTATACACACGTAATATATTGTATACAACTTTGATTATATGATAATATTATTATTATTAATTATAAGTCAATACCGATAGAAAATTTTTAGAGGAAAAAATATTTTAACCTGAATACTGTATGTATGTAGTAACGTTAACTTATTTGTTTATTTAAATTTAGAGTTTTGATATCTTTTGTACTTTTTTTATTAGGTATGATGTATTGAATAAGGAAAAACTTAGGTGTATAAGTTTCTTCATAATCTTAAATTTGAATAAAAAAAAATAGCTTCATCGCTCTAGTCATAATCTAAAATTGTATTATACACATTCTAATATTCGATTAGTGAGAGAGGTGAAGTAAGTAAATGTTGACCACTTGAGAAAAATGTTGGCGATAATTTTACCACCTTAATTGTATAATCCTAGCTACGTGCCTAGTGTTAACAAGTTAACAAATCACTTGTTTTCATAGTCGTTAGTATCAATTACCCACTACAAAAATAATTTTCTTATATATTTTCTAATAAATTGTATTAATTCTTTATTGGCATTGCCTTATGATGAATTACTTCATAAAATAATTAAAATATATTCCACAGGTATATAACGAATGAGAAGATTTACATTCATAATACGTTTAAATTGTCTCAATAAGAGTATAACCGAGTACTATTTGTTTTATCGTTTTTATATCCACGTAACATTGCGATTTTACGTTCAGTCAAAACAATCATGACGTAATGTTTGCTTTAGTATTAGAGAAAATTGACTTTTTATCAAATTTAAAGCTAAGAACATTAACTGTGTTTGAACGTTAGAATTTTTACGATATTTAAATTATTATGATGAGTATATAAATTATTAAAATCCAAAAATGTTATTATTTGACTTCAATATTAAAATATAACGTATAAATAGAGATAATTCTCTTAAATTTAAGATTTATAATAAGTCAATTCATTCTAATTCTAAAGTAAACATTACGTAGTTGATTTTAATAAACGTAAATTTTCCGTGTTGTGAGTAGATTAGGGAGGAAAAAAAATTATGTGCTAAAATTGTATACTCTTCTATTGTTTTAATCTAGCATAAAATTGTTCAGTAGAGAGATCTTTTCCAGTTCTAAAAAGAATTAAATTATTTGTAAGATCCAAAATAATTAAACAACGCTTAAATTTTTTATTAATAATTATTATAATTGTAACCTACTAATAAATCAATATTATATTTATGTTATTTATTAAATGACTAAATAGTTCTCTTATTTATGATAGACGAATGATCATTAACATCATTTACAAGTGTACAGGTGTAAAATTATTAAATTATTATTACACTATGATGTGTCTAAATTTTAATATACTGTTATTCTTTGTTTTAACATTTTCAGAGTATTTGTAAAGAATTTATCAAAACCTTTCGTGACTAAAAGTGCCAAAATAAAAAAAAGCTACCCTTTATGTCTGTGAAAGTTGATCAAACGAACGTGACTAACCCAAGGGTCAACAAGTCATAATTGAAAATTGCGCAACTAATGCTTTACTGGCCGTACATGGGTTTTACAATAATATGTTCCGTTATCATATTACCTTTTTTATCTTGTAAAAACATTTTGGCAAACGTGTTGTATTAAAAAATAAAAAGTTTATGTGTCTAGAAACCTATTAGTTATTGTTTATTTTTTTTTAATTTGGTTATAAAACTTTAAAAATTATAAAAAACATTATGTTTATTACAGGCCGGTACGCAGGATTTCTTAATAGAGAGGTTTATGAGAATAAAAAATGAATATTAACAAAAAGTATTATATTTATATTATTTTTAAGTAAGTATATGAAAAGTGTTTTTTAATTATGGTTTTTCGATTGTACATATTAGACTTCCTTCTAGAGTCCCATAGAAGTAAATTTCCTTTTAATTTGATAAAACTAATATTTGTTAATGAACTAAAAACCAAAAAAAAAAGGCAATGCGGGGTGGAGGGGAGTTAAACCTTGAGCTAGGGTCTGGTTTATTAATCTGTTATAATATTATAAAATAACTTCTAAGCTTGAATCATGTTGATGTACTATTTTATTTGGTGAAAATGTGTCTAACAATAACGGTTTATGCTTTAAGTTTTATAAAATTATTCTTAACACGTTCCGCAGTGTTTGAGATAATTTCTACATCATTCGTTTTTTTTTTTTTATTGTTACTACACATTGTTTTAATTCTAAGTCGTCGACGTAAACTAAACGAAATAATAATATCTTATATACTTTTTAAACTATTTAAATTAAAACTATCGTTGATGATAATATCAATTTAACCAAACGAAGTTGTTTGTAATTTAATTAAAAATACGAGCAAAATAAAATATATTCAACTTAAATGTTGTTGCTTGCGTTTACGTTTTAAGTATCGCGTAGATCACGATAGAAAGAATGTGCGCTGTTTGTTGTTATATAATAATATATTGTAGTTATTAGAGCATATAATATTAAAATATTAAAACACATCATCCACGCTCGACAAGATTGTACAATAATATTATATTATCTACATAAATATATATATTTTTTTGTTGTTGTTGTTTGTTGTTGTTTGTCCGTAACGATTGAATTAATAATAATATCATATAAACGGAAATCCGTTTGCATGGCTGAAGAAAAAAAAAAACAACGTACGCCGCGATTATAATAATATTATACACGACGGTGAGTAGTATACACCACTCCCCCCACACCATTTCGACTATAAATAAATAAAATAGTATAAAATATGAACTGGCAGTGGAGCTTGCAAAAATTCTGTACATCGCGATTCCACCGTCCCTTCGCCGGTGAACGAGATTATACGATATCTGCAGTTGCACAGGGTTTCAACACTTGCAGCGTCGCACGTTTAATTAATAATCCATATAATACATAGAGTGTTTGGCATACATAACGCCGAATCAGTGACGCAATATTACACATACGTTGTTTTCAAAAATTAATTTTTTATTGTAATTAAATTCAATCACATCTCCGATTTAAGTGTGAAAAACCACATATTATGGTTACCTAAAAAGGTATGACATGGTATTTAATTAAGCGGTTATCTTGTGGGTTAGGGTAATTTTTCATTGATGATAACGAGGGAGCTTCCGTCACTTTGGGCGATGATAGTCACGGAAGCATGCTTTCTGAATGACCTTGGCCTATTTTAGTCGGTAGGAGACTTTTGACAATGTTTGGTTCCGTTAGGACGGGGAAACTTGCCACACCTCCCGCAAAACACTGACTGTATTGTAAAAAAAAAATGACCGACCGTATATAGTATATCATCATTTTATTGCATGACAATCATGCACGGCCTGCCAGATTTTAAGGCCTTACGTCGTGCGATTTCTTGTTGTGAGGGATGTCTGAAGTAAAAAATGTACGCAAGTAAACTCCGATCGATTCCGGAATTAAATTGATAAATCGAAAGAGTCGTTAATGATAAGTCTTCGAACGTTTATGAGCGAGTCGTCGGGAATTTCAATGCCTGAATCCCACGCTTCCTTAGATGGTCATATACCAGATGTTATTTTTCACATTAATTTTACGTAATATAATTATAATGAAAAAATGTGCGTGTTTTATTTTATTTTATAATTTTGCGCTATATCGTATACCAGTATCACTGTATTATATAAATACATCTGTTGTACTATAGTAAATTCCGGAATTTTTGACGCAGTCACGTTCTGATCAACCGAAACGCGGAATGCCGCCGCATATAGGGTCGTCCTACCACGCGGCTGTATGTGACTCGGACCGACGGGCAACGACTACGTTGATGAGTGTTTAATTTGTAGAAAGTATAATAACGCGAGATCAATTCGGAACACTCAAATCGTTCACGTTATTTTGTATGTACAGGATGATCCATTTATGAATTCAATACAATTTCAGTTTTTTTTTTATGATTTTGACAGAAAATTGTTTTTTGTTATTTTAAATACCTATACTAGGTACTATTATGATATTTACACCACGTCTTAAATAAAATATCTATAAATTCTGTCATTTTTAATCATTGCGATAATACAATTTTTTTATACAACAATGCATAATTTTTAAATCCGAAATATATTTATGTAGAAATAAAATAATTTTATGTTTACAATTTTTTATTCATAATTCATCGTTTAAAATAAATGACGAAATTAACTAATTTGTAGTGTACAAAAAAATAAAAATATTTGTTCATCAATTTTATTTTTAAAAACTTATTTGTATTTCAATAATAATCAAGGTAAAAAAAAATAGGCTATAAGAACCTAAAGAAAACATTTTACAGTATTATTATCAAAATATCGCCACATCAAACTATGTGTCATATTTTTATTATAAAATAATCATAAAAATTTTATTACTAGTCAATAGATCGTTTTTATGTAAAAAGTGCAATAGTACGTTTATAAAATTTTAAAAATCGTTTAAAACTATACATTTTTATTGTATTTGATCTTATCACGTAATTAGTTGAATAAATAATGAAACTGTTTAAATTTTTGAAGCATTTAGTTTATACAAAAACTTGGACAGTTATGTTTGTTTTTGGAACTTGTATAATCCAAAGTCATTAATCATCTAATCTATTGTGTCAACAGCATCCTTAGTGCAACTCTAAAGTGACACTTGTTCAAGTTTTTGTATTTAACTATCTTAATATCTTTCATGTTTAGTTTTCCACGAAACTGTACATAGGAATCTCGAAATGTACCTACTAAAGTCCATAATAATTAATATATGGTTTATGACATGTTATTAATTAAACGTATAATATTTTTTTGTTTATCCTTTTATAATATTATCGAATAATAGAAATCTTACATTTTTATTATACCATTGTATAGTACAAAAATATTAGTATAATTTTTTTAATTATATACATACATTTAAAAAAATATTAAATGTAAAATTATATTATGAATAATTTATTATAAATTAGAATGATAGAGATAATTGACTACTTATCTATAAATAAAATATGTACCTATATAGGTGATTCACCAAGTATGCATATCCTCATTTGCTCTTTAATAATGAATTTATTCAAGTTCTTCAGAATTTTTAAAAACATTTAAAGACCAACATTTTAAAGTCTTAAGGTTTTTTTGTGCTAGGTTCTTAAAAAACACTATAAATATATGTTTTTCAAATAATAATCCTCTTTTTTTACTGTGAAATATTGAATGCATTTTTTACAAATTATAAATGTTGATGGATTAATATTAATTATTAAAATTTTCAAATTATCATAGCCCCCATATCTTCCAAGCTCATTATCGTGGACCTATATCCTTAGTGAACAAAGTTAAATAACTTAAAAATTACTCGTAGAGATTTTAATTTTGATGCATCAACATTTTGAGAAAAATTTTCTGCAATATAGATTACAGTAAAAAAGAGAAATTTTCATTTTAAAAACAGAAGTTTATTTCTTCAGAAGACACTCATTTTTAAGTAATACAAAAAAATCTTAATATTTTGAAAATATGCTTTAAAATTCTAAAAATCAGATCTTGAATAACTGCATTATTGAAGAAAATAAGTTGTGAGCATGCTTAGTGACTAATCTCAATTGTATAATCTATTACTTGACATTTTCGTTAGTTGAAATAATTGGATAACAGTTTTAGTGTTCATTAGTATTCATAATTAATGTTGCTATTGAATCTTCGAAAACTTTATAAAAATTTTAACTATAATATTATTATAGAAATAGAAACAACGTAATACATATAAGTATATAACAATATTGTGATGTATTACATAATAAATATAGATTCATGTCTATATGTATTTTCGTTCTGTGTTTATACATTATGTTATTTATGTTTATATTATGTTATGCTTTTATTTTTATATATAATATTTTCAATATTACATTTTTATCATATTACGCACCGTGCTCTAATAGTATTCATATATCTATACTATACATGAAAGTATTATATAGAAAATTCCTGGTTTTTCAAAATAAAATGTCAGCATATGATGAAATATTAATAAATAATAATAGCGACATTTATTGTAATACATTTCAATGTGACTCTGCGCTATATTCAAAAACCGTTTATCATAAATGATAATCTCCGCGGTACTAATAAATTTAACTATGACATAACGGAACGTATGATTCCAACACGACCGGTTGATATCCAAGGATAGAGGTTTAATGAGTATCATTTCTTCATTTTGGCTGTGGTTATTGATCGATAAGACTTTTTTTTTAAATTAAAACGAACTTGTATTTATTTTTATTATTTAATTATGAACGCTAGTCTGTATATTATAATATTATAAGTATACAGTTTGTTATTGAATGTACCACGCACATCTATCTTTATATTTTTTTCTTATCAAGTAAATTGAAGGCGCCGAATTTGTTAGTTTTATATTATGCTAAATAATCATCTACTTAAAATAAATAAAATAACGTTTCGGGATTTGAATACTTTCAAATATTATTTGGATACACTAATCCATTTATCAAAGCGTGGCGGGTATATTTGAACCATGCAAATCACAGAGAAATCCTGCAGGTTGCAGAGTTAGGATGGAGACCGAATAATATTAAAAGAATATGTTTTCTACCATTACAATTGTATTACATTATGTATAAAAGTATAATTCATTAATATTATCAAACCTATTAGTAGACAATGTATGAATATATAAAATACATAACATGCAGTTCCATGAGTGCACTACAATATGTGTAATGTGTATACAGTGTATATACTTTCAAAATGTATTATTGTCTTTTAGAGAAACAATATATAGTTCCTTACCAACAACAAGGGTGTGTAATTAGAATTAAAAACCTAACGATACTAAAATGTAAAGTACGAGAGTGCCGTAAGCACTCCAAATGTTTTCATATATATTATCATCTAAAAAGATATTTAATAAAATAAAAACATGTAATGGAGCTGGATTTTATATTAATTTTAAACAAATTCGCCATAACAAACGAATGAATAATTTCTTAATCTTTTAATTCGTATTCGTATAGGAAAATTGCTTATAAATCATAATACAATAATAACGGAAAAAAAATATATATAAAAAATCATCTTATTTACTTATTGGTTTTTATAACTTTATTTTCTTTATTTTATCAGTTTCATTTGGATCAAAATCTTTATGAAATTAATTACAATTGAACATGACTATAATAAATAATTGTGATGTTGCTATGACGTGAAAATAAATTAAATGTTTAAATTTATCATCTAGTTAGTCACTAAGTATTGTTTAATTTTTCTAGTCCATTAAGCATTTGACAATTTACAATGATATAATTTTATGACATTTCTTATTTGTACTGATAGCATTTTTCTTGAATTTCAAAGTACATAATATATTCATGATATACATAACATTTGTTAATTTATTTAGACAATGATGAATATAACTGCAGTGAAATATTATTCGATTTTAAAATAGCTGAAATAGTAATATTTACCATGCAAAAATGACCAAAGTCGACGAAGAAATGCAACTTATTATAGGTAATAGGTTTGGGGTAAGAAAAAATAATGACCGTCAAAGTCATGTCATTGTCTGCCGAAAACTGTTATTTCGTATACCATAAGAGATCCGAAATAACACCATAAAGTTTTATATTTTATATGACGTAAACGTGTTATTCTTATGTTGTTGTTTAAATTATGTAACCATTTATGATACTGATGTAGTGATGTCAATTTAATTATTAAAAAAAAATCCATGGACTTTTTCATTGCCACTGCTTCTATTATAATGGACTCACTTCAAACATTTTCTGCAGGCTATGAAAATGATGTCCTTGATAAAAGGTCAATTTTCTGTTATCGTTCGTCACGTTATAAATATTGATTGTCGTGTATTTGCGAGAGTATAAGTCATTCGTAACGAACGGTAAACAAATACTTTGCGTAATTGATTTTACCGAAACGCTGTTCAACAATTTCTGTATAAAAGGAACAAAAACATCACGACACTTCTGAATGTTTATGCCGATCGGAGACTAGTATATATTATGTTTAAATAACGGCGTTTTGTGGTGGCATTTTCCGTTTGAGGTGTATTATTATTGTTATTTTTAATCCTAAATCGATTTATTATTGCTGCGCGCCATAAAAACGATTTTAAACTCGTTTTAAAAGGTCGCGTATCAGTCATGAAGTATAATATATTATATAATCTCGTTTTCTGAGATGTTTAGCGATCACTTCGACACATTAAATAGGATCTTAGTGATTCAACCAAACTCGTGGATGTATAGATCGATATATATATACTTACGACGAATGCGAAGAGCGCGAAAGTCGGATTCTATATTATACATAACTGTTCATGTTGCGTGGACAGTCGTACCGGTGTGCATTTCATCAAAAACATAAACACAATAATAAGTTTCCGTTTCGTTTATAGAATTAAACAGTCGTGAAATAGAAAAAAATGGGAAAATTTTTCGCGAATTATAAACACACAAAAGACGCAAACGGGTTGTTTAACGAATGTTTAGCGTATCGAGCGTATTACCACATCATAGATACATTTCTGGTTTTCATCGCGACAATTTTGTTCGAAATGCATTATTATTTTAGAATAATATAAACAACAAACAGACTTGGATAAGAGTAGGAAATGGCCGTTTTTATTCGTAATGTGTAATTTTATTTATATAGCTGTTATAATATATAGAGTATAGACCGAATTTTATGTTATAGCCCCGCGAGAGTATAGACGAACTTTTGTTGGTATTTTATACACTAAAGTAATGGAATTACTTAGAGCTAATAATGTAAATACAATGGGTTAGTTAATAAACAAAATTGTATCATTCATTTTATTTAACGTTGGTGGACCACATATAGGCGGTCAGCTACTACGTTTTAATCAACTCGCCAAAGTCAACATTAATTTGATTCTAAATAACAGGCTAAGGCCGTTACCGACCGTAATTGCGTTTGTAATTACAATCAAATAGGTGCCATCCAATCGATTTCATTACATGTGCCATGACTTATCGGTTGTCAATTCTGGAAATCTTCAAAAGTGAAATTTATCAAAGACAAAAGTATAAGGCTTTTATTTTTTGATAATATTCAGCGATGATTTTAAAACTAACATAAGCTTATACTTTCGAAGTACTAAATAAAATATTTACATTTTATTAAAGTATTAAAGAGTGAAATTTGTGATTCGTATAATTGTTTATTTACATATAGTACTTTAAAATGTTGTGGACATGAAAATATAATAAAATAAATCTTTGTATGAAACGGAATGTTAAGTATTGTCAAGAAAATAACTTTCTTCAAGCATAACTTTAAATCCGTTATAATGCCTTAAAGAAGGAAAAAACTTAAACCAAGTTATATTTTTTGTTTTATTATTATTTTATTTTTTGAAGATATATCTTAATGCTTGGGAAAAACAATTTTCATTTTGCTACGAGCTACGAGTGAACCGTTCATGCGAAATTAAATCTGCTTAAAGAAATGACGAAGAGCAGCTCGTTTAGATGAGACCCTACACAATTTTTTAATTCTTAAAAGTTCAGTGGTTTTTCATAACATTGTTTTTGTCATCACCCTCTTCGTGAAAAAAAATTAAATTGACTGCTGATATTTATTGTGCATGCCAAATGTAAGTGTATAAACAAATATTGTTACCAGTCAAAGTAAGTTAGATATTATAAATACACATAACTTCTAAATAGTTGATTTCTAAACGAACTTATATTAATACACATAGGGTGGCTATAAAGCTGGTATAAAAATTAACTATTTAGAAGTGCGTATCGCATTAACTGATAATTTTAGTATAATGTTATTAAAAAGTTCTTTTTCAATTACTTAAAATATTATGATAATATTATAACTAACAAACAACTTAAAAGCTGTTATTTAAATTACTTTCCATAAAAATATTTGTTTTAACTTTTAAATGTTGTTAATTCTGGTTTAAATAAAATATGATTTTTTATTTGTTCAGCGTAAATTTCATATAACTATCAATGTAGTCTTAAAATAATCTTTACATTCATCGTGTTATCACTATTTGTATTTGGTTTATTTCTTAAGCACTGTTATTTCAGTATAATCCAATTATTAATAAATTAATTCGCGCGTCAATATTGTTGAGAATAGTGTTATTTAAAATATTCAAGACTTTAAATTTAAAATATCTATCTATTTTCAAAAATACTCTTGCTCTGGTAATACTTGTCATTTATTGTACTTTTTATATGTCACGTGTATTTATCATAGTTGGTAAATAGTTATGAGAGTTAAATTTTCAAATTTGCTCCCACCTGGCAATATTATGATAAATACTTAGAACAAATAAATATTACATAACCTTATATAACTCGAATTCAGATATTATAATATCACATCCACGACAACTATATCAAAGGAACAGCAACTCGTCGGATCTTAGTATATCATTATTATTTGTCGAGTACCCATACGCAATAACCATCGCCGTCGAGCCGACGCCACCGGCATTGTGCGTCAACGTTCTATGTTGGATCGGAAAATATTTGCTCGACGTAGAAACATGATCGGTCGAGCAAAGTGACCGGCGCGACGTCACGTAATCACAGACACACGATTTAAGGGCGTGGGGCGAAAGTTGCGCACCCACATAATTATATACTTTTGCACTCGTCTGCGGTGGTGGTGACGATTCAGGTCCATACAATATATTATACGCGCGCGCGCATAATATGCAATATTTCAATATTATATACATGCACATGTGGGCGCGGGCAGTCATATAAAATATTATGTTAAACGTCGATGGGAGTACGGTGATGTGGGAGAGACGTGACGACGACGACGGTCTTTTGCCGAGTGCGTCCGTGGAAAAATATGTGCGTGACCCGACTACGATGAAGCGGGCGACGTTATTTATTTTGCGAAGAATTCGCGTCGAGGTCGTCGTCGTCGCCGTCGAGCGTATATAGTAGATGGCGACACGACGAGGTGAAACGGTTTTAATGGATGGATGGTGAATATAAAGCAGCAACGGCAGAACCTTCGGACTCGGCGTATGGGGGTGGCGGCGGTGGTCTCGGGTGGAGGCAAAACGGCGAAAATAAAGAAAAGCCGCTCGTCCGCGTCCGCTCGCACGCATTGTTCTCTATATACCGCGTATAAATATATATATACATATATAAAGGCAGATGGCACCTACCCTGCTGCACTGTGACAACACGTTCGCGCCACGGCGGTCTGATCCGGGATGACGAGGGCCAATCTATCCCTCTCACCCTCTCCCTTGATCACACTCGCTCGTTTCCTCCCTATCGTCACCGCCAAAGGTCGGATGAGCTTTTAGTTGGGTGTGGTTAGGTGTGGTAAATATATATATATATATAAGTTAGGTGCCGGTCGGTGGTACACAAGTATATAATCGCTGCCGGTACAGCTATACTACGTGATGACCCGGATTTCTCTTTGGGTCCGTCATTGCGTGAATTCGCAGTCAACTCTTGCCCCTACCCTAACTACAATACCAGAGCTTCTCTCTCATATGTTCGACAGAATTATTCACCGTAATATTGATATAGTATTACTCAGTTATTTAATACATAATAATAATATATAGTTATGACGGTGTTGGCCCGTGTTTAGATTAAGTACTTATAAGTAACACCAGAGACGAAAGGCTGAAAAACGGTTCGAGTATTAAAATAAAGTGGACACTACCACGGTAGTGATAATGTGGTGATCATGGTATACATAAATTACGACATCATGTAACTATTGCTTTATACACATCACTAAATTTCTAACTCTTCTTCTTTTTCTTTCTTTTGTTTGTTTGTTTGTTTGTTTGTTTGTCTGTCTACCTGATTATGGTAGGTTCTAAAGTACTGAAAGGATTAATACTTGAAAGGGCTACCTTCTAAGACGCAATGCCGATCAAAAAATTCATAATATATTGTAACGCTGAAACGTATTAATATGTATTATTATTTATTTGTTTTTTAACAAGTATCATTAATATTTTGATTGTCACTACATACACATGCACATTATATATATTATATATACGATAATAGGACATTCGTAATTAAATAGCCAACTTTTATGAACATACGTTGTTGAAAGCTGCTAGATTTAGTTATAAGAAATCATTTATTATATAACAAGACTGTTGAACTAATCGATCTATAATAGTAAAGTAGAGGTCATAATTTTGACTTTGATGTGAAACTTTTATCAATTCAAAAAACATTTCAGTAATAATATTTTTTTTATCAAAACCATTTTTTTTTTATGTTTTGTATCGTAAATTAATTCATTTATATTTCCTAGGGTGTTATCGTTATTTCCTAATGATCGATTACAGATTTAAAAAAATATATATCTTGCACAATGTTTTAAATGTCTTCAATATTATGCATATATACTGCAATGTAAAACACTTTAAAACATAGTTTTATGTATTTTTTTAAAACATATCTAAACATATTTTAAAGCTATAAGCATAAATTGTGTGATTTTGTGTAATATGTTTATGTTTTTTCTATAAGTATTTTATTTTAGTACCTATAAAAACATTTTAAAATGGTACGTTAAACGTTTTAAATTCTGAGTGGAGCGATGAATGTATTGATTTTACACTGATGCTTTTTAGTCTGTTGTCACTTTTTGAAGTAAAAGAATTAATTAGATTTTCAACTTTTGTCGTTGTTTATGGTGGGAAATTGGATCTAGTTGGTACATAAGAATTACAAATTAAAAATTCCTAGAACAATTCAAAATAACTAGGAACAAATAAGGAAAAACGGGAAGTGTTATACAAAACTAGTTTTCAAGAATACTGATTTCGTTATTTTTTTTGTAATTAAAAAACGAAATACCGTATTGATATCATAATTTTCTATAAATGGTATAATTTTTAATATATTTGGATTATTTGTAATATTTCACAAATAGTCCAAAGACAATTGAAATTTTGTTTGTATTCGTTTTATTTTTAAATGCCTATAAAAAAGTATTCACTTAGTCGAATGGCTTGATAATTTAATATAAGGTTCCAGATAAGTTGTTATAAATATAAATAAAAAAATATAACTATTTCTCCTCAAACAATATTTGTTATTTTTTTGTAATTCAAAAACGAAAACTGTAGATATTTGAAATATTCACCAAATGTTTAATATACATTCTATATACAATTTTAAATATGTATTGATTCTTTTTGAGCTATTTATAGATTAATTAATTGTAATGGTTTTTTTTTTAATTTTCAATAAAACAATTGTTTTTGAGTTAAAATGTTTGAAAACTTAATACATATGTATTACATGGATTTTTATTTTGTTCGTATAAAAATATTAAAAATATAGTCACATTTTTTTTTTTAGACATTTTAAGTTTAATTTAGGACGCAGTGACATTTTAAAAATAGTATGTAGATTCATTTTAGATAATACTTTATTATTATAATTATAAATCTTTTCCTATTATTTTACGGTAAGGTGGTATTGACTTAAAAATTATTAATAATAATATATAATAATATTATGGTATGAAAATACACAATTATAATAATATAATAAATGCAACACTTTTGTCAAAATTAAAATCAACCTATTATAATACTTATGGTGAAATAAATTACTTTAATAGCAATAAAAAAAAAAATTATCATGAAATATATTTATAGTGATATAGGATGACAGACCGTCTCTTCTCAGAATCGTTTTTCGTATACAATGATATATTATTGAATTCAAATTTAACACATCCATTACAGTGGCTCACTGAGATCTACTGTACACCACAGCGGTAATCACTTGCCCACTTTTTTTACTTATTTATTATTAATATTTTTTTTATCGGGCGATTTAATTTTATGGTTATATAAATTTTTTTTTAAATATTTATTCATTTTTTTACTACATCTAAAGAGGTAATACAATTTTCAAGTTTTAAATATTATGTATATTGTAATTCTTATTTGATTAGTTGTCAATATTGCTTATAAATAACTTTCTTTGTTCCTAATTAGTGTTGTAACTAACCATCTTACTCGTAAAGCTTTTAGTTTCCTAAGAACGGCCGTGAACTTCGAGAAAGTTCTATTCATCAATTCTAATAAGTAATACGGTAAAATTTTACAAAACAAAGTAATCATGTCGTATTACAAAAACCAGTTAAGCGTGTTAAAACTAAAGTTGATTTATCTCAATGATTAAATGAAAATAGACAATTATGACAGTCATGCATACATTTCTATCAGTAAATTGTAAAAAAAAAAAAGAATTGACTCGGATGACTTGTTTTGAACTGAAAATGGTTTTATAAAACAGCGTGCAATGAATAATGAGCTATATCTACATTCTACATACAACAAAAAATGCAATAAAAGTATAAAACAACATGAATAGGGAAGGATTGGAAACTATGGACAATATTATTTTCCTTTTAATATAATTATGAAATAATCTAAAAAAAAACACACAAACGTACTTGTAAATTTAACATCATAATAGTATTACCCAAAAGTACGAAACACCATAAACTACAACCGTGAAAAATGTACTATTGTTTAATATACGAAGTAGGCATTTTAGATTCGTTAGAGTTATTTTTAACCTATTCTTTAGAGTCGCATCAGTCGAGTAGAGTATTATTGCTTAACCATCGTCACACGACGATAGAGTGTAAAACATCATTTTTCACAGACTATAACAAGAAGTTTGTACATTAAAGTTTATAACCACTCGTACACATTTTTATAAACTATAGCGCAGATCGTTAAAACTTTACCAAACAATTCAGACATAGGCTCTAAAATTTGTTTGAATTTGTTCGTCATAGATGCTTATATATTATATCCATTAAACTTATACGAATTCAATTTGCAATTTAATCGAGGTCTAGTTCAATTCGTACCTGCTTGGATGCTTTCAATACATCTTTTGTACAATTGACAACCTCGCTTATACAAATTATCTCACCCGCAAACACTAGCCGTAAAAATAACATTTATTATTTTAAATACATTTATGATTTCGCGTCACAATGCAAGAATATATGTATACGCTTTTTTTATCGCGATAATATTAAATCATATTTTTTATCTTCACAAACTAAATGAATAAAACTTTTAACTAAATAAAATGCAATTAACTTAATACATTTTCGTTTTAAACAAATTATTATCATTAACGCGCTTATATACAAAACTTTTGTACGCGGCTTACTTTAAATGTAAGCATTAAATTATGAGCTGATAAAAAATGTACATAGAATTTTCAAATATCCAATGCAATTATTTTTTATAATTTTCACAGATAATTGTAAAACGAGACATTTTTTTATAGTCAATTTCATTTCATGCACAAATCTGTGTGGCAAACAATAATACTTTTGTATTACATTTAAGCATCGAATAATGCGTAATTTTGAACTGATATTTGAACATAAAAGATAGTACAATTTATGGTTTACTCCAAACATTTAAAGTTAAGTACCTATAGTTTATTTATACTATGTAAAGTTGAAAGTACGAGTCGGGTTCTTGATGTCGTAACCCTATTCACACGGCCATTGATTTCAAATGGACAATCTACCCAGTCGAAAAGTAGAAAAGGTACTTGAACAGTGTTATAAAACATTTTGAAACAAATAGGTAGAAAAAAAAAGAAAAGTATAAAAGAAATCACTAAAAAAACTTTGCTGTGTATATCTCTTATTTTTTTTCCGGGTCATTTGTCTGAAGAACAGTCGGAGTCTTCCCCACATGGCAAAGTTGTTTTTCAACTTGCATGAACTTGTCGTTAAGCACTGTCATGGCAGAAAATCTACTGATGTCGTTAACGGTCAAAACTTTGGTCATCTCCTAAATAAGATTTACATAGTATGTGTGGGCAGTAGCCAACATTATTTCATTGTATTTAATATTTATTTTTACGATTATAGTTCTTATAGGCATAAATATTAACATTTAAATTTAAAATAGTTATCCCATAAAACAAGTTTTTTATAGCTATATGATTGTTTAATAACATTAATTTTCAAAGAATTTGAAATATAAAAGTATATTATAATAAAACTTGTAAAACGAACATATACAGTTTTATTATTAGTACTGTTATACGCATGTATTTTTGTACTTATAGGTAATCAATCTACACACAATATTTGGAAAAGTTTTAACTTTTTTGAGAATTTTACATAATTTGATATAATAATATAATAAATTAACAATAATTCTCATCGTTTTAATTTTTTTAATTTTTACTTTTTTCGGGCTACAGTAGGTATATATTTACGATATCATACCTAATATTAAGTAGAATATTTTTCTGAGTATTTATATCTTATATGTATACAATTTGAAGTTCAAACAAGTATAGAAAATTCGTTATCAAGGTTTAGATGAACGAAATTGAGTGGTAAAGCAGAGGTACTCCGCAAATGTTGGTCTACTACTCACCCGTCGTAACTTTAAACACTATTGTGTTTACTGTTCAAATAACCACACTGTATAGTCTGATTGTAAACATAATACTGTTCTTATTTGTTTGTTGTGGTAGTATAGACGACGATAAAAACAAAAATAATAGCTTATAGCCTATATCGCTGTACAATAAAATCTCGATTAACCGTCTAAAACGGGACTATAGGAGAGTGGACGGATAAAAGAATAAAATGTATAATAGTGTATTATAATTATAGTTATTATATACTAATTTTAATATTATACGTATTAATGTATATTATGATGAAATAAAATAATTTTAAAATATTAATTTAGCTTGCTTATAATATATATATATTCCGAGCTATTTTCGTGGGAAGTATTTTATTTTTCTACAACTACGTATATATCTATAATACAGGTATGCAGGCATCCAATATTCTATTTTTAATTTACGATACCATTATGACGGTGGGTAACAACAGAAGTTGACAGACGAGAAAAGTGACAGATAACCGGGATATTTCTTTACTTACAAGTTACAATGTATAATAATATATCAGTGTGTGCGACGATCGATTCTGTGTATAGGTAAAAGGTATCCATAATAATTCTTTCACGTATACTTATATATTTTAAATTACATTTTCCGAAACAGAATATTGTTTTAAGTATTTTAAACTACCTAGTTAATTATTTATAAGTATTTAAAGTTATGACAAACGAGTGGTGATCCAACATTTTTGGAAGGTACCCCTGTACACTAAATATTGTTTATTTAAACTTTAAATACGTATAACTAATTAACTATACTCTTTCGAAATTTGATTATTATGTATTAGAATACTTCAAACAATATTATTCTAATTTAAATAATGAAATAAAAAAGTTATTTTGTCATTCAACTTAAAATAAAATAATTAAAACGATAACAAATAATAAAATAATATTTAAAAAAAATATATATTGTTTTGCATTGAATTATAAAAATAATGTTTTCAAAGCAATTGAAACTTGAAAATAATGAGCGTAAACATTTAAATAAATTACCTTGTATATCAACTATTATAATTTAAATTATGTTGATTTTTAGTTGTAACGACATATATCAAATTTATATTATATTTACCGGGATATTTACCTAATTAGCTAAAAATATATTTAATCGTTATTATAATAAATATAGGTAGATTTTAAATATAGTTTGTAGACTTGTAAAACGTACAAAAGATTAATTAAACATTTCATTAATCAAATGAAATTCTAGTTATTTTGACATTCCCATGAGAGAAACAAACCTTTGAACTACAATTTAATTTTTGTAATCAGATTTTGACAGCAAACCATACCTACAAATTACGATTACCACGCCAAAAATAAATAAAACAACATCGTAATATATAAGCACTATTACGGAGAAAAACTATACATTTACAAATATAATTGAAACGTTACTAAAAGTCATATTTCTATGTCACGTTAAAGGAAAAAAATCAAATGGAAAATTAAACAACTAGCTACCTCAATATAGTGTACAGGTGGCAATACTTTTTAATTTTCTGCAAACGATCAACCAATTAACAGAGAGATCATACATTTTCTATATTATGCTAATGATCTAGCAGTAGTTATATTATAAGGAAGTAACTTCGGATATACATATATGACAATTAAAAAATCTTTAATTATATTAACCAAATATGAACTAAGAACGGAGCCATTTAAAAATGCAATCATAATCATCTAAATCTTTGCACTTATCTAATAATCAAGAGTCAAATAAAGAACGAACATTAACAAAGAAAAAGTTAAAATAGAATACTCTGATTAGCCATTTATTAATCAGGTGGACAATACGCTTTTTCAGTGTGGAAATAGTCAAAACATACCAAAGGAGTGAATGTAGCCTTTTACAACACAAAGAAAATAATTAATGTATGTAATCTACACCGGTAGAAGAAGACACAATTTGAGTGGGATTGCCTCTCCGTGTACAGCGAGAGAAGTAGCGACAACGGTAGAAAGAAAAAAGTAGACACGTTATTACTACAGCCACCCTATGTTTGTAGAAATACTAATTGATGGCCAACTAAAATTTGAAAACCATTTATCAGAAATAGTGAAACCGTCACAGAACTTCTAGTACTAGCACTATTAAGAATATGGCTAGAATGAGTCATCGAGAGAGATAAAAATACAATATCAGGTCAACCAACGGGATAAAACTTACCTAAGTATACATGGAAGATAATTATCAAAATACGATCGAAAATGTTGTAGAATACAGAAACGTATTTAAATGGGAACTAGAATTAGACGTGGTTTACGAGAATGGATAAGTACAAATACTGATCCTTCGGATTTTGACATTGATTATCGGAGTGCTCTGTAATGCTATTTAATAAGGGAAAAAACGTAGGAGTTTTAGGACAACATTTAATGTATAATGCAATACTAATGTCCGCGAGAAGAAAATAATCTAAATTTAAAAACCTACTAAAATGAAGAGGCTATTGCAATAAAAAAATACATTTAATGATAAATAGATACATAATATTGTAAATATTATATAATATTATATTTTATCATTTATATTTAATTATTGCATAACATAATATGAGCAGATTGTAAAATTATAATGTGAAATATATATTTTTTATATTATTTTAAAACATTTTATAATAAAATAAAAACAAGCAAGTATAACTGGCATATTAAATATAAAATAACGTTATATAATTTCTAAAATATGTGTAGTTATTAATTTTTATATAAAATATTTTTGTTGCAAATATAAGTTTTAAATAATAATTATTAGACTAGACAATATAAAATTGCATGACTAGTGTATGTAAACTTCAAACAAATATTTACATTTAGTTTAAAACTAAATCTTTGAAACAAATCAATTTCATTAAAAAAAAAAAAATACTGCATTGTCCACGAATATTAAATATTATTAAGATAGCAGTAGGGAAATTGAGAGTTTCTGATTATTTTTTTTCAATCTATTAAAACAATTATGTTTTTTATGAAAATTATAATTATTTTAATAACTCATCCCTTCGAGATTTTTTTTAGAACTTCCAACTTTTTAAGAGATATTGAAATTCTTTTGTATCATATTATACTTTTTAAAAGCCCCCGGGGACCAAAATAAGAATCGAACTGGAGCTCGTTATAAAACGTTTTTAAACGATAATGTAACAATGGGAGCGACGTCGGTGGCATTTCACTGGCAGGAAATTTTATTGTGCTATAATAAAATACAAATATATCCTTTTTTATGACATTTATGGCGTTGCGCGATCAGTTTTTGTCAAAACAATAGTCTCGCGTGTCAAAATAGTATGTGAGATAATCGAGTCGGCGGACAAACGTTAAGAGAGCCGGCTCCACAAATGGTGGGTAGGCAAAGGGGCGGAAGTAACATTTATTATTCACAAGCCATGAATTTTCAATTATGTCGTCAGTGCTACAAGGGAAAGTTTATTTCCAGGTCCAAAAACTCTGATATAGAAGTCAAGGAAACAAAATCATTTTATTATTTCCAGTACTAACTGAATGAATAATGTCATTCGAGTAAAACGATTTGAAAAAAAACTTTTGCCGTGTTATTCGTATAAATGAGAAATACCGTAAATATATTGATTTATGATTAAATCACAGTGTACTCACATAGACGAAACTACGGATCAAGCCAGTCAGGCCATGGCCTAATCTAACCCTAACAAGTGAGCATATATTATATACAAAATTGTACTTGAAAAAAATTTAAGATACCGTTTTTGATAAATACTTGTACAGTGACGGAAAAGACAAAAATCTATTTTTATCAATATTTACAATAATTATACATAATACGACATGTGTAATATTAGTTTCTAAATTGTAATGTCTGGTGTAATTATTAATAAATTATAAGAAAATATTTAAGAATATGTTTTTAAAATATTTTATTAAAATCAACAAATGAAAATTATTTTTAGGTACCTTTTTTTATTTCTATTTAATTAAATTATTTTAGTAGGATTCACTATATTTGATTAAGTAAAGATTTGTAAAATACGTTTCATCAAATAAACACATATTTTTAGAAAGACACAGTATCTGCAGTGTAAATAGGCCATGATCTTCAATTATTATTGGTATATTTTCTTTGAATTCAATGTAAGCTTACATATATTGTTGAGATATGACTATTATGTACAAAAATTATACTAATATCTAAGTATTTTAAATACTAATACAAAAAACAATTCTCAACTAATTAATTGAATAGGCAAATTCACCTATATTTTTGTAACAAAGCATATATACTTAAATTTATTTTGTTGAAGAAGAGGGAAGTAGAATTTTTAAAATATGTTAGTAACATTTTATGTTAAAACCTTATAAAAATGTTTAGTTTTGTTTATGTGTAAGTATATGTAAATAAATATTATTGAGTATAAATGTATAATACTAATAATTGTCATTAATCATTATCTAATATTGTAACAACTGTCATTTTTTTTACTTATTGAAATATCATTTGGTCTTTTATTTATCTCTAAAATATCAACGGTTTTTATTGATTAGTAACAGTTACATATTATTTTTTTTAAGTATGATCGTTAGGTTTTT
Source organism: Rhopalosiphum nymphaeae (assembly GCA_036289425.1). NCBI lineage: Eukaryota > Metazoa > Arthropoda > Insecta > Hemiptera > Aphididae > Rhopalosiphum > Rhopalosiphum nymphaeae. Next base: position 3,391,599 of record JAZAQC010000021.1, on the reverse strand, counting down.
TGGCTCTTGAAAAAAATGATGATCATGTATATTATAGCTTATATTCTACCGGAAATTCATTCATATTTACTTAACCTATAATGGTTATAAAACAATTATATATTTTCCTTTTTTGTTATTTTTTTGAATGAAAATATTTTATATTCCTATTCAAAATATTATTTTGTGTATTTTAATATATTAAAATCAATTAGTAATAACTTATTAATAACTAATAAGAATTTAAGATGAGAAAAAGTGGACAGACATTTTGAGGGGTGCCCGTGAAGGTTAGGTTCCAATCATCTAAATTTTTAATACTTATAACTTATTTAAAGCTAACTAACTCATAATTTATTTATTACTAATTAAGTGTTCTTCGATGAAAGAATATTAATCTCTACATATTTTGTAGTGTAATTAAGTATACAAATCAAAATATCTATACTGTAACTGATTGGTTTTATCTGTTGTTTGTAATTGATGGTAAAACTTATAAAATATAATTTATATTCGAGTTTTGCTCTGTATATTTATTAAGAATTTGAATTGATCATACTTGATTCGATTCATTCTTAAATTAATAATAATGAAATTAAAAATCTATAATAGGTATCTATAATTTTTACACTAATTACGACCTTCAACCCACTTTATAATTTTATTATTATGTCATGTTCGTTTTTATATTTTTAGATAAAATGTATGTATACAAATAGAATTTTTGGAATTTCTCAACTTATATAGGATAAATTATTAAAAAACGTGGACTTAATTATTCAAAAGAATTTCGCTGTATCATTTTTTCCTGGTATTTTGGTAATTTTCAATATGCCCTAAGAAATTTAGACGCAATCATATTGCATTTTCGATAATTAAAAAAAATTAAAAAATATACATTTTAACAACTTGTATTTTAGTAAAAAATATTTTCGATCTACGTGTACTCGATTTTATCAAATTTTCATTAGAATCAAAGCAGGGTTTAGAATCAATAAAAAAATCTACCTTTTAATAATTTATCCCTGGCTATAAAATAACAATAGTTTTAAGAATGGGTACTGTGAGGACTGCGATTGAATAATCATAAACTATTATAGTTTGCTACAATGACTTAAAGTCAGTGAAATTAAAATTGACAGGATGAATCGATAGATTTTTTTGTAACATTATTAAACTTTGGTTTTTATCAATTAGCTCATACTGAATAGTCACTGGTTTCTCACGACTTGCTAATCTAGTTACCAAACGATAATATATTATCAAATGTTTACTCACGTCATATAATAATGTATTATCGTTGAAGTATTTATCATAAATCTCATTCAGTTAATTTCGTTAAGTAATGGTGTATGAATTAAATTTTAACATTAAACATTACCTATATAAAATTTTTAATACAAAAAAATAAACTTAAACTTTAATATTCTTTTTTATTAAATATTATCTATACTTATATTATATATATATTAATAATTTTATTCGTAAAAGTAGCATATTATTATTATTATAATTTCTTCCTTTAGAACGAATTTGTACTTATCAACTCGATAAACACAATATAATCATGCTCGAATGTCACACTAAAAAATATAATTTCATGGTATATTTAGATGTTTACCGTCAACTTATGCTTCATACAAAAATATTTACCAAACACACACTATTACATAGAAATACATATATATTTTTTATATATAACGAATAAATTATAAAACAAGAAATAATTAATATTTCTAAATTAAAAGTTAGAAAGTTTATTCAGTTACTATAATGAAAAAAGCTTAGTTTTATTCTTTCAATTTCGTGTGTTCTTTTAGAAATTTAAACAAAGATCAATGTTAATGAAGAGGTTGGAAAAATTAAAAATTTACACATGATTAATATTTTCATTTAATTATTTAATATATTATATCATAATGTGTACTGTATAGACGGTAAATATTGTTGCATAAATTACAATGTTACGGTCAATGACAGTGTAATCTATCTTTATTGTATAAGCTAAAAAATTAAGATTTTTCAACTGAACATGGTGAAATTACTAGGTTAAATGTGAAAAACCGTTGTAAAAAAATATGACATTATCGTATCGATGACTATAGTTGTTTTAATAATACTTATTATAATTTAAATTTAAAATTAAAATAACGATATATATTTTCCTTATATACTTAGATATGAAATATGTTATATATTTTCATTTTATAATTACGATTAAGTACATATTGTTTTAATTAATAACAATAAATATTTAATAAGTAAACCTAGAAAATAAGGCATAACTTATAAAAATTAAAAATATTACGGTAATGTCGGAGTAAATTTAATTTTCTTTCTGCAACTTTTATTTTGCCGTCATAAGCTACTATACCGTAATTCTACTTTTGTCAAAATTGTTTTTATTTTTGTTTATCAGTAGATGACGATAGAATTAATCTAATATTAAAATGTATATGTTATTATAACTTATTAAACAACTAAAATAACACATATTCATTACATCGATATATCAGAAAGTATTTTACAGTATCTCCAAATAAAAGTACACTTACTGATTTTCGTCCTCAATTCATATAAGTCAATATGAGGTAAGTATATTAAAACTTTTAAAAAGTTATAGAAAACACTATTTTTTATGTTTAATAGTTTTCTTGTAAATAATTGAATAACATACCATCATTGAATTTTTTAAACATCAATTTTTTTATACAATGGACTATAATTTAGTGTTAAAAACTGTTTTTTTGGTTTTTATTTTTGTTTAGAGTTGATCTAAACATTGCATCATGATAAATATAGATTAAATCAAATCTCTTAACGTTAATTACTTTGTTGAAATATTGAATTTTAATACAATTAAAAAAATAATTAATTTAAAATTGACATAACATCTTGTTATATTTGTTTCCTTACCTATGATTTATTCACTAATAGTTAGTAAATATACAACACAATATAGCAAATAGTAAAATAAAAAGCTCAATGTAGTTAGCACTGTGAGAAATAGCTTTGATTTTTGAAGAAGAAAAATGAGGCAAGCCGACCAATTTTCATTATGTGATGATTGTAGCAATTAAAAAATAAATAATATTAAATAGTATAAATCGAGATCACTGGCTTAGTTACTGGATGATTGTTATATTTAATATTATTCGTGAATTTGAAAGTTTAAGTTGTTTTAGAATTATTAATAATTGCTTTATAGAAAATTATTTGTCATTTTTAAATTGTATAAAGTGCAGATTGGCGACAATCATAAACAAATAATAATATTTTCATTTTTTGCATAAGTTATTGTCTGTGTCTCTCATTTTTTGATGAAACTCGTTTTCTCTCTTTACGCGCAGTCCATATGTATATTAATATATCTAACGACAAATTGTATCTTATAAGACAGTTAATTATTATGCAGACATATTTTCTGTTTAAACCAACCGAGTGGCAGTCTAGTTTCTTCTGTAATATGTAGACTGTATAGGTTAGGTAGGTATCCGAACACAAATTTATGATGCTCTCAGACTTTTCTAATACTTAGAAATTTAGAATTACGATGAAAAACGATTTAATTACCGTGTTTAAATAGACGTGGAATATTGCCAGATACTCATATAATTATTTACTTTTCAAAATACACTCGTAAAAATAAAATAAAAATCTATGTTTCCTAACTATGCTTACAGTATGCATGCCGACATGTAGTGTATACTGAAAAATAACGTTGAATCCGTTAGTAAGTAGTTATAATATGTGTGTATGACTCCAGAGTGTCTTGATTTTTGAAATTGAATATCAAGTGATCCATTTAAAGAAAGACACTCATTATTCTAGAAAATACTTAAGTTATTGAAAGTATTTCTTTCAAATCAAATTCAAGTCATTAAAAAATTGTCCTTAAAAGAAAAATATATTTTTAACTAATTTTATCATTTACATTTTCAATGACAACATGCATTTATTCAATCTTATTCATTTCCTTTTTTTATTTTTTCCTCATTTATTTTGGAGTTTTTTCAATGTATAAAAAGAATTTCGGACAAGTAGTTTATGATTTATAAGTATTTAATGTTTAGATGAGTGGAGTTGAAAGGTACGAGTAGTTAGTATAGGGTACCCTGTAAAATGTTGATCCATTACTCAGTTTATTTAAATTTTAAATACTTAATACATTTTATAACTAATAAACTACTTGTCAAAAATTTGATTTTTATAAACAAAAATACTCTGAATAAAATTATATTTCAGAATATTAAATTAAAATATATGTTGTCAATGACAACTTGTAATTCAAAAACTAAAAACTTAAATAATTATAGCAATGAAAATAAAACATAAAATATTTTTTCAAAAATGAGATTTTATATCAACTTAAAATTACATAAAAGAAATATTTTCAAAAATGGTATTGTCTTTTAAAATCTTAAGTGTCTTACGTTAAATGTATCACTCCGTATAATTAATAAACATGATGATTCATCAATCATTCTCACTTCCCTCACATTTTACGTTTTAATAACAAATTAATTCATTCAAGTCTTATTTTAGATATTTATAATTATGTTTTTGATAATTTTCAATTTTGTTATATACCATTTAAGGAGTGTAAAACTTTTTTTTAAATAAAACTAATGACGATTTTATTGGAAATGTTAATGTATCTAAATCATAATTTTAACAAATTGTTTCTGAATTATTAACTCAATAATATGTATAAATGTATAATATATTAAGAATAATAGCAATTAAGAATTGTTTTAAAAGCATACAAAACATATTATGGAATATTATCAGCTTAGTGTTGATAATCGTTACATGGACATTTTTATGAATTATAAAATGTTAATCGATTAATATATAAATATTATCTTCAATTTGAAGTTTTAAATCATTGTAACTACCACATCTTTCAAATCTATTATTATGGATTTATAATTTTTCTTCCTTGTTTTTTAGAACAAAAAGACGCGAAAATTACTTGTCCAAATTTAAATTCAGATACATCAACATTTTTAAAATAAATCCAAGTAACTATTTACAAGCGAAATTGGCGATTATTATTTGAAAAAAAACAGTCTATATTTTTGCATTCCTTGAATGATATAAAAATCTAAGTATTTGAAAATATTATCCTTAAGCTTACTTAACTAGTCCAAAAATTAATGGTTAGATGCATTGTTATTAAAATAAAAAATTAGGATGAGCATGCTTGATCCATCACTTTACTAAGGTTTAAGATACAATATTTTAAAGTTATTTTAGATTGCACATAATAATACCGTAGAAAAATAATCGTTTACATAGTTAGTAGCATGTCATTGATACAATGGAAAGGGAGTATTGTCAATTGGTTTATATACAATAAATATACCTATTCAAACGGATAAATTTTTCGCGTGGCTTAATTTTGACTCAAATAGTTATAAAGTTCTAAACAAAAAAAGTTTCTGAACGGAGTGTACAATGTATTTTGAGTTTTTAATAAAGTTGCCAAAATTTTGTTTACCGTGTAAAAACTTTTATAAACTTTTCTATATTGTTCTTTCAGGAAAAGTAAATTGTCTAGCTTTATTTTTATGACCTACGCCCTATATAATATTCTTGCAGTGTACTTAGATATAAACAATTATTATTATTATTATTATTATTATTATTTGTTAGAGAAATTAACACTTTAATGCTATAATTATTATAGTTACATAACTAAAAAATTTAAGAAAAAACTTATTACTATGAATATTTACTATACGTAATATGTTATAAATGTAATAATTAATTTGCATGTACCGAGTGTTTATATCATTTGACTAGGAACTTTAAACTTAATATCAAAGTTCATAAGCATTTATATAATAGGTATCTTAAAAGTTTGGTAAACAATATTTTAGACTTCTACCACATTTTTCTTAAAAACTATAATTTAAAATTTAGATACATGCTCATGTCTCACGTAATACATTCTTAAAACAATTAAAGCGTTTTTACATTTTCTTATTTTCTTGGAAAGTTATAGCCATTTTAACCTCAACCCTAGCTACTCTATAACTGGTAGTATTCTTTGACGAAAAAACAACTAAAAAATAAAACACTAAGTTGAATACGGAAGCTTAACTATAGTAGGTAAACTTGATGTTTTGTAAATATAAAATGTATTTTCTACAAGTTCTCTGAACACCTGGTATTTTATGAAAATGTAGAGGTAACATTATAACAATGATAATCAGTAACTTATATTATATTACTTACTTATAACCTTATAGACATTCTAGATTTTGCCATTGTTTACTGCTATATGAACTACTAAGTAATAATTATTACTTATCTAATGAACCATTGAGGAATCTTATGACAAATGACATAGTGCCATTGCGAATCCTTATTTTGTTATAAAGAGCTTATTTGCTTTTTGGTGAAGAAAAAGAAGAATACTGTTTTTATGTGTAACTATATGTCCATATTGTATACTAATAACTATTCATTTAATTGCAGCTACTATACTTTTTAAAAATTAAATTATATTCTTGTATTTAATGGTTAAACCCTTGCAAATTTTAAATAAATAAATCAATATTTTATTATTAATAGCTGGTAATAGGTATGTTATACATATAAGTTACCAGCTGATAATCAATTTCCGAATAATAAATTAGCGAGATATTTATGTGATGGATATTATAAATATTATAATATTATATACGTGTTTATACTTTTCAATGTTAATTTATGTACTAATGTTATTTTATCTACATTTGTTTGTATTATCATGGTTAAACGAATACTAAATGCAGATTTTTATCGGATTTTATTGAATATTAACTGTTATAACAATTACAACTATAAAATATTGTATTGTATACTTAAAATTATCGAGTGGGAGTTACATGATGGAATTGATCATAAATTCCTGTCGATTTCTCAACCGGCCAACATCAATATAAGAAACGTGACAAAAAGATTCAACATGTTAAATTTATGGCGTTTGGCTTTGTATAAGGAAATAAATATGAAATAACTTTATATTACATTTCCGTAAAATATTCAGCCTGTGTTATATAGTGTCGACGATTCGAGTGTTGGTGGTGGGGTAAGTGTTGGTCTCCCGAATCCTACCTCTATAAATACCGAACGTCTAATACTTATGCGGCTTCTGATTGGTTATTGTTTTTGACTTTGACGTTCAATAATAGCGTGTCTACCTTATTGCCCTGTTTTTATACATGTGATTTCTATGGTCGTCATAAACAAACCGCCCGTCGTTGTCGATCGACGTCCCATTCTCATTTCTCATTCATTATTACCGCTTTGTCCCGTTACAAAATCTTGATGAATGTAATATTTTAATTGTTATATTTACGACCATACACGTGTACTATAATATTATTATTGATAAAGTGTAAATAGTATAATGTAATTATATGTAATTTAAAACTATTGTCTAACCTATAAATAATGTGTGATAATATATACTTTTGTTTCATTAATAGATTTAATGTGAAAATACATTTATAAATTATAATATTATATAACAATATCATCGAACTATTCAAAAGATAAATAACTGCACTTACCTATCGTTTTGATGATCTATTATTTAAATAAATTACACGAATATTTCAAAATATTCTGAATAAAAAATTGATTAAATCTGGTAGATTATCTAACAAGAATGCTAAATCAAATTTATTAAATGTAAGTATTATTACCACTATTCGTATTTCAAATACAAAAAATCCGTGTAATATTTATTAAAAATTAATTAAACATTGTATGGTCGATACACGTTCAGAACTATTTGATAATAAATAGGTACGTCTCAAAAATAAAAACATTGTTTTGTTTAATAATTCTATTCATAGATGAATTATTTGTATAGGTACTAATGATATTAAGTATAAGATAATAAGTCATCATTTTATGCTATTCAGTTGGATGAATCAACAGCAAAATAAGTAATTTAGCTATATTATTAGTTTATGTAAGATACATTGATGATTCATTTAACGATATACAAGAAGAGATATTAATGCACCTTTATGTTGGAAAAGTTTACTGCATCAATTTTCTAAAAAAATGAATAATTATATGATATTCAAAAATATTAGTTGGCTACTTTTTTTGGGATTTGCACAAACAGCGCAGCGTTCATGATGTCTAATTGGAGGGGGGTCATCAGATAATATCAATAGAGATTATTGATGTTTATGTTAACATTTTTTGTCATCGGGATAATAATGATTGAGACGAGTTTACCTCGAAATTATTTATTTTAGTAGATCAAAATTGAAAATATTACATATGACTAATGGTTTCTAAAATTACTAGAACATCGTTATTTTATTTAAACGTTTAGTTAAACGTGTTTCATACATTGTTGATCTTAACCAAATTTTTAAAACACCTTAATTAAGAAAATGTTCTTTCAAAGTTAAATTTATTAATGTGCAAAGTACATAATTAATAATTTTTATATTTTGTTTATTAAAGAAAAAACGTTTTCAATACAACCCTGTTCAATGACATCTTTAGAAATTACTAATAGATCCTCAGATCCTCTCTATATTCACGTATTCACTTTTTTCCAAATATATTATTTACCAACTAATTTGGAGGATATTTCATTTTTATAAAGTAATATTTAGAAATCTTTGGCAACTAATTTTCTTTAGTCAATTTTTTCTTTTTGGTAATTTGGTAATTTTTTTAAAATTAAACGGAAAAAAGGTAGATGAAATAATTCTAGTGAATTTCTAGTGAAAAATATATTTTTCAAGTCATCTTTAACATTATCCAATAAATAATTAATATTGTGATTGTGATTTATTAATTTATTTCTGTAATATAGAAACATGTAATAAGTATAATTTAATGTTTTTCTGGTACAAGTTTTAATATTATATTATTGAAAATAAAATAAAATCTAGTATTATTACTATATATTATGTATATTGTATAATACTTATAATAATTTTCATCTGCCTCTTTTTTTGAGATTTTTTTTTGGGGGGGGGGGGGAGATTGCTTCCATAGGATTTAAGAAATCTATTATATTGTAGTAGATTTTAATAGCGTTTTACAGTAAATTAAGAAAGTATATGTGTATATCTATACATTTAGTTTACTAAAACGTTGTATGAGATATTACGCGTTTTTGTTTTTATTTAAATTTATAGCACAATACAAACCTTGGTTTTACAAATTATTTCTAATTTATTATTAATTCCGTCATCGCGACTTTAATTTTACATAGCTGCAGTATCTGTTATATAATAATAATGAATGACCTTAAACAACTTTTCAAAATAATAACGTTATATGCATCCTATTGTGTTTATTATTTCATTTTCCGCAAATGGCATCGTCATAGCCACGCGGTGGCAAATAATACAAATTCTGATTTGTTTGCTCAAAATTCACATCATCAGAAATACCCACTGTAGTAATATAATCTGATGAAGATTCGACGACGTTATATTATATGTATGTATAGAAACTCTTCAGTTGTCACAACGACGTACACATTTGCATGCAGCGGCGTGATGCATCCATAAACTCTAAAGTAGCCGAACCAAGTGGGTGCAGGTCGTAAGAACTTCGTCCATCAGAATTTAATAAATTCAAATTCCGGTGAGCGGTGAGCGGTATGCTAATAATATTTTAGACGGCGGGGAAAGAGGGTTTTATAATGCATTCGGCAAACTCTGCGCTGGGCGGCAACAGGTGCAGGACGGGACGAGAGCTGCGATATGGGATTGCAATCGTTATGCCGACACGCAGTTCGCATGGGGAATAGTTATTACAACACGCCATACCTACGTAATACGTACAACATCTCGCCGAATCTTTTAAGTTAATTCGAGGTGTATAGTCAATAGTCATGCGGATCGCATCATATCAAAAATTATAGATCGGATATGGTTAGCGTTCGGAAAAAATCCCATAAATGTTTACTGAACTGTTAACAATGAACACGTACACCTACGGATAATATATATTTTTGTATTCCCTTGGTGTCCGTTGATTGGAAATGCGAGTTGTAGGTAGTAGGTACTTATTATACTCATAGATTACAGAGCGAACCACGCGGTGACATTAAATTGCCGTTTTCGGATCGGAAGTCGATTGTCGGTCAGGCGCGGATTCGTTGATCGTCCTTTATCTGAGGTCGGAAAACGGATGACGTATCGTTCGGGGAGATTTACAATAACGACCGACGAAGACCAGTCGGAGACAGCGGTAATAAGAAAATCGTAACGGAAATTAAATGGCGTATTGCCGTTAGCTGTTCGGAGATCAAGGTAAGGCTTCAGTTTTTTCCCCGTTCTATATTAAACGATATTACAACGATACAGTTTAATCTACATAATGAATGGTACCTGCGGAAGGATTAATCTGCTTTTTTTGTCTCTGCAGGGGTGAATTAAAAAACACAAATCTGCACATACATTGTGATATTATTATACACAGACAACCGAAAAGTCTATTACTATGATTTTTATCACTTGCAGTGCACTGTAGTTGTACAATCCGCAGTAAACAGTGAGTTACGAGCCATTGTACACTCGTTGTAAACAAAAAACAAATTAACGGTCTAATGTTAATTTCAACTTTTTTACGATCTAGATAGCTGTTTACGTGTTTATTGTGCATACATAAATACAAAACAGTGCTTATCACGTGCAAAAAAAATCGCCATCGTTCAATATTATGTGCATGCGGACTGGTGTGTACGGGCCTGAGAGGTAATGGAACAATAGAATCGCCGATGGACGTATTACGCTCGCTGTCGAATGTCACAACTCACGAGACGATATTGCACATTTACCATCATATCAGTGGCAAGAAATAATAAAAATAATAATAATAATAATTACTAGTTAACTATTACGAGCTAAACTAAACCGTTTAAAAATACGACGTAGTGTTTACCCACCTACAGGGGTTACAGTGTATAGGCGGGCGTAGAAATTTGTGTCTGGTGCAGTATACGTTATTAGCCGGTCCAACAGAATAAGCAGCCCACTTATTTCCCTCGTTATGATAGATATAAGAAATATAGTAAATAAAAAGCAATAATATTTATTTATGATATAGTAATATAATAAAATATTACTATACAACTTTATTATTTATCATATTAGTATTAAACAAGGAATTACATAGGACTTATATAAAATGCAAATAAATAAATAGTATTTGAATTAATAAACTATTTTATTCGTTTATAAATATATATATATATATTTAATATTATTATAATATACTATAAAAAAAAATAATTAAATATCTACCATTGTTATTAAATTCAATAATAGGTAATCTGTAATGTCAGTGGTGTGCGTAGTTAGAATTCATTTATGGAGAGGGTGTTACAATTTATATAAAAAAAAAATGTTCATTCCAAATATAAATGTAATATTCCATAAAAGAAATCATTATATATGTTTACTTATAGGGGGGAGGAGTTAAACCCCACGCCACTGTGAAAAGCGTAATATTATTTAGATATACTATATACTAGGGGTGGCCACAACGAGGCTTGCGAGCCGTATGTGGCTCTCGAGTCACTTTAATGCGGCTCTTGACATGAAGCTTAGAGTAAAATTATTAAATATTTTAATTATTATATAATCATCTCTCAACAATGTGGCTCGTTTAGAATTAGCTTCATGAATTTGCGGCTTCTAGAATTAAGGTTAGTGACCACTCGAGCTATACACAATTATACAATATTATTGATGATAAATACTGTATATTATAGTCCTGTAGGTAAAACAAATTGCATAATATTATGTTTTTATACTTATAGTATAGGATCAATAATATAGGTGTATAATATATGTATAATATTTACGACCGTCGAAAAACCAGATGAGAAATAAACAATAAGCAGTGCATTGATGCGAATTATTGTTGGGACATTGTAGGTAGTCTAGCTACTACAATACTAATAGTATCTATTATAGTAATATATCCTATCTATAACCGTGGTTGAGGAGTATATACACACTTATAAATAAATACATAAATAAATTATTACACTCACAACGACGAGCAAGGAATAAAATAATTGAATAAACAAAACTCCTTAACAATGACACGTTTACAAGAGTCTTAAGTTATTAAATATTTGTATTTTAATTTAATTTTAAATTTTAAATTTTTTAAATTATTCATTCTATTTATGCTTTCAAATAAATATCCACCAGCCCACTCACTAAATCCTAAATAAATTTTCAGGTGCAGCGAAAGTAGCACTCGCTGCATCCGTGCGCATACTTATAAATGAAATACAATTGTTTCGTGAAGATTATGATGAAGAAATATTCTCCTTCGTGTACACCCGTTATAGGGTTTTATTAGTTTATTACTGAGAAAATTCTACAGGAATTACTTTTTTTCTAGTCTAATGAGTCACAAATCACTTACCAGATAGTGGTTACAACTCAATCAGCCTGAGATTTCTTTCAATTTTACAAAATTTTAAATATTAAAGTGATATTTTATTTACCGGGATTTCTTAGCAAATATTTCTAATCCTATAGCTATATTATACCTATTAATAGTACTAATGATCAATTAGATAAATTAAAAATTAAAATTGATATAATTATAAATTTTTCGTTTATTTATGAAAGGGGTTAAGTTCAAAAAGTAAAATTTCCAAGAAATTAAAAATACAACTTTTTCGTATACATTTCTACTTGAAAAAAATAGTAAAAATATTTAAATATTTTTATTCTTATAAACTATATTTATTTAAATTTTTGAATATCAATTATTTGACCAATAGTATGAGGTTTAATTTAACGAATTTAACCAGTTTCATAAACAAATTACTTATTTGATTCTTTTCATAAATAAGTTGAATCGTCATAATAAAATAACTACCATATGTTGTATGACTCTTATCAATGATAAAAATCTGTCTTTAACCACAGAAAATATTTATTTAAAAACATAATTTTCAAAATAATTGTAACTTATTACCTTTCATAAATAAATGATTCATCTATAACGTTGTCCGTATTGAAATGTTTTGTGTTTACGGGAAATTGGAATTGTTGAGTGTTTGTAATATATGTTATAGCCAAATTGTTATTCGATGACCATGCCATTAGTGACTATCAGATAATAATGATTATTGGTGATGGTAGTGGCGCCGCGGTTGATAAACATGAACGAGACAGCTACATTGTATGTTTACTCTCGTCAGTCGTCACTGTCCTATTTGATGATGGGCATGTTGATTAGTCCGTCGACGTCATACTCGCGGTCAGTTATAACTCATCACTCAATAGTCTATATCGATTAATATATTTTAGAATCGAAATCGTAAATTGGAATAGCGGTGTACATTACTAATAATGAGGTATGGACTTCTAACTTCTAAATATATTTTACATAAATAACTTTGAACATCATAAAAAACAAACAACTATATTATTGACTAGGATATGGAATTTATCGCAGCTTCCGTCACGTTACATATTTTCAGTTGTGTTATCAACAAATTTTTTTTGTTTTGTTTTTATGTGATCAATGAAGTAGACATTTCTTCTCTTTGGAAGGATATACAAGCATGTTTACACACACACACAATCACACTCATATATATTATACGTACATAATATATTGCCGTGCTTTGTCCTACAAAGTCTGTAGTAGTAGGCACCTATAAGAAAAAATTACCTTGCAAATCGTTTACGATCGAAGTCATTTTTGACATTGTGTTACAAATATAATATAAAAATATATTTCCATACGTGATCAATGCAGAATGTCGAGAAAAGTAGGTATGGTAAATATTATATAATATATACACACACACACACACACACATATAATGTCATGGTCCATCGTTCACACACGATTCTGCAATTGTCTTATACGGAGTGATACATTTAATATAGCACACTAACATTTAAAAAAAAAACAGAAGATATTTTAAATTTATTTAACATAATTTAAAGTCGTTAGTATTGTTACAAATAACATTTTTGTAAAATATTATATTTTTATAATTTTTGATCATTATTATTTTAAAATTATTTTTCATATTTTAACTTCATATTCTAAAAACAGAATATGACTCAAAGTATTTATATTTATAAAAATCAAATTTTAACACGTAGTTTAATAATTATGAAAGTATTTACAAGTTTAGAGTAGTGAACTAACCAGCACTAAATAGGCAATGAGGTGTCGGCCCATCGAGATTTAGGATTTCTAATGTTTGATTACAGTTACAGCTACTGTATGGCTTAATAATAAATAATTCCAGTCAATTATATTTTTACTAATAATGTTTGTTCTAATTTATCACTATCATAAAAAAATAAAATTATCACCAAATCCTTATAAACAGGCCAACCAATCTTTTCTCGGTAGCTTTACGATCCAGTCCAATCTGGGCCTGGAACCAATAAAATGTTGAGTAATAACTGTGTACAACTTTAGTTCGTTCATTTAAAATTAAACACGTTTAATAAAGTTATCTTATAAGATATTCGCTTAAAACTAAATTTTTATAAGTAATAGATATATCAAAGTATGTTTTTTTTTAAAATGTTATATCTTAATTAATTAAAATAATGTAAATAAAAAAAATGAATGTCTTACATTAAATGAATCACCCGGTATACAGAATAAAGCAATATAATGTAGAAATATAGACGCATATATAACGGCGGTATACAATAATATTCATCCAGAGCTTGTACGACACAATATTTTCCTGCTATTTTGTATTGACTGTGCAATGTGAAATTAAATATATGTATATATGAGATCGGTTGTCATGATGTACACACACACACCCTATACAAGTACAATATTATACATTCTAAGTACAGCAATTTAGGTTATTAGTTTTTTTTTTTTTTATCATTATTGCCTGTTGGTACTTCACACCTTATAAAAAGAATAGTACTATATATTACATCATATGCACTATACAGTGTGATTATTTTAACAGTAAACATTATGGATAACATTTAAACGAATATAGTAGTGAAAAGTGGCTAAAAAATTGTTAGCTACTCTTGCTGTAGCACTCTTTTTCGTTCATCTAAGCTTTAATAACAAATTTATTATACTTGTTCCGAGTTTTAATTATAATATGCATAGAAATTCTTGAAAAGATGCTTTGATTAGTACTAGGTATAAAATCATAAATTGATACTATCGTTCAAAAAAGTAAAAACTTAAAACAAAATAACGATAAGAAAACGAAAAAAATAATTTTTTTTCAAAAATGTTATTTTATTATGACTATAAATTATGTAGAAAAAAATGTTTGAGATAAAAAGTTTTTACTGTTAGAACTTTCATTCTGTATTTAGTTTAGTTGGAATGCATTAATTTTTGTTAATTTTTCACAAGTTATAATAATATATAGTACCCATGTAAATTAATTAGAAATTTAGTAACTACATTTTGAAAAATACTGCAGATATTGTAATGCAGTTATTTGCAATAAAAAATTTGAAATAAAAAAAAGTCAAAAACCATTTTGTAAAGTTATTTATTTGTAGTAATACGAGGAAAAAACAATTTTGAAATCGGTTGAATTTTGAATGAAAGAAAGAAACTTCTATTTCAAAAAATAAAACATAATATTATGGTGAAATTGTATAGTTTTGATAACTATAATGTTAGATAATTTAAACCATAATAAAAAATAGGTACTCTACTCATTGAAATAGTACCTATTCAATTTTGGTTTCTATAATATTCAATATGTTCACTATACACTGTTAACTATATCCAAGTTAATTTTTACTTAATTGTGGTCTAAAATCTAAATCAAATATAGTCTTGTCTGTAAAAACTACGTTAAATATATGGTATTTAAATTATAATTGGACTAAATATTTTTAAATGTACCTAAATAATTATACTTTGATGAGGTTATTGATATAGTGATATATATTATTAATGTTATACCTACCTATAATGTTAAAACTCTAATAGTGAATAATACAGGTGTGTATAAATAACTTAATTTAATATTAGGTAGTCATAATTCTTATTTTATTTAACCTTATTAATGAAATAAAATGAAATTTACAGTTCCTAAGTACGTAGAAATGGTATTTATTTATTGAAAAAATACTAAAAAAATGTTTTATAAAAATATATTAACAAGTTGCGTGTTCTTTATAATCTATTAAATTAGGAAATTAGTTATCAAAGTGTGAAAATTTTACTATAATATTATGATGTATTTTTTTTAAATAGAAATTTCTTTCATTCATAAAAAATTTAACTGACTTAAAAATTGTCTCCATGTTACTTTAAAAAATGTTTATTTTTGAATTTTCAAAAAAAAATTTTATATTTTTCTATACTAGACCATTATAAAAGATAGACTATTAGTCATGTATTACATCAAAAAATACTGCACTACAATACCTGCATTATTTTTTGAACTACAGCTATACTGACTTTCTAATTAATTTACATACTGTATACGTATATATTTATATAAAATGTCATATTATTGTGAGTAGACTATACAAATAATTTCAATTTATGATTTTTCTGTTCAAAATAATTAAAGATGTGCACGGCCATCGTTAAGCTAATGAAATTTTGTATATAAAATGATATTAATTAAAGTTTTTGTTGAAAATACATTTTTAATAAACTAAACATATTGTTTATGTATATTAATGCTACGCATATTTTAAAACAAGAGCACGGTTCGAGAGAAAACGATTTTATATACCAATCATCTTATAATATTCCAAATATATAAAAAAAACTAATTAATACCAAATCTATTGGCACAAAAATTACCTGATATATTAAAAAATTGAAAAAAATAATTAGAATTTTTAAAAATATTATAGAACTTTACGACAACAACTATAAGGCCCAAGGCTATTATCAAAATTGAACTGCTGTAGACGATGCACCGCTCCAATAATCACATTAATAAAGTAATAATTAAATAATTATATAGTTCGATAAATTTAATTGGAATTCATTCAAACTTGCATTGTTTATCGTTCTATTCCAGAGTTTGAAAACAACATTTAATTACCTATACAACGTTCATTGACTTTCGGTCGAAAGTTTACTCGAACATTTTCTCAATTTTACTTATTTAATTTTCACTTGCATACCGTTTCGGGTATGCGGACACATTTAAAAATCTCTCCTGTAATTTGGAGAGGAAATAATAATAATTGGTCCTAGAGCAAATGCAATACATATATATATGTGTGTGTGTGTGTATACACCAATAACACAACAGCTGGTATAAAAGTTCTTTGTCATTTAACCTTTAAAACTTTGCCACAATAATCACATTGTTAAAATGTACAAAACATGTGTATAGGAAACTAAATAAAAATACTTGCCATTTTGTTTTGTATGCGGACAGCCATGGGCCAGAGGAAAAAAGTTTTTACATAATTTAGAGAGAGGACAAAGTAACGGGAGCCCGAGAGACCGTGACGTTTGAATTATGCTCCGGGAGACCCCTACAATAATAATTCGCAGAAAAAAATCAGTGTTGTTCGTTACACTCAGCTGGGTTATTTTTATCATAAAATACTGTCAACTTATGAGAGAAACCGAGTGAGATAAATATGTTATCAAAATTATTATGGGCAATGTCTTGAATATAATAATAATAATAATAATAATAATAATAATAATCATATAATATATATGTGTATAAAAAAAACCATTTGTGTCGAATATTCCGTAAAAAGAACACTGTAAAATTCTACACACGAACGGATGCTAAAACACTATGCGTATTACCGCTAAGGGCGTGAGCATTAGGGACATCAAGGCCAGTCTTATTTGAAAAGATCTACACCAACATAGATCAAATAACGTTAAAAATATAAAAATAATTTAAATTTTTTCATGTATTATATAGATTATGCTAATCAAAATATAATATTTAATAAAATATAAAAAAATTATAATATAAGTAACATATTGTATATTTTATTCAATTATTAAAACTATAAAACTATTTTAATATCTATAAATTAATATTGTATAATAGTGATTTGAAGATATTGCAATGTGCATTTAGTTGATTTTACAGTTCAAACAACGAATTTAACGAATAGTAGTCAAATCTCTTAGATACCCCAATAATATAGTATACACAGAGTGATTGACCAAACATGATCACTTTCATTTTTTTCTCATTGATAATGAATTGATTCAAATTATATATCTTTTAATTTTAAGTACACTTTACTATTTTAGGACTATGTTTTCAATTATTTTGATTTTTTTTTTTTATAGTATTTAGCAAATGTCACGTTGTGATACAAACTTCTTTTTTTCAAATGAGAACCAACCTTTTTAACTACAAATTATTAAGCAGATTATTTTGTGAAAATGTTAATGCATCTAAATCAGAATTTTAATGAGTAATCTTTGAGTCATTAATACTATATTATACTAAGTATAATAGTCCTTAAAAATAGTTTTTTCTAAAAAAAATTTAAATATAATACGTAAAACCTATTAATTATTATACAAAATTAATATTAATTACTAGTTTTCAAATAGTTTTGGTCACTATATCTTTCAAATCCATTATCATACCTGTAGATATAGTCTTAAAGTATAACGTTAAGAAAACTAAAAAATTACCTTTTTTGAATTTTGATTCTCATATATATTAGTATATTACATTATAGATTACATTGAATATTTTTGTCACGTGTGCTCGTTTGGCGTATTATGGCATACTACTATAATATTGTATAGTAAGTCATTCAACAACACTATACGGATTTACTAATATTCAATTGAACTGACCAGTACTTTGGACATCCCCAAACGTAATTTACCTTCTTGGTATACAGATTTAATATAAATTTGTGGTCTAAATCTTGTTAGGCGCCATTTTATATCAATAATGTCTATAAACTGATAATAAAAATCTTGTTACATTCCATCTATGGTGTCTTAATGTACTGTGCTTATAAACTGCAGGGTGATTTACAAAAAGTATATTACTCATTGGCTTATTCAAATTTAATGTTTTTAAACAGTATAAACTATGAAGTTCTAGGTAGGTACTTATAATCAAATTTTTTTTATCAAAATATCAAATTTAGATTCTGAGTGAAGTGAAGTCGATGATGTATTTTCCTATCTGTAATCACCTTTAAAAGCAGTAAAAATACTTCGATTTTAAGCTTTAGGGGTGGTTTCTTGTATTAAATTGGATCTAGATGATATTTGGCGGGGTCATATTTAACATATAACTACGAAAAAACTACATTTTTTAAAAATCCTAGTACTTTTCAAGATAACTGAGAAAAATAAAAATCAAGAATATACTAGAAATTTTTACCAAATATTTATACTCTATCATTTTTTATACAAAATATCATAATATCATTTTTAAGATATTTTAGATCTTTTTAACTGATTATGGAAATTTGAATATTTTTTTCCACAACTGAAGAAAAATCGGCGTGGTCAAAATTGTTGAAAATTTAATACTATGGCACATTTTTTTAAATCCATTTGAAGTAAACATTTCAACAAAATTTCTCAAATTCACAAGCTATGAATATTTTATAGTAAACATTTTATACAATTTTCAATTTTCATTGAATCCAACGTTTCTTATATAGTTATATGTTACTCATATTGAATTCAAAAAATTTAAAAATATATACAATTATAATTAATTTTTGTATTCATTTAAAATACAAATTTGGACAAGATTACATATTTTAATAAAAAATTGTGATGTCAATTATTTAGTTATAATTAAAAACATTTTTCGTTGTCTCGTTGACACAAAACTTTTACGTTTATTAATATAATAATATATAATATTTTCAGTGGCCCACTCGACAACTACTGTACAGCAGTACTCAATTGTCCACCTTTATAGTATTATTTTTGTTTTATATTTAAATTATAATCTTGTATTTTATTTTTACATTAATCCATTTTTCGTTTCGTATTTTGATACCGATGAATAATGAAGTATAATATTTTGTTTGAAATTCGAAAATTTTAAGCTATACACGAATATTTAAAATGGAAATAAATAATTCAACTTTTAATCTTTAAGAAGAAATAAGAATTAGGATTATAAATTTTAAATGGGCTGCCTTATCTTATTGTTTTAATACATAAATATTTTACTTAAATATTAATGTATCAACAAATTTGTGTATTTGCTACAGTTTCATTATTTTATATTCATGTATAAACTCATTTTGATTAAAATATTTACAAGTATTATTAAGTAAATCGTGCGGATTCTTTAGCGACTCTATAAAATATTAACAATAATTTATTTATCATGGAGACAACGTTCACTTTGATAAATTGTAGCATATTATCACATAGAATATAGAGATGAGGTGACGATTGACGAACAGTGAATTCTATTTCACTACATGTATATTAACTGAAAATTATATAGACACCATCCATTAATGTGTTAAATATCTATAGTGAATATACGTCATTTAGTTCAATAACTGATATTATATCTATACCTTGAATTAGTTTTCTGTATTGAAATACTTAATATACAGATGTAATTAAAATAAAATTGATTACCCTTTTAGAAACGTTTGTAGTTTACCTACCATTACAGGGATTACATTATAACGACAATAGTTAAGGGAATGGCTATTTCCGACAAGCCCACAATTTTCCGAAATAATTGTATCGATAATTTATATACCTATATTTAGTATATATTTATTACGAGAATTAAAGACGACAGATTTATTTAGTAAGATATTTCTTCTTTGATGGATTTATATATCTAGAAAAAAATGCTTTTGATTAATTAATATAATATTACGTAAAGTAACTGCATTAAAATATTAATAAATGTCTCTTGAATAATATTTTTATCGATAAGACGTAAGTATAGCAGGGTTACATATTTACTTTCCATTTATTATTACATAATTCAGCATTTTTCATAAAAAAATTTAAATATTAAATTTGCATATATGTTTTATTTAGTTATTATAGTTAACATTAAATATATTAAAAAAATATTTCAAATCGATTTGGAAATATTTAGTTTTATTTGTATAATATTTATACATTTTTTTTTCATAAAATATTTTATTAATTAAAATTGAACATAACTAACATAAATACTTTTATTACTTTAGTTATATTTTTATAAATTTAATGTAAGTAAATATTTTTTTCATTATAAATGTGTTGTTTACACAATGATGTGTATACTGTTACGAGCAATTAACATCGGGACAGATTTAAATTCGTCTTTTTTGTACAGTGATAAATTATGTCTGGAGTTTTATTTCCATTGCATTGTCGTTAATCCTTTGTATTTTAATTTTAAATACCTACCTACTACATAACTCCTAATTTTCATTTTTGTTTTTTGTTTTGAATATTTCTTTGTGCAACAATGTCCTTTTAGTTAAAGTATAATGTACAACTCATACAACTCAAAAACGAATTACTGTAGATACTTGGAATTTTCAATAAATATTCATACTTACATTTTATATATACATTATGATATAATATTCAAAATATTTTGAACTTTTTATTGACATTTTCAATTTTTTTTTAATTTTGCTCCCATACTATAATCAATAAAAAAAATGTTCCCGGGTCAAAAATATTATTATAATATAAGATATAATAAATTTAAAATAAAGTTATAATTACAAAAAAAAAAAAAATTATATATTTTAATTGTGAGATTAATTTTTAAGAAGCTTTTCAACGACTATTTAATACCTATATATATGTTTACACCTATCGTGTAACACATATACAGTATATTATGGATGTGCAATTTCTTCTAACAATACATTTTATTTTTTTGGTACCTATTACATTTGCTTGTATCGTCTGATTAAGCACTAATATTAATTACTTTTTGCGTTTATTTAAAATTCTTATTAATTTTGGTCCTTTCCGTATTTTGAAATATAAATAAATAATTATAAATACCTATTATATTTCAAAATATATTTTTTCTAATGGAAATAACAGTAATTATGTTTAGTTGTTATTAAATTTATTTTTTAGACGTTGTATGAACTATTAATAGGTATTTTATGGCTATTTTAACTTTTAATAATAATACGTTCTCACGGAAATCGAATCAATCAGCAGTTCTTAATGAATTTTACAAATTTTAAAATAGTTACAATTCAGGAACGGAAATAAGGTAATTGAATTATACATTTTATTTCTATAAGTAGGTAAGTACTATCAGTACGTTTAGATGTGTTAGCCCATGTGGGTGCGTGATTATTCGTTTATTTCTCATAATTGCTATAAAACTTAAATTTTCAGTTTTTTTTTTCTGTAAGAGGAGTTGTTCAATGCACCTGTGGCTAGAAGTTAACAATGCTCCACATTCAATTAATTAAGTGCTAATGATAAGTCCTAAAAATATTATTAAAAGTTATATTTTATTTCATTCAGTTAAGCTTTTTGCCCCTGTTGTTTTATATTAATATGGTAATTTGGTCTGTATGTCATACTTAAAAATATGTCTTGGGAGACCCCGAGGACTTAATAAAAAGTGGTATCGGTTTAAATTGTTATTATTTTGAATAAACCATATACATATAGGTAGTAGTGTAAACAATGGCCGAATAAATTAAATTCCAATGTTCGAGATCGGTCTAAAATCCATTGGAATACCCCTCTGGCCTTTTTTGTTTTATATACTTTTTATTATGTAATCAGAAACTCCTTTTTAGATTTTAATTAAATTAAACTTATTATGGCTATTCCAAGTTTTTGGAATAATATAAAATATATAATAAATACAAATATTTTATTTATTTTGTCAATATATGAGGGTGATGGATTTAAATTATTCATGCGTGACAAATACTCATTTTTATATGCCAATTTATATCATAGAATTAAAAGTTCCAACGTATTACCTTAATTTTAATTTTCTAATATAACTTATTACATGATCGTGGGCTATTGTTACTGTTTTTTCGTCTATCACGAATTTTGCTACCATATTTAACAACACTAGTGTTGATTTTATTTTTAAATATTTTAAAAACGATTTATACATTTTTATCTACACGTTTATGATAAATGTTTGAACTGTACTTGCGCCTATATTTTAAATTCGGAAAAGAGCAATAATGTAACCGTAAAAACAGTATGATAAGTAAGTTAATGATTTAAATAGGTAGGTAATATTTTAAAATGAATTTACTTATTTTGAATATTGCATTACGTATAGTAAAATT
Source organism: Rhopalosiphum nymphaeae (assembly GCA_036289425.1). Taxonomy (NCBI): domain Eukaryota; kingdom Metazoa; phylum Arthropoda; class Insecta; order Hemiptera; family Aphididae; genus Rhopalosiphum; species Rhopalosiphum nymphaeae. The sequence continues at coordinate 3,368,389 of JAZAQC010000021.1, read as the reverse complement.
AATAGTATAAAAAAATGAAAGATGCTTTTAAATTAAAACAAAATTGATAATATCGTTAATAATTATCGTTTAAATATGTAATTTTACATTTTCGAGACTTAGAAATAAAAAGAGAAGTTTTTAAGAATTTCTTAATACAAAATAGTTTACAATATTTTGCGATTTTAAATTTAACAATTTAGATTCAAAAATTTCAGAATACTGCTCTTATGAAGATAATGAATGCTCCATCCTTTATATCAAATTACACATCAAGTACATAAAGCTATTTCAATAAAATTAGTGACAGAAGAAACTGCATGATTCTATAAACGCTTTCACAATCATCTTTTAATCTACCATTACCCATATCTCATTCATCATAAATATCTCCATCGGAACCATACCTGCAGGTAATTCTAGGTGTCGTTTAAACTTGATATAAAATTAAAAAATAGAAAATAGAAAATAGATAACTAAACCACCCCCAGTCAAGTATCACTAATGACTGACTTCTTACTCAAATAATGTGTTTTATTCTATTACTATAATAATATAATTATTGTACTGAAAAGTACACATACCCAATAATTTATTATTATGAGAATTTGAATACAAAATATTGATGTAAGTGGATGTTTATAAGAAAAATTCATTAAAATATTTTAGATATTTTGATGTAATTCAAAAATTATTAATCGTGGAATTTTGAAACATTCCATTTTTATAAAAATTATCACTTTTTAAACTTAAAACAATTTTTAAAATGACTGGACTAATACATTTTATGATAAGTATTTGAAATATTTGAAATTTTTTAGTTTTTATTTTATATTAGTGTATTGATAAAAATATTTATGCTTAGCCAAAAATCTTGTAAATGTTATACAAGATTCTGTATAAGTTGTTCTTATTGTAACATGTTAAATTATATTATATACTAATTATTCTATAATTTAAATTGTGAATAAAAACGTTGACGAAATTAACTTAACCTAATGAAATGGTTAATTTTAAAAATGTGGTGTTTTTCAGTTCTTTATTAATACCATTATTATAATAATATTATAATTATCGTATTCTTATTGGAATATTGTATTTTTAGTATAAACAAATAATAATGTTTAGTACAGATGATATTATCAATCAAATATGAAAATTAGATAAATTCATAAATCACAATAAATTATACACATTGAAATTGAATTAACATATTTTTTTGTTATTTGATAAAATATCTGTAAGCGTAGTATCTATAATACCAACTTACAAACACTGCCGAGTAAATGTATTATAATATATTAAACGTCCTATACAAGTAAATAAGTGGTTAGGACTTAGATGTATAACAAAATATAAACAAGTATGATCACGATTTGCATGTTATTACTGTACTCATAACCTCGTAGCAATTTCTTATATCACCGTTCATCTGTATAATATGCGTAGAGTTTGCTATCTCGCATAGTAATTGGTTTTGTTCACGTTGCATAAAGTTGAGCGAGTACGAAAATTATTCATTTCTGTATATCTATTTTATTATACCTATTAGGTATATGTACAATATACGATGTTCATGTAGGTACCTATATTAATTTTTTGAAAATCGTTATGGATCTGTTAAGGTTTTATACTTGAGTGAATCAATAAATGTATGGGTTTTACGACGGTAGTGTGGTTTTTTTAGTTATTTATGCGATACCACTACTTTTAAGGTAGAAGAAATATGCTCCAAAAGTTTCATGTCGCAACTTTTTTATCGGAAATTTTATCTAAATGGCACTTTAAACATGTTTTTCATTATTATTATTATTTTTCATTTTTATTTCTCTAAACTTCATTGGTACTACTATCATATGAAATAATTTAAATACATTTTGAAAATTTTAAGATTTATTACATTAGTAAATATTTATAACTTTAACTTAATTTTTTAGTTAATTATTTGTAATTATAAAATTATAGCATATTTTCATAAGCTATTTAAAAAAAAATCATTTTTAAACAGTTTTAGCGTTTTAACTATTTTTAGAGTTTTTAGTAATTTTTTTGACAAATTGAACTACTTGTATTTTTAAATTTGTATCAACATTTTTCAGATAGCTGTCATTTTAGTTTCAACTTCTGATATTTTTTTTGGTTCTCCAAAAAAATGAAAATTTATGGAAATTACGTGTTAATCATGAACTCTCAGGTACTAAATAGTTCCAACCAAATTACTACCAGAAACCACTCTCAAAGTTGAAAATCAAAGTATTTTTTTATTGCTCCAAAAGGTGACGATATATACAAAAAAAAATCAATACATTTATCGCTCCACTCAGAAAAATATGTTCACAGATTTAAAATCAGTAATAAGACTGTAGTTATATCTTACGGAGTTGACATTATCACCCTGCTCTGTGCCGATAATCACGTATCTGCGGAATTTATGGGCGATGAGTAACGCACTGTTGTAAGTACCTGCGTAATTGTATCGATAAAATATGTTAAGTGTTATACTATTAAATAGACGAACACGATTAGAGATGCCCTCGTCATAGAGGCAAATGTTCCAATCATAGTAGCCATATTACGTACATGTACCTATTTTCATATACCAGTATTGACTATTTGAATATTGGATGTTATTAGTTAATAATTTATTATAAAATAACTTCCTGTAGCACTCTTCCCCACTCTATCATGTTGTATCGTCATATGGTTCTAAGTAATAATACAGATACATTAAATCCCTATGATACGTAATAACATATTGTTCTTCGTATTAGATATTATTAAATTATATCGTATTGGTATCTATTTGAACGTGGATAGGTAAGTATAGGCATACCAGAGCGATATACCTACTGTACAGACCACACATTAGATAATATAATAACAATAGAGCACAGTTAATTCATCAACGAATATTTGGTATAGTAATATGGACATCAACAAACCCTTCGCTCCGTTTAACACGTCGCCGCATCGATGCTGCGTAGGTATACCTGATATTACAATAATTTATAACGATAATAATAATACACTATCGGTACACACATAATATGTATAATATAAATGTACGAGTATAATATCAGATCGAACACAAGTCGTGTGAACATATAGTGGCGTGTGACGGCGGAGTGGGGAAACGAGCGAGAACTGTTTCTAAATTATGACATTTCAGTATTCGTATTCGAATTAGTGATCCGCTTGAATTAATTTCGCATTTTCGTACGCCTAATAGAAAATATCGATCTGGATATGTCTGTTGTTCGCACCTCTGTGTCTCGGGAAATCGTCAATTCGAGTAATACGCGCAGATGCCAAATGCAAATGACGGGTTTATATGCATGGAAGCCACTGAGTGGATGTAATCTGCAGGATTGCAGGGAATTCACGTATTATATGTGAACCACAGTACAATATTACTTTGTAAATTATTTTACTTTTGAAGTATTAAATACTATTTAGTATTACAAATCGATTTTTATAGCAATAATACGTTTAAAAAAAAATTGTACTATATTAAATAATAAATTTGACCATATTACCAATTTTGTTATGTTTTTCATTTATTTAATTATTTCCTTGTATTTTTTAATTAGCTATCCATAATTGATCAATATATGCAACGTTTTATAATTTCTTTAAATTTGAAATAAAATTTTATATTGTTACATGGAAATCTACAGTTAAAAATAATATTATTTTAAACGGTTATTAGCGATAAAAATATTACAACGCATTTACAAATTTGAGGATAGAGTAATAAAACCTATGGACTAACATATTTTTGATATCGATACGTTCCAAATAATAATTATAATTGAACATCATGTATTTCTAATAAAATTGTATATAAGTCTAAAGACAATACATGCATAATGTACCTATACAATTAATAAGTTACCTATATGGTTATAAAATTGATTGTAGTATTAAAGTATTTTTTTCTAAAATATTAATTTTCTTTAATAGGTATTGTATTTTATGTATAATGTTAACCTAAATATTATTTATTTATTCAATTATCATTGACACGTAAATACATTTATAATTTACAACAAAATCAATTTCCATTCCTTTAGAATATTCATATAAATGTATCATGACGTAAATTTGATAAATTTACAACAAAAATATAATAGGTATATAATAATTAATAATAATAATTTATTGATATCAATTAAATTAGACAACAGGCTTAAAAACTGACGTTAAAATATAACAATTGGAAATAAGTTGTATATTTGTAGTCACTCTTAAAACCAATGGACACATATTTCAATTAAAAGCCATTTATTACTAATAAAACCTCGATATATTTTTTAGTATAATATCATAAAATATTAATTGTTTTTAGTTTTTATTTTTTATTAATGAATACACAATTTACTAAATTAAGTACCTATACAAGACCGATTGTATAATAAATTACAAACATAATATAAACACGGTCTGTATACATTCGAAATGAATCAACAACAACAACAAAAATAAATAAATAAACTAATAGATATAAAATAAAAAATGGAATTCCATAAATAATATTTGAGCATTTTTCATTAATCGAACATTTAACAAAATGGTTTTTAAGCATAGATTGATGAAATTAAGCAAGGTACTTATTATATTTTATTTAAATAACGAAATATAACAAACGATTAATTAAATGACATGTTGGGTTAAGTAATAAGTCAAGTTAAATAATGTCATACAAACTGTTATTATTATTATGAATAAGAAAAAGATAGGTCCAAACTAGCTTACAAAAGTTATTAATTTATAAATATTTATTTTTATTATTTTTTTACTTACCTAAATCAAGTTGTTATATTGATGAACTTCGGAAGGGATTAAGGTTTTGATTTTTGAAATGTTAACAGTCTGGAAATACAAATTTAATTCTGGTAGTTTGAACCAGGTCAATGAAACTAAATTGCCCCTTTTAGGGGTATGTATTATTTTATAGTGATAATTATCTGATGAGGATATAACCCTACTCTTATTTATTATAAATATTATGTCATTTAAAATGTTGTCAACATTGATATTACCTAATTATTTTCTTGTATATGAATTAAATCCTGTTTACGTACACTAAATACAATGATTAGTGATTACTGTATGATGTTATAGTACGATTAAAATAAAGGAAACATTTAATAATTTAAGTTAAATATAAAAATACGTTTGCACACTATAGAATTTAATTCAATAAACAATTACACTGATGTCAGTGTATGTTAAATAATAGAGTAAAATTAATAATGTAGTAGATGGAAACTAACATTCAAATAAATTTATTATTTATAAGGTACTTTTTTTGAAATTATTTGAAGTTTTAATATACCGAACGGTTTTAATAATTTGTTTTTTGAAGCGATCATTAATTTGAGCTTTTTTTTTTATCTAAAAATTAAATTTGCAATTTTTTCACTACATATTTAAACATTTTTAAGGTTATATGAGGTTATAAACATCGATATTCGACCATTATGTATGATGGTGTGAAACATTAAAAAAGGAGTCTACCCAGCCGACAAAACCCTTTCATTTTCATCATCAGAGATTTTCATTCGACAGGCGTGTGCACAATTCAAAAGCAATCGGGAAATTCCGCTTGAGTAACCTCTCTTGTTTGTTTCGCTTACTGTGGAAAACTGGCTTATAACTTATATAATATAAAGGTTAGAACTTTTTGGAGGAGGAAAAGAAATATCAGTCATCTTGTTTTTCAAATTATATTTTTTATACATGTTGAAAATAAAACATAATATCGAAATTCAAATAATGAATGTTGCTAAAAAAAAAAAAAAAAAAAATAGAACACATTTTTTAACAATTCATTCTATTTACACAAGTATAACAGAATAGCAATAAATTGTTGAACTCCGTATTAAATTTAGTATACCTCGTGTATTTGTTTTGTTTTTTTAAATATATTTTTACAATAGTAAAGAAATTACTTAGATCAATTTTTAGATGAGACATAAATAATCGATTAATTTCTAATTCAGTAATTGACCCGATAAACAGAAATAATCACATTTGGATTTTTCAAATATTTATTAGCTATCTAATTTTATTCTCAGTTATAGACCATCCACAGAATGATAATAATTTCATTTTTTAAATAAATATACGTGATATTATAAAACAAACAAGTAAACAGTTATATTATTATTTTGGTAGTTATTTGACACGACGTAATATTACAAACAACTTATACCATTAAAAAAAAAATACTATTATATATTATGGTGAATGATAAATAATTACAACACTTAAGGTAAATCTACTTTAATATTATGGAGAAAATCGTTGGTACTTTTTAAATAAACAATTTTTTAGTGCCTTTTAACTGTAAATTGGTCGTATTTAGGGTATTTCTGTCATAGAATATAATATTATATGATATGCTATACTGCTATACTGCTATACTATACATATAATCATGATTTTTTTTAGAAAATATGTAACCAAAATAATATTAATTTTAAAAATAGCATTCTTCGTCATTGTTTAAGTTTGTTAATAATAAATGCACATTATACACCTTTTGAGATAATTCAATGCAGTTTATAAATAACTGATTGAATACTTATGAAAATGTTGCATTTTTAATTTAGTATCTCAAATGTATAAACTTTTATTCATCTTCGATAAAATAAATGTACAAGGTTTACTATTGAATTCTACAAAATAGGTAGTATATAAAATTCTATATTATGATTAATGATTGATGGTAATTTTCGATTTTAAAAGATACCATGTTTAATAATTCCCTTAACCTACAAAAAAAAAAAAAGATAAATAAATAAAAATCTCCCAAATCTAGATTCCCGCGAGACTAATTTCAATAAATGAGATCCATTCGACCCTGACAGAATTGTAGTTACGATATGATTTAAAAATGATTAAATATTATTTTGGTTTGATTGGTGTTTAGTTGATTTGTGACTTTTTATTTTGTTTGTCATTTAATTTTGGACGGATAAAAATATAATGGATCAATACGTATATTATAGTTTGTCCTATTGAGTATAAAAATATTTAAAATGAAAAATTAGTGAGAAAAAAAAATGAAAATCTTTAACGTCAATACCGTATGTTTAATATGTATGAACGCAAGTACAAGCACAATTTGCATTATGAATGTATGGAAGTATTTTCAATTTCACGGTTCCATACATATTGAACAGCCTATAAAGGCTGATTCTACACTGTGTTTTAGTATTTAAGATTTCAATGCATATGAGCAATATGTGTGCAAAATAAAACAATAGCTCGCTCTTGTTGGAATTACAATAGTATTATTATATAGGTACAAAAAAAAATAAAAATAAATCTTCTATACTTAATATTAATTTTTTATACACATAAGTTAATTACTATTAAATGTAAATTGAAGACTCGAAATAGTAGTTGCCTATTAACATTTAATTTACGGCTCTCGAGAATTTCAATAACACTTTAAAATAATAATTTTACATTTTCCCATCCACTGTCATAATATTTAATATAAATAAACGCATACTTGTCTTATTATTAATTAATATATTTATTTTCCATAGTACGAAAATGGTCATAATTAATATTAATGACTTGTACCCTTTCAAACATACACCGTCCTTTTATTCTAAGATCTATATTTCAATGCGTTTTAATGTCGTCTTCAATAATAACTATATCGTTTTTCTTTGTTTTGTTACCCAATATCGAATTGATTACAATAAATTAAATGATCTCACGTTGTTTATTTTGTTTTCATTTACTTATAAAAAGTTTATTAAAAAAATTATGGCACAGCACTTATGTAACTGAATTTTACAATTTATAAATGTGGTTACATACGGGAACCAAATCACGTTGTTATTTTAACGAATCCATTTGTTACTGGAATAGGTGAACTTGTTAAAATGTGTAAGCTATAAATTGCACAATGGAAACAAGAGTTAACAATTTCCCGTATCTACGTTAGATAGACCTTTCAACTAACAGTTTCCGTTTTATTCGGATCTATATATTATGTTATAATATTATTTGATTTCCGTTAAGTAAGTATATGAAATACACGGATCAGAAAGCAGAATTTAACATGGTTATATTATAGACATACATTATAGATGTAATAATTAGGAAAAAAATCTACTTTTGGTAAAACTTAAGTGGATTGCATATGTTAACTGAAATAATAATAGCTTTTAAGTTTATAGTATTCAGATTGTTGTATTTTAGAATTTTATTTTTATATTTCAAAATAAATATAACAACAATTAATTTAAGTACTAATCGTTTATTAATGGATATTAATACAAAAAAAGGGACTTAATAAATAATAATTTTGCTTAGAATAATAAAAACAGTAGTATAGGTACACATAATATTTTAGCATAATTACAACGCTTATCCTGAATTTCTGACGGATGATGGCTACAAAGTACAAGTGTACAACACAAAAAACATGGTAGATGGTAACTTCGAGTAACGTGAAATAAAAATGATAATTTTTGATTAAATTTATACGCTGTTAATACGCTTTTACGATCACTCGCAGTTTTAGATACGAAGTGTGAAAGTAAATATAAATGTCAATGACGGTCAGTCAGTACACAACAACGACAGACTTATTGCCAACAGCGATTACGCGTGGCAGATCAACCACACCTGGTAAAGGCCTCTGAGCGGAAGAATCAGTTTGCGTAGGATTTATTTCCCATCATAGTCAGGGCTAAATAATTTTGGATAATATTAATATAATATTAATTTAAATTGACCGTAATTATAATATATTATAGTTTGCTTTGATATTCAAACTGCGCGTAGTGTTTCTTGTGCGCGCGTGTGTACCCATATGTAATTATTTTCATTTTAGGATAGGGACTGGCATAGCCAGTCTATGTTGTATTATAATTATTGATAAGTTATCAGTCCTTACCTGTAATTTTAACTGTTTTCTGATCCAAAAGGGTTATGCGTATAATACCATATTTAATTTATACATTGTAATAGTTATATAAAACGTTGATATACCAGATTTCTTCAGCTAATATTTTATTTTTTAGTTCACACACATACATACACATACACATAATTCATCTATTTCACCAAATCATCACTATCACTCTTTAGTTTTGTTCGTCAATCTCGTGCACTTCCAATACATATTTACAGTAATTTACTAAGGACTTATTAATTTACATATCGGGAAGTAAATGTATTATTAAGGTATAGATACCCTAATTGAAATTATGGGTAATTATGAGCACACAGACTGAAGGTGATCGTACTCGTCTCACACACACACAGATACCAATATCTATTATATTAAATAGGTCATAATATGTTATATACATTTTAGTCTTGTAAACTATAGTTCGATAGATATTAAAAAAACAATTTTTTTATTATCTACCTATTGGGAACTCTTATGGCCAAATTGTAGTACTTTGAACTATTGGTGTTATTAGAAATAATCGAATGGAAAGACATGTGAAATAACACAGCTTGACTCCGTGCAAAGAAATATTTGTCTTTTATATTTTTAACGCTATTATACCAAAATATCTAAAACCTTGAAATTCAAACGGTAAGCAAGTGGAGTACCAATCTGCTGTATAGTAAATATCGAATGGGTCACTGATAAGGATGTGTTAAACTTTAATTCAATGATATATCATTATATACGAAAAACGATTTTAAATGGAGACGATCTGTCAGTCTATATCACTATTTATATTTTTTGATATGTTTTATAATGTTTCTATTTAAGTAATTTATTTTTCTATTAATATTAACGTTAGCTTGATTTAGTTTTTACCGAAATTAATCCATTTATAACATTATTAATTATTATGACAATATATATATATATATGTACTATTTAATAATGTTGTTATTGACTTTTGAAACATATATCAATATTGTAAGACAGTGTTAATAGGTAATAATATACATATTTTTAAAATGTCATTAAGTATTGTAAAATTTATAACGTAATTTAAAATTTCTTAGTCTCGGTTATTATATTATTTTTAAATATTACAACAATATATAACTAAAATTGTTATATTACGTTAGCATATACAATTTGATCCAATTTTGAATTTCAGATGCTTATAAAAATAAAATCGTACCTATTTATCTTTACTATTTTAAATTAGCTATAATAACAAGTTTTAGAAACCTTGCATTAAATTTTCAAGTTTTCAACCGAGTTGTTTACTAACTTTTTTACCAACAAAAAAAAAAAAATATAGTAACAAATATTTTTTTCCAAAATTGTTGTTTTGTAATGACTTAAAATTGTACAAAAGAAATATTTTCAAAAACGTTGTTTTCTGAAATAATGAATACCATAATGGATTGTCTCGATAATAAGTAACATACGAATTGGTTTTAATGACATTTTATTTTAATAATACAACAGTTAGACTGCTTTTTAAATTATGTTCAACCGACAGCAGTTTCTTTTATATTTTACACAAACATACAGAGTTTCTAGTATACCTAGATGTAGTTAATATGGTTAACATATTTTATTGTATTGGAACCTATAAAATAAGTTTTATGATGTTAAGTAATATTTTGATCGAGAACCAAATCGTACACTTTATTTTGACCCGGAGACCAATTCCGTATTTCCTTTTAATCAAATGTTTCAACGACTTATTAATTTATTAATAGAGTTGTGATTACGAAACCTAATGATTTACTTATTATAAGTAGGCATTACATAAAATTGAATACACATTGATATAATATTATGATAAAAATATCTACGTCTCTTTTGAATGATGTTTGACACCGAGACGTTATCATTATCTCATTAGATCAATTATTATGTAAACAAAAGTAGTAATCCATAATATTTGCGTACAAAATTTTCACACACTCGAATCGATTTTTGGTTTTCATTTACTTGGTTTTCTATAGACTAGCCCATAATGAGATAAGTCTCGTCTTCTATAAAGTAAATTATAAACATAATCATCAACTCCGATGAAGTTTTTCAAAACCCATCCACAGCGTTCATTTTGATTAAAACTTAATTTATTTAAGGTGAGTGATGAATACTGATTTAATAGGTATTGGAAAACACTGATGTATAAAACCAGATAAAAAGGTTTTAAATAGTTTTGAAAGCATTACTCAAGAAAAGTAAAATCCATTGCCACTCTAGTACAAAATATCTTTTAATTATTTTAAAATTTTTAAATTATACTTAAAATATGATCAAACATTGCTATAGATTAATGATAAAAATATAAATGTTTGGGACGTTTAAGTGATTTATCTTTCACCTTCATCTATATAATTGTACGTTCGATTTTCCAGGTATACAGTCGACCAAAAATTAAAGACCACTAGTTATGTCACTACTTATTATGTGATCGTTGATAAACGAGTTTTATCTTTGATTTTATGAGCTCCAAGAACCGTCATCGGGAAAATAATAAAATAAAAAACAAACCATTGTCTGTCGTACGGTCGCCCTCGTTGTATTATATAAAACGCGTCTATTATTAACATTATTAAAAATAAAAGCGACCGTCGTCGCCAGTCGCATTATTTCTATTTTAGCGGAACCGACAGAGTCCCGGGCACCGGCCAGTCGTTTTTGTCACAGACTTTGGGCACACAATAATAATAGTAATAGGTATAAGATATTGTTGTTGTACTCGGCGGTCGTTATCCGTCACCGGACGACAGCAGTAACCTACGCCCGAAAATAACAAGTCCTACTCGAAATTATTTCAAACTATGCGTTTGGTTGGAACAAAAGAACAAAACGATACCGCTGAACTGAACTCTGAAGTCGTATGTGTGTTGCAGCCACGCGTCGGCTAAAAGTTACAATGTACGCCATAAGATATAATGTGTTTGTTTCCGCTCATTTAGGTAGAAAGGTAGCTGCAGTTAACGTTTCTACGCTAGCAGTTCGGGTTGCAGCTTTTTCGTGGTTTTAGGCGTATCTATAGTGATTACTCTGAATACGTTTTGAGCCCGAGCAGATTCATTTATAATACATCATATGTTATAATATAGCAACTTAAGACAATTTTAAATTCTAATGTTTTATATTTTGTGTTAATAATAATAATAATTTAAAAAAATAATCAAAAACCTTCTAAATCCTAGAACTTATCAAATGTGATTGAATCATTCGAAATCGATAGATCTCGTATCTTTAACGTTATTTATTAATAACTTTTTATCATTATCGTGTAAGTAGATATTTATATCATTTATGATTGTTACAAATAATTGTACAAATATTTCAAAATTATACTTCTTATTCTTGTTATTATTGAATCGTTGGTATTTTTAAAAATGTCATACTTAAATTAACAAATTTAAACAATTAAGTTCGAAAAATTCTTAATTATGTTTTTAATTAATATTTAAACGTATTATAAATATTTAAGTATCTACAGCGATCACGTGTTCATAATATAGTGCGGTATTTTAAGAGTTCAAAAGTTGTTTTGGTGTTTATATATTTTTTCCTCAAACAGCTTGTTCAGTGGGTAAATACGGCGCTGGAAGATCGATAGCGTTGAAAAAGAAGTAGTAAAAAAATGAGAAATCATTAAGGGTGATCGTAGCCGGAAATTTTGCACCATTTAGTGCACGGAGCAACCAGCAGCTGATCTATCATTTTCCCCGTGACAGAAGAGATACGATAATACTGTAATGGACTTTGCAAACTTTCCCTCGTTGCGCGTATGCTGCGTATATATAGTGTATGAAAAAGACCGATGGTAAAAATATTAGCGTCGTTAAATTATCGATAAATGAACAGAAGAAAGAAAGTCCGGAAAATTTCTAGCATATTATTAAATTACTTAAGATACTAACTTTCTTGCGAGACCAATGGTTATTGCCCATACGGCTATACATATATTTGTTTTTCTTTACCGACTAGTTTTTCTGTCACGGTAGTTTGACACAGGGGCTATACTTATATAATAGGGGCGTCATGGTTAGGGGTCAGAACCCCCATGGCCTTTTTTTTTTTTGTTATGATATAATATTATAAAATAATACGTTTTAGAAAAAGTTTAAAAATATAATATTATTCATTTTTATAAGTTATCTCGTTATAATAATACATAATACATGATACCTACATAACGGAAATATAATATATATTTGATATAGTACAATAATATATTCCATTATGATATGAACATTGGTGGGACTTAGCCTTTGATTTTAAGGAGACTTGAGTATTTGAGTTTCACCTAAAATTATTGTTTTTTTTTCACTATAATAACCTTTTTTGGCCATTATAAATAGATAAAATAAAATGGCCAATTTGTTATGCATAGGTTAGGTTTTTTAACTGACATCTTTCCCCACATATAACATATGTATGTATATACCTGCACTGGTCCGATATCGTTTTAAATAATTTACTATAAGATTTGCTTATATATACTCATATTATATGCATGCATCTAAAACGAATTCATTACAGTTTAATACCTACGAGTACACCGATAAAACGAATCGAACGAACGGTAGGAAAAAACTCGGTTTTCTGTATAATATGTTTTAGTATTTACTTATTGAATAGATCACAGTAATGAATGTGTTCAAATTGAATTCAATTATAAAACATTGTATACGAAAAACGATTCTAAGCGACAACTATGTCAACCTCTATATATTTTATAAGAATAAAATATAACTTATTAATATTATTAAAATTATTTTATTAGTAAAAGGTTAATTGAACTATTTGTATAAGCGGTTTTACCTATTTATTTACCGGCACATATTTATAGGAATGCAAAAAATAAAACGAAAAATGCTTACAAATAATTTATAATATTATTGTTTTTAGTAAATAGTAATATAAATATTTGGTGAAAATGTCAAGTACCTATTTACGGTAATTCATTTTTGAATTACAAGTATTACAACCATAAAATAATATTGATTATGTCGGCAACCGGTGTTGCGTAAATATTCACGTTTACCCGTATTTTTGTTTAAAATACGATTCAATATTCTAGCCAGAAGTCTCTCACAATATTGAAGATTTAAGCATTTTTTCTCTTATATAAAGTGATATACTTTAGAGTTTAGTTTAGACCAAACACAAAGTAACAGGAAAATTACACATAATAATGTTAATATTAATATGTCTATCGCTTTACTAAGAATCTAAAACCCATAATGACATAGTTTCAGCAGATTAAGTTTCACCTACACGTGTTTGTATTTTTCCGAACTCCGGAGACTTTAAAACTCGCAAATCGAGTGCATTTCTACGAATTGTTATGAGTGCGTATTTTATAAATCTATCGTCTTCGCAAACGCCAACTAACAACTTTTTCTATGCATAGTAACACTAGTAACAGGGTGCTATCAACTCGAATGTGCACAATATTGTGACGTATTGTCGTACGACATAGATATACATATATATATATATATACATAAAACGTTAAACCGATGATACGTCATGTTGTCGCTTTATCTGGTAATGTATACAAGACGTCTCGCGTCCCCACAGTATGTATATGGTTAGGTTGAGCGCGCGCGCGTGTGTGTATAGATATTTCAATAATAATTGTTCCGTTATATATATATATATTATATACACATCACGGAATTATGAATAGTATAATAGAAGATAGCGCGTTGTGTTCAAATACACAATATAATAGTAATATTTTATCAAGGTTATCAATCAGTCACTCGCCGTGTAAGCATCGTTTTGCCGAGTAACAGTTATTATTCTGAGATAAACGCGTAGACAACAAAACACGACCAATTATCACAGCAGGAAATCCTCTCCAGAGGTATTCCCACACACACATACACACATATACATTTACACATTTACATGTTATACACACCGAGTATAAGATCCACCCTACCTCCCCTCCACTCGTCGATAACCCCCCTTAACTATAAAATATTACAATACTGCGCTCGCGCTGCAATCCGCTCTAACAACGCGAACACAGCGGCAGATACCAACCCGGACAATGCACAGATAAAGCCGAAATAACTTCAGTTGACATGGGTACAGACGCCAACGACACAAAGCGTCCCTGTTACGTGTACAACAGCCTAAGACTGTGTCACTACTATTATACTTATGCATCCACAACCGCTCCACAGCTGCCTCGGCAATAATATTGCTTGCTTTGTGCGCGGCGTGAAGTACGATTTTTGAATATCTCGTTTTACGCTTCCGCGTATTTCCATTATCTTTATACTACAGTGCCACAGCAGTGAATCCAGGAAAACATACGAGTACAGCCGACGTGATGCTTTGGCCAGCTCTTTACACCGTTTACCTGTCTTTGTGATTACCGACGTATAAGTCTGTTGATTGTAAAATAGCATAGAACCGTGATAGAACCTATATTATAATATACGCCTAATCGTCGTAAATAATATATAATATATGTATTTTTTTTTATAAGTTTATAACATACCGATATAATAACAGTGTCGTTATGGTAATAATTATTGCTTGAATTTGTTAGACGGCGTGTAGATTTTAAAATTTGGTATAAAAATTCCACAGAGGCTGTGTAGAATTTGAGCTTGTATGCTTTGGTATTTGTAACATTTGGTGTGAATATGTTCGACTGTAATATATGTGTCACAGAGAGGCTGATCATGTCCGGTCAGCAGTCATGGGGTGCTTTTGTGTTAAATATTTAAATGTATTCGGATTTTCGGAGTCTATCGTTATACCTTTTTTTAGAAGAAATTGAGATTCAATTGTGATTTTTAAGATATTATATTATATAGAAAGTAAATTCATCATTTTATAATGTGATAATATGTTCATTGTAAAGATTTTTTGAATGCATGTATTGGTTATTACACGTGCAAAAAAAATACAAATGGGGTTAAATAAAGTTATTAAGAATTTTTAAATTTCTCTGTTAATGGAGTTTGTAATAATATAACTATGATTTTTTTTATAGTTTATGGCTCTAGAATTTATTGGTATATACAATTTCGATATTTTATCAGTATAAACCGATAAAAATATTTGTTTATTTGATTTAATGTATAGTGACTTAACAACTACCAGTCATAATTCTACGGTATAACTTAATTCATTTTTATCAATACCTTAATTCCTTCTTATCTATGATATTGTATCTATTATATCAATTTAAAATATAATTTTATTATAATTATGTATAAATTAAATCTTATTAACTATACAATATCAGTTATATCTATCTATATTAACACAATTTACTATTTAAGTCACCTTAACTTTTTATGATCACTTAAATTAAATATACTATAAATCGCATTAAAATGAGATAACTATAAATTACCAAGTGTTATATAAATTGAAGAAGAAAAGTGCTACACTTAATTTGTTTTTAACAAAAAGCAGATCTTATTTATTAGGAATAAAATACAAAATTCGACTAAACCTCTTTTGACTACGCACGTAATATTTGATGTAATAGTTACAAAAACTACAGTGCAATTAATATTATTATACGAACCGTGTCGATAAGAGGTTAGTATTGTTGGCAAAGAATATTATGTATAGCTTGAAATTCGGTTGCAGTTTTGAGGGTGTAGGTTATAACTTTTGGTCAACAATAACCTATACTAAATGGCGTATGGTATAAAAACAAAATATTACTACTAATAATGTGATAAGTTCATGATTTTTCATTAAGATCAAATTTATTTCCTGCACTAATCTCACTGATATTATACATTAATTCAGTATAATAATATTAATAAATTAATAAATTATGTCCCATATTAAATTCTTTGACAAAATTAAAATTATTATATTATTATAGATAGTTACATCAAATTTTACGTATTGTGAAAATTATATATTATTATTATAAAAATTGCCAATAACACGAGACTTCCTCTTGTGCTTTTTTTAGGAAAGGGGAAATTCGATTTATGTAAGTTATTGCCCATCTTTAAAAACCGTTTAGAAAAGCATAAAAAGTTGGTTGCTATAAATCTGATAAAAAGCATAAATAAATATAAACAGGACCATAAAGTGCTTGTTTTAAATATTTTAGATTTAGAATTTATACATTTTTTTTTTATAATTTACCATTTTTCTAATCTAAAATTTTGATTTTAAAACTAAGGTTTTAAAATAACAATCATAATAATTATTATATTCAAACTTAAACTTATCATTAAGCGGGAAGCAGCATACTATGGTGGTAAATACTAATTAGTAAATAGTATCACAGTGCTATAATGTATAATGATGAAACACTGAAAGCCAATTGTATGACGCATTAACATTAGTATGGTCGTAAGATGTTTTAACCGAAATTTTGTGGTTGTAAACATTTTGAAATGAAGAAAAGTTTGAAAACAGAGAACTATTGTTTTTAGATAGATATAATAAATATTATACTGAAATTCGTAAAATAATTAAACATTACCAAAATTGTATTTAACTTTTTACTTAAATATTGAATTAAAAATTAAATCAATTGATTTTCAAAACCATTTAATATTGGTGCGAATCTTATATAATGTACACAGATATTTTACAGCATACGAAGAATATATATGAGTATAATGTACATGTATACACATTATACATTATATATTCTGGAAAGTTCGCAATATTATAGCAAATACGAATTACATCAGATAACGCAGCTTCATCTACTATCTTATATTATAACTATTAAAAATTTGACACATTAATCACTCCCGTAAATCTCGTATAGTTTAATTTATGTTATTCCATTCTTTTAAATACCCAAGTATTATATTTTTTTCTAATATATCTTACTACATAAGACTATAATACGTTTAATTATAGTAAATAATACCGAAGAAACTAATAATTTCGTGATTTATTACTACATAGCATACTTATATAATGTGTGTAAAGTACAAATTACGAGCTTTTGTACACAATAGTAAAAAACGCAATTATTGTGGCACTTAATATTGTGAATTAAATAAAAATAAAGAAATTAAAGAAATCATAATAATTATGGAAAAAGTTAGCTGATTTTTAAACAACATACTACATAATTATAAATTTTTAAATTTGAAAGACATAAAACATTAAAATACTATTACAATTTAGAGAATATTCTCAACTTGATAATTTAAATCAGAGCTGGTATATATACTAGCGTAATATTGAATGTTTAATTTTAATCTGAAAAGAAAAATTATATACAATGTATATACCAAAGCATAATACTTAAAACCCAATAATTATTTTCTCATAACATTTAAAAAAACTTTCCACTTAAACATTTGATTTATTTTCATTATTTATAAAATGTTACTTCAGCAATCAAACACGAAATATCTTTATTAATAAACAATTTAATATGCCAACATACTAATTACGCATTCGTATTGAGTAGTTATTGCATGTAATAAAACCAGTTTTATGTATTATTTTTCAAAACTATATTTTATATTAATCTATTTACTGTTGGCGGCGGCGGGAAAAATTGAGACATCGTAAAACTATGAACTATAAACGATTAATTGTTTTGATTTAACCAAAACTCTGTATAAAACGTGCACTATGGCATTATTACTCGTTAATCTACAAACGCTCGTTTAAAATGTTTGAGGTTGATGTTAAAAAAAAATTTAATTTTGATAATTTTTGATAGATCATTACTATAAAATATACACACATATCATACCTACGATAACTGTATAATGTAAAAATAAAATCGAAATTAATATAAATCAATACATTAATTTTATTAATATGATAAATGTTAATATAAAACAAGTATTCTTTTAAACTTATAATTAAATAAAAGTTATTTCTAAAACTTAATATTTTAAATCACGTTATCGTATAATCATTGATGATAAATTATAACTTATAAGATAGATCATTAGTGTTAAGATTTATAATTAAAATTAACGACGATGTGACCTTATTAGTTTTAATGTAGTCACCTATGCTTATACGACGGTGTGAATTATATGACGGTAGCGGAAGGTATACATCTAAATAATAGGTACTGAATTCTATGTTGAATGTTTGGATAACACTATTCTTACTACATATAATGTCAGTCATCACGTGCAGTGTAGAAGATAACTACGAATCATTAAGAATATTTTCTTTTAAAATGCATAAATTTGTGTGCGAAATAGCATAATGATTATATTACATAAAAAACGAATTGCAGATAAGATATTTGAAAAAATAAATAATGCAATAATTAAAAGTAAAAACATATTTATTTATAAAGTTTGACCAAGTAATGTTGGTGTTTGTACTTTAAAACGCAGGTGTTTACATTTACGTTTTATTAAATCTTATTTTTTAGATTATACTCTTTGTACACGCTTCGAACATTTTGACTCTTATAAGACTGTTCAGCTATTTTGAGACCCATAATAGGTATACATGTTAGTTTACTGAACAAATATTCCCACAGGATTTTGAAAGTTTAACTAGATGAAACAAGCGATCATTAAATTGAATTATGTATTTAATTAATGTATTTTTTCATTTTTTAAGTGGCAAAAAAAGCCTTGTAAAATGTATTTAGTTTTACAATAATAGCAATTATTGATATTTTTTTGATTAAAACATCGTCAATATATATATATATAATAAACAAAAAACATAAATTTAAAATTAAATGACAACAATACACCATGTCATAATTATCGAAAATTACTTTTGATTTTAAGCGGAACTACAAATGTATTGGATTTATAATCATAATATTATATATTATTTATTTATATTTTAGTAATAATATTTACTATAATTGTATATATTTATTAGTATTATATTATATATAACATTCTAGCACTAGTTATTTCATTAAACAATTAACTCTAAGCTACATACTTAAAAGAAAATACTTATTCATAAAAAGAAAAAACACACTTGATCAATAATGAAAA
This sequence comes from Rhopalosiphum nymphaeae, assembly GCA_036289425.1. Lineage (NCBI taxonomy): Eukaryota > Metazoa > Arthropoda > Insecta > Hemiptera > Aphididae > Rhopalosiphum > Rhopalosiphum nymphaeae. The sequence goes on along the minus strand of JAZAQC010000021.1, from coordinate 3,348,520 downwards.
TTGAATGATCATAACTTGAATACTTAAAAATTAATTGAAAAAAATGTATTTGATTTACCTTTTTGAATAAAAATTGTGTTGATGAAAATGTAGAAATAATCTACTATTTAATTTATAATACATTTATAATATACATCTTTAAACAAAATAATTACTCAAAAAATAGTTTTTAGTTTTATGGTGAATAATTAATCTATCAAATCTTCCAATAAACGCAATAAGAAACACACAAAACCTCCATAAAAACTTCAAGCACACGTGATTTTCAAGATTTAATTGATTTAAAAATATAAAATGCACTGGTAAGATATTTAATAAAAAATAAATTTAAAAACGTTGATTTACTTCACATTAAACATTTGTATAAAATAATCACAAACTAAAATTGTAAATAAAATAAAAATTATAAAGTTAATCTCAACTATTCTGATAAAAATCATTCTATCAGAAAATGCAATATAATCTATACTGAACTAGATGAAAAAGTTCAGTCAATTAGTCAACATTTTTATTTAAACAATAGTAACCCTATCCTAAACCCGGATTTCCTAAAATAAAAATGAGATTAAAAAAAAAATGAAAAATACAGTGCCCCTTCGTTGATAAATCAAACCAGAGAATGATTTTAAACGAACGACCTATTAAATTATTTGAATTTTTAATTTGATATAATAATATGTTTCTTATAAAGACTGGTACTTTGTTAGATCGAAACTCAGCTATTGTTTGATTTAGGTACTACAGAAACTCTTACCCGAATTTTTCTAAGATGTTTTGACATAGTCTACAACGTAGGAGTAAACTGTGTAACTAATTCATAATCTAAATGTGTTAAATAATAAACTATATAACACTTTCTGCTGAACCTTCTAAAAACTCTATATTGGTACATAAGAAATTGAGGCTGGTGTAGGCTTTTTTTTATCAAATTACAAATTAAGTTTAAATTAAACAATTACAGCAATAGTCATCTACACGTTTGTATCCAGAGGTGGACTAAGGAAATTTATTCTCCCTTTGAAATTTTATACGTGATACATATAATGACTACAATATGAAATATTCATTTATAATACTAAATAGTTCATATGTCTTAAAATCTATAAATTTAAAATACAAATACAATTGTTAATATTTTTATCAAATCATATCTAAATTAATAATATCTTAGTATAGTTTATCATGTACTAAAACTATAATTATATTTATTCTGAACAATTGTAGCCCCCCCCCCTCTCATCGTTTATGATTTCTAGGTCCACATCTGGAGTCATTTACATAGCTAAATAGTATTTACACTTTATTAAAGCAGATCAGTCATAGTAACAGACAGGTCAAAAATCTACATAAATTTCAACAAACTTAGTGCTATATTATCCAATTTTAAAAATAAAGTAATTATTAACTTATCGTTTACCTTAAACGATCAGTATCCTTATTCAATAAATACATGGATACGTTTCATATATAAACATCAGAAAATTATTATAAAAAGGAGGACATATTAGAAAAATTATCTATTATCTAGTATAAAGGGGATGACAAACAGAAGTTCAAAAAACTATAAACAACATAAATACAACGAAAAACTTTTTCATTAGCAGAAATATTTATGAATACGTTATTAATCTATTGAACACTGAATAACATAATTTTATAGAAGACTAATTACAAAAAATAAAACACTGTTGAACTCTGGTAAAACTAGATTAGTATAAATCACGAGTAAGAAATTTCACTAAATATGGCTCACCATTGATCAAACGAAGAATAATATCTGATGGAAAATACTGAATCTCCATTATGTCCATCGCGGAATCTAGAATAATGACAGTCAAACGCATTATCATTCACTGTCTCATATTATGTAATGTTTACAGACACAAGAAGAGAATTCAATATAATATAAGATAATTTGTATGAAACAATTGGATAATTTTCAGATATTTATAAATTAATCTCGTATTTAAAACAAAAAAATCTACTTTTAAAAATTAATTTAGACTAAAAGACGTGATGCAAGTTAATAACTTTGTCGTTGATGGTTAAAAATAAATATAACGTCTCATGATTTAAGCAGTAAATACTAATAGAATAATTAGTACTTAATATAATCAATACACACACACACACATATATAATTCCGTTCATAAACTAAACAACCATATTATATTATATTGTGTATTATTTTTTTATTTCATACAGAATTTCTAAATACATCATATTATACGTTATTTTTAAAATGGACAGACTTTGGGGAGATTATTGTAATTTGTGTCGAATTAATACTTGATTAATGTTTCATTAAAAATTGTTATAGAAAAAAATGTAAAGCTAATTGTATTTTAATGACTATTATTGTCGTCGGAAGCAAAATCTATAAGTATAGGTAATATAAATAAAATAAAAACAATCATAGCCATACTTATATGAAAAGCATCAAAAATACAACCCGTTAAAGAGTTTATGAGTTCAATCATAAGATGATCCAATCGATATTTCGTTTTAGAATAATATTATAATTTATAATTTGATTATGAATATGCATTATTGAGGTTCAAACGCAAAATTTCCAAATCATGTTAGAAATGACATTACGAATACAGCTGCGAGAGCACAATTTAATATACCATAATTCTTATTGTTTTATGTGCACCTATATTCTATGTATAAAGATTATTAAAAACTATTGCTGTGTCGTTTGATTTTTTTTAATAAGCTCAAAATAAACACATATTTTATTTAAATTTGTTTCAGTGTACTTCTTATCTCGTCGGTACAAGTAGTTTGCTTAAAAATGCCATGGTTTTACATTAACTCGGCGGTGATGAAATTTATTCTATAGCAAACAGCGACAGTTAAAAAATAAAAAATAAATTAAGTATAATAATATATGCTTTTGACTTCAATAAAATCGATGAAAACTATTTTTCGTCTAAGGTAAGACGTGGAAAATTCAAATTAAATATTATTTTACTTTGTTGTAAAATACCATTATACATTTGTCATTTTGAATTTTTGAATAACTTGCATTTGTTTCATTAATTAATATCATAGCCCATGATTCATAGATTATGAGATAAGTACAAAATAGTACAATACATATTTAAAAATATGATAATATATTGTAATTAGTAGTCACAAATAACAATAACGAATTATCATAAATTATTATGATTTCAAAAACGTAGATTTGTATACATTCTTATTATTATTAATACAATAATTTCAAATTCTTACTGATTCAAGAATAATTTCTCAATATTATTTCAACTGAAAATATTATTATTTTAAAAAAATTGATAGCTTTTACCAAATTGCAGTATATTTATTTGTTTTTATTTATTTTTTTTTAAATTTTAATTTAGGTTTATGTTATACAGTTATTAAAGTAAGAAAGTTTTAATAAATTATTGTTTATATACAATTATACAAAATTTGTCTTGTATGGGAAAAATCTATAGCAAATGTATGTAATTAATACCAATTTATTTGTTAAATAATATTTGAGTAGGTACTATTAAAATAATGTTTTGTTCAATTATGAAGAACTTACTCTTCAATTATGATTGTTATAACTTATAACTTATAAGTATCTATTACAACACTGATGTCTGATAATATATTCTAGAACCTAGATAGCTATTACAGTTTTAATTATATCTATTTGCTTAGAGGAAAATACCGCACTATACCCGCATGTGTCGTCTCCGTCTTACTAACGCAAAACACGGAAAATTGTACGTTCAGTATAATCTATTTTTCTCTGTTAATTTTAATATTAAAGTGAATTTTCTTAAGGTGAGTGTATTATTAAATTTAAATATAAAAACATTACAAGACTAACAGGATAATAATCCTGGTCCCATGTTAGTTTTTATTTTTTTATTTTAATTTTAAGGTAAGTTATGAATATTTTAAAATTATTGTAAATTTATATTATTAACTTATTTCTCGTAGGTATGAAATTTTTTTGCTAAATTTATTTTTATAATGAAAAAAACGTTTTCCTAGCTGAAATCTAAATGATGTGGAGGGGAGGGGTGTTGTTTGGTAATTTTATATTCATTGGTTATTAACTATTGAAGATGGTAGATTTCATGTTAAGACTCTTTTAAGATTTTAAAATCTTCAGCTCCCAGTTAAGTAAATATATTATACTTACATTTATAATATATTGTATGAATAAACATAATAATGGTACACAAGTACATTTTAGACGACTGACTTCTGGTTAGTAAATAATGAAATAATTCATTTAGCCAAAAACGATATTGATGATGAGTGCAACTTAAATCTTAAATATTATTTGAAACCCAGTTTCCGTTTCAACCCAGGAAATGATTATAAAAAAACCAATGATATTACTAATTTTTGGTACTTGAAATGGTTAGGGTCTTAACAAATGCAATCCCCTCTCCGATAGAGCCGAAGACGCAAAGGAAGCGTTTTCATTTCGATCTGATCTGACGTAGGTCGTCTTTTTATCGTGGAAATAATTCCGCTAAAGTATTAATTGCTTTTGGTGAACAAAACCACTCTAACCACCGAAAACCTTGTCACTTATCCGCCCGATGCCGGAGCTTATGAATACTAAGTATTGCGATTTAAAAAAACGAAAACAAAAACTCAAAACCGTGTAAGTCTTTCCGCTACAAGAGAAAAAAAAAACGAAATAGTAAAAATACAACAACGTGACGTACTATTTTACACGCGCGTCGCGTGTATCGTGGGGGGTGGGGTTCTCGACAGGCGGTGCGGGTCTCTGCGATCCGGTGGGAAGAAGGGGTGGGGGATGGGTGTTCGGTCGGTTGATGGGTATTGGCGGTTTAAGGTGCACGGCGGCGCGTATATAGTATCGGCACGCCGGCGGAGCAAGCTTGCGCGGCTTTCGGACTTTCGTCGGTTCGGGATGAAGGGCGGCGGCGGTGGTATAAACGCGCGCCGCGGATACTGCGAGCGCGCGACTTCGTTACCACTAGACCGGCATTAGACGTTTCGGCGTGCGACTTACCGCACTATACCGCCGGCCGCCACGCTGCAGTCGCGTGATCCGCGGGCGAAACCGTTATACCGACGGCGGGCGTTCGTCGCGAGTACGCGTGGCCGTTAAACAATTAAAAAAAAACGTCCGATACGATTTAAAAACCGGACTTCGACCAAGTTGTATTCGACGATAAACCGTGCACGGCGGTTCGCTGTCGACTAGAAACGTTTTAAAATTATCGAATCGGTCGCTCGGCGCTATAATCCGTGTCTGTACTCACCGTTTCGGGCGATAAAACACGATAGACAGTCCGCTTCCACGGAGTATACGTATCCACTATTATATCATACACACGCGTAATAGCATGCGACAGTGTTATATGCGGGACGACGTCGTCGCATCTGGTTCGTTACCGGCGGAACACGCGTTCTGATACCACTGCCTATAGTGACAATAATTGTTACGAGATCGTTGCTGTGGTGCGCGACACGACTATGCCGCGGCGAGTCAACGCGGTCTTCGGCGGGCGGACAATAATTATTTAGAAACGGTAATCGTGTGATGTTCTGCACGGTATACACGATAATCATTATTAATATTTGTATGCTTTTCGCGGTATGTAAGCGGTGTAGATTGTTCTTTTATTTTTTAACTATTGTGTTTTCGTGTTTCGGGTCGTGACCACAGTATGACGATACATAATGCTATTATTATTTCTATAGCAGAAATATAATATTGACTTTATTCTACATTGATATCATTGTATTAAAGACAAAATGGTAACTTAACTAATGTCGCGATGATCACTGCAGTAACTTCCCGACTACGAACTGCAACGCATACGTTTATATAATATTATCGTAGTTATCTGTTAGTATCCCGTACGTTATCGGTACTAATTTTTGCTATTTAAATCTGTACAATGCAGTTGAACATTAATTATGTTAAAATTGTCAACTACGTTATTATCGATATGTATACCTGCAATTTTGCATGTTGTTAAATTGAATCATCCTCCGAAAAAAAAATATATTTTAAATTGAAGTCATAAAACCATCGAAGTCGACTAAGTTTTATACAAAATTTAATTTGAAATTGTCTTTGTACTTATATAATCTATACACGGCTGTGCATTATATTTATTTATATTGTGGTATATTTTGTTTGAATATAATTCTAATACCTTTTACTAGTTTTTGTTTAATGATATTCATATTTTGTTTTTTTTTTCAGATATTGTTGAATTTTGAATTTAAAACTATTTACAATCAAAGAATGAACGCTCTATTATATATTTTCACGCTGTACATACTTGGTAAGTAATTCAAATTTACATTTTTTTTCAAACTAGGTTTTTGGTTTACACTAAGAAATTTAGCTGAAAATACAATGGATATTAGTCCCCAATATATTATTATTTCATTAAATATTACTCGATCGTAATAGCAACCATTAAATATAAATTATATTTAATTAATATGATATTTAAAAATATTTTATGATATTTAAATCAGTAATTATCAAATTTACGTATTTTTTTCGATTTTATCAATGGCTTTATTACTTATTAGGCTGTTTGTGTTATATTTAATAAATGGGATTAGTGTAAGTGAATTACCTACTCCTGTAGTGACGTAGACGTAATAGTAATACAATATTATAATACGTTGTAGACATAAAATAACACAATTTTAAAATTATATGTTAGGTGGTTTACTAAAATAATTTTACCAATTTTGTGAATTATCTATGGTGGTTTGTTGAGTAGTCAATTGCATATTTACCGAGTTTTTGTAGAGTTATCATCGTTTAATATTAAAATAGAAAAAAATCACACCAAGAAAATATATTATAGGAATGAAAACAAAATATTTAAATATTTTCATAACAATAATTATTACACTGTATTTTATTCAAGCATATTAAATAACAATATATTATAATTGAATCATGTAAATAAAACTTTTAACAAAAATGCATTCAAAACAAAAATTCAACGATATAATTGAATAGTTTAATTTATCAATTGCCCTAGGATATACAATTTACTTGTTTTATACATTTTACAAGACATGAGATTTTATTTTGATTCAATTATTTAGATTTTTGTCATTATAATTATTATAATGATATTATATAACATTACATTACTCATTCAAATTGTAATATTATGAATAAGTATATCAAAATCTAAAAAAAAACTTCTGTTTAACCTTTCATAGTAAAAAAAGGATAGTTTTCATTTGAAAAATAAGTAGTTTGTATCGTCATAGAATATTCTTTAAACGGTAAAAAAATATCTAAATATAATATTTGTATGATGTATATTTATTATTTATAAATTCAAAAAATCAGAATTTTAATAAATGCATTATTAAGGATACAAAGGAAATGAGTATATTTGATGAATCACTCACTATAATATTCTATATGATAGGGATAGCAAATTTACAATTATTATGTAATAATTTTCTATCTCTGTAAACCAATTAATTTACTTGCAGAGGATTTCAATTTTGCAAGACAGTCATTATTGTACATACGTTGGATTGCCAAAATGTTCTCGGAAATTGCACTGTGTAAATCAAAAGTCAAAACCCGTGCATTTTAAATTACTTTTCGGAAGGATGTTTGTGTTTAGTTTGCATGTACTTGGTTTGGATTCATTTTAGGATTTGCTTACGGCAAAATCATTTAGTCGGTTTTCAATTATTCTTGGTTAAAAATATTTAAATATAAAAACATTAACAATGTTATTAGGTATCCAATGAATAATTTATTTTGATTACGTCAACTGATCAGTTGTTGGTATTATAAAAGTTGAATATCTATACATAAATTGGTGTATTAAGAGTAAAACTTTAACTGTAGATATTGAATTATCATCTTTTACGATGCAACTAAAATGAATATCACATGTGTGCACAATAAAGCTGACCACACTATACAAAATAAAAAATAGAATTGATCGTTAAAATGGTCTTATTTACGTAAAAAAAGGCATAATTTATTGAAACAAAAAAGATGTTTGTTTTTACGCTATTTCGTGACTGTGTATATTATATTATACTATACAATGGCAGTACATGATATTCACATTGAGAGGAGGGTGAATGGAATGAAACGGACAAAAAAAAAAGTAAGTTTTCCGGACATTGAATTTGAATAACCGGCTATCTAAGTTATAAGTTTCGGGGTTGTCACATAGAAGCCGGAGAAAAAAATAAAACTTGCAGGGCTTTCTCCGTCGCGTCGTGCAATCTTTGCTGTCTTTTGCTCTTCCCACCGATAGTATATATACCGCGATGGTTAAAAACTTTGGAGCTTTGAGCATTCACTACACGTATTTTCGATTTTCTACCCCGAGATGATATTATTATTATGCGTGTAACAAAAAAAAAAATATTATAATAATAATCGTTCGATTGATAGTATTGTGAAAGAAATCGTGGAATTTTAATTTCCCATCGCTGGTTTGATGCGGTGCCGCGCGATAACACGAAACTTGTATGCATACCGTGCTTAACTCTATATATGTGTGTTTATGTAGACTATATCTATATAATATATTATGGAATTTATTGTGCAGCTCGTGACTATACTCACACGTCGTCCAACTGCGTATTATGGCTCATACGATCCTGTCGATAATTGGATAATAATATGTAGCTGCCATGAAATCGAATTTCATTTTTAAAGTTCGATTTGACTTTTCCTACTCGAAAACATATCAAATCGAGTACCTGTTATATATTTGAATAGGCCACAACGAGTAAATGGTGGAGAAAAAACGTAGATACGCTTTTGAAAACTCGATAACTTTATGAAATGCGACATTAGGAACAAAATACAAATCATATACATTTTTACATTTTTTTTTGTAAAAAAATACTGTAAAAATCGTTTGTGAGAGGATGTTATGGTGAAATTTGTAAAAAATTAAAAGACAGCATTTATTTTATATAATTCGGCGAAAACGAATACAAAATGTCTAGGTATGGTACAATATAATAGGTAATGTATTATTTATTGTTTTAATTACTTATATATAATATATTATATATTTTTCATTTTAAAATCTTTACAACTTGCGCACTACGGTTAAATACCGTGATCAGTAAAATATTATATACTGTTACATTCCCAAAAGTCACATTTAGACCCAACAAAATATTTTAAGCCGATGTCTTACGTCGAAAGCTAACATTTTCGGACCCAAGAGAATATTGTAAACCGTCCAAATATAATGTCCTATGTATCTGTTGTTATATCTTCAATTTCTTATAAGAATTTTTTGCTAAATTTTTACGATGGTATCGCTGTATCGGGCCATACCACAAATGGCCTATATCGAAAATATACTTATTTTCTAACGCGACCGGTGCAATTTAAAAGTATTGGCCACGGTATTCCCAAACGGACAATTTACCTATTTTGAACAATAAGCTTAAAATCGATCAATAATATAGTCAAATAGTCGATAACACATTTTATTGTCATTGTCTATTTGCTTAATACTTGACTATACCATTATAATATAATTTACACGGTTTTTATTTTCCTTACAATAATAATTCATTGGTGGGACGCATTTTTCAATGCTTCAACTTTCGATAAGATGCAATAACAGTCTGTCAAAAATGGTTTTTCACGCGCAATCGATAGTTTTCGATACAATTCATATTGATAAAACAAACACAATAAAATAATAGATAATCTAATGTATTGCTCCTGTTTCCTACAGTTATTTCGCTTAATAAAATATTAATAGTTTACATTAAATCATTATTGTTCGTTTGAACTGTTTTAATTACGTACGACAGCTTAATATAAAAATTATATGAAACCCAAAAAGCATACATTTTTCTCTAGGGTTTCAAGAGAAATTTGAAATTAACAAATTTAATCGCATCTTATAATGATACATATAGATTGGATGTAACACGCGTAAATTCAATACTATATAATAATATGATAATATATGTGCACTATTTAATTAACATTAACTGAACACCGTGAATATTAATTAAAATTCAGTCATGGTTATCTTAAGGATAGATTTATTTACCCGTAAAAAATGTTTCACTTCAATGAATGTTGAGGATTTATCTGAAATATTATATGAATCATAAAAAGTACTCAAAGTACGATAGAGCTGATGGTCATACTAAATTAAACATAATTTACACAAAATTCCTTAAAAAAGTATAATTTTAAAATGCATTGTAATTTGAATTTGTTGCATTTTAATTTTTATCCATATTTTGTTTAATACAATCAATTTTTAGGTTATTTATACTATTATTTAACTGGACAATAAGATCAATTAAGGGTGTTGACGACAGCAACAGTAATAATTGTTATTGCACTTATCGAATATTTTTATGACTGATGTAATTTGACTTTTAATAAAAATCAATTAAAACAGATACAAATAAATAAATAGGCGAGTATATGATTACTAAGTATGTACGCGTATTTGAATGTATTAGTATTGATGTATATTTATCAATAATAAATATTTACCGATGGTTATGTCTGAAATTTAAAGTATCATTTTAAATTTTACGAAATTGTATTTTCTAAATAAATATTAATAAACTTATATCTTAAAAGTATTAAACTGGGACAAATAAAACACTTAATTAGTACATTAATAATATCTATAGTAGTTTTAAAAAGAATAAAAATGAATATATTTAAAATTCATATTTTTTTTACATAAATATTAATTTTTTAATTACATTATTTATTGAAAACAATAATAGAATATAGTTAGTATTTCATAAAAAAAAATGCGTATATTTTTTAAAAGTATTATTTTGTTTCATTACGTTTAAGTAATATAGTTTATGTATCTATGTAAGCATTTAAGTGTTAAAACTATTAAGCTATATTGTTGTTAAAAAAAGGTAACATTTTATTATTTTTTTTAAATTTAATTAAAGTAATATTATATTTCTTAACAGTAAATAATTATAAATTATTGTGTACATCGATGTGGCTTTTATTTTATATACATATATGATAAGAATTATATTATTTTTTTGTTTTCCATTATTGAAGTTCCACGGACTAGTATATCGACCACGATGAGGTATTAATATGGACTTGACTATGCACCACTGTAGATCGTCGAATATTCCCATTTTCTCATTTTACGAATATTTTTCAAATGTTTTAAAAACAAATGTTCCTCGCAATTCAAAATCAGTATTAATATAGCATGTGCAATACGATAATATATATATATAGATACAGTTTTTCGGGATACTTTCGGTGCGAAGGTGTGTTTTGCTCAGTTCTCGTGTATTTTATCGACCAGCATAATTTACACTTTAACGACGATTTGAATCTAAAAGGACCACAATATCCATTTATACATAATAAATAGTAAAGGGTATTATATTTTTCATGAAAATACTTACAAAAACATAAATATAGGTACATAAAAATATGTATAATATGCATATTGCATATACGTGTTATTAAAGAAACATGATATGTAAATATTATATTATTTGGGAAGTCAATTACAGATAAGTGCTATAAGCTGTATACGTATATTATTCCGTGAAGTTTGTAATATATGTGTATATTGCGTTGGTAATTTATTATTATTGTCAAGCAAATCCGTTTGCACTAATTTCGACCACTATAATAACTCACTTAAAGTTCCGCGATTCACTTAAAAGTTACAACTTTAATAATACATATTATCTACAGTAGAGTTTATCTGTATTCTATTCTTTAGTAAAAAATTACGTTGGTCGATTGATAAACGTTCAGGTGGTTTTCGCTTGAACACGAAAACTGATACACTGGTAAGAACAATTCGATCCCTACAGCATAAATACTACCTACGCCGTTCATCTTCCCTTCGGTGTATCGTATGTATCTTATTTATCTACCTATAGGTACGGGGATAATGATTTTGCCACGGTGGAATAGCCATAATAAGACCCGAAACATTAAAATTCCGACGACCCCCCCTTAATCCAACTCATCATAACACACACACACACACACACACACACACACACACACACACACACACACACACACACACACGTGTATACAAATCTAGGCGCATTAAAATACCTTTGACGTGTCCGATGGCTTTGAACCAAATCTGATTCAATTACGTGTCACGATAATAATTTGCGATGAACATTTCGGTTAATTACAGACGAATGAGCACGCTAAGAAGCACTAACTGCCGTCGGGTAATGATTAGTAGTTGGTCGTGATGTAGATTGCACAGGGAGGGGCGTGTTGTATAAATCCTTTCATTTCCGGTCGATCCAAATTGCTTAACTCGAATCCGTACCTACAGTGGCTAGGTTGGAGTTTACCACACGCCGATATAATTATAGGAGTCTAACGCTCGTAAAACTCGGTCATAAAACACGGTGTATCAAAATATTCTATGGATCATTCAAAGTAAATCGCTCGGAAAATCGGCGTTAAGACTCATTGTCGTCCATCGCTCCGGAAACGTTTTAGCACACCGCCCCGGAAGAGTCAGATTAGGTTCATAATAATTATAACTTATGTTCTACATGCATATAGACCATATTACGGTATAGGTAGTAGTGTTTACTGTACAGTCTACTCCTGATAACCCGCAGGGTAATATACTAATATTATTAACGTAATAAATTAGAAGTAGAATTAAAACATATTGGTGTGCATCTGCATATTTCAAAAATCATAAATACACTATAAATTATAATTATACTGGTACGAGAACTAGCAGAAAATATTCTGATCAAAAAAAAATGTAAAAAGAAATAAAAAACATTTATTTGAAAAATTTTATCAATCCTTTATTCTTTAGTGTACCCATACCGCCTATAATGAAATAAACAAGTAAAATATCATTTTAACGTCACTATACTAACTGCACAATATTCGATAAGATTTATGACGACAAGTTTGTCCCGTGTGGCTTAAAGCCTCACAGAGTTAAGTTAATATAGTCGTTTAATTGAAAACCTGCGTCACGTGCACGAGGTTCTTTTGTAAAGCATTTCAAGTAACTCCGTTCAATAATAGGTGGTTTTCATAAAATTAATGATTTAATTAATTTCGTGGTTTAATACAAGCCGAGTACTAGTATACTAATAAAATCTTATATGATTTTATCAAAGCATTCGGATGATTGAGTACTAAAATATAGTATCAAACAATTAATATAATATAATATCAGGTACTGCCGGCACTGGTGTAACACGTAAGTCTTGGTATTTCACAATATATGTACATATATAGACCATAATTTAATTATTTCTGATTATATTAATATAAAATTGTATATATTTTAAATTTAAATGTTGTCTTATATAAACAAAATATATATTATGCATAATTATAACATTGTTTTATTTTCATAAAATACAACATAATATATTTTTACAAAGCATTAATATGATTCAAATAGGCTTTTGATGTTGTATTAAATTAAAAACTCGAACATAAATATAACAATTAATTTGTTCGTAAGTATATAAGGTTGCAACTATTAAAACTTGTTATATAATTATAATATTATAAATAATATATCGTTATTATTAATTAATATGTTGAATTCAATTTTAATTTATTGGGTTTTTTTTTTTTTTATGAAGTTGCTTTTTGGTTTATTCAATTAATTTAAATAAAACTATTTCAATTTCAAAGCTTTGCTTATGATCTATTACGATCAAATTATACTGTATTTTTGGTGAAATATTTCCAATGATTGGATTTAAAAAATACTAACAACAATTTTATAGTAAGTTACATTATTTATAATAAAATTACTTTTGATTTAAATTAGTATTCTATACGTAGTTCTGATACAAAATATGTCAAATACGTCAAAATCAGCATATTAGCACTTTATTACTATTTAATTTATTCACTTTGCGAATATTTTTTTAAATCTACCGAAAACTTCTAACTTATACATTTATTTGTTTTTCAATGGTTATCCATACTTCAAAGTTTTTTTTACAAAAATCAGCCTAGTAAAATTATTCAATATATAAAATAACAAGAATATTTTCCCATACTTCGCATTCAATAATAAATTATGGTAGTAATATCAAAATAGCCATAGTAAATCGTATTATACTATGTTAGGGTGACCATACGTCCTGTTTTTACAGGATTGTCCTTTATTTCAATATTGTGTCCTGTTGTCCTGACAAACTTCTTTCAGTACGATTTTTTTCCTGTTTTTTCAATCAAATTATTCCTTATTATTATTTATTATTATATTTTGTACATTTTAAATATACTGTACAGTGTACATAATACGAAAATAACAATATGTTTTGTTTTTAACTGTTAAATTACGAAAATCTATTTATATTGCTGAAAATACGTTTTGTGAATACGGTTATACAATATTATAGCGGACAGCTGGATATGCCTAATAATAGCTCCATGCCTATTAAATTATTATTTATTATTATTAATTTTGTCCTGTATTTTTTTTTTTTTTTATGTGGCCACCCTATAATATGTACACGGAAACAAAGATTGACTGCAGATTCAAATAAGAATATCTTTAATAACTATTTGAGTACTTATATAGGGTATTGGGCGTGTTTCAAAATTATGGAGTTGATTCCAATAAATAAATAGGATACATATTGCTGGTTTACAAACATCGTGCTAATATTATATCATGTACATTTTATATTTTCGTCTATATTCAAATCATTTATAATATTAAATAGTATGCACGTTTATATTAGAAGAACATATTACCAATGAAAACTTTATTTCGACTAATAATTAGGTGTACGTTGGTTGGAGGGTAGTAGGGAGGGGTAGAAAGAGATTGCGCCGAAAAACAATAGTTCCATGTAAATTATAATAATTTTAAAAGCCAAAGCGCATAAAAGAAGAGAGTTATTTCGGATTCGGTCCGTTGTATCCGCCACCGAGAATGAACAATACGAGTCGGTGAAACAGCACCCGAGTCTGATCAAAAACAACAAATCAGTTCTGAAAATCGACCGGACGACGGCGGAGACGAGGGCCGGCAGTAGACACGTTTATGTATATTATTATATATTGTAAATAAATGGACCGTCGTCCGCCCGTGCAGTATACATAGTACATTCTACTGCATAGTACAATATATATTATTATAATATAGTTGTGTAATGTGTAGTTGTAAATGCGACCAGAGCGGTAAAACAAAACCTATACTAATACTAGAGTCGACGTTAATTCGTAGCCGGTGTATATGGCTGCGGCCGGCGGCGACGACAACGGCGGTATGTGCGGATTAATAAAAACGTGCCTATACACCGAAACACAAAACACACACACAAATGCATACACATATATACGGACGATTGTCTGGGATAACAATAATAACCAGAGGAAAAAAATGAGATAAAAAGAATAAGATGAAAAAAAAATAGAGAGAGAGAAGAGACGAGTACAGAGACCGACCGGAACGGCGAGCGAGTAATAAATAGAGGGTGCTGCTGTGACGAAAATATCTGCCGAGGGAATGTCAAAATAAACGATCCCCGTTTATTAACTATATACGCACCTATATATATTACGCCACGCACCGTGTTGTTGTTGTTATTATTATTATTATTATCATCGTTATTATTTTTTTTTTCCTTTCGTGAGACTGTAGTTAATGGCCGAGACATTTGGACGGGGCTTACGACACGTCGGGCATCATCGCCGACGTATTTATAAACTCTACCCATACGACGACACGACGACCCCGCCGACAGCACTCGTGCAATAAACATCCACATCTGATTATCTGTGTTTTTTTATTCGCGAATAATTTTCAGTTTAAAACCATCACCATAAGCGGTGGTGTTCTAGAGAGAGAGAGAGAGATAGAGAAAGAAAAACAATTATTTCCTATTCTCATCGCACTGTAGGTATAGCAGTCCACGCGTGTATTATACACGTATTATATTATACTGCGGGTCGTATAATACCATCGCCGCCACGACGTATTACGGTTTGAAGGTAAATGGAAATCGTAAAACTTCTCGTACATCGTCTATATGCATATGTATGTCTACGTATATACTGACTGCACGAGGATGTGTATAAAATGTACATGTATAAATCTATAACGCCAAAGGATAACACCGTCGGCGCCACGTCGATATTACACTCTGTGCGTTTTGCTTTTAAATTGTTATAGCCGTCGCCGAAGGTTGAACAATTCCTAAACATTTACGCGATGTTATCAAACAATATGATGACAACAGCCAAGGTTTTTCCTTTTTATTTCGAACTCGAAAATTTTCAATATCGTTTTAATAACGCACGCACACCCGCGCAACCGCACACGTGTTTTCATTTCCACGCGACACTATACGATTTTATTATTGTATTACTCGCGTGTGTAGTGTAATGTTCAGACATATTATTATGTAGTGTACTAAGCCATATTTAAAACGAAAAGTCAAAAACCTTACAGAATTTCATCTGCTACGGTATAAGTGTATATATGTATACAAATATAAGAATCCGTATAAGGTAACCTACGTGTATAAATTTCAAATCGTGCGATTTTCAGCAGACTTATTGGTGTCTAATAAATCAGAAATGAAATTACCCGAATGTGCGAAAACCCGTCTCCAAGAGATGAGCTTTTATTTTTACGTGAGGATACGACTTTAGTTTATAAAACATACGAGTATACACCTATAAAATAGGTACCAACCACAGCGTTACATCTAAAAGAATATTATATACGATTTACAGAAACGTGTTTGCGTTGTATAGTCATAGTTATACTATACATATTATATTATCTACTAAAAATGTATATTCACATCGTTTATATTGGTCTTTGGATTGGTATGGCGTTCATACATTATTTTATAAAAAAAAAAAAAAAACCGATCGGCAGGAGTACCTCGATAAAATTCAATTAACAAATCATAAACACATAATATAAACGTGTTCTCTATTCAAAATAAAAATTTTTACGTCGGAAACTGTTTTAGAATTGAATAGAGAACACGTTTATATTATGTGTTTATGCGTAGGTATAATATTGTATAACTGACACCCCTTTATTGTACGGTTCTAGATGCCGGTTCAATACCACATCCTATAAAATGTCTTATGAAAGGTGTATACATTAAATAACAACGTATGTAATAAATTATTTATGATTAGGAAACAAAATTGTTAACTTAAATCCATAATACATTACTGTTATAATGCACGTTTACACTAATACTTGAAGTCGTATAATTCTATATCGTATATTTATCATTACCATAATCGTTACTGATAACTGACCAAACGATATTTTATGGATTTGCAATTTTTTTTTTCAAATTTCCATCAGTTATAGGTACGTTTTTTTAATAATTTTTCTTTAAACACGTCAGTTAATGCCATACAATTTATCTGTTGATACCGCACACTTTAACCTAAATTATCATTTAAAATTTCATATTAATACCGAATATCTAAAATTATAGATATTTATTTAAAAAATCAAATCCATAACGTAAATAAAGACAATGTATTTACGATTATTAATTTTCTTTATCTGCCAAAAAACCCTACATAATTTTAAAAATCATAAGTTTCTTATAACTAACATACTAGGTATAAATACGAATATATTATAATTATTTAATAATAAAGTTATTATATTTTTTACAAAAAATTGTTTATTAATATGATATTTCAATTTTAACGCTAATGTAATATCTGCCTTATTACTTATTCAATATATAACATATTATAAACCTTTTCAATTAAATAAATACCTATTTGCGTTTTATGGTACTTCTGTACTATCGCAGTTACTTAAACAGGTAATTAACAAAATTTATTAAAAAAAACCAATTATCTAATTTTCAGATCTGATAATAATATGTGACCAAAATCATATATTATTCCTTCGAGCATGTTGGTTATTTCATTAATATCCTTATTATTAGTTTAAAAGCTCTTAATTTTAATTATACCGATGTACATACAAAGCATTATACTGGTTAGTTTAGACTGAAATATTTGCCGCAGTATAAGTATTGAAACAAAATAAAACAACAGTGAAAAAAGCTTTCATCACATTTTACTATGAACATAACGCGGAACTTTGCAATCTCAAAAATTACTTCAGATGTGATTTTTATCTTTTGAAAAAAATGATTCTCTTACATCTATACCTATATATCTACTATTTATAATAAAGTTTTTTCTTTTTCTTTATTCCAAGGCTATTGGGTTTTATTTGGACTGCCGGGTAAAAATGTCTTGATGTCTCCATAGTTTCTGTATATAATATTCCTCTAACAAACATCAAAATGTTATTTCCACATGGCAGAACTACAGTACAAGCAATATTAGTATTAAGACATACGCGTATACGGTTATTATAACATAACATGTATATTTAAACAACAATATAATATATTACTACACAAGGTTCGTTTCATGATATCAATACATTTTGAAATCAAATAACCAACTACTATTTTATTAGAATTTGTTCATGTTTAACTAATGAAAAATATTATGTTTTACCTACTTTTTTTTTCTTAAATACATTAGAAATTATAACAATATTTTTATTACAGAAATATATTGTGTACTTAAGCTAATTGCTATTATGGTCTATATTTATGTATTACTATGAATTACAGTTTTTAATATCACATATATTGTATTCACTGATTAAAAAAAAAAAAATTATATTTTATTTAATTCGTCACTCTTTGTTTATTCAAAGTATAATTTCGACGTATTGTATGAATATTATTGAATATTCTAATTTCAACTTTAACTTAAAGCTTAAATAAAGTTACGAAATTTCATTCACATAACCAATATAATAATTCAAATAAAATAACGAATATAAACCTCATTACTATAATGACAATTATAATTTAATTTCAGAAAATAATCATGAAAGAGTTACTTCCAGAACTACAAGTGTAAACATAAAAATAAAAAATGAGATGAATGAATGGTGTAATGGGTCAATAAATTCTTAAGTTGATGTACATGTATTTCGATTTTAAAAGAATTATTAATGTTAATGTATTCAATGTGTGAAATTTGGTTTATCTTTAATTATTTAAAACTTTGTTAAATATGGATGCAATAACAACTTCTATACTCGACAATTATATACTCTGTGAAATTTTTATTTTGTACAATAATTGGTGTTTGGAACTTTTAAAGTTTTTTTTTACAGACCCAACAAGTGTTTTTATTCTCAAAAATCTCATAATACACACTATAATGCATTTCATTTTAAAAATTGAATTTTTGTTTACTTATAAATAAGCCATTTTCTTTAAATTATTAAAAATACTCTTCATAATGTTTTGTACAATCTATTTTATAACATTTTTAATTAAAGTAGTGTACGAGTATATTAGTAAATATCATATATTTATTTAATTTAAGTTTAGATGATTGAAGAAGTGAATGCAAAATTTGATATACATTCTTAAAATGTACACCTGCGTCACTCCCTTTATCTAAAATTAGTTAAATCAGTTTTGATGCTCAAAATGATTATAAATTAAACATATTAAAAAAAATATTCTGTTTTCAAATATTATGTAATTCAAAGTAAGAATAACTTTTAAAACAATAAATGTATGTATGATAAATTAATATATTAGTTGCAAAAATGTAATGTTAACAGTACCTAATTATAATTAAAATTAAAAAAAATTAGAAAAATATTTTTTAACTGAGAAATGTTTTCATTACAAATATATAATTTATATAATATATATATATATATATAGACACTTAATAAATTCACTTATCCTGGTGTATAGTTCAAATTTTCTTGTTTTGAAATCGCATATAAGTTAGTAGAATAACTAAACATTTTATATCGTTTTTTTGACAATCTCAAATACTAAAATAACAACTTTGTAAAAAATATATTAATCTTAATAAAATAATACATATATAATTTATTTTTACAGACTATCTCATAACTTTACTATTCGCTATTTATTTTTAAAAATGCAAGTTTAAACATATTGCATTATTAGAAAAATAATTTAATTTTAAGCAGTTCATTTATTGTATTTAAATATATGTGTAAATATTTATATTAACTGGTATTTACAATAATAAATTGTATCAAAAAATAGTTAGTAAAATATTATAAAAATCTGAAAGATTTATTTTTATCATAATTCTATTATTTTAACCAGTAATAAAACAAACATTTTTCAAATTGTAATCTTACAACGTGCAATATATTTTAAATGATAACAACTAATTTATTACAACAGTTGGAATTCCTGAATTTAATTACTTCTCGCCCTTAGTCTTTTAAATAACAGTCAAAATTAGAAGTTACCACTCTTATAGATACATGATAACAGTAAAGTTTATAAATTAAAAGTTTAGTTTAAAGTGTTTTATTTTGAAAGGTTCTACTAGTAATTTAAATACCAATGTTTAAAATAAAAACACTTTAAAACATAAAAAAAAAAAAATTAAATTAAATAAATCTATTTTTTTAGAAAACTAAAGTATGGATTCCTCTTGAATTTGTTTTTAAATTTAATGCATTTTATGTATAATACACAAATGCTTCTTTTTTCCCACGTGTGATGGATTAAAATTACATAAAATGGAGTAGATTTGTTATTAATTAATCACAAATGTGTACAATCAGGTGAGTTTATACTGTTTATAAAACTGTTTCTTCATATGGTTAATTATAAATAAAACAATAAATTATAAAAATAATATTTTAATGTATGGCATAATAATTATGTTTGTATTAACATGTGTTTAGCTGCAGTGTTTGTAAGTTATGTGAAAAACGGTTCATTTTAATTGAGAAATTAATTAAATTATCCCAAGTGTCGTTCATATTTATATTGCAATTGAGATGCATAATTGAAATTTTAAATAAGCTCACGCTCTAGTTGATAAAGACAAGCTGTCGAGTAAAATTATTTAGATCCTTCTTTATGTGACCCATCTTGTTTGGGAAAAATTCAATTAAACATATCATGCATTTCACTATTCTAATATAAATTAGTAGGTACCTAATATGTGATTTACCGCATTGGTTTTGTTCACACGCTTGTGCATAAAACTTTGACAAGGCTTTATTACGTACGTAGAAGAGGAAAAGTTTCAGTTTGAAAAGAAATCACATCACCGCGTAAAACTAATTTCATTCCACTATAGGAATCGGGGTTGTAGTTAGCGAAGCCACCTCATAATAAGTTATAGTGTTACATACCCTATATTTTGGAAATTTGCCAGAATAATTTACATTAATTCGAGAACAAGTATCCCGTAAACTTCGAGCCAACCGGAGACGCAATGTTATAAAAAAAAAAAAAAAAAAATGCTAATGCATAAAGTATTACCGTATTACAACAATGTTTTTAGTTTAGATTACTGTTACTTTAGTAAGTCAATATTTTACACGATGATTTATTAAACTAATAATATATATAATGTACCTACGCATAACTTACTTCAACCAATTCAGCGTGTAGTAAATGTTTTGTTATCGTTATCGGTAACTAATGTGGTCTAATGATTTTGGTGAAATTAAAATGGACCCTCTGGAATAATTAAACTAAAACTTAACAACAAACAGTTTTGCTTGAACGTTTAATCATTGGAATTACTTTTACATTGTAAATAAATTTTGTTTACAATTTTTTTACGTAAATACTTACAACGTTAAAACATTTAGAGAAACTAATAAAATATAGAGAAACTGCGACGATTGTCGTCCATTGTATAATATATTATAGTACTACGATCCACTCATTACTCAACACGGAATTAACATCGTGTTTTTGGTAAAAAGGAAATGGCACAAATTAAACAACTTCTGAAAAAACTAAAACAATTTTTAAAACCGACGTGAAACAAGAATGATAATTTGAATGCGTATAAATTATACGCTATAACTATAACGATCGCAACGATGAAAATATGGTATTTTCAAAAAACGAGTATAATAATACAATAATAAAAATAATAAAACTAGTTTAAATAATAATAATAATTTATTAGTTAGACAACTAAGGTTTTGTTTTATAATAGATTAAAAGCTTAATATATTTTGTTAAATTTTCAAACATTATAAAGAAAGAAAAATATGCCAATCATCTTATTAGCTTTTCCAGAATTAGATAAACTCAATAAGATTTTGACTTTTTTTTTAAACAACTAAAAATGTTTGTCAAAATAAAATAAAAATTAATCGTTTATATATATATAAAAAAAAGCGGTAAATTATTTTTGAGTACAAACGTATCAAGACTTAATTCATTTTTTCGTCGCATTTTAAAATGTATGTTAAAAATTATTCACTCCAGATAACTATATTTATGCCTATCTCAAACAGCATAGGCAACTCTCATATAATGTACACGCATAGTAATTTCAATCAAATTGAATTTATAATTACTTCGTTTGTCCGTTTTAATTAATAAATATACATTAATAATAATTGGAAAATGGCCGAATGTTTTATGAATTAAAGTTAAGTTATATGACCAAGGAAAGGGGTGGAGCACTTGCAGTTTTTCTTGCTTTACCAATATTCCAAGGACTCGCTCGACGGGTCTCATTGAAGCTATTGTCCATATACACAATTCGTTGGACGCGTTGTATTAATTTACATTAAACCCATACTACAATGGGTGGTTTTGAAATAATTTATTTTGGTTCAAAAACAATACAACCGGTGCCAAATGTTCAAGTTTATTTAATTTTATTATAATTCGTTTTTATTTTCAAATAATTTATCAAAGTTAGACATATTCAACTAAAAACATTTTTAAGAATTGCTCTAGACCAAATTAAAATGTATGTACTATATAATAAATAATGTATAATGTATTTACAAGACACTTCAACTCAGATAATATTATAACGTTAAAAATAAACATATTGTTATTATTATTTTACCTACTACAATAATATTCAAAAATTGCATAGTTGTTTAATAATTCAGTTTATTAACTTCCGGTCTTATGAAATATCGTCTTAGTTTATTTTTTAAATAATTAAATCTTTATTTATTACTAACTGAACAATTAAAATTATAATTAAGGTATTTAAAATTAATATTTGTATTAAAATATTGTTTGAAGCCAGATGGTTATGATTTGAATGTACAATATTTATACATAATGTATATACTATATAATGTAATACATACATATACTATTAACTATTAAGGTGTTTCATCATGTATTTAAAATAATATATAATATAGTATGTAATAAGCATGAATATGGTTTTAAGAACAAAATTAATTATTTATAAACTTGAATTAAATTAATACGTATTTATTTATAATTGTCAAGTTATATACCTTTAAGTAATACAAATGGAATTTTAATTCAAAAATGTATAACATCGTTACACATAATATTAACTTATAAAACAGCTAATTTATAAATATAAATCGATACTCAACAAACTGAATCGCGGTGCAAAAACTAAAACCACATCGGCAATATAGAGATAAATAAATGTCCAAGTAATGGACAAATATTTGAAGTTAAACAATTATAAAAACGTTGAAGCAAATAGCTTTTAGTTTTTGCAAAACTGATTGAATTTGTTGGGGAAGGAGAATAAAGTGTTTAATTTATTGGTCGACAATACATCAGAATGAAACATTCCACTTAAGTTAAAAAAAAATAGTCTACTCTAAAGTTATTTTTTTCTAGTTAAATATCATAATTATACCTTAAACTATTGAAAACTTTATATTTTTTATTGATACAAACATTTTAGAAATTTAAATATAGCTAATATATTCCTTAAAAATGTTTTGAGTTAATAGCTTCATTTATTATTTTTATTGATACATTTCTTACAGTGATGTTTTATTCGAGAAAAAAATAATACAAATATAATACAAATAAATCAAATTTTTATTAATAAAACAACGGTAAAACAATATTGCATTAGTTCAACCAAAGGAATAAAATACTGGAAAAGATTATAGGATAGTTTACATATGGATGAAAGTTTTTCTTTTTAGATGAAATGATCAAAAATACTTTGTATGCTAAGGCAGTCGTTAGATATATGAAATAACCAATTAAATTAAATTAATTAGAAAAAAACATTCAGTAATATTTAAAGAAAGTTGGTATTTATTTATTCTGTCAGCTTAACTCATCAGTAACCAATAAGATTTTTCAACGAAAAAATATATAAACAATACATAAAATCATAAATCATTGATTCATTAGCGAAAATGCAATAAACACGACCGTATTCGTCGGCCTAGTTAAAAATCGTAAACGTCGTTCGTAACGTATTATTTAAACATTCAGTACAGACTGTATATGGCATTCAAAATATTACATCATTGTCGTCACTCGTTTGGCAGTCGAAATAAAAACTCAATAGTTGCGAGCCATGTTTCATGGACGTGAACTGGAGTCGAGAAAACCCGAATCTGACCGTTATTTCATGGACTCCCCGGCTAAGCTCGTATTGTGTAATAAAACTGACCGTTTAAATTTGTACACTGCTTTTACTATTCAACATCCCCGAGCGCTTTACCTACTCCTCCTCCACCGTCACCAAAGTCAATCTAAATGCCGGTCCGTACGGAGGAACCCCATAAATCAGAATGCACACGCGACATTATAACGACCCGAGCAATACACACATATATATATATTATTAGTTATTACTATTAGTATTATTATTATTATATAGTACACAGCTCGAGCTCGAGTACGTGAAAAAAAAATATTTCGCTGTTTAAAATGTTGTATTAAATTATTATATTAATCCGATCGGGTCGTCGGACGACGATTACGCTCGTTTCTGTTTATGTGCGCCGTCAAGAGGACGCATAAAAAGGATTTGATAGATATTATATTGATATTGTTGCTGGGTAAACGTTTGCGTAGCTACTAAACTCCAACCCCTCCCTCCCATACTTCGTCATCACGCCGAGGGTTTTTATTGGTATGCCACACACTTGGTAATAATATTGATAAAAAAAAATAAAATAAAATTATAACAATACTAATATACTAAACAAACGTTTCATTTAAAAAATAATCTTTAGAGGATACTTTTTTCGCTCGCAATCCTATGGCAATAATAATATTTTGTTTCGATCAAACCGTCCGTAATCATATACGAAACGGGTTTCTTGAAACCCTCTACTGCGCGACACGCGATAATAAATTAAACCGCATTAACGCGAGTAATTCGAGTGTCATAGCGCGTGGCGCGTTCTTGTCGTTGTATTAGTGGTGAATAAACATAATAATATTGTGCAAGCGGAGTTAATGGATGACGATTTGCGCGACCCCCGGTGTAACAACGTCGTTTTTACCAAACGAAAATTAATATTATTTACTCAGCATTATTTTCTGTTGTATGGCGGGTAGCCAGGGATGAATAATTGTAACCAAGATATACATACGTACGACTGTTGTACGAGCATCATATAAATGCGATAATTATTGTATCTTTTTACAATTAAAAAAGAATTTTTAATCTACTCGTATATTATCCATTATTTCAAAAACATACTTTGGGCTGGACCTTTGGACTCTCGGTTTTTTATAACGTCACTACGCTAAACGTCTCACCCTCTTGGAATTTTTATCTAAAATTATTTTTATTTTTCAATACTCATAAAGCCTTAACGTTGCCATTTAATTTTAATTTTAATGTGTTATTATTTAATTATTTTTGGTCGCACTCATCGTGGCAAACATAAAATATTAAATAATATTGCATTAAACTGTATTGCATAGTATTTTTTTTATTTTTTTTTTAATGGACGCGTGTCTTGTACTATTATAATATTATTGACTACATTTATAATTAATTGGACTAAGAAACTGTTTATCGTATCTTATTAAATCAATATTGTTCTTTTTATTTCAGCTGAGAAATTTAATTTTTTTTCTTACATAATTTATGAGTTTATATTGCTGATTTACTTGGCTTTTTCCGCAAATCATCAACATTAACATTGAAACATTGTAAGGACTTTATAGTAATTATAGTAATAATTTATTATAGAATAATTAAATTCAGATAGTTAACTAAATTTTATATTATTTCGAGTGTTTAAATAAAACGCATTTAAGGTCCTGTATACTAAAAAAATAAATTTCAAAATAAACCATAATGGAAATTATTGAATATTTTAATCATTTTTTTAAATATCTAGTATTTATTAAGGATAGTGAAATTTTAAGTATCAAAAATCTAATATCGCGGTACTCCAATGGCAATAGTATTATTTTATTATGTTTCCCGTACCTGTGTGTAGATATTTAATTGTTATAAATCCAAAAACAATCGTATTTATAAACAATGTTTGATCGTTTAATTATAGGAATCATTTCCATATTAATCTGTTTATTACAAATAGTTTTGATTAATTAAAACGACTATCACATTGTTTTAATATAATATGATCACAATTAATTACATAAGCTGCAATAAAGAGATTAAATTAAAATCGTCTTCCTCAGATTTTGATGTACATATTGATAAAAAAAAAAAAAAAATTAAATGTGATAGTTAATATAATATAAATTATAATGGAAGAGGAGAGCAGTTATGTCTGTGTGAGAGCACACGATGGATTTTATTCTTAACAAAAATATAACTGTAAGCTACCTAGTTGATAATCATATTATGGTATTAGTTTTATTCAAAATGTATAACCTACGTTTAACACCTTTAATATTAGATCGCATTCAAAATTGTGAATATTCAAATGCGTTTAACATAATAATATTATAGTAATCGACGCAAGAGAGTATGTATAATATACGCGCTTATGACACGCGGCGCTTTACCTGAAATACAATGTACGAGTATATTAGCATTGTTTTGCGGGCAAACGGAAATGCCGTAAGACGACCACACTCGTCAAACTGTTACAAGCGATTGAACGGTAATAATAATATAATATTGATTAAACATGCGATGATAGCAGATTTGGATTGGATCTCCGTGTTCACGTGCAGCTGGGACCGATGTGTTATTCAAATTTCGACGTTGTAGTTAAATATGCATGCGGCAAGTGTGGGAATACTTTGCGTAAAATATGCGATTTATTTTCATTTTGCTGCAGAAACGTTTCTTAGTGTAACGATTAATCATACCCTGAAATGTAAAGTATCGTAACATTTTCGTTGACAAAGTTTATAATAACTTATAATAATATTATAATTAAGTACTAAGAAACAAACAATTCAACTGCGGGGGTGCGTTTTTGGATAAAACGCTTTTAGGTTTCAGCAAAAATCGCCTTTCTACAAGTATCATTAAGTAATAATATGTATCCTGTTTGGCCAAATATATATTTTTTTCTTTACCTTGCACATTTTTAGTTATATAAATAATTTAGTAACATTTGTATACTTAATATTATTTCTATATAATAATGCAATAACTCACTTTAGTAAATATACATAATCATGTAATTTGAAATAATTATTGAGTTATTGTACCTAGAAAATCTGAAAAACCTCCATTAGTTTGTATCTTTTTATTGTTTTATATATTGCTTAAATTATAACTCTATACGATAATATCCTGAAAACATCAGACGAGACTCGAAGATTAATTTTTTAATTTATTTATTTTAATTTACATAAGATGCCATCAATGATGAGGTTTTAAATCAATAAAATATTATTTAAGTAATTAAGAATATATCAAATTAGTAGGTGGTGATTATAGTTTTACTTAAAATATTTTTATAAGTGATTTGACTGCTTTTGTTGCCTATTTTTGCAAGAGGATTAATTTTAGAGTTTCTGAAAGCTTATGTTTGCGTTTTATTCGTTATATGTAGGCATTCGATAAATATGTGTTTGACTATGACGTGTGTACCGTAAACTAGATATGTATGGGTTATTGGATGTGAGATGCTTGTGAGTGGCTTGTATTTACTTCGTTCATCTTTTATGTTTTATCGGATTTAATAAATTTAATTAAGAAACTATCACGCCAACTTCTTTGTGAAAACTCATACCAAATAAACAGTTTATGTTTGATGATCTGTTGGTAAAGAATGGATATTGAATACAAAAAATAACATATTGAACCGATAACAAATATATAATGTATGGCATTAAATCCTAAAAACATATAGAATATACCCGATTTTCAGATGCCAAAATCTGTTAAATCTGGTAATTTTTCTGATATTTAGAATCGCATAAGAAGTATGATTTTTATTTTTAATGCATACTTTTAATAATATTAAATTACTGTAACACGGCGATTTTGATAGGCAATAGAGCTGTACAACGCTGTCTGGTACATTTTTTTAGTATTTTGAATGGGTGATTGTAAACTTACCTGATTTTAATGACCTATAAAACTCTATCAGGTCCTCTTTAGTACTACCTGAAGGGTACATGTAAATTTGCTTGGGTTAACTTCAGTACTACCTGAAGAGTACATGTAAACACTCCTGAGTCTATCGTAACATTTATATATTATAATTGAGTTATGAACATACAAATTTAAAAAAACTTAAGGTGTTTATTTTTTTTCTCTTAAAGTCTATAATTATGTGTGTTATATTTTTTTCTTTATTTTTAGTTTATCATTTACTTATTTTATTTTACTTTGAATTTTTATTTAAACTTAAGTTTTAACATCTTTTAGGGCACTAATGAAATATATAAATAGAGATGGATGAATGCTAGTAAAATATAAATTAAAATGCGAATGGAACGATTCACAAGCGTTGGTTATTATTGATTTTAACGATAATGCTTAGGCGAATATTATTAGAAGATATGATCTATCTTCATTAATATAGCTCAGAACTAAGTACGAAACAAAAGTTTCCAATTGTTTTTTGTGAAAGCATTATTGCAACGACATAAACATTTTCAACTTCAATTGTATCAATTAAAACTGATCGAAAAATATAAGGTAGCCATATCCAAAATTCGCTATAGTGTCATATATACATTTAAAATGACTCAAGAGAGTTAACATATTTTCTTCAGGTGAACATAATGTTGACCCGAAAGAGTTATCCATACGATCGGTAGAGTTTATCACCGGTCTTTTGAATAACTATACAATTTCTACACGGTACCGGAAACGGTATCATATTTTTTCTTATGGACAGTCGTTTAAAACCAAATATAATATTAAAATACACAAAATTTGAGAGTGAATACGTAAAAACGTATTAACCGTAAACTTTAAAAAATATAATCAATAAAATAAAGAGATTCTTATTCCGTTTTTCAATAATATATTATAAATAAAACGTATATTCTAATAATTATATGAAAACAGAAAGTACAACATTAATCTCTAACTATTTACATATTTCAAAGCATTGATAAAATGTAATGGCATCTACCGCCTTGACGCGCAAATAATTCAATATTATTAATTTATAAAAACATTGAAATAAAGTTTAACGAGATAATTTGTTTTAAATGAATATTTCTTAATACGAAATAAATCTTTAAAAGAAAACTCAAGAAGCTGCTATATAGTAGGTTTCAAGTAAACTATATCATTGAAAAGGTCACTGTTATGGATATGTTAAATTTGTATTTAATGAATACTCATTACATACATTTATAACAATATAAATAAAACTTTTAAGTAAAAAATTGTTATTTTTCATTTAAATATCCAATAAGTTAACATTTAAGTTTAAATACGAATAAAATAAGCAGTATCTATGCAATTTAAATAGTTTTTAATTACTATAAGAAGCAATAACCAGGAACCTTCTATTATATATATTTTTAATCTTTCTTACAGAGAAAAAAATAATTTTTATTAAATTATATGAAGGTACAAAAATTGTCTGAAGAGAAATTCGTTATTTTACCTATAAATATTTAGTTTCGTTTACATTTGAACATTAAACTCACATAAAAATGCACTCATTTTTTTTTTTTTACTTCAAGCAAAAATAATTTTATTGATGAAAAACCTTGTATTATATTTTCGAACTATTGAGTTTTCTATTTTTTTAATTATAAATCCTAAAAAAAAGATTCAACAATTTCAAATATAAATAAATAGCTGAAAAGATACAAAAATATTTTTAAATTATATCATTTCTAAAATATATTAATGTAAATATTAAATTGAAATTGTATGTTTCTACAGTTTTTAATTTTTGATTTATAATGAAAAAATAAAATCAAATTTGTCAAATTAATGTACTTATAAAATATTCGCATTTTCTGACCTTGTAAAATATTTTAAAAATATACTAAGAATTGCTACTTTTTACTTCCAAATATCAATTAGATCTAATTCACTTTACAAAATTGAAGAAATCTGTTTTATTACTCCACAATGTATAGATCTACATACAATTTTTTTTTAAACCGTTTCATTATAATATATCAAATTACACTATGTGCCAATAATATATATTTAGCTATTTGACGCATAAGATAAAATGGTCTACTACAACATATAGTACCATAATATATTGTATTAATATAGCGAATCATGTGCAAACTCAATCAACGTTCGATTCGAATAAATACCACAAATTATTAGATATACCCTCGGAATTGTCCATATTCATGTGATGTACTTATAGTCTGTAATTCATATAATTATAAGGATTGTATAGAAGCACATTATTTTTTATTTATTACATTTAAAATATAAGCAAATAATTTCAAATTAATTTAAATATTCTAACCCATGTGAGAATTTATTATTTCGAATGCAATGTAATACAAAAAAAGTAGGTAAATGGGCACCGCTCTGCTATATCTTAGGTGACAAGTGGATTACTGTTATTGTTGTGTTAAATTTGAATTCAATTAAATATCATTGTTATTTTGTATACGAAAAACAATTCTGAGAAGAGACAGTCTGTCAAAGCGTCAGCCTAAAATCACTAAGTATTTTTCATATTATGTTTATTGATACAGCTACTAAAGTTATTTATTTTACTTTTAATATTGCGGTAGGTTAACATAATTTTTTCCATATATATATATATTATATTATTAAATTAATATACATTTATAATATACTATAACAATAAAATATAAATTTATTATCTTTCTATAAATACCATAGGACAATAAAAATAGATAAATTGTAATACCTATAAATAATAACTATTTTAATATAAATCAAAAATGATAATGTATCTATAAAATAAAATTTATGATAATATAATATTATTATATATAAAAGTTTTAAATCTTCGGAAATAATGTTTCTGATTTATATAATAACATAGTAAGTTATTCTATGTCATTTTATTCAAATCTGGAATTCTTTAAATGTTTATAAAAAGATAACCGAGTTTAAATAATTTAAAAAATATATATTTCTATTATAAAATACTTATAAAAAATATTATATTACATTTTCAAACCTTTGCTATACAAATTAAAAATGTTGTAAATTTTTAAAATACTTGTAGTTTGTAATTTTCGTGATTTTGAGAAATATCGTAAAAATTTGAACTTTAAGAGTGCTTACGAAAAATATTTTCCTTTTGTGATTTTGTAATAAATTTTCAATAATTTTTGTATTGAGATATATAAAAAAAAAAACTAAAGAGATTGAAAATTGCTCATAATGCCTATAAATAGCTCAAAAAGAGTCCAAATGTTTTAAAAATTATATTATGTTCAGAAAATGATAATATAAACATTTGATGAACATTTCAAGTATCTATGATTAATCCACTGAACTAAATATATTGTATTTGTGAAGAAATAATTATTATACAGGTGTGTTCATTGTTATACAAATTTTAAATTCAAACGGTCATAAAATTAAATTTGGTATTTCGGAAAAAATATTTTAAATATCAGTTGCAAAACATATAAAGAACAAATCTTAAGTTTAAAAAAGTTGACAACTTGTAAACGGAAAGCTTTGGAAGAACTTTTTGACTAAATCGTTGTCAACTTAATTTTAAGTTGATCCTAAACTAGTCTAAGCAAAACGGAAATCATATAAAATTAAAATTTGAGTCTTTTCGAGATCTTGGCAAATTTTGTCACAAAATTAAAAACAATAAGAACCATACAAATTTTTAAAAATGATAAAATAATATTTAATATTATAATACTTATCTTTCATATCTATCTTTTAATAAATAGAATAATAAAAAATAAATTAAACAATTATAATATATATGACATTATACAAAAATATCTATCGTTTATACTTAAAAATCAAGATGGATAGTATGTCGAAATATATCGTATCAATTCTAAGAATATATTTTTTATAATTATTCATTATAAGATAATAATATTTTATACAAATTACTGTAGTCTAATAAAATGCTGAAAAAGTTATTTATTATCTAGTACGCGTATAATACAGTTAATGTTTAATCAATATACAACGATAAATAATAAACAATGTTCATCGTTAACGAAGATTATACGAATACGTTTCGTGGAGAAGAAAAAAATTATTTGCTGTTTTTTTATTATATAACAAACAATTATTAAAATAATATCACAAAACTGCAAGGATAGGCTAAATTCGATGTATTTGTTTTAAATATTATACGGATTTATCGTCAACCGTGCCGAAGTGATTATCCGATAGGTAGGTTCTTATAATCCTTGTGCATTCAGCCATGACACCGATACGGAGACCCGAGGAGAAATTTATTTCAATATCATCATCTTATAATAAACATTTTTTTTCTTTTTAATCGTTATCCTGAAATTCATCTTCGTCGTCACAAAAAATATAAAATATTATAATATGTATACATTTTTTTTTTTTTACAATAGACAATCGTGATTGATTAAAAGTATTTACCGTATAGAAACTTGCTGTTATGTGCTTTAAAAATACGTGCTGTGGAAAAATAATTGTTTTTTCAAACAGATTAGGTAAAATATGTTGTATACACAATACTATATACCATAACGGAAAACGCATTCTGCTGTGAAAGACTACGACGTACTTAAAACAAATAAAAATAAAATATCTAAACAAGCATTTCGTTTTTTTAACCTCATGTTTAAAACAAAACAAAAAAAAGTAATGCTCAATTTTGGCTCTCCGCTATTACACGTCGACCGAAAATTGTAAACACATCATCCGAACGAAAACAGTAACGTTTACTGCATATTTTACGTATTTAATAATATGTATACAATAAATACCGAGGTGAACACATAAAATACTGTGTTGGGTAAGATTTTAAAAATCAAAAATGTTTTACATTTATACATCGCAGCTGTTTGCGGATACAAACAACGAAAACAAACCATGGTTTGTATAATACGAGCGGTTGCCCGCATTCGGTAAAAAAACAACGGCATTATAGTCAAACACGCAGAGTCCTGTGTGCGTTTAAGTCGCGAAGACGACGCCATGCGAAAACAACAATGGACGCGCGCGTATATGCCTCGGAAGTTCGGAACGTATCATCGCTCGCCAAAAATCATCTCGCCAGACTTTCAAACTTTAATAATTATTACAAGAATCGTATACTTCCACGCAATTCTATCATCACGTTTTTCGCGTCGTTATTAACGTCATTGTTTTTCGTTTTTACTTATATATACCTATCTACTTCGTATCCGTCACGCGTGTTTAAACGTGTATGGGTATACTTAATAATATTGTTTTATTTATCACCGCTCCCCCCTCTCACCCCGTAAAACAATTCGCTCGCGTTTGAGTACGCTCAAAGAACAAAACAACAGAGAGATTTGATCGGTTTTTTCTTCGTTTAAACTTTTTGTGACACACGCACGCACGTCACGATGACTGTGGCGACGACGTGTTCAATGCGATTTCAATTGCCATACATCCGCCACCACGTTGTTTTCGACATCAAAAAGCGTATTATTATTACATTTGCTAGTCATAACTCTCGGCGCGCGACGGCCAAATAACATTTATACAGAGTGGTTTACTAAGTATGTTCATCTTCTTTTATCTGTTATTCAAAATGTAATAGTTGAAGTTTTTAAATAGACCTACTTAAAGATTATGTTTTAAAATTTCTTGAGATTTTTATATACGACACAAGAGTGACAAACTTCATTTTTTCAAATGAGAACCTTATTTTTTTATTATAAATTATTTAGCGAATAATTTATCTGAAATTTTTGTATTAAAAACAAAATTTGAACGAAGAGTTTTTGAGCTATTAACTTTGCGTATTAGGGGTAATAAATATATCCATGATAA
Source organism: Rhopalosiphum nymphaeae (assembly GCA_036289425.1). Classification (NCBI taxonomy): domain Eukaryota; kingdom Metazoa; phylum Arthropoda; class Insecta; order Hemiptera; family Aphididae; genus Rhopalosiphum; species Rhopalosiphum nymphaeae. The sequence goes on along the minus strand of JAZAQC010000021.1, from coordinate 3,314,361 downwards.
TGTATTAGGAAGATATGAGGGTTATAGGAATTTAAAAATATTAGTAGCTTATAAATTCTATCAATATTAATAATTTATAAAATGGATCTAGTATAATTAATTCTAGATCTGATATTACATATATTTCATATTTTTAAGAAAAATTATTCTCAATATAAAAATTTAATAACTGGAAAATTACTCGTTTGAATGTTTAATTAGGTATATCAATATTTTTTTTTTAAATATTCACTAAACAATTTACAGTAAAAAAGGTGGCCTCGTTTGAAAAACGGAATTTGTATGTCCACAGGTTACTCTTTAAAACATAAAAAAATAATCAATAATTTAAAATCATGATATTTAAGTATTTTAAAAATTTAAACAATCAGAATTTGAATAAATGTATTATTCAATAAAAAAAAAAAATATAGGGATTAGCATGTTCGGTGAATCGCCCTGTATAGTAATATATATATACACTTGTCGGCAACTACAGACGCCGAGCTCATGCGATGCCCGCCTAAGCCTTTGTAGCATTGTAGCAATGGTTTTTTTTTTCCAATCGCAATTATATTTCTATAATATGATGTATTTCTTCGCGTATACAGGCACTTACAATAATAATATATTGGTGTGTTTCGACAAAAACTCGTCAATGCATAACACGTAACTACGTAAGCCGAGAGACGGAGAGAAAGATTTACAATATATCTCCACGATAAGTTGTACAGTATAATATTATATACAGAGTGATACAAAGAGCGGCGAGAGAATAATGTGTATCTAATATTATATAATGGTATATTATTATATCAAATATCGAATATAGCTTTTGAAAAATATAAACGAAAAGGAAACGGAAAATCGGGAGAGGAAGGCTGTAGAGCGTATATATATATATATACTGTCAGCGTCTGATGAAACATAGAAATGCACGTAGGTAGCTACAGTCACACTGCTCTATATACGGCAACAGTTATACGTAATACCTCTCCTGGCTCCTGTACGCACAGAGTTTATTATTATTTTCGTTTAATGGGCGTTCGACGGGGCGTAATAATAGCTTATTATAAGGGGTTTTGTTGCAGTCGGACGATTTTTGGGTCGTTGGATGTATCATTTCCAGGTTGAGAGAGTGAGAGCGAGGAGAGAAATAAGAGAGAAATAAGAGAGAGTGAGAGTGAGAGAGAAGAGGGAGAATAAAAGACTAACGTCCATTATACATGACTAGGTAGTGTAGTTGTCGGTATATACGTATATGTATGAGCGTAGGTATGTATACCGAGTAAAAATCTCAACAGAAGACGATGTTTTCACTATGAAATTTTGATATTGTAGTACATAATGTACTGCAATATATACGACGTAACGAAGATTCTCCGGTCCCGAGTCTATACTCATCAACCACTACAGTAATAGTTGCACTCACTCGCGATCGTCAGATAATACGTCATTTCGTCGGCGCAATATAATTTTATAACGACCGAGACCGACGTCGACGTTATCGGTATATGCCTCCGAGTGGCCATTACCCCCTACACTACGATACTGTATCCTACTCTGTACGTGTAGTATATATTTGACAGAGTATAAAAAAATAAAAGTAGATAAAGTACACGATTTCCCCATTATCTATTTGGACACGGTTTTCTGTGGACAGCTATTGTGCGACAAATCCAGGTCTGATTGAGTCGTTTAATTCGTTCGTTTTTCGACCAAAGTCTACATTATTTTTATAATATACTATGTATATTATATAATTTTATGTTATTAAACGGATCGTGTGTAAATGTATTGTACAAGATGTGATTCGCCCAAGTGTGTTCGCCACAATTTTTTTACCTCAATAATATGATTATAACTAAAGTTCTAAATTTATTAAAAATGTAACTAGCATATTGTTAAAAAAGTGCTAGACGTATCTACTGTAAATCTGATTAAAAATAAAACTAACCTGTAAGCTATAATCTAACTACAGTAAGTACTTTATTAGGTAATTTATTATATTCAATTTAATGAATCAATTTACGTTTGGAATAAAAATTATATCGGTAAAAATCATTTTTCATATTTAACAACAAACTATTGAAATCCACTTTGAACAATAAATTAATTAACAGAATTTTTTGTAATTATTGTTTAAACTTTGTCTATACAATCGATGTAATTTCGCTCCTTTTTAACTTTACATTTCAATATCAAGCCTTGGATAAAAAAAAAACACTTAATAACCAGTACCACTTTTAGTATTTGAATCTATTTTATTATTTGTAACGCATTAGTAGTTACATTAACGTGGTTATCAATAAGCAAAATTTAATATTATATAAAACTTGTCAAATGAATGAATAATATTGATAAATGGAATTTTCTTGTTAAAATATTAAATCTTGTATTTTGATGTTTTGCCTAACTTGTAAAATGTTTGTTTTTAATTTAATGAAATTTCCAATAAAAATATCTCCACGATTTCATTCAAAGACTTTTAAAGCATACTTAAAAAATGATGTTGCATTCAAAATATTTATGTTGTGTTACGGTTAAATGTTATTTTTCCCGCATGTACCTAAACACAATATATGTACCTACATTGAATAATAATGTATAGGCACCGACTATTAATCATTCTAGTACTGTTTTCGCATTAACAAAATACAAAACGATAATAAACCCAAGTTCATATAAGTACAACAATATACAAAAGCAGGCCCGCACTGAAAGTTCCATAATTGGATTACATTGAAAGGGAAAATGGTTTAAGTACAAAATTTATCGGATTAAGGACGAATTTATTGTTTTAATATTCGTAGGTAATTATATCTCTACCTTGAGTTCCTTTTGAAGAATCGTCAGTTACGTATTTATACAACCGAGTACCTACCTATTATTCAGTTATATAAACTTCATCAATCCAGCATTGCATTTCCGGGTATCTATGATTTTTCAATGTCAACAAATCCCTTATAAAATTAGAGGTTAATTCGCTCATACAATAATAAATATTTGATGCTCAAAAAAAAAAAAAATGATAACAATAAATAAAACGAATAAATACTACTTTCTAGAAACTATTAACTTTATGACTATGCTCATAATAAAACATCTAATTTTCCACGATCGTGTATTGTACGTGGCTATCAGTGCGGCGTATACGTAATATTATGTGTACATTTCGCACGAGATCGGGACATGAGATAAAATAATAGTAATTGTTGTTTGAAACATATCGAAAATTGTCGACATTTATCGGTTATATCGAAAATTACTATAAATTTATTGTTCCTTGAAAACGGCATGATATTTGACAGATTTACGACAGTAAAAGTCGGACATTATACCAATATAAAATGTTAAAGTCCCTTGTTCGATTTTTTTTTCTCATCATGAACTATATTTATTCATATTACTGTTTTTATTATATTCAACTATTATATATTAATAATTAATAATAACATAATTTAGTATTTTAAAAATCAAAATTACCTACACCTACTGACAATTAACATTGAAAACAAGAAATTATAAATAATTTAATCTTTATTAGTTATTCCAAATAAAAAATATTTTGATATAATTGACATAATAACAAGTTTAGAATACCTACTTACAGAAATTCTAGTTGTTAAAGTTCAGTAAATTAACAAAAAGTATATTTGGAAACCGGAAATAATAGAGCAACTGTGGCGTAAATTTTACTTTTAAGAAGTGAAAATGTTTATTTTAGTTGTTAACTATATTTCTTTTATTTTTATTAGTATTATATTTTTCTTTTAATGATTTGCAGCTAAGAAATAAAAGTAAATTTTAGATTTAATACTTTTTAATTATTATTATTACTACGTAGTTGTAATTTCTAGTTGAATAATTCACAAAATATTTCCAATAAAAATCACTTTTAAATAATTAATATTTACAATTTATTAACTGTTAAAATATTTAATATCACATTTTTAACTTCTAAATTTGTAATAAAATGTTTAGGTAGGTATACAGTTAATTGATACGTTAGATAATAATTTGCTGTTTATATTGTAAATATAAATTATAGATTCATTAAGTTCCCAAAGTATTATTTGTTTGCAGAATAAAGTACACAATATTTAATTTTTTGTAAAGTAATAATGCACTTTAGTTAAGGATATTTAATTAAAAACGATTCGAAAAACTATAAATGTGTTTTTAATAGAATATTATTATTTTTAAGTTTGAAACTTCGATTTTATATTTATAAAAAAACAAATATGTGTTTGATGTAATACAAATTTTATTACAATGTAATATAATTCTTCAGTTGGTTTTTGTCAATTCATATTTTATGTTCACTATTGAATTTTAAGGGAAGCCAAAATGTTATTATTTTTACAGGGAATTTTATTTTATTTTTTTCTAAGTATTCCTTTCAGTAAGCAATGTTACTTTTACACTAATATTTTCATACAGACTACATAGTAAAAAAAAAAATATTAATTGTTTTTTAATATTAATAATTTGCATTGTACCCTCCAACATTTGCACCTTGGACATTTCTAAAAACCGTGAAAGCTTAATATAATATCACAATTTGGTCAGCTGAATTTTTAGAATTATCCAATGAAAATAAAACTTCAGAAAACTGAAAAAATGTAATAAAAAGTTATTATTGAGTTTTAAACTAGAACCATTCAATCAATATATAGTTTAATGAGTAACTGAAAACCGTATATTTTGAACTAAAAAGCTTTATAAATTATTTTTTTTTAATTTTAAGTGTAGGTACTCGAGATTTTCTATACATCCTAACTTATTTATTTTAATTTATTATTTAATAAAAATACTGTACTCCCGAGTTTCGATCTAATATTATAGAAATCTATAAGAGATTAATTAAATAATGTTTATAAAAATTGACAATTATGATTAAATAGGTCTTTTTAATATGAAAGTTTAATACCTACAGTATTATATTATTAAATACAAGTATAATATTATATTTGAATGAAAAATTGAAAAAAAAAATAATTACAGTGAAAACTATTTATAACGAATCTGGAGGGATCAAGAGATTTCTTTCGTTAAAGAGGGTTTTCGTAATAGAGAAGGTTTAAAAAAAGACAAAATTTTTGTTAGAAATTACATCGATAGTGAAATAAAGATATTCGATATCGATAATAACGTTATTATTACGATATTAAAAGTAGATAATAAAAGAATGTTTTCGTTCTTGGAAATTTCGGCATTTTTGCCGATTACTTTTATAATTTATAATACGATAATAGGTAAATTGTGTTATAAAACATAAAATATTGTTTCGTTATTGAGAGTGACTATATGTTATAGAGAATGAATGACTAATGGGTTATAAAGCAAACCAACCATTATTAAGTAATGTATATGTTATATAGAGTATTTCGTTGCAAAGAGTTTAATTATAAAGAATTTTCACTGTATTACTTATATATGTCGTGAGACACAGAGCACTGAAATTATAATAATATGTTATCAATGTAAATTGGGTGTACCTACGTAATATACATAGTGTGTATGATATTATAATAAATAAAATCTACGTAGAAGAAACATTTTAATTTAGTGCTAAAAACTGTACAGTAATTAATTTGACAATAAATTACAATGATTGCTCAAACCACAATATTATCTGGTAGACAACATGAGCGATAATTTAAAGTTATCAATGTCTAGGCAGGCTATCAAAATTTAGGGATTTCATCCATCTCCACAACTGACTAGTTAATAAATCAGTTTACTGCGAAATTAAATTACGTGCTTGGTATGTAAGCGCTGTAATACGGTTAAACACTGCGATTGGGTATGATTGGGTAGGTGAAGGGGGAACGGGTAGACTCGGTAGCCAAGCAAAACGAATAAAAAAAAAAAAAAAAAAATGAATACAAAAAAAGGAGAGAACTTTAGCGAATACCCACGAGTTGTCCAGCCATAGTAAAATCTTGTGGAACACAATTATAATGGCGACAGACGAGGACGTTTTCTGAATTTAAATTGTTTACAATACAATACATTATTATACATACAATATACATAATATTATACCCGCTTTCTAAATTGATAAACCCACACAATTCAGTTAAGTCTGATTGCTTTGCACGTGTAATTGCTATTTGGCATAACTATTTGACTATTTTCAAACGCGTTTGGAGATATAAAACCTATAATAATATTGTATTGCTTGTTCTTAAGAAATATCTATTAAATACGTAATTTTAATAATATTCGACGAATAAACTAAACGTCAAAATATAGAGATATAGGTATAGTAGTAATATATTAATACAGATGGACACGCACTAAAAATAATAATATGGTTTCCGCAAAAATAATAAACTATTTTAATGATTTTCATTATAAATGACGTCAAAATTTAAAATATTATAAAATAATTATATGTTTATATTTTAAAATTCTATTTTAACGATATGAAAAAATTTTTATAACATTTTCTATTTTACATTATCAAATAAATTTCCTCAATCTGAACTACAATACAAGAAGTGACGGAAATGGACAAGTTATTAAATATTTTTGAACGAATACAAACATTTTTCATATAGGTGTTTTAACGTTTTATTGATTTAACTTCAAACAGTTAATAATTAGAGCCACAAAAAATGAAAATGATTACAAGGTAATATAATTTGAGGATGTCATACCCACATGTATTATGTCCTTCTTATTAAACGCATGACAAAATTTTAAATTTTAAAACACTCATTACTTGTTTTGAAAATAAAAGTTTTCTCGTGGCTCTAAATAATGTTCTTCCGCTTTTTCCTTTTAAATTTGATAATGGAACAGTTCACTTTAGTATTAAAAACAAAAGTGTAAAATAGATTCTTCTTAAGTTAAAATTTGACGTGTTATGCGTTAGTCGACACGTACGAGTATGACAGTATCACTGTTCATAATCGATGTTTGAAGGATATTTGATGGAAGGAGGCTTAGTCTCCTCAAAATAAGATTATTATTATGATTTGTTTATATTTTTGATAAATTCGTTTTGTGTAGGAAGACCTAAGCCCAACTAAAATCGAATCAAATCTCTATCGATGTTACTGATTCTCACTATTTTTTTTTTTTTTAATTATATACAAGCAAGATAAAACCATTGGTATTATTATCACTATAAAAATGATAACTGTCTATAATGATTAAAAGCGAGTTGTATACAATAATAATAGCTTAAGTATAAATCCGTAATATTACTATGTATAATAGTATATACAAAATGTTATCAGTTTTTGAAAAGTTTTTTGAAACTACAAACAATCTAACTATTAACCTTTTATATACGGTGCGTATTTAATTGTCTTACTCCATTACGGGAATACATGATAAAAGACAACTTGTAATGAGAAACGTTTTAGTGATTACTTTAGCTTAGCCGGCTAGCTGGCTGGCTGGCAATCATGAAACCCGAATAACGGCGACGGCAGGCGTGAAAGCGTTTTATGTACAAAAGGAAGTCTTTGCGTTCCTGAAAGTGTTATACATCGATGTAGACCCAAAATTCACTTAAAAAGTCATTAGTTATCGAGCTGCTCAGCTTGCCCAACGACTACAATCAAAAGGGATAAAATGCTTCGTGGACGAAAGCGCATTCGAATGGCGCTTAACAGTTTACGGAACCTTTTCACCGCTGAGAAAACTTTTCGAGTTTAAACCACCAAACACCATGGGAATTAAATAAAACGTTCTTGATGAATTTTCGAACCTATTTTTTTTCTTCTATAATCTAAGCGTATTGTACTACTCTCAGTAAGTAAGAGTATTTAATTTTAAATTGATGTTTACTCGTGGATGACCTGTAGTGTATTTTTTTATTTGAAAATATGTTACCTAACAAAATAGTATATAATAGCTGCTACAAATAATGTCCGAATTGTACTATGTACTTGTAAAATTAAAAATATAAACATATTAACTTTTGGATAATGTAATTCTTTATGTTAGCTACCTAACAAAATATACAGTAAAGTATCAGTAAAGTACATGATCAATTTTAAAGATTAAATCATAAAATTATTTTAAAATATTTTAACAAAAACATAACAGTTTCACTACGAACGAATAATCAAGTTTATATTTAGCTTAATTTAAAATTAAATATTACCATGGTGTAGGTGATATATAATGTATAATATATATTTATATTCTAAGTAGAGTGATTTTTATTTTTTTATGCGTAGACACTATTTATGGTAGAAAAATTCTTCGATTATTAACTTCAATGATGACTTCTGGTAACAAATTAATACTTAAATATTAGTCAAAAGTAAACAATTCCCCACATATCCTCATAATCAGAAAAACTACAGTATTTACTCAATATTAATCTTTAACAAAATCGATCCCCCGTAGTTTTTCTTACAGAAACCTAAAAATATGAATAATACATATTATACACATTTTTTTTATAGACGTTTCAAATTCAAATTTTTACAAAACACTAGACACTTAAAAGTAAAATAATGATTTTAGATATCTTATTATAAATCAAAAATTATTATATGCAGATACTTGAAACTTTTCATCATTACGTATTATTTACTACATTCTAATTTAATGCTATTCTTAAAATATTTAGATTAATATTGTATGTTCTTTATACCATTACCCAAAGTTATAAGTAATTAATAATATAATAAATAACGTAATGTTATAATGATTATTATACAATATAGAATGATACATTAATAAGTAATAACTGATTATTTTCAGTATAAATATAATATAGTGAAATATCCATAGGCTTTCATCCATGTTTCACAATATATAAATGATTTATCATCAAATTATATATTTTACACATCCATAAAAACAACATACTGTAAGAAGTAGTTTTATTAATGGTAGCCCCCCCCCCCCATTTTTCTGTGTAAAAATATAATTACATAGTAACTCAAATAATCATAAAAAAATAAAACATTTATTATATATAAAAATTATTTTATGTAAAGAGATATTGAATGTATAGTACATAAAATCACTTGTGTCGCCGGGAAAAAAATAGAATGTATATGTATATATAAAATATTTTCACCCTTCTCTCTTGCAGTGACTTGTCAGGAACCGCCCCTGACTCAACGTCTACAGCAGTGCTATTTCCTCTGTTTTTTCTAACTTTATTTTATTTATACATAATACACAATCTGCAAATCGAATATTTACAACAACCATTATATTATTATGCGCATCAATTATAATATATGATATGCCATAGAATTTTATATATTTCTTTTTAACATTTATTTCTTATTTGTTTAGAAAATAAACAATCTTTAATAACAGTTACAATAAGCATATTATAAGTGTATAATAAAATAATATATAAATAACATAAAAGCTTGAGAATAGTATGGTAACTCAGTAGTAACACTTATACTACAATTTATATAAAAAAAATCTATTAGTTATCGACAGTAAAATTTGTGAATACATGTATTGTTTCTATTATTATTATTCTTATTAATCTAAATTTGAATTTTGATTTTTTTGTTTAAATTATATTTTAAACAATTACATAATATAATAAATAGTTTCAGATTTCAATATATTGTTCTCTATTATTAGATATACATACATTAATTTATTAAAAATTGAAAATTATAAATATTTAAAAATATGTATGTTATCAATGACTTATTAACAATACAAAATTCAATAAAAACTAATAAGTTTTCTTAGATTAAAATACTAAACCGCTGTTTATACATGAAATTTAAACAAAATATCAAATTCCTTTTTAATAATTAATTAAATAAAATCAGGAAATAAATTGTTGTCCTACCATACTCGATACTGACTTATAATTTAAATGATACCTAACAATAATATGTGATATAGAATTATATTAATAATTATAAAATATAATTGTACCGTGAGTTTAACATACCATATAACTAATAGAAAAATAAATTACTATTTGTACAATCATAAAATATCTTTAAAATTAAACATTAATACATTATCTCTGCTAAGAATCATTTTCAGTGTGCAACTTAATTTATCATTGAATTCAAATCCAATGTATTGACTTACTTAATGACTAGATACACTCAAAACCTACCATATATCAGACTGACTTTTCTGGGTATTTTTTTTATATATGTTTGTGTTTATTACATTAAAAATACATTTTTTTAATTACCTATTTTATGCCACTCATTAACATTAAATATTTTAGGTGACTATTATATTCGATGTATGAATACAAATCATTCCTAATCTAAATAACAGTAATTAAAATAATGATTAAAATAGGTACAATAAAATCATTAATTATAACAAATTAAAAATCTTTGAAAAATAATAGTGTTACTTATATCTCTTATTAAATTATGACAGTTGAATGTTTACAAAACAGAATACGATATATTTAATATGACAAAATTATTAATATACTAATATATTTTATTTATTTAAAGTTTAACTATTTCATAGATTGTAAAAATACTAAGATTCGTCCTTATAAGAAATTGTCCTTTATATTTTATTCTCAAATAAATCTCTTTCAGTGCTGTTTATAGTTAATAGTTTTATGAGATCATCTCTTCACTTCTTTTATCTCTATAAATGATTGATGAGACTTGTTACAGTAGATTCTTGACGAATAAAGTATGTTCAAACAACAATTTTTCAAGTGGTTTTTTTTTCTAGTAATTACTATATTAGTATCTTCAGAACATAAAAAAGAAAGACATCCAATTTTGTTTACGGTATATATAATATTTAGTACTTATATAACTTTAACAAATTATTTTGATGGTTATTCGAAATTAATACAATTTTACTTTGGCTAGTAGAGTTTTTATTGGAAAATTGGAAAAAGTTTTAATATATTTCTGTGTATAATGTCTTGCAAGTTAGGCATATTGACTTGAAATATAGCATAGTATGCAATAAACTCAAAGTAGAACTTTTATGACGCAGAGACTTGTATATACTATTTCAAACTTAAATTTCTCCGAGATTTTTGAGCAAGGAAAAAAAATGTTGCAATTAACTAATAAACATTTCAACCAATGAATTGAATTAACTGTGCAAAAGTTAATTAATACAAGTAAAATATTTTTTTAATCCAGTATTATATATTTTAAGTTAGGTACAAATAATTAGATTTTTGTATGTAATTATAAGGAAGTGATCAATAATTCAATAATTATTATTAATGGCATTTGAACTACATAGATGATAATCAACAGAAAAAAATCGTATTCATGAATTAAGGTTAACAAGATATTTAAAATATTCATTACAAAAATGAAATATATTATACCATATTATAATTCAGTATTTGGGGGACTATTAAAAGCCAAATGTTATATTTGATCGTTTTATAATACTAAATATTATTAAACCAATCGTGTTTTAAATAAATTAAATATTAGAGTTCATTAGTTATAAAAAAAAAAATGTCTATCATTAGGTACCTTATAAACAATATAAGCATATAAAAAATAAATAATAATTATATTTTAAGTATTAACTAAAAAAACACTAATATTTATAATTGATTATACAGAAATTAAATAAATGGTACTACACTAATTTCGGAAACTCTTCCATTACATATTCGAGATCTCAAAGTAATTCACATAGTCAATGAATCAGTAAAATACCTGGACTACTTATCAATTGGAAATAACAATCGTAAAAATTAATATCCAATGAAAATTTATTTTTAATTTTACACTTTATGATTTTATAAAAAAATTCAAATGTTTTTGACATTATATAATATTATGTTACAGTAGCTCAAAAAATAAATATAACGATAAATTGAATTATAATAAAATCAAATTCACATACACGGTATATATAAAATATAAATACATTTAAATGCGTATACATATTAAGACCGTTATGTTACCGTTTTATGTGATTATTGTCTTATACAGCGTAGTATAATGACGAATACAATTAAAATATTCAACATTTACATAATTATAAATAAATATTTAACTATAAATCAGACATGTTAAAAATAAGAAAAAAATATTGAATGTGGAGAAATCACTATAGAATAATGCACTGTCTGTTTTATTTTTTCAATGAATGTCTACGATGTAGTTTCTTAAATCCGTACAAAGAGGTTATAATAACCAAGAACCCAACATGGCATATAGCTAATTATGTAGGTGCTTCGTGTTTCAGACTAAACGCGAACAACTTTTGTCCCTGTCTAGTAACGTAATTGGAGTGTTGCAAATGTAGAGCTTGCTACATAAAAATATTTGTATGTATAGTACAAATATTGTTTTATATATTTTAAATATGAGTTACTGCTATTAATTTAAATTATTTGTACTTTAATAGGTACTATTTTTTAAGTTATTTATATTAAATTCAAAATGCATTTTAACTTTTAGCTTAATAATATTTTGTTGAAAATTGTTTTTAAAAAAATAGTGACATCTTTACACACAGTTTTGTATCAAAGAAAATTTAAGATATTCAGGGGAATCGAATATCCATTATAAGTATAACATAACCCATGAATTGAAACACCGAAAATATGAACGAAACTACGCCATTGTACTGTGATCCATTCTATGGCCTATACTTAGATCAAGTGTTGGTGTACATCAATAACAAACGTGAATGTTTCAATGAATATGGCATAACTTTTGTTATTTTAAATTACTAAAACTTGTTCAAATAGAAAAAACAAAGCTGTTTTATTTAACTATTCGTACGACTGTAATACGAGTTGTATTATTTTAGAAGTTCATAATATATTATTATTTTAATTTATCGAGTTAATCAATTTTACATTTTTTTTTATTTTCGATCAATTAAAAATTTATTATAATATAAGCACATAAATAATATAAATAGTAAATTATGATTAATATAACTGAATTGAGTTTAACTATATTGGAAGGATATCGAATATACTACTTTTAACAATTTTTTTAAATAAAAAATATAAATATAAAATGTTCCTTAGCTGTTTTCAGGAACATAGTTGTTAAGTTTAAAATTGTATAAATTATAGTTTTATTTTCATATTAATGGATAATACAAAACGATAGAAAATATTATGCATGTTAGGGAGTTTGAGACCAGCTGCTCTAAACTACCTATATATTATATTCTTCATAATTTAAAAAGGAATATGAGAATGATTTATATCATTTCATTAAACCAAAAGCAACCATTATAGTATATCTTACAAGATACATATGTTTTAATAGTTATTTTAACTATTATTTAGAATTTATAAATCCGAATTTTTGTGTTTAATTTACTGAATTGTGTAGGTATAAGTACAGTAAAAATATACATAAATATTACAATAATAAAATATCATATATGTTGAATGCAACAATTTGTCAAACCTAATGATGTCTACAAAATAACAGAATGTAGAAATAAAACTATTTATCATAATTCATAATACATATTATTCAAAAATTAAAACTTGATATCGAGTTTATTATCATTAGTCATTACCTTCAAAACACAACTTAATAATGAATAGGTTATTATTAAAAATGGATAAGTCATATTAAGGATGTACATGGTACATCATTAAGACTATAATCGTTATATCTAAACATTATACTAAGTAGGTAACAATTGAACCATTGCATAATGTTATACAGAATAATGAAATTCATTTTTATGGCATATATATATATCAACAAATCTTCAATCATAGTTAAATTAAACCAAAAACATTTTTTTTTTTTTAACAACTATATTCAAAGATAAAAAAAATAATATTTAATACTCTCAAAATTATGCTCGTATTGTACATATTAATCAAAACATGAATGCCAAGGATAAAGTTATTGTAATCTTATTTATTAAGTATAGAATAATATTAATAAGCAGAAAATTATAATACTTCAATAGCATAAAAAGATAAGTAAAATAACAATGAAAATATATTTGTGTAATTTTTCAAAAAAAATAATTATTTCACCCTGCTTTTTCATTACGGTATTAATTATTCAATTAAAAACCTCAATTACTAATATACCTCGTTAGTCGTAACGCACTTGAATATAATTTATTGCAAAAAACAATAATTGATCACCAAACCGCAATTACAAGTATTTACGGGATTGATTGGGACACAACCCTATAAACCATTTTTTCCTCAAAACAAACATTTTTAAGCTATTTATTATTATTTTTTTTTTTTTCATCCAAAAACAACACTCGTATAGATAATTATTAACATTCTAAAAATGGAGTGTAAATAAATTTATTCATAAACCTGCACTACAACACAATATCAGCTAAAATCACGACCAAAGCTTTTACAATAGTCGTGTCGTATTATAGGACCCATAAGGCCATAAATGTATAGTTTATAATGTTTATAAATCAATAATATTTAATTATTACCTAGTTTATAATAAATTATACTTGTTGTGAACGAAATTAATTAATAGGTATCTATTACATTTTTCTCCGTTAAAATTCGACCTATTTAAATGCATCGTGGCCTTAATCATTACTCTATCTCAAGGGTATATACAATGCATTATGAAAGATACAACAAAATGGAATAATAAAAATATTCATATATAATATATATACATACATTATGATTATTATGTTATAATAAAGGAAAGATCTTAGACTCAGAACTAATGGTTTTGTGAGCGGCATGTGTATAATCTAAACTATGTTTTCCTTACAAAGTACTGTAATCCTGTTTAAGAGAGTTATAATATTCAAAGTACCTACCTACAATAAAAGTTAAAATAAAGTTACAAATTACTTTCTTCGCTATTGCTTTTAGATCAAATACCTACTACAAAATAATATAGCTTTAACACTAAATTATGTATATACTAGCTATCCCCATGCATTCGTTACCTGTATATAATGTATCCGTATTAAATTTTATTGCCTATAAATGCTAACACATTTAACGTGACACTAAGTGTGGATAAATAATATTTTTTGGTTTTCTGATTTGGTGTATAGATGATATTTCCGACATACCAACTTAACATAGTAGTCCCACCCATCGTTGATTTTTTTACCATTTAATAGAATCATTTTTTTTTTTAATTATTTTTATTTTGTTTTGAACAACCCAAATTTGATTTACTTTTCATTTTAGACCCAAACCAATAGCTCGTAAAGTTTCAATAGCAAAAACTATAAACCACCAAAAACTTTTATACTATTACATTACATCAACTATTCACTAAAATAACTAATAATTGGTAATACGCGAATGGAAAAAATATCTTTATGTACGTATTTTCCGATCATTTAAAAAATTAGTATCACGATTTTTCATAAAACTGATATAATCATAAACAGGGCTTAAAACCTGCTCCGCAATAAACTCTTAAATAATTTTAAAAAAAATCAAGATAATCAGATGAGTAGACAAAGATTTCCATTTTAATATTTATATATACACACACATATATTTATACATATATATATACATAGACAATAAATATATTAATAATGTATTATGTAGGTAGTATATTATATTATTACAAACACACAAATTATTTTGACTTAGAATAATTTCTGTATAATATTATAGGTTCAGCTAAATATTCAAACTTTAAACGAATACGATATCTTTTGTATTAATCAATTAAAAAAACATTTAGACCATTTCATGCCTATATTATTATAATTTCTCTCTTGATACTATTTATAAAATCATTAAGTTAGGATCTCTACAACCCTAATCAGCCTAATGAGGCAAACTTTTTGGATAAGCAAAACAGGTTAATATAATAAACGATTTATTAAAATGAACATTTTTCAAGCTGATTTTATAAAATAAATAAATCTTTTTTTATTTTCACGATCATCTTGTTTAAGTATTTACTCTTTTCAAAGTACTAAATGGAAAAAAAAGTAATGTAATTAATTTTAATTTAGTTTTAATACCCAACACTTCATTTTCAGAGTAATAAAAAAAAATCAATGTAGCGCATTGGTACGCTATCAAAAAATACCTATTTTATACCCATTTAAGGTATAAATACCAATGTATAATAAATAGATAACACGGTGAAATCAAAAATAGCGACGACCTTCGAATAATGGACATATTTTTGAGAGCAAACTGCAAACTTTTTATAAACCAAACTCTCTGAATATTGGACAAAACATTAATATCAGTATTTAGAGGTTTTACCATAACATTATAAACATAAAAACAAATCTAATGTCACCGTAATTTCGATGCGCGTCAAATGAACGCGGTCATTTAGACGAACAACAATTAGGCATGTGCGTGAGCCATTTTGACTAATATAATTTTAATACCTGTTTAAGCGCAATTGGATTTCAATACAAAAAATAAAATTTTAAATTATTTATTGTGAATTACTTAGCCAAATACCCTTAAACGTCCCTCAAACTAATATTCATGTGTCACAAACGTTTTATACACATACGTTTTGACTTACCGTTAAAATTACTCATTATTCACACTGATCAATACAGTATTAATTTCAGGTAAATAAATAAATAATTTTGATTTTTTTCATGATAACTTAACCAGGTGAAAATCACAGATTTAATATTTTAAACAATATTCTTATTTAATATAAGCATATTATATTGTCACGTATATTTATTTTCTTTTATATAATTACAAAAAAACTATTCTGAGCTTAAGCTTATGGGCGTATAATTATTGATAAATAAATAAAAATAATAAAATAGGTGCAAAGTGTGGAATAATATAAAACTTAATTTATATAGCCATATAGGTATATGTTATAGTATTCATAAAATTGTAAATCGAGCGCAATACCTCGAAGCACTTCGTTGGTTGTGAAGTTTTGTATAACTTATAACTATAATAAATAAATATCTGGTTATTTTTTTTATTTTGCGTCAAAGATTATTGCTGATATAACTGATATTGACTTGAAATACATATAACATATTTTATTGTTTTCATTTTTATTTTTTTTTTGTTTTGCGTTGAAACTAATTCGCGCCTAAATTTAGCTACATCAAAATTACATGAGTATAATATTTAATCATACATTCATATAATAATGATATTTGACAATAATAAAAGACCAAAAAGCATTACGTCTCAAATAGTCGAATAGCCTCAATGTACTAATATTGAACCGATGCAAAAAATAATGCGTATTTTTATATAAGCAGGAAATACGATATCTATGACTTCATGCACGACTTATTAATATAAGTGAGTATAGCTTATGACTTTAAGATATCTCAATTATAAAATAAAATTAAAATTTTAATACATTTTAATTAAGTACTATAATGTATTTTCAAATCATCAGATTCCCATATTTAGAGGGCACGAAATTATTTATTTATTTTTATCCACAGTATATAAATCTAAAATATTCAAGAACCATTCGTTCAAATTTCAATTTAAATAGATACACCAACATTTATAAAAAAAAAAATAGAGTAAAAAGAATGATTATAATTTACAAAGAATAAGTTTGTTTCTCCAAAATACCCTCTTAAATAACATTACAAAATCTTAAATATTTGAAAATATGACCATTAAGTATATTACGTCTTAAAAATAAATAAATATAATAATAAAATAAATGAATTATCGAAGGTAATACTGGCCCTGAGCATTTTTGGTGAATAGCCGTCTTGATAAGTAGGTGTCACAGATAGAGTCGCGAACGAATGATATTACAGCCGTGCAATGTTTCGTAAATAAAACTATTTCGAAACGGAAATGAATCCAAACATAATCTCCAATGTTTGTTTTGTTTCACATTTAATTTTTACGGGATGGAAATAAAATTACTGCAGTTGCAGTATAATCGTCGGGACGATATTATTAATATATATTATATTTTGGTTCAAATTTACGAAATTTATCGGAATGTTTTTCCCCGATGCATTTGTGTGACCGTCGACCGTATATATTATATATATTATATCGCACACCTATATTATGTCCAGAAGGAAAAAATGGCACAGTACATGTCGTTGTACGCCAACTTTTCGTAAGTATTGTATGGCGTCATACGAAAGTCGCAAAACGATTCACTATGTCTGACACCGTAGTTACCCGGTACCGACGGCGGCGGACAACGCGATCGCATGCGTATACCAGATAATATTGTATACCACACCCCTGCAAGGGGATGGTTTTCTTCCGCAGTCTTTCTCCCGGCCGAGCCTGTCGCCGCGTTTTATTATGATAATTACTACACCGCAAGGTGCAACGTACATTATGTGTTTATATAAATTATTATTTGCAACCGGATGATTTATACCGCGTTGGCGCAATGTAATAATTCATCCGGCAATGCCAAGGCCACGCGGAGCTTTAGAAATATAAATGAAAAAAACCAAAATCATTCTTTGCTAATAATATACACACGTCCCCGAACACAACGAAAAACTTGGCCTCGCGCGAAAGCCGATATATTTCTGTGTGGTTGTCAAACGCAGTTAAAATCAACCGTTATAGTTAGAGGTACGCAGTGTGATTGGAACGGCCATGCCACGGCGCTCATAAAATTAAAAACCAACACCTGGAAAAATGAATCGGAAAACCCTATAGACGATAAATCTCGAAACTATAAATCACTTTTGTCCCAGCGCGAAACAATAGGCATCGGAATATAAAGGTTTTTCGAGCTGTTGTCATATTAAATACACATATTTCACGTTATATATTATACGTGTGTGTGTGTGTGTGTGTGTGTGTGTATATGATTAACCCGCGTGCATAATTTGTAGATAAAATTATATTTTCACACAGTATTTAATTAATCACAAACACACAATATTTTTTTTTATTCCAACCAAAGAAAAGTGATCGTATCCGTGTTTATGATCGTTTTATAGCTATGTATATATAATACTAACATTTGTTATGCTAATATTTTGTTTTGAATCGATTATTTAAATCATCTCTTTTGAAAATTCTTACTTATACCTACATTTAAATGATAAATTAACTGCAATACTAAAATTCAAAACATCTATAAAATAATTATATTAATTAACGTCCAATACTTACGGAATTGAAAATTCCAATATAAAATTATAATATGATAATAATTTAGTATCTACATTGTTTATTCATTTGTATACTCAATAGACAATTCAATAAAACCCATTCATGCAAAACAAATAAGTTTCAACATTTTATTTGTAAGTTATATGTTTAATATTATATTTTATCCACTAATATTCTGTTAAAAATAAAAATAAATAAGTAGGTTCTTATGTTTGTTTTGAGTGATATATGAGAAACTAAATAGACCATAGGAAGCTATTAAATTAAGCAACGGTTAGGCTCACTTGTAAAATTAAGTCTGGACATTCGTGCAAATGATACCATTGTTTAAAATTATAAATTAATATACCTGTTTATATTTTAATATTATTTCTATTAATTATACTTGTAATTATTTATAATATATTATACTAGGTGATGCTTTTATCAAACACTTATTTCAAAATCTATTCACATTTAAAAAAAAAAAATTATAATTTTTTTGTTTTTTTTTTTTTTTTGAGTGATAACATAAATTTTTAATTTCATATTCTTAAGCAAAATATTTTTTGGAATATTTCAATACTTGTCGAGTGGAGTGTCATACCTCGTCCACTATAACGCTAACCTAAACTTTAAATACTTATTATATTTATAACTTATTAACTATTCGTCCAAATTACAATTTTTATATATCGAAATACTCCAAAAAATATTCTGCTTCAGAATATAAAATTAAAAATGTATGTTATCATCCAAAAAAGTAAACAACTTAAAGAATTATTTTTAAAAATATTTTTTATTTCGATTGGAAACCGTGTAGAAAAAATATTTTCAAAAACATTAATAGAATTCGATATAATAAATGTTCTTCAATAAAAGAATCGAAATGTATATTGAATAAAAAATACAGGATCTTCTAAACTGCATGTGACAAAAAATGGAAGGGATTAGGTATGTTGGTTATTACAAAACCTCCACCATTTGGGACACAAAGACATTCACAGTATAAGAAACTTAAGGATAGGGGGGTTTGTAATTTCAAACCTCCCCATCCATATGTGTATATAAGAACCTTTATTTCGTATAGGTTATATTGTAAAGATAGAAGTAATAATAATAATATATTTATTTTAAATTACTTTTAACTTTTGAGGAGATAATAGTAACTTTTGTTTGCAAGTGTACATTGTAGTATATTATTGTTTTTATTGACTTACAGAATGTGTTGGCTTAAGGGACTTGAAAATCCACGTCCCAGTGGCAGTAAGATCTGGATCCATACTGCGAATGAACTGTACATATGATTTGGAAAATACGGCACTGTATTCAATAAAATGGTATCTGAGGGATCAAGAATTCTATCGATATGTGCCTAAAGAATCACCTCCCACCCGTGTTTTTCCAATGTCTGGAATTATAGTTAATGTAAGTAAGAATAAATGAATTTAACCTTCTTTTACTGTAACGCCGTTTAAACTAAAAATTGAAATAATTTAATAATTTTACAATCAATTCCTTTTAAACAGTACAGTATATAAAGTTCTAGAATTTAAATAATAATGTATTGATATTAAGTCAAATATTATGAATCATTTTTCAGACCTTTTTTTTAGTATCAAATTATTTATCTAAGAAGTATATTTTATTTAAATACATCAAGAAACATTAAATATAGGTATAATGTATTAGATGTCCCTGTGAACTTCGTTCCCTGTTAAAAATGATACCTTTAATAATATGATTCAAACTTTGTTCGATTCGATATTTAATACTTGATGTAATGTTGTTCAACATTTAAAAAAAAGAGTATTCTATAATTTATATTCAAATAATGAAACGCAACACTGAAACGTGTATTATTTAGTAATAAATAAAAAATATTAATTTATAACTAAAGTGATAAAAGAACGTCAAGCATTTACCTGTCTGTGGTGGTTTATTTTCGAAATGATGACTGTTAACAAAGACGTTCTTTAAATAAAGTGTTAAAACATCTAAATAATTGAACTGTAAATTGTAATCGAATAAAACAAAATGCGATTATAACTATACAAATATTAATTGAACGCAATGTTAAATGGATGGTTTTAACCAAATAAAAAATATATACAGGTTTAAAATGTACACAATTATAATAGGTAAATACCAGTTTTATTTTATTTGACCGATGGCAACCCTACACAAACAAAAAAATAATCGTTTTTAGAAAAAGTCTAAAAAAAAATCGCAATGGTGAACCTCTCTTTACAATGTGAGTTTAACAAAATCCTTTCTAGTAGGTACTTGCATTATGAAGCGAAGGTATTGTCAAAATGTCAAGGTTAGGTAACAATCGACAATGGGATTCCTTCGTAAACAACGCGGCATTCTTTTTATAGCTTTACATGTAGACATACCAATTATTTAAAAAATTAATAATTCGATTATTAATTAACTTATGAAATCGAAAATAGGCTTAGAACATAACTCGTGATATATACATCCATGACATACTCTATAGTCTATAATTTAAAAAAAAATTATGGCGATCAGATGAGTTGTCACTAAGATCATCAGCAATTAAATATTCTCATTTTCACATTTATATATATATATATATATATATATATAGAGAGAGAGAGAGAGAGAGAGAGAGAACTAAGTACATTACTTAAATAATAATTTTGTAAATATACTTAAAATTTAGTCAACACTTTAAGAATTCGATCTTTATTTATCAAAAAGCCCTAATAAATATTCTGCGTATAAAACTCATACATATAAAATCAAGAGGGAGGAAAGTAGGCTACCACTCTGCTGTACAATAGTTATCCAGTGTAATTCTGTAATTAGTTATTGATTAAATGACTATAATGAATATTTTAAATATTAATTCGTTGATACAACATTGTATATGAAAAACGATTTTGAGCACAAACGATCTTTCAGTCTAAGTATAATATTTCATGTCATGTTTTTTGTATCGCTATCAAAGTAATTTATTATTATACAATTAGTATTACGGTAGGTTGATTATTTTAGATTACATCTTACCATGAAACAGTGAGAATAAGTTTGAAAATTTGAAAATTTTAAACGTCTATTAATGCTATAAAAGAGTCAACCTTTCATGTTTAGATAATAATAATAATAGCATTTGATGAAAATGTCAAGTATTTACTGCTATTTATTTTTGAATTACAATAACACAAGAAAATTGTTCATGACAAAAACTAATTTTGCGTAAAAAATTATTGTTTTTCCATAATCTTTCGAAAATTCCCAGGAACTTTTTTTATTTGACCCCTCCCTCTTAGAGTTCAACAAAATTCAATTTTTTACTAGATACAAATATTGTCATATTGAAATCAAAAATCTAAAATTTTTACCACTCTAAAAGATGGTGACAAACACAAAAAAAAAAACAAACTAACACGCTTTATTGTTAAATCAATA
Source organism: Rhopalosiphum nymphaeae (assembly GCA_036289425.1). Classification (NCBI taxonomy): domain Eukaryota; kingdom Metazoa; phylum Arthropoda; class Insecta; order Hemiptera; family Aphididae; genus Rhopalosiphum; species Rhopalosiphum nymphaeae. Next base: position 3,291,965 of record JAZAQC010000021.1, on the reverse strand, counting down.
CATTCATTGCTCCATTCAGAATTTAAAATGTATCTTATCATTCAAAAATGTAAAAACTTAAAAAATGATAATGATAAGCAATTGTAAAAATATAATATTTTTTCATAATTATTTCTATATTATAATGTAAAAATAAAATTCTCATCATTAATATAGTTTTCGAATTAATACATTTTTTGTATAAAAAGAATCACCTTTTATAAATGTTTTAATTTTATAGTTTGAGCGAAATGATGAAAATAGGTATTGGTTTTTCAATGATGTGTGTGTGTGTGTGTGTGTGTATCTAAAGTCGTCATTTTTATACCAGCAACCAAATAATATCAAAAATACATAATTATAATTTATTTAATAACTTTTAGAAGTTCAGATTTTGATAAAAAGCAGGAAAATAGGATATTTTTTATATTAATAAATATTAAAAGTCAAATAGCTTAAAAATAGTATATAAGTTTTTTTTAGAAAATTAAACACATCAAAAAGTGCATGGGAGTAATTTCTTTTAGATAATTTTCATCAGTGGCGAAGCGTCATAGGAGACAAAGAGACAATGTCTCCCCACTTAGAAATTAGAACACGGGACAAATAAATAATTATTATTTTGTTTTATACAATATTTAAAAATGTGAATTTTATTTTATATTATAAAATATTAAAATATATGATGTATGTTTCAGTATTTGTTAAAATCGGTTTTTCGTTATAAAGTTATAGAATTCTTAAAATAGATTAGATGCACGCGATACGGGCATACGGCGGCGATACAGCCGTGCGTACGTGTTGGCGATACGGGTCATTTCAAATACGGTATTATATCTAAATCTAAAAGACGTTGCGACGCATTGTCTCACAAATATAGGTGCGCGGGTACAAGGGAAATGTTAATGTGAGTGGGGATTACTATGTACTCGATGAGACAAGTCTCGCCGTTCGTAATTACCTCAATCCTCAATAAACGTCGCCGTCGCATTGTCACGCCGCGCAATCGTAATGTCGTACGACTGTTTTACAATATTTATTATTTCTTATTGTAATTGTAATTAATTGTCCTCGTAATTCATAATGGCTGACGATTTAATTAATTCCATTTTGGACGATGGAATTAATAATTATTCATACGAAAAAAAATATGAACTTAAAAATAAAAAACCATGTCCCTTATTGCATTTAACAATAGCTGACGGAAAAACAACTAGAAAATTTCAATTCGTGTGGTATTCAAAATATAAATGGCTTACTGGTAGTCAGGTAAGAAATAAACTATATTGTTTTTACTGCTTATTATTAAGAGGAGAGAAAACCTGGAGCAACGAAGGTGTGTCAAATATAAAAAATTTCGAACGAAAAGCAAACAAACATGCTATTTCTGAAAGGCATCTCGTTTGTCAGGAACAATTTAAGTTACTTGGTAAAAATATAATTGATCATGCACTATCGGAAGGGCGACGCTTGCAAGCCATAAAATATAATGAACAAGTTGGCATTAACCGTCGCATATTAGCTCGATTAATTCATGTTGTGTGTTATTTGGGGAAACAAGAGTTAGCTTTCCGAGGACACGATGAACGAAAAAGCTCATTAAGTAAGGGTAATTATTTAGAGCTATTAGAACTCTTATCGCAAGAAGAACAAATACTCAAAGAACATTTTTTGTCTAACTCTTTATTTAAAGGAACGTCTTGTGATGTGCAAAATGATTTAATTGCTTGTATTACAGATGTCGTAAATACTAAAATAATGAATGATTTAAAATGTGCAAATTTTGTGTCTATACAAGCCGACGAAACTACCGATGTATCGTGCAAATCACAAATGAGTATTATTTTAAGATACGTTGTTGACAACAACATTGAAGAGAGATTTATAGGTTTTTTTGATGTATCAAAAGATAAAAGTGCTGTTGGGCTCTCAAATATTTTATTGGCAGAAATAACCAAATGGAATATAAACGATAAAATTATATGTCAGACTTATGATGGAGCGGCCGTCATGGCTGGAAACCAAAATGGAGTCCAAGCCATTATTAAAAAAACTTATCCAAAAGCCCTATTTATTCACTGCTATGCCCATCAACTGAACCTAATTTTTTTACATGGGTCAAAAAATATTAAGTCCGTCCGTATTTTTATAAGCGACCTTACAATGTTTCACACATTTTTCAGTAGATCACCAAAACGAACTGAGCTGCTTCGGGAAAAAGGTTTTAAGTTGCCAAAAAGTTGTGAAACAAGGTGGAATTACCATTCAAGAGCAGCAGCTACTATAAGTACACATTTTAAAGAACTACAAAAAGCGATATCGTATGTAACAGAGGGGGAAGACTGGGATCCGATTTCTATAAGTACAGCGTATGGGTTACTGCATAAATTATCAAATCAAAAATTTGTGTATTTATTATGTCTGTTTCATCGAATATTTATATACTCGGATCATGTATTTTTAATACTTCAAACAAAATGCACTGCGGATGTACAAACTTGCATAAATGAAATAAAAAATTTATCTACACAATTATCAGCTATGAGAAATGACCAAAATACTATAACCGAGTGTTGCGAGTCTGCAATGGAATTGAATAACGAACTTCAATATACAGACAAAGATATAAATAGTCTCAAAAATCTGACGTATGAAATATTGGACTCAATAATTATCCAAACTGAAGTTCGATTTCAAGATTTTCACGTTTTGAAATTTATTGAGCTCGCAAACAACAATGAGTTTATTAATTACAAAAAACATTTTCCAATTGAGAAACTAAATCAACTACTAAAAGTTTTCCCAGGAGTATTCGAACAAGAGAGATTACAAAATGAATTAACAGTTATTTACAATGATAATAACAAACATCTTCCACCAAAAGAATTGCTGAATTATATTATTAAAGGTTGGTACATAATCATTATTATTTTTAAAATCTATGTATTTAATTATAATATAATCATATTTGTTTCAGCTGAGTTACAAGAAGTGTACGTAGAGCTTACAAAATTGTTACAATTAATTTTGTGTATTCCTGTAACAACGGCTTCTAGTGAAAGAAGTATGAGTACTTTAAAAAGAATCAAGACGTTTCTAAGAAATACAATGACACACGATAGATTCTCAAATTTGTGTACTATGGCTATCGAGAAGAAAATGTTGAGTGAATTAGCCACTGACCCAACATTTATTGACAATGTCATTGACTTATTTTCTAAGACAAAAAATAGAAAAATAGATTTAACGTATAAATTAACGTAAATTTGTTTTTAAACTTCATGTTAATGCGAGTTGCACATATACAGTTTATTATATTACATTTTATTTTGTTTTGTTGGTTATAATTTATAAATTATAATACATTTGTTTTATTACATCAAATATTATTATTTTGGAAGTTTTTAAATATAATTTAATTTTGTTTTTAGTTTTTGAACATTTATTTATTACCGTTTAGATAATGGCCATAGTTGCCGGGTTCAAGAAAAAAAGAGGGGGTCTAGGCGTATTAGTGCCATTTTTTTTTCAGTGTCTCCCCAACCAAAAACCTCAAGCCTCGCTACTGATTTTCATGATGAAATTTGTCAAAATACAAATATTTAAAAAATTATATTGTTGTTAAAAATTCAAAAAATTCCTTATTTAATTAGCTAAAATTTAAAAATTTAATAAAAATTCCTTCAAAAGTTATTCTTACAGAAAACTCAAAATATTGATCATACGTATACACAATTTTTGCGTTAAATCAAATCTTAGCAAAATTGTATAACTAAACAAAAAATAATAATTTGTCCTGTTAAAATTGTTGACTTTTTATCGAAATCAAAAAAAAAAAATTAATCATAAGAAATAATAAGTACTCTTTTTATCATAAGAAATATTATTAATTTTTAAAATATTTAGATTAATTTATTATTTATTACACAAACTTAATAAGATACACTCTTATACGTTGTATATTTTCCTAACAAATATTTTTTGGTACGAATAATATATAATATTAAATAAAAATGATATTTTTATCAACATATTGGTTTAACTTATTGTCAGTCGTATTAGTGCTTATAGTATTATAGGTACCTACTAAAAGTTAATATAAACACACCATTTTCAATCAAAATCATTATTCGGGTAGGTAAGTAATGATATATCATTGGAATTAAATTTAACATGTCTATTAAAGTAATTTACTCAATGATAAGATACCTACACTCGACATCCATCTACTAATACACAGCGTAGGGACATCCCTGTTATTTTTCATTTCACATCAAATAATTTTACTTAAAATACCAGCTTAATCGTCGTTGATACTCATCACAAAAATTAATTCCCTAAAACAACATTAAATATTTATTTTGATTTCATTAATAAAGGTGGGTTATACATACGAATAAATTAATCGATAACGCCATCTAGACATGGGAAATTACTTTTGATTTTATATAATAGCAGGCAAGTTTGGGGTTTAGTTTTAATTATATTTGTGCACACTGCACGTACCGGTTCATTTAAATAACTTCTATAGTCTTACATCACAATGCCAGGTTTTTACACTTATTATTGAACTAATGCCAAATACGAATTTCTGTACCATTTGTTTTGTATACACACATACATAACAAACATAACAACATAACGAATGATTAATTATTTTAATATTTTATATACAGTACCTACTACCTACCTATATAGAAAATAAAATAATAATGTATATTTTTACATAGTATTATATTTACACGTGAGGTTTTATGCTCTTTTATACTTGTATGTCGCATACAAAGGTTTACAATTAGCTGTAGACCAGTGGTGACCGAAAGTCGACAAACATCAGTAATAACAACAAATTTTTGATTATAATTTTAACTGAATAACAAGTCGTTATGAATGTATATTGCGTAATTAACATAATATTATATTATGTGTAGGCATTGGTTTCGTGGCATTATTGCTGAACACTATAAAAATTACGAATAGAAATTCATAAATACTATTAATTTGATCGAATTGTATACGCAATAATAAACTGTATTGTGATGAGATTTACGATTCGTTTTCACAACTAGTTTTCGACCATAATCATTGATAAAAACTACAAAGGGAAAATAGAGAGAGGAAGAGGGAAATATTGATAAATGTGATCTAATAAAACACAAAAGGAAGGGATTATGGTCTATAGTGTTCAACAACTTCTATATCGAATCAAGTAAAAGTTTATATATAGCTCCGTTCTGTTGGACTATGTACAATGAATAGAGCCAGTTTTTATATTTCATTCGATTTTTGACGATTGAACTCTTTATTAGATTGTTTTTTCCTTTCACTTGTATTGATTCGTGTATCGTTTCTGAAAACCCATTTTGTGTTTAATTTAAATTCAAAGTATAGGGTTGAGATAATATTGTACAAGACACGCAGTTGTGAACGTCGAAAATGTGTAATAACTATTATGTACACGATTTCAAAAATATTAAAATTATTGATGAAAATGTTAAATATAAATAGTTATAATAGATATGTGCTTAATTATGCACCAATAAAAAATCAATAAAATAATAACCAAACTATAATCGAAAACATTTTAAATTATACAAAAAGTAAATGAACTACATAAATTGGTATTAATGTAAATGCTGGCCATCAGTCATTCGAATCTTTCTCAGTAACGACTAATTAGTAATCATTATTGATAATTGTAATAATTGAACGTAATTATCTTTTATGTTTATTACGCTTATCATATTTATATTATTATTTATTTATTTATTATCATATCATTACACCTTTCCCCTGTTACTTTAATTATTTGTACAGTATTAATTAATATCAATATTTTTATTAGATATAGAACAAAATCTTTATTAAGCGTTTTCCTTATTCTTAGCATTTTAGTTATCTCTATTGAACACCTTGCCTACACAATTTGGTTTCACTGGTTAAATTTGTTTCTGACTTGTGTTTTATTGTGTCTGTTTGGTGTTGTGTTATTCAATGTTAATTATTTTAAAGTATATATTATACTTGTCTATTAATTATTGAACACTGACCTAAAATAACCAAAATTAAAATAATACATTGATATAATAATTTTAAGTTCTTTAACCCACCCAAAAGATTAAAAAGAAAAAGTAAAGCTACCTACTACTACAGCTGAACTCCATAGTGTCAATACATAGTTGTCGTCAGTGGGCGGCTCCCCATATCAAGCCTTCTGTAAAATCTTCTTGTAATCAATTAAGCGTGTTGTACACAATATGTATAGATTCTTTAGCTTTGAAAAAAAAACAAAAAAAAAAATGTATTTAACCGCGGCATTAAATATTGAAATAACAAAACCAATATTAAAAGATAGATACAATAATAATAATACAATACAAATAATACCTACAAAACAAATATAAAAACGACCCAAAAATAAATTGTTAACTACTTAGTTTTAAGTTTTACTAATTTTATTTTAAAATTAGTACACGCCTTAAATGTTTATCTAATATTCAATAGAAAGTCTAAATGTCTGAATAAACCAATATAAATTATTTAACAGTGAAAAGAAAAGTTTTTAATCTTTTTCTTTAGAAATGAATTGCAGCTGATGTACCCTGCTATAACGTGATATGTAGTTATTCCGAAATAACATTATTTGAATTTCCATGTAATTTGCATAAGTACTTCTAGTTAACAAAAAAAAAAAAAAAGAATTATTGAAACAATACATCGAATCAAAGCTTTAAACCACTTAGTATTTTTGCACATATAAATTTAAAATTAAATTTTCCATTAACCTATTTAAATATTTAAGACTCCTCCAGAAACTCTAAATTATTGTGATAACGTTTTTTTATTGTACCTACAATTTGTATTGTTTAAAAATTACCGTATACTTTATGTATACATATGCATACACTCGTTCATTTAATGATGTCAATATACTATGTAACAGTGATTCTGTTTATTTTTATCTAAATCCAACTATATTTGATACGTATTATTAACATTATATATAAAATGTATAGTATTATAAAGTTCGGGTTTATAATTAAATATTCGAAATGTATAACGTATAAGTAGTAGCTAGATGCCTATAGATAGGCACTCAAATTAATAAGTAGGTACACAACAACTTAAAAAAAAAAGTTTATCACTTAAATAGTCATTCAAATAAAATAAAAACTTTTTTTCAACAGTGTTTTATTATGAAAAATAATTGAAAATGGCTACATGGGTGTAGTAAAAGTTTCAAGACTTTTCGTAATTTTATTGTTCCAAACTATCTGCTTTTGGATTTGGACATACAATTTGTTAGTGGATATATCCTAATAATTTTATTTAAACTTGAGTAAGATAGTTACACACACAATACATAAGTACAATTTTGTCAATTTCTTAAGTAAAATTATAAGCAACTTCATTGATTGTTAATAACGTAAACTATATCAAAATATTAAAAACCAACAAAGTGTAACAAAATCTTAATACCAATTTTTAAATTCAACTCAGTAACTTATACAACATCAATTTTATTAAATGTATTTTATAAATATGTTTCATTTAATAACAAAGAGTTTCTTATACACATAAATAACTATTATTAAATACTATGGGAGATCTGGGCAAAGTCAATAAGTTAATTTGAGTGGTCAAAATATTATATTATAATTTCACACTAATAACTTTTATTTTCAAATTTAATTTAAAAAAAATTGTAAAAATTTCATACCCTGAATTTAAAAAGATAAAATAAGAATATGTTCATAGTATAATAAAAATTTGGAAATGTACCTATTATACATTATTTACTTTAGTCGTATACTAAGACCAAATTAACCCTATAAATGCAAAGGGAAAAAACTTTAAAAGGATACATATTATAAGTTCTTTTAAGCTAATTGTTTTTACTGACCATTCTAAGATATTATAACTTAAACCTTTCTATTCATACTTACCATCAATATTTCTTTACAAGTAGTACGATATTAATTTTTAAGTGTGACACATGAATCTGAATACGTTGTCTTTATCTTACAAAAGTTAAAAATCGCAAATTTGTGCTTAACTGTTCCAATTTTTTGTCGTTTTGTAACCAATTATCACTTTAAGCGTTAAGGTGAGAATATTTTTATTTGTTTTTTGATATTTTATTTTTTTTTTAATATTTGTATAAGCAATAACCCAATTTAAAAATATCTCAAATCTTACTTTAAAATTAAAATATTAAAAAAAAAAAAAAATAATATTCTTATTTTGTAAATTTTATGATAGGTTAATTTGCTTTGATGTTAAAACTAGAAACTTCTGAACGCAAATTTGCTACTTACGTAGTACGTTTGAGAATACGGAGAGGCAACACGTATCATAGTAAAATTTAAACGTATACAATACTTATATTGATGTTTACAACGTCTACGTTGTCACTGACTCATGTACACAATAATTTTAATCATTGTTATTCAAAATGTTATTTACATTATTCACTTTTCCCACGTCTCACCTACTTAATATTAAGCCCATATTGATTATTAAATAATACTCTTTACTTTTTTTTAAATTTTAAGTATATAATATAGCTTTAACTTATAAGTTATTATAACAGAAGAATAAAAATCTTAGCAAAAAAATAAATACATTTAAAAAGTATTTTATTAATTGTTATCATTTTGTTTTTTTGTGTACAACCATAATTAAATTGAATTTGAAATCAATGCTTAAATTAATCAATAACTCTTATATAAAAATAATGTTTTTTCTTCATTAAATATTAATAATAATAAAAATTAAAAAAATGGAAAATGTTTTAGTGTCTATTGCAAAAAAAGTTTTATTTTAAAGAACACAGAACAAGTTACTGTAATTAGATATTAATAACTGGAGCTAGGATTTTTATGCACTTTGCATTGTTTTCCGAAACTTTCTGTACGATACTCATTTTGTTACAAATACGTTTTAGGTATTTTTGAATAAGAAATTTTATTTTGAATTTTACAATTTTTGATTTTTAATTCATATTTTTTTTATTTTTTAGAGCATTATAAGGGTTTGTTGGTAATTTTTGGGGTTTTTAGATCCAAAGATTGAATTCAAAATTTCTGTCTACAAATACTTGTTGAAGGTAATTTCTATTCAACAATTTGAAGCACGCTCTCGTGATTCAATGTAAAAATTAAGAATAAAAACTTTTTTCAATATTATAATCAATAAAATAAAATACTATTTAAAATGTAATATCATTTTTTTAAATTTTTGAGCTATTATAAATAAATGTTAAAGACATTTTTTTAAGGCATTAAAATCCTAGCCGTAATATTAAACTATAGATTATTGTCAATTCGTTGTAACGTATTACAATAATAACGCTGCTAAGTAATAGCCTACATTCAGCAATTATTTTAACCACTACGTATAGTTTAGTTATAAGCTTACAACAATAAATTCTAATACTAATTTAAATTAAACAAATTATATACCTACCCTTATATATCTATATTAAAAAAAAATGAACTGACTTTTAACACTGTAAAAATGATAACATCTACCTACTTCATTCATATTATTTCTGAAGTTTTACAATAGGTATAGGTAATATAATATTAAATATGGTAGTATAATAAATTGTATAATATGTAATTTATCATATTTCTTTTAAATCATAAACCTATTTACTAGTTTATTACTTAATCATATAATATACAACATGTATATACACCTGCCAAGGCAATATTCGTTGAGTTCATTTTCGCTTACACGAAAAGCATGGGATTTATACAATAAATCTTAAAATGTCATTTAAATAAGTATAACGTTCCCAGTAAACTTATTTATAAATATGTTCATATAATTATATATATTATACATAATATCATTTTAAAAAACCTAATCAAATCTATGAGCGTAGAAAATGCGTTAAACTCGTAGGGTGTATACGATTCAATTGTAGTTCTATAAATCTTTTATACATGGTTTATTATATTGATTTATTGAATGATTAAGTACGAGTAGGTAAATTATATAAATGATTTGTATTTTTGCCTATTGTAAATTTAAAAATAAATATTATAGAAATTAAGGATACAATGTGTACAGAATACACGTACACAACTATAACTTGTCATATTGGTTTATCGGATAATAATAATAAATGTTATACGTATTCTCATATCGATTATTGGGAATGTAATTTGATAAATGATAAAACAATATAATATTTTTATGAAGGAGCTACGTGTAAGCAATTGTAATTGCTATTAATTATGATACAGTGCATAATATGCATTTATATGACGTATTGACGTAATAATTTACAGATCAAAAGTTTAAAATGGTCAATTTGATAAAATTTAATTTTATATTTAGGTACAAGAATCCGACGAAAACAAAGTAACCATTGTGAACGTCCAAAGGGAATTGACGGGATATTATAAATGTGAAGTCTCGGCGGACGCACCGCTATTCCACACCGGTATTAAGACAAAACTCACATATGTCACTAGTAAGTAAAATATTTTTAAATAAAATAAAAATAGGGCATTAGGTTCTGTTGTATAATTATAGGTTTTAAGTGTACCTCGTCGTCGGTGATTAAGTCATTTTAATTCTAATTTAATAATAAATCGATGTATACAAAAAACAATTTTGAGCGAATGAGACGAATGAATTAGTAAATATTATTTAAAGACACCTTATTTTTATTTTCTGAATTTGGATGGGTTAAATAATTTTTTTTTTCTATAAAGTGTAAATTATATTTTATAAATATTTGTGAAAAATTCAAGTTAATTATTATTCCACTTTGAGTTCCATCAATAAACAATAAATTTGGTATCATTAAAAACTGGTGTTGCGTAAATATTCCCGTTTTCCTACCATTTTTTTTTATTAATTTTCCAAAATTTGACACCCCTAAGTTCCTAAGTACCAACTAGATCAAATTTAATACCAGAAACCACACACCAACGTTTAAGATTAAAGTGATTACAGAATATATTAAAAAAAAAAAAAACAAAAACGATTCGCTAAAAATTCTATATATTCCTTGCTTCGATCATAGACTCACAGATCAATTCTTACAGCGTAAGCGAACTGATACCAGATATCATAATCACAGTATTAATATTATTATCGTTTAAAAAGCGCGTAAACTGCTAACACCAATAATAATTAATTTGTACTGCACACTGCCCCTCGTAACCCGCCATGCCAGCAATAATAATAATCATAATATATTCTTACCATTGCAAAACCATATTACAACGTGAAAGGAAATTCCAAAGTTATTAATACGCGCACACTTCTGCAGTTCTGCAAAATGTTTAATTATTATATCGTTGTTCGACTACAACACACTATTCTATAATATTATATGTATATTATGTTGTATATAACATGTATGTATACGTATATTCTATGCGCGCACACATACACACACACACACACATATATATATATATGTGTGTGTGTATCATATACGCACGTAATATATATATAATAAATAGGTATACATCATGAATAGCGTTGGAGCATATTATTATAAAGCACAAAACCGGGATGATACCATTGTTATGTGTATATACATGTATATTGTATATTTCGCATATAGTATAATGTGTACGTATTTACTACTACTGTTGCCGCCATCACTTTACACTACCATTTTCCAACTGGGTAATAATAATAATAATAATAATAATGGTGGTGATGGTGGTGGTGGTGGAGATGGCGAAATTTCTCTATTGTCCCCACCCGTCCCTTCGGGATCGATCTGTAAGGATCATTTACATTTACAATTATTATTATTGTTTAAAGTCCTATTACACATCGGACATCTAAATGTCAACATATTATCACAACCGCCAACTAAACTGATAGTTTGCATAAGACACTACACGCGGTTTAAAACGTGCTCTGCAAAAATTAAAATGAACGAATTTAATCAAGCGCCAAAGTTATTTAAGGTTAGTCCAATCAGAAACTCAATAAAAAAAAAAAATGCATTTCATCACCAAATCTAAGTGAAAACATATGAAAAAGTTTCCAACAAACTTTAACGGAGAACTACAAAAATTATATCAGTGAAAATGGTTCGTTACGATTTTCATTGAAACGCCTTCTCCAACTATATCCTAATATACAAGTCTAACCAAAGGCATAATAATTTTTATATCGAGACCTATCTTTTATTTTTCCTAGCACTTTTCTCAATAAGAACACACCTTTGAAGTGAAAACTACACAGGTAACATTATTCATAATAATTATAAAATGCGGATATTTTTAAAAGAACTATAATAAGTTGAAAAACAATAATAAATTAATAAATATTATTAAACAATAATTAATGATATAAAGTATTTAAAAAAAAAATGATATAAATCAAATAAATTTTAATTTACGCCTTTGCCTAAAAAAAAAATATATTGTACAATATGTAAGTGTCAGGTTTTGTGTTATTATGTAAGATAAATTAATAAAAACGTTCGGATTCAATTATTCAATCGTAAGACATTTTCAACTCGGGTTTCTAATCACTGAAAATAGAAATCAAATTCCAGGAAAATATGAAAGGAAATTAGCGATCGATTGCCAGTTACATTTTGTATTGTGTATAGAATAGTAACTAACTTGAACTGAGCGATTTCTTACTATAGTAAATAGTAATGGACCAAAGAACTGTGTATATTTTTCGGTATTATGAATAATGTATGAATATTAATTCAAAAATATAAGTTTTGGTGAAAAAAAACCATCTGAACACTCTCAGATGTACATTTGGGAACGCATTACTGTCAAAGAAATTCAGACTTGCTGCGTATCGCTTGTGTATGCATGAAAATGTTTCGTCCTTTTTGTAAGTGCCCGTCAAGTTTCCTGGGGTTTCATAAAAATCTATAGCATAATACATCGAATATTCGCTTCGAGAAATGCATACTAAATGTTTTCTTAGCCTTCGTAATACTTAAACTTGTACACGACGTGTTTGATATAATTTCGTGCAACTTTTATTTTCTAGAAATAAAAAAATAACTGGGTCAGTTAAACATTGCAGTGACATGATTAATGAAACGTATTGAGATAAGCTGCAAAAAGCCGGACTAAATCGGTTAATGGATTGAATCATTTTTCTAGCGTCTCCCCAAAAACAGGGGAAATAGATCCTATCGTGCAACGTTGCGTTAATAATTTCAAAATTTGATGGTATACGGTTTTCTTCCAATAATACTAAAATATTGAATAATAATAATTCAATCTATTACATACGTATTATACTCGTGTTTTTACGAAAAGATAAAAATATAATAACTTTGTAAGAATGTACAATATAATATTATTATCATACATGTTTTAGTTTTATTTCCATAATTTTAAATAACAAAAATGTAGAAAGTTAAAATCAACAAAATTTGTTAGTTTATAAAGGAATATGGTATATTATTAGAAGGTGCAGTGGATAATGTATATATTTCTTATGTATAGTAAAATATTTTAACTTAAACAAAATATAATATTCTTCGAAACTATCTTTGATAATTCATAAAATAAAACATATATTATAGGATTGAAAAAGTTAAGTAATATTAACTAATATTTGAGTAATTTAACTCTTACATAATTCTTACCTAGATATATACTTTTTTTTAATTTTAAAATATTATTTTATTTGTGCTTATTAAAACCTAAATATTTTATTGTAATAACCAACCATTAATATATTATATAATATAATAAAGTACTAAATATTTTCAGAAAATGTTTATGTTTTATCGTCTGGTTTTTGGTTAATAGTCTATTGAAGTTTATAGAAACGAAGTAATGCAATAAAAATACACAAGGGAAAAATAATTCTTACCACTCGTCTTGATACAACAAATAAATATAACTTTATTGGCTAATTCATATTATGTATCGAAAGTTAAACATTTATTATTTATAACATCAAAATGTTCAGACAAATATTTCAAACCATAATATTTACGGGCACCTCGTACAAAAATCTATTCATATAGTTTTATTGTGTTCAAACGTTTTGATGGACAAATTACAATGCGCATACAGAGTGATTCATCAAATAGGTATGCCAACTCCCGTTTTTTCTTTTATAATACAGTTATTCAAAATATGATTTTTGGAATTTATGAACACACATAAAGACCATATTTTCGAATAGGTACTCGATGATTTTCGAACCAACATATGTTTCCTATAATGATACAAATTTCTGATTTTTAAATGATAATCCTCATTTTGTACTTTAAATTATTTAGTAAATAATTTTTTTGAAAATATTAAAATATCTAAACCAAAATTTGAACGAGTATTTTCCAAATTATTAAACTATATGTACTAAGAAAAAAGGTAAGGAAAATATAGGGACTATGATAATTTTAAAATTATAGTAAATAATATTTATACAACAATATTTTATAATTTTTAAAAGTTGTACAAGTGCATATAGAGAGAAACAACTTTATTTAAAGTGAACTGCCTCTCAATCGGCTTGCCTAATGACACAGTGTAAATGTTCAGACATGGTTGTTTAAATTCAATATTATATTATTTTATTCAATAATAATTAATATTTCACTCATTATTATCCTACGTCTAAATTATATTTTTGCATAACCAGTTTTAAGGACTATTATCCCCAGTGTATACAATTTAACGACTCAAAAACTATCCATGCGGATTTACATTTAGTCATTGATTTTCCCATCGAAAACAGAAGTTTTTTTGCCATAACACATTTCTTAAATGATGAAAAATATCTCAAGTATCCGAAGGTTTATAATTTTATAATTATATTAAAATTTTTAGATTTTAAATAACTGCATTGTTAAAGAAAAATAGGAATAAAGGAAATGCTTGGTAATAAATATGTTATAAAAATAATGAATACAGTATGATTATTCACAAATAATTAATATATTTTAACAAAATATGAGTTAATTTACATTGTAATGTGTATAATATACACTAATATTTACTCCATCATTATATTATTTCAGATGAACCGTCGTCCCCTCCGACGTTGCACACGAACAGAATGAAATACTCATCGGGCGATCTAATTAACGTCAGTTGCATTGCCGGTGAAAGCTATCCAGCTGTCAACATTAGTTGGTTCTTAAATAATCAAACGGTATTTTTCCATTATTAATTTAATTTATGTCATCGAAACACAAATCCACTTGAAAAGTTAAAACGAAACGTTTTGTGATTGTTGTTAATAGATAATTATTATTTTTGATACGTATTATGTATTTTTGTATATCTGAAAAACAATACCTGATAATGACTATGACATGTTATTAAATAAAATTTTTAGTTAATTTTTTAAATGGTTGGTAGACACAAAACTAATTTTTTTTTTAATTTAAATTTATATTATTAGGTATTTAAGAACTAAATACGATTTAACGAAGAACCCATAATAAAATGCATACCTATGTATTTCAACAAACTATAACCCTCGAATGAAAATGTTTGTAAAATTCATAGTTAATACAAGACTAATACAATAATACATAAAATAAAATTCATTGTATAAATATTAGATGAATTAATCAATTTAAATATAAATACTCGAATAAGTTTGAAATAATATTTAATTAAATATCACAAAATACTTTATTAAAATATCTCAGTCATAAAACATATTTAAAATAGCAAACATTATTGTAATACAATATTAAAGTAATAATTTTAACAAATAGTTATTGGTTATAAGATAAACAGAAATAAACATACCAAAATCACCACAGGGCATGAACTAAAAACATAAATCTCGTAATCTGATTTTTATTTAATACTTATATAGATATACCTATGTATAATAAATATTTAATATTTTCATTAAAAACAACGTCAAAGAAAAACACTTTTACTAAGTAAATATTATGTATTTATAATAACTTGAAGGTTGCAAATAATTAACATTATTTTGAATAAACGAAAAATCAAAACGGTTATATAAAATTAAATTTTTAAAATTCCCAACTTTAAAAATTGTGTTTTGTTTTATTTGGGCAATTATAAAAATTTATTCATACCTATTAAAAAATGTATTTTAATTTAAGAGTAAATAATCAAATAACATATAAATAAAATCTATTATAATAAAGGAAAATATTATTTTGTATGATGAAGATACTGATAGCACAATTGTATTCAAAACAGAACAATTTATATTTTTTACCTCATTGAAATTCATCGATCTAAAGTTTTTATCGCTTTAATCCATTTCCTTTGCATTATTAACGCTTTAAGTTAAAGTTTTTTAAAAATCTCAAGTACTAAAATATTGAAGGAAATTAAATAGTCAGTATAGTGTCAGTATAATGAAAAAAGAAACATTTTCTTCATTTCAAATTTTAAACATTTATACTTAGGTTTATATAAATTTAAAATTCAAAACTCAAACAATATTAATATTAAATAAATGGTACAATTAATATTAAATATAATCACTTTTAAGTCAATTGCGCAGCTATTCATTTTTAGTATGGAAATAAATGACAATGGCATTTAGTATAGTTGCCATTTCAACTTATTTAAATAAGTATAATTTATACAAACAATTACAGCGTTAACATATTTGTGGTCTCTGTAAATCAAATCCTAAGTTCCAAAATCGTACAAGGTATTATACTAGTGAAAAACATAAGGTGATGCCTATGTAAACATTTTCATTTTTTATAAAATACTATTTGATCTCGCTCAGCGTAATCTATGACAAATTAAATAATGCCCGTTGACTTGCCCCGTCTTACATTACATAAATGTAAACTATAGTACTATTATACTCGTACACACTTTTAACACAATAACCAATGATGGCTTTGACTAAGCACAATATACAGGTCTAAAATTATAATCAACCATAAAAACTATATTGTTTTCTATGATCAATTGCAACTCTAAATATAATATAAGCAAACATTTATTTGTTTATCATGAGCCAACTAGTCCATGCGTGAAATCATCATAAAAATGCGAATTTTCGAAAACCCTTTCTTAGTGTATACCCTCGTATAGTAATGATATTGAAATTGTCAAGTCTCTAGCTAATCATATTTTTGACTGCACCTACATTAGTTATAAATAAATCAGTCGGGACTACTTTATTTACGTAAGCAATATGATATAATATTTGATTTGTGTGACTATGTAGATAACAGATACATCTCTTATAATCTTCTTGTTTCTCTTAATTATAAGCATTCCTCCCACAACCACTGTCGTTTAGAATGCAAATTATTTGCATAGCAGTTTTAAGCGCTTTTACTCTTATTGTAATGTACAAACACTAGAGGTGACCAACTATAATATTAAACATTCTATTGGAGGAAAATAATTTACGGCTAAAAACCAAACCGCACGCACTGCACCCGCGCTAGTATGACAATAATTGCATTTAACGTGCGCGAATAAATTTCAGAAATGGATCGTTACCATTGGCCTAAGTTGTAGGTAAAACGCGAAAATAATGCTAGAGAGTGAATTATTATTAAACGTTATAATATTCAACCATTTACATTTAACCCCATAACTCTCGCGCGCCATCCCTTCCGTGCATTTTGACCGCTGCTGAGCGTTAAACGCTCAGTTTTGTACAAACATAATTATCCTGTTACGCGCTTATTTTGCACCGTAGTGATTGCGAGCAAAATAAATACTTTTCAATCGTCCACTGTGCTTCCTAAATAATTGAGTAAACAAAAAGTAAAAAAATCAGCGCCATTGAAAAGCGCGTCTGTTTTTAGAGTAATAATAATTATTTGCTACCTGTTACCCGGTCCTTACATGCACATGCACACACACCAGACCGACTGAAATAGTACGTTTTAACAACAGCAATTTTAACATGGAAAATAATGTACCTTTCCATTCTGTATTTTTATTTTATTTTTTTAAGTTTTCCTATAACCACAAACACACAATAATAATAATTACCGTATTATAATATATGTGATCGTGGTGATATTACATAGTGACGCAAACAATGAATCGTATGTTATGAATACCGAGAATACATATTGTAATGTTACCTACCCGTTCAAAAAAAAAGTAATATTTTGTATTTCAAGTACAAATACCCTCGACGTTCACATCATTAATCCATGTCCATTGACAATTATTTCCGAATTATAGAGAAGTTAAAAAAATATTAAATACAAAATACAAGTAGACTTTTTGAAATAATATTCGCGTCAATCACTCGCAGTCAATTTTACGACCGTAAACATAAACTATAATTTAAACCAATATTTGTTGGTTCCTGTATGAAATGTAATAATATATTAATATCGATGGTGATATTATTAAATATCACTCGTTGGTCAGAATTTTTTTTTTTGTGGCCATTACATTTATATTACGTCAGATAAACATTAATTGTATAAGTATCTATTGCTTATGATGGACATGTTTATTGTTTATAAATTATATAATACTTTAAAATGTTTATGCGGAAATATAATAAATTATCGATGCAAATTAGATGAATTTGGTCCATAAATATACTCGTATAACCGTTACGATTTTTAGATAGTGACATCTTCAGTTAAACCATCCAGTATTCATTATTGTATCTTACGTACAAAATTTGATGCTTATTTTTAATTAATACAGGTAGAAAATACAGTACAATACGAAAAGTTTATTTATTAATTGAATTCGTTCACATTACGTCCGATGCGTAAAAAATGTAAAAGCTCATGTTCATATTAACTTGTTTTATATAAAAGAACACATTCAAGTACACGTTCTAAAAAATAAGCAATAAGTACCTAATTAACAAGAACATAGGGACTTCCGTTGAAGTTATTATTTTATAAATCTTTAAATTGAACTTTAATTAAGTGTAAATAATTTTTTAATCAGCCTTTTTTTTGTGTATGTAATAACAATAGGTAATAATTATAAAATAAAATATCTAGCTAGAGACTAGAAAATAAAAATACATTTTGGTGAAATACATCATTTTTATTTATTTTAAAAATCTTCAATCTTCTTGTTTCTTATTAATACTTTCAATAATCTGTCGACAGCATTAACTTCCTATAAAATGTAATTTTTAAATATTATGAACATTACAAAAACAAATTTTAAATATTATGCAATAAATACAGTGCCACTGTATAGATAAAACGTCTATACACAAATATGACAATACTATTAAAAATTCGTCCAGGTAACGTTTAGGTACCGTTTTTCTATATAGTAGGTGTCTAGAGTGGATCATTGAAATAGATGTGTTAAATTTGAATTCAATGATGAACCATTGTATACGAAAAACGATTCCAAGCGGTGACAGTCTGTCAATTTATATTACTATGTATATGTTTTTCCTGATATTGCTATTAAAGTAATTTATTTTTAAATTATTATAACAGTAAATTGATTTAATTTTTTTCAAAAACATTGCATTTATAAATACATATTATTAATACTTAATTATTATAATAATATGTATTATTATTAACTTCTAAGTCAATACTATTTTATCGTGAACATTTGTGAGTAGGTTCATGGTATAATCTTATGAATTGATCTACATATTTTGAAAATTTCATTGCATAAATAGTAAAATTTATAATATACGTAGAAGTTTTTAAGTTCCCGCAAATTTTCTTTTGAAATTATAAAAAAATAATGAATATCGTTATCCAATGTACCAACAAAATCCAATTTGCTACCAGAAACCACCTTCTTCCAAATTTGAATTTCAAATAACTATAAAAAATAAAAAATATATTATTATGTATTTTTTAGATATTTTTGCTTTCAGTATAAACTATTTATGAAGAACCTAGAACTACATTTACAAGCTTTAATTAAAAAAATGGTACATTTAAGAAAATTTTTAACTACAAAATAATTTACAAATTTTATTAAATTTTTAACTTCAAATAAATGCTTGTAAAAAATATCTATTCTGCATATTTATGATATTTTTTACTAATATATGAATATCTTATAAAAAAACATCGTATTAAATATTCAATATTTTTAACTGAGTGAAAATTGAAGTTTTTAAGTTTTTATTGATATTTAAAAATATCAATTGTTTATAAACAGCTAAAAATATTTTGAAAATTATACAATATAATATAAAAAATGATAATATAATAATTTATGTACTTCTTAAAAAAGTGATAAATAAGTAAGTTTAAAAAATAAAATTTCGTTTTTCACATTCACGGATGCGTTCTTATCCCACTAAGCAGATGTTTTTTTTTAATAAAAAAAAAATATTATTATATAGTTTATAACTTTATGAGTAGATATACATTTTGCAAATAATATAGATGACATTTGAGTTATTAATTTATTTTCTTCACTTAGATACCTTGTGTATGATACTAGTATAATATTTAGCTTCAAATTTAATCATGATTATTTGAGTAGATAAGCTATTTAAAAAAAAATATCTTAGTTATTTCTTGATCTTATTTGATATACGCTTTGACTTACAGTTAAATTAATCTTCTTTTGAGTTGATTAAAGCAATACGTTTTTTACTATATTTTCAATAAGGTTTGTTATCATAAACATTATTTTCCTTCCTATAAATACTATAGATATATTTTTTTTTAATTAAAAAGATTCATAATTTTATTTACTTATTATTAAGAAGATTTTTCTTATTCATTTTCATAAATAAATTTAACAAAGTGATTAAATAAAAATTAAATTACCTAATAGATGAGTATTTAAGTTTTAAATAGAAAACTTTTATATAATAAAACGCAAATATCCACATAAAGATCGACTTGTGTTGTTTACCCAAGGCACGCTTTCGATGCACTACACTTCTCATTTTTTGTACAATCGTACTTTAATTTGATCTAATTTTCCGGTATTTCATAAATCAAATTTTAAAGTGTATTCAACTTGTAAAGTATAACTCGTAAAATTCCGGTACTGAGAAATGATAGTAAACTTTGCGTCGTTGCTGTTATCAGACGTTGGTACGAATTTATAATAAAATATAATATATATACGTCATAATTTATTAAATCAATTTAATTTTTAAATAAAATGAAAAACATATTTTGAAATGCATTTCAATCATATACCTAATATTATGATCACGTGGTATGTAAGTATATGTTAGATAGGGTTTTACTTCTACGAATACAAGTACCTATTTAGTTAATATTTTTTCCCTCCGTAAAAAAAATGTAATTTATTGTAAAAACATTAAGAGACATTAACTATAAACTCAACTTATAAAATTAATGCGGGCTCTCTTAAACTCATGTTTCTGCTACCTATTTGACTATTAAAAAACATTTAAATTTTTAAATTCTCAATAGTTATACATGAATTATATAAACTAAACTATAACTAAAGATGGATATTAATTAGTTTAAATGTTAACTTTTTAATTTAATAGTTAATT
This sequence comes from Rhopalosiphum nymphaeae, assembly GCA_036289425.1. Lineage (NCBI taxonomy): Eukaryota > Metazoa > Arthropoda > Insecta > Hemiptera > Aphididae > Rhopalosiphum > Rhopalosiphum nymphaeae. The sequence goes on along the minus strand of JAZAQC010000021.1, from coordinate 3,270,590 downwards.
TTCTAACTAACTTAATAACTTCAGTATCTAGTTAAAATACTCGTTGTAATAACTTATAACTAATATTTTCAGTCTATTAAAATATAATATGTTAAATTAAAATTATGTTTATTTATACCTACCTAATTAACTACTAACTAGTAACTTCAACTGTAATTAGTACAATTTAAATTAGTAAAAATAGTATAAGTTGTATTTTCAAAAAAATTGAAGCTATTATTTAAAATAAAAAGCAAATGGAAGTTGCATAATCACAACATAATATATAATATTTAGATAATAATTTATAAAAAAAATTGTCTTTTTAATTTAATTAAGTTAATTTATTTTTTATCTTGACATAAAATTTAAAGTTGTATATACACTCTTAAATCTTAAATCTTAGCATTAACTTAACTTAAGTTAATTTTTTCATTAAATTACCCACATTTAATTATAACTATAGAATGCCACTAATATGTTAATTTTGCAAATAGTTACACTTTTAAATTATACAATTTTAAATAGATATTATAACTTAATGCGTTTTATAATAATAATATTAATTTATAACTTATTACCTCATAATTACGCATCAAGTATAAGGTTGCCAGTTCGTTGCCGTTCGTTATTTTAATCAAAAATATTCTTAGATTTTGGATCAAAAGTAAATTTGTGACAGATAACAACAATTTTTACTTAATAAGTATCAAGTTTCTTTGTAGGTTTTTTTGTCACACCTATACTGAAAGTTTAATTTTCTATGTCGTTTATCCAGTTATAGCGTTAGAGATTGACCTATTTCCGTCTACCGGACAGTAAATACTTTTTGATATACGAGTGGTGGTAGATATGGACATCTATTTTTCATGAGACTTTTCATTTTTTCACCACCCGCCTACCACCAATCTATTACAGTACCTTCTTCTCCCCATCAACCGGAAACTTCATAAAAATACTTTCACACCACTACTGGTTTTGTCTAATATATCATATACTGGCTAGTAAGTTGGTTACTCCCATACTGTTCTATGAAAGAGTTTGGTGAATAAACACACTAAAACCGACAAGAACAATTAATAAAGTGACGGTCAGTGGCGTAATCGATGGAGACTAAACAGTCATTTACGCTCTTCAATACCTTGTGGCTTTTTAAAAAATTCATAATTTGTATAGTTTATTTTTATGTAACTGAACTGTTTGTAGTTATATTTTTAACTATACAATTATATTCACAATAATATAATTGTATATTTCATATTATTATGCATGCTTAATAACTTAAAATAAGTCGAATTATGATTGTGTACATTTAAAAAAAATGTATACTTTATAGTTTATTTTGTTGCCTTAGTATGTGGTTTTAATTGTCTATTCATAACATATTAACATCTTAAGAAAACGTCGTAATCACATGTACCGTTACTATCTAATAAACGCGTAAGATAGGAAATGTCATCATATTCAAAAATCAATTTAACTCTATTGTTTTTAATATTAGAATAATTTTACCTGCTATAAAATTTAAATATAAAAATACTATTTAGCTACCTCCTCCCCCTGTATGCTTTTTAGGTATTTAAATTTTAAAACAAGTTATGAACATTTTTAAATTGTGAATTTATTGTAAAATTTAAAATACCAACCCATAATTAATTTTAAAACTAAAATAACAAAAAGAAGCCTACTTGGGACACAAAATAATACCTATTATTATGATTAAATTCAATATCCCATAATAATATTATGATATTAAAAATATCATAATGAAATAAATTATTCCGAACATAATTTATTATTATGCGTTAATACAACGGATACATCACAATACACATATGGATATGACGTCCCATCAAAACATACTTATAAAAATAACGATTGAAATATTTTACTTCCCACTATACCAGTAAACATACTATTTTATACCAACAATTTCTTTAAATTTTAAATATTAAATCGAAATTAGTCATTGTTAAAATGTATTATTCAAATGGACTAAAATTTTATTATTAAAACCAACTAAAACAAAAACATGTGTTGATAAAACGTTTTAAATTAATTCAATTTAGATACCCAGTTCATTTAAATTTAGAATGATCGAATAAATATGTATTATTTTTATAAAATAATTTATCATTAACACTATTAACTACTTTATCAACTGAATTATAGTACTTGGTGGTAATTTAAAAAAAATACATATGATTTATACATATATGTTTGTAAAACATATTGGATCTAATGCATTTTTTTGATGTTATTGTTTTTACTCTATGCAGGCCGATAACATGAAATCAGTACGTATCAAAACCACATTCGAACACAAAGTTTCCGAACTAGTGATAATGAGATCCTATCTAATGACAAGAGCTAGTACATTGTTATTTCCGACTGGCCGTATTAAAGTAATGTGTGAAATTTCTCAATTCGACTTGTATAAATCGTCGTCTGAAATAGAACTGGTTGACAATGCACCACCAAAATCGGCACAAGTCATCGCTCCAAGTCTGTCACCACATTCTACAGGTAAAATAAGAAAATAAATTAAAAATGTGAAAACTAGTATCTGCTAAAAATCTAACTATTTGGTTCAATATCACTTATTTAATTTTATTCAAAATGTATGTAAAGTAATAGGTACTTAATATTGATAAGTATGTAAAGTAATAAGTACCTAATATTTATTAGTATGTAAATAAATCATTAGTTGTAGTCTATAATAAAACAGACTTCTTAGTAAACAGGTACATTATTATAAATTATAATTATAATTTTTAACGGACGACTACGAGTTGGTTCCTAATTGTCGAATTGGTTCCCACGAGCTTACATAATAAAACAATGTTATTAAATTAACTTTTCAAATTATTACATTCAATCAACTACAATTTCCTTTTCATTTTATACAGACTTAGGACTGTATAGAATTATTATAGATATATAAAATATTTCATACTTTAAACAGTATCTAGACTATCTAGGTATGGTTAAAAATGTTGCTCAGTTTAATATATTCATATTATACGCTATATAAGTGTTGATCAATAATATTTTTTCTTTACATAAAAAATAATAATTAAGTGAAACCTAAACGATTAAGTACTACTAAATACAACTAGATATAAAATTATATTTATAAACTTTCCTAGACATCGTAGAACCTAATAAAATATTATAATATTAATACATATTTTGTAACGGTTGTATATACAGGAAAGTAATTTTATTTGGAAACCAATCCGAACACTTTATTTGACTTGGGAACCAATTCCGCATTACCCTTTTTAACAATGATTTACTTTAAAACAAATTATACACGAGAATATTTTAACATATTATATTGCCCATTTTATTAAACACCACATCAGTTATCGGGTGAATAATATAAGTAACTATACTATATAGTATATCAATTTACAATCGGTAATGACGCGTTCAAATATATTGATAGTAAAATTAATGGCAAACGAAATGAAAACTAAGCACTTTTAAAGCTTAATTAAAAGAATACCATCATTATAGAGTGTCTCGTGATCTATTCTAAATATTATGAATAGTTTATTTATAAAAATTTAATACCATATACCTTATTATGTAATGTCTATATTATGTTTTAAAATATCTAAAACATATTCTTTTAAATGTTTTATTAACGGCTACAGATACTACAACAATGATGTGATATGCATTAGAAAATATTATTTTTTCTTTCATTTCTAAAAGTATTACCATATTACATAATGATGTAAGAAGTAGCTAACTAGCATCAAAATATAAAAGTACCTACTATTCTCAATACGACATGTGACGATATCCAATTATTATTATTATCGGGTTTTGTGAACGTTTATTTCTTTTGCGTGTCTTGTCACAAGAACATGAGTGGTAGACAATTGCAAAGAAATATGTCATAACACTAATCACTATAAATATTAACCATATGTTCTTATCATAAAATATTTCTAGGTAAAGCTCCAAGATTACAGAATTGGGCGTCGATTATGTTCATCGTGTTATTTATCGCCAACACCAAACTTCTGTAATTATAATATTCATAACTGGGAACTGAACTGACCGGCTACGTTACAATTATTCAAATAATACTATAAAATATAAAATAATAAATAGAAAGTTGATATAGTCTTATAATATATAAGATAATTAAAAATATATATTATATTTTAATGATGTTTACCTAATGACCCGTGCAAGCACTAGATTTTTTTTTAAAGTTAATGTGTTCTACTAATTTGTTGATTATGTGTAATTATTATTGTTAAGCTGATAAAAAAAATTATTTGATATAATAATTGTTGTTATTATTTATTGTGTAATACTTAAATATATTTTTTTTTTAATTATCATCTGGTCAAAAGTCGCTCGACAATTCAAGAACAAAAAAATGTTTTATTTTAGCATAAAACCCTTGGAGATCGTTAGTTATAAAATATATTAATAATATATTGGTAATATTCCAATATTATTATTGTTGCAATAACAAAATTATATGGGCTTTTGGGGTAGCATTTAAATAAAAGTATGTGTATTATGTAAATATATAAACATATTTGTGCTATAACAATTTACAAATGGTCAAATGGCAAATTTAATAAATATCATGGTTGAATTGAATAAAAAGAAATGTGTGGACAGTAATATTTTAATACCTATTTACTCATATAATTATCCATGAAAAGTATTAGCTGATGCATTATAGATACATGTCTATATCTACATAAATACCGAATAGATACAAATTTTCGAAAGAAATAACAGAGATTCGTACTAATCATTTTGCGCGATTTTGCATATATTATGGTAGGATAACATTTACAGGATGCATTTATATTTTTTATGCATTGTGTAGATATCTAATATAACAATTTGGATTTTTTGTGTCACGTAATATTATTTTAAACTATGGTATAAAATTGAGTTTGTGTGCCACGTATCCGTCGTAGCCAAATAAGTTTACATAGGTACAAATCGACATACCTTTACTCGTATACATGTACTACATTAAGCTTGCAAATTAATAAAAAAAATCTTAGAAAAGTATAAATTATGTGAATTAAACGTTTGAAAATATTGCAATATCTATACTTATCTAATAAGCCCTGCTATAATATTAAAAAGAGAAATATCACACCATTAAAATGTTAATAATAAAAACGTGCAAAAGATCAATGAATAAAAAGTCTTGGTGAAAGAAGTGAAGCTGAAAAAATATGTTTATTTATTGTAGGTATTCTTTCTTTGTCCAATAGCCTATAAATTTGTCGCAAGGGCGACGCTCCAGCTATTTACATTATTCAATTCACTTTCATCCAACTAATCGTCTGCGATGTATTCGTCTCTGTATTTCGTAAATAATAATACATTTATTAAATACTTTAAACTAATAAATTGTTTAAATAAATACCTAGGACCTAAGTGTATAAATTAATATTAAAAAAACATTAATAACTATAGATATTAGGTACCAATTATAGCACGTACGAATATTCGATAATTACAGGCTTATAAAAAAAAATATGATATAGGTGCTTACTGCTTACGTGATCTATTGACTTATTATAATAGATATACAGAGTGATACAAAAAATAAAAAAAAGTCACCAGCCACCTCCATAAATATTAAATTGAAAATATGCAGCACAACGTAACTACCTATTTTGTGTTGATATATGTACCTATACGTGAGTAGAAGAAAAAATATGATAACATTACCTACTGCATATTCAGCAACACGCAGAAAATAAGAATAACGCAGGCATTAGCCATATTTGTTGCATTGTTGGTTTTTTTTTAAGATCGAAAACATTTCAATTTCTTCTGTTTGAAATTGGATTTCGTATTTGCATGTAAATGTGACAACGGGCTACACTACAACAAAGCCATCGATCGAATAAACGCGTTTTGTCAAAATGGCTATTACGGACACCTGGTGTGTATAAGTAAGTATATAAAACACGACATAGGTTTTTGAGCAAATAGTCAATAACAACAGAGATACATGTATATAATATATGCATTATAAACAATGTACAGAATTCAGCAACATAATACATATCCCCTACCCATAATGTACATATAACGAAATAAATTATGGACTACTTACACTTGTATTATCTGTATCTTAAATTGCGTACTGTACCTATATGATCACAAATATTATTTTAACAACACATAATAAATATAAGGTACCCGATAGACAAGATCGGTACTAGCTTGTAATACCAGATTGCTTGGTTATTTTTTTTTTTTTTTTATGTTTTGAAACTGTGTTAGTTCTTCAATTGTCATGTAAATGTAACGATATAAAAAATATTTTATGTTCGATAACATTTAAAAATGATAAATATATCTGCAGATCGACCATATTTTTCTATTATTTTCACAGTGTATTGAGAATGTTTATTCATTATATATCGGGACACTCGTGAAAATGGTTATGGTAAATTCAATTACCTGTTCAACGTCTTATTTTTTTTGTTCCGTGTAAATTATTTTTGTTTAAAATTAATTCACTTTTTAAATTATTCGTAATATCCCTCGTTAGTATTGGTAAACTGGTGAATCATTATTGTAACATATTTGATTGTATAGTCAATACATATATATATATATATATAAACGTGAGAACATATTATATTATTATAGGAATATTACTCTAAATACACTATACTCGTAGGTACAAACTACAAATTATCGATGATATTTACTACAAAAACAGTAAAAATATTACAGAAAATGGTTTTGAGTTTTTAGGAGTACGCATTTTTAACTTGGAAGAGCACAAGTCTCGTGCTTGTTAGTAACCCCTTCCACACTACCACCATCATCGCCCCTAATTCCTACGCAAATTGCTTCATTAATACCTTTACCATACACCATATACGTCTACTTAATAAGCTCAATATAGGTATAAGTAATATTATACTCTGTCTTTGCAATGTCTCGTGGTAACCTCAAGCGGCGGAAATACGTTTGGCTAATGCACACCAAGTATATCACATTCTCAGAAACGTTAGATACTTTATTATTTCAACAATAAACTAGCTTACATTTTTGATACTGATACTGACACATAAAAGTGATTTTTTGACTACGGCCTATCGTCAAAAACAAAATCTGACAACAAAAGTTAACGTAAATCGACTTATTCGAAAAACGTATATTATTATAATGACCGAACGAGACGAAAATCGGTCGCCATATGAGGTTACTCTCATTTGAGATGAAGTATTAAAAGGTGTAGGTACCAACTTGAATGTTGGTTATTGGTAACTAATATCTGTATATTTGTTCGATAGGTGTTAAACTAATTATATTTAAAAATGTTTATACAATAAGCATCATAGGGGGAACTTAGGGGACTTATCCCCGCAAGTATTTCAATAGACCCCCCCCCCTCAAAAATCAAAGGTAATATGTTATAGTTATGTATAGAAAAGGAGTGCTGGGTCACATTACATTAAATTGTTACAGCCCCCCTAAGAATTCAACCAAATGTCCACCTATGACAAGCATACGACAACTTTCCAGTTTATATTTTTATAATAATAATAAATACAACAACGCAAATTATAAATTTCGGCATTTTACCTCTAGAATTACATGTATGACAATAAAAACTCAAACCACACTTTAAGGCTAAACCTTCAAAAATTAAAATCACTAAATATTGTAAACAACGGAGTCGATTATTTAATATTTTTACGTTTAGCGATATTATTTGTGTACAGTAGGTACCTAGAAATGTATTTGAATATAAAATAAAATCATATGTATGATTATAGTCATATATGCGTGTACAGTCGGTACAGCGTACACACAGAAAAAAAGAGTAAACAATTTCATTCGGATATTACCCGGCGCTTTTTCATCAGTGTGGTTATTTTTCTCCTTCGATTTTATCAGATTTTTATTACACACACACAGTATATTTATTCGTTTGGGCTTCTTTATTTTTATCTCTTTTCTACTCCCCGATACGGATTTATCGTTTTTATTTTACACAACGTTGATACGCTACGTTTACAGGACCACATAAACCGCAAGCTTTAAAAGGCGGATAGATCATAGAAATAGAAAATAAAATTATCTTATGCCCCCTCAATCGCTTTATCCGTCTAATCTTACTAGCGCACGTAAATAAACTATATCGCACGATTTACGACGGTATTTTATAACAACAGACACTCAATACAAATAACAAGACATTTTTTAAACACCACCACACTCAATTATATTTTATCTTATTTTACTAGGTATCCTTACTCGTATTAAAATAAAATAATTAGTATGTCGTTTTTAATAAAATACGTAGATACCTATTTTATAACCTATAATATCTCTAAAATACAAATTGAGAATAATAACATAAATTGTCTACGCTGAATGTTTATTTTAATTTAATTTAACAGCATAACCGCTAGAGTATTTAAAAATATCTTTATCGTGTTTAAAACAAGATAAATCAAAACACGATTTATTCTAGTATAAGCTATAACTTAAATAAACAAAACTAAATAGGTAATATAAATTCCTCTTACTTCCGTCGTCTAATCCTTCACAACTGTCCAACCACCCTAGTTCCCTACAAGCCTTATCAGTTTAAATTAATTAACTACCCACTGAATTATTGAACATTCAAACATTAATTTATCTATACCTATTTATAAGTAGGGCTGAAAATTGGATGTAATATAATTTTTATTTTACATTGTTTGATAAATTTAACTTTTTAGATATTTATAGATGTTTTTAAAGTTACAAAGCGTTTTCACAAAATGTTAATTTTCTTTTACAAAAAATTTAAAAGAAGCGATACACCGATAACAAAATTCCTATTTTAATATTTGTCTTCACTTCTTTGCATAATCGATCGATGAGCTGGTCAAATAAATACACACATTTACATACGTGAAACTTCATATTATACACCTTTGTAGTTGCATAGGTATATAATTTTGTTTGTTGTTGCATTATTTTTATTAAAATGTTATTATTTTTTACTTTTTAAACTTTTAGCATAAAAAAATAAGTTTGATATATTTTTAAGAATTTTAAATCATTTTTACATTTATTACGTTTTTTTTATTTTCAAATCTTGCAACTGTAAAAGTAATAATTCTTTGATATAACCAATTCGGACAAACTAATTTAACAATAAAAACGGGAAAGGCAGGTAACCGATCAGATGCATAGTAAGAAGTATAGTAGTTATCGAGTGTACATATGTTAACACTATAAACATATAAGAAATAAGGTAATCCAGGTAAGTCGCTGTATCCTATGTATGTGTTAAATTTGAATGAAATGACACATCATTGCATATTATGAAAAACGATTTTGAACTAAGACAGACTGTCAGCCCACATCACTAAATATATATTATCAATTCATATTAAATATTAATAATATTACTCAGTGATTTGAATTTGCATAATACATATGTATAATATCGTATTACATGTGGTATTATACACGCTGTAAAATAGAACTATTTTATACAATGGTGTTAAATTTGTATAGTAAAATAATTGTAATTATAATTTATAATTAACATTTATGTAAAAAATTATAACTGTCAAAATTACAAAGTTGAAAAAGCAAAAATATTTTGCTTTATGCTTATTACAATTTTTATTAATTAGGTGCTTCATAATTTATTAGTCATTGGTTATTAGTAGGGTTGGGATTTTAATGACTTAAAATATCTTAAAAAATACAAAAAGAACTCGAAAAACTAAAAAAAATGCATTATAAAAATATTTAAAATATATTAAAAATATATATTACAAGTGTATTTTGATTTTTTTTAAAATAAGAATTAGTAGTATTATGGTATAAATTTTTAAAAAGTTGTACAGAAAGCTAGATCTCATCGAAATATTGTACTTTGTTTAATCTGAAAAATAATATTTAATGATCGGACGTCTATTTTACTGATTTAAAAATATTAAACAGGAAACGTAGGTAGTGATTATAAATAAACAATAAACACTCTTAGTTTTACAGTAGATGTCGTTTATAGACTTATTATCTAGGTTTTAATAATTCAACTATTGTCCAATAATAAAATACGAATTACTAGTACCTACCTACTTTGTAATCTGTTATAATTTTATAAAAATTATATTGGTTTGTAAAAGTCTTAAAATGACATATTTTGTTTTCAAAAAAATGCTCTAAAAATGAAGAAAATGACCTAAAAACTAAAAAATGCAAAATTTTCTTATTCTCATTCAAAAGTACATTAAATAAATATATGACAATACGAGCATCACACAGTAAACTTTGGAAAACAATATAATGCATCGAAATCTCAGCCTTAGTTATTACTTTTGATTATAATTTGTATTAATAATATTCAATTTTCAAACGGGAAATCGTTGAGTATCTAGTCAAATCTATGTTTTGTATGTAATTTCAAATTTTCCTGTCTTTAATAAAGATTTTCGATTTTTAAATCGTATAAACTGTGTATAATATATTGTGAAATACGGCTTACAATTTTTTTTTTTTTATTATTTTAAGTAATAATCCTTGACAACAAAAGCCATTGGGATTGATTTATAAAAAAGTATTTACAATACTAAAAAAAATATACAAAAGAGATTATAAAAAACTTGTACAATGATTTATTTTACATCTAATTTATTAACTTTGAAGTGATGATGAAATCGACTATTGAATATGTTACGTCTTAGGATTTGTTCATTTATGTGGAGAAATGCTCTGAAAGATTGGTTTTTTCTCAGAATTCTGCATATGAAAGGCATTCCGTAAGTATATTATGTTTGATACTTTGGTTTACTTCGTATAAAAGATAGGTGTGTCTTCTTTGTTCATAATTATACAACAATTTATTATACCATAAGGTACTCACAGTATTCTACATTTATACAACATTATATACACGTATAATACAGTAAAAAAAAACCCGTATTTTTACATCACAAACATTACAATTAATTAAGTAATTTATTTTACTATTAGGTACAGTAGGTTGAATTAATGTTTAGCAAAAACATTGAATTTTAAAATGTCATTGTGTATATAAAATGTAGTAATATACGTTAAAAATGACTAGTCAAAAAGAAACAAAATATTTTAAAACCATAAAAATTTGTTGAAAATTATATTAATTATTTTTCAATAAGATAACTTAAACTAACCAAATCTTAGATATGAATATTTAATATTTCATGAACTTTTAACTTAATAATTATTTGTTGATATTGAAGAAATTTGTAGGAGTATTAATTTGAAATGCTTGTACATTTTTTTTGTGTTCTTAATATAAAAGCACTTCATGAAAATTTTGAATATTAACAGTTATTCATTTTTATATTATAACAAAATAAAGAAAATTTGTTCAAAAACTGGTTACTTAAAAATGTCTGTTTTTCTTTATTATTTTTTTTTTTTTAACAAAAAAAAACATTGTTGTAAAATGAATACATCATTGTTCCATTCCAAATTTAAAATCAAAAATGAGAGGGTAGGTTTTAAGATAGTGATAATGTATTTATTTATTTGTTATGCAATTAAAAATAAGTTAAATTACAATAAATATTATTTATTTCCTATCTTTTTATTTTTTCAATATAAACACTTAATTAAAACGGATGCTATTAGTTAGTACTAATTTGTAGTAGTTTACTATAAAATATATTGCATTACAACATCCCCGAAAAATTATTTGATAGTGCATATTATATTTGCCTCACTTTTAAATTGATAAAATGTTACTATATTTTAATAAATATTTATAAAATTACTATTGATAGATAAGCTTACAAACAAATGATCAAGTTGGTAATAATTAATAATAACACAACAACCATTAAACCAGATGTTATTATTAAAAAATATTTATTGCCAATTTAAATATGTACCTATTGAAACATTTAACTTTGGACATAAATTATTATTCTTCGATAATTAACAACTTAAATAAAAGTAATTATTGCATTTACCAAGTAGGTAAATTATTGATTATCAATCATTATTTGTATATTATATTTATAATATATTTATGATTTTATTAACTTGAAGAACACATAAAAAAAACAACTAAGAACTATACATTTTTTATAAAATGAACTTGTACCTAGCTATTAATAGAAATAAAACATTGTATAACAATTAAATAATATGAATACATAATATTAATATTTCTAAGACTATTTATTTTCCAAATACACCAATAGTCTTTGAGTCTTCTTTTCCTTCAGAGTACTTTTGGTGCCAATCCAAGTTTCTTTGCATTATTGTCTCACCACGGTCACGAGCTCTTTTGCCAGTAACAATCATTGCAATACAACCCAATATTATAAAGAACATTGTATAATTAGCCACTTTGATTCTAATAACAGAGCGCACTTTGTTCCATACTTCAGGTCTGTACAAAATAAGATAAGATTTAATTAGTTAAATATTATTGTTTAAAGTAGACAATCTATCGCATGGTTAAGATTAAAGTAATATTTTTACCCTCAAATGTTTTAGATTTTGAGCGAAAAAATGAACACATAAGTTTTACAATGTATTAGTTTATTTTTGTTTATGAAGACACTTTTATAGCAGAAAAAATACTTAATCTTTAGAATAGATTTTGGTTTCTTGTAAGCTACTAGAAGTAGTAAATTAAATTAATAATTTGTGATTGGTGGAAGAGGAGCAATAGTTAAAAATCATATATTAAAGGATTTTTATTTTTTTGTGATATGAAGTCATTTTTAATTTTTACTTTATTTTTTTTTTATTATTAATAAAATATACAATTTTTCTTTTTTACATAAAAACAATAGAAATTGAATACAACATTCTTCATAAATTGTATTTACAGAAATTAAAAACTATCAAAATAATACAATTTTTTTCATTAACATGTGAAGTTAACATTACATTATATGAAAGTGCAATTAAGTACTTACATAACATAAGTACTTAAGAACACATTATAAGTATCACTGATTAAATATACATTTATGTACATTGTACATTGTACATGGTACTGTCATTTAGTATCAATATTTATTTATTTATAAAAACAGTGTCTTATTTATAGACATTGAAGAAGTTGGCCAATAAATGTATAGATGGAAATAAAAAATTATATTTGAATTTTAAATTTAAATCACCTAGCTATGAAAAGAAAGGAACTACACTACAAGTTAATATTACTATGTAAAGTTATGTTATACGATTTGGAATGAGGAAGCCAATATTAATACCACTTTATAAAAAGACAAAATAAAGTGGACTAGACCCAAGTGAAATAACTACAAAGTACATTATTATATAGGTATTTTGCGTTTGTACCTACTTTAATATGAGTGAAAGTTAAGACAAATATTAAACAATGAAATGCATACGTGACATGATCTGGAACATCTTTCAGTGACGGATATCGTTTAGCCCAGACACATAAGATTTTTCTTGTATTTGTTAATGGATACTTGATATCTAAAAAAATATTTAAAATTAAATCTATTCTATTTAGTATTTAAAATTTAAAATATTTTATTATTTATATCTTAACATGTATCTTTTAAATCGGCTATACAGTACTCATAGTTGATTCTCAATGTTAAAATTAAAAAACATATCATAAAACTGTCTAAAACATATTTTTTTGTTAACTTAAAATTCTGAATAATTTTATTTTGAGATTATTGAACTTTGTGTTATCGAGAGTTGACTTTATTTTGTACCAACATGTATCTTTATGTTACCTATTTCAAAATAAATTGATAGTTTTATAATGATTATTATATCTACATGACTACATTATTTCAAATTTAATAGTACAGATTAAATAAAATTTGAATCCTAAATGTAATTAACATTAATGACTATTATTAAATCATACTAGTAATAACAATATAATAGGTGCACATATATTTATATAACACTAAAATAGTGGGTATATAATTGTTTTTTTCTAACCAATAAATAAATTAATGACTTAATTAATTAATAACTTATAACAATTTTAAATGATATAGTTTATAATTGTATACTTCTGTAAAGCTTATAAAAAAGAAAAGAAAAGATAAAATAAATATGATATAATTTTGTAGAAAAATATCAATACTATTGATTAAATCCACCTATTTGAATCATTATAAATAATATATAATATTACGTAAAATATTAACTTATTAACTCACTAACCTAACATTATTATATTATATAATTATTATTATTTTTATTATTACCATATTTTTACTAAACTAATTTATTTAAATAAATTGTGTATAATTGTGATCTGTGGAAAAATTTAATTAATTTTGTAGATAACAATTTATCGTATAGAATTTATTAAGTTATTAAGTATGGCATGTTCCATTATTAAAAACAACATCAACAATTAAACTCTAGAGGGATAGGTTTTGTTTTAATTTCTACTTATTTTATTTAATGCCCTTTATTATAGGACGTTTAGGAAGGAGGGTGACCCTACGTTCATTTTTTACACCACCATATAATAATATATTCAATAAATGGTTTGGAAACGAACCAAGACAATAAGCAACTATGGTTTATAATATGGATTAACTAAATGATAAATTTACTTGAATTGAATGATGGTGTTGCACTTGAATTTGTAGGCGGGGGGTTCGTTGGAGTGGTACTTGGGGTAGTATACCTTTTAGTCAAGTTGAACAATCCAAATTTAACATTTTTTCCAAACCTCGGAATAAAATTCATGGTGTAAGTGGATATAGAACAGACAGTGACGAAAGTCAACAAACGACTGAAATACTGGTATACTTTCTAACAGTCACGAACGCCTTAATGCCCTTAATAGTTAATATTGTTGTTGTTAATAAATCATAATCATAATAATAATAGAATTGAAAATTATCAGAGTGGATTGATAACGGACGGTACAGCTGATTATTGGGCCACTGATAACAATATCAGATTTCACGTTGCCGCAATCAAAATGAAATCGTGTTTCGGCGGCTGGGGATCGGTGAATGTGCTAACCTACTCATGTGGTAATTAAAATAGTTTTTTCTTTTTCTCTTCGAAACTTCGAAACATAATACTATAAGTTGTATAAGTATTAAAAATTGTCATTACGCTTGAGTGCAGAATTTTTGTCGACGACTTAATTGAATTTACCAGTTATGTCCGCGTCATTGGCAAACAGAACGTGCGAAACGGCCGGATGCGGTTCGCAAGCTAATCTTCAATGTCCCACCTGCATTAAACTTGACATCCCGGGCTCCTATTTTTGCTCTCAGGTAATTTTGTTAATGATAATTTTTCTATATTTTGGGACATTTTCCCATCATTTGTTGCTATTCTTAGTGTTGTGTATGTCGTAAACAAGTTACCGAATGGTTATAATCAAAGTTTTAATGTGTACAAGTATAACTATATAAGTGACCTATACATAGTCTGTTATAATTTCTGTTTTACTTGAACAGTTTAACCATTCCAATAAATTTTTTCATGATCAAAACTTGATTTTTTGAGTAAGTGCAACGACTAGCACGGCGGTCTCTGTTACGACAAGTTTTCATGAACTATATTGTTCAATTTTGTTTTATTTGTACAAACTTTATTTCAGCTAGACACAAACCGTTTATGAGGTACTTCACAGATATAATATTAGTGATTAATTTTATACAACAAACGAAAAGGCAATGAATGTCTTACAAATTGACTATATTTTTTATGCATTCTTACTTTTTTCAATTTAAGTACTTTTTATACTATTATATCTTTGATGATTTTTTTCAATAAATACTTATAATAAGTAAATAAAATGTTTATTTACAGAAAATCTGTATAATAGTGTGTTGTAGCTGTTATGGTAAACACATCTTATAAAAATGGCACTATGATAAATGTAACCTTCTTTATCTATTTAGTAAAAACTATTTGAACACAATATGTTAGTATGTTTATTATAGAAAATATAAAATAGATTTTTAACAAATATCTATTGAATGTTGATAAAGTTAATAGAAACCAAATGAAGTGTTCTAATACATGAAACCTTTTTTAAGTTTGTTTTTTTAACAATTCAACCAAGTATATAAATAAATAGGTACCTGCATAGCTACAAGTAATACATTTTTAAATAATATATTTCTAAAATTCTAATTACATTTATATAGTATATACATGTATGTATTTTAAATTTTAAAATTAACCTTTTAATTACAATTTTTAAACTGGAAAAATAAGCTCATAACTTTTTAGATAATAGTAAACAAATGTATTATTGTTTAAGTATCAACATTTTATGTCTTAATTAAAATGTTTACATATTCTGTTTATTTTTTAGGAGTGTTTTAAAGGAAACTGGTCTACACATAAAGCTCTTCATAAAGCTGGCCGTAAGTAATTTTCTTATAATTATTAAAAAAAATGTTTGTGTTTAATTACTTAAAGGTTAAGATTTAATTATTCGTATTTGTATCATTAAATATCTACTAACAAAGGTTAATAATATCTAATTAAACATTAAAATGTATTCAATATAAAATGTTACAGTAAACTAACAACATATTATTTTAATTATAATATTTAAAATAATTTATTTTATTATCCAATAACCTTGAAGAAGAAAATTAATTTTTTAGTTAAAAAATATGTATTTGTATTACTTAATTAACATTATTTTAATATTTTGTTACAGAAAATTCAAATGGTATTATTGAGCCATTTAATCCATGGCCAGATTATGTATTTACAGGTGAAATTAATATTACACTTTACACTTTTATATTATATTTAATTATATTGTGTTTTAGATTCTGAGTAGAGCAATGAATGTAACAATTTTATAATAATGTGTTTTTTTTAATTTTATTTATTATTCAAGTGTACCTAAAAAAAGTTGAAAATAAAATGTTTTGAGGGTAGTTTTGTATAGAAAATTGAATCTAGTTTGTACTTTATAGAGTTTTTTTTAATAATTAAAAAAAATTAAGAAAAACAGTTCAGTTTTCAATTAAAAAATATCAATAATTATAGTCACATTAATTTTGTGTATGTATTCAAATTTAGAATTTTGACAACATTTTTGAATGTCTCAAAAAATAAGTTAAGAAATAAGAAATAGTAATAAACATATTTAATGAATATTTCAAGCATTCTTATTACTATTCTTTGTTTTTGAGTTAACAAAATAAGTTTTGTCAAAAATTGGGTTAGCGTGAAAATTCCTGTTTTTACTTAATTTTTTTTCCTAATTGTAAGATAAATACTGGGAATTTTTATTTTTGACCTCTCTAAAGTTCAAACTAGATTCAATTTTCTATTCAAAACAACCCTCAAAGTTGAAATTGAAGCATTTTAACAGTTGCTTATCATAATGTACACATAAACATATTTGTATACATATACAAAAAAAAAAAAAAATCATAAAATCAATACATTCATTGCTCCGCTCAAAATTTAAAATCAGAATAAGTATACCATACCAAAAATAGACAATATTAAACTGTCAATAGAAAAAGATAGAAAATTAAGCATTAATTTAACACTTTTCAACTTGTTTATTATAATCTATTTATTAGTTATTAATATAGGAAATAGTAAATTTGAATACATATTCATCACTCAAACATTAAAAATATTATTTGCATTTTTTAGGTCCACTAAGACCTCATAGGACATCTCCTGCACGTACTGTTCCTGGACACATACAAAGACCAGATTATGCTGATCATCCTGATGGTACACCTTTAAGTGAACAATCAGTAAAATTATCATCACATATTAAAGTATTAAATGATGAGGAACAAGAACAAATGATAATTGCTTGCAAGGTATTTAAATACTTGAAATACAAATAATGTGTCAAAGGCAAGGCCGTACCTGCAAGGGGTTCAAACTCCTCCCCCATGTTTTATTATGTAGTTGTAAAATAATCAATATTTTAGCGTAAAATCCTTCCCGAAATAAATTTCCAGTTACGACCTTGGTCAAAGGTATCCTGTTGTTAATTTTATTTTACTTTTAAGCTTGGCCGAGAAGTATTAGATGAAGTGGCATTAATGATTGATGTTGGAATAACAACAGATGAGATTGATAGAGTTGTACATGAAGCATGCATTGAAAAAGAATGTTATCCATCACCATTAAATTATTACAAATACCCAAAATCATGTTGTACATCTATAAATGAAGTTATATGTCACGGAATACCTGACATGAGAGCTTTAATTAATGGAGATATTTGCAATGGTCTGAGAAATAATTTTAAAAATCAAAAATCAAATTTGCTTTAATAATATTTATTAAATTTTACAGTTGATGTAACTGTATGCCATCGAGGATATCATGGGGACTTGAATGAAACATTTTTTATAGGAAATGTTTCTAAAACTGCAGAAAAATTAGTGAATGTTACTTGGGAATGCTTAGAAAAGGCTATAAATGCAGGTAAAATAAATATATTATTTAATAACTAATTATTTTAAATCTATTTAAAAAAATGTTTTATTGTACAGTTCAACCAGGTGAAAAGTATAGAGAACTTGGTAATATAATACATAAACATGCTCAATCCAACGGATTTTCTGTGGTAAGAAGCTATTGTGGTCACGGTATTCATCAATTGTTTCATACATCTCCTGGAGTCCCACACTATGCTAGTAAGTATTACAAATTTTCATAAAAAGTGAATTTTTGGTTAATTCTAAATTACATAATTAATTTAATAAATTAAACAATTTTAATATAATAGAAAACAAAGCTGTTGGCGTAATGAAACCTGGACATACATTCACAATTGAGCCTATGATATCACAAGGTATGTTAATTTTATAAAATAATAAAAAAGATGTTTAATCAATTAACCTGTTCTTATATAATATATGATTTGTGACAATTTTTCATGTTAACTGCCAAACTTTTGAATTTAGTCACTTTAATTCAATAATAGTGTAAATTAAAATGTATTTTGATCCAATTTTCAATAAATCAATTTTAATACACATAAGCTTTACATTGTATTATTTAATATATTTTTGTATACATTATTACTAGCTGAATAATACCTGGTTTTGCGTATGTATATTCTTAAAAGAAAATGTATCACCAATTTAATTAAACTAATTTTATTTGTGTGTATACAATTATTTGCATATTTTTTTAATTACTTTGTATGCATTAAGTTCTCAATTTACATACCATTTTTATTATATTTGAAAAAATATTATTTGTTTCTAGAACAATACTTTATTCAAAACTTTGTTATTTCCGTGGATAATTTATAAATAACACAATTTGTTGTTTTGTATTTTTTAATTTGTTTATTATGTTATATTTTTGTTAATTATGCTCTGTAATATAATCTGTAACCAATGGCAACTATTTAAATAAACAAAAATATATTCTATTTTCCTGAGCTAAGACTAAATTCATGTGTGAATTACCTTATAGCAAGCTATAAGGGGTTTGATTTAGAGTAGTATCATGAAACTATGATTATTGCAATTTTTAAGTTTTTTTTATTTTATATTTTATTCTTTCTTATCCATTAACTTTTTTTAAATATTAATGTTTAATTTAAAATTACAGGTAGTTGGCGGGACAAGTGTTGGCCAGACAATTGGACAGCTGTAACCGTGGATGGATTGTTATCAGCACAATTTGAACAAACATTATTAGTTACTGAAACTGGAGTTGATATTTTGACCAAACGTTTGGCCAATAATGGATTACCATACTTCATGGACAAAAAATCCTAATAAATGAATTATATTATGTATTACAAAATAATTTAAACTTGTGTAAAAATATTAATTTTATTAAATTGTATGTGAAAAAATAAAATAATATATTGATGCTGAGTAAACATATATATTTTTTTTGTGTTCAAAAATTTTTGGCAAAACTTACTCTAGATGAATTATTACTTCTATCTTATTAATTTAATTAATCCTAATTTTTACATCAAACAAAGTATTATATTACATAACTACACAATTAGATTTAAATAAATTATTCCCATAACACAATTTATATTTTTAGTTTTATTAGATCTATCTTACTTGTATTGTCATTGATCAGCTAACAATTTAAATTTTCATTATAAGTGTTGTAACTACTGTATCACTAATAATAATTGTATACTATAATCTACACAAGGACTTTATACTTATTTTTTTACTAAACCATGTTTTTATTATTGCTTATAGTTTATTAACATTTTGTAGATATTGAGTAAACTATTAGGATCAGAGATGTATTTAAGGGGACAAGGAAGGCTTGGGCTTGGGACAGTAAATTTTGAATTTTGGAATTTTATATTATTAATATAATAGTATATGGTACCTAGATTTTTCTTACCTGGAGCTCAAAATTCTTAAATACGTCTCTGATTAGGATTAAAAAACATCAGTTTCCTAATTCCAATTAAGTAATGTAAATAAGTTGTTATTAGAGAGCTGTGGCAAGGGCAGAAGGGTGTTCTAACCTAATTAGGTAGTGTTTATCACACTCAATTGTCAAGTTGCATTTAACCATTTTAACCTTAATTAAAGATATAGACGTGTACAATATACCTTACCTATCGTCAGTACCTACTCAATTCGAAATCAATAATATGAAAATTAAATTTTAAAAAACAAAAACCGTAAGTGGCAGCGCATTATATATATATATATATATAGGTAATGTCTAAAGTGACGACAGTCGCTAATGGCTAGGTGCTTAAACATAATTCTTTGCGCAGATGACGTTCTATGTAGTCCGACTAATCATCATTAGCACGGACTAAAGTCCTTAACAGAATTGAGAACCACCAACTAGGAACAAATAAGTCAAGTTAATCTAAGTTTCATTGCACGAGTAATGCAGCTGTACCTATGCTAAGGGTGGTGTCGGCGATCGGCGTGTGACTGTATGGCCGTAGGTAATAAGTATAGGTTTTTACAGTTTACAATCGGCGTAAATAGGGAAGAGGGAGAGTCAAGTCCTTATTATTATGTAAACACTTACTAAGTAAACATTTTTTTTTATTACAATTACGAAATTGAACCGAAAACAATGTTGTTTTAACGGTGTAGTGCAACTAGTACTCGGTACCTAGTACATTGTACATATTGTATTACTGTCTACTAATAGGTAAGTGATATTATATAAACATTATAAGCACAGTCCACATACGATAATAATATTGCCGTGTTCGTGTGGTATACAATATATCCATCCCAATATAATATTTTACCACAGAATATAACAATGCCAGAAAACATTTTCGGGGAGGGGAGGGGTGCACTTAATTTTTTTCTCAAATCTATACAATACTAAAATTGGTACCTCCTACTCATCGCCCATTGTTTTATGATGCTTTTGTTTATAAAGTGTTTACTTCACGTCTACTTTTTTCATCTACAATTCAATTGTGTTTACAACTATGGTAGTTTATTAATATTAATATTATTTTAAACCATTAATAATAACATTATAATGATTTGTGTTGTAAACACAAGATTTCATTTTTTGTTCGAACACCTATTACTATTTATTAGCAAGAATATAATAAGATCATAACTTTTAACTTTTGTCAAACATACAATATAAAACAAGTTATAGCTATCCTTACACAAATGAGGTAGTTAAAAGTAAAGGAGGTTATGATGAAGCAGCTAAAAAAATTTAATTGTATAGCTACATAAATAGGTACTTAATTATCAAACAAAAATCGTGTTCGCAACAAAAATAGAATCCACTTATACTTATCTAAAATCCGCGCTTATCATCACTACTTAGCATAAATGAATACAAATAACAAATAATTTATCCTCATCAAAGATTTACCTCATATTATATAAATACGTAGACAATAGTATAGATACAACTAGTAAAATTTATCTGTACAATACATAGGTATTACGCGCCTTCCTCTCTATAGCTACGGCACTGGAATATAATATTATAATTTATAACATTATAACATTTTACTTCGTTTACTCAATACCTATTAGGTATAACAGTAGTATTAGGTATGTATAAAATAAATATATTAAATGTAAATTGAGTAAATATTAATTTCTATTTGAATGTCGAGAATTACAATTAGTGAGTGTGTGACTGTGTGAGACGCTGTGCCCCACGTTTTTTTAATCAATATTATCCGGGTTTATATATATAACTCGACCCCCCCCCCCCCTAAAGAAATGGCATATTTGTGCCTTTATGCAGTTATTACAATATTTATACTAAATAATACTCTTACTACTTAATGTTGAATCATTTACGTTATCTAGATTTAAATAATAGATATCGCACTAATGCGATCTAATATAACTACCAGCTGACCTATGGTAGGCTCCAGTACAGTTACTTTTATAATTATTGTATACATAGGCCCAAAACCGTTGCTCGAATCAAGACAAATTAGGCATAGGAGTCTACGGTTCTACAACCGCGTTCCTAGTACACAATTATTTAACACAGACTTGTGGGACACAGGCTTTGCCAGAAGTCGCTGACTCGTTGTAGTTTTTTTTTAAATACCTACTACATTTCTTCTTTATATATTACGTAGATATATGTATATGAATTAAAAATATAATTCCTACTAATAAATGCGGATTTATATCTATCTAAATATTTACCTATTAGGTACCTACTTATATACAATATACATATTATTTTAGTTGTAGGCTAGCTAAAACCTGTTTTAAAACTCAGCTTGATACAAAACACGTTCCGGAAACTTAAGTTCACACAACGTCGGTAATGATGTATCTTTATAGGACGGAAGTCTCACAAAACGGATATTTTATAATGCACTCATCAAGGCCAAAAAAAGTTTAAACGAGATTCATACATTGTTTACCGACGATTTCCGTTACAATCAGAATCATGAATCATCGTCGACGTGAACATTATAATATACAGACGTCTAACACTAAAAAACTCCCAGAATTAACCGCAACTCTTTTTAAGTAATTACTTATTGTGCACAGTATTGCGTTTCCGGGTAAATTATCAAATAATTTTATTGTGCATACTTGTATACTATAACCTAGGTTGGAATTTATGGTACCTATATTATACAATTTTCAATCCCTGGAAACAGTGGAAATAGTTTCACAATCATAGCACTGTAACTACTATAGCTACGTACTGCTTACCATATACATAACAATCATAATATATACTATACATTTAATACTTATATATTTTCAGTTACCTAGCTACCTACTATAGTTAGAAATTATAAGGAAATATGATACTAATAAAAAATTGCATTATTTACGCAATTTATACCTATTTTTATAGTGAAGGAATTGTTGACGGAATATTATTGATAAATTTAACAATAGCAAAAATGTCCAATAGAAAATTAGCGATAACTTTAAAAGGAACTAACACTTTTTAGATTTTTAAATCTGATTTTACAATCGCATAAGTTTGGTATGTAAATTATTATGGTGAGTATTAAAGTAACAAACTTAATAATTTACTGTTTTATTGTCACGCCCATTATAACAAAAAATTATAAAAATCTTTTGTCAATATTGGTGTTTTTCGAAATGTCAGGTACTCTGATGCCCTAATATAAATACTTGTACCCAACACCCTATTGATTGTCATATCTAAATTATTCAATGACTTTACATTTCATAAAATAAAACAAAAAAAATACAGAAAATAGTGTCAAGTACTATTTTTCAGTTAACTTTTAAATTTAAAACAACAAAAAAGTTACTTATTTAACTAGTGTTTGCCAAGCTGAAATCTCATAATTAATTATAATGTAGTAATAATGAATAGGTATATCTAATTTTTTTTTTTTTTTTTTACTTAGATTTGGTGATAAATGCTTTTAAAATTTGTTATTATAGTAATTTATGCTTTAAATATATGTATAAGAATTCAATGATACTATAATTGAAGCAATATTAGATCTGAGTGGATTAGATTGGTTTTACAACGATTTAATAAATTCCTTTTTTACTTTTCTATGCGTTATTTAATGGTAAAAAAAATATTCAGATCTTAATCATCCAGAGATCGTTACTTGCAGAAAATGTAATCTAGTTCGTATTTTTTGTATGTCGAAAATTTCAAATACTTTTCAAAATAATCGGGGTAAAATGTTTGGGAAGAACATGCATTTTTTTGAGAAAACAGTTTTTAAGAAAATCGAAATTATTATTTATTTGTTGTGATTCAAAAATTAATTATAGCTTAATCATATAAAACTTGAAAATTTTAATAAACATTCATATTATCATATTATTTCCCATTCCAAAAATTCCTCAAACGTTTTACCTACTAAAATTGAAAAAAAAAATTGAGCGTAGTCACATACAATTCATGTATAATTACGATTTATTCAAAATTAATTTTTATCATTTTGCCATAATTCAAAAAAATATTTATTTTAGCAACTTGAAACATTTCATTATTTAAGTAATAAATGTTTTTCCGTACACAATACTATTTTCAAAATATTTACACAAATTTTAAGCTATTTATAAGCATTTGAAATTGTTTAGTTTTTTTATTCGTAAACATATAATTTTCCTTACTCTCAATACTCAATTGCAAATCTTAATAAACTTATAATTAAATAGGTACCTAAAACTACAATGGATATACATTTACATTTTTTTTATTACAATTGTATAGTATATTAAAAAAAATTGATCCCTCTACTCTCCAAAATATGATTTCCGTTACGGCCTTGTAAGTACCTATGATACCAGTTTGCAGCCTCCTTAAATATTAAAAATATTAATATTTGTAACAAATTTCTATAAGAAGTACTTATTTGTATATCATAATGTATAATCTAATAATAATGACATTATAATTATAATCTACTTTGAATTTCATTTGTTAAAATACAATAAATTTAATTTGAAATTCGTATAGTTTGCTTTATATATATAACGAATAATGTTACGTAGTAGATACACGGTAAAAAAAACGTAGGCATTGTGTGAGTTTGTTCTGTGTGACATTCTCTTATAAGCGAACGCAACATTATTTAATTTGTTCGCTGTCTATCCTCACGCGTAACATAATATAATATCATGGCAAATTGGTTTTCGTGCATCGAAATTGGCAAGTCACATGTACATGGTGGTCCTAGAATAAACTACTAAAAAATAAAGATTATGCATAGTTTATAAGTAAAAACTATATCTAAAAAAAGAGTTACGTTGTTACATAATAAATACATAATATATTTTAATTTTATTAATAAGTAATATTTATTATGTATGCGTCGTAACTCGTAAATTTGTTTAAGATATATCAATCGTTCGAAAAAAAATCATAACTCTGAAATTCATATTATACCTACAAATAAATTATTATTTTGATTTATACCTACAGCAATGCTTTAATACAATAATTATAGTTTACATATTATTTTAACTGGATTGAATACAATAAATATAGTCTCTTGTTACTGAGTTGTTAGCATTCAAGTATCCTTGCAACTAACACAATGTTTATGAAATATAAATCACAAGAACGAAAAGCACATTTAATATTATAAGATTATATAAACTTATTAGCTTGTATCTCTATTTATTGATTATTTATTTATTGACCGTGGTCCACAGTTAACACTGCAGCATCAAAAATTATTGAACAATGTACCTAGTACCAACAATATGAACATAATATTGATTTTGTCGCATGTCTGCAGATTGAATAGAATTACGTTGTAGACTAAAGTCATTATCTACTCATTATACAAGTCAATGTATTATAATATGATATAAATGTCTTATATACATCAGTGGTAACACATAAATGTGTTTTTATTAGTTAGTTATACTACGTTATTCACAGCGTCAAAGGCCATTGAACGCAATATTTTTGATTAAAATTAGGTTTTATTATTAGTATTAGTATTTAGAAAAAAAAATAATTTACTCAAGTATAACACACGCAATTTATTATATTTGACTGATGGGATATATTCTTGATAAAAATTTGAATAGTTTAAGCCTTTAAAGATGTTGCTTGCTAGTTTTTTCACGGTTTTAGAGCATGTGAAAGGTGGTCGTGCGTTTACATTTAGGTTCCACTCCTCATTCTGCTCAAATATGTGTATATTTATGTAGGTATATAATATTATGTATAACAAAGTAGAATCATAAAAAATATAAGTAATTAAAACTACTATTGTTTCTATATTACAATTGGTTTATGGCATGTTTAGACTTTTGACTTCACTATCACGGCTGGTATTACAAAGTGTCGTAATATTACTTTCTCTCTCTCCTCTCTCACTCCCTCTCTCTCGGAACCCAAATTGGTTAGCAACGCTCAACAACTGTTACGGGTCTGCAACAATTTAAGGTAGGAATAATATTCATATATACTATACAGACAAATGTATTTACTTATACTCAGCCTCAGTATCTCATATAGTAGCTCACATTTTAGATTAACCCTTGTCCGTATAGATATGGCCATAGCTGGACAGTATGTTTCACGTACATAAACCATTGATCGACACACTAAAATCCATGATATTATATTATTATTCTCTTATAGACAATGCGTGTCGACGTTTCTCTACTGCGGGATTGGTCGGTCACCTACATCAGTTATCTCGTAATATTCAACACAAACAATAAAGACTTTATTCAAATAAATATCGTGTGTCTACCTACTTAATTATTGGGCGTAAGCAGATTCGTTCGAGTTCGGGTCCAGTAGAATCGGACGAAATTTCGAGAAAACGACGTTCATACCACGAACAATAATAATAAAAATAATATATTAGAGACCGTATCTTATTCCACTACTGTTTACGGCTATCGAACATATAACAAATATAGAATAATAAAATATGGATATTGACATGTTTTACTTGAGACATTACGTGTATCATATTCGTGTCAAATACACAACGAAGAAACCTTTTATGGATTTATAATGACGAACACTATAAAAAAAACTAATTCGTAGTACCTATATAAGGACAAGTACAATCTTATATTTACGTAGTTACAGTGACATATGTATCTATATTGTATTTATATGAGTACTCAGTAGTTGGCACTTATTACTATATAGTAGCGATCCACAACTGATTCTAGAACAAAAATTTAAGTTTTTGGCTGAAACACTGAGATATGATTTTTGAGTAAAGAACATAGATAGACCTACCTATAAAGTTATACTCACCGCAAATAAATTACTATAAAAAACATATTATAATGATTTATTATATATATATATATATATTTTAAATTGATTTAATTAAAAATTAAACGACAAAAAAATTAAATATCATACTTATTAAAGTTTAGACTAACTCCATATAACTATTTTTGATTAACAATTTATTAAATAATTATATGGTAACAAGAATAACACTGTTGTTGTTTTAAATTTTAAATTATGTTGTGCTGTTTAATTACAGTAGTACAGCAATAGTGTAGCCGCGTAGGTATACAATAAGTACCTAAGTCACAGTAATTCATTTTTAGAATTTATTTAGATAATTAGCTACTATTATAATTTATAATGGTATAAATTGTAGTTAGGCAAGGCACGTTTAAATTAAACCAATAAACAAAAAATACAACTTATTTAATAACTATAGAATCTATAAAAATAAATAATTATTAACTACTAATAAAGTGATAATTGGAAAAAACACAACTATAACTGTATAAAAATAGCTACTAAAAAAAGGGGTCAATGCTCAATGGGGAGATAAATCTTTCTAATCCTCCACGTAAATATGCCACTGATTTACGAATATTTAATAATGTATAAATTAGGTAACAATTTTATAAGAACGACAATTTTTTTTATAAATAATTTGTTCAAAACGATTTCAATTTGTCAACCTGATTTTTTAAACTAATCAAACCGGCCTTGTCCAATATTTATAATATATTTTTTAATACTTTGTTACTTAGTCGGAAAACCTGTTTTAATAATTATCTCTCCAAAATTGCAAACAGGGTACCGCAGGTTAGGAATTTAGTAAGTATCAACTCTACCTATCACAGAACACCGCGATGTAACAAATATCTATAGTAAAAATTCCAATGAACAAACGAAAATCTCTCGATTTATAATAAATTAATATTAGTTCTACAATAACAGTTATGATAGCTGTGGAAATATTATTTTGGTCCTTAAACAACTCATGCCTATATAGAATATCGAATTTAAATTTAAATTATTATGATTTTATAATTAAATTATTCTTACATTTTTTAATCGACGAAAAAGAAACTATTTTGCGTTTATTTTTAGCTCACTTTATTGATAAGTGATTACTGATTACCTATTCTATGTTATACAATTTGAATGGTTCCTAAAAAAATAATGCTACTTATAATTATTTTCTATTATCTATTGACATAAATTGTATAAATTGAATATATTATAACCAGTATACTATACTATGGTAACTAGTACAATCTATAGTATGTATATATATTTAATGTATACTTTGAATTTTGAATTAGTTAAACATTTTAATTTCGTTTAATGCGTAAAGAGATCGCAATAATTCGTGTCTATCATTCCCATTGTTTTGTTTTCATAATATACTTATGATCACGATAAATGATAATAACAATCGTCAAATATAAATTAAAATTGTATCGTGACTTTTGTTTAGAATTTCGTCATTATGCGCGTAGAAGTCATCGATTATTGAATTGCCATCATAGTTGTTGTAGACACATTGAAATATTATAAAAATTATACACATACGTCTTGATACTCAGTGGCGTACTACAGGCTGTGGATTATATATATATACTCGTAAGTCGGATATAGGTGAATATATTCTTTTACAAAAATGATCAAATCGATATACTTCAATTAATATACGATATACCTATAAAAACAAATTTTTGCTTAAATTTCAGGAATTCAAAAATTATCTGGTCTTTTAGAAATCAATACTACAAGGTAAAAATACAAAAATATACCATTTATACTGCTTATTTGTGCTACGAAAATAACCTAATCAGTAAAATTATCTTTTTTTACTCTATTATTCCAACCCGCAGGCTGTACTCACTATACGAATATTGTACCTATTATAGTGAAATGCCATATTAGTACCCATTAACTACAAATTGGAGCTCTATCGCAAAATTAGTGAACATATTACCTATAATATGATAACTATTCAGCATATTATCATGACGAAACGGTAGCTGGTACATTTATCGGCTTCTACAAAAACAGACACAAAAATAATGCTAAATGTATCATTTAAAATTGCTAAGAAAAAACTGTATAACTAATTATTATTTGTTATTCATGATGTGCTTGATCGTTAATCAACTTCATGTACTGTAGTTTGATCAGTCGCCAAAAACTAATAAATATACGTACTAGTACTTCAACCTTCAACAGGAGCTGGCCAAGACATAGAGACAACTATTTTTACTTGAATTAATTAAATTTAAAACGTTTATATTAGCTTATGACTTTCGAACTCAGATGAAACTCTAAATGAAAACAACGTAAAGCAATATTTTAAACAGTTAAAGAGAAGAATATTGCATCATTTTCCTATCAAAAAATGTTATAATAGTACTTTTCGAATTATTGCATGCAGTACCTACTAGGTAACACCGTAATAGTATAGTATGCATGTTATACAAAATGTTTAAGCGTTCACTGTTAGAATATAAAGTTTGAAACATTTCACAAAACCGTGAAAAATAAACGTATTCATTAATTTATTGACTCATTATAAGCTATACGTGATACATCTATGAGATATTAAAATCAAATAATCATTAATCTATATCAAACAAAATAATAATTCATGTCTATTGTCTAAACATTAACATTATACTTGTTTTATCTTCTATTATATAGTAGAAGCGAAATTAATTCGATAAAATGCTTTCTCGTTTAAAAACAATAATTAAAAATTAGAATCTTATTAATTTTGCATAATATTATTATGTATTTGCCTATCTAACATATAGCTATATCCAAGGCCGTATCTGTGAGAGGTCCAAGGGATCGGGGCTCTTCCGAAATATTTTAAAGTAACTACATTTTACTGGTAAATATAGTTTATTGGCTATACAATTTCAGTATTTACATAATAAAAAATGTTGGACCCCCCGCTTCCTGAATTTTTTTTCAGTTACGGCCTTGCCTATATCATCTAGAATATTATATATAACACCGATTTTAAATTTAACGCGTGGTTGTCGCGATTTGTTTACGCTGATCCTGGTCGGCTTTGAATCACGTGGTCCTTATACGTATCGTGTGAAACACCGACTCTCCGACTGTAAACGCTTTACCTTTGTCACAAAACGATTACGGACTGTCGCTATATTATGACAAAAGATATTATTTTTATTTAATAAATATATTATGATTAAACTTTATACAAATTGTATTAGTATTGTTATCAAATACAGACAAACATTCTATGGGAAAATTGATATTCTGGAAAATAACAAATATAAATATTATTTTTAATTATATTGTTTTTCCTTATTTTTTTAAATGTTATTAAATTAATTTAATTTATCATTTTTGTTTTTTTTTGTGAATATTTTTATTATAATTGTATACAATATTCTTATAAATCATTTAAATAATTGGACATTAAACATTTAAATAATTAATTTTTAATATTTCATTTTACATACAATTTGAGTCTTATTTACTTAAGTATTTTATTGAAATTATTTGTAAATTTAATATGATTTCAACATATGTAATCAAATTTGGCAACATTTGTTTGCAATCGTGTCGTTTCGGGGATCCATTGTTATCCCGTAACCGTCCGAAATCGTGTTATTAAAAAGGTCGCTTCGATAAAAAAAATTTCCGTAATCGTGAATCACTAGTTGTACCAACTATATTGAAAATATTATTGAATATCGATTTATTGGATCTTTATATATATATATTATAGACCAATAAATTGATTTTTGTGAAAGTTTATGTTGTGATTGGTTTCGTGTGATAAGCTGAACGCGAAAGGTAAGGTGTATATTATTTGCGTTTCAATATTGATTGTAAAAAGATATAGGTACTCCTTTTTTAATAACCAAGTTGTGTCCTAAAAATAAGTGTTTGAAGTAATAAAAATTATTACTTTAATCTAACCCTTAGATATGGGTATCATCAAAAACCTTAAGATGAGATATAGAAAGA
Organism: Rhopalosiphum nymphaeae; assembly: GCA_036289425.1. Taxonomy (NCBI): domain Eukaryota; kingdom Metazoa; phylum Arthropoda; class Insecta; order Hemiptera; family Aphididae; genus Rhopalosiphum; species Rhopalosiphum nymphaeae. Next base: position 3,239,468 of record JAZAQC010000021.1, on the reverse strand, counting down.
AACTAGTTAATTTTATTCTTGAAAAGATTGAGGAAAAAATATTTAATTCATTGTTGTATACAACTGCTAACGAAATAAGTGGAAAAATAAACATACTGTAAGCTATACGATTCATGTAGGAGGGCTCGCAAGAAGTTAGCTGCACAACTGTAATGAACTGTTTCGCTTTCTGTGGAAAGCCTTATTTTGTTGGTTCACAGCCTGAATCGACTTTAAAATTATAAATGAATAATTTTTACCTGTTCTAAACCACAACGAATTCGAAAATATTTTTGGAGATACTACTTGATTTTATAATAATGAAGACGTCTGTGAACTTGTAGTACAAAATGTTCTTAAATACAGGAAGTGGGATTTGAGTGATGAATGAAGAAGAAGAAAACCAAAATGGATGCCACCAATTATGAGATATTACAACGTACTAACGTACTGGTTGATACCTTGTAAATCCAAATAGTATTTTATTTAGTAGGTACCTATGTAATATAATTGATTATTAGTTTAAATTTGTATTATATATTAATTTAATATATTTTTAAATTTTATAATTTACGTGTACACAATAAAAAATGTTTGATACTAAATTATTTTGTATGTTTTTTAAACTAATTTCGGTTTATATCGCCAACCACTTGATATGGGCAAATTAATTTGGTCTTAATGTCTTCACATTAAGCAGAATCTACTAAATAGAAATAAAATATTGGACGACTAGTTTATGAGTTTTAAAGTTTAAATGAACGGAGTGGAGAGTGCCAATAACGTTTTGTGACGACTTAAATTTATATATAAAATAACTTTTTACAAAAACATTGTTTTTTTTTTTGTTATTAAATGAGTTCTACAATAAATAGATCACATTACACTGTATGTACTGTTGATTATGTTAATTCAAGCAATAAATTATCATATTTATCTTTTAAATATTTTGTTCATATTTCCTTATCTTAATAGTTTTCCTATTCGATAAATAAAAACTTGTTGAATAAATCGATAGATACACCATCAAATGTATGAAGAAGTTTGGTAAATGATAATAATTGAGTTATCTGAGATAGGCGGTAGAACAGAAAACGTTAAATTTAAAATTAAAATAAATGATTTTTATAATTATACATAAATACGTAATACGCAAATAATTACCCACTTTTTAATTCATATACATACTTATAAATAGATAATATCTATAACTTTTTATAAATAATAATAAATACAATAATTACAATATACAGGTACGTATAAATAATACCGAATATTTATGGCCCATAACTAATTATTTTCATAGTTACATACATACATACATATATGTATGTGTGTGTGTGTGTGTGTGTGTGTGTGTGTGTGTGTGTGTGTGTGTACTTACGTAGTTTTGTAATTCCTTTTTTTATAGTATATTTTTATAATATCTTAAAAATAAATAAATCCTTAAAGTGAATATTTTTTAATTCGCTATTATTGTCCACGAAATTATATATATATAACACATACTATAAATAACAGTTAAATTAATTATTACGTATTATATACTTGACTATATAATAATTAATATTACATACAGGACTGACGTGAAGGATGACTAATATTTATACCTATGTTGTAGATACAGAAAATTAAAAAAATAAATTTGGACAGTTAACTTAACACTTTAACCAGGAGGTGGACACTATTGGGTGGCCAGTCGATAATAAAGAATCAGTCGGCCATGATACCAGAGGTTAACAGTAGGGGCATACATATTACATATATATGCGTAAACGCACTATAATATTATAGCGTACTGCGAATCGTAGTCTGGTTATTCGTACCTTTTCATCGTTTCAGAACATCGATTTATTAAAAACCCAATTTCTTAAATCCTATATTATGTGTTCAGGCCCGACGAGCCCTTGGTAAATCACGCCTTCTAAATGCTCGTCGGCGAAGGCACTCCGACTTTATAGTTGCTACTTAACTTCCGACTTTAATACGATTTATATTTACTAAACAATTACTAAGTATTAATGTGTCTATAAATATATTACCTAAGATGAGTAACATAAATAATACAAGAATTTCAAAATTATCGATTTCATTTTTAACAATACCATCAACATATTAACGATGAATGATGATAATGATACTTTTATTATGATGTTAAACAAACCCCTATTCGTGTTGATTTGGCGTTAATATAGGTTCATCCTTGATATTTTTATCATGAAAATAAATGTCTAATACTTATATGTAGTAAGGGTCGTGTTTGTTTTCTATACGGGGTTTATGTAGTACTTACTTTTGCGTTGTATGTATATCGGTTATTTTGTTCGAATTTAATTTAATGTAAATAATTGGGAAAAATAATTTTATAACAAGCATTATTATATTTGTTATGATTTATAAAACTCTGCAGTTATTTTTGAAACCATATACAGATTGGTTTACGGCGGTACACACAAATTTATTATCCAATAAATAGGTTCCTAGCTAATAATTAATATATACGTGACTACGTAATGCTTTAATTAACATATTTTTTTCCTTGCAAAATGCAACTTTTTAGTATTATGCTGTTTGAACAATTATAGATACGTTCATAATCCACATAACACCCTACAGAGACACATATAATTGTTACGATAAACGATGTCACATCGAAAAGTAATGGTATTGACCGGTCATTAATATTATTGTTTGCCGACAAAAGTGGGAATTATCGTTATTTTTTAGCGAATGAAATGGGAAATGCTAAATTTATAAATTATAATTATGCTATTTATTTGTCACTGATCGAGTCTGACCCTGGCAAATCCATTTATTATAAGATAAATGTCCTACAAATTAAGGTGATCACTAAACTAATTTTCGAAAATGTGTAATCCCGAATTCGCAGATAAAACTAATACTGTTACTGGTTAGGGGTTTTTCTTGTATAGTTACGGTACATAGTTTTTTTAATTCTCTAATTTTGAAAAAAAAGAAAAACTGTTAAAAATGGACGATATAATATAATAAAATTAGTATAAATGATGAAATGAACAGTTAACAGGGATGAACACTGAGAGAATCGGCTCGAAATAATTAAGTTATGGATCCTCATAACCGTTCCAGCGCATTGGCGCAATTAAGGGACTTAGGGGCTTAGCCCCCTATTTTTTTTGATTATTTAAGATTAAATAATAATTTAAGCATAAAATAGTGAAAATGTAAGATATATTCTATGCAATTTGACTTAGAGAATCACTATAACAAAATTATTCAAAAGTAAATATTGTATAAATATTAAAGTTTATTTTGCAACATACGAGTACATATTATAATTTAATAAAAATATTTTCATCTACTAAATATTATGCAGATATGCAACATTGCGGCGGTCACCGTCCAATATTTTAGTTTTATTTTAATGATTAAAAATGCACAAAAAACTTATTTAGTATTTTTAATATACCAAAAAAATTATCCGTAATTTGTATAGTAAGTTGTTACTATTGATATGAAAATATTCCAAACAATCCTCCTGGTTTTTTGAAAACCATGAAAGTAAGTAAATTAAATTAGGTATTTATTTGTAAGCCTGCAGCCCTTCTAATATTTTAGACCTAGTTGCGCCAATGAACCAGCGCTACCATTGCAAGACTGGTAAATTATGCCTGTTGCCCTTTTGCGGAGTTGAAACTTTGTGTAACAGTAAATATTAAGGTTCACGGAAATGCGACTTGTGAAAGCAAATAAATTATTTATAATAATAATGTATTTTATCAATTTAAAAGAAATAATTACATATCATTTTTCAAATTATTCTATTTGGTGGGATTCATGGGTGGATATTTGGTTTATAACAATAAATAATAATTACCTGTATTTTTAACCAATAACGTGATTATCCGACATATAATAATATAATTACTCATGTATTTGATCAATATAACGTTAATAACGTAATTTGTCATATATTATAACATCATTTATCGTAACATATACATAGGATATACATATTTAAATATGCCATATTATTATGTTATGTGTTCTTACCTATGTTATTTGTACCTACCACAAATGCGTAGTGAAAGTGTATAGTATGAATATTCAAAGACTTAACGTAAAAAATATAAGTGAATAGAAATAACGCAAACAATATAAAAATTGATTGAATAAAAGGGAAAGATCAGAAATCGTAACACTGTTACGATAATATTTTTGTGCGAATGTAATTTAAAGTGAACCGAAACTATTATATGCTTATTTTCCTTAGTACTAATAATGAATAATGATTATATGACTAACAGTCTAGTAAACTCTAAACTTCTATAAAGACAATTAAATTTGGTTTTCCTAGTCAAAACTTAAAATCTACAAATATATAATTAGGTACCTACATTAATAAATAAAATTATGATGTGATGTAAAAAATATTTTTTTTTAAATCGAGTTTTCTCTGTTGTATAGTAGGTGTCAAATATGCTGTAAGCCTTGTCATTACAATGGATGTGTTAAACTTTAACTCAATGAAATAAATCATTGTACACAAATACGAAAACTGATTTGAGAAAATACTAATATTAATATTTAGTGAAAATTTCAATAAGTCTCTACGCTTATGTAACCACAATGCTTAAAAATTCTTATTTTCTCTGAAGATGACGTCAGGCTTCAGACACAAAAAACCCACATCGAGATCTAAAACAATAATATTGCACATTATATTAATAATTCCAAATGCATTATGTAGCCCCCCCAAAAAAAAGAATCGATTAATTATCCACCTCATTTTTTTTTCAGAAAATAGAATAGGTAAAGTCGTTTTATGAAAAAAATAATTTATTATTTTCTTTTATATAATAATATATACAATATATCACACACATACATATACATACAAAATAATTATTATTTAACGTTATATTAAAAACTCAAATTTTCAGTCAATTGTTCTGATTTTTTAAAAAAAATGTATACTTTTAAATATGTATAGCACTACTAAAAAATAAATAATAATAATAAAACACTATATCTTAATAATTTTTCAATTATTTGCTTTTTTAAAATCAATTATTTATTAGTAGGTACCTAAGCATATAAATCAATGAGTGAAATAGTGAACCAACAAATTATAAAGAAATTTCTCGCCATTCCATACTTACTATTAAATTCTTATAATATGCTCATCATTTATAAATAATAGAATGTATATTGGTTTGTTTAATGTCCGATATATTTGTAAATAAAAAATGTCTACTTTAGGATATGATATGATGGTTGTGATTAATAAAAAAAAATCATTTGTATGGAAATAATATAGAATAGATTTTTTGCGAAAATGTTATGATACATGAGTTTACATTTAAAGTCGAATATCCTTCAAAATGCATAATAAAATTTAAATTAATAACAAATTTGAAACTCTATATAAAGTTTTTTACGTTAATAGAATCACCTATATATATATATGCGTATTATATAAATATAAATAAACAATACAAAATAATTGATAGCTTAACTTAATAACAAAATACGATCTACATCAAACTTAGATCACGATAGGCTTAATAAAATACTTGGTAACTCAAAGCATTGAGAAATTCTAATGATCGTGCACGTGTTCGTGTTCGTGTTCGTGTTCGTGTGATGAATGATCGTGATCCGAATGTTGATTGTTGTCAACCGGGGCGTGACTGTGTTGATGAGCTGAAAAATATTAAAATATATTATTAATCAAATAAACTACAAACTGATGTAAAACTGTAATAATGAAAAGTTAAGCAATAATTATAACTTATAACATTTAAGTGCAAGTATAATATCGTCATATAGACTATAGAATTAAATTATTAAAACGTAGGTTAGGTTAAATAAGGTTAGGTTAGGTATTGTTTTTCGATCAGCTATAAATACAATAACTATATAATAATCGTTATTTTTTGATGCAATACAAAGTTATACAATTTTTATACCTACCTAATATAACAATAGTAAGTTAATAGTTAATATAATTTATTTTCAATACTGTAAATAAATTAAATACAATAATTATAAGTGTTGAATGAAACAGATTAATTAACCTATATTAATAATGTTTAACTATTGAATATTATATTTTTTAAATCATTTATTATAATTATAATAACTAATGGATTAATAATAAGTAGAAATAATAATGCATATATTCACACACTAGTATATTCAATACAAATCTGCTAATATTTTAGTTAAGTATAGAAAAAAATAATCATGTATTTTGAAATGATATAAACTATAATTACTTGAAATATATTAAGTATTTACATTAAGTCATTAAATTAAATAAGGTTTGGTACTTAATTCTTAATTATACTTTAATAGTCATAATTCTCATAACTCATAGTTCAAAGGCAATTATATAATTTCATAAACAATAGATATTTGCACGCACTAGTCGTAACTCAAAATGTCGTCTATATTTAAGTCTCTTTTTTTAATATTGTAAAATATGGAACAATAACATTAACATCAAGTATCAAAAATATTTGGTAATAATTTAAAGTAAGTAATAAGTAATAATTTAAAAAAATAAAAATACTTTAAATTAAACTTATTTATAAAGTTAATGCTAAAAATTATTATATTTAATATACGAGTATAAGCATTGCACATAATTTAAAATATGAATTTCTACAAAATATTGTTTACAAATTAGTTTTGAATGCTATCTCAAACGTGATACCTATTAATACATCATATATGGTTTCTGATTAAAATATAAAATGTAAAGGTAAGTCATTGTTAACTAAAAAATATTATGATCAAAATATTATAAATGAGTCACAAATACCTGTAGATTATTACACGTTATTTGCTATTATTATTGAAAACATTCATTAATTATATTGTTTAACCAAGTTGGTGATTCGGTAAATAATTCATTATTACCCACTACCTATTGACTACCTACACAGCTACACTATATTACTATATAAGTAGACCTCTTTCAAATTTTTAAACGCTGTTTTGATAGTTTTAAACAATGATCTTGATGTATTTTAATCACCTCATTTACCCATTATAATTTATTAATTAAACATTTTTCGTTTTTTATTTTAATTTTACTCATAATTCATAAAAATTTCTATAAATAATATAATACCTAATATATAAGCAATGAGCTGTTGTAATTTAGAATAAGCATGTATTATACTGATTATTAATATGTTTTTATTTTATCTGATTTCATAATTTCATAATGTTCTTGAAAAAATATATTTACTAGGTTTTGAATAATTTAGGAATTTTTTCATGGTTCAACTTATTCAACTAACATAAGGCATTTTCATGCTTGATCATATTCTGAGGATTTTTTTTTATATTATATTTGTATTAGCTATTAGGAATTACTTCAATTTCAATAAATTCATAGCTTTTTTAATTTATTTCCAAACTAGAAATTAATTACTTTTCAGAATTACAGCGTTTCTAAGCAAATTAAACATCTATTAATTCAGTAAAAGTTTTATTTTATATACATTTGTCCTGTTTACTGCATTTTCTATGAATTTCTAAACCACAGTGGTAACGTAAAACATTACAAGAATACATTAAACAGGCTATATATTAAATAGAATAAATTCCTTGATTTAGAAATAATTTAAAATTGTAAGTAATTTTGTTATTTATACTTTGAGGTTATTCTAAGTTAAACACAAAACACCACACATCATTAAACATTTGTAACTTTTTAAATAACCCTATATATTTGCATATTGTTTAGCTAATAAATTTAGTCAAACTCAAACATTAATTAACTATATACCTATTACAGAATTAGCTATAAGTTATAACCTTATAACTAATAACTTTTAGTTTATTCGATGACGTTGACTTTGTATATGTAATTTTATTTTATTAACAAGAACAAATTATATAAATTAGATACATAATTTAAAAAATTAAATGCCTATACCGTACTGTGGTAATATTTCAATTTAAATGTACCAACGTACCGGACATCAACAGTTTCAATAATTATTAATTATGGTTTCAACTGTGTAATACAGTAATGCACTAACACATATATATATAAATTGCAAAATATATTTTAGAACAAAATCAATAAACTTATAATATTACACTTCAAAGATTCAATTACAGATATTGGCCTATTAATAACTGGTAAGAATATTTTTAATTTACTATTTAAGGCACATTTGTGTTTAATTTCAAAATAACTTAAAATCATATTTATTTATTTTTAATGTTAATATTTAATAATAAATATTTTTATTTTAAATTCAACGTTTTTGAAATAATTTTAAATAGAAAAGGCTCTTAAATTTAAAACAATACCCGAAAACAGCTAGTTTTCTTATTTGTACACTACTTTAAAAGAAAGAATTTATTTGAAGAAGAGCTTTCCTAAAATATTATACATACCTATTAAGACGCAGTGAATTAGTATTATCGTTTCAATTTTTAATATTTTATTTATTATATAAATAAAATATTATCTATACATCTGTCAGTAACATATGTAGGTAATATAATATGCATGTTTTACTATTTTTTTATAACATAATTCTTTATTACATAATTATAGTTCATCATATTATGAAACTAATAACTAATAATTATTAACAGCTGTATGTTATCAATAAGCATTGTACAGTATAAAATTCTTATATTTTTATAAATACTCATGTTTTAATAGAAATACGGTGATTTTCTTCGAAAAAGATTTTGTCTATAATGTTGTCAATTAATGCGATTATGTGTTTAATAAGTATATATTCGAAGTCTACTTTGTTTATAATAATATTAAAATTATAAATAATAAAAGTCTATTTCCTCATCAGTCAAGTACCTTGCATTTATTATATTTGAATTAAACTAAAATTTTCCAAGTGAGGTGAGTGCGTTATCAAATCCTCAAATGACCTGTTAAATGTTTAATACCAAAAATTACGAAATAAAAAAAATGAAAATATTTAAGCATTAATTAAAATTAATTGTTTTCTTTGCATAATATAATATTTATACCAGTTATGTAACGCATTGGTTCCTATATTTAGAATACAATTTAGTTTTTTTTAGTACAATGGTACATTACGTATATTCAATGCACGAGCTATTGCGACATAAAGCTGACAATTGGGTCCTTCTTTTTTCTCCTATTCAGCCCTTTTGAAAAATATAAGTTTGAATCATGACATTAATTAAAGAATACATATTACACAGCCATCTAACTTGACTATAAGGTACGTCATTGTTGGATAATTTTATGTGGTGTACACTCGTACGTTTACAGCCTGCTGTCCTTTTTAACTGCCTTAAGATGATATACAACTGCAGCACGGCACAACAATTTGCTATTTTAAAAACTCAATAATCCCATAATAATATATAGAGTATTCTCATCGCCCCATTTGCTTTAGGATTGATTGTAGAGCTACACGTTAATAGCTACTATAATGGTCAATGAACAAAAAGTAAAAAAGCTTTACAGACATGTTTACTTATATCGAATTAATGTACTAAATAAATTTGGTTTAGCGAATCGTAGGTGACCGGAATGAACTCTACATAGTAAAATTATGAAGTAATCATAATATTTTAACTAATAAATTCAATTCTAATAATACAATGACTTATAAGTTATAAACAATAAACAGTTGTTATCTATTTTCCTAAAAGGTACAATCTATATTTTAGTATAGAACTATTTTTTGTTTTATTTTTAAGTTAACCTTAACTGCTTTAGTAATAATGTAATATTTACTCATTACTAATGAGTCATTAGTCAGTATTAGGATACATTGAAAGTATTATTGAATTTATCACAAAAATCATAGTTCTAAAAAAAAAAAATGGTAACAATTATATAAGCTCATCTACGTATTATTAATTACAATATCATTTTTTTCCCTCAAAATAAATCATTTCGAATGCAATGCAGTATACGGCTATAAGCTGTAACACTTGCTGCTTTATAATAAATTTAACGATTTTTATTTTGTTTGTTCACTACAAAACAAGTGTTGAACATAACATATTATACACATAGTATATTGTACAGTATGTATTAGTCATATTAATTTCTAGATGGATTATCTTACTCACCAATGAGATAGTATTCAATTTACCATTTACCCTTTCAAATTTCAATATCATATTCACTGACTCATTAATGACTCCATCTTCAAAAACTTCAATCTATTATTATTAACTTTCTAAACCTATAAAATACCTATGTACATAGAATATATACGTTACACGTTTATATACCTAAGTGTATAAATTAGATATGATAGACTATTCCAAATAAAATATTCAATAAACAACGTGTATACGGTATTATACACTTTTTAATAGTATGTTTTACAGTTGTCAAAAGAAGAGATAGGTTATGGGTTCTATTAATCTTAGATACACATTTTATAAACATCTATAAAACGTGCTCAAAACGTTCAAAAGTTATTTCATATAATATAAATAATTTAATAATAATTAAGTAATATTACAGGAAATTGATAATATTTTTACCATAGATAAAATAAAATTAGGTTTATATTTAAATATTTTTTTAATGAACGACCAAAAAAACTAGTGAAACATATATAGTTGCTAGCCTTTTTGTGTACCTACTATTTATATTTCAGGGGAAAAAATATCCCTTTAATTTAAAATCTAGACTGGAAAATTGACAGAAATAGGTAAATATTTGGCAAAAAAAAAAAAAATTTGAAAGTATTAATTTTTACCAACAAGACCTGATACTGGCCCTCTTTCCTGAATTATTAGACAATAAACGTAATTCTCCAAGACGCCTGAAGCGAAAATTGTGTAAATACTTGTTAAACTAATAAGTAATGATATAACAATATTAAATATACTTAATATATACTTAATCAGTGATAATGATAATAGCAACAAATAGGAAGTATCAACACTGCAATATTTATATTCACTTATCAAATATTCTTATTGCACATTTTCAACTAAGGTAGGTATAGATTGAAACAAAATAATTACAAGTGATTTCAAGATTTACAATAATTGTAATTAGAGCTGATGAGTGATGACTGATGACTGATGAACTACCAATAATATGATTGTTATATTAATAACAATTCTTTGAAAACAATCAACCGAAATGCCAAGGACACTGCCCACTTGTGTAGTTAGTAAGTTAGATGCGCTATGTAATAAAAATATTTAGTTGTTTATCATTGCAGGCTGCTACAGACAAAAGTATATAATTTACATTTACTTTACTCACATTAATTGATTATATAATAGTTTATAAATTTATATACATAATACTTGTATACATTTATATACATAATACATGTATACATTTATAAACAAATAAATTAGCAGTTTATTAGTGATTAATATCTAAAACTACGTCAATAATTTATAGATAATTTAAAATTATAAATACAAAGAGTCATGCTACATTTAGTTTAAAATTGGAGTGCGGGGTAGATGAATTTAAATTTAAATAAAAAAACTATAGACTTGTTGTATTTGAAAATAATTTTTGATAGAAATCGATAAACGAATAAATAGTTTAAATAATTTTGTTTATCTAAAACGTTATCAGTGATAATTAATCACCGATTGTATATACCTGAAAACTTCAAGAAAATAACAAAAATGATTTCAAATTAAATACAACTTGTTATGTTAAAGCTGAACCAAGTTACTTCATCACTAAATTTTTAATTTCTGTTACCATGCTAAAAATTTTTTACTCGAAAAATAAAATAATTAAAACGAAAATAATATTTAATTATCTAGAACCTTATAATGGAATATAATACTTTTATTATACTATTATAATATAATTTAGATTTAACAATAAGTATTTCAATATATAAAATATTTTGATATTAATATTTTTAAAAGATACAGTATAAAACCAAACAATAACATTGGCAAGCAACATTCATATAAATATGTTAATAGATTTATATTAGTTTAATCTTTCTATAATCCAGACAATGGATATAGCCGTATGTTGGTGTCAGATTAATTGCATTGTTATTTTATATCTACTTGAATAATATACTGTGTTTAGTTAATAAGGACTTAGGACATAATGTACTCAATTACAATGTACACGTATTTTGTCGAAATTAATTTAGAATTTATGAATTCTACTTTATAATGGAACTAACATATATTTATTTTATCATATTATGAAATATTATATTATTATAATAATGTATATCATCACTCATCAGTCTACGCACGTTGAATTTTTAAATGCCTATAAAATGGTCAATAACCCTTATGTCTTTAGATTTAAAAACGAATAGTTAGAAAAATTATAAATTGCTTTACAAGAAATATTGAGTATACTATTATTATTCAATATTTATATTTATTTTTAAATAAATTTTAACTAATTATTCATTCAATTTTTTTTAATTATATTTGTATACACAAAAAAAAAAATATCTGTTAGTTTTTCACATAAATATATTAATAATTAATATTATAACGTATTATTTTGTCGAAATCCTCTATACAATATTTAATTAAAATATAAAGTACACAGTCTTTAACCTACAAACAACTTTCAACATTGAAATAACTTTATTTTTTCAAACAACATTTTAAAAAGTAAATAGCATTTAAAAGTAATGAATTGCCGAATTACAATAAACTATAGCTAGTTAGTGTTGAATAATAATGGGTTAATATTTTAAAAGAACCAATATTAACCATAGCTAATTATTGCTTTACGTAAAAATTTAGAAAATTAAATCAACAAAGTATTTAGTGAATAATTTTACTAAGATTTAAAATTTTAAGTAAAATTATTAGTCTGTAAACTGTAATTAACAAAAATTGCTAATTGTTGAAATAAGTCTTAAATATTCAAAAAAAATATTGGAAAGAGCCGAGTAATAGTCGATAAAATAAATATGACAATACGTGACACGTCTGGTCATGTGCAAATAACAGGAAAGAGTAAAACATAAAATAATTACACTAATTTTTTCTAAACAACATAATATTTAGTATGACATCCAATCCAAAGAACTCTTCTATAGAATAATTACATGTGTGTAATGTGTAAATAATAGATACATATTCATATATTATCTAAAATAAGAATATATATATATATATATATATATAAATATATCTAAAACAAATTTAACGAACTGTCCAGGAATAATTTAATATTTTATCAACGTAAATGTACTTATCGTTTATAATTTATATGATAAATAAATCGTTTAAAATAAATAAATTAATAATAATATAATACACGACTATAGAGCTGCATAGAGCCTTCTGTCGTTTCGTTTACCAACCACCCGTCGGTAAACACAGACCCTCTAAGTGCTTCGCTGTCACGACCCAACAGTTACACACCCTTTACATCTTGGCATTTAATAACTATAATTTAAAATATATATACTAAAACACATAGATTTGAAATTCAATTCAATTCTTTTGGGGGTAACTCGTTTGTGCGAATCGTCATAAAATGTGGTCTCTTTGTGCCATTAAAGTATGAATATAAGTTTATAAGCAAATTATGAGAAATTATTACATGCCTAATTAATTTCATACTCGTAATATTGGAATTAGATAACATATTTGATTTAATTTAGTTATTGATATTTTGTTACCATCGAAATGATAAGATTAAACCTATATTTAATTTTAAAGTGCTTGAGTGTATGTTGTATGCAAAACCAACTTAGTTATGAAATTGTAAAATTTAAATAGTATACAATTTTTAATGGTTTTCATGGAACACTAGCTATCGGATATTGTCTTTGTCTTTCGCATAGTTCCTGCGTATCCGTTACGAATTGTTGTCAATATTACCCCAATATCCTTAACCTCAATGATTGAGGTTGTGTTTATTGCGTATTAAAATTGTTCGGTTCAGATATTATAATATTATGACGTACAACATATGCAATACGCGTGTGATATTAAACCGCATGTATTCACAAAAAAACGCTTGAGAACAATTTCAGTGGATATTGTTGTCTGATAAAAAAACACACTTGTCTTTTTGCACGAATCTCGGATTCTGTACATCACATGTTTGTAATTTTTTAGTGTTCACAATATTTTTGTCAAGACTTAAAGACACGACTGTATATTCAAGTACTCCGTAAAAACGAAAAATGCATAGAAAGCCGATGGGAATATGAAAAGGAAACGTTCAAAATTATATCCGTCACAAACATCTATTACCTATACTTCCTTATTATAGCGGTCAATAACATAAGAAGCATGTGTTCAAAGAACGAATTCATGTTTTATTATTATGTTGATGGACACTGATTGTTTGTGAATTCACCATTATGTCATATTTCTTTGTTACGAATCGTCTACTCGCCACAGAGAAGTATGCAAGCAAAACGTGACCGCCGTGACCGTGACTCTTAACGTGTTATAAACGTGATGAGTAATAATAATATATTCGATAGAAATGGATTTACCACCATTCTATGATTTTTAATGGTATCGTTCATTCGATTTCTGTTTTCTTGTCACCAAACAAATCCATCAATATTTTTTTAACACAAAAATAACCGCAACAAGAATACATTCAATTTTTAATCATAAATAAATAACTATTATCTAGTTGTTTTTTAATGCAATAGATGGGCATACAATATTTTTTAAATATTTTATATTACCAAAATGTAAAACCACTTATGCAGAAGCAGAATAATGATTTGTTTTATTTGTTTTCATTATAAATTCATGAATTTATACCTAACGAATAAATGGTTCAGAATAATAAACACTTGTGGAACAGCATCTATTTCAAATGATAGTTCATAAGACGCCTTCATCGTCGCTTTATCTTATACTATATTAATGTTAAATTAGTATTTTCTAAATTTGTTAAATGACACTAATTTTTGCAAAAAGCATAATATTACATATAATTTATAAAGTAATAACATAAAAGCCAATACTGACATACAATAGAATGTTATGAATATGATCGTGATATAAATACGTAAAAATAAAAACTAAAAAAACGTAGTTTTAAAATAAGTATAAATAATTATTCGATATCCTAGTTTAGACAAACCATATAATAAACATAATGGTGAAGTTTTAATACTATTAACTAAGTATATATGTGTTTTAAAATTACCTACAAAATAAACAGGAAAAATTGTGAATATGTATTTTGATATTTTAAAATTATTAAAAGAGAAACTTTAAGACTTAATCTTTTATTTAATTTTTAATCCTTTTGACCGAGAAACAAAAGTCTTACCAACATAAATAAAAAACAATATAAAAAGTAGAAATTTTAAACGTTAATAAGAAGCTCAAAAAAGTTAACATTTAAAAAAAAATTATGCATGTCTAGAAAATACTAATTTAATGGTGAACATTTTAAGTTTCTAATATTCCTTTCTGAGTTTAAAAAAATCGATTTGTCAAAAATTAAATTGGTTTAAATATACTCCTGTATTCCTGCTATTTTTGTCAGCTTTTTTCGATTATTAAGAGACTTAAGGCCAGAATGGCGTTGCTGTAAAGTCTCTTCACTAAAATCACATGCCTGTCAATTCAAATTATCTATATTTCGACTTATTTTTCTAAAAATTTATAGATTGCTACATTTCTCAAATAAATATTTAAAAATTTAAAATCAAGACTTTTTTCTATTTATGATCCCCATGTATAATCCATAGATACATTATTTTTTTTTATTATTAGTATACCTAATTTATTTATTAAGATTTAAAACATATGTAGACAGCTTGAAAAAGCCCGTCCATTGACCTCCAGTAAATGGTTTACATATATTATTACATTAGTTACATTGCATTATATAAGATCTCTTAAAATAGAAGCATTTCTTTTAAAACACCAACGTGGACACCAAAAAGGTTTTAATATGCTGAGTCCATGATCAGTAGATTAGTGCGATTTTAGAATTGATTTCTAAATATTTTATATTATTGTAACTTAGCCACGTCATTTACAGTGGATAAAGATGTAACCTTATAGAGTGTTTTATTTAGAATATGAGATAGAACTGTAAGGATAGTATACCTACGAGCTACATGTTGGATACCAGATTGAAGAATTTAAATTGTTCGTATTCGGGATGTGGTTGATGTGGTAACAAATAACAAAATATAGGTACTAATGATACAGTCCGAGATTATACATTTTGAAGGTTCTCCTCTTTACGTAAAAATTAATATTAATATTATTATTATTGAAACTGATACAGGGAATTTATCGTTCATATAATTCTACTATTATGTATGAATTAGTCTATTATAACATAATTATAGATTAATCTTTAATTTACTCTCTTAATTCCTATTTTATAATATAAAAGTATACGTTATCAGTCTACATTGATTTTTCCGTTAAATGTAATTCTGTATTAATGTTTGAAATTACAGTTCAAATTATATTATAACTAAGTACCTACTTAAGAGACAATTTATAAATACACTTTGTTAATTGTTTACCTATTGATTATCATACATTTTTATACAATAATTACATCATACTTTAAAATAATTTAGTATATAATATAATATATAATATATACATTTTTACTAATACATAATATAAGGAATTAAAGAGAATCCATAGCTTAAAAATCTTAAGTTGTATTTACGTTTTATACTTGAAATTATTTTGGAGTTATTGGAAAAATTTTTTACAGAAATACCTGTAGTGACCCGAATTACTATGGCAAAATATAAATATTTTACGAATATTAATTTGAATTTAACATTTACTACTCAAGTTTGTTGTGGGTTATCGGTGCCTCATGCATATTAGCCAAATAAACATTCTAAAATTTCTTTAGGCATAAGTAGTTACCTACTGAGTATTTCACGTGGTGAAAATTATTTTTTTTTACTTATCATGCTTAACGTCCGAGGCCTATAGGACGTTTTAAATATCTTGTTTTTGAATTGAACCGGTTTATTTTTAATAAATAAAAAACAAGACGTGAAAGTCTTGAAATTCTTGTGTTCTTATTTATTTAAATTTTAAGTTCAACCCGTTAAAGGGTCACTAATTTCTAATTTAAATATTGTAGAACTAATAATGATAAGCAACTTTGCGAAATCCTTTTTATTACAATACATTAAGTTGTTTTTTTAACTACTGTAGTTACTGCTAATTATTCCTAATCATCTTTTTACCAACTAATAATATTTTGATGTTTTTGAGTTTTGGCTCAATCTATATTATTGTAAACAATTAAAATAACTTAACAATTTTTTTTCTTATTTGTTAACAGTTATTTGATATTTTGTGTTATTTAGTGTTAAATCTTCAATTTTATAAATAATAAGTTAATAATTAATACTATAACTACAATTAGTCTTAAATTATAATCTCTCTTAAAAATGTAATTAAACGTATACACATTGTAAGTAGATTAGTATCATCTATTATATTTGTTTTATTTTGGTTAGCCTAATTTTAATTTTTTTAGTCATTCAAGAACTTTATGAACGAATACATTTGATAAACGCTATCATAGACCGTTAAAAATTATACTGTTATAAAGTATAATTGTAATTGCTTTACAGTTTAACGTATAAATACTATATGGATAATACTACTTGTAAATTACATAAACTATCCGAAATTGTTTCGGTCGAATATATCAGAGTTAAAAATTATACATCATCTATATTATAATATAAATAGTAACTAAAAAATAATTTGAAATTCTCGAATAAAAAAAACATAATCAACATGATATAATATATCATTATACGGTGTAATATGGTAGAAATTATTAGAGAAAAATATAGTCATACGTATTATATTATTTTTAAAAATATAAAATGGAACAGACGACATTAAAATATATAAATGTATGTTAGCGAATTGTAAGTGATAAATATGTGATACGTATTAGTTCGGTTATACAACGACACCCTTACCATAAAAAGGTTTCAAAATACTGTAACGTATATATTTGTACAGTATATATTCCATATATATATATATGTGCGTGTGTTCAAATACGAATATAATATATCTGCATTGTGTATTTGTATTAGGTATAGTTATTGAATTGGTAGCGATAAGTGTTATTGTAATTTCAAGACATGCAAATAGCTTATATAGTACAACACACCTGACTATACCACCTCGCCACCCAATAAGGGATTAGAAAAACGTAAACAACGCTGCAATAGTTTACAATACACGTCACGATGATTGCTGATATTGTATTATATTATGTATATATTATTATAATGTGGTTTGTATAAATACGTGTATGTGTACCTAAAAGAGAGAAGGATAAACGAATGCAACTCGTTTAATAATATATAGTACGTTATGAATTTAGAGCTAGGATTTATAATATGTGCAATAAAAAAAGTAAAATATGCTAAAATATGCAATGACAATATACCAAAAACTTGCCAATATATTCCGAACTATCATTAAGCAAATAACTTTAAAACATATAGAATAAAATTACTTTTCATTTTTCACATTTATATATATAAGCTAAATCAGTTTTGTTGTAATTACTTTAAATAATTCCATATCAAGTAGAATTTAAAAATGGTACGATCAATGTGACAAAAAAAATAAAAATTTTATTAAATTGATATATATTGTATAACGCGTTAATCTATACCCTTCTCACTACTTTCGTTCAAATATAATACGATATACCATTGAATTTATGCATTTTCTGCCTATATATTTTTAGCAGACGTCAGACGTTTGCTCATCATTATTACAAATAACCTTTTTCATAAGCCATTTGCGAATCACTATTGTTACAAATAACTTGTGTTATGTAGGTATACCTACATGGCCGTTTGTACATCGTTACAGTACAGTACAGTATTGTTAAAACGTGCGATGCGCAAATAACCAATCAAATATTTTGACTGGGAAATAGACTGTCAAACTTCTGTTTAAGCAATAACAATAATAACACGCAAAAAAATATATCATTATTGTACTGACATATTGTGAGGCGATTTGAGAACATACATAACCTGCACATTTCTAAAAGGACGTTGCGAATAAAAAAAAACATACAAACCCATCTGAATCCTAATCCCTTTAGTTATTATCGGGGATTATTAAAAAAATGAATTACATTTAGCCTACTGTAAAACAAAGCTTCCTTAACAAAAAATGAATTGATTACTAATGAATTCAATTTTGAAACTTTTACTTTTATAACTTTTTGGCATTTTAGATTTATTAGATCTCTTTTTTTAAAATACTTTTATCGATAATTTTAAAATAAAATCTGTTAGTTAAAACTTTTTACACACGTTTTATAAGTTATTATTTTCATTTTCATCTTTTAAATATTTTACACGATCTGTACGCACGCGGAATTAAAATCAATAACGATTATATTTCATTTGAAATATTTTACACTTGAGAGATTTTTATATTTTTTAAATTATGAATTCTATATATACTTGCTGTATATTTTATTGTGCATTTACAAAAGTTTTTAATGTATTAAATTGCACACAGTCCAATGACTGTTAAATTATACAACTACGAAAATATCGACGAATAAGGTGCTATATACTCACTCATCAATTGCAATACGAGCAAAATACTGAATCCGAACATAATGGACAACAAGTGCAAGAATCCCGACTGTTTGTGCCTGGCGAGCACCTCGAAGAACACGACGTACAGCAGAGTGCCGGCGGCCAGCCCCTGCAGGATGACGGCCACCCGTCCGGGAGATCCGTCCACGGTTCCGCCAGTGCCGCACTGCACTAGCACCATGCCGATGATGATGCCCACGGGCGTGACGAGGGCGAACGTGGCCACGTACATGACGAGCACGGGCCGCTGGGTCTTGGACCAGGCCAGTTCCAGGCCGATGCAAAAGGCGATAACCAGCTTGTGCGTGGCCACGGCGATAAACAGGTACCACATGTTGTCGACGCGCTCCTCCAGCCCTATGGCCAGGCCCTCAAACACCTCGTGGAACGACAGCGCAAGCACTGTGAACAGACCTCGGAACGAGTGGCCGCCGTCTGGCCCGCCGCTGCCGTCGCTGTCCAGCTTCATCTGTTTTTCGGTGTCATCATCGCCGACTCGTTGCCGGTGCGCGGTCCGTGCAGTCGACGGCGTCGTAGTTCCGCACCCCCAGGCCGCCGGCCGATATCGTTTGTCGTGCAGCTTGCCCGACACCTCGTTGTGTAACAGTTCCTTGTTGCTGGCCACCGACATGCCACCGGTCACCGACGGAACGGAGCTGGGCGAGCCTCCGCTGCCGGCAAGCGAGGCCCTCGGTATGGACATGGTCCGCCGCCTCAAGCTCATCGACCGGTGGAGCACCTCCTCGGCGGAGCTGCGGTCCACGTGACTGGCCGCGCATCGATCCAGCACCGAGTGCACGATCTCGTCCACGATGAACACCATGAAGAACCCGGCGCAGAATATCAGATCGCCCAGGTGCTCGGTACCCTGTCCGTCGGGCAGCTGTCCGGTCTTCTGCAACCGGCCGACGCCCTCCCGGACCTCGGGCTGCAGGTGCAGCAACGTGGTGAAAAGCAACACGCCGCCGCCGAAGCACAGCAGCAGCGACACGGCCGGCGAACCGGTGGCCGAGTCGCCGCCGTGCGAGTGTCCGCCGTGGTGCGACGACGCGGCCGCGGTGCCGGCACCGGCCGCCGGGTCCATCCGCCACCACTTGGTCAACTTCAGGGGCACGACGCCCAGCACGAACGAGCCCAAACCCAGGACGAGCATGGCGAACGTCTTGGCCACGGTTATCTGGTCGACGAGCGCCGACGTGCTGGTCGCCGTCGCGTCGTCCGACACTATCATTGTCTCGGCCATGACGATGTCGCTCGGCACTATGTTATTATTATGAGCTCCGCGGCAGGTACTATAATACTATGTTATTGATATTACCGCCACGGTATTGTACAAAATCGTATACTGTGCGTCGTCGTCGTTATTGTCTCGTTCGCATATGCGTCGTGGACTATATATATATATGTATAATATTATTATTGTGTTTATTATTATAAAACGTGCGAGCGAACAGCGAGTGTGACGCGCAAAAATATAAAATATAATAATAGTCGTTGCACGCGTGTGTGCGCGGGCGCGCGCGCTTACTCCGTCAGTGTAACGCAGACGACTTCTCGCAGCGGTCAAACGCCGTCACTGCAGCACCGACGACGATCCCGTGCACCACCCGAAACGTTGACCGTCGGCGAACGCATAGCACAGCACCAGTCTCGCAACACTGAGCGGACACCTCGAACGCGGACGCCGGTTACTGCGTGTGTGCCGTGTGCGACTACGACCGAACGTGGAGAACCGTCGTGGTGGCGTCTACTGCGGCGGCGAACAGCCACCACCACCGCCGCCGCCGCCACTAGTCACTACCACTACCACTGTCGCCGCCGACGCTACATCGTGTAACCACTACTACTACTACACAGCAGCACGCACGAAAATAATATTTTAATAATAAATAATAATAATATGTATTATTATTATTATTATGTTATACCGCACCATACTAAGTAGGTGGTTTCCGCGTCTCTTTCTCACCTTCGCTCACGTGTGCACGCGTGATAAACTACATACGCGCGTACACCGTCTCGTCATCGTCGTTGTTATTGTTGTTGTTGTTGTTGTCGTTGTCGTTGTCGTTGTCGATCGTGTGAGTGGAGAATCGATCCGGCCGGAAGGCTCGAGTAAAACGTGTGCGCGCGTGTCGACGATGACGCACGATCCGACGGTTTATGATACCTGCAACTGATTGCATTTCTTCTGGATTGTACGTTATAGAGTGAATATTGAGATACTTCACACCATAGCGCAAGCCCCGATTAAGAGATGGGTCCAAATTTTTAAATGAATCCACCAGGCCCTCAAAAAGAATAAAACCGATTTTAATTTTCCAAATTATGTCATCATTTTGATCTTTATTGTTTGTTATTCGCGATAAATCATTTTCAGATGTCAACACCATAAGCGCTCGTTTCAGGTGGAATGTCGCCGCTTAACCCTCCTAATTTTAACAAAATCTTAACCTCACTTTGCTATAGTTTATTGTGTCGTCCTGTAAAAATTTCTATTGCAATATATAATAAAAAGTGCCTATTAGGACTTGGGTCATTGAAAAAAAATGACGTATGGCTTTCGGTTTTCATATTTTCTAACAAATAATAACAATTATAGTGGCACCCCTCTTATTGTTTCACCACTCAGATAATCACTTAACTCTGTCCCTCCTCACCGCCATCACCATTACAGCATCAATTCCTATACGCACGATGAAATGCCGATGTCGCAAACTGCATTGCTATATTTACATCTATTATTTGACAGTTTCTGTTTAAAAAATGTAGTCGGTTCTAGATATAGTAATGCAATAAAATATTGAATATAATTGAAATCATCAGCAGACTATTAAACACTTGAGTCTACACTGCGTGACTGTCAATTAGTACATCGTCCCGACGTCCAATCTTACGATTAGATGCGCACAATACATGTGTAGTATATTTTTGGACCATATAGTGACAAAGATTTTATGTATGCACGCATAATATATACATAAGTACGTTCGATGAGAGCAACATGCAAAAAAATGCAATTAATTATACCTACTTGTATTCATTTTTAAATTTTTTTTTAAAGTGTGTGAGTTAAATGAGTTAATGCACTTAATTTGAAAGTTAAAAAACTAAATTTTTATTAATAACAAAATCCCTTTCTCTCAGGTATTAAATAAGTATGTATTTTTAACCAAAATGTAATTGTTTCATCATATTCATCGTGTATTTTCACGTTACATACATTTATTAATAATAAATTAATAAATAAATCAAAACAGCATAGTTTGATAACATTTCTTATGAGTTATGAGGCTACTACAATTTTTTGAATAAACCATTTTTCCACTTTTTTTAATGTTACTTTCACCGTAGAAAACAGCGACGTGTTTTTTCAAACGCTTTTAGATTCAGTGTTTTAAAGGTTTAAAACATACGTTATTAAAATAAAATTGAATAGTGATCATTATTTATAATTGTATTTGCCATTTATACTGAAATAGTTCACACTGAATATTTAGAAATAATTAAATATTCAAAAATTCTCGAAGATAAAAAAAATTGAGATAAAAGTAAAGAAAAAGGTTTTTACTTATAGTACCTATTTAAAATTTTAAATATTTATATGTACTATATAAATATACAATTTTTTAAAACATTTTTTTAAACCTCTATGCGGGTGCTAATGTGTACCACTGGTTCCACCTGCGGGCGCCTCTGATTTCACTCTGATGATTCAAGCGAGGGAACTTTCCATAATATGTCACTATAGCGGATATATATTGACTAAGCACTAGGTATAGGTAGGTACCATATTATGAGTACTACGACGATTTATTGATAACGGATAAACCTGCTTGCCGTCAACAGGTCCTTTCTCATCGGTATACTCGGTAGACATACGTTGATACGCATGTATATATTATCAACCGTCAACCGTTGCTTTCGTGTTCTAATTTCGATTATTAAAAAGTAATCGCCTTGATATATAAATGCGCGTTAGGACATTGACCTATAGATCTGTAATATTTGTGCAAAAATATCTGTTTCAAGTTATAACATTATTAGTTAGTACTAATAAAACGATTGAAATTGGAAGTGTATTAATAAATATATTATTTATGAAATTTAATAAATGAAAATTTAGACAATCAAGAATTATTTCGAAATAATCAACACTTAAAAAATGGCGGTAAGTAGTTATACTTTTAAATGTGTAAATAATGTAAGAAGTAAAATATTAAAAAGTTAATAATTATTTATTTTTTCTAAAATATTAATAAGATCATTATAAACACGAAATCAATAATTTACATTTTTTAGTCTTGAGTTATTATTAATTTTTTTTTTTTATTTAAATTAATAATTTATTACCATATATATATATTTGATATTTAATTATACATGTAAAATACACATTATTTATTCATAAAAGTATAAAATTAAATGTATTAATACATATATGAATGTGCATTACATTTACATAAATAATATAATACATTGAACTCTAACCGTATTAAAATATTTAATAAGTATATCAATATATTCTATATATTTACATTTTATGTAATAAGTAACTAGATACATGCTAGAATAATAATAAATATATTTTTTACAGTTCAAAATAATAATGTTTATGGCTGTTTTCAGATTTTATCTAATTTATTAGAGTAAAAAGTACTTAGTAAGGAAGAAATAATATTTTTGATATAATAAATATTTGTGAATGTCTTGTGAATATAATATTATAAACTCATTTAGTTGTTTAAAATTTTAAATCATAATAATTTATTTTAAAACAAAAAATCGTATCAATATTTTCCAACTAAAAGTACGTAATAGTAGTAACTAATTATAAAGTTATTAAAAAGAATACTTTAAAATACCAGTCGTTTAAATCTTTTCAGCAATGATTATTTTAATGACATCCATGACCACAATAACTTGCATTGTTTAAATCGTTGCACGTTGACTACAAAACGTTTTTCTCGGTAGGTATCAGTTTTAACTTATGTATGTAATACTTATATTTTATGTTAACCTACATATTATTGTGTTATATTGTTATTTCTAGAATCTAGAATCCAGCACCAGTAATAGTTATTCTATTTCTGTAATAGTGTCTACCCCCACTGAGCTTTCATTGGACTTTGAAGAATTCACATAAAAAATATTAATAATTTTAAATGATTATATAATATTATACTACTCGTATATATTATATATTATTATTATATTATAAGAACGATGAGCGTAGAACGAAGTACGAGTAAAAAGTTTTTTAGGAATTAAATTATGCATAGTAAATTATGGTAAATTGTATTGTAGTATACCTATAGGTATACTGATATTTTACTTATATATTGATTATTATTTTCCCAATAACTTTCCATTGTTGTAGATTTTAACGGCGTGGTGCTTGATTATATTTTTAAATAATATAATGCACATTGTAAGATCGAAAATGTTATTATTCCATAATATATGTAGTTATTTCAATTTTGTATTGTCTGTAATAGCATATTCAGAATTACTTTTTCATAATAAAAAAAAAGTTAAGTTTTTAAAATTAATTGTTGAAATTTTTATTGTATATTTTTATATTGTTATTCGTAATTTATTTTTTCTATTAAAACGAAGTAGGTACAGCATTGATTGTTGAATTGAACTTTGCCAAAAACAAATCACTTAGGTTATTATTTAGTTATCATTAAAATATTACATTAATAAATTAATGCCGATTTCTAACGTAACGTAAAACGGTGTAAATATGTTCATGGTAAAATAGTTTGAAACTTGTCTAAATATTTAAAAAAAATTAAAGTATGCCTATAATAAATAATATGATATTATACATTTATACCTATTCATAAAAAATTTCAAATCATTACGATTATTATTTTTGAAACTATAACAAAATAACTATATAAAATTATTATTAAATATCTAATTTTGTCAAAATGTGTATAACAAAAAATTGTACATATTAAAAACATTATGAATTTTTTAAATGTTTTGGTAATAACAATTTATAGGAAATCTTGTATTAAATTTTCAAGCATAAATTATTGAAATTTTAAACTTATTACAAAACAATTTACAAATTTTGGTAGTAAAAAAAATTGGCCCATGTATTTTAATATTTTTAAATTTCAGTAAGAACAGCTATTATTTTGAACATATATTCATTTTTTTTTTTTGATTAAGCTTAAAAATTTTAACAAACATTACAAAAACTTAAAGAATTCAAAAATCTCTAGTGTTTTTAATTACTCAAAAATATCTAAATATTTTAAAATTTATAAATTTTCTATAGATAATACTAATATAAATATTTAATGAAAAAACAGTATCTCTACAATCATTCGTTTTTAAATAACAAAAAAAAAAATAAAAGACATTCAAAACAACAATATCATTTAGACTCTAGAGCCTTTTGACTATTAACTAAAAATGGTAAATTATCACCAGAAATCACTCTCTAAGTTAATAATTTACGTATTTTTACTACTTTAAAAGGTGATAACAGAAACGAAAAAAAATCGTTGTAAAATTAATAAATTATCATTGCTCCGCTCAGAATCTTTTATCTAAAAGAAGTATGGACTTTGTATAAAACAAATGATAATTTTTCAGCGTTCGTTGGTACCTAACTTTTTATCTGATTTATTTTAGATTTAATAGTTAATATTTACTAAAAATTATTTAAAACAACATTATCATCCATAATTATTCATCATATGATGCAATAAAAATTAATAAATACTAATACTGAGTACTGATCTATATAATATATGCTATAGCTAATATTATAATGTACAAATGTAGATGTATGGTAAATATGTTACGTTTATGAGGCTAATATTTTGTTGTTTATCTACATTATTCATAATTTTATGTATCACTAAATTCATAAAATGTACGAATAAGTGATTAAAAAAAAGATTAATTTTTAAATTCAATTTCATTTTTAATAAATACTTGAAATCTCCATTACTATAACCTTTTTAAATTACAAAAATATAACTAAGATTTATTTTATTATAAACGAGCGTAATTAATAACTTATAAATTGTATAAGCTTATATAAGTAATAAACCTAACTATTTTAGATTCTGGGCGTATAGTGGAGAAATGTATTGATTTTACAATTATTTGTATTTTTTACTTCAATCTTTAAGCTGATATCTAGTTAAAATAATTAATATCATAGTTGATAAAGTTTTTTTTAATAATTAAAAAAAATACATAGCCACAAAAGTACCATTTTTTTTCTTCACGTTTGAAGTTCAAATTTCGACAAATTTAGATATTTAAACTAAAAGTAATGATTTTTTTGTAATATTCCTAAACCACTTGTCAAAAATCTAACTGCTGTCTTCATGACTCATCACGATAATCCTCAAAAAATCTCAAACTTTTATGGTTATGTGATATATAAATACTAATTTACATAAGTGCATAATACTATTTGTCAACTGAAAATTATAATAAACTCAATGAAAAAAAAAATTTAAGAATCAATCTGCAAGTGTTATTAATGAGTAGATTCTCTGTTCATAGTGTATCCAACAATTTATATTTTATTTTTTTTTTTTTTAATTATTATAAGTACCTATCCCATGTACCTATTGTGCCTTTAGATATTTGTAAATTGTATTTCTTATAAGAAAAATAAAATGGCTAGATTATTAAATTTAATTTATTATCAACATTAATTAATACCGAAACACTAATACAATATCAATTTGTAATTCTACTGAAATGAATAACTATGTGTACCTACTGCAGGAATTTTAACTAAAAAAAATTTAGTGTTACATTGTATACGGTTTATTGAACTTTACCTAGGCTATAATATTTACGAGTATACAGCCATATTTACAGTTTATACAACGAGAACGAACCAACAATTATGGTTTAAAAAAAAAAAAAATTAATGTAGGAACTAATATCATCTTTAAATATATAATGTATGTATGTACCTACAATACAGTTGTATATTTACGGGGCTAGGAGGTAGCTCTCATCCTTGGTGATGAATCTCCAAAATATTTTTCTTATTTTATGACTTTTTCGCTCCTAGAAAATATTTGTTCGTAGGTAAAATGGTATTTTTATAAAAAATGTTAGTAGTTCGCTTTCAAATGTAGGTATGGACGACAAATTGTAAATAATATTATATTAAATAGCCGTTTCTTATGTGTTATTATTGTTATCTATATCTTTTAGTTTAAGTAAAATCTACAAAAAATAAAAGAAAAAATGATAATATAAACTGGAACTTGCTTCTGCTATATAGTTATCTATAGGTAGCGACTGTGCTTTGTCATTGACTATATCAATATAATGATGTGCTAAGTATGTGTTCAATGGTAAATTATTGTTTATGAAAAAACGATTAAAACGAAGGAGATGAATGTATCAGCATAAATGTCTAATGATAATTTATATTATATTATATTTATGTTATTAGTAATATTGGAAATCAATTTATGAAAACATATGCTTAGAAAAAAATAAAACTTAAAATAATTAACAAATTGAGAATTTTTTTTTAAGTTGCGCCTCATTATGCAAACCAAAATATTAATACGTTTCCGAGGTTCAAAACTTCCTAAGTTCCACGGTCATTTATTTTATAGTATAGATTAAGACTAAAATAAGAATCCCGCTGAGTTCATTTCCGGTAGATATTATAATATACGATTCAAATTGTTTGCTCTTCACCTTGCCGTTGTTCATATTCTATTTCAATCACAGGTTGTACTTTTTTATTTGTACTTATTTAAAAAAAAAAATGGTAAAACAAAAATTATAAATATCTATATAAAAACGTATAAAAGCATATTTAATGATTTTAATTAATTCAAATTCATAATATTTTATCTCTATATTCTTGGTTAAAATTGTACTTGTGTTATTAATTTTCTAAGACCCAATTTCCTGTTATTAATTATATTTATTATTTTGCCACTATCAACAACTGTTTTAAATGGAAAAAAATCGTTGATTATCTAAGTGTATAGTGTACAATAGTATGTAATATAATCATTATATTATATTGATATAACGTATAAACACGTTTTAGAATTTAATTCAAACTTTAAAATGACTGTTTTCTTATATTTATTAGAGGTCATTCAAATAAAACAAGTTTATTCGAACATTTTAGAATAATCATACCATTATTATTCATTGAAAAATTAACCAGATATATGAAAATTATAAACGATTAATGTTTATAATATTTTACTGTCAATACAATACAACTCATAATAATAATATATTACTTATAATAAACCAACGATGGCAGTTATTAATTTAGTCAAGAAAAATTAATTAAATATTACAATATACAATATTATTATAACAGCAATAATATAATATTATTTACTCGTCGAATGACCAATTTAAACTGTGTAGTGACGCTGTCATAGAATACATAATATAGGTATATGTATATTTCTGGCACAATCTCAACGTGATATTATTTACGTTGGATAATCATACGGCCATTCGGCGAATAGCGTCGGGCGCCAACACACTTTTAAAGATGTTATAATATTTTTAATACCAACATCCTAAACCTTTATACGATTCACTAAATTTAATTATTAATTTAGTTATTATACGACTGACCTTACTCCTTTTTTAAGTCCCATTTCCAGATTTCCTTATGAATTAATGAACCATGCTTAACAGTTTTTAATATTATCTTAAATCTAAATCATGGTTTTTTTTATTATTATTTAAATATTTATTGAGTAGTTACATAATGACGTATAGTATTATACAAAGGAATTCGCTTAATATTCCTTGAACATATCCAATACAACTAAAATAATGACTAAAAAAACTTTCCTCCTCTGCGGGGTTTATCCAATAGATGTGTGTATGAGTGTTTTCGTATAATGCGATTTTTATGTCAACGCGTCGTCAAATACCTAATAACAATAATAATAAAATATCGTTTACGACACCGATATAGCGATTGACTGCTTTCAAAAAACGGTTTTCCACTCACTACTAACGAGACTCTTTTACGAGCCTAATTCAATTTTAATAATATACCGTTAAACCCAAATATTGATTTATTGTGGGTACAAAACAAAACAAAATATCATTAATTTTTCACTTTAAAAATATTATTTATGAAAGATACATATTTAATATAAACAGTTAACATAACTTTATTTTACTAATATAGCTTATATTTTTATATTAGTTAAATAACATTATTTCATAATGAATAATAAATACCAATTGTAAAGATGAAGATATTTAAATTATACATATGTATTAGATATAAAAAGAGTGAATATTGTGAATTCCCCATTTTAAAACTCGTATGCGTATTTAACATGTGGAAATATAATTTATAATTTAATTTTGAAACTAAAAGTTTAAATGCGTTATGATGATGTCAACATTAATATTTTAATAGTGTAATACTGCATGTACTGCAATGTAATTCTATTAAATTATTAACAGGGAACACCCATTATTACAGTAACTTTTTGTGACTTAAAAAATCATAAAAATTGACGGTTTGAAAATTTTAAATAATAGTTAAAATTATTATAAATAACAATAATCGTGAATTTGAATCAAATCAATTTGTATTAAGTGTTACTGCAAGATATTTGTTTTAAGCATATAATAAATCTAATAATAAACATTTCATTACCAACACGAAATATCTTCCAAGAAAATAAAATTCTGAGCAAATATACAATTCCAATAAAATATAATCCAGTTACAACATAGTATTTTCCATAAAAATACGATTGGTTTAATTTTTAATGCATGATTGAATAATAATGGATAGTCAATACTTTCACGGTCAATTTTATTTAATATAAAAAAAACTCTGGAATGTTTGATATTTCATTGTTTAAAATAAATTGTTAAGAAAATAGTATAAAAAATATATTCCTATACAATTTTAATATTAAAACTAAAAGATCAATATGTAATTGAAAACGACTCGTGTATTATAAATCTGATACAGAATAAATTTATTCTGTGGATCTGATACCAATAGAAAAATGATTATCGTCCGCCGACTTCAAGGAGCACGCGTTTAATTGTTTTTCGGTATGTATATTATGTTACGGACAATAATTAAAATCAGTGAGACCTAAGAAATAATTGGTCAAAACACGAACTGCGTCATTTTTTGACTTTTGACCGGGATACGTATAGCAGTGACCAACATAATTTGGGAAAAATCGTAGCAAATAAATACTTGAATATTTCATATGGTATTATAAAATAGTACATGATATTACATACATAATATAATGTATTTTTATTATTATTGATCAATCTATTCAATAATAGATTACAAATTTCATTATGATATATTTGTTTTTATTTTTTTTAAATTAATATTATGAATTATAATAC
Source organism: Rhopalosiphum nymphaeae (assembly GCA_036289425.1). Taxonomy (NCBI): domain Eukaryota; kingdom Metazoa; phylum Arthropoda; class Insecta; order Hemiptera; family Aphididae; genus Rhopalosiphum; species Rhopalosiphum nymphaeae. The sequence goes on along the minus strand of JAZAQC010000021.1, from coordinate 3,208,533 downwards.
TATACCATAATAAATTATATTTATTTTATCATCTTTATTTAAATGTACCTAATTATAAAAAAAAACATCGTGCCTATACTATAAAATATTATAATTATAATATAATACATAAACATAATTCAAATTATATTGATCACAAATAGGCCCAAAAAAAGTCGAAATATGACTTTTGCCCTGTAAGTGGCAACTGACAAGTATAACTATGTGCAGTTCTCGTTTTGCCCGATTTCAACTTTTACCCGCCGTAACATATTACTTGAGTAGGATTTAGGTGCAGCTGTAGTGAAATGGCGGTTACCTATGTTTTTGTATAATAATACAATATATAATATCTAAGCAAAAACCGCAGTTATAACTGTATAAATGATATTTTACCTTCGAGCACGGTGTAAAAGCTCTTTTTCAAGCCGATTGTAGCGCGGCGCCCTTTTGTCTCGAGAATTCTACAGACTTATCTAGGCACCGGCTTTATATCCAATTTTAATGTTATACCGTCATCGGCTGCGATATAATGCCGCTACATCAATATCAGATATGTATCTACATAAATAATATGAAACGACAATAATCATTATTATTTATTATACATACATAACTTGCAAATGTAATACCATTAATTCAAATTTAATACCTACAAAGAAAATCCTCGGACCACGTGCATAACGTAAGTGTTTTAATATAATTTCTCTTGAATTATACAAACATATATAAATTATACACATACACTGCGCGCTAATGCAGGACGTATTAATTGGTGTGGTTAGTATTGGAGAGTGACAGCTCTATAGGTAGTATTTATTTTATACGGACAGATGCCAACGTTAGAAAAAAATTATTATATAATTATTAAATATACTAATTATACTTAAAAGTTAAAATCTTATAAAAAATGTATCCTAAAAGTATACCATATACCAATAACTGTCTATCTAATAAACTATAACTCTATACAAGACACTTATAAATAATTTAGTTTATGGACGACGAATGTACCTTATTTTTAAACCAATATGTCAAATAAAACATTTTAATTGGATGCGGGTCAAACTATTTTTTACTCATTCGTCATACGAACAATTTGTTATATATTTAAAGTTTTAATATTAAAATTATAAATGTAAAATAATACATACGTATAATAATATTGTATATTGTTAAGGATACATTATATTACGCAAATCATTAGTCTTTATATTTATTTATTTTTTGTTTTATTTTTTAGATGAATGATCTTTTTTTGGACAACAGTAAGACCAAAGAAACATACATATCACAGGTTATCAATTTCTGTTTAGTCCATTTGTCAAAAGGCCCAAATTAAAGGCGATGATAAAGTGCTCGGTCTTGGGACCCACCTCTTAAAAAAAAAATTTTTTTTAAATGCATAGGTTATTTTAAAAATACGTATTCAAAAGAAATTTTCGTAATACTCGAAAAATTACTAAATTATAATTAATTTATATTTGATAACAATAAAATAAAGTTTACGAATTTATGAAGTATATATTGTAAATTGATTTCTGGAATTTGCAAATCAATGTTTTATTTGTGACGAATTTTATATATTTTATTTTACGATTTATTTTTTTACAAAAAAATGTATATTTATTATTTATTATTTCACCAAACATATACTTACTTCCATTTTTTCCCTTTAAAAATTAATTTTTAAAATTTTTTTTTTCCAAATCATTTTTAAAAACAATTTTAAGTTCTCTAGATTTTATATATTATCTACTTAAAGAGCGTCTTATTTTGAAACTTCAGTTTCTCAAATGAAAACCCTATTTTTGTTTAAATTATTTTATAGATAATTTTGTTTTTAAATGATTAATGATGTGATGTATTTAATTCAAAATTAGATATGTTTATGTTAATTCCTGGAAATGGTTTTACAAAAATATAAAATTATAAAATAAATTAAATATTGGATTTAGTAAATTTTATTATACTTAGACCATTTTTATAAATTATAAATACTGATTATAGATAGATATCAATTTTCGAGGTGTGCGTGGTGAATCATTTTCTATAAAATTTTTTTTATAGTAATAATATGTTGACGTTGCATTAATTGTTTATTTATAATTTTTACGTGGGCTCTTCAAGAACTCATGATTTTGAATTTCAAAGATTTCTGAGCTCTAGAACCAAAGGTGTCACTTATCCTTCCCTACAGTCATGGAGATCATCCATATCATAGATTTATTTTATTCATTAACAACCGGATAACCGTGATATTTTCTGTTGATCAGTTGAGGAAAGCGGTAGCTACCAGTTGTTTTCTCCGTCTGATTTTCAATGGACAACAGTTCAGGATCATTAACGTTTACCCATTGAAGTTTATGAGCTCAGCGTATTGTGTGACTATTGCAATGAAATTCCGAGGAAATGATCCTCGTTAGCATATATTTGCGGACCAAGTCACTTTTAATCGGACGAAATGTGACAGATGTTTCTTGGAGATTGCGTACCAAAGGTGTGTCAAGGTTAGTCACAAATTAGTCATTTATTTTGCTATTCACAAGTTCCTCATATCACAACGTCTCTGCAACCGTTGTTTAGAATTTATTTTATTTGTGCATAATGTATAAAAATTATATTATATTATATTGAAAAATGGACTTACAGCATAAACATAAAAATGATAAAAAAAAAAAAAATATAGACTTGTAAAATCAAAATATTGCTTTAATAAAATAGTCACATAATGGATAAAACACTAAACGTTTCCATAAATGCCACGAGAAAATAATAAATTTAGCGAAAAATAGTTTATTTAAATAGTTTAATTAAATAAACTATTTGTCATTTTTAATGACTTAAGTATAAAATAATAACTACCGCAAACGGTTAAAAAAAAGCTAGTTAATTACTGATAAAAGTAGGATTACCTATAATTACCTTTTATTGAGGAATACTAAATAATAATAATATAGGAATAAGTAGGTATGTATTATTATTATAACTTAATATAATATATTCTTTTTTTATTTTCTCTGTATTAGCTTAATGAGAAGGTACTACACTCAACAATCCATAACTATTACGGCAATAATATTATAATATTATCAATTATCATTTATGTTTATCATTAATAGTTTATATTTTGATTACGAATAATAACTGGTTAATATTATTAGTTGTCTATGATTAAAGCACATGACCACAATTTACGTGTTTACCCATCACTGGTCACCTATATCTACAATTTTCAGTGAAATGTATAATCAGTCATACAGATAAAAATGTATTAATCAACATTGAGAAAGAAATTGTTTTATTTTATTTAAGCATTTCTGTTTTGAAATAATACATCATTGCCATCATTACAAGCAAAAGGTGATTCACATAACAGATGAACTGTATACCTAGTGATTTGATTGTCTTGCGTTTGTTCAAAGGTAGGTTGGTTATAAATTAAATAAACATTTTCTAAAACGCGTTCATTATGATCATATATTTTAAAATAATAGGTAAGTAGGTATGTTTATTACGCTAAGTAATGAGTATTAGTATCATATTATATATGCCTACGTAATATTTAAATCAAAGCAAAAAAAATAAAATCATAAAGATTCAGTGGAAAATATTCACAAAAAAATTATTAGTATCAACTTATATAAGTTATAATTGCAATATTAGATGCCGTGTATTGGTTGGACTAAATTAAATTTAAAGTAAGTACCTATTATACTGAAATTATACGTAATATGGATTTATATTTCGTGCTTACCAAAATATATTTTAATATTTATAATTAGATGTTATAAAGAAAATGTAGTTTTAAAATTTGCATACATAGGTACAAATTTTGTTTTATAATAGGTTACGTATTACGGTCATTTTATATTTACTAGAACTGATAAGAATAAATTAAACTGTTTAATATCTTTCCATATTATATAATTAATATATTTATACCTATTAATAAAATAAATGATATTTTATTCATTTCTCTAATCGTCATAGTGTAATATTACAAATATTGGATGACTTTTGATTATTGGTTATAAATTAATAACTTGTGCAATAATTGTATAATTATGATGAGAAAAACATTCAGAAAATTTATCAATTTATAATTAATAATAGGAACATAATAAACATATTATAGATATATATTTTAAGTAAACAAATATATATTTTTTTATATTAGATAAAAATATAGTTTAAATTGGCTTCACAATTATATTGTAAAATTTAAGTACATTTAATTAAATTTAAATTAAAAAAAAAAGTTTTCATATGAATAAAATAATGGATATAATTCTTGTTGACCAAGTTCATTTATTTAATTGATTCCTGCACTCTTCTACTTGTTAAGTATACTTGATCAAATATCAATAATGTACGTATATTTAAATATTTAATCAATCACTATAATTGAATAAATACCTTTAAGTTATTAATTAATATGTGACAATATTACAATAATTATATAAGTATAAGTAGGTACACAATAAGATAATATTATATCAAAATTAAATATTACCTTGCTAATTAATAATTATTTTTAATCGTTTAATGATTAAATAAATAACATGTTATTGCAGTTAAGACTATGTATGCATGTATAAAGCCATATTTTACGATATAAATATAAGGATACTTTTTATCGTTATCTAATCAAACTAGTCAAAAAAAGTGTTATGTAATAGAAAAACATTAATCTATAGGTAGGTAACTATACTAACTAATATATTACTAACTACCTGCGTAATGCGTATGGACACTCGATTAACCTACTCGATAACACCATGACGCGTGGTATCAATATTTTTACATACCTACCTACCTATTTGTAGATTAGTTAAAAATGAAATCTTAAACTTATGTTTTATTACTCAGTAGACAATTATTTACGTTAAAAGGGTTTTCTTTGTTGACAGAATACGCAATGTTGCATGCTTGCATATTATCAAACCGAAATAATAAAAACGTTGTTATAAACATTAAATACATTAAATACACACTGGATATAATATGTTATATTAATTGTATAAAAATCTCACACGTCTGAATAGGTTATGCCGATATTTTCTTTGAAGTCTTTATACGTCGTATTATATGAATACTGTAGAAAAAAAAATATAAATATATATACATGGTAAACAACCAAAGTCGATAATTTTATTGTTAATAATCCGAGTATGCATATTATGTTATTATTACTTATTATATTTTATTATAGTTAGGAATTTACAAGTTTTTTCAAGTCACTCGTAATCTATTACCACTCGCAAAACAGTAGAAAAAATAGTGGACAAGTGGATATCGCTCTGCTGTACCTATACCTAATAGAGATGGGAAGTAGGTTACTATAATGGATGTGTGAAATTTAAATGCAATGACAGGTATCATTGTATACGAAAAACAATTCTGAACGGAGGTGATTTGTCAGTCTAGGATATATTTTATGATTACCTAATATATTTAAATTGTAATATATCGTTATTTTACGTAATTTCATAAAAAATTTAATTTAATACGCTCATAACATTTTTTCTATTTTGACTCTTAAATTTTTTTTTACAGTTATTTGAAGAAAAAGTTATGAAGAACCTAGTATTGGGTTTTTCAACCTTAGGTATAAATTACAAAAATATTATGAATTTTCAACTTCAAAATTCCTTGCAAATTTTCGTGATTTTGATATATTTCGTAAACATTTGAACTTTAAATGCTTATAAACAAAAATTGTGATTAACAAATCTTGATTTTTTTTTACTGCGATAAGTACAACTTATAATAAGCCTCGTATTAAATTTTAAAGATATTTTGGTTAGCCAAATTTTTTTTATAGGCATTTCAAAAAAAAACTTAGAACAATCGAAAATTTCAATTGTCTATAAATAGATTTTAAAAAATCAAATATTTTGAAAATGTTATCGTAAATATATAACGCTAATATAAAAATTTGGTAAAAATTTCAAGTATTTACAATGATTTGTATTTAAGTTACAGCAAAATAAAAAAATCGACATTGTAAAAACTAGTTATGCGTAAAAATTCCTATTTTTCCGTTACTTTTTTAGGGTTTTTCTTGACGCATTTGAAAACTACTAAAATTTTTTAATTTTGACCCCCCAAAATACCTACTAGATTCCTTTTTCTTTTCATAGAGAGACTGAAGTTAAAAATCAAAGCACTATTACTAGTCCAAAACGTGATGACAAACACAAAAATAAAAAATACACGTCATTGTAAAATCAATACATCCATCACTCCGTTCAAAATACTAAAGAATATTATTGAATATAATAACAATATGCCATTGAACAACCAATGTCGCAGTAAATGCAGTGTCATATAAATTTTATAATATCTTCGATAAATACGCAGTGCGCTTACTTACTAAATAGGTATCTTCCTGAGTCCAATTGACAAGAAGTTAAATTAAAACGGCACAAATCCGATATACGTGTACGCAATGCAGGAGTAGAATGCCGTCACGAGTTTCCCGCGAGGGATTATTTACCTACATTGAGAATAGAAATATGACAAGTGAGTGGGTTAAAAATAAATATATTAATATATTATTTAAATCAATTTTGTGGAGTGGTACTTACATTATAAAATATAATATTATATTGCAGGGAACCCTTACTCGTGTCAAACTCCGTTTGGTGCACAGGGTGACAATGAGCATGACGCCCAACGTTATCTATAATAACTAAATATTTTATCAAATCATGTAATAATAATAATAGTAACTTATTTAAAAATAATAAGCAGATTATTCAGTGAATGGCCGTAAGAGCTAAGGATTATACCTCTATATCTTTGAAATTTGTTTTGATCATCTTTTCTGACTGATTTGCACAATCACTACTGGAGCAATAAGTAAATACGCGCGCCTTATGACTTTTAAAGTTATGATTGATAAAGTAATATAGTAAAAATTAATATATACATAGTTTTGTGTCGAATATAGACTTTAAATATATAAAAACGTATAAATAATTAATATAGGTATTATAGACAAACTGTAAGTAGTTAGTAGTGTTAGATACTTAGATATTTATTTTGTACGTCTTTTTTAGAATATCCTCTCAAACTAAAGTCCTCGATACGCCACTGAATTTAAAATATAAATATTTTATAATGTAGAATTTTAATATAAAATATCAAAATATTCTGGTCAGTACATATCTCTCCCGATACATACTGGGTGTATGAGCTTACAAGGATTGTTGTTGCTAGTACTTAGTAGCTAAAATATATCTGTGATTCAATTGATTATTATAGACTTTTTTATGCTGTGAATAAAATCTATTATTATTATAAATTTGTAAATTAAAATTGTACTAAAACCAAGAGTATTACGTACAATCGTTTTAGAATTATAATAAGTGTTCCTTTTATTGTTATAGTTTGTTAAACGTAAGAGACGACGACGACGACGACGACGACGACGACGACCGATTTATGACGCAATATTATAATAGTAATATGTGCGCATAGTGTATGTGTATGTGTATAGTGTAAACGTCGTACCGGAATTGAATAAAAAACGACCGATGTTGTTTCCAAAAAAAAAAAATTTCCAAACCGAACGTGTCGGAACGCGTTTCAATTCAATGTCACGTGTGTATGTATACATTATATATAGCGTGTAAGAGTAAGTAATAATAATGTTAACGGTGATGATGATGAATAATGATAAAAAATAATAACAACAACAACAACGATATAGACAATAATAGACACGACGCGCGCAGTAGTATTATAGTATTAATATTATTATTGCTTGTTAATAATATTCTACTGACTGTAATATATAATAGCGCATAGGTATATAAGCGTGTTGGTTGCATCGGTCGTACGAGCCGTGTGCGCGACGCCACCGGTACAGTACGTTTAGGACTGAACGCCGATAAATAACAATATCGTCGAGTGCGACAACGTGCCGGTACGCGGACGCGATTAGATCTGTTGGGCGCGCGCGGTCGTCTTATCTCGCGGCCACTATTGTGTCTGCGTGTGTGTGAGTGTGTGCCGAGATATACCCACACTCGGACGATCAGACCCACACACGCACGTAGGTACGCAGTGTCTGTTCGGCGGCGCGCGTACAACGTCTCTCGTGTGTGGTCGCACAGCAGACTAGCTGAAGCCAACGGGTTCGTGGTCGCGGTGGGTGCCGGGCCGTGTCCGAGGAGTACGCGACGACAACAACAACGAACGATACAACAACACAGACAGAATATTTACGTACAGACGTATAGTGACGGTGTGCACGATGGCGGCGGCGGATAAGGACGAAAACGTTTCGTCAGCGGTGCTGGCGAAAATATTGGCCATGTCGTTCCTGGGCATGTCTTCGTTCGTGGTCGGCAGCACGCCAATGTGCGTGTTCGAGCGGCTGGGAATCCGGCGGCGGTCGCGCGGCGCTGCCAACACCGCGCTCCGGTTGATACTCAACTTTGGCGGCGGTGTGCTGCTGTGCACCACGTTCTTGCACCTGTTGCCCGAGGTCCGGGAGGGCGTCAGCCAGCTGGTCACCGACGAAACACTCGACTCGAAATCGCCCGTGTCCGGCCTGCTCGCCGAGCTCATCATGTGCTCGGGCTTCTTCTTCATGTACTCGATCGAGGAGCTGGTGCACGGGTTCACGGGCGGTGACTGCCATGCGCACCACAGCGGCCACAGCACCGCGGACCACGGTCCCGCCGATGACGCCGGGGTGCCGCAACAGCGCCACGGCGACGCGGCCACCACCGCCGGACAACCGAACGCCGTCGGCTACGACAAGATGGACGCGGCCGGACGGGTGGCCAACTACAACTCGTGCATGTCTTCCGTAGAGCTGGCGGCGGCCGTCAAGAAGTCGGCGCCGGCGGTGGCGTCCGCGCCCGCGTCCGAGTCTGTCGTCCGCGGCTTTTTGGTCGTCGGCGCGCTCAGCATACACGAACTGTTCGAGGGCCTGGCCGTCGGTCTGGAGAAAAATACCACGCAGGTCAGTCGCTCGACTTACGTTTTACGATGTTTTTTTACAATCGATTTTACATCGATATCGATGCATGCACACTATGCATGCTGTATATTATCTTATTGGCTATTATTATTACGTTTGATTCGGTTCTGTTGATCAGGTAGGTACACTTATTCTAATGTCCTACAGTATCTGTGAACTCCATCCGATTTATGTGTATTGCATACCTATATCATCACATATATCACAGCCACAAACTATAATAGGTATAAATACGCCTTACCGTGTATCCGGCATTCCGGCGACGTTGTCAGCCGCAGTCTTGTGCGTAAGATAGTTTTTAAAAGTATTGAAAGACTGCAGCTGATACTTGAATGTTCAGTAGAGTATGAGTCACTGCTTCACACTCCACACAGATAAAAAATATTTTAATCGTGAGAGAATAATAAGCATTTAGGATTAAAAGTATTTCCAATTTTATTATAAAATCAGTGGACTGTACTACCTTCTGCCTACCTACCTTTATACTTTAAATATACTATTATATTATAATACGCGTGTATTTTGAATTAAATTGATGATTTATACCTCTGAAAATAACCATGTGTAGATTTTAAACTATTTATAGGTTAAAAGAATAAATAAAGTTTCTATCCAATTCGTTTTACATTGATTATATTTTTATTTTATGTTTTAATACACATATTATCCATTTATAATTTTTTTCTTTTACGTGATCATTGATTTACTGATTTTTTACTTCAAAAAAGTATTTAAAATACCATTTACTATCAAAGTACTTTATAAAACTGCTAGTACTATAGTAGATATAATGAACTCGTTCGGTTAGGTGACGCGTTATCACTACTAAAATCGTGTGTTAAATTATTTCATTTTCATGGTCATAGTAAAATTATCCTCACTATTTTTCTTATACAATTCTATTACTTGAATTATATGACGTACTTACCTATGTCTAAGTATTGGTAGTTCTCAGTTGGTTAGTTTAAATTCAATACGAATTAAATATATTATCAAAACATATTCCGAAAGCAAAAACAATATATAATTTTAATTTAGTTGTTAAAGGTATAGATATATAATCGGTAAAAATTGATTTTTTAATAAAATACATACTTTTTAAAATAAAACTGGTTCAATGCTTCTTTATAAATTATAATTTATAGGTAGGTACCTCACAGTTGTCTATCAAATATGTAAAATGTAAATATAGCTAGGTATATATTGTACAAAACACAAAACGCACTTTATCTACACAGACATTAATCTATTGTTGATTATAAAAAACAACAGTACGCTGTAGTGTTATACGGAATAAACATAATTATCAGAATTTAAAAAATATCGTTATAATCTAAATAATTTTTTTTAAGTAGGTAACTCGTAGCACTTACAAAATATATACCTATTCAAAATTTAATTAAGTTTCGAATAAAATATTTAGATTATAATATTGTAGCTGTATAGAAATATAGTAAAAACAATAATTATTTAAACATCTTACCTAAGCCATAGACGATATTATATGCATTTACGATTTACAGTATATTAAAAGAAATATTAAAAAAATAAAGGTTAAAGTTTATTTAACGTGTTCTATAATACTTCTACAATCAATACATTTGTTTTAGTTATTAAAATGAGGTCGAATCAAGAAATTATAATAATGAAAATACAGTTTCTAAGAACAGCTGTCAGCTGGTTTAATAAAAAGTGACAAAGTTTGTCTAAAAACAAATTTATCATTATTAGTTAATATTTTTTACTATTGTTGCAGTATTTTGTGTATATATTTGCAATAATATTTATTGTATAATTCTTTAGCAATTTAATATTTAATCAATGTTTAGTGTTTAGCGAAAAGAAACATACAGCGTTTTGACCTTTTTTTACTTCCTAAAAATGTTTTTGAAAATTAAAACGCAGTTTTATACCATACATGTTCTTAACTGTAATTTGTAATATCACTATACTTATCACAATATACCTAACCTACCTATTATTAATTAAACTTTAAACCTCCTAATAATCCCGTAACACTATTTTTACAATTTAAAACATAGGTACCTAATGGAAATTTTCTTTATCCACCGTTCATCGGTAGAATAAAGTTATAAACGCATCGTACCCGGCTGCAACCATGTATGTGGTATATGTGAAGTAAGCAAATTTAGCGAACTGAGGTTGCTGTGATAAAACACTTGGTATAATCAATTTTTAGATCTATGATTGAAAGTTCTATAAAACTGCTTATGTCATATCTTTAGATGTATATGACTACCGTTAATTAAGACATGTTGTTGTAAATCATTTTAATGGTATTCTATGCTAAATAACTAGAAATAAATTGTGATTATGTATTTAAAATATCTTTAAAAGATCCTTTTTGGGATCTTGTATTAAATTTCTCAACGTTTTTGTAGAGCAAAAATGTTTAATTGAGTTTTTAGAAATGAAACTAAAAAATAATTCAAATATAAATTGTCTATACATAACTTAGAAAGAGTTGAAAATAAAAATTACAAATTACTATAGTTATTCGTTATTTTAATTACAACAAAATAACAACAATTATTTGAGGAGGAATAGTTATTTTACGACTGAATATGAAATTTAGTAAGAATTTAAACTTCAAACTCACTTAAAAACATATTTGGCTCAGATGCAAAACTAGAATTTTTTACTACAAAATAATTTGAAAATTTTCGAGATTTTACGAATTTTATTGAAATTATAAACTTAAATAGCTATATTGTGATTGGTCATTTTCGTTTTTAATTTATAAATGAACAACTTATAATAAATTTTCAAACATTTTTACCCAACAAAGAATGTTTTACAACATTAAAAAAATAATAGAAAATTTTAAATGTCAAAAAATAGCTTAAAATTTTTTAAAAAATTATTATATTATGTATAGAAAATGATCAATTATTATAGTAACATTTTTTGGTGAAAAGCATCTACAGTTATACCTACAGTTTCGAGTAACACCAAAAAAACAAAATCGATTTTGTCAAAAAAATAGATTTGAGTGAAATTTCCTGTTTTTCTTAATTTTTAATTTTTGTTTTTTTTTATTTTTATTATATACTAACACAAACAAATAACACATCGTTGTAAAATCAATATATCCATCGTTCAGTTTAGAATCTTAATTAAAAATTGAACCATTTTATAAAGAATATTTTTACTACCATTAATAATTATAAATAATTTTACTACTTATTTTTTTTATGTATGTAGATATAAAAGCCAAATTTAAACATAACTCTTGAGTTTTTGAAACATAAGCAATTATAGCTGGTATTCAAACGTTAACTATAATTGATTTTAAGCATTATATATTTATATCATAGTCTTTATACCTACTAGTTTAGTCCATATTCAATAATATAACAATTAAAATGTGTACTGTTTAATTAGTTTATTATAATTTATAAGTATTTAAACGTAAAAATATACGATTATATTATTTAAAACATGTTGAAACTTGAATAAAAAGTGAAATATGTGTATTAAACCCTCTTATAAAATATTATTGTTTCTAGATAAAATTAAATAAATGCTCAACTTAAATGATTATCTTTATGAGTGTTTTATTATAAAACAATGCTTTTTAATGCAATCGTCTATAAGCTAATAAATAATAACCTATAAAAAAAAATATGCTGTAAGTAGCTTTTGCTTTGTTAATGACGTCTGGGACTGACTCTCGATATTTCAAGAGGCCTCTTAGATATATGCCTATGATTCATGAAATAAACTCCACAATGTTAATTTATTTATTGCTAATCAACTATCATTCTCAATATTCATTATCGATGCATGTTGAAAATTGTTTTTGTAATTTTTAATTTCAAACGGACTTTGTTTTCAAAACAATTCAAATTTAATTTAGAGTTTATTACAGTCAAGAACTCAATCACATCTAACAGTTTTAATAGTAAAAATTATCTAGTAGTTTTTGATGTAAGTTTAATTTTTATTTTTCATTCAATTATTAAAATTTCACAATTTTTTTTATAAACATTGTATAAATACAATTACAATGATAATAATTTGATAATTACATATTTATCAAATATTAATTATCAATATGCAATGATACAAAAATGATGTGATATTAAAATCAGCTAACATTATAATTTATATATAAGATATACCTAAGTTGTTTTCAGTTTTGAAAGTGGTAAGCATGACCACCTAATATTTTATGATCAATTTTTTAATCTTAATTGAAATAAAGTATTATCTATTAAAAATACTATCCAAAATGTACCTGAAAATCCTATTTTATTCATTTATTCAAGCTATAAATAGATATCATAATTTATAGGTATATATTATTGATTTTCTCCTGTTCGGAGATAATACTTAAATTATTTTATATATGAAGTATAGGCATATATACAATTGTTAATGGTTAAGTAGGTAGTTGACAATTTTAATGAGTGGTTTGAGCTATGCATTTTTGTTATAGTCGATGGGTATATAAAGAGTACGATAACGAATAAATACTTAAAAGTACAACTGCGATATTCTTATGAAGAAAAAAACAAATGATTGTTATCATTTATCATTAAAACATAATGAACAGCGATTGTGCATAAGTACAACATATCTATCGCATTAATACAGCAGCTCAAACTATTAGTGACTTGTGTTATTAAAGGTTAGTTACACAAAATTATTATTTTTGTGAAGACCTTTAATCACATATTTACATCAAAACTATTAAATAGTATAAAATTCTTTTTTCTATGCAGAGAACACTCCAGAGATTTAATTTAAACTGAGGGCTAAGTCATAATATTAATAATAATACCATACCATAGTATATTTTATATTGTTATAGTTTATTTATACTTCATAGTATATAAATAAGTGGATACCCCTAACTACAGACTTGTACGTGTCTATAATAAATAAAGGTACAAAATATGTTTTTCTTAGTAATTTTATTTTTAACCATATATATTTTTTTCAAATTATGAGCTTGGAGGAAGGACGTGACCACTAAGGGCTCACTGGAACTGCCCCTAGTTCTGTATGTGTAACTTTAATTAACATCTTTTAACTACATATAAATTAAATATCATAAAATGACCAATAAATAACAATAAATCATGTTCCAATGATGTCATATGTCATAATATATTAGTGTAATACAATTTACTTATTGTACATATCATAGTATAGACGACTGTGGACTAGCATAGAATTTAGAGAAAATTAAAAAAAATTAGTTAATTATTTATAAAAAAACTATTTACTAAATGTTGACAAATAAATAGGTATTTCAAATAATTTAATGTCTCTATCTAAAAATCAATATTTACATTTACAGACTACATTATACACTATATAGATTTATTAAAAGTTTTATTAAAAAATGTTGACTTGTAATAATTATAAAATATTGTCATTTTAATATACTTGAGATATAATTCAAAACATTAGGTTTTAAATAAGTTATTTTACTCAAATTATCATGTCAACCAAAAACTTAAAATATCTTATAAAATTACGAACTTTAAAATATAAGTATTTATTCACAATTTAAATTATGCTGTTATCCGGCAATGTCATGGTAAACTACCCATACCTTATCTAAACGAATAATTGTATTTAAATATTTAATGTATTTGGTACATATAACTGATGCTTAAAATATAAAAGTGTTACACACTTGCATGTATAATAAATTTAAACTAATTTATAATTAAACTATATAATACTATATATAACTATATATACTAATACACAATGTATAACCTAGACATTATTAAAATAATTTATAAAAAATACCTTTTAAATCCCTATGGCCTGTAACGCAATGATTAATAAAAACAGTGATAAGTTGAAACCGTTCTGCTATATATTAGGTGTTGAGTATGAGTTAATCACTGTACCTTGGATGTATTAAATTTAAGTTCAATGAAATATCATTGTATCTTTATACACGAAAAACAATTCCGCAAGCAAGACTGTCAAAGGTCTGTCAGCCTATATCACAAAATACATTTGATATTATTATGTTTTTTTTATTTCTCTATCAATGTAACTTATTTTACAAATAGTAGGTTGATTTATTTTTTTCCAAAAAAAATGCGTTTATTATATTACTAGTATACTAAATTATTGTAATTAACCTTTTAGTTAATCCAACTTAACATAATCTTCATATTTTGAAAATGTCATTGCATATAGTACAATAAATAATGTACGTAAAGGTGTTATATTGTTTGAATATTATTTTTACATATAATTTCGTTCAAATTTTAACTTGATTAAGTCTATAAAAAATAATTGTATTAGTATATTTTTAGATTTTTAGTACCATTATAAAGTATTTATGAGTAATTTTGTATTGAATTTTCAAAACTTAGATAATATAAAAAAAAATTTTATGCATTTCTAACTACAAAATAATTTGCAAATTTTCATGATTTTGACGAATTTTGTCAAATTTTGAAAGAGATGTGCCTGATTATCTTTGATATTATTTAATTAGTATATAAACAACTTTTAAAACAACTGAGCCATTTTTTTTTTATTTATATTTAAAGGAAAAAAAACCAAAAATTTAAATTGTCTATAAATAATTCAAAATATTTTGAAAATTATATTATAAATAGAAATAATGATATTATAAATGTTTGGTAAAATTTCAAATATCTATAATCATTCGTTTTCTAATTATAATCAAATACAAAATCTATTTTGTCAAATACTAGTTTTGTGTAAAAATTTCATTTTTCCTTAATTTTTTGCTTTATTTTTCCTAATTATTTTTAAGTGTTATGAATTTTTTATCCTTTATCTTAAACTAAATCCAAAATTTGTTTCTAGAAATTACCTCCAAGGTTTACAATTTAAATATTTTTATTGACCAAAAGGTGATGACAGACATAAAAAAAACACATAAATCAATATAGGTAGTTATATTCTTCTTTGACCGTACTACCGTAAACATGTTCAGTTATTTACTTCCTTTGGACATTTTGTTTTAATTTTTCAATAATATGAAACTCGTTGTATATCATTCTACTTTTATCAATGGCGTTATTTAAATATTTTGTTTTAATAATGAATAGAAATCTTGTTTATTTTTCTATTTTATTTTTTAATCTCTCTTTAAGTCAGTGTTTCCCAACCGGTAGTCCGTGGTACCTAATTTTTAAATACTGAAAAAATTACGACTTATTGAGGAACCATATAAAATTGTTATAGTTTTGTTACTGTCAACTACCGAAGTATTTCCACTTTTATAAATACGTACTGTGTAGATATCAGATTAATAAATATTATTATTTTAAAAAAAAAAGGTCTTCCTAGTTGAGGTGGTCCGTGACCTATAAAATATTATAGAAGTGGTCCACGGGTCCATGGTAGTAAAAAGATTGGGAAACAGTGCTTTAAGTAATTGCAATGCTCAACAGCAGTATCAATAGATAATGAAAAAGCTCAACTATAAATATAATACACATACTTATTACAGTTAAATAAAATACTAGATTTATCAAATTTTACTTATTTAGGCTTTAGGCTTTTTTTATCCTTTCTATAATATTTTATAACTTATTTAGTATATTTTCCCGTTTATAAATAATTTTTATATAAAGTTAGTGTTACGTAAGATTAAGCAATGAAAAATTACAAAAATTTAACTTAACTAAAACTGCAAAAATATTATTCATTTACTCCTTACTTAAATGTTATGTAGTATATGCATTTTATACAAAAATTAATAATAACTTTAATTTTCGTTTAATAGGTTTGGTCACTTACTGTGGCCGTTGCATGCCATAAGCTGGTCATCGCTTTTTACGTCGGATTACAGATGCTTTCGGACAGGACCAAGCCATTACTAGCGCATTGTTCAATATTGCTTTTTGCTGTCACATCTCCGATAGGTATTGGCGTAGGCACTTTAGTCAGCAATCTCGAAGAAACAAACAGTGTGGTCCTATTTTCAGTCGTTCTACAAGGATTAGCTACCGGCACGTTGATGTATGTGGTGTTCTTTGAAGTACTCAAACCGTCTCCTGGAAATTTACAAATTAAACAAAGAATATTACGACTAATATTTATTGCTATTGGTTTTGTGTCAATGCTTTCCATCCAATTGCTTATATCCGAATAATATTTTTTAGCTAATGTACATGGACTTAAACGGATAAATGTATCTATTTGTGTTAGATAAGTATATATGACTATATTATGTCCATTTGTTCATTTATCTACCTACCTATACAATTATCAATTGGACGTAAGATATTATGTATTATTATATATCATAATACTATATTTATGATAATAATATATTAATATATTATATACATCATGAAGGGAAGTAAAATTTGAATGTACCTAGAGGCTTAAAGTTAAAAATAAGTATAATGAAATAATAACTAATAAGTCGTATTGTTAAAATTTACAGAATACAAAATTTATCTATAACACATGATTAATTAAAATTTTAAAAGATTACTTAATTAGAAAATAATTGAATCTTGAAAAGATTGATTTATTTAACTGTCTTGATTAAATAGGTATTTAATATTCAAACGATAATGCAAATACAAACAAAATCATATTACGTTAAAACAATTATTATTTATCAATTAGGTATTTAGGTAACCACATTATCAGATTGATTCACGTTTATGTTTCATTTATTATTCGAATTTAATTCTTAGGAAATTGTTCGTATAATTTTCAATTTATTGGCCTCTTAGTATCAGTCAACGTATATCTACAAGTAATTAGTCATAAACTTTCTACTTAGGGAGTATTGTTTTATCTCTAAGTGACTATGTATGTAGAATATGCATTATAAACGCAATTCGATTAATAACAACATATCAAATTTAAAAATTATTAAAATTAGAGGAACGAACAAATTTAGAATAAATAATTGATACAATATTATCAAAAATATCTACAATGACATGACATATTATTTAAAATAAATAAATGTATTTTCTTTTGTTTAATTGTCATAAATAAGAAGTAGTTATACAGTATATATGCTTTATCTACAGTACTTATAAAGGCTATAGTCTATGAGTAATGTATTTTTAAATTAAGCAATATAAAGTTAAACAATATATTCATGTAACATTCAATTGTATTATCTATCCAATGATTACTATATATTTTAACTTAGATTATATTCACCTATTTTTGTCATTTTTATCAATTGCCTACTTGATATTTTTAAAAACATTTGCAAACAATAACAATTCTGTACTGTGAGTTTAATTATAGACACAAATTTTAATTATTAAGCAAATCAATAGGTACGGGGTACATACGTATATAACACGTTAGTGTGTTGTAAAAATGATTTTATACTTTTATGTATTATTCTATTACAAATTCACTGAGTAAATACCTAATTATATTGATATTAACTAAGATATTTATTAGACCATTTATTATTTAATAACATCAATAATATGGAATGAGTGTTTTGTTTAAAAAATGTTTTATTTGGGACTGTACCTATACTAAGTTTAATATATAAACTAATAAATAAAAAACAATATAATACTTCACT
This sequence comes from Rhopalosiphum nymphaeae, assembly GCA_036289425.1. NCBI lineage: Eukaryota > Metazoa > Arthropoda > Insecta > Hemiptera > Aphididae > Rhopalosiphum > Rhopalosiphum nymphaeae. The sequence continues at coordinate 3,190,006 of JAZAQC010000021.1, read as the reverse complement.
AAATAGTATCTAATTAATAATTTATAGTTTTTATTATGAGATTATATAATATTGTATTATAGTAGTAATAATTTATAATTAAGTGTGTACAAATTAATATTTGTGTTTTTATTTTAAATAAAAGTTTGTTGATTTTTGAAAATTGATTTTAATAATGTATGCCTGGTCTATAAAATACTATAGAGTAATAGACTATAAACTATAATAATAGATATTATTAGTTTTACTGTTTATTGAATCCTTTACTATTCTAAAATTATTTTACAATACAATTATTAGTTAATATTTATTACAGTTATACACAAGTTACCATATGTCCTGCTTTGGGCAGGACAGTCTCACATCCAGTTATAAGAGTCCCACTGTCCCCAAAGGACACAAAAATATCCCGCTTTAGAAAAGTGGCAATCTATATTAAATTATAACAAAAAAATAATAAACATTATTTTTAAAAGATTCATCAAAGTAATGATAGTAAATTTTTGAAGGTAAAAGATAAAATAAACTTTACAATAATCCCGTGAAATATCCTTACACTTTTGATCAATCTTTCGTCAATTATTTAGGGCCTGTGTATTTTAGCTGTATATCATATCAATATAAAACAAAAATTCACTGTTCTATAATTAAGGTTAAAAAATTAAATTTCATTGATTTTTTTACAATTTTTTTAAGTCTTACATGTGTTATAGGTACATTTTTATTTGAGTCTTAGAATAGTTGTTTTATTTTTAAATTGTTTAATTTTATTTTTTTCTGTTCATTTATATAATACAGCATTTTATGTTATAAATTATTAACTAATGTATTACTCTTTATCTCTTAAACTCTTAAACACGCATACAATTTAAAAGGTATAGATAATAATGTAAATTAAGATATTATTGTCTTTACGTAAATAAATTATGATGATTTCAAATAAAAAAAAAAAAATGATTTCTTTTATATAAAATAATTTGTTTTATTCTATTCGATATTTTACTACAATTATTGTTATATTCAATGTAATTCATAAGTAATAATCGTTATAAGTTATATTCGTCGGTATATAATTTAAAAGAAAAAACAATCACAAAAAATATAATATTTTTACAAAATTTTTAGACACATTTTCTATGTAAAAATGGAATAATAAACATAAAAAATAAGTATGTATCTTCTCAAGAAACAGACACTCTTTAAATGGTAAGCAAATCAGAATTTAAATAAATGCATTATTAAATGATTTTTTTTATTATTATTTTATTAAGTGTGTCAATATATACCTAATGTTTTCATAATATTTGGTTAAAGAATAAAAGAGGAGTGAACAAGTTTAGTTATTCACCGTGTTTACTAGTACAATATTAAGGATTTTTTCTTGGAAAGGGGTATATGTCTCTCTCACCATCCAAATTGCCTTAAATTATTTTGATAACATTATAAACACAAAATTCGTTGCCATAGGTTAATTTTCTTTCGCTAAAACAAAATATAATATAACCATTGAGAAAGAATGTATTTTATATAATTTTAATTTATACTTTATACTATTACAATTTACAAATATTAAAATATTTACTTATTTATTTATTTATTTATTTACTATATTATTTATGTATATTAAATAATTATAGCTGTAGTCATTAATATCTCATAACTAAATATATATTTTCCTATTTTTTAGATTTAAAATTCTGCAAAATATAAAATTTGGTGTGATTTTTGTTATTGTGTTTATAGTCACGAGTACTTACGTATACGATGTCCTCTTTTATTGTTGTTATTCAATATAATATTTATTATTCGGCGTAAAAACATTTGAAGGTCAACTACTTTACTTATGCACGTGTATTTTCTGCATTATAAAAATACCTATCTAGAAAATCTGTTCTAGAAAAACAAAAAAATCATAAAAAAGAAGTCAGCGTGGATTTATCCCATAACCCCACCCCTATTCATAAATACACCATTGCTTTATAGTATAGACAGTATAGCAAATATACTTAGTTTATATATACTAGATAACTAATAAGTAATAACTACATTATTGTCACTAAAAATATAATAAACTAATGTGACTATATAGTATAAAATACACCAGTCCCTACTTGTGTATGCAGTAACAAATGACATAGATGAAAAAAATTTATGTTTACTAACTAAAACTCTTAAAAGATGTTTGTTTAGATATGCTAAAAAAATGGTAAAATGTGTAGTATCAAAATTTACAAAAAATAGGGATCGACTGGAATATACTACGTATTATAGTATTATATATACTAGTATTGTATAGCCAGTTATTCATACTTACCTACATGATGGCTGTAAATATATGATTAATTATTAATATACATAAAATGGAAAATTAACTATGAAAATTACTATCAACAAATTTACTGAAGTCATAAAATTAATATATTACAACTTATAACTACAAGGCATACCACATTGTCATTATAAACAAACTATTAATAGATTTCATACATTATTATTATTTTAAAAAATGTCCTCTTACAGGTCAATGAATCACTTATAATTTATAAACTATAAAACATGAATTTTTGATACTGTAGGTCAATATATAATTCTACACATAGAAATTACCAAAAAATTTGTTTATTCATTTTGTAAAATCAAAAATAATTATTATCCCAAAAATTAATTCTGAGAAAATTCTGAAAAAGTCTTTGTTAAAATCGCTATATCATACCAAACATTTATGGCCCTGAAAAAGTTTGAAACTTATTGCACTAAAAATGTAAGAAATACCATACGAATACTTTATTATTTTTTTAATTTTTTTTTTACATTATTCACTAATTTTTTTTATTTATTATTAACGATTAATGATTACAAGAATTAAACATACACAATTATCATCTATCACCCATCGGTATGTAAATTAATTGTTGACCCTAAAATTTAAAACATTTTTCATTTTGTAATTTATTTAATTCATAAATGGCTTCATCCAAAGAAAGATTAATTTAAGATAGGACTGCTTCTATTTATCATACATTGATGTTTGTACATTGCTTACATTTTAATACTTTAAATCTGACATTATTGAAGAAGACTAAAAGTTTTGTGCGAATAATTTTAAATAACCAAAATGCGGCAATGTGGAAATAAATTCGTTTATTTTCCTTTGCAATTTTCTCTCAGAAATCTTTGTTTTTATTTTCTTATTTAAATTTTGAATGTAAGTGTATTATCCAAAAGTTTAAATTACATTAGGTTTATCTAAACCTGCAGACCAAACATTTAGTATTAGTACAACTCCATTTTAAAAACTTATCTATTTTCGCTTACCAATTAATTTATATTTGTATTAAATTCAATTTACTATGGTCAATTATTTGCCTCTTTCTGATAAAATTATTATTATATTATTTATATCCATACTAAGTAGTTAAAATATAAAACTTTTCTTAACACCCTATGGCCACTATGTGACATGGCTAAAGGTGATCGAACACTCACTACTTAAACTGAATTATTACTAAAATAATTTTATAATAGTTACCAATTTTAATAATTTAAATGATCATTCTAAATGTTTCCTCTGCGCTAAATGTTTAAAATATTGCGTTTATAAAGTCAGTTTCCCGGATAAAATAAATATAATAGATATTTATCATAATTTAATTATTTAAGTTTATTCATACAACCATACAGCAAACAGTTAATAGTGAATTGTACATTGCAAATACACAATACACAAAAAAACTTAAATTATAGCTACAGAATATTATTTTTATGATCTTACATTGAAACCAAAGTTTTAAACAATTTTCGTAGAATGAGCATTAAATGGCGACGAGCAATATTGTCAGCGATAGCCGATAAACATGAGATTTGTCGTATTGCACAATATAATTTATCATGAATCTGCACATTATTTTGTGTAACAAATCAAACTGAACAATTTTTATTCTTTTTTTTAAAGTAAAATAAAAATTATTTGTTTGTTTTAATAAAATATGCCCTAAGTTAGAAAAATCAAAATATTACATTACAAAACATGCTATATACTATATAACACTGTTTATAATTATATAAAGTTTATTCTGTATTATTAATTATTTAGAATTCACCTATACTAAATAACTAATTATTTCGAATTCAGTTCCGTACGGCTGTGCCATTATCTAACTTATTCTTTAGAATCTGAAAATAGAGCAATCGCTATACCGCCACGATTATTCACTTCTTTTTCACTTTTATTATACAATTAGTATATTCAATTTTGTATTTATATACATAAAAAATAAACTTATTTCCAAAGGCAGTCTTTCGTCTAAGGTAAACGAGTCGATTTTTCCTTCCATAATATGATAAACAGATAAATCATACTTTTCGTGTATAATAGAATATCCTACAAAATACAGATCTAAAAAATAATATTGTTGACCCCTCCAATAAATTCCTGCTTATTTAATTTGGAAATTATCTTTTTAAATTATCTATATTACCTATACCCAAGAGGCCAAGAATAAAATAATATACTTATCACTGGCATAGCCAGGATTTTTTTTAAGGAGGACTGATAAATGTTTGTAAAATACAATTTAAGATTTTTGTAGCTATTTTTATAAACCATTAAAAATTAAAATAATTTTTAAATTTTCTTGATATTTCAGGGGGGGCTGCAGCCTCCTCAGCCTCCCCCCTGGATACGCCACTGATACTAATGTGTTTATTGTTATAGTGTTTAAACATTGTAAAATATTCAGAGACCAATTGATAGGATTTTCCAAATCTGAAGAATCGATTAACTCACATATAAAGTGTAAAAAATATATATTACTGTTATCATTGGCGATTTTTATAGAGCGATTGATGATGGTTCATCCCTCATACATTTTTTTCAGTTAACTTGACCATAGTCCCCAGTACAGTCTATTAACTTCTAAAGAAAGAAAAAAGTGATAGGGAAATGTAAAAAAGAATAACAATATAATATACGTGGGTTATAAGAGAAACTTTATATTACATTTCTATTCTTAAAATTCTTAGATAGGTACTAAAGTGTCTAAAATTAATTTTCAACTTTATACAAAATAATTCGTAAATGTTCGTGATTTTTTCAACGTTAAATTCAAATGCTTAAATGATAGTAAAAATCTAAAAAAATAATAAGTTGTCTTAAAAAAGACTAAAAAGATTTAAAAAATTATATTTATGTAGAAAATGTTAAATGATAAATATTTAGAGGAAATGCGGTGGTACACATAAACAAGGCAGAGACAGAGGAAGACTGCTATAATATACCAGGTGGCCACTATAGTTTAGGATACCTTATAACTTTATAAGTTATAAGTTATAACTATCTCTTTACAAGTAACAATAAATTTATCAATAGCTTATACTCTATACTATTAGAGGTAGGTTGGTAGGAACATGATGTACATATTATATGCAAATATAGGTACCTATCATGAACATAAATTAAGCGAAATAATAACATAGACTAAGATTTATTATTATAAATTATGATAATATAATTAACATTGTAGAATTTATATGCTGCATTAAATTTAATAATTATAAAATGATTATGTTTTTGGTACCGAATAATGCAAGATGTGCCTATTTAGATGACCACATAAATTATGTTGACAGGTAGGTAAGAAGTAAAATATACACGATAAATTTTTTTAAGATTATAAAATTGACATAAAAATATAGAACTCCGGTAAATTAAAATTTGAATATTTAAAAAGTTCTTTTAATCATTTTTTTTTTTTATATATATATATTTTCCTTCAATTTTGTATACATTCCATACACTATGCACACAGCTGCTATAATCAGTGTACATGCCGTAGACGCCTACACGAATCGCGTTTGTTGGGGCCACGTTATGAATTATTAATTAACGAGCTTAGTACAGCGCCTATACTACCTAATACTTATGTATGTATACAGCTGTTATTATTATTATCGTCGTCCAAAAAACAAAGAACACGTCTCGTTACCATACAGTATTACGGTCTTCATTAGTCATTATACTCTAGTGTGTACATTTGTACATTGCATTTTCCATCGCTCCGCTCACGAGGGAGTACTGACTATATTATGAATTTAAATACGTCACAAGTACTATCATGGACTAACGGTGGTATCAACTATTATGTTATTATTATTATTAAGAAACGAAAAATTCGTACTATCGTACCAATCGTACGGTCCATGACGACCTGTGCGCACCGGCGGCGCCGGCAGCAGTACAACCGATTCGCAACGCCGATCCGCTCGAAAACGTTGGTGCGGCGGCAGCTCGGCATCAGATTCGCATGATCCGAACTCCGAGATTACAACGCGGTAAAGTAAACAAACAAAAAAAAAACAACAAAACACGGAACGACGCGACACGACCGTCCGTAACAATACGAAACGCCGCAACACTTTTTAACGGTCATACTGGAGACGCGCTGCAGTCGACCTCGGGTGAATGTTTTTCGTATTCACAACGCGGTCGCCGATCTACATCAAGAGCATTGGTAGTTGCAGTGATACGGGTGCACCTTTTAGGCCTTTAGGGTAGGTACAGGCGATTATTATGTCCCTAAAGGTATTCAAAGAGCACGCCGAGTTGTTTCCAATCCGCGACGTACCCGCTGTAGTGGACGTGTTCCGTAGAGAACTGGAAAAAAAAGAACCCGACCTGTTGCTGCTGTCGCTGGTGGCTGGCGCCATCGAGAACACAATGACTTGCGTCCGACCGACCACCGAAGAGCCGGTCACCATGACGGCAGAAACAAACTTTGACTTTGATCAGGTACCGCTGAGGCTGCCCGACGTTGAATTACACATTGTAGAAGCACTGTATACAAAATTCTACTCAGTTATCAAGAGCAGCGTCGACCCACTTCATTTTGGTGAACGGGATGGACACGCCAGCCGAGAACTCGTGAAAAGGGTGTCTGATGTCATATGGAACACACTGACTAGAAGTTACTATAAGGACAGAGCGCACTTACAAAGCATGTATAGCTATTTGACCGGTGAGTGAACATTTTTTAAAACAGACACTATACTCAACATATACCTATGTTATCATGTAAAATTTTTTGTTTAGGTTCAAAATTGGACTGTTTTGGTGTTGCATTTGCTGTAGTAGCTGCTTGTCAAATACTTGGTTACAATGATGTTCATTTGGCTTTGTCTGAAGACCACGCATGGGTTGTATTTGGTCCAGATGGTAGTGAAAACGCAGAGGTTACATGGCATGGTAATTTTTTTATAAAAGCAATATTCAATTTATGTATTTTGAGAAACATTATTTCTTCATATGATTCTTTAGTATAAAACTATAAACATTAATAACTAATAATTTTTATTAGTAAAAGTAATTAAAAAATGTATTCTTAGTATGAATGAACATTTCATTTAAAATTATGAGCTTAAAATAAAGTTCTGTAATGCTTTTCATTGTCATATTTTTATGGACATTTATAAGTTAAAAAAAGTTAATCATCATTTTGGCTTAAATATGATAACGCCATGTTTAGCTGGTTTAGTAGCAACTACTCACTTGTTTGTATGGAGTATAAGTAGTAGTAGTATGTATGATTATGTAAATGACCTATGCTGTTGTGTTAATTTAATAGTTATATATACTAGTTAGTTAGAAAGTTGTACTAAATATTCTATTTAAACTTTTTAATTTAAATTTTAGAAGCATATTATGCATTTTTTAACATAGAGTATAAATAATTTGACTTTTTATTTTATTTCAGGAAAGGGAAATGAAGATAAACGTGGACAAAAAATTAAAGATTCAGGACCGGGTCATAGATCGTGGCTATATGTTAATGGTCATCCTGTAGTTTGTAATAGACATATGGAAGTATCAGCATTAGTTAGTTCTATTAACCCAAGTATTAATCAATCTAATGATGCTTTGGAAGTTGCTACTCTTCAAAAACATCTTTTGTGGCTTCTTTATGATGAAGGACACTTATCAAAATTTCCACTTGCTTTAGGTAATTAAAATTTTTGAATTTATTGGTATATGATTTAACATATAAAATACTGTTTCTCAGGTAACTTAGGTGATCTGGAAGAGTTAAATGCAACACCTGGAAGACCTCATTGTACAGCCTTATTTGAAGAAGCTATATCAGCTGCTCGTATATACTATAGTGATATGTTTGTCTATCCATATACTTACCAAGGTGGATATTTTTACAGACACAATATGATTAAAGATGCTTTTGCAAGTTGGGCCAACGCTAGTCAAGTTATAAGCAAGTAAGATAAATTACAAATATATTATTATTTCCTTAATATTTGATTAATTTAGTTGATTTTTTAATAATAACATTTCAGATATAGTTTTAGTAAAGATGATGAAGAGTTATATAAAGAAATGATGGATATTGCTTATGAATTAATACCATATTCGTTGAAAGAAATGACATGTGGCAAAAGTCGATCAATATTGAATAATCCACAATGTTATGCATATGTGTTATTAATTTATGATGGTCTTTGTCTTTGGGAAGAAGATGGAACCACCCCAGTATTACATATTAAATGGGCAAAACATTTTATAAATTCTATTTCTAAGTTTGATGATAGTGTGAGAACAAGACTTATCATATTAGAACCAAAAGTAAGATAATATCTTTTTCCTATGTTATTTAAATTATAATTTTTTTGTAACAACAGAATTATATAAAAAAAAATGTGTTCTATAAAAGTTTTTCTGTACATTTTAATTAGGAATATATTTATATATCTCATATTTAATTTTACTCTAATGATTTTAGGATTCTGAAAATGATAGTGGTTTAATACAAGATTATCATGATAATAACATGAATAATAATAATCGTCTACTACCTAAAGAAATTTTAAATACTATACCTGGTACAGACGAAGAAACTAAATCAGAACTCCATCCTGGCATTGAAGCACTTACTGCAGCTTGTAGTGAACGAATATTGAATCGAGAGTTCTTATTGCAAGGTGGTGGAGAACCTTTTGTAGGCAGTTCTGATTCATTACCTACTCCTACTACTACACCTCAAACACCTATTTTAGAAACAACAATAAAAGATGATGAACCTGAAACTAAAATTGTGTTGAAAAGTAAAAAAATGAGAAGTATGAAAGATCTACTAATTGCAAAAAAATTAAATACACAGGCAATTAGTTTACAAATGAGTGCTCAATCTCAAGGTGGAAAACGTCATGCACCTAGAGATACTGCAGAACCTATATCCAGGCGTAGTAGAAGAAATAACAACTAATTAAATGTATACTATAAATGCATTAAACGTAAGTGCAATTTTTTCTTTCAAAAAATAATTTGTTTTACATTGAAAGACTATCATTATGTTACTTTTATTTTAGGAGTTTAAATTCTTTGCAATGACTCATAGTTTAGCTCAGTATTTTATTAGGAATCTCTTATTTAAGATACTTAATTTATATATAAATGTATATTTAAAAAACATAGGTATTAATAATATTAAAAATGTTAAAAATAAATAATAATAATGTTAATAATTTAACAGAAAAATTAGTTGTTAATGATGAAATGTTGGATTTGACAAAGTGATTAATTAGTGTTACCATAAAAAAATATATAAATATAAATTTAAAATTAGTATTATCCTAAATTGTTGTGATTTAAAATTTAATTTTTTATTTTGCATGACACAATTATAAGCTTAAGGTATAAATAATACTATAGTAATGTATACAAATTATAGAGTAGTGCAACCAAGGGTTAATGTTATTTTTTTAATGATTTAATTGAAAAAATGGAAGAAGGGATTCAAAATTCTCCTTTTGAATTTGAAAAAAATTAGAATTTAGAATAAATAGAAACAAATATATATACTAAATTTTTTTTTCTTTCAGTAAAAAGATTGCAATTTAAACTTCAAATTATTTTTGTTGCATAAACTTCATGAATTTACATAATTTTTATATTATTAGCATTGATTATAAAATATAATATTCCTTATAATTTATAAAGCTCTGATAAAATAATTATTTTTATTCTAATATTGTTTTATTGATTTAATAACAATCATTAAGATAAATTACATACATAATATATGTTTATATATTTTTAAAATTTTAAATCAATAGTACTTAATTGTATCAGATACCCTCTTTAAAAATGTATGGTTGCGCTACTTATACCACTTATACATTTTTACTTTGTATACTGTTGTTAACTTTTAGGTACTTCTATTAAAATAGCTTTATGAGTTGTGACTAAGTCACCATTTAAAAATTATAATTATATCTAAAATATTATAATATCTTGAAACTGAATCATTTACAACTATTGAAATGGGCATGAAGTGTAATAATATTTAATACTTTAAATAAAATCTTATAAATAATATATTTAATTTAACTAAATAAGATAAATACTATTTTATTACAATACTTAATATATACTAAATTGTAGGCAATTTAGTATAGTAAAAGAAAGTCAATAAAAACTTAAATTAATTAAATTTTTAAAGATTAAAGTGACTTGACTTCTAATAATCATACATTTTTCAATAATAAATTATTCATTATTATTTATCTACTGTTGTATTTATCTGAATACAGAAGTTTGAAAACCTTATAGTATTAAATTTTAAATATATTAATTTACCATTTTTATGAAACTATTGTTTTTGTGTTTACTTGCCAATAAATTCCGATTTGTATAGTATAGTTATTTATAAATATAGTCATAGGCATAACTAAGAAACTTCTTTGACTGCTCTAAACTTATCTAAGCCTTAACGCCCTTAACAAAATGTATTAATAAATAATCAAATTGTAGTACATATTTAAAAAAAATTAATCGTTAATGCTTCTTTGTTTAATATTTAAATAGTTGCACCTATAAATATAGGTGCCTAATGTGCATAATTACAAAAAGTAATTTTAATCATTCCAAATCCCAAATTAGTATTAATATTACAGGGTTTGCATAATGTTTTGAATTTACTATACTGAAAATATGACATAACTGTTATAGTTATGCTTATGACTTATGAGCAATCTTAATGTAATCCTTAATTAATGGATGGATTATAATATGTTTGTAAGGGTTTAGTAACCTGTGATAATGAAATAACCATTTTATAATTTGTATTTATAAATATTTTTACATTGTCCTACATAGTATTCTTTGCCCAAATGTAATTGTTTGCAATATCTCCTCATTTTGACTTTTTATTTTTATTGTTTATTACTTATTTCTTACTGTTATAGTTATACTTGAAAAAAGTCTTGATCGTAAATATTTTTGTTTCCATTTTTTTAAATTTGTAATTATTTAATAGTATTTTAAGTTAATAGGAACTAGTCAAACTAGCATATTACAGTAATAATTAGCCTGTAATTTCTTAAATCCCAAACTAGTAGCCAGGAGGTTTTATCATTCAACTTATGTGGGTGGTAAAGAGGGGCGATTTGAAATTAAAAAAATGTTGTTAGTACTATATAACCAAATCTAATATAATGTCTAATAATATAAGAAGAATAATTTAACGCTATGATAAATATTCAATAATATTTTATATTATATGTCAAGCATTAAGTCTACTCTCTCCATATTTTCTTTCAATAAAGAAATTTATTTAAATTATGAATTTTTGGAATTTTTAAGTATACTTATACCCAATATTATGAATTATTTAGATTTTTATACCATTTAAGGAGTGTCTTGTGGTTGTACAAACTTCTTTCTTTAAAAATGTTGTTATATCTAAATCAAAATTAGAATAAGTACCTAGTTTTTTGTTTTTTTTTTAGATTATTAAAATAAATGTTTTATTGATAATAATTCTTAAAAATAGTCTTATAAAAATATATAATGTTATTAGATCAATAATAATTATAACCCTCATATCTGTCAAATTTTATTCTAGATAATAAAAATGTTAAATTACATAATAACTGCTTGCTCATATTTTCATTTAGACAAATTAAAATGTTTAAAAATATTGGCATTACAATTTACAGGAAATAATGGTAGTTCTTCACTAAAATCAAGTAGTTTATGCTGCCACTGGACATTTCTTATAAGATAAACAAAAAATTGACTTTTAAGTATACTTAAAAATTCAACAAATCAAAGCTAAAATAAATTGTTTATTAAAGGGAATAATCCATGTATATCAACAAATGTAATTGTTTATATTACTATTATTCACGAAGATACATCATTCAATGAACAGAAAATCCAATATAATAGATCTAAACCCTGCAAGATAAACAATTTAATTTAATTCTTCTTCAATTAGTCACCAATATTTTACTTCTATTTTATAAGAATTATGGCTGAAGCTTGATTATTGTATTCGAAAAAATCGCTCTCCTCTTGAATCCTCTTGTAATCTAGACATTCTGTAGTTTTAGTTTTTATTTTTTTATGCCAACAATTTTCTTGTTTCTATTTACGCTTGAAGATTATTGAAATTATTTTAAATTCTTCAATGACAATGTTACTCCTCAATAATTTATTTATTGTCTATTGTTTGGCATATCATTGTTATGTTTTAACTTGTTTTTTTTTAACAATAATACTTAATTTTAAATACATATATTTTTGTATGATGAAATTTTGAACCTAGTCCTTGCAACTAATATTTAACTTAACGTCCCAAATTTTTTGTTTACCAATATTTATGAAAACTTTATCATTACATTATCTAAAAAAAATTGTTAAATATTTTTAAATGTTTTATTTCATGACAATAGTTATTAAAATCTAGTGATTTTCTATGTTCTATGTAATTCAATTACAATTTTTACCATTAAAATAATAATAATGATAGTTGTATTAAATAAATTATTATCATTGAGCTGTAATAATATATAATTGTAAAATAATTAATATTGAATGCAGATTCAAAAAGTAAATAGTATTTGAACTAAGTTTTGTTTTTGATTATTTTATATAGGTAATTAGGAACGCATATCTTTATCATTAGTATTGTTTAGATTTCATAATTTAATGAAAGTTATCTCTAAACATTTACTATAAGTATTATTTTAAATAGTTTGTTGATTATGTTGATCCTTGCAATATTTGTAAACTTTATACTAAACTACATATAGCAACAAAACTATTTGAAAATGTTTTTATTTTTAAAATTAATTTTTTATATGGTTTTATTATGTAACAACCAAGAGTAGTACTGATATGGGAAAACTCTTATGAATCATTTTAAAATAGTATTAACCTACTTTTAATTTTTTTCTAAAATGTCTTTTAAATTGGTTTTATAACCTTTAAAATACTTGTGTTGATATACTCCTAAAAAGTAAATTATATTTTATCTTATCACGTCTTGGTTATAAAACTACTGTATTACAGAAATTGATGTTACTTAAAAAATAATAATAATAATAAATACAAATATAAATATTGCAAGATATAAACAAAAATATATTTCTTAATGCAGGCATTATGGGGAAACCAGACAATGTTTTTGCTATAAATAACTTTTTATGTACTTTTTAATTATTTATTGAAAATTGGAATTCACATAAAAATTGTCTACTTTTAAATTAAAAATTTAACTTTTTTTAAGTTTATTTATTAAACATAAAAAAATAGTAAAATTTATAATTATAAAATGTAAGGTTTTTTCATATCATAAAATGATTTTTCTTTTAAACCAGTATTACTTGAAATAATATGTCTATAATATGCATTGTAATACATATTTAATAACCCTTTCTATAAATTTTAAAATGTATTTATTTATTTATTTATATATGAAACATTCACAATATTTATTTTATTCTTGATTAACTACTGTCTATTATTTAACACATATACAGCATATTGTACAGTATTTTTTTATAACATATTATATTGAATAATTAAAATTAAAATAAGTTTTAGTTGCAATTGTTAACAGCATTCAATATTTTAATTGTCTTCCTTATATAATTTGTAAGTATTAAATTATTTAAAATATTAAGTTGATAAAAATTGTTTATAACACATTTTTATTTCTATGAAACCAAGTTTTAGGTAACATTATAAAATGAATATAAAAAAATATTACAGTACAGATAATAACAAATGTTTTATAAAATATTATATGTGGAAATATATGTAACTTTTTTATTTTTAATTATACACATCACAATGTTAAATACCCTATTATTTATAAGAACTATTAATATTTAATTTAATTTTGGTTGATTTTACAATTTTTAATTTTCATTCATGATATATTAAAAATGATGGTATTATGTTGCTTTTGAAAATATTTTATTTTTTATGAATAACTTTGTTTCAGTATTTGGTTAAGTTTTCAGTATTATATGGAAACGTTAAGCGAGTTATTATGAATATTTGTTATGAAAAATCTTGTCTATATTTATTTAGGATTGGGTATATATTTACTTCAATTTATTGTTCTCCATCATTTGATTGTATTTTATTTTTTTGCTTTACTGTTTGTTTTATTATTATTGTTAAATAACATTAATTATACCTGTTCTTGATAAAATAAAATGTATGAAATGCTTTTAAGTTGAACATATTTTTATTTTATTCCAAGTATAAATCTACCCTAAGTATAAAAAGGTAATTATATTTTTTAAATTGTAACAACAAACGTAATACGTTTTATAATTAATTTTATTAACACTTCTTAACATAATTAAATTACATCAAATATTTCTATATAACAGTTCAATTAATATTGTATTTGTATTTTTTCATTTTAGTATAGTTAAATAATAATAGTAAAATTATTAAAAAATTATTAGTTTTTAATACTAATACTAATATTCAATCAAATAAAACAATTATTTGTATCATAGAATTCTAGACTGATAAAATTCTGTTTCAATGTGTACACATAATTGAACTAAATTATCATAAGCTCTGACAGTTGCAGCAAATCGATTGTTTAATAGTGGTGTCGTTATAATGGAAAATAAATGACCAAATACTAAAGCATCTAATTCAGTTGGCCTGAAAAATATATCATCAATAAAATAAATAATTCATACTTAAATAGTTAATAATAATATACTTTTCTCCAAAAAAATATCTCTTGTCTGCCAAAAAATTTGACAATGACTCGCATATTTTTTCCACCTCCTTAAATACTTCATCCAAAGATTTTTTTTTCCAACCCAATACATCTAAATGTGATAACATTTCACGACGTTTATAATATGTAGCCCAGTGGTTCAATGGAAAAGGATAAACGGAACTGTATCTTGGCTTAGTGAGTTCTTTATAAGTAAGCTCGTGGTTCCATGCTACATAAATCTAAGTATAACTAAAATTATATTAATGTTTCAAAAATAATATGATGTTAACAAACCTCAGCATTTAAAAGAACATTATTTACTAGTGCCATATAAACTCTAAGATCCCACTTTTGAACTTCATCTAAATTTGTAGATAGAGAATAGCCCTAAATATAAATGTATTAACATTTAGTTCAATTTAATACTTTATAGTAATATTTAATCTCACTTTAGATTGAGCAAAATTGACGATGGGTTCAAAGTCAGCAACTAAAAATTGGCCTGCTTTAATAAAAGGCACTTTACCTCGATGTGGTGACATATATTCAGCATTTTCTCTCGCTTCCACTATGAATTCCAATCCAGCCATTTTTAAAAATGTTTTAACTGATAAACATTTTGAGTTATCAGGTAATAGGATTTGTTCTGTTTCATAAGGCTGGTATAATACTGTATTTTTTGGCCACTCGCCTTCACCTATAAAATAATGAGTTAAATACTACAAGATAAAAGTATAATATAAAAAAATGTTTACCACAAATTTGTGTTCTTAAACATTCTTTTGTTAATATACTTGATGAGGTTTTGAAATCTGCCATTGTCAATTACTAATAAACATATATAAATATAATAAGCTATAAATGATAAACAACCAACAATTTAAGGTGCTATTTTAAAACTTAACAATGATAATCATCAGCAATACACATTAAGTAAGTTTTTATTTAATAAATTGTAATTAATTAGTAGGTAAAATACAATGTTTTTGGTAGATGGCATTTACGGTAGGTATCATAATACACGAGTACCTAATTTAATAACCAATATTAAACTTGATGGTTATAAAATGTTATTCATTTAGTCTTAAATTCGTAGTAGTTTAAAAATAAAAAAATATTGATAATAATAATTTAGAAAAAATAAGTACCTGCAGTATAATAAACTAATAATTAAAGATTAAACTACATTATGAAAATAATTTTTACAAAAATAATTGTTGGCTAATATAAATAGTGTAAATATAAACAAAATACTTTTATAACATAAAATAAACATTTAAAATATAGTTCATGAAGACAGCTACAAATATTATTTAGAATATCATTATTTTATTCGGAGAAACTAACATAACTCATAAAAATGTCAGACTCGAGACAAAGTTGTAAAGGACATCTAAATAACTTAAAAACATGGAGAAATCATGTTAGAGTCAGACGTCTATGCAGAAACTTTGTATTACCAAATAACAAACTACGAGAATTTATGAACCGAATTAGTTCCTGCATTGATGAAGGTCTCGATAAAGAAAAACATGCAAAAGCAACAATCAAATGTTGGCAAACATATGTCCAAGACATGCCTACTGGTAATGAAAATGGAAAATACTTAGCTCTAGATTTGGGTGGTTCAAATTTTCGGGTACTCGATTTAGAATTAGGGGAAAATAAATACTTCAGAATGAATCAGAAGGTATATGAATGTTCTAAGGAGTTGATGAATGGATCAGGAACAATATTGTTTGATTACATAGCTAATTGTTTGAACGATTTTGTGAACGCAGAAGGATTAAAGGACAATACCACGTTGCCTTTAGGTTTTACGTTTAGTTTCCCAATGTCACAATCAAGCATTAACAGAGGAGAACTTGTAAGATGGACAAAAGGTTATACATGTGAAGGCGTAGTTGGCCAAGATGTAGTACAACTGTTGACAAAGTCAATAAACAATATTCCAGACTTAAAAATAAATATTTGTGCAATTTTAAATGACACTGTGGGCACTTTGATGTCCTGTTCTTGGTTAAATCCGAAAACCAGAATAGGTTTAATTATTGGTACAGGCTGTAATTGTTGTTACTTAGAAAAAGTAAATTCGAAAAACTAAAGTATTTATGTTTCTAACAACTAAGTACAGTAAAATTTGTATTTTAGGTAAAAAATATCAAGCTGTATAATGGTGACCAATCAAAAGATGAAATGATTATCAATCTTGAATGGGGTGCGTTTGGAGATAATGATGAACTTGAAGATTTTCATACTAAATATGATAAATCTGTTGATGAAATTTCTGAAAATCGTGGCCAACAAATTTTTGAAAAAATGATATCTGGACGCTACCTTGGAGAATTGTTAAGATTAGTATTAGTAGAAATGATTGAAAATGAATTAATATTTGATGGCAAAAAACCATCAATGCTTAATGTTCCTCAATCATTAACTACTGACGTGATATCCCTAATTGAGAATGACCCACCAGGAACTTATACAGCCACTAGAAAGTTCCTTCAAGGAATTGGTGTGGTCAATCCTACAGATGGTGACTGTATGAATGTTAGGTATGCAGCAGAGTGCATTTCGAGAAGATCTGCGTATTTAGTTGCTGCTGGACTAACAGCCATATTGAATAAGATGAATGAAAAAGATGTAATAATTGGAGTGGATGGATCAGTGTACAGATATCATCCATTTTATCATCAGTTGTTAGTGGACAAGATTAATGAATTAGTTAATAGTGGTATAAAGTTTGGTATTATACTTTCTGAAGATGGTAGTGGAAGAGGTGCAGCTATCCTAGCTTCTGCAGTTTGTCCACAATAATAATTAAGTTCATTAGGTACTTGATGTTATTATATAAATAAAATTATACCTTCATACATTGATTTATTATTTTTATTTGATAAAAAATAATTAACAATAAAATTTTAATTAAAAATTGACTGATATTTGACAGTAAATTTATAAATTGGAGTATGTATTATACCAAGATATTATACCTATAAATGTTAATAAGTTACCTTGCAATAAAAGCTCATAGATCATACTGTTAAAATAAAAAAATACATCTATACATACATTTAATTGAAAAAAACAATAATTAGCAATTGCTAGTAAACAAGCACCCAATATTCTATACCATTTATATTGTTAAATGTAAACATAGGTAAATATCAGATATGTGATTTAATTTTAAATAAATTATTTTCATAATTTCGGATCTAAATAATAAATACACAGTAAAATCAAGGCCGAAGTTTATTAACAAAATTATAGTTTTAGGAATTCAACAGTTATACCAATGATTATGACCTATAATTATACCTATTTATAATTATTACTGGTAATACTTACCACTTAAGAACAGTATTAAAATTTGAACGAATAACGTGAGGGTATAAGCACTAGAAATTTTGTTCGAAAAAATTTAATAAAATAATTTCATGACTACGAGTTGTTGATTTTATTTTCAAATAACTTTTCAATTTGATTGCAATAATGATATTTGCTGATAATGTGTTATCTGATAGTAATACAACTACTATAACTGTAAAGTTAGCGATTAGAGGAAGGAGAAGAAAATTCAACAGTGCTGCTTGCTTGCACGAGACTTCGAGTAGTACCATATTTTAAAACATATGTTGTCTACACCGTTTCATGGTTGTATAGCATTCTCAATTTGCTTATCGAATTTGCTAGTAAGTGGTAATGAACATGTACCATAAAGTAATAGTACACATATATATAATCCTAAAATTATAATCACACAAATATAAAGTCATACGATCACGACGCGACTTACCACTTCTTCCAGTCACCATTGCCCGCGTGCCACTAGTCGTTTAATCATTTAATCGGACTTTTGAGTATTAAGTATTGACATTAATACTTTATTTATTTTCAATTAAAGTAACCATGGCCGAAGCAATGAGACAAACGGTAGCGTCACTTTTGCAGGGTATCGAAAGGTATGTTAAGTCATTTTAGCGCATCGTTAAATCTGTATCTTTTCGATTTCGTCAGAAAATTGCACATGCATTTAATTGTTCACTTTTAGATACAATCCCCAACATTTGTCTACCCTTGAACACTACGTAGAAGTACAGTCTCAAGAGAACACTTACGATCTAGAAGCGAACCTTGCAGTTCTCAAAATATATCAATTTCATCATGATTATAATTTGGATATCACTGTACAAATCATGTTGAAGGCGATCACCAATTTTCCTCATTCTGATTTCGTGCTGTGCAAATGTCTGTTGAATGAAAAGTTGGTAAGAAATATTTAGATTAGTGTCAACCGTATCTTTATTTTACTATGTTGATATAGTGAGTAGAATGCTTTTTTATTTTAAGGTTAAACAATTTATTGAAATTTTATTAACTTTTTAATATTAATAAATAATAATTACTAAATAGAATACTCCAATCTATTCAATTAAATAAAGCATCGGGTTGTGGTTGAAAACTGGTGTTGTCAGCACATACAATACCAGCAAGCTGTGATTGTTTTTGAAAAAATAAACTGAATAAATAAATTAGTGCGATAAAAATAAGTTTTTGCCTATCACTTAGTGCGTATTCAATCTGAATAGACTATAATTAAGTGTAATAGCCTATTAATTTTTCTTACTTTTTATAGCACCAATAACTAAGCTATAACTTGAAGTAAATTTTTAAAATAATAATCACTTCTTTGTTAAAAAGTATAAATTAATATAAAAGATGTTTTTGTATGCATTATTAAAAGTGTGTATATCATATAATTGTTATTTCATATATTTTTGTTCTTATCTATTGACTATCCAATTTTCTTAAACATTTATTTACTGAATTTCTTAAATAATTTAGTGTCAAGAAGCTCCATTAAGTCAAGTATTGTTCTTGGCTGATCTATTGGAAAACTGCAATTTCAAGGAATTTTGGTATAATGTTCATACTACGCCTGAACTGTATGCTAAAGTAAATGGATTTTTAGATTCTGTGCGCAAGTTTGTGTGCCATGTGATTGGTATTACATTTCAATCTATTGAAAAACATTATCTTATGGAATTACTGGGAGGAATTGATGGTATGTTATAATCAGTTATATTCAAATTTAATTTAGTATATTAATTAATAATCATACTCTTCAACAGATGCTGCTTTAAAACATTGGATACTAAAATACAATTGGAAGGAACTGGATAATAAATATGTGTTTGTAGCTAATCAAGACGAAAATATCAAAACCAAAAATATTACTGAAAAAATTGATTATGAAAATATTTTGGGTGTTATGGCAAGTTGTCGTTAATTTATAAAAGTTGTAAATTCAAATGCATTTTTATACCAATAATTAATACATAACATATTCTGTTTATTAACAATAAATAATTTAATTAATTGGATTATATTATTTTCATTGGAATGATTTAAGTATGACTACAGTTCACTTATATTCTATAACTAGCAAAATATCACTGTTAATTTAAAAATTAAGTTTATAACAACCATGAATCTATTTTAAATTATATAATTATAATAAGTTAAATACCATATAAGTTAATATACACAATAATCTAAGCAATATCTATTTATCTTCAACTAGTTATTCCGTAAAATTAGAGAATTTTCTTGAGGTTTTAAAAATTCTTCAATTATTCCTTCAACCATTTCATTCAAGACACTTTTCAATTTGTTAACATCACTAAAACATAAATTCAATTATATAAAAATTATTAATTAAATTGTAAAATGATTAAGACTTACGAAGAATTTTCAGGATCACTGCATAATTCAGCATAATATTTTATTTTAGGCTCTGTTCCACTTGTTCGTAATGTTGCAATTAAACCATTATCAAAATAAAATGTTATCATTTGAGACGATGTTGACACAGATAATACTGGTTTATGATCTATCGTACTGGAATCATATCCAGTTGTCATGTCTCGAACCGATTTAATTGAATATCGTCCTCCAAGAATGGATTTTGGATACTATAAAAATAAAATAAGAAATTAAAACCTTCAACATATTATGAGTAGCATATAATTATTTGTTACATTGTTTGGCTGATTATTATTTTGTCTAATCGATTCAAATATTTTTTTTATCATCAAGCTATCGTTGCATATAAAATATGAGTTTACAGATAAATGCCAACCATATCTAAGACAAAATAAAATAATTTTATTGACAAAATAAATATTAAATAATGCATTTAAAATAAACCGTTACTTCTTATATATAAATTCTAAAGCTGAAGATAATGTACTATTTTCTTTTTCTAAATATATAGCTAGTTCTGAAATTTTAACAGCAGCAGAGATTCCATCTTTATCCAAAACCTCACTGCTGCACATGTAACCAATAGATTCTTCAAAAGCATAAATTATGTGATATCCTTCAGCAGAAAGCTGATCAGCTCTATTACCCATCCACTTGAACCCAGTGAGTGTTTCCTAGGAGTTAATATTAATTATAACTTATTTAGAACATCAACTATGATAATCAAATGAAAGATATTAATCTCAGTTTGTGATATAAAGTAACGGAACTACTTACTTCAAATATGATGCCTTCAATTTTAGCCATAGACTTAAGTATTGCAGATGACACTGTGCTTGATAGTACAACCAACTTAGGATGTGTTTTACCGTGTATTTTTTTGTACGAATGTATTACCCACCACCCTAATAAAGCACCAAGTTCGTTTCCAGTAAATATTTTCCAACCCTCGCTACCTATCCTAAAATACAATTTTTTTTATTACACATTTCAGCTAAGAATACCTTACAATCATTATATATTTGAATTACGGATGTTCAGCCACAGCCAATCTGTCAGCATCTGGATCGTTAGCAAGTATAATACGACTACAATTGTTTTCAGCTGTTTCTATTGCCAATTTTAATGCACTTTGTCCTTCTTCTGGGTTCGGAAATGGAACAGTAGGAAATTCTGGGTTTGGATCTTTTTGTTGCTCAACAACTACTACTGGCTATATAATGTAATACAAATACAATAGCAACCACGTCAAATAGTTAATAAATATTATAATATATTCATAAAAATGCATTCAATAAAATGTTGTTAATCAACATTTTATACTCACATTGAATTTTGCATTTTCAAATACATTTTTTATGTAAGGATAGCCTACACCATGCATGGGTGTATATGTAAAAATTATATTTGTTTTCTTTTTATCCAAGTTGGGAAACAACATTTTGTCAATAAAACAGTTATAATGTTTCTGTAGATCGATTAATGGATTTACTAACAAATTATTATTATAAATGTCTTCAGTATTCCAAACATCATCTTCAGGCTCTAAATGTTCAGTTATACTTTTTTCAATATTTTTATCAACCGGAGAGATGATCTAGAAACATATTTGAACATTTGTTGAAGTTATAAGGCAACTAATTGAATCACTAATATTACTTAAAACTTACTAACTTGAGCACCATTTTTCCAGAATACTTTATAACCATTATCTTCTTTTGGATTATGTGACGCAGTCACCATTACCCCACCACAACATTTGTATAACTTTATCCCAAAAGCTACAAATGGAGTTGGACAAACTTCATTTATAAGATATACTTTGACAGAATGTTTTAAGAAAACTTGTGATGTCAATTCTGCAAATCTAAAATGATTTAAAACAATTTATAAAATTCACATTATAAAAAAATGTAATTTTGTTCTACAACCTTCTACTATTATATCTTCCATCATATCCAATAATAATACCAGATGTTTTTAATGAATCTCCAAAGACACTAAACATGTAATATAAAAGCCCTTGAGCAGATTGTAAAACCACCAGATCATTCATCCGCTTGAAACCAGGACTCATCGCTGCTCTCAGGCCAGCTGTTCCAAATGACAGGCGACCATCAAACATATTTTTTATTTTATCCACATTTTTTTGTAAAAGTATTTCTTCTAGTTCAGCAGCATATTGTTGTGACTGAAAATCACAGGTATGTAAGTAAAAAAAGTAATTTGTTCTACACTAAACTATTCTAATAATAAAGCTCATACTTGATTCCATGACAGCCAATTTTTCACCAATAATTCTAAATATTCAGGCAGGAATGATATATCCATTTCGATAATTACCTATGTTAGTTTTCAAGAAGTAATTTAAATAATAACAATTTTAAACTATTGGTTGTAAGTTTCAACTTTCCAATATTAAGTTTTTTTTCATTCAGTAATTGTGTTATTAGTATTTTGCATAGATAAAGAAAATGAAATGGTTGTCTGTAATATTATTTATTATCGTTTTTTTACTATTCACGATTTTTATAAACATTAACGCGCATAATAAACGTGTTAAATGTATTGTATTATATAGTTATATTTTATACACCAGTGGTATAATTACTATGATTACAAAATAAATAATGTAATTTTTCAAATACGCACGATCATAATATCTGTAACATAACTTTAATAACCAGCCTACGATATTTTTTTTTTATCAATGTTGATAACAGAGAAATTCTGTCGTTTACTAAGCTATTAAAAAATAAAAATCTTTCCAATCTTTTTTATTTTAATTGTTTCACAACATTGTATTAAATTTTTAGCATAAGCATAATGAAATAAATCATTTAGTTATTTTTTTTATAACCTTTGGGTTAAAAATGAAAAATAATTTATTCGTTTTCTAGATTTTGGTAACAAATTTGAACATAGTAGTCGTAGTATCCACTACCCTCATGTGTAAATGTGTCTCCAGTTTTATACACATACACGTACAACGACAGAACTAAATATTGGTAAATTTTTATTTACCAGTTTCACTAGTGTGCTGTTAAATGTTAATTGATTAGTTGTACATTATAGAGAATTCACCAATTATAAAATCTAAAGGTAAAATTATTATCTAGGGGTCAGGGCCCCACTTAGCCTTTTATTTATATTATGATTTTTAAGTTGAATATGGAAAGTCTTATAACTAATACACTGAATTCTATATCTGTATAGAGTCCAGTGCTATAATATAATCAACAATATTATGTTACACGCCTCTTATAAAATCAATACCTTCAGATTCTCAAAGCATATAACTTTTAAAATGAAGAATTTTTCAAATATTTATTAACGTAAAACTTATTTAGTAATACCATGTAATTAAAATTATCATATTCTTACTTATACATTCTAAGTGTATTAATTATGAACTATATTGAAATTATACTATTGTCAGTCTATACTCAAAATTTGGCTTTTAAGTGCATTGGCTTCTTATAATGGTCATTAACCTACAATATGTAGATTAAATATGCAGAGATAATTAACTTTTGGGAAATCCGCCAGTATAAGGCATACAAGTATACTATAATACAGAGCCTTGATCCTTGATATAATGATCCTCCTGATCGACATTTGAAATTGAAGATAAAAGGTATACTTATATATGGTTTGAATATGTATAAATCTTATTACCTAAAGTCCATGGTTTGAATATGATAGTAAAGCAGAAATTACTGATTAGTCTGATCAGATACATGCTGTGGATGTTTTATGAATTTGGTAGTGACCACATTATATTTTGAAATGTCTCAAAAGTTTAAATAACTCACACTAAGCAAACAAACTCTTCACATCTTCTGATAATAGTTTATTACTAATTAGAAATGCAGCAAGTTGAATTATTTTTTGGAAAAACATTACATTAATATTAATTATTGAGTGAATACCAACTTACAATAGAACAGCATGAACAGGTTCAAGATATATCTAGGTGATGGCATAAATTTAATCTAAAAGTTTATTTTTAAGAACTAACTATGAGTAAAATTCATTTTTCCCCCCAAATAAAAATACTAGGAACTTAATTTCGGCCTCCCAAAAGTAAATTACTTATCAAAAAAGTTTAAGAAATAAAAAATATTGTAAAATAAATACATTCTTATTCAATACAGAATCTCAAATTATATAAATTACCAACATTTATTTCAATTTTTAATAATTTGAATAATTAAAAAAAGTTACTTTAAAAGTAAAATCAGTCCAAAAATATAATATATATATAAACACACAGATACATAAAAATATATATATTAGCCATTAAATAACTGAATACCCATCATAATATTCTATATTCTACTAGTACAAACTTCTAGAATTAAAAAAAAATATATATGATAATATAAAAATAATTTTATTTGTGTATAAAGTTAGAGAAATGTATAAAATACATGTAATATTTCATATTAAACATAGCAATGAATAAAGGCTTATTCTCAAAAAGGTGAACTTATTAAGAGTGAAGATTTTTTTTTTTTATTTATTCGTAAAACGAGTAGTGATTACACATGAGGTTGGTTTTATCATTATTACAACAATTTACTGTTGTTTACATTCAGCTGGGTTGACCTGTTTATTCAACAGTTTATCTTGACGTGGATTGTATTCAGGATCGTTACCAGTTCCTTCATCTTCGTCATCATCATCATCGTCGTCGTCATTTTCAGACTCTTCCTCATCATCGTCTTCATCATAATCATTCTCTTCCAATAATGCTTCACCTATCATATGATTAATAATTAGAAATTAGATATATTAGAGAAAATAATTAACTAATTCATACCTGTATAATACAGAACAGCTCTAGGAATTATCCTTTCACGGATATAATGGCCAATCTCAAAATCTGTTGTTAACAAATTATCAATTTCTTCATCAACTTCAGTTTCTGGGTCATCTGGCACTAAAATAACAAAACAGTGTAATTACAAATTTGTGCATTCAGACAATATTATACTAGTTGATTTCGGATAGTCTTGGTTTATTAATCAACAAATTAGTGTAAAATGACATATTGTTAGAAATGTTTATTTCTTTATAAAAATTATAAATTACTAAAAATTAACATTTTTATAATAAGTTACATACATATCATTACATAATTTATTGATTTTTTTATAGGCTCAATTAAAGCCACAATTACACTATTTGTCAAAGTGGTAGTTGTTGAAGCCAGTTAATATCAGCATCATGAAAGGACAAGTCACTCATATTAAATAATTTGTCATAATCAATCTTAAATGCTTATTTTTTTTTAAAAGAATATTGGTTAATGAAATTAAATTTAATAAATAAAGAAATTGTAAATAATATTTAATTACTTCCATCGTATACTTTTATTTTCAAGATTATCAACTTACCAGTAGGAGGACTGAAGAAATGGAAGAACGATACATTTTGTACAGTCTTGTTAACAAAGCGAACAGCACCTTTTACCTTATGTTTTTGTTTCTTTTTAACTACTTTCACTGTCACATTCTTTCCTTTATTCCATTGAATAGTGCAACCCTATATTTATATTATAATTATAATCAGTTATTTTCAAAAAGATTAAAATATATATTTACATACTTTACACTTGAAAATTTCAGGTCCTTCGAAACTTAATGGGTTGTTTTTTTCGGGTACACACTTCATTTCATATTCCTTAGTTAATACAGTATTGGTAAACCATTCATTAGGAGAAAAATGGAATTCCAAAGCAAAGCCCTATAACAAATAAATAAATAAAAACAATAAAAAATGATTAGTTCCTAAAATAAAAATACCATAGGTTCTTCCAACAGATAAACTTTTATATCTGTTAAATGGCTAAGAATAGGTTCATCATGGGGTTGAATCATATCACTGATAAGACTTGTATTCTTCAAAATAGTTAGCCAAAAGTCTGGAATGCCTTTTAATTTGTCATTAGTACTGTCTTCCACAGCATCATTACTGCATACAAAAAAAAATTGATATTTTTCATAAAGTTAAAAAAAAAAAAGTAATTATAATAAATAAATATATATATTATACTAACGCTTTTGATTCTTCAAGTTTTATTTTCCCTTCCATATCTGTTGAGAGATCTTTGACATCATCTTCATCATCTGAAGGAAAATCACATTCTTCTTCAGTAGGCTCATAGTTTCCTTGAACTATATCACTTCGCTAAAATATAGAGTTAATTAAACTAAAATATCAAGGATTCGTTATTATGTACTCTACCTTGTTATAATATTGCAAATACTCCTTATGGTATTTACATTCAAGAATATGCAACTCAGTGTAGAATTTAGTATCAACATCAGTTTGTGCTACAAGTAACTTTTTCAATGCCTTCACACGTTTCTTGACTATTGGCGGAAGAGACTAAATAATAAGTATCAATAATATTAGCACTTCCCACATACATTTTTTTTTATATCATCAAATAAAAAATAAATATTCATTTAAATTAAAAATATTTTTAAATTTAATTCATATTTAATACTTTTATATAGTAATAATAATATATATAAATGTATAAATTTTTTTGGAGGGAAAATTGATTTTAATTGTAATAAGTGATGTTTTTGTACAATTCAAATTGCTATAAGTATACAATGTTATATTAACTGTTAATTAGTTTTCTATTAAATAAAAAAAAGTCAAATTAAAAAGTAATTTTAATTTCAAGTATGAAAATAAACAAAACTGAAATTAATGATTATCATTACCACAATTGCATTAAAATTAATTTTTATCAAGAATTAATTAATATTATAGTATTTAAACAAAGATCTTACTGGCATTATATCATCTCCTTCTCCTTTAAAACCGGATTTATGTTTTAGTGGAGTATCCTGTTCCATTTCAGAACCAGAGGATGAAGAATCAGCATTATCATTTTCTGCTGACATTCTGTTAAAAATAATGTTCAGTTTAAAATATCACTTGATTAAATGGAGTGTATTAATGACTAATTTAAACAAGGTCACATGTAGTATAATGATGGGTCAACTGAATGAATCATACTTAACTCAAAGTCTACTATGGCCAGTATATTTCACTATAAAAAAAAATAAAACCCAATCTACCTACCTAAACGATTTTCAAATTATTATATAAAACCGAAAAGCATTAAATTACATAATAAAATATTTATCATTTTTACACGTTATGCATGGTGCGTTATACGATAATACAATTAAAATAATATTTAAGACGTAATAAACTACGTTGACGGACAGTTGAAATGGATGGAACTACGTCATATCGATAACCTCAATAAGTTGATAAATATGTAGTTTTAACAAAAAATTCATAATCATACATAGGAATTTTTGAATTGAGTGCAGAAAACACAAATATTTAAAACGGAAATATGAAAACGGAGGGGAAAACCTAGTTTGATCATGGGCCGGCATGCAACCGTCGGCGGGTAAACGGATGCACTAGTGCCTAACCTCTCAACACCTTATCACTGCGTCACATCGACCATAACGGCTTAGAACCGTCGATCTCATACCCACATTTAAGCTCATATAAGAAAAACGAAAACAGCCACGACGTAATTTCTATTCGGCAGTTCATGTTTAAGTCGATATGCTTCGACGGATCGTAAAAGAGGGATAGTAGTTCGGAAGCACATGGTCATCAGCGTGTGGCGCGCGCAATAGTCAGATATTAATAGTAATAACTGGACAAAAAGTGCGTTGTTCTTACCTGACGGGTGTCGAAAGGATTGCTAATCGTCAAATGAATCGCCGTGTATACGCACTGTTAGATTAGTTAACAGCGCACGGAAGGCGGACGAAAAATTCGACGGTCGCACGAACGTGCTCACACCAAACGGTACGCAACGTCTGATGGAGACAACGAAAATTTGACGAAATGCGGCGTACTAGAGGCGCGAGATCGAAGTGAACGACAGAAACGTAACCTTAACGACTGTTCGTTCGTTTCCCACGGTATTCGTCGATAACAATGGATGTGTATCGGCCAATGGCGTGGCGCCTACCGCTACGCTACCAAAGATGTTATGCACTGCGCACCGTTTGGAACATCCATGATCCAACTAAAATCAACCGCGCAATTTTTATTTTTAAAAATATAAATAGTAACCAAAGGTATATGTATTATTTTAATCGCTAACAAAATTATTATAATTTATAAATGAGTATATGATATGAAATTGTAATAGTATTGTATTTCAAAATGATTACCATTGATGGTTAAACCATTTAATATAAAAATCAAAAATATGTACACAATAATACATCTAATATTATGAATTGGCATTCTTCAACATTTAATATTAAGACCAGGATTTTTGTCATTCTAAGAAAAAAAATAAAAAATATTCCTTTGATATATATTTGAACAAATGAAAACCTACTGTCAAAACTTAATAATTAATTATTAAAGTTAATCAACATTTTAGATTTTATTTGTATGAATTTTGTAATGAGTTTGAATCAAATTAAATTCTGGACAATATGTAGTTTCATAAATATGTGAATGCTTTAAGTTCCATAATGTACAATAATAAACCATATTTGCTTAGTATTTTATCATTATAAAGTATTTTGGAGTCTAGATCTTGAAAGATTTTAACATCTTAAAAAAAAAGATTAATTTCAGTAAAGTTTCTAAAATGTTGTCCTGGATTTTTCTATACATAAATGTAAAATATAATTTATATGGAGTACAGTAGTGTCATTTAAATTTTGTTTTTATTATGCATGGCGTATTGAGTAGACCACTAAAATGCAAGCCACCATTGATTATTTGGTCCAATTAATTTATTAAATGGGCCAAATTACTGCAATATTGGATTTTAAATAAGCAAATGTATACACTGTGCAGTCCAAATGATGCCATTGATAGAGTACATACTGATATAGTAATAAATAATAACTATATGATTATTTCAAATAATTTAATTAAACTGATTTTGGCAGTATCTAGTTCAAGATTGTTATTGTTGATTTCTTAATATAATATTTTTTGTATATAGTGAATATTGTAATAATTAGTTATATCTAAAAAGAAAATTAACATTATATAATAATCATAATTGTAAAGACAATTATTTTTAGTATAATATCAAATTATTAAATAACCACCACTTTAATTATGTGCTATAAAAACTTTTATTTCTATCTTATGACAAATTATGATACATGGAAAAAAAATACAAACTATGTATAATAGATAAAATTTAGAAACAAAACAATTGTTAATGATGCATCATTTTTTTTTATGATCTTCAAAAATATAAATTATTCTTATATATTAAGAGATGACGAGTAAATAATATATCATGTATTTCTTTTCATTAAAATATTATGATATATATTTATAAATAATTAAAATATTTAAACATTCTTAATTGATCAATAAATATTAAACATATGGAAAATAATACAATTTTAAATTTTTGAATTAAGTTATATTATTTTATTTGATATACTTTTTAAAATATTATAGATAATATTATAATATCTGATATTAGTGCATTATAAGTGTATGGTTAAATCATTTGAAATATTTAAAGTTTTATAATTTATAGGTTATAATAAGTTATAATTTTATATCAAATAGTTAACTTGCATTTTCCTAAACATTGATTAGTTAATGAGAAATTTGAAAAACATTTTATTAATAAAATTTTTAGTTATTTTATGTGGTCAAAAACCTTTCATAAATATAATTTTAAAAATTCTAATACTATAAGGATTTTAAAACATCCTAATCATAATTTCAAATGAAAAAAAATGACTTATTGTTTATTTTGGTATACATAGTAACAATCATCAAAGTATAATTCTACACAATTAAGAATGGAAATTAACATAAACTCAAGATTAATTACTTAACAATAAAAACAATGTCTTTAAATAACTTGTCTTTACTTAAAATAAAAACACTTATTAATTATATTATTACATATTTAATTATTGCAGTTAATTGTCTAATATAGTTTTTACACTGTTCAGTCCTATAAATAATGTTCTTGAGTTCAACAATCACATCAAAAGGGTCGATAAAAAATATACATATATAAATATATATTTCCTTGTCTTTATAAATTAAGTACCATTTAACAGCTCTAAGTACTTTTAAGGCACCTTCTATAAAATGTATTAATTAAATTAAACAATTAATTTACATACATTATAACATGATTAAAACAACAATTGGAATTACTTGTTTTGTGCATTCTAAAACTAAATACATATAAATAAAATATTAAAATATATTACAATAACAAATAACAAATAATATATCACTTATTTTCAACATTCCTAAATCATGTTTATCACAATCATTATTATATACAAGCAACATACAAAGGAATGAGCAGAATCATGATTTTTGTTTAGATGACTTTATCGTCTTATCATTATTTACATTAGGGTTTTCAGAGATTTGATGGGATTTAGTTGCTTTACTTTTGGCAGATAAAAATATTGGGAATAATTTGTGACGTTTAATGCGTTTTGCAGATACTTCACTAGATGTTGGAGATACTAAGACAATATCTGTACGACTAGATACTCTTGATATCTTTCGATATTTTGGATCTAAATTAGAATCCGAATTTGAATGGCGGAATGTACCAGGAACGACCTATAATATAAATATTAAATGTTTTAAATTGTTATAAATACTAGAATACATCATTTTTAAAAATTAATTTAATATTTAAAATTAAATATACAAAGTTAATTAATGAAGATAAATACCAGGCTTAGCCTTCCCCCCAAATCTCAAACACTATTAAGCCTATGATAAATATATTATATTTATATTTTTTTCAAATCATACATTTTTAGATTCAAAATGGTAAATGGAACAACAGATCTTTATTGGTTTTACTATGGCATACCTGCTACATTATAAGTTTAGAATTTAAACAGTATTTTAACTAGAAGTTAAAATTGAAATAAATAACTAAAAGGTAGATACTTAAAGTAATTTTTTTTTTTTATTGCAAGGTTGTATGTATTGGTTGGTAATGAAATATAGTTTTTGAATATTATAACAAAAAATAAGGAACTGTATAAGAATTAAGTATTTAGAAATTTGTATCAATATTTATCAATAAATATAAAAATTAGTATTATAAAATAGTGAATGGTAAAAATAATAATTCATTTCAATAAATATACCCTTAAATAAATCACAAATAGATAAAGGTAACAAAAAATATATAATAATATATTGAAATAATAGTCTTACAACTTGCTCAGATATGAGTTGGTTGGTATCAGTATTGGGTGATTTCATCTTTGGTTCTGATGTTTGAACAGATTGTTGTGGTTGTTTTAAATCACATATGTCTTCGCCGAGTATGAAACAAGGTTTTGTATCCAAGGAATGGGTTTGTTGCTCTTCGTCCACGCATTCTAATTGGTCGCTCCCTGAAGAATCCTGGCCGTTGTCCCGCCATTGTACGGAATTTTCACAAGCACCAAGGTCTTGATACGACGTCCCTGTAAATAAAAACGACAATTAAAAAAAAATGAAAATGTATTGGAAATTTTTATTAAAACACACAAGCAAATGAAAGTATTAATATTCTATGATATATTAGTATATTACATATGTGTATACACATACATTTTTTTATATATATACTGAATTAAGTAAATAAAATAAGAAATAAAACTACATTTATAAAATAAAATTGAGTTAAGTCACATGTATTTATGAGCATTAGAATAATACAATAAAATGTAATTTAAATTATATTTATATTCATAACTATTGTAAATATTACAAATATTGATAAACATTTTATTTATTGAAAAAGATAACATTTATAAATATTTTTTTAAGTTTACAACATCTTATACTAAATAATAAATCTAAATTGTATTAGGTTTTACAAATTAATATATACTATAAGATGAAATTATTTAATGTTTTTACAAATATATTATAATCAAGCTAAGTACGACTTCATATGAAATTTTTTTTTATAAAAACTATTAGTTTGAATAAAAGAAATATTAAATTAACTTTAAAAAATAATATTTAGTATTGTAAGTGTACACATAATGATGAAAGTAAATGTTATTGCCAATTTGACTAGAATTTGATTTTTTATTGTCAACACCAGTAGTTTTGTTTTGAAATAATATTATTGTTATTATTGTTATATATTGCTTACCACAAAAACTCGTCTTCATGCAGCATAAGGATAAAAATTAATTAAATTATTAAAATGCACCAAGTAATAATATCTTAACATATTAATGTATAGGCCAAATAATATCTAATGTTTCAAAATTAAAACAGCTAATTACTTTATAAACTAAAAATATGAATTAAAATTAAAATCTAAAAAAAACAAAATTTACATAAGACGAGGTAAGCAAATAATAAGTGATATTATAAATAAAAATCATACAAGCAATACATAAACTTAAAATATCAAATTATATATAAGCATTACAGATTAAAATTTCAAAAATATTTCAACAAAACAAATTTTTTTTTTTAAATATTTCAATAATAAAAACTAGTATAACATTTCTCAATTTCATTTGTATAATACATTTACAACAAAAATAGTTGATTTAAATTAAGTTTTAATATAATTAATAATAGTTAGAACAACTTGTTCATCGCATTGTTAAATAAATTGGAGAACTTTCAATATTTATAATAATAATTTAAATAATTAAAAATAATGTTCATTAGCTATATTCTATAATTAATGTAAAAATGGATTACAAAAAAATACTTTATTTTTTAATAGTAGATGATATAAAAATAATTTATCTATTATATTATAAACATAATAATTCATCAATATAATACAATTATAATTAAAGACATCAATTGTAGGTATTTTAGTTAAAATCAATTGTATTAAATCAAACTCCAATGTAAAAGAATAAAGAGTGAAAATATCTAGTAAATAACAAGTAAAAATTGTATTTATTTCAAATTAATTGAACAATAATTAAATATTATTGCAAGCAATAGGAAACACTCGAAGAAACAGTATAAGACAAACAAGCAGTGGTAAATTTCAACCAATAGATTCATCGTCCCTTCCCTTACCTGGACCCACACAAACTGAATACTGGCTAGAATCGTCTTCAAGATCATCTTGACTACTCATGCGCCCTGAAACAAAAAAACAAAAAATGTTAAAACCTATTATAACCAATACCTAGAAATGTGCAAACCTCGCAGTGAGAAATTTCGCCCATTCACTACATTTCTATACAACATGTTCTCTAAATGTGACAGACCATTATTATTTATTATATTAAATCCACATAATATTTCAATTTGTTTCCATCGATGCACTCTCTCTGCGAGTTCTTGAGTAACTTCATTTAATGATGTTCTGAAGAACCAAACAATATTAATTATTATAATTTATAGGTATATTGGTAATTTAAAATATATTATTAAATATTACCTTGCTTCAACAATACTACGGTCAACATCATCAATTGATTTTCCATGAGTTGACACAAATGCACCCACTAAACTGGATCTTTTTTTACGTAATTTTTCACACTGGAAAGTAAAATTTTATATGTTAATATTACTTAAAACATTATGTACATAATCATTATTTAAACTCTATATTAAATAAAATATTACCGCTTCTCTTGCTTGCTGTAATTGTTTCTCAGCACTTAATTTCTTTTTAATATAAGATTTATTTTCAATTTCATGTGTTAGTTGTAACCATTGCTGTAATCCATGAGGAGGTGTCCAACAACGGTCATCTAATTCACCTTCTGCTCTCGCTAACTCTCCTCTTAACGACTAGAAATTAAATTATTATTTGTAATCATTATAAACATATTTCATAAAATTTAGATTACTTCAATTTCAGTTTTAAGCTGAGAAATTTCCAAATTAGAATAAGATGATTTCAGTTCTGATGAATTCTCATCTTTAATTTGTTGTTCTTGTAACTGTTTTTCTAAATTTGCTTTTTCAGTAATAACATACTCTTGTACTTGTTTTGCTTTTTCTAATTCTTTCTAAAATTAAATTGTTAAGAATACAATAAAATAAAAACAATTTAAAAAGTGACATAATGTAATTTATATATACAACTAATGACTTTTGTTGCTGTTCATTTTAGATCAATAAAAAAAAAAAATTATACCTGTAAATCTTCATAAGCAGTTTCTGCTTTTTGCAAACCTTCCATATCTCTCATCATACGTTTTAAATGTAATGTTGAACTTTTATTTTGGTTGTAAACATACCAAAAACCAATTAATGCTCCCAACAATAATGTTATTAAAACTAAATCTTTCAAATGTGTGACTGAATCTATTAATAAAATTAAAATATTTAAAAATCAAATCTAGAATATTTTAAAATATTTATTTAGCACGAGATTTATTTTCTCAAATTGTATAAATTAGTTACTAACCTTTAGGTGGTCCAAATAAAACTACATCCATAGCTTTCAATGCAATTTTTTGTTTATGAATAGGATCCTTGATTCCAAGTACATTATTCAAAAGTTGCATATTAGTAACAGCTAGTCTGAAATTATAAAATTATAATGTAACAATGATTATTATTAATTTTTATTAACCAAACATCATTAAAAAGAACTTTAAAATCAAAAGCGAACACATATTCAATAATTAAACATCTAGTTATCAATAATTAAACTTTAAAATAATACACTCAAGACAAAAGTATATTTATTGAAATAAACATATTATAAACACATAAAGATTTTTAAAATACCATTCAAAATTAGTAAAATAACAAATAATGTTTTTAAGTTATTACAAAATTATTAATATAATTATTTATAATTTTAATATGTAATTTTGATCAAATTTGTATCTATGAAAAATAATTGTGTATATAAATCTTACGATTTTTGGTTCCAGTATGTATTATTTATGAAGGATCTTGTATTAATTTTTAAATCATATGAATTTATAAGTACAAAATAATTTATTAATTTTCAGGAGTTTAAAGAGATTTGTTAAGATTGTAACTTCAAACGCTTACAAAAATGATTCATGGATTCACGCTCAATGTTTATTTTTATTAATAAAAATCATCAAGAACCTTATATTAAATTTTCAATCTTTTAGACAGGGTAAAAAAAACAATAATTTCAATTTTCTATAAATAGTTCAAAAAGAATCAAAATATTAAAAAAAAATATAGATACTACGTATAATAATGAAAATGATTAGATTAATATTTATAAAAAATTTCAAGTTTCTAAAATTATTCATTTTTAAACAAATACAAAATAAAAAATCACAATTTTGTCTAATATTTTTGAGTAAAAATTCGAGTTTTACTTTAGTTTTTTGTTTTTCCGATTTCTAAGAAAAGCACTGGAAATGTTTATTTTTAACCCTCAAAGTATCAACTAGATCAAATTTTCTACTAAAGTTGAAAATCAAATCATTTTTATTGTCCCAAAAGATGATGAAAGCCGCAATGAAAACCATTTTACGAAAAAAAAAATTTTCTATTAACTATTTTTATTGATACAATTTGCAAGTTTTTTTAATATTTTATGTGATAACATACATTTTTAATTTCATACTCCGAAGCAGACAATTCGATATATTTGATAATGTATAAATCAAATTTCAGACGACTAGCTTATGAATTATAAGTATTTTAGATAAGTTTAGATGAGCGGAATAGTGAACCAACATTTTTTAGAGTACCTGCCTCTATACCACACTATAAAAATATTAACAAAACGTTAATCGTTTTTGAAATAAAGAATAATTCATTCAATAATAATAATAATATTTATTGAATCATCATCAATTACGAAGTATGTATAAATTATACAATATTAAATGAAAATAAATTTCAACCCTGTAAATTAGAAGTTAATTAAACTTTTATTGATTAATAAAATATTAAATATATAATATTATGATGAAACTATAGTGAATAATAGGATTGTAATTAAAATATCGATATAGGTAGTTAGGTACTTGTAAAATTAGTTGTTGACATGTTGTATATTATGTAGATTACAATAATTATAATTATTAAATTAATTATTATCGGTTTTATAGTAGTGCTTCAAGATATTCATACTTTATATGATTCTACATTCTTATAGGTATACATCGATTAAAAATAATTTCTATATTTAGTAATTTTTTGATTTTGTGTTAATTATCGGTACTAAAGACGTAATTCTCCCAAACATTTTAAATCGATAAAAGCCATTATAGTTATAATTTAACAATTATAAGTTAGGTTAACCACGATTAGGAATAACTAAAAACTTCGATAAAAATTATTGACACCTAATAAATAATTATTATTAATTCATCCGTGAAAATAATA
Source organism: Rhopalosiphum nymphaeae (assembly GCA_036289425.1). NCBI lineage: Eukaryota > Metazoa > Arthropoda > Insecta > Hemiptera > Aphididae > Rhopalosiphum > Rhopalosiphum nymphaeae. The sequence goes on along the minus strand of JAZAQC010000021.1, from coordinate 3,152,870 downwards.
GTTTATTATACAGATTTTCCGGTATTGCGTTGCTTATAGTAAACTAACCATTATAATTATAACCAAAAAAATACTAGTAAAGTAATATGTATACAATCGATATACTGCATTTCTATCATGATACTATAAACAAACGTATAGACTACGAAATAATTGATTTTCAAGTACCTACGTAATTATAGACAAATTCTTTCCCTACTTAATAAAATGTGTTCTACTACGCCTCGTAATTTTCAATTTCAAATTATGTTTATTAATTTCCCCTACTTTCGCAAGTCAAACTCTTTAGACAAGCGCCTAAAAACTAATATAGTATATTGAATAGCATAGATAGTAATTTAGTAATTATTCAATTGTAACTAACCTAGGGAGATGAGCTCCGGTCACTCTATGTTGTATAAAAGTAGGAACATATTGGGGCAGTTCCACTGATGTAGAAAGCCAATCACAAGTTTGCTCGACAGTCCAATTGTGTACCTAAAATATAAATAAAAAATTAATTATATTCATGAACTTCAATATTATATTTTATATGGGTTTCTATATGGGTATTTAAAATTATTATTGTGAACAAAAATTCAATTACTTACTTCAGACTTTACCCAAGCATCCCACAAATCTTTAACAGATATATACATATCATCATTTTGATGAAATGCCTTTTGACGTTTTTCCGCGCCTTTTTCATACTTCAATTCTTCACGAAGAAACTGTAAAATACAAAACACAAGATTCCAATTAAAATATAATTTCCTATTTTATAAAACTTCAAAATTTCAAAATAAATTTGGAATTATAGATAATTTAGTTCAAGGTTTTATTTACATTTAATTAATGTGTATAATTAAAACATTTTTATTAGGTAGATACAAAATGTGTGAATAATGAACATTCAATTATTTTCTTTAGTCATAAAAAAATGAAAAATATGAATTTTATTATTGAAATAATAAGTTTTTTTTTTTAGTAGTGCAATTCCTCGTTGAATCAATAATTTGTTGATGATAGTTATAGTTTCTAATAGCTGTATAGTTTAGATTAACCTAGTAAAACGTAACATATTGCATATAAAAGACTGTATATTGATCAACTATTATTAAATTACTCAAGTGTCAACCTTGGCCTACCATGACAAGTAGAATATAGATACAATAGGATCTTCATCTTAATGTGTCATTCAGTTTATTGCAATGCACCAAAATTCAAAAGTAGCAAAGGTCATCATTAAATATATATTATAATTGTATAACAACTTATTCGGTAATCGGAGATACATGATTCGGAATGAAAATTGTATCATTCTCGTTAACCTAAATTTTTCAAAGTATTATAGGCAGATATAGAAACTTTTGGGTGTTAACTGTTGACGAGTACCATAACGCTTCTGCTATAATACTCAATGATATTTTCGTAAAAATAAAAGAGATAAAATATAAAAATATTATAAATGAATATTACAATTGTTTTTGTAAGACAATTAAAAATTTAAATAAATAATAATATAATAAAACGTTTCAATTTATCTAATTTTTGATGTATTAAAATGTTTTCAATGTTTAATTAATTAAACTTGAAATGCAATCACGTCACTTTATACATCGATTACGGATTAATACAACTTTAGGGAACTGTTAAAATAAAAATATCGGTAATTGTTATTGCATATATAATAATAAATAATAAATCACAATAATAAATGTGATTTACATAATTTAATCGTATAAAAGTTGTTGACAAAAATATCCTATAGATATAATTGCAAAAATGAGCACAATATATTTGAAATCTATGATAAACCATCGTGTTCGAAAAATTTTGATGACTTTAATAATGTTTTATAATTCATTATGATCATTTTTGATCGAAATTCAGTTTACATCGCATAAACGATCAAAATTGTTTTAAAAAACCTAGTTTCACATAATGCAAATAGTTATTTCTTTTTTCTAAGTTTTTGAATGTGAACTTTAAATCATGACAAATTTTGAAAATAAAGTGTATAAAGAATCTATTGTGGTGTATACTCAATACTCATATTTATTTATCTGCATCAAATTGTACTAATAAAATTGATACAGAAGACGTATTGAACCAATTCACTCAATTATTTTTAACTATAGTGAAATAATATAGTAAAATAAAAATATATATTGCCTATACAATATTATATCACTAGTGTATAAATTATATCCAGTGCAAATCTGCAGTAGAAATATTTCAAAAAACATACATATTTGAAATTTGAACGCTTCGATAAATCCTCTTAAATACAATAAACGCACTATTTTACTACAGTTATAACCTAAACAATATTTTATTTTATTAGTGTTTTCTGATTAATATTATAGTAATACACTAATACCTAACTGATAAATTATAAACATTCATGATCAATTTTGAATCAATATTTCAAAAAAAAAAATTTATCATATCACCATTAATATTTTATTCGATAGCTACTTCAATAAATTAATTGTATAAATAGATTAACTTAAATAGATAATAAGCATAGTAACAGATTTATTAACATAATTTACATTCTGATTTATGACTTCAAATGAGACGTACTTTAAATTTATTTTTTAAATGCTTCCCGCAAGCTCATTCAATTGTATTTTTTTATGTATTCGTGTAGGAAAGTTTTAAGTGCCAAATTCGTTCAACACACTATTTATAAGAAATATAAAAAAATGCTTCACCTATAATATTCCTAAGAGCAAACTGCCAAAATCTAGGTTGCCTGGGAGTATAATTTTAATTCGAAGCGGAAATATTCAGTATTTTTTTTCGCACAACCATATGTATAAATAAACTACTAACAATATTGTGAGGGGGAATATAAATTAATTTGTGACTTATTTTCATTGATCCTATTAATATTGACTCAATTGGGAAAAATTATACTTAGGAATGTTATTAAAACTCTCGAATGTATTATACAAATAATAATAAAATTACCACCTACTAAAGTAATTATACAATTATTTACAAAAAATATAAATTTTTACGCGAGACAAATTCCATCAAATCAAAACATGGATAGATAAACACAGCAATTAAAAACTTAAAAGATTTAATGTTAACACATTTTAACTAAGATATTATTAATAATTTATATTTCAATTTCATTTTCAATTTTACAAATTCATAATTTATTATATAGAAAATTAATTTTAAAATAGTTAAAACTAAATTATGCATTGATTAGTGAATCAAATTTTAATAAGACACAAGACATCAACAGGTAGTAATAATTAATCCAAAGGTTAAATATTTAAACATAGATAGCTTAAAAATCGTAATCATTTAATATTTTTCATATAATAGGTTTGCATGATCATTACAGAAACATTCATGTTTAAAATACTCACAGATATTACACTCATATATACGTGGATATTATTTATTTAATTTTTTTTTTTAATAAATCCGGTGTTCATACTACACTATTTCTTGTAAGGTAGAATATAAAATTCAATATTTAGGTGATATATCACCAACATTTTATTATCTACGTATTAAATATATGAAACACGACATGGCCGTAGTATAAACCCGGCATTTAAATAAGCAAATAAATTAGGTAATAACTTAAGATTTTAAATATGATTTCGCGTTCCTCCTTTGGTGCCCTTCCTTCGAACTACTTTACTCCCACTTAACATTTATTCTCTTCTGCTACAATATTAACCTTTAAATGTCTGCAGAATAACTCCAAAATACTTAGTAACATCTCAGTCTACCTCAGTAAATCAATGACTTTTTATATTAATTCCACCTGCTGGTCTATTTCGTATTTTTGTTTTTATCTTTAGTCCTTACCCTCAACCACTTGTGGTTTACAAACTTTTTCGCTAATATTTATCACAAATCAGTTACCATTAATGACAATAAGGTGTAAAAATAAAAATATTAAAAATGTCAATACATTTTCTACATTTATATTTAAATAATGGGGCATTACAAAATTATAATATAGTTTAAAAAAAATCTATGGCTGTGTGAGATACATCTCGTATGATGACGATTTTCGATTACCATTTATTGAGTATATTTATGTATTTTTCGTAATTTAGGAATAAATTATAATTATGTGAGTACATAAAATTAAAATATTACTATAACATTATAATGTTATTTGATCCCTCACAAAAAGTGTATTCCGAAAATAAGGATAGATACTGTAAATACAAAATATAATGTTTAATATTTTAGACACTTAAGTTTAATAAATTAAATAAAAAATCTACAAAATCTAAAACCGTACATAAGTATTAATATTTCGATAATATAAATTATTTAATTTTTAAAACGTATTTAAATGTTTAAATAAAATTACCCACGCAATAATAGTATCACATTAATATACTATTGTATTGAGGTAGTATTTGTAATGTAGCCAGTAAATAGGTGTATGTATAGTCACTGTGCAATAATTTAAGCATATAAAAATAATGTTATATATTATGTTATATGAGAATATAAACTGAGTACATTACTCATCTACTTGTATAAAAAATATAAAATTATAGTATATTAAAGTACCGTCTTTAAATAATTTTGAACAACTCTAGAGTACATAATAAAAAAAAAATTAATTTAATATTATTTTTATAATATTTATAAATGTTTATTATTGAAATATAATGTATTTGTATGAGGTCATTGACATAGCATATCCAATATCCACGACTACAGTGATCAATTTAATTAATAACCACAAATTGTTTAGTCAGTACCATAATAATTAAGTTCATCTCCAGTACTACAATAATTAAAAAAAATTATGTTACATTTATTTATACGCAATAAACCGATAAATCTAAATACACTAAGCTATAGGGTTGTTAAGAGGACGCCACACCCGAACGTGTTGCCTCGATCTAACAAACGTAAAATATTTCAAATTTTACATTTACAATAATCCATTTTACTCAATAATTTTTAAAATAAGATTGAATTGATTTATTATACAAATTAAAGGTAAGATTATTTAGGCGTTTATTGATTTACGAAACAAATTACGAGCATTTTAAAACCATACATTTTTTGTATATTGGAATATAGATCCTCATATGAACCATTAATATTTATTTTACTATCTCTCATCCCATTTTCTGTTTTCGGAGGAAAAAAAAGTATCGAATTGATGCCTCAAATACTAGGAATCCTTACAAAAAATTTAATATATTTTATAATACTATAAAATTTTAGTATTAAATATACTAAACCACCAAATTACCACATACCATCAAAAAATAAAAATCCTTTATCAATATATTTAAACAATTTTAAGAGATTAAACACATTTCAATATATACTTGATTTGTTTAAAATCTTTGAGATAGAAGGTTTAAACAATTTTATTTAAATTTAAAATTATTACTATTTAGTAGTTTAAACTTTAAGATATACTACCCTGAATATTTTCAATTTAATAATCGTAAAAAATACGATAAAACTCATAAATTAAATACAATGAAAAATACGTCAACATTTATTAATTTTACTATAATCTTACTAAGAATCCAGTTTTTTATAAATATAAAAGAATTATTAACTTTAAAACAATTTTACGTATTTAAAAAAATATACTAACATTCTAAAATATTAATTTATTTATGTATACTAAATCTGTGAAAATTGTTCCTTTAAATAAAAAAATCACATTTTTGTAAAAGTTCCTAATTGCTTATTTGATTCTATTCAGGAAATATTCTATACACAGAAGATGTGTAATATAAAAAACACATTAGTTTGTTTATAAAATAACTAAACAGTAAAATACAAGGTACAAATTAAATACAAGGGAATTATTGCATAATGAAAATATTTCTATTGTAATTTATTAGATATTTAAATGTAATGTGATTTATATAACAATCAAATAACTTTGGGGCATTAAATTATTTTTAAACAATGAATGAATGACATTTGTTAACTCCCAGTTTAAAGTTGGGATTCAATTATTTTAAATAAAATAAGAATTAATTGAAACAAAAACTAAAAATATAATTTTTTAAATAATTAAATATTTAAAATTATTATTTAACTTATCTTTAAGTGAAATGAGTCAACAGACTGTCATAATTTTGTTTCGTCCGTGAAAGTGAAGGCCATTTTAAACTTGTAGGTATTTAGTTTTTAGTTTTTTTTTTAAATAGTAATACTAATATACATAAGAAAATCAAAATATAATAGAATAATGAATAATGAAGGCAGCAGTTATATATTTTATCAATATAATTATTAATTATTATAATGTATATTACCTTATCAAAATATTTCTAGTTCATTATTTATAAATAATTCTGTTATGACAAAAATATGTTAATTTATATTTTCATATACATTCTAACAGATAGAAAATATATTTTTATAACACATGAATAAAATTTTTATCTATATTTTGAATACATTATTTTTAAATAACTAAAATATATGAATGAATTATAAAAATTATAATAGAAATTTACAAAATATTTTATTTATACTACATATATTTTAGTGTGACTACTAACTTATAGATTTATAATCCCACATTAAGGGATGGAGAAATTTTTCCACATTTAAAACTGATGTCCCCCTATACACATATTTATGAAAATTAAAAAAATATATATTACATAATATGTACATAAAAAAATAAATGGTTTATTATCTGTGGTTCAGTTTTAGTGATGAAATGAAATATAAACTATTGAAGAATATATCAGTTATTAATACTACATATTACAATCATTATTCAATGATCAATTATAACCATATTATGTTTAATAAAACATAGTATTCAAATATTATTTTACTATATAATATTAATATTATACAGAAGTCAAATTAATAATCATAGTCATTCAAAGAAGTAAGCATTTAATAATTTTTCTTATTAGTAATTCTTAATTATTTTTAGAAAGTGTTCCTCTTTTGGATAAGACAATTATGGTCATACCACCTATGTTTACCTAATGATAATCTATAATACAAATTACAGTGAAACCTCGATAACTCAGACCTCTTTAAGTCAAATTTTCAATAACTAGAATTTTTTGTTCACCAGACTAATTCGAGTTATTGATGTTCTGTAAATATATATATACATGTCACTAGGTACTCTCAAATTCTATACTATAACAATATACAAACACACTATTAAGACATATTTTTTTAATTTTTATATTAATATAAAAAATATTATTTTAGAATCTTCCCCCTTTTTTATTTATGTATTATATTATGTTGAAAGTAGTACAATGAAGTTTTGTCTTTCACATTTTACAAAGGTGTTCTAGTATTAAAACTTAGAATAATAAATAATAATATATCAATATACTCTAAAAAAGTTACTGATATAAACATTACGTCAAAAATGAATACAAAAAATACAGGCTTTGCTCCAACAAAAAATTATAATATATGTTTAGATATCAACTGTATCATTAAAAAATCAATTATTACTAAAAACTCACTAATGTGTTGACTGTTGAACATACCTGGCAATTTGCCTTCTGTCTTCAATTTCATAGAATATGACAGGGCAGTCATCACCTCAATTTTAATTAGAAATAATTTCACTTAACAATAAGTATAAAACTAAAGAGACTCAATATTTCCATTATACTTTAATAAGAAATAGTTTATGATGATAATATTGAATAACCAATTACTAATAAATAATTGAAAATAATTTATTTTTAAATTTATTAAATATTATTATATTTCTTTATTTAAAATAAACTTACATCATCAGATTCTGAAAGATCAATAGCACCATCTGCGTCATCATCTAGTTGTCGATGTAAAGATCGAATAGCATCTAAACCCAACCTGTCTTGGGTAGCCATTGTCAAACATGCAATATCATCATTACACGAATCATTAACACCACCTTAAAAAGTAAAAATATGATTTTTAAGAAATAAAATTAATTCTAAAATTATACATAGATCATAGGCGGAGCTTTAAATTTAGTTGAGGGGGGGGGGGGGCTCAAGTCCCAGATTACTTAATGAAAATAATTATTAATGACTTCCAATTTAGATAGAAATAATCTTGTTTATGTAATTGTAAAAACAAAATAATAAAAATAAAAACTAGCCAGTGTTCAGCGTATGGCAGCTAATTATATTTCAATATAAATATGAACAAATCAACTAAAATGTATTAATATATCTTGCATGGTATTGCAATATTACTACAAATACAAAAATAAACATTAAAATGAAAAACTGATGTAGAAGAAATAACAACTGTTTTATTAAATAATATTTTAAATTGTTGGTCAAAATAAAAATTACTGTTAATGTCCTTTAAATAGTATATTTGTGAATAAGATATAAAATTGTAGGTACATAATTAGGGTACACATTTGAGGGATTAATTGGAAACTTAAGGGGGCTGATCCCTCAAATCCCTTCCCTAGCTTCGCCTATGGCATAAATACCAAGAAAAAATAATGAATGCAACATTTATTTATATTAATAAATACATGAGTAAATACATTAAATTAAAATAACCTATCTTACCTACATAAATTACAAACTAAGTAATCCTAAATAAACATTATTTTTAAATTCAATCTTTATAGTTAAGAGTAAATATCATAAATAAAAAAAACAAAAAACATCATAATTCATAGAAAACAGCTATTTATCTAAACATACAAGTATTTTGCATATAAAAAATTGTAAAAAAAATAATGTAAATTTTCAAAAATTAGATAATAATTGAAAAGTTTAAAAAAAATGTTAAAATGTGAAGTATTTAATTTTAGAAAATAAATAGTTTAAATAACACTAAGCATTTTTATTAATAGAAATAAATACTGCAAAAAATTATTTAATTATAATTCACAAAACACATGAACACATTTAAATCATTATTACATTGTTAAAATCAAATATAAGCATTCGTTCAGCAATACAGCTATACTGAAGTTTTTAGATAAATTAATTGTTTGTGATAGACTAAAATTCCAGTTAAAATAATTCATATATCTATTTTAATAATACCTAATAGGTAAATTAAATAGTTAAGTGCCAATATTTAACAACTAAAAATGAATAAATGCCTGGAACATTTTACCCATCTATCTGTATCTTGATAGGCGTATATGAGATAAGTATACAATGCACTAGACTATTATTTATTTAAAATGTTTGTTTTTTAATTAATTGCAAATTCTAGTTTAAAAATTTATTTATTTATCAATTATTTCAATAATAATTTTAAAACTAAGTACTTTTTTTATTAATTTTGTCAAATTCTAAAATAAATTAAGTACTCAGGATTATCCAAAAGTAAAAATAAGTAAATAAAAAATATCTATGAATCTAAATATTTAAATTTACTGATTAGGTATTGTATATATTTTAATCCTACATCACTTTAAATGTAAACACAAATTAAGCATTTTATGTACCTAAATAAACTATGAAGATTAATGATTACATATGTAGTAAGTATATTTAATATAGTTGCTTATCTATAAATTCAAAATAAACTTATAAAATAGAAATATTCTTAACAATAATCATTTATCTGGGAGTTAAAAAATAATGCAATTCTACTAAACTTAATTGTTTGGTATTTATTTGGACATTTAAATATATTAAATTTTAAATAATTATTATAACAAATAATAATAATAATCATAAATAGAGAACCTAAAATGAAAATCAAAGTAAAACAAAAGATTTTTACATGAATGTCTAAATAATTTAAATAAAAAATAAAAATGTACGTAATACTCATATTTGATAAATAGGTACCAAGATTTCACTTAAACTCTATTGTATAGTTTTAAGTAACATTTGAAAAACTAGAAGTACCTGCCCACAATGAAACCTATTACAATATTATAATATTTTTTAACTACTAGTTATACTTTATGACGTAGGCATTAGTATTCATATAATTTATACTGTGTAATAGTATTTCTAAACAATACAGTAGAAGTACATTGGATAACAATAAAATATTAAATAAAAAATGTGCTTAGTTCATATTATAATATTTTTCTGATTAAGTAATATCATAAGATTCACTTACCAGAATCGGTTGGTTCCGTGACCCGGACTTTGGCCGAATTAAAACTAGATTCACTGAGTACATCACAGAATGCAGGAAGCACCAATGTTAACATAGCACTACTCCATAGTAACAGAAGTAGCGACAATTTTGAGCACATGATTGGAAAACGGGCAAAGTTTTGAATGATATTTATTATTTTCTGTGTGAAATTTCCGTGGCAGTTCTCTAGTGTAAATCTCGTTCGATTGTTGTCGCGATTACATCACGGCACCGCGAATTCCGTCGGCCCGAGTCACGGAAAAGCGCGATTATCATTAATGTCGGGGCCCCAACGTGCAATAAACTGAAAATAATACGTTTGTTATACAACACGGCAATGAGTGGAAGAGGAAAAAACAATAATCCAGATCCTCGAACAAAAAAAAAATGTTAAATTAACGACAAACGACAAACGTAGGAAATCGAAATGAACCGAAATCACAATAATGAAAGCGGAATGGACACTGTCATACTGATAAGAATTCACAGCTCTCGCCATAAAAATGAGATTCGCGCAGTCAAATAGTAAGTAGGGTTCCGGTCGTCCTTGCACCATTTTGATTGGTTCAATACACAGCAGCTGGTGACTGATATCAATTGCAGCGCTGTTCCTCGACAATGGTCAAGGCGATTTTTAATACATTATATTCATCATAAATTCATAAATGTAGGGTCTATTGGCTATTATAATTTATAATAATATTATTATCTCTATTGACTATTATTTCACGAACATGAAATAGTACTGAAATTCATTTATTTTCCATCTAAGTAATATCCAATTTAATACACCAAAATATTGTTTTTATTATCATTGACAATTGACACAATTATAAAATCAATTTGTTATTAGTAGGTATACCTATTAAATATTGTATATATTAATATATTATTCACCACTACATCTCAAATAAAAATTATATACCGGGATGTTTACACTTAATTTCAAACTGCGGAGACTAAATTATGACGCCCGATTAATATGTTATATATCCAACTCGATATGTTCTTAAGACTTACGTACACGTAATTATCGATGTAGATTGTTTTAAAGCCATATAAAGGATCTATATAAACATGAGTTAATATAATATATAGGTCAGGTGAAAGTTAAAGACGACCCACAATAAGTAGCTACCTATCATGCTACTTTTGAGAGGTTCGGTAAAATGTTCCACTGACAGGTCAATGGTCAAGGTCAGTGTATAAACTATATACACATTTGTGAATGAGCATATGCAACCTTCGTATTCTGATGAACCAGCCGAAATCTATGGCACCTACATAATAACTCTCTTCGACAACGGATACTAACGGTGGGTTGACAAGTGTCAGCGTCAGCGAATCTTGGTCCCCGATTTTTGAACTTTGATCTCAAGACTTATCCAAATGACCATATAAAACCTCTGCAAAAATATCTGCTCTGGAAGTTTCTATAATGTGTCAATGTATTATATCATGTATAAGAGCCAAAAGGACAATAGTCAAGTAATTGGATAATCGTCTCACTTCTTAAGCATCATCCTTAATTTCATTGGCTAATTGTGTTACTGTTCTAGTCAGTTCACATAATCGACAACCATCTTGGCGTATCAAATTTTGTAGCGTTTTTGCTTTATCCCTGATGGCTAGTCTAAAGAGTAATCATCAATGAGTAGTTCCCTACATAAGCGCAATATAAGGTGGCAAGAAGGTGACAATACGTACAATATTTTATAGTAGGATCACTAGGAACAAATACATAAATTTACTCTTCCAATTTTAAGTTTTAATTCATTGAATATTACTACACATATATGTATATGTATTATTTTTAACGCTTATTATTATTTGTCTTTATGCATTTAATGTAATTATTGGGAGAAGAAAAGAGTGCCAGGTTGTATGAACAATATCATTATAACTAAAACTATTCAATTTAATGAATCAATAGAGAGTGAATGGTCCTTTAACATTATGATTTAGTGACCTTTGTTTGGTCTATTACATTTTATTGAACTATTGAACTATTAAATTAATCAATTGTACATACAACGATGCAACCCAGAATTAATGTTTTGATAATTTTATTGTAATATATATAATTTGGGAGGTAAAGGGGTCGTAGAAAAATCACCGCAAACATTGCGACTGTATAGATAACAACCGGATGCCACCTGGAACGACGTTGTTAAACACTTGATAACTCCTCCAACCAAATCAACCGATACCGATCCTTAAACTATCAGTGCTAGAAGATATTTTCATTTTCAAATTCTAAACGGTCCTATTCAGAATATACTGTGATAACAATCATAACATGTTACATATATTATCAAAAAATGTTTTCTATAAACAAATAGGTAGAAATCCTCGCTAGCCTGCTTTGTATTGGTATCATCGAATAGTCTCAACAGTATTAAAATAAATACCAAACAATTAAATTTAGTAGAATTGCATTATTTTTCAACTCCCAGATAAATGATTATTGTAACATAATTATTACACAAATGTGATATGTTTATGGGCGTCTCCAGACATTTATCTTGGAAGGAGGGGGCAAAATTAATTAAAAAAATAAATGAAGATTTTTATGTACATTTTATTTACATAGTACATAATTATTATGTTTCATCATTATTAGATACCTACATTAAATTATTACAATTAGGTATTATTATTATACATTTTATTTACACATTATTCTTTTCAAATATAAATTACAATTTCCGTAATTGTATAAAAAAATTTAATTCCAAATTGTGTAAAAGCGTTTTCAATCAATTTTTCTTTATCTAAATTTAATTTTTCTCGATGAACACTCGATATGTACCCATCGTTGATCGTAGCCATATTTTATATGTAAATATGTTGTATAACTTATAGCTGGAAGAGACAAAAATATTTCCAAAGCAACAGGAAGCAACTTGGAAAAACGTATTACAGTTACAATTTAAAGATAATTTTCTTCTATACATAGACATTACTTTAATATGTTATATTAAAGTAATCGATGTTTACTAAATTGGCACATTACAGATAAAGCTTTGAAAAATAAATTTAAAATTCTAGGGGAGGCAAGTTCCCCACGACCCCCCTGGGGATGCCCATGGATGTGTTCAAATACATTGGAACAAAAGTTAGTCCTCGACTAAATAACATCCCAGAAATTAACAATAAACTTAATAATAAAGCTCACAAATCATAATATTATGATAGTGCTATGAACAAAACACTAGAAAAAAATTGTTATTGCCATTTAGATAAAAAAAACTAAAAAAAATTAAAACTTCAAATTTAGTCTATAAATAACTCAAAAGTCGTCAAAACATTTTAAATAATTTTTAAATAAATTTTATCATAAATAGAAAACAATAATATAAACACTATTTGCATATTACATTTAATGAAAATTCAAAGTATTTATTTATTTAATTATTATTAGTACGATAGTACCAAGCTAACAAAATAGATTTAATGGAAAATGGTTGTGAGTAAAAATTTACGTTTTACCTTAATTTTTTTATCTAAATTATTTTAACAAATTCTAGAAATTTAGACCTCTTTAAATCACAAAATAAATCAAATTTTTAATCAGAAACCAACCACAAAATTTAAAATCAAAATATTTTTTAACTACTTTTCAAGTTTACAGACATAAAAAAAATACACTAGGTAGTCATTGTAGAATTAATACATTAATACATTATCATACTGCTCAGAATCTAAAACAATATCTTCAAGTTACGCCACAGCAAAGTCAGGCCTGTGTGCCATAAGAAAGGGGGAGGGTTGCCCCCCTCATTATCTTTTTTTTGCATCTAGATCATTAATAGCTTTTGGTTTTATCAAATTAAAAGGAAGTTTACTTCTACAGACTTCTGATGTATGAACGAAAAACTATAATTAATTTTAAGTACCTAGTTAAAAAGTAATATAAATATGATGTTTTTTTTTACAAAATATAGTCTTAATCATGATCTTGTGCAATGAGCCTAAACAGAGAGAGAGTACATATAACGTGACATCTTAAGTTAAACTTCTCTTACAGTATAATATTATCGAATGAAAAACCATATTCTTTTGCAAAAATAAATAATGTCAATCTGTTTTTTTTTATGATTATTTAAATTTACAAATAAATTATAATAAAAATATATATCAAAAAATTGAGTATTTATGTACCTAAAACCTACATAATTGATTTTATTTTATTATCAACAATGTAGCTACGCATATATAGCCATATATGTAAAAGTACCTATTCCATATTTGGGCTTATTGCGCAATTTGCGTTTTATATTACTAATTGTTTAAATATGAATCACAACTCATAAATAATAGTACCTATATTATATTATATAGGTAATATTAATTTTTACAAGATTTGCATAATGATTTACATTAAAATTTAAAATAATAATTAATAATATATATTATAATTAGGAAACGGATTTTATTGTAAATACATATTTTTATTGGTATGAGATATTTTAAATCTGATAAAAAATGTGTACGGTTTAGATTATTCTAATTGAAATAAACCCAAATTTATTTTACATATTTTTACATATTTGGTAAATAAGTACATATTTTGTACATATTTTCGTAATTTTTGATTTTTTCATTGATTTTTGATGACATTTAACATCATCTGCTTCGTCTAAAACAACAAGATATGTAATTTTTGATAAAGATATTTTAATAGGAAAATTTAACAAGGATCTCTGAAAATTAAATTTATTCCTTCTGGTATAGTGAATAATAATTATGCCCTTATCACATCTATTGGTATGGAACGGTCTTTTAGCCAATACAAAAGTATTCTCCAACCAAACTGTCGTAATTCTTTTATTTGCAAACCTACAGAAATACCTATATTGTTTCTTATTGGCTTGTTCTGGAATAATATTCATAATTTTATATAACTAGATCATTTATATTACTTTTATTTAATATTTATAGTTATAAAATATTTATTTTTTTCTAATTTTCAATATTTACATATTTTGGAATTTTTATTCCATATTTTAAGAAAAATTGGTACATATAATTTATGTACATAATAATACATAAATTGATTTTTTTATTACAATCAAATCCGTTTCCTAATTATAATACACTAGCTGTGTTTCCTTTTAAAGGTAACACAAAATATTTCAGTTCAGTGACTTCAGATTGATATGGCATTTTTGGGAAGAGATAGGGAATACGTAAATACACATATTTGATGATTTTCAAATTTTTATATTTTTCAGTGTGTACATGCGCAATATAACTTTCATTTTTTTTAAATAGCAACAGGTATTAAAATATAAAATTCGGATAGACCTAATTTATTAAATCATTTTGACCTCTTAACAATGATTCTAAATCCAAAATTGACAAAATGACAATTAGCAATTGTTTTGATTTAAATTATTGAACTTTTCAACGATTATTCTATGATTTTACAAATTTCAGTGAAATTCCGCGTAATTTAAATACAAAAATGTAAATGCTTATGCAGAAATTCAAAGGGAACACACTTTAGCAACTAGGTACCCAAATGGAAGTAATGCGTCGTCTGCAGACTGCAGTCGTGCATGGAGAATGGTGGGCTTAATTTTAAATAGTTTGTACTTTTTTAGCATATTTTTAGTTGATTTTTGTTTTTAAGTGACAATCTGGAATTCTTATTTTTATGCGTGTATTTACTTGAAATAGTTTGAGAATTTCAATAACTACTATTGAAATATTATATTAAAATATATTATGATATTTTTGGTATTTTAAGACAGTATCGTCAGTTTGATAAATAACTTATAATATTATATAAAATATAGTATTTTTTTTTGACATACGTACCTGTCTTTCGCCATGTGTAAACACCATATGTACGAAATCGGGATTCTGTAGTTAAGCGGTTCTCAACCTTTTTTATTATCAATTTTGTAAAAAAATATCTTTGAGGCCCACTAATGACTAATACCTTTATAGTAATACTAATGGTACACCTATAAATACATCAGTTATTAGAAATAGAAGAATTTAAAAAACAAATATTTATTAAAAAATAACTTTATTCAACTTAATTACGAGTTCAAGGTTAGACAATTTAATATGCTTTTTAACATTACTTATCCCGTTAACCCCCAGGGGAGAGCCAATTTCTGGATTAAAACTAAATAGTCTTAGCCTTAAAATTAATCACTCACATAAGCGTAGGGTTGTCAATTTTTTTTTTTTTTGAGTGAGGGAGCTGTAGCCCTCCTAGGGGTAGACACGTAACGACTCGTGGAGGGCTTCGCCTTCTACACCCCCCAACTGGTGTACATTTACAAATACAAATAACTTGTGAGCATTTTATTATTTTTTATTTTTAGTTCTCTAAATATTACTCATACTTTAAATAATAGCAATATTATAATGTATCTAGATTCTAGGTATTTAATTATAAATAAGTATTAAGTTAAATAATAACTTATGCATCAAAGGGTCATTCTTAAAATATGCAAGACGATGAATTTTTTCCATTATTCCTAATATAATGTTCATTATAAATCTTTTAAAAATGTCGATCTTTTCATAATTTCAATTATTTTTTAAAAAAAACTCAATGTCTTACCCTCCAAAATATTGTCATCTTTTAATTTTATAATAGCTAGGTATATTTACTCTAGAACCAAAATTGAGCGAGCTCTACTCAAACTGCGTAAACACATTTTGTCTATGTCGTATAAACGTGTGTAAGACTCTTACACGTAAGACAAAGACATCACATGTGGATACGATGTCCTCTTAACATTTAAATAAATATTTAAAATAAGCACAATTTAACCTAAACGACATAATATTGACAGACAAAAATAACACGCTATTGTATACCTAATATTATAAGAAATGTAATGGATAAAGTGGCATAAAACATAAACAATTATTTTTATCGACATAATTTTTTTGATCAACGACAATAATTATTAATTTTAAATATCGTAAAAATTATTGATTTTAATATTTTTTAAATTTAGATGGTCCAACATTTTTGAGGGGGCTATTTTTCGAACTGAGGGGCTAACCCTAAATACGCCTATGATCACTTTCAACATTCAGTTTGTTCCTATATTTATTTTTTTAAATAACTGTTTGGTACATTGTAGTTATTAATTAAATATTATAAGGTAGGTATATAATTATATTGTATTAAATGTATATGTTACCGGAAATGTTGACAATTTAAGAAATTACGACAATTCCTAATAGCGGGAGGAAATGATATCATTGCCTAGGAATTGTCATTATTTCCATAGTTTATTAGGCAATGTCATCACGCAATGCTTTCTTACACGAAAGTATTGGCGATTATGATATTGCAGGTCATGTGGGACCGGCTTAACTATTAGAACGATAACTAGCTCGTAACGGAGACATGCTAAAAACCATAATCGTCACCCGCTAACTTTGGTTTCGACTGTCACTATTGTCTGTGTTCTAAAAATATCAGATGGGAAAATGAATGATATCCATAAAATGGTTGATTGGAAAATGTCACGGCTATCGCATATTGGCATATCACATATGTTCGTCGTAATATTTATGTGTTTTATTTAAAGTGTCCCAAGCCTGCAGTACATTAAACACGTTCCGTTTAAAAGTGTGTACCTACTTCTTAGTGTAGTACTTCTTAATGTTAAATGTGGATTTAAATAAAATGTGAAATTAATTAAGTAAAGCAATTATTTCATTAACTATTGGTGATAAACGAGAGATTAGACAGATCAAATTAAAATATTTTAAAAAAAATATAGCATCTTTGCCTAATATCGTTAGGAAATGATCACATATACTAGGTAATGATACCATTTCCTTCCGCTATTAGGAATTTTCATCATTTTCTAGGAACTGTCATAATTTCCTAAATGTCAACATTTCCGGTAACATATACATTACTACGTTAGTAATAATATTAATATTATATAATCCACGGCCAAGATCCGCACTGCTCGAAGCCTATGAGTTGGGAACCGCTGCTGTAGTCAATCTGTATTAAAACCATGCCAACACAGAATAAATAGTCGTAACTTGCCACCTTGATTTATATTATCTTTTATACACAGTCCTGCCGACTATCTTTAACTTCAAGCAATAATTTGGTAAACATTTTTGGTGTTTTTTTTAAGTGGTCATAGATATTTAAATATGCATATACTTCTTCTCTCTCCTGGTCTTAAGCCTGAAGGGGATTCCATTTTTCTTTTACATTTTTTCAAAAAAAAAAAAAAAAATAAACATTAAAGCTGTAAATAAAGTATATTTGGCAGGTGTTATTATTTCTTTATATTATAATTTATTTACAATAGGTATTCTGAGTATTCATCATTTTCGGTTATTCACAGAGAAATTATCGTTGAATTCATTAATGACTATTCTTCTATATTGATAACTCTTTTTTTTTCAATCTGTAACGTAGCATATTACTTAATCGTTCTTGACCCATTGTGGTCCTCAGATAAGTTTTAAGCATCTTTAAACATGAAAATGATCTTTCATAGCTGGCAGTTATAGTGGGTATAGTAAGAAATATACGAATAATTAATATTAAAATCGGAAATAGATTTTGTAAATCAACATTCTTAATAAATTCTATTTTCTTTACCATAATACTAGCTGTTTATATGTTGGAGTGCTTCAACTTAAAAATTATATTTTAAACTTCAATTTCGGTATTCAAATGTTTTAAATCAAAGTTTTAGGGTGTTACAAACAAAATTTAATGCTTCATATGGTGGATTATAATTGACTATTATTTCTTTTAATCCATTTAATATATCTAGCTAGATTTTTTGAAAACGTTGTTGCATTTCTCTAATTATAATATTTTTTAACCTTAGATATAAATTATACTAGTTTTATGAATTTTCAACTTCAAAATTCCTTGTAAACTTTCGTGACTTTAACATATTTAGTAAGCATTTGAATTTTAAATGCTTATAAACAAAAATTGTAACTAACGATTTTTTTTTTTTTTTTTGGTGAGCCAATTTTTTTTTACATGCATTTCAAGAAAAATATGTAGAAAAAATCGAAAATTTCAATTATTTATAAATAGTTTAAAAAATTCTAAATATTCTAAAAATTAATCGTAAATAGATAGGTAACACAAATATAAACATTTTGTGAACATTTCAAGTATTTACAATGATTCGTTTTTGAGTTACAGCAAAATAAAAAAAATCAATTTTGTCGAAAACTGGTTATGCGTAAAAATTCTCGTTTTTCTGTTACTTTATTAGGGTTTTTCCTGACACTTTTGAAAACTACTGAAGATTTTTTACTTTTGACCCCCCCAAAGTACCAACTAGATTCAATTTCCTTTTCAAAGAGGGGCTGAAGTCATAAATCAAAGCATTATTGTTTATTACTACTCCAAAACTCCACTGTACGCCACTATTAGACAAAACGATACTTTTGCAACACCTGAAAATTATTAAGTGTTGCAAATGTAACACTGCAAACACGCCAATTACGCCAATGATTTCAAGTAAAAGACATTCCTTTGTTTCACGACTGCAATTGCACCCAAAAATCCATTATTAGGATAAAATTCTACTAGCATTAATTTTACGTCTTTTAAAAAGACTTTCATTGATTTCTACTATTTTGTCAGGACCATCCAATTTTCATGTCACGAGTTTTCGGACTTAAAATACATATTTCCTGTACATAATTAATCCAATCAGTAGTATCACCACACATATTTAACTGTGTTTTACGATATTTTAAAAAAGCCATCTATATGTCCCAATAACCGAATTGTTTATTAATTTTATTCACTTTATTAATGGACAATTATTTGGTTAGGTAGTCACGATAATCGATAAATACCGTATATTAGTATTCGAAATTGATGTAAGTAAGTAATTTTTAATTTGTAATACTACCTACTAATATTATGTTTACTTATTACCTATAGTAGCTAATATTTCTAATATCTACTCTCTCGGCTAACCAAGAGGAAAAATTGTTTTTATTTTAATTAATAGACACAATTTATAATATTTTAGAATTTTATTTCATGATTTTTTTTTTATGCAAACAGCTTAAAAGTATTTTTAGCTTTTCTAATTATTACCAAACAAAACATTTTAAAATTATATTAACCTAATTTTTTTCAGACTTGGCTACACACAATATTTAACAAATATAATAATAACATTGTGCTACAAATAATATATAACTATATATATACATATATAATACATCTATATTCTATGTATAATACAAACGTATATGGTATAATAATATAAAATAATTATTCATACCTACCATATGAATATACATAGTTCATATAACATGATATATCGATAACTAAAGAAAACTGATTAATGATTATTTCTATTTTACACTATTTTACTATATACGTATTATTAATTATTATACTGTGAAAACGTACTGACTACTGAGTTACTAAGGTACTTAGTACAATACACATATTATCAATTATTAGCTATAAAATACCTAATTAGTAATTACGTAACAGCATTAAAGTAACTACAGCTGTAATAAATATCAAATACATTTTTAAAAATATTTATAATAAATATTTAAATAATACGTTAGTGTTAATGTTAAATAAAAAACAAAATTATTGTCTATAAAAATAATAATTATTTACAATTACTAACTATGTACTGTGAAATGTATAACATTAATGAACAAAAAAAATTGGATGTTGGGGGCTTAATAAAATTTAGTAGGGACAAAATAAAAATAATTTACTCATAGCATAACTATAATATGTAATTGTTATGATGTAGTTTAAAGGCCCAACAAAAACCTCTAGTTTTATTCAATATTACAGGCAGATACTTAGATAAGTATGCTAACACCCTAACGGTATTGGTGTACAATTATACAGAACTACATAGGTGAAGTTAATTATTATACCCATAGGTTTACTCGTTCACTTTAAGTTAAATGTTAAATGTATACCGGTGATCAAAGTATGTTTCGTGACATATGTTTATGTCGATCAAAGTGACCGATTGGAGGTTTAGCCATCTACCCCTAAACTTAGACAAAAACTTAAATTATTTATAATAAAATAGTTGTTATCGACTTATCGTACTATAAAATTTTCGTCGGGTGTTATTATAGGTAATACAGTAGATTCATTAGATTCTCGGTAATCCAACAAATATCAAACCAGAGTACTGCCAAATAATGGAGGTTATAATATATAATACTCCAAATTTATTATAGCAAAGTTTACTAATTTGTTACCGTCTATTTAAAATTTCTAGTTTCTCGACTAAAGTTTAAGTAGTATGTTTTCGTTTTCTTTAATGCAACATTTTATTAATGTAAATAATGTATAATATACGTAATATAACACAAATATAATATTTAACCAATAAACACGCACAACGTTAACTGAATAAAAATAAAATATCTTTTACCCATTGGTTTATTCGGATTTAATCAGCTAGTACTTAGTTTTATCGTTTACTATAATCATTTTATGGTTATTTTAACGAAAAAATAAAAACAAAATATAACGGGATTATTGAATGTACCAGATTATCGAACGGCTTAATTATCGATATTCTACTATAGGTAATAGGTACTATTGATTACAAATATCACAACTATTTATAATCAATTATAATACATCATTTTTTAATAAAACCAAATAAGTAAATATTTTTATTAAAAAAACAATAAAATCTTAGAAATTAAAGTATCGAAATGTCTATGATAAAATATAGTTATGTATAAATTTACTAATATAAAAAAATGAAGGGTAGCTAGTAGCTAAGCAACCCCAAAATTGCATCTATATGAGTAATACATAGGTACCTCTACCTAATGAAAACAAATTAAATTATAAATAATTACCTACTAATTATAATAATAAATTATAGATACCATACCAAATACTATATTATGTTATTAAATAGATGTTTGTACAATTTTTAAATCAACTAAATCTAGTAAATCATTGAGTTACATAATTCATAAATTATAAATAATATTTTAATTATACCTACTCTCGTAGCTTTGTTGTAGATATAATTGTATACTGCACATTCAGGAGCAGTTTGTTATAAGAATACTATGAGCGACTGCTCCTGCCTCGAAAATGGGGAATTTCGTTTTTAAGTTTTATAGGTTTATTCATAATACATAACAGAAGAGAAAAAATATTTCATTGGTTTTAGTAAATGTAGTTGGTAGGTGGGTTAGTGGGTTGTTTAGAAACTTGCTCCTTAAGTTATGAAGACTCAAGCCGCCACTGTGCACATCTTTCACATAGGTGCCATACGTATAGTCCATACACCAAAACGGCATAATATACTAGTAATACTATATAATATTAATATTATTTATTTAAATTAATTAAACTTGGTCAATTGACAATAATTAGCATTTCATATGATCTTCGTAATTTTATTGAAGTAATAGTAGGTACGTAACACCATAGAGTAATATGAGTAACACAAATAATAAACGAATTTAGGGCCTATAGTTATGATATAGTTACAGATGTACAATAAATAATAGTTAATATTATAAAATTATGTTATTTACATGTAGATAAACGGAAAATTATGTTTGATGTTAGTAGATAAATAATAAAAAAAATTTTTAATATTACTTATTAGAATAACAATCCGCGGATCCTGTAGCCATTGTATGTAATAGTGCATTACATATTATGTAGATATTAATATATTATTATGACATATAGATTTAAAGATTAGTTAATAATGGTGATTAGTATTTAGTATACAAATTAAACAAATCAATAAAGAATATATAAAAATATAGATAAATGAATTTAAAGCATAGATATATTGTTGTAGTGTAATGGTTTGTTGGTATTCATTATTTATACTAAATTAATGAGAAGTTTTACTGATAGAAATTGAATGAACTTAATGATATTGACTGGATGTCTGGATCTAATTAATATTTTTGTTAAGTAGTCAGTTATTTGAAGTTTTCTTCTTCATTTTTGTACACTCATACATTACTCTACATTTGGTAAGAATATGTTTGACAATGAGGGGAGACTCCATTGTATGTGCAGATAAAGGGGTTATCTTTTTTCATTAAATATGAGTCCGTCAAACGTATGTGCCCAATTCTGAGACGATTATTAGCAGACTCATATTTTCTTAAAGTTTTAACGGAAAAGGTCTAGTTTAGTATTGTTCTTTTAATTTCGTTGAACTTGGTACTCTGTTTCATTCCTTCTCTCTGAAATGTATCCATTTCAATAACTTTTTAAATATCGTTATAGGAGTAAAGAGATGAGATAAGAGCATGAGGGGGAGGGTGAGTGTGCTTGTTTAGCACATTCATTGCCTTCTGTGTTACAGTGACCAGGAATCCAGGAGTACAAAATATATTTGTAGAATAATTGTGCTCATAATGGGTGTTCTGAATTTTTCTGGCAATATAAATAGGATTGTGAAGATTTTGCAGAGTGACGAGGGCAGATAAAGAATTGCTATGTATCGTTGTGTATTCAATGACTTTGAGAATGAAGAGTTAGAACTAGAGCTTCAGCTGTGTACATATAGAATTTATTGAAGAATAGAGAATCTCCAATGGATTTGTTTATCATCCCCGCCAAGCGCGGATCCAAGAGGGGATAAAGGGTGATATCCTCTCCCGTAGACTATGCCACACTGGTAAATTCTAGGATGTCTACTTTCGTCAGCCGATAAAATATAATGTGTACATGGTCATCACCCTCCAGTAAATATATTCTGGATCCACGCCTGGATTTCTGGGATTCCCTGCACGACCTTTCATAAAAGATGCGTCATACGTCGGTTTACCTATACATGTGTTTGGAATTGATTGAAGATAAGATTTTTCTTTAATAGATTATTAAATGTATTAGAGAATGTTAATTTCTTGAGAGTGTTTGTAGGTCAAGAATGATGTTCATTGTTAAAAAACCAGCGAGGTCATAAAGAGATTCCGGCAGGTATTATGTTTTTGAGACCATAGTTTATTTATATATTATTAAACGTATATTTTTGGTATGGTGTGATATCTTGAAGAAGTCTTGACAATCTGACTGCTACTTTGGATGTTTGTCCATCCCATCGTGCTGTTAGAGAAGGGATGCCTGCTAATGTCAAGATGATTTGAATCTGACCAGAGCGGAAGGCACCAATGGAAAGTCGATTCCCCGTTCCTGTGTTTTGGATTGGTTCCAATATTTTTAAATGGGACGGTTTAACAGTTGAGCAGAATGGAGCACCACAGTAGAGTTTGGAAAGAATAAAAGCTTTGTGTATTTTCATAAGGACAAGAGACTGGGCGCCCCATGGCGTATGTGAAACTGTGCAAGTTTTTTTATCATATAATCATTTTATATTTTAGTCCGTAGCATAGCAGATTTATAAACATACGTATTTTATAGCCATAGAGTACTCTATAGTTATAATAATAGTCTAAGGGCGTGCGTATGTTTACCCGAGTACCCAATAATTACTCGATGGCTAAGTATTCGATATCATATTTAAAACTCGACCCTTACCCGGTACCCGTTGTAATAATAAATTTTCACCCGGCATTAACTAGGTACCGGCGAAATACCTACATTTTTACCCGGCTCTCGCTTAATAATATTATTAATTAATGACAGAATACCTAATGTTTAATGCCTATTATAAATTTATTTGTTTTATTTTTTATTTTTTTATGTTAATACTCAATAGTCAATAGTATTTCTGTGATTGGCTAAGTAGTATATTATAATTGCATAACTAATAGTTATTAACTATATTTAAATACCCAATACTAAGTGTTTAAAGACTTAATTATTAACTAATAATTAATATTATTAATAATTTTTCAACCAATAATCGCGTATACCCATTTTATATTTACATTTCTGCTCGACCAGTACTCGGTACCCGATTAGTATAAAAAACTGTACTCAGCCAGTACTAGGTACCCAGTTCATAACAAATTATCTATCCGGAACATCTCTAGTTCATATCACGATTTAAGAATTTAAGACAGGTATACGTACACCAGTATATTATCTTAAATCACGGTCTTAGAATATAAATAAAAAATTAAAAATTAAAATAAAATATATTTATAAATCGTGGTTTATAATGTCTATATATCTGTGATTCGTGGTCATAATTGGATCTGCGCTGGGACAATCCAATTTTTATTTTATTATTCTTTTATTACCTATGAATAAGTCAGTCTTTTAACGCTTATCGATATTGAAACAAGGGAAAATAAAAAATTGAATTGATATACTATCACAGAATATATTAAACACTATCTGCCTACTATCACTATTAATATCACGACCAATCAGAGGACAGGCATGGGACGACATGAAAATATATTTATTATTTAGTTTCATGCACAATATTAATATTAAAAATTTAAAACGAGTATATAAACTAAAGGTGTTTAGGTGTATCTTAAATCATTGTTTCATATCAGAAGTGTAGACACTGCGTTTATTTTTTATAATGTCAATCATATCATTTAAAGGATTTAGTTATGCTGGTAAAATTGTTAAAGTACCAATTATTCAGTGTTTTTTAGCACGAAATGCATCCATTAAAAATGAAGTGCAAGACGTTGATATTGTAACAACCACGGCGGAAAATATCTTGTCTGAAAAGGAAGTGAATACAATTTGTGACAAATCACGCTTAAACCATGGACATCGCAATATGATAAATGGTCGATTACCTTATGATAAACCTGTGCATAGATACCACAACACAGTAAAATACAAAAGAAGAATGTATGGTCGGTATGGTGATGCCAGTAATGTCTATCCAGGCTTGGCATGGCCAACACCTGAAGATTTAGAAGATATAAAAGAGTATGAAAGTGTAGCCTATCCATTGACCATTCAGGAAATGCAAGAAAATGCAATGAAGATTATAGAACGTGAACGTCAAGAAATTCAAATGAATCAACAAAAAATTGATAATAATATGAAAAAATTAAACGGTTGGTTAAATGAAGTCAAAGAAAAGTCGGCAAAAAAACTACTCGAGGCACAACAAGCTAAAGAAAAGAAAGAAAAACTCATTGAAGAAGTGAAAAAACATTTTGGGTATAAGATAGATCCAAAAGATGATAGATTTAAAGAAATGCTGGTCAAAAGGGAGAAAGAAGAGAAAAAGAAAGTCAGAGAAGAAAAGAAAAAAATTCGTGAAGAAAAACTTTTAAATTATATGGATTCAAAAGCAAAATAGATGAAAAAAAAATTATTTTTTTAATATTATAAATGTAAATAAAAATATACAAATTAAATAGATAATAAATATTGTTTTTATATTTTTTCCAATTACTTTCAACATTAATAAATGTACTCAAAGGTGAGCCTAGGATCGACATTGAAAACTAGCAGTTATATATAACAAATTGTTTTAATATATTTTTTAATTTTTTAAATTATTTTATAATCAAGTAGGTTAATATTAATAATTATATCTGTCTACAATATACCTAGGACATTTTTCATTTTATACAATTATATTAATGTTCAATCCTAATGTACGTTTTATATCATGATCTTTGGAAACTTAACTAAACAGCCACATTTTAAAGTTTAAAATTAGTGTTTGGCTGAACTTACTTTTTGTATATCAAAACTTTTCTACAGATTTTCTGTTTTTTAGAAATCTTTGGTTAGTATGTACTATATTATAATAAATTAATGATTTAAACTATGTAATTCATTAAGGACAAAATACTGTTAACCTTAGATGATATTTAGGTTAGTCTTGAATCCAAATTAAACATTAATTTATTGTTCTATTCTGAGCTTAAGCTTAAGTTAAAAATGTAAGAGTAACAGTTCAATTAATAATCATGACAAAACTGTAGCATTAAAATGAATAATGATGCATAGTTTAACTATGGTTAGGTTAAGTATGTAACTAAGTTAAAAGCTCATAATATAGCAACAAGAATTACTGTATTGTAACAAAATTATAATCATTTACTAAAACATACAAATATATGAAATATTATTCAATTCACCAGACCATTAGAGTAAGAATATCTTTGCAACTGCTACACAATAAATCTACAAGTGGTTGTAATTGCACCACCATAATTGTTCCTCTATTTAATTTAAACTTTAGAAAAACTGCTACAGCTCAATATAAACCAGTTTATTAGCACTTTACCATTAATTTACCTACCTTAGTAAAATCTATCTCAAAGGCAGAGTATTATGAGAAGATAAGCAAAATTGAATTGTTTTCTTATCACACAAAAAAGTATAAATACTAGACAGTATCATATTATCTGTCTGGTGTTATATTATTTAGTATCTACTAAATCTTTTCAATTATTATAGAATTTCATTGATACACCACCATTAGTATTTAACACCGATTGGATTATTTTTTCATGAGTAGATGACAGAATTATTGTAATAAATTAAAAAAACATTAATTTTAATATACAAATGTAATTTAAAAAACAAACTTGACTTTTATAATATATTTAATATTATAATGTGATCACATTATAATTAAAAAATAGGAATTTTAATTTAATAATATCCCATTCTATACATAGTTATTTAATTTCATTCTTGTAAAATTATTTTGCATAAGGTTAGACTTCAATGATATCTATTATAAGGAAATGTATTGAATTAATAAATCATATTATTAAACATAATGATTACAAAATAATGATATACTTTAAACATTTGAATGATGAATTATTATTATTATTAATATTCCCAAATCAGTATTATAAATGTTAAAATGTGTACAAAATTAAACCAATAGTCTCTCAATTTCAGTCTGAACTTGTTGTATTTGAGGCCGTAATTGTGAACCTTCATCAGTGGTAATGGAACACGCTATGACTGGCCTTGAAACACCACATGCTCGACCCAATGCTGTAAACATTTAAAATATTTGTAAATTTGATAAATGCTATATTACTTACACATGATCAATTTAAAATACTAACCCTGTTTTGATCTAATAAAAACATACGGCACGTTTTTGTCCTCGCATAATAATGGCAAATGTAGCAAAATTTCTAAAGGTTCTGCATCTGCTGCACAAACTATGAATTCAGAAATACCTCTATTTAAAGTTTTAGTGGCTGAAATTCATAATACAGTTAGCATATTATCAATTAAAAATACTTATGATAATATTAACCTTCGTTTGCTCCTTTACGTAGTTGTTTATAGTTCATTGCTTGTTGAACCAAGTTTAAAATTTTTGTGGTCATCTGCTGGTCAGCCAAAGGATATGCTTTAGGATTAACATCTAATGTGATGCTTTGGTCGTCCATCCTAAAATGTAATATAAATATTATATTATTAAAAGGTTTACTGGAACACTAATATATGATGGTTGAAACAATTGAAATGTATTCAAAAATTGAATATATTAATCTTGACTCCAAACAAATAATCAAGAATTTTGCTATACAATTCCATTTTATATCTGACTTTAAGAACAGGTAGTAAAAAAAGTTATGATTTCATATCATGCTATTCTGGCGTCATACACTAGCTAAAATGTTAACTACTTTATCGAGAAAGGCAAAAACTGTGCAAAACGTCTCTAGAAAAACATCATGTAAGCAAAAATCGCGTTTCAATGGAACTCTTAATCGTTTTTATAGAAATTAAATCCAAGCAACCATCGCACGACACGCCCGTTTGATTCGGAGAGAGTCATACGATCGAAGCGAGACAGACGCACAGGACAAAGAAATTTAGACACCTCGTGGACGAACGGCTGTCGCTACAACAGACATTCAGACATCAAAACAAGCAGGCGAACTATAAATGCTGTCTAACCGGCGACACGTGCGTTCCGTTCGCACATGTAAATTCGAATTCCACCAGTCGATCGAAGTTAATCTTCATTTCGAACACCTAATGCGAGTGAGCAGTGTTATATGTGTACTTACTTTGAATAAATCACGTTCGGTGGCTAATAATGTCTGGAATGGAATCGGACGTTAATATTAAACAAACGACAAATTATGTTTACAATTACGAATATCGCGCTAACGAGTAATGTTAACGTATGATAGGTTATGTTGAACTTCAACATGGGGATGTTGTTTACAGCATGCCGACGATGTCTAAACATCACGGTATAATATGGTATACCAGTATTATGAATAAAAATGATACACTTTTCAGTGATCATGGAATAAAATAAAGTTTGTCATTTATGCCAAGAAATATAAATATCCAGTTATAATCTTCTCCGTTTGTATTACGCTGTGTACAAATTGCATTTTTATTGAATAAACTATAAAGACACCAAATGTAATATAGAGTCTATATAGAAGACTTGCGACCCACCAAATATATTAATAAATGTGGAAGAGCTCAAATGGAAAGAAAAGTCATATTATTATATTCTTATGATATATATATATATAATATTATTAAAATAAATACGATAAGATATCGAGATGTGCGAGTCGCAAAAGTCTATGACGGGAGCTGCAGTTTGGCTACTCCTGGTCTATAGAGTATAGATCATTTAAATGATATTATTAATGTTTATCATTTTTATTATAATTATTTTTAATACATAATTAATCATAATTTATTACTACGAAGTCACGAAAAACGAATTTACAGTGTACAATACAATATTAAATTGTAGGAACACGTCACTAAATGCCCCAATAAAAATATTAGTAAGCCTCTAAAAAGTTTTTTTTTAAGTTGTCTTCTTATTTATTATAATTTATGCAATCTGTATTTAAAAAAAAAGGTATAATTGCAGTTAAGCTACCACGCGATTTTTCGCGATTTTTTTTTTTTTAAATTACAATAAGCATAATAGATGTTTGATAGTTAGATAAAAAAAGACTTGGTTAGCTTAATTGAAGAACCAAACTATTCAATAATAGTACTTCATTGCATGGTTGGAAGTAGTTAGTAAGTCACAATATCAGCTATGTTTCAGACGTCGGCCATGGTCACCTGGAATTATTAAGGAAGAAAGATTTTGAATGAGGGGATTTTGGTGATTTGCTAGTTTAAGGTGTTAGCGTTTGTATAGTGTTAGTAACAATTTTTACTGTCGGAATGAGGAGGTCCATGTGGAGAGTGTTATTCGAAACAAAAAAAGAGCTTGTAGTTATAAATAAAATTAGGTAGGTATATACATAAGATTTGATAACAATATTAAGAATTTTATTAATATTTTTAATTTATGTATTTTAAAATATAATATGAACTATTTATTATAAAAGTAAAACAACTATTCTTGTGTACTTGGTTGTTCGTAAAAAAATTGCTCCTCAAAACCCCGTAGTCTCTAAAACTTCACCAACTTTTTTAAATGTATTTTATTATTAACTGACGTCGACTCTCGACCCACCACGTAGCATAGCACCCATGCAATCACTTCATTTTCCTTAAGCGTCCTTTCTGACATTTTTTTCCTTTCACTCGACTCCTAAAAGTTGTAGCGTGATGTCAAATAGTTTATAACAGCTATAACATTCCTCAAAAATTGAATCAAAACGCAAAAATAATTATTAAATCCTAATGGTAGTTCCAGAAATAAGTGGGTTCAAACCCTTTATTTCTATTATATTATATAGCAGTGGTGCGCAACCCGTGGCCCGCGAAGGTATTATGTGTGACTCGTCACAAATTTATTAATAAAACATAATAATCTAAAAAAAGTAAATTATCCAGACAATTTTTTCTATTTTTCTTTTAGTAAAATTCTTATTTTGACAATGAAAAATACTTAATAAAAAAAAAAAAAAAGCACAATCTGTCAATTCGCTTTCAAATTACCAAATTACATTTCATGTTTATATAAACAGATACCTAAATACAATTTAAGGTGAGGAGGACTAATGCTATTTTAGTCCCTTCTCCTTTTGTATAAGTTTCCCTAACAGAAATATTTACAAAACCATCAATGGTTATATTTTAATATGTAGAATGGATGTTATAGTTAATAATGTGAATCCGGTAGATTTGAACCTTGGTTTTTTGCTTTATGAGAGGACATCCTATTTATGCAAATGATTATAATTTTAAAAATATTAGAATTAATAATTGTATATTATAGAAAAAATATATTCTCTCTAACTTAAAAGTTCTTATTACCTATTTTAAAACACGATAATCGGTAAAAATATAGAAACCAAAATATCTGAGGACCAAATATCCAAATGTATTCGTTTTTCCGAAAATAAGTATCTACATTGCAGTTTACTTTCTAATAAAATTAGTTCAAATACTCCAATAATATAAAATAATGTATGTAATGTATAGTTAAAATATAAAATAATTTTCAAGCATTTGACAAAACAAATAAAATTCTATAAATTAAGCTTTTAATTGCTATTGATATATGTATATATATATATTAATTACAATAAATATAATATTAACAAAGCTCACGAAGCTGATGGATCGACGAGCAATATACATACAGTCGCATACACGTACATACGATAAAGATAAAATGTAATAATGCAACATAATAAATAATAATTGTATTTCAATCTGAAAATGTCATTAGACGCTTTGTTATAATACGATTATATTTTATGATATTATATAAAATCAATGATATTACGCGTATCTTACCGTTTACATTATCGACAAGACAAGAAGCGTGAGTGACTATAATGATTTTAGATTCTGAACGGAGTGATAAATGTATTGATTTTACAATGATGTATGTTTTTTTTTTAATTTTTTTTTTGTGGTTGTCATCACGTTTTGGAGTATTTTTTGTGTTTTGATTTTTAACTTCAATCACTTTAGCCCCTCTTTGAAAAGGAAAATGAATCTAGTTGGTACTTTGAAGGGTCTAAAGTAAAAAATTTCAAGTAGTTTTCAAAAGCGTCAGGAAAAATCCTAAAAAAGTAATGGAAAAACGGGAAGTTTTACACATAACCAGTTTTCGGCAATACCGATTTTTTTAATTTTACTGTAACTTAAATACGAATCATTGTAAATACTTGAAATTTTTACCAAGTGTTTATATTAGCGTTATCTATTTACGATTGAATTTTCAAAATATTTGACTTTTTTAAGCTATTTATAAATAATTGAAATTTTTAATTTTTCTAAATTTTTTTCTTAAAATGCCTGTACAAAAAAATTTGGCACACCACAAAATCTTTAAAATTTAATGAAAGGTTAAATATGTAATATAAGTTGTTTTTATTGTAGCAAAAAAAAATCAAAAATTGTTAGTTACAATTTTTGTTTATAAGCATTTAAAATTCAAATGTTTACTAAATATGTTAAAATCGTGAAAGTTTAGAAGGAATTTTGAAGTTGAAAATTTATAAAACTATTGTAATTTATACCTAAGGTTAAAAAACCCAACAAAAGGTTCTCCATGACTTTTTCTTCAAATAACTGTAAAAAAAATTCTAGCGTCGATATAAAAAAATTGTTGTGAGCGTATGAAATTTAATTTTTTACGAAATCGCGTAAAGTAACGATATATTATTACAATTTAAATACAGCTAATAATGTTCTCCTAGACTGACTAATCATTTCCGTTCAGAATCGTTTTTCGTATACAATGATACTTGTCATTGCATTCAAATTTAACACATCCATTAGTGATCTATTCTTCATCTCTTCAATACAGCAGAGCGATACCAACTTATTCATCCTTTTTTGTTTTATTATATTATACCATTTGTGCATATACGGTCATTAGAATTATAAACTGTGGCTGAGTGGCTGTACCTACTACCTATATTTAGTGCCTGGTTTTCAAACTAAAATAGTGTAATTATTTTTTTAGTAAATTATTTTATATTCTTTGACTATTTGACTAATGTATGTGCAGTATATTTTGAAATATTACTATTAACGTAATTTATATATTATATTTTATTATAAAATAAAGTGTAATGTACTTATTCTCGGTAAACGGATACATTTGGATATTTTGATATAGTTTCTTAAAAAACATAAAACAAATGCTTCAGTTTAATCAAAAAAGTACTCTGAAGTCAAACTAAATGTGATTCTATCTTTACTTTTTGTAAGTACTAAAGTAGGTACTTAGAATGTTCAAGTTGTTTTCTATTTCTCTTGTTATTTGATTAAAAACATTTTAAATCCAAATTTTTTTTTAAGTTTTTAACCAAAAATTACTTGTCCTAATTTTTTCTACTTAAAGTCTATAAATCATGGTCACTATAATCTATGTTGAAATTTATTGTAAACATGTATAACCACCATTATTTACTGTCAACCTCAGAGAAGCTAAGAAAATCAGCCGAGTCAATTACCATAATTTAAGGTATACTTAAACATATTTTTAATTATGAACAGAACAGATATGCAGAGGCAATTATTGAATTAATTTATTTTTGATAAGGTATCAATATGTTGCTTGCATAATTAAGTAAGCTAACTTTTATATACTATTATTTTATTAAATAAATTAATAATTGATGTACATTTATTAACCTGAAAACTTAATATATATAATTGTTTTAAATTATTTTGATCATTGAATAAAATAATTATGAAACATTTCAATCATATAAGAATCTCAGTATGTATTTTTAAATCTTCGTAGGTTATGATGTTATGGATTTATGGTATTTAAACACAGTGTAATAATTGTACATACATTTCAAATATTTTTATGTGATGATATAGGTTATAGGACAAATACATATATAGTTTATTTAAATTAAAAAATACAGTTGTGACCAGTTTTCTTCTCTACCGAGTCAACCATTTATACACTAGATGTGTAGTTTAGTCACACCCTTGTGCATTAGTTAGTCATTGATTGTGTTACTTAACTTAAACACAACATTTAATTAAGAAATAATTAATGATATAGTAAAGAAACTGTTATAGCTTCTTTAATCTTAACTGTATTCATGATTAAAAATGATAAAAAAATAATGTTTATTTTAATACATAAATATTATATACTTAAGTCTTTACACAGCCACTTAAGTATACTTAAGTAGACAAGACAGGGATAATAATATAGTACAAGTAAAATACAATACATAATATATTTTAATTAAAAATTTAATTAGATTTGGGAAACATGTATATTTTGTTAGTACTTAATACAAAAATGACTATAAAAAAAAAATTAGTTAATATACACATCATTAGTTGTAATAAGCCAATAAAAATTTTGTATAACTTTTAATAAATGTTTTTAGTTTTTTAGGGTGATTCATTCCATGTAATAGGCTTGCGTTCATTTGCTGATGAATCACTAGTTACACCACTCGGTCCAGCAACAGGAGATTCCTCACGAACAGCTTCATTATCTTTGCTAGGGGAAGAAGTGACAGAAATTATTTCCTGATCATGATCTTGATCAGGACTATCATCATTCTGAGTTTCTTCAATATCTAAACAATAAAATAAATAATTAAGTTAATTTTCTTATAAAGTATACTTTTTGATTTTAGTACCATGAATTGATTTAATTTCAACAGTTTCTTCTTCGTTTTCAGATGATAAAATTTCTACTGTTTCTTGTTCTAAATAATTAATTTATTATTATTTTTGATTTGAAGATACATATTTTTTTGGAATTAAATGTTGAATGTTTTAATATTGTGGTTTATAATCATAATTATTAATATAATAAATTATAAAGTTATTAAAAAAAAGTTTATCAATTTTAAGTCAAATTAAAAATAAAAGCCAAA
Organism: Rhopalosiphum nymphaeae; assembly: GCA_036289425.1. Classification (NCBI taxonomy): domain Eukaryota; kingdom Metazoa; phylum Arthropoda; class Insecta; order Hemiptera; family Aphididae; genus Rhopalosiphum; species Rhopalosiphum nymphaeae. The sequence goes on along the minus strand of JAZAQC010000021.1, from coordinate 3,118,139 downwards.
AATTACCTAAATCAAGTGTGTCTGTTTCAGCAGTTTCAGTTGATTGAGAAACTCCAACTGTATCCAAGGCATCGCTTGAAGGTCCTTCATAAAAAAAATCATATAATATTTAGTATGTTATGACTGTTTTTGTTTTAAATTAAGTTTTATAATTTTAAATTATAATAAAAATGTGTTGTACCACTCGTTATGAGTAGAACACAGATTTTAATACAAATATAATTGTACATTTTTTTCTTTTCATATTTTGGATTTTTGTCAGTAATCTTTAAGAATTATAATAGTTTGAAACTAACATGATAAATGTATATATTGGATACATACATAAATTATATTTATTGAGGTCAAACAATTCTTAATTGCTTAAAATACACCCAAACTACTTTAGTTAACTTCGAATCACTTTTATCAATTTTTAAAAATATATTAAGAGAACGTTATACTCGCATATGTTGTCTCTGTCTTACTAACAGTGGCGGCTCATATATATATGTGCACTACCTACCCAAACTTAAGAAAAATTGAAAACAAAAATTATAATAATGTAACTAAATACCTGTAGTGTTAAGATTATATCTTAAAAAATAAAAAATATAGATACTCAGAATATGAAAATAATATAATATTTGGATTGGATTATTTTTAAGAAGGTCAAACAACCAGGTTAGTGGAACAGTATCGGTATGCATAGTAGTCGAATAGTGCACACAATCGCTGTGCACATTTTTCATTTATGCAGTGTAAAAATTAAAACAAGTCAAAACACACAACCTGATAATATTAATAAAAGCATATGACATTTCCTAGATAATATTCTTATCTTTAAATTTGATAATAGGTAAATTTATTCTAATATTAAAGCTAAAAATCACATAATGTGTTCTGTTGAACAAAAATTTGCTTTAACGTATGTAAGATAGAGACAATACATGCAGGCATAATGTCCTCTAAACAGTTTCACTGAAGAAAAGGTGGAAGGCTGATTATTATTTAAATAACAAATACAATTTTAAAAATATATTAATTTATCCAAATAATTCATGAGAAATTTTTTTTTTTTTTTTTTAATAAGTTTATACCTTATTAATTGTTATAAGTTTTTAAATTAGTAAATAAAATAGATAACTTTAACCATTTTTTTTGTTTATTTTTATGGTTTTGAATGCATATCATATGGCATATTTTGATAATTTCTAGAGCATAAAAATACATGCTCTAATTATGAGTAACACGCTTAAACCTATAACATCTTACCCTCTCACATTTCAAGTTAACGGCTCAATTTAAACATAGATTTAGCTGAGACTGTTAACTTGTACCACTTAATGGTTTATATACACTATTATAGCCAGATTCTGTTAATTTAAAAAGGATGCCATTAATGACTCAATGATACTTATACCCTAGCCTAGATCACTCATCAAAAGTTGAACTAACAAATACAGTGTACATACCAGCTTGAGGTTCAATTGGAGTTGAATCACTTTCATTCTGTCTTGATTCTGCATCTGATGTTACATTATCAGTAGTCTTAGTCTCTTCGCAACTCTATATAATATATTATTTAAAAAATAATAATTATTAATTATTAATCAGAATAAAAATCAAAGTTGTTTAAAAATAATAATTTATTACCGCTGAAGAAACAGGTGTGTTTTGAAATTCTTGAAAATGAATAATTTCTGGTGAATCTTCTTCAATAATTGCCATGGCAGTGGCTTCAGCATTTGATGAATGTTCTGGTGTATTTTCTCCTGTTACTAAAAAATATAAAAATATAAAAACATATTTATTTTATAGGTAATAAATCTAATATAGTACATTACATTACTAATTATATTTATACATTTATACAAAAGAATAAATAAATACATAATGATAGTTACATTAATAATAAATTATAGAAATAAGTTTAACTAAGTAAGTAAGAATACAAACTTTAAACATTATGGTTTATCAGATTGTTTCATTATAATTAGAAGAATGAACAGGTGTAATAAAAGGAATTTGGATCCCTATGAAACGAGAAGGAACTTTGAAGTTCAATTTGAAGAGCAAAGAATATAATAATATAATTTATACGTCAATCTATCAGTCTATGTAAGAATATTAAGTTAGATGTATAAGGATATAATACTTAATAAAATTAAAAAGGTACTTTGTTCTGTTTCTTCATTTTGAATATCATTTGTTTCATTCATATTATTTGTGTCTGCAGTGCATTCTTGGCTTGTTAGATCGACCTCGTTGTTTTCATGGGTTGCCTCACTTGTAACTTCCATATCTGTACTTTCCTCAACTTCCTATAAACATGAATAATTAAGTAAATTAAGACCCAAAAATCAAATGTTTTACATGCTAAATAATATAATAATTTGTCATCAAATTTTAAATTTTAAAGTTTTGTTTTAAGAAATGTATGTCATTTAATTACAATTATAAATTAATTTGTTTGAAAATATATTTTTGTATATATTTTATAAGTAGATATTTGCTACCTTCATTTGTATCAAAATAATGAATATAATAAGTCATCATCAATCATTAATTTAAAATTGTCATTTTTAGTTACTGTTTCTATAAGAAACTAACACATCATCAAACAATTTAAAATGCACATACTTTATTATTATCTTGTGGATTACTCTCTGGGCCAATATATGAGTTGCTAACTTCTGAATCTCTCTGAGAAGATGTTGGTGCTTCATATTCCATTTCTCTACGGTTCTCTTCTCTAGGCATAAAAGATTTAGATCTTTTCATCTAAAATAAAAAATAAATTGTATAGAACAGCAGTGCTATCTATTAAGTACATTTCTATAATATTAAATATATATAATCTATATATAAAAAGGTATGAAGTCACAATTAATTAGGCAATTGACGATACAAACAGATTAAGTAAAGTATAGCGCTGATTGTACTATTTTAATAAAAACTACATGTCTCTACAAGTAAGAGTCAAATTCAGATGTGAATTAAAATAAATGGGTTGTCCAAAAAATTATACTATTGTGTGACCATTACAGTCCCACCTAGTAAAATCGTTATGACGATAACCATCACTCTTGTTAATAATATCATGTATACAAGAGTCTACCATAATAGCTCATCAAATAGGTAAAGATAATTATATCAGACACTTAAAGTCAGGTATTAAAACCATAAAATTACAATCTTACATAATAAACAAAGAGTTTGGTTGTAATAGTACTTGATAATGGTTAAAAAATTGACTCACAAACTGTAACTTATAATTTTGTTTAAAAAATATTAATTGGATAAATACATATTAGTGAATTAAAAAAAGGTGTTTATGTCCACAAAGATATATATTACAAGTGTTGGATTGTAACAGTAGTATAATATATGTAATAAATCAACAAGTAAAAATAATGAAACAACATAAAATATTTTACCACATACATTGGCGTAATTTCATTAAATTTCAGCAGGTGCTAAAAGGGGCGGCTCCAGCCCCACCCTCTTGAGAGCAGATAATACATATTATATTTTTGGCTATAAAGTTTGGTGAAAAATATGACTTAGTTCCCCCCAATCAAGTCTTAGAGTCCCCTGGGTGTAAAGCATAAACATAACATAACAGTAATAATTCAATCAAAAACATTATCAAACAATTCGATAAAATAAAATAATATTTTTATAGAATTTGATTTTTAAGTTCTATTTATTTCAGCAGGTACAAATGCATATCTTTGCACCTGCTGCACTGTCGTACACCCCCATATTTATGCCACTGACCATACATAAGAAACTTAAAACTTTAATTTCCATTCATTATTATAGAATAATCCTTTAAAAACCTAACATTATTTTCTACGCAAAATGATATTTTTATTATTTTTGAATTTAAATTAATTTATAATATTCAATTAAATATTAACTTACACCGGATTTTAAAAAGTAGTTATTTATTTCCTAGGAGTTATTATGATAGCAAAGATTATTAATTGATAACTTAAAGAATTTAAATAAAATTGTATTTCTCAAGTTCAATATTTAACTAAAATAAATGGAATCATTCATTTGTATTATACTTACATATGAAGTCACGAGGAGATCAGCTTTTCGTTTTCTTTGAGTACTGTTAGAGTGTGTTGTAGTATCCAGAGAGGAACAACTAGGTCCACTAGTACAAGCAGTAACAACAGATGGTTCTGATTCTGTTGAAGGACCCGGGGCTGAAGAACTAGCAATATTACTGTTACTACTTTCCATTGCCTGACTATTTTCATTTTGTACACTGTATCTAAAATATATTATTACATTAAATTAAATTCAATATAAATCTTTATTATTATTAAATATCTTTCACCTATCTATTTGACTTTGTGAAGGAGATACTGTTGATACAGATACTGTAGTTGGTTGAGACACAGTTGTTTGCACCTGTTCCCTACCTTGTGGTACCACCAAAGCTATACTAATGGCTGGACTTGCTTGTGCTGCAGTAACACTTGGAGCTGCTGCACTTCCTATTAACTGTTGCAGTGGTAAGTTTGAAGGAGGAGTAGCAGTAGTTGTTTCGTTAGAATCAGAAACTGTAGGTGTTGATTCAGACCCCTAAAGCATTAAAAATTAACACATTTATAACATATATATACATATACACAAGTTATGATATTTTATTTTAATAAACAAACAACATACTTCAACATGTTGTACTAAAGTACTGCTTGTTAAATGACGGCTTTGTGCTGTGCTATTAGCTTCTGAAGAGTCTAAAGCATTACCTCCACTGCTACTGATATCAACAGACTGTGGTTGTTGTGGATGAACAGTAATAGTTGTACTACTACTAGTTCCACTCATTGAACTGAAATATTAAAATGTTATTTTTATATTTGTGTAAGTTATAAGTATGCAGGGTTGGACTAGGCCACCGGAATACCAGTATATCTTTTGATAAGTTGCAATGAAAAAGAGCTTATGGGGACTGCAGTAGGCTATTTGGGAAAGGTAAAAAGCAGTGCGGGGGGCCTTTGTATATATAAAATGATAATAATAATGAGAGTAGGGATGGGACCAGTTAAAAAATTATTTTCCGGGCCGTTTGTATGAGCTAGTCCAACCCTGTTAGTATGATATCAGTTTTTAATTTCTTAAGAAGTGTTACATATCTAAGAAAGTTAAATATAAATTATTTTCTAAAAAGACAATTTTAATAAAAATAATAAATTGTACCTTTGACTTGATGTGGACGATGTTTGACTAGTAGGCAATACTACTACACTTCTAGGCTGCATTGTCATGGGCTTAATACTAGCCAATGGTGTTTCTGCAGCTGCAGATCGCCATGGGTTAACTGTAACAGACTGGTGTACCTGAAAATAATTTATACAAGTTGGTATTTAAATTTAAAAAAAGAAAAAGGAATTTTAAAATAAAAATATTCAGTATACTTATTACTTACAGTTTGTGGCTTATTAACTGCAGGTCCTAAAGGTTTAATATTAGCTGTTGGAGGTTCAACAGCAACTTTATCAGGACCAGTACTAGTAGATGGTTTTACCTAGATCAAAAGGATTCCATTAACTAGGGATAAAATTCTTAATGATAGAATTATATAATTTTTTTTTAAAACCAAAACTATAAATACAAAAAAAAAAAAAAAACTAAAAAAAAAAAAAAAAATGAACTAATTAAAGAATATAATATTTACATATATATATAACATACTTGTTGATTTGAAAATTGTCTCATTAAAGCTGTAACTCTATGATTTAACATTTGTATATCATGAGACAAGCGATCTTTTTCTGCTGTGATTTGTTCTTTTTCTGCAATTAGTTTGCGATTTTCTGCTTCTATACGAGATATTTGAACTTGAAATTCCTGCATTCGACCACCTAATATTACATAAAATTATTATTTTTATATAGTATGTTTAAAAAAATAGAAATATTCTAAATGTAGAGTGTAATGAATTGGTTCTTACCACTTTCTGCTTGATCTAATCGGGCTATTAAGCCATCACGTTGTTTTTTAGTAGTATCAAGTTCTCTTGTAAGATTTTGAATCCTACTTCTAACATGTTGTAAAAGCTGTTTTGCACGCATTTCTTTATCTTCACTTTTAGCTTTTGTATCTTTCACCTCAGATCTTGCAGCATTTAAACCAGCTTCAGCTTCTAGAACCTATGAGAAAATATATACCAATATAGAATTATAAAATCTGTTTTAATTGAATAATAAAGAGTCAAATTAAAAAATAGACATTAAAACTGTTACACATTACCAACTATATGGAGTTAATTGGTAGCCACTCTATAGAGATCAATTTCCAAACTTCCTCACCCTCACACATTATATTATCTTTCATCATTATACGCTTTCGCTATAAATTCTTTGATGTCTTTTACAAATATATAAAATTACTTTTTTTTTTTTACTCTGACTACATCCTAAGTTATTATTCTCCAATACATTTCTCACTACTCTTCTAGTCACTCTCATTCGCTTCTACCAGGGTTTATAACACATTAGCTGCTATGTAACTGCCAATAGTTATACAATATAGTTTATCGGTACACCAAATATACTATTCTTAGTTTGCTATATTATTATATTTAAAAAAATGTTTAAAAATAAATAAATAAAATAATATGTTTATTAAATTAACTGTAATTATTCTCATCACACTTTTTCTAGAACATAATTGTAGTAAAAGTTAAGTTTGGTCACTCAAAATTTTAGTTACCCAGATCTAACTTGAATCACTGTCTTACATGGGCTGCCCACATAGGCAACAAATGTCAAGCCCTCAACAATTATCACAGACAGCTTTGTCTTTTCGAGTCCAAACATGTCATGTTACATAATGCAATTTTTCTCTGTGAGCTACTCTTTACACCTATCTGGTCTTACTGTGTTCAACTCTGGGGGTCAGCCAATGTTTCAAATATAAATAGAATCTAAACCTTCCAGTCCAAATGCCTCTGACAGACAACCAAAGCTCTATTTTATGAATCAAATGATACTCTCCAATTCCTTACCCCAGTAGTTAAAAATGCAACTAAAACAGTATACAAATGCTTCCACCTTAAATTAGCAAACCACCAAAATTCTTTCATCCAAAGCCTTTCTTCCCACACAATCCCAGGTGACTCAGGTTAGCATTTAAAGCATAATTGGTGCGCTTACCACTTCCAACCTAGTCATGAAGTACTATTACTCTGAATAATTCCTTTAAACAAGAAAATCAAGCCAATTAAGCTCTTTTATTCATCTTTTCATCCACTGTGCTTATTGTAAGAATAATTATATAGATTACACAAATTAAAAAAATATATAATAATAAAAAATTAATAATTAATAATTTAGAACCATATTCATTTACAGTTACTGGCAATGATATGATAGTAATAATTAATTATGAGAGCTGGTAGTCACAGAAATATAAAATTTGAGAATTATAGATGACCGCAATAGATCATCTGCAAACATTAATATTATGTAGCATGGCACTTTCATAATCAGGTTTTATTACTAAAGTAAATTATAATTTTATTAATAATAATAATTTTATAACTAAGATATGAGTTGCAAAGTGGCCACTCCCAGTATAATATATACATTATTAATTACTTATAATTTAAAATCAGGTTATTTCATGAAAAATAGTAAATACTAACTTTAGCTTTATGTTCATTTATAATAGATTCCAATTCAGCTTTTTGTTCTTGTTTCCCTTGTTCTATTAGTTTTTTGCGTTCTTCGAGATCTAAAGATATTTTACTTCCCCCTTGTTGTAATTCATCAAATTTACTCTGCCACGAGCTTCTTTCAGTACTTAACGTATTATTCAACTCTTCACTTTGTTGTTTATAACGTCTAGCCAATACCTTTACCTAAATAATTGATTGGAAATGTTTGATTACAAAAATTAGAAATAAAATGAATAGAACTTTAAAATATTTACTTTATTTATTTCTGAGGCAACATCTGATAACTTTTGTCTATATGATTTGATAATATTTTTAAACGTCTCCATAGCCTTATTAGTAGAAACAATTTTAGTTTTTAATTTAATTATTTCTTGTTTTGCAATATTTATTTCTTCTGAATGATCAGTTTCTAATTTCTTTAACTAAACATATAGAGTAAAATTATTAGAACTATGTTGATATATTTTTCTATTTATCTAGTTTCATTTAATTTATATAGTATATTACCAATTCTTCAAGACATGATTTATCTGATTTCATGGATTTTAATTGATCAAGAGCAGTAGCCATCTTTCCTTTTTCTCGTTCTAATGTATTTAGTAGTTGTTTAAACTCTGCATCAGAATGAGTCCCATTTGATCGTTCTTTCCATCTTGACAAGTTCTTTGTTACAGATAAAACCTAAGTAAAAAATAAAATGGCTTTTAATTTATTAAAAAAAAAAAAAAAAATGGGTTTAAGATTTAAATATTTTTAAGGTAAAAGATAAGGTTAATAGTAGTTGAACTTGAAAAAAATGAGTGTTGACAATGAACGGATGGAGTTCAATTGCTAAGATATTATCAGCACTAGGATTCGTACATTCGATATTGTACTATTTGTAAGCAATGCAAGGCAAACTAATAAAATATGTACATTCAAAATTTTTAAAAAGTGTGCAAACTGATTTTGATTATTACCAACTACCTAGTAATTTCTGTTATAAACTAAGTCTATCTTTTAATACTATGTGACAGTAGGTCAGAATATAAATATGAAATTGTGCCAGGATCTCTATCATGGCTGTAAGTATTTTCATAAAAAATATCTACTCCTACTAAAGATTAACAATTATTCATTTCTCGGTTATCACATAAAAAAATTGTAACTTATGTATTATCAAAGAAATAAGTACCTCTGAAGTTTTTTGATCAATTTCATTTTGCATTCCCAACATTTCATCTTTTAAAGTACTAATTTCGACAGTTTTTTTTGCATCTAATTCTTGTAACTCTTTAAGTTGGTTGGATAATAGAAAATTTTTTTCTTCTAAGATCTTACTTTTTTCTTCTATTTGATTGCACAGCTCTATCTAAAAATGTAAAAATTGAAATTTAATTTAATCAGTTAATTAAATAAATAAAAAATTAACATAAAAAATCAATTACACTTAAAATATGCATACCTTCTCTAGAATTTTTGAATGATCATTATTCATAACTAGACCGGATGTATGTAACTGTCTTAATTCTTTCATTTGGGTTTGCATGTCATCGATAACTTCAGATTTATAATGTAAATCTGATTTCAATCTATATTTTATTAAAAAAACATAAGAATCTATAATTAAGTAATAATAATAAAAATATATTACTTATTGCATTCAGCAATTGTTTCATTAAACTCTAAAATGATTGAATTTTTTTCATCTTTCAAGATATTAATCAAATTGGCCATTTTCATGAACTGTTTATCAATACTATTTGTTCCTAAAGAAGAGTTGTTAAAGCTATCATCTTTGTCTGATATTTTGCTATTATTCTATAAGTAAAATATGTGTAATTAGTTTAATTTACAGTATAATTTGGTTTATTGTATTACCATTCGTTCCTGGTTTATAAGCTCAAAAGTTATTGTTTTAAATTGTTCTGATAATAATTCATTTTCAAATTGCCAGCGTTTAATTGTTTCTTTTAGACAATTTATTTCATCATCTAATTTTTTTAATTGCAAATTATGCATCTCTTTTAGTTCTTCAATAGACTTTTCCATAGCAGTTTTTTGATTTTTTAAATGATCTATTTCTGCAGATTTAGTTGTATTAAATAATTCTAATGCATCCAATCTCTGAAAATAAACAAAAACATATAATGAATATGATATATTTTTATTGTTATGCATTTTATTTTAACTACTGACTTCTAATTTATATTTATAATGCGCTAATTTATGATTTAGGCCTTTTTCCAATCTATCTTTATCATTAACAGATTTTTTCAATTCTTCTTCAAGTGTTAATATGGTATTATTTTGTTTTGAAATAGTTTTTAATAGTTCATCACTATGATCTTTTGTTGCTTCCAATTCTTCTAAAATTTTACTATGTTTCATCTCATACTCTGTCAACTGATTCTGTAATTTATTGATGTTATCTTTTTGAGATAAATTAAACTCGCTTAATTCTTGCACACTTTAACAAAATAATAAACAACATTAAATTTAATTTAAAAAAAAATCTATAATTAATATTTATGAGTATAGTATAATCATATCATGTGATAACTGATGTTACTTAACTTTCAAATATTTATATGATGTATGGGAAGAAAGCATTTTTTATGACTGATTTAAACAGTCAACCACATTCAATCATTCTATACAAAAATGTTTGTTTTTAAATGTTTATTTTAAAAATTAACATTAATGTATAATTTGATTAGCTGATTTATTAGTAATCAGATACAATTTTTAATTATTTTTTTTCTAAACATAGCTAATAACTAACTTAACACTATTCAATATTATCTTTCATTTAAATATAATAAATAGTAATTAACTTGTATAGATTATATTATAATATTTTATGTATTTTCGTGAAATACATAGAATGATTGAATGGGCAAATTCTATTTGCACTTAATTTAATAGTATAGTAAAATAATGTAATTCAAATAATTTAACTTAATTTCTCAGAAATATTTAAAACTGTAGATTATACTTAATAGTAAACAGAAAACTTTACTTAGATAATTTTTATTTATTTAAGTAAGTTTTTATCTAAAAATATGTATGCATAATTGAAGGACTTACGCATTGCTTAATTGCTGGTCTTTATCTAAATATTCTTTCTTTTTTATTTCACGTTCATTTTCTAATTGTGAAGAATATTCACTCATTTTTTTTAAATTTTCCTCTAGAGATTTGTAAAGTTGTTTAGTCACATTTAATTCAGATTTTAACTGATTTTTCAATTGATCTAAAATAAAAGAAAAAACAATATATTGATATATAATATAATTTAGAAAATATTCAACTGAGAACTGTACAAAATAATGGAATTAGAATCAATAGCAAGATTTGTTGAGGACTAAGGTTACAACAATTCGGACAACTATGAGGACGAAAGAAAATTAAAAAAAAGCAGCAACAAAATAGAAAGGAGTAGAATGGAAACTTCAAACCCATAAACAGATAGATTAACGTAGTATTAGAAGAATTAATAAGTTAAAAAATTGGAAACTATAATTAATTTAAGATAGAAAAGTTACAAATAGTAAATTGGTTTATGAGTACAGAGAAAATAAATAAATAATAATTACCACTTTCATTGAGTTTTGATTTTAGATTTTTTACTTCATGTTCAAGTTTATTAACAACACTCTGGAAGTTAGATCGTTCATCTGTACATAAGCTGAATGAATTTGTTCTAGATCGAGACATTTCTTTAAATGTACTTAAGTCATCTATGGCTTCCAATTTTAAAAGTAAGGTGTCTCTAACATCCTTTAATTTTTTAAGTTAAAAAAAAATATACAAAAGAAATATTTAAAATTCCTAAAATAAAATACCTTTAATGTTTTTGTCAATTTTTTATATTCCTCTTTGAATTTAGCTTTATCATAATCGGTTTCGGCAATGTATGCTAATGTTAAATTCCAATTTATAATTAGTGAATCTAATTGAGAGGTTAAAGTTTTCTCAAATTCTTTTTGTAACTCTGTTTTTTGTCTCAATTCACGGGAATAATTCATGTTGGAAATATACATACTATCATTATCTTTTTTTAAAATATTACACTGACTTTTTATTTTGTCTATTTCAATCTTCACTTCTTGATTTTCCTAATATTTAAAAATATTGTTAATTAATACAACTATTTTCAACCATTAATATCTTTAGAAATTAAAAGTAACTTACTGTTTCTAAAGATAATATTTTACCATGCAAGTTGTCTATGTTTTCTGCATCTTCAGAATGTTTAATATTAGAAGTCTTTATTTTGTTTAGTAATTCATTTATTTGAAGATTTAACTCTTGTACATGTTGGTCTAATCTCATACGAGCTACACTATTAGATTCTAGTTTTTCATTAAGTTGTTTAATTGTAAAATTAGCAGCATTAAGTTCACGAACTACAGAGAAATATTCTATATTTTCCTCTAATCTAACAGATTCTTTATCATTTTCTAATGCTGTTTTGGTCTAAAAAATAATTTATATATTTTATTAATTATAAAAAATAAAGATTATTCACTATAAACTGTTCTTAAGAATTTTTTTTTTTTACTTACAGGACTTCGAGCTCCTTTTTGTTCCTCATTATTCAGTTGTAAAGTTAATTTAGGTTTTAATTCTAAAGATTCCATTTGTGATATTTTTTCCTACAAAGATACAAAGAAAATAAATTACTTATAATAATTTACTATTCATAATTGTAATAATTTATTCTATAAAAAATCTTTAATGTTGAGGAAATAAAATAGTTTATTATTAACCTTTTGTTGATTGATCATTTGTGCCTGTGTTTCTAATTTATCTTCTAATACCTGAATTTCATCCTAAAACATACATTTTATAAATACCTTACATAAAAGTACACACAGCATAAATTATTAAAAGCAATTTGTTTATACCTTTGCAACAAAAATAATTTTAATTTAATTAGTATGTACCAACCTTTAAATCTTTTATTAATTTTATATCTTGTTCATCATTTGCTTTAGATAAAGAACGAAGAACTTCGAGTAATTTTTTGTTTTGTTTTTGTAAGCCTTGTATATTTTCAAATGTAACATAATTATTTGAAATAATCTAAAAAATTGTTTATTATAAACCTGTATATTAATAACTATAATTAATTAATACATACTGATTGGGGACTCATATCCTTCCCAATATTACGACTTTCAAAACGTACTTGACTTTGCTTGTTTCGTAATAAGAAACATATCTGAGAATATCAAAAACAAAATTAAGATAGAAATAATAAAATATTAACAATAAATCAACTTTTAAATCATACTTGTTTACTCAAATCGTCTTCAATGCCATGAAGTTTTTCATTATCTTTTGATAACTGATCACATTTGGTATTAGACAATTCTAACTGAGTATTAACATTTTTCAATTTCAACTCTAATCTTGAAATAGTATCACATAATTGTTTAACTTTTTCATTTGATTTAATTAAATCTTTTTCCATCTTATCAACTTCAGGTGCAGCATTCCTAATTTGCTGCAATGTTATATTTGTATTTAGTACTATTTAAAAATATAATTTGAATTAGGTAGTTAAATTAAAATTATAATTATTTAGAGAAGAATTGAAACACAATAAGTATGATTTGTTAAATTTTAATAATTGTTGAAACAAAAAAAATTGATTCGAATCAGAATATTTACTTCTTCTAAAATATTGAAGTTTCTCTTGCAGTCTTCAAGTTCAAGTGTTGTATCTTGTAAATTTAAACATGTTTCTTTATAAATAGCATAAACATCAGTTATAGTAGTTCCTTTCTGTATAAGATAATTTGGATTGTCTGGATTAACTAAAAAATAATTATTTTTCTGTGTTATTAACAGAGTTTAAGAATTTCATAAAAAAATATTTAATAGTATAAAGTAAAATATTGCTTTTCAAGATTGGCCAACTTTTCAACAATAAACAAGCTTTTTAGATTTATCAAAATATTATTAATTTAATATTGTTTTATGGTATACACTATAACACATCTTGTAATTTGTTATTGACATTAAAAACTAAATTCAAGTGATGTCAGTGGCGTAGTGAAGGGATTTTCTAGGGGCCTCAGCCCTTATTGGATATTGAGTAGGTATAGAAGTCTAGTTATAGGTACCTAGGTAAAGTATAGGCCTAAAATAAATTAAATACCTCCCGTGGGACTTAGCATTTAAATTTAAGTGTTAATATTAATCTTAGGTAGGTAGGTGAATTAGTATTCTGTATTTGGCCACTGGTCAAAAAGGAGTTTGCTACACCACTGAGTGATGCAGTAGCATAGAAAAATGCTACTCAGTTATTAATTATCTTTTAATGGATTAACATCTTATCTTAGTTCTAGATATTATTCATAGGATGATAGACAAATATAGTATTTTCTAGATAACTTTCTCTTAAATTATAAAATTGTTGCCAAGCATATTTGAAAATTATCAACAAGTTTTTAAGATTTATGACTGTGATGAATAACTCTTTTCATGAAGAATATAATCATGAATTATTTAATGTAGATTTGATCCAAGAAAATAAATTATAATTCAAATTTTTAATTTTAGAAAATTTAATAATGATAAATAAAAAAAAAATTACCAGGAAGTAATTGTTTAACAATTTCTTCTGAAGCATTTAACTTGTTTCTTAATACATGTATTGTATGCTCAGAAGCAACTTTGTATTGTTGATGATCATTTGATAGTGTTGATAATTTTTTTTCAGTATCATTTAAAGATGATGTTAATGTACTCACATAGTCTCTATTATCTAATATATCAATTGTTAGTTTTTTTGTTTGTTCAAGTTCATTTTCATAACATTCTAAAAAATAATTAACATATTTAAGTTAAAAATATTTGGTATTAATATAAAAATATTACCCTTATAATGATTCAATAAACATTGATTATTAGTTAATTCTTTTTTAATTTGTTCCACTTCATTTGTATGTATATGGTTTAAATCTTCAATTTCATGTTTCATTATATTTATAGTATCTTCTTGATTTTTAGATTTTATTTGTAATAAATTTACATCATTTTTTAACTTAAAAACCTTAAACATATACATAATGAATTACATATAATCTTAAAAACTATCATAAAATATATTACAGTTCTAAAAATGAATCTTAGCGTCTTTATTTTTATTATTAATTTAAATAAAATTACATAAAACACAACCCTAAAAATCTGCTTATTTTACCTCTGCTTTTTTTTCATCTAAATCTGGTTTTAATTCATTTATTTCCTTATGATACTTTGAATAAAGATTTGAGAAATTATTTGTGCATTTTAATAAATTTTCATTTAAAGCATTAATTTTTAGTTGTAATAAGCCATCATCCGTTTTAGTCAATCTCTCCCTAGAAACCAATATAAGAAATTATTATACAAAACTTCAAGCAGGAGTTTTGTAATATCTTACTTTATTTCAGCTTCATGTAAATTCTTTAACAGTGAATCATTATGTAACATCAAATCATGTTTTTGTTTCAATGTATTTTTGAACTGTTCATTAACTGCCTCAATTTCTTTTTGTAATTCCAAAAACTTAGCTTCTCGAATACTAGTACTGTTGTTGAGCAAATCAAAATCGATTTCGGGTTGATTTCTGGTTTCTGGTTCACAAATCAGATGTGAGCTCAAAATTATCTTTTTCTAATTGACTGACAACAAATCTAAAATAGGTACTTACCACATGCAGTATTTGTCCCAATTTCATTGCGGCTTGTCGTAGGGTTGCGTAAATATTGTTCAAACTTGCTTTTGGTGTCATCAGACAGTCCATTATAGCCATCGTCTGCCAAAATAGAGTTCACTAGACTAGCTACGTTCATGGTGAACATGTACCGACCCTAAACTAACCTAACGAATTATGAACACTAGTCGAGTACCGCTAACTTCAAATAAAAATGCATGAATATAATTTTAAAATATTCTTTAAACTGTTTAATAACTAGGTTTGCTTTCGCGGTACTGCAGTATGAATGTCGTCGAAGTCATACACCACGTAAGCCAGCACGTTTATAGCATATTGAAAAATAATAAACAGTTGACAGTTGGATATTGACAACTCGGTTCACACTCCATAGAAAATGAAAATTGATTACAAATTACAATTGACAATGTATAAAATACGGTAGAACAACAACGGCCAATCGTGGATAAGAAAACGTGATCATCGCGCCGAGTCGGAGGTAGAAAAGTTGTTAATAATTGCTTACTAGCGCTTCTAGTGACAACATGACCCATTATTTGGCGCCAAATAAAGATTTCCATACATACTTCCATAATATTATTATCATAATTATTATTCAAGCATCAAGCAAATAGCAATAGACATGGATAGGTTACATAATATTGTAAGTATAAATAAACTAAGAATATAAAAATGTATAGATATAAACTATAAATGATATTTATAATAAGACAAGTATAAATAAATGACGAATTGTTCAATAAATTAAATTGAATAATGTTTTAATATTAAAGTATGAGCACAATAAACGTAAAAAGTAGAATCTTAACAAAATATATATGTCAAAAGCTAAAAAAAAATTTATATCTAAAATTTGTAAATGTAATACACAATTCCTAATTAGTTTATCTACATTTAACAAAATAAAAAAATTAACTAGGTTATATGTATTTTTTTAACTTAAAATTGACTTATGTTGACAAAGTTCATATTTTATAACATTGAAATCATTGAAGGATATTCACCTGTATAATAACTATTTACTTAAATAATTTTTATTTTTTGTTGTACCTTATTTTTAACTTTTATTATTAAAACATATAATCTATAAATACATTTTACAATAAGCATGTTTGAGGATTTACATAATATATTGGCATGGTTGATATGATGAAGTAATCACCCAGCGGTAACACTTACTGGCTAGAGAGTTATTTCAGGTCACGGTTTCAATTTCGCTTTAACTTTCTAGGTAGGTTTCCGGGAGTGAATTCAGAGTTTAGAGCAATGATTAGAGGATTAGAGTGGTTTCTAAGACGGGCACGGAAGAGTTTATAGGAATTTTTGGCTTCTTCTTGAACAGTGAGTATTTTTAAGTCTGAATGTAAAGTATGGTTTGAAACAAACGAAGGAGCACTTGTAATTATATGTAGTGAGATTGATTGGAATGTTTGAATTTTATAAATATTGGATTTTATTGCTGATCCCCATAGCTGGATACCGTATAACCAAATTGGTTTGAGGAGGGTTTATACAGAAGCAGTTTTGCATTAAGGTTAATTTTTGATTGTTTTCCTATAAGTGGAGAGAGTGCTCTTCGTCTGGCATTTAGTATGAATCTTTTTTGTTTAATATGTGTGGCCCAGGTAAATCTTTTATCGAGTATCATACTCAAATATTTGACGTTAGACGAAAGCGGAATGATTTTATTGTTTAAGTAGACTGGGGGAACTGTGCTTTTTTTGAGAATGAAAGTAATGTGAGATGATTTATCATTATTTATTTTTATTCTCCATTTTGAGTACCAGTCTCCTAATAAATTTAAATGATTTTGTAAATGTTGGCTGGCATGGTGTGGATTTTTTTCTGAAATGTATATGACTTTGTTATCAGCGAAGTCGGCTACCGAAGTATGAGAGGTGGTTAATTGATCGGCTGTGTATATATTGAATAATATGGAGGGAGAGATGGCACCTTGGGGAACATCAGCTAGGATTGAGGCCAAGTTTGAAATTTCAAAACCAACTTTGGTGGCAAAGAATCTGTTTTCAAGATATGACTTAAAAAATAAGTAGTAGGATGTTGATAGAATTATTTTTAGTTTGTGTAGGAGACCAGGGTACCTTTTGTTGAACCTAATTCAAAAACTGTAGATACTTAAAATTATCAACAAATTTTTATAATAGAATTTCCTATAAATAATATAATTTTCTATAAATGTAACTATTCATAACAATTTTCAATTTTTTCAATATATTTTCTATAAATTGTGATACAAATATTTACTGTATTAAAATTCTTAAAAATATAATTTTAATTAATTTTTTTTAGTTTGGTCAAAAATTCTTGAAAATGTAATCCAATGTCTCATAAAAATGGATTTTATATATATATAATAATACTGAAAATATATATATTTATATATAAATTTTTATATGTATTTAAAGTTAGAATTTTATAAAATTCGTCAAAATCGCAAAAAAAAATGCAAACTATTTTATAATTAGAAATTTATAAGAACTTGCTGGGAATATCACAATAATTTTAACGCTATCTAAGTTCTTTTAGATTTAGATTCTAAGCGGCTACACAGAGCGATTAATGCATTGATTTTAGAATAATATGTGAATGTAAAATTATTGCAAACGTATAAATTTAATATTTATTACTTATTTTTATTTTGTAAATTCGGGTGACTCTGGCCTTGAACACGATCTCTAGCGGGCGTGACATATTGTTCTGTGATATAGGTAAAGATGATATCTCTGACACATACATTTTACACAACTGTCCCATCTAGAGTTGCATTTTTTCAATCGATTAACCAATTATGTACCATTCGTTAAAAATAATCTATTATTCGAATAATCGATTAAATAATCTCACAGCTCTAAACATAATAAAGAGATAATATATTGAGGTCATTAACCGGGATAAAAACTATCATATCGTGAGTTATGATGGAGATAAAATTATATAAATTGATCATAATTTCATCAAAATCGGTTGAGTAGTTTCGGAATGCATCGAGAATACCATATTCGTCGAACACCAAATTTTTATACATAAGATATATTAGTTAGGACAGGTTAGGTTAAAGATATATATATCTTTAATCGTGGTATATAGAAATTACAGACACCGAATCGCCGTCTGTCGACGCTGGTGCGTACTGCGTAGTAACCACTAACAGGCAAATACTAATAATGCAAACGCTATTACACATATATTCGGTATACATATGTTGCCTATGTTGGTGACTTGGTGTACGCGCAATGCCGGAGATTATTTTTATGGATAAACTCTCAGAGCAGTCATATCCACGGCTTTAGATAGGATAGCTGTGATCATATATTTATATCTAAGGGACAAAAAGATCAGGTTACAGGTAGCTCAAAACACGCGGGTTATTTCCTATATATAGATATACAATTTATACGTTAAATATTAAAAAATATTTGTGGAGAACTACTCTTTACGTTTATACCATTACACTTAGGGGTATGAAAAATAGTCACTCTCCCAAACCTACTGAATATACACACAAAATTTCATGAAAATCGATCAAGTCGTTTCAGAGGAGTTGAGCGAAATGGTGACACACATTTTCCATTGTGACACGATATTTTTGGTAAATGGACATTTTCCCTCCGTTATTTTATTTTAATATACCTATATAATTAGTATATACTATATTAATATAATAAAATATATGTCATTATTATTTTTATTTTTTCTTAATGTGTAATAAATTTAGTTATTTACATTTTTACATTACTAATTAATTTGAAATACATTATAATATTCATAATGATAATAATACAAATCAAAATAATAAATTTCGATTTTAAACTTTGAAGATGGTTTCAAGTAGCAAATTGAATCTAGTTAGTACTAATTATTATTGTTAAGCATTTAATAAATGTTTATTACTAAATATTATATGTCTATAATAGTTAAGTCTGAACTCTGGAATGAAAATGTAAAATATTAATAAATTACATTAAATTAATTTTAATTTGTACACATTTCTTAAATTGTTCATTATTTTATTTAATTATAATATTAATGTTTATTGTTTTATTTCTAAGAGACTATAACTATTGACTATTTATGATAATATTATGTGTTAATTAAAATTGTAACTATACTGCCTATACTTGTTGTACTTACATAATAATATAATAGTAAATACTAAGTAGTATATTTAATTTCATATACTGATACCTTACCATTGATTATAGAATTTACATAGGTGTGCGCATG
This sequence comes from Rhopalosiphum nymphaeae, assembly GCA_036289425.1. Lineage (NCBI taxonomy): Eukaryota > Metazoa > Arthropoda > Insecta > Hemiptera > Aphididae > Rhopalosiphum > Rhopalosiphum nymphaeae. The sequence continues at coordinate 3,098,493 of JAZAQC010000021.1, read as the reverse complement.
CCACACAGGGTGTGCTGAGCGTGTCCAGACGCGCTCTGTGATTTTTGATGGGCTGAAGAGCCTTATGCCTCAATCTACTTAAATACTAAAATTCATTCAAATTTAGTTAATTTTTTTAAAACAAATTTAAAAAAAAATTGAATAATTTAAGATTTAAGCAGGATAAATTTGTCTTGTTGGTGCTATGGCATTCATGTTAAATATGAATATAACTCAAAATACTACAAAAATGTTGTTAACATTTCCCAATGTTTCAGAGGATGATTTATTTACTGAACTGAAACTTTAAAAAAATTATCAAAATGTTATGCAACTAAATGGTCCTACTAGTGAATTTGTTTGTGAATGGATTCATTGGTTGAAAACAATTGGAAATTCCATAGTATATACTTATGTGATTTTAAAACTTTAAAAATGTTTACAATCATACCTGTAACTAGTGTAACTAGCTGTATGTTTTTTTCAAAATTAACCATAGTAAAAAACAAATTTAAAAAAATAAATTGTGCAGTACAGTGAGTCATGAACATTTGGAGTCATTATTACTACTTTTCACAGAATAAGAAATGGTATCAAAGGTAGATTTAAATGCAGTAATATAAGAATTCAATAATATGGGTAATAGACAAATATCTCTCTAAGTACATAAAATACATTTATGATTTATAGGTATGTAATTCATAATTATTATATTTGTTAGATAATTATACTTTATTTTAATTTACTATTACCTGTTTAGTACAAAGTATTTAAAATAATATACTTAAAAGTTAAAATTATAATAAACTATGTAAGAAAAGGGAGATATAAAATGGTCGATCAGACATCAGAAGGCCGATGATAAATATGGGCACTACCTGCTTTTAGAGTCTGCTCTGCGCACGCCTATAAAAATCTATAATCAATTGTACTTATATATTAATAGTCTTTTGTTTGCCAAAAAATTTTTTGTACCTTTTTTCTATTTTAATTTCATATAGTCAGTGTATAGTAAATGAACTTGTAATAGTATGGATATCACTTTGTAAAAATGATAAATTACACATTACTAATTTATTGTTATATTTTAGATTTTAAATATAGCAAAGAATGGTTTTACAATGATGTGCATTTTGATATTTTATAACTTGGATGAATTTAAAGGATATGAGGAATTTTTATTTTCATTAAATAAGTTAAAAATATTAAAATACTCTTATGATTTGGTTATTTCTATCATATATAAACTTAATAATTAATTGAACATAATTCATAATTGTATAATATACTTACATTAAATTCACTAAAATAAATAACATATATGATTTTCTTTAATAACAATAAGACATATAAAATAAATAGGTTTAACAAATTAATGAGATATAATGCATTATTGATAATTGTATAATTTAAATGTGTATAGGAGAAGTTAATCGGTTACTAGAAGTGTTTCTAGATGCTTTATGTCTAAGTTCTCGTCGATAATCATCTGAAATTTTCATTAATTGCATTTTCATATGTAGAAGTTCTCTAGTTCTTTGATGAATTGGTTCCTGAAAATATTATTAACATCAATATCAAAACGTCAATAGTTATTAACAAGCAATTACTTGTGGTCTCATGCTTGGATTCCATCGGCAATACAGCCCTTTCCACATTTTAATGTAGCGCAATGAAGCAACTGGTTCTAGAGCGTGTTGCTGGGGCCAGTATAAAGGGTTTTTGTATAAATCTTGATCACTGTTAATGTAAGACCAGAGTGAAACAGTTTTTTGTTTCACTTCTTTTTGCAAACGCTCTTTTTCACTAAGTAAAATAATAATATTATGTATAGTTGTTATATAATACACTATATAATAATAATATTTATATGTAAATGAGAAATTTTTTGTAGCTAAAAATTAACTAATTTAATGGTAACCACAAATATTTTTTTATGATTAAATTAAAAAATTGATTTTTAATTGATGAACTACACATAAATCTAAAATATTAATTTTATTAAGTAACTATCACTCCACATCATACATTTTGATCGATTTAATAAATACAATTGATTTCACTTAATAGAGACATTGGTTAAAAGGACAATCACTTCATTAAGAAAATTCTTCAACTACGAAAACAAATATACAAATAATGTATAGTTGTAGTGTAAACGTTCACTACTTATCTGGGCCACAAATCAGGATGATGGGTACATTTTTATTGAGTATATTAAAGAAAACATTGAGAATATTTAAGCCCCCATAAGTGCTTTGGATGCTTATTCAAACTACATTTGTCAACAATCAATAATAAGTAAATAAGAAATATTTTATTTTCAAAATTAAAAAAATATTTATATTATGTATGATTTTTATATATAATTAGTGTATATCATGTTTTTCTTTTTGTATTAATTAAATAATTTCTATATATATGCATACATTAATATAAAACTTTTTAATAATAAAAATATAAAAATCAGTTTTTCTACAAATTTGTATGTTCTTTTTTTTATTTGGATTATTGGAACAATTGCTTAATTGAGACAAATAACACACAGCCAATATGTCCCAATAAATTGAAGTCTACTGTATTTAATTTATTTGATTTGCATTTATAATAATTATTGTATCAAAAACAATTAAAATACCTGTTGAAAAGAAATGTTCCAAATCTACAAGAATATAAGTGATCAATAATAGTTATTAAAAATAACTCATTGAATTCAAATGCATTTGGAAACATACATGTCACTTGCCAAACACAGTCTATAAACTGTAAAAAAACAGGTGATCGATCGGCATCTGAATGATGATCATCTCCATGGCCAATCCTCTAAAAATAAAAACCAAACTGAAGTTAGGTTAAACCTTAATACATTATAAAATATTGAGTTTTTATGATTTTTTATTGTAAGAATAAAATAACATTTACAACTTTAATATCAATACTTGCAAAACTTAGTCAGTGATCATGCACAACAATTTATTTTACCATATCTTAAGCCTAGAAATCCATGTAATTAAAGTTATTCATTTTTAAATAATTTAAACAGTGATATTGGTAAATTAATAAAATTTAATTGTTCAAAAGGCATTAGCTTATTTGAAAGGTCTGTGCAATTGCATCTAGATATCTCCTTGAAATTCATGTTTTTATAATTTTTTTATTAAAGAAAATATATGTCTACATTAAAATTAGATGTACAATACTGCGTGGTTTGGCCAAATCAAGTAATTTTAACATTAATCACTGCAGTAGTAAATGTTTATGTAACTTGGATGAAAAAACTTTGGGTTCTCGAGCTCATTCCAGGTTTCATAGAAATCCAGACGTTAGACCACAGGTAAACAAAAATCTGATCAACTGATTGAGTTATTTCTATATTGTTCTATGATTTAGATATAAAAATAATAGATTTTTGACCGCTAGACTGCTAATAGTATATAATTGGGGATTTCTGGCTCAATAACAAGGTATCTGTGTGTTTATCATATGTATTATGATAAACCAAGAAATGTTTGCATTGGTCTATAATGTGATGTAAATCATAAATATTATACACAATTGTAATATTTTGCAATCCTGTAATATTTAAAATTATTTTTCATAGTAAAAATAGGTAATTTTTTATTTTGGTAAACTGAATAGGGATTTCCATGTTTTTTAATTTGTATTAGTGAAATTAATTACTTAATGATAACAAAATAAATAAAGATATTTATGAATAGTTAACTCTATATTTAAAGAAATTAAATATTCTTTTAAATAAATTATGGCTCAATTAAAAACTTAATTATCCAAATTTTTATTCCTTTCATAGAGTTAAAATAATGGAGATCAGAGGATTTCTCTTATCACAGAAATCTTTCATGCAGCTTAACTCAAATCTAATAAAACCTTAAAAGTGAACTATACTCTGTTCCAAGTAAGAAACGCCCACAGTGGTCAACTTGTGCACATGGTCGTGGTTTCAATACATAGCAAGCATACAGATAGTTGACTTGGTGGGATTCACAAGTGGGTGGTATCTGACAGCCGCCCGACAAAAACTGATCACTGCCGTGGGTGTTTCTTATTTGGAATAGAGTATAAGTACTGTGAAAAGTAGTGACTACAGTATAACTTGATACAATGAAAATGTCTTAAGGAATACTAAAGAAAAATTGTTTTTCTTAATATAAATATTTTAGCAAGGCAGTAAGGTTTTAATTAATCACTTATTCTCTTATAAATAAACAAATTTATAATTATACTTACGTGTTGAAATTTGTGACCGAAACTAAGCCATTCCTTTTCAATTAATACTTCAAAACCTTTGATTGTTCTATAATATGGGTCCAAAAGTACCATGGCTAATGCAGTCAACTAACATATAACAAGATTAAATACACAAACAATAAATATATAATAAACTATTGATCATTATAATATAATAGTTCTTTTTTATTATTTACTTGTGCTGTACGGTCCCATCCATCAGAGCAATGTACTAAAACTGAAGTTTTATGATTTTCTACTTTATCAACAATACGACAAGCTCCAGCCAGTATACATTTGATATGTTTTAACCAATATGTAGATTCAATTCCCGACAACCATTTTGTTTCATCGATATTTGGAAAGCATATTTCTACAGTAAAGCATTTACAGTTAAAAATATAAATACTACAACTAAAAATAGAACCAACAGACCTTTTAGTTTTCTTAGAGATTCCCTCATTACGTGAATGTTATGAATATCAAGAAATATTAATTCTGCATTTTGATAAGCATCTTCTGGTTCATAACCACCTCCTTTAGCTTTGTTGGCAATTGCATTAGCACTATAACATTAAATTTGAATAAGAACAACAATAATAGTTAGATCTATAATAATGTCTATACCTTGGCCTTGCATCCATAATATAAAGTTTATGTGATTGTGCATTTGCATCAATTATAAGTTGAGTGTATCTTTCATCGTCACGGCACCTCTTCCCACCAACACCTACCAAAGGTTGAGATGCCCTAGTTATAGTGGCTTGAGATTCAGAATGCAACCAGCTTAATACTGGTATTCGACCTCTACTTCTAAAAGCTGCTGCGTTTCTTATAATTTCATCTGTTGCTCCAGCTGGGACAGCTAAAATTGCTGGGTATGTCTCGCAAAGGTCATGACCATCATTCAGTTTAGTAATGTGCCAAGTATCATTTGGTACACCCTAACATAAAATTAAAAATAATAGTTAATAAAATGAATTACTCATAGTTAAGTGCAATAGTTTACCATTCTTTTGAGTTCAGCCATAGGTTCATAAACATTCCAACCATTTTCTGGGAATATTTCAGTATATTCAAAAGCAAACATTGGAATACTATGAGATAAAGGAAATGCATATTGCTGAAGTTTTTCAAATACATTACGTCTAGAATGATTCTCTTGTTTATGACCAAAGCGTAAATTTCTCATATCCTTACAAAATAATTCAATACCATATGAATTTTCCCCTCGACTTGACTGACCACCAACTTTTTCTACTCTACTCACCTAATTATTAAGTCATATTATATTACATTAAAAATAATATTATTTGAATTAAAAAGTATAGCAAAATGCTGTATATTTTACCACTAGTTAGTCAATTTTAATATTTACTTAAGTATTATTTTTATTATATAGTAAGTATGTAATATTACTTAAAAATTGAATTGTTTTAATATTTGTATAACAAATTTATAAGATTTAATTGTACTTATATAAATACTAACCACGCCCAATGGTACTTCAATTATAAGCTGTGTATCGCGTTCTAAACTCTTAAAGTATAATTTATAGTTGGTGACAGATAACCAACCTCTTGCTGGACCACTAAATGGACATAAATAAGTAACATCTCGAGCCACACCTTGTACTTTTTCCCCTGGTAACAATGGGGGATCATCTGAACGACCAGAAGTAATATTTTCAGATAGCTTAAATAAAAAATGTTTATTAAAAAAAACTATATTTCTATGTTAATATTCAATTTTTTTATAAATATCATTACTTTATTTCTTAATTTTATATCGCCTACAGTTGGAATTTCATTTGATGTAGAACTTGTTGATCGGCGGCTTTTAGTAGGTGAATTTGATTCCTAACAAAAAATAAAATACAGTTATATTAGGTTTTATTTATTATTCATTTAATATAAAAATCATTAGATAGATTATATGCTTTACATACATTTATAAAGCAAAAAACAAAAGTATATATAAACAAAAATCCACATGAAGCAAGTTAAGCAATTATTAATAGTAGAATTATACATAAATAAACATGTAATTATCATTATTTACCGATTCTTCTTGTTCAACTTTTGAATTCAATGAACTAGATTTTGAATCTGAATCTGAACTCATATTTTGATATCTGTTATTTAAATCCATAACAAATTAAGAAAATGTTATATTAACATTTCATAGTTTATTTATGTTTAGACAAAACAATAACTTTTTAAGTTATTATCTAGGTATGTTTCACTTTTTTTATGACATTCATACATAGAAGCAATATTTATTATTTAATCTTTTAATCTTATCACCAATGTTTTCTTATCACATTCTTAACAGGTAACGACAATATAGTGTATTTAAATAATAAATTTCACAAATTTTTTTTTTAAGTGTAAATAAGTAACAGATATGTACAATATTTGTTGATATAACCGTAAAATAATTAATAAGTACTAAAAACAGCACTAAACAGAGCAGAGTACTCTGAATGTGACATTTGCCACTTGGTTTGCTAGTGATGAGTTCCTTGTTTATAGATAATCATGTTAACAGTCTCAATTCTTGAAACGCGTTTCATGATAGTATAATTTGTATTTGTTAATTTCTACTTGTTACAAAAAATCTCATCAGCAATAATAGTAGCGGCCACAATTTATAAATGCTGTGTTTAAATTCAGTATTTATTACAAATATTTCAAATTATTCATAAATTCAATATGAATTAAAATTAACGTTTTAGTTTAAAAAAATGCTGATATTAAGATTTATCACCAACCACGTAAAATGCTTAAAATATTCAAATATACTATGCAAACAATTTATTATTAAATATTAATATATAATGATAATAGAATAAGAATATAATTAAAGATTTACATAAAGACTAAACAACGTGATAAAATAATGTTTTATAATTATACATTTTTTTGTTTTATATTATCAACAACAACAACATGGAAATTAATTTTTGTTAATTACTATTATTAAAAAACAAGTCACAGTGTTACCAGGCCAGCACGTTGATGCATTACACAGCATGCATCACACGCATGTTTCCTTGTCAGATATTGAAACCGAACAACCAAGGTGGATATTCCGATATTATTCTATTAATTAATTATTATTATTTATTATGCAACATGTATAACTGTTATAACTGAATAAAAAAAATGTAAATTTAGAAGTTAACTTCTTCAATTAGTTTATTTTATTATATCACACTAGACTCTAGTAAATAATTAACTAATAACTATATAGACTACAAGTAGTTGTAGATTTTAAACCTGTGGAGAAAAGCAGTAAGCACTATAAAATCATAACATTTATTTATTTTGTTATTAATCATATTAGTTATGCTTTTGCATAATGATTAATAATATTTCACATACAGTGGACATTAAAATTTAAATCTTGACATAACATGACAATATCCCAATGTACAAATACACAATACTCGAGCATGATAAAAAGTAAAATTTACTCTTGTCTTTTAGTTGGTTTTGAGAAGCACCTGAAGGTTAGGTTTAAACGTATATTATAAATTATAATCATACATTACATAAAACATAAAATATTGAATATTCAGATCGATGAAGTTAGATAATCTTAGTTTACTTTCGTGCGTTTATGCTTAACTAACAACTAAAATATACTTTTATATGTATTATTTACTCATTATTTCTTATAATTATAGGATTGTTGTTTTACTATATTTTTTTTTTATAGACACTGTCCAATTTGTTATTATATTTATAATTACATAAATTGTTTATTTTAATATTGCTTAAAATAGTTTCATTAAATTATTGTTTAGTAAGTTTATTCATTATGGTATTGTTTTAACTGTTGTATTTGAAGTTACAAAATATTGTAACAGCCGTTTGGCGCTTATATATGCTAATAAATAAATAACTCGTATGTCGCGTGGGTAGAGTACGCTCCGAAATAGGTCAACTAGTCGTCGATAGCAGGCCAAAAATGCAGAAAGATCAATCGATCAACTTCAATTATTGGTATAAAATAATATAATTATTTATTTAATTTATGTAAATACGTAAAAAATATATATTTTAAATTTTAATACTATTTACTGTAGACTGTAGTACTATTACTATAGCGTCTAGTTGGTAAATTCAGCTTCCCTCGGTCTCGCAACGTTTTTAATGTTTTTACGTTATTGTACTATTCGTTTAAGTTTATTATTTTTAGTAATATAAAAATAATTATAATTATGTAACGTAAAAATTAATTTTGTATATTTCATACCTTTGCTTTTTTATTTGAAAAAATCAATACTACAGAGGATCAGGTAAGAATTAATTAAATTATTTTATTTTGATATTATCTAATACATAATTACATTTATAATATATAACATTTAAATAAACGCTTAGGTAAGTTTTTTTTTCATTTTTACATTAAATGAAATAAGTTAAACATTTAACACATTTTAAATGTTCAACCAAAATTTAAGAATAGAAAAAAATCCTAAAAAAATATTTTGCAGTCAAAATTTATACGACATAACATAAGGCAAGGTGGATTTATAAATCCACCTTGGCCTATAGGTATAAGCAATACATCAATAAACATAACCATTTAATAGACTTTTATTTTGCAACAATATAAGTAGCATTCGACTATAAAATGAAATACTTACAAAACAATGGGTTTTGTAATAAATATTTGTACATCATTGTATTTTTGTGTGTTCAATGATAAAAAAAATATACGATTAATATTTTTCACAACTTTACTGAAATAATTATATTTTTGAAATTTTAAAATACAGTGGCGTAATTAAGGGGGATTTGGATATCATAGAACACATTTTTAAATTATAATTGTAATTAGTCTGCATACCGAGTGCATACGTAATTGGTCCATGTAATGTATTGTCATTAATTATATATATATATAGGTACGCGCTACATCTTACACGGCTATTTATATGTTTATAAGTTTGTGTAATAAAAAATAATTTTAGAATTGTTTACTCTTTCTTTGTAATATACTGTTAAATATGTTATATAAATTAGTTAAACTATTATATGTTTTGCTTATATGATATATGTATTAAACGTTTCTATAAAATATTAAAATACATTAAATATTATTTACATTTTTTAAAATTTATAATGATTAAATCTCTACATTCTAGAAAATTTCAAGGTTTATAGTATTTACTACTTAGTACTTTAAATATTATTTCTAATTTAGTAGGCCTATAGACAGCTTAGAGTAAACAGAAGCCAAGTTCAAAAATACAGCGATGTATTGCTTGTATACAATGACCGCGAAGTATTTTTATCTGTTGAGTTTTATTAGCCTATAGCCTATACTCTATACTGACTATATTCTATGTATTCAATAATAATAATATATAAGTGTGTGGTATGAACGTCAAACGAAAAGTTAACATTTTTTTAGGGGTTACAAATTATTAAATTGGAATAAAACACATTGACTTTTTATGTAAAAATAAACAGTATTTTTATGAATTTTTTTTTGTTTTAAACATTTCTTATTTGTAAACCAAATATAATATTCAGTGCTGGTATGAGAATGTATTAAAAAAATATATTATATTAAATCGAAATTTTAACAACCCTCCGATGATTAGCAAATACTTTCCTGTATAATGTATATTATGCAGTAGGCGCTATACCTATTGCACGAGTATTGCATTGCATGATTATAACCAGGGCTCGGGACTTAAAGCACTTAAAATTATTAAAATAAATGCTTAAAAACATTATTATAAGCACTCAAATAAACTTTTAAAAAGCTTAAATTTAAAAAAATTTTAAAAATTTGTTTACATACATGATAAAGTATAGGCACTATAGACATAATTTGTAACTGTGCTAAAAATAATATAATTAAAGATTACAAAAAATATTGAAACAAAATGATTAAGAAAAGTTTCTAACTAAAAAATCAAAAAATAAATAAATCTTTATATTATTATAAAAAAATCAAACTTCACTTTTGAGACATTTTGCCTTATTGTTTATAGATTTTCCGAGGGATGTTCTAAAAAAACCATAAAACGTAGAAAAACTGGCCAAAAAAGCAATAAATATCAATTTCAAATTTCATAATTGAACTTGTTGTAACATGACATACACTTTCATAGCATTCTGCTAAATTTTAAGTCAATCCATAAAAATAAGCAAATGCTCTAAGTCCCGAGCCTTGATTTTAACTAATTTTAAACTTTTATAGTTTATTAACCATGTGGTATCAATGTAATTATGTAAATGTATCATAAATATTAAATCGTTATGTATTAATTAGCCATAATACGTTAAAACAATATTGAAGATACTTTTATTATTGACTGTTTGGCAAATGTTTATTATTTAAATAACTATAAACTTACATATATTGCGATCCGCCTGATAAATGTATTATATATATTATAAGTTTTCTATACTTCATATACGTTTACTTAATGTCTTAATTACTGTACGTATAGGTACCAGGCCCATCCTTAGGGCGAGAGCAGAGCCCAGGCTTTGGGCATTTCGCATTTTGCTTAAATTTGGGGTCTCACGTTTGAAAAAAGTAGTAAAATTAGTTTTAAAAATTATTTAATTTTCATAACATTTAAATTGTTTGGTATGTAGGTATTATTATTATTACGCATCCCTTAAAAATTTAAAATATTGGTGCCCGGGCACTTTTTAAAAGCTATTCGATCTAATTATACATCATCAACCATATACCTCATTGTCCTCATTGTTTTTAGAAAATATTGTTAATTAATATTAGGTACATTTTCTTTTATAATATTCGCATTTTAAAACATAAATAGAGGCATAAGTAATGAAGTATAAATTATATAATTATATGAGCAGATACTAATAGTTGATAACAATAGGCTTACTCGTAAATAATAGTGATTAATGTACTCTTACATTTTTCTATCTCATATGTAAGTGATCATAATATAGTAATAACTAATAAGTCAAATTACTCATGCAATAGCATAAATATAAAATATAGTCAGATACCTACAGATAAAAAAATATTATCAATGAGAATATAACATAATAATAGTAGATATTACAGCGGTAGCAAGTGATATAATATATCAATTTAACGTGCTACACAGTGATGTGATATAATAATTGACTGAATAGTATGGTAAATCAGAATATAGTAGAGTATTATTATATACAACCAAATAACTAGGTATATAATTATATATGTAGATATACGTATACCTAAATAAAGCATCATTTACATTGCGTATAATAATATAATAAAATTTATTATGAGATGTGCATACTGCATAAGATAAAAATATGAATTTCTCGAACTTACATAATTGTAATAGTAACGACCAATGAATTAATTTATTAATTATTACAGAGTACAGACGCAATTTTTAAGTTTGAAATTTAAAGAGGAATACTGTAAGAAATAAATTTTACGTAATTATTCTCCCAAATATTTTATCATTTAGGCCATTTAGGGGAAGTTGACTAGCTGAATATCAAGAGATCTACTTACATCTACTCACAATTAATATTTGCTGACCTAATCGACTCTTTTCAGACTTTGGGTAGGTAGTTGGGACACTTGAACCTACAATTTTTCTTGAAAAATGAATTCCATGTAATAACCAAATTCACAGTTTTCCAATTTATATATTATATTATACCTATAATTTATATCGTTTTAGTAGAAATTTGAGTAAATCATATTTTATTATGTACGACACTACGACGTACCCGTACGATCGTTGCGCTAATAAAATTATATTATATTTATAAATCGAAAATAAGTCTTTTCGCTAAATATTATTGGGTCTATTGTTTATAGCATAAAGACTAAAATTCTAATCTTCATGGTTTATAGTTATAGTATTGAATATGGAATAGACTATAATCAATGATAACAGTATACAAATGTATGATAAGTTTACATAGAAAATATTGAAGAACTTAATTTTGCAGAAAAATTTCTTGATAAATTTGGAAAAATAAAATAAAATTGCAATTTTTGTTAAATTAGTTACTATATAAGTTTAAAATGTAATATCATATTATATTACCTTTAAATTTTTTTAAAATATACATAATACATTATAGTAATTATACATTCTTGATAAAAATTAAAGCTGCCTCTGAAATTTTAACTACAGGTGTCCTCGTTTGATTCTCTTATATGCTGCTGTTACTAGCTTAGTTATTGCAGACGTTGCATCAGAAAAAAGGATTTTGTAAATTAAAATAAATTAGTACATTCATAATTAATAATTTTGAACAAAAATGTTCACAGCTATCCTTTAAAACTAAAAATATTGGTATAATAACGTAGTTATATGCAAATAAGAAATATTTTATGAGGATGCTAAGTCCCTAGAGTATTATATTTAAAAATAAAAAATTGTATTTAAGTACTTCTATGAATGTCTATTATTTTATTTATATTTTTTAAGTGTGTTTATAGGAGTTTTTGCTTTGCAGTTAAAAGCGGAATATATTGTAAAATCCTAAATAAATAAATGGAGCAAATAGCAATAAGTACTTTTTTCGATTATTAAATAATATTTAATAATTAAAATTTGCTTAATAACAGATAAGTACAGTGCCGTAGCCAAGATTTTTTTTTGGGGGGGGGGCTTGAACCTGGAAGCCCCCCCCCCCGACTACGGTACTAGATAAGTAAGTAATATCATATTATAAAATTTATCTGTAATAAACTAATAACCAATAAGTAATAACTATTAACTAATAGATATTATTACTTAATTACCTAAACATTAGTGTGACTTAATTTAATTATGATTGAAATTCGATGTTTTAAATTGTTCTTGATTTTATTTTTATAGCGGATAGTACAAAAATAATATCTACATGGCTAAAAAAATACATTTTTCCGTATTTACCATTACCATTATAAGAGTGGAGACTCCTTTTCCGAATTCCACAATCTCACTCATCCACCCCTTAAAATAGTACCTATGCCCCTTTTGAGACACTCTAGCCAAGCCTCCTTTCGACATAATGTCCATATTTTAAAGTTCGTTTCATTTATAGGTACCTTGGTCCTTGATCCGCAGACCAATGTATGGTATGTGAAACACGTGGTGGTGAGTTTTGATTCGTATTTCGTACGCAATCATATTAGGCTTAATAGGTTTATGCATAACATATATATTATTATATGTATATATACATTTACAACCATAACACGGGTAAAAAATATGTTTAATATTTTAATAATAATAGTAATAAATTATATTATTGTATACACAGCTCACGTAGGTACGTAGAGGGTTTGTAAGAGTTGTACTTACATTATATGCGGATAGTGCACATGGTAGTGTATAATTCTACACTTATTTTATCAACACCATTTTTGGAAATTTTTTTTATATTTGAAGTTATTACAATACATAAAAAAAATAAAATATTTTTACTATTTTTTCATAAAGTTGGCAAGTTTTTGTATGACAGCATGCATTTTTAGTATAGTTTTTCGAACTATTGTTTACGATGATCTCAAAAAAAAAAAACAACTTTTATTCTAAAATAATCACCCTGTATATAATTGTACTACGTGTGCGTGTGCGTGTGCGTAGACGCATGATGAGTATATTGTACATAGGACGGTGCGTTTGTACACTACTCAGAGGTCGTTAACCCGGTGGCAGCGTTTGGGGAGCGAATAACACCAGTTTATGGTTGGTGACTTGTAGTACGGTGCGGCGGCTGACGGGTGTCGGGGGTAGCGCGGGCGCTGTGGAGGCCGTCGACGTCGGCCGCAGGTCAACGTCATTTTCACCACCCCTCGTCGACCACCACAGCGCGACTTGGTCTCTAACTCTCAACCACCCGCGTTCGATTTTCCGTTGCCACATCATGTTCTTGGCGATAATAATTCCCCCAACCCTCTCGTATTATAGTAGTTTACGACAGCTTTTATCCGAGCTAAACTGGAAAGGAACCACTGCGCGTGAAAAATTATGGAAAAACGCGTGTATAGTGTGTATGGTCCGAGGACATAATATATTAGATATATATAAAATGTTACTGTAGACGTAGAAGTGTAGACTGTAGACTGTAGACAACGGACAAACAAAGTATTCCAGACAAAGACGACGATGGCAAGGTGGCTTGGGTTAGACGTGATTGGTGGGGGATGGTGAGAGGAAGAGATAAGTGCACGGCACACATACCGCCGTTCTTAAGATACAGGACGACGATAAGACGATAAGACAGCATGTATTACGTTTGAAAACCAACTTTTTGTTGTATAGGCAGTCGTCAATAATTATTATTGTGAAAAATATAAACGGAGACGAAACGCTTAAACGCATACGAATGAATAGTCGGATAGTAGAAACTATAAAAAAAAAGTATAAGACGAAAATAATAACAACAATAATAATAATACCGGGCGGCAGCATCGGCAGCACGAGAATTCCCAACCGAAATCCCCAACCGCGCCAGCACTGTGCGTGGCTGACTGGTCGAGATTGTAGGCGTGGCGGGCGAGCGGCACAACGCAAAAATGTGTTGAATGAACTAATGAAGGTTTCAATACCAAAGACGACGCCATTTTGTGTTTTCTACGTTATGTCTGATAAAAAATCGACGATCCTTCCGCTTCAGTTTTTCGCGTCGCGTTAGTTTTTCCGAGTTCGTAACAGTTAGACGCGCACTGATCACTCTTTTCGGGTGATATAATTCAATTGTCACGCGTGCACCCATTTGGACGGACCTATGTGAGTACTCCATCATAATCGTTGTCGGCGCGCGCGTTTGCTTTTGCTTTCGGCTACGGTAACAGTAGCGGCGGCGACAGCAGCAGCAATGGCGGATGATGTCAATGTTGCTGCCGCCGCTGCGTAACGTTAGGTTTATCAAAGTTATGACTAGGCTCATGTCATAAATTCGATACATTGTTGTTGTGTCACTTATAAACCGTGAGTCTCATAGGTCACGACGTTGACCGCCGAATGGTCTGTTTTCGAAAAGGCGCCCACCTGCCACACAAATCACCCTTGTCTGAATCTTTTGCAATTTTAACGTGTGTGTCGATTTTTATGATCTCTGGGTATAACTACAAATTTTGGATTGTCTCAAGACCACTTTTAGTGTGCGTTGTGACTCATGATGAGTAAATATTTGTCTGGCATTACTACCAATTCTACCCTTGTTAGTTTGACGTATAGACTGAGGTAGCCGAGTCACCAAATAATTATATCTTTTTCATTGTTCTGGTGGTTAAAATACGGTTATGCTGTGTAATTTGTTCGATATTGAGTCTGTTGCTTATCATCTGTTCTTATATGTTCTTATTTATACTGCTGTTAATTTTTGAGTCAATTATTATAATCGATATACACAACAAAATCATATAACAAATTCAGTTGATGAGAACATCATAGGATTACCTATCAATTCAACATTATCCCAAAGTCCTTTTGATAATACTGTTTACCCCAATTCACATTATTTTATCAAAGTTGATTTTTTTATTTACTTTTATTCATAAAGTTTTTTAATAATTTATTCGTTATGACAAAAATTATGATTTTGTGTTTTTTTATTCTGTAAGTTGTTACTTTCTATGTTTTTTTAATTTGTTATTAATTTTGGTTAAATTATTTAAAATTTAAATATATAGGTTCATACCTATGATACAATAGCATTTAGTTTCCTAATATAGTAAATTAACATTTATAGCCAAAATTTTATATAGCTTGGTTCTTAAATGTGATTGCTTATTATTATCATAAAATGTTTAATACTCGTGGGTATCTTAGATAGGTTAAAATAATTTCTTCTGATTTGTATTTTTAAATTGTGTAATGTATTTTTCCATTTTTAAATATTTTATTTAATTTAAAATACTTTATAAAAATGTATAAGGTCAAGGATTTGAGAAAAATATTAATGACATCTTTTTAATTGTGTTTTAGAATATAATAAGATCAATTCATTTTGATTTTATTGATATATTAATTCTCTCCTCAAGCCTGTACCTATTATTTTCCTGAATTTGTTATTAATTATTCTGTTTTTTTTCCTTAAATTTTAGTTTTTTTCTAATATGTTCTATATAATTTGATCATGAAGATAAAAATTTCTTAAATTCATAAATATATGAAGTATATTGTATTATGTAAATTATTGAATTAAGCTAGTTTAGTGGGAATAAATCTTATATCAAAGTTACCTTTGGAATATAATTTAAATTTAAAGAAGTGTCATTCTTGTGTTTGATAAAGTTTATCAATAATATACAATAAACAAGGAAAATATTATTTATAATTCTATGTGTCAAACTGAACGTTTGTATTGAATTAGATTTATTTTAAATATTTTCCTTGCTGGCCCAATGTATCACTGACTTCTTTCATTTACAGAGTTGTATTTGAGCTTATATGCATTTTATTGAGTATTGATTTTTTGATATAAAATGAACATAAAGGCGACTAACCTAGGTTATAAGCTATCATTATTTTAAGATATACTTTATTTTTAATAATTGATGTTTTAAAATCATGATAATTTTATTGATTAATAAGAAAATAACATTTTTTAAACTTTTATTATATGGATTAGTGGGTAGTATAAACTTAAAAATAAAATACTTAGATATACCTATTGGTTTGTTTAATAAGAGTAACTTATTTTTAATAATGCTCTAAGAAAGTACCTAAATAGCTCACTAAAACATTGAATATTTCATCTGAAGGTATAAAAATAAAATAGGGGTAGGTATTTACTTGAAGTTTAATTGTACCTAATAAAACAATGGGTCTATTATAGGTATCATATATTTTTTATTTATCTAAGGTGTTGAAACAGGTTATGTACAATAATTATTAAAACATTAATGTGTATACGGATTAAATATTTTTTTAAATATCTGCATTTTTGTATACTTGTGCTAGAATTATTATAAATTTACAATAAAATTATAATTAATATAATATATAAATATTATTTTACTATATTTTCATAACTCTACGATACATCTACTAATAAATACTAAATTTTAATGGCCTACAAAAACACTATGTGGATATTATTCAAGTATTTCGCTTTACTCGTGTATCATGAGTATATTGACTCTATGACGGTTGTAATTAAGAACACTGTTATACATGTAATAGGGTGACCCCTAAACCAATATATATTATGTATTTATACTATATATTCTAAAAATATTATGTTTATTAGGATTTATTTAATAATATAACAATAATTATTACTGTTTTGTAGATCAAAGGTACGTTCTACGGGCAAGTGTTTAATCTAAATGGTGCCTTGCAGACAGTATGTCTACATTGCCAGGGGTCAGTTTGAAGGGGGAGAAAAGCAAAGGAAAGAATTCATTTCAATCATTGAAAATAAATTGTTTATATAAAGTAAGAGAAAAGTTTTTATAATTTTTTTTTATTCAACAACTAACTTGGGTAGTTGAAAAATTTATAATTTTATTAGGTGTATGAAATTATATCATAACTTGTATTTTAATTTTAGGGTGAGTCTACGGAAAGTAATCAACATAAAAGCATAGCACCACGTAAAAATGGATTGCAATCTATTGGAAAAGTTATCCGCAGTGTTCGTAACCCTGTTAATTTACCAAGTGAGAAGTCCGAATCTAGCCATGAGTCTACAATCAATCTAGTCCCTATTGGTGGTGGAGGATGGAACAAACCAGTCATAGAGAAATCACTTGTGGTTAGTTCTCAAATTCTCCATCATAAAAATATTTTAGCAAGTACATCTATATATTTATTACAATTCACATTTTAGGCTGCGGGCAAAGAAGTTCCGCCAACATCTATTGTCACAACGACATCTCAACTGTCCCAAAGTGGGCCTGTACAGGGACAACAACATGCCTCATCCCATCCTACTTCCGTACAAGTGACTACCACCACCACAACTACAAGAGTATGTGCTTTTATTATTTAATTCATAAAGCTAAACTAGTTAAATATTTATTATATTATATTATTAGCCTTCTCATGCCGACGGCAAAACATGGGCAAAAAAAATTGTAGATGTTCCTGTTGCTCCTCCATATTTAGCACATCGTACAATGCAATTCCAACAAGAATTTCCAAGTCTTACTTCAAGTGGAGAACACAAAAATGTAATCAATACAAATGTACCTATACAGGCCAACACAGAACAGAGACCTTCTCTTCGTCCTCAAAGTAAAATAGAATATATAGTCGTTTTTTTTACACATAATAAATTAATATTATTATTTTAGCCGAAACAAGTTGGATGCAAGGTGGCAGTCGACCCCAAATGCCTCAAGGCGCCGGCAGTGTTACTGGAGTTTCAGGTCAACCTCATCATTCTCAAACATCTTCCGGTATTTAAATGAATATTTTTACTATATTTATTTTTATTACAATAAAGAAATGAGTTTTATATGACTTTAGACTTATTTTTCTTGCTAATATCTTTGATTTATCTCTGGAAATTGAATGAATCAAGTTCCTCTTCAGACTTCTACAATTCATTTCTAAATTACTTTTTAATATGTGTAAATAATGATTACGAAATAAGAAATATACATTTGTTTTAGGGTCAGAAAATGTGAATGGCGTACGGAGCAATTCGGTCCAAAATGGGGTGGCAGGGGCCCCGGCCGGCCTGAATCCTTATCAAATGCAATATAACATGACTAAAAATCCAGTTATGAGGAATATGTTGCCTAACTTTGTAAGTTTTTAAATTAATTTTATTAGGAAATATAATATTTATTTATAAATATGTGTTAACAAAATTCTAGATGGTTCCAAATCAATCTGATAATGTTATATATCATACCAAACAACATAATTATCCATCAGAAAAAATGTTTCATCATATTTCATCTTCATCGGCCACTGACGGTGGTTTAAGTAAACCTACAGCAGATATCAAGGAACTTATACCCCCACCAATTATTCGAGAAGAGGATTTAAAAAGAATGAATGAACTCTCCAAAGAAACTGGATGGTCTATACAAGGAGAAATTGATTACAAGTATTTATTTTATTTTATTTAGTCTTTAAATTGCAGGTATATACTTTTTTATTACTTTGTTAATTATTAATTTTTTTTTTTTTTTTTATTAGTAAAAAATTGGACTTTAGTGATGATGAAGAACAATCTAATGAAAAATTAAATAAACAATCATTAAATGGAGATATCAAAAATAGATCCGATAATGTTAAAGGTTACTTTAATAATAAAGTTGCTAATTGTGATTCAAGTTTGGTTCAAAATTTTAAGGTAAAAAATTGACAATTTTTTTCTTAATCTGTTCTAATTTTGTTTTGTTTTTTAAGGAGGGTATGTTCATGCAAATGAATATCAATGGAGGAATACCTTATAAATCAGATTATATGCAATATTATAGACCACCGTCATCTCATCAAGTTAGATTTTGTTTTCCTTAAAATAGTATAAAAATGTGTTATTTATTAAAATTCTAATTTACTATTATTAGGAAGAACGTCAAATAGAAGATGATTTTGATGATGAAGTTTTAGGAAGAGCACGTGTAAATGAAGAACTAAACACTGTTTTACAACGTGCAAAAGATAGAAAATTAGAAGAGATGAAACGTTATGAAATGCAACAACAACTAGAAGCAACTAAAATAAAAAAAATGGATGGAGAAAATAAAGATAATAAAGTAAATATTTCATTTTAATAATAAATTATTGTACCATTTTTATCTTAATTATTAATATGATAAAATGGGTTTCTGCTAGATGATTGTTACTCATGAGAGTTCCTCTCCCAATTTATATAGAATCAGTATTAAAAATTAACTATCTTGTTAAAGCGTTTAAACTTGTCTATCCTTATTTTATTTACTGTTGCAACATAATTATTGGGAATCAGTGAAATAAAAACAAATAAATAATAGCCAACATCATCAATTATATTTCAACTTTTTAATATACAAAAAAAGTATAGAAATATTTGTTTATATGTCCTTATAAAATAAAAATACTCAATTTATTTTGCTATTTACTTATTTATTTATCTATTGAGATATTTACCCTGCAATAACTATTATATTTAATTTTTATTATATAGTCTTTATTCAAAACGTGCTAATATATAAACTTTCAAACATTATTTGGTACATAAAATATATATATTTGTGTTATTTATTATGTATAGATTTATAGTATACAGGAGGGAATTATCACTATCCATAAATATTCCTATATTTAAAATAGGAAAAACAGTTGTCTAGTTTTTGTCATCTGTTCTCATCATCGAATCTACCATTTATATGCTTATAGTGTAGTTTAGCTACACACCCCTGCACAGTACTTTGGCCACTGACTGCGTTTCTTAACTTGAACAAAGTACTTATGTATTATAATATGAATATAATTTTTGTGAATTTAAAATTCGATATTTTAATTTTAATATTTTTTTTATATAATATGTTTCTTTTTTATTATTTGTTTTAAAATAAAATTGTATCTGTAATCTTCTAATGTAATAAACTTGGAATTAAATATATATCATAGGTAAAAATTAAATTAAATATTTTTGTAAGAATATGAATGAATTGATTAAATTAAAAATCTATAATTAGATGAGTTTTATTTTAGTTTCATATTAATTTATCTAAAGACTAATTATAAATGTATATGTCATTTGCATATTTTAAAATTTAAAGAAAATATCTCATGTTGTTATTCATTTATAAAGTTTGTACTATTTTCTACAAATATTATTTATAATTAAAAATTAGCATATCAATGTTACAATTATAACACAATTTAAAAAATATTGGGTTACTCTATTATATAAGTTGTTATTTCACGTGTAATGATTATAGTATTAATATTTTGTTATCAAGAATAACTTGCATATAATTTATTAGATAGTAATGTTTTTATTTATTATTACTTTTTTAATGATAGTTTTATGAAATTTTTGTAGGATAAAGAGTTCATAGATGATGTACCAAAATGCCGATCAGAATTATCAAAAGATAAATATGATGAAAGCAATGACAATAAAGAAACTAATAATAAATATTTACCTTCAAGACTGCAAAAACAATTTGAACAAAACAATGACGCCAGTATTAAAGCTCAAAATGTTTCTTCTACAAGTAAAGTTATATTGTTTTAGTTTTGAAGTGTCCAATTTAATAGTTTGTGTATTCATTTTTAGAAGCTACAAATACACTTTGTCGTACTGATAGTGATATGAGTAGTAGTGGATATTCCGAGTATAGAAGTGATTCGTGGGTTGAAGATGATCATACAAATAAATCATCAAGTTTGAAACGAGATAAACGATCAGAATTCGATAGGTATGTTATATTTTGGATATTGATATAATAATTTGATTGTTATTTAACTTAGGCCATGTCACTTAAACTAGGTAGTCATGTTTAGCTTCACTTGATTTTCCCAACTCAGCCTGTTGTGGTGATCTTTTTTCTGACATTTTTATTTATACATGTGCAAAATGCATGTTTTTATTATATTGACTAATTTTTGTAGTATGCCAAATCTTTTAAGTATATTTAGTTAGAACTTTCTATGTATGTAGTAATATGCCTTTTTATAATTAATGAACAGTATGTGTACTGTCACATGTTTTAGAGAAACTGCTGTAATATGAATATCTGTTCTATGATTGATAGATAGATATTTTTTGGATGTCTACAACTTCCATTAAAAACTTCTTTATAACATCTACTAAAATTTCTATAGCTCCAGGTTTATTTAAAGTCTGTGTCTTCCTTGTGGCAAAACGTAAAGCCAATTTCTAAATTTTCAAACTTGATTCAAGTGATCAATTATTATTCAGAAGTAAAATGTTTGTGTTCTGAATATTATAGTTTTTACTATGACAAATTGTAATCCTGTTAGAAGATGGCTATTGCAGTTTTTGTTTCCGGTAAAGGGACGCTAGTATCTGGGTGATGTTCTTATGTCTAGAAAGATTATTATATATTAAAATTGCTGCTAATGTAACTTTAGGTTGAATTATTTTTTCCCAAAAACAATTATAATCATGTTTTTTATAAAATTACTAGCTATTATAAATTTAAAATCTTTGCTTATATATTGTAGATCAGTTTAAATAGGTTTATGGTATAGATAAATTTAAACTAGTCTAATTTTTTTTTTAGAAATTAATTTTCAAACAGATTAGTAAATTAAAAAAAAACTTAGTAAAACTAATATATTTCATTGTGCAGGTCAGAATGTAAAATAATGAACATTTTAATTAACAATTATTATTTTGTAATTATTGGTAGGTTTTTTAACTTAGCTCTAATATTTTTCAAAGTGTAGTATCTTAAGAACTTTTATAGAAATTTCATAATTTTGATTTCATTTGTTTGTAATGTTATCATTTACGTTTAAAAAAAAAATATATATATATTGATAATTGTTTTTGTTTCGAGTTCAAATATAGCAGGCTGTTATGAAAAATTATTCTTGTCCATACACATAGATTTGTTCAATTTTTTAATTATTTGTATAAAAATTCATAAGTTACAAATAAACTTATTTAATTTATAAAAAAATATTTGAACTGATAGTATAAATATAAAAATAATTTAGGTTATATAGGGTAATAATTTTATTGAACAACACTCATTAATTCAAAATCTTTTGAATTTTTTTAAATAATTTATAGTTGAAAAAAAACAATATTTTTTATTGCCATAATTTTTTAATTTTCTTAAATTAAAATATACTTTTCAGCATAAATTTTTATACATAAAAATTCAAATTCAGACGAATATTCTATAAATAGGTCGAGTTTAGGTGAGTTTAATGGAGTGGTACAGAAATAGCCCATACATTAATCTAATACTTGATCGCCTAAGTTTAAAATACAGTATAGTGTTGACTATCCACACCACAAAACTTTTGTACAAATTTATTTTTGTTTAATTTAATTAAGTTTTTATCATTTGTTATGTTTTATCCTATAAATATTACGAAATGAGATTATTTTTTTATCTCCTATGGCTCACTCTAATATATCATATTATAGGTACTTCATAGCATTTTATAGTTTTTAACTTTATTTTTAAAGCTTATTTGATTATCCGCATACTCTTCGTCCCCAATTAATATAAATAATCAATGCTCTACTATACTTGTAACTCTGAAACTTCTCATTTAAATTTCGATTTTTACGTATTGAAATACTTTTAAATTTCTTCTAATTATTGTTATTCAAAAACATTAATGGATTTTAAAATAAGTGATGTTCTATAAGATAATTACCCAGTATAGTTAGTAAATCTCTAGTATAGAGGAATATGATATTACTTGTGAGTTGTAATGTGTTAATGAAAGTTAAAAACAAGTAACATCTGTAAAATCTGTATTTTTAAAAAATCAACTGTTTAAGTAAAAAAATAACAATCTGGTTGATTTTAATTTTTGAAATAGGTACAGAAGGGAAAAGGCTCGTTCAGATTCAAAAGATAAAAATGATAAATATGCACACAATGATTATACAGTTAGAGTTGATGACAATAGAAAGAATTATGATCACAAACGTGATTTCAAAAGAAATGTTAGTATTTTCATATTTCATTATACTTAATTTTATTTAATATATTAAACCATATTTACAATAGGATTCAGGTGGTAATGCAAAGAAATCAGTTGATGATAATTATGATACTGATAAAAAAGTATCAAAATATCATTCACGAGATTCTTTAGAAAACCCAGAGGAAATTGAAAAAGATAATGTGTAAGTTAATATTTGCACACATGACATATAAATGTTTGTTATTGGTAGTTTTATGTGTTTTAATTGACGATTGGTATTTTACAGGCAAGGTGATGATGAAACTTATCATTGGAGACAAAATTCTGTTGGTAAAGATTTCTATAAAGATGAAATGAATTCATCAGGTCAATATGTATGTATATTCAAAAGATAATTGTAATTATATTATTAAATCTCACAACTAATTTTATTTTAGGGTAAAAAATATATACCTGGCCCAATAACTCAAGAGAAACTTGAAGCATGTGAATTGACCAGTGAACCTAAACGGAATTTAAATCAATTAGTGAAAAGTGAAAGAAAAGACATGAAGAAGAATGAAGTAAGGCCATTGATTATATTCCTTTATTATAAAAACATAAAATTTAAGATACTCAAAATACATGCAATTTGCTATTTTAAATGAATATTATTTCAGTTATATTTTTGGTAATTTAGACAATTATTTATGTTATGAATGAAATTTAATCAAAGATTATACGATTTTTTTTTTTTTTTTATTGTTTTATTTGCAATTCAAATTATTCAATATATAATATATATATTATTGAACATTATTTTAGGGTGATGATTTATCTACCAAAGATAAATCTGTTTGGGATTTAGCACCAACTAATAAAAGTAAAATGTTGCAAGAACAAAAACTTGAACAGGAAACAAAAAGTAGTAAAAGTGGTCAAAAAAATGACGACGACAAATTATCAGGTATTTACATTATAAATGAATTATAGGTTTTATTTTTGAACTTTTTTTTTTAGTTATTATCAAGAAACAGGAGCGCAGAAGTTATTCTTGGAATTAATTGATAAAAGTTTCAAATAACCAACTGGTGATGCAATTGTTTTCTATTTAGCTGCATAATAGAATTAATATTTTTATTAAATTTGAAATTGCCAACTTAATTTAAGTATAGAATAGGTATGGGCTTATCAAATCCAGAACATTTAGATTATTATTTATGATTTGGTTATAACTTATATTGATTGACATCAATTTTGGAAGGGGGTTTGGAAACGATTAAGGTGCTCCTGTTACTTGGAGAAAGTAGAAATCTATAAAAATAGAAACAACTAATTAAGTAAAACTATTTCTAGAACCAAAATCATCTTTAGAAAACAATTCTGGTACTTCTACATTATCTCATCAAAAAGGGATGAGATCTGACCGCTATGTTGGATCACGTTCATCATATCATCAGAGTACCAATTCTCGAACAGTTTCCAGGTATGCGTCAAATAGAAAAAATGCTTGGCCGGAGTCTTATGAAGATGGCCAACGATCCAGAGGTCCTCGACGCGATGACCGAAATCGAGGTGATGACAGGAATCGTGGAGAAGACAGGAACCGTGGAGAAGACAGGAATCGTGGAGAAGACAGGAACCGTGGAGAAGACAGGAATCGAGGTGAAAACCGAAATAGAAATGATGACAGAAATCGTGGAGATGATAGAAATAGAAATGATGATCGAAACAGAGGAAATGTAAGACAAAATGATCGTTATTCCGATAAATCATCATTGCGTGGTTATGGTCAAAGATCTGAGCAAAGAGGAAGAGTACGTTTAGAATCATGCACATTAAATGGACGTAACAGTCAAAAAAATAGTATCGATGAAAGTGTTGAGAAAAACAATAAATTAAATACAACCTCTGGTTCCATTAGAAGTAAAAATTCATCTTCTAAAACACAGTCTAAAACAGATACATTTTCATCATCTGGAGATACTAACCGTAGAAGTGGTGAAAATCGATTTGGTTCTAGACAAAGTAATCGACCTCTCAATAGTCAAAAACAAGATGATCATTGGGATTCAGTTAGTGAACCTAGTGATTATGAAGCTCAACAAAAAAATAGTAATCGGAGACTAAATACTCGTACATATTTAGCGTCTTCAAGGTAAATTAAAAATTATTATTACAAATAATTTTCAATTTTAATAATTATTCTTAATTATTGTTAGGGGTGACAAAAGACCTAGTTATGATAAGAAGGACCAATCTAAAGAACTCGGTAGTACTGAAAAATCCAATCAAAAGTTAACATCTACTACATCTATTAATAATGAGCCTAAGAGTAGTTATAGTGGTAAATCTTATATAATATTCAGTATAAATAAACTTAGTAAAATATTTATTATAATTAATATTTTAGGAAGTACTTCTCAGGATGGAAGAGCTATTAAAAAAGATGACCAGAGAAAGATGAGTGATTCACAACAAAAACCTCAACGATTAACTAATCAGAGTATTCGTAAAGATTCATCTAAACCGACATCTAGGGCTAATCAAAATAATAATGCAGCTAAGCCTGGTCAAACTAATCAGAGATATGAACGACAAAAGAGTCAGCCACAAATTGGTCAAGATGACTCAAACATTCCCATTATTAAAGGTTTGATAAATTATTTATTATAACTTCAAATTTAATATGAATTATAATGGTTTTTTTTTTTAGATACGGTAGTAATGGTTAGTAATAATCCTCCACCACCTCCACAAACCAATGCTTGGGACAAACCAATAACTCATGTTCTCAGAGCACAATCACCTAATGTAAATAAACCAATTGCTCCACAGTCTAACAACCGGCCTAATAGGTATTATAACATATTAATTATATTATTATGAGATATTAATTTTTAATTTCATATACTTATATCTAAAAGAACCTATATTTTTAACATAATTTCTAAGTTATGAATACATTATTCTTTATTTAAATTATACTATATTTAATTTTCATATGAAAGTATTTTTGCCGTTCGCCCAGTTAAATTGATTGTGATAATAGTTAATATCTGTATTTTTTTTTTATATATATATATATATATGGGTAAAACATATACTTGTTTATTTACTTTGATTTAATATTATTTTAATTTTATATTGTAATGCCCGACAGCATACATTTTATAAATAAATAAAATAATTTATACAATAGATAAATGTTTGCATTAAAAATAATTTTTACATAGGAATAAATTTTAAATGATTACTGATAGGCACTTATTTTTATCTCCTTGCAGTTTAACAGAAATTAAAGAAATTCCTGGACAGACTTCCCAAAGGTTACCTTCTAATAAAGAAAAAGCATCACCTAACGTACGTATAAATATATCTATGTAAAAAGTACAATTTTATTCTTAAAGAATGATTGTATTTTGTGTATTGAGTAATTGAATATTTATTTAATCCTTATTATTTATAAAAGGTTATGGAGAATGGTATTCTTGATTCTTCACAACGAATGGAAACAATAATATTTGAAAATACTACATACAAATCAAAACCATGTGGAGAATCTAAAAATAAATATAATTCCAATATCAAGCAGCGAAACGAAAAAGGTAATATAAGATTATATTTATTAGATAACATTTTGAATGAAATAAATTGTTTTTAGATAATTGTAATTTTAATGAAGATACTCAAGAAACTTGCTTTAGAGCATTCAAATCTTCAAATTCTGAAAGTAAAGAATCTAAATTAAACGATGCCGTACAAATGTCAATGAATTTTCAAGTATGTTAAAGTGATCATTAATTAATAGTGATGTGGAAGAAATAACAAAAATTATATTTTATTGATTTATTTTTTTTATACTAGAATGATGAAAGCTCTGAGTTGAATCTTGGATTTGGCGATTTTGAGTCTGATTTTACTCAAAGTGGTGGTCATTTATCTGCAGAAAACAAAGATGTTATGGCCATGGCAGCTCATACCAGATCAATGCATACTGGACCATCATCATTAGCAGCAAGTGACCTAAAAACTATGATAGCTGGCACTAAAAAGGTACTTGTAAAATAATAGGATACTTTATTTTTAACACAATTCTTTTATCAACAAATATTCATTATTTCTTTTTAAATACACAATTTTAATTGTTTATATTAATATATATTTATTTTTTATGTGTAGTTAATTTATTAATTTATTAATTTTTTTATATCGTCTTGTCTTAATTAAACTTTTTGATAACTTGTAAATTCATTTTTTAGTAGGTTAATAAATTATCCTATAGTTTTTAATATCTACGTTATGTTTTACTTTTTGGTGCTATATATGAGGGTTGTCACCGAAAGTAAGAATACTTGTTTTTATAACTATCTTTTATTAATCAAAGATGAATATTTATGTATTAAAAATAAATATACTACAATATTATAAATATGATAAATACATTACAATAATCTCAGATTCATAGCTAACTTCAAGAGGATGCCATTGCGATACCTGCATGTATTATCTCTATCTTACTAACATACATCATAACAAATTTGCATTCAACAGAACATATTTTTTGACATTATCTAGAAAATGACATGCTTTTATTTTAATGCTTTTATTATCGTTTTAAAGTTGTAACATGTATTTTACTTAGCTATAACTCACTTTAAAATGATTATATCAATAACAGCTTATTTCATTTTTTAAATAATATTCTTACCTTTAAATTTAATAATAGGTAAATTTATTCTAATATTAATGCTAAAATCACAAAATGTGTTCTGCTAAACAAAAATTTGCTATAATGTATGTTAGTAAGACAGAGACAACACACGCGGGTATGGTGTCATCTTAAGTATAGTTTGTGTTGAAGGTAAAGAGAGATTAATATTAATTATTTAATTTATTATGCTTAAAGATTACAATAACTAGATTTATTTTTATAAACAGGTTTAATGGCATTAGTTTAAACTTTTTATAGTTTTGTTACATAAAAACTGTTCCAAATAAGATGACTTGTGTTCGTGCACGGTGGGCATAACTAACGAGACGTATGCCAACACATCGGTTAGGCAACACTTAATCACAATAGTAGATGATCTATACTCCGACGTAAACTATATGTAATTCGGTTGTTTGCATACAAGTCATCTTATTGGAACAGAGTATAGATCTTTCTAAACTATCTTTACTAAGATGTGATAATTTCATTATATTTTGCAATTGCAGATGTTAATAATTTATTACATAATTCACAATTAATCTATATATAAAATTGCAATTTATATTTTTATAATTATTTTTTGTAGAGAATATTTATTTAAATACTAATGAGTAAAATTGTATTAACTTTGTTTTTAAGTATATTATATTTCTGGTTATAAAATAAAAAACAAAGTATATATATCTATTTAAATTAAAAGATGAAAAACATATTTCATTTTAGGATTGATTAATTTTAAATTGTATAAAGTGATAAATTAAGTTCTTACTGTAGTATTAAATAATTCACGGTATAAATTTATTTTCATACATATAATTTTTTTTTCATACCAATTTAGGCCATGCATATTAATATATTATCCTTTGATTGATAAAAGTTTTTTCACTTTTTAAAGACACTATATTTTAGTTTATTTATTTTGTTTATACTTTTTAAAACATTCATTTTTTAAATTTTTTATTTTTGTATTTAGGTTTGGGATGATAAACCAGAATCTAATCCACAAGTTCAACAAAACATTGCTGATAGTGCTTTTAATACAGTTTATAGCACAGCAAGTAGTGTACAACATGATAAATCTGAAATTTCTGTTATCGATGAACAAAGAGTTCATAATCAGCAAGTGTACAGGTATGTACTTTGGTACGTGACACTTTTTGTTGTAATTAACACTTAGATTTACAATACGTCTATAGTTGCTTTTTAACACATATTTTCATAATGTAACTCCATTGAAAATAATGAGAAGTTTTGCTGTATAAGATATATCATTAAATTACAACTTAATTTTTATGTTTTTAATTTTAGCTCTGCACCTCAGTTACAAAATGTTGCTGGCTCTTACATTCCAGTGTCAATGGCTGCTACTGGTCAACTCAAACAAGATCCAAATGCTGCTACCACAAACGTATGCAAGGTAAATACTTGGCTGTCAATGAGGTAATATGTCATTTATAACAATTTTATATTTCTTAAGGTTAAACCTCAACCGCAGGGTACATTATCGCCCCCATTGAGTCAACAACAACAACAACAACAACAACAACAGCAACAACAACAACAACAACAACAACAGCAGCAGCAACAACAGCAACAGCAACAACAGCAACAGTCGTCAACTAGTACACATGTGTTCAGCTCTACAACACCTCAACCACATACTTCAACTACACCACTTCCAAATGCTATACCAGCACAAGCAACACACATGAATTTACAAGTAAATAATTATTAAAATTAGTTTTTTATTATAAAATAATTTTTGTATATTAATTTTTTTATATTAGATAATGATGGAAAATAGTGATGGATTACCTGATATGTACGGTCCGCATATTGCAAAACAACAGCAGACACATTTAATATTAAATACCAATAATAAAAATGGAGTAGAAATGATGACTAAACAGTTTGTGTCTGCTGGTACAGGACAATCTCCTTCATCAACCATTTTGTTTAATTCGGCTCAACAGCATTACTCGACAACAACAATGCCACCACCATCACCTTCTGCCCCACAAGTTTATTCATTATTAGAACCTTCTCAAACTGTAAGTTGATTAAATATTTAAAAGTATTAACGTTTATTTTATTTTTCTCCAGAATTTTATTACTGTGAAAATAATGTTAGTTTAAAATTAATTACATTTCACAAAAATCATTAAAACCACCTTTTTTAAAATATTGGATTCATTTAAAACAAAAAGCTTATTTCCAAAACTCTTTTTTAAGGTTATAAGTGGTGCAGCACGGTCTCAGTATAGTCAATTTACATATGGACTTCAATCTAATGGTTTGAATCAAAATATGAATCAATATAATCCATCAATGTTTATTCATGCTGGTTCACCAGCTGGTCAAGGTGGTTCAGAAGTATTACAATCTTCTATATCTCCCTTCAGAATGGGACCGGTATGTTAAAATTGAAAATAATTTCTGGGTATAATACATTAAATATATTAAATGTATTAATTGTTTAGGCTTATAACAGTGCTCAGCAAATAAATACAAATATAAACCCAGTATTAATACCAAGCAGTACAAATTCTTCTTCCTCACAAGTAAAACAGTCCTCACAGCAAATTGGAACAATTGGAAATAAAAATACTTATAATGCTACAACACCTCAACCATCACCTGTAAAATAATTAAAAAAAATTTTTTTTGTTTTCTTTTTTTTATATTCTTTTGTTTTCTAGTTTTTGGTACCGTTTGAACCTATATTCAATCAACCATTCAATACCATGAATAATACCAGAGCAACACCATTACAAACCTCCTCATCACTATATTCTACTAATTCAGCAAGTAAGTTATAATATAGTTATGAATATAATATTAATTTATAAATGTTTATTTGATTAATTAGCAGGACCAACAAATCCTAGTTATATTCCTTCTGCATTTCAACCACAAGTGGTTCCTGGTGCATCTGCTGGCAATACCTTTGGAATGCCAGCTGCATTTGGTTCCCAAAATGCACCACCACCAAATATGCAAAGTTATACGTCACAGGTAAATTATTAGTTAAGGATTATACATTAGCTACTTGCT
Organism: Rhopalosiphum nymphaeae; assembly: GCA_036289425.1. Taxonomy (NCBI): domain Eukaryota; kingdom Metazoa; phylum Arthropoda; class Insecta; order Hemiptera; family Aphididae; genus Rhopalosiphum; species Rhopalosiphum nymphaeae. The sequence goes on along the minus strand of JAZAQC010000021.1, from coordinate 3,066,973 downwards.
ACATATTTTTGGTATACAGTATAAAAACAATAAATAATAACTTTAATATAATAATTTAAATCCATAGCAGTAATTGCTAATTGTACTAATTAGCAAAGCAACATGAATATTTTACGTAAATATTAATTTTTTTGTTGTTTTTTTAAATTTAAAAATAGTGTATAACTTCTGTCTCATTAACATACAATATATTAAGTCATTGTTCAGCTAAACCAATTTTATGTTGTTATCTGTAATATTATTATTAGAGTGAGTGAATTGACTCATTAATGTAAAAAAATTTTATTTTGGGTATTTTTCAAAGCTGTTATTGCTATTTCAATTTTAAAACTAATTGCTTAAAATTGATTCTGGTGAACACATATTTATTATGTTTTATGGACTATTTTGTTGTATGTGCTCTACTAGTAACATTGCGACTGCATTTTGTGCATATAGTATTTGATATTGCAGTATACTATATTTATATTTTATACAATATATTGTAGTAAATGGATGATGTATAAGTGGTTTTAAAGATGAACAAACAATTTTATAAATAAGTAATAAATTATTAAAAGTTATTATATATTATCAACGTCATCTTCTTATTTGTTATTTGTTTCATGATCATTAATAATTATAAAGCTGAAAATAATTAGAAAAAATGTACTATACTTGTATATATACAATTTTATAAAAAATTAAAATACTTGTACCATGTCCTTCAGAAATGCGTTAAATACGTGTCACTTTTATTGATACCTCTACCACCTTACAATAAGGTATCTGTATAGTTATTATATATATATATATAATTGTATTTTTAATTAAAAATTATAAAGATATAAATCGTTTAGAAGGGCTCATATAATATTGTGTAATAAGTGTCCCGTAATCACAGATAGACCACAATCTGTGGGTACAGCGTATATGGCAAGATAGTCTGTTATATGTTTATAGGAAGAAGACAACATATGCAGGATTTGATATATTCCTTTATTGTGAACCAAAATATAATTTAATAAAAATGTAAAATTAATTTTTTATACTTAAATTTAACTAGTACCGACAAGTACCATACATAAAGGGAAATTTGACTGGCGGAAATGGTACTAATGACCTTCAAAAATCTGGAATTTCAAATCAACAAGATTTAGGAAATCCCATGTATTCTTCTAATTTATTCAGACAACAGCAGCAGCAATATTTTGATAGTAAGTTGTTTATGTTTATTCCAGTAAAAAATAAATTGAAAAGAATTGCTAATTTATATTAAATAATTTTTAGCTAATAAGACGTTGATGAATTCAAATCAACAAACTCATCAGGCTATGCAAGGGAAATATAATAATTATCAAGTATCCGCAACTCAAAATAATCAGTTGGTAAGTGTTTTTTTTAAATTCCAATCAGGTCTTTAGACGACTTATGCTATTTTAATGTTGATTTCTAAATATTATATAGCAAATATGAGTAGCTTGATATACTTCAAAATTTAATCCTTTTTTTATTTATAGTTTTTTGTGTGGTAATTATAAAATTAATAGTATACCTACTTTAACTTATTTTAGCCCCTGATGCAGCAACCCAGGATGAACATGAACAACAGCAACAATGGATCAATGGCTGGTAAAATTGCACCTCCTTATCCAACTCCTATCCAAAGACCAGTATCAACTTTCCAATATTTACAGCGTATTCCACCTCCGCCACAAAACATGCGAATGCAACCTAATTGTGCGCCAATACAACATTTAATGAACAAAAGCCAAACCTCTAATAACTATTATGTATCTAATGCAGGTATAAAACAACCTCAATTTTAAATGAATTAAAAATTTATTTATTTGTATATGAATATGAATTCTTTTATTTTCTAGGTTTGATTGTTGAACCTCCCTTGCCTATACCCAATAAAATTGATAATCCTAATGCAATTGTTGATTCAAAAGTTGAAGAAAAAATAGACAGTAGTTCAAAACCACAAAGCACAGAATGTATAGATGACAAACCTCTGGCGACTAATGAATAATGTTAATCTTTTAATGTAATATTTTATGAATATGCGTGTAGAGACTAAGTGTCATAAAAGTTTCATGAACTTGTTTATGTTATGTAAGACACTAATTTATAATAGTCGTGTTCTTTAGGTATCAATTTATATTACATATTTATATATTTAAAAAAAAAACCAATAATAATAAAGTATCGTATAATAATATTTACGTCAGAAATCTATCCCAAACAGTGATTTGAGAGTTCTTGTACGCTTTTTATTTGTATTAAGCATGTTTTTTCTGTGTCAATTTTTTATCATTATTATTAAAATATATGGATATTTATAATAATTAACAACTAAATAATAATAAAAAAAAAAAAAAATTGTGCTATTTATAATGTGTAGATGTTCAATTATATATTTGGGTTGATCATTTTCTTTTTATAATAGTACAAAATATAAACATGTATGTAATTGAAATGTTAATAGTATCGATTTATAAGAAAACATTTTAATCTGTCGGTTTGAGATACATAATTATAATAATCATCCAGTGAATGGACGAGAACAAAATAATTAAATTTTTTTTTTATTGTAATCGAAAATAATAGAGTACTTGTGTTCGAAAATAATGCCGATATAAATGTATGCTTGTTATTATTAGAATGTTAACAATTTAATATTACATTTTTTATTTATTCAATTTATTCAATTTAAATATTAGATTTTTTTATAATTTTCATTTATAACTATTACTTTTAAGTCTTTGTTTACTTTATACATTTCCCCCCTACCCTCACCCACCCTTAAATGATAGATCTTTGATGATAGATATTTTCAATTTTGTAAGAAAAAGATCATACAGTTAACTCAGAAAGAACATACTAATCCTATAAAATATGTAATTTATGAAATGTTTTACTTTTTTTTTTTCAAATGAAATGTAAGTCCGATTTTTAAAATTGTTTCATAATAGAAATAAAAAAAATATATATAAATACAAAAAAAAAGGAAGAAATAAAAAAATCTATTCCCAACTTTTCTGGTTTTATTTATTTTACTATTTGTTTATAAATTGTCATACCATATTTATTATGTGAATCACTTACCTTTATATTATAATAGAACTTGAATGATGATGTTTCATCGAGTTACAACTATATAAAAATATATTTTATCACTTAATGTTTTCACAGTACATTGGGATTTACTTACCAATATTTGTATATTACTACTTGCTAGATTAAAATAATTGTATTTAAATTATCTGAAAAAGACGTCACATATATGCATAGTACCCATAGCTATTATAATTAAATACTATTATATTTTTATAACAATTGGTGCGATGTCATTCCTATTATTATTATAGAGTACACAATAAATGCTGCAATGTGTATGATAGTATAAGAACAACCAATAGACATCGGAAGTCAGATCATTTTTTTCATTTCAGAGACGCTACTAGACTTTTTTTGGAGGAGGAATGCATCGTTCATAGAATACACTGATTTTTAAATAATGCTTAAATTCGTAGGAATATTTTTTTAAATTATATGACAATACAAATTTATTTTAATTTTTTTCAACGGCTTCAAAGTAATGCAGGTAGTTAGATAATTCGATAACGATACGTAATAGCAGTTACGCAAATAGGGGAGTGCAAAAAGATCTTTAGCACCCCTTGTTTTTTATACCTAACTATTATTATTTTAGTGAAATACCATCAATTGGTAAACTGTCAACAGTTTTAGCAACCCACGTTTTAGAGGTCTAGTTGCGCCTATACGTAATAATAATTTATTCTACCGTGACATCTCTTAGTTCATCGTATGTGATAAAAGTGAATGATTTACATACCTATAGGCGTCTACAGTTATCATTTATTATTTAAAGAATAGTTATTTATTTTATTTTAATAAAAAATAAAATATTTTCAATACCACTGATTTTTTTAAAATTTATCATTGTTTATTTATTATACATAACCATGGATTATCATCTTTTTTTTAAAAGCCAAGTAGATAAAAGTGCATTCCCTTTGTGTTGCCTATGGATATAAGCTATATATTGAATTTTCCTAACTTTTTGTACACCATGTTTTATTCTGCATTTTTTACTGCATCAACTATGTGGGGCGTATTCTCTTGCATAAATTCGTTGATGTTTTTTCCGTCGCCAGTTTAGCCCAGAATTACCGTTTTATGACCTCAGCGATCTTAAGAAAAAATTTGGGATAACTGGGGTTAGTGTCAATGTGTTATGAATGATATCCGTTGTGTTTAAAGCAAATATTAAATTAGATGAAAAACGCACCGAAGTACTCAATTTTATTTTTACTCCAGCTCTGAATTTTCATACGGAAGGTTAGTAGAGGATTATTAAAGGTTCTTAAACAATTTTCATGTACCACTTGTGACTTGTATGAATATAGCCAATATAGACAATGTTGGGTTTGGATATCTAGTGGCTAGTATTGTAACGATGTTACTTCTTTTGTAATAACTAATAAGTACCTACTTTACTAATGTCGTCAGAACTGTTTCCACGATTCCATGTAACTCTGTAACAGCATTTAAACCTCGTAAATAAAATAATTAGAATGATATATATAAATGTGTGTGTGTGTGTGTTTGGGAATTATGAAGAATTATAGCCACGTGCCCACGTTATTTAAAATCCAAAATCTATAATAAGAATAAAATATAAAACTTAATATTTTCAAATATTTTTTATGAAATTCATAAATGATAATAATAAGAAAAATAAGTAAATATGTGTACAACAAAATATGCGTATAACCACAGACAGCCGACCACGGTATAAAAATGAAGAAAAATACGCAAATCTTTAAAATATTTCTATAATTTATAACATGCCGTTTTTTGCGGTTGCGGCATTCTATGAGTTACTACTCGCACATAAATACATAATTTATATAAGTAATAAATAATAATAGTTATATATATAAATATAATAATGCATTTAATAAGTATTATTACATCAATTAAACATACTTATTGAGGGAAAGAAAGAATGACATGAATACCGATTAAGGTGTAAATTATATTGTAATGAATATAATTCATGACGTAGTTACGTACCCAACAGCAATATCAACTCTACAGATCCCTTTTTTTATTATTTGTAATATTATAGTATGATTATTGGATTATTAATAAATGTTAGTAAAATATTGCTCTGAGGGGGTTTATCCCATTCATCACCATTTAATTATGCGCCTGCACTTACATAAGTTATACAATAATTATTAAGATATTTTCTGTCACCAATTTATCCCAGGACGTTAGCCCATTCAATTTTAAAAACATATGCAATTGAGTTTAAAGTAATAAAGTTATTTGTAGTCAGTTGATCCTAGTAGACGAATGACATGTTTTTGTGTTTGATGTTAATATTCTTATCAGTATCTAGGGTTAAGAATTTTCATAACATTGTTATAGGTAAATTTTAAATATTGTTTTGTAGGATAGTTTTTTGTGCAGGGAATTTTAAATTCAAAAATGTTTGTCAAAACTTTTGATTACAATAAACTATATATTCAAATGTTGAAACCAGATAAATCAAATCAAATACACTACAGAGATTTATAATGAAGGTAAAAAAAATAACACATTTATTACACATGTCTGTTAGTCAAGAATATATAAATATATATTGTTTATGTCATTCCAAACAATTTTTTTTTGTAAACAGCTGGTAACTTTTCTACAAATGAACATGGATTTACTTCAACTGCAACTAATTCTTCTCGATTTAAAAAGTCAAAAAACACCAAGTGCTAAATAACAAAACCAAACATTACTCATTTTTAAAAAGATAAAATAAAAATAAAAATGCAAGCATAATACAATGTGTTAGTAATTCAAATTTAACATTGTAAGCATTATTATACAGTGCTGAGTGCAAGTATATAAATTACATTTAAGAAGATATTAAACTAGCAAACATATAAACATATACAATAAAATATTATTATTATTACATAAACTTACAAACAAATGACATATCAACTTTGTGTTCAGCAAAATCAATTTAATTTGTTAATATTAATATTAAAAGTGAATTGACTTTAAGGCAAGAAAATTACATAAGCTTTTAGATTGGTTTTTACAATATTTTAGCAAGATATAAAAATTGTAAATACTATAAGTTAAGAACACTTTTATCTAGCTTAAAAAATAAAATATTGAAAAAGCCAACAAAATTAAGCATATAAAATGTTCTTGACTTTAAGCTTCATACAAGGTCAATTTACTCTAATATTAAAGGTAAAAAACACATAAATGGTTTGGGTGAACACAAAGTTGCTATGTTGTATGTTTGTAAAATGGAGACGACACTTACAGGTGTAGCGTTCTCTTAAGATAATCAAGTTTAAATAAAAAAATTCATTTAAAAATAATTTGGCAATAGTAAAGTGTAATGTTTATTTTCTAAACATATATGAGTAACATTAATTTAACTATTATATTAAATAAATAATCTCTTCAAATAAAAATAAAAAACAAAAATTAGAAACAATTAGTTTTCAAAGATGGTTTAGGTTTTAAATATTTCATGATTTTACATGAAACAACTACTAAGTGCATCATTTGGTTTTGTAAATTTAAAATTATAGCTATACAAAGTATGTTCAAAAAGTACTACGATTCAAAATATGAAGTTACATTTTATTTTAAGATATCTCCTTCAAAATATTCTACTCAAAATGATATGCAGTGGTCTCAATGATTTTGCCAGATTTAAAAATCTTTAAGTTTTGTTGTTGTATTTGCTTTAATTTCCTTTACATTTTTTAACTGTTGTTCTATAAACGCAGATTTCAGTCTTAGGAAAAGAAAAAAATACATGGGTCCAGATCAGGACAATAGGGAGAATGCAGGACCACAGGTATTTCATTTATCAGTCGAAAATTCACAAATTAAAAGCGTTGAATATGCTGACATATTGTTATGAAGAAAAACCAATTTTCACTTAACCATTTTTCTGGGTGCTGGCAGCTTTTTTGGCTAAAGGAAAAATTTTGTTTCTATTATTATAATTGGAACTTTGATTTCAGATTGTATTCATAAACCTATATCTCATCACTTCTGATATTGATTTTTTATGAAATTAATATAAGCAAAACAATTTTCAAAATTTTGATAAATCGTGAAACAATATTTCTTTTCTTCTAATGTTAACAATACCAGAATAAATTTGGCAACAATCCTTCATCTGTTAATTTTCTATTTAAAATTCATGATAAGATCCAATTCAGATTTCTGCTTTATTTGCTATCTGATGAATGGGTAATCTGCAGTATCTTTTTTCGCCAAACCACCATCATTTCTGAATGTCATCTATTCTTGAAAGGTTTAAACCACTCAAAAGTCACAGAATCACTAAATGAATCATCCCCAAAAGCAGTTTTAATCAATGTGTATATTTCAATTGTACTTTTATTTTTTTAAGGTTTTTTTCATTTGTTAATTTTGGACATAATATTAATTTGATACCTAATATTAAACCAAGATAAGATAATGACTTCGGATTTCGTTTAAAATATTCAATTATACATGGACAATACATCTATTTATAATTTAAAACGTTATTATGTATAGATTAGCTGTAATAACATTTGTCCTAGTACTTTTTGAACTGACATTTCACCCATGAGAGAACATTAGTCTTTTGCTTTTTTGTAATCTCATCTCATTGGAAACTTTCAATACCATAAAATGTGTATATATAATAGAAAAAAAGGTGCCCCAGACCTGTCACTGTTGTCAGTTTGCATGGCCGGAACTATAATGTTCTCCTATGGGCTGGAGTAAATAATTTTATTTATTAAAAACGTTAGTATTTATGATTTATACTCACTTCATAATTTTGAATAATCTTAAGAGAAAATTTAATGGGTTTAGATACTAGTTTCTTAATTTTTTTTTCTGGATCTTTTGAATTATCCTAAAAATATAATAATAATAATTAAAAGAAGTTTTTTTAAAGTTTTATAATCATTTAAAAATAATCACTTCATATTTTGTCAGGACACAAATAGTATTATCATCCGAAAAAATAATAGAATCATTTCTAGAAGCATCAAAAGTAATACAGTTAATTGGAAATGATCTATTTATTAACTCTGAAGGTGGGTTTAAAAATAATTGTTCTGAAAAGTCAGTGTATTCTCGTCTACTTAAACTATATTCTACAACCTGAAAAAATAAAATATAATTATATTGCTATTATTTTGGTGGCTAATGAGGCATTACATTTCGATTTGCATATGCTATCACAAGATTTTCTGTTATAGGATGAATCTTCATACTTGTGGGAGAACAATGATATTTTGGTAGAGTACAATAATGCTGGAACCAACAAACCATTATGATTATTAACATTCAGCATAATATAAATTATGATTAGTAGTATACTCTTACCTTTCCTTCATTAAACACAACAATATTACTTTTTCTATCAGCTGCAACAACATATTTATTCCATTTAGACACTTCCAATAAATGTATTAAATCTTTAAAATCTGTAAATAATAAACCGATAGATAATTAATATAATTCTAGCTTATGAGAAGAAAATATATAACTTACAGGGACTAGTATCAATGCAGTATTTTGTTGATAAATCAAACTTGTGAGACATCTCTAAACAGACCAATGTATTTTCATGTTTGGTAGCAAACCACAAGTATTTGCTATCAGACGAAAATGCTAATTGGGTGGAAACATCACAATCAACTGGTTGAATGCCTGTCTTTTTAATCATTGGTTCACAAGTGACAGAATCCTAAGTAACATAATAAAACATTTAATGAACAATTTAAAACTACAATGAAACTTAAATACATATACATTATTGAAGAAAAAAATATATTGCGTACCATAATTAAACTAAATATTTTAAGTTTTTCTTCAGTTGAATAAACGACCCATGTGCCATCAGGTGAGATGGCTGAACATCTAACATAATCATTTTTTGAGTATTTGATGGTTACCAGTTTTGATAATTTGTTTTCATACTTATGTTTATCTCCTAAATACCATACATCTAAATGGCTTAAATGTAACATCAGCACATAACGAGCATCTGATGCTAGAGATATAGCTGACTGAAATTAAGATTTAAGTATTAAATTTAGCTTCTATAAATATATTTAACTTGTTCAGTTAAAGAAAAATAACTTACAGTCATCAATGGAGGATATTTAACCATATGTTTTGGAGGATAGCTGCTCACCGATAAGTATCCATCAATTCCTATAGAATAATAAATATTATTCCTATAAATTATGTAGCATAAATATAAATATAATATAATTACCTCCTGAAAATAGTTTCCCTTTAAAATGAACTAATGAACGTACTTCTACTGTATGTGCCACTAGTTGAACACTTCTTACCCATTTATTGCATTCAACACTTATGTCTGATTTCATGGATATCAGTTCATAACATACAATAAGTGGATCAACACCTAAAAATATTAAACAGCAGGGTGTACGTGTAAATTTATTTTTACTATTTTCAGTACCTATTAATTTTGAATAAATCTATTACAATTTTTAATACTTAACCATAATTTACATTAAATTTTATTTAATAAAAACAAGGTGTTTAAATTTTTGCAAATATTAAAGAACTTTTATTATAAAACAAAAAATAAACACAGAGTAATCTTAGTTTAAAAGTCAACATCTACTATAACAATTTAGGGTTTGTGACATTCATTAAATGTTTAAATTACCTTATTATATACATATATATAAATATTAATCAAGTTATAGATTTGAAATTAAAAAAAAATCCTTTACGTGTTATTATTATTGGATAAAACACAGTTATCTCTATATTTAGTCTAATAATATATATATATATATATACGTAATAATATTTTCATGATATTTTTTAGTAATTGCAAATAACCCTTTAAATTATAGCAATAAATACTAACCACTGCAATAAACTTTAGTCTGTGATTCATCTAAACATACTATAAGTGCAATTGATTTTAGTGCTTGATAATTAGCAATATTTGTTCCTTTATTTCCATCCCAAAAACATAATTTACCACTACAACATAATAAAAATTATTAAAATGTCAAATACAAAAAAAAATTGACATTTAATAAATTAAAAGATTATTTTTACCGTGAATCAGCACTAATGATTGTGAAATCATTAGTGACTGCTATTGATGACACAATTGTATCTGTTTGACCAGTTGGAAGTTTGTGTAGAGCATGACCACTTCTTCGGCTGTAAATACGTAAAGCATTTATGGAACCCGTAACCAGCCATTCACCACTTGAATCCCAAGAAATACAAATGATCTTACCTATTTAATAATATTTTTTTAATTTTAAATAAGCAAGGTATTATAATACAATATTTTAATACCTTCTTGTTTGTCCATTAATCTATCATATGTCAAACCGTCTGACGTTATTTCAAATATATTAATATAACCATCTTGAGTTCCAGCCTATAACCATACATTAATTGAAAAATAAATTTGGTTGGTTGTATTGAAAATGTAAACTCACGGCTAAACGTCCACTGTCTTTATGAATAGCTATACACCAACACGATCCAGATGTTACAGTTTTATTATACTAGAAGACAATCATAATAAATGAAAATACTCAGAACAAGTCACTTGTGAATTTTAATAATTACTACTCACCAAAGGCGAAAGACTATGCAGGTCGTGTTCCGTAACAGTGCCATTTGCACTGCAGCTAAACAACCTTCCTTTGTACCAAGCAAGACCTTCAACACTGCTGTCACATATCAACGTCCTGTCGATGTGTGGCTTGTATGAGACATCCCATATTTCAATTGACGCGTTTGACCTATAGACCAAAACGATCAGACAAGTCAGCAAACGCAAAACATAAATCAGTGATATACCAACCTTCCTATGGCTAGTTTTTGTGTCTCGTTTTCGACGACCATACATTGGATCGAAAGAAGTTCGGGCGAAAAAAAATTCACCCTGTGCACGTCGAATGAACCCATTATTGTCAAGTTATTAAACGCATTCACAAATAAATTAAAACGTTCTACTTTTTCTTATAATTTTAAAACGAAATAGCTTTTAACACGTCTGTCATGAATCCATGAGCAACACAATTCACAGGACCTCTTGGCTCTTAGTCTGAAGTTAAATTAAATTAGCAAAATATACTTTTAAGTATTTGATTATATGGTAACAAATTTTAAATAGTTTTAGTTTATACAATCAAATCAAGTATAATTGACACTATCAACAAACATGCGTGAAAGCCACATGCTACGAGCGGATTATAGCAACTCAACAGTTCTATGGTTTCAGTACTTCGAATTCAGAATGCGCATGCGCAACACTCGCATAGTTTTATTCTAACCGTGAGTACCTGACGTTTTTATATGGGAACAACCATATTCACGAAAAGTGATTTCACCGAATATAGTACTACACCTAGGTTAGGTTTAAGCAATATTATATTCTGTGGTTTAATCTCTTTTCTATGACTGACCGAATAAATTACTACGAATATCAGTTACTCCGAATATGGCTATTAAAAATGATGATATCACAAAACAATCGTTATTCCGATAAAGATATTATCGTTGTCAATATTATTACCGTTAAAAATTTTGTGAATTAATTTTCATGTTTAAACGTTAATTTTTTTATGATATAAAAAAATCTTACCTTGTATGATAATTTATGTTTGTTTGTGATAAAATCACTTAATAGATTGATTTAATGTACATAATATTTTGAAATTTGCGTAGTTTAAAGTAAATTAAATAAGGTTTGTCCAAAATGCCCTAGAATTTTATTTGTAATGTATATAAAAATCAAGTTAAAGATATTTCCTTCAAAATACTCGTCTTCAGACAAAGTTTTGCGATGTTTCAAAAGGTTTTTGGAACTTTTCTGATAGCTAAGGCTTTAGTTCTATTACTGTATTGACTCTCCGTTTTGAAATTTCTAAAACATTTCTTTTTATTATAAATTTAAGTTGAAAAAAATTACATTTTTGTGTACCTAATAGTTTTTGATATTTTTTTTTTTTTTAATTCAAACATCAGTCTCGCGATAGCAGTCGTTCGATTAAATATTATATTATATGAATATAGAAATATTCAAATCTTTGTTTGTTTTTTAACAGTTTTAAAATCAGTTTTACGATAAGCTTTTAGTAAAGTGAATAATTCGTAAGAATAATTTACTCTTTGGTTTAATAATAAATTATTTTCATTAACTATTGTTATTACACACCAAACACATCTGGCGTAATATACGTTGCTCCTATCTTGGCATTTTCAAATATAATCATGATCCAAAAGCCAAATAAACCTCCTGACTCTACATCTTCTTACAGACCAATAAGTCTCCTACCTTTCTTTGCAAAAATACTAGAAAGACTACTGCTCAAACGTATCGCTCCAATCATCGCTGAAAAACAAATCCTCCCCGATTATCAATTTGGTTTTCGTACCTCACATTCAACTATACACCAAGTCCACCGATTGGTAGATGCAATTTCCTACTCTCTTGAAAAAAAGTTATATTGCACATGTGCTTTCTTAGATATCTCTCAGGCATTTGACCGTGTTTGGCATCAAGGTCTGTTATACAAACTGAAATTCTTCCTACCTACATCCTACTTCCCACTTTTCAAATCTTATCTCTCTGATCACTCTTTTAAAATTTGCTATGGAACTGCCACGTCTGAAATAGCAAGTATAAATGCTGGAGTTCCTCAAGGCGGCATTTTATCTCCATTACTCTACAATATCTTTGTATCCGATCAACCCACGTCTCCAAACACCTCAGTCGCGGACTACGCGGATGATAAAGTGATTATCTCGATTAACGAAGACCCTTCTTTGGCCTCCGCATATTTGCAAACCCATCTAGGCATGATAAAAAGATGGTATACCAAATGGAAATTTAAAGTTAATCAAAATAAATCAGTACACACTACTTTTACACTAAGACAAGCACCTTGCCCAAGGGTACTACTTTATGGCATCCCTATTCCTTCATCACCTTCAGTAAAATACCTTGGTCTAATCCTCGATCAACGCTTAACCTGGGATCAACATATACGTGAAAAAAGACTACCCCTAAACAATCGGCTACGTATGCTTAAGAATTTAATTTGTAATAAAGCCTCCCCGATTAATATCAAACTTCTCTTGTATAAAACCTTATTAAAACCTATTTGGACATACGGATTGCAGCTATGGGGAAATGCTAAAAAGTCAAACCTGAATAAGATTCAAGCTTTCCAAAATATGACTTTAAGGAAATTATTTAACGCACCTCCATACATATCAATCCATACCCTACATTTAGATTGTAACTTAAATACTATCCATGACGAAGCTAAACGTTTTTATAAAAAATTTCATAACTGTCTATCCTCTCATTCAAATCCACTCATTAAAAACTTATCATCCCTCACAATCCCAGGTAGCCCTCCAAGGCGACTTAACCGTAAATGGTGCAGAGATTTATTACTTTAAATAATAACATATAAGATATAACTAAATATATAATATAAATACTAACATGTAACTAAATCGCATATGATTAAACCAAGACGAAAGTGTCATCAGTGGATGGCTTCTTTCCTCAAATTTATGTATATCACCCTATTTGTTTCTTCCCTTATCGCACATATACTTATTATGTCTAAGATATAGATTGTTATTTTCTTCTAAAAATAAAAAAAAAAAAAATTCAAACATCAGAATAGTTCTCAGTTAAATTTGAAATACAAAAAAAAATTAATTAATTTACTAATAGCTTATACTCAATTCACTAATTTTTTAAGGAAAATGTAAACCCCTAAAAAATGAAATAGTAAATTCCCTTAATAATTGTAAACAATATACTTTAGCTCCTAAAATAAATTCAGTTAAGCACACATAAATCGGCTTACTTTTAAAATCGTCGACTACTTAGAATTGAGGCAATTTCAGCTCTGTAAAGAAATACTAGTTTTTTAACCACTAACGGCACTATCTATACATTTGGACGTGGAGAAGGGGAAAACGAAATACAATGCTGATCTATACACTATAATACTGCATAGTAAATAACAAAAATGCGAACTAACTATAATTGTAAAGTACAGATTTAAATGCACTAAAATATCTGTCAAAATACACAGTATAAACTAAAAATGTTTAAATATGCACAAAATATAAAATTACGCACTCGAAATATTAATACGTTTTTTAAAAATGTAGTGGCTGCTTACCTAATGTATTAGTACAGTGGTCAGCAACGATTTTGGATTTCTAGGCCACATTCACAAATTAAAAAAAATTCGCGGGCCGGACAAAAATAAAAATTTTACATTCTTAAATTTTTTATTATGAAAATAAAAAAATACTATATAAAACTTTAAAATAATGAAATATAGTTAATATAGTTAAATTTACAAGTATATGACCCTTAAAGTTTTTTAAAACTGGATATTTAAGAGTGTTCTCATTGTTAGGTATATTGTTTTTATTAACGATAACTTGCAGTATAGTTGACTGATCTCTGTTAAGCCATTTTATATAAACGTAAACTTTTTGAGTTGATGTTCCTTTCAGTGTTAGCCATGTTTTTTAATAATTTTATTTTGTTAACATTAGTGTAAAATAAAGCTGATGGAAAATCTGTCGGCAGTGTTTTAACCCATGTAGAGGTACAGGTAACAGCAAACAGAAACGCATCAAAAAATCAACTGTCGCAAGGATGTGTTTGTTTTATATTATAATTTTTTATACAGTATATTATATTTGTTTACTTAAATAGAATATGTTTTTTTATTGTTATTGCTTGTAATTTACCGTACTACAATTTTAAGTGTTCTTTTATTTTTATTTTGTTGATACATTGATAAATTACCAAATTTTTCAATTTTTTTTCTTATCACATAGCTAGTTCGTTTTTTTCTACGTTTAAAATTAAATTGAATATAGTTATCATACTGTTTAACACTCTTAAAAGAGAGTGAGAAATTTAAACGGTAGCCACTGAACAGAAAGTTAAATATACTATAATCTTCTTGTTTAAATTTTATAACTGAGCATTTAAAATTAATTTAAATTCAAAAATAAAAGAACACCAACTAAGATTATAAAAATAATAAAATTGTTTTTTCCATAAGTTTAAATTACATTTACTATGCACATTAATTGTATTTTAATAGAAACCAAACATTTATCTGGATCATGGATACCTGCCGACTAAGAATTTGTCATAAAGCTGATCGAAAATGTGTTACCAGTGTTTCAACCCAGAGGTCGTGTGGCAGCAAAATGATGCTGAACTGAATATCAACTGCTATTATTTGAAGACAGAATGATTTTTTTTTTTAAATTAAAATTAAAGAACACTTACTCATGTTATAGAATTATAAAATTGTATTTTATATATGGTATATTATACATTATAATTTTTTGAACTGTAATAGTGAATATTTTATTTATAAATGTACATGATATACGAATATAATAATTTACAAGTAATATAAGATCTTAATATTATTAGTACATTATAATGAATAAATAAAATATATTATTTTAAATCAATGTTTTAATTATTATATATACATTATACATACAATATATCTAGCAATATTAAATTTGATCAGCTCTGGTTATATCTTTAATATTTAAATAATTACTAATATAACAACTGATTGGATTCTTTTTATAACAATTTAAATAATATTTTTTTCCAAAACTATATTTTAAAAAACGTTAATATAATTTATCTTGTTTCTTGATATAAATAATTATTTAATTAACATTTACTAAATAGTTTATGTGAGATATTAAGATGATTGTGTTGTGTAATTTTTCACACTTCTTTTATTGTTAAACGTCATACAATTACATCGTCCGGTTATTCATGAAGTATTAAAGAAAGCGCGTTTTTTTTTTTATTGTAGTATTCCCGGTAGGTCTAATCCACATTTTAAGAGTACATCGTACCCACATATGTCGTCTCTATCTTGTACACATACAACATAGTATATTTTCGTTCACCAGTTTCAATAGTGTGCTTTTAGGGTGACTGCACACTAGTAAAGCAAAACTGCTTAAAGCAGACTGAGGCAGCTTTATTATGACTAATTAAAAATAGAATACACGTATTTCAGTGAATACGTTCACACTGATAAGTCATAGTCAAAACAAAACATTTTTGCTCTTCAGTCAACTTTAGTCATGACGAATCGTGTTTTATCCAAATAGAACATGTTCTAATCTATTAGTCAAAACAAAATAATTTTCATCAATCCAAACTGTTTGGATACCAGCAATCGTCGTAAAAGTACATATAACGTAGTACCTATGTCACTGGATAATAACATAAATTTATATTTTTTAGTCAAATTTATAATTTTTTTTTGTCGTTTATAGTTATAATTATCGTTATAATTATCTATAAACCTAGAGGTAATTATATATTTATATATTTACTTATTTTTAGAATTCTTTCTTTTTAGTTGTTGATATGTGTGTATTATTTAAGTATTATTTTTGATATTCCAGAGTTTATATTGTATTAAATACCATTGATCAACTCCTCGACAGCCAAGAAGATAATACACAGTATTCAAATGAAATGCCACGATACAATAATGCACCACATACTAATATTATACCTCACTTATCGCCAGATCAACAGTTTAATGCAAATAATCAACCTCAGCAATTTAATGCAATTCAGTACATTGCTAGTTCTCCAGACTTCTCCTCGTCCGATAGTTCAAGCTCTTATTTACATTAATATAGTACATTTTTCATTATAATAAATTATCATTTATTTTTATTTTTTAAAACTAAAGTAACTATATTAAGTGTTAACTCATTTTATTATAATGATAAATTATAACAATAAAAAATAAATACATATTAAGTACAGTAAAAACAAGAATATCTAATTATTTAGAATTGACTATATGCTTACCTCAAAGTCACCAATAATTTTTCTTCTGGAGTGATACTTTTTCTGAAATTAGTATCAGGTTTTCGAATTTCGTCGTTAAGTATTTCTAAAATATAATCAAAAGTGTCGTTACTCATTCGTGTAAAATTTTTAAATTTACATTCGTCATTTCGAAGTTCACGAATGAAACTTTTAATTGTATTATTTTCAGTTCGTTTTAAGTTCAAAGGATGAACCCAAAGTTTTTTTTTATTTTCTTCCTGTTCAATTTCTTTTAAAAGAAACCATAAAATAGGAATAGCAACGTCCTCCTCGTCGGACGATATTTTGATGACTGGTTTTGCTTTGATTTGACTAACTATGTTTTATCTAGTGTGCGATCATAATGCTTTATTATGACTAAAAGCAAAATGCCTAAATATGACTTAAATTCTTTCAGTCAATTTTACTTTACTAGTGTGCGGTCACCCTTAATTTTAATATTAATAGAGTGAATTTACCTATTATCAAACATTTAGGTACGAATATTATCTGTGTTCTTTAATTGGTTTTTTACGATATTTTAATTTTTGAGTGAATTATGAGTATTTCAAATATTTAATTTTTTTCATATTCATAACTCACCTAAAAATTAAAATATCGTAAAAAAACCAAAGAGAGAACATAGATAATGTTCGTACCTAAAAGTTTGATAATAGGTAAATTCACTCTATTAATATTAAAACTAAAAGCACACTATTGAAACTGGTGAACGAAAATGTCGTACGTGTGTAAGACAGAGACAACATATGCGGGTGAGACGTTCTCTTAAGCCAGAACGAGCGAACGTCGATCGACCTTAATAATTAATATAGAATATAGATAGTTAGATTAGTAACTGCACTTTCTCGCGTATAAAATTATTAAAATACATCTTATTCACCAATATATAAGTAATACATAGTATAGTATAAACAAATAAATATCGAACTATACATAGAATAATGTGTTAATTTATTTAAATACATAATTTTAGTTTTGTCGTAGAACGGCATTTGCCCATTTCCAGCTAACTAGTGTTGAATTTAAATGCATGTATTATCTTTTAAATAAAGAAATATTCACTGATTCAAAATTCTTGAAAATTTAATACAAGATCCCACATCAATCATTCTTGTCTTTTTATAACAATTATATAAAAATATATAGGTAAAATATTTTGCAATAAAAAATAATATAATAATAATTATATTTAATAGTTAATATTATATTATATTATAAGTCATGATCCTATCTCACATTATTTTATGGGATTTACAATTTACAGTAAGGTATTCTTAAAATTAACAACAATGATATAATATATTATTTTAATAATTGTAATATAAAATAGATGTAATGTTTTTGGAAAAATTAAATCTTCCTATATTGTATTATTAAAAGTAAAGTAATTGACTTTAATACTACCTATATACCTATATTAAAAAAAATATGTCATGAAATTTAGTACCTATAATAGGCTGTAGCGAATAGTGAATAGTGATATAGGCTAACAGACCTGACGCGGCTATGGTGGTTGCAAGTTGGACTCGGTTCGCGGTTCGCCGATCAGGTTGTATTGGATATTGGTGGTATAGAATAACACAACACGTGATGTAGGTACGGAATTGACGCGGTTTATTGTTATTGTACTGTGTACAGATGAATACCGATGTAGGTATGATAGAAACACAAGTTGGCCGTTGGCGTGGCTTACAATAGTGTAAGTACAATATATAAAAAAAAGAAAAACACAATAATATTCTACTATTGCTAGGCTCACGGAACCGTTGGCACATGTCCTGGTCATCACGGGGCTAGGTCCGCCTACCTTTTGACTGCGATTTGCTGTCGCGGTGGCTTTGGCGGTGCGTTGTGTGCCATCTTCGGTGGTTTTTGTTGAAACGTTGACCTTAGAGACTATAGCTTCAACGTCCGCTGAATGTCGGTCGTGCGATCTGCCCAGCCCCGGTGGTAAATCGCCGCTCTCACCGGATTCTGTAGAAGGTGCTTGGTCTTCGCGACCTGTGCGGCTGTCCGTGGCACGTCGGTGTCCTCGGACACTAAACCGAGCTGTTGTGAACTCCTTGTGTTACGTGTTGGGCAACCTAACTTTAGACCGGCAATCGCATTGCCAATCGTAGCGTCTTCGAACTGCCACTTTTTGAGCGTAGCTGTGGTGAGGATAAGTACATAATAAATTTGTTATTATTATGTAGTTATTGTTGTTTACGAACTAGTTACACCAGTTGCACACTCCCAAAATTTTTTTTTACATCCTTAACCTTACGTAGAACCGGAAAATCGACGATGCTGACTAATATAAAATGTGGTGTTGAGTCGATGGGGGGGGGGGACTAGTCCCCATCGACTCTACCTCCGTTTTTCAACCCGATCGGTCTATGTGGACACTTACTATGCCAATGGAGTTCCCCACAACATCTGCACGGCCATGGTGATTGACGTTCCGTTGAACTATTAAAACATTTTTTTTTGGCGGGGTGACTGTTTGTGGAGTGTCCGACGCGACTTTTGGTTTTGGGGTCCACTGTCTGGTGGATGGGTTGGTGACGGTCGTTACTGAGTTCAAAACGCCTGCAATGCGTCATAGCTCGCTGAACGTTAAAGGCTGGTGTAAACAAATGTGCGTACGGAAAGTGTCGCATGTTAACCTGGCGATAATACCTACCAATTCCGATTCGGATACGCCAGATTTACGCGGCGCGCTAACTGGTTTTTAATCAGCACAGAGTCTGTTAGCGATTGTTCGGCGCTTGTCGTGTTGACACTATGTCGGCGCGCAATCGAGATTGAATTTCGGAGTTATTGACATTTTTAAAAATTTAACCCTAAATTCTTTCCAGGATAGGTCGAGTATTTTGATAGATGTATACCATTTAACCACCGTTCCTTTTAATTGCGGTCAGACCGCCCTACACCAACCCGTTGGGTGTATACGAGCTTGTACCAGGATTGATTCGGTATTATCTATATACCTGACCGGGTCTTCAGCCCTTGTTACGGAAAACTCGGGCAGTGAGGACCTTGCTACGCGCAAGTCGTCATATGGTATTAATACTGATCTTTCCCGTGTGCGTGCATCGTACGGCGCGTAGCTGGACGTGCTTGCCGTTTGACCCGTACAGTCTACGTGCGTTTCGCGCGCGGAAAACGGTCGGTCGTTCGCGGCAGCGATCTGGCCGGCGCCCGCTTGAGCGCCGCCTACATCGTGTGTACGAGTTGTTACGTGTACGGGTGACGGGTGGATGGGGGGCCGCGGGACTGCATAGCCATGTGGTTGTTGAACAGTTATACAATGCGATTTCGTAAATAACCGCGTCATGCTCGTTTCAAGTGCCAACAAACGTGCCTCGAACGATTTTTTATCGTTCGTTTGTAACAACGTTTGCTTTAACATTACCAATTGATCTGCTGCGGTTTTAAAAATATCGGCGCTCAATGCGTTTACGGAGTCCCCCTGGCGCATAGTGGGCTGGAGCCCGCTGTGTCTCGCCTCGCCGACCGCGAGTGACTGCCACGCTCTAGGACTAGCAGTATTTTCCTCGGACAGCTGGCTTTCGTGCTCACCGGCGTCGATGTAGCCAACGGCTGCTCTGCCGTACCGTCCGTTAATCCTGTGATTAACGGCTGTACGGGATTGAACCGTATGCTCGCGGGGTCCTGTCCTTTCTCCCAAATATGGTCCTCTAAGCTTATAAATAAATCCGACTTCGGTTCGGATATACTTATATCCCGGGCCGTACACTCGCTACTTAGCTCCGTTATCGTCAACTGTTGTAGTGTCTTACCGGCCATCGTGTGATTTTAGTCCGGACCGACTTATCCTTCCGTCCTGTCCTATGTCTTTGTAGCGTGGTGGGAGAGTCAATGGTGTCGCGTCGTCGTTGTTCGTGGTGGTGGTTGCCTATTGGTAAGATGCAGACCGGTCACTGCCTGTACTTTGTATCGACAACCGTTGCGTACCGTGACAGACCGAATTTAATCATTTAAGTCAAATTAAACAAAACTATATATAATGGTAATAACTTTACTATTTCCGTGATCTACTTCAACATCTAATTCGTCGAAGACAATCTACAAGAACAGTGGTTGGCAATCTTTTTGGACTGTCGGGTCACATTCAGGATTTAAAAAGAGTTTGCAAACTGGATAAAAATAAAAATTTTACATTCTTAAATTATTTACTATAAAAAAAAACATGATATTATAATCGATTATTGGCAACATAATAACATTACAGTAATGTACCTATTTTGCCTATACTATACGCCAGGTAACACTTCTTTTGGGGCTATGGAAAAGTATAAATAGCAATATGATTATTAATATTTGTATTTTGTATACTCATAAATTTAAAAATATTAACAATTACTAATAATAATAGTCTATAATGTAGATGATAGATGTTAAATATATTAAAAATATCACAAATAAGGGTTCTAATAAAAAACGCATAATATCTATTATCAATGGCAAAAGGTAATCATTGAGGTACAACTTTGTACACATTGCATATAATATGTTCCATTATGGTTATTTTCATAAAATATCTTATTAGTTTACTTTTCAGTTCAAGGTTGTATTCAATTTGGAAAGAAAAATTTGCAATTTGCGTTCCTCTAATGCCACATCTATAGGCACCTAGTTGTTTAACCGGAAGAAGAAGAATAGATGTATGCTTAAGATTTTATTCTTATTATTTTGGGAAATTAAATGAACATTTAAAACTAAAGAAATATTTACTGTCACGGATGATGTAAAAACGCATATTTAATTTTCGATCTTGAAACGCATAAAATATGATAGTCGTAAGGTAATTATATATATTTATTCTTACCTATATTAACAGTATTATACATTTTTAATCAACTCGTTAGATCGTTAGAACCTTAGAACAATAAGAATTTGACGTAGTATTTATATTTCCACTATTATTGCATAGGCAAATTATATATATATATATATATACAGTATAAGCTATAAAGTATAACTATACTTAATCAGTAATTAAGGATTCAAAACGTTATTATTAATAATGTTTTTATTAACGTCAAAATAAGCATTTATTATTATTCATTTACGGACAAACTTTTTATCCGAAACTACTCAATCACGTTCAATCATTATTTTTTTTAATAACTATTATTATTATTATTATTTAGGTTATCATAATCATCAATTATATTATAGTTCGTAAGTCGTAAGTGCTCTTTTACCAAAAATAAAAAATAATAATATATAGTATATCTTTCATTCATGGCATACAAGACAATTGTCAAAATTCGTCGCCTCGCCGGAGATGACTAACGATTCTAAAATTTCAAGTAATAATATTCACATAAAAAAAGTGCGGTTCGTTCGGTTTTATTTTTAATATTTCACAATATATTAAGTTCAAAGTTATAGTGTTATTTAGCCACGATAATACTCCATGGTAGACGTTAATCATTACATTTTGTCTTATATAGTTAACGATTCTAAAATTTTAATTAGTAAGTAAACATGAATAAAAAATTAATACAGTCTTATAAATTTTTTCTTTTTACTTTCATTTTTCATAAATCACAAAATTCGCATTTTATTACAGTAACTTCACCGTGTTATAAGTGTAGGTCGGTGGAATAATATACCCACTATATATAATGATGTTTACGTAAGTTTATTTTCTATTCTATAAGAAATAAAGTTCACTAATGAGTAATGAGACCTTAATGTTAAAATAAATATTCATACATTTTATCAATTTACTTCCAAGTTTGCAACGTATAAACACGCAATCTTTCAAATCAAAAAAGTTATTATTTAATGCGTAATATATGTACTTCTATAAAAAAAAATGTTACACATTTTAAAACGTTCACATATTTTTAACATAAACATAAGTAAGCGAGATTAAACTGAGGTAACTACACATATCATTTTATAAATGTTTAATTTATATAAATATAATATATACGTATTATGAACATAGATATATATAAAAATAAAAAAAATCTCTATAACATGTAAATACTTCTTTATTACATCTCAATCGAATCAATCTACATTATAATTTTATAACTAAATGATAAAACCTTCTGTTTAACATATAGCATACAATTAAAAAAAAAATCGGTTTATTTTATTATGTTAGCAGTCTTAATATTGAAAATTATACTAAATATGTAAAATAAAAATAATTAAATTAAATCTTACTAAAAAATGTTCTATTTCAATCCTTCAGATTGTTTTATGTTTTTGTTCTGAATGGAGTGTGAACAAGCCATGTTCATAGAGAAATATCAACCTCTTTCTATACACCAATATTATTCCGTAGCACATAGCTAGTTCATCTTTTTCTACGTTTAAAATTATATTTTATATAGTTATCATGCTGTTTAACATTCTTAAAAAAGAGTGAGGAATTTAAACGGTAGCTACCGAACAGAAAGTTAAACAGCACTATACTATAATCTTCTTGTTTGAATTTTATAACTAAAAAAATAATGAATATAAAATTAAAAATTAATTTAAATTCAAAAATATATATGATATGCTTAAGAAAACTAAGTGAAGAATGGGTATCGAAATATTTAAGTATAAATATCGGATAATATAAAAACGTGCAGCTGAGGCAAATCAATAAACAATGGAATGGTGTAAGGGGTTTCTACCCACCTCATCAAAATAACTTTTTTTTTTATATTGGTTATAATTTTAAATAATAGGTAAATAATACTAGTACAAATTAATATGTATATTATTATTACTATTTATAATAATATAGTTATAGAAATTATCCGAGTGTTTACACTTCTATTTTTAGAAAATCAATTATAAAAACAGGTTTATAACCCCCCCCCCCCAGAAAAAAATCGTATCTACACCGCTGAAAACAAATAATATACCTAAATCGAAAAACACGCATATAATAATTATCGTTATTATTTTGAAAAAAAGTCTAAATAATTTAATATTTAAACTATTCAAAGAAAATAATAATATAAATACTCGATGAAAATTCAATATTTTTTAGTTATTCGTTTTTTAATTACAACATAATAAAGAAATTAATTTAATCGAAACTGCTTTAATATAAAAATTCTCGTATTTCCTTAGTTTTAGTGTTTTGTATGTTTCGAACTTTCAATTTTAATCTTTGCAAAGTACAAACTATAAAAAAAAATAGACTCTAGAATCAATTTGTTATCCAAAACCACTCCCAAACTTAAAAGTCATTGTATTTCATCGACCACCTATTTATCAAGTACATAAAATCTGACACAAAATAAAAAATACATAATAGTAAAACTAATAGGTATTTAGGTTATATCATCGTTTCTTATAGAATCTAAAAATATAATGTCTATCCATTATTTCTATTTAAATTTTTTTTAAAGTATCTTGTATAAAATATGATTGTAATATGTCATAAAAAGATATCTAAATATCTCGATTAATATATTATGCAAGTATTTTATGTTATTGATTTTATACTTATATTAATATGAAAAAATGGTTTATAAAACATCTATATACTATTGATATAGATAATTAAAAGTATTTCATATACATTACATTAATATTAAAATCACAGTAAAAGCATTTGGTAGATAATTGTATAATATATTATACAAAAACAATTTATTGATGTTAGGTACATTTGTACATGAATATAATATGTTTTTGTTAATGTTAAGTTTAAATATATGTATTTTTTATGGTATTTGGATTTTTTTTGTTGATTGTCTATAATAATCTTAGATCTATACAACTATACTTATTAGTTAATAATTTAATATTTTATATTATTATAATAATTTATTACATTGATGTATGAAATTATGAAAACATAAAAAACAACTATAATTAATAATATTACTAAATTTTATCAATAAATATATTAAAAGTAAAGGGGAAGATAGTATGAAATATAATACAATAGCAAAAAAATAAAAAATCTAGAACTAATATATAATTTTTGTTTGAGAAAGAAAATACAATAATCTAAGCAAAATGTCCATCATGGTGAAGACAGAAATACAAACTAATAATACAAATATTAGACTTGTATTAACTACATAATAGATTTCATCTATTCTTTGTCACCTATACAAATTATACTAAAAAAAATTAAAAATTATCATCTCCTTCTTAATGATCTTAAACTAATCAGCCAAGGTTTAGTTTTAAAATATAGGATTTTAAAAGACATGAAAATAGTTGTTGTGATTTTAATATTTTATCAACAATTAGTTCCAATAATAACAGTATCTACAGGCTATGACCCAATGTTTTGTGTACCTAGTTAAACTATCATATATTTCATCTATATTAAGTTTAATGTATTTATTGTTTCTTACATTTTTAATTTAAGAATATAGTGCACAAAACAATTAAAGACTAACCACCATTGATCTATAAATAGTACTTGAATTAGGGGGGACTGAGTATTCAACTAATTTTTTGAATAGAATAGCTTATCCCTTTTTCTTAAAGTAAACTCCCATGTAAGTTATATTAAAATGCTAGAGACGCTTCTTTTTTAAAAGTAGCTATATTAATGTAGTAATCTCAATTGTTTTTTAAAATAGTTTTAATTTTACCAACACTCAAAATTTACTTCCTGGTGTAAAATACTCCTTTTATACTTTTATACCTAGGTTAATATGGTGTGTTTCATGACCTAAATGCAAACATTAATGCATTGTTATGTTCGATTAGCCATAAAAAATAAATTGAAAGTACTAAATGGAAATAAGTTAAAAAATGAATAACTTATTAGAAATATTGATTTTTTAAAAGGGAATATTAAATATTTTAAAGTTGTCAAAATTATTTTTGTTTTGTCTAAATTTCATAAATATATATTATTTTATATTTTGCAAATTTCTAAAATGTATGATTTGGGTAAAGATATAGTTTGTACTATTGTTATATTGTACCATTTATACATTAAAGATATAACATAAAAAAGACAAATATTTGTTTATTTTATAAAAATAAAAATACAAACAATATATTAGTCTCTTATTTTTTAGTCCAAGCCTTAATAAAAATAAATTGTACAATAAAATTATGAAAAATAAATTTGTAGGATTTTCCATAAATGTTGTTTAGTTGAATAATTCTATACATCAGGAATACTTATGATGTTGGAAGATCAGAAATCTGAGTCACAAACTTAAAGTCTTCTGGAAATAATAAAGTAGCATTAGCCAATATCAGTTTATATGACTGTTTAATTGTGACTTCTGCAACACCAGCAATATCTCCAATTTCTTTTTGAGAACGTTTTTCATCAGATGCTTGGGATGCCATAAATATTGCTGCAGCCGCTACAGATATAGGAGAACGACCAGGTACAATATCATATTCAACTGCTTTTTTAGCAATATGAGTAGCTGCCCTTTGGACCATGTTTGGTAATCCCAAGTTACAACAAAATCTTGACATGAAATCTCCAGTTGTTATTAAATCAACACTGGTTTCTAGTGCCTTTAATATTAATTTAAAAACTCTTCCAATTTCTTTTTTACTAACTTTACTAACAGCACATATTTCTTTGAATGTTCGCGGCACACCTTCTTGCCTGCAAGCAATGTATAAACTAGCTGACGCAATTGCGTCATTTGATCGACCTTTAAGATTTTTGCCATCGTGTACTTGTTTGAACAGTACATTGGCTCTGTCTACAATATTTCTTGGCAAATTTATGCGATCAGCCATAAGGCCAATTTCTCTATATGCATTAAGTAGTGAACGATTGGTCGAACAAACCATACCCTTATTTTTATACTTCATACCGCCAAACTCATCAAATGATGCGTCACCCCTAGAAGGACCGACCAGTGTGGACAAATCAGAACCATTAAGCAATGGATTTTCTGCTCCTCCAACACGTGAAGGATCAGCACTATTGCTACCTTTGTCGTTACTGAAAGTCCTCCATTCAGAACCGACATCTATCACTCGATCACCAACCACAAGACCACATTCTGAACATATTTGATCGCCAGCTCTATAATCTTCAATCAACGGGGCATCTGGATGTTGTTGACATTGCACTATACCAAACAAAAAATATTTATAATTATAACACAACATGAATATAAACACGATACTTATAAACAAACTCGTAACTCACCTAGATTTTTCGACATTATTCTGAACTTAAGTATCGCAAAAATTAAAACAAAATAGTTACATAAATAATTTAATTTATATTATTCGTATCAGTCAACTTTCATAAATTCGATTATAGTTTAAAAATAGTCACAATAATAGTTTATCTCGTGTTATTAATTAATTTTAATAATAAATAATTATTAAATTATTATTATTCTCTAAATAATAAATAGTACATCCATTATCATATTTTGAGTTACTGAATCGAATCGACGTGACTGTAATTTATATAACCTTTTATTTACCTAGTTAATGGTTCGAGTTTGGTATGCTTAACATGGTTACATTAATATTATTTTGTGATAGTAGTATAGTATGATAAAATCGGTCTGTTATCATCGTCTAGATAACCGAAATATTCTAATCTAATAAAATATTGAAATGTTAAATAGGTATTCGATATTCTGTTCTACTATTCTAGAAAGGTACAAACACTACGAACTATAAGAAGTAGGTGCCCGATTAATATTTATTAATTATTATTAAACATATTTTATATTTACATTCATTTAATGTCATAGATTAAATATATTTTTAATTAAGTGTACAATTTATGTTTATGTTTCCAATTTCATTTGCCTATGTATAGTAGTGTAAATTGAAACACCTGACCAGATTTTCCATTATGTCGTTGAACTTGCAGTCACACACTATTAGTCAAAGAAAAAGTTTAAAGTTGAAAGGTACTAAAACGTCAGTTACAAAAAATCAAATTTTAATTTCTACTGGTATAGTATCACTGGATGCAGTTTTGGGTAAGGATATACATTTGTAAATTATACAATATTAACAAATTTTAAGTTTACTTGTGATATTTATATTTTGTTTTATTTTGTTTTATTTTAATTTTTTATGTATTAAAGTACACTCCAACTGTTATGTAGATTGATTTTTTGCTCTTTGCTTTGTTTAGATGGAGGTATTCCAATAGGAACAGTAGCTCTTGTGGGTATGTATTTATAATTTCTTGCAGTGTATACTATGCATATTATTATGGCAACTTTTTATGTTCAAATTAATTTTTTTATTTGTATTTTTATTCCTTTGAAACAATAATATATTTATTGGATTGATTTTATTTTAATTGTAGAAGAAGAAAATTATGGTCGAAATGCAGATTTGATTACAAAACATTTTATAGCTGAAGGAGTTGTGTGTGATCATTCAATTTTAATTGCTGATGTCGAAAGGAACCCTGGAACAATTGTAATTTATTTTTTTTTCTGTTGTCTGTTTTAAGTTAATTAATAATAGTTGTTTTACCAAATATCAAACTGTATATAATTCAATTATGCATTGATGTATGATAAAAAAAAAAATAAATAACATCTATAGTTAATATTTTTTTTGTTTTGATGAATTACAAAAAATAAATTGTTTTGATAATTATTTAGAGTAAATTTCAATTTTTTCTTTGATTTCTTTATTGTTCTAGGCGAATGACTTACCAAAACCAATTCATGAAGATAGTTTTCAACCAACCGATATTGTTGCTGAGGATTTTAAAATAGCTTGGCGTTATAGCCAAAATCCAATGTATGACTCTAAACCATATCATACATCCATATCTTTTGGACATACATTTGATATGTCAGCTAAAATTCCTGTTAATGAATTACAAAGCATTAAATGTTGGCCAGTCGATAAATCACAAGGTATTTACATAATACATAATATCAACTATTAAAATTAAATTATTATAATTATAAAAGGATAAACATTTATCTTTAAATATAATATTTATCACAATACGTGGTTATAAACTATACTTTTAAGGTTGTACTATTCACTGAGATATCTACTTGATCAAATAAAATTGTATAATTACGTTTTATTTTTATTTTTAATAATTTAGTGGCCTTATTTGTTTTATACTCTGATAGTTATAAAAATGGTACATTTTTTAATGTAAAATTGAATTAACAGCACAAAAATTAATTATTTAAAATAATCTAATTTGTATGTATATATAAGTTATTTGTAAGTATTATCTTGTTTTTGTTTCATCTATAGGCACTAGTTACTCTGAATTATTAGAACATATAAACACAGTAATAACTAAAGGCGGTTTTAGTACAAAAATTCCTGTTGAACAGAGAAATGTATTAAGAATAACAATTAGTAATTTGCTTTCACCAATTTGGGATTTTAATGATATGGACGTTGTTACATTTTTATACAATCTTCGGATTCTTGTGCGTTCTTCATATGCTACTTGTCTCATAACAACTCAAGCTCATGTAATTGATGATGTAAGAATTTATTTATTTATTTTCTTAATACTACATTATAGTTATATGTTATAATTTTTTTTTTTAGGTGACTAAATGTCGGATAGAACATTTTGTGGATACAGTACTAATTTTCAAACCAATGGAATTAAGTTCATGTGCAGATTATAATGGAAAACTTATCATTGGTAAATTGGCTTCATTTAACACATTTTTATACGAACCTCTATCTGTAGATTGGGCTACAAAACTCACAAGAAAAAAATTATGCATTGAGGTATTATAAATATTTTGATTACTCAATTACCAATGGTGTATTCATAAGAAATTAACTAGTGTACACTCATTTATTGATTTAAGGCAATGATGTATTGCATATTGTGATTTTATAATTGCAAAATTTATTATAAGATTCAACTCTTTAAAGAAATAATAAATAAATGAATTCAATAATATTAAATACAGATTGTTTAATTTTTAACTCTTATACCATATTGTCAACACATTTTTTTTTTTAAAGATTTTATGGTACAAGAGCATATTTGTACTATTTTGTACTGAGTGAACATTAAATTATTAAATAGAAAATATATATTGTATGCCTTCAAAAACATCAATATCGATGATCATTTTTTTACTACCAAATAATGTTGTAATGCATATTTCCAGGGTTATGAATTTTATGATAGTATATCAATCAATTTTACTAAAAAAAAAAATTACTTTTATAAATTTAATTTGTCATATTCTTATTTCTATAACTATATCTTGATTCATAACTCTGGGGATTACAATTTTAAATTGGAAACTGAACTAAACATGGTCTATTTTCTCTATTAAATACTAATTATAAAATATATTTTTGTATTTAGAAATTACATCTTCCACCATGCTTAAACACAGGAGATGATAACGAAAACGTTCACACTAAGCAATTGTCATGTGCTTCAACAACTTCTGTATTAAATTTTTAGTTTATTGTAACCTGTCAGAATTTTATATATTTAGTTAAATAAAAATAAAAATTTATATTTTTTATGATATTTGCATAAATCAACTAGAGAATCATATCATCTGTTACCTACCTGTTTGTAAGATGTTAATTTTGAAATCCTTCTAACTTTAATAAATGGCATATTATGAAATCCAAGGTATTTTAGTTTTTCTAATTTATAGAATATTTCATATTCTATGCTTCAATTATTATAATTATTACTTTTTTACTTAAAAAATATATAATAACTAAAATTAAAAACATAAAAAATAGATAATATATTTTCCTGTCTTTATAATGTAATTAATTTAAATATTTTTAGATAAAGATTTCAATAATTAACTAAGTTATTGTAAATTTCTAAAAACATTAAGAATCAGATATACTAATTGAAAATTAGAAATTATCTGGATGGGTGGGCTTTCCAAATACATAAGAAAAATATTTTTTTTAGGTCTTTGGTATCAGATCATTTGAATAAATTGTATAAATTTAATTAATATATGATATTCAATACAATTTGATATAATATTACTTAGTATTATAAAAAAGAGGGCGAGTCGGTTGGGGTAAAGTATTTAATTAAATTAAAAATGATTTACTGTTATAAGTGTTTAGAGTGTGTATTTATCATTTAATTATTTCCAAGTGATGTAATAAAAAGATTCAGAGGGTATGGATCGTAGAAAAAAAATGGATTGTAGGTGCACATGGGTCTGTTCGCTTAGGAGGCCCGAAGTAATAAGTTTTTTTTTTAATAATTTATATTAAATTATTATTTTGGTATTCAATAGATTTTAGTGATATGCAGGGGCGGCTTGTTATAAGAATACTAGGAATGACTGCCTAGAAAATAGGTGAAAAAAATGTTTTAAGTTTAACAGGTTTATTCATATTTCGTAACAGAAGATTGATCATTCAAGTAAAAAATAAGTGTATCTATATCATAAATCATAAAAGTTAATAAAAAATTTAATTAAAAATGAACCTAAACATATTACATTGGTATTAGTAAATATAGTTAGTGGGTGGGTTGTTTATAAACTTGTTCCTCGAGTTATGTAGACTCAAGCCGCCAGTGGTGATATGCCAACCATAACAAATTTAGTATGATGAGAATTGTTGCTTTTAATTTATTCACGACATCTGAAAAAGCATAATTAGTTATCAAATTTCAAATAAATAAAAAGTATAGGACATTGGTATACGACATCATTTTTTTTTATTCAAATTTTGATAAATGAATGTTTAAATTTGTTTAAAAGTTGTTATAGTAAGATCCAATCCACTGTGGTAGGATTTGAAAATGACAAGGAAGCCAAAACAATGTTAAAAGATGATAGATTTAATCTATTCTGTCTAATGTATTCATATTATGTAATTAGATTGGTCAATATTTACTGTAACTATCGTACCCATCTAGCGTCTACATTTAATGTTAAAATGAAAATAGATTTTTTAAAAATGAAAGCAATTCGTTTCAAAGCCCTTCAATTTTTATTTAAAATATTCTTACACTGGGTGATAATTGATCATACCATCAAATATTCAAAATTTGTGTATGTTTACAATAGTGGCGAAACCAAAGTGGTGTTCAAAGCACTTTAAACAATGTAAACCTTTCCACCACTTGTGAATTGGATGAATAGAAAAATGAGGTAAATATAAATTTTTTTCTTGAATATTTAATCATTTAAAAATATTTAAATAGTAAATTATTGGTTACACACTAAGCAAAAAAACAACCAATTACATTTAAAAATCAACATTCCTACTTGAAAAAAATATTGATGTAATATTCAAAAGAAAATCAAGAAAACTAATATAGAATAGAAGTTTTTTGTTCTGTTTATTAATTTTATTGTTGAATGGCTAAATGATCGTTTCAATAATTATGAAAAAACAATTGTTAGCTGTGT
Organism: Rhopalosiphum nymphaeae; assembly: GCA_036289425.1. Classification (NCBI taxonomy): domain Eukaryota; kingdom Metazoa; phylum Arthropoda; class Insecta; order Hemiptera; family Aphididae; genus Rhopalosiphum; species Rhopalosiphum nymphaeae. The sequence goes on along the minus strand of JAZAQC010000021.1, from coordinate 3,034,663 downwards.
CTTGTTGGATTTCAAGTATAATGAACTATGCATAATGACACTCTGCGGGATGCGATACTTCAAATGGTCTATTAGCACAAGGCGTTACATGTTAGTAGATCTCTCATGTAAGACAAGAGATTTTAATATTGTAGTCAAGGTGGATATATTGTATAATTGTAAGGTTAATGGTTGTACGAATATTATTATTTATTATTTATGTCCATATAACCACAGAATATAACAATAACTAAATAACTGTAAACACGATTTAAGATATTATACATGACAAAATATGAAATTATACTATCAATCGATCGTCGTGTGATAAGGGTTTAAACATTTTGATAATAATACGTTAACGGAAATGTATTCACTTGTTGCCCTGAGTAATGTTATATATTGTGGTGTTGACTGCCGTTTTCTTAACTTCGTTTTTTCCTTCGAAATTTACGATAGTTGTTGTACGTTGGAATCGTAAAATTTGTTTAAAAATTTGTGAAAAATGGTAATTTTTATTTCCGTGTGCATAGGTATATAATCGAGTTTTCTTTTTTATTTCTTTTTGCAGAGTGACACAGATACTGAGCAGATTTTTATTAACGATGACGAACAACAGTACTTGGATCATATAAAAAAAATATTAGAAAAAGGACACAAAAAAATGGATAGAACTAGAGTTGGCACAATTTCATTGTTCGGCGCTCAAATGCGTTACAATTTGATGGATGGTAATAACTAATACATAACAACACATGATACCAGCAGTTATTGATGATTATTCATTTTTTCAAAACTTTTGATTTTATTTACTAAGGTATTTTTCCACTATTGACAACAAAAAGGGTGTTTTGGCGAGGTGTCGTTGAGGAGTTATTATGGTTTATCAAAGGCTCAACAAATTCTAAAGAATTATCTGAAAAAGATGTAAAAGTTTGGGATGCTAACAGCACACGTTCATATTTAGATTCAATTGGACTTAACAATCGTGAAGAAGGTAATTATGAAGTATAACTATATAAATGTAAGTACATATAATGATATAGCAATGTTTTTCTGAACAATAGTAATTTAATATAAGTATATAAGTGGTAATATTATATACCTCAAATATGAAGATATTTTAAGTTTAATTATTTTCTTATATTATATAAATAATAATAATGCGTATTATACTATACTTTTATTAGTTATATTTATTATCGAAATGATATATTTAGGCGATTTGGGACCAGTTTATGGATTTCAATGGCGGCATTATGGTGCTGAGTATATAGATGTGCATACAGATTATTCAGGAAAAGGTATTGATCAGCTTCAAAATGTTATTGATACAATTAAAACTAACCCTGGCGATAGGCGAATGCTTATGATCGCTTGGAATCCGTGTGATGTTCCTAAAATGGCCTTACCACCGTGTCATTGTCTGGTACAGTTTTTTGTGGCCGATGGATATCTGTCATGTCAAATGTATCAACGATCAGCTGACATGGGTTTAGGAGTACCTTTTAATATTGCCAGTTATTCATTACTTACATATATGATTGCCCATGTCACTGGATTAAAAGTAAGTACAGTACCTAGTTGTACCTTATAAAAGTTATTTAAGTATTTTAATCTATTTGAGAAAAAAAAAGTTTTAAATTAATTAAATGTATAATCAATTGTTTTTAGTTACTCACCTTTCATAGATTACTATTAATCTAATGGAAATTATTAGTGATTGTAAAATGTTTATGTAACCCAGCATTTAAAGGATGTTATACCTGTGTGTGTTGTCTCTGTCTTACATATATACAATATAGAAAATGTTTGTTTAGCAGAATTAATTTTGTGTTAGCTTTAATATTAGAATAAATTTAACAATCATCAAATTTAAAGGTAAGAATATTATTTAGGCCATGTCATATGTTTTTATTGATAATATCATTTTAAAATGATAATATCAATAAAAGCATATGATATGTCCTAGATAATATTATTACCTTTAAGTTTGATAATAAGTAAATTGACTCCAATAACAAAGCTAACAACATAAAATGAGTTCTGTTGAACATAATTTGCTATGATATGTGTTAGTAAGACAGAAACAACACATGTGGGTATAATGTCTTCTTAATGATGTGATTCTACAATTACATCATAATATCATATCATGGATTATATGATTTATTTCAATGAATATCAATTATTTTTGAAAATATTTTATAGCCTGGTGAATTCATACATACATTGGGCGATAGTCATATTTATCTAAATCACATTGATGCACTCAAAATGCAACTTCAAAGAAAACCCAAAAAGTTTCCTATACTAACTATTAATCGAGAAGTTAAAAGCATAGATGATTTCAAATTTGGTGATTTTACATTAAGTGGTTATAATTCATATCCAAAAATATCCATGGACATGGCCGTATGAAAAGGATAAAGAATGTGAATGTATGAAATCAACATATATTTTAATAAAATTGTTTATATTAATTAATTTAAGATACATACATGCATACATAATTTTTGTTCACATAACACTTGAACAACGTATACATGGTATTGTAAATCAAATGTTTATATGAGATGTCCACAGTTTTTAAATAAGTTTAAAAAAATGTAAAATAAAAGTTGTTGAGCAGTACTAATTATGGCAACATTTTGTTTGAGGTGTAAAATATAGAAACCAATAAAATATGTTTAAGAGAATTGTTAATATAAGGTTTAAATATACATAAATATCATATGTATACAATATACATATTTGTTTATGTATAAAACAGAACTTTTAAAAAAAATGTTAAACATTTCTATTTTTTGAAAAATGTCTTATTATATTTTAATAAAACTAGTTTTACTTACAGAACTAGTTAGTTATGTAACAAAAAATATATATTGTCATGATAAAACAATAAAATATAAACTGTACATTTTATATAACAGACACCTGATCATGACATAATGTAACTTGGATTTTGCAAAATAATTTCATTTATGACAAAACCAAAAAATAAAATAAAAATATATATCAAATAGATTTCTTACTTACTAATTTTATGCTGAAATCATAATTTTATTTCAACCTTTAAATTACTACTACGTAATTTTAAGGTTTATTTAAAACTATGTATTATTAAAATAATGTTTGTAACAAAATTTAAAAATTATCATATTCAATGTTCAATAATGTAACAAGTTGAGTCTCAAATAACCAAGTTTATAATCACAATATATCACTTTCCATATTGGTTTGAGTATCAGTGTCCTTAAAAAGAAAAAAAGAAAACACTTCAGTAAATACACAATAAAGATTATAAACAAATATTAATGTTGTTACATAATATAACCTTACCATTAAATAGATCAAAATTATTTTTAAAAATCAATATTAAAGAAATAAAATGTGTATATTTTTCTAACATACTTTAAAGTATTAAATTATAATAACTTTTTATAAAAATTATATTGTATGCTAATATTTTAACTTTTGCATTTAGAACTTACTTGATTTGTTGGTTGGTTTTGCTGTGATGTAGAAAAGGGATTTAAAACGTTTGGTTGGCTTTGCATTGGAGAACCCAAATTAATGCTTTCAACTAACTGTCTCGATAATTCATTTTGAAATGAATCATTATCTTCTACCTGGACTAAAGTCCAAATTGTATCTATATTAAATCAATAGACTTCATTAATATTGAATATCTAATTATTATTTAATAAAAATGTATTGGGTAAATCAATTTGTACATGAATAATATAAGTTTGAAAGTAAACATTCTTGTTTTAGGTTTATCAAATAATTGAATATGAGAATATAACTATTATTTTATTCTACAAAATTTCTTATAAATATTTTAATTATTAGAAAATTTCAAATTCAGTACACTGTATAGAACGTTAATAATATGATTTAAATTTGTCATAAATAATTCTTTCGATCATAGTATTAAATAACAGTATAAACAGTATGTTAATTTATATTAATTAATTTTTTTTTTTATGCTGTTTTATTATAAAAAAAAAAAAAAAAAAAAAATGAAAAATTTGATTAGTAAAAATAATTATATATTCAATTATATTTACCTCCAAAATATGTTCCTGTTGGCAACATCATACGCCATTTAGACTGGTATGATCCAGGTTTAGAAGGTGTTATAAAATCAGTGCTTAGTGTCATAGTACACCCAGGTTCAAGCGTTGTTGTTGGCAACGAAGTGTAAACAGAAATGGAGTCTCCTCCATTGAACTGGAGAGTACAACCGGGTGGCCACTTTATGCGACCATTGTTCTTGACTTCCCAGGATTTTGTAAACCTATAGTGAATACAATATAAATTATGACATGATTTATGAGTATATTATAAATGGCAATAATTGTTTATCCAAAAACTGTTGGCATTACCGAAGGTTTGGTGGCAACTGCAGGACATTTTCACTGTTTTCATCCCTGACCAAAGACATGGACGGTATTGCACCTTCATTGTTAACATCAAAATACGTGCCAACAGCCCTATGCATATTCCTAATGCACAAATTTGTACATTTGGTAATACATTAATATTATAATAATATTGTATACAAGATGTTTTGCGGTTTTTCTGTGCAAACTGAGAATTATCTCGTCATGTCAGATATATCAATGTCATATGGCTTACCTAATAGAGGTTATGTCTTTCAAATAAACCAATATTTATTAAAATAATAATTTAAAGATTTAACAATAAAATAAATAAAGTACCCTTAAGATTCTCGTTTATATAAAACACCCAGTCAGTTTTTGATTTTATTTATTCACACGAAAACGTTCTCAAATTTTGTACAGAAACACCTTATATAACAATACATCGACGCTATAGATCAGTGATGGCAAACCTTTATTTTTACTAATGTGTCAACTATTTTGATTGAATTTTATATTTTGCATCAAAACCTTTTTTTTTTTATTATTATTGATCATTCCATTTCTACAAACAATTTAAAATATATTCATAAAACACTAAAAGTATAAACGATACAAGAGTATTGTACGTTGTTTAAGCTACATGTTGATCATTGACTTTCTGATGATTATTGCTGAACAGTTGCTAATCACTGAAAAGCGTGCGTGCGTCACAAAGAGACATGCGTGTTATTGGTACGCACCATCTCTGCTTTAGACGTTGTATAATACATGTCCGTCGTACATCGATAATTCTACTTACCAGTCGTTCATTTCCAGGAAGAATACTGCAGCGGACTCAGTTAGCTGGTCACCAATCAGCTCTCGCAAACCCTTAACCAGATTCTCCTTGTCCGTTGTGCACAGACAGTTGAATTGGCGCAAGAGGTTCTGGTCCAGCGGATCATTGTCTACGTCCATTTTACGGCGATGTTTAAGCGGTCGGACAAAACGATAAGTCACGGAAAGCGTTTGGAAAAGTTATATTTAGGTCATACAAAAACGTAAAGGAGATTATTTTTTTGAGATTACACAGTGTGTCTGTACCCGCGACGTCTGTCCACTGATATATTTTATTTTGTTATTATTATTATTATAAATTGCGGAGTTGATTGATAAAGTGATTGTGCGCAGTGGTGAGTGGTGGTGGTGCTGATACAAACGACAAAATAACTTACTATACTTAGACCTTATTCGCGTTATTTTGTAGAGAATTGTCCGGTAGATATCGTTCGCGTCTCCCGTAAATCCTAATATTAATTTTCTTTATTGCCAAGTATAGCCTACACTTGAACTATATAAATATAATAGGTCTAGTAAGTAGTAAGTCTACCCATAATATAATTAATAATATGAAATATTGCTATTTGAAATAATATAATGTCTTATTTTCATATCGATTATCGATACCACGTCATATATCACCGTGGACCTTGATCAAGCAATATTATTATTATATTTTATTCATTGTATACGTATTTTATTATTTATTTAATTATTTTTAGTTCTGACTGCGGTTTGATATCTTAAATCTTCAACAAGAGCGATTTGAAATTTTAAGTTCTGTCCATAGATCATAATTGACAGCCATAATTTAAAATTATTAACCTATACATACCTAATTATAATTTTTTTTAAATTATTATCAGGACCAAGACATTCGACATCGGAACATTTAATTAAAAAACAGAACAATCCTGTTAGTTTTAATATTTTTTAGTTGTAAAAAGTGGGTAAATTTAATAACATGCTCAATAATTGTTTATACTCCAACAACCAATAATTTAATTATTTATACATATTATAATTTATATTGTCTATATTAGGTATATTATTGTATCTTTAATGACTTGTATATACATACGTTTTACGAATTACTACAATAGTTATTTTTGATCAAAAATTATTATTTGAATACTGTAAATGTTTCTGGAGTCGTAGTTTGCAATACTTAAAATATTACATGAAAGTATTTTTTGTTGACATAAGCCTATAGAGTTGAGTACTCGTAATACAAGGTTATGAATCTTTGAATTTTTCAAAATTTAACAAGGAATATTGATGATGATGAATGATAACGATGAACGGCCGGCGATAAGTCATAGGCGCAGTAGTTCTGTCCACGACTATTACCCCACCGGTCACCGCATTTGACGTCAAGTCGCCATCTTTATCTTATCTGGGAGTTCCCACTATGCGTATCATTCAGACAGAATCCGAAAAAGTAAAAAAAATTAAAACCAAATTACGTTCGTAATAAAAAAAAACAATAATTATTTATTGTTAATATTAATTTTTTTCTTTTATCTACTCCGACCAATAGGCAACAACTGCATATTTTGTAGTTTTGTACATTATTTTAGTTTATTATTATGTGACCAATGATTTTGCCTTGTATTGATCGATGTTATAATATTAATGTTATTGTCGTTCCTTTTTAGTGTGTAAATATCTGTGATCAAGACTCGTCACGACAACGGACTACTAACTAGTCATGTCTCGGCTAGCGGATTATTTCGTGGTCGTAGGCTATGACCACGAAAAAGAACGTAAGAAATCCTTTGTGCGATTTATTTAATTATCTAATATGACACTATTCTCTTTTCTTAACGATCTTTGATCATTAATTTTACTTAGTATATTGTTTGATTGAGAAATAATTTGGAGTAAATATCATTCAGGAAAAATGGTGTATTTTGTGCAACCCTATGCAGTGTATAGTTTACTACATTATATTATTTAAACTGATTTTAATTTCTTTTCAATAACTTAGGTAGTGGGACCAGTAAAGGTATGATTATTCAACGATTTCCAGAAAAAGACTGGAAAGACACTCCTTTTATTGATGGAATTGAATGGGTAATTACTAAAATACTATTCAGATTTATTATTATTATTATAATCATTATAATACTTTTGATAAATGAAAGTACTTATTTAATTGAATGCCAAGTATTTTAAAATGTACTAATTTTGATGCTATTATTTTATAGTTTTGTCAACCACAAGGATGGTCCCTATCATCAGAGAGACAAGAACCTAGATTTTTTGTGTTTGTTCTTACTGATGTAGAGGCTGAAAGACATTATTGTGCTTGTTTGTGTTTCAATGAAACAGTATCAATTACACCTAGTAAACCTGTTGATGAGGCAAGTAAAAATTGATTATATTTTTAACTATGATTTAATTATTAAGTTAATCATATTAACTGTTTTACCTAAAATCAGTTTTATTTATTACAAATTTAAATTATTTTTTGAGTGTTATAAATCTTTTATAAGATGTAATTATAAGGGAGCGTTATAACAAATTAGTTGAGTTATCTAAAAAAATTAAACAATGGTTAAGTAAATAATAGTTGAACAAATTATATTTTAGTTTTAATTGATAGCATAGTTATTAGTTTATATAATATGTTTTTCACATTGTAAATATAATGTAAGCAATGTGATTACATTTAATGTTATTATGAAAATCAAATTAATTTAATAAATATGTAAACAAATTAAAAATAACTATAATTAATTGAGAGAATAATACCTAATAGTATTCAAATTATTTTTATATTTAGGAAGAGGATGGTGTTGTGGAAAACATAGCACTTTCAAGAAATAATCATACAAATCAAAGACAACATCACAGCATTATGTATGCACCAAAATGTCTAGTTTTGGTTTCAAGATTAGATTATATAGAAACATTCCGAGTAATACAATTTTAAATACCTATTCAATTAATTTTATTAATATTAATACATTTATGAAATATTTTCAGAATTGTTTAGGTATTATTTATACTGTTTATGTAGAAAATGTAGAAACTCCTATAGAAACATTAGTAGGAAATATGTTGGGCTGTGTTCAAGTTCCTCAACCAGGTGGGCCTCAAGTGCGTTTTAGCATAGGTGCTGGCGACAGACAAGCATTACAACCTCCATTATCTCAAACACTACCAGTAACTAAGAATGCAGTATATTTATTATTCCAAGAACTTGGTAATTTAATGTTTTGCTTTTAGCTACTTTTAATCTACATAATATTATAATTTATTTTTTTACTACGTATTAAATATTTTTTTGTTTAGGAATTCACAATGTTGTTGTATTATTCTGTGCTATTATGACTGAACAAAAAGTTTTGATGACTTCTAGAAGTTACAGCAGACTCACTGAAGGTTGTTCTGCTCTAATATCTCTTATGTATCCATTTAAATACAGCCATGTTTATATACCATTGTTACCTGCGGGTTTAGTTGAAGTATTATCCACTCCAACACCATTTTTAATGGGTGTACATGCTTCTCTTAAAACTGATGTTTCTGAACAAGTAAATATACAAAATTAATTATACTTTAATTTTAAATTTGTTAATTATAAGTTTGAATGACGGTGATATATAGATGGATGTAATAGTAGCTGATTTGGATGGTGGTAGTATTCTTGTGCCTGATGGCATAAGTTTACCTTTATTGCCTGAACCACTATTAACACAAACTCAAGACTGTTTAAGTCTTGTTTTACAACCAGAATTGTGCTGTGCAGACCACGCGTTCCCTCCAACTTCTAATACTGTTCAACCTCCACCCCCTACACTAATTGACAAAGAAGTTAGAGCAGTTTTTATGAGAACATTTGCTCAATTACTTCAAGGTTATCGTTGTTGTTTAACTATAATAAGGATACACCCAAAACCAGTCATCACATTTCATAAAGTAAAGTTTTAAAATATAAATTATATTAATGAGTTGGTATAAAATAACAATTTAATAAATTTCTAGGCTGCATTTTTGGGTGAAAGATGTCTAATAGATGATGAATTCACAACTAGGGTGTTAGACTGTATGTTTTTCAATGGTTTTGTGACTGAAAGAGGTCCAGCTTGGCGTTCTTGTGATCAATGGGATGAGTTATATTGCAATATGAATGAATTGCTTAGAACTGAAGCATTAGATGATGGTCGTTTAGTTCTTACTCATATTCAGGTATATTATATATCTTGATATTTTATTGTAAGTTCTTAACAACTGAAACATTAAATATATATTAATTATCATATTTGTATTATTAATTGATAATAAAAGCAAGTATACATAATTTTTAGATTTAGAATAATGATAAATCCATGAATATTGAGCCAATATTTGATGTTTTGTTATTAAGGCTTTTAAATTTATCAATTTTCTTTGACACAAGTTGATAATAATATATCTCTGTATATTTAAAAAGTTAATTCTAGTAAGATATGTTGTACATTATAATATTAATTTGATTTAATTATTATCTAAACATTTTTAGGAGTTAGCTCAAGCATTGTATTTAAATGAAAATCCCAATCCACAACCATATGTTCAAAAAATCTTAAAACCTCCTGAAGGTGCATTTACGAGAATCCATCAACCTCCATTTCCAAAACTTGATGCCAATTGTGTTCAGACAATTATTGATGATGGTTTAATTAAACATAATTTAAATTCAAAGTTAGTTTTAAGCAAATTTAAAATTTAAATTATTATTAAAAATAAAAATTATTACAGACTTTCATCAATAAAACCAACACCACCTCGCATAGTACCTATGGGACCTCCAATAACAAATTCTAATGATCTGAGAACAACTGTTAGTAATTCTGCTCGTCGATTAGAAGTATGTATTATGATTATTAAAAAAAATTATATATAAAATCAATGTATTCATTTAATTTTCAATTTTAGGTATTACGTAACTGTGTAAATTGTATATTTGAAAATAAGATTTCGGATGCACGTAAAACATTCCCAGCTGTGCTAAGAGCATTAAAATGTAGAGCTGCTAGATTAGCTTTATGTACAGAACTTGCACAGCATGTTCAAGGAAATAAAGCTATGCTAGAACATCAACAATTTGATTTAGTTGTACGATTAATGAATTGTGCTTTACAGGTATGGAATTAAGAATTAAAATTGTGTGTATATCATATAATGTAAATAGTAAATACCAAATAGAAATTCATTGCTGTCCTGTAATATTTTTTGTTGTACATTTTTGTTTTAAAAATTTATTTTAGCATCTGTAAAAATTAAATTAAAATTAAAAGATAAAGATAAAGAGATTTTTAAACAAAATTACTTTTATTTTGTTAGTAAAATCTATTTAATTAAAGTTAAAATTTTGTGTAAAAGTACTTCCTATAAGTTTAAATTAAAAATAAATGAAAGTGTATATTTATACTTATTCAATTTTTTTAATGAATTACAAATATTAAATTAAAAAGAAAGATATCCTGTTATAAGTGGTAATGATGAATGAATGATTTAAATTTTTTATAAATATATTATCTCTTGTTATTTAAAAATGAATTAATAATTTAATATTAGGATGGCTCAGCTATGGACGAATTTGGTATAGCAGCAGCTCTCTTGCCTTTAGCAACTGCATTTTGCCGTAAATTGTGTACCGGTGTGATACAATTTGCATACACATGTATTCAAGTAATTCTATTATTTAATAAATTTATGTTAAATGTTTATTTATTCTATTGGTTGTGTTTTAACTTGTTATACTATAATGTGTAATATAGGATCACCCAGTTTGGAAAAATCAACTATTTTGGGAATCTGCATATTATTTAGATGTACAAAGGGACATAAAATCTCTTTACTCTGACAATAATCTCTCAAGTCATAAAAGATCTTCATCAATGAATTTATCTAGTCCGCGTGAAAATCATGTAATCTAAGAAATGCTTTGAATATTATTTTTTATTAACTGATTACTTATTATTTGTTTTAGAATAAAGATAATATTTTAAATGACAGATTTAGTCGTTCACAAGAACTATCTGCTTTAGAAATAGCAGCTGAACAAATGAGGTTACGCCCATCTAACAATTCTGGTAATGATAAATATATATATATATTACTTATAATGTATATTTATAATTTGATTGATTTACATTTTTATTTAGATAAACTTAAGGAATACATATCAAGTGAAGAATCAACACTATACAGTCAAGCTATTCATTATGCTAATCGTATGGTATATTTACTAGTTCCATTAGATGTAGGAGGAAATAATGTTAAGAGTTCATCAAATCATCAGTCATCTAATAAAAATATCGATGATGAAAGAACATCTAACAGTATAACAAATAGGTATTTATTTTTAAATTTTATTTTTGTTTTCAGGCAGTTACATTTAATATTTTTTTTAGTGCTGTTGATAGGTCAGGTAGTGTATGCGAATCTGATGTTGAAAGTGGTTTTGCTGAACCAGAACCTAATGAAATTGGTAACAAAGTTATTAAAATGGTTAGCCGTTTTGTTGACAAAGTATGTACTGAAGGAGAAGTTAGTGAAGAGCACATTCGTGCTCTACATCAAATGATACCAGGTGTAGTGCATATACATATTGAAACATTAGATGGTGTCAATAGAGAGTCCAAACGATTGCCACCTATACAAAAAGTACTAATAATTAATTTAAATAAACAGCTTTAATGTTAATATAATGTTAAAATATTATAACAATATTAATGAATTGTTTTAAATATTTAGCCTAAAATATTGACACCTAATATGTTGCCTGGAGAAGAACCACTGATGGATGGTTTAAGAGTATATTTATTACCAGATGGAAGAGAAGAAGGTTTAGGAGGATTAGTTGGTGGACCACCATTGTTACCGGCAGAAGGAGCTATTTTTATTACAAATTATCGTATTGTATTTAAAGGAACTCCTTTGGATCCTTTTGCTTGTGAACAAATTGTAGTAAGGTCATTTCCTGTTACGTCATTAACTAAAGAAAAACGTATAACAGTTCAATATTTAGCACACTTAGACCAATGGTTACAAGAAGGTCATCAGTTTAGGTCCTGCACATTCCAGGTAAGAAATAATTTTAAAAATATTTTACTCTAATCATAAAAAGTTGATAACTTTCATACATTTTAGTTAATCAAAGTGGCATTTGACGAAGAAGTAAATGCCGAAGATATTGAATGTTTTCGAAAATTTATACACAAAGTACGACATCCTCCAAACGTATTTAATCACTTTGCATTTACAGGCCAAATTCCAATTTATGAAATGCCTATGACAAATGATAAAGAAAAAAATGCCACTCTAAAGTGAGTTTTGATTTAAGTTTTTATTAATATAAATTGTGAGGAATGTTTAATTTTTTTGTTTTTTTTTTGTTAGGGGGTTTGCAAAAAAAACTTTAATGAAGACTGCTCGTAAAGCAGGTTTCAAGCAAAAGAGTTCATCCAAACGCCATAAATATGTTTTGCCTAACATATCAAATAGTTCAATAAACAAGACTAACAAATATATGACTACTCCTGGTCGGATGACCCTTCCTCCTTTTAACAATCTTGATGATTTATCTGGTATGTTAGATCCTTCATCTTAATTAGTTTTTAATTAGTTTTTACATTTTTTTATTCAAATGTTTAATTAATCAGAATTTTCGATATCAAAATATTATATTTATCGAAATAAATTATAAATACACAATATATGTTTATCATAATTTAATACAAGTTGTTGAATATAGATTTTATAAAAATGTTTGTTCTTTTACGTAAACTGAAAAATATATCTTAAGCTCATTATTTATAATTTTAATTTGTATGAATTCTTCTTTTTATGTTGTAGTAAATGATTTAGATATCAATGCGTTGAATACTTCTAACATTGTTTCTAATGTTTCTGATCCAAAAACATTGGAACGAGTAACAGAAAGGAGTTATGTACGTGATTGGATTAGACTAGGCCTTGCACCAAAAAATACTAGTTCAAATAACATAGGTCAGAAAAATAATAATAAAGAGCCATTTAAAATCACTACACTAAATTCAGCATATTTAATGTGTCGCAGGTAAAAAAATATTTATTTATATTGTTATAAATATGGTTTGATTTATATTGAGCAATAGTATACCAGTAATTATACATACATTAAACACTTTTTGTTTAATATAACTTTAGTTATCCTGCACTTTGGGTGGTTCCATCAATTATTTCAGATGATAGCATTCGAAGGTTTTATCGAAATTATCGTCATAGTAGAGTTCCGATAATCACATGGCGTCACCAGCAAACATCTGCATTATTATTACGAGGTTCTGGATATCATGGAAAAAATCTTATTGGAATGTTGAAATCAACACATCCATCCTCAACAGGTATTTATTTTTCATATACTTTTAATGTAATTATCTTCTTAAAATAATATTTTATTTTAATATTTTAATTGTATGTTCTTTGTTTCTAGGTACATTGAATTCAGAGAGTAATTCTTCAGTAGAACAAGAAAGATACTTATCAGCTATTGTTGCTTCGACTCCTTTGTCAACTTTACGTCATAGTGGTGCAGCATGGGGATTATCTGATAGCAGCCTTAGTATAAATTCACTTTTATTGGCTGCAGATGAAGATATTCTTCCAACAGATATTTCACGCAGGTATTATAAATATTTAAATTTAGAATTTTTTTATATATATTCTGCAAAAAATGAATTAGTAAAATATCACGGTTTATTATTATTACATATAATTGTTATACAATTTTATAAAATAAAAATTGATTGAGAAAATTAATTTTTATTTATTATTTAACATTAATACCTTTTATAAAATTTAGGGGCCCAATGAGGTCTAGTGGTGGTAATAAACAATTCGGACGCTGGGGCTCATTAAAAGAACGACGCAATATTAGTACTTCATCAAATAATAGTTACTCCTCACCAATGTTTCAAAATCAACCATATGGACGTATGTCAATGGCTGACCCAGATTCAAATTCAGATAGTCCACATGAATTTCATAGAGCTGCTTTGTACATACTTGGTGATAAAACCCAAATGAAGGTAATAAAATGAATCAATAAATTTAAATGTGTGTATATCATTTATTATGAGTCTTCTCAAAATAATAATTATTTCTACAGGGTATGAAAGGTGATTCTATTATGAAAATTGATTTTATCCCAATTGAGTATGCTGACATTCGCCATAGTAAGACATCATTTAAAAAATTGATGCGAGCATGTGTTCCAAGTTCTACTAGTAATGAACCAGAACATTCTTTTTATAAGTGAGTTAAATATAATTTATATATTTATTTTTCAATTCTTTGTAGAGTCATAGGGGTGCTGTGGTTTACACAGTAGATGTGTTTTAGTTAGTGCTTATGATCTGGTTTCTTGTTGGTGGTATAAAAATTGAATAATTTATCACTACACATTCAGACTCTTTTTTTTTGTCGACCTATCTTAGAAATCTTCTGTGGATTTGGTTAAGCATTGCATACACAAACATACACTTCCTTTTATAGATATTAAATAATCACACTTATACAGCATTTGTTTTTCAGTTGACTAAAACATTATAAATATTATATTTCTTCAGGTATTATTTTATTTTATTAAACAACTTTGTCTTTATCACGGTTATCTATGATGTAGATAATTGTGATCTTTATATATTACAAAATACTAAAATAGTGACTTTATTTCTCTTTACTGTAGTATATACTGATACACTAGTTATTATGGAAATTGTCATGTTCAATAAAAATATGCAAAATTTAAGCATTTGCAAATTTTATTCACATTAAGGGCAATGTATAGTTATTTATGGTTCTGCCCTGGTTGATGGTTATGCATTGGTTCTTATAACAAAAATACAATTTGAAACATTGCAGTAAAAACTAAACAATTAACTTAACAGATATCTTTCGATTTTCATTTTATTATCTTCAGTTTTTGGGGGTAAGAATTGAATAGATGGTATTTAGTTTATAATCTTTTTGTTACTTTTTAAATAATGCTGAAAAACTACATCAAAATAGGTTTATTAATTTTTGAGCTTATCAATGACAATCAAAACAAGCATTGTCTCATTATATAGACAGTATAGACATTGATTAAATAATTAATGCTAAAGTATTATTTAATCAATAGTGGTATAGATACAGATAAATATTGCATATTATTATAAACAATCTAATATTTAAAGATTAAGTTTCTGATTATTACATTAAACATAATAACATTCCATAACATAACTTTTCAATAAGATATAAGAACAAAGAATATAGAGCATTATTCAAATAAAATGTTATTTAAATAATCATTATAAAAATGTCATCATAGGCAAATTTCTGTATTAACATTTGCATAATGTTTTAGATTAAAAATAAACAAATATAGAAAACTAAATTTTAATTTATAAAAATGTAAAAATAAATTTAACCATACTTTTTCTGGGATCTTAATTATCTTTACTTCAATTTTTCTTGAATAATTTTTTTATATTGATTTTTATGCTATAAGTATTTTATCAACTTAGACCAAAAGAAGAATTGATTTAGAATGACTAATACTTTTAAACAATTTTCTCTTATGATTTAATGTTGACCATATTATGGTATATTTAAAAAAATTAATGTACATTTTTTCATTGATTTAGAATGATTGAAAGTTCAGACTGGTTACAACAGTTACGAAACATTATGCAATTATCTGGGGCTATAGTAGATTTGATTGACGTACAAGGTTCTTCAGTCATGTTGTGTTTGGAAGAAGGATGGGACATAACGTGTCAACTGTCATCAATTGCACAATTATGCATGGACCCATATTATCGCACAATCGAAGGTTTCCGGGTGTTAATTGAAAAGGAATGGCTTGCATTTGGTCACCGGTTCAGTCATCGTAGTAATCTGGCCACTGCATCCCAAGCTTCTGGGTTTGCACCAACCTTCTTACAATTTCTTGATATTGTCCATCAAATTCATGGCCAGTTCCCATTGTCGTTTGAATTCAATGATTACTATTTGAGATTTTTGGCATATCATTCGGTGTCCTGTCGATTCCGAACATTTTTGTTAGACTGTGAACTGGAAAGAGTAGAATGTGGAGTGGCTGCTGTTGAAGATAAACGAGGATCACTCACATCACACCACAAGAGTGTTGACACTGGTTCAGATGACGACATTGTTTATCCAGGTATTACTATTGTTTCTTTTAAATTCAAATTATTGTAAACATTTTAATTTTTAATATACATAATGAATTGTAGGAGGTCGTTTGGCTGGTAACAATATTTCATCTCATTATGTACCAAATTTGGGACAATCTGTGTTTGATTACATTGAAAAACATAATGCACGAACATCAATATTTTACAATTTTATGTACATGCCAAATGTTGAACAACCGGTATATACTTGGCTATGGCATATTTATTAACCTATTCAATTAATTTAATAATCCTATTGTTTAAGTTTATGATTTTCTTGTTTAGGTTCTCAGACCACAGTCATCACTGCCAAATTTGAATGTTTGGCAGTATTATTTGAATGAAGAATTAGCGCACGGACCAAGTTACGATTTGGAGATTATTCAGATGGATATGCAACAAGAAGAAGAAGCTGAAGCAGCAGATGGCATTTCTAATAAAAATCAACGCAAAGTCATTACAACTGGGTATTAGTTTTCTCACATTTTTTTTTTCATTTAATTAATCAATATTATATTTAACATATTTTTAATTTATTACAATATATTTTTTTATTATCTATCTATTTTTTTGTTATTTATCAGGTATAATATAGTAGAGCGATATATACCAGACGCGTTTAAAAATCTATTAGATGACATTCATAAATTGGAAACTGAACTAGGGCTTTTACCGCAAAAATGGAAGGTACTATGGGACAAGTTAGAAATTCCTGTTACTGCAGAATCATTAAAGGTAAAAATTATTGTTAGAAAAGCTTTTTATTCAATTTAAAAATATAATTTTATCTTTAGAGACACGCTTCGTTTAGTACACAACTGGTCAGATATCACGGGCGGTTGTTGCACAAACGATCCACCATAGAAATTCTTATGCGTGGCAAAGCAAGTAACACAACATCTACAAACACAGATACAAATCCACCTCATTCACATCCACATCGCTTTGAAAAATATAACTTTACCACTCCTACATACTGTGATTTTTGTTCTAGTCTTCTTTGGGGACCTGTAAAGGTAAATAAAACTATTATTCACTATTTTAGTTTATGTAAATAAATTTATGACTCATTGTAAAGGAATATATTTTTTCTTATGTTAAAGATCATGATGTGTTTATGGATGTTTGTTTTTACTATTGGTATGCACATAACAAAGTAAATTCAATATTTGTAGGTTGGTAAGGATATTAGATGTGTGGTTCATGAAAACTTAATAGTATTGTTCTTTTTCCCTATTATATTAATAGATCTTGATTTTGTATCTAAACTAAAATATTTATATATTTATCAATTTAACTTTGAATTATTATGTTACATAAAATATTTATATTGAGAAATCTTCAGTATAAAATGTTTTGTTAACCAGTTTTACTAAAGATCATTCTATAAACATCATTACTTTAAGACCCAAAGTATATTTACATACAAGATTTGACATCAAATCTTTGGATTTCTTCTCTTCTTTGTGTATTTTTTATCTTATATCAAAGAATTATTCAAATATTGCATCAAAAAACTAAATAACAATTAGTGTATAAAACCAATGTATATCAACACTTTTATGTAGTTATTTAACTTTAACAAATCCATATAATATATTTGACATTAGGTCTCTGAATTTGTAGAACATATTCTATTTTCAGATTATTGTAAGGCATAAATGTTCTAACTTAGTTTGTGTTACATAACAATGAATTATATTTTTAAATTTTTATATATTTTCACATGAATTTTTCTGCAATTTATTCTTTTTTTAAATTTCATTTAATTAGAGCTTTTTTTACTCACATTTTGTGAACTATTTTTAAATTTATATTGGCTTTATAACTGTGTTTTTTTTTTAAATTTTGTAAGCACTTGCCTAAATAAATCAAGTAACTTATTTTATTTCTTATAAACTGAATTTAAACATAATAAAACATGATATATTATTTTAAATTAGACTTGATATTTGAAAAAAAAACATTTCTAAGATTATAAATGTATTAACTTTAATTGAATTAAAATAACAATTAATATGTCAAAATCAAATTATTATATCTATATGTGTATAAAATATTTTCAGACTGGTATGAGATGTTGTGATTGTGGTTATAGTTGCCACGAAAAGTGTTCAGAAAATGTACCCAAAAGCTGTACTAAATACAAGGCCGTTGCAGATAGAACACTGACTAATCAAAATGCGAATAGAACATGTGGCGAAACGACTTCAGTGAATTCAAGTGAGTCATAATTAATTATGATTTAACCTTACCTTTTTAGTTTAAAAATTGTTAAAAAATTATTCAACCTATGGAATATTGTAGATATGAATGGAATCCACCAACAATATTATGAGCAGTTCTCATCTAATGTCGCCGAGAACAGGACTCATGAAGGTTATTTATATAAACGTGGAGCTCTCTTAAAAGCATGGAAACAACGTTGGTTTGTTTTAGACTCAATAAAACATCAATTGAGGTACTATGACTCTATGGACGATTCTCATTGTAAAGGATATATAGGTAAATATAATATTAAAGTTTGTATTATGGAAATTATGTTCTCAACAATATATTAAATAATAATAGCATGGTTATTGTTGACTGTCAAAGATCATCTCTCTATTAACACAATATATTTTATTAAAATTAATAAATACTCATTTTAATAATTAAGTAGTGGATTTATATGCCTTAATTAATAAAACTTGGAAATATTCTCCCAAAAATATGTGCCAATGTATCAATAATTCTTAAATATGCTTTTATTTATCTAAATTACTATAAAAATATATTTCTATATTATTGAGAAAAATTTTTTTTTTTAAAATGACAAATGTTAATTATTATTTACTAGTAATTTGTACCTGTCATTAGCCATAACTCAATATAGTAAATTGGTTTAACAAAATTTAAGGTAGTTAATAATCTACTTCTAATAACAATTTTATATCAAGAAGATAATACAAATATTAGTAAAAATAAATTTATCAATATTATATAGAATAAAAATATATTTAGGCTAAAAATAAAATAATACATATTATGTATAAATTAAAATATTTTTCTTAAAATCAGTTTATAAATTTAATTTTATTCAAATTCTGATAAAAAAACAATGTGTTTTTTATTTGTTAAATTTAGATCTTGCTGAAGTAATGTCTGTATCTCAAGCCAACCCAACACCAGGTGCACCTAAAAAGACTGATGATAAATCTTTCTTTGATGTAAGTAATTATATTTTTTAATTAAATGTGTTTATATAGTATACATTGTTTTTTTTTAACACAATTTTACATATAGTTGCGTACAAACAGAAGAACATACAACTTCTCTGCTAGTGATATGACAACAGCCCAAGAATGGATAGAAAAAGTCCAAGCTTGTTTGCAATAATCAATCAACCAACTGTCTTAAAAAATAACGTTTTAAAATACAAACATTTCTTATCCATTGTTAAAGTTAATTTATTTATTTTTCATTATAGTTAATATTTTCCTTTTTTTTTTTATATATTTATATTATAATGAAATATCTTTAAGTATCCCAAATCACTGATGTGAAAATAATTTGTATTTGTGGTCTTATCGTTGAATTGAAACGAAATGTGATAGTTTTGTATGTTGTAACTATTTTTCACAACTTCTTTTTATTGTTTTTATTACTATTATTATTATTATTATTATCAATACTACCATACGCCTATGTGTTGTAATATTATGATTTATTATTATATTTATTTACTAAATAATAGACTTGAGGGTCTTTCCAAAACGGAGATAATTTTAACTCGATGAAATGAAATAATAAAATAATACATTTTTCTTGATTTTTGAAATCTGATTTATAACTAAAAAAGTTTAAATTTTATGTTCAAGATACAAAGTAAATCTAGAAAAATAATTTTATATTTGTTATTATATATATATATCATGACTATAAAAGGTCAGGGCTTTGTCGATATAAGTTGTTATGATTATTTTTGTTCATTAGTTATCAGTTGACATTTTTTTTTTTTAAATTTTGTATTTAATGTTACACAAAGTATATTATTAATTATAATATTTGTCGCGAACAGTTTTTACTTTTTTATATGTTTGTTATGACATTTTTTTGGAAAGCTCTTGAAGAAATACAAACTTATTACATTTTAATTATTACTCCAAAGTTACCAACATTTGACGTAAATGAATCTTTTTTTTATTTTAAATATATTATCTTAGTCGAAATGCTGTACATTATTTTGTTATAAATATACAATTTTATTTTCAATTTTCATTTGTTTAATCGATCACATTTAAAATATTATTCTATTGGTCGATTTAACTAGAAAATCTAAAGTATTGAATTTTGTTCACAGTTGTTGCTTTTCCTTAAATAGTAGTGAAAAAAATGTACTTTTTATGTTATTTGATTAAATAATGATGAAAAAATTTCAAATTTTTTCCATGTATGAAAAATGTGTGGGAACAATGGCAAATTATAAATACAGAAACCTTTAAGTTTGGTTATTTTAAACTTCATTTTTTTTTAATTTGTGTCTAAAACTTGCGAGAAAATCTGAAACAACTGTATAGATACTTTAATTTACGAGCTTTGTTTGTAAGTGTAAATGAAAATAACATTGCATAGATTTTGGGGTTGAGTGATATAAATATTTTGTAGCATAATTTATTGTACTAATACAAAGTATCATCAATTACAACTTACAAGGGCGTTTACTTATCTATTCTAATTTAAAGTAATAGGATAAAAGTATTAAATAATATTGCTGTTTATATAATGAAAAACATTTTTATTGAATGTAGTTTTATGAAATACATTGATTATGTTCATTAGATTATCAAAGTAACGTACTCATTATGGATTCTTCTCCTCAAAAAGTATGAAAGAAAGAAGTTAGGAAGTATTACTGTTCATATTGATGGTAATCTTCATGACAAGTATAAGAGTAGTCAGTAACCAAAACAACAAATTTTGAATTAAATTGATATAAAACAGAACATACATGACAACTTAATTACTGAACAAGATAGATTAAGCTATCTCCAAGCGGTTGTTTTTTTGACTGGCTGTCAATATATCCAATGACTTTTTTTTCAGTATCGATGAAAAATCTTGTTTCTGAGGTCATCACAACGCTGTTCTCTGTCGGTTGTAAGTAATTGGGCATCAATCTTGGTCCCAAAACGGGATCTTTGTATCGCCATAGACTTACTTTGTTGGATGCTGTTCAACCAAAAAGTGTTGTGGATATGAATTAATTATATTATTATTTTATGGATTAGTTTGGATATCATAATATAATATGCAATTAGTTGATGTTCATTAAGAGTCAAATCAATTTCAGCGTTTAAACTCCATCTGATTGGCCAGGGGCAGGGGCACATATCTATTGTTCATCAAATAAGATTAAATACAGTTTAATATTTTAAAAGTTTAAAATATACTTAAAAGTTAAAGTTACATTATCAGGAAGTGTTTCTTAATTGAAATTAAGCCACTTTTTTTTAAATAACCTAGGCGCCATTGATTCCCCTCCCTACAACTCAATATAAAAATAAATCGTACAGTATTTTTGAAAATTATTTTTGCAAAATCCATTTATTTCAGTTTCCACGAAAAAAATTGTAATGGTTTTTTTTTTTAAAAATATTATAATGGGCATGCAGTATAATTGCATTTATGCCGATAATAGTTAACATAAAAATCCTCAGAAATATTTGTCTGAAAGTACTTCGATGATAAATTTGAGAAAAAGTGTTTTACTTAGTATTAAAAATTTCAAACTTTATTGAGTATTATTGTAGATTATATTATACAATAACACGTCACGTATGCCTTAAACATTAATGGATGGTTGCCCTAATGAGTTTCTCCTATATAATGAACATCAACATAAAAATATAAACGTAATAATATTGTGCATTTACTCAGTTTTAAATCTATTTTTTTCAGCCTCTTGATCAACTTTTCAACGCTATCGCCATCGTAAACGGAAAGTTCCCGTTGGAAAAACGCTTTTTGTGGCTGCGGATTGACGACGAGAAGACTAAGCGACGCGTCCGGCGGCAAGAACGTAATGTACGGTTCTCCTGGACAACATTCGTTGCGTATATTTTCAGGTGCTTCGTTACTGTCTGAGTATTTAATGTCAAAATGTTCCAGCTAAAAAAGATAAAAAAATAATCGTATTTTATTGCGGGGTGAGCGAAACGCGTTAAAAGTAAAATGAAATACTAACATCCAAAGTGTTTTCTAGATAGGTTCTGTTCACTTCAAGAACGCGCTTTTCGTCAAAATCTAATTTGATGTTGAAAGCGGAATCGCCCACTTTGATCAATTTCTCTTTCACCATTTGTGCGAACGGCATTGCTCGTTTCATGTATTTTTTAAGCGAATCTTTTTTACCCAAAGCAGACGAAATTACCTTATTGTCTGGTAAAATATTGCCGTTTTCCTGCGTACATGAAAACGTTGTGTCTCAAATAAAAACTTGTCTTATTAAATACAATAATAATATACAAAGGCTCATGACCCTCTAAATATTAGGCGTACCTACCTATATGTGTATTTTACCAAATATTATAATAGTAAAGTACTTAAGTTATTTAGTCTATACACTTTATTTATAAACACAGACAGTACCTATTATGTAGCTATCAAATTGTAAATTTTCAAACAATTACGATTACAAATTTTTGGGTTTTTATTGTGTCTCTTCCATCTTCCCTCAATTATTTATATCTAAATATGTTCCTGTGTCTAATGTTAATTTGTGGGTCGAGTACTGTTACCAATATAGTATGTTTATTAGTTTATTACTTAAAATGAATTCAGGTATGGGTAAACTAAATGAGAACCACCTTTTCGGAGTTCCTTTAGAGCACTTAACAACTTAACTTATCAGTACAAAATTGGTTCAGTGAATCACAAATTTTCTGTATAATGTGTTGTACGTTTGTAAGTTGGGGACAATACGAAGTATGCAAAGTAAGTGAGGTCTTCTTAAGAGGATTACAAATAATCTTTATTTTGTACTATAAATACCAGTCTTTTAATTATAGTACCGATTAAATGTTAAATGCAGTAACTTTCCTGAAAACAGATCTGAATTTCTGATGGATCGTACCCAAGAAAAACTTTCTCAATTTTTAAATTTTAACTTTGAAAAACCTTCCTAAATTTGATTTTGAGATCTTAATATTTTAGAAATTTGGAATATTACCACACGCCATTAATTAATAATTGAAAATGTACATTTTAAAGAAAAATGAATATAGCATTTAAATTTGATTTCAGAATATTTATCTGATTACTAGATAAATCAATACGACATAAAAAAATTTCATAATTTAAAAAAAGTGTTATTTGCCAATAGTTACATATGCATAAGGAAGCTATATGTTATAATAGTTCTGTATGTATACAATTTATTGTACTATTCAGAAAAACACAAGAATTGCATAGTTATATGTAATTAATGTAATACTAAAAAATATTGCCAATACAATGAACTTTTTGAAAACTAACCACTTGGAATTATCTTAAAAAGAAAAACTAACACTCTGATGAAGGGGCCTACCTAAGATTCTCCTACAAATATATAATTGTTACATACCGAATAAAGCTGTTTCATTGTTTCTAATATGGTTGTTTGCCATGGAGGGAATGTTTTTGCAACCCATGCAATGGCTTTTGTAGGTTTTTCCATCACTTTGGCTTTGGCAGGATTCTTTTTTGCTCCAATGTTTAATATATTTTTTTGTTGTAGTCTAAACGAATGTGCTGCTTCCATCAAGTATTCACCACTTTGAAGTAGCTTATAATCAACTTTATCGGCTTGTGGCCAATTTGCTTTGACAACACTATCATTCTATTAAATTAAATTAAATTATAATGTATAATTAAAATTCTTGTCTACAGAAAAACAAAATAATTAGTTTTTTAAATAATTACATTTCCTAATAGCTGGTAAACATGTTCGGAGACATGTGGACAGATTGGAGCCAACAAAATAGTCTGGACCTTGATGAAATGGAATATCAGATCTTTATGCATACATTCACCTCCAAGTTCTGGATTGCCACAAAGTTCACGATACCTATCACGAGCGGCTTGTAATTCAAAGAAACCAGTTCTCAAAGCTTCTTTGAATAAAAGTTTTTCATAATATTCACCAGTTTGTTGAATTTTAAGATTTATTTCGCTGAAAAACATTATTTTTGATGAGTTACTTATTTAAGTATTTTAATAAAATTGAATAAATAAAAAGTAAGACTTTTAGTTACCTCATAAATACAGTATCTGTAAACGAATCAGTCGGTCCATTTCTAAGTGTAGCCTCCGAAGCTAGTACTTCTTTAACCCATTCAATAAATGTATATAATCTTAAAATACCTATATAAATGATTAATCATTATAGTAGTATAATAGTCTCTAAATTAATAATTTAATATTTATTTAAAAAATTAAATACCTGCATCAGCCATATTTTCAACAAAATTTGCGTCTTCTATTGCATCTCCAGCATCGGCTAAACAAAATCTCATGCCATCAGCACTAAACTTATTGACTGCTTCTTCCAATGTCATGAAATTTCCATCCGATTTAGACATCTAAAATAAATAGAACATAAATAATAATCAGCACTTAAAAATATAAAAATCAATTTACCTTGGCTGAATTTAATAATAAATGTCCATTTGCTCTTATACTCTTCGGCCAAAGCTCTGGCTGTTTTGCCCAAATTGCACAATGGTTATATATAAAGAATGTCAAATGATTCTGAATTAAATCTTTACCAGAACATCGTAAGTCTACTGGATACCAGTATTCAAATTCATTTTTCATAACATCCAAATATTTTTTATTAATTTTACATTGTTTAGGATAATTTTTACTATCCAAAAATATATAATCCCAAACTTCTGGAGTCATCTCCTCTGGCCTAAAGAACAAATATTATAGACTGATTATTTCAAAAAACAATTGTAAGCATCTTGTAAATTTATAAATTTATTTTACAAATAATAAATTTTTCCTTTAATTATTGACAATTAACATTGAACATTAATCTGATATTGATTATTTACATTGACTCACTTGATATTGTAACTGTTTCCATTTTCTCCTTTGAACGTTCCTTCTTGTAGAAAATGAGCAACAGTATAATATGCCATATAAATAGTAGAATCAGATAGAGACTCAATTAACCAATATTCATCCCATGGCAATTTTGTTCCTTTTATATTTTAATATATTGTAAGATTATTTTGGTAAATGGAGTTTAAGTATAAGATAAAATATGATTTCATTACCTAGTCCATAAGTTCTAGAACAGGCATATTCGTGTAACCAGTTTAAACACGACGTAAAGTTTTTTCTAACTTCTTCATGGTAAGTATTCATATTCTTTAATGCCAACTCTGCAGCTGCTTTCCACTCCGATTCGCCATAATCCAAATACCATTGATCACATAACGCAATAACACATTCATCGCCTGATCTGTAAACCAATTATTTAAAAAATATATTTCTGAAATTACAAAATCAAAATGTTTAATGTACCTAGACATAATAGTTTTTTCAGGTTCATAATAAATAACAGCTTCTTTGGAGTCCGTAAGTTTTTTTTGTAAAGCTTTTTTAACATCTTGTACCTTTTGTCCTTTGAATTCACCAACAATAAGTACCTGCAATTTGAAATTAATATAAATAACAAACATTTTAACAATTAAATTCAATTAAAACTTACCCCTTCATAGAATGCTTTTAAGTATACTTTCTCTTTAGCAATTTGTAATTTATCTTTATCATTTTGACTTTGTATTTTTAATTCATCATAGACCGTTACAGCACATAGGTTTCCAAAGTCTGGGATTTCAATAATAGGTATCTAAAAGAAATTAATCATGAACATTATATTATTACACATATTTTATAGGTGTTATGTATTAAACATATTTATTGATACTATTTAAAATCTAACAACAATATTACTCACAGGTTCAAATGGAAGAACCATTTCATCAGTAATATTATATTTTTCACGGAATGCTGGTTTTTTTTTTAAATCAGTTAAAGCTGCATAATCATCTGGTGAATCGGAAGGAACACTTGTAACAACTCCAGTACCTTTATCAGGCTTAATTGATAACATTGGTAAGGTATATATAATGTCATTAAAACTAAGTGGTGCGTTCAACTTTGCACCTAAAATATCCTAAAAAATGGGTAAGTGATTATTTAATATTAATTATTTAAGTGATTTTAAAATTACTTGTCCTTTTAGTTTTGTAATAATTTCATATTCCCCATTTTTTGCTGTAAACCCTTGATATGACATGTTCTTTGCAGCTCTTTCACTACAAACGAAAATACTTTCATCTTTTAATTTAAAAGCAACATATTCCAAGTCCGGGTGTACCCAACAATTGGTTTGACCATACATTGTTTCTGGCCGTAAAGTAGCAGCAACTAAAAATACTGGTTTATTTTTTAAAGACCTAAACAGTTAATTTATAAATTAAACATATATAATTAATATATCATATTATAATTAATAATATTAATAATATGTTAATACTTTTTGGTGAATTTGAGTTTTTCAGGATAGGGTTGAACTAATTTCATTTTAACTAAAGTATATTCTTGGGGACCAACACCTTCACCTTTGGCTCTGTCGTGGTCCATGCATGGTTGATTATCTTTTGGTGAAAAAACAGTATACCGTTTTCCAAATTTTATTTTATTATTATCTCGAAGACGTAAAAATTGCCAACGAACAAAACTATCAAAAAAAGGATTCTCATTTGTTGTAATGAATGTTCTACGCCAATCCACCTAAATATCAAAATCAACATTTAGTGAGATCATAGAAATTGTACAAACACTTGATTTAGCATACTTACATGAATACCAATACTTTTAAGATCATTGACAGCTAATGGAGGAAAATAATTCAACCACGTCAAAGGATCTTCAAAGCTTCGTATTTGTTCATCGTCTTCAAAACCCAAACTTTTCATGATTTGCCATTGGTATTTTGCTTTACTGCCTTTTGCAATTGCTTTACTCTATACAACAATTATCATCAGTAAGATATACAAGTTTTATTGATATTTAATTGTTTGTAAAATTAACCTTTTTTCCTTTACTCTTGTCCTTAATAATATCTGTATTTATTTCAACTTCTATTTCTTCATCATCATCATTTGGAAAGCATGGAGGACAGCCAAATGTCTGGATCTCCCATTTTAATTTATCAGCACATGCTTTGATAGGCATACCCGTACAATGGAAACCAAACGGAAACAAGACTTGTTTGCCTTTCAAACGTTGATATCTAACCGCAAACTAAAACCAATACATTTGACACTAATTTTATGTTTTTGTTTGCGTTTAGAGGAAATAAAATCTAATAATCAAAATACCTCGCATTTCGAAAGGGAAAATGTGTGTCCTAAATGTAGTCTGCCATTCATGTATGGAAAAGGAAACGTAGCCAAATATTTTTCATCGCTGTTCCTCTTAATATTCTTGGATGGCGGTGCATTAACTTCGTGTATCTTTTGTTCATCCCATTGACGTTGGATATCTTTTTCAATCTGTCGCAGGTACTCAACCTTAACAGTGCCTTTACGGGTTTCAGTCTATAAAATTTACAAAAAATTAAGCAACAACAACGATAAAACATCCAATAATTGCATTATCGTAACATACCATGACTGATTTCAAAAATGTTGTAAGTTCTATATCATAAGAGAAAAACACTTGCTGGCTGCTAAAGTTTTTAATAATTCTTAAATAGATAACGTGTATTAACTTGGATTTATATTGTCAAAGTCTGTACGAGTACCATTCACGAGTGCACGAAACTTGGCACGTCCCACAATCATGCACGTTGTCAAGACGTACAAATGCTCTGAATCTCCGATTGTCTGATATAAAAATGATAACTGATAACGAACACATAGCCGATTAGTGATAAGTTGATAACAAAAGTCAATTTTAGAAAAAATTGTATCATGATTTATTGAAAAAAAAAATTAAAAACCCATAGAAAGTACCATCGATGGGTGGCTCCTTTCATCAAATTTCCATATCAATCTTTGTAACTCTCATCAAATATACATATTGTGTCTAGTCTGATACAAATTGTGTATTACGTTTAAAAAAAAAAAAAAAAATGATTTATTGATTTCAACATGGGCAGACGTTGAAAAATCTAAGATCGTGGCACGGATAATATATTAATTCGTGGACCGTGGGTAAACGTCGTGCCGTTTGATCTCGAGTGATGAATTTCTTTCACGATTGTGAATTAATTCTGTCTACTAGTTACAGCCGTGGTTCCGTTTAAAGTTTAAAAACCAAAACCATTGTCCACTATAAAATGTATTGAGGACGCAGAATGTAAAACTCATAGTTATACTTATATTAAATATTAATACTTCAACCTGTATGGCTTTGGGAAATTTTGATAGTTTTCTATGGGAAGTTCTTTGCTTCATTGATAGTTCTGTAAAAATGATTGGTAATAGAGTAATAGACAATAGTTAGAACCCTGATATAGGTACTTAGTTTGAATTTATCGATGTTATTTATGTAACATGATGGATATTTTTTTGTTACCTATGTGTAAACTAATTAAATGCTTTTCTTAATTGGTAATATATTCAGGCAGTTTGTGCTAAAAAATTTCATAAACCTGATATTTATCAAGATAATAATTTATAAATCAACTTTTTATAATTATCTTTGATTTTGAAACATACAAATTTACAAATAATCAATAAAATATGAATAAAAAAATTTCATTAATTCATTAACATGTATTCGAAATTCAAAACATATACAAAAACATTATGTTTAATATTATTACAGATGAATTAATACTGTAGGTACTGATGATATAATATTCTATATATTTATGTATAGGTATACGATTAATGATTGAATATTGGTGCTCCAAGGATCGTAAATATGTAAATTAACTATGAGTATGAGTATAATATTAGTTAAAAATTATTATTTATTTTTTTTCCAAATAATACCTACTGTTAATAATCACATTTCATTGAAATATCGACATAAATTATAATAATATTTTAGAAGTTTAATTAGACTGTAACCAATGTTCAATGATTTTTAAAATAATATTAATAACAATAACATATAATTATTTTATTTTCAACTCTTTTCCCCTGGAGATTGGACTAATGCTCAATTTTATTTATATATAGCTAACACGTCTTCAAATATTATATCGATTATAATATTATTAATATATTTAATGAATGTACACTGCAAATACGCTATTTATTCTTCATTTCTTGTATTTTAGACGCATGTATAACCTACATTTGATAATATTAATTTATAAATACATAAAACATATAATATGGCGATTTTTTTTTTTTTGAAAGATGGTATATATTTCTAATTAAATATTCTAAAGCAACATAAATTTACGAAAACTTTGATTTTTAAGGATTAAATTTTGAACGTATATAACAGCTAATTTAGCAGTTAAAAATATAGATGAATAGAGTAGCATAGAATTATACTCCTCAAAATGTTGGTTAGCTATTAGCTACTAAATCCATTCAAATTTGAATAAATACTATTAACTAATTACATTTTCAATTTCATACATTGAAATTCTTGAAAAAAATGTACCAAAATAAATAAGTCCAAAGGGCAATACGTTTATATCACAAAGTAGGTACTTACTGAAGAGTATCTGCAACTATTCGCACTCTTAGACCTTAGTGGCTTAGTGAATTCATATTAAAAAAGATATTTTAGTACTTATGTATAAAAATGATAAACACTTCACAAGAATATTATCAAGAAACGTAAACCTTTTACAGTTTTATCATAAGAAATCATGTGTAATTAAAAAAAAAAAAAAAATATTTAAGTCATGCTCATTAATATGCACGAGAGTGCATGATATAATAGGTATTGACAGTGGCTGATTGAGTCTTCATAACTCAAGGAGCAAGTTTCTAAGCATACCACCCACCTCCCCACCAACTACATTTACTAGGACCAATGTAATATTTTTAGGTTCTTCTTTAGTTAAATTTTTCATTAACTTTTAAAATTTATGATATAAACATACTTATTTTTATTTGAATGATCAATCTTCTGTTATGAATTATGAATAAACCTTAAAATATTTTCTATTCCCATTTTTGGGACAGGAGCAGTCGCTCCTAGTATTCTTATAACAAACCACCCCTAGGTATTGATATTCAATAAGGTAGGTGGGTAATCTGAAATTAAAACTATTTTTAGAAAATGACAATATTAGTATAAGCCATGCAATCTGATATATAATTATGAAGTGATAAAAATGAAAGATGAATTTGTTTGCAGTGTCAAAATTAGTGACCCAATTTCAGAATGTCACAATCAATTTCCTCGATTTGATTCTGTAATATAGTTGTGACGTATAGTTAAATATATATAGGTAATAATAGTTAAAATAACTTTTGAATAACGAGCCAAGACTTATGATATCGTTATTATTTAATTACAACTTAATAGCAGCAGTCAGTTAAAATGTAGTACCTATCTTTATTTTGTGAATTATATATAGTATCCAGTTTTCATATTGTTTGGGTATTCGTAACCAATTGCAGTAAGGTAAATTGCATTGGTAATTTATGGTTAACACCATTAATGATTGTAATTGGTAATAATTACAATAATATTGTATATTATAGGTAATACATTTTAAACAATTATAAAATAATAAAGTGGGAATAAATATTTTTATCTATCGATGAATGTATTTCATAAAAAAAATTATTCTCTATGTTTGTTATAATTTTTTTAGAGAAGCGAAAATGATTTAATTTTCAACTTTGGGGTATTTGAAGTAAATTATTAAGAAATTCTAAAAAAAAAAACAGGCAAAACGGGAATATTTACAAACACTAATACAAGTTTTCAAAAAAATGTTATTTTGTTTTAATTCAGAAATTAATAACCTTAGAGACTTGAATTTTAGACAGAATATTAATATTATAGTTTTTTTAGATGTGCTGCTCCTTATATTAGACATTAAATTTTTTTTTTTTCGATTTTTTGTTGATTAAATATTAATTATTTCCTAGTCAAAAAACTTAAAAAGTCAAGGTTTTTATATGTTATTATTTATCAAAGCAATTAAAATTATTGATATTTTATAGTTATTTTTTTTTAATATTCAAAGTTAAAATTTGTCATGAAAATATATTTTTTTTAATTGTTCATTTAATTAATGAACCATCATAGATCATATACAATATGTTTTCAATTTTATAATATAGTATATAGATCATAATATTGTATACTATAAAATATTTTTAATTACACCATTGCAGTTAGAAAAATATATTATAAAAACACTAACATAACGTTATTCAAATATTACGGTTTCTATAAACACATTTTTGTTTTACACATTCAGCATTGAATTTAGCATATGTATTATAATTTATTTTATTTTATTAATTTTCTATTGTTTTTAAAATGTAAACCGACAATGCTTATATTTTTAATAGTTGCCAAATATATATATATATATATATTAAAGCTAAGTGTTTGTGTATAGTTTCAATTTAAACAATTAATAATATTGAATGGATATTACTTTCTAATTAACAATTTTTTAGGTTCATAGAAAATACTTGTCTATATACATATATAGAATATATTATTTTATGTTAACTTACATTCTTAAGTTCGGGTGAGCGCACTAATTTTTTTTTTAATTTGAGTATCATGTAGACTGGTGTTTAAAAGACATTATTTTTACAAAATCTAGTCTTGAAATTAAATTATTTTGAAATTGATTTATATTGTCTTCAATTTTTTTGCGCATACTATTTTTTTGTTTTCTTGTTGTTTGTTTTGCCGTTCAGATTGCCATTTTATTGAATTTTTTTTTAATCTTTCCAAAAATGTATATATATATCTAGGTGGTAAATATAAAATAAGTACCTATAGCTGTGGACTGGTAACACATTCAATATATTAAATTTGTCGATAATACTGCGGATGCACTGAGATATACCCCTCTCTTGTCCGACGACGATTCTCTTTAATTTATGCCCCTTTATTAGGTATATATTGAAATATAAAATTAAGTAGTGGAATTACTTCTCTCTTAATTGGCTTAACAGTAGCTGCTAGTGCTACTATTCCTCCCTTGGTTAAATTATTTTTCAATTTAATAAATTATTATAACTTATACAATTTTTATAATAACCCACACATTACACTCCATTTTAGAGTATATAATTCTTTATAAAATCAATTTTGTTAAAAACTAGCTAAGTTTTTTTTCGTTTATTTTGAAAAGTACTTGGAATTTTTTATTTTTTGTCTCCCCTAACCCAATGTATCATATAGAAACCACCCTTAAAGTTGAAAATCGATGCGTTTAAAACTCCAAAAATTATCGTAATCCATAATAATAATACATTCACATAATTCGAAATAGCCATAAATTTTTATTTTTATTATTATAATTATATAATGATCATTAAATAACACTAAACAATTATTCATTTATTGTATCTATTATAACACCAATACTAACAATTTGATTTCAAAATAAAATATCGTAGGTAGGTATCAAATATTCTGTTTTGCAACTGTATACTATTGTACTACTAGCTAAATCACGAAATTATTTTAAGAAAAGTAAAATAAATTTAAAAGTACACAACACAATGTTACATTAGATTGTCATCTTCATCACCAAAGTTTTTGCTTTTCATTTCGATCAAAGTTTTTATGATCGTTGGTGTATCTGAAATAAATTAAGAAATAATATTATTAATTCCGTTGATATTTTATTGTTGTTTGCATTGCCAATATTATACAATTATATTTTAAAGAATACCGACATTAAAAATTTTTATTTTCAGAATATACAAGAATTAAGAATATAATACTTCCCCGCAGAATAATTAACTGTGATTAATTAGTATAATCTATAGTAATAGCAATATTAACAATGTAAACATTTTAGTAGTTTTTAATTTTAAAAATGTTCACGTTGTTGTTGATTGTAAGTTAATCCCAAAAATTATTTGATTATACACTATACCCGAATCTAAGTACGACGTATCATAATTTTCTGGTACCACGATTGATCGTCCTAACCTAGGACCAAACCAGAGAGCTGTGTTCCTCGAGTCGCTCCTTCTGCCAATCCTGGGAAAAGGAATGAGTCCTTCTCTTTTGTGACTTCTCAGTTCTCGTTGGGTATCGTCTAAAAGATTTGTAACAGTTAATGTCTATCCAGAGAATTATTATAATATATAATAATAAATCGTGTCGAACGGAATTAATAACACATACACAAATTGTCCATTTGTAAAGCAGAGTTGATCCCGGACCTCCCAACTCTGGGAAACGGTATCAATCCTGCAACAGATTCCCTTCTATCTCTGTTATTGTCTCGCTTATACTCGTCACTGTATTCTGAACCTAAAATAATTAACGAAACATTTAAAAAATAATATAATACATATTGATTTGAAGTGATGTAACCTAAATATTATTAGTAAAATTAAATGCTTATTATTAGGGATGCCATAAAAAATAATTTTTGATAATAGTGTAAAATATAGAATAATTATATTAAGCATTATTTCATATATTTTTAGTTCGATCACAAAAGTAGTTTATACATTTAAAAATAATACTCTGAAAATTTTTATTTATTTACTAATGATCAATGAACTATTATTACACAGTTTTAGTGTACTACATAATTACATTCGTTCATTTGTTTTAGACAGGTTTACATACCACACATGGTCATCCCCATTTAATCGTTGAACAATACATTCATTCAAATTTCAGTTTTCGGTTTTAGGAATTTTTAAGTTTACTTAAATGCTTAGATTTTTTCATGTTATTCAAAGAACATCACATAATTCACATATTGATATTATCTAATTTTTTTCCAATGAATAACGTAAACTACCTTTTAATTGCTAATTTATTGCTTATATTTGATTATTACTTCTTAAAAAAAAATTTGAACGATTGGTTTCATCACAGAATAGATTAATTTTTAATTAAACGTAATCTGTTCTGTGGATTCATAGTTATTAACAGAGCTAGAATAAGAGTCAATGCTGCCACGGAGCAAACAATTTTTTCTAATATATTAAGTCAACACGTCCAAAATTCGATTTTTACATATCGAATTATTTAAAAAAAATTCTGTTTTGAAAAAAGGAGTTCAAAATGTATGTTGTAATTAAAAAGTAAACAATTTAACTTTTTTTTTATCAAAATGTTATTTTTAATGATTTTAAATTACATAAAAAAAAATATTTTCTAAAACATAAATAGTTATTGAAATAGTGAGTGTCTCACGTTAAACAGATTATTAGGTATAATATTAAAATGTATTAATTTTACAACGTTATTATGGTATCCGTACCTTTACATAAAATATGGCCGTGCGCATATATATACTTATAAAATATTTAATGTATTCATCTAACAGTTAAGTACGTTAAACCAGTTAAGAGTATATAATAATATTAATAATGGTATACATCATACGCGGTAACTTTTAATGTTAGAACAGTAAACAGTAAAAAATGGAAACTAAAGAAAACGCGTGCCGGTCTGGGGCTCAAATTAAACAAAGGGACGTGTACACAATATTGTACATTATTATGGCCATCATCATTACAGTGTTATGAATATTATTATGCGTTCCAGTTGACAGTAAAGATTCATGTCGAACGTTAATTTAATAATTTTAAAACCTCTTTTTTTTATTCGCTTACTAATTTAGTTAGTTTTCTGGTGTGATTTTACGTGGTTATAATATTATTATATGTTTAATGAATAAGTTTTTTTAAAATAATATCCTGGAAAATACGCAAACCATGAATTATAATCTACCGGCACTTGGCAGCATCGCATCAACATTTTAAACACGTAATGTATTATCACGTAAAAATACGCGAAACACCAAATGCATATTATAAAAATACAAGGATTAGAATTTAAAGTGGAAGTCCTCTGTCACTTTTATTTTGCAGGACACTGCGTGTAAATGCGTCCACTGAACATTTTTTTCTGCAACAAATGTCTCATTTTTAAAAATGTCGATTTAATATAAACATCGAATTTTGAATGAGTAGTAGTAAAAATATACTATGTACTAAAATTATATTAAAGTATACATGCAGTAGTATACATAACTATACTATACTCCTCAAACTTCACCACTTTTTACAATAACGAAAACAGAATTATTACCGCTCCGGGAAAGGTTTCCCCACTGGTCACATTATAATTTTGGTGGATAGATTCGAAAGTATAATAATTTATAGTACTTATTTGTGTACAGTGTTTATATTTTTGTGTAATAAATCAATAACTGCGAGATTAATTTTTATAAAAACTAGGTTTTTATTTATTAAGCTCCGATAATTTTGGTTATAATTTTGTTGACTTATAAACCATATTATATATACAAATATATATATTTATAATTTATGAATTTATATTATTTAGAATACTATTACTTTGTATGTGTTTTAGTCTAATAAAAATCCTAACATTTATAATACACTGGAAATTCAAATAATTATGTATAGGACGATTAGAACGGCGCACTATCATACTTTTTCACTACTGTGAGTGATTCACACAATAATTAACATATGGATTTGTATAATAATATATTTAGGTACATAAATATACTTTGTTAAAATAAACCTCTGTTTTAATTAATTCTTATATAATTATTATGCATTTTACAGGCATATAAAGTTGTTTTAATATTTAATATTACTTGCATATAAACACTAGATACACTGCTGTCAATTAATATGAATTGCAATCATAATATTGCTGGGAATAGTAGCATACGATAAATTAATTCATGTAGGTAATATAAATTATTGCATTGTTTATTAAATCATTCGATATAAACCAGGCCTAATTATGTTGGAATGGATGAAATTTCGCGATTTTTTCCCTATTTTAACGAAATAGAAAAAAACATATTCAAACAAATTGTGGGTCTATATATTATGCACATGAATAAATAATTATTATTATAATAGGTTGTATGTACTTTAAAAATAACGTTTTTATAAAATTTGTGTTTTTTACATTCTGATTTTTTTTTTGTGTGTGTCTGTCATTGCTTTTTGAGCAGTAAAAATTATTTAATCTTTAACGTTGAGGGTGCAAGTTTCTAATAAAAAATTGGATCTCAATAGAGGTCAAAATATTTCCAGTACTTTCTATGGTAATCAAGAAAATCAAAAAAAAAAAAATATTTGGGAAATATGGGAAATTTAAACAAAACCAATTTTTGATAAAATAAATTTTGATTTTTTGTTGTTAATCAAAAATAAATATATAATATTTATATTATCATTTTATAGACTTCATATTTTTCATGATATTTTGTAATTTATATGCTATTTACAGATAGTTGTAACTAACAATTTTTTTAATTGTGAGCAATGTGAGCAGAACGACGAATGTATTGATTTTACAATGATGTGTTTTTTTTTTATATTTGCGTATGCATAAATAGTTGAAAAAATTCTTCGATTTTCATTTATTTTACAAAACTTTTCATAAGTAGTTTATGGTGATACCGTAAAATTTAAAAAATATATTAAGTCAATTATTTTTTATAGCAGTTCAAATTTGGATAAAATTATTTATTTAAACGACAAATCATAATGATTTGTTAATTATTCTATTATAATTTAAAATTATTATTTATAGAAACTTAAAACTTTTACGTATATTATGAATTTTATTGTATCTAGTGATATTTTTAATTTATTTTAAGAAATAATCTTAAAAAAGTAATAATAACAATAAAATAATATATATTTGTTATATATATATATATATATATATATTATGAACCTATATTTACTGTTACACGAATCTGTTTACACGGTCATAGATTAAAGATAGTATACCACCGTTCTACGATTCATTAGTAGCAATTTAAAATGTTTATAACAGCTATTATATATTAATAATTATATGAATTACGAGTATATTATATAAACATATAACAATATTACGCCATCAATCATTATGCTTAATTCTTTTATTAATGCATTTATTCAAACTCTGATTTTTGGAAAATTAAAGGATATTAAAATACAATATTTTCAATTATCTATTTAAGAATTGTTATACAATTTAAGTGTTCTATAGTGATAAAAATGTTTGTTTTTAAGTGAGAATTACCTTTTTTATTGTAAACATTCTACCAAAAATCGTTTTAAAGCGTACTTGTTATTTTTATGGTCCGTATAAATGGATGATATGGAGACGCGCGACATATACTCAAAGTCGAGTAGACACAGAACGACTTCCACGATTTTATATACAAGATATGGGCAAGCATGTTTTCTGGTAAGGTTAACATTAAAAAATGTGGTGGCCTATCTTGTAGGTACCCAGCTAGATGACCAATATAGATGCGAAACTAAAACAGCTAAAAGTAATTATACTGCAGCTATAAAACATAGAATTTGAATTTAATAAACGTTAGTAAATTTGTTATAATTGTAAATTTTAAAGAAGACTGTGTTGGCCGAAAAGGGAAGGGTATATTTTGGCCGAATAGGGGGCTGTCCAATTTAGATGTTTAAAGTGGGTACCATTATTATTAACTATACAAAAAAATACTAGAATACTATGTAGGAGAGTGTTGAAGGTATTTTTGAGACGATTGCCTGAGCCCCTAAGCTCTAAAGTTTAAATAATTTTTGGATGCGTGATAAATTACAAAAATATAGAATACAATTTAACAATGTTTTTTTTTGCTTTTGTCTTGTTTTAAATTTAAATATTATTCGGCATTACCATTACAACATACCATAGTTAAATATATATGATGAAACATTTATTAATTTGCATAAAAAATTATTCAAGTATATTATATTATAATTATATACATGCCAATATTTTTTGAGATTATGTTTACTTTTTGGAAATTTTCAATGTCTTTTGATGACTTTTAAAAAAGGAATAATCGAACAGCACTTTAATATAATACTTTTTAAACAATAACTATATATTTCTAGCGTTTGGTTACTACAATAATGTAATATAAATATTTTGTCGTTGGCGTTTTTCACTATAGCGTAAATGTGTACATTACATAATAAGACATTTTACTCGTTTTGAACACGTTTCGCTATTTTATGTTTTATCTATTTTGTTCTAAGCTTTTGTTTTGTCATCGTTGTTTTTGACTTTGCTATTTTGATTTTGGATTTTGACGACAAAATTAGGTACTACTGAGTTGACAATCTTTCTATAAAATTTTGTAAGTTCATATGTATAAACATTTTTTTATTACATAGTAATACCAATTATGTATACAACAAATTAATAATAATGATTATACATTTTTATTAGTGAAAAGGCGCGTAGTCAAGAGGGTTCAGGGTTCAGACCCATTTCCCCCGCGAAATTTTTTCTTGAAATAAGATTGAATAATTTTATTTTTCATTTCATATTTTATTATATAATATAACATATTTATACTCTACACTATATGAAAACTAATTCCAATGAAACTATGTTGTAATTCGTAAAATTAATAATACAATATAATATACATACATTTTAACAAAAAAAAAAAAAAAAAATGAATATATATTTTTTATATTAAAATTGTATTAATTGTATTGTTGACTTCAGTAAACATCATGATTACAATGACAAAACAATATCTGGGGTTCCTCGTTTCTATGAAATCCCTTGCAACTCTTCAATCATGCCACTGTTATAGTACACAAAATATGATGTGCATATATGTTACTGTTAGATTATGAAACCCGTTGTTTTATAATTTATCGATCAACTTTAGTTAACAGTTTTTACATTCAAATTTAATTAATATTATATATCTAAAAATTGTATAGAAATTATAATTATTTTTGATAGTATAGATTATATCCCCAAGGTTTAAACATTTGAAAATGTCAGTATAAATATATCTAGGAATAATGTATGAAAATATAACCAACATAAAAATATCCAAATAATTTTACATAATATAATTTATTGAAAATATTTTATAATATGAGTTAAATTATTAATTGCCTAAATGTTAAACATGGGATAGTGTATGGAATACCTACTATTTATTATTACTAGATTGACTTTGCAGGTAATATTTTAGATTATTTTTTAATACACCATTCTTAAGTATTATAATTTTGTGAACGCGAATAGAGGCGAGATATTCATATGCTAGTTATGATGTACGCGTATCAATAAACAAGTGTTGAAGTAAATTATTTTATTTTTGTTAAATAAAATAATCAACTTAATTGTTGTATCTTATATTAGTTTTATTGATGTATGCGACACTAACTAGTTCACACGCCGCAGAAATTTTATTTTATCCTGACTACTTCGAATGTACGTAATATAACTGCACAATCAAAGGAAATTTATGAAATATTTAGTTAAATTATATGATTTATTGTCTTTATTTGGTTATTGTTTAAAGTACCTTCTAGATATTTCTTGAAAGGTAACACAATTTTATATTTTAACGACAACACATAGTAAAGTACATGGTCTTTCGATTTTGATATGACAATATAATATTATTGACAAGGTTTGCATAAGAACTTAACGTAATTCCTATCAATTTTTTTTTTACTCGAAAAACATAAAAAAGACTCGCTGTGCATACAAAATTATAATATGTGTATAGAAAGGTTGCAAACGTTTATCTATAGAATAATATAATATCGTTATAATATATTATAAATATACGTAGTGGCGTAGTGTGTATACTGTAACAAAAACAATAATAATAATAACAATGCTTAATACGTTTCTAAACGTTTTCATATTATATTGTGTAATAGTCTACATCAGACACCACCTGAATACATATTTAATAACAGACATTTTTTCGAACTAAAATTATTTTATAGATTAAACTTATCACAAATCATGTATATCATGTGATTTTTAATTCGTTTACCCATTCGTATTATCAATATACAAATATATATATTACATAACGATTATTAATATGCATATTGATCTGTATATATAAAACAATGTTTTTAAAGTTAAAAACTGTTTAATCATATCAGAAAGTATTACCTACCTAACGTTTCTTGAAATATCTTTTTTTTACATTATTATTGAAGTCATTATAATACAATGTTTTTTACTTTTTTTAATGAAAGCATAGATTTTTAATTTAGTATTCCATAGCGGAATACTTTTCAAAGAAAGTCAATTTATAAAAATTTAATTTCAGAAGAGAGTTGTGTAATTTGTTATAAGTATCTTTATATTCTAGATTAGCTGAGTAGAAAAGCACAGTATGGTGGAAAATAGCACAATGTAGGTTAGGGCGAAACACAGAAGACGTGATGAATATATGAAGTAAAATGGGGCATCTGGATACCTGTATAGTGAATGATTAAAATTTTTACAAAAGATCATTAAAATAATTTGTCGTAGAAAATTAGAAGATATTTTTAATAGGAAATTAGTGATATGTATTAGTGACATTAGTTGATATGACATAATATCAGTGTTTTTCTATTTTTTTCTTTCGATGAGCTATTCATGAAAATATCTATAACACTATTTTTATTATTTAAAAAAATTGCATTATAGTATAATTTTTTTGTTAAATAAATGTTGGTGCGGTGTCTTAAATAATTATAAAAAAATATGGTTAGTATAAAAAATGTGTTTGAAATTTGTAGGATATGTATGTCTCATTTGAGTAAGTTGGAACAAATTATTCATTTTGTTTTTATTACAATAATACAATTTAAATTCTCTAAAGTAAAAAATTAAACATGAGAACTGTAATTATTTACATTGTATATTTAAATATAACTAGATTTATTAAGAAATTCAACATAGTACGAGTTAAATATTATAGATATCCAGTCTTTCCCCAGGTTTCTACTTAAAAATTATAATTTATAACTAAGTCAAAATTCGATTTTAATATATTGATATTAGCATAAAAAAATCTTTTGTTTAGAAACATGATATTAAAAATGTATGATGGCATTCAATAAATAAATAAAAACTTAATAAAAAAAAACAAAATTATTATTATCACAGATTATTTTTAAGATAATGAGTATTTACCTTTAAAAGAACCACGCCCTGTACATATACTACGTTTTATACGAACATATCGAATTTTGACGGGTAACATAACATGTGTATAATAAATAAGAGTTTGTTGGGAGTTTAAATTCTAAACACGTCACCATAAATCCAATGGATTGGATAAATGTAATATATATAACCTCTACAATATTTGAAATTAGAAAACAATATTTATACTTGAAGGGCGATCATTCAAAATAATAAACTACTATTTACACGTACATGACGTATCTCTGATGTACTGACATGCATGTAGGAATATATGCGAGTTTATACCTTTTATTAACATAAATAAAAATAATTATGTTATTTTTTTTATGTAAGCGATAATTATATTAAAATTACAAAATATATTTTATGATAATTTTTTATTTAAATGGTTATATTAAATATATGTTAATACACAAAGGTGGTGACAGTGTGTTGGTGGAGAGTTATAGTGGCTTGAGGTAAAAATAATTACTCCCATCTCAAATAATTCCTAAGTGTTTCAAACAAAAATTAATAATATTAATTATTAACCCATTGCCGAATATTTCATAAAATTAATTATTTTTTTTTTTAGCTTGTATTATTTATAATAATGCTACATTTTGTTATCAATTTATCAGTATAATTTATAAATTTGATTCTATTTGGTTTAATATTTGAATCGATATTTTATTATTCTATAATATTATCATATGTCTTTTCCCGGAAATAACTACTGTTAAATAGTAAATTAAGCTGGTATGCTATTTTGATAAAAATATTATATAAATTTTCTTTTTTTTTTTAAATTTTACAAATTATTTTTTTGATTAATAACAAGAATATAAGAGTTTTCCGATTCCTAAACCTATAGTTTACATATCGCATTTTTAACTCTATAATTAAGCTTTATTACGTTCATAATAAAATGGGTAAGAAACAACTGTTTTATATTTTTAAATGCAAAAAAAAAATAACAATGACGAATAATTGTCTACGTCTATACTTTACCCTTCGAGAACATGTAATAATGAACCGATGGAAATTGGTTCTTCTGCGCATCCTCTTATAAAGTTATGTCACCCTGTTAAAGTGGAATCGGCTTTCATTGCATGGATAATAGGGATGTGCAGAATCGGAATATTTTATTGTTGGACAAAGTATGGTTTGTATAACTGTTAAGTTCAAAATATTCACATTGTTCTAAAATATAAAACTACAAACGCCTTTTGAATAATATATTTTTTTATATTATATTTAATAGCAATATAATTTTATATGTAAGCTATGTATAGGTAATATTAAACTTTTTATAAACTTTGGTAATTACATTAAAGTATTATAGTTATGTAATTGATGTTTTTATTATTAAATTGAAATATGCTTAATCAATAAAAGGTTTACAATTTTTCTGTTATAGAATTAAGTGCTTAGTTGTTTTAAACTTTTATTTATGGAATGTAGTATGTATTTTTGTTTATAGCACAAAGATATAGTATTTATAATAGGGGGAACAAAGATATTTGAAGGGAGTCTAGTTAAGTATATATACTTGGAAATTTATTTGTCTGTACAAATATAAAAAAAATTAAGCACCCCTAAAATGTTGACTCTAATTCCACCAACGTGTTTTACACGAGCATATTATTGCTCAAACTACTGGACTACAACTATAATATAGTTAATTGATATTATGTTAATATAATCAAAATATAAATAATATTTTGTTTTAGTAATAACATTTTTTTTTCCAGTCTGCATAATGTGATAATGTATGAATTAAGCCTACACATGGATATAAAATAAAACTGAATACCTATACTTATTGTCGTACTTTCTCGGTTCTTCTGAAAATTTCGACAAATGTTTGTTATAATATTTTACTTAGGGCCGTATAAAGAGGCACTACGAATTTGTTTTATCTCTCTAACCCATCACGCACAACATGATATAGAAGAAACGCGTTCGTGTTAAATTATTTGTTATGGTTATAGAATAATCTTATAGTAAAAACACTTACACTTATAATAAAAATTGTAGAGAATAAGATTTTTAAGAGTTTATAGTTTCTATTTTTTTTTTTGGTATAAAAAGTATATTACATTTTTGTGAAAATATTTAGATACATTCATAGGTCGCATTCCCTAAAATATTATTTTCTATAATTTTTATCATGGATAATTTAACCTTATAAAATTAGGATTACTCAAAAAAAACCTTTTTGTGTGAATGT
Organism: Rhopalosiphum nymphaeae; assembly: GCA_036289425.1. NCBI lineage: Eukaryota > Metazoa > Arthropoda > Insecta > Hemiptera > Aphididae > Rhopalosiphum > Rhopalosiphum nymphaeae. The sequence goes on along the minus strand of JAZAQC010000021.1, from coordinate 2,990,873 downwards.
GTGGGCTAGAGAGAAAGAATATAAATGTTGAGCTGACATCCTCATAAGGATAAATGCGCTTAAAGGCAATGATTTTACCTATCTGCAACATCTTAATGTTTTATGGAGTCAAAGGAAAAATAAAATTACAGTAAAAGCATTTACATCGTTATTATTTAATAATATGTATCTATATACAAGAATAATGATAAGTACATTAGTAAATAAGTCGTCACTTAATCACGTTGATGTTAATCAACTCATTACTATTGAAGTTAACCTGATAATCGACAAAAAGATATGTTTTTCTTTAGATAATACGCAGATTAAAAAAAATTATCACCTTTAAAAATTTGGCGTTATACAAACAAATGCCTTTAAAAGTACCTAATGAAAAAGTACCAGGCCTTGATAAAACCTACACCTATAATTTATTGTGAAAATTATTTAATACTTAATTGAACAACAAAACAAAAAAAATCATTATTATATTATTATTACTCACGCGTATAATGATTAAAAAAAGTGTATTGTATAAGTGAGTGTATTTTCCAAATAAAAGCCTGAAAACTAAATATTGCTGCAACAATAGGAGTAGTGTTATATATACCTATATATATTTTACCCAAGTATATAGTACACAAGCCTGTTTGTTTAAACTATTTAATGGTAACTTCCTGTTTTGGTTAATTTTAAAATTTTTACAAACATTTAATTTCATATATTATACATGATGCTTTATTTGTTGATATTACTATACAATATTATATGTATTAAAAAAATACATCAAATATATCTAATGTTGTTTTTTAGAAAAAAAAATAACAATCGGGGTTCGTGGAGTATATATACTTATTAGAAAAAACACGAAACAGTTTCCAATTCGACAAAAAATTTTCTAATTATTAGTAGTAAAATAATTTTTATTTATGTGTCTATTTATATAAGTAAATATAAAATGTTATTAGATATCATCTATAAAAATCAATACAAACTACATTAAAAAAATAATATTTTTTAAGATTAGAATTATACATTTCTCATATTTTAAAATTAAGAAGTTAAGAATATTTTATTCTCATTTTAAATAACCGAGTTCTCAAAAATAATACACTTATACACATTGTTTTGTAGAAAATTTGATTTTCACAAAAACGTAAGATTTAAAATGTAATTGTATTATCCAAGAATGATACTTATTTTACAAACTAGATATATTTTTTACTTCAACTTTCAAGTAATTTAAATCTACTTATTTATTTATATTTTGTAGGTAAATCAATTATTCATAAATGCGAAAAAACATGATACTCAAATATTTTACATAGTATGCACATTACACAATAATGATAGTGTTTAAAAACATCTAAGTAAAAATATCCAGATTTCATTTCAAATTTCCTGTCCTTAATGTTATGGTAAAATTTAATTGCATGTCAACGAAGAGTTTTGCGTGAAAAACAATATTACCAAACTCTTAATAATTTGTATAAACACTTTGAACGTATTTCGTACTTGGGTCTAAAAATAAATTAATGTTTAACGTACCTATACAATTTGACAAAATGTGTGTATTTAACATTGTAAAAATTAATACAAATTCGTTGCTTTATTTTCTACCATTGTAATAGTTTTCAAATAAAATAAAATAATATTAGCCTACATCAACTACCTCTAGACACTTTTTTACTAGCCCAAGAGGACCAATCAGAAAACTAAAAAACAATTGTAATTATATAATTATTATTAAATTTTATATCGCATGTAAAAACAGTTTTATTTAAAAATGTATTTTCTATGTATAAAAATAACACTAACTATTTTGTAAACCTGTAAATTAGTAAATTTGTAAAAGTTATCACGTTTATTGAAATAATTTAAAAAATAATAATAGTAATAATAATAATAATTTATCCACGTATTTAATAAAAAAATTAGATTCAATAAAATGCATAATCTCTGTATATATTGATTATAAAATATAGTATGTATTTACCAGGTACCCATATTGTTTCCAGTTGTCACAATAGTATAATATGGAATGTATAGAATAAAATGAAATGCCTATCTGTAGATTATTTACCTACAGAAAAAAAAATGTTACTGTTAAAATAGATCTATCACATGATGGAGTAAAAAATTATGATTCGCAATGCAATTATAATAGCTTAGGACAATAATAATAATACAATACGTGTACTTACCATGACTATAGGTCAGAAGTACAATAATATACGTATAAAAAACTATCTAGTTTTGAATTTAATTTACGAATATCACACGCAAAAATGTATTGATAAATTATGATTTAACATTCATACAAAATATTAGACATGAAAGAATTTATGTAATAGTTAATTATACTTTGAGATTATTAATTATTTCAGTTGAATAAAAAAAATTCTTCATTATTAATTATTTATTTTTAGAAAATAAATCGTGTAGGTAAATCGTAAATTTGAATATAAATAAACGAAAAAACTTTATTTAAGTCTATTTGTAACGATTCAATAATTAAATAATTATGGCTTAATAAAAAAATTTCTGCAGTATATTGTGTTGGGTTAAATTTTATATAATTTTCATGTAAAATAAACTATAGAAGTTTAAAAATATATTTTTGGGTGCTTGTTTTATGATATAATATTTATAGGCTCTGTAAAAAAACCAAGAAAAAATGTAGACATTCATTTTTGTAATTTATATTCTAAGAACAAGACTAAGGTGAAGACATGAAGTAATATATTAAGTGTATAAAAGTGTTTGAGTTTTAATAAAAGTAACATAAAATTATATAAGTCTCTACGTATTATATAAATATTAATAAAAATATATTAAAAAAATTAAAAACACTTTATTATAATCCATAGTCATATCAAACCAATGTTAAAAGAAAAGTATATTATAATTTTGAATATTATATAGTTAACTATACATTTATTTTAACATTTAACTATACGATTCTATATTGTGTTATCATAGTGACATTGTTGAGTAATTATTTCTGCAAATTAACAACTATTGTAATTTGCTATTTGTAAGGTTAAGTGCATACATAAAAGTGATAGATCATAAAATAGAAATAAAAATTAAACATAAATATAACATGATAATTATAACTGGGTATTAATAAAGTTAAAAATCACAATCCGTATTTTCTACAGGTAAAAAAATACTAATATTACAGTTAGGTTAGGTTTATATGTTAATATGTTTAACTATTATTGATGAGACTATTCATAAAATATCAGAATAATACAATAATTCAAGCCATTATAATGGATGTGTGGTAGAAAATTAATAGATAATAGTATTATATATACGTTTGCTAATCCAAAATAATTATGTATCGTTTTATTTAGAAATCTGTACCACATATAATATAATGTATATGGCATAAATACTTTTGCGATATACATAAAATCTCGAATACTCGATCAATTCAAGTGTAATAAATTAATTTAAAGCATATAGTTTCAGTATGTAGATAGGTACTATTTACTACTTATACTTATTATCTTCAATATGGTAAAAATGCATTTTTTTTTTTATATATAGGCGAAGTATATGGAAGTATTACGACGAAATTTAAAATAAAACCTACGAGTAAAATTATAAAATATTGAAACTCCAAAAAAAAATCGAGGATTTTTGTAATCAAATATTATTCTTATTTTTCAACTACACTTTAGTTATTTATATACTGTGATGCTAATTGATATTGTAAGTAAGTTTGTAGGTAAATAGGTACTTACCATGGCGCAGAGCGTGAGTGAAAAAGAATGTCAGTGTCAACAGCAACGCTGCAGTTATTTGTGTTTGTAAATTTTTCATTGCCCGATTAATTATGTTAGTTTAACGGAAAAAAGAACGGACGAATACAAAATATAATTTTTATTTTTATGTCTATCGTATCTGAACGGTTTTCGAACGACTTCGTACGAACACCTCACGCTAGCTCCTTTATCGTTTCGCTTTCGTCTGTCGTCAAAGACGGTGACAGCGCTGGCTGAATGAATGCGAGTGTCGAATCAACCGGTATGGGCTTTTATAAGGGATTTGGTGGGTGGTGCCCGACAACTTGACGTAACAAATCAATTCGCCAATCCCCGGTTCGAGGCGGCACAGTTTTCCCGTGTTACTTTATTAATACCTGTTTTAAAGGTTCTAAAAAATAAATATACGATTAAAAACAAATCTCTGATATATTATGTAACGCTCACGAGTATTAACTGGTCACGCGATGTCACTTAACTGTAAACATTTATTTATATTTATACTTTTGAAATATTTGGTTTATGAGTATGTGTATGTGTATATGTATAATATACGTCATGTGATACGTGCAATGTTGTGTATGTGTATATATATATTATATATAAATATAAATATAATATTATTTTATAACATCGTGTTTGGCGCGAGTCTTAACTACGTTTATTTTCAACCCCACCTTTATTGAGCACCGCTTAAGTGTATATTAAATTATATTATAACGTCGACTTTTGATTTTCAAATGCTGTAACTTGATATTTCCGTAGACTGTAGAGTAATACGGAGATGCGCTAATATCGTAACGTTTATTCACAATTTTTCGAATTCCTTTAAAATACCAGTTCCAAACTTTCAAATCCTTGTATAAATATATTATACAAACTATTCTCCAGAGTATAATGAAGGTATTCAACCTACAGCGTTTGGTTAAAAACTATAAAGAGTTAAATAATATAATATATATTGGCGTAACTAGAGGATCTAACTGGGACGTAACCCCTAATAGACGTTTTTATCACTCCTCAAGATTTAATAAGCTATTGTTGTAAAAATTAAATAAATAAATTTTTCTATATTTTTATAATAACTAATAATTATATTTTAATATAGGTAATAAACAGTAATATTTGAAGGAAAATAGAATGATTCACCAAGTATACTCTAACCAATTTGTTTTTCATAATATATTTTTTCGAATTCTGATATTTAGCAATTTAAGTATACAAAGACTATGTTTTAAAATACCTAGATTTTTTTATATCATATACTGATATGCTAATGCATAATTTTGACAATACCAACTACTTTTTTTTAAAATATAAACCACCCTTTTCATGTACATTTTAAGTACATGATATTTTTTAACACGTTGATGTATCCAAATTAAAATTTAAGCGAGTAGTATTTGATTTATTCAAGTTTGTCTATCTAAAATAATAATGCCGTAGTTACTTTAAAATTATATAATAATTCATATTGATCTATTAGATAACATCATTAGTAGATTAAATATTAAAAATAAGTTTGCATCACCAAAGGATACTTCTTAAATAATACAGAAACCTAAGTTTTGAAAATATGGTCCTTAAGAGGTTTGGAAATTTTCCTATTGCAAACCAATAAAGATAATATCTATAATAATATTGCTAAATTTTTACCATACATGTAGAAAAATCTATTTGTGTCGTAATTTTTATTTTTTTCATAACTTAGACAATCTGAAATATCTATTTGTACAGATTCGTTTTTTTATTTAATAAAATTATTAAGTAACGAAATCCTTGAAAACAAAATAAAATAAAAATGTGATGACCCAGAAAAAGTCTTCTGTAGTTTAAAAATTTGATAAATCTTCTGTAAATAATGTACTTTTAAATTTTTCTTGCGCGAAACCATTTTTCTACATAATTTCATTATTACGCAGCAATCATTGTTGATAGACTGACATAGCAGGATAACTTTTCAAATTAGTGTTCAAATATAATATATTCAAAATATTATTTAAAATTAAAGTTTTAATTCTTATCAAAAAGTCACTAAAAATTCTTATAATAAACTCATTTTATAACGATTGCATGGTATCCTTGTAAGTATATTCAAAAATACAAAAAACAGAATTTATAGAAATTTATTATTACATGAAAAATGGGGATGAGCATGCTTGATGAATCATTCTGTGTTTTTAAAGCTTAATGGTTATTTTGCATGCTATTCCAGTTTCCCCAAAAAACAATCGTAGTGACAATGTACAAATAAATATAATAAGTAATTTTTCTTGTACAAAGAGACTTAAACGTACATAAGGTCTACGATGTCATAAAACAAAAAAGAGATTCAGTGATATAGCTACACTAAACACAGAAAAAGAATAAGATTAATGATTAACAATTATTAATAATATATTTTAAAAGTTTTCACTTGTATAAAAAAAAGTCTACAATTATAAAATCTATTAAATGTGCTCACAGCTTACTTAAAAAAAAAAATAAAAATATTTTTAGTATTAACCATATATAATCATAATTAGTTTACATTAGATTAATTTATATCTAAGTTGAATAGGCTTACTTTACAATTATAATTGTATACTAATTACACATGATTTTTGAACGACAAATTTGGACCACCTTTAACTTTAAGGCCTAACCTAACCTGATATATTCACTGTACACATTTTTAGATCACTTTTACTACTGTCCTGATATGTGTAGAGAAAAATAACAGTAAAACCAACTGTTTCATGATAGGTATTACAATCAAAATCAATAATTAAATTTAATTCAATCGCATTACGTATATACTTCTCATGAATTACCTAGGTTTATATTTTATTATAATTTTGAGTCGACGGTTCAAAAAGTTAATGATTAAAGAAACCATCTATATAGAAAAAATCTAAAATGTTTCAAATTAATATTTTAATTAATATGATTTGTTTATATATAAAAAAAAAATCATTTGTCTCCTATATACTATACACTATATATACTTATATTAACTTCAGTTCATTTTTAAATGAAAAGATAAAATATTTTATTAAATAATATAATATAATAATACGCTATTTGTTTATAGCATAATAGAAAATAAGTAAATATTAGGTACTAATTTTAATAAAAACTGAAACCTATAAAATGTGTTACTTGTGCTGTACAGCGTCCATCTATAAAATATGCATAGTATCTTTTAACTATAAATTAAAATAAAAAATACTATCTCACTGAGCACGGAAAATCAAAAATTCGATTGTTTCTATATGAAATTTAACTTAGAAACATTATTATATTTATTTTTACTGCGTTTCAATTTTATTTTTTCAATAATGTCATACTATATCATCAAATTTGATTCTATTCTATATAATTTAATTAGGTATTTTAATTTATCATATTTTCATAAATGCAGATAATCAACAATTAAACAACACACTGCTGTAATGTAAGGTATTCAAATATCATCATACAGGATGATTCAATACGCATGCTAAAATTAATATTTCTTTTTAATAATATATTTATTCAAATTCTGATTTCTGAATTTGTCTTAGTACAATAAATACTGGATTCAATATCACATCTATTTTATATTTTTGCAAAATCCAATTTTAAGGACTATTATTCATAGTATACACATTTAATATAATTTAGTCATAAATTAGTTTTAATTTAGATACAATAAAATATTTAAAAAATTTTCTTGATGATTTAAAATATATAAAGTTAGTTTTCATTTGAAAAAAAAAAGAAAATATATTGCCACAAGATATTTCTAAAATGGTACGAAATATATTTATGATTGCAACCATGTCCATACACCTACATCCAATCCTCTGCCCTATAAAACAGTTTGCACAATGAAATCAGATGAAACTAAAAAATTTTTCTTATTGATTTTAAAATTTTTGCGGAACACTTATATTATACTAAGTCCACGGAACACCGGTTAAAAACCACTGTCTTTGCTCATTGAAAATTATATTATTTAAAAAAAAAAAAAAACTATAGGTAAGTACTATACTAATTCACGAGTATTGGATAACTGCAGTGCTTGACTTGGCAAAAATAAAATAGGGGACTCTGTTTACTTTTAAAAAAAGAGATAAGATTTTTGCATTTTGAGAATTTAGTAACAAAGTTTAAATAGAAATGCTTCCTTCGTTTTATATGTAAATTTTTTCTTTTTCATTTATTGAAACTTAGAAACCCCTTGATATCCATTTCTTTAGTTTAATAAATTGTTGACAATTTTTAATTTTAACATCCTTGGTACAATTATTTATAGCTGTATTAATTTTTTCAATTCGAGCAAAAAAAAAAAAACATTTTGAATTATTTTAAAAATTTAACTAAAGTTTTTATTAACTATTTATTGCCAATCTATATAAAATAACTTAAATAGTTCAAATAAAATTTTGCCACAGTTGTAAAAAATAAAATCACACCATAAGCGAATGTTTTAAGTGTATCCATATCGATAAAAGAAGAAAGATCAAGGCGAATCTTCTTCTAATAAAAATTTAAATAATAATGTAAACCGAATCGTGGGAAGATCGAAAATTACGTTCGCACTACTATCTATACATGGAAGAGAATACGCAAAATGTGCTTCAACGAGTTTTAAACCTACCACAATAAAATTATTTGTATAGGACACGGGATCCGGACATGAGTCTTATAAAAATATCGTTTATAAATTGGTCAATCTTCTCCCATCGTTGTTCATAATTTGCAATATTAACGTGTGCAAATAATTCTCACGTAGTGGTTATTATTTTAATAAGTCCTCGGTTTTCAAAATATATACCCGATTGTTGAGAAAGTTTTTCGTCAATGAACCTCTGCACGCTCACTCCAACATAGTAAAATGTCAATGCTAATAGATAGTAGTGAAACAATTTGATTTTAGAGCTATCAAATACCATTTGATAAAAGTTTATACTATATATACTGTAGAGTTATATTAAATTATTATTAACTATCATCGTAGTTTGTTACAATAAAATACGATACGAAGTTATAATACTAAACTTCAACTACACTCGATCACTGTTGTTTTTGAAATATAAAAGTACTACATATTTAAGAAATAAATATAATGACTATCAAATTTTAAACTAAAAATTTTAGTTTAACAGATACAATATTGTATTAAGTAATACAATTTATTTTTGCGTTTTTATCCCACTACTAAGGTACTATAGAAAAATATAGACGATTTGCTTTATCATACACAATATATAATACCTGACAATTTGTTACTACTGAACGTACATTTAATATGATGTATGTTTGCAAGACGGAGACAAAACGTGCTGTCAATCACAAAGTAAATCCACCACCATTGATAGTGAGGAATTTATTCGTTCATCTATTTTTGATCACCAAACAAAATTACTAATAATACTCTTTAAGGATCGCTATTACAGAGACATATTTGGTAAGTTTTGACGCCATATGTGTAAAGTTTTTATGCTACCTCTATTATCCTATCACCTTTAAAAATTGTTGTCATTATAGCAACTATTTAAATACAAAAAGTTTGCGAGGACTTATAAACTCTCAACATTTGATAAAAAGTGTTAAATCATCATGTTTCTTTGTCATAAAATAATTTTCAAATTTAAGAACTTTTGAATTAACAAGTGCATTTGTTAAATGTTTTTCCTATGAATAACTTTTTCAATGTTGTTCCTTGAAGTTTTATTCACCTGTCAGTCATTTTATTAATACGGTATTGTTTTTAAAATATCAAAAAATTATCGGATTATATTAACTTAAGTCCAAACCAATAAATGCAATGATTATCAACTAAATAATTAATTGTTGTGGACTATACCTTCTTACATTGATTTACTGATGAATTAAAATATTTAATAAAAAAAACATAAAATGTGTAATAAGTCATTGTATGTATAATGCCATTATAGAATTATGCAGTATGTACTACTCTGTATAGTTGGTAGGTATACATTGTTGATGATTTTATGAAATATGGTATAAAAGATAATATATTTTTATCGTTATTTCAGATTTTGAGCGTATTGATGGATTTTAGTATTTTACAGACCGTTTCCGCTCAGAATCATTATTTGTAAAAAATAATATATTAGTAAATTCAAATTAACACATAATAAATTAATGGATGTGACTTACTCGACATCTACTGTACATCAAAGCGTTACTATCTTGTCCACTTTTTTATAAATTTAATTTATATGTTTGTTTTTAATGAAAATTAGAAAAGCACAAACGATTATGAAAAAATTTTAATACTAATTGTTAAATGTATATTACCTACATATATTATATATTATATAAACTATTTCATCTAGATAAAAATTGAGTTTTGAACCCTAGTCTGATTTGGCTATTTAATATCATATACAAGGTGATTCGCCAAACGTGCTTACTCTAAATTTTTACAATAATAATGTATTTCATTTCTATTGTTGGAGCTTTTAAGTGTATACTTAGGGTCCATTTTTAAAATTATTTAGATTTTCATACAATTAAGAATTATCTTGTGGTGATGTATACTTTTTTTTCGAATGAGAACCAACCTTCTTTGATGTAAATTATAAAGTAGATTATTTCCTTGAAAGTGTTCATGGATCTAAATCAAAATCCGAACGACTAGTTTTGAGTTACTTATAACAATATATTTGGTAAAGATAAAAGTCCTTAAAAATTATTTTATAAAAATAAAAATAGATGTAATAGATTTAATAAAAGGATTCTCATTAGATTCTTGTTGATATCGCCAAGACGGCAAGACACACCTTAATAAATAGTACAAATAATCTAAACATTTTAAAAAACGGTACTTTTTATACCTACGTATTTTAAAATTACAAACACTAGAATTTTTGAATAAATTCAGTTTTAAATAAAAAATGTAGGAAAGTATGGTTGGTGAATCACTCTGTATATCTCGATAGTCAGATAGATAATTGTGTACAAAAATATCTCTATCTCATCTGGATGTTTTTGGATTATTTTTTTTTTTTGTCATCTGTGCTCAACACTGACGAAAACCCGTGGAAAAATAATTATATCCGAGCCTCATCATCGCCTTCCGTATAATAATTAAATATATGTAGGTATATATGTATATAAAAAAAGATACCGAATGAGTTTTGTGAGAAAAAAATAAACAACGAAAACGATTCGGCGCGCGCCTTATATCTTACTATACTACTGCACTACCAAAGGACGAATAACAATAATTACGGACTAAATATATGTATATAATATACAGGAGTACGGCGGTGTCACGCGCTTCGGGGCTAAACTGCGAGGAAATTGGCCGTTTATTGCCATCCCCGGTTTAATGGTTAAAGGGGGTTTTTTTAATTTAGTTACGAAAATAGAGAATAACGGCACTGTCGTCGTTTGTATGATGATTTTCGTAATAATAACATGCACATTATTGTTGATGTATATATACACTGTAACAGCACAATATGTCTGCGTGTACCTTAGCGCGGAGCTACCTACCTACGCGCATCTTTTAGAGATTCCGAGAATTACTTCTCCAGAGTAAAAACAATATAATTTTACCCACATAACAAATTAATGGTGGATGTATGCATTTACTTAAAATATTATAGTATAATTTCAAAGTTAAATACATATAATATAATATAATATAGCATTTTAGTATCAAATAACTACTTAACGATATCGATAAAAATAGTTATAAAATATCATTATTTAATTATTAATCGAGTGCTTCTATTTTCTACAATACGATAAAAACAATCAATACATATAATTATGAAAAGTTTATAAAAGAAATAAGTCAATCTATCTTTTTTTTAAATATATATTATGTATAAACTGCAGATATCAGCGTAATAAACATTTAAACATTTAACATTTTTAATATAATTAGTGGGGATATTATTAATTTAATTTTATCATAATATCTGATCATGAATGATAAATTAACTATATAATATTATGGTCGAATTAGGTGTTTCCGAGACGAAACTAAAAATGTTAACTTTGATTTCATATTCCTACTTGAAAACGTGATATAAAATAATATAGTGTAGTAAGTTTAACTTTAAAAACAATAAAAATACACGTAAGTATCAATTTTTCAAGAATTAAAAAACAATTGTTTGTTTTAACTTAATCTATTTCCAGTTAAAACAAATTTTATTGATTTAATGTTGAAAAATTATATTTATAGTATCATGGAATTAAAATGAAGATAATAATGGTAATAAATTAATTTTATAATTAAAAAAAAATATTAAGTAAATTGTATAGCTTTCTAATAAATAAAAAAATATTGTGATAAGCAATAGATAATCATTTATCTTTCAAAACCGATAACGTATAAGCGAACGTATCAACAGAGAATAATTAAATCTTAAAATGTGAAAAAGTAACTAAAAAGCCAAATTATTTTAACAATGAAAAAGTGACAAAAAAAAAATAATAGATGATTCAAGTTTTACACAGCAATATTATTGCTAGAAGATTTTAATGTAATATCAATTACTTTTTTAAAATATGGCTCCATAAGAGAGAGACTCTAACATGTTATTTTGTTTTTTCTATCGTTCCCACGTGTAATATAGCAACATAGATATTTAGTATTTGCACTATTACGACTGCCACCAATTAAGTGTTGGTCAAAAGGACCTATTGTACGTTTTATAAAGAAAATATTTCATGTGCATTGACGGGATATTCTTTTAATATTTTTATTTCCTATCGAGATAAGTGTATTTTAATTTACATTATTTTATTTTTTTTTATTATTTTCATAATAACTTATAAACAATAATAAAAATATTAAAAAATATCCAGCCAATGAAAACAGAAAATATTTTTTTTTTATAAAATATATAAATAGATATTACGTCCAAAACTTAACCAGTGAGTTGTAATCGTAAAATTACCGAATAACTTTTTACTATACTACGCGTAATATAGTCAACGAAAAAAAGTGTGTTGAGGTTCTCTCTTTTAAGGTGCTACGGATTAAGCCAATAATTTTAGTTATCTAAACATCAAGCATTAATGAATTTAAATGATTGCTGATGTAAGATTAGATTTTTTATCAAATTTAAGGTTTTTTTTTATTGTGCAAAAATTATCAGAAAAAAAATATGCTTCAAAGTTAAAAATTTATACCACCTTTAAAAAATGTAGTTTTTTAATTATATTAAATAAAAAAATTAAATTAAAAAAATATCGTTATTTTTTTATGATAATGAGTGCTTGTACCTAACCTAACTTATTGAAATAATTTTCCTGCAAGGTTTACGCGTTGATTAGGTCTATGTTTAAGTTGATATTGAGTTAAAAGTTTTACGTCTACAGTTGCAAATCAATAATTAATTATTCGTCGAATGTACACCAAGAATACGTGTATGTAAATTATGTAATATGTATTATATCCATAATATATAAATTATAAATGTACAATGTACACTATACAGAGTGATACTCATCGTGGTTTTCTTCGTATGTGACAAACTACATACCCACTGAATTATTTGTAAATGTATTTACTTTTCTACCCACCTCCTAACAACACACTTTAAAATTCGCAGTACTAGCTATATTCGTTTTGTTAGAGGAATTTAGTAAATCGATTTTCGAAATATTCATATTATTATTATTTAATTCGATGTTAATATATATATATACATATTAAATTATACACGTATATGTTACGTTTGCTTATTTAGAATTGAAGAAACGCTCAAGTATAAATGTCAATAATTGTATCTTGAATTGAGTATACTAAGAAAAATTATAAAAATGTATGACTCAATTATAAATAATAAGATATGTACATATTTCAATATGAAATTTAATTTTAGGTATGTTGTCTTTCAAAAACTTAAAAAATGGTAACAATGCAAAATATTATATGTTATATCAAAAATGTATGAAATCTTTCAATATAAAGTTAATATAGCTCAACAGTTAGATATCGTATATTATATAGCGTAATAATAATCATACATTAGAGCAATAAAGTAATAATAAATTACAGTGAGTATATACTATAATTATGAATACGATAATAATTGTATAAACAGAATTACATATTAATATAATCGAGTATCTGGTTAAAGTTGTACGAATGACAATAGTAATGTCTAGTGTTGAATTAATAGTTATTCAATGGACAATAATTATGGAATAGGTATGATCGCACGAAAATATCTAATTAATATAATAAATAAATTTAAGAAATTGAATTAACATATTAATGATGTTTTTAAATTTGTTTATAAAATATGTTGATTTCATCTAATGAGAGAAAAATCGGCATAATATGTACATTTATGAGTGGAAATGCAGAGGTCTTTAGACTGCGTGAGTTTAACTGAACTAGAGAAAAGTTTTACCGCTGTGGCATTTTTGGATGTTACAGCTAGCTTTTTATAAACAGTACAACTTTTGTACATAGGATGCTTTGTGAGCCCTTGCCCAAAGATCGCATTTGGCTGGGAAATTGTATTCTTTTGGGAATTTGTCCAAAAAATGTTCTTCACTATATTTAACGCAACGAAGCTTGTGAAAACAATATGACTTCGTCCGACCGCAGTAATAGACCTGGCTGTAATAATATATTAAAAATAATTTCTAAAATATTAATGTTATAACATTAATTATTTTGTAATGACTTAAAATTGTGTAAAGATGAATATTTTTAAGAGCATTATTATCGAGATAATGAGTGTTTTAAATAATGTTCGTACGTACAGTTTATTAACAATTCCAAAATGTATGCGTATATTGCGTATATTATATTTAGATAAACATTTATAAAGTTTCAACGATGGATAAAATTATATAATAAACAATAAACATAATATATACTATTATTGACACGACTTGCTATAACGGTTCATCCCATCGGCTGAATCTAAAACACGTACACATTTATCATTTTACTATTAAGTGATAAACTATATAGATTATAACAAAATTATGTTGACAATTATACGCATATGTCATTCAACTTAACTATACATTGCGAATAGAGTTATACATTAAAAATATGTTATTATAATTAAAAAACATAATTTATACATCGTAATTCAAAATTTAAGGACATATTATATATAATATATGCATATTAAAAATGTACTACTATAAAAATATCTGATTAATAAGTTAAAATAAGTATTCAATGCTAAATATTGTAATGTTATAAAAATAATCAACTATTTGTATTTGATTGTAATTTTCTTCGATTTCTTTTGTCAAAATTCTTGTACTTTTTATGTCGTGTTGGACTTGATTCTCTACACCTATAATATACTATATTATGTATATAAAACTCGTACGTAATAATTATATCTATATAAATTGTTTCATCTTTGGTATTTTAGATATTTATAGAATACGAATTACACTTTATTATTATACTCAGTACAATGCCAAATATATTTTTTTTTACTATTGTCATAATATATATATATATATATATCAATTTTGATTATAAATTTGTGATTTATTAACGTAAACATAAGCTTCATAAGCCTTTTGAACTTATAATATTTTACAATTTCATGTCTTACTTAAATCGCTTGCCAAATCAGGGATCAGCATGTAAACTTTCTTAATTTTCAATTATTAGAAATTTATTAATTGTATGCAATATGTATGTAAAATATATTTTATTTTCATTTTCATTATTTAATGAGATAGATCCCCGAAACTGGAGAGTGGATTTTGTTGTTTGGGATCTTGTTAGATTTACATTGGCTAAGAGAATTGCAGTAAAGTTTTCAGAACTTTATTTTTTATAGTTAATTTATTACAAAGCTTCAAAAAAAATTAAAACACATTTTATTGGACATTTTTTTTTTAATGTTTTTCAGCTTTATAGCTTTGTAGTGAGTTAATGATTGAAGATAAAGTTCTGAAAATCTTCACTGCACTTATCTTAGCCAATGTGAATCAAACAAGACCTCAAACAACAAAATCCGTTCTCCAGTTTCGCTAATTTACCACGCTAAATGAATATCTAGCAAATAATAACTATTTTTTTTAACTGTGAGAAATTAAATAATTTTTTAATCTCACATTTTGCATCTACTTGATAATTTTTTTTAATGAGCTATCAACCAACTTTTTAGCTATAATAGTTTTGGAGAAAAGTTAAAAATAGAAATGTTGGGACTGTTCACTGACGTTTTTGTGGATTCAAATTGTAATACCGCTTGGGTATGATATGGGATCTCTCTCATTAATATTTTATGTTAAAGCTAGCTTAATTATCCACTCACTCATTACAACTGAGTTACATTTTTATCATTTTCCTATTTAACGCAAATTCTTGAAGTTTTAAAAATTCAAACTTTTTTCATTTTAATTACCATACTTATTCGATTAAAAATCAAGAAAGTAAAAATTAAAATATTGATATCATCTTTTTAACTACAAATAATTAAATAAAACATTAACAATACTTCTATTTTAATGTCATTAAAGTAATTTAAAATACCTACATTCGAAAATAATAATTCACCATTATACAATATATTTCAACAATATCGTTTTTAGCTGTTAAAAATATATTTTTCTACGCATTTTTATACTGTAGATTATAACATTCTTCATTTTTAGGGAATTAAAATTAACGGATCAATTTTGGTCAAAAGAACTTGTTGTACCAACGCTGCTATAATATACAATAATATAGCACTGTAGTTGGTAAATGAAAAATAAGATGTTTAATGTTGGGACATTGACGATGTAAAACATGATGAAAATGAAAATGAAGGTATTTTCGATTTAAACTATAATTTTGGATAAATTTAACTACCCACTCAGCAAATTCAAAAACACAGGGAGATGTTTAATTTCAAAAACACTGACACTCGTTTAAAATATCATCGTAATATCATGTTTCCAAAGACGGAATATATCATTTGAAATTTTAGAACGCATATTATGTATAGTTTTACCGCAGAATAATTTAATCAATTACCCGTTGCCAACATATTAAGTGTGATTACATATTTGATACGTACAAAACATATTGTACATGGTGATTTTTTTCATTATTATCATATCCTAGTTACGTTTTTATGTTTATATAAAGGTAGATAGTTTAACTAATACTTTTTTAAGCGACAAAATAATTCTTAATTTTATTTTAAAACATAAAAAAAACTAGGTAAGTGGGTACCGTTCTGCTGTACATTAGGTGTCGAGTGGATCACTAATATATATATATATGTGTTAATTTTAAATTCAATGATATATCATTGTATACGAAAAACGATTTTGGGTGGAGGTAGTCTATCAGCATATATCACCAAGTGATTATACTTAGTGCTATGTTTTTTTTATATAGCTATTAGTAATTTATTTTACTTTAAGTATTATAGTAGATACTGATATAATTTTTTCAAAAATATTGCATTTATTATATTTTTATTTATTAATATTTACAAATTATAATAGGTAATGTTTATTAAAATTTAATACATAGCATATTACCTCAACTTATATAACACAACATTTAATAAAATCTTTCTGCAAATGCTGTAAAATAGTAAAAATAGGTATATATTAGTATAGTACTCATAAATAATATTTTAAAATACATCAATTGTTATTAGTTATAACGTATAGTACAATTCATATAATAATATAAAATATACAACAATTTAAGTTCCTATGTTTTTAAATTATAACAAAATAATTTACAAATCGTTATTCAAAATAAGTAATAAGTAAAGTTTAAATAAGTAATTTCGTTCTAATTTAAACTTAAAATATCTATAAAAAATATTTATTTTTGTACATATTTTAGATTTTATAATTTCACTGTGAACTGCTCATAAAGAAACTTGTATTAAATTTTCAAAACATAGATACAAAAAGAAGTTTTTATGAATGTCTAACTATAAATTCGTAATTTAAAATAAAATAGTTCACAATTTTTTCAAAAGTCTAACTTCAAATGCTTTTAAAAAAAAGATTTATAGGTCAGGGCTTGGAAGCTATTACATTTGCATATTTTTTGGGCTATTCAATTTATTCTAAGAAATTAATTTCACGACAGCACGAGAAAAATATTAATGGTTTATAGTGCATATTTTTAACTATATCATATTATATTATTATTATTATTATTTTTTTTTTTATTTAGTGATTTTGTAGTTTTAAGAACATATTTTTCAAGATTTTGAAAATTTCATAATTAATGAATTATATGATTATAATACAATTTGAAAATGTGAATATAAAAAATGTAATACCTTATATTAATTTTGAGAGTTTTCGCTAGGTATTATGGGTATTATTGTATTGTTTTTATGAAAATTGTGAATAAAAAAAAAAAAATAAGTGCATATATTTAGACTTTTATGCAAAGCCTTAATTGAAAAAATATTTCGTAGCGGGGGGTTCAACAATTTTTTAAAATATAGATACTGAAATTTTATAGTTAATCAACTATATTCACCACTAAAATGTTTCTACTTCTAAAAATTTCGAAGAGTATCCGGACTTCACGACTCTCTCGCCAGTTACGAACTGATTATAAATGCATAAGTGTATGCATATTTAGTCATTTTTAAGTGTATTAAGTTCCGACTTTCAAGCCCTAAATTTATGAACCATCAAATAATTTTTTATCGACATTTATAGAAAAAAATTAAAATATATTATGCCTATAAATAGCTTAAAAACAATCGAAATATTTTATTATAAATAGAAAATAATAATATAAACTTTTGGTGAAAATTTTAAGTATTTTTAATGATTTGTTTTTGAGTTGTCAAAAATTGGATTTGCATGAAAATTCCTGTTTTTCCTTCATTTTTTATTTATTTTTCCCAATTATTGAAGGTACTTTGAATTTAAGTTTTATCTTTCTATAGTACAAACTAGATTTAATTTGATATCCAAAAGCACCTCCATTTTTTAAAATTGAGGCATTTTATAATTTTAATCAGCAACGTACTGTATACTCACACATAGAAAAAAAACATTCAGATGAAATCAATACATTTAAGGCTATGCTCAGAATCTAAAACTTATAAATATTATGTTCAGTATTAAGTTAACTTAAAAATCACACATACTAAATGCACATTAAATAGTTATTATTCAAACTATATTATACATGATAATATAAGATAATAAAAATCAGTACTTTACTGGGGCAATATTAATACACGAAAATCTGAATGAGATGAAAGTATGTAGTGTAGTTTAGTGCAGTGATATTATTTATTCATTCGAGCAGTTAACATAATCAAAGAATATTTAATATATTCTTTAATTGTGTTTGAAAAGTATCTTATCTGTATAGATAAGATAGCTTCAAAATTCTTTCCAAAGACATTTTGAAGTACGGAACATATTCAGCACAAACAGTTGACCATGGTTGTTTTCTTTAATTATTAGTATAATGGTAAATTTAGTATACATAATACTAAAAATATGCTTATATATTTTGATTTTTTATCCATTTTTCTTATGCCAAAAAATTATAAATAAAACATAAAGACATATTCAATTTTGAAAGTTGATTCAGTATTTTATGATTTAGTGTTCTATTAGTGTTCCCTAGTTCTATAAAACTAGGAGTCATAAAATATTATATTCCAAACATATATGTCATTGAATTAATCATATAGTAATTATACAAGTTAAGGCCTAAAAAAAATAACAAACCATTAGTTGTATGTTAATTTTTTTTTTTTTTTACCAAATATTAAAGTAGAATATTATAAATAATAAATATATATTCTATATCAGTAATTTTAAAGTGTATTTATAATTAATATACTTATTGGTCAATAAAATTTACATATGTAATAAAACGATCAGTACTTTCAGATAAATTTAAATTTGTTACTTTATAATTAAATGATATAAATTGTTATCTCATCATACCAAACTAATATAAAATAAAATAGTAAATATAAACGAGCATAAAATTTTTCTGTAAATAATATTATTTATTAAGGTAACTTAACATATATCTTAAAACTTTGTTGTTTCAAATTAACTAAAATTTAAAACCAAGAATAGTTATTGTAATTTTACTGATTTACATTTAGTTATTGCGAATTATGCTTGAATATATATAAAAATAGTGGCATAAGAAAAAAAATGAAAATACATTAATCTTAAATTTGTTAATACAAATAATTAATTATGTGTTGATTTATTTGTTTAATAAACAAATTTTTTTTTAATGATATAAAAATCATTAATGTATGAAATTAAATAGTAGTTTATTATTTTTAAATAACAAAATGAGATATCTATTGGTTCAAATTTAATATTAAGCTTCAAAAAAAAAAAAAAAATATATATATAAAATTAATAAGCAAGTAAAAATGTTGAATTACACATACCTAAGTATTTAAAACTATTTTAAAACTACTTAATGTCAAAAAAAAAAAAAAAAATTAACATTAAATTATAAGACTAATTATTATACCTAAGGCAAAACCATTTATATTCTTCTAAATTGTTACTATGCAGATAGCCAAACCAAAAAAAATTTTAAATAAAATAATTTATAAGTCTTAACCAACTTATTATAACTAATTTAAAGTAATTAAATTACTATGAATCTATGTACAAATTACAAGTATACAAATTATAATAATTAATCAATTTAGCAATGTAATATTCTTAAATTAAATTTTACATAACTTACTAGAAGTTAACATTTTATATATTCACTTATTCCGAGTACGATTTTAAATTAATCTTTGTGTAACATAATTATCCACATAAAATAATGTCATCAAATTATCTATTTAAACAATTATTAATAGAAAAAAAAAATAATAAACAAGTAAAATGATTATTACTTTTATAATATATATATATATATTTATATATAAATACATATAGATACATTTACATATATATTTATATGTATTTATACAATACAAACAAGACATACATAAATATATATACATATATAATATATTAATTTACTTATATTTTTTCCATACAATTATATCATTTACTTTAAAAAATACATTTATAATATAAGATAAATGGGATGGATGCAAATATTCACAATTCTAGTTATTTACAATTTTTTTCTTCTTTTTTTAAGTAAAAATAATAGTTATTATTCATCTATATTTCCAACAAAATAATTTGTTATGTGAAAAAATTCATCAGCTAAATTGTCATTAATATCATAAAAAAAAAAAAAAAGAAAAAAAAAATTAAGATTATGAAAGTTCTATAAATCAAAATTTAGTTCGGATATACACAGCACTTGTATCATGATCACTATAACCCAAACGTTTTGCATGTTTAAATACTTCATTTACATTTGCCATAACTGGACAAGGTTGTTCCAAAACATCAGACCAAACTAATGATAAATTTAAGTCCTTTTGAATATGTTTTAGAGCTTGATTTGTTTGAAAATTGTTGTCCATCATAGCTATAAATAACAGGTATGTACAATTATATAATTCTTATTAAATTAAATTAAACTAAATTTATATCAAAACTCAAATTACCTTTTCCTTTTTCTATTAACAATGGACATCTTAATGAAGTCATTTCTAGAATTTCTAACATGTCTTTTTGCGGTATATTAGCTCTATCTGCCAGAGCCATACCTTCAGCTAATCCAGCTAAAGCTACTGCTTTGATTGAATGTAAAATCAAATTCATTTTAGTGGCTGCTCCAACATCACCTAGAAAATAATTATATTAGAGAAATTCATAAAATAAAAACAATATTTAATTTACCTAGATAAAATGAATTGGTAGAAATAGCACAAAATGATGATTTACAATCATTGAACAAAGTCTTATCGCCAGCTGCCATACAAACTAAATTCCCTTCTTCTGCATCCTTTTTACTTCCCTGAATCATAGCTTCCAAATAACGGCCTCCTCTGCTCAAAATAGCCTGTAATAATAATAAATTATATAATCAGTTAATAAATCATACGATGTTTGTAACAAAAAATGTTTAATATGTTCTTTGCAACAAACCTCACAAATGTCTTGAGATGTTTCTGGATCAATACCAGTCATTTCAACAAATCCTTTTTCTTTATTTATTTCAGGAAGTACACCACAATTTCCAAATACCATCTATAAAAGTCACCAAATATAAATGATTGTATAAAAATAATAACAAAATCTTACATCTTTAGCAACTTGTGGATCAGAAACACATGAAAATGTTATATCTGCTCCTCCTATAACATCAGACGGAGTTAATGCAACCGTGGCTCCAGCATCTTGAAACTTTTGACACTGTTAATCAAAAAATAAATATTTGTAATTTATAAATAAAACTATGTAATTAATAATATATTAACATGAGATTGATGTCAGTTATTATTGTTACTATATAATTATCACATTTTAATTAGATCCTTAATATAATTTTATACAATAATATTAATTATTTATGTAGAATAAATAAATATAAATATTTAATACTAAGTTTGATTCTATCCATTAAAAATAACAATATTTTAAATTAGAACCTATAATAACTGAAAATAATAATTTATATTTTTATAAATATAAAAAAAAATAACTGTTATATAACTATAAGCAATATTTTTTTTAGGTATGTTTTATTTTAATTATAATAATCATCTTATTTCTCACACAAAAACAAGTACTTATCTAATATTTAATACAGGAATGACATGATTACAGACGGTCAACTAGTTGCCATAAACAGGTCTTTCAATTATCTTTTTAGAAATCACTAGTCTTAACATATCAATATGCTATTAAAATGTTATTACTTAGTCATAAGTCAAGTCCAATAGGTACAAATGTTATTAATGAGTTTAAAAATTCTATTTTGGTTTCACTAATGTTTTGTTATCTACATACTATAATATTATAAATGTTTATAATATTAAAAACCCATAAAAAATAAATAAAGTAAAAAAAAATCATTGCACCACAAATTATAATATATAATTTATATATAAATTCAATAGGGTTTGAAGGAAGAAATAATATAGAAGAATGAACATGTTAGGTTAGTATGTTGATATATTAGGTTAGTATATGTAACCAGCATACCACAACTATTTAATTTACAAAACCTTACATTGTGTTAATAACAAATCAATGATAATCCATGTTTAGTATTTACATAATAATATTGTAATAGCATAAATCATTGATTGATTGTAAATAATAAAAAATGTTGTTTTAGTAATTTAAATTAAATACAAAATAATCAATACTGTAACAGATTATAGATAACAAGCAAAGCATTTAAATTATGTACTGTATAATTTATGGGCGTTTTTCGTTCTAGCCGATAATAATATAATTAATTTTTACATCAGTTAATTAATTATACAACATTTTACATTAAAATGACTACCTATTAAATACAGTAATGTCATGTGTTTTGGTCGATTGACCTCGGTCACATTACGACATATATTTTATTTTAAATAACTTTTATACGGCAATTTATAAAAATCGTGTAACTTAAAACTCGAACATACATGAATAAATATAATTATTATCAATTAAAATTCATTGTACACGGGGGTGAATAATAGGTTGCTAAACCACGACTTGAGTGATTACTGGTTTAAAAATACCTAATAATAAATAGTACATACTTTAATACTATATTCTGAATTTTCTTATTATTCAACAAATTAAATAATATAACACGACGCGGTGTACACAGAATACAAAGGCAGAATATATTCGTGTTAATGATTAAAATATGAAAAAACGTATTTAATTCATATTATGTTTTAACAATCACTTATTTAGAACATATTTATTTAACTAAGGTGACTTCACAGTTGACACAGCTTCGTCTGGTTCGATTTAAAATATATTTAACTTATAAGCATGGTACACGTTTTCGTGTACGTGCAGCATAAAAATCCTTTGCTGTGATTATTTGGTATCTATAGTAACTTTTGTTATTAAAGAGTGGTTATACAATTTTACCACCCGATTAACCACGTTACCATATTGTTGAACTTAGATCAAAAGTGTTCACGTACACGGCATAATAAATAATATAACTAAAGTTACCTAATTTAACCACCGTGAAACACTGAAACGTTAGGGGAACTGATTGTAACAAAATGGACTCGATCACGTACGCTCAAGCGTGTATAGCAGTGGAAACTCGCCTTTATAGGTAACGACTTGTAACATGTTACCATTATTTTGTTACCTACGTATTAATTAAATATCTATACAAAGAACGATACAACACTACACCATGGTGTAGTAGAAACCTAAAACTCGACTTAATTTATCGTGTTTCGTTGTGGTAAGATGGTTATTAATGAAAATACTCGTAATTGAAATACACCAAATAAAATTAGTAAACAACATGCAAAGTCACCACATCACTATTCTTTACAAAAATCAATACATCAACTTCATCCAAAACTTTCAACATTATCCATCACAAAATAATGGAATATGACTGAAGTGTTAGATAATCTACCTTTCTCTAACAAACTGAAAAATATAAAATTGTAAGTAAAAAAAGTATATATATATAATATTAAATTAATAAGAGAAGATAGGATATAATCATCATTCGAATATATATATAATAAGGCATGTTCATTTAGCACATGCTTACCTCATCACAAATAAACCAATACCAACCAGTATACTTGCAATGCAACTTTAACAATAGAGTATATAATTACGAACTACCCCGGATCCACACCAAATACACCAAAGTCCGTAAAATCTTCAACAACCTTCTTACACTTAACCAAACCCTCAACGAAACGAACGCCGTTGAAATTAGTTCATGTTTTTACAGTATAGAATATAGACCTAGGAAATAAATTATAAATTTTCCAAAATATGTCAATATTTGTACTAAGATATTATAATTTATATCAATATATATTTTTTATTTTAAGTTAAATGGAAGCTAAAACCTCTGTATTTGAAGCTTTTTACCTAACACAAAGAAAAAATATTAATAAATACGCATTTAAAATTGTGTTAAAAAATTATATTGTATAAATTTAAATGTAAAAATTATAATACAATATATTATTTAATATTTAAATAATTGATTGTATTTTAAACAAATTAAGCGTTCAGACAAACAACAGACTGGATGATTTTGACAGGTTTAGGAACTATATAAATCTGTATCTCAATACTTGATAAATATTTTGTTTTCCTTAGGGTAACTAAATATGATAAATGTGGATTTTAATAATTTAAAAATTGAAGTATAGCTGATTTTATAAGAAAACATTAATAATATTTGCTTTATAGTATATTTTTCGTAATATACATTTAGTTATGTATTTTGTATTTGCAAAATGTATTTGAAGTCCTTAAAAATATATTATGTAAAC
Source organism: Rhopalosiphum nymphaeae (assembly GCA_036289425.1). NCBI lineage: Eukaryota > Metazoa > Arthropoda > Insecta > Hemiptera > Aphididae > Rhopalosiphum > Rhopalosiphum nymphaeae. Next base: position 2,965,783 of record JAZAQC010000021.1, on the reverse strand, counting down.
AAATGTTGAAAGTTTTGTTTAAAATACTGGTCAAATATTTTAACTGATAGCGTTGCTGTATATTTGAAGCCTATTGTTAACGCATACAAATAATTTCATCATTCATAAACCCACAATTGTTGAGTGCACTTGTGTTTTAAAAATGTAAACCTCTAGCGGCGTATCGTCCGTCATGGAAAGAAATTGCAGCACTGCATAGGCACAATTTGAGTTTTAAATTTGGGGGGCCTTTATAATTTGCATGTATCTACTCTGTGTATGCTCCTTGCCATTTATGAAGGTGTAAGTGGATATATACAAACCATTTTGGGGGAGGGGGCTATGATTTATTTTGAGGTGGCTTAGCCCCCTCAATTTGCGCTTACGCAGCACTGGATAGTACATACTACTAAGTGCAGTCCACGAGACGTGGAAGTAGTTAGTTTTCCCCAGTGACTGATGTCTATTAAATTACTTCGTTCCTTCAATTTGATGTATTAGATTTCCAGATTGGAATTGTGTTGACTCTTTTTTCGGTATTGCATAAGCCGATAACGAAGGTCTGTATAACGAATAAACAGCGTCCGTCGAATGATTCCTGTCATTTGGTTTAGCATACTAAATTAGTTGAGTGGTTTCTTAGACTAGCATATGTCTAATAAGTAATAGTTAAAACACAAGACAAGTATACTCCGTCGACTGTCGGTGAATAAATGTTGAATTTATTTCGATACGCCACTGCCAATACTTTTACTCGACGGACAAAAAACCATTGTAATTGTGCCGTAACAACCACGAAGAATCTAGAAAATAGCTTGAAACTGCTTGACAAATAAATTTATTATTGCGACTGGGCCACGTGCGACTTAAGACTACTCATTTCTATTTCACTGTCGTTATAACATAAACCATGATTTCCGAAACATTATTTAATACCATGCTACTTTTTTTTTTTTTAGTATGCGCTAAAATGAATTTGGTCTGCATTGTTTAATAGTAAAGCAAAGGTATTTATAAATAATAACTTTTTCAAAATAATTTCTTCCATAAAGTGAATGCTAATCAAATGACCCATAAGTCTTAAATGATAAAATATTTGTAACTGACAAATCGATAATTAGGATTACATTGGTATTATAAGGAAATCGTGCGTGAGGTAACAGATTCTAATGTTGACATATTTTGAAGCGTCACTGCAATAAAAAGGTTTAAGCACAATAGTTTCAAGTTCGGCAAAAAACAATTTTGAATATATTATATAATATATTTATGATCATTCGATGTTACTAAAAATCTTTTGGTAATATTAGTAATAGTATGATGTATTTGCTTGTTACTGAATAATAAAAACATGGAAAGCCGATGAAGGAACTAAGTCTAATGCCGTCAAAAAACGATCATCAAAAACTAAGACGTTTGTAACGAGCTTTTAAATGTCAATAAAAAAGGTACAATGATAATAATATTATCCCTTTGAATAATATTTAATAGTTTTCAACGCTCTACAACCTCTATTTATTTGAATGAATATTAAAGGACCATTATGTATAGTCCTTTCTTTTCAGATGGTTGACGCCGTTGACGGTTAAAAATCGTTGCTAGCAAGCGTTTGACAGTGTAACCACAGAACGTCGGAGCACATTGGTGTAGTTGGCAGCACTGACACCAGAAAACTGGCTTAGGAGCGTTTAATACAGTTGTCAGTCAGTACCCACTACTCAGTACTTAGTATCCATATTCCATGTCGTTTTAAACGTTACGCGGCCGCTGACATTTTATGATTATCGTTTTTTTAACAATTTACCCGAGTAAAGTGCCAGACAACTCGGAACAAATGAGATCTAACCGGCATATAAAACGCATAAAAAGGTAATTGCACAAAATATTATCTATTACAAATATAAGATTGTAATATTTTTCTAACAGTTTCTATTTTACATGAAATATTTCAGATAACTCAAAAATGGATTCATTAACGATTATTTTGACGACCATCATACTTCACAAACTAACTAATGTAGTGGAATCGACCACTGTTTGCGATAATGACAGTGCTTGTAATTGCGTCAATAACACAGTATCATGTACTATGTTACAACAAGACGGAGTATTTGTCCTCCCAAACGGCACAGAAATTGTGCGCTTCGACAACGTTCCAATTAAAATTGTCAACAACAGCACGTTTGCCAATGGGAAACTGCAGAAAATTACATGGGTGGCAAGCAAGATAGAATTAGTTGAAGCTTTAAATCATAATGATCTTAAGTATTTGGATTTATCTAGAAACAACATTTTTAAATTGTCAGATGATATATTTCACAACTGTCTCCATTTAGAGTATGTAGATTTGTCTGATAATCAATTAAATATTTTATCAGACAATTTATTTTTACACACTAGCTCATTGAGAGTGATCAATTTGGAAAAAAATATTTTTAGTTCAATATCAAAAAATTTGTTCAAACATACAATCAATTTAAAAAATCTTAGTATAGGGAATCCAAATTTAACTTTTTTAGATAAAAATGCCATGACAAACTTGTACAAACTGGAATATCTTAGTATTGAAAATTGTGGTATAAAAAATCTCAATCAAAGTTCCTTTGGTATACATATATATCTATATAGTATCTTACTAAATAACTGTACACATTTAACATCAATTGACAATGATTTCATTGGTTCATCATTAAACTTAAGGATTATAGAACTCAACAATTGTGGGACAATTGATTCCTTACCACCCAGTATTGTTTCTCTTAAGAACCTACAATATTTACAAATGTCAAATACACAAATTCAGCCAAATTGTCAAAATGGATGGTTTAGCCAATGGTTCAATAATGAAACAACTACTGTAGTTGGTTATGAAAAGTATTCAAATTTTATAGAAACACTGAATGAAATTAACTGCCCGCCAAGAATATACTATACAAACAGTCCTATTACATTACAGTTAACCAAAAAAGGGATCATTAATTGTATGGCTTATGGAAATCCACTTCCAGCATTTACTTGGCTAGTACCTGGTGGATTAACATTTCATGAAAACAAACAAGCCGATATGGATATAGCACACCACCCAAACATCCACAATTGGGATCTAAATCAAATAGTTAGTCAATCGCTTTTAACTGACAAAAATGGATCTTTACATATTCTACGAATGCTAAGAACCCATATTGGTAATTATACTTGCTATGTATCAAATAAATATGGGAACAGTTCTAAAACAGTGGAAGTACATTTAGACAGTGGAGTATTTTTCAATATCAAAATAAATGCATTGTTATTGGGAATATCATCAGCATTAGGATTTTTAATGCTAACTATATTATGTTGTGCTTTCAAGTTATTATTAATAAGGTTAGTATTAGTATTAATATTTTATAATTAATCTTAAAAATGTTTATAATAATTTTGTTATAGACTGAATTGTATGAAAAAAAGAAGTCAACCAACAGAAACAGAAATGGGATCTACAGAAAAACCAAAAATTTTTCCAGCAAATGTTTAGTTATAAATAAAATAAATGAAATTTTTCTTGTGGTATATATATATATATTTTTTTTTTACCTAATATCAGTTTAAATTATTATCAAAATAGTACAAAAATAAATTGTGAAAATATTTTTTTAATAATTTTACTGTCTTATTTTATATACATATTTATATAAACAGTGAAATTGTTAGAATAAAATAATAGTAATATAACTGTATTCATTTATTTTTAAACTATATAAAACTATTAAAAGCATGAATCTAAACCAATAAACATTTTACAATTAGTGTCTTTAGGTAAAAGGTAATTCAAAATATGTATAAATATAATGTAAAAATTAATTAAGTTATTATTAGAAAAATTATAAATATAATTTATTAATAGAAAAATTATAATTTTTTTATTCTAATTATCATTTATAAATAAAATATTTATAAGAACAGGTATACCTAGAAACTAAATTCATAAATACTAAAATTTATCATTCTTCTATTATTTCTATAAATAAATTATAATTTTCATTGACAAAAAACAATAAGATTATAGTATTAGAAATTTTTATTTTACTTCATGGATGGTTTATTTTTATAACTGTTTAAAAAAAATGTATCGAATTTATAAATTAAAAATAAATCTGATAATGCCATAATAATTTAATAATATTAATATTAAATAAACTATATTATGAAACTTTATGATTTTTAAAAAAACAACAGTAGTATATTTTTTCAGTAGGTTAAATTAAACAATATTTTGATGAAGAACCAGTTCTACTGATGGAAGAGAAAATTTAAATAGGAATTTACTGCACAATAAAAATGAAAATTTGGTATAAAATAAATAATAATAAAAAAATTAACAAATCAAATTATTTGAATTTGTATTTTTGTATAATTAAATAAAACAAGGGAGATTTTAAATGAAAATAAATGATTTTAGTAACATCGAAGATGATTAATACCTAAATGATAATAAAAACTAAATTTATTCTTTATTGTATATTTAAATTAAATTTCATTTTCTATAATATTAACTATTAAAACAATAATTATTTTACATTTGCAATTTAAATATCAAGATAAAATTAATTTTAATATGATATATATTATTTATAACTGCTGAATTAAGATTTCTATGATTTAGGACAGTGTTTCCCAAAATGTGTTCTGTGGGACAATCTCAAGGGTTCCATCAGATGTATGGGATTATTAAGAAGATTATTTTATAATTAGATTATTATTTTAAATTGTTAAAAAAAATGGAGTTCTACGAAACACAAACTATTTCCCAATTGTGCCAGGATTGACAAAGCTTGGTATCACTGGTTTACGAATTAGAAAGACGAAAAGTAAGTAACTAAATAGTAATTGCTAACCACAGACTTATATCACATATTATTGTAATTAATTTAAGGAACAACTTTCTGTTGAATGTTGAATGGTATGAATAGTACCATAGTATAATAGGCAATATTACAAAATTAATTTAAGTTTTAAATCTTCCAAAAAAATATTTTTAGATTGCAATAACAAAAAGTGTGATACTAGTTGAAATAAAGAACTTTATTCAAATTTTAACTTTAAATACCTATAAAAATATCAGTCATTTATTGTCAACATTAAGTTACAGTATGGAACTACATATGAGGAACCTTGAATTAAATCAAGATTTTTAACTAGGTAATCATTTTTTTATTGATATTGATAAAAAACAAATTTTTAAATTATCAAAATCATCAAATGTTTATGGGTCAACATAAAGTTGAAAATTATAGCATGCATAAAAATGCTAATTCATATAAGTAAATAAATTTCAAATACCTCAAGTCAACCTGTACAACAATGACTATTGTACTTCAAATAAACATTAAAAAAATACTAGGATTTTTTTTCAAATTCCAATATTAACTAATGAACTAACTTGTATTACATTTTCAAGCTCTTTACAGAGAAAATTTTTAAAAATTTATTTTTCTGGGACAAAATGAATGAAAATATTTTGAAAATTATAACAAGTAAAAATTCAAACTATTTGTGGCAATTATTATAAGTATTACAATTAAGAAAATTGATGTTGTCGTAAACTAGTTTTAAATTAAAATTACTATTGTTCTTTAATTTTTTTTTTTTTGATTTTCCCAATTACTAAGAAAATACTTAAAATTTTAACCTCTAAATAGTATCAATTAGATTCACTTTTATCCCGAAAATAAAATTGAAACTTAAGACCAAAGCATTTTATAAAAATTTAAATATAATATAATAGCAAACAAAAATATTACACTGAATTATTTAAGTTAAAACACATGTTTATAACTAAAGACAATTGTTTTTTTTTTTTAAATAATGTAAATTAATTTTATGAAAATTATCATTTTAAACGAATACCATAAAATAAAATATAATTTTATATTTTGTTATTAATAAATCTTATAAAAAATTATATATTAATTCATTTTTATTTGATTGTATGTTTCTTCAAGATTAAGGTAAAATACTTCTATTCATTTACCTAATCATTAAAAACTAAATATAATTTCTTACCTTATCTGGAGTTCGATTCCAAACGACCACTTTATGTCCAGAATTCAATAGGTTCTTGACGATTCCAGAACCCATATTGCCCAAACCAATGAATCCAAATTTCAACTTTGACGGTAAGATATTCTTGTTCATTAATGATTTAGATATAGTTGAAATATCTAACTGGGTAATTTCCTAAAATAATATCATATCTTTATAGGTGAAATGCCAAACTTATATTTTTTTTTATATTTACCGGAGTTTTAACTTCAGGCCTGTCTAATAAAGTATTATTCTTTCGAAGTGGACTTGAATGGCTATTTGTTAATCCAAGATTTGTAAGTATATCAGTGTTATTACTAGATTGTCCCACTTTAGAGTTTAAACGGGGTTTTTTAGGTTTATCCTTCTTAGGCCCATTAGAGGTAGATTCAACTGGTTTAGAACGTCTCTTCTTTGCTTTTTCAGGGCTTGGTGATGATGCATTGCGAATGTTAGACTAAAAATTAATAATTAATAATTTAGACATTTTGTATAACATGAAAAAATTATAATGTTTGTCACAAAATATTTAGGAAAAGTCACTATGAATTTTAAATATTAATTAAATTTTTTGAAATTAATAAAGACAAGTCTTAATCACTCAAAATAATATCTTTTACATTAGTATAAAAAACATTGTTTAACTAACTAAAAATGAAAATAAATATAAAAAGACTAAAATTCTAGTACGTAGCAACAACAATCATACTAGGATAAGAATAAATCTATAAGATAATTGAGGAATAATGCAAATAGAGATTATGCATACTTGGGAAGCATAATACGTAAAGATAGCAGAAGTTAAAAGGAAATAATGATAAGAATATGTCAAGCAAAGACACCATTTAACCAAAAAGGAGATTTATTACTTTAAGAAATGTTTTCTGAAAACAGCGGAGTATAATGCTATATGGCAGTGAAAAGTAAATGATATTATGTAGTAGGTATATAAGAGGGAGGGCACGTATCCAACAAACAGTAAATTTATAGGTCGCCATTACAAAAAGGTTGTGAAACACTGGTGTAAACCAATCATAGAACAAAATAAAAATAAAAGTTAGAAAAGTAAATCGCGCTTGTAATGAACATTGAATATAAGTGTAAACATACATTCACCAATTAACAATATAAGTTTATTTGTTAATTATGAAGTTAACAACAGTCAATTCCTACATAATTTATTTGAACAAATATACAAAAAGAAATTAGTAGTTCACTTTTATTGTCCTTTAATATACCTATATTTAGATTCCATATTTCTAGACTACAAACTCCAGGTCAATACATCAACTCTGGGGATGTAAATTTGTACAAAAATTAATTGTTTTATATTCATTACAAACTTAGGTTTCCAAACAAAATTTGTTGCATGTCTATTCTAATAATTTATGCCTATTAATACTTTTTTCATATATTTTATGATTTTTTTTTTTTTTTGTGTACATTTTATAGATAAATTAAAAATACAATTTTATTTTTCAATAAACTTTCATTATTTTTTGTACTGTTATATACTACATTTTTTAAAGTTAAATGGATTCTTTTTGATTTTAAATGCATTTCTACAAATTTATAGTACTAAATGAGTAGCACTAACTAATTATGTATAGATTAACTAAAATGTTGATTTTAAAGTCTTATATATATTTACCCAAAAATAATATAGTATTGAAAAAATTGGTTATTTAGTTTTCTTATGAATTTCAAAACTGACATTGCAAAGATTCTTATGAGTCTTTAAAATAGCCAATACAATCTTCAATATTGAATTTTTTCTTTAAATATATCACAAATACATATTTAAAGATTGCATTATTAATATTTTAATTATTTTATTTTTGTGTTATTATTAAATTAGTTTAGTTTTAAATTTATATAGTATTATTTTTAAAAATTATTTACAGTATATAAATTGTGTTAATATGATAATTTAGCATTGATTTTTGAATAATTTGTCTTATTCTTTTTATTTAAAATTAGACTAATGACAAGAAATTAAGTTGAATTTTTTCTTTTAACACGTTCGCGGTCAGTTACTGCTATACCAGTAATTTCATTTTTTTTCAATTTTTATGTAATTGGTCACTACTGTTATAACAGTAATTTACAAAACTAACGAAATTGGACATTACTGCTCATACAGTACTGTTTTTAATGATATTATACGAAACTAGAAATAAGACTGACCCATTACGTATACTTATATATTTGGGCACATAACATTATCACACAATAATATTATTCCAAATGTGACATGTTCTATTTTTACATTTTATAGCAGTAATAAAAAAGTGCTTTTCTGATGTAGATACATAAATTATATCAAAAAGTGAGGTGTCCGTGAACGTGTTAATATGTATATTCTTTAATTATTAATATTAAAATATTCTAAGAATTATTTGATTCTGATGACTAAATAACATAGCAAATTTAGCAATTCTATATATATTTTCTTGTTGATTTTGTACAATATTTTGATTTCTATCGAGTTAAGTATTAAATTTTAATATTATAAAGTATAACAATACTCATGACAAAGATGTGATTTAAATAATATATAACAAAATGTAATAATATACTAGATGACTCTTAAGCATCTTAATTCAAAACTTTATATTTTGATTAATTTATTTCACTATAATTTACTCTTAATTATACAATTTACAGCATACATTTTATTGTTTTTTTTATTTAATTATCTATCATTGAATGTGGATAAGCAAGATCAATATATAAATGAATGAAACTAAAAGTTCTGATTACTAATAACAAAATAGTCTATCACTTGATATTTTAGGTTTGAATGGTTTTAAGTATTTGATCTGGCTGAATATTAATATTAACAAATACATATTTACATTAAAAATATAAGTAAAAACTGAATATTATTGATAGAAATATAAGTGTATAACCATAATTAATCTTCAACAAATAAATCAAATAAATCAAATACATCAACTATTACAATACATTAAAATATTAATTTCATTTTTGAACGGGCATACATATACTATATAAATTAGACTATTTCATGCATTGGACATGAAATGCTCCAAAACTCAATAGCTTATATAAGGTTTTATAAAGTAGTATTTAAATGCATTTATAAGCATACCATTAGAGACAATTTTTTTATTGATCATATCTTATACATCTTTGTAGAGTATAAATCAATAGAAATCCATAACAAATATATAAAAAGAGTTAAAAAATATAATAGTTATGTAGACTAAAAGAAATATTACACTTAAGTCTAATAATATTTTTAATAATTTTAAGTATGAATACGTTTGCTCTTTAAAATATATTTAATAATTCATAAATCATGGTTACATATAAAGCATTTTTGAGAATTAAGCTGTTTTAGGAGATAACCATAATAAATATTAACTATATTTAAATCTCTAATTAATCTTTTACTATTTATTGTTAAGTTATATTGTTTGAATAGTAAAATTTGCTTGATGGGGACACCACATAATAAATTAATAATTTGTCATTTGTCTCAATCAAATGTATTCATTACATTAAAATTCAGTTTATCGGGACAGTCGGATAATGAGGAGTTAGATCACCACACGATCTGTCCAAATTAAACAGATTTGACTAAATTTTTTCTATTCATACCGTTTTAGTTTTCTCAGGTTGAAAGGTAGGAGTTTCATTTTGAACTAAATTTTCAAATCGTGACTCAGCTTCAGATAATCCATTATTTACTCCCTAAACAATTAAACAATATAAATTTTAAAAAAATAATAATAATAAAATAACAACTAACAAAAATACTCACTTCATTGGTATTATTCTCTGTAATGTATTGTTCAATAGCCTTACAAGCGTCTTTGAAATGTACAGTCTTACAACTATAGGATAAAGTATCTTTAAATTGAAAGTAAGGTTTTAAACATCCCAATTCAATCCAAGCACTATAAACAAAAAAATATTGAATAATATTTATAATTGAGTACGTATTCTTGAAAATTAAAAAATGTATGACAAATATCATTACAGATTAATTAAAACTTAAATATTTAATTTAAAATATTATTATGCAGTTAAGTTTATTATAATTATTAGTTAAATAACAACTAAACATTAAAATAAAAAGTTAAAGTAAAGTAAATCTTATTTAATTTAAACTTACTAATTATTAGTCCCATAGAAGAAAATACATTTGCAATTCTTTTTCGGTTTTTTACTAAGCTGGAGGGTTGGCTCACTTACCTAAAATAAATAAAATACTTATTTTAAACCAGTGCAAATTTACATACCATTAATCATGTATAAATATAATAGAAAAATTGTAAAAACAAAACTGAGTGTGCACTGTCATCATACATTAGAACTGTTAAAGCTATAAAATACAAAATTAAAACTACAAAATATGTCCTACGGACATGTAGAAACAGATTCCTATAGCACTATCCTAACTGGCCAGTTTGTACTTGTCCTGTAGCACATCGGGTAAGGGGGCTGCTATACATTTAATAATATTAGACATTAGGTAGACACTAATAATTTTATCATTGTAGACTACTGGACGGCATACCTCCGAGTCCGACCCGACAATAATTATATCACATTGTAGAACTATTACATATACAATACAGTATATGCATAAGACACATATGGTTGACAATTGATTCACACGCCGATATAGACTTTATTCAGGTCAAATAAATCAGACACGATGGATAGCAGCAGTAATCAACAGGGGTCCGTAGAGCCAGCAGAAAACAAAAAGCAAAATTATAATAATGACATACACACATCAACAGTTCATCATCGATGTCGTTGGACCATCGGTTATCATTTCATAAAATATATATGCGCCCGACGCACCAAAACAAATAAATCGACGAGCGTATAACAATAATAATAAGAATGCAATACACATTAAAATGTTAAAATATAATTTAAAAAATAAAACTTAGTACTACGGAGTAATTTAAATTCAGAAATAATACTCACACGTCCTGGCCACGGCGGGAAGCCCTTCATCTTGGCCCTATGAACAAAAACACAACGGTCATTATCGACGCCGTCGTAGCAAATCGCGCTCTTTTTCATTTATATGTGTAAATATAATAAACACCGGCCATTAGCTATGTGCCAGCGGTGGAATACTCACCAAACCAAATCGTTAACTTCGTATTTCCATTCAGTTGTCATTTTAAATGTCCAGAGATATACAGCAGCTCAATAGTACAAAAATTTTTCAAAAAATCCAACACACTGAGTGGCGACTGGCGATATGGCATCGGCGGGCGATGGTAGTCGAAAATAATGGCGGCTGCGGCGTGTCCGTGTTGTTGTGGTCTGACTGGGAAGAGGGGACGCTCAGCAAACTGCCACCCCACCCGTTGTCCCGCGCGGACGAACGTTATCGTTGACGCCAGTGCAGCCAACGTTATGGCTGCAGCGGCCGTTATTCGGACGCGGCGTCCTTTTCGCGGCAAAAAAGTCGGGAACCCATACGTTGGCGCGCGCGCGCATAACATTAACAATATAATATTTTAAAAACAACCACAGACGCCAAGAAATTGCGCCACACGCGAGCACTACCATGCGCGCCAACCTTACCGATAGTGGCATCGGTCGACTAGGTCGACATTTCGACAACATTCGGCCGGGTAATAATAACAATAATAATATTATCATTATATTTTTTTAATTTTTAATTTTTTATACCATACAACCACACGGTAAAGATGATACCCGGTGGTAATCGAGCGATAATAACAACGTCGTAACTTATCATTATATGTATTATTATAATTTACAATAAGACATTAAAAATATAAAATAGTAATTGTTGTCGGCGAATATGGTAAGTGTTGTTACTTTTTTCGGCCAAATAATAGAATAAGCGGATATGTTTACAGATAGAACCGCGACCGTACACCGAAAGATCACGGTGACCGGAAATATAATATCCGACGTGCACGAGAATCAATGACGACCGTGCTTGCCGTACCGAAATCATATTGTTATTACTTATTATGATTATAATATAATATTATTATATAAACAATAATGTCAATAAAATAATCTAAGAATAAAAATTTTGATAGAAAGAACCGTATATCTACAATATTTTGTTGCAGATACAGATAAATGATAATAATGAACCTATAAATTAGACCAGTGTCCTACCAAAACTGTCTATAAAACATATAAGTAGGTACGTAGTTTTGCATCTCAAAATTATTATAATTGTTGATATAAAGTACCAAGTCAAATGTGTATTGTTGTATTGACGTGAATTGTTTGAAAGAAAGAAAAGGTATTGTTAATTAAAAATAATAATATTTATCGATTTTGTATAATAATAATTAATGTTTATAGATATATCTATACTTACGTTGGTTTCACCCTATTGACTATAGATATTTTTATTATTTTTTGATCATGAGTTTACGGTGAAGACACCGTATAATTGAAAAAAAAGAACACAAAACTAATGTTGGTACGATTTAGTTACAAATACTCAAATATTGTGGTTCATAATATATTATGGAAAACCGTATTATCCTATTAATTAATTCCTTTGCAAGCTGCTGCTAACTGCGTAATTTTCATAACAGTTTTTTGAAATTCGAAAATTTAAAACACGGCGGTCAGATATGGATACTATGCGTTATGCGCGCATGTCGTTACAAAACGTTTCAATAAAGTACAGTTTAAAACACGGCGCGAGTTTGAGTTCGAGTCTTAGATCCGGTATATTTTGTTATAGTTAGGTAAATTTTATTGAGTATAGCCATTTTGATAAACACTAAAAGTTACTAGTTTGTTTAACAATACATTTTATAAATTTATATACTTAAATATATAATAGCGATTACACCTGAGAATTGTTGATGGATATTTATATTTTGATAGTAACATGAGTAATGAATATAATGGCAAGTAAACAGGAAGTCAAAAAAATAACATAATAACATTTGGATATTTTCGTTATTTCGTATTACGTAGTAGGTAACAATTATTTAGTTTAAATTATAATGTATAATTTGATAATTATTATGAGATTGTCCATTACCCCATTGTAATAAATATAATATATTACATATTTACATGGCGTATTGAGTGCGCGCTGTACAGTATTATAGATAATAAACTAATAACATTGACTTTAAAATATACGTATTCTAAAATCAATGGTATTAGTAAGAGACAAAACGTGTTTAAAATGTCGTGTTTCATGTATGAAAACAGGTTTCTTTTTTTTCATGTGATAGATTTTTGTGTTGAAAACTGTTAAATTGTATATACATTTTGATTTAATTTTCATCATAGAATCTTAGTTCTCATACAGGTATTGTAGTATAGATACAAAAAGAACCTATTTTATTATTAAACTTCACACTTTTATCTTGTTCACAATTTACAAAAATAATATTTATTAGCTTTAAATTTATAAAAATAGGTTAAAACCATTTTACAAATAAGAAATAAATATTGAATGCTAAAGGGAACTAATTTAAAAAGGAAAATAAAATTACAAAAATTATGTTTTGTGAACTAGAAAAAAAACTATTATTTTAACGTCACAATATATTATTTTTGTTTGACAAACAATTCTCCGATCGAAGGGATTTTTCCTTTTTATGTATAAATATCTAATGTGAAACAGAATTCATAATTGATTGACTATAGTCAAATTATAAATGTCTTTGCATAAAAGTAAATATACCTAAGCAATTTAAATGAGGCTATTATAATTACTGAAACTTATAATATTTCGTATAGTCATATTATACTAATGACAAAATTAAATTAAATTTAACTTTTAAAATTGATAAGTTAGGTATTTGATAAAAAAAAAAAGGTTTCTGAGCGATAATAGAAACGGCTTACAAAAATATTACTAATATTTTATTATTAAATATTTTAATATATTATATTTGTTATTAACATGTTATATAAATTAAGGTATCAGTTAATACCTACGTACTGTAATGGTGTGATTGATTGATTGAAAATTAATAAAAACCATGATATAGAGACAGATAATTTTTTAACAGTTAAGTAAGTCTTGATAGTTAATATCTAATGCACTCGAATATCAAAGTTAAAACAACGCAAAATTAATTCTGCTAAACGCAAATTTTCCATGTTGTAGGTATACCTTACTTTTGTAAGAATATAAGAGTCCGAAACCAGGCGAGACATAACATATGCGTGGATGTGGCATCCTCTTAAGTATTATAATTATACATTGTAATCTATGTATATATATAATTATATCATGTATCTTGTATGGTTAACGTTTCTGACTAAACAAACTGTATAAATATCATTATCTTGCCACCTACGTATAATTGAAGCGAATAAAGGTCACTGAACTTTTTCTTTTCAATCTCCGATGACAACGTTGTCGAATGTAGTGACAGAAATGAGATCGTAGGGTTTTTACTGAACTAGCGTTTATACCTGAAAGTTTATCTTAATGCTTATTTTTATTTGTTGAAATAATAATTTTATAAATTAAATTTACCACACTATTCTTAGAAAATAACCTTTAATGTTTAATCTTTGTACGTACAATATTAAGTCTGTAAATTACGATCTGCATCTATATTATATATACACTATTTTTTTTAAATATATACATATTATAAATTTGATCTTTCTACTGTCATAATTAGGTATATGAGAAAAAAAAATTTAATTCATATTTCCATAATAGTTATATCATATGCATATTATGCTAATATGATAAATGAATTAATTCAATAATAACAATTAATATATTTGATAATAAAATTAATGAGAGATATATATTTCGGAATGAATATGATAAAATTGCAGGCCGAGTTCACTCTTTTGGATATAGCAAAATATATGAAATGTGCACCCACTACCTCTGTTGAAGTCGAGCGTTCTTTTCGGTACAAATCTTGTGTTACTACCAAATCGTAGATCATTTAACTTTGACAATTTGAGCGTGTATGCGGTATCTCAGGGTACCTATCTTATTGCTAACAAGATCTAGATGAATAAGGTTAGATTTCATAATAATTTCAATTTTCAATTCAAGTGTCTTAATTTTTTTATTTTAATTTCTTCTTATTTATAAAGCAATTTTTAATTTTTTTTTCAATTATATTTTTTTTTTTGTAATTTGTTTATATTCCATATTTTCATTTTTTTATCACATATAAACTATAAAGCGATTTGTTATTACTTATTACATTATATATATTTATATATTTTGGTTTTTTTAATATATATAAAGAGCTCTACTAATGAGTAATAAGTAACGATCATACAATTATTTTTCTATTAATTATTATTTATTACAGTACACCATTTACTACATCTTAAGTTACTATATAATTTTTACGAAAATGTTTAAAAATGTATTATAAAATATTAATATAATAATACCAAATAAGTTGAAAAAGATGAAATAGTAGATGAATGGAGGGACAGTAAATATTTTTAATTTTGTTCCGGGCGCCAAATCATAACATCACGGCTTTGTTTGTTAATGAAACGACTACTATACTACATATAAATAATAATATTTTAATGTGTCTATCTAATTATCTATGTTTCTATAAGCGCATTAATATGAATTTAAAATATTTTTCAAATTATATTATTTTCTATAGAAAAAATAGTCAAATGAACAATAATTTTCTTCTTATAACTTCACTATGATTAATTAAATATAACTATATAAAATCTTGACAAAGTAAATTAAAAACTGTATTATAAATACTTACCGAATACAGATTGTCAATTTATTGTCGTACCTATAATTTATAAAAAAATTAATATTGTATTCAACAACTATAGTAACTACCAAGATTAGTTGATGGTAACTTCATTGATGTACCTACAACCTACAATACGTACTTAATAACACTAACACGTTGACGTTTTACTTTTACTGGATGAGAATAATAAAATTAATAAAAATACGAAAAATAATATTGCTATTTCGACGTTTACGGAGAAAAAAATCATTGGTTTCAGATCAGAAAAAAACTGGTAGAATTCAATAACAAATAACAGAAAGTAATCGAGTTCTTAACATTACGATGTATAATATATTAATATGTATAAATATATAATGGTATTTTTAAGATAAAAATGTCAGTGGGAGCTCAAGTCCAGAAATGATCTATAAAAGCGGATAAAAAATAATATCTTCAGCATAGCGTTAGTGAATTACGTGAATTGCGTGGGTATCCAATCTGCACGTACAACATAATAGAAACACGTTTAAGCACATCATCCTCATTTCTAATTCACCAAAAAGTTAAATTATGCAATTTCAACGATTATGGCGAGATGTCCAAACTGAGTACGAGACATGAGTACTTGTGCATTTTGTATATAGTTCAAAACATTTATTAATACGTGAACTTGATATACATACAAAAGGTTGCAATACCTTTTTAATAAATACATTTTTTTTTATGTTTTGGAGATTAATTAAATTTTAGAAATATTAGAATTACTAAATTTTACGATTTCGCCTCATTGAAATGAATTAATTTGAGAGTCGTAGATCAAATAAGGTTGCACACCGCTACTATAACACATTGTTTATTAAATTCCTGCATTTCTATAATAATATATTGTAAGGATTTTTGATAACTACGCTTCAATATTACACCCTCCCCCCACATTATTATAACCTATAACAGAGGTTCCTAAAGTGGTCTATATTGATCCCTTGAGGTCGATTCTAACTTGTATGGTGTCTATCAGTCTATGTAAATGAAAAAGAAAATTGGGGTGCATAAGATGTAAATAGGGGTTCTACGAGAGTTATTAATTCACAAAAATTCGTGTATCGTAATTTAATTTAATTTCCATTTTCTGACGTTTTAATAATTAAAAAAATGAAATAAATATTTTCATTATTAAAGAAATAAAGGTATGAATAAAATCAAACTTAATACATTTTTGTTTTAAAAATTGCATTCTATTGTAAACTGTATTCAAGTGAGCAGCTCCGTGTAAGCTATAAAAAATATTTAGATGAATTTGCAAAAATTCAATTTTAGGGGTCTACGAAAATTGAAAAAATTGTCACGTGGTCTACAGTGAAAAAATGTTTGGGAACCTCTGGTCTATAGACTAAAGGTTCTCAAGCTTTTTTCTTCGTAGACCACGGTTTCGGGACATTGCGGTCAACCTCTTTCTCGTGTTAGCGGTTATGTTATTTCTATTTATGCTTTATTAGTTCTATATTGATAACGTCGTCGTCGTGTACTGCGAAAGCATTGCCTTAATAGTTTTATATGTATATTCCTTCAGTTTGATATTCAGGTAAATAGAAATAAACTGACTGTAAACGGCACGAAAAAGGTACCGACTGTAAATGTTCTGACCACATCGGTGCTGACACCGTAAACCACGTGCCAATTTTTTCAATTTTCGTAGACCCCTAAAATTGAATTTTTACAAATTCATCTGTGTATTTTTAGTTTACACTGATTTACTCTCTTTAATAGGGTTCACTATGGAGTATGATTTTTTAAAATAAGAAACTTGTTAAGTTTATTTTTTATTCATATCTTTATTTCTTTAATAATGACAATATTTATTTTTTTTTAATAATTAAAACGACAGGAAATGCAAATTAAATTAAATTATGATACACATAATATTGACTTAATAACTCTCGTGAATCTCTATATTTACACCATATGCGCTCCCCAATTTCCTTTTTTGTTATCATGGATCCTTTGCAGATCAGAATCGACCCCCAGGGGGTCGATATAGACCACTTTAGGAATCTTTGTTATAGATCATATTTATAACGTTATAAAACACCTACAAATTTCTACACACAAATTTTTCGACAGAATTCTTGAGTCCCAAAATTACAAGTCCCTAAAAACACAACAGACGTTACCCATTTACTATGAATCATGTATATTTTGTACGGTATACGGAAAAATAATTAGGAAAATAATTAAAATTATATTATAATAATTTATACAATCAAAACATTTATAAAAATCTTTTATCTATAGAAATATATTATATTATATTTCTAGCTGTTAGTGATTCTTACTGTTCATAAATAATTTCTCCACAATCATTAATTATGACAAGCCGTATAACTTTATAACGTTCTAAAATGATTTTTTTTTTTTTTACCAACGTTCTAATCAAAACCTTATAGATGTAATAACCTGTTGAACGAACACCTAAAAACCTCAAACCAACTTAGTACAGCTATAACTCACTAACGATTAAATGAAAAATAATAATTTTAACGTTAAAATTCATAAAAAAAAATAGTCCTACTATTTTATAACATTTTAAATACGTATAGGTTGTCGTTCAAAAATCAAAAGTTGATAGTGATTTCACTATTAAATACAAAGGTGAAAAAAATAAAAATGTATTGTTTTACAAAAGCATGAAACCAAAAATTTAAAAAGTCAACATATTTTGAAATAATGAGGTTTCAATGAAAGAATTATCCTGTATATAATTTATATTCAATTTCTTAGTCATTTTTAATATACAATTGATTTTATTTTTCTATTTCTATTTTTTTTTTATTAAATTTAGGTGATTTAGATAATTACTTTATAATTTATCAAAAACGTACAATGAAACAGAGCAATAGTATTACTGCTATTAGTTCAACTGCATCTTAAAAAATTTTTTGTGACGTATACAATATGATTGCTGAAAATGATTGAATAAAAGTGTGACAGTTTGAAAAATAAAAATAAATTCAATGTAGGATACATGAACCAAAAATTATAACACAGTCGAAACCATTCGATAATATGTATACAAAGCATGTTTCACACGGAACGATTCAAACGCGTGCGTCCACGTTTTTAAATTTGTCTTGATTTTAGAAACGTGAACGCGCGTTGATTACACACTAACGTTTAAAATCTGGTAAAAAATCACGTCCCCGCCAATTTGTCTGATTTTTCCCGCCAAAATAAACTCACATATGGACGTTGGAAATGTTTCTTGTGAATATAGACATTGGAAACCCATAGTTAAATTTTAGCGTTCGATCACGACCACGTGAAATCAGCTCTGCAATAGTTTATTTTACAACAAAACTGATGTGGGGCGCCTTGTACGATGGCAATGTTCTCGGAATTCTTGTGGAGTCGAGGGTTGAAAAATATTCAATTTTATTATTCCTTACACACAATGAGTACAATACGGTCAAACTGGTTTGTACCAATATATGGTTTCGTAGACTCCCCTTAACAATTCACCGACATCACAAAACCAGTAACCACCCTTAAATTCTATTCGCATTTCATACGACAAACTATACATACAATACGATACGTAGGTGCTACGAGCTGAACAGCACACATGACCCTAAAATAATTGTACGACTCAGAATGTTAAAAACATCGATTCGTGATACTGCAGTACACAATCTTTAAAAAAAATGCTCAGCATAATACTTGATTCATTTTTATTTATGTTCAAAATATAATTAATAATTGTATAATATTTATTTAAGATGAAATATATAAAATTATAATAGTGTTAGACAGTAATGATGTCAAAAATCTGGATTTTTGGATATCCGAATCCAAAATTTAATAACCGAATAATCCGAATAATCCGAATAATCCGAATAATTCGAATAATTTAAATGTTCATATATCTAATCCAATTATTATAAAGGAAGGTTTTAAAAATATGTTGATGGTTGATGTAGTTGGTAGTAGTTAATAATATTATATTTCATATTATAGAATATAGATCATGTCTTAGCAAATATTTATAGTTTAAAATATCCGGATTATTCGGATAATTCGGATTTTATCCATTTATTATTTGGATTCGGATATCCGGATTATCCGAATAGTATTGGAATCCGGATATTAGTGACACCACTAGTAGACAGTGTAGTATATAATAGAGACATTAGGAGTCTTTATAAGACATAGGCAAACTGGATAGGCGACAGGCCAATTAGCAATTTTAAAACTTCAAGCTAAACTATTTTATTTTTATACCACAGTAATTGTTAATTGTTTATTCGCTTATATGACTTTGATAATTCTAAAAGACCGTTTAAAAATTTTAGTATTTTTATTATACCAAGTCCTTGAATACGATCGTATTAAATCGCCACTTTCAGACTATAAATTAGGTAATTTAAATAAGTACCTGGACACCAGGTATGCAGTCAGAAAAAACAAAATTTATAATAAAAATTAAAACTATACATTGTACCAAAATATTTAATTTAAATTTATAAATATTTGTATAAAGATTATTCTTAAATATATAATTACAACAAATAAAAATAAAATAAAGCATACTTCTTTCTCTGTTAATTTTTGTTTTAATGGCTTTTAATTGATGTCTAACAGTTTCTTTTTTTTCGTCCACCAAGCATTATGTTTAAATTTCGTTGTCTTGTGGGGTATTTATTACCATCGATATCACCACTACGCTTGTACAATGTAAATTTTGGATATTTTTCTAATCTTGATACTAATTATTATTGAATTAATATATTTATATATTACTGGTATTTAGTTTTAATCTGTTACAATTAAGTTTAATAACGGTGTTTTCTCTAGTTTTTTTAAATTTATAATTATTCGTATTACACTTAATTAATTAACACCACAATTGTATATTATTCAATTTTTAATTATTTTAATTGCAATTTAAAAATTCAATACAAACATTAATTTAGTTTTTAAAATTTTTAAATGTAAATGTCATAATGCGTACAAGACTATATTAGACTATTTCAAAGATTACTTGTTTCACTATATCACCAGTACAGTAAGAGTTTAGGCAGTCGTAAGTCTATTATATTTTCAATATAAATGGAAAGGAAAATATTGATTAATATATTTTTTTAAATAAAATAACTTAATATATAATTATATTATATTTAGAAAATAATATTTATATGTTAATAAACATTTTAATAATAGTTATTATAGTATCATTATTCATTATATGTATAACTAATGATCATGAGTACGAAGACCAAAAATTGAGTGACTGCATTCAGGAAGTAACCTTTTTGTCGAGTGACCGTAATTAATAGTTAGATAACTAGTTTGTGGCTGCGTACGAATTGATTTCCGACTACCTGTATATCTATACCGATACTGTTGAGTTGATTTCCGGGTCATATATATTTTTCAATATTTAGTCAAATATTCAGCTTAACCAAAGAGACACCACGAGGAGGTTATCAGACAAGTTTTTAAAAAATGTTGTTCTTTTTAGTTTTTTCATATTTTGAAAATCATTCAGTTTTTATTTATTAATTATTTATTGTATTATATTATAAATTATTATTTATTAAAAAAATTATTAATAAGAAAATTTAGTATTTAAGTAAAAAATTATTAGAAAAAAATGCAATCGCGCGTTGTGTATGGTAGTCATAATGATCGTATTTATATACGAGTATGAAACAATAGAGAATCAACTCGTACATACCTATTAATGATCCGGGAATCTACTAATACATAAAGTAGTTCTCGGGAATTAATTTACTTATTGCGCTTTTTGTTGGGTGACCGCAACTAGTACGTAATTTTTTATTTTGTCCGCAAATAGTAAATGGCGGATCGAACCAGTCCACCCTCGATTTTATAGACATCGCAGACTGCAAATGTTAAGAACATACACTGCGCATAATTAGCACATGAAAATATTGTTTTCATTACAATAAAAACAATATTTACATTTGGTCTGTTGTTATTGGTTTTCAATAAACTTGAATGTTGTTAAACATTATCAAGCGCTGCAATAATAACTAATAATAATATTTCATATAATTGATATATAATATAGTTTGCCATGTACAAAGTTGAAAGTTCTTACTTAGATTAATCGAAAATCAAAAATACAAAAATAGTAAATATTAAATGAATAAATATTATATAGGTACCCACGTTAAGAATATCTAAAGTGAATTAGTTTTAATTAGTATTAGGTATTAATATGAAAAAAAATCATTGTTTTACAGTTACGATATTAAAATTTAAGAAAAAATAAGTTTTATGCATAGACTAATAAAATATATTGTATAATTATAAACAAATGCTCAATTTCAAATCATTACAAATTATTTAATAAAAATGTAATTAAATATTTTATCTTTTGGAATATATAATGCTATTTCCGTAAAGTAATGCTAAAATAATTAAAATAAAATCTCAAAAATAATACTGATTTTGAACTAATTTACATATTACTTACATAATTACATATTTTATTAATAATTTATTTATTTTAACGTATTATATAGGTAGCTGAGCTAATTAAAATAATTGAAACCCAATTTGTATAGTAAATTTTGGTCTCGATAAAAAATTGAGTCTAATTTACCATTTAACATAGCTTTATACTCTGTACAGCGAGGGAACGCGCCGCAAACCGATCAAAATCAATTTTCCTGCGCATTCCCTAATGATACTCAGCCATAAGCGAACCAATTTTATTACCATGGTGACGTGGGGGGATGCACAGAATTGGCGCGTTCTCTTGCTGGACAGACTATAGGTATTATTGTAACCGTTTCGAATCTACAATCACTCAATCGAATAAGACTATAAAAGTAACATATTATAAAGAATTAACATAATTCCTATGTAGGTACAAAATACGAATTTATCTAAAATATATTTAGTTTTATATTTTCATTACACACATTTCTTAAAAAAAAAAAATTAGACTTAATTAAGTATTAACTTAAACTATATCGATACAATCACACTAATTTAATGTAACTTGTATTAATTATATATACTGTGTAACTTTGAATTAAACAAAATAAAAAATAAGGAACTATTGTAAAAGTTAATAAACTAAAATATTTAGACATTCAAGTATAATATGGAATTATTTGTATTTAAGTACATATGCCATATATATTATTACATTGTACTATATACTTATATAAATTGTTAAAATTCCATTTAAGTTTTCGTAATTTTAATTATAATTCAAATTATATTTATTGTGTACCTAAATATTACAGCAGTGTATATAGGTATTACAAGAATAAAATAAAATTGTATTTATAAAAATAAAAATAACAAATAATGAAATAAGTATTCATCCTTAATAAACTTTATAGTAGTATTTTTCTTATAAAACCATAATAAGTTTTTTTTTCTCGTTTTCATCGTACTCGATAAATGACGAGTCACGTCTAGATTCTGAACCATTAGCATTAACGTAATGTGCACTATCATAATTCAAGACGATTTCACTACCACAAGCATGGTCTTTTATTAACCCATCCTAAAATAAAGAATAATTAAATACAGCTTTTATTTTAAATAATAAATCATCAAATCATTATTAATAGATTTTCATCTCAAATACAATAAAAATATTATAACCCAACTTAACATTTTAGTATACATACATTATAGGCTGTAACAAAAACTAATAAACTAATTTTAAAAATTATTTAAGTTATATATTAGAAAGTAAAATGTATTATAGCAAAATAATTATAATCATAGAAAACACAGTTTATACATATTAAAATAGATTAATTAAATCTTTAATGTACAAGGTGATATAGTGATCTATTTTTTATCGAAGGATATTTGCTTCACACACTGCTTTTATCCAATATTTTATAAAGCAATTTAATAAGATGCAAAAATAATACGTATATTATTGTTTTTAATAATTTATCTATTATATAATATATTGTTAAAAGCTTATTACATTTTGCTCTTGAGAAAATAGTTTATACATCTGATTTTAAACTTAGATTTATTTAAATAGTATATACAAGAAGTATTAAAATGTTAACTATACAGTAATTGAATTAACAAAGTGCAATCCTAAATGTATTGATACCAAAAAATGTTTGGAATTATTTCTAAGGCTTAAAATATTTTTTATTTAGTCTAATCTAGCGTTCCATAACCCATGGGGCTACGGTGTGGAACTGGACCATGAACCATATAATATTAACATTACTAATGTATATATTTAAAATAATATTATTATATATTTGTATTATATACTTAATAATATTATATATACATAGGCGTGCTATTACTCTATTAGTCATTAGTGGGCCTCAAAGATTTGTTTACAAAATTGATGGTCCGCATAGCTAAAAATGTAGGGAATCGTTGGTCAAATCTAATTGATTTTATTTATTATAAAAAATGTCTAATGTATAAAATGAATATTTCAATTACACGTTTTACTTTCAAATTTTTAGATAAATTAAGTATTAATAAATTATTTATCACATTAGAAAAGTACGTAAAACAATTTGTTATTATTATGAATTTTGACCGAAATTACTCTGCAACAACACCCGCATTAAATTGCATTCAATAATTTTAAATGTAAATAATACTTTATGATAATTACTTCATTCAAAGGATTCTCATAAACATTATATCTTGAGTTTAATTCATCTTCTTTCTGGTCAATTACTTGAATGACATTTGTTAGAGGCTGATGAAATAATCTATAAAAATATAACAAATTATTATAAATTTATTATATGACATAGATATTAAAGTAGTAAAATATGACTTTTTTACCAATTAAATTAAAAATTTTACCTAGATACTAGACGATTCAAAGATTTATTTTTGGAATAGAATAGGAAATAATATAACATCACTAATAATAAAGTTACGATTAAAAATAAAGAAATATAGATTGAAATCATATTTTGTTTGTAACCTAAGTCTTTAAAAACAGGCAGTTTTCTTTGATCAGCATCCTAGAAAATATAAATGAAAAAAAAAATGATGTAATGGTATTTATATATTGTACAAATATTTAAATAAGGTGTTACATCACAAGTATTGCCTGGTTCGACTTGGGATCCATCTCCGCAAACACACATTGGTCCTTTTGATCCAGAAGTACAAATAAAATCGCAATGGATATCATTACAAACATTCGATCCTAAAAAAATTAAATTTTTTATTATTTATATGTATATGATTGATACAATTGTTTGAATTATGGAGCTTATGGATTTGTATTTATTGTTGGCGTAGATGTAATATTATTAGATAATACATTAGAAAATTTAAAGCCCCTTTAAATATAATATTTTAATAAATAATAATTATTTATTAATTATATAGGTATTAGTATTTGTTTTTTTTATAATATTCATTATGACACATACGTATAACATATTATATAAAAAATAATAAAATTAATACTGAAATTAATGAAAAAAAAGTTAAGTAATAATATGAAAAGTTATTTTTCATGGACTTGTGTTGCGACCCACGATATACCTCACAATTGATAGGTTACAAGCGGTCAAAGCGAAAAGATCCCAATTTACTATTTAGCCGAGTCGTCGTTTTTAATATGAACACTATATGGCCGAATGTGTCGTAAATTTGTAATAATGCGGCGAATTTTTAATTTTCTATAGGAAAGTTGTATTCAACATACTAAACATAAATAAATATTTAAGCATAATTTTTCACCTCCAATACACCATTTTTTTTAATACATAGTCGAACTTGGTTAACTCGAAGTTGAAAGGACAGGAAAAAAGTTCGAGATATCGACGACTTTGAGTTAAATAAGTTTGAGTTAACCAAGTTCGACTGTACCTTTATTATTTTTAACCATGTTACTTTAACTCAGTATTGGACAAATAGTTAATAATATCATTATACCATTTATTTGTTTGGCCTGTTGACTTATCATGAATATTTCGATGGTAGCAAACACTTGAACAGGAACTGATTCACAATGGACATTTTCAGTACCAAAAACTTTACATTTAAATATAGAGAACCCGGTTTCGTGGTTAGTCCAAAACAGTTTGTCTTCGTACAATGATATTTTCTCAGGTAAATGCTAATTTAAAAATTGTTTCAATTTATAGGACTCTCATGTAACAGTGTAAAAAATATTTCAATAATTATGGCGCGTGCTGTGTATTAACTTTCTTACTTCTATTGCATTAACCAACACAGTCTTTTTAGTTCCGTCATAATTAGCTCTCTCGATTGTTGAATTAACTTGATCGACCCAATATACCATATGTTTAATTGAATCTAAGGCTAAATCGGTAACATATTGTAACCCTTGATGGATTATCGTTTTTACATTGTATCCACTACAATCGGATTGCCTGATTATAGTTGTAGGTGTATTCAATATAGCCCATATAGTTTCCGACCAAAACATTAATCTATACATTTTAATTAAATAAAAAAAAAATTGTAATATATTTTATTTAAAATAAAAAACAAGTTACCCAGAATGGGGATCAATTTCAAAAGACATAATTGTTGTATGAACATTCGCACTGTATATTGTGGCACAACGTTTAGCATTTAAGTTACATACAACAATATCTCTAAAATCTTGTACAAAGTAAACGTTTTCTGTTAACCAATCAATACGAACTAAAGTAGGGTGTAACAACTCTGTCATGTAAACTTTATGCTGTTGTTGCATATCCATGCAAATAAGAACGCCAGCCTGTTCTAAAATTAATTAAAAAATAATTATATTTTAATTCATTTTCTGTAGTTAAAAAAAATTATTAATTTCAAAATCTTTCTTTAATATCATTGTTAGTTTATTAAGAATTTTTATTTCTTATCATTATGATATATAAAAATGAAATCGATAACATAATCAAACATATTTAACTTTAGTTAATATTATATTCACTATATTTTTTTCAATTTTTCTTCTACTTTTCTTTCTTATTTGTTGTTTCTTGTTTTTAATCCTATAGCTTTAATCATTTAAAATTTTTCTAGTGAATTAAAAAAATTACTTCAAAGTGTAGTTATTTTAAAAGAGTAAAAAAATAGAAACGCTCGTCCCTTGTTTTCCAAAAATAAAATGTTATTTTTAATTCTTTTTGAAATAATTAAGGTTTAACTTTTGAAAGAGCAACTAGGTAGGTATTCTAGATAATTAAAATTTAACGCTGAAAAAAATATTTTTAATTACTTGATGTCCAATAAATAAGATTTCTTCTAATATCAATATCAAGACTTGATATTATAATTCCTGGCATTGAAAAAAGTAATTTTGATTCTTTAAAATCTCCAGAAGTACTTCTTATTTCATCAACATTTGAATAAACTAAATCCATTGTGGGCCCTAAAAAATAAATTAAAAAATAATGTTATTTACCTAACACCTTATTAAATATATATATATTTTTATTTAATCTTCAAGAAGATAATAGGCCCCACTGAATTATATTTTATTATTTACCATAATAGAACAAAATACTTGCCAAATGCTTTACAGGAACTTTTATCTGCACGCAAAACATAATCGGAATTTAAGCAACTGCAGCTGTATGAACCATCCAAATTTGTACAATATTGGGTACATAAATTGTCGTTTTCACATTCGTCAATATCTTTGCAAGTTGTACCATCTCCTCCAATTTTATAACCATGATAACATGTACATTTCCCACCTTTTGGAGTTTCTTGACAAGTATGACTACAATCCATGTGCTTACAAGATAAACCTTTTATTAAATAACAAAAATAAATATACACCATAATTTATAACAGTAGTCATTGAAAAAAACATAAATAACTTAATGCGTTATTCACTTAATGTAGAAGTATAAATAGTATAATAAATATATGTATTACCACAGAGATCTCCTTCGTCAGTACCATCTTTACAATTAATTTTCTTATTACAAGCTTGATCTAAAGGAATGCATTCTTGGTTTTGACATAAATATCCATCACAATCTTTTGCTAAAACTGCTGAATTCGATAAATGTTCAGAAAGTATATCACAAGCCTTTTGATTTTCATCTGATCCATCACCACAATCATCATGTTTATCACATAACCAATCTTTTGAAATACAACGCTTATTGTGACAATCAAAAAAATTGGGTTTTTGACATCCACAATTCAATTCATCCTCTAAATTTTTACATTCCGACGTTCCGTTACATCTAGCCTTGATCGGTATACAATGACCTTGAGTGTTTTCGCATTCAAATTCTGTTTTTTCATTGCATTTTTTTATTACTCTTTTTTTCATGTATTCATGCTTTGACGGACAACCATTTTCATCGGAACTATCACCACAGTCATCATAACTATTACAAGTGAATTTATGAGATATACATCGACCATTAGTGCAAGAAAATTGATCATCTTTACATTTTTTTATATCTATAAATATTTATCATAAAATTATTTGAATAGATTTTTGTATTATTTTTTAGTAAAAATAAACTTACCACATGAATTGTGTTCATCCGAACCATCAAAACAATCAACCTCACCATCACATACCCATGTTACAGGAATACAATGTCCAGAATTACATTTAAATTCCGTAATATTATTACAACTATTTTTCAGACAATTTAATTCGTCTTGACCATTAGCACAGTCCAGATTATCATCGCATAAAAATTGGCGTAGAATACATTCACCAGTTGTACATTGATATTCTGTAGCTAAATATATTAATAAATGTGTTGTTTTATTATTAGAAATTATATTTTCACCAAATTACAGGCAAAGTATATTACTTAAATCACAAATATGTTGGGGTATACAGTCTGTTTCATCAGAATCATCACTACAGTCTTTAATACCATCGCACATGTGTTTTTTATCCAAGCACTTTGTTTTATCATGGCATAAAAATTGAGATTTTGGACATGAGTTTGGCGTGTAATGCAAACATTTAACAGGATCTTCGTCGTCACCACGAGGACAATCTTTTTTTAAATCACATCGGGAATGAGATGAAATACATTCACCAGTATAACAACGATATTCATCAAATTTACATTCTTCTAATAGTGTACAATTTAGGCTATTGTTTGATAAAACCAAACCCGGTGGACAACCACAAACCTTTTTTTACCATAAAATAAAAAATTTTAAACATAATTAAAATTATAATTGCTTTAAAAAGATATATTATACCTTTCCTTTCCCAGATAAAAGGCATATATGACTACAGCCACCATTATTTTGTTGACATGGGTGTTGAATATTTTTGTTAATTCCATTCGCCACGGTTAAACATAAATTTGAATCACTTTTCCAATTCTCTATTACATAGGTACATAAAATTATATTATCATAAAATTTTAAGATAATAAACGAATTTAAAATAAATTACCTATATTAAGTGCTCGAGATACTCGATCTTCATCAAAGTTATTAATCCAATTTAAAATTGTCGAACCTTGAGATACCCAAACAATTTCATTACCAATTGAAACAACATCTTTTACAAATCCTGATTTTTTTATAATTTTTCTATCCGTTCCTAACAAAATACATTTATTTAATAATTTAACATTGTTAATTGTTAACAGTTTAATAATTCATATGGATTATAATATAAATTATAATCACCATCTTCGCTGACACTATCAATTATGCCATTTTTATAGTCAGTAAAATACAATAGTCTTGTAATCATATCAAAATGTAAAATAATTTCATCTCCTGTCAATCCATATTCCACTATATGAACTAGAGATTGAATACTTCCGTCCATGTCAATTCGATCGATATGTATATGAGAATCTTCCTTCATGGCTACAAACATAAAGCTATAAAGATAGACATAAAAATGTTTAATACAGTTACACTACAACCATAATACACAATAATATGAATACATTATGAACATTAAACAGATATACTTACCTTTTATCTGGAACTAAAGTAACTGCAAATGGGATATGACCTTCAATTTCTTTGAAAATCGTAGTATGTGTTTTTGTAGAGAGACTTAACACATCTAATGTTCTTCTAGTCCTATCACACCAATATAAATTGTTTCCATAGTTGTCAAATTCAAGAGAATTAATGGAACTAATTTCTGGTACAAATAAATCTGATAATTTCATCTTAACAAGATCGAAAGTGAATAATTTTTTAGATATTGAGTCATAAATGATGATGTTGCCTATTAATAATAAAAAATTAATGTTGACTCTTTAAAATGTATATTGGTAACATACCAGATAATGAATTATAAGTCACTGCCGATATACTAGATACATAATTATTCAATGATATTTTCTTAATTTTTTGGTGTCCTAAATGTTCTTGCTCGATTTCTATGATACTTGTTGGTGTACCTACAATAAGCGTAGGAGGTATAGCCTCAGCTAAGCAAAATATTCCATCCGGCGATAATGTTTTATCATCGGGACAAGCACACGCGTATCCTTTAGAATTGATGTTCGTCTTAGGTGCTAATAAGCATATGTCACTACATTTTGCTTGTTCGCAAGGATTTAGCATCTGGAAATTAATATCCGTATGGAGAACTGATAGTTTTATATTTAAAGTCATACAATACTTGAGACTCGAATAGTGAAGAATGGGAAATTTGCATACCATACACTCTGCTTTTATTTTCACGGACCAATGACTTACTATCTTTACCTGTAAACTTGTTACATACTTTTATTTCTTTACCCGTCCAATCACTCCAGTACAATTTATCTTCGAACACGGTCACCGAAAATGGATGATCTACATATTCCGTTACAACTACCTAGGATAATATAAATAA
Organism: Rhopalosiphum nymphaeae; assembly: GCA_036289425.1. NCBI lineage: Eukaryota > Metazoa > Arthropoda > Insecta > Hemiptera > Aphididae > Rhopalosiphum > Rhopalosiphum nymphaeae. Next base: position 2,935,213 of record JAZAQC010000021.1, on the reverse strand, counting down.
TCATTAACGATATATAATAAAAACTAAATAAGAACGTACTTATTGAAAAAAAATTACATCCAGATATTATTGGTAAACGTATCTACATGTATGGTATATAATATTTATATTTATTAACTAACCTTTCGATCAGTCGCGTCTAAATTAATGGATTCGATTAACTGCATCTTAGCATCTACCCAATAAATTCTTTTACCGATATAATCAACATGAACACCATTTGGCCAATGTATATCTTTTGTAACAAACGGTTGTGGTGAAGACCCGTCCATGCCAGACCGCCCAATCATTGGATTTTCACCCCAATCTGTCCAGTACATGAGGCTAAAAAAATGATGTATATTGATAATTTATAATTATAAAATCAGTTATATTTTTAATTCAATATAACACAATATTATACCTATCCGGAGGTGAAACAGCTACTGCTCTTGGTTTGTCTATGTTCTTATTATGAAGAACTGTACACACTGAACCATCATTTTTGCACACTCCGATATGTTTCATTTTTGCGTCGGTGAAGTACAAATTATGTGTAATAATATCAATAGCAAGATTCTCGGGTGACCCAAGACCTAAAAACATACCACAAATTAATTGTAATGAAAGATGAAACTATTTGATAAAAAAAACATTTCATTATTAATTTTAAAATTTTTACTGTTTTTTAACATATTTACCAGAATCGACAATAATTTCGGGTTTAGTCCCAGTCGTGTTTCCTCTAACTATTGCTTCCATTCCTTCCAAAAAAAGTGTCCAGTATATAGTAAATTTTCCTGCAGCTAATCCGGTAGCATGTTGCAAATCATCAAACAAAGTATAACTTTTAAGTGACACCAAGTTTAAAACTTTTATTTGCCGTAATGATGAATATATTAAAACCGGATCTTCGCCTATACATAATTAAAGTTATAATTAAATTTTACAAAATCAATAAACTATCTATTCTATACTTAAATCAATTATTGACATACTAATTATTTAACAACTTTACCTTTTATTTTACATTTGTGATCATCTACTAGTTCATAATTTGGATCACAGGAGCACGTATATGAACGTTCCGAATTTACACACGTTTGGTCACAAATGCCGTATTGATCACATTCATTGATATCTATTAGTTAGGTACATGTCAAACATAGTTTTAATAAAGTTATTTTATTGAATATTTACAATTTTTGTTTTACCAGAACATTTATTATTTAAATAATGCATTCCTTTTGGGCACACACACATGACACCGTGTGGTTTTCTTAAACATTCAAATGCATCAGAGCAATTGATCGAGTTACATTCAATTATCAAACCTGAAATATAAATAAATAATAATCGATGTAAATAATATAAGTATATCAACTCTATGGGTTACCAAAATTATAACTTTTAATGCTCTCGCTGACATTGAAATGGTCTATGATATTATATAAATATAAATTATATTTTTAAAGTATACATGTATAATAGATTATGACGTTATATATCTCAAAAATTAATAAAAACTATAACTTATACAAATATAAAATTGGCGGTAAACAAGAAAAAAAATAAACAGCCGCCATCAATTCATTATTTGCATTATTTGTTTTATCTTTACCTAAAATAGAGCAAAATTACATTTAGCATCTTGTATTGTTAGCTTTATTATTAGAGTGATTTGTCCTATTATCAAACTTCAAACTTAAAGTTAAAAACATTATCTATTTATACGTAAAATTGTTTACGATATTTTAAGTTTAAAGCCAGAAATGAGCATTTTCAAACTGTATCATTTAATATATTCATAATTCACATATACATTTAAATATCGTAAGAAATACAATAAAACAACACATATAATGTACTTGACTTTAAATTTTAAAATTGGTGAATTCACTTTAATACCAAATCTAACAACACAAAATTGGTTTTAATGAACACAAGTTCGCTATAATGCGCGTATAGGTTTTAACTACTTAGAAAAAAAAAAAGAAACTAGATACACCTGCGTGTATTGTCACTACCTATCTTACAAACTCATAACATAGCAAATTGTACTTTCTAAATAATCTATTTAACTTTTTTGTGTTTAATATTAGAGTAATTTACCTATTATCAAAGTAGAATATTATCTAGTACAAGCATAGATTTTTTTATATATATTTTATTTTAAATCGAGTTATCAGCATTTTAAAATTGTAAATTATCTATACATTTTTCTTTAAAAAAACACAAATAATGTTGATACAGTGCAAGTTTACAAATGTACACACAATTTGACAAATAGATAAGAAGTCTATGCCACGTAAAATTATATTTCTAATATATATATTCATTTTATAAAAAATAGTATCCTAAATTTTACTCATTTTCCATTGTGTTGAAATAAATACCATACCAGTTTTGTTATTGCAAATGCCACCTTCGTCCGATGCATCAAAACAGTCATTCTGATGATCACAAACGTTGTTAACATCGATACATTTTTTATGATCGTGACATAAAAATTTTCGTTCTTCAATTAAACATTTTTCTGGTTCAATCAATTGAATATCTAAAATAAAAAAATACAATTGAATTATAAAAATAATTATTCGGATTATAACATTTAATACCGCAATGAGTTTCATCTGAACCATCTTCGCAATCGTCTTTTCCATCACATCTCCACAACTTGGAAATACAATTGAAATTATTGCACATATAACCTTTGGTACATGATACCTATGATACACAAAATTAAATTAAATTGAAGTCCCCGTGTGAAAATACACCTCAAAAAAGAAAATGTCTATACCTTTTGTCTACATTTTTCCATATCTTCATCGCTACCATCGTGACAATCAATGAATTTGTCACAATGCCAAGATTTTGGAATGCAAGTACCATCGGAACATCTGAATCGCCCTTCCAGACATGATTGCGTTAGAGATGACTATAAAATAATGTTACGATATTTACAATAATTTTTCTGAACTTTGGATTCAATACATACATCATGACAATGACTTTCGTCAGACTTGTCGGAGCATTCGTGTGATTTATCACATAAAAACTGAATAGGTAAGCATTTGCTGTTATCGTCGCATTTAAAAAAATCGGGCGCCAAACAATTTTTCATCAAATCTAAATTCATGAGTTATAATTTAAATAAGTTAATAATGATTTTTTTTTTATATCAATTCAATACTGCAGAATATAGACACTACTCTAATTTACCACAATCAACTTCGTCAGCGCCATTATCGCTACAATCCTTGACACCATCACAAATTCTTGTTTTATTTATACAAGTGCCATTCCCACAGTTAAATTCGTATTTGCTACAATCTTTATCTGAAAAAACTAATATATAGGTACACAAAATTATCAATAAGGTAATATCAATCAGTGAATTAAATTTAAAATTTAATAATTAAGAATAGTGGTGGTTCTGGCTATATATTTATAAATGAACAAAGGCGATAAAATATATAATATACTATTTATATATTATATTTTTATGGTACACAAACTACACAATATAATTTAAAAAGATATTTAAGTTTTATTTTATATCTCTATATACATACTTTAATTTAAGAACCTAATTTTAAATCGTAACATCTAACAAAGCCATAACTTGTTCTAAGACACATGCTGTGTATATATTTTAAATTATAATACAATTTGGTATACGTTTTACACAAAATTATTACTTACTACCAGAAAATTCTGAAAATGTGCAGCAAATGATTAATGAGAAGATCAAAAAAAATTTTGACATTGTAGAACTCTCCCACATTGTTTTCCATACAACCTAAAGCAATAATTTAAAATTATTTATTTAAATTGTGTGCAGGTACAGCGTATAATTAATAATAAGTAATATCCAACATAATAATTGTTAGGGATGGATCAAACTTTAATTTTTATAAACTCAAACTAGAATTCTAATTCAAACTTTGTCTTATTCTTAATTTGTTGAAGATCTGAACTCAAATTCATTTTTAATCAAACTTTTTGAACTTTACAGTTTATTTATTAATTCATTTAAATTTTAAACATAAATTTATCCTTTTTTAACTAATAAAAGCAATACAGAAAATACGGAAAAATTAAAGTATATTATATTATTTCTATAATAGGTATATTTGTATTGTAAAATATAAATTTTATTTGGGTTTAATTCATATCGATATTGTAATTTATTTTCTCAAACTGTTCGAAACGTATAAGCTCAAAGTAGACATTTGATTTAAAGTTTAAAGCTATCAATTTCTAACGAACTTCGAAGTGTCCGAATTTCTCGAATCTTGGCGTGTTTTATAGTTCAATAAGTTCGAGAACCTCCATATCCCTAATAATTATTATTACCTAGTTTATTTCTACTTAATATAGGTACATTGACAAAAACAAAGTGTAACTTCTTCCACACCTAGTACACCTTCTGGTTAAAATCACAAATCCTTCAAATTTTAAATATCTGCAATATTTATTATAATTTAAATTGAGTGTCTATATAATATTATACCAATTTAACAAGAAAATGGTATTCTAATTTTAAAGTGAATTAATTGAATTCAGATTGGTTCAGAAATCTAAACTTATATTTAGGTATTTAGAAATGTGATAATTTACCAAGGAAATTGTATTGAGGTCGATTAATTTATATTTCATAATTAGATAACAAAATAGATATTTCCATTAAATCTAATTTTATATAAACATTAATAAAAAAAAAATTATGTTCCTACGTAGTAAATATAAGCTATACACATATAATATTCTTACCTACTAGTTTTATTTGATTTTATTTACTTGAACTCGTCAGTTTAAAATGAATACAAATCAACGTATTCATTTTTTTTCAGTTAAGTTCTATCATTTTGTATTTATAGAATTACTTTAATACCTATACATTTCACATTAAATGAAAATAGCAATGCATTACTTATGTATTAGTTAAGTTTAAAAATACATGCTCCCATATAACATTAAAAACTATTATAAACCAGGTAAAATTTTAATTATATTCTTTTGCAGGTGGTATAGTGTTATAGTACATTAGTGCCTAATAAATCAATACTTTGAAAAATATCTATTCAATATTAAGCGACGTTACAATTTATTAAACTTTCGTTACATGTTCTATAAAATATTTATGCAAAAACACATAAATGAAACTGTATCCATTCATATGTATTTCATAATTAAAATATATTAAAATTAATAAACAAAAAAAACGAGTTCATTGAGATTTTCATTTTCTATAATTTTTATAAGATTTGTACTTATATATTTTATGACGTAAACAAATTAATACATTTGTTTCACTATGCCCATCGTTACTATTTAAATACAAATTAATCTTACAAAATAATGAATATCTTAGTAGATACTAAATATTATACTAATCACAATTATTAAATACGTACCTTTCAATGAAGTGTTTGCTAGATAATATTGAAATATTAATAATAAAAATGAACAAACAAACAAACAAAAACAATTTTCGACTAACCTACGACTACAATATAAAAGATTGATGTTTAATTAAAAAAATAATTTATAGATTTACATCTATAATATCTATAAGACAAAATAATTAACACATTTAAAATGAGAAAAAAATTATTACCTAATAGTTGTTACCAGAACAATAAAATTATGAGTTGAATTCTAAAATGAATATCCGTCGCCAATAATTAATAAATTGTGGAGAATTATCGAATTATCTAAACATCGAGAGTAGGGGAATTCATAATAAGTCATTCTTGTAATTATAATTTTATTGTACGAATATGATAGTGGTGAAAAATGAAAATATATATATATAGGTATTGGCTATTAATTTAGTTTAAAGAAAAAAAATATTGAATTATATTTTAATCTATATACATAATTAATTAATTTACCCATTATAGGGGACCATTTATTATTATTATTATTTATATTCCATGTACAATGAAATGTACAGGTAAATTAATATATTATGTTTGTTGTTTTAATTTCATATCAAGTTTCGTACTGTCATTAATATTTTAAATATAATAGTTTATCGATTTCCTATTGTTGCAGGCATTGCAAAAAATATACTCATTTCAATAGTATATTTTAAAAGTAGTGTCCTATCATATAATCATGTATAGGTACTATATAGGATGATGTAATTGATTCACCATACATGCTCAAAAGTTACTAAATATTAATAATTTATAATAAATTGAGATTCAATGATAAAGTGTGTTAATAACTGAAAATGGAAATTAGAAAAAATTTAGTTCCATTTAGTAGGAACCTACATGATATTAGTGAATTACCAAGTGAATAATTAATTAATGATTGATATTTAACATATTATTAAGCTGATAGGTAATTGGTGTTTTTGAATTTTTGACCTATTTGCGTGAGTTAGTAATATTTTATTTTAATGTCTAATTCTGAAAATATAAATTGTTACTACCATTATTGGAGTAGTTGTGACATAATTTTGAATTATATATAATAAAATATTATGTAATTATTTTGACGGTCTCATACTTTTATTAATTATTATTATTTTAAATTTTAAATTATAAACAGTCATTAAAAAATATTAGTTTAAATTTTTCGAAAAGTAAGTATACAAACATACATTTTATATATTATACTATGTAGCTTAGAATAAGGTAAATATAAAATACTCAAATAAAAAACTAATTACTTGGATAACAATATTATTTTAATTTAAACACATGAAAATACCTATAGACGCTAGAAATAGTCACTGCAGTCAAACTCTACTTTAAACGTTCTAGTTAATATGATTGACTTTTTTTTGGTCAATTTAAAATGTTATTAATTTAAGAATTATTGCAGTTAACTAACCTAAACATTTTTCATGTGACCTACTTATAAAATATAGAATACTTTTTAGTTTTTGCACAAAATGATCATCGCGGACAGTCAAGCCCTCAACTTTTGACGCCATTGACTTCAAAAATATGCTTATACATACTATATAATTTAAATTAGTTATTGTATAATTTAATAATATATAAGTGTATTTAATGGCATCATTATAGTTCATATTAATTATTATTAATATATACTAATATTATATTTATCATTATCACTATTATTATTATGTTATAAAAAAAAAAATAATTTTATTTTAAATATTTATATAACTGTAAAGATTTTAATTTCGAATTAATTAAATACTATAGGTTAATATTCTAAATATTTTTAATTCTGTACAAAGCAATGATTGTATCGGTTTTACAATATTATGACGTTTTGTGAGTGTATATACAAATTATCGTAGAAACTACAATGTTAAAATGTATAACTATTAGTTATTACAATAGTTTGTTGGTTACTATTGTTACTAATAGAAAATTGAATCTAGTTAGTAGTTGGTACTTTGAGTGGTCAAAAGTTCAAATGCTCTCATTTTTCAAAATAAACGAAAAAAACAAAAGAAAAAAAATTTTTATGCAAAACCAGTTTTTGACTACGACGGTGGACGATGACTTGTATCAAAAATTTAATTTTAAACTTTCATTTTTGTTTTTGGTATTTAATATCGTCAAAATGTTTAATTGACATTTACTATTTAGTTGATCAAGTATATGATGGCTCTGTCGCCAACGGGATTAATAAATTGGGTCATGAAAAAAAGGTAGTAGGCAAGTTATTGACTCCTAAAAAAAATATATAAAAGAATAATAAGGCACTTTTTAATAAGCTTTCCGGGGCGCTAACGGGTCTTCCTACGTCACTTAATTTATTAATATAGTATATCATTTAAGTAAATACTTGAAGTTATAGTACTTTAGAGTTTATTATAGAATTTTATTTTTCCAATTTTCTCTAAGTTTTTCTACTATACCTATTTTATAGAAAATACGATGATAATGAACATAATTAGTTATTTAATTTCTTTATTTTTTACATAGTCAAGTGCTTTGTTATTCATGATATCCTGCTCTTAATAAGTATTAGTGTAAATATAATAGCTGATTAATAATATATACCTTTTTTTTGTAAGGCAGCTTATGATTTTTTGCAGTAATTTCAAAACTTCTTATTATAATAGGTACATGGAAACACAGAATAAATAATTTTTTTCCTTTTATGTAACAGTACTTACCCAAGTGTATTAAGTGTATAATAATCGATATTATATATTTTGTTAAAATTGTTTAAACATTTAATACTCTATAGTACCTATGTATAACTACGAAATTTCAAATTTCAACTGTTGAAAATCAACAAATTATATGATTGCAGTCGGTAGAACTTTAAAAAAATATACCTACTATGACGAAGTAAAATAAAATTCTTTAAAAGCAGTGTGATGCCACTACTGCTACTTGATACTTTATGTAGTATGTTTTTGAAATTAAGATTTCAAAAAAATTATCAATGATGTTGCTATAGTAACGTAATTATATAATTATATTAATTATCGGTTATTAGGGTCAATCTTATGGAGAAAAAAAACCATATTCATATTTTGTGGGCTCGTTGTTACGTTGTAAGGTTGTTACAATAATGTAATAATTATATTACTTATTGGCTGCTACTTGCTAAGATCCACTTGGGGTATAGGTAGGTAATAATAAATGCTATAGCATTAATTTCAACTTTGTTATTGTTTGGTTACTATGGCAACTGTAATAGTTAGATATTTTATATTCTGCCCAAACATGCCATTATGTGTTAATTGTAAAAAATACTTTTGTATTGGATACTATGTACTTGAATACCCAATAAAAAAAAACATTAAAATACAAAATAATACAGATGCTTAAATTTTTGTTAATAAACAGGTACCTTCAAATTTTATACAAAACGACTTTTTTAGAATTCGGAGTAACTATATCTATACGTACCATGGATCATTTGAAATCCCCCGGGAGTTTAAACAACAGCGAATTAGAAATTACAATTTTTATGTCTATTGTAGGTATGGATATTTATATATTATATATAAATTATTATATATAATTATATATTATTATATATATTTATATATTTATCTATTTCCCAAACAAACATTATTAAGATGTTTTTATAAAAACAATTACCTATAAATGCTTGCCATTCTAGTATTCTAGAATATAATACTCAAGCTATAATCCAGAGATTCCTAACCAGGGTGCCGTAACATTATTTGAAATATATTTTTAGTCTATAGGCCATATGATGCTTTCGGATTTTTAAAAAATGACTAAGGGTGCCGTGAGTCAAAAAAGGTTAGAAACCTCTGCTATAATCAGTAGGTATACAATATTACAATATGGTCGGTCGCTGCAGTCCGATAAAATATTATGTACGAGACATGAAAAATAAGATTGATTCTGTCTTATGGAAAAGTTATACTCAAGTCACGACCTAGTTAAATTATAATTAAGAATTCTATATTCCATCACAATCATGAGATCCAGAAATCTCATGTCAGATGGAAAAAAACTCACTTGAAAATAATTATAATATTGGATTTTTATTCTTATCATTGAATTGGTATGCTGATGCTGCGAGTAGGTATATATTTAAGACTTATAGTAATCTTCATGCAAAATAAAATTGTGATATAATATGGTTATAGCACTTGAAATATTGATTTCACCAAACATATAAACTTTAAAGTATTTTGAATTTTACTGAGTTTTTTCAGTTACCTAAACTCACATCACCCTCAGGCTATCATTATTGTTTTTATTGGCCTTTAGCATAACCACACAGGTGGTGTAAAATTTTCAATGGCTAGTTGCTAATTTACTAACAAGTAAAAAGCAAAGTATTTTAGATGGTCAACACACTAGCTATAGTATAGAATAAATCAAATTTATTTCAATTAACCTGTGTTATAAGTGTTAAATTTAGATTTAATTTGAATTAACAAATGAATATATTTTGGCATACCTATATAAAGAGCACTGTGGATACTAAGCATCCACATATTTTTTGCTACTAAATTAAATTATGTTTAGTTTGACAATGGAAAATAACAATTAAAATTAAAGTATTATCACAAATTAATGACAAAAATAGTATTGAAGTTGTTTTCTATTTAAAAAGCTTGACTTGTTTAAAAAAAGTTAATTTTTTTATTTAGGTACTAGAGTTATCAGCAAAAATATTAAATTAATAAGGAAAAATGTAATAACTTATTTTAATAAATAATTATAACCAGCTGAAAGATTTTATTTTTAGTCTTTGATTTTTGATATGGCAGAGAGTATTAAGCTACAAAAAACAAAACTAGTGAATTTGTCATGTGTATTATGTAAAATTGGTTTCTAGGTAAGTCTCAATATAATACTAAAATTATAATTTAAATATTTATAATAATAATGAATAAATAAAGATAGGTACAGAATAAATTACAAAAACAATACAAAGACTTTCTGTATTACATCAAAACATAAAAATAAATAAATAACAAATTAGAAAAAAAAGTTGGAAATTGTGTTGAGGAAGGAAAAATAAACAGTTCTTAAATTAATTTGTACATATTAAAATACATAATAATTTTGATCAGAATATTTTATTAATATATAATTGTAGTTATAATAAACTATTAAACATCATAAATCACAAACCTTTATATTATATTTAATTAATTAAATATAAATTATAAGCCATGTTGTTTAAAGAAATAAGATTTAAGTCTTAAATTATATTAATTGTCTATCACACTAGTATTTTAAATCTTAAACAACTAAATATTCTGCAACTAGAAAATTGATCAAAGTAGCAATTTTTGGTTACTATTGCTCCACAAACAATATTAATAATTGAAGTATATCATTAAAAGCATTCCAAAACATTTTTTTTAATTAGTTAAATAAAACCGGGGCTGTTGCTAATCATTAAAACAGTAAGGCATTTAAAAAGGATAACAATTGAATACAAATTAAATAGCAAATAATAGATTTATTTCAATATCACTTTATTAATCATTTAATAATATTTTTTATTGCTTTGCCAAAATATCTTACATTATGAAATTGTTCATAAAAAAAAATAAAGTAATTCTAATGGTAAATAGTTCAGCAACAACCCTGGACACAGCAATTATTTTATTATAATCAAAATAATTAATATACTCTTATTAATTTAAAAAGATTTAAATACATAGTATTGTATTTTATTTCACAATCAAATAGGTTTTTTTGAGTTTAAAATATTAATTTTAGCATTGTAATATTATATTTGATTTTGAAATTACTCCAAATAGTTATAGGATGTACTATGTATACCAAAACATATTAATGATTAAAATTGTAGTTAATAAAATTACATGATAAATACAATTTATAACAGAACATATGTGTTAATATTTATAATTACATTTATAAAAAAATAGTAAAAGTCAGTGTAAATATCACAAGAAAAGTAGCTACAAATAAGTTGATTTTACATACTCAATACTTTTTAAGCATTGAATATAAGATTAAAAAAAAAAATGTAAACATGCAATTAAATTAAAAAACATTGATCATTTATCACTTTATGCAATTGAATAATATAAATACAACCATTCAAAACAACTAAATCTTGTTTTATTTTTATTAAAATTTAGTTATCACAGTAAAAATAAAAATCTAATCAAACTTAAATTATTAATTTTTTTTTTTTGATTAGATAGGCTTGGTCACTTGATTTGTTTTCTCTACATTTTATAAAAAAAACTCAATAGATACCCAATACTTTGGTCAAGTATTATTCAACACTAATGCATGGTTCTAACTTAGCATCATTAAATTATATGATATTATAAAAGATATTTAAATTCTTATGAAAAATGCAAACAAAGTTATAACATATGGCCCATTGTATTTTAATGTGTTTAATTTGTTGGCATCAGTTTTATTATTATATATTTTATATTGTTAATATAACATAATTATGTTATTCTTTTCTTCAATATATCTGTTAAGTCATGGATCTTAAATAAAATTAAATAAAAAATTATCTGTTAATCTTCATTAAATAAATATTTAATAGACTTTTGTTTTAAGTTGCAATTTATAGTTAACATATAAAATCATAGCTTTATAACAAATTAATAATATTTTGGATATTCTGTAATTATAGATGTTTTATATCCCTAATAATACATAAATAAAATATAATTCGTTTTTGAATTATATTAAAGTAAATTTTAAATTATACAAATAAGAAATCTGAAAATTGTATTGATTTCTATTAAAATTGAAAATAAAATCTATAACTAATATAGTTGACTTCTATTTCTAAAATATATAATATCACATTAAATACAAAATGTTTAAACTTTTAATTAATGAATATGGTTAAATTTATTGAGTTTTTAATATAAATAAAAATACACTTAACCGAAGCAGTCACAAATTAAATTAAATATTTAAGAGTCTACATGTTTCTACATCATTGATACAATTTTGGTATATACATTAAATGAGATATATATATTTATCATTATACCAATAAATAACTAGATACTCTAATAGTTAAGTTGAATTAAATTAACAATGACTAACGTTCCTAAATAAAATTATTTACTATATTTTAGGTAGAAAATAATATTAAATTTTCTCAACAAAACTTGATGGAAACAAACCACTTTTTCCAGTTCTCAATAATGTTCCCCTATACCACCCATCTTGTCTAATCTTATGTACATATAAAATATCTCCTACACGGAGTTCTAATTCATACTCACTATTTGGTGGATATGCAACAATACATCTGCACCTAAAAATAAAATTTGTAATACTTTAATATATATCATAATATTAATACTAAAAAATTATTTTGGTAAATTAAAATTTCTTAATGAAGAAAAATTAGAAATAGAAAAATGTACACTTATTTTAGGTATCAAGAATTAATATAATAATTTAAATTCATCATTATATTTATTATACAATATTACTTCATATTTAACTTACATATTTTGCTGAGTACGTGAATTTTGTTTAAGTTTTCGATCTTGTGGCTTAATATCCACTGATATACTATTATTTGTATCTAAACTATGTGATTTACGATGATGTATTAAAACCGATGATCCATTTGGCTGCTGTTCACTAGAATTATTTAAATTAAAAAAAATAAGATAAAATTATAAAAATTTTACAAACTAGTCAATTTATATGAGTACTTCACTATAACAAACTACCCTTCAAATTCTCCACATAAAATTGGAATCCTTTAATTTTTTTTATCATTTTAAACATAAATTATCTATGGAATAAAAATCAAAAAGTCATTAAAATAACACACAATTTTTAATGTTGTAAATCTAAGAGCTTCCATTAATTTATTGCTCTCAATTTTCAGATCTATTAAAAATATATTATTGGCAGTTTGAATACTATAAATTACTCTCAATATTTTTAAGCATTTAAATAATATTCTTTTATTCAACTTTTTAATATTTTTTATAAAAAAATATTCATATTATATAGATACAAGTAATTATTTATTGATTAGAGTACCCAGTAATCTTGGAAAAACACAAAAGCTACAAACACAAGCCATTAAATAAACCCGGTTTAATTGGTGTTCTCATTGAATTTTTTTGTAAGTGTCACAAAATAAAAAATAAAAATATTCTTTAAGGACAATACAACATTTGTTAGGTTAGTGAGTTATTTGTTTACACAACACTTAGTATTTTTCAAAAGCAAAACAAAAACATATTTTTTAACTTTAAGTATTTTTAATTAAATAATATGCTAAGTGCATGCAAATTTTAAAGCGCATACATTCATTCGTAAAAAAAATATATTGAAGGACTTCTGATTTATATTATGTAAATTGTACAGGAAAATGTTGAAAATTTAAACAAATATAATACCTTTTATTAGTATCTATAAACTATATTATGAACAACATATGCGGGTGTTCCGTCCTCTTAAAGGTAAGAATATTATTTAGGGAATCTCATATGTTTTTATTGATATCATTTTATAGTAAGTATAGCTTATATAAACATAACAACTTTAAAATGCTCATAACTCACTTTAAAATTATAATATTAATAAAAGTATATTATAAGATGCCTTAAATAATATTCTTACTTTTAAGTTTGATAATAGGTAAATTAATTCCAATATTAAAGCTAACAATATAAAATGGGTTCTGCTGAACACAAATTTGGTATGATGTAGATTTGTAAGATAAAATCAACACATACTGGTTAACGTCCTCTTAATACCAAGACTATATAAAAATTATATAGTATTTTTAATTTATATAAATAAAAGCTACTGTTTTTTTTTTCTCACCTTTTAAAATTATGGTTTCCTCTGACTTTTAATGGAAGTTGCTCAGGAACCCTTTGTATGGCATCTACATTTAATAATTTTGATGGACAAGAATCGGATCTTTAATAAATCGTGCAAAAGCAATAAAAATAAAAAAAAAACACAAATAATTTATTGCTACATGAAACAACAATAAAGCGTGATTGGCAACCAAACACAAAAATACTTTTAAATATCATTATCTACTTACCTAGCATGAACTGGTTGAGATGGTGCAACAATTGTGTTGTTAGAAGTATTATCATCAAATACTGGATTATCCATTGAATATACAGGGGGAGGAGATTTTCTAATTTTTATATTGGAAAAACTACGCATCACTGAATTTGTAAGAAAACATTTTTTCCTTCCACGTTTTTGAGCCAACTGAAATAATAAATTTATTTATATTTTTTTTAACTCTATTGTAAGTAAATAACCTTTTTTATTAATATAATTACATTTTCTGGGCTCAAGGAATGTGATGGTGATGCAGTAGTAGAAGGAGCAGCAGCACCAGCAACAGTATTAACCACACCTATAGTTGTTGAATCTTTGTCAGTTAATGCTGTTGTAGGCTTCATTGAATTGGGCAAAACTGTAATAGAAGAATAAACATTAAACATTATAACATATTGTTTTTTAATAAACATTTAGATTAGTACCAAAATTTAAATTGATTAATACCTGTATTACAACATATAGATTTTACATTGTGCGTAGGTGCTGATCGAACACGTGAAGATGTTGATGGCATTTCAGACAACCAACTTGATACACGACTATGTACAGAAGGGCTACTGCTACGTGGTGGTAGTTCAGGTGGTGGATATAAAGGTAAATTTTCATCTATATCACTTTGAAAACTACAATCTATACAAAATATATAAACAATAAACATAATTATTGTGTACAAATTGTAAATAATTAATATTTCTTAATGGTAAGGTAAAATGGATATACTGCTGATAAACAATTATTTAGTCCACAACTTTGTACAAAATATAAATTTATCCTAAAATTTATACGCCAACTTAAAAAGTACATATTCTATACAATTGCTTAATTTTGACAAAATTTTAACTTCAAATGTTCATAAAAGAAATTGTGCCTATGTAGTTTAAATATTTTTAGAAATCTATAAATACAACTTATGCAGAATCTTATATTAAATTTTCAAGTTTTTTGACCAAGTGAACAATATTTTTTTATTTACTTTTATAGAAAGAAAAAATAGAAAATTTCAATTATTTATAAATAGCTTAAAAACATTTGAAATACTTTTAAAATTATATTAGCTATAAAAAATTATCATATAAACGTTTGCTAAAAATTTTAAGTATCTATGATTATTGGTTTTTGCGTTACACCAAAAAAACAAAATCAGTTTTGTCATAATCACGATTTGCTTAAAATAGTTATTTTGAAAAATATTTGGGATTTCAAAACCATCCTCTAAGTTGAAAATCAAATCATTTTTAAATTAATTATCATACATAAAAAAAAACATACTCATTATTAACTTAGAATAAACAAAAATAATCTTACCATTTAGTTGACCATTAAATGACGAATGATCATCTTTTTGTTCTTGAACTGAAGATGGATTATTACTAGATTTTCCAAGCAGACGAACAGATATTCTAAAATAATTGATCAAGTTATAATTAATATTTTTTTTTATAAAAAAATAATTTTTTTTTTTGTATTTTACTTTGCAGGTGTTACATAGTTTCCAGGAAATACACCAGAACAATTAGTTTTTAATGATGTTCCTTTATACCAGCCATCTTTACAACATTCGGTAACCATATATAACTGACCACGTTTTAATTCAAGTTCATCAGCTTTTTGAGGTTTATAAGGGTATAATGAGACATGTCTAAAAAAAAAATATGGCAAGATTACAACATGTTTGAATCATAATTATAAGTTTTTGTGAATAGTATACAACAAATATTTAAGATGTAATGGCCAAGTAGTATAAAACAGCAATTCTGACGCACACTATTATTGATTTAAGCCTGGCTATGGATGACATATTTTTCAGGGCAATCTAACTGTCCCGGAAAGAAGAGTTCATCTTCCCAATTATTTATTACATTATATTTTATATTTTATTTCATGTGAAGTATAAAAAACATTTACAAACATACCTATAACTAGTTGATTTATATATAGTTCTAAATTAAAATGGAAAAAAAATATTTATTTTTTCTGGGGTCTAACTAGTAGAGGATAATTTTAAACATAGAAGCCAACTACAATATACCGGTTACAATTTGATATACAAAAAACAATAACAATTGTAATTAGTATTTTTTAACAGAATATATTTTTTTTTAGTTTATAAACAATTGTATGGCTAATAATAAAATTTCAAAAGTAAAATTAAAAATTATAAAATAAATATTTTTTATTCTTAATTTTAGAAATTTAACACGAATCAAACTAATTAAACTTAAGATTTACAATAAATAAATATTGAAATATGTTATTCAATTGTTACCATTGACAATTCGTTATTAACTATAATTAATAATTAATTTAGTTAATATAAAAACTTACTTAGCTGGCAGTTGAATAGGTATTTTAGACCTTACATTCTGAGTAACTATTGGTTTAGAATGACTTCTAAGACTTCCATGACGATGAAGTTTAGAATCTCTCACTCCATTCATTGGCTACAAACACATATATTAATATATTATTAGTATTACTTAAATACATTATATGAATAATATAATAATATATTTTTAGCAACGATAAATAAATAACGATTTAAATGGACTATAAAATATATTTTTTTAATTGAGGCTTTATCTACAGCTATTATATTAACAATCACAATAACAAAAAAAAAAAAAATTAATTTAGATGACAAAAAAGTTAAATGTAAAATAAATATGAGGAAGTTTCTCTACTATAAATAGATTTAGATTAAATAAATAGTTTAAAATAGTTAAGTAATTTTCAAAATTTCTTTTTATATAGAAAATAATAATACACATCAAGTTTCAAATCCATACTATTAATATTTTACAATAAATAAAATCATTAGTGGAATGATCATTATTTTTTATCGTGATTACCCAATTTCAAAAATTAACATTCTGTCTTGTAATAATTTTATTAATCCACCTTATGGAAAAAAATCAAGTTTTAATAATATATTTAAGTGTTATTTTAATACTAATCATCATAATGGAATAATTATAACTTAAAAATTAAATTATTGATACCTAATCAGAAGTGTATCCAGGAATTTTTTTAACATGTAAAAAGTATTAAACAATCGGTTTAATGCGGTTTGCACCTTGAGAATTTTAAATTCTGTTAATCAATAGGAGGGGTCCAGACCTGAACCCCCTCTTCTTAGGTATGCCCCTATATATAATCCAAATTCAAATGATATTTAAATAAACAACAATAGTGAAATGTAAAATATTAAAAAGATTGAATAAAATATTGTGCAACAAGGATAAAAATTGCCTCCCCTTCCTTACAAACCATTCACTATTTTTTATCACGCCATCAAAAAAATATTTTCATTCAATTTTGAAAGCAAATATTTTTTATTTAACATATCTGTTTTAAGTAAAACAGAAAATTTATTATCTACTAATAAATTATGTTTAAATGCTACTTAGTTACTTGACTGGATTGAACTTCTAAACTGGTATTTTGACTGGAAAATATAGCAATATCGTCTTGTGATAAAATCTCAGCCGAATATCTAAAACACAAATACATACATTAGTTTAATGTTTATAATACTTATAACAAAATAAATAGTACTATGGAGTGTACTTTACTTTGTTATACTTATTAAATCAGTCAAATAATTAAATAATTTAAATATATAAGATTATTTAATATAGTAAGTAGTAATAAATAAAAAAATTAAAAACTTATCGAACACAATAAAAATAATAATATTATAGATAATATAAGTACAGTAGAATCTTGGTAATCTGACGACAGATATCAGACCACGCTACTACCGGATTAATAAGGGTTCACATAAAAACACATTTTTACTTATTGAAAAATTAAAAAATTAATAACCTACTCATTGTATTTCAACGTTAACTGGATAAAAATAAAATATCTAATAGGTTTATTCGGAATTTATCTATTATTACTTAATTTTATTTAATGTTTTATCATTTACAATAACTTTATACCATATAAATACATATAAGTATGTATAGGTTAATATAGCCGGATTACTGAACATATCGGATTATCAAACGGCCAGATACCGAGATTCTACTGTAATTACATTTAAACAATTTTATTGTTTGAAAATCTTATAATGCAATTAATAATTTGTTTTGAAATTTTAACGATAAATACTAGAAGTAACTCTAATTTATTTAAATTATGAGTAAATAAATGACTTAACATTTTTCAAGTTAATATAATCTTATATTATTAGTATCTTGGTATATATTTTAATCGTTATTATTTGTTAATTTTTCAATTATTAAACATTACTAAGAATATAAAGAAAATACTAATATAGTTAATAGAAAAAATAGTTCATTATGGTTTTTATATAATAAAATAGATATATAGCTAATGAATCTGTACGGTAAAAAATAATTGGCAATTTTAAAACTAACCGTTTGTTTTCTGATGAATGAGGGCCTGATGAAATAGGCCCAACTCCATTAGTAAAACTATGTCGTTTAGGGGGATCTGGATTTGATGATGGTAAAGAACGATTTATTGAATTATCAACAAAAGGAGCGTGTGAAGGTGACCGACTAGGAGAGCTAGATGTGGTATCAGATGGAGAAGTAGTATTTGGAGATGTAGTAGTTGTAGAAGAAGATGATGATGAAGTATTCTCACTGGTAACTTTTGTATTATCTAATACATGTTTTGCTTCATCAGTTGTATTATGTTTGGTATTTGTTGATTGACAAGCAGCTGATAATTCAATTGGCAATAAAGGAGCAGCTTCTTCGGGAGTAGGAGGAGCCATTCTACTTTGAGTAGGTTGTGAACTACAAAAAAAAAAAAAAATAATAATATTTTACCTAATATACACATTATGAAAATATTTACCTAACTGAGAGTTTCATTAATGCACGAGCTATTTGATTCAAGTCAACAAAAGATAAAGGAAATATTCCAATGCGATTGGAAATTTTTCCCTCTGCCCAATTTTGATCAATGCGTCTTAAAACTGTGATTATATCACCCTATAATAAACAAACATATTTCGTTAATAATTTTATGTAATATTACAGTATAATAATTAATTAACCCTTAAATAAATGTGCTATTTGTTTTTAATAATTATATGTGCAGGGCATTTTAGTTTATACAAAATTCAATATGAAATTGTATAAATAATTGACCTTATTTACTTATAAAAGAACAAAGAACTACTTGATTTTATTTTAACTTTAATTATAATAATATATAAAAGAAAAAATATTTCACTTTGAATATTATAAGTTATAAAATTATAACACGCCCGACGGAATTTGTTCACCAACACAAAAATAATTTAAAATGGAGCTTGTTTATGCAACTACAAACATTGAAAGACGATTGAAATGGATTTTTCACAATTATATGTATCATATAGAAAGGTTAGATTAGAAAAATAATTGAAAACAGTTATGAACCAAAATAGAACAAGATAAATGGAAAATATGGTGTATAAAGTAAAAGTGTACTAGCGCAAGTAGTTAATGGGTTAAAACATTAAAGAACCTTTATTATTATTGTTAAATATTTTAAATCTAAAGTACCAGAATATATATTTTTTAAACATAATTACAAATGCATATTACAATTTAATCATTATATTAATCAATTACTAAAAATTACTTTTGAAAATGATAAGCATCCTTCATCATCTTCTTTATTCATTTTAAAATCATACAATGCTTTACATTGTGGTATATGACTAGGAAGTGATGTTGGAAACACCTGATATCAACAAACAAACAAATGCATATTATTAAGTTAAAATAAACTGATCAACATTGAGTATATTAAATAATATATATGGGAGATGTCTATATGAATACTTTATCAATTCTAAATCTAGTTTAAGCTTTTCAAAATGTATTTAAACACACTAATAAGTAACGAATAAGTAACTAATAAGTAATGAAATAAGTAACAAAATATTAGAATGGTCAAATTATATAAATCCAGTATCTGATTATAACAGTTTTGTGGCTTAACATGTATTGCTAAAGACTAAAGAACACCATTCAAATAAAATGTTAGTAATTCTTCTTTAGTTTTTAAAGACTATTAAAGTTTTAACTACTTTGTACCATCTTTTCTATTTATATTCTTTACCTGTCTTGTTTCTTGAATACATTACTCAAGGCCTGTTTACACTGTGTATATCAATTTATCTGAGGGAGATTTTTAGATTTTTTTCAAGTACAAAAGTGAAAAAAGTTTAATTTTTTGAACTGTTTTTTTAATTTTAAAAAAACTGAACTTTACTAGTTTTAAAAGTGTGTTTAATATATCTAGTATACTTCCTAATTTGTTATTGTGTGATTTTCTAAGAACATAAGTATCATCTCATTACCTTTTGTTCACTCTCATAAAAAATAACCGACTGTAGGTAACTTGACGTTTAATTAAATATTTATACGTAAAAAAAATTATTTATTGTGGAATACAAATATTGTAATGAACATTTTATACAATATACATTAAAACAGATCATTAAGTTGAACAATGGTTATTTAAATGATTATTGAATATAAAATTAGTATAATATAACTATGAGACATTTTTATAGATAACAACTAAGTTATTTTATAAATTTCATTTGAAACTATCAAGAAACTATGAAATTAAAATTTTTAATTTATTTATATTTTAAAATAGTTATATGTTATTTAAATTAAACTAACCTGTACATATGATAAAGGAAATATACCAATTACTCCATTAGCTTCTCCTTGATACCAATTAGAATCAACTTTTTGACGTAATATAATCATATCTCCTTTTTTAAAACTTAAATCCCTAAAATAAATATTAATATTTTATAGTTTCATAATTTTACAATTAATCCTTTTTTATATTTACCCAGGTTCTTTGGAAGAATAATCATATAATGCTCTTGCAAACATATTACGTTGATATGGCACCTTAAAGTCAAACAGAATTTTATAGATTATTAAAAACAATTTAAAAATAAAAGATTACTATAAGTATAATTTAATATTTTATACAAAAATATGGCCTATCGGTATTTATTGTCCTGGTCTTAAAAATCATAAAACAGAAAATTGATATACAACTAAATCAATTTAGTTTTGTTAATTTTAAAACGATCTACCATACATTTAAAAAGGTAAGACTATTATGTGTTCTTTTGTTTTTATCCTTATATTTGATAACAGATCAACCTGCCATGCTCTTATATTTAAACTCACAAAACTTAAGATTTTTGATGAACTTATATTTAGTATGTTTAATTTGTAACGCAAATTTACAAATACAAATTTAGTTTTTGAACCCTTTAAATTTAGTTTATAAAATTATAATATAAGAATAAAAATTAATTTTTTCCTTTCTAATAATTAGTATTTTTTCAGAATTTGTTCAACTCTTAAAAGCTTATTTCTATCTGGTAATTTTTTTTTTTTGTTATTAAATTATTTATAAACTTAGTGGTTTTGAAAGCTTTCTAAATTTTTTTTAAAAGTAACTAAGAAGATAAGAGTATACTATAAAAATGTAATTATAAGAAAGTTTAATAATGGAAATAAAAGTTATTAAGTGTATCTAAGGTACAATACCTTCCCACATTATTTTAATCATAATTTAAATAAATACATTTACAATAATATAATATAATAGTATTATATGGTATCTTATGTTTAATATAAATTTATTATTATTATTGTATCATTTTTATTATTATTTAATTATGTACCATTTTATATTTTTATTTCTATGTAAAATTATTAATTATCACTTATATATCCATTATATTCATTATATTTACCAAAAGAATGTTTACCCATTGATTTATAAATAAATAAATAAATTATAAGAAAATCATACAATTATTTATTGTTGTAGATATGACTTATCTTAAATATTAAGAAAAAAAAAAAAAAATATTAACTTGTTTAGATGTTTTTGGTGGTCTTTGGTCGGAACATGCAACAGCTGAAGGTTTTTTAGGCGGTGATACAATTGCATTTTTACTCTTCATACCTTCCAATATCCTCATGAGTAATACATTAGGTGGCAGTTCATCCACCCGACATTCTACAAGTGTTCGACATTCTGGACATCGAAGCTCTTTATGAGTAGCTACAATTTCATCCAGGCATTTTTTGCAAAATGTATGCTGACAAGACAGCACTTTGCTTGATGTATCCAAGCGTTCTAAGCACACTGAACACTCAAGCAAATCGTTTAATAACTTCTCGTCCATTATTGAGAAACACAATTATTTACTCTAGCAGAGGACATTCTACACAGGAAAATAAAATTATTATAAATAAAACAAATACATAAAAAAAAATTATGAATCAACATTTATTTTTATTAAACAATAAAATAATACTTCATCCATTATCCATAGTAAAAATCGAACTCATTGGATGATGGAACGTAATTGAGTGTTAATAATGAATGGATAAAAAACATCAGTTTAGTAGAAGGGTGCCCACTCAATATTACAAATTAGTAATTACAATAAAATATAAACGATGTAATTGACCCAAGTTCGCTTGAAACGTCTTACCATTATCACAAGCTTTTGTGTCATCATGAAAATTTCCATTTAAATGCCATAATCAACGTAATTCACTCTGATCGCAATTCCCAGTCATCGAAGACTGTTCAGATCGGTTTAATTAAACGCGTTCACGTCCAACATGATAATATGAAAAATAATTCGCAGATTTTATCGCCAAATTATTTGAAGAATGAAACCATGAAAAAAAAAACAATTTCGCACATCTATCGGTTCTATCTTTTATCCCCACCTTAACTAGTTGCCATAAAATCCATCATCTTTTTGATCAGTGCAGCCAATACGACATATGTACGTGTGAAACCACTCTATAAACGTGCTATACAATAATATTACGGTTTGCGGTGCACTTGCTATTACTATATATTATAATATTATATATTTTAAAAGCTATAAATATATTTTCCTTTATGACTGACGTTTGCAGGGTAAAAGTTCTACCAGTCACGAATAATCTGGAAATATCTCAACGATAGGAGTTATTAAATACTTTAACAGTTATAAAAATTAAATTAATTTTTACACATTATTTAACCAACAAACGTTTCGATTAGTATTTTGTAAATTGGTGCTTAAAGTGATGCGAGGTTGCGAGGGTTTTTTTCATTTTACCTAATATTATCACCGTTTTATTGATTATATATAGTTAAAATGACAAGTGCTTATAATATGATAATTTATTAGTTATTACATTACCATTTACTGGACTATCTAATCATATCCAGTATCCAGATGTATATTATTCGTACATTGCACTGCAAAAATAAATGTAAAAAATAAATTTCAATTATTAGTTAAGTTTGCATCAAAAATTCAAGTTATTACTTAACAAATAATCAATAATATTAAACTGACTCAAAAAGTTTCAATTTAATGAAGAAAACAATATTGACTTAGATTAATATAATTTAAAAATAATAACTTGGTTAATTATTTTTAACTACAATAATAGGGTGGATGGGTTGCATTTAGTAATATATAATATACATATATAGTGGCGTAATTACGTGAAATTTGGTTGTTGTACACTCTCCCCGCGACCTTTTATTATTTTTTTTTAATTAGTTAACTACATTTATTTACTAATTTAACAATAAATATGAATTGTATATTATTGAATATTCTGTGAATATTTGTATTTGTGTGTCCTGTGTCACGTGCGTACACACATTTATTGAACTAAAAGGAGGTGATGCTTATGATAAATACATTTTTATAAGAGGAGGGGGGTTATACATAGATAAAATGTAAAAACATTTCATCCCCCACAAATATGACCAAATTACGCTACTGTAAATGTATATATATCATATAGTGACTTACATTATATTAAATGAGTGATATTGTGATATAGGTAAGTAAAAATATATTATTGTATAATGGGGTACTACCTACGTGTTGTTACGACCATTACGAGTATGTTTTTATGATTTATTTTTGTTATATTTAAATAATAGGTTTTTTAAACAACATTTCAGTTTTTAATTTCAATTTTTCATTAAATTTGATATTTAGGTACAGACAATTTTAAAAGGGTACCTTAAACGATTCAAACTGCATAATAATATGCTTGTTCCCTTGTTACACATATAAATTAACTGCGTAATAAATAATTAATTTTTATTTATTTGTGAATTCAATATTGTTTTAATATTGTTATTAGTCAATGTCGTCCTGGCCAATGGTCGCTGGGCCGCAAATACGACCGGGGCCCCTCCGTTTTTTATTTTATTTTTTTAGTGTCGTAAATTATTTTGTTCTTGGTAGGTATACTGAAAATAGGGACCTCGTAAAGTATTTATCGAAATATTTAGCCATAAATTTTTGGAGCAATTTTTCTTTCGGGGCCCAGGAAATTGAAAATTGAATCAATAATCAGATGTTTGCCCTTTACCTATGATATGAGCAGTGCATAATAGTACCATTGTCAAGTAACAAGTTGGAGGAGGTTTTTTTGGATTAATTGCATTACTGAAAGTTAAGTTAGGTTTTATCTTTCTTCTTAAAAACAATGCGCTCGGACGAGGCCACGAAGACATTGCAGGGCCCCGGCGCCCTCCCGTTAGATTCAATGATCATGCAAATATTGCATACAAAAATATGTAGGTATAATGTATTAATTTACAATAATATACATCTATACCTATATAATATATAAATATATAATAATGATGATGAAGAAAAGACATTTACTTTTGAAAGTTAACTTAAATAATATTATTCTTATACAGCTTATGGGTTTGTCTCCAAAGTTAAAATTATATAATAGAAATATAATTTTTGTTTTCATAATTTAGTTCATGTGTTATTAATAATTATTATTTATGGTTTTGTAGTTTCAAATGTTCCAATAGTTTCATAGTTTATTTTTAAATGAATGATATTCACTGTTTCGTCTTCGCGTTAATATTATATAAATCTTATCCCATTAATGTTGATAGTTATAGAAAAAAATATAGCTATTGATACTTAAAAACTGATTGAGACAATAGCTTATTCGTTTAATAAATTAAAAAAATTACTTATATAAAAATTGTGTTTTATTATTTAAAGAATTTTTGCTGTTTCAAAAATAATTAGTTGTAAAATTGTTTTTATATTTAAGTTAATTCATGGTTATTAATTATTATGTATTTATACTAAATTATGTACATTTTTTATTATGATCCACATTGGTAAAAAAGTTAAGTACATATATAGAAGTATCTTAATGTGTTATTTCAAGAAAATGTCATGTACATTTTTTGGGGGCCCTTAAAAAAAATTGATCCATGGACCTTTGGTGTACCAGGCCGACACTGTTGTTAGTGCAATATGATTATGTGTAATATTATGTATAAAAGATTTGATGTAACAATAATCAAATATTGTGACTAAAATAATATTTAAAAAACCAAAATAAAATTATTTTTGTATTTAGTGTTATTTAGTTAATAATATTATATAGATAATTATTAATTAGTAATTACGGGACCGGTCCAATATGTGATAACATTTATGCATCAACTATATTTTACAATATAGTGCTACACCTATTGCATTCTTACCAATAATAGAAAAAGAGGTCAAAATTGGTTCAACGATTTACAGCGGTCAGTGACGAGCATATAGTTCTCTGAAGGATTATGAATTTATTTATCAAAATGTAAATCATACTGACAATTTTGTGGATCCAAATATTGAAGCTTACACCCAAACAATATAATCAAATATTGTGGAACTTAATCAAATCCAATTAGTCCAAATATAATATAAAAATTAATGGTGAATCTCCACTATTAAGCCATTAGACCAGGGGTGGCCAAACTGTGGCTCTCGTCATAGATTTTTGCAGCTTACATCATATCTCGATATCTTATCTTATTTACTTTAGTATATATATAATAATATGACTTTTTTTCCATTTCGGCTCATCCATATTTATTAATATATTGGATGGTTTACGAGTCTCATCTTACTGACCACCCCTGATTTAAACCGTTAACTTATAGAAAAACGGTGGCGGTCATGCCATTCGGCATTCGGTATAACTCAAATATTTACTAATTTCTTATCAGATTTAAAAAACACTTTTGCTATATGAATATAACAATCAACATTATAGTAAGAGTAAGTACATTACTATTTTAAGTAGCAAACATAAACATTTAGTCGGTAGATCACACATTGGACCGGTCCCGCAATTACTATTATAATATTCTATATTATGTATTACTAAAAAAAAAAAAAAAAATTAAAAAATACAAAATACAAAATATTTACAGATAAAACGAAAATACTATAAAACTATATTACAAATAGAGTAAATAATAGCAATAATGCAGTTGCCTAATGCCTGCACATTGTCCCTCGGCCACTATGAATTGAATTATGTAGCGAACTACAGCAGTTTTATAATATTATACATTATAATATAATATGGTATGTAATAAATATATTGGCAATTGGTTATATTATGCAGTGTGTTACTGCTGGTCGGTGGTCGCCAGTAAGTGCAAGTGAAAAAGAATGTTGATTCACCACGTCATACCGAATTATATTGTACATATATATAACATGAGCAATGGCAGGTGTAAGTACTTATTAGTTCGCAGTACGGGGAGTGTACGCATGCCATTAATACGCAGTTGAGTCATGAATAAAATCCTCATAAACATATAATATACAATATACACACACGCAAAATCAATAAAATACCATTGCCTAGGTTACGATTATTTATTTTGTTAGTGCGAAAATTCAAAATAATATGTCAGAAGTATTATAATACGATATTTAAAAAATGTTTTGTATTCCCTTTATATAGTAATGATTTAATATTATATGATATTGTACCAATAATATAAATTATATTAAAATACACAATTATAATATAGGTATACAATTCGTATGGAGGGCGATGATGTGAGCAATCATCCTCTCCCCTGGATTTATATTTTGGTAATTTATTTTGTTGTAGATGGGTGTATAATAGAGTAACAACCCCTATACCTTTTACCCGGAGTGGCTTAGTTAATAATCGTAAAATATATCAATAAAATATCTAGGAATCTATGATATAAAAATCTAATAAGGTTTCAAAAGGTATATGCTGAGGGGTGTATGGATGGGTGGGGTGAAGTCTATTTTATATATATTTTTCCAACCCTCCTCCCCCACCCCACCAGTAATGAACTTTAAATTTGTAAATTAATTTCGTTTTGTATTTGAATATTATACTAAATATATTTTATATAGATATAAGTATATAATATAATAGGTTTTACCTAGTATGTCGATCATCGGTGTATAGTTCGTAGGTCTGCAGCAATAACGAGAAAACGATCATAACTCTCAATGCCAAATATAAATAAATTATTCGTCGAATTTTGTGAGTATTGTTGATGAAATAAGTTTAATGTTGTTGTGTTTATAATATTTATGACCAAATCTTGGCATTGTAAAATAGACTTTAAATCAGGGTTGTCCAACATTCTTAACCACTACAAACTATATTATAGTTTTGCCAAGATGAAACTAATATTATATATTATATACGCTATTATACGTTTTATGAAATATGCGACGGTTTGCCATCATGATTCATATATATAAATATTGTATATAACTACTATGTGTATAGGTCATAAGTGTATAATATATTATATAAATCCCCAGCAGTTCTGCAGCAATTTATAGTGTATACTGTATATTTACAATCTTCTAGAAAGTATATCTTATTTAAAAGTTATCCAAAACAAGTATTTGAATACTTATGAAAAAAATATAATATATATTCAGAATAATATGGGTATATTCAAGTACTTCAAAATGCGTTTCAATTCATACTTTTGAAATATAAGATATTTTTTTACTAGTACTATATTTAATAAATATAATACGATAATTATTAAAGTAATTTAGTCTTAAAAATATAAATTTGAGTAAACAATCCCTTAATTACATTATTTTGGTATACCCAGCTGTGTAATAAAGTATTAAAATACTTTTTTTCTTATTGTATATTTTTTTAAATAGATACTTTTTTTACTATTGAATACTTTTTTTTTTATTCCTTTAATTCTTAATTTATTTCTATTTGTAATACTTATTAAATAAAAATACTGTGTCGTCATCGTCATGCTTCAACGTTATAAAATTATTATATTAATCATTATTCATTTATGGATAATTCTATATCGGTTTTGGTTTTAGTCTATTAAAAAATAACGAACACTATAGATCAACATTTTGAACAAATAATGCTTTTAAAATGAAATACTCAAATTTTTGATTAATATACCTAAATACCTAGAATTAAATAAGGTTGTTTTTTTTTTGTAGTTGAAGATTTTTTCAATTACTTTACTATAGATAGTATTTATTATTTGGGTGGTATTTAAAATACTTTATAAGTATTTGAGAAATTACTCCAATACATTTTAAAAGTATTTTTTATAACACTGGGTATACCTATATCAATATAGTCGTATTAGTAGATACATAGACACATAGTACATCAATAAAAAATCATATTTTATACGTGAATTTTATATAAATGAGAAACAAGTAATTTAATGTGTTACATTATCCTACATGACAAATAAATCAAAAAACTATGATTATTTATATCAATAACATATAATATGTATAATGTATATTACATTATATTATTAAAAGTGTTCCAGTTATATTTAGTATACGCGTGTATACTTTTTCAATTCATTACTGCAGTAATTTCAAATCCCAATACTTTAGTGTAGTGTTTCTTAAACTTTTTTATCCGTGGAACCCTTTTTGATGTTTACTTTTATTGTGGAACCCCTACTTTTTTTTTAAGCTTTTTAGCTTTTTTTAGGGTTTTTTGCAAATAAATTATAATCATATAATAATATTGTGTTAAAGATATTTAATTTAAAAAAAAAACATGTTAAAATAAAAATAAAAATAAAAATAATTGTATTTATATATAATAAATAATAATACTTTAATAATAATTAATTCATACACATACAATATTCTTAATATTAGGCTTTATTGATGAAATTTGTATTAGTAGTTAAGCTTCGTGGAACCCTGATGTGATCTCCACGGAACCCTGGGGTTCTACGGAACACAGTTTAAGAAACGCTGCTTTAGTGCAAGTGTAGACGGTGTAATGTGTATAGTCCTATAGATATTATAAATATTATACACACTAATAAAAATTATAATTATGTAATCAAGCTGTATTATGAATTAGTTTTCAATAAATAAGAATTTTACTACCGATAATATAATTTTTGATTATCTACTAATAAATAAAGTATTATAGTAGGTATATAAACTTACACCGGGCTATGTATATAATATGATTTATACTAGAGTTAATTTAGTATTAGAGATGGATAAGACAAGTGTTATCAAAATATTTTATTTAGTCTTAAAATACATAATATTATGAGAAAACAAATCTCAAGGAGGAATGTACCTATAGATCAATCCACGTGGCTTCTGATACAGTGTACATTATGTTGCTGGCTTCAATATTAACAGGAGCAAATAAAATTGATTTAACTATACTTTATGTGTACCTTGTAACTTATATAGTTATATATATATAACATTTTAAAAGGAGAAAACTCGTCATTATACAGTATTTATCTCCGTTATTTGTGTAATTTCATTCATTTTTATTTTTTAAGGGACTTTGAATAATAAACATACAATTTTAAATTTAAACCAACCTTAAGGACATTTTAATCATAATCGTCAAATCATCTTTAGTCTTTAGATACATCATTGGCATTAACTAGGGTTTAGAATACTAACTATATCTATATTGCACACATTGAAAATAATTATTAAATTACCTAATATAATCAATAAATTTAAAGTAAACAGTTGTAAAATTGTTGAAATTGTTGAATAAATAATTCAATATAATATAATATTATTAATACTAAATGAGAAAATATGTGTGTATAAATTTACCCCATGTGTTTTTTTTTATTGATAATATATTCAAAAGGTGTATTTATTTAAAATATATAAGACTTATACTATATATCTGTACCTACATTTCTATATATACCTGGTTCTATATTTTTATAAATTAAAAATATAACATGGAACATTTTCTTTTTAATATGAAGCAATTAGCGATAAAATACACAAGCGCTGCAGTTATTGAATATTTTTATAATTTTAAAACACAATTTACGCTATTATTATAATTATACAATTAAAAAAAAATACATGTGGAAATAATTATAACACTTAATTATAATATTTCTACTTATGTGTAAAACTTTGAACGTTGAAACATTATTAAAACAATTGCGTGTAACTATGTTGCCATATCAATGTGTTTCTCATTTGAATAGTGAATATTACTATACACTTGTTTTTTTAGAATACCTGTAGGTCTTGAATATTGTTTTTAATCAGATTAGTTCATTTCGTGTACATTATCATATTACTATTATCGTTTTCATAGTATAATAGGTAACGGTCAATTGTTTTACGCGGTGTTCCCACATACTTAATACTACCTATTATATTATTGTAGATTTATGTTTTACATTTAAATTAAGAGCAATAATATTACACATAATTAATATTATACTATATATCTTACAAGGTAATTCACTAATTAATTGGCAATCATGCTCAAATCTAATTTTCTTTTGTTAATATATTTATTAAAATTTTAATTTTTGGAATTTATAAGTAGACTTAAAGACATCTATATTTTTAAAAGCTTACTTAATACATTAATACAAATTAATATAATATTATTTTAAAATTTTCAAAACTCCACTCGATAAGTTAAAGTATTTTTCAAATTGACCAAACCTAATATCATGGTCTATGGATCTTTATTATGCTTATTATATATAACATTAAATTACTAAAAGCAACTCATTAGAATTTTGATTTAAATGCATAATTTCAATTAAATGGTAGGTATAAACAATCTAAGTAAATTTAAAAATACCAGTCAGAATTATAACAAATGTATTATTCAATGAAAAAATGGTACACTTGCTTGTTGAATAATTCTGTATAAGTATTAGGTACTGTATAATTCCTAATGAAGTAATGAATAATGTTTTTATATAGATGATAAAGTATTAAAGTGTACATATTAGTACATTTTGATCGTTAAAATCACAAAAATATGTAGGCAAATACATTTTATTGTTATATTAAACCAATTTCATAAATATATTTGAAATGTGTCACTGTCATTTAATCGTTTTATTGTTTTGTTATTATAATTCTAATGCTTCTTTTGAGATATTTATATCAATCTATATACACAAATTCGTTTTAAGCATAAATAACTGTATGTCATAAATAATTATAATATACCTATATATATATATTAAAATATCTAAATGACTATAGTATTATGTCTATATACATATTATAGCCACTTGTAAGTTGTAGTTATACATATGCCTATTGTATTTATAGCTAATATTGAAGTAAGAGGTTAATAATTAATAATTATTGTTTCCGTAATACCAAATATATAGTGGTATACGCCTCAGTGCAGGTAATCAAAAATTAACTCTTTATTAAAAATAAAATTAAAATATACACAATTGTACTTTGATTCTTTTTAGCATGATTTTTTCTAAGTTTTTAGAAAACGTTGGAAGGAAATTTATGGAGCAATATGATGTATGAGATGTAGAAGAATAATTACTTATTTTTAAGATAGGAATTATGTTAGACTTTTCAAAAATGTGGGAAAATAAAATCTTATAGAAGCGTTGGAATATTTGTCAACAATAGTATTATATTTTTCGATGAACTTTTTAAGATAAGATTGATTATGCTAAGATATGATTGTTAGTGCTTTTTTGTTACGTATAGGTACATTTTAACCATAAATATTATTTCTGAATTTGTAGTGTTTATAGCTGGGATGAGGTTGCTTTATTATTATTAAGTTTTCTATTGAATAGGAATGTTTTTTTGTTATTTATATGGGTGTGTGATTGTAAGTTTTCTTATATAATTATATGATTAGCTTTTTCGTCATTAATATACCTTTAGATTCCTTAACACAGTCATGGTTTGAAGATAATTTAAAATTGTTTTGGTATACGTGTCTAAATTGAGTTCTTACTATAATTTAAGAGAGACTCAATAAGATTGGTTTATCTGAGTTATAATTTTTTAGTACATTAAGTAATTGATTAAATATATTTTTGTCACTTGGGATTCTTGTACTTTATCAATAATTTCGGGCTTGTCTTTTTTTAAAGATAAGTTGTTGTGGGTATTATGATGAGGCTGATGAGGGAGGTTTGTTTTATATGGTTTAATGTTTAGTAACTGAATAGATTTTGAAGATGACTCTAATAATGAAATTTGAATTATTTTTGTAAATAAATGTTCTGCATTGTCAATTTTATGTTAGATTTTAGTGATGTTGATAGATTAATTTTAGTTTTCAACATGAGCTAAAATTGATTCCAGTTTTTTGGGCTATGTGTATATATATTTAGTACTGAAATACTGAATTTAGACAATTATTTTATTTTAAATACCTCATTGAAAATTTTAAATGAAAAGTATCTATTTAAACACCGGTACTAGAATACATTCACACTGGACCTAAACATTATAATCTATTAAAAATGTGTGATCATTATACATATGTAACCAGAGGCATATTTACGATTTTGGTGGCTTTTTATCCCTCTAAAAAAAAGCTCGACACCCGAGGCGATTGCCCCCGTTTGCCTCCCTTAAATACGTCTTTGTCTGTAACAGCGATAAAAAAAAGATTTGTATATTGTATGTCGGTAAAGAATGATTCTAGTAATTTGTGGAATTGTGAAGATTTTTATAACTATTAATATACATACACGATTCTACATGATTTTTTATGCAGCGTTGTCAATATGTTTGTTTGCTCTCGTTATTATAAATTATAATTAATAATATGCCTATAAATATATTATATTATAATTTAAAAGTAAAAAGTAATATAAGTTATGACAATAACCTGCACCAATGTCAAGTATATTTATTATATTACCTATAACTTGTATAAAATTAAAATAGTTATTTAAAAATAGATAAATGTCTTAAGTTATTCATTATAATTGAGGTATATAGTATTTTTAAAATTTTTAATTTTTATGAAGTAATAGTGTTACTATAATATATATGTATATATATATATATTATTTTTTTTGAAAAAATTGAATGTAAAATTTAGAATTTAAATAATTTATTAAACATTTATAAACTTTTCATAGTTAATAATCTGTCATACGGAACATTACACAGCACAATGTTTTAGTAACAAATTAAAATGTATGAAAATATTGTTAAAAATCTATAGTAAATTTTACATCTTTTATAATAAAGAAATATATCAAATACAAAAATTCCAACAATATGTTGAAGATAAAATAAAATTATAATTTCCCAAAAAGTGAGATATTAAAAAGAGCTATATTGTTTATTACACAAAACCATATTTACACGTTATAATAATATATATTTTGTTTATATAATGTTTTTGGTATGGCAACGTAATAATTAATAACCATGCAGAATCATCATTTGCGTATATAAAATATAAAAATTTAATTTGCGAAATTATATTTATATCCAAATAAATGATTATTAAAATCTACATGATTCTGTAATTGTATGTAATCCTATTACACAGTTATATACTGTAGATAATCTTAATTTGTTCTATTAAATATTGATATCCCAATATCAACCAACAACGTAAAATGTTAGTTGTAGTGGTGTAATTGTGTCTATATACTTATTTCATTAAGTTTTTTAAGGGGTGTAATAATTTTGTTCTCCAAATACATATAAATAGTAGACATTTTTAAATTTTCTAAAACAATGAAAGAATGTATTTAACATAATTTATAAGATAAAATATTTTTTTTCTCAAATTGTTGCATAATAAAGTGTATTTATTTCACGTTTCTCTGTTGTATATTATGTTGACATATTGTCAACGTTATCGCATTATCTGGATTACAAAAATAATCCTACTATATTATTTCATGAATTATGAATACAAGATTGTCCTCACATTATTTTCTTCAAATGCTTTTTTTTTTAACGAACAGTAAAAGTACCTATAATTTGTTTCGAAGTTAAAATATGAATTTTAAGACTAGCTTAAAAATAAACAATTATAATACTGTGGTTTCGATTTTGATAAATAAATTATTTTATGCCCTTCTCCCTAATTTTGTATTGAGTTGTGCCACTGGCTAAACTAGTGTTATGAATAGACAAAAATATGATGTATCTAAATAGTGCTATCGTAATACTATAAAAATATACAACAAGGATTTAAATAGTCATATTAACTTGAAGATTTATATTGTACAATTAGTTTTAATCGCTATTCGTTAAATTTTAAAGTAAAGAAATAAGTTACTGCTAGTAACCGAGCCAAGTTTAATTATTTATATTAAAAAACTCCACGGTCAAGTACAAATAATTATAAATATTTTCGCATGAGTATTGAATTGATTTAGATGTCTACAATAATCTATGTATCGTCGTGCATCGTGCAGTTTTAAGACGAGAGTAATCTCTCGCATACAAGAGATCTACAAGCCCGCACAATTAAACCCTGTGTGACTAGGGCTATGTAACAGAATCCTGTGGCTATATTGAATGTAATCAGTGGCATATTACAGTGACACCAAAACTAAATAATACGGACGACATGTAAATAACAATACGACCGCTAATAATATTATTATAATATGACGAAGGACGAAAAAAAAAATCGTAATAATACGATAAACAAAAACAAACAAACGAATAATAATAAACTAAACGTCGTGCGGGTAGGTAAGTAGCGGCAATAATAGTATTATAGTGACGTGACGGTGATCGGGTGATGGGCACTTGTAGTAGGCCTGTAGTTGTGTATGTGTATTGTATATACCTGTAGCGCGCGCGCTGTATTCATTGTTTTAAAACGGCGAGTGGCGACGGACGACGACGACGACAACGGTCTAAAAACCTAGGGCAGGAATTCCGTAGCCGTTCGTCGTCGGAAACGAATAAGAGTGGATGAGGAGGAGGAGGAAGAGAAGAAGTAAAGAAGAAGACGACGATGATAATAATAATAAAAATAATAGTGAAAAAAGGAAACGGCGGAGGAGAAATGAGAGGAGAAAAAAAATAAACTAGACGAGGCAAACGCGTAAACCGGCATGCGCACACACATATACACACACACAAACGCGTATGCCGCGCGAGCGCGAGTGCTCACACACAAAACTCGGTTCGTGTTATGGTAATAGCCGCATTCCAGAGGATCCGCGGCCTGATTGGCTACCGTTTCGGTGATGTCATGCGATTGATAATAGAACCGGCCGCTGGCGCGCGCGAGGGCAGGCTGACTGGCTGGCCGGTTGGCGGGCGCGCGAGCCGCACCGCGAACGCTCTGTATACGCCGCGCGCACGGTCGTTTTTCTTGATGACGGGGGGGCAACGCCGAAGCGTTACTCGGTCCGACCATTTCCAAGATGGCGAAGCGCGCGTGACATCTACGGTCGTCGGTCGGTCCCCGCTGCAGTCGTCGTACGTAGCGAACGAACGCGATTTTTTTCTTTCCATTCTCGTGTCCACGGTTCAATTATCGTCGTCATAGGTAGTCCAAAAAATTTCTCGTCCGATCGTCGATTTTTAATTTTTACGATTAGTTTACTTGTTTTATACATACTTAATATTAAAATATATATTTTATCGTATTGCCGCCGCCGTTCTTCTCAGTGCATTAATATCTACGGCCGCTACAACGCTGTTATCGTTATCGTCGTCGTCGGTATATTATTATTGTCGTACGCGGTGTTTGGCCGCGATGGATTCGATTTTGTGAGTCTGACTTTGATGGATACAATACCGCATACACGATGCCGAGACGACGGAACGGAGAGATACCGTTGCCCGACGGTTGGGATTTTGCGAGAGACTACGACGGCAAAGTGTACTTCATCGACCATAACTCCAAGAAGACCACTTGGATCGATCCTAGAGACAGGTAAAGCCGCATAGCAGCGATATTGATAATATTATAATCACAGATTGATACCTAATGATAATAAACGATATCGTTGTGTGCAATGATAATAATAATATATATCTCAAAATATGTCAACTAATAAAAATGTAACTACCTATTGGAACGTAGTTTTCAGTTTATTTTTTTTAATCATAATAATTAATAATATTAATGTACAGTTCCCAATCTGATCCCCTAATGCGTGTTCAAAATGTGTGCACGCGCGTGTTTTGACTCTTCGTCGAAATTGTGAAATGCGTACACACTCGCATTCCTTCGACAGAAATCCGGCTGGAACATCACGGTTTTTATATTATTATTATTTTCCTTTTTCCCGAACCGTCGTCAGTGCCATCTATATTGAAATATGCCAAACTAACTCCTATCCGCCGACCCCTCCTCCGCACCATCCTGCTGACCCCTCCTTCCCGCGTAATACCGCATTCCGAGTTCAGTGAATATACACGAAATTTATCCAAACAACCGTGTGGTGTGTGTGTTGTCTTACAACTATATTATTAGTATTATTATTATTAATATTATGTACGCTACACCGCTATAATAATGAAAATAAATTAATATATATTTAACTGTTTTAACTAAATAGCAATGGTTATAGACTTATAAGAATCTAAATATAATAATGTAATAATGATAATGATAACAATAACAATAACAATGGTATTTAGGTACGAAATATTATATACCTTGGCATGGGGAACTTTTACGACTTTTTATTAATATTTTTTTTATTTCGTCGTTATACTAATTTAATATAATATAATGGTCTAAGCATAATACAATATGTGTCGCTCATTCAGGTCATTTACATAGTATATTTTAATATAATATTAAAAGCGTTTAACTCGTGAACTTAAATATTTTAATTTTATTTCATTGATCACAGACGATCGTTCCCAACTTTTACAACAACAATAATAATAATAATAATAAAAATGTGGGTACGAAATCAATTCTTAAAACATTGAGTTAGTTTTTCAAATGATTTTCAGTATAAAAAAGTTTATGGTTTGGTGTATACATCGCATAATTTTTTTATTTTGGTATATTTGAGTACCTACTAGTTTTTCGTTAAATGTGATAACATTTTGTTCTGTAGAATGGTCACGATGTACAATTATTTTATCATTTAATTGTATTCGATTTATGTCGATTTCTTACAAAAAAAATCTTAGATGATTTAGGTATTATAGGTTTTGCTATAAAATTATTCCAATTTTTACTTCATATTAGATATTTGTTAAAACTTATCTAAATTGATTACTAAGTATAGTAAGAACATACTTATATACCTGTTATACAAATCTATACCTATTTTATGTAGGTATTCAAATGTATTTTCATAAAGTTCTCGGGACTGCGAAAAATGGCTCCGACATATTTGGAATAGTTGTGCTTAATAATAATAATAATAATATAATTATTAATAAGTAATAACATAGTATAATAAAGGAGGTACCTATAGTAATTATATAGATCATTTACAAGATAAATTACATTTTTTATGTTACTGCTTTCTTTTTTCTTATTATTAGGTGCCTACCTACTGTAATAATAGAAAATATAGGTAACTTCCAAGTTAACCTTTTTTATGAATAAGTACGTCATAAATCATAATTTATAATTAATTCTATGAAAATATATTTTTCTTATTTCCGAGGCTTCCATTATTTACAATATTTTATTATTTGTTATGAAATCCAAAATATGCATACTTTTTATTTAAATATTACTATAAGCTTTTAAATATTATTTAACACCTAACTATAATACATCAAATAATACAAAAAAAAAATATTAAATTATATTTGATAATTTATAAGAATTAAAATTGGGTATATTTATATTACGCTTGAGATTATTCGTGATACCTACTCAGCTAAATCATTTAATGTTTAATTATGAACAACATACAATTAAATATTGCAGTATTCAATTATGTTAATTAATTTAATCATTGAATTTTTGTGACTTTTAAGCTTCTGCGGGTTGACAGTGTTAATTTAACATACTTAGTTACAAAATAACCACTACTTGTCAATATAATATATTATATTATCAAATTATTTCATCGTACCATAAATTTATGAACGGATAATCATCTGACATTAGTTTGAAATTCAAACAAATAGTGTCTGTTTATAAATGTTAATGTATTTGTACATAGCTGTAATACTATTTTTAAGGTACGTAGATAATGGTATATATTTTATATATATATCAATTTATTAATAAACAGGTTCTTAATTTCTAATCTTAAAAATAAGTAACATATTTTGATGCTTTTTTTAAGTTTTATATAAATTGAATAATATGATACTTATAATTGTATATTATTGATATGATTTTCAGTTTTTGATTTATTTATAAATATAATACCTCAACAAATTGTTTTTATAGTGAATTTTGTCCAGGGATATTTTAACTTAGCATTTCACATATATTTCACACGAATGTATGTTGACATAATATTGTAATGTTGTGTTAAAAATAAACATCCCAGTAGCCACACCTTCTCCAAGTTCTGTCGCCATGCTGTCTACAAAACGCGTTAACATCTGAATTTCTTATGTCTTGAGTCATTATATTATCTCTGTTAATTTTGAAATTCCCCCGAAATACTATTGATGATACAGTAAAATAAAACAAAAATCACAATTCATTCTTACGAATAAATTTATATTTGAATATATTACATTAAATATGTTTTTTCTTATTTGATCTTTATAATATTCTATGATACTTTTTGTATAGTTTTCAATGGTCTAATTAAATCGTTATACCAACATATTGTAAATATAATGTAAATTTTAAAAGTATTTTTTTATAGTTATCAAATGAAAAATGTGTGTGATAGATATCAGTAGGTAGTAAAAGTATCTAGTTATTTAAAATTGTTTCAGAATTGTGAAATTATATGATTTAAATCTTAGTGAGAAAAATGGTATAAATGTTTAATTTCAAACCTAATATAACAATTTAACTGTTGAAAAATTGCCTTATAATATAGGCTTATTCTATACTGCTATAAACCTAGTACTAGTTATTTTATTATTTAATTTTTAAAAATAATTGTTTAATTCTATTATAGATTGTAATTTGCAGTATAATATTATATTTGTTTTTATACTGCAAATTGATTTGGTAATTGATACATAAAATACCAAGTACTTGTTAGTGGTTTTCGATTAAAGTATAATTAGCTTGTAAATTGTATAACAGTTATGTCAAGTGGCAGAAATCGGTAAATTATTTCATAATTTACTCTTATCGCAAATTAATGTTTGATGGTACTTTAAAACTTAAATCCTGGTTTTGAAATGGGAGTTATTTAAAATATTTTCTGTTTTTATACATATGTACTAAATAATAATTGTTTATAAAATATAACGATGTAATTTTTAATTAATTTATGAGGATATGTACAAAAGATATTTTGTTTGAATCCGTGTTTGTGAATCTATCCAAAAACGTTTATAAAACCAAAATGTTAGATAATAATATATATTTTATAGTTATTTAATTTTATGAATTATTACATATTATTATTCTCATTACATATTAATTTTAATAAACATGTATACATAAACTTATATGTTATACTTATAAGTGTTAAACATTTTTAAATGATATTATATATTGTGAATTTTATTTTTTAATAAGCTAAGTACAAAATTCTTTAAACATTTAAAATTGTATCGTCAATTTATGAAAAAATTATTAAATTTAACTTAAACAAAAGTTACTTATTATAGTGTTGACGACATTTAAATATTGTCATTATGAAAATTAGGTACAGTTCAAAGAAAGTTATTTAACGTGTATATAAATTTGTCGTCTAAAGCATTTTGAAATTTGTACGCACCTAATTTATTATGTCTGGAGGCATGAAAACAACTTAACAAACAATTTGAATGTCAATTCCGTGATTCAGCACATCGAATTTAATTAAACATTAAAGTACATGAAATTCCAATGAATTGATCTGATCCGTGTAGACATTGACGTTAATAGATTTGTCAGCTGTATGTTATCTAAGATTTAATTGTCAAATGTTATTATATTTCTTAATGTTAATAAGAAATCGATCATTGACAATTTGTTAATTGCGAGTATTAGTCATAACTCATAAATCATATTATTTATTATTATAATAGCTGTAAAAATTGTAGGTGAATCTCATCAAAGTATGTGGATTGTGGATAGAACATTGCTGATTATATTGAAGAGGAAAAAGGAATGAGGAATAAAAATGAACTGCGTACGTGTGTCGAGGAACTGTTTCTATTTATGTATAAAACGAGAATCCATTAATTATCATTTGTTAATAGTGATCAAGTATATAATATAGAAACATTTTTTTTTTTTTAATAGGGATCTTACTTTGTATGCAATATAGACAAACGGTGTAGTGTAGTACATTTTATGTCCATCATTATATACATACTACTTTGTACCAAACATAACATTCACATTTTTATAATGCATTTATTTATTATTTAAAACTATAATCAAATGAGCGTATATATATATGTAAATATATTTAATAGGTATACGAAAGGTTAATAATGATGAATAGAAAAAATTAAAAAAATTGATATAGATGATTTTTAAATAATGGAGTTATGCACAATAATAATTTGTATATGATTATTGATTAATTTATTATAATATAGAATTATACTTAAAATATTTCAGTTCATGAAGATACAATTTGTACTCATTTTGTTTATTTTATGATTAAAAAAAATAATAGTATATTTGATTTACGTCAGTAATATTTGTTGACATTTTTGTTCCATTTTCTGCCACTGGTGTAGAGTAACATTTTTTTCGTACCTATTCCAAACCATTTATCAAGTATTGAAACATACATTGTAATAGTGTCTTATGTATTTGATATTGTATGTATATATAGTCTATACAGATTACAGATACGTATCAAAACGTATAGGTACGTGTATAAAGTATAGTATGTATTTATCATATTCGATTTATTAAATTTAACAGTGAATGCATTCAAATAATGATTACAATATATTTATGATGATTTATAATATTTAAAATTAATGAGATCGTTTTTAATTACATGTTGTTATTATATATAATATTATAACTTTTATATTATATTTTCGACTTTATTATGCACGTTGGAACTATTTTTAATTATCTGTTTTTTTAATTTTTTTTTTTAATTAGGTACACCAAACCACAATCGTTTGCTGATTGTATTGGTAATGAATTGCCTCTTGGATGGGAAGAGGCCATCGATCCAGTTATCGGGGTCTATTATATCAACCATTTCAACCGTATGTATATTTAAAATATCAGACAACGCGTTGTTATAATTATTTAACACGACCTCATGGTTTACAATAATATATGCTTCTCGTGTTCTAGAATGCACCCAATTGGAAGATCCAAGGTTGGAATGGAGAGCTATCCAGGAAGCTATGTTGAGAGATTACCTTCATACAGCCCAAGACGTCTTAGAAGTAAGTAACTCGACATTGTTGTTCACGTCACTGAGTTTATAATCATGGTTGTATGTTATAAGTTTACACTAAAAATATTGTGTCACGGAATTAAAATATATTTTGATCGTACTAATATTTTTGTATAATATAATACCGAGAGATAACAAGCAATATCAAATAGTACTGTCGAATCATTCATTAGAAGAATGCGCGATATTAAAAATAAAAATTAAATAATATATATTTATAATATGTTTATTATTATTATTATTAAAAG
Source organism: Rhopalosiphum nymphaeae (assembly GCA_036289425.1). NCBI lineage: Eukaryota > Metazoa > Arthropoda > Insecta > Hemiptera > Aphididae > Rhopalosiphum > Rhopalosiphum nymphaeae. Next base: position 2,892,876 of record JAZAQC010000021.1, on the reverse strand, counting down.
GAATTTCATGAATATGAAAATTAAAATCAAAATGACGGATGACAGTAATTTATTGATATATCGTGAGAGAAAATAAAAATAATATATATTTTGTGGATATAGTATGCAGTTACTTTTCGCGTACTACTATACATATAATATTATATACCTATTCATTATTTAGTGATAGTTTTGCCCCACTTTTAGTTCAATGACAAATTCCACCGGACTAACCTGACTAGTCATAAAACGTTAACACCGCAGCCGCGTTACCTATATGTAATTTTTCGAATTCCACAATGATCGTATACAGGGTGATGTCCGACAAAACCAGAAAAAAAAATATTATTTTATATTATTATATTCATATTGTTGCATATTATTATCATCATTGTAGGACGTTAGTCGTGTGCTACGAAATCGTTGTAGTTCCTTTTGATGATAATAACATAACACAACGGTCGTACGCGATATATTATGATAATAATAACGTGGCAGGGCACTGATTCTGTGGTGGTAGTGGGGCGTTTGGAATGACGTATAAAATTCTGTTGGAATAGTTTTCAGCTGCTGTTCGAACTTGGACGGTACGTTTTTTTCACGCACAACAGCGGCGTGTGGAGGAGAAAAAAGAAAAAAATTATTCGAACCGATGATAAATCGATTTATCGACCCCCCACCCACAAGTCGTAAAGATCGGACGATATAATAATTAGGTTTTACGAAAACGGTGCTATGCAGGTCCCTCTCGTTCATCACTATTGCTGTATACAATAATTTGAATATGTAACACATTATATATATATATATATATTATATTATGATATACTACTATTCCCCGTGCTTTTTCGACCATATCGCGTTAAATTATAATATATAATATTATTGTTATAATTATTTATATCGCTTGTACGTATTTTATTTTACTGCTATACTCGTTACAGATCTCCACGAGATTTGAATAGACGTTATAACAACAACAACAACAACAATAATAATAATAATAATAATAATTACACTTTACACGAATATAATCTAATATATTACGAGAAGTGTAGGTAGGTACGTGATACGTGTATACACTATACCATATATCGTAGGCGCATTGTACATACGAATGTTATCGGTTTAGGTTCATAATATAAACCCTACCCTGAGGTACACGCACCTGTAAGAGAAAAAAAATAATATTATCTTCTTAAACATTTTTTATTTTAAAAAAATCGTATCCCACCCGTCCAACTAGATCGTGGTGCGTACGCGCGCAACACAGTCGCGTGGCTCAGTATGTTTTTTCACCCCACCCCCCGCCACACCGGAGCCGGTTCTCCGTGACAACGCCGTGTACCGCCCGAGGGTAGGCGGGTGATTGATGGTGATTGGTATGTGACGGTCGGTGGTGGCATCGGTGGCAGAGAAGGGGGAGAGTTATTTCGCCCAGGGCACAACGTGTTCTGTGGGCGCTGCGGGGCTCTCTCGCATCCGATCGACGGCACAGCGGTGACGACGACTGAGACTACTACAACGGCGGCGGCGACGACGACGACGTTGTTTGATACGAAAAGAATGCGGTCCCTCTGCAACGTTGCCGAGTCGTCGGCCGCCGGCCGTGCGCCTTAGAATGTGGAATGTGAAATGCACAACTCGCGCGCGCTCTCCGCGCACTGTTACCAACACGTCCCTACTCGCCGCCTCCGACCGAAAGGAATATATATCTCATTATAACACATTATTTTTTTCTCTCTCCCGTATTATACATTTTGATTGCTCAATTCCATTCATTGCACGTTTTCGTATCACTTTTTTTTTGCGAATTTTTTTCTGATCGGACGTCACAGTGCGCTCGCGCAAAGTGGAATAGGAAACCGCCGTCTTGTCTTATCGGGAAATGCGTAACACAATATAATATAATAATTGGTTGAAACACCCTTACCTAAAACAACAATGTACGTCTGTATAGTATTTATATAATATTATGTTATAATAACAAGAGAGAAGAATAGTGGCGTTCAATACCTAATACCTATAATACTATACGGAAGGACGCAAAAGATAAACTGAACCGACTATGTCACTAACAGAGATGTTGTAATAGAAATGTATAAAAAAAATACGATAAACGAATGAATTGGTCATATTCTTTGACACTGAGGATTGTTATAGGATTAATCTTGGAAGGAGGGATGGTTGAGGGAAAAATCTTGGAGAAAGACCGTGATTACAATACCTATGCCATATTATTAAGCCAGATTATTGAAGATTAATAATGTGATTCATACCAGGAAATGCAAACCTTACAGTGACATGGAAACCGATTCTTCGATTGAAAACTGCAGAAATATTATATAATGATGATTAACGGAAGTGCTTAGTGAAATTTCATGATTAATGATTTTTTATTGACATTCCTGAAGACATGCAAACGACATCATGACAATTTCATTATTATTGATATATGATTGAGGATGAGTAGTACTATTAAGATTTATAGTAGATACATAAGTAAAAAATGTATTGTGATCAAAATCGTTAATGATAATAAGCATGTGTACATTTAGAAAAAAAGTTTGGTTTCAAAACCGTACGCCGTATAATAATATTAATATCAGATTTAAACATATAGAATATTATTATTATTATTATATTATGCCGGTATGACGATAATAATTGGGTCAGACGTCGTCAACTACGATATTGTGTTTTACTCGATAAAAAAAAATATAAAAATTCCGCGCGCGATCATTATCACAATATATTTTAGTCGCGATATTTTTCGTCAGCGCGGTTTATCGTTCAAGTCACAGTCCAATGTTTAGAAATCGTCCGATGTCCGTTGTTTTTTTTGTTGTTCAAATCATTTAAAATATATGGATGGGTACGCTTAAGTTTCCGTGCATGCTGTGTATTCGAAAACCTAATCGCACAAGTCGTAAGAAATATCAATTGGATTTTTATGATATTTATAATTTATATATACCTACGTTTCCCCGTGATGATTATATTATTATAATTACAAAATCAATGTTAAACGAAAAAGAATACTTCAGAATTCGAACGGGTTAAAACATTTTGTGAAACGATCTATTTACGCGATACCAAATGAAATTGTCATTGTCAATTATTATTATTATTATTATTATTATTGCAGCCTATCTCTCAACGGTTGAGCGTACAATATATATATAATAACAATATGTAAGACCTATTGTAGCGTGGACGTAAAAATAATAATAAATAAATAAAAATTCTCTGTGGCGGCATCGGGTTCGGTTGGGTCGACGGTATAGTGGCGGTGGTTCCACCGGTTCCACACTTTGTGTGCTACCAGTGTTACACTCACCGGGTCTTGGCGGCGGTTGCTCGTTGTAAAACGATTGAAGAGCGAAGGAAGAGAAGAAAATAATAATAATAAAAAATATATACGTATATATGATAAAACAAAATAAAAGTAAAACAAATGAGAGAAGGAAAAAAAACCATTGCGGCAACGCCGCAACCGGCGGCAGCTACTAGTGTTACGAGCACAACACGATCGGATTGTTTTCTAAACTGAAAAAAATAACACACACACATACATACACACATATAAAATAAAATAAAAACGATCGAAGACAATGAACCATCTGCTCGCCGCCGCGGTGAAATGATTTGTACCGTTCGGAATGCGTATAATATATATATGAACACGTACACACGCGGACACACGCGATCTTGCGTTTATGTGCATAATATTATAATAATATAATGATTAATAAATATCCTTATCATTATTATTATTTATTAAAATGTATTGTTATTATGTATAATAAATTATTATAGAGATATACCTATGCTGTTGAAAATTTGAATCAAATTTGTCCGTCGAATTGGTCGCGGGATCGCTGAAAATTTTGTTCAGATGTGTGCGCTTGTGGGAATGTGGAGTAGGGGATAATCATCACGATTCAGGATTTTCGACACTTGGTTTAACATTTTAGTATAAAATATACTGTGTAATTCTTTTATCAAACAATACTCATTATTTCAAAATTTATTAATGTTTTTGAAAATATTTTTTTATATAATTTCTAGTCAAAATAAAATAATAATTTTTATCAATATATTTTTTTAAAGTATTAGATTTTAAAATAATAAGTGTTTTTGATAAAAGAATCACCCTGTATAAAATGTATTATAGGTACACGCGTATTATAATAATAATATGTATAACCCAAAAAGGATTCTGAGGAATGTGTCGGTTTCAAAACAAAATATTCCGTACGTTGTCGATTAGCCAACCGCGTTCGACCGGTTTACCATCAGATTCAATAGCAGAGATTAAACATTTTCATGTTTTTGGTCCGAGCGCATTATATTATTATTATTTTACACATTATCGGGTGCTCACTTGAACATTTTATCGTGGCAGCCAATATCGATTAAACAATAATAATATATTACACCCTCTCCCCACAATAATGTTGCGTTATACACATCGTCAGTCTGTGGTTCTCGCGGGGTTGTTCACTAAATATAATATAGTATTATAAAACCAAATGTTGTTGTTTCAATTTTATTGTAATGATATATTAAGTGATCGTTTCACTATAAACAACCAGGAGTTAAAATGATGACTAGTTAAGAAAACGAATGTGTATTTAATCTGAATCGTATTCATTTTTCTGAAACAAACCAATGTCAAAAATCAGGTGTTATTATTATTTTATATTTGACGTTTCCTAGTTGATTATGATAATATAATGAGTATATTATAATAAATACTTTTAATCGTATAAATAATAATAATATGTAACTTCAAATGAATGCAGCTATTTATCTTCATTTGTATTCGTATTATATTATACAGATTTTTAAGGTATTTACGATTTACATTTTACGCTCATAAATAATAAAGACTGTGTGTGGTTATGTAATATAAAAAAACCGCATAATCAATCGGAAATATAATTTTTCTAGTTTCGATATATTGCATTATTGCAACAATGTTAAACGTATATATGAGTATGTAGTATGTACATGTTATGTACCTATCACTAAATTTCTGAATATTTTCATTTGATATGCAACACCATTACACAAACATAGGCCTCCAAGTATAGATAATAAATCGGCATTTACATTTTTCTCTATCAAACAAATAGTTAGTTCTATAATTATATGTACGTTTGTTTACTAAAATTTATCTCTGAAAATTGGCCCAATAATTTATTACAATATTATTTTAAAACGTATTCATTCGTTAAGCGTTTGTGCGTGTATATCTATAACATATTATTTTGTTGCGCACGCACAAGCAAAATTTAAGCCGTTTCAGAAATTGCGATTACGTGGAAATAAGTGCGTCTTATTGTTTCGCGTAGGTATCTACTATTATATTAATCTGTCTTGGATCATATTATAATTAGGTATTATGTTAATAATATTATTTTTTTGCCGTGTTGTATTTCTGTTTTTATCTAAAATTTCTTTGTCCAAAATTGTTTTTGTCAATACTTTACTTATTGATAAGGTGGGCCGCTGGTTGTAACTTATAATAGGTATTCATTCAGTAACTCCCACGAATTGTTAGATAAGAAAATCAGCATAATCACTACAAAGTCGTGTCGTACATGATTATACTACAAGTACACAAACTCGCGATTGCTAAATTAGTTGAGTGAAAAATTATAAGTGTAGGTATCTTTATGTACAATTTAAAAATAGTAATTACTTATTTCTACAATTTTCTTATGTCAAGGTTTCTCGTTCGGTTTGATATAACAAAATATGCTTTGCGGACATGAACTATTATCATTTATCGCACTATTCTGATGTGTCGATCTCATCACCGCGTGACACGATATAATATAATATAGTTCGTTGACGTGACAGTACCTACTGAATAAATAATAACATCGGTAAGAAAAATAAATATATTGTGGATTTTGTCTTATTTCGAGATAGCATTCGTATAAGTTAGGTATTCATGTATGTATAATATTATGTTGGTGGATGAAATCTGGCCGAGATAAAAATGTGTTTACTCGTGGATATCAATGTTTCGCGAAAGAATTTCATAGTTATAAAACAAAAAAAATCACAAAAGAAACCGTATTAACAGTTATTGCGAGTATTTAAATAAATTAATTGTTGAAAACAAGTTGTAAATGTATCATAATAATTTTATATAACAGCGTGTTCTAGGAATTCATTGACCAATAATTAAATTTTATATGTATATTATGATTGTACTTTAAAATTTAATATGGATCATGTATAATATTATTTTAGTATTTAAAAATATATCTCATAGTTAATATAAGAATAATACATTAATAACATACAATGCTTACATTATTATAGTTATAGCTAAGTATGATTAATTTCAACAAATACTTTTTTTTCAGTCAAATTTTACTGATTTTATAAAATCAAGATAAATATCAATTCATCATTTTAATTTTATAGTGTTAACATTGACAAGGCTTAATCTGCTTAATTGAATTTATCTATTTTAAGTATTATAGTTGTTATTTAACTGCCGGTTAACTTTAACTATATGAAATTATTTTCTCCAACACTATTAAAATAGGTGAAAAATAAAAAGTTAAAACCGACGATGGATACTTCTTTTTGGAGTTTTGAAAACTATGTTCATGATAAAAATTTCAAACTCAGGTTTATGTTTTTGTGTGTGTACTAACGTTATGTGCAGTTCATCCGCCCGATGGATTAGTTCGTACATTAATTTTGTATGTCAATGTAAACACGTCACCTATCTATCGCTTATGTTCTTAAATCATTTGTTTTCCCGCAGACAGTAACTATCGCGTTACTTTAAAATCCGTTTGAACTTTGTAGCATACATAGTCAGCAGCGTCGGTGGTTTTGAAAAATATTTGGCTTACCTTAAGAAAACTAGTGTGTTCCACTGGTTTTTAGTGCGTGCGTTTAGTAAGAAGAGAGAGTATAGATATGGACGAATAAAAGTGTGTACGATCTGCACCAGGATATAATACTTTAAACATTTCGATAGATTCTTACGGATAGCGGCATTTTTATATCTGCCCGTAAATGATGTGTAATATATGAGTATAATATTATGATTTTCAAACGTTGTATTTTGTATTGCACAGTGTTTTTAGCGACATAATTAGGGTTTTCATTGGCATGGGGTGGAGAGAAAGCATAATTTAATTTAAAAACATAAAACATTTGAATTATAACTAACTATTAATAGGATAAAGGATTTAAAAGAGCGACGGTCGAATATTAAGTCCTCTCTACGCCACTGCAGCGGTGTGTATGTCCAATAACCGTTTTTCTTTTACTAGCGATGCCTTTAAAAGGGTAAAATGGCGATGGAAATCAAATCAAAAATATTCGAGTTATCTTGCAAGTAACGAAATCCGCGTCAAGGAGCGAATGTGTGCGAAACGCGTATTTCAAATATGTATATTGTAATAATATAATAATAATTATGGGCACAACAATTTATCATTCGTACAATAATAGGTACGCTCTTGTACACACGCACAGGTATAATAATAATAATAATAATAATAACAAAATATAATAATAAAAATAAACATAATAGGTAGGTATATTATATTATACCTATAATATATGGCGTGTGTGTGTATGTGTGCGCGTGATATTTACGACGGTCCCACTGTGCTGCTGCTGCAACGCGCGCTTGGCTCGTCGACGTTCCCTCACCGTATCCCACCGCCACCGCCTCACGTATGTACCGAATAGTTGGGATTCCTGAGCGCGCAAGGCCGAATTCCTCCAAGGTAGACACCCGTCCTCGCGTCGCCTCGTCCTCACGTCCTCCTCCGCGCGCCATCCATGCGCCCCCCACCACTAATGGTTGGCCGCCGACGCCGCCGCCGGCTCCGGCGGATGGGCAACCGAAAAACTAACCCCTTGGGTCAAATTCCGGTCCCGGGATTCTGTGCGCGCGTATGACCTCAGTCTCTTCCTGCGGCTCGCGAGTCCCGCGTCGTCGTCGTGCGTGTGCGTTTGCTGTTAAAATATAACCGCCGCCGCGGTGTGTCCCGTCCGCCGGACATTGGTTAAATATTGTAATAAAATATATGTGCAGTGAGCGATCGAGTCCGTATTTCCGCGTCCGTCCGCTCTCGTTACCGCATAACTGATCGGCCCGTCTTGCGTGGTAAACGATCGCGATTTTTTTCGCTTCTATTCCATTTTGTCGTCACGTTCCGTTTCCGCCCGCGCGTCAGCGGATTGTGATGTGCGCCGCTGCCTCGGCTGCCGCGTGCACGACGATGTTTTCGCATTACTGTTGCGACACTTGGCCGCCGCGTTGCGACTACTCGTCCTACGATCAACTGCTTGATGTGCAGCTGTACCGGGACAACGACGGGCGCATCTACTGCGTCTATGTAAGCCACACTATGTTATACGATAGTACTATACTGCTGCATGCATCACACACCCGCACTCGTTTAAAGTTTCCAGGATGATATTATTATTGTTGTCACGTGAACCGACTTATTCTACTGTAGCTTCTAAACAAACAGATGAATCCTGCTATCGTCTAAAACTTAACCACTTTCGCGCCTCCATTCCTGTAAAAAATTACCATTTCGATTATCATAATATATCATATTTTTTGGTCTAATAAATACGCTTGTATAGTTTATAGATATAGATATCGAGCACACGATTGTGATACTATGCAGGTTATGAAGGTTGCGAAAATGGAAATTTTTAAAGCGATCGATATGTTTATACCTTTATTGTCGTATACCATCAATAGAATTAGACGTATTTATACAAACTAATATCGTATTGGGTGATATCAAGCGGTTGTTGTACGTGAATATAGGCGGTAAACAAACTTTGGTTATATTGTTGCTGTAGTAGCAGATGCATCTACGCGTGTGTTTGGCTTAGATGATTTTGAAAAAATTGGCAATATGTTTGTAATTAGGATTTTGAGGCGTCGACGCCCTAAAAATTGACCCATATGAAAATAGTCTTAAAAATATGTATTGGCGACCTAGAAAAAAACGAAAAACGTCATTAAAATATTACGATAGTATAAAAAATGCAATATACAACTTGTATATAACTTCGAACACACATATGTTATAATGTGCGCGTCTGTGCAATGACGTACACGGCGCCTCGAGAGAGGCGGGCACAACCTACTAAAATCGCTTTATAATTAATATATTATATGTAGGTATATATATATATATATATATATATAATGATTGATACTATTTTAATTATTACAAAGGAAAATATTTTTTTTACTCCGTAATCGCACACCGTTGAAAATTCTTTGCATATTTTTTATATACATAGAAGTACGAATAAAATATTTTATTTAAAAACATATTTATACAATTAATGAAACAACGATTCGTCTCATTACATAAAATGATTTCTTTTTACACATGCTCTTGAGTTGTTGTAATAATAATATATTTATTCTATAATAATAAACATAATGTAATATATCCGTACAGCATGTGAACGATATTATTTATTTGTGGACATCACTGCTATAATATTATCCGGATTACAATTTATTACCTATTATTGTAGATTATTACGATCACATTTCGTTGTTTTCGATATAACATGCGTACCTATATGTAATAAATTACAAAGTCTAAACCGATACGATGCACATACATAAATGATAAATTATAATATGTAAATAATATATTCAATCATTTGACAAATTACTATATCATTACCTATATATACATAATATATTATAATACCTCCATAAATGGCTAAAAAAATATTTACACGATTAAACACTTACATAATACTGTATCATACTCCAATATTCTTCATGTACCTTGTATCTATCATTTTACTATCTTCCGACCTACGTCTATACGATTTTCTCATTCGATAATTGTAATGTGTTACTTGTCAAATATAACAAAATTATTACCTATGTTTGTGTTAAATTGTATTCGATGACTGATATATTTGGTGTATGACCTAATTATGCACGCTATAAACTCATGTAATATAATACATGTGTTAAGATGTTTCCCATTACTTTTTAATTAAAGATTTAAGTTTTAAAAATATTGGATACGAAGTAAAATTCATATTATATGAATTTTAACTTAATTCAGTTAATGTAATAAATAAATCAATATTGTATATTTGCACCAGTGAAAAATTGAAAAAAAAAAAATAAAATTTTTAATCGTGATTAATTGTGTTTACTAGGCAAAAAAAGAAATTTACGACATAAAACAGCAACGGCTGTATTTAGCTCAAGACGAATACAATCACCTCAACAATGCTCTGTCGACATTAAACACGTCTAGAACCAGTCGTGAGTATTATACACCTTCTATATAATATAATATATGTGTGTATAATTAAATTAAATTTTCCAATTGCGTATCTATATATTACAATATACAATACCAGATATTTGTATATAATATATAGTTACCTACCGGACGGAAATTATAATTCTAACGATCCTTTCGTGTGTATTAATTGTATTATAGTCTGTTCGAGCTCCAGTAATATAAGTACAAAATATGATCCTGATTTGCTTAAGTCAGACGTCGCTCACGCCCGAGAAAGAGTTACCAGGTTGAAACGCGAATTGGAACAGATTGGCGTCGAGATGTCGTGCACGCGACGCGGAGTCGAGACCCTCTCAAAGTACGTATCTACAATACATAATATGATTCAAACTAGTTTTACTGTATATACTATAAACATAAACAAAATATATAATCAGTCGAGAGTTCCGATTTATCCATAATCGAAATGCGCCGTTCAAGAAGTGTCTCGAAAGACGCAAAGAAAGACGTTTTTCTATAGTCCCAATTTAAATTTTATAGAAATATTATTATATAATACCTTCTTTAGTCCAATTACATTTTGGTTTTGAGCAATAGATAATATCATATCGATGTATCGTATAATATTTTGACAATTGCGGATTTTTGTTATTGCAGCGTGGAACAAAAACTGTCGAACGACGGCAGCCGTTACAACGTGGTCGAGGCTCAAGCGATCGTGACCGAGTTGCGAGAAATTCAACAATCGCTGAGTTCTGGACAACGCGAACGCACCGGCTTGATGCATTCGCTAGCCAAGTTGAAAGATGATTTAACACGACTGCAGTTGTGTTCCGCCACGGACGATCCGGATCTGCAGACGCAGCATTCGTCGTCCACTCAGCTCAGTGACAAACTCAGCACTGCTTCGCAGACGGACTTATCTGGCGAGGTATGTGTATATGCTGTGCATATTCAACAAACATAATATACGTCATTAAACAGGCTCAGTAGCGTATTCGGGGGGTTGTTGGTCGGGAGAGAAGTTTTCAAGTATATTATATGCCAATATACTCGTCTCGTTTATTTTGTATTCCATGGACTTACTCCAAGTTTTGGTTTGGTTATGGGTTATATATAGTGATAAATTCTGCAGAAACATTTTATGTTTGGCGAGGTTGCTCTTGAAAATTATTGCTTCATGTAAACTAATAAACACACCTTTTATATTGTATTTTATAGGCGTGTTTATTAAATTATGTATATGAATTCGTAGTGATAATATTGTTAAATAATTCTGAAGAGTTTCGCTATAGTAATTTCACTGATGGAATATACGTATTACCGAAAACCACTTATTATTCTATTATATATACATAATGTATCGAGTTTGCGTGGTTAACGATCTAGAACCGTTGATTTACGTCATAGATCGTAGGGGGTTAGAGGCCACTATTATTATTATTGTTGTTGTTGTTGTTGTAATGGGCAACGGTTAGAGATTATTTTATTAATAATGGCATTATAATGTCGATGCTGCTTATTTTTCCAACCGGATTTCAATTATTGGATAATATGATAAGGCCGCGAGTGTAGTAAATATGTATGTGTATAAATCAATCATTAGTGACATTGGGTGCTTAATTTGTTTTATTGATTATATATTTATATCATGAGCGTACTAATATTGTTGTATTTACAGTTGATGCCTATGGGTACGAGACTTGCTGAAATGGCGCGCATGCGTTTAGAGTACGACGAGGCGCGTAAGCGCATACAAAATATACAGCAACAGTTAGCTGACCTCGAAGAAAAAGTGATGCCCGGTCAAGAGGAATCAGATAAGGATCGATTGCTGCTGTTCCAGGAGAAGGAACAGCTGCTGAGAGAGCTTAGGAGCATAACACCTCGTTCTAGAAGTCACCGGGAGATGGATGACATTCAGGGAGAGATCAAAAAACTTGAACAGGACCTGAATAACGCATTAGAAATGTCTAACAGAGCGATCACCGATAGGTAAGAAGACAGATTTGATTCCGTTCGTATATGTAGTGTTCGTACCATGAACGATCGTGTTTAGGAAATAACAATTATTACTATTAACATCCGCTATGCATACGTTTTGCAGATTGAGATTGCACGAGGAAAAACAACTGCTTTTGCAACAGCTCAAGGAAGCGTTGCGGTCAATGACGCAACTGGAATCGCAATTAAAAACGCTGTCGGCGTCCACCCTGTCTGTGAGTTCAAGTTCGAGTCTTGGCTCGTTGTCCACGACTAGCAGCAAGGGTTCACTGAGCAGTGGTCTTAGTTTCACCGACATCTACGGTGGTCCCCAATGTCTGGCCCCGTCCACGTACGACCGGCCCGTCGATATGGCCGACTTACACAAGAGGTAAAAAGCCGTATAAACGCCCCCCCCTTCCTGTTCTAAATTTGTTTTTGTAAACTATATCGACACCTCTATGTAAAGTGTGCTTATTGTTTCGTTGTTTAACATTGACGATTTTATAGAGTCGAGAGGCTTTTGCAAAACGACATTCAACCGCCAGCATATGAGAATCCAAACGAATCATCGGGTTCTGTGGCTAATGTTTGTGGTAGCGTAACATACTCCAGAAGCTGTCGACCAGCAAGTCCTCCACTTTCACCCATATCTGAGACGCCGCCCAGGAGCGTGTCGGCCGCGGTCAGTGACGAGTCAGTCGCCGGTGATTCGGGTGTGTTCGAAGCAAGTCATAAGTCTAATTTCAGTGCAGAAACTTCCCAAGTTCAGATTAGGCTGAGGTACTTATAACAAATTTTATTTAAAATATGTTAACAAGTTTTAATTATTGTTGTTCTATTTTGTACAGGTACTCTATAGCAGAACAAGTGTTACATGTTTGTATCGAGAGATTGCGCAATGTAGTTGCATTGTCTATAGCGGAATCATGGCAATTGTAAATATTATAAATAAATATATTACATAAGTTTTGTTTCGTTTTCTACAACGGTATTTTTATTTAGATACATAAAAATTGTTCTGTTGCCGAGCGGTTCAAATCCCTCATTAAGTGGTTGTACTAAGCCTATATCAGACCTGTCAAAACCCAGATTCGGAGATAGTTTTGCATTTAATTTGCCATCAAACAAGTTATGTACAAAAACTCTACAGGTCAATGTCTGGGGATTAGGACCTGATGACATAACTGAGTGTTTGGTAAGTGTTATAGTGTTCAACGTTGTTGGTTTATTGTTTAGATATCAAGTAATAACCATTTTAATTCATAGGCATGTGCTCAAGTGAGTTTGGCTGAATTTAATGAGACTGAGAATAACTCTTGGTGCAAATGGTACAACTTATTGAGTCTGAAATTCATGCATAATAGTGGTTCTTTACCTTCCATCTTGCTCAAGGATGATGGTGGTGGTTCTGATGATTCTACTATAATATCATCTCAAACTTCAACACTTACACGCAACCAAGGTAAATTTTGTATTTCATAACTATATACTATATTGCATGTACTATGAAAGTGTTTTCTAATACAATTGTGTATGCATTAGGTTGTTGTGAAGAAAATGAAGCAAAATTTATTAATGTAGATAATTTAAATGAGAATGAAGTTGAATATGATGATGGTGATTCAGATGACAGTGTGAGTGATGATGATGATGATGAAGATGATGATATTGAAGTGTATCAATTGGTTGATGAAAAGAAAGAATTAGAACAAGTATTGGAAATTCCTGTAAGTATTAAATAGTGAATTTTGTTTTTCAGTATTAATTTTCTTTTACTTGAATTATAATTATCATGGCTTAGTTTGATTTCAAGTTGCTTAAGAGGACATCATACCCGCGTGTGTTGTCTCTGTCTTACTCTAACGTACATCATTGCAAATTTGCATTCAGTAGAACACATTTTGTGATGTTAGTTTTAATATTGGAGTAAATTCACCTATTATTAAATTTAAAAATAAGAATATTATCTAGGAAGTGTCATTGATAAAGTGAGTTATGTAAAATATTACAACTTTAAAATGTTCATAACTCACTTTTAAATAATAATATCAATAAAAGCATATGAGTGTATGACATTTCTTGGATAATATTGTTAGCTTTAAATTTTATGATAAGTAAATTTACTCTAATATTAAAGCTAATATCACAAAATGAATTCTGCTGAACAAAAATTGTCCATATTGTATGTACATATGACAGAGACAACACATACAGGTATAACGTCTTCATAAGTAAATTTATGAAGTTCTTAGTAAATAATCTAAATAAATTGTTTTCAATTTGTGTAGAACAAGGAAAATGATACAGAAGATAAAGAAACCAATACAGAATGTGCCTTTAGTGGTGGTAATGGGGAAAATGCCAGAGTACCTACTATAGTTATTAAAAGGTCACAAACATTTTCACCGACAGCCAAAAACCAGTATATCTGTAAAGTAAGTTAAATTTTTCTTATAAGGTCTTGATACTATTAAATTTAAATCCATTCTATAATGTTATGTTTATTATTTATTATTTTATAGCTAAATCGAAGTGATAGTGATAGTGCCATGAACCTGTACAGACGACACATATCGTCGAGTGCCAGCATGAAAGGCATTGGTGGCAGTAATGCTGATATAGCATTCCGTCGCAATTGCTTGGAACGTCGTTCATTGCGACTAGGACGAGCACCTGGCACATCGCCTAGTAGATGTATGCCAACTGTGCATGGTACTTCTTGGTGTCGTCCACCAAGAACGTCTATTGATCTAGAGCTTGATCGACAAGCACAGCACGCTAGGTTGTTATCACTAAATGATGAAATATCTAGGCTTAGACAACTAAAAAATACATTGGAAATAGCCAAAGAAACCGGTGACACTGACGTGGCTGCTTGGGTTTTGGAAGATGAAGAATTCCAAAATCTTGTTAAAGAGGTATTTTATTGATTTTGTTTTTTTGATAACTTTTTAATTGTGAGGTCATGTTGCTAATTGTATATTTTTAAAAAAGGCTGGAGATAAAACTCTTGACGAAAAGAAAGTAGAACGACGATTAAAGAGGGCGTCTCAAAAATTGTATAATTTAAGAAAAAGTAAAGCCGGCCAAGGAAAACCTGACATTATTTCATTCAAGTGAGTAGAAATTTAAGTTAAAAAAATATATCCTATTAGTATATTTAAGTGCCGACTTCAATTTTCTTGTTAATAATATTTTAAAAACTAAACTTATTCTGTTTTGTTTTGTAGAGAAAAAATGGCTTTCTTTACTCGACCTGGTGTTTCAGTACCTGTTCCCCCTACCAAATCTTCACAAGACCCAAAGTCTACAGAAACACGGTATCAATACACTGTGGATAGGGTATATGGAGTAGAGGTTTAATTCTATTTTTGTTATTTGTAAACTAACACAAAAAATCCCACCTGCCGTTATTCAAAGACTATGATTTTGTACATATAAATTAAATAAATAAAGAAAAGAAGTGGACAATGTTTTGATTCATTACATATTGTTGTAATATAATCAATGTTACATTATTGTTTTTATTTTTTAGATACATTTTATTTATTGTTATTTTCTTATTATATTATTATTATTGTTGAAAATTTAAAAAAGAACAAAGAATAATATTTTGTATGTGCCTTAATTTTATAGATTTTAGTTAAGTAGTTTAAGTGTAAGTATTTAAATATTGCGATTTGCCATAATTTATTATTAATGATAATTTTGTGTATAAAACAAACCAATTTTAGATCTGATATTCATTTTATAATTTTTTTGTTCTAACCATCAAGGTGGTTTCGAATTACTTTTTAATTTTATGTACAAAGAACCCATTTTCTATTATTACTATGGAGAAATAGGAATTCAATATTTTACATTTTTGGCTGTGACTTAAAGTTATAAAACATTAACCGAATTAGGGTTTCATATTATGCTGAATGGTATCACACCTTGGTAATAATAATTATTAATTTTTAATGGGTGCTATAATTCGGTTTGTTAAAAATTGTTTAGATATGCCAGTCAGGCTCGCGAATTTATGTCAGAACACACAATATATGTTATTGTCCTTTGTAAAACGAATCAGGGTAACGCGATTTTAGTTTGTATGGTTTTGTATAATAATAATTATATGTTTTATTTTTTAAAACGTGATGTTTTTAAAATAAAATTAATAATAATGATATGTATTTATATGTATTTAATATTATAATATTATACCACGTTTATAATAATTATTATTATTAATTATTATTGTATGCCGTGTTATTTTTTTGTAAATTTTTTTCTATTTATAATAATTGTTTTGTTGAGGTATTTTTTTTCTTTATCTATTTTTTTTTTGTGCATAGTGTACATATACTATATATTATATACATAAACAATTACCTAAAACCTAACAAACTCGTTGTAAATTATGTTAATATATTAGAATTTAATATCATAATTGTGTCGCTTGAACGAAAAACATATCCTATTAAACTGGCTAGGAAAGAATAATAATTATTTTTACAGTATTATTGTGTTATGTATTTAATCAATGAACGTCACTCAAACCGAGTCTTTTCGAAGTGCGTGTAATTTATGTATGGTACTACGGCGTTTAATGTATTATTGTTGTTAGTTGGGTATACCGTGATCTACTGACCCACTGTTCAAAACCATTACGCCGTACACCACTATAAAACAATGTGGTTGTGATTATGAAAATAGTGTGATTATTTTTAATTGTTTGGCAAAACTATATTATTTTAATATCGGCATTGAATACCCCGCTATTGTTGTACAAACGGTGACTCGTCTAAAATTAATTAAAAATTTCCAATTAGATTTGTTGAACGTTAGTTTTCAATAATTTAAATCCAAAAGAACATAATCGTTTAAAATGTTTTAGTATGTTTAAAATAGGACTATCTATTTTAGGCAGTAACACAGGAAGTATACTGTAGTGTATATTATTTTGTGGTCAAAAAATAATATAATATATAACTATAATGTGTGTTATTTTTAAGCAATCAATGGAATTCGGTAGATGGAAAACATGTTACATCGATTTTAAACTTTAAAAGTTTAAACATATTTTTATATTTAAGTTAAATGTCAGGTATTACGTCGATAAAGGAATATTTCAATAGAACTAATACACTTTTAAATACACATAATATACAAATAATGTGAACTATATAGTTAGTTCTTATGTAAAACTGATCTAATTATACTATCGATACACGTACAGTTGATCTATATAGATATTAGATATACATGTAACGCTACTAACTTAACGATGCTAATTGGTAATTATCTATGTTATACCAAACACGAGTGATTATAATAATTGAATTGTTATTGTATTGAAAAATATACATTGTTGTAAGTTTTTAAAATTGTAAACAAGTTTAGTTTTGTCTAACAATTTGAATGTTTAAGTCATAATTGGTGAAAAAACGTTTTCCAATAATATTATAATATTTGTTACAGAAAATTATAAACGAAAATATATGTCCATACAATAAGTGATTTTGGGTTGATTGGCCCGTGGACTATTGAGGCTGAAGTACACTATAATAGTACAAGAAACCTGTGATATCGATATTTTTCTTTACTAGATTTCAAGTTCGGAGTTTGTTACTGAAACTTAGATTAATTTAAATATAGGTAGTTGAACTGTTGAATTATAATGCAGACTGCAGAGTACATACTGTTATAGGTATTTATTGTAAAATCAACTGAGGAAATATAGTAAGTTAATATAGTGCTAACACTTAACATTTACAAGTTATAAAGGGTGCATGCAGAGCCGTGCCGTTAAGATTTGGCGCCCAGGGCAAAATTAAAAACATTCCCCCCCTATTTTATTTATGTATAGTTTAAAATATTAAAAAAAAAAAATTGGCGCCCCTTTAAATTATGCGCCCGGGGCACCGCTCTGGGTGCATGCATAGGCGAACATGGGGGGGGGGACTTAGTGGGGCTTAGCCACCAAGTATTTCAATAGACCCCCAAAAATCGAAGGTAATACAAAAAGGGGATTCGGGGTCACTTTACATTAGATTATTATAGCCTAAAAATTCAATCAAATGTCCGCCTATGAAGATAAATAAAGAAAAAAGGTTTTAAATAAAATTAAAAATGAAATATTATAAAAAAAAAAATTATCTATTACATATATATGTAGTGAAAATGAAAGAATTTGATTAAACAACAGTTGTTTTTTATTTAGTATATTATATGTCAAAAATAAAAAATAATAACATAATTACAAAACTCACCATCATTCGTTAAGATGATGTTTGTCGATTATTTTCAACAATAAAAACAAACAAAATAGTATTATTAAGTGGTTTTAAAGTGAAAACAATTAACATACAACATTATTTAGGAGACTACATTTGTCATCTGCATTCTTTGAAATTAAAAAAAAAAAAGAAGACAAGTGGATACCACTCTGCATTAAGTGTTGAGTGGGTCACTGTTATGGGTGTATTAATTTTGAATTTAATGATAGATATATCATTGTATACAAAAAACGATTCTAAGCAGAAATGGTCTGTCGACTTATATCATTAAGTATATTTTATATTATGTTTTTTGATATAGCTATTAAAGTCATTTGTTTTACTTTTAATATTACGGTAGGTTGATATTATTTTTTCGAAAATATTGCATTTATTTTTATTGTTTTATTAGTGTTTAATTATTATAACAATATGTATTTATATCATAACTATAAGTTACTTATATAACTCGAAATTTAAAATTATCCTTCTCTAAATTATAGAAAAAAATAGGTTCGTGCTATAAATAATATGTTAAAATAAATCAAAAATGTCATTCCGTATAGAAAATTCATAACAATACGATGAGTATAATATACGTAATAAGTTTAAGTCTCTATGAAAAATGTAAAAATGTTTTTGATTTATAACAAATAAAATAATTAACATCGTTATATTCATCATTAAAATACGTAATTATATTCTAATGTCTATAAAAAATAATTGTGTTTATATATATTTAAGAATTTTTAACTCCAAAATGAACTGGTATTTACATAAAAAGAACATTGTATTAAATTTTTATACCTTGGTTTTAAAAATTGAAGATTTCATGAATTTTGATGATTTTGATAAGTTTTGTAAAAATTTAACTCGCCATTTACTTTTATAATTTTTATACAAATATAAGAACAACTTATGAAGAATCTTTTATTAAACTTTCAAGAATTTTGACCCAGGAAATAAGTTTTTATCAACATTCACAGAAACAAAATCGAAAATTCCACATGCCTAACCCAGCCTTTATTTAAAGCTATTTAGTATTTAGTTTAAAAAGAGTCGAAATATTATGAAAAATTTACCGTGTATAGAAAATGATAATATAAACATTTTGTGAAAATGTTAAGTATACGAGTATACGGGTATTTGTTTTTAAATTACAAAAAAAAACCAAAATCGTTTGGAAAGAAGTAGTTATGATACCTACAGGTTCAAAAGCTCATAAAAAATTAATTCGGATTTCCAATAGAATTTTTTTATTAATATAGATTGAATAACGTAAAAGAATTTTGTAATTAATAACTTTTTATATTTTGAATATAAACATACATTTTTTTTATGAAATTCTAATAATAAAATTATTTTAAATTTTGATAAATTTTATCAAGTTCGATATTTAAATGCTTATAAAACAATATTGTCCATATACATTTAAAATATTTAATTAATTGGAAAATGAACAATTTATTCAGAACTTTGTAATAAATGTTCAAGATTTTACTCATTAATAAATTTTTTATCATCATTTAAAAAAAAAAACTTAAATAATGAATATAACAAGCAATTGTTGAATATTTCAAGTTTCTGTGGTTATTTGTTTTTGAATTATAAAAAAATAAAAAAACCAATTTAGTCAAAAACTAATTTAGCGTAAAAATTACCGTTTTTGCTTAATTTTTGTTTGTTTTTCTGATTATTTGAAAAAGTACTATGATTTAACTCTTAATTTTTATTTTTATAAAATATAATGTACAAACTTGATTCAATGTGCTATTCAAAACCCCCAAAGTTGAAAATCGAAGAATTTTATCGATTATTGACCATGTACACACATGACACACCATTGTAATAACACATTAATTGCTACTTACAGAATCTAAAAGTTACAATTATTTAAAAAATGTAATAAAAGAAGGTTTTCTTGTCTTTTATAATGATCTGCATACTTAGAATAATATAAAAACCATAATGTGGTTGTCTTAAAAGTATTGTTCTTTGTAAATTTCATTATAAGTGTTTTTACTCTTAAAGAACTTTATAATTCCTTTTTGAGCTTGTTTTACGTAAACATGTTTACGTTGTTAGATTAAATTTTTTATTACTATCATGACATAGATATAATTAAAGTCTGTAGTTACAATAATAACAGCTTTAAGGTAGTATATTATAGTAGTGTAAAATATGTAGTATATATTTTAGTATAACTGACAACTGCATGTATGTATATAAATAGGCATAACTATAAGTCTATAAATATGCCTTTGATATTGGGGTCTCATTTAAAACTGTTTTTTCAAACAGTTAGGTATGCAATTTTTTTTATATAATATCATTGTATTAAATACTTCAAAAAGCTCAATTCTTGTATACAGGTTATTTTTTTCTTCCCATTCCCATCCTCATACCAAACATAAGTTGAAAGTTATGTTTACGTTTTTGCTATATAGTGTCTAATATTGTTTTGTATCACGAATCGCAATAATTAAAAATTTATTTACGTTAACATTTTACTAGTAAAATTTATGTCGCATATCCGAACTTATAAAATGGAACTTGAAAATCAGTGGAATTTACAATCAACCGAATAATATGTGACTAATGTGGGTTTCATAGGCGTAGCCTAATAAATTTATATTTGGGGAGGGGCTATATAGTATAACTTATACTATATAATGATTCATGTACATATAAGTGATTACATGGATGTATAAAATAGTACATTTTTACATAGGGAAGTTGAACAGAATTCCGAGGAGGCTATAGACATCTTAGCCCCCGTCATTCTACGTCTATGGTGGGTCCTACCTTAATCTCTTACCTTGAGAAGTGGGTGATGCGTCTCGTCGGATAATAAGCGATGAGGCCCACAAATATACGGATACGTCTCGTTTCGACGGAATGTTTTTGAACTACACAACACTTTACGCACTTACGAACGACGATACAAAAACGGTTTGATTGAGTATTGTATGGCTCGGTGGCCACTAACTGCAGAGAAAACGGTCGTCGGTTAATAATATATATTTTATACTATGAGTTTTCCTTTGAACACACCAACGGAATATATCGCACGTAGTTACCCGTTCAGAGGAATACCATAAACCATTAAACAGCCTGTCATCTCGACCGTGGTATAAATTTAGTGACCATAGTTCTACACATTGTATACTATATCGTGTTAAATTATTAACCGAGTATTCAACTACACTGCGTATAGTGCAGCGTCTTATAATAATATTTTTAATAAGTTGATAACAGAATATACGGGCATCATGTTAAGCTGGGTTCATGGCTACATCGTCGTTCCATGTATTGTATTTTGATTGGCTGTTGTAATCATGGTATCATTCATTACCTATGATCTACCGAGAGTTGGGCCGAGCTCAACTTTTGGACATGACAGTACGACAGACGACGTAGTTGTGAACCCGACTTTACAGTTTACTCTCAAGTCGAATGTATTCAATAGTAACCAATGTGGAAACCCGACTATATATTCTGCGAGCTGGTGAATCACAGGATGAATGAAAAAACGGTTTGGATAAACACAATATTATACACCTGTCTAGTATCTTCTATCAATCTAAGTCATATAAATAGGTAGCACTTGTGGGGAGTGAGCTATGGAGTCAAGAGCTCTGACTCCATATAGTATTAAAATACCTGATGGAACTCCACAATAGGTTTAAAATTATTGTTTCGCTACACTTGTAATAAAAAATTGGATTATAATTATAAGTATCGGTTGTTTTACGAAAAAATATTGATTAGGTACAAAGTTTAAACCACCAAACACAATATTAAGCATTCCCAAATGAAAGTCGACCTGCAGTGTTAGTGTATACTGTTCAATAATATAAAAAAGCATGAATAGTTAATAAAAATAATTAACTCAAGTTAATCAAATTCAGTGAATATCGAATATACTTCGATTTGTTTGAAGTTAATATAGTTAATAATTAATAAATTTAGTTCGCTAATTTTAAAGTTAATAAGGAAAAAATATTAGCTTAAATCATTTTTTTTTTTTTATTAAGGATAAAGGCATTAACAACTAATTAGCCTACAGCTGTATTAACATTATTAATGGATAATTTTGGTTATGGTTGATAATTTTATAACTTAGCTAGTTATAATAGTTTTGAATTAATAGTACGTTTATCATATAAAGAGTGTTTTGTGGTTATATCAATATAATATTATTATAAACATAACAAAAATCGTAGTATTATTACTATTTTTATAGCATTTGATTATTTAAAACTGTGTTCAATGCTGTAATTAGTGTATAAGACTATTAATGTCGAAAACATTTTTAATTTTAAATTGATGGATTATTTTATTAACTGAATAAAACCAAGTTATATCAACAGTCAATTAAAATAATTAATTTAATTAAGTTTAAAAAGTTTAAAAATATAGGTAATTTTTTAACTTAACGTGAACCTTTTAACTAATTATTCTAGATTCACCTAGAATAAGGTGAATATTTAATTCTGACAAAATTACTCTGCGTAACATCTATATTCATCGTTGTGAGTTTAAATATTTAGATTTGGTGGTGATCAAAGAACAACACAGTTTTGCTATCATTACTATCTTAAAAACATAATAATAATTACCTACATCAAAAAATGTAAAGATTATTTGTTAAACAATTACATTTGGGAAAACAAAAATATTAAAATTTTGCCTCTATCAAAAAATATGATGGGTTTAAGAGCCCTCTACACTTGTCTAGATAATTCTGATTCTATTACATATATACTAAGTATATTATACTTATTAATTAAATACTCGTTGTTTCAAAAAGTAATAAGCGATAATCTATAAATATACAATTAAGCAATGAATAAAATAAAAGTTAAGTTGCATAAATTAATATTTTTAAAAAGTAAAATTGAAAAAAAATAGCGTTAAAATATAAAAATAAAAATGTTAGATAAGCATTAGTTTCAGACATTTTACATCATCAGGTTACTTCTACATAAAATATAAAAATCACGAATACATTTTATCATAGAAAATCAAATAATTATAACATACAATAAAACATGTAAATAACAATTGTAATTTAGTGCAATCATGCAAGAAGAACCAATGTTAAATTTGGACGAATTTGAAATTATTTTAATATTAATTAATATATTTAATGATTTTACTTGTGTTAAAACGGCCAATGCATCTGATGTAGGATGATCAATTTAATAATTTATACATAAATATTGGCCATTTTAAAATCAACCAAAAGATGTATGGATATAAATTATATTAACATTATATAGGTAGGTATACAATTGATTGTTATTATTAGGTTTAAATAAAAAAAAATGTATGTTTAATTGAAAAAAGTTTATTTATTTTAAGTTTTTGGCCAATGACAGTTGTAAGTGATATTATTTTATTATGTATCAAAAAAGTCAATGTGAAAATAAAATCAGTACAGTTTTCTGTTTTCCCAAAACACATATTATGTTTTATTAAATTAAGAAAAAAAAACGTCTAGTTATCTAAATTTCAAAACTTTAATGTAAAACTCATAATTGATATTATTTTGAAAACAATTATTTTATTTTAAACATTAGTCCATTTTTCACTGAGCCACATGTTTATAATATTACTTGATATTAAGATTAAAGTATTAATTTAAAAAGTATAATACCTGCAGATGATGGACAATATCCACGCATTGTTGGAAACTAGTACTTATCTGCCATTTTATTTTTGTATTATACTACTCAAGGCTGTAAACCTACATTTTATTTTTATTTTTACTACCCATTACAAATAAATATAGTTAAGTATTATTGATACTGTAGTTGAAGTTCATAAAGTAGTTGGTACGCACTTTTTTGTGAGATAAACAGGAATATAGAGATATATAATATAAACATGAATAACAAAAAAAGTTTGAAATAATATTTAAATGTAATAATAGAGGAAGGTTTTCAGCTTCCTTATATTTACTCTTAAAATTGTTATCATTTTTATGTCCGTTGCCTACGGACTACAAGTGTACATTTATTTATTATTATTATATTTTTTGTTTTTTGGCGGTGTCTAGTGCAACAAATAAATTCTAGCGGAACACACACGAATCTGTAGGTTATTTGCGGTACTGCGAAACGCGTCGTCCGTTACCAGAGAATTACATTTCCACGTGAGTGATATATTTCATTATATATCATATTATACACTGCAACGGAGGAAAATACGATGAGAGTTAAATAAGATAGATTTTATCATAATTCATAGTCTTATGATTTTCATATAATTTGCAGCCCCTTTTAGATCACTAATACGGAGAGCATAAGATAGTTGTCAATTTGTCAGTTGCTTCCTTTAAAATCAACCCCGTAGCTTAAAAATAATGATAAGCAATTGGTTTGATATTTATAGACATCTGCTTCGGATAATATGAAAAAGTTGAGAATAATTTACTACGGTCTACGACTGTATAAAATATTAAAATAAACGTCGAATGATTATTGTTACTGTATATACTATATTGTATAGTGTTGAGACTTACTCTAACTACTGGCCAGTAACGACTAGACATTTGTTTGCAATAAATATTCTGAACTTTACCCGAAATGTTTGCGAATGAGCGGTAGGATGGTCAAACCTTTGACCAACAACCCTCCTCAGTTCTCTTGCATATATAGATAGGTCACGTCCATAAATACGCTACCGACTTTTACTGCAATTCGACAATATTATGAATTATTCCATTTTACGACGCAATAATATTATAATATAATCGAATTATTTTGCGGTACACGCAAACCTACTCGCTGTAGCCTAAACCTACAACAATATATAACACAATTTAATAATATAATAATATTATAATAGATGTATACGAGTTGTAGTAGGTATACCTTAGCGCCTAAAATAGTGTATTGTTGCATAATGATGTATGTCTGGGCGCGGTAAACGGTGGGTGGATGGGGAGTGGGATTAAAAACCAATTGAAAGTATTGGTCTTTTTTAATGTTTTAACAATAAGGTTTCTGTGGAGGAAATGCAGGTTATAGTCAAAGGGCTGAGCATTTGTAATTCTGTGAATTGTGAAGTGTATTCTGGAACACTTGAATTTTGTTTAAATTTGATTTTATAGCCGAGAAATTTATACTATTTGAAAGATAGTACACATAGATATTTAGTGAAAATATTACAAATATATGGTTATTTGTTTTTGTATCACACAAATAAAAAAACAAAATCAATTTTGTCAAAATAATAATTTTGCGTAAAAATCTTGTTTTTCTTAATTTTTTTCTTATTATTTCAGTTAATATGAAAATATTGATAATTTTTAATTTTAACATCACTTAAGATCAAATTAGCTAGATCTAATTTATTATCAGAACTCATTCTCAAAGTTAATAATTGATCATTTTATAAAACTATTTATCGTGTATACATATAAATACAAAATAAAAAATACATATAATTATAATTTATAAAATCAATATATTCATTGTTCCATTCAAAATCTAAAATTAAATAAATATAATATATAAGTAAAAATATTATACACGTTTTTATTGATAAATTTTTTTTTTTTTTTGATCGACTTACCTCACATCCCCAAAAAAATCCAACAAAAATGACGCTAACAGATGTCAAATACGTTCCATTTGACTTATAAAATTTTATTTAATTCCCCGAGCATTTAAGATTCCTGAGCCCACCTGAATTGATGTATTGAGCAAATTCTATGAACGTGTAATCAACAGCTTGTACTAAAAGTGATTGTTTAATCCACCTTTTTAAAAATAACAATTCGTTTAACGAGAATCGACAATTTGACAACGAATTATGTGGATGACTTGTGGTGAATGTCCAGATTTTTAATAAAACTTGTAACACATATTTACGGAATAATTTTTTTATAAAACAAATATAATAATTATTTATTAAGTGCACACTAATTTTCAAGTTATTATTTATAATTTTATAAGCGATTCGAAAAAACAGTTAGGGCCGATTTTAAAGAATTTATAAATAGTCCCACGTTACTACTAGTGAACATTTTAAGAGGTGAAAAACTCTAAATGGACTCAATATACTTTGTTAATAGAATAAGACCATAGGTATTTACATCTATTAATTTCGTGGTATTGAGCAATAATAATTAAAGAGTAACAATAATGGTCACTACGTGATATGCGTGGCTACCACATAAGGTATATAACTATAGTCTGTCCAGCGCAAACATATATAAAAATACTAGATAGACGACAGATATATTCCTTCAATGTAAAAATTATGAATCCGACAAAATGGCCGAAATTTTCTTATCTAAGAAGTGAATGTTTACAAAATATATATTATGATAAAATGATAAACCGTAATAATGTTATGACGGGAAACAAAACTATTAAAAATGCATTATAATAATACATCATAAACATTTAGATTAAAATTAAAAGTATAATTATGATCATAAATTATATTATTATTTTAGTTAATTTAATAATAATAATATAATTTATTACAACAGACGAGAAATACAATGTAGATAAAAATGTTTAATAAACAAGTTTCAAGCTTGTCCAATAAGCACATGTTTGAATTCGGTTGGTCTGAGTTTATATTAAAAATGAACTAAATATAATTATAAAAGTTTATGTAATGTCATATTACAACATAATAAAATAAATTAAAAAAGAAGGAAAAATCAGTGTTATGAAAATGTAAACATTCACCTCTCAAATAAAAGAACTTCGGCCATTTTGTTGGCTTCAAAATCATTTCCAAGTCGGCTATCTAGTATTTTTTATATATCTGTGGTCCAGCGAGAGAACACGCTGATTCTGCGCATCGGTCGCGTCACCATGCTATCAAAACTGGTTCGCTTATGGCTGGATATCATTAGAGAATGCGCAGAAAAACTAATTTTGGTCGGTTTGCGGCGCGGTCTCTCGCTGGACATAGTATAGGTACTTATAGTGTTTTTGACCTTAAATGAGCCCATTTGTAAAAGTTTGTTAATTTATGTGTTTGTTAGAGTAAATTTTAATATAAAACAGTAAAATGTTTTTAAAGTTAAATCTATGTTTTTCTGACTTGTGTGTTGAGTTGGACTTACTTGCTTTTTAACCGGAGAAAAAATAAATCCGCTTAAAGATAGTTACTGTATATCTTCCACAATGTTATTTAAAAGAACATATTACAATACATCGAAACTATTTTTTATAAAAAAATAGAATATTTGATTATTACTACGTTTTGAAAATATTTATGTGGAGGTTTCTGTTTTCCGTCAAAATGACTTAATAAAAATTATTTAATATATTTTTTGAGAACCCCTGAATCTAAATCCATCAAATAGTAATGATTATGATGTATGAGCCTCCTTTTGTTTCACATAATAATTATATTGATCATAAACTATTCTTTAAATTTTATCTTACTCCAAATTATTTTTTGTTAACATTTTAGCAGCGCATTGTTTATTGTAGCGCCTCCATCAAATAATGATGTTGTTAGATGTATATGCATGTATAAATTTAAAATGATTGTATATTAGTATTATAATATGTCCATGGTTAGTTGATATCACTTCAATATTCTCCGACATTATGAACATTTTTTTTAAATTTTCGTTTACGTAGACCACGGTTTAAACTGACAGGTTCAAACCGATAGCAAACAATAACCCGTCAATTATCCACGGATAACGTTGCGATGAAATAATAATAATAACTTAGTAGTAATCATAACTCTCTATCTCCATCACAAGCTGCATAAGCTTACATGAGGTAGGTTAATAAAATCTGTAATTTATGTTTGATTTTTTCAATAAAAAAAATAAATACATAATACAGGATATAAGGGGTTCTCAAAAACTATCTAAAATAATTTATTAATTTTGTTGGCGGAAACAGCCATGGTGATAAACGGCGAGGGTCATTTTTGCGGAAAACGGTTACATTCATTTATGCATACTTTATTTATTACAGGTATACGTACAAATTAAAAATCGTATTAATAATATTGTTAGGCTTTTGAATGAGTATTAAAAAAATATTAAAATTATTTTTACATTTTCCTCTACTAAGTCCCTTAAAAAGCGGCTGCATATGGCGTTGAAAGAAGGTAAGCAAGAAAGATGTTTAAATAAATATATAATATATATTTTAGTTTTAATACTGAAGTATCTATGGGATTAATGCTGGTGTAGTGGTGTTAATATATATTTAGAAATACTTTGCTCTCAAGTCTCGATACTTCAATATTCTTAGAAGCCTTACTTACAAAGTAATAAATCTAATCCAAATAGCTGCTCTAATTGATAAATGTATATACCTATTTAAATATTGATAATGGTCTCATTATTATACAATTTCCTTAAAAACCTACATTGTTTATTGTATTACCATATCATTTACTGGTTTCGCAGCTAGCTTTGTATACTGATTGATTTAAAAAAAATTATGATTAACTGTAGAATTATTACAAAAATAGTATCTGAATATGTTTAAAATTAGTTCTCTGCAGCTCTTTATATAAAATTATATTCTTACTATTTCATTTAACGTAGAAAAATAAATCACCTACATTATTATGAGTTAAAACAGTAATATTTTTATATTTTCACAGAATAACAATTATCTAATGACACTAAATCATATGGGTAAATTATAAAAAAAAAAGTAAAGAACAATTAGGAAAATATAAATAAATAAGGAAAAACAAAAATATCATTAATATATTAGGTTAATATATAATATGTAGGTAATATATTTATCAATTAACGTGGGGATAATATACCTACGTCACAAAATAACAATTTAATATAATATTTTAGGGAGTAGCACTAATACACTAACATATAATTATATTTATAGATACACTTATATCTGTGTAGATAATTGAAAAAAAAATAATAATTTATTAAAACATTAATGAAAAACAACTATTATAGACTCAAGAATTACTCGTATAATCGTATAATAATAGACATGATATTGTTCTATCAATATAATATGAGATCTGATAGAATTTTAAATGTAATAATATACATTTAATGATAATAAATGATACGTAGATACTTTTTCTCGTTATGCCATCAAAGTTTACATCATTCGGTCTTCTTATAATGATAGTTGATTTTCACTTGAACTTCTTTTAGCTGTCAATCGACCTCTGAGTTGAAACACAGCCGATACATTTTCCTTCAGATTTATGAACTATATTTTTTCCACGGATATTCGATGTTCCAAGACAAATATTTTATTACAAAAAAGAATAAAAAAAAAAAATACACATTAAAAATAAAATCAAACTTATAGAAAATACAATTTTATTATTTCATAATCCCAGTTGGTGTTTATTAATTATCGATTTTTAAACAATTTTAAATTTTATATTCATTAGTTTTCAGTTATAAAATTCAAACAAGTATATTATAATATTATCGTGCCATTTAACCTTCTAATCGGTTTAAATTCCTCACTCTTTTTTATGAATTTTAAACTGCACTATTGCAAGATAATTAAAATTAATATATATTTATTGTATTTATACATTGAAAAATATTAACTAAGTATATGATATAATAAAAATTGAAAAATTGGATAATTTATCAATGAATCAAAAAAATAGAAATAATAGATTACTTACGTTCGTAGTACGGTACATTATCTGAAATAATAATAAAATATAAATACAATTTAAACAAAAAAATATAATATACAAAACCTGGTGTTCAAAGAATTATAATATAAAATAAATATATTCTTTTGAATTTTTTAAATTTTAAATTTTAAATAGGACTGCTTATAACTATAAAGTGACAAATGTGAGGAAGATGGTCTCAAGTAGATTTGACGACAAATTCAAATATATATTCAAAATCCTTTTCACTTCATTGAATTAATTAACATGTATGCATATATTGGAAATATAACAATATATAAATCGTTATGTGCTGCTGTTGCATGTTATTTCAATTATCTTAAGACTAAAAAACGCTACCAACGTTATTATAGATTATTACAGATTATACATAGATGATTATATTTTTAACATTAAATAATTTAAAAATTTTTTAGATTAGTAATGGTATTAATTAATTTGTAAACGTGATGTGGACATCAAGGTTTTTAATAAATTATAATAATTATTAAATAGGTAAATCTGTTAAAACAAAAATAATTACGAAGAGGAGGAACGAGATCGCATAAATTCACCCTTAGAATACACACAGACACAGTACTTTAATTATCAAATATTGTAGTAAAATTTACTAACAATTTTTTTCAAGTACGAAAATCGGAAAATCCGTGAACGCTGAAGGCAGAACTACATCATAAACTGCATCACAGATTCTCAGCGGTCACAATAATATGTGCATTTTAAATTCGTACGGTGCACAGACTACAATATTATATTTATATGCGTTTTCATATATATGTATATACTACATATATTTACTGCACGGACTACGTTGTAGACCGTGTATAATATAGTGTACACAAAAATACATGACCGCTTACTACAAGCTATATGCACTGAATAATTGTCCGCTCTAAATATTCAATATACTGTCGGGACATCGCGCATTGCATCGCTCGCGTAATGCATTATATATTTGTATATTATGTACATATTACCTAAATACACGACCATTATTATAATATACGAATTAAAAATGTAATTCTTTAATATTATGTTATATAGAATATTATGATATAGTGGTACACTATCAGTAGGCAGTAATAACCTAACAGGGTAGGTAATATAAAATATAACAAGATAGCAAAGATGTTAGTGTAACGAATGCAAGAATCAGACAGCAACTAAATAAGTAAAATACTGAGAAAAATGTTCAAGATATTTGACAATACAGGATGGGAAAAAATAATAATTAAAAATAAATATATTTTAAAATGTAGTATGAAATATAGAATGTAATTTTTTGACATATCTATTGTAAATCACAAATAAATAAATAAAATTGATACCTGGATATAAACTTGCGCAGGACTTGTCAATTTACCTGTACCATTGTCTATTGATTATAAATATTATATTATATATTAATATGTAATATATAATCAATGCTTGTACGAACTATAGTGAGTAAATACTTAAATTACCTAATTATATCGATAATATCTACTATACTATCATATGTATATAATATGTGTAAATTTCTAGTATTTAATTTTTTTTGTATCATAAGAAATTAAAACATTTTCAACTAAAATGTATATATAGAACGTAAATTTACAGTAATGCCTTCATCCATAATATTATGTCACTCATAAAATATACTGATATTTACCTCACTTCTCCCCCCCCCTTAAACAATTTAGAGCCACTGCCTTAGTATTTGTATTGTTATAATATTTATATACTATTAACATATTTTTTTGGTTGATATAAAATATAAACACGATTCAAAATACATAATTACGTTGTATACATTACCAACGAGATATTTTTGTAATAAAAATATTTTTTGTGTAAAGAACAAGTTTCTGTAAATAATTTAAAATTATTAATATGTAGAAGAAGATGGGTGGGAAGGTCGATCATATTGAACATTAACATTTGTAACATACTATATTAAAAATTGATTATTTCAAGAATATTTCATACTTAAATTCAAATACGAATCTTTATTTTTAAATATGAATTTTTTAAACTGTATAAAATATTATAAATCACCATCTGTATTTTAATATTATACATTAAGTATAGTGCCTCTCCGCTTCCAAATAATTTTTTCGGCTGTAAACCAGTGCCAACGTTTTAAAATTTATTTGCAAATATTTAATACCAGTTTTGTACTTTGAAGTAAAATAAAATTTACCGGGAGAGGGTTTATGTGAAATTGATCCACATACCTATATTAAAACTATTGATTGTAGTAAAAATATTAAGTTAATAATTTTAAAAATTTGGTTATAAAATATTGGTGCTTAAAGCCAATATTTAAAATTAGTTTTTAAAGCCATTGTGACCGCTGATCACCTGTGTGGGGCAAGGAAGGGCTAAACCCAGTCAATTTTATTTTATAGCGAAAATATTAAGTTGTAATAAATTATAAAACTTAGTTTACAAATAAGTTACTAAATATTAGCACTGACATTGAGTCAATATGATTATCTGACAAAGGAAAATTGGTTGCAAATGTATATGTGCAATAATATTATTGTTGTTAGAAGAAACTGGATATAAGACTCTGCATATTTCTTCAATGTACCTTCTGTAATGGTTTTGAATGTGATTAAAAAGGGAGATCAGAACAGTCGGTAAATCCATAGAATAATTTAGTCTAAAATTAAATAGAAACTGTAAATGCTTTTATTGAAGAGATGTACGATTATAGAAGTTTGACATATTATCTTGTACCTATGTATGAGAATGTCGAGTTTAATAGACGGAGATTCGATGTTCAAAACAAAATCTCAAAAATATTTTTTGTTACATTTTGAGATCTCAGAAATTTATGTTAAATAAGATTTTATACTCTGGATAGAATCTAGAAGTAGCTTTGAATATTTTAAGAAAAAATTGAGGAGACTAAACACTGGGTATGTTTAATTCAAACAATATAAAATATTTAATATTTATTATTGTAAACGGATCACTGCACACGATAAAATATGATAGGTATATATTATTTTTTTGGTTTCGTCCAATTCGAGTTTTGCACTAAGATACAATACGTTCAGCTTAATATGACTCTTGAGGACGAATTAGACTGAAAATAAATACAAACAAATAAAAAGTTCCAACAGACAGAAAATAATAACAAAAAAAGTAAAAAAAATATTCAAAACTTTTCCACCCGAGCTTTCTTTGAGATACTTTTACTAAGCCGGATAATATCTTCCCATTTGTATTGTTAATATATATAAGGGTGTTTTCGTTAAAATCTTTTTCTTCTTTTGATCTTTTCAAATCTTTATAACATATTTCTTGTTATATTTTTTTATATTTTTGCATTTTTATAACTGTGTTGGAACGAAAATAGGTATTATACTTGTATAAAAGCCACACTGTATCTTACGTAGTGCAAGAACATCTACCCATTTATATATAGGTATACTATCAAAAATTATTAACTAATGAATTTTATAGTATTTTATTTTAAATTTAATTTGACAGTAATGAGGGAAACTATTTAACGATAGAATCCTATGTGGTTTATTTTAGTTACAACATAAAAACATATAGATGAGAAATATTTAATTTAGTAGTTAAAATTAAAAAAAAAAATTATGATTGTGTATAGTTATGGATAATTATTGTAATAACTGAACTACGTAGTTATGTTTTTTTAATAAACACGAGTAGATTAAAAATTAAATTAAATTACATAAAAAGTAAAAACAATTAATTTAAAAATAGCATAATTAAAAAAAAATAAATATTTAAGAAAAAGTTATCATCAACAAACACGGCAGAACATACTGTGTGCATTGTGCAGCGACGTATTTAAGGTTTTTCCGCCTATAGATATTTTCCAATTCGCCGCCTTCCCCCCATCCTTCCTAAAATTATTTATAAAACATATTTGAATATACAACTTGTTATATTACCTATAATGTTATATAGCAAATTTTTACTGTTTAACTTGTAATTTTAAATTATATAACATATAATTTGTATAAGAATAATTTTTCTACTCAAAAAATTAATAAAATTTGATTTCATTAAATGAAAAATAATTTTTATAATTTTGTAAAAAAAAATCGTTAAAATTTGCAACCCTTCAAATGTCGCCGCTCTAGGCCCGGGCCTAGAAGGCTGTGCCTAAATACGCCTCTGACTGTGAGTATGTATGTGTACTGTGTATATATATACAATATAATTTATATAATGCATAAATGTGTATACATAGTTTAAGTTTTTTACGTATACTTTACAAAAAGTTATATAAATATATACATAATATTTTTGTAAAAATTGCACCGCAAATATATCCATCAAAAGGTTTAAGCCTATATATATATTATTATTCCACTAAGTCGTTTTATCATTATATAGTGTTATACATATAATATATATTCAATATTGTGTACATCGTACATATTTATTTATATTTTCTGTAGGAATGTATGTTAATGGCATTTAATTTCCTTTTTTTATAGTAATATACGTGTGTATAATGTCGGATTAAATTTTTATGGAAATCTGCTATATTATAATATTATGAATATTGAAACGTTCGCGTAAATAAATGTTTGAAAAAAAGTACGCACTAACAAAGCGCATAATGTTAAAATATAGCTAATATAACTTTGCACGCAATCAAACTTTTTATTAAGTAAACAGTGTTTCTGACGTTGAATTGAAATTTTTGACGTGTCCTTCAGTAACTATATAAAAGTGTTTGAAACTTTCGGGTGCTTGATTATAAAATTGTTAATATGCAAATTAATAAGATATATAATACGACCCTGTGCACTTAGGCGTGTGTCATTCAAACCTTTCTTTTTAATTGTGCAAAATAAACTTTAAATCATTATAATTGGTACCCGTTCAATAAGTTGTTGTCTCTGTATAGTGTGCAGTATATAACCGATGTTTCTTTAAAGAGTAAAATTAGTAGATTGTATACTATTCAAACTTGGGATTTTCTTAATCATTTATATGTAATTTAGTAATAAAAATATAATATAAAATATTTTTTATTGTAATACTAGCTGAATTACCCATGTGTAGTTTTTGCTTTCTCTAAATGAAAGTCTTAAATTAACGCATATTATTGTGTTTTAGAGAAGACAAAAAAACATATTTTACTTGGTTTAATAAAGTGCTAAATAGTAGTAGCTGAATAATGTATAAAAAAAATGATAAAAAAAATAATATTTACAAATGATTCTATATAATAATTCTATGCATATATTATTATTAAAAATGATTCTATAATTATAATTTTAATTTGTTACCGTAACCTTTAAAGATAATTCCCTCTCCCCCACTCCACAGACAAAATAATTAAAAATTGGTCAACGTGGTGACACTCAGGAGGGTATTTGGAATAACTCTGTCAGAAAAATTGGAAAAATGTTAAATAGTGTAGACACAAATTTGGAACATAAAAAAGGCTTATTCTTTTATAAATAGAAAGATAAGGATAATATATAGTATAAGTATACTATATTATATTCAAATACATAACATAAAATAACTAAAACAAATATTATATTGATTTGGCTTTTGAATTTTGATTTTATCCGAGTGAGATTTTAGGCACTTATGTGTAACAAAAATAGATAAAATAATATAACTATATGCCTATATGCAATTACTTTTGTTCTAATCAGAATTAAGTTTAAACATATATATATAGTATATAGCTAACAATTACCATATTACAATATTTAAATAAAATTCGATAAGAATAAGTTTCAAATTTATTATTTTTTTTTTTATAAGTTTTTTAAATAGTTATTTAATTACTTCATCTGACATTTTGACAGTTTAATTTTTTATCCAACAGTTTAATTGATATCAGACATTACACATCCGATATTTTTACAACACAGACAATATTGACACCAAATATGACGACTAACGAGTTGGTAAGTGACAATTACGGCTTTTATAGTACATCTTATAATTGTCGTCGATGTTGTAAGTTAGTTATTCTTAATTTAATAATTTTAATAGTTATAAGTTATAACTTGATAAAATTAATGGACAAAAGTCTTAACAGTGGATATCAAATCAGCGGCACCGATGTCAATTTAAAATGTCATTGCATAAAAATAAAATCTGAGATAGAAAATATACCAGTACACAGTGAATTTGTGTCACTAAAATATGGAAAAAATTCCATGTAATTTATGCAATTATTTATAGCTTATATATTTAAATCCTACGATTTACCATGGTCCGCCATGACACCATTCACCTAAATTATATATGAATCTGTATTTCCACAGTATTTGTATTTAATTCAGCGGAATTGCAAACCGTTAAAAGTTATATTTTCTTCCTGAATAATCAATTGACGAGAAGTTTCTTTTGAATTTATTCATAATGTTCATAATATGCATGGTGTATAAACGCAGTAGATATCTCATTGGATACCGCAGTTGTTTCGTACGAGTTATAATATATATACTTATAAATATATATACATATACATACTATATTGCTAAATCGATTTTAAACTTCTTTAAGATAATTATTCTGGACGTTGAAAATCACAATAATGGTTTAAACTTAACTTTTATAATATAAGCTCATCAGTCCTTATTATATTTTTAATTTCCTTTGTCGTGGTGTCGAAACCAACGGCTTTTCATGCTTAAGCTGCAGTTTCGACTGTTATTTATATATTATTAAGTACACACTTTACACCAGCCACACTTTCACGATAAACGTGTAAGTACCGAATTCGATGACGATATATAAGTATATAACGATATACATATAATGCAATTTAAGTGTGGATGATTTTCAGCACGGAGAGTAGAGACTCTTCGTGCGTATTATAGTAATCTGCTGCAGCGAGTTCAATAGAAAAATAAATTACATTATTTTACACACTATCTGTTTGTATTTGTACGACGAAAACGAATAACACGGTTTTTACAGCGTATAAACTTCATTCAATTCAATGGTTATCGCAACCAATGTCGTACACACTTGACATATTTTGTCACCAGAAATGATAAAAAACACGTTTTATTCTAGACGAATTTATTCTAATAGTTTTTTAAGCTCTTTTAAACATATATTTATAAGACATGATTTAATCAACTTTAAAACAAAATAAAAATTAATAAATATACAATATATATTATATATAATACTCGTATTTGAACTTATAAGATTCGCTGACTAAATTTTATTAGTCGCGTTTTATATTTTTCATATATAGTTTATAGATATGTAAGATATGTTCAGCTAAGCATTTTTTAGTGAACTATACAATGAGAATAATATTGTTTTTTTTATATACATTTTTGTTTCTATATAAAGTTATTGTAACTAAAATAATTTAAATTATTGTTTTATAATATTTAATAAATTAATTTTCTATACATGCAACAGTCCCCAAACGTTAGAAAAAAAAAATTCCACAATTATGTTAACAATCTAATTTTAGTAGATTTAATAGTGTTAGAGTTATTGACGGTATTTTGGTTATACTATCTAAGAGTATTAACATCTTTGTAATTTCACCATTTCTTCAGACACTATGTTTGTCCCCTAAGTGTATTTCAATCGCCATGATCAAAAATCAAAAAAAAAAAAATCGAAGTTTTAAATTCCCATCTTTTTAACAGTATAAATTAAAAACCTATTAACCTCAAACATGACGCTTGTAATTTACCTATATTATTTTAAATATTATTCTTTTTTAAATCTGAATTACTGAATAGCATTTGAACTCACCATTCAATAAGAATATTTTAAGTATATGTTATAATATCTACGTTTTCTTTTTAGTATATATTTATCAATATTCCGATAGTTTTATTATGCATCCTCAAAGGTTCACGATTTTTAAACAAACAGCGCAGAAAACGTTACGGTAATAAGATGATATACCGGTCCTCTATAGTACTTTTGGATCGTTTGTAAGCGAAGAACACAGAGTATTTAATATTTATTGGTAAATCTATTTAGATCAACAAAAAATTAATTAAATTATTTGAGAATGAGTTAGACTTGAATTGCAGTGGTTGTTTAAATTGGTATGAAATGTGAATAATTTTTTATTTTTCAAACATACTGATATGGCTAGCATCGTAGTTTGCTGAAAAATATTATTTTTTCCCTTGCGTAGTTATACATTTTGTAATCGCCGCTGCATATTACATTTCGTACAAGTGGATAAATGATAGATATTGGATATCTATTCATATTTTTGTAAAATTTTTAAAGAATACTAATATTATTAAAGCATATTAACAATAAATTCAATAAAATTCAATTGCATACAATTTGTCACAATTTAAGCGAGCATGACATAATATACACGCGCAACTCGCGTGGAATATTTATCTGCAGTTCGTCTACAGATTATGAGATACGTGAATCACATGTGATATAAAGTACAATTACGATAAATCCCACCGTTATGGTATGTCCAAACTAAGCCTCATCCAGTAAGTAAAATAAACCGCGATTTCCTATGCATGTAGTGTATATGTGGTATACGGAAAAAAATAATACATAGATCATATA
The DNA here is from genome assembly GCA_036289425.1 of Rhopalosiphum nymphaeae. Taxonomy (NCBI): domain Eukaryota; kingdom Metazoa; phylum Arthropoda; class Insecta; order Hemiptera; family Aphididae; genus Rhopalosiphum; species Rhopalosiphum nymphaeae. Next base: position 2,854,172 of record JAZAQC010000021.1, on the reverse strand, counting down.
TAAATATATAATTATAAAGTAGGTATCTACGATCTACCTATATATAAACCATGTGATAAATCGCTTATCCCTTTTAGAATGCATCGTATAAATTTAATAAAGAAGTTAACAATATTTTTTTTTAAATAATAAAAACTTATAATATTAATTTAATGTTTCGACTCAATTTGAGGAATAAAATTGAGGATGTGTTACATTATGATAGTATTATCAAAGAAAAGAATATTAAAATCAGAAAAGTTGAAATCAAGAGAAAGGTAGAGGTAATTTAGACAAATTCCATTGTATGAGAGGGAAGCAAAAATAGTGAATATATGTTGAAAATTGAAAGTTGCCCTTTATTAAAAAGTTAGTTGATCTTTATTTGTAAATTAATTGTTTTAACATATAACTAATATTATTTTAATTGTAAAATTTGCAATAGATTACAAATTAAAGATAGAAGTGATTTTTTTTTTAAATTAATAAAAGTTACATGGAATTATAAAACATATCTAAGTATTCTATTTAATTTACGTTTTGAGATACACTTTTACAGCTGAAAAATCATCTTTTAAGTCTTAATATTTCCTTTGAATTATAGTAATAATTATGTAATTTTTGTTTAAATTTTACATAATATTGTTAATTAACCTTCAGTGCTTAAATTTTAGAATAAACCAAACTTGTTTGAGAAATAAATCAGTATTTCATGATTCATCATAAATTCAAAATATATGTTATAAATCTTGAACAAATACTCTCATGTCCATAAGAAATATAATTCAAAATTTAAATTTATTAAACACTACTTTATTAAATTTGTCAAACACTTTATTTAGTTAATATTTTTTACTATTTTTATTTAATATTAATAATTTATATTGTATATTATGATATTTTATATTTTTAACTTTTTATACATATTTAATACTTAAATAATTTTATCTATTTTTTACATTAACTATTTAGAGATTTTCCTCTGTTCCCAAGAGGATAAATATTTTTTTTAAAACGTATTTTACTATTTGCAAGTTTCCTTTAATGATTTAGGTAATTATACGTTCATAACATTCAACTAAATTATTAAAATATACGAATGAATAATATAAATAATAATATTTGCTTATTTTTGCTTAGTATTGTGTACAATGTGATAAAATAAAAATTATTTAATTACCATTTTTTAACTACAACAGGATATAGATATGTATAAACTTGATTTTGTCTTACCATGATGAAGTTATTGTTTTTCAAAATAATTTATTTATTACTTATGACAATGGGTCCTATAACTATAGTTAAGTTGTAAAATTGAATAGAAAATTAACTAACTAGTTAAGCTAAAAAGTTTAAAAAAAATTACTTTTTAATTGATTAATGCTCACCAATTGTAGTTGTGTTCTTATACGATTAGTAATTGAAAATGTATAACCGTTATCATATATTTATATGTACCAAATGCCTATTCATAACTAATCAAGTAAAAAATAGTATTAGGTACATTTCAAAATATAAAAATTATTTATAAATTTGAATTATTAACGGTTCACGAGTTGTATTGTGCATTCTGTAAATATAGTAAAATCATATTCTATATACATTGTAAATTAGCTAGGTACTGTAATGATTATGAATTATAATGATCAAACTCAAGATAAACGTAGACACAGTGGTACATATAAAATAAACAATTGTTTGCAGTATTTAAATTTTGTTTTACCAAATCCATCTGCTTAAGATAATATTTGCACAGTAATTTAAATTTAAGTTAAATACTGAAGTATACACTTAATGAATTGTTGAGTTTCTGAAAACGTAGTAACGAGTAATTTTGGATTGTTTCAATATTTCAATTTTGCAGTTAATACCATAAAACATAAATAATCACAAAAATATTTTAATGAAATATTCTTTATAAATCTTAGCAGTTGTTACACGTTTGGGACTTATTTTTTGCTACACGGTTAGTCTTAAAATTCATGGTTATTAATTTATTAAACGAACATCTATGCTAATACACGCATACAATTTTTAATGCCCCGAATTTCTATTTAGTCAAAACCATTAATTCTTTGTATGTGTGATTCATTAATTTACTGAAAAAAGTAATGGTTTTCGTATTTTTGAAACAAATAGAATAAAAGAAGATGGTAATATTTACATGGCTCTAATATAGAATTACTATAATAAACTTACAAAAAACGAAGATTGAAAATAATATCTCTTAGGTGCTTGAAAACACTTTTTGGTAATCTACATTCAATAATAACCAATAATTTATACCTATACACATTATTTTAAAATTTCATTATAAAATTGAATTTTTTTTTTTTTATGTAATTACATAGTTTATATATTTATGCTTAATACGTTATTTTATCATGATAAGAACGTAGATTTTTATGCAATTGTATATTATTTATTTCTTTTTTTTATATTTAGATAAAGTAATATTTACAAATGTTTTCAAATTAATAACTGCTATTTTTTTTTGCATATTAATTGATGATTATTGCATATTTCTGCATTCTTGACAATATTTAATATTTATTGCCTATTAATGTGAAATTAAATTATATTATGTATACTGTTTAAAAAATCTGATAAAGGTATAAAATAATATTTAGTCAAGTATAAAATCGTTATAATAATAAATTTTGTCAACTAAGAGTATATTGGTTTTCGGTAAACTATTAAAAATTTTGTAGTTTTTATAGTAGGTTAACTTTTATATTCATAAATCATATTTACTGCTAAGCAACTTTACTAAAAAATCTTTGTTTTACATTAAATAGCTAATTAAGTAGTTAAATTTACTATTTTTTTTTCAGTCTTGTTGCATATTATTACAATTTTTACTGCATACTGGACATAACAATACATTGTAAAGTAATCGTTCGTAAAATGTGTTATTAAAAATTTCACCAAATAAAATAAATATTTTGTATACTATTATTTTTCTCGGTAAAAAGTTATGAGTTATATAATATTCAAACGACAAGCACTTAATATAGACAATATTTATTTCTATAATTTAATGTTGTATACATTTTAATGTTTAATACCTGGCTTTTAAATTAAACTTGAAAAACCAAAAAAAACTATTAAACGACATTGGTCAATTATTTTGTGACACGAGAAGCGGTCGAGTATTAAGTATAAACATATCCAAATATAACCTAAATAAATAATTTTTTTACAGTAAATAAAATAGATGGATAACTGAAATTGGAGGTCCAAAAATAAGGACCATAATGTAGCAGATATAGCTGAATGAAATATTTAATAAAATAAAATCAAAACGTATTAAGTCGTTTATTGTGCCGTGTTGTTTATATGCTAAAAGTATTTACGGTTGATTTCAAATGAAGTAAAATGTAAATATACCTGATATAGTTAGTTCTTTTGACACGTGTAAGTCGCATTAATTCAAACAAAATTGTTCTTTTTGCTGACACAAATAAATGTATTATTATTGTTATAGGTATTATATTTTAATAACGTGTAAATTAAATCAATTTATTATACTATAATTTATTGTTTTTTTTTTTATATAACTTTTTTGGTCTGAATTTAACTCTTTAAAGTAAGCAAACAACAAACAGTTATTAATATTTGAGTGGACATACATTTTTATTTTTTCTCGTTCAAATCAAAAAATGCCAGGTCAATCACATACGAATTTAAATTTAAATCTAAAAATATTGTGGTATAATGGCATATAACGCGTGATTAATTATTACCAATATAATATGACTTGAATAAAGTATAATTACCAGTAAGCATAAATAATTAATTTTAATAATAATCATTATGTTGTACTTATAGTAAATATAAGTACTTTACCTATTGTTCTAAGACTAAAATCTGATTTTAAAAACAATTTTACGATGCTGAAGAAAACTATCCATTTTATGGTTAGTTATATATGCATTAAATTGTGTAAAAAGATATTTTTCAAACAATATGTTTCGTGATTTAAAAAAAAATGATCATCCATATATCTTGAAAGAAATACATTATTTACGATGTAGATACATTCAGTCATTTCACGAAGTGGATGTCCACTCATATAATATGACAGAATAGATTACATACAATGATTTATGAACAATTATTATTTATTATTGCTGAATGATTCGATGTTTGAAACGATGTTGGTTTAGCAATGATGAGAACTAAAATAAATATTCGATTGGACGTTCGCTGAAAATGATTCCTGGGATATTAGATTTGTATCAATAAAAATATATAATGTCAGCAAATCACATCTCGTATTGGCAAAATCTCGTTCTCATTAGAAATATTTGTTTTTAATTGAATTATTATTTTGATACTAATACATGACAGTGGTATTTGGGAATTTATTTTTCAATGAGAGGCGAAGGGTTTTAATTACTAATCATGGGGAATAATTTTTTAATAAAATACTAAAAATTAAATTAACGATTACCGAGATTATAAATATAAAATAAGCACAAGTAAAATCATCCGTACCGTAACATATGAATATACCAAATAAGAGATTGAAAATACTTTAAAAATAACAGATTCTCAAATAATTTGATGTAGATTGTAAATTATATTTGTCTCTATACATATTCAACAAGCTATATAAGAATACAAATAATAGATAATAAATTCCCCATTGAGACGAAAACTTCATTCAACCTATCCCCTCTTACAAAATGTGGTGGTGGGTGAGCATGATTGGCAATTCAGCCTTTATATTATATATACTATCTCATATTATAGGACGGATCGATCGAGCTTTGAAAAATGTAAATAGAAACCGCAGTTGTTGTAATATTATATTTTTATAGGCAAAGAAAATGACGAGAAATGTAGTATGAAAAACAATCATTATTGATAAATTAAACGTCGCAAAATAAATCGCTATCTATACTCATCGTCGGCACAGAGAGAAAAACGATTAAGTGCAACAGCTATATCGTGCTCGAATAGGAAAAACAATCCGACAGTATAGACGTGCTGTCGTTTCTAGTTCGGAAATTAACGTTCCATTATATTGTTATTGTATGCGGTGCGAACACGTAAAAGTAAACTGTGGCCGACTTCGTCTATATGTATAATATATATCCATCCCCTTAATTGCGGAATACAATAAATCCTGCAGTGTCGAACATAATGTAATTAATAATAAGCGACGAAACAGTGTAAAAGTGTAATGAATAACGATAGTAACGATCGACCGTTATAATAATAATATATATATATAAGTATATAAAGACGATAAAAGTCTCATGGATATGTTTACCTACAAATTATTTTAATTGGACATGATATGTATTTGGGCAGTTCCGGTAAAATACACTTTAGCAGGAAAGCAGTACCTACTTGGAATAAATATTTGTAAAAAATACTAAATAGTATTCTGGATATATACGTATTCGAATACTTCATGAAAATATTATTTCGAATAAAGTATTTTAAATACTAGAAAAATATTCCAAATAAATTAAAAATATATTTTTTGTTTTAGATATTAAAAAAATTAAAAATAATACTTGTCTTCTGGAAAATATGAAATTGTAACCAATATTAAAATATATTGTATTATTTGTATATTAAATAATATATTTTATAACTATGATAATTTATGATTTACAACATAATAATAAATATTAAGTTGAACATAAAGCTATATTGGGAATATTAGCCAAGTTTGAAATTTTGTATTATACTTGTTTCAGATACGTTTTATATAATAATTATATTTTTAGGTGTATAATGGTTCTAATATATTCAATTCAGTGGCGTAATTTGGTCATGTTTGTGGTGAGGGGGATAAAATATTTCTATTTTTTACATATACCATATGTAAAAATAAAAAAAATTACATATTTATGTACAGCTAACATAGGGGATTCGGGTTTTTTTGTATTATTTCTATAAAATATAAACTAATTAAACTAGATAAAATAATATTTATGATAAATCAATAAATAAATGTAGTCAAAAAGTCTTTAAAAAAAAAAAAAAAAGGTCACTGGGAATACTCACCCAAATCCCCCCGCCCCCTGTAATTACGCCACTGATTCAATTAATACGATTATTATTAATATAAAAATACTATATAATATTATGTAGAGCAATACAAAATACTATAATTATATTTTATATCGAATGGTTGTGTATTATAATATTATATTCAACTAAATCGTATAAAAGTAGTTACATAAAAAAATAAAAAAATAATAGTGTGCATTTTTTTAATAAGTAAAATACCATACCTATAAACTAGACAGTAAATTACTATACATACGTGTTTTGTATTGGAGTGTTAATGGAATAAAACTTAATATATGTACAAAAAATAGGCGTTTTATTTTAAGATATAAACAATTTTCCGAAAAAAGGTTATTAAAAATAATAATTGTACTCAAAGGCGTAGTTATACTCAGTTGCATAAATTGCCTGTTGATTTTAAATATTGTAATAAAACATAATATACGAAAAATACATCTTTTATTTAATATATTTATTTCAAAATTGTATATTTAAATAATACAATTGCATACAACTTAATTTAATCATTCCAATCTATAAACGTACCATCATAGGTGCTCCATAGTTCATCAGAAATCAGTTTCTACACAACGATTTAAAAATTGAAACAATTTTCGAACTAGTCTCTCAATTACACAAAAAATTACATACACTCACAACTAACCACTCAAATACATTGATCCCTAACCTTCATTCTCTTCTAATCCAATCAATCTGATACGCCGTTTAAAATGCCATTATCCATGAAACTTACTAAATAATTAACTTTAACCGATGATTCCTGAAAATTGAAGTGTTACTATAGACATTAGACACTACATCTTCTATTAAATTACATGTCCATATTACACATTTATAAAATGTACTTTTTGTATAAATAATGTATACAGATTGTAAATATTCTTTAATAATAATAAAAAAAATAATTTTTTTTTTATAAATTCAGTACTAATAAGAATATTATAATACTGCGTTTTAATATCATCGTGTGGACCTAGTTTAGTGACGTCGATTTCGATGATTATATCTCTTAGGTTAAAATTTTTAATTCATACATAATTACTATTTATTATAATATTTATATAATAATGCAGATATTTATATCTTCTAAAATTATATTTTTAAGCGTTTTTTAGAAAAAAATATTTCATAAAATGTCTTTAAAAAAATGGGGGTTTTTATTGATATATTAATTTTTAAGTGAGTTATAATTATGTAAAATATTAAAACTATAAAATGCTCGTAACTCGCTTAAAAATTAAAATATCAATAAAAGCCTATGAGATGCCCTAGATAATATTATTACCTTTAAGTTTGATAATAGGTAAATTGACTCTAATATTAAAGCTAATAGCATAAAATTGAATCTGCTGAACGCAAATTTGTTATGTCTTACGTTCGTAAGACAGAGACAATACATGCGGGTATGACGTCCTCTTAAGATTTTCTTATTACGGAAAATGATCGTTGGATGTTGGACGCGGAACTTGATGATGAATACAAATGAGTTGGTACAATAAATCGATTTGCGGTAATAAGCGTTTCAATGACTTTTGGTGTTACAACCTCGCTCAAAATTCAGAACTCAACAATAACACGATGTTCTAAAATATTATATTTATAATTTTCGTCACAATATAATGTATAAAATAAACTAATATAATTTAGTATACAAACGGCAGTTCCGTATAAATATGTATATGTAATATGCCAATTTAAAATATATTTTAATAAGCACTTCTTAGTAAAATATATTGATACAAATTTTAATATCACAAAATGCTTATAAAAAATAAATATATTATAAAATATTTTATACCACATACCTAATTAAAATTAACGAGCTCGTATCCATTTACAAAGTATTAAATAGACTATTATTTTTGTTATATAAAGTAGAATAATAGAAACTTTTCGTTCAAATTTAGAATACAATTAGTTAACTTTTTCAAAAAAAAAAAAATCATCTAATACACAATATTAACGTTAAAAAATATAGGTTCTTATTGAAAAACCAAAATTAGTATAGTTACAGGATATCCTTTAAATGTTGTGAAAAATCTAAGTATTCGAATATATCGTCTTTAACTACACGTAAAAATTCCAAAAATTAAAATTTGAATATACGTATATATAATTTAAACATTAAGTGGGGTAAGCATGCTTAAAAATCTCCCCGTATATTATATATATTATCATCTCTAAAAGTGACATTATTATATTCCTAACATTATTTTGTTAAGGTTTTAGTGTCTATCTACAATCGTGAAATAAATACGCTGCACGCTGTCTCAAATAATCGTCTTGAGTATACGACACATCATATCTTGTATGAAAGAGACAGCAATCGTTTTATATACATTTTATTATTATAATACATATTATTATTCATCATAATCCGAGAATCGCGATTCGTTATTCAAATAGTAGCTTATAAAAGTATTTTTATATTTTAATAATTATTATTCACTTTATTTTCTAAATTTTGGATAAAAATGATAAATAAAAACCTGCAAGATGAGAACTTGGAAGAGATTTTTTTTTAGGGGGGGGGGGGAAATTTCTCCTGAGCATCAGTGTTTGCGACAATAGCGCACACATTTAGTGTATGTAATACACTAATACTACGTTCTGTGACGTGATTTTAATTGGTCATAATAAATGCATTAATTATACGTATTTAAAAGTTGCAACTCTTCCGCATAATATAATCGATATTAATGTTATACGCGTTAATATAAAAGCGGCTCTATATAAACGTATTATTATATTATAATATAATTATGGGCTTCTATACCTTGCCTATGGTAATATGCATATACTTATGTATAATGTAATATACACCACGAGGTTTGTCTACGAATAATTACAATCGAATTTTGAAAACGTTTGAGGCGATTCGTTATCATTTAATCAAATTATTTATACATTTTAGTATTTTACGTTTTACAACTTCATTATTATAATACATCATCGCATTAAGTATCCGCATCCATCGATTTGACCGTATCATAATTCAATAACTGCGCGTAGTCGTAGGTAGCTGAAGTGTATTACGGCGAAGAGATAGTGGTTTACTAAAGCATTTCAAATTTTGATTTTTTTTAATTATATTTAAAAATCATATTTCAAATTTTTAAAGTCGTTTTGTACTACTTAGAGGTGTTCTGTGGTCATATAAGCTAATGTTTTTCACATAAAAACTCCTCCTTCCAATTAATTAGCGGATATATTTTTTGAAAATGATGATTTAGTCATACCTAATTCAAAATTTGTTTATTAAAAGAAAAATTCGTGTTTTTAATTGTTTTTTTCTATTTATGATTATGCTCATTTAAGGCAAGTTGATTGATAAAAATAAAGTCTGTGCTAAAGTAATGAAAGAATATTTACCACCATCACGAGATGACTAATGTTAAGAGCCCAAGGCATTATTAATAAGTTATAATATATAATTCTAAATAATAAACAAATTCCCCTTATACCTGATTAATGTTATATTATTATACATATATTTTGTTTGTTATAACGTGGTTTAAAAATAGTCAAAAATACATGTCATTCCACCACTATTTCAAAAAAGCTGAGCTCTGAGAACGCTACTCCACTAACCCCTCACAAACACTTTTTCAATGGGATCCATGGTTTTATGAAAAAATCAATGATTAATTAATCAACATTACTGGTGAAAATGTAACCTATAATATTATATTTGACTTTACTATCATTATCATGACATGTAGTTATTAACTGCTATCGATCGATTCAAGTTAGGTATACACATTATAATATTTTATATGGATCGATTTTAATTAATTATTTGTTGATTCTGTTGTTACTATTTGTTCTTGATTTATGTTTTTTTTTTCGAGAAAGTCATTTTTCTCATATTTATTATTCCGTTGTTAAACAACAACGAGGTTATTAACTCGATATTAGTTTTGTGTAAATATGTTTAACATTAAATAAAACACCCTCTCCCCTCCCTGATGTTTCAATTGTGCAGTATGTATGAATACGTTGCCAACATGTCTGTGCGTTACAATAAATAAACTTTGTTCGGTCTTAACAACACCGTACTATTAATATAGGAGTTGTATAATATAGCCGACGTACTTTAATGGATTGTGTGTGGTAAATAGTATCATAAAAAAGAAATAGTATGTGGTACAGGGTGATCCAATGAGCATAATAAACTCAATTTTTTACTTATATTACGCATTTGTTCAATTTCTAATTTTTAAATTTACTTAAAGATAGCATTTTTATATATTTAGATTTTTATACGTAATTTATTGCATTATTTTAAGAATTATTCTGTCTAGTATGATGTGGTGGAAAAAACTTAATAATAGATTTACAAGATAAGTTTGATAAGAGTATGACAAATAGAAAACTATAGTAATTACTGATTATTTACAATTACAACTTTATAATTTATGGAAATTGTCTAATTATAATAATAGTATTTATATTAGACTATTTAGATTAAATAGTAAATACTACATATTATATATTTTATGTAAAACCATTGTGTAGATTATGGGGTTATAATTATTCTAAGTACATACAGTTTTATGACTCAGAAACTAATTCGTTTGAATTTAAATTTAAGTGCATCATCGATATTAAAAATAAAAATCATTAAGTTAACAATGAATATAAGAAAAAGGAAATCCTTATTTGAAAAAATTAATTTTGTTTCGTCTTTGGACACTCCTATTAGTCCTGTTAAATGGTAATTACAATTGAGCCTTTAAAAATACCAAAAAAATCAGAATTTAAATAAAGTATGCATTATTTAAAGGGAGGTAGTGTGTGAGAACTATGCTCGTTGAATCGTACTATATAATTGATAATGAAACGTCGGAGGTATAAATAAAAACCTCTTACCACTTTGCAGCATGTGTCTAACACATATTTATCTAAGATGTCTATCATCATGATGCAATACGTTCTACATAATTATATTGCGTGCGAGACATTTTGGACATCATGGACGAGCGTTCTTCGATGGGATTACAAAGCGGTTAGATAACGACACTTTTAATATTCTTCTAAATCCTCATATGAAATATAAATTTGCAGAAAATCATTTGTACAGAGTGATTCTTTTATCGAAGAACACTCATTATTTTAAAATTGTTATCGTTTTTGAAAATATTTCTTTTGCATAGTTCCAAGTAATTAAAAATAATACATTTTTAAAATATTACACGATTTCAGGTGGCACCCACCACAGGTTTATCGAATATAAAATATAGATATTCATAGCCTTTGTGGTTACATAATATTAGACTTGCAAATATACTAGTTGTAGTCATTATTGTGTTTCGCAGTTACCGCTTTATCAGGAAGTGATAATGATGATTAAATGATATATTTGTTAGGATATACCCCAGGAATACATAATGGTTATTAATCACATTATTTGATATAGACAATAGCAGAAAAGTAGCTCAAATGTGTTAGTCCGAAAATAACAATAATTTTATTAAAATAACTTCTGGGAAAGTCTCAATATACTGTGTTTGCCTCCGTATATGTGAATTCGCTTCAAGTTAGGTCTCAAACAAGGATTCTCAACAATACTAACAGCACCTATAACTTCAATTATTTTAAATTAACTGATATATTTAACTTATTTAATGATATCCATTATTTATTAATAATTTATATAAAATCTGAAATTGAGGGAAGGGGTACATATTTTATAGTTCATATTAGATTATAAAATTAAAATCATGACAGATTTAAGAATTTGAGAAAAATCGTTCAAAAAGGGGGGATAAAGCCTCTTGTCTCCTCTGGGTACATACCAGATTGCACTCTTCGTGTAAAAAGTCGGGACACGCCTACTTTGAATAATATTCTACCTAACTAACTTATATAATATCGTGTTAGACCGTATTAAATTAACTGTATATAATATTAAATATTGTAACTTCAAAATGTTGACTAGGAGCGAACATTTTAAAGCCTCTTTTTTATCTAGGCAAATATTCGAGAGATGCTAAGAGTGTTCACTTTTTCTAATATTATTTTATATTAATTTTATTATTACATGTTTAATTATATACATTGTTTCATAAAGACTAAAATATAGTTGGCAGCATATTATTATATATTATTTTGAGTGAAACTTTCATAGAAATCACAATTTGACAATATATGTCCACCTTTGTTATATGAACATAACGTATAGAAATTTTTAAGTTCTTATTAAAAATGTTTTATTTTTATTTAGTAATCGCATAGGTATCCATGATCCATACATATAAACATTGAATAAATTACATATTATTTACACTCATTACTACAGGTTCATAAAATTAAAATTAAATTAAAATATATTTTGCATCATTAAAATAAATTTAAAACAGTATATTATTAAAAAGAAATACATACCTCAAGTCGTAAAGCGTCTGGGCCCAGATGCTACTGCACAATCTAATCTCTCTTAGTTACGCCAATATAGTTATGTATTAATTATATAATACTATCAACAGATAATATTAGACTTACAACGGCTAGCTATACTTTTAATATTAAATTTACTAAATCTCTGTATGAAGTATAAATCAACAGAAATATATATATGAGTATATACCTACTTGCGTTTACATAGATGGTTTGCAATTGGCGTTATGTTCACCAAACACTTTTGAATTATTCATTCCACCGGTAAGATGATATTATTATGCAGGCCGTCTTAGGTCTCTCATTTTATATAAAACCAAAGCAGTAGTTATGAAATGTTTTTTAAACAAAGGTGGTTTTAGATAAAAGTGGTGTAAGTATATAATCTTGAGCGTGTCTACCTACAGCACGAGTATAAGCATAACTGTAGCAAATTAAAAATAATTATTTTTATTGTTAATAGAGCTTAAATTTATAAAACGTGCTCAATACAAAATATGAATTTTAATTATTAAACTATGCGTATATAAATAAATGATAAGATTTACGTACTACGTTTATAAATATTTGAGAACAAATTGCATTTCATATTGAAAATTATATAAATAACTTGATGTTTTTAACCAAAATCAAATATACATTAAATGTAGGGTAATATAATACTAAGTAAGTCGTTTATTGTTAAATCATAAAAATAAAACTATGTATTTTACTTTTGTAAAATAAAATCAAAAACATTTTTTTAATAATACATAGGTTCTAAAATTGCAACTAGGTAATCAGCTGTGATATATCCATAATATAAGCCATAAGGTATAGATATAAATTTAAATGCTTAGGATCATTAGGCAAACTTGTATATATTGATTATCTAGATAAATTAGACGTATAGAACCATGAATCCCATAATTTATCAGTTCTAATATTAAATACAATTAATTTTGGATTATAACGAGTTGCCGGTGTTTTAAGGGGTGCAACAACGCGATATTGCAATTTCAATGATTAGATTTTAATAACCATTACACACGATTCCACATAGTTGTAACTTTACCATACTTATTGAAAACCATGTTTATATAAACAAATATATTACTATAATGTACATAATATATTTTTGTTCATTAACTGATTCTACTGTTTCAAAAATTAAATTTTTGATAAAATATTATTTTAGCTTACATTTTACATTTTTACCCATTATTGAACTTAGTATATTTGATATTCTTAAAATGGTTTATGGTTTATTTCTTTATTATTATATGCATATTTTGAAATTATAACAGTATTTTTAGAAAATTTATAAGATAAATGATAATTATTTTTATATTTTTTTATGATTTATAATAGCTACCAGAGCAATATGAAAATCGCACAACTGTTATTACATAGGTATAAATAGTTATTACAATATTAGTTGGTTTTTAGAATTTATTAGCAACAGTTCAATCATAAATTATCTATAACTCTATTACTTTATACTTACGTCTTACACAATAATTGCGGATCAATGAAAAGATTAACTACCATAGGGTACTAAATAATATTATGTTTAAAAACAAATTGTCATGTACTTATACCGAAGAATCATATTTTTCAATACTTAAATTGTTAAATTATTTTATACGATTTAAGAAATAACCATGACGTTTAGTACTTACCTCTTTTTGATAGTTGGATGGGTTATGATTATTTGAAAATTTTAATAACTCATTAAAATAAATCCATCAAGAATTTATCATTTTTGTAATAACCGAGTATAATAAATACTAGATCTAATAATATAAATACATGATACGTATAAAATGTTAGAATTTTTTTGTAAAACCATTTTTAAGGACTATTATTTTTATTTTATTTCTACATTTTAATAATTCAGAACTAATCGTTTAAATTTTGATTTAAGTATATCGTACAGCAATATTTTGAACAAAATTATCCACTTAAATCTACAGAAAAAGGTTGGTTTTCATTTGAAAAAAAATTAAGTTTTTATCACTACAAGATACATACTAATATACTCAATTTTATGATAAAAGAAATCTAAGATGATACTTGAAAATATGAATTACATTAAAAACATTTAAAAATTTAAATAACATTAATTATTAAGCGACTGTATGGCCGTAAGGAGTGTGCTAGGTGAATCGATCGCTACCTTATTAAATTTTACATTTATCATTATATAATATTACGTAATAAATTAGCTGACGAATGTATTTTACAACGGACCCAATCTGTCGAGAATTATGTTGGATAAATAAATCGTTGTCCATGTATTATGGAGTTACCTTTATCTTTCCCTAGAGCGAGCATCCGCGGTGCACGAATATGACGTATGTGCGTGTATAATATATATATTATAGTATTATACCATTAGGCAGGTTGGACCGCTAGGGTTAAGTCGTTAGATCGCGCCGGCTATATTATTAAATAATATCGTATTATATTGTATGGGTACACGCTAACCTACTGTTAAAATCTGAGCAACGTCAATGTTGTGTACCTTTAATAATATAATTTTTATTTATTTATGTACAGTTTAACGGACCGAGGTTCTTTATAATATAATTTAAAATGAATATTTAACTAAAGAATTTAAATAATTACAAATATATTTTTTACACAATAATATATAATATGTGAACATAATAATTGAATTATACATCACTATTTCTTAAAATTAACAAAAAATTGAATTTAAAACTTGATGAAAAAACAAAATCTAACGTGGAAGTCATTTTATTAGCTATATTTAAAACACGAGAGAAAAATGAATCATCACCAGATTTTTTCCAAAAATTATGGAATCTGCAATATTTCTTTACTTATAGAAAAATGTGAAGGGATGCAAATACTTAATTGTGCCACTAAATATAATATTCCCATTTAATAAGTTATAATAGTCATTTACAAATATTACATTTGCCAATTGGCTTCTAAGGAATAAGGAATCTAGATCAATTGGACGATGAAGATTTTCTAGATTTAGATATATTAGTGATAAATGCTATTCTCTTTAAAACTTTGTATTGAACAACTTGAAGATCATTGATGTGAACTGATAAATTTTGTGACCAAATTAATGAGCCATATTCTAACGTACAAAAGAACATACAAAGTTTTCAAGCAATATAAATTATTAACATTTTGAATATTTTTAGACTATTAATGAAACTAGGTATCTTTATATGATTTATTTAATATTAGCTTATGATTGTAAATGATAAATCATGTTCAAAATGAATACCCACAACTCTCATAATATAAATTTTATTTAATTCATAATTGTTGATTTTATATATAAAAATAATTGGATTTTTGAAGCGAGTAAAGGAAACCTTACATTTAAAAATATTTAAAGGTAGATAATTAGTTTTACACCATATAAAAAACGAATCTAAGTTCTTTTGCAAAAGTTCAGTCTGCAATAATATTAATTAGATAGTAAAGTTTAGTATTATCAGCGGAAAATAATATATTTGTGTGACTTTTAAATAATTGGGGAAGGTCGCTGATGAAGAGTAAAAAGAATAAAGGGCCTATATGTACCTTAAAGGACACCGGTTAGGGTACAGAAAAATCATATTAAGTATGAAAAGATAATTTAACAATCTGAGAACGATTCGAAAGATACGATGATAACTTATTATTATGATAGAAAGTTTCCAATGTTTCCATAAAAACTAAATGAGTTTAATTTATGTATAATAATAATATCGCGATTTATTTTTTCAAATGTTTTCTGGAAGTCTGCATATATAGCATCAATTTACTGACATTTTTAAAATTATTGTAATATCTGTGTTTGGTAACATTAATGAAGATTAGTGAGAATAGAATTTTTCAATAAAAAGCTATGTTGATAAGTGTTAATGTAATTTGACAATAAAGTAACGATTTTTGTGATTAAATCTTAAAAATTTTTATTTATAACTGATAATATTGATAATGGTCTATAATTATGTATATTGTTCTTATCAACTGATTTAAAAATTGGTATAATACAATTTTTTTTCAATCTTCAGTAAGACTACTGGAAAACGATCAATTAAATCAACAATTTAGTGGTTTTATTAAAAGAGACATAAATTATTTTAAAAATTGTGGTGGCCCTACGTCCGATTTATCATTGAGTGAATCAAAATTATTAGCTAATTAATATTCTGAAATATACCAAGTATTTAGATTAAGATTTATATAATTTAAAAAGTACAAATTCCTTCAAATTTATATAAAAATTATTATGATTATTATTCATTAGAAACCGAGAAGGAATAATTTGTAAATAAATTAGTGAAATTCACGCGAGATATTATTTGACGTAACATTATTTAGAAAGACAGAAATAAGAATATTTGACTTATTAGATCTTAACGAGTGAATACATTTTAAAAATGATTTATAAATATTTTATTTTTTATTTTTATAATATAATTTGCTTGAGCTATTTTCAACAAATTGTTATATTTCCTATAAAGCTCATTAATGATAGAATAATTAAATTATGAATTTGTTAATTTATATTTTTTATTACGTGCAATTTTTTTCAGTTTAATATAGTTTCTTAGAATAAAAATAAACAAAAAAATATTATGTTTAGAAATTAGAATAATATATAATACACGATGTACTTCGTGAAATCATCGTTAATGGAATGTGGTCATTATTACGTGTAACGTAGGTATACGGGTGCATTTGGATGATATTCATTGCAGCAAAATTAAATTATAGTTTTGAATATTAGTTTTCAAACAGAACGGCAAATTAATATATCGTAATAACTACAATAATACAAAGTACATTTTCATAATATTTATCGTATAGTTTTAAATTCTAAGCGGATTGATTTTGCAATAATGTAGATGTGTTTTTTGTTTTTGTGTATATATACTCAATAAGTAGTCAATATAATGCTCTGATTTTCAACTTTAAGAGTGATTTGTAGTAGCAAATTAGATTTAGTTCGTACTTTGAGTAGTTAAAATAAAAAATTCCCAGTATTTTTTCTTTAATGGGGAAGAATAATACAAAAATTAAGGAAAATCGGATAATTTTATGCAAATTCAATTTTCAAGAAAATCAATTTCGTGTTTTTTTCTTTTGTATAATTTAATAACGAATAACCGTAGCTATATGAATATTTTTTTCAAATGTTTATATCGATGATTTTTATTTATGATAAAATTTTCAAAATATTTTGACTATTTTTGAGCTATTTATAGGACAAAAATTTTTTTATTTTTATTTTTATTAAAATTATCGATAAAAATTATTATTTGATGGGTCAAAAATCTTAAAAGTTTAATACAACATCCCACATAGATTGATCTTATATAAAAATATTAAAAATACATAAATACATTTTATTTTATATTCTTTTGAAGTTAGAATTTTGATGACAATTGTCAAAATTGCAAAAAATTACAAGCTATTTTGTAGTTAAAAATGTATACAAACTTTTAGTTTTATATCTAACTTTTTAAAAATTGAATACAAGATTCCTTATAAGTATTTGATGTTGAAATTATAAAATCTAATAAATATATAAACGTAATTTAAGTTTTTTATTGATATTAATGATATTCTAGTTCTAATTTAAAAATATAAATATTATTCGTAGGAACGTAAAACTTTTTAGTATATTATATTATTATGAGTTTTACTATATGCAATGATTTTGATTTCTTTTAATATACAAGTATTATTATCTATTTATACTATTAATCTATTTTTTTATTTTTTTTTTTTACTTATTGACTGAAAAATTCCATTTACAAAAAAAGTATATAAGTATAAATTGTGTAATGAACTAATGAATAACAGACTCAATAACAATTATGCAAGTACAAATATTATAACAAAATATATATGTGGTAAATTTGTACTGTTTTCAGTTATTTTCAGAAAAATAGTATTAAATTCCGTGTCATAATATTATTATTTCTAATGATAATTAAATACTAATAATATAATAAATGGATTATTTTCCTACAATTCTTATTAACTTATTGTAATACTAAAAGTAAAATAAATTATTTTAATAGTTATATTAAAAACATATGACGACATATACGACTTAGTGATATAAGCTGACAGACCGTCCAGAATTGTTTTTTTTTTCGTATGCAATGATACGAGTCATTATCATTATTGATTACATATCATTGAATTCAAGTTTAACATAGCCATATAACGGTGACTCACTTGACACTTTATGTACAACAGAGCGGTATCCACTTGCTTACCTTTTTATATTTTGTTTTAATTGTTTATTCAGTGTAAATAGATACTTATGTTATTATGTTTAGCAGCTTAGCTGCATGTTTACTAGGAAATAATATTCAATATTTATTAATAAAATATTTATTAACGAAACATTTACGTAATAAATTAAATTATAACGAAATATGAGTCACTGTATTAAACAAAATTAAGTAGTCACTAATCCTGCTGAGTTGAAATTAAATTTTTTTTTTTATTCGTAGTTTGTGAGTTCAAATACCACAGTGGTATGAAAAAATCAGTATATTAAAAATATAATGTTATTATAAGTAAAATGTACTTATTATAATTAATTGACATCTGCGTCGCATCTATACATAATAAATTATCAAAAATGAACAGCTTAAAATATATTTCTAATAGGATTTTTTTTATACATATAGTTACCGTTAGACTACAAAAATATAAGATATATTAAGATCCTATTACGTCGTTCAACTACAATCTATATTAAATGAATGTATAAACTTGTATTAAAAAAAAATCAATGGAAAATTTGATACAATCTTGTTGTGCAGAAGCCGAAGGAAGATATAATCGTGATTCGTGACTAGCTTCTATAATAATAATAATAATAATAATATGTATTCAAGTCATGCGATACACATAAGATTAACATTTTACGATTTAATGGCAGAAGGAAAGTACCTACCACTTTCCTCTGACTTTTTCCCGCTGTTCCACTCTCAGTCAATATATTATATGCGTTGTAACTTATAAGTGCCTACATCCTGTCTATAGAATTTCTCGACGAAAGACGAAAATTAAGAGACACTCGAATTAGGTTCTGTAGACTTCTTTAGTGCCATCGTATAATGGCATAGATCAAATACTCGAACCTACTCATTACTTTTTCTAAAACACATCAATGACTTTAGGATTGGAATCAAATATTTTAAAATATGTATAATTTTTGAAATTAATCAATATGTGCGTAAAAATATATCGATTATTTTATATAAGTGTGAATAAGCAAAATTTATGTATTTATTAATTTTTTTAGCATAAAACAGGAAACAAATCCATCAAACAAACGATCAAACTATTTAATTTAATAATATTGTCCAACCAAATAAACATACCAATTAGTATAATATGTTAAGTATATTATGCTGTATTATAATAAATGTATTATGTCACATCCATACCGAGTTTATTATCTGTTTCATGAAATGTGTACCAAAACTGTTAAAACTATAAACTATAGAATACGAGTAGACGAGTATACCACAGAGATTGTCCATTATTTGGATACCCACGTATCACATTATTGCAGAATCTCGATGAATCTAATTCCGGTGCCATAAATATAATTCAAGTTATCAAGAATTCAGTGTTATCAAAAATGTGTATATTTTTGCATATTTTGTTTAAACGATAAAAAGTAATATAATCTATTAAATAAACACAACGATAGAATAATAATGACTACAAATAAATTAGAATAAAAATTGGATTTTATAAACACTACTATCAATAATAAACTGGTTCAATATAATATGTTTACGTTTGATCTATAATTAATGAAAAAAAACTTGTACAATAAGGTAGGTGGACGTGAATCGCGGATGATGCACAATTATCATTTGATTTATCAATTTATTAAAAATATCGACTTTTCGAGTTTATAAATATCGATATTACATTGTATTTGGATTTTAATCTATGTATTAACCATTTCAATGGTATTAAACTACACGACAGCCGCTAAGCGCTTTCGACAAATTCCAAGTTCTAAATTTTGTTTCGAAAGTTTTATTTTCAGCTACAGTCTTATTATAACACTTCGACACCGATCCAAACAACAAATCATTGCTACGATAATGGCCGATATGACAACTTAACAGTGTTAACGGAGGTTCTTCAGGCCTAACAGTTTTCGTGTTTTTCTTTTTAGTTTGAAAACGATCGATCTTAATATGAAACGAAAACAATAATAAGCATATAAATTACGCATCAAACCGTTCAATTTTTACTGACTTATTCTTCACACCCGATAAATATAAATTTATATCCAATTTTTACGCGCTTTTAAATAGTATTTTTTTCATTTTTACACGACACTTGTTGAGCTCAAAAAAAAAAGTTCACACGACACGACGGTCCACACGATGACGAATTTTATACCGTATACAATCAGATTTTCGATAATGCATTTATTTTATTTTATCAGACAACCATGGATCAATTTATAATAACGGATTGTCAATAACAACAACAACAACGATCAGTTTGTGCGATTGTCAGTAGTTTTTTAAAAACTTACGACCCGGAAAAACCACCGGTCTGTCGATCACCACCGTTATTTCCCGAACCCTAACAATCGATAAACGCCATTAGAGTACGCATGTTCATACAGAAATTTTATAATTAATTTAAAAAAAAAAAAAAAAACATAAATGCGCTCAACAGTCCCGACAACAAACATCGTACGATAGATTTACAATAAACGAACAAGAAAAATATTCGATAGTAGTACAGTCTGTACCATTGAAATATTGTAAAAAAATTAGCACAATAATCGAAAGTTCCGTCTATATAAACACTATAAATTGTTGATAAAAATTTAAGATTAGTTTCACGTGAATTGTTGTATTTTCTTTTACATCATTTATCAATAAAAAGTTTTTATTTTATTTAGTTTTCACGTTAAATAAATTAATTTCGTTTTAGCCATCAGCTATATTAGTAGGATTATAAGACATAATTTGGCGTCATATTTTATAGATATTTTTTTTTATTTTATTTATGGTATCGGAAATGGTGATATCTGATAAATTACTATTTTGTGCCATTTTAATTCAAATAATTTTCTTTGATCTTGTACTTACATTTCAATAGGTTTTCTTAAATATGCTGTATTTATCTCATGCTTCTTTAATGTTTTGATGAAATATTATTTATATTTCTAGTAAATAATACACACATTTAGTTTTATATTTTCTTGATTAAATATGTTTTAATTATTTTAATTTTTATTAGTGATAAGTTAATAAAAATTGTCAATTGATAATGTTTGCAAAAACGTAGGTATTCAAGATTTTGTTAGAAAATGGTTTATTAATTTATAAATATGAATATTAACGTATACGGTAGTATAATTATTTTACGGTATTTTTGAAATTTTATTTTGTATTTATTTCAAATTTCGATGGTATAAATGGTAAATTGCTTATTAAATACCACTATTAATGTTTATAGTAAAAATAATAATACCTAGTAATAATAAAAGGGTCTAGTGCAACAACCTGGTAAGTCCACTTTTTGTCAAAAGTGACTTTTCCATAGAAACGGTTTCATGGCAGAAATATGTTTATACAGGTACAACAACCATACAAATTCGATTATCATTTTTAGAGTTATCATAAAATGTCGTTAATTATTTTTCATAGGAGTAAATGGCATAATGAATTTTCAAATTGTCCTACTGAACAATTCTGAAAAGTGGACATACCAGGTTGTTGTACTGGGCCCTTCAGTAAGTATTACTGTATGTTATAAATATAATGTCAGTAATATAGATTTAATTGAATTGATTAATCTTGTTTAAACAAACAGTAATATATACATTTAATATATACATATTTATTATAATAAATATGTTTCTAACCTAACCGGCTTCCGTCAAAGACACAACTAAAGTAATATTATTAACGTACAAATAAATGTCTAGTCATTAGCGAATAACGATATTTCCGATTTAATTAGGTGTTATTATGTATACGGTAATTTTAGTTTTACAAATAATAATAATAATAGTTAATAATGATATTATATCATAGACATTATAGTATGTGCGTGGTGAGGAGAAGAAGTTACCCATTGATAATACTTCATTTAATTGTTTATTTATTAGATAGCTTAATAATTATCCTTGCGAGTAGCGTCTTGGTTGACAAAGAGGGTAATCTGGAATAGAAAGGTGAGTAATTTTATTTTTTTGGAAGGGTTAATGTTAGTGCCTTAGTGGTTAACAATTTGGAATGATAGTGGAGTTTGGCTAGGTCATTAAAATAGTCATCATTTGTAAATCTTTGTGTAATGTTAATACAATGGGGTGACAATAATAACACGGTATAATATATTATTTTGGGACAGTTGGATTGTGCAAAATTTAGATAGTCTGGCAGGGCCCCGAATTAGTATATGATATGACCAAACTGGTATGATCACAGCTTTGAACGAGAGTAGTTTGGTTCTGAGATTTAGGCTATATATTATATGATATTGACTCAAAAATAATACAAAGTTGGATGATTTTCAGGCAACAATGTTTGACTATATTTCTTTAGCCATTTTCGATAATAGCTGTCACTATGAAAATAGCCTTTAGAAAAACACGAGGAAGCTGGCGATTAAATAACAGCATTACAAGATTATAGTTGAATGTAGAAAAATGTCTTGTAACACATGATATAAAAGTTTTTGACGTGCTTGTAAGTAAAATAATACAATATATAATATATAGTAATACAGTGTTACGAGTGTTACGTAAATAATTCGAGGTAACATACCACGTGCAATTGTAACAATTAATGAAAATAAGTATTATAATTAATTTGTACGGGGTTTTATCATATTAAAATATAAAACATATGATAACCTAGTTAAAATGGTAAATTTATATTGATAATACCTATACCATGTATAATACTTACAATTGGTAACATTAACAACCCATTATATATTAATGCTTAAGCATTGTCACCTAATGTTATTGGCGACGGAACTTAATAAATAACTAAACCAGTGATAAATTAAATCATTGACAAATACATAATATTATTATAGACTACAGTTATAGTAATTGTGGTGGTTAAAGTTTAATAAGTACTTATTGTATAAAATAGATTCTAATAATAATTTTTCGAGTATATATTTTGTCATAATATTATATTGTAAAAGTAAGCTATTTTATTAATAAATATTATAAATATATATAATGTACATTTTCGAGTAATATTAAGATTATTCAGTAATAGTTGAAATAATTTATGAATCTGCAATAGGCTTTATATTATTATACTATATTAGTTTCCAGTAAAGTTAGTTGATAACATAAAAATGCGAACAAATAAAGAAGGAAACAAAAATTAGAGAAATGAGTATAATTAGCAGGTAAATGGCACTATATCCATGTCATAGATATTGATTTTAATTATCAATTAAAAAAATAATCAAACGTTTATATACAATAAAGTGTAGTTCTAAACCTTATTGTAACATGTTAAAATAATATTTACGTATATAGAAAATCACCCAATTTGTATAAGATGATGTACTATGTAACTATGCAGAATAAAATTTTTATTTAAAACATTGTGAATTAATTGGTCGAAGTGCTTTAATCTATAGTTAACAAAGAGTTAATATTTATACTTTTTCAATCATCTTTACTTGGGCCGGTTGTATATCATATTAACAATTGATAGTTTTCTCAAATCTGCGGTAGGCCATTTAATCCAACCAATTTATTTTCGCTACTCCAATAATGAGCCGAGTCTTGGTGTAGTTTATGACTACAATACAACCCGTTAAAATTGAACTATTTTCCATCACACTTGCAGTGAGTGAGAATCATCCTACGTTTTCATTGTCACTGCATACTCTTCATTGAATGTTTGAATTACTGAATTTTAATTGGGAAAAAATCATATTATTTACTTATAACTTGGTAACAATGTGTAAATTATATAGTTTGTTGAGATTATATTATACATTTTTTCACATGAAAGCGTAATTTTATTTAATTAATGGATTTGTAAAATACGTTGTTAGTTTAACATTTTAGAGACAACGTGATTTTATAAAAGTTTAAAAAAATAAAAACCGTTGACGAAAGAAAAAAACATACAGAAGACTTCCGTTATAGTTTTATATGGATTTTATCACTTTCAAGTTGACTCTTACAGCAATTGTAAAAAGTTAAAAACAAAAAAATAAGGTAAAAATGAATATTTGTAATCTTTAGGTATATTGTTTAATAATAAAAGAATTCTCAAGAGTGTTTCGTTGTTATTTATACATCTCCCACTTTTTGTATACACACATATATATATATATATATATACACTATTGTTCATTAATTAAAACCGTACGAAAAGTTTATCGAATACTTCAAAAAGTTTAACTATTAAAAATTAATTTTAACGACGAGAAACGTCATTAGAATTGTTATTACGAGATTTTTACAGGAAATTCGACTCGTTATATTATATTTGTCAACGCGTTCCGGAATCGAATAATGTTATTATTATAACGGTACCCATTGCGAGGTATATTATCAAAATGTAGACGGTTGTTTATTAAAAGCGTATAACTGGATAACGTGAAGTCTGTTTTATTTAAAACTCGATTTTTTTTTTTATTATTATTAATCTCTGTTCGTTTTAATTGCTATTCTATGTATTATTTACGAGATACAATCTATTAAGTAAATAATATCTATTAAGACAATATTATCGTCCATCTAAATTCTAAATACAATAATATGTAATTTATACTTAATCGAACGTAGGTTTATCGTATATCATGTATTATTAACGATCAGCGCAGCAATATAATACAAGATTAAACAACTATATACAATATACAGGATGACTCTTGAAGCATGCTAATTCTCTTTTTTCTTAAATAATGTTGTTCTTGAAAATCTAATTTTTAGAATTTTTTAATATACTCAAGTAGTCAAGTATGTTCAACTTTTTGATATTTTTTGTTCTACTTAAAGAGTGTTCTGCTGATATATACATCTGTTTTTCTAATCTTCTATTTTATTATAAATTATTTAGTGAAAATTATTTTGATAATGTTATCGTAACAAAATCAAAATCAAAATTCGAAAATATTTTTGAATAATTTAACTATGTATAAATACAAATAAGTAAAGATAAGTGATAATAGGTCCACGATAATGGGCTTAGAAGACATAACTAGGAGTTATAGCGATTTGAGTATATTAATAATTAATAATAAATCGTCAATATTTATATAATATTTAAAAATTGTCTAAATATAATAAATAATAATAGATCTATATTGGATAGATACATCTATTTTATATTTTTTTTAAACCAGATTGTAAAGTAACTATAAAGTCTGTATCATCACAGGATAATCCTTAGGTAGTTCAAATTAATCTCAAGAATTTAAAAATATCATGGTCTTAAAAAGTTGATTGAAAATTTCAAAAATTGAAATTTGAATACATTTATTATTTAAGGAAAAAATATTGATGAGAATGCTTGGCGATTCATCCTGTATAATCCTGCTGCTTTGTTCTGTCTCGAGAAGTACGTACGTACTACGTACGAGTATAATAATATATAATGTATAATGCGTGTATACTGTACATGTGTGCATATATTTTTTAATAGTATATGTATGCGTGACGTGCTTTTTTATATCTTGCAACAGAATTATATTATAATATACAGTATTTATAGTTTATATGATGGTAAATTAAAACGATCGACTGCATTACTATTGCAGTTAAGCCTGGCTAGCTATTAATGGCTATATAGTTTTTCTTCTCTAATCACCGAGCACGAGTATTTTTTGATACGTATATACTATATATAATACATACTATGCAGCAATACTAAAACATATAATATTATTAAGTTTTATTTCCATAATATAATTTACTGCGCGTTTGCTACCACAGTGATTACGAGACGTCAAAAGAACGGTTAAAATATACGATGTCGAATAAAATGTGTCGTTCACCACGTGTAGCATCATACTCATAAACCATCTAGTATAAGTTGCGGTAATACGAAAAAGTAATAATTCATAGATAACCAGTCTGCAGTACGCATGTCTTATAATATCGCATAATATAGTAAGTAGGTACATAATATAGAATGTATAATGGATTAAATATAATATATATGAATATAAGATACCACACGGAGGGCAATACTCATTTTTAAATATATCATATTGTAAATCTGAGACAGAACAAACGATCAATATAATAATATTACAGCGTGATTCTATTTTAACTGTAGTATAGTAGCTTGAAAAATAACTATACATTCGTGTTTTCGAAATAATCATTTTTTAAATGTGTTTTTTACTTTTTGAAAGAATATAATATACCACTTACATTTTTAATGTTAAGTTTTTCAAGCAAAATATTATTCTGAGAATTTAACTATCTAAAAATCAAATTTTGAACGAACATATTGGTATAGTCAAAGTAATAAAACTATAGTCAAGTTATACGTTTTTAAAGTTTAAAGATAAACGGAATAGTTGTACGAGAGTTACATTTCACTTATAAAAGAAATAGAATTACCTCGTACAGCTGTGATAAATAAAATAACATTATAAAATAATTAAATGAAAATTCACTCGAAATAATTAGCGAAAACACTAATGTCGTACAATAAATTTGTGGCCCTGATTTTTACCAATTAACCAACTCTGTGTATACATTATACGTATACGATCAGCGACATCAAAAATAAGCAAGTACTTAATGTTCATGGTTAATGCTGCTTGGCTGGAGTCCAGTTTTTATTCTCGATGAACCATAAGCATGTTATACTTGTAAATTCTGAAGAAAAAGGCATACCATTATTTAATTTTGTGATTCGTGTCGTTGAAATAATATACATATCTAAGTATATCTTATTTGCGACATGAGCGTGTGTTAGACTATATTATAATAATATGTTGTTAGAGGATTTATGTCGAACGAGTAACAGTGGTCGTTATGGAGGTGAAAATCATTTGTTAAGACCAGTCGGCCGAGGTATTATCTGCAAGATTTCGGTCAAGCTCACGTAATGAGGTGTAATGTATTAAGTTGACTGCCATGATTGCCGATAGTTACAGAAGAATTTGTTTGAGCTGACATTTTAAACATTATAAATGAACCTTATCCGATGACTGTTGCCTTCCCACAAGTTAAAACGCTCGATTCCATCATCAAGGAGTCTATTATAAAATGTAATTTAATTTTTTTTCTTATAGCGTATACCTAATATTCACTACTCAGCAACTCAGCTTCATTTACGTGCAGCTTGAAGCAGGTTTTCATTATTTATAGTTACCTACATTATTATTTAAATAGTTTATATTATGTCTCGCGTTAACGATATAATTGAAATACAATATTCATTTTATTAAAATAAATGACATAGATCCACTAACAATAATTTTCAAGTTATTAATGAATGTTATATGACTTTGTAAGACTTTGAAAGTATATACCTACATGTTATCTGTTTTTTAAATAAATCAAATGTGATGATCAAACGCAGGCTAAATATCATAATACATAAAATTATAATTATTATTTGTTAGTAAATATGATTAATATTATTATACCACAGATTAAAATAATACAAAATTTAAATTATTACTATACAATTATGTTTGTACCAGACATATAATAAAAACCAAAATTATATTTTAGGACAACAAAGTAAAGTATATTATATTTTATAGCTCATAAAATGAGCGGTCCACTTGATAAAATCCAATATTCCAATATCCAATTTACTAAATATTATAATATTTGTTTTATTTCATCTTTATACGATTAAATATAAAACGGCATTTGAAAAATAGTTAAATCGTTATTGGTAATACACATAAAAATAGTATAATGCGACTATGTTCATAATTAAATAAATTAAAAACAATATATATATATATATATATATATATATCCGTTTTTATAACGCAATGGTTTAATTCAATTATTATTTAAATTAATGCAAAACATATTTTTGTAAAATTATTCCAAATCATTAGTATTGCAGTTCATAAAATAACTCAACATTTATTTTTAAAAATGATTTATGAATTTTTTAGAGGCTAATTAAATTAAACTTATTTAACCATTTTCTTTCGTATTATTTACTCAAAAACGGTTATTTGTTTATAAACACCAAATGAAAACAACAAATAATAATTAAGAAATGATGCCTAAAAGCTAAAATATATTTAAATTACGTTAATTTCATATTTAAAAATAGTTATTTAAATATCTTACAATAATACCAACAGAATACTCGGAATACTTCATATATAATTTCTAAACATCTAAATAAAACTAAAAAATTAGATTATTATTTAATAATAATATTAATATTTTACTATAGATTCTCAATTAAGCTAAGAATTTACTGGTACTTAATACTTAATCTTATCCACCGTTATTCCCTCGTAAAGAAAATGACGTCGGCTGCAGATTATTTAGAGGTACCATGGAGGTCTGACCAAAAATTACCCTAAATTATATCATTTTAAGATACTTTTATTTCGATTAAATGTGTACGTATAATAAGACCACGCAATGTCCAAAGCACCGGAGCGTGTTCTAATTGAAATTCATCTCGAATACAACCCTTATTTTCCAAAACCACAAAATATACCAATAATATTAAATTGAGAAATATTGATTTTTCTGGGCTTAAGACGTTTTCTTAAACAATTTTTATCCCGATGGATTGGTTATTTAAAAAAAAAAAATAGTATAAGAAATCGAATGTATACTACAGGATATAAGTAATAAGAGGAAAATATCATCACAAGTAACTACACTTATCCAATTATTTGTCACAATAAGCCAACCTTTTACAACATTAATACATGTATAAAAATCAAATATAGTATCTTAAAGTTTTTAAAGTTGAAACAATTCGAATATACTTTTATACTATTATTATTGTAGTTAGTATATAATTAGCATTAATTTTAATCAAATAAAAAGATTTAAATCTTTAATACAAAATAGAAATAAGGATCAATTCGATGAAAAATTAAACATAAACTTATTTCGCATGTAAAATTAATTAGGTTATAAGATGAAAGTATTACAGTTAAGTCCTATAATGAACTCAAATTTAAATTAAGTTTGGATCAAAAATAATCTAGTTGAGTTCAATAAATAATACGTAATTGATTCCAATAATAAATTTCCTTCCCATTTAAAAAGTTCCCATTTACAAAATAATATATCAAAATGTTATTTTTTAAATGTATTTATAATTATTTTATATTTTTTATATATTTATAATAATAACATTTTCAAATTATCAATAATAAATCAAAAAAAAAAAAAAGAAAGGAGGAAAGTAGACAACTGGCTCTGCTGTACATCAAGTATCGAATGTAATTTGTTAATGAATAAGTCACTGAAATATATTTATTAACTATTTAATTTGGATTCAATGATAAATCGATGCATATGAAAAACGATTCTGAGCAAAAACAGTCCGTCGGCCTAATAACTAAGTATATTTTATAATATTTATTTTTTATTGCTATTATAGTAATTTATTTTACTATAAGTAATATGACAAGTTGAATTAATTTTTACTGAAATTATTGCATTTATTATAAAATTATTAGTTACTGATGTAGTATATATACTTTGACATTTATTAATATTATTAAATTCTAAGTCAATACCGAAACAGGGTAAATATACTTGTAGTATATACAAACAATAGTACACAACTATAAAATAACTCTAAATGTTCGTTAAAATATTCAATTTCCGAGTGAAACATTGTTTATCTACAATTTTATTTGAAAATAAATCAAAAATGTAACACGTTTAAAAATAGCACAAAAAAAAGTCAAAAGATTTTGAAATTTATACCATTTATATGCTAATATAAATATTTAATGAAAATTTCAAGTGTCTATGGTTATTCATTTTTGAATTACAATAAAATAAGAAAATCGATTTTGTCAAAAATTAGTTTTGTGTAAATTCTAGTTTTTTTTTTGATTATTTTAAAATTTTATAATTTTGGAATTTTTAATTTTGACCTTTCAAAAATATCAACTAGATTTATTAACCAGAAGAGATATTCAAATTAAAAATTAAAATATTTTGTCAATTATAAAATATTTATGTACTCAAAACAAAAAAAAAACACATACCATTGTAAAATCAACACATTCATCGTACCGCTTAGGATTTGAATATGATATATAAAAAAATTCAAGAAGTTTTAAAAAACAGATAGTGGGAGAGCTTCTGAATATCTTTCCCGGTGAATTTACACATAAATATAATAGCACATTCACACTGGATAGTGAATATTTAATGTCTATTATAAAAATTTGATTTTTTATAAGATAATGATAATATACTATGTTTTATTTAGATTATTATGTATTATTTTGTGCATATTTTAAAAATTGTTTAAATTAAAAAAAAATAACGAATATAATATATTTCAAATAATAATAATATATAAATATTATTTTCTTGTATAGTAGAGGATAAGTAGGTAAATATAGGAAAATGTAATATGTGTTGGTATAAAGAAAAGTATTATATATTATATAATACGATATGTACACCAAAGTAAACAAACTGCAGAAACCATTATGGTTATTATGTTGATTCGGATCGTGGACTAGAACTTTTTAAATTATGATTGATGGGGTACAATACTACATAGAGTAGTATCAATATGCCTATACTGTGTATACATGTATACATGTATATCGCATCTATTTCTATAGAATATAATAATATGTGTATTATATAAATACGTAGTTATTATCGAATTACACATAATTTTCAATTATATACACAACAAATGTCAAGTATAACTTTTTGGTACAAAAATAATAATGGTCGAATGTATAATTTTATATATATATATATATATATATATATATATATGTACGTTAGAAAGTGTGTGTGGTGTGTACGCGTGTATACAATTTTCATTTCAAATATTATGGCGGTCGCTCACGTCCTGAAAGTTTATTTATTTTAACTAATTATTTTTATTATCTTACCTATATTATTATATATATATAAACGAATATTGGTTTTATTATTCAGTCAGATTTAACGCACAGTAAATCACATTATGTATAAATAGCGTTAAACATTTTATTAGACTGATACTATGCTATCTGTTTATTGTAACCAAGTAGGCTGTACTTTGATTGGCACTATTAGAAATTTCATAGAATATAAAAATTAAAACATATATTTTTGTATTATTTTTTGTTTCGAATAGGTAAGTACTATATATTTGTAAGTTAAATTATATTTTTAAAAACAATTTTATTAACAAAATAGAGCAATGAGGTATCCAAGCTGAAAAAAATATTAGTCAGTAAATAAAGTACTTAAATGTGAATTGTTCCAATATGTATTTTATATATTTGAAATATTATTAATCTTCGGCCGGATGTATGATGTATGATAAGTAAGACATTCTATACAAAACAGTATTTGGTCTTAGGTCTTATCTTATGTATTTAATTTTTATAATAAGTTGTAGCTAAAATACTGTAGGTACTGTCACAATGACACTATTATGTAACTACTGAAAAATACTAATATTGAAGTATGGTGTGGCGTAGTGTTTGGCCTCAATCATTGAATGGTGACGTTACTAGTTCTCGGATGGGTGACCACCCGGGTTCTTGGTAATAAAGGTATATCCCATACAAGAGAACACGTGTTTTAAAAACCTAATTTACCTTACTTTACTGTAACAAAAAAATCCCTTAGCTAATAGCCATAGATAATATAACCGTTGTGATAATAATCGTCAGGTGGGTGTAAAAATGTATTAGTCGCGCACCAGGGTGCGGCATAATGGATTCCCATATTTCAAATAATTATTGATGCGTAATCAAATCAATTAGATTAGAATGATTTATCTCGTTAGATTAGGAAATTAATAAGGTTTTTAGTCGTCGCCATGTTGTAGTTTGATAATGAACATAGTTTTGTTATCGAGGTATTTTTCAAAAACATTGAGTGTGTAACAGCGACGTAGATGACATTTCGCACTTGCTTCGGCCTCATAATAAATTGATCTTATAAGGTATTTTTTTTTTTTTTTTGAAGGAATACTTTTAAACTGAAATTCTTAAACATCGTCCTCGAACTTTAGAAAAGCTTAAAGAGACCATCAATGACGAATTACCGGAATTCCACAAGATATATGCTGGTGAGAGTGATAGAGAAACTTTTGAGAATGACTCCATATATATGTCACTTGTCGAGGCCTTCATTTGGACAATATAATTTTTGAAAAAAAACACTAAAAAAAAAACTTTATATAAAACAATTTTTTATAAATACATTTTATAGTTAATATATAACAGTAATATGTCTTTAAATTCACCTCGGAAATATGGGAGTTCATTTTACCACACTTATTAATTAACTTCGTGTTTTTGTTACATTTTAACTTTGTATTACATACACGATACATCTTCAATTCATCTATAATAACATTTAATAGCATCATTGTATATTTTAATATAAGTAAAAGCTCTAAAAAAAATGTATTATATAATTTCCAATTTCATAGATAATTATATAATAAGTTCTGCGTTAACGAATTTTCTTCCATCTGACCCTTAAATTGCCTCCCGGTTTCCAAAATATCATTGACTTGAATGGCCTCCTATTTTGAACCCTCTTCTACTGGAATCGCCTCCGATAATTATAGTTCATTGATTTAGGCATTATCTTACATGTTATAGGAAATATTTGTAAATTAAATTAACTGAGAAAATTAAATCGATTTCGATTGATTTAATGTCAATTAATACTACCTAAATGTTGATAAATAATTATAATATTTTAGTAAATATACCGACTTAGCAGTAATGATTAATTATAATAAAAATAATAAATAATCAATACATAAAATAATTTAGATGAAAATCATTCTGTTATATAGTAAAAAAATTAAAATTGTATATAATGATGGACTAATCTTTATAACTGATAATTAGTGATTGACAAGATTGTTGCATTAACAAATTAATCCATGTGGGAAATACTGTATACTATGTCTCAAAATTAATATTTTTGAACATTACGGAAATCAATGTAATTCTTGATATTACATGTATAACTATTTATATATTAATTAATAATCTAGGTATACTATGGGAAGCAATTCGAGTGGAAAAAGGTTATCTACCTAAATTTGGGAGGTATTTTGAGTGTCACCATACTGGTAGCCCTCAAAAATCGTATTAGTTAATTAATAAAATATTTGGAAAATTGACATTTTTTTTATAAAACATCATTACCAACAAGTGTTTTGATTTTGAAAGTACAGTCAAAGTGATCTTTAGCAATTTACACGCACAATAAATAAAATGAAATATATTACATAATTAAAAAATATCTACTCATTTTGCATGTGTGCATTAGAAGTCTCGGGTGTACATTTTTCACATTCAACATATTATAGGCAGTTGGCTTACAATTATTAAATTTTAATTTTATTGTTTATGTTTACCTTTTTATTTTTTTTTATGACTACAATTTCATTTCCATCTCCTAAAATATTTCAATAAAAATGCTTATAAATGCACATACCTATATTTTTTTTATAAATATTAATTTTTGATAAATTAAAAGAAAATTATAATTTTATTTGTGAGGATATTTATTGATAATTTAACTATGTATTGTAAAATAAAATAAATGAATACATAATATTTTAAATACACCATTATATAATGATTAATATCATAAATAGTAATTAATTCCCGTGCATTTATCCAGTACTCCTGGAAATAACCACCAAGTTACGTTCTAAGAAATTTTCCAATTCTAGGTAGTACCCACATATCAGTGGCAGATATAAGAGATAGTTGATAGACGACCCGCTTGGCTTGTTTAAATATGTAGTAACTTTAATAGCTATCAATATGTAAGACGTTTATTACTAAAAAATGATATAAAATTTAGATATAGAACTACCGCTGTCAAACACTCATTAAATGATTATTACAATATTATTATAGTGTTTTTTTTCGTTATATTTGTTAAGTAACTAAGTAATTTTAAGAAAATTAAAAAATATAAACAATTATTACTTATACAGATGAATCAGTAACATTTATTATAATAAATCTTATTTTGACATCCAAAGATATTTAATTCGGAACATTTAACAATCGATCAGATTTTAAAGTGTATAGTACATACTCATACTATGTATTTTTCGTATGTAGTTAAATATAGTACCTTGTAAACAAAATATAACACTTTCCTATTATTTATGTTATTTACATGTATAATATGTATTAAAACTATATAAATATGGAATATATGAGTCGAATAATAATAACAAATATGTACAAACTATATAAATTACGAAACAAACGGAGACTGTCACCACTACAGTTTGTGTCACGTAGATTATATTATAACATTGTATTGGCATAATGCGCACGCGTTTCTACAACAATCTAAAGACACAATTCAAAAGACATTTTATGTGTGCTTACGTTAGAAACATATTATACAATATACAATATAGTGTGATTCACCAAGCATGTTCACTGCCATATTTTCTTTTTATATCTAATGAATTTATTCAAATTCTGATTTTTGAAATTTTTTACTACTTAAGGAGTATCCTGTGGTAATATACATTTCTGTTTTTAAAACAAGAAATCTTGCCCCATTTAAGTGTATTTGATAATTCTAAAAATTAGATTTTGTTGATTTTCAACAACTGCATTATTAAGGAAAAACGAGGGTGAGTATACTTGACGAATCACTCCGCTTATATTACATAAACTAATGAATTTAACTTAATATTAAGTAAAGCGTATGATTAATTGATGTCTCAATCAAACAGCTGCTATAAAATAATACATATTAATGTGGGTCATCTGACTTATATTTTTGGCGAAGGTCGATGTTAAATATTAATTATAGTGAAACAACATATTTTCTAATAATATATATAATTTTTAGAATTGGTATTAATTTGTAGGCTCATTATAATTACAATATTTTTGTCATATTACAGAAGTAAGATTTAAAAATACACGTCGACGTCAATATAACGCTGCCATATTTCATTCAAGTAAAAATAAGACAATATGACGGACGAATGATAAAGTCTGTTGAAACAGTTATCTACATATAATATTATAATCACATATTATACGTTGGTACAGTATAGATATATATATATAAAAAAATACAAATAGATCTAATAAATCATACTCGGGAGCTCAATTTCTAAATCGATTTTAGCTACCTTTCCCCATTCCCCATCTATGACCATATGTGAGTCGTATATTTATTGTTAGATGGCATATTAAAATATTATATATTTATACAACGTCAGAGTATAGGTTAGATGTACAAACACATGATGTACTGTGCTACTTATTTTACATATTTATTCAACGCTGATATAATGGTATTAATAGAACTAATAGAATTAGTGAAATTTATCGAGTTATAGAACCGTAATGAAATAAGCAAAATTTTAAGTGTATTTACTAAGATAAATATTTTGATAAAAAAATGTTATTATATAAAGCACACACAGAATATTCAGGCTTAAGAAATTAAGCTTACTATGCTAAAAAAAATATATTTAATTCGTTACAGCTTCAAAACGGTATTTTATGCACTATACCTATACAATATATAGAAATGACTACCCTCTTAGATATCATCTATAGGTAAACATATTTGTACAGAGTGAATCGTGTAAATGACTACACTTATGCCGGTCACATCAAATTCACTAAAAATTTAATATATCTATAGTAAGCTAATGGTCACATAAACATAAATTAGTAGACCATAATTAATTCATTACATGTTAGTGAATGATTTAATCAAATTTTTATCCAACTTTGAATTGTTCTTTAAATGTTGTTTTCATATTGCGTCTTGTCATTCTTTTGTTTATACTTATATAATATGTCAGAACACTCAAAACACGTGACGTGTACATAAGTTGAATATATTTCAACTTGAATGATACGATTACGTGTTAAGTTATCCTTAATATGATAGTTTTTTGAATTTTATATTTTTTAAAAAAGAAATGGTTTCATCAAGTTTGAAGTATTAATAACCCTAATTTTTGACAAAATAATTCAATCAGGAATATAAGACAGCAACACCTACCTACCCCATAAAATGTATGATCCACTATTAAACTTAACTATAGTCCACTCATTTAAACTTAAATTAAATAACATATCACCCTATATTACTATATATATATATATATATATATATATATATATATATATATATATATATATATGTACTTATACTATAGTTAGGTATTAGGTAGATACTACGCAAAGAATATAATTTGATTAAGATCGTATAGTTCGTGTAGTTAGTTTAATTTTTCGTCAAACGAATTCTATTTTTTCCAGTATCCTAAAAGAGTAACAGGCTAACATGTATGTATGCAGATTTTTAGAGGAAGAGGAAAAAAAAGCAGATATTTTTTAAGCTTAAAAAAATCACTAGTGGTTTCCTTCCTCCGCAATTGTTTATAACATGTACTGTGTATAACACATCACATTTTCAAAAAACATTTCATTTTAAAAACACTTTTATAGGTCGATAACAGTAAAAATATAATATAATAATGTATAAAAAATAGTGCCACTCTAAACATTTAAATATCGGGACGAGCTTTTCCAATTGTGTACACCATACACGAGAAGAGTATATACATATTCATATAAATAAATATTAAATATATATAAGTTCTACAATCTGCAGCTGCAGTTGTATAGATGCATTTTATTATAAATGTATATACGCCGAGAACATTATATAACTCTTGTTGTGTATATAATAATATACTTTTATATAAAATAGTATTGTACCTTTATAATATATATTATATTATTATACCTTCGGTTCGACACGAAGTTCATCATCATATTGTATTATATACCTACCAATATTACATTTTCTTTGGATCAGACGACGTTTCGCGTATGAGTGTGTGTGTAGTGTATGTGGTACGTAAGAGGAAAAGGGGAGGGGATACAACAAAACTCACATCATTTGACGTGTACACGCACTAGCGAATAGTATTATGTATTTTATTATGTTGTATGTATTGACTGCCGGACAATCGCGAAAAACATATTTTTATGCGAACAAATAGAATAAAAAAAACCTTATACAATATATTGTGATATGTACACTTTTATATAGTATACCTATCTATGTATATTTTATAATATATGTTTACTTCTTGGAACCATTGACCCTACGAATAAAGTTCAACTAAAGAAAATTTGAAAAAAAAATACGTCAATGTCATACGTTATGTGCTCGAGATAGGGTTATTATATTGTGTATTCATTTTCTACGTTAGAGCATTAACGCTATTATGTCGTACCTATATAATATATAAATATATAATACACGTTATTTCGACATGGTTAGCTGTGCGATGTGCTCAGATGACCAGAAAATATGTAAATCGAAAGTAAGCTATTTTTATTCGAAATACAGAGATGATACACTGGATAATAATAATTTATCGAAATTGGTAAATTTTGGATTTAAATGATTTTATTAGTAATGATAGTGGATAATTTGAAGGGAATGTATGGTCAACAATTCAAATAATAGTTCAATTTTGAGTCGTTGCCAAATCAATAAACCTTTAACCGATTAAGCGATTGTCAAATATATGTAAAGAAAGAGCTATTGTAGATGATCATCGCAATAATCTTTATCGTTACAATAATTCTTATATATTCTATATAATTTAGTATAATTAAGTAAATAAAAATAGTGTTACCCAAGGCTCTACTACTAGCGAAAAAGTCATCATTTGGATTAATTTCTATGTCAAAATGTAAATATGAAATATAAAATACCTGTATAACTACAAAAGCAATACACGTTTCTAGTAATTAGAGGCAAATCTTTAATAAAGAACTGAGGGAGGCCATTCGTTTAAAATTATAATACATAAATATATATTATATATTATCGTAAATATTATGTGTAAGTATCAAATTAAGCACTTGTAACTATTATTAAATTATTATTTAAAGATGGTGTAATATATGCATACCTATATAATTAACAAAAATAGATAAAAGCATGAATAAATAAAGTATTTCCATATAATTTTAATTTTCTATTTTAAAAAGTTTAAATACTTATACTAAAATATTCTGGCTATTCATACTCGACATTTTTAGTTAGTAAATGAACAACTTACAAGAAACCTTGTTTAAATGTTTAAGTATTTTAACGCATTGGAAAGTTTTTATCGGCATTTACAGAAAAAAAGAATTGAAATTTTCAAACAAATATAAATAGTTACGAAAAAAAGTCAAGATATTTTAAAAATGTAGAAAACTATAATATAAACATTTTCTAAGATTGTTATTCGTTTTTGAGTAAAATAAAAAAACAAAATAAAATTTGTTGAATATTTACTGATGGTGTAAAAATTCCCATTTTATCATAATTTTTTTTTTTTTGTTTTCCCAGTTATTGTAAAAAGTACTGAGACATTTTTCTTTTAACTACCCCCACTATCCACTTTCCCACAAAAAATAACAATTTGTTACCAGAAACATTCCCCAAAGTTCAAAATCAAAGCATTTTTACGGTACCAAAAAGTAATAACAGGCACAATATTAAAAAAATAAAATAAATACACCATTGTAAAATCAATACATCCATTGCTCCGCTCTAAAATGTTTAATCACAGAAGTACTTATTATAAATAGCTATTATAATTTATAGGTACTTAAATAATTAATTAATTTATTACTAAATCTAAATCGTCAATTCGTGTTCTATAAATACTAAAATTTATTAATAATTCCAAGTGGTTTTAGACTTATGGTGCATTGATACTTTTCTTTAAGATGGTTTTTAGACAGAAATATGCAATTTTGTACGTTAGATACATTACTTATATAATAACACAGAATATTTTTTTTAATAATTTTTTATCACATATCTTAAAAAATAATACATTTTATTTAGTAATAACAGATAAAATATGAGTTTCTCAACTTTAGTCTTTAGTGTCCACTGCCCAGTTATACCCACCACCCCATGCGCATGCTAAAATTAATCGAATACATCATAAAATCTACAGAACAAGGAACGTTTTTGTACAAATTCTGCACTATTCTTTTAGCATTCTATATAAACAATAATAAGGAAACCATCATCAATAGATTAAGAATAAGTCACACTAGACTCACCTAGGGGCAATATCTCGTGAGAAATCTCTGATTGGTATGGCATATAGTTTAAAATTATTATTTAGTCTTTTATTGTATTTTATTACATTATATAGGTATATAGAAAAAAGATTAATGGCAACGGTTCCGAGAGTTTTCTTTTCTTGAATAATAAAAAAAGGATAATAATACTACAAGTCAATTATAATATTGAATAATACTCCTGAATAGAACTCTTGTTGTAATTGTATAATACGGTGGTCCGGCAGGACTGGCAGCACTGGGCGCGGCGGCGCGACTCTCATCCCTTTTTCCGCGCGTTCTCCTCGCACGGCGGTGGCGTAGCGGACGACTAGTGACTATACAACATAACTACTGCCCGACGACGACGACGGCAGTTCCTGTCCACCTGTCGGCTACGACAAACGCCGGTGCATCGATAACGTCGTCGCGGCAAGAAACCCGCACGATCGCACGTGGTCATCTGCGCGCGCGCCCACACTTATTACACGCACGAGACTTGTGGTACGGTAATAGTAATTATCATAACACTCTTCGCGATCCGATCCATTATAAAGTATACAATATTATACATTATAATTAAAATACGGCAGGCAGGCTGCACGTACCATCGTTATTCGTTGCTGATCAATAACAATATTGCTATTATAATAAACTGCGAGTCCGCCCCCCCCCCTCGAGAGGCGATTTATATTTTTCTCGTTCTCGAAAATCACCGCTGTAAATCGACTACACAATTGCACGATAACGCTATAACGATTACAACGGTAATAAAATTTATAATTCCATAGCAAAGATATACCGTTGCCGTCTTGCGTCGTATAACGTCCGTCCCGCGGGATACATATACACGCGATTTTTGCCGTGCCGAATTCGACGCATCATGCGGCGTCGTACCGCTGCCGTATCAGCCGTTGGTGCCGCGGCGGCCGTGTTCTTGGCTCTGATCGGCGCCGCCGACGCGGGTAGCTGTCTTGAAGCTAAGCTATGCTGTCCCGGCCGCGACTCGGCGTGCGTCGTCCAGAAGACGCCCATCAACGCCATCATCGAGGATCCCACTGACAAGCCGTGCTACTGCGACCACGCGTGTCTCAAGCTCGGCGACTGTTGCACCGACTTCAAACCCGCTTGCGGAGGTTAGTATACTATATGTACTGATTTATAATGAATCGCGATACATTATTTATTACTTATTCAATAAATCATCACACATTTCTCTTGTTTTTTTTTTCACGACTCATTATCCAAGCCAACATTGACGAAGGGCATTAACAGGGGCACTTGTCTCGGGGTACACCTAGTACATACATTATCCACGCTCGCCAAGAGTTAATTTTCTTAATCGATTTCCAAAGCGAAAAATTAGATTTTCTATGTAGTTTCGAGTGAATTTAGTCTATCACAATTTGATTTTTACCATTTTTATATCAAATACCTATTGGTTTTTTAGATTTTTAATTTCACAATCATTATAAGTAAAAAAAAATTTCTAAAACATTGTTTGATGTATAAACAACAAATATCGAATAAATATTTATGTTATTAATAATCATTTTAATTTTAAATTTAAGATGAGCGTAGTAAACAACTTTTACACTTCACTATTTTATTTCTCCAAGATATAAATTTAAAAATCTAAAAATTCTTATTTAATAAAATTTATATAATATATATAATTCTATATTTGTGTTAAAAATTTAAATATTTTCAACAAAAATAAAAATTGTTCGGAGAGCACAAAAATATACTTGAATTTTAGTGTAGTCGTATAAATAAATTACAAATAGATATTCATAATTATTTGATCATACTTACTGATGATGGTTTTCGTGGAAGTCTTTATTTTAATATGTTCAAGTAGTATTATTTTCAGTATACAGGTCAAGTCTGATTATAATAAATGTACTTGACAATTTTTTTTCGGACAATCTGTATACAGATCTTAACTGTATTAACTCTGAAAAACTAGTGAGAACTGAACGAATAAACCGACCACATTTTCTCAGTCTGCTTATGATTACCTTCTGTCTGTTAAAGAATACAATATGCCGACAGAAACATAAATAGAATAATTACATATTACTAACCGTTACATTTATTAAAACACACAATATAAGTATATATTATGTTTTTAATAGTTTTAAGAAATATAAATTACGGGTTTACTCTTAAAACTAAACTGATTGATTGCAAAAAATCTATTTACAATTAATAATAATTGCTAACCATAACCTTTTATAAACCTGTAATTATAATAACTGAAGACTTCTTGTCAACTTTAATGATTTTCTATTCAACAGAATCTAAGGTTTATGTTTATTGATTATGAAATTTATTAATCTAAATAAAAAATATTTAATAATAATAATAATAATAATAAATAATAATGAAGATAGATTATAAATTTTCATATAATGATTTACGCAAAAATAATAGTCGTAACGGTAATAATTACTCAACTCTTATAATTGAAAATTAAATAATTTATTATGTATAATAAACGTAAAACTATTAAAATTTGAGTGGAGAGCGTCGAAAAACAAATTTAAAATCATAAAATAATATATTATATTAAATACCTGTACACTAAACGACGGCCACAATATTAAACAACAATTTTAATATTCATAAATAATTTCCATTATATTTGAATGTTTTATGTTTATAACATGCATCTAGTATCTA
The DNA here is from genome assembly GCA_036289425.1 of Rhopalosiphum nymphaeae. Taxonomy (NCBI): domain Eukaryota; kingdom Metazoa; phylum Arthropoda; class Insecta; order Hemiptera; family Aphididae; genus Rhopalosiphum; species Rhopalosiphum nymphaeae. The sequence continues at coordinate 2,811,770 of JAZAQC010000021.1, read as the reverse complement.
CACATAATATTGTATATATGAATTCGTATTATTATCCTTTTATAGTGATGTCAGTCTGAATAGACTGCTAGTACTTATACCTACCGAAAATTCGTTTAGACAATGTTATAAATTATAATATGTAACACTAATTTAGCTATATTTCATTTTAGGCTCGTAAATTAGACGCACTTATAAGGAAACCAGGAACTTTGCATGCAGCACGACTACGATTTATGTTCATATATTATTGTATAACGTGCGTCATATAATATGCCTTATTGGTATTTTTTATTTTTGTTTTCGACACGCGCGCTATACGTGAATTGTTATAATAAGGGCACGCAAAAAATACGATTAAAAGAAATTGAAAAACTACAATTGCTGCATATAGCCATGTAGACTTAAAATTTGATCACACTCGAATAATGGTTGTACGAATGGAGTTCGGTTAATCCAATGCAAGTTAAAAATGGTCGATTGCTTACAGTTCGTTAGTCATTGTTTTTTTGTGATTTTCTAGAAAACTGTACACCTATAGGGTTAGGTGCTGCTTGGAAATTCGAGAAAACGGCTTCTTTTGTAACTACAATAGTACAATAGTATACAATACAACGTTACGACGTACAGTGTTTCATATATGTATAGGTAGGTGCTGCCGAGGTGTGATGTCAGAAATGTCTTGACCGTTTTTACCGGTCTGAAACTCGTTTTTGCTGAAAGGAGAAAAAAACGGCACGCATTGTTATAAAATCAATGTACATAGGATTTGACCAGCATCTAAAACGTCCGAGTTATTCGCAAAACTAAATAAGTGCATCTTTGTGCCAAACAACTATTTATTTTATATTTTATGGAGGCGCGAATAGTATTTTGAGTAAGAAAGAACGCTGAGTTAATTCAGTGCGATATATCATACAAATAACAAGGACTTGAAAAAAAAACGTTCTCATTTCCATCATCCAGATTAGGATCGCTATATTTTATTAATACTAAGTACTTAATTTTATATAATTTCAAATTTTCCTAACAAATAATGAAATTATTTGGTTTATATAATATGACTTTAAAGTTTATAATAAATAATACACGGCTAATGTGCTCGATTAACCAAGCTATTGCATAAAGATAATATTATTATAAATAGGTAAAAATTTATTAAAATTTAATCGTACAACACAACTAATGGCGCTTCGTCAAGTCGTCTATATTAATGTAAACATAATAATTTTATAAGTAGTTAATACAGAATATATCATTTATAATGACACCGGTTGAAGTAACACACCGGCTCTAATGACCTTAAATTATTAAAGGTTCTTTTTATACTCCCATTTTTTATATGCTCATTTTAAATCGGTTATTACGACATTCTTATTTCCTAATGGCCATAAGATGTAGTGACGTTTATTTTTTAGTGAATTTGAACAAATATCTTATTCATAATGATAACGGGTCTTATTTTTAACGGTTATAACAAAAATAATTTTCGATATAATGAGAAAAATTTAACAATTAGTTTAAAATTATACGGTCGTTAATAATATAAATTCAAAAATAAATTTTGAAAAAGTAGAGATGAAATACATAGTTTTATTTTTAAAAATATGTTACAAACTAAAAAAACAGATTTTTTTTATGTGTAATTAATAAATACACTTTACTTTTTAATAATATATATAGGTAATAATTAATTAGTTTACACTTTTCGATTAAAAAATAGTATAATGTATCTATTCTGTTTTAGTGTTTTCTAATATTTTTATTTTAAATTTTGGTTGTTTAGACCTATTTTGTCTTGTCCTTTTAACACACGTAATTTCTACAGCATATAGTTATAGCTTATATAATATAAGAGTATATAAGTATATCTGTACTTACAATGATTAACTACATGCTTTATATTGCATATAGGTACAATTATTATAATATAAGCAAATACTTTTATTTAGTTTATTTTTAAAATGTTTGAATGGGCTTTTAAAATGTTTTGTCCTACTCCTAATTATTGTGCCTATAAACTTGATTATTCATTTATACAAATGTAGCATAGCTAAACTAAGAGGCTTGAGTGGTTGCAACTCTCCTAAAGATTTAAGGATAGGTTTAAAATGCTCTCAGTGTTGTGTAAATAATGTGTTACATATAAGATATACCTAACCCTCCAACCACGTATTAAAATTATAATTTTTATGAAGGTCACCGTAAAATGTTAATATCCATGGTATCAACATATCAAATATAAAAGGAGCCCCCTCGCGTCCTCCACAAAAAATATTGTCTACATCGACTGTTGTACTTAAATTCTATATTATACTTTGTTTATTACAACTTATGTTACACTCGGTCATATATATAGGTATATATATGCTATGAGTCTATTGCGGTTTTAGTAAATGTTTTAAATTATTAATTTGAGTGTAATAATTGCTTCATTTTTCATGGAGGTAAGATTCGGTGCGAAGGTCTTTTATGCAATAATATCGCGCGTAACTAAAATACTTACCTACCTACGATTCTTCTTACGCGTTTGAAAGACGACAGTCGGACGATTCTGTATATAATATTATTATTATAATATATTCCGTACAATATATTATAATAGTAGGTACCTATTCTATATAATATATACGCCCCCAAACGATTTTCATCCGTATAAAACTTCTACACACGTGGTGTGCGTATATAGATACGCTGGTAGGTATCTACTGGTTTCGTCCGACGCGTGACTATATAATATGATTTACGCGAACACCAAGTTTATTCACATCTCGGTCATACGCACCGCACGTTGTCGTCGTCGTCACAGTTTCGATCAACGTACATATTTATAGTATAGGTAGATGTATTGTATAAAGTATAATATATTATTATGCATATCAGTATACATTGTATTATCGTATATTAGTTTTTGGACGGTTATTTTTCCCGTCTCCTGTATATTGATACGTACACGCACACGTTACGCTGTTATATATTTTTATTTATTATTATTTATTTTTAGTTTTAAACGCGATCTACTTGCACTAGCATTTTGATAAATGGCTTTTAACTTATATTACGTAATACATATACTGCGGCGGGCACCTTCGAAACTGTATTATATTATATACATATATAATACATATGTCATATACGTAGGTACTATGCAAGATGTACAGTATACACGATTTCGCCGTATCGAAAATAACATTATTTTCGGCTATTATTATTATTTGAGTCAAACTGGTAGTCGTCTGTAAGAGGTGCACAGTTATAGACAGAACAAGTACATTGAAACATTTAAAACCTCATGTTAGGGTGGTGGGGGGTGTATAAAGTATACACGATTATTTATATAGTTATCCGACGTGTAAATCGACATAGTTATGTCGCATATCTATTATGTACCTACGTAACATTATTTGCGATCGTAGTTATACTGCTTTTACTTCTACTAAAAAATATTATAGAAAAAAAATATAGAATAGTTGCAACTTACAAGAGATAAAAAAAAAACGTGCTGTACTAGTCATACTATACTTATTTTAATATTTTAATTTATTGAATATATAATAAATATATTTGATATTAATATTGTTTATATACTTATAATGCATTCACGTATTTAATAATACTGTATAAATATACAATAACACGCATGCTTCTGTTTTCAATTAATATTTATTATTAAAATTGCTATTATACATTAGTTGTATTAATTTTGTTAATAATTCAAGTAAGTTAATATTGTACAGGTAAACTTATTTCTTTTTTATTTAAATATATAGGAAAGTGATAAATAAGAAACTAAAAATAAATTAAATATAACAACATAGGAACTGTTGTTTTTCATCAATAATGAAAAGTAGAAGACATTTCATAATCACACAGTTATTTTTAATAAATATTAAGTATGATACTATGAATTTATATTTTATGATTGTTGGTGATACCTAGTATTTATCTTATTTTTGAAAAATAATCTTAACATAAATACTGTAAATGTAAATAGATGCTATTGAGTTTCGTTAATTTATATACGAGTATGTATAGGGTGTTTCATAAAGTGGAACATTTTTGAAAATACAATAAATACACGCTGATGGTTACATGACAATATATTAAGTTCAATGAAAACGAATTACCTTCTAATCAGAATGATAATAGATGACAAAAATAATTAAAATAGGATTAAAAACTTTCAAAAAAACAAATCCCACGCATTTAAAAAATTGAGCACTTTATGAAACACTCTTTATAAGTAATTACAACTATAGTTTTAAAAACAATATTACGGGTTATTATTAATGAATTAATAACATACTATATAAAAATAAATCTTTTATTTGTATTTATTTTTTTGAGGTATAGGGGCTAAAATGTCATAAAGGTATTTTAGTCCTTTTCTTAGTCTCCTATGGTTGTGCTATTGCTACATACAAACTAAAGGTATACAAAACTTTGATTGCTTATTTTGATATTAATATGTAGACGCGGTGCATCTCGTATAAAAACCCGTCCAAACAAATTATGTCGTGGAATAACAATAATTACGTTTTAATTAAAAAAATGTATATTAAAATAACCGGTTAATTGACGTCTATTTTTAGTATTTGATACACAAGTATGTCACAGTTCAAAAAGAACCGTATATAAAGTTACAAGACAAAAAACTATCCATCTTGTCAAATCAATGTACAGATTTACTTACTGTATGGTAGGAATATTTCGAATAAGATCATTAAATGCACGATATGTTTAAATTCGTTATGAATTTTCACAGCACGATGTATGATTTTGTTTTATATGTATTATGCATGACCTACTAGTCTATGTATATCTAAACTTATATAGTGAAAAAAGTTGTTTTTTCTCCAATTAATTTGATTTATTCGAGAAGAAAAAGTTTTCGATCGTTAATTATAGAAAAAAAAATGTATAGATATAATAAAATTTACACTGAATACAAGTGTAATTAATACCTATAATATAGAAATAATTTTAAGTTATGTATAGATGTACTTGTACTTAGACAAATGCATTCAACATTTTACCACATTATAATAATATTATAATATTAAAAATGAATATAAGCGATAATCAATAGAATAAACGCAAATAAAAATTAGTAGCGATCTAATTATCTCGGCATTAATTTTTTTTTTTTTTTTGTATACACAAGACTTATAGTGTACTTATTTATGTACGTGTATGTACTATACTACTGTGTAGGTATATAGAATAGAAAAGGTAAAACGAATTGAACTAAATTATGAAATTGGACGTTTTTTATTCGATTTCATAATTTTTGTTAGTTTACTCGTTTCAACCAATACATCTGAAAAAAAATGTAAAACTGATCGATTGAATTTAATAAGCACGTGTGTCCCTACCATCGCACGTATGGGATTCTACAGCGTCCACATATTTACATACCAACACTAATCAAATTGAAACATCATTAGTATTATTATTTTATACGGATACGATATTGAAAATAGAAAATAAAATAAATTATTGTAATGATAAACTGTGGTTGGATGTTTTTGTGCTAAATAAACATACACACATTTAGAAATTTCGTTTGCTCATCATCATTACGTTCCAAATAATTCATAAATATATAATGGCCGGTTTGGTGTTCGTCAATTGTGCCGATTTTTCTTGATTACCTTAAATATTAAATACATCTTTTGCGCTGGTGTATTTATCACAAAATAAAAAGGTATACAATAGCGTCAGGAACATATTATAACGAAAATATTCATTAAGATATTTTTAGATACCTTATTTTAATTAAATAGACAATAAATAAATAAATAATAGTACAACGTTGAAGTATACAATTTCTAAACTATTATAAACCGTAATTAGTTATAAATTATAAAGTATGCGTTAATGTTACACCTAAGTCAATATAAAAAATCGTAAAATAACTTGTTTAGAATAACATCTTATTTAAGACTCAAATACAATCAAAACATTGTAAAAAAAAAATTAAAATAACAAATAAAATAAATTTCAATTTATATGTGATTAACTTGTAATGTCTGGTGCAATTGACATTACCCATGAATGCAAGTACTTTAATATCGTCTGGTTAAATTGGTGTACAATGTTTTTGAATCCTATAATTTATTTTCTTACTTACTATTTCTCGTGCAATTGACACATACCAGACCGTACGGCTGCTGCAATAATGCTATATATGACTATTATATATTAAATGCAATGCATATTGTATAATATATATATAGGTACAGGTAATTGTCTTCGCGCGACTCATTTATACATTAATTTGCTAAATAAACTTATGACGGCGAAAATTATTTAATTATTTACTTTAAGTACTTTTAGTACGCATTGGTTATGAAAATGTTATGGAACGATGAACATATTATTATGATCGCCATTACCCGATAAACCTATAATTCCCCAAATTATGTTACTCAGTAATCTGTAAAAACAGTTCAAATGCTACGAGTATATGTATACGTGCGATTCTTACAAATAAAATCTAATCAAACTTTTGTATAATAATATATATTTAAAAATGGTTAGAAAAGAGATGGAAACCAGTTTGTCTATACGAAACCACACCAGCATATTGTTATAAATGAGTGTAGAATAGACACTTATAATAGCATGAGCAACCACATTTTTGATTTTGTTACCAAGTTGATAATTATTTTTCAATATCACATCAGATGCGGGAAGTTTTTGAGACTCATAGACCATATTTAGGGTAATGATGATTTCGAGCGCAAACGTGATTAAATAGAATTTAAGCGCAGAAAACGTCTATCTCCATCACGCTGTTGTTCGATCTTCTCAAGCTTATATTTATGTATATTATAACAGAGAAGATGAAAAAAGCTTTAGCTTTATAGTAATTAACTTTTTGACACGGGTCCGGTAAACTTTTGTATAATCGTGCTGTACAACACATGTGCACACATACACAATTTTAGTATAATCTCGATTTCCAAACTATACTATATAGATAGTAGTATTATATAGTACCTATATACAGTCTATACACATTCAAAGCTCACGTCGTATATAATACCAGTGGACGGATATTATAATTCATCCGTACAGCTACGAGCGTAAAAACTAAAAATATAATATAGCACGTGTATTATATATAGTGTATGTATAATATATATATAGTATCCTTTCGCTGCCATAGTTGCATGTGTGCATGGGACGAGGATCTAGGAATAAAAAATCGAGTGAGGATAAGTACAACATTTGTATCTGAACGTCATACTATAGTAAATTAATCAAGTACTCGCGATTTAAATAATTATAATAATAAACCATATAAACATACAAACTATTGTATACAAGTTATTACTATAATACAATTACTGTTATATTATATTGACACTAAAGTATTATAAATTGTTATTGAATAAATAACTGTTGAACAATACAAATATTTTTGAAATATTAGCCTCAGCCTTATTACATACCACGATATTTTTCCGCTCCCATGCGGTATTACAAATATTGAAGACACTGCACACCGATGAAAAAACACGATTGCACATATTATATTATAATACTTTATAGGGCCGGTTCACTATCACATATTTTATACACAGTGATTCGCCAACTATGCTCACTAATAGTTTTTCCTGCAATATTTAAATTCTGATATTTAAAATTCTAAAGACTTATACATTTATAGACCATATTTTCAAGACTTTTTAAATATTTAAATAGTATTCCGCGGAAATACTAATTTCTTTTTAAACAAAATTCAAAAATTGAACGAGTAATTTTGATTTAATTTTTAACTCTATGTAGATATTATTAATAATAGGTCCATGATAATGAGTTTGGAATGTATTGAAGCAATGGAATTAGTCATTAAAAAAATATTTATTTAAAAACATTGTAATTTGTAAAAATTATCAGTGTACAATAAATACTAGTTCTAATACATTATATTATTATTTTATATTTTTGTAAAACTAATTTTAAGAACTATTATTCTTATTATATACATATAGAAACTTCTTATTCGTTTAAATGTTGACTTAGAAACATCAAAATAAAAAAATAAAACATTTGCTTAACATCTTAGTAAGAAAGACATCTTACAATAAAATAGGTTAGTTTTCATTCGAAAAAAGTACTTGTATCACCACATGTCACTCTTTTAAATGGTGTAAAAATCAAAATAATTGAAAGTATTGTACCTTAAATTTTTTTAAAATGTCCATAATCAAGATTTTGAATATATATATATTCATTATTAAAACAAATAATTGGGGTGATCATAGTTGGCGAATCTTCCTATATACTACCTATATATATATATATAATATGTTATATGTGTGCGTTGTATTCGTGGCGTTTGAAATTTTTTAAAAGCACCATGTATGAAAACGTCTCAGTTTTCTTTGTTAACGGTGCCGAGATTTGAAGAGGTTACGCAGAAAATAGGCTATTAAAATAAGTTTTAATGAGTAGTATTCCGCCAAAAAAAAAAAACTTTTCCCGCATAATTGCATTTAATTGCTATAAATTTTAATATTTTAGACTGTGAACTTGTAACGGCATTTATGATATTATTACTTATACTATGTATAATATTATATAATGATAAAAATAATAAAGGAAAATATTATAACTATTTATAACTGTTTTGGATACGAAAAAGGCAGCAACATTTTTCATTGTGACCTACTATATCTTTGTAACAAGAATTTGGTTATTATAATACATAGTATAACAATATATACACCTACTGCATTTTAACGTGTCATTTTTAGACGGATACGTATCTTCGTTTGATTGACATTTTATACGCATATACAATAAAATGGATTTAAATGTGTACTCTTGTAGATACAATTCGATGACAATACTATTCATGTATTAATATATATATATTTTTTTTTATCCTTCAAGCTAACCTCTAATTCGAATATTTGTTTCGTAATGGCGACTAATTATTGGTGACAGCAATGCAGCATTATAATATTAGTATTATTATTTAGAAACTTAATATTATTATCACGCACAACAAAATAATAATAATAATAATAACGAGGTGAACATAGGTAAACGTTGATTTCCGGAGATGAAGAGTTGGACGACTGTGATGTAAATATATTTCTATAATGTAAGGGTTTTATGTAAAGTGGAAGGCTTTATGGAGAAAGTGGCTAGGTATACACTATATACACCTATATAAACAGAAACACATATAATATTATATCTCATGATTTACTATTTAGTTACGTTGAATAAATTAAAATTATAAATTTAATACATAATATACACGTACCTATACATCGTATTCTTGGATATTAAGCTTCAACACATACACACGCATATTATATGCCTGTACACTGTACACACACACACACGCGCGCGCACACACACACACACACACACACACACACACACACACACACACACACACACACACACACACACACACACACACACACACACACACACACACACATACACACACACATATATATATATATATACAAAACCAGGTATATGCGTCTTTCAAAGAGTTTGTCTTCATCTGACGATGCATATCGAGTAATGGGATTATGGTTAATCGAATTGTGTTCATGTCATACGACATCGTTTCGAAAGATTATTTCAGTAGCTTCGTCGTCGTGATATTTGGACATAAAAACCTTATACCGTCCTTTTCACCATGTGTATATTATCATAACATAATGTAAACCCGTTTTCCGTTATATATAAATATAGTACTGTACATATGTAGCATTATATAATTATGGATATAGATAGGTACATGAGTTTAAAATATAAATCCATGTATTAAATTCACAGTTAATTTGTACAATTATTGATAAGTATAATTCATCAAACATGGCGTTATTCGCATATATTATGTGTACAAAACATTATCTAAAATTAATATATTATTGATTTTAGATTATAATCACCTACAACTATGACACATCGTTGTATCGTGTATGGATATATATGTATTATTAATGGAACAAACTCTTTTAAGCTCCGAGGTTATCTATGGATAACTCGCTATAACCTCTTATTATTGGTATTATACAATGTACATTTTTCAGTCTCTGATTTTATCGTTTCATTATTTAGTTTATATCTACATCGACAACAACTCGTTTCTTCAGTCACATTCTATATATTATATTTCCTCTCTTAATTTTCTAACACGCACACAAATATATATGTATATATATATAATATTTTATAAATACATTGTTCTTCGCATACACTGCGCAGTGTATCTTTAGAATAAAGACACATTCCTGCATTCGTTTATCTGTCCAATTGTTACGTTACGCCCTTGATTGGATATCTCTGGACCCTAAACAAACATGTTTTTGATTTACCAAACGTCGGCCGAACCGCTTTTTTCCTTTATATATATATATATATGTATATTCATTTTATTTAATGTAGGTTTTTTAAATTCATTTATTTTTTTACCCAGCAGTCGGCACTGTTCTTACTCCAGTATTATATCCAACGTTCTGGTGCTCCCAACTTCAAGAGTCTGCAACATTAACATTAATAATAATTTACAAATTTACGATTAAACACTAAAACAATTATTTTGTACTTATACTATCGGCATTTTGCTGCACTATCTGTTACCTTAATGTTATTATATTATGTTATGTGTCATATGAGTTGTTGAACACTTGTATTAGTTAAAAAATTAATAGATAATATATAAAAAAAATAATAGTATTTTATATAAGTAGCTATACATTTTATATGAAAACACAATGTCCAATAAAAATAAGTAATTGAATGCAATGACAAATCATACCTATATTTTAATTCTAAAACCTACATTTGAACTTACGATTAAAAGCAACTTTATTTGTTTCTATATTTAGATTTTTCGATTACATAATTAACCAATCAAAACTTTATATTATATTTTCCAAGCTTAAGTTATAAAAATAATAGAAAATTACATACATGTTTAACTAAAAATAATTTTCAAATTTTCACGACCATTACGAATTTCGTCAAAATTCTAACTTTAAGTACTTATATAAGTATTTTATGATTTTTATTTTTTATTTATTTTCGATATTTTTTAATTGGTGTAAAACAACTTATGAAAAACCTTATATTGAGGTTACAAAATTTTTGACTGAGCAAATAATTAATAATGATATCAAATATCTATAAATAGCTCAAAAAGAGTCAAAAGGGTATATTTTGAAAATTATACCATGTATATAAAATGCTGTTATACACTTTTGGTGAAAATTTTAAGTACCTAGAATTATTCGTTTTTCATTGTTACATTAAAAAAACCAAATCGATTGTTGAAAACTAGTTTTTACGTAAAAGTTCTCATTTTTCCTCAGTTTTATTTTTTAAATTTATTTTTCTCGGTTATTTTAAAAAGTACTAGAAATTATTTAATTTAGCTCTCAAATATGTACTAAATATACACAATTTGTTATTAATAATCACACTTAAAGTTGAAAATCAAAGCATTTTTATTGCTTCAAAAATTGATGATAGACATAAAGTAAAAAACACTAATCATTGATGTAAAATCAATACATTTAACATACTTTCTTATCAAAAATAAAATAATTATTTATAAATCATTATTAAGTCTAGTGTCGATCTAATATTATACTGCTGTATCTACTAGATCGCTTTAATTATTATTATTAGAATGTCTGTATAAAGATCATCGTATTTTTTTTATAATGAAGTATATTTACATATTGAAGTATACCTACTCTAAAATAGACTGTAGACTATCGAAATAATCCATTTCATTAAAAACACATATTCTACTTGGTTGTTTTCAGATCTCGTTTCCCTTTTAAGTTTTAATTAATGTATATAAATATATACTCTAAAACTCGGAAATACATATACCTATTCAATCAGTCATGTATACTATTATAGCCTATAAGTACTCAAAGGGAAAAATCCATCTGATTAAAAGTTAACTAAAACAAAACAAATGCAAACATTCTTAGTTTAAAACACTAACATAATTAATGATGTCTAAATACCACAATTTGTCAATTACAAAAAAGTCACCTCGTATGAGGTAACTGAACAGACTAACATAACATATTATACAAAGCCTTATAAATATAATTTATTTATTATTATTCAGAAAATAATTCTTTTCAAGTGATTAATATGAATCAAGTGTTAATATTTATATGTATACCTACATTATATTATAATATTTTATAAACCTTCATAATATAATATTTAAATTATTTTAATAGATACATGAATAACACGGAAACGTAAATTGTAAGTTAAAATTTGAAAATTCAAATTTAATAACTTATAACTAAAATAAATTCTATAGCAATAGTATAATAGGTATTTATTATTAACCCAAAATTATAATGTATAAAATCGTAGCACTCGTTTGCTTCATTTAGAAAGAACGAGACACGTATCATGAATCATTTATAATCACCAATTATTTTATGTGAAATATTAGCGTTATTATTTTTTGTGTGACTAAAAAGGTCTGTGTAACTTGCAACTATAGGGTATAATAATCATTATAATTAATAATGAACTAATGACCTGATAATACGGGTTGTTCGAACAATATTATATGACGATGCATTATTACAGGTATATAATGTTGTATATTTATTATTATTAGACCACGTAGAATGATATGATATTTGTTATAATTTTTAATACATATAATATATAATCTATGTATTTATAAGCCAATGAATGATAGTCAATAAATTATTTGTTTTAGGTATGAATTGAAACAAATGTGACAAATGTATAATGTGTTTTTATTTATAGATTAAACGAAATAGAAATGTGTCTAGACTTAATGACATTAAAAAAGGGACTTTGTAAAATTGTAGAAATAAATATATTTTGTAATGTTATATTAAAATTAGTTATTAAAATAATTTTTATTTTTATAATATATAATATAGTAATTAATAAGTGGAGCTATTAAAAATGTTATTATTAAAAATATTTTGATAATTTAAAGTACTTGAACCTCAATAATTTTATGAATCAATATATTTTTTTCAAATGTTTAACATTGAATTATAATTTACGATAAATGTATTTTTATTTTTCCAAAATATAATATATAGATATTTAGATTTATATTTATATTATTAATTTTTATTTACTTAAACATTATTAGTACAAGATTACTCGTGCATCTACGCTATACCTATATTTAATAATCATGTTTTGCTTAATACATTTTTAAAAACGATCATTCATAAATTTTTTTTTATGCCAGCTTTAAATTTTAAATTTAACGAGAACACATTAAAAAAGAAGTTGAGAAACGCCATACGTAATTGTATGGTTAATGAGTGAAAATTTATTGACATGATCTATTTCAGTTATATAATTTTACATGCACATAAATTATTCATATATTACTTAATAAAATCTATTGTTATAGTAATAATTACACTCATAATAATTTTTTTTAAAGATTTGACAAAGGACATTAAACTAGATAAAAATTAGTAACATTTTTATAGCTAAAATGTTCATCAATTCTCGAGATATAAAATATCTACCAAATAAATTTTTCTCAATAAAATATGCAAATTTCAAGTATAATATATAATTAATAGACTGTATAGAATGTGGATACAAATATACACTTGGAAATAGATTTATAATATAAAATATTGTGGTAAAAGTATAACTATCAGTTCGATATTTGATTTTTGCATAATATAATATAGAAAAATGTATTACATTTTTTATAACTATCGTAGCACTGTCTTCGGTCTCTTGTCTGAATTTTGGCTTCGCGATTTAAAATATATCTAGTAAACACTATACTAATAATTATAAAAACGTATTTTTATATTGGTAAATACCATTAAATCATTGTTGTTACATATTCGTTAAGTTCATGGTATCATAAAATTTGTAGTTATCGTTATAGCTTGTATAATAAAAGCTAATACACAGAAATGAAACAAAAAGATAGTCGCTTTTTTTCATCCAATACGATATATTTTAGTACTATTATATTTTATGAGTGGTGTGTTTAATAAATGATACGCTTGTAGATTAAGTAATGGTTTATTTAGGTTTCAAAAATAGGTCTGTTATTGTATTATGATTGAAATTTACATAATACCGCGGAATACCTTCGAATCCTTATGTAGTGCGGAATAAATAGGTTGGAGGTATCCAAATAATCGTGTAATATATATAATGCCTATACATTTATAATAATATATGGATTCGGCGAGACTGCATGGCGTGCACGCGTGTATATTATATTGTTTATATATATAATATGCCCGAAAGCTTCAGAGGCGTAGGGATTTACAAGTTTAAGGGGAAAATGACGACGGCAAGAGATAAAATAAATTGGAAATTTCCGGAGGGTGCGCCGCGAGAAACGTGTAAAAAACGTACATTAAAAAATGTGACAGATTTCACGTCCGTATCGGGAGAGTTTGACAATTTTTACCACCGCTGGACGACGGCGGTTACTATACCTACGTAATAAACTCGTGTGAGTATATATATTAGATATCTATCTGACTGCATGCCACATATAAGCACGCCGTATATGTGGCATGCAATATACCGTAGGGAAATACGTCGAGCATTACGAGCCTGTAAATGTAATAATAATAGTAATATATAGTATTGTACAAACTATACAAAGTGATTGTATTTTATTAATGTATGACATACAGTCTACAATCATTTTATCGATATATTTTTATTGTTATTTTAAAAATGTATTTTATATTGAATTTAAAGTAGGTACCAATTTGTATACATATTCAAAACGATTTAACAGATTTCATTTATTTTTAAATACTTATTGAAATTCATATTTTGAATTTCATACTCTGAAGGGTAATATAATACAAGAATAATTATAAATATTTAGTTATATAATCTATTATACTTGTATTGATCAAAAGCTTTGACAAGAGGTCCACTACATACTTTAGTTTGATATTTCTATACAACTTTGATACAGGGACATAAATTTAGAGGTAATGTCGTCGGCCAACGGGTGGTAGATCCTTTAAGTCTTTTGTTTTATTTTCTACTAGGAACTTTTCTATATTTTTATCATAGAAAAAAAAACTAAGAAAATATTGTTTGATATTGTTATAAAAAAACCTAGTGTAATAAATCATTGTAATTGACAAAATGATTTTAATAATTTTCAAAAAAATGAATTACTATATTAGCTGTGCATAAAAATATTAATAAGTCTTGAAAATCGGATTTTTTTTTATTAATTGATTTTAAAAATATATTGTCAACATTATAATACTGATGATAACCAAAATAATTTACCAATTATATTAGTGATAAGACACGAGTCTTTGGTCAGGAAGACAATAAATAAAGTTTAGGCATAGATAATGACAATATCTTTGATACTTGTATTAAGACAATATTATACTAGAAATAAACAAACCGTATATACAAATATCAACTATAATAACGAGATAGACTGCGGTAGCCGATGACGCGATATTGATAACTAGAGTTAATAACGATTGATTAAAAATAAAATAAAACAAAAATATTAACGGTAAGATATATTATATAGCGCATCAACAACTTTCAAAAATTTCCCAATCCTCCCTGCATGCTACGCCTAATAAAGTGAATATGACATATTTTTCATCATCTTATATTTATTTTTACACTGTATTTGTATTTTTACTGGATTGATCCACCATGCCACATCGGGTATACTACCAGTGTGTGCACGGTCCACAACTAGCATATTTCTAAAATACAATCAAATGTATGAAAAAATATTTTATTTTAATATAATAAAACCAAATCATTTATCTGTATTCTAAGTGGGTAGACGTCTCATTGTTTCCTATAATGCCATACCATTGCAATATACGAATGCCTGCTATCTTCAGAGTGCAGTGGAATCGCAAATAGGGTTGTCGATAAAAAAAATAAAAATAAATCGATAAACGTGATAGAACCAAAAAAATAAAAAATAAATATAAATTGACTGAGTAATAATAAAATGAGGTCTCACGACTTTGTTTGGTATTATATATATTATATATATATATATAAGCCATCCCTTATGCGCCGCTGTATACATTAGAGAAACATTATACTAGATCGGCATAATACAATATACATAAGCTGTATTAACTCGCGTAATAATATTATAATAAACCACAAGTGTCGATCGTGCATTATAGGAGTCGGTTGTTGGGGAACAAAACGTTTTTAATGGCGGTGGTAGTATATATTAGTATAGGGTGATTATTTTATCATAAACTAGGTAATCATTATTTATTTTCTAAGACTATAAACGTTTTTAAAAATGTTTCATTAATATAATTTTTAATCGCTACAAAAATTTTTAATTTTTTCACTATTTTTTAGTATTATCATTTTTTAAGTTTTTACTTTTTTGAATGACATTATACATTTTTAATTACATATTCTGAAACAGAATATTATTCGAGATATTTCGAAACACACAAATCAAATAGATAATTAGCTATAAATATGTACAATTTTGATAAGCTAGTCGAATAGGTTAGTGTATCTTTGCATAACTCCACACCAATCTTTAACATTTTAAATACTTATATAACATAGACTACTCGTCTAAAATTCAATTTTTATGCATTGAAGTACTTAAAAATGTATTGTTTTTAAATAAAACTATGTAAAAGATATATTTTAAAAAACGTAAATAATTTTTGAAATTATGAGGTTCTTCAATAAAAGTATCACTCTGTATAATATATAATATATAATATATATATGTATATTTTATTTATCTATAAGTACACAAGTTTTCTGCAGCAGGTGAGTATCTGAGGTTTCCTACCGTCTCCTGCATAGTTGCGTGACGGGCAAACGAGGAAATAAATTGAACGAGCCCCGCCGACGACGAGAGAACGCGACGACGAATTAATAACGCGAGATCCGCATTATCCGCCTCCGGCGGCTATTAATAACGCGCCGCGGACAACTGTGCAATGAGCTTTAAAGCACACTCGCCCCTTTCCATCTCCTAACATCACACACACAATAATAATAATAATAATTATTATTATTATTATTAATATTTCTACTACACAACGATTCTGTTCGGAAATTGTTTATGGCGTATGCGTAAACTTTAAATTGTTGTTGTTATTAATTTTTCAACCGTTGAATTTAATAACAATTATTATTATTAATGCAATAATCGTATCACGATATGATAAAAGAGAGAGAGAGACCGTCCGTTGTGCGTCCGTCACTCGTTCACACGATTCGAACTTTGTAGCCGCCACGTAGTAGTATTGTGGTTGTTATATGTTTACAGGCCATCGCTGTGAGGTGGTTGCGTAGGTTGGTGGGTGGCTGTGACACATGTTGCTCGGTCCTCGGGGTAAATCGTATTAAAACCATTCGCCGACACCCTAAGCCGAAACGTCGCACTGCTGCCGATGCTCATCCGTTATAGCGTTGTATAGTGTTGTATACATTAGAATCGAATAATATACAATATACGAGTATGTAATATTTAAAATATAATTATATTGTGTATATGTGTATGCTATGTAATAATATTATTGTACAAACTTTATATACTTAAATTCTAAATAATAATATTATTTATATAATGATTTATTTTTAAGCGTGTGCATACATACCTATATTATATATTATTATTAATTATCGTTGCACATATTTTATTATTAAAATCTAAGCTAGAACTAGCTATAATTTATAGCTATTAAGAAAATATTCTTGCTCACTAGAAACCACAGTAACCATTTTTATATGAAACCGTTGTACTTTTGTACTGTCGATGCAATATCTTAAATTCTTAAAAAGTAAAAATTGGAATTTTTTAAACAGTTATCGCTATTCGATTACACTATCGAATTTTTAGTAATCTTAGTTTAGTATATAATGTATTTGGTATTAACGATATTGGTCACAGTTGTTTTATAAGGGGTATTGATTAACGCTGTAACTATACTACACATTGATTGAGTTGAAATATTTCAACTAAACGGTAACTTGTGATATCTCAAATATTGGCCGATAACATTAATTGACCAACCATAAGTAGGTATCATTTAACATGGTTCTGCGTATTAGCTTTTAATCATCTCATATTTGGTATATAATAATGTTTGTATATTAATTATTATAGTTTGATAACACATAATATTTTACTCCTATGATTGTATTCTTAAAGGTTATTAAAACTATATAGATTTGAAAAAATATGGTACAAGGATACGACATGTTTATATAGCCAATGTTGGATTGATTGGTATATTAGATATGTACTATATTTAATTAATAACAAATCGGAGAATCATATTTCAGCATTTTTATGTCAAATAAAAATTATTTTTGTGGACAATTTCTGGTTGTATCGTATCTTTTTTGAAAGAAAATAGTCATAATAATCAACGTTTAGTACGCATTTCATTTGACACTTTTTGAAAACATGATAATATATATTATCATATTATATATTTGTAGAATAGTACTATTTGTGTGTGTATTAATTTAATTCAGAGTTATCTTCATTGTTGTACTTTTAATATTTAATTACAGCAGTCATTTTACCATGTACCTATACCGATTATTTTCGATTCAAATTTATCGTAAAATATCTGCGTTTATAAAAAAAACTAATTAAAACTGTATTCCTATTATAATATAATTATTATTATTGGTTTTTTATAAATAAACTCGTAAATTATATTTAAACATATTTTCAATCGTCCCACAGATGATATTATAAAATCGCAGGATGTAAACTCGTAGTATATTTTATTTTATACAGCCACGGTATTTTTAAAAAAATATTGTCTGGAAGACTGGAAACCTTTTACACTTATGTTGTGAAGATAACTCTTAAATCAGTTTATAAGATGCATACGCTTAAAACGAATCGTTAATTAATCTTAATCGTTAGATACGCGTCATTATATGTTTCACACTTCATATCGAGTGTTTCTAAAATTTTTATATACAGTGAATATATTTATATTATTATATAATATTATATAAACAAACACTTATACGGAAGAACTCGTCATAATTTTATAACACAACCCACTTAAATTTAATTAAAATAAATTGAAACAGTTATTTTTTCCATTATATTTATTAATACTTAAAACTTATAGGAATTCTAAATATATATATATACATTTAAATTAAAACTATTTATACATAGATATTTTTTTTCTAACAGAAATGTATAGATTTTGCTTAATATATTTGTTATTTTTCTTGATATTACCTATTAAACCAAGTCTTATATATTATTATAGTATAACACTTCTTTATTTTTTTTTTATAGCCTATAATGATGATTGATTTTATTCATTTTAGGTTTGTTTAATATGAATAAGATAAAAACAAATATTTAAATATTAATTTTGGAGCTAAACATATTAGGGATTAACCATGTTTATGAAGATAATTGATAATACCTAATAGGATATATTTTGACATATTATTGTATTATACATTTTTCCTATTATAAACATTTAATATTGTATAATTTATTTCATATAAAAATAAACCACTTTTATAAAATACAATGTATAACGGCTGGTGACTACCGGGTACCGACTAACCCATAACAGAAACATTTTTACAAAATCATAATATTTAATGAAAATTTACTTAATATTAATTTATTAATAAATGTATATTTATATATATATATATGTTTTATACCTAGATATATAACTTATTTCTAGTATGTTAAAGATAAAACATATGTTTTTATTAAAAACAGTTTTTAATTTAAGTACCAAAGATGATATTGAAAAATTAAAAACCAATAAAATTAGTATTTTTTACTAAAATCTTTATTAAATTATTTCTAAGAATTCGTAACACAAATATTGTGTTTTAATTCTGTAAAGAATCCAAAAATATTTGATGAAAATATAGGTACTATATTATAAACTATAGTCTTAATTTTAATTTGTTAAAGGAAACGTTGTACAATGGAAAATTTATAATTACGAATCTAGAAATAAGACTAAAGGCGATATCAAAAATCGAAATATAATATCACATGTAACAGTTTGAAACACTCTAGTTACATATATTAATTATAAATCATAAAAAGATTCTTATTTTATTTTATAAATAAAAGGAATTGAAGTTATACAACATAAGCTTCATCAATAATGTTCTTACAATATATAATATAATTGTTTTTTTAATAACACGAAGAAAAGTTTAAAATGTGTTACTTGGATTTACTGATTTCCACTGTTTTTTTTAAATCTATTGATTTTGCTCCATAACGTTTGATACTATACTATATAGGTATATGTTAATAATAATTTTTCAAGCTTTAGGTTTCCGCTCCAATTTTAGTATCAATAAAAAATTCACCAAGGTTTATGCTGCTTACGGTATGTCGATATGATCGTATGATGTATAAATGTATAATAATATAGAATAATGCATAAACTTGAATACTACAATTACATATTCCATATTCTTTTAAACTACTACGGTAAATAATTTCATTCTTTACTTTTAACACATATCGGAAGTAGGTAAAATATTTCTTTGTTTTAAAAATTGTTGATATGTTTTTTTTATAATATATATGTCGATAAAAAATGCATAAAAATATTCATTATAATCCGTTTTAAAAATATAAATAATAAAAAAAATTGAAAATTTTATGTACTTTGAAATAATATAGGCAATATTAAGTATATTATATATAATTTATATCTTTAAATCTGTATAAATCTTATGATGTCCAACTAGTGACTACTAAATATAGCCATATAGGCTGTAATAGATATCATCCCGTTAAAAAAAAGTATATGATTTTTAAACTTTTAACGTCAACGATTTCCTATCCTGTGTTTTGTAACGAAAATCAGATTATGTAATTGTAATAAAATTGGTTCTTAAACGTTTAGAAAACTTTGTGTTACACACGTGTAATTTATGCTTTTCGCGGAGTTTGCTTATATTTATTGTATTTTATCATTTATATTTGTATATTATATTCTCTAGTGGATTGCCAGTAAAATAGTAAATATTCTTACTCGTCGTTTTTTGAGGGCATGTACTTAAAAATTGTCAATAAATACTCAAGAAGCGATGTTTATATATATATATATATATATATATATGTGTGTGTGTGTGTGTGTGTGTGTGTGTGTGTGTGTGTGTGTGTGTGTGTGTGTGTGTGTGTGTGTGTGTGTGTTGTGTGTATATTACATACTTACCGATCGTTATACTATAACTTCATACACATAAAACACGCGTTTATATATAACTCCTCTTTTAACCGTACACTATATAGTTTGGAATTTGTTCCACCCATTCCTTTTAAACTGGCTCCTTTGTCCTGACAATCACCTATGTTTAGACCATGTGACCATGTAGTATTTTCTTATATACTAGTATATGTATGTATATTATGAAATGTGTATAATATAATTATGTTATGTTTTATTCGTGTTGTAAACTTATATCGGCTATGCAGTTACGATGAAAAGTTTTCATATTATTTTCGTAGGTTGATATAAATCGTCTTTGGGTGCGGACGTCACGATTTCTACCGGATGACTATCTATATGCTATATGTACACACCACATTCGCGGATGTATATAAAATTGTATTATAAATCAGGGATTATATAACCATCATATAGGGATGACTATAAATCGTGTAGTTATTAAATACTCCTCACTCATTGTTCCCATCCCAAGTTCGATATTTTGGTCTTTTAAAAAACGTTTATTATTTCTATGTTTACATTTTTCTATATAATCATAAATATAATGGCGTTATTATGATGGGCTTTTAATTTGTTTTCTTCTACTCGTATTGCACTTTTCTGTTATCAGTGCGATTCTTGTACTCGCGTGTTTAATATTATTTTTATATATACCTACTATAGAAGAATGGCGTAACTGGGGAGGTAATATGTGCAATATATCACCCCCTCCCCCAGATCGATTTTTCACATACTATTTTAACTGTAAACTGGTTAGGAAAATTAAAAATATTACTATAAAAAAAAAAGGTAGGTACCTATTAAGGATATGTTAAATTTGGATTCAATGATACATCATTTTATACGAGAAACGATTCTAAGCGAAAACGATCTGTCAGCCTATATAATTAAGTTTATTTCATGATATGTTTTTTTAATATAGCTATATCAAGGTAATTTATTTACTTTTAATACTCGTATTATGATAGGTTAATATTATTTTTTCCGAAAATATTGCATTTATTTTATTATTAGTATTAAATTATTATAAATTTATACCATATTATATCAGTTATCAATTTATATAAGCTGAATTTTTTTTTTTTTATTAAGCTTCAGTAACTATAGCTATTTATTGTGGAATTTTTGTCATGATAAGGTACGGAACGGTAGTTTTTGAAACAAGTGTTCGCAAAGACGGATACCCATCCGAAAGCTTTCAATACCGGTGCTTGATGCAATACCATTCGTAACTGCATCCAAATACTATGCTATACCATGCCCCAACTTGAAGATTAATATTATTTTTCTGTAAATACCACAAAATAGTAAAAATAGGTTCATAGTATAAAAAGATAATATTGTAAAATAAATCGAAGTCATTGGGTACAAATCTTACTTAAAACGTTTATAAAATTATATTGTTGACTATAGATTTGCGATATTATTTAATCGAGAAATTAACAACTTATGAGAAATTTTGTAATAAATTTTCAAGAATTTCAACGCAGCATATAATTTTTAATCGCCATTTATAGGAAAAAAAATTGAAATTTTGTCATGCTTATTAATAGCTAAAAACAGTTTATGTAGTTTGACAATTTTATTGTAGATGGAAAATAATAATATAAATATTTAGTGAAAATTTTAAGTATTTTCGATAATTCGTTTTTGTTACATCATAAAAACAAAATCGATTTTAATAAAAATTGGATTTACATAAAAGTTTACGATTTTCCTTAATTTTTTTTTTTTTTTTGCTTTTCTTGATAAAAAAAATAAGTACTGAGAATTTTTTGCTTTTGACACTCAAAGTATCAACTAAATTCAATTTTCTACCAAAAATCTGTACCCCCATTTTTAATTTAATTTGTTTGTTTTACTCCTTATAATTTATGACAATAATTAATAAATATTCATATCAGCCTTCACAAATTGGTCCTGGTTTCGCCACTGATATAGAATAATATAGGTATATAATATTATTTTATACATAATATATTATATTCTTCTTGGATGAAAATATCAATCTTTCATAGCGCAAAGCGTTCACGATGATATATAAAATATTAAAATATACAATGCAAATTTCAATTATGAAATCGGGCCTATATATTTATATCTACATACATTCATATATATACGCATATTATTCATTGGTAAATATTATTGTATTGTCCGGTTTGTCCATATTGTCTTTAAGCAGACTATATATTATTATATTGTAATATAATACGCATAATAAGTTATAGCATATACCTCAAAACATCCCAAGTTGTCTTTGTCTTGTTGGAACACTTAAACTTGTTAGAATGTATTTAATAAAAAATAATACGTTATCTCGAAATTTTATTGTCTCCCTAGTACCTTAAATATTACTAATGTATATATAATATACATAATATTTATATATACAACTGCTATATACTGTAGGTAGTATTTATATGAAATTACATAATTAGTATTATAATTTATTCATAAGATTCATGTACTGAGCTTAAGTTAAACGCATCAGTACTAAAACCCAAAATTTATCTATCCATTCAAATAAAATTTTTTGGTTTTTTTTTTTTAATAGATTTATACATCTATAATGATAATAATATTAATTCAACCTCTCGTAGTATAATTAATATTAGGTACTATATGCGTATTGTGTATAATACAAGATGAATAGTAGTTGGGTGGTATATTTTTAATTTATAATTGGTTCAATAAAAATAAACTCGCGGGAAAATGGAACCTGCAGTACCCCCTGTGGCTTCGCTGCTGGTGTGCGTATAAATAAATGTATATTGTGATGTCGGAGACTCATATTCACGTTCGTTATTTTCTACTGTATGACATCTGCAATTCGTATAACAAACCACACCAATACAATAACCTCTTCGTATTTTATTGTACTTCTATATGATATTAAAAATGTATACCTACAATGTTATTATGTACCTATAAACGTATAATCATACATTTAATGAAAAACTAGTGGCGCCGATCTTTTATTTTCGGCTACTGTGAAGTACATTAAAATTTTAGATAGGTTACCCGCCCTTATTCGAATTATTATATCCAATTGTGATGACCACCGCCTAATTTTTAATTCCTAACTACGATGGAGAGGGCTGATTATAACAATATGAAAAATATATACTATATAAGAAATAAGGAGGGTTAGTAATAATTTATATATATTTATATATCATAAATAAATAATATGATATTATATATAATTATATAAGTCTTGCCAGTCTTGGCCGACCCATCTCCAAGATTTATTTCATGTAATTTAAAAAAAAATAAAGATAATAATCAGATCAAAAAACGTCAATATAAATATTTTATAACAATTAATATTATAGTTAGGGTTGCGTTTCCATGTTCGGATTTTGCGTTGCAGTCAGTTTTGTGTATCATCAAGATTTTCAATTTTATTTTTTTAGTAGAAATGTTTTTAATTTATTTTTTAAACCGATGAGTAATTTAATGAGTATTTAATACTGAATATTATAGTAAAAATGTTATTTTACAAATGTCAATTTAAGTTTAAATTATCTGTTTTTTATACAGATAAATGTTGTTATTTTTTATTTAATATTTAAGAAAATTGTTTAAAATAAGTATTATCTAGATACAATTTTAATAAATTATCTTTTATCTTATCTAGATAATTTTTTAGTTATATTTGTACAATACTGGTTGCAGCAATAAAGATAATATAACAACAACAACATATTATAATTTTGAATATATATTATAATATATTCTAATTATACGTATTGTTTAAATTTTACATGCATAATAATTATATCAAAAAGTTTGAAATGATCGCTTATATAAATTTTATATACCAACAACTTACACTCGAATATTTCGTCTTTAAAAATCGTTCAAAATTAGATTAGAGGGTTCAGACGCCGCAACGTTTGTGTACGCCAATAGTAATGCCATTTTGAGGCGCAGTAATGGCGTTTTGAGGGGTGGCAAAAGCTTTTGGCTCAGTGGCCGGACGACGAAGGTATTATATATATAATGTATATACACGTACACCGCCATCGCCACCAGTCACTGCGGGACATTAGTTTTCGTTGAACGGCGCTTTGGATCGGCGCCGCGGCCTATTCATTAGTACAGAACAACGCAGTTGAGCGGGATGGGGTAGGTATTGTATATATATATATATATATATATACATATACAATAACCACCTTCAACGCTTAAACTTTAAATTACGGTTGATTTCTCCCTTAATGTCGTATAAGATTTACAATTTTTATGTGAATTTCCTCGATCGTTACAATGTGTTGTACGTCCGTTTGCGCTGTACCCGCATACGTTATTATGTATAGTAAGACAATTAAATACATTTCCGAATCTCAGCTTTAACCTTTTCTTTATTATATTTCACCTTCCGTCACAAATTATGATTCTAATGAACCACTGATTGGTTGCATGTACGCTTTGCCAATATTACCACGACCCGCTGTTTCTCGATAATACATAAATTATATTTAGGTTCTGTTCATGAACTGTTGTGTGTAAACTTGTGGATTAACTTTAGTTGTCTACCCGTGACATTTTATTGTATCTCCTAATTTATAATTTACGTTATATCCTCACCTCTTTCGCTTCATCATAAATTCACAAATAAATAGGTTCATAAATATGGGTTATGACGGAAATGAGTGTGTTCGGTACGAGCCATACGCATGCTTATGTATAATAGTACTTATTACTATATATTTAAATAGCCCGTTTCGATACTACAGAAATTCTGTATTTAAAATATTAAACGATTAATGATTTTGATGACGGGACGTGCGAATAGTAAATAGATGGTTATGTATCATTAAACAATTCAAATAATTTTAGTACATAGACTTACATTATTGTTAATGATGTAATGCATATAATACAAATTAATACGGACTATGCGTAAATCGTGAATGGTAGATATTTTTGGATTGACTTAACAGGT
Source organism: Rhopalosiphum nymphaeae (assembly GCA_036289425.1). Classification (NCBI taxonomy): domain Eukaryota; kingdom Metazoa; phylum Arthropoda; class Insecta; order Hemiptera; family Aphididae; genus Rhopalosiphum; species Rhopalosiphum nymphaeae. The sequence goes on along the minus strand of JAZAQC010000021.1, from coordinate 2,785,580 downwards.
GTGATACTATACGTTATATGTGAGTAGGTATGAGATTAATTGTAGATCTAAATTTGTAGCATATGACTATTATATATTATGAGCATTTGTTTATTATAAATTTAAATAAATATTTCTTTCAAATATTAAATAAAATATCATGCCATAATTATTATTACTTATTATACACTTTTATTATATAATATTAATATTATTATCATATCAATGACTTATTATTTATTACTTATTTAATATTGATAGTTCGAGTATTTGTTTTAATTATCTACTCAAACATATTATATTATATACAGATACTGCGTACATATCTTCTAACTGCGGCAAAAAGAACCACGTAATTTATCATGTCAAATTTAAGTAGGTGAGGGTTGATTAATAATAATTAATCGTCGAGGTTTCAGAAACACTTAAATTGATTATCTATCAAGTTTCTTTATTTTTAGACATTTTTTATTTCCGTTTGGTGTTCTTAATTCACAAATAAGCCTTATATTGAAATACAATTCAATAGTTTATATACTTATTAATTATTACTCATACTCGATTGAAAATAATTAAGGGTTTATTTTTACACAGAATTATATAAGGCTATTTAACAAACATTCATTACAAATGTTACTATATTTGTTAAATAGTCCTGGTACATCCTAGATATATATATATATATATACAGTTTATACATATTAAGTTTAATTATCTTGTAATTTACAATTAATAAATTTCAGTTAAAAAACAATAAATCATAAATAATATCATAATATACATTTATATTATTTTCCACAAAATAATTTGTATAGTTTGCTAACCAATAAAATTAATTTATCAGAGTTTTTCAAAATTGTACTCATGTTTGTATAACTGGATATTTCGCACAGTATTAATATCCCCATTCAAACCAAATATTAAGAAACCATATTAATTTGACAATATAAATATATTTTACAAGATATATTTACATTTCGTAAGAATACAACTAAAATAAAATATTACTTTAAACTTGAATTATTATTTTGTTAACAGTAATTTAAGAATTATGATAATTAGTTTCTTGTGATTATTATAAGATTAAATTCTATTGTTCAGTGAATATAAACAGCAAAAGAAATTAAAAAGTCTTGATTTGTATCCACAAATAAAAACTACCAGCATCTATAGATGTTGAAATACTTTTAAGACGCTTAATTTGATTTCAAAACAAAATTTGAGTTGCAAAAGTTTTCAACCAAACCACAAGATAATGATATTATAATTATTGTCTTCACCCTATTTTAAATTAAGTGTTTTTGTTTGCTTAAATATACTTAATCTTAAATAAAATATAAACACATCTTGTTTTTATAAAAAAGTTTATTACAAAATCTATTTAAATAATATCAATGTAGTATTTCAACTTTTTATATTCTCAATTAGACAATTTAATTAATGATTAGGTAATAAAACGGTATTGTTGGAATTTAAAAAAAAAATACCTATATAAGTAAATTCTAAACATTAAAAAAATTAAAATAATCACTTTATGGGGTACCTTCGTAAAAATTAAAATTAAAAATGTTTTAAAAATAAGATCTATAAATCTAAATAATAGAAATTATTGATATAAAAATGTTTCAATTTAAAATTTTAGTACAATTTATGCAAATGCTTAGCAAATAAAAATATGTAGTTACTTGAAATTTTTATTTTCAAAATATAGTATGATTTTGAATTAATATTTTTACGTTTTTCTGCACCATCGCTTTTTAAGAATCCAATGTAGATCGCGAGTACAGCTGAATTTGATTAATTTACCCCTTATATATTTTAGCTCATTTTTCATTAAGACGGATGAAATAAATAATCAGTTTAACTTAGTGTTTTCTAATATCCCAAAAATCGATTTTTTATCAAAACAAAACATCATGTATCTAATGTATTAAACTAAAATATAGAATAATATTTTAAAATATAATAAGTATGAATGCATGGATCCATTTAATCGTTATAACAATATTTTAATATTGTAATAATAATAAAATAGTTTAGCCATTGATTAAATGTTATCATTTATACTTATGATTAATATTCAAACGTAACTATATTTAATGCACAATGAATACAATTTTAATTATATATAGTATTTATTTTATTGTTTAATATGTATAAAGAGGTCGTGAAAATACGAAATTTGAAAAAAATGTTATCTAATTTATTATTTCACCGTATATGAATATAAAAAAAGAATCACATAAAATATAATATAATTAATATTACACAACACAAACTTTTTATAATAAAATAAATTCTAAAAGTATTTCTGAATTTAAATGACCATTCATTTTTATAGTTAATATTGCTTTATACAAGCATGCATAAGAGTATAGTATAATACATATAATATATTATTTTATTTATTTATTTAAAAAAAATACAAACTGTGCAGTTTTTATTCAATAGGTAAGTATTTATGTTAATAATATGTGTTTTTTATCTTAAATTTCCCTAAACAAATCCCTCCATTGGAGGCATTTATATACGTATACAATATAATATAATTAATATATTTTTAAATCGTCTGTCTCAACAGTTTACAGTTTCAAATTGGTTGCGAAGGGATACTAGGTAAATGATTTAAAAGAGGAAAAAAGTTTTCGCCTAAAGTTACGCTTCATTGCATGTCTGAAAGTCCACAAAACAAAAACAACATTTTCTCTCTAGTATTTGTCAAATGTCTAAACAGTGAATTTGTTATAAAGTAGAATTATTTCTATTGGCCTGAATCTCTATCAGGAGTTCTGATTCAGGACGCTTTTATCTCGCCTTTCCTCATATTATCCATGTACTCGTTCACTAGTACTGCCAGTTTCTACAATGTATACAAGTTATACGATTAAATAATTGTACGCACACAATTATTTGTGGTCTTCGATCGCTCTTTACGACTGAAACCATTGCGCAGACGAGACGACCAGGCTCTAATCGACATCAGACGTCATTGTTTCTGCACAATGCTCAAACACTTTGTACCATTATTCCGCTCATTCGTTTCTTGTAGTATTGTTCCAACCATTGTACCACCCTGGTGGGTTTTTATAGTAATGGTCCTTTCCTATTGTTTTCGGGATTTTTTCTTTATTATTTTTTTGACAGAATGAAACATCTAATTTTTTCCACCCCAAAATATGTATACATACTATATAATATAACGCATACATATGTGTAGACCTTTCAAAAAATGAAATTATAAGGTCGAGAGGTATATGCATTATTATATTTACATTCTCGGACATGGTGATTCGTGAACGTGACAAGCATATAGATGAGGGTTCAAAATATAAAAAAAAATTAAACAGTGAGTCACGTTGAATGCTTTAGATACAAATTTTTCGATTCTGTTGGAAAATAATAATTTCACCAGCGTTGTGGATGAAATATTATATAAACGTTGCGTAATATTGCTGACAGAAAACAATATTGGCATGTAAGTACATGTATAAGTAAATTCGTATAAGAATATAATATATATATATATATATATATATATACATAGAGAGAGAGAGAGAGAGAGAGAGAGAGAGTATGCCTTTAGATAACTGAATTTTATAGACAGATCATACTTACTATTGGAAGTTTTCCTAAAAAAAAAAACAGAAATTATTCGATTTAAACACGAGAGACAGCTGATCTCAAAATAAAATGAATGGTACAATTTTTTACGAGTTTTTCATTATTTGTATGCAAATATAATATGACACATGACATTCACAATTTATTGATTTGATAAAAAAATTTATTTTTTTACTGTAATTTATAAACGATTATTAAAAGTAATTACTATGTAAAAATCATGATGATCATATTTTCATTCTTCATTGTTAAATAAATTAATTTTATTATTAAAATGTCTTAAACATAAGTAAATAAAGATATTCACTTTAATAATTTAAGTTTTTTAGTCAAATTATAAATCTACAATCTACTATACAGGAAAAAGTTAAAATATTTTTTAGAATGTTTTTTATAATGATGTATGTTGTAAATATTTAAAAGATTTTATTTTAATTCCAATTATTATTTTGTATAAATTTGTTCACCTTCATTGATCCTTTATTTGCTTACATTGACAATAGATGAATTTTAAAATCCTATTATTTAATGATATTGTTATTCTTAATAAAGTACTTACTTTACATATTTAATTTAAGGCAACATAAAACTAACAATATATTAATTTTATGCTTCTCAGTTTTTTTAAAAACCAATAAACTTTTAAAAACATCAATTTCATTAAACTTATTCAGATAAAATAATAAAAAAAATGTTTGTCATTAAATGATAGGATTAAACTGTTAAACTAGCTGTGTTGTATTATATAAAAAGTGTCTTTTCATCATAAAAAATTGTTGCCTACCGAAAACCTAAAATACCACAAGGCGTCAACAAGGTTTAGAGACGTTGTTAACGGATTCACATTCTGTATAGGATTTGAAAACTAACAAACTAAACCTTTGGGTTTCATTTTGATATTTCAACTTCCCATTTATACCCTCGAATATGTTTTACCAATGGCGTAATAGCGGTGTAAACATTGACCAAAACGGATTTAAAATAACCTCTGTATTAACCTTAAACTTGACTTGTGTAACCGTGTTTACAAAGGTTTACTTTGCCAAAAACTTTATTTTAGAAAAATAAATAACATTTTTCAGATATTACAAAAATTCTATAAAACTATATTTGTATTTATTAGTCATCTTAACCAAAAATGTATAAACGCGCCTAAAATTGTAGATACTTGATAAATTTTGAACACTTTGTTGCTTTAGTTGAAGTAATTTGCTTGCATTTTTCAAATTAAATGTGAATAATACATAACTTCGTTATATACCATAGATTTAAATCTATCTATAAATTAACTTTGAAGTTTTAATTGTAATTAGTATGATATATTAATAAGTGATAAACACTTTCTGATATATCGTCTTTAATATTACGCGTCTTACATTAGTATTCATCGTATAAGTTTAGATTTTTTTAAACAATTTAAACAATCACGCCCCAACAAAATATAACGTTTATAATAAATAATATAATATATAAGTACACGAATAAATATTACATTGTTAATGAATAGTAGAACGTTATCATTCTTTTTCGAGTATAGATAAGAAAACAAGTCACTAACAGAAATATTATCAGATTATAATAAGCATACATATATTGCTAATCCCAGTTTATTCCTCTACAAAATCACACCCAGTCAATCATTTTTTACTAAAAGGGGTTACATCGGTCCGATATAAATCACAATATTTTGAGTTGACCATGAGGATTTCATGGTACGCTATTAACACGCAGCGGCCTTTGTGTTAGCTGATAGTTTCTATAAACCATATCTTTAATATGTTAGGTTCATTAAATTAGAGTGATCACTTATCATGTTCACCGCCTTTAATCATTTAATAAATAATAATGTATTAATTCAGATTCTTTTTTTTCGAATATTAAGTACCTATACCTAAAGACCATATAACTTACAGACTAAGATTTTTTATACCATTTATAAGGAGTTTATACAGCGATATAAACGTATATTATTTTAAATGATAACTTCCTTATATTACTGCACATTTTTAAGCAGATGATTATTTTGAATATTTATCATAGTTAAAATTCGAACAAATATTTTCTGAGTTATTAAAATGTATGCAATTATTAATGGCCATTAATAATAGTGTTAAAAAAAATATAAAATGTATATAAGTTATATTTATTCTAGTACTTAAATACCATAATATTCTATAATACTCAAATAATTTTTTTAAACTAACAGTTTAAAATCATCTAAACTATTTTATCTTCTAAACTTATTATGAACTATTATTTATTTATTGTAAACAAAGTTTAATAGCACAAAAATTAAATTGTCGTTCAATTTTTAATTTTTGATTAAAATTAAAAAAATATATATCTGCTTATAATTTACATTAAACAATTTTAACTCTAAATTTATTAATATAATTTTCGACATATCATCTTTGAGTTTTAATTAATATTATTTAAATGAATTAAAAAAATATATTTTTATAACATGATCTTTAATAATAGGTACCTACTTATAAATGTAAATACCCTAAATTTATACAAATGCACATAATGTAAGAATAAAATAAAGGTGAGAATTTTTTGGCGAATAGGGGATTCGCACACAAGGTGTGTGTTTAAACGTACGTGTTAGTAATTATTATAATATGTTCAATAATATTTTAAACAAATCTTTCTTCTCATAATACGTTGAAGCTGATGACAGTTTGCTAATTCTCTTTTAAATATGTGTCCCTAGATACTCCAGATCTTCATAGAAAAGTCTCTTTGAAAGTTACTACATATTTTACTCATAAACAGCTTCTATTGTCCCTTGTTTCTCTATCCCTAGTCCGTAGTCACACCAATTTGTACTGCCATAATATACGGTCCCGTCAATGCTCAGAATCTGTGCTTCTTGAACAACATTCATACTTGAATTTTTATGTTAGGTGATCTTTAACCTTATTGTATTCGTTTACAATTATCTTAACTGTATTATAATTTTTTACTACACTTTTAACTGCTATTTGGGGTTTAGATTTAAATAAATAAATATTAAAACATAGAAGCATTTATCTATCTTGGTATCTATAATGGATAATAATCTTGTTAATTCTTTTCACGGTTATTTAACCCAATGCAAGTAACAGGGGTATCTAAAATTCCTACATGACGATAATACATCAGATGTACTGTACACTTGAGACTTGACATGATCTTATATCAGAGAGTGTAATCTGAGTATACCTAGTCATTGGAAAATAATACCGCGTCATGTCGTGTGTCGGATGTCCAAGGGTAGGCACTGCTTCAGTTGACATCATGTATATTATTTATGATTTTACGACGCTCATCAGCATTTAATATATATGATTGGTTAACCCTAGAGACCACCAACATTTTTCGTTTGTAATATTTAAAAGACAAGTAAATGTTTTCGTTGTATTATATTTTTCTCTCACTAATGTAAATTAAAATGCATGTATTGAAAATTGATTTCAAAGCAAGTAATAAACTAGTTATCATATCCAAAAATACAATAATAAGTAGTTAACTAAAGAATATTTATTTATAATACATATATATATTTTAATTTGTATGTTTATATATTTAAATATAAATATATAATATTTATATTATATTATTATTTTTATCTTATAGTGAAATATATCTTCGTTATCTTCTTGGGATTTTCGGCTATCAAAAATATATATAGTGTTTTATTATAATTTCCTTACGTAAAATTTGTAAAACTAGCCACTTATAAATCATTATTTATAACCAAACTATTCCCGTATTAAAATAGTTAGTAATAATATGGTTAGGTAATTAATTTTTCAATTTTATCTTAAATATTTTTTAAATCTTAATTATATGCCATATGAATTACAAGTTCGAAAACATTACCAAGAATCACTCAATTTTTATTTAACAAATTATTTAGATTCCAAAACGCCAAACCCGCAGTTTTCAAAAAAATCGATTTTGATTTTTTTCCAATTTAAAAATGAACCGTTATTGATACTTAAAATGTTTACCAAATATTTATAAAGTAATTTCTATATAATATTATAAAAATTTCAAAATATTTCTTTTTGACTTTTTTAGATTTAAGTTATTTTTATAAATAAAAAAAGTCTTACTAGTTAAAAAGCTTGATAATTGTTTACAAGGTTCCTTGAGAGTATTTTATTATGTAACCAAAACATTTAAAAATTATATAAACATTTTTTTTTAAAAAATCTATGCTAGAATTTCGGACAAAATGATATAGGTACTTAAATAAAGAATAACGATTTTAGTTATTTTTTTAAAATTTGATTTTCAATCACACTGGAATACCTGAATAATAATATTACTAAAGAACTTAATACAACAGCAATAGAATTTTTAAATAATATTAAGAAAAAATTGTATTATTTGTATGCTCATTTGTTAAAATAAATTAATCGAAACATAATAGTTATCATCATAGGTACCATCTACGTATCACAATGTAACGATGTATAAGTACTTTTATTTATTCTTATATCAAATTTAAATATAAATATAATAAAATAATAATTTATAGGTGCAAAGAGTAAAGATTATTTGAATAGATTATTGTTATAATAATAAAGTAGTTCAGTTTTTTTTTTTTTAAACAATGGTAGGTAACTACTGTAGAAAAAAGTTAATATTATTTCTATTATCTATGATATTTTTCAGTCTATGTTCAATTTTTTTATAACAATAAAGTACCTAGGTACCATAAAATAACTGCATAATTTTTCAGATTTTTTATTAGATGCTTAATGAATTGTATTATTATGTTTGCATTTCAAATATATATATATTAAAAAATATCATAACAATTATTTTTGTCAATTTGAACTATTTTTCTAAACTACTTCTTCTCAATTCATATTTATATGTACTATATTGTGTATAGTTTATCTACACTTCTGCTGATCAGTTAAGACCAGTACTAAATAGCATGTAGGGTATATACCTAACTAAGTATCTCATCAATATCTCAAGCCTGACTTACATTTACTAAGTGTGAGATTTCCATGAATTTCAATAAATTGTTTGTGTGTTGTATTGTTTTTTTAAAGTCTATATTTATATTTATATTTTGTAGTATTGTTTCATATTAATACAATATTTTAAATTCTGAACGAAGTAAAGTATTAGTTTTACAATTATATATAGGTAAGTTTATTTTTATTTTTATTTTTGTGTACCTGAGAGAGTGAAAGCTGAAAAAAATGCTTTGATATTCAATATTAAGGGTAGGTCCTCTGAGAACTAAAATAAAAAAGTTTTATATAAGTTGTCCTTAAAGTAAAAATATTAAAAGTATAATAATATTTAAACTGTATATTATAATAATAATTATATCATTTATGTGTTGCTTTTTTTTCTAAAATTATTTTAACTCATTATATTATTGATAGAAAAATTAATTACTGAAAGTAATATAAATATATAAAACACAAATGTAGAATGTAGACGATACTAATACGCTGTTTTTATTAAAAAATCTTTTTGTATGAAATGATATAATACATCCATTACATTACAATTCATTGACAACGCTCAAAACCTTAATAAATAGAATAACGAATTTTAATTATTTTCGTAGTATATATAATTAAATGTACATCAAACATTTATATTATTTATAAAAATCTGATACATTATTGTGTTATAACTTAAAATTTTATAGTAAATACATTTATTTAATTCTAACTAAAATGAAAATAACGGCAATACATTAACAATTATTTTGGGTTCAAATTATTGTTATTGATGAATAAAAAAAGACATACCACCTACAAAAGGGTCAACCTCAATCAATAATATGTAAATTTAAACTACCGATTGTTAATTCAATATAGTCATGAAAACATGCAATTGAAATGTCATGTAATAATTTATATAATATAAAAAACTACAACTTATAATTCATTCGTTCTATGTACATATAGGATGACAGACATTACATAATGTTATAAATACAATTTATATTAAATTATCTTTGCGTATATTAGATGATAATAGACATATTTTTAATGCCTCTCAATAATTTACAAAAAAAAAGTTTTAACATGAATTTTTTATTTTTAACGTAGTCAGAATTCTTAAACCTTATTGTAAATGCATTTTGGATTCCGAGTGAAACGACGAATATATTGGATTCATTATTAGGTTTACTAGGCTTAACTTAGTCAAAAATATAATACAAGAATTCACATATGCTGTATTTATAGCAATTCAAAAATATCAAAAATACATAAAGCACATTTTTTTTTTTTATAATTCCATTCAGATGGATTTCTTATTAAAGAAAATTAATAATCTATGCTGTTATGAGGATTAATTACAGAAGGAAAAAGGTAGAAACATGTTTTATGTTTTATATTAGTAAAACTGAGACAACACATGTAAAAATAGCGTCCTCATAAGAACTCTTCACTTCAAAATTTGCGAAAAAAATCTTCAAACCTAAACTAAAACAACGCCTGCCTCAAAATAATATAGAAGATATTAAACTAGAAAATGAAACAAACGATAACTTATAAAAAAATAGATATTTCTTTCTTTTATTATCTAATATAATGTATCATTATATATAGAGCATAAAGTATGAATAAATAAAGTCCGAAATTATGTAATATTTAAATAACTGTAACAATTTAAAAATCGTATGTTAACACAATTATTTAAATAATAATAACATTATTACGTTAAAATATATGCTACAAATTTTCAATCCATAATTTAGTAAAAATAAGCAAAGCTAAAGAATCACCAATGGAAAAAAGTAGTTTGTCATAAGACATTTTTTTATCTCAATTTATAAAAATATTTTGTTCTCATCAAAAATATATTTTTTTTACGTATTGTTCAAGTTCAGTCAAATATATTAGTAAAGGTTATCGTATTCGAATCTATTGTTGTGGAAATGCACTCTGGAGATTGTAAGCGCGTGTTTGACGACAATTCCTAATATTTTTTCAACTAACAATGGAAAACTTTAAATAATAATAGTTAATATAATTAAGGAGTTTGTGGTGTCAAAAGTTTTTCGAAATGTAATGTACTTGTGAATTGATAGAAAATGAAATGAAATGAAACGAATTAATTTTCAAACATGAAACAATTGAAACACTTGTAAAAATAAGGTTGCCTTGGTTGTATTAAACAAAGTAAAAGTAATTTTGTAGCTGATTTATTTAATTCTGATAAAAATCCTAATTAAACTTGTCAAAAATAGTATTATATGGTATCCCTACTAGTCCTACTGCAGGTTACTTAATACATAATGAATACATATATACTTGTTATATTATATCAATTGACTTTGTATTAAAAAATTTAAAAACAAAATGTCTGTGTATTCATTGATTTAAAACAAATTGTATAAAATAATCAAATAGAGCTAATACAAAATAGTAGTGTGTCATAATATTTTATCTTTAATTATAGATGAGTATATTTAAAAGTGGGTTGATCCGTCTTGATGTACTTACGCAATGTTTACTTTTTAGGTTAGGAAACATAGCTTAGAAAATAAAAACGATGATAACACTGTCTATCAATGTTTGGTATCAAGAGTAGAGTACGGAGAATTTAGTTCAGTTTGAGTTTTTAATTTTTACCTCAAATGTATCACAGATCCATTATAGGCGATTCATCCCCATACACTCATTCTCTATTAAAATTAATAAATAGAACCAACATTACAATTTGAAATTTATCCCAAATACTTAATTTTATATTTCTCTAATAAATTGTAATATTGTGTATTTAATCTAGAAAAAATAACATTTCAAAAATAATAATAAACTTACAAGATAATCAACATAATAAATCTAAATAGTATAACAACTAATAGGTAAGTCATGAAATTTAACAAACTATATAGTTTTTCAACATTTAAACAAAAATAGTTTTATATTTCTATTTATTTTTTTTTTTATATAGGTAATTGGTTAAATCAAATTATAGAGTTAGTCTCATTTTAATCTAAGATTAGTGTTTAACCTATCTCAATCCTCTTCAAATAGTAATAAATGAGGTAATAATTGATAAAACGATTATGATATAGATGTTTAGTAAAACTGAAACTAAAATTTTCGATTTTATTGTAATCTAGAGATAAGTAGTAGTGTACATGTTAAGTGTGGTTTGTAATGAGAAGATCTCTGGACCATTCAACTTATAGACGTCTGGCTGGATTGATCGGAGGTGCACTAGAGTGAAGTTAAACGATGAGGGTGTTTGAATGATAATTCATATTGGAGTGTAGGCGTTGATAATAAGTGGTAGCTGTTTATCTTACGGAGAGGATTTGAAGGTCTTTATGCTGAGCGATATTTGTGATGTGCCAAGAGGCTTATTTAGCAATCATATGGAGGTAGATGGCTTAGGATACTTGTATAGTTTTTGTGTTTGATGGTTTGGTGATACCCCAGAGAGCAATTCCGTATGACCAAATAAGTTGCAATATAAATTTGTAGAGTAGTCAACGATTACAAATGTACATATAGAATTTCAGAAGAGGCCTGAAGAAATTAGGCGGCTATTTAGTTGTTTTTGTTTGGTTTTGAGGTGGAAGACCCAGGTTAAATTAGATTTCCATTAAAAATGAATATAACTATCAATCTATACTGCATATTATAAATATAAATACGATTTTTCTTAGAATGATGACATTAGTATGTGGATGGGAGTTAGAACCCTAGCTTAGACCCTATACCACTGTGCATCACTGGATATCAATGGTATTATAGTTATTGTATTAATTATATCTTAAATTTTTTATACAAATGAACTCCCTATAATAGCTAATATAAGTAGTAATAGTTTCCGACTATGCGCTGTCTACTTTGCATATTATTTTATTTTTAGATTACCGTCTAACTAAATTTGACAGAGAACGTGAGAACAAATTTATTTAAGGCCCAGGACGGCAATACAATCTAGTATCTATTCATATTTTTATGACACCTATATGTACATATAAATACTTCAATAAAAATATTCCTATCCCCAGGACATCAAATTGAAAATTATTTTTATTTAATTTATCTATTAATACATATTAATAATTTACACAATTTTAAATATACATTATCTAATGTCTTTTTAATTGAAGATACAACTGCAATTATCTCATATTTGTATAATGAACTATTTTATAGTTTTAATATTAATTATAGTTATAAGTATCAAATTTAAAATTACTATTATTTTAATTTTATTTTTGTACACAATGCTGCAATTTTATAAGTTAAAAACTTTATTACAATATTTTATGATCAGGTAATAAAGTGTAAAGCTATAATACAAAAATACATACCTGGTAATTTTATTTAAACTTCCTAAAAAACTTAATTTTATTACTACTCAAACTAGATGGGAGGGAGGGGGGTTAAGGGTGCCAAAAAATAATTACGCTCAATACTTATGACGCCAATACTTCTAGCGCCGGCCTTGCCTATCCCTATTATATATCTATTTATTATATTTGTATAATGATATTATGAATCTTGATTTTTTATTTAAACCGAAATTTCTTTAAATTTTTACGAACTTCCAATTAAAGGTTATATCAAATCTACATCAAACTTTTATGAAAAATTAAAAGGTTGATAAAAATTTAAAAATAAATATTACATTACTATTCGAAAAACAAAATATATTCATAACCCTAATAAAATAAATTTTTGATCGTTCTTCTAGAAATCAAATTCTAATTTTTATTTCAATAATTTCATTAGATTTGTTTAAATATTAAATATAGGTACTTGATTCGGTAATAATATCAATTATCAATTGTTTGTAAATTTATTAAATATTATACTTAATAGAGGTATTAAGTTATACGAAAATAATACAAATGATAATAGTTTTAAATAAATAACATAATGTAAAAATATAAATAAAAATGACGTCCATTAAAAAATATAAGCGCGCACAGTACGCGAGTTATAATACATATGTACACATATCTATAACTTTGAAAGTGTTACGTATTTAGTGTATACTGTATATTATAATACTATGTACAAAGCTCGGCAATGTGTTTAGTAACTATACCTACTCACAGTTTGTAACATTATAGTCGGAATAAATACGGTTGCGGCAGCAATACCTGACTACTGTCTGTTTTATTTAAACATTTTTTTCCGTGCGTTATTGCTGTGTCGTAAAATCCCAACAATATCTCGCTGCACGTATGGTGAAAAAGTGCTTATGTGCCCGAGTCATCGTCACAAACGCCCCGCACTGCATCTCCGCATATTAAACGAGCGGTAAATAGTAATTCGAGCCGTAAAATTCTTTGCGCGACACCGATAGTCAAACGTTTTATGGTTTTGCGTATCTGGGGGGGGGGGAGGGGGGATTCGTAGTCGTCGGTGGTCGTCGGTAAGCAGCCACCCGAAAGCCCACACGATTCTGGCGATATTCTACAACGGTCTTAACGATATTTTTCCTGCTGTCGCTCGGTACTGGGAAATGCATACGCGTGACTGGTACTTATTGCATAGTTATTGCGATAATAAACACACGCTCATGTAAATGAATACGTATAATCGAGTTCGTTTTATACTAAAATAAAATTTGATACTTTCTATATTTAGTTGGTATCCAATTATATCTTTTTATTTAGAAAGGTATACAGTTTGGTTGGGTAAATACGTAGTCAACTCATATTTCTTTGAAATTCATACAAGTAACGAATTTCATATTATAACCTTAGATCATATACTATGGATGTATAGTTACAACTCGTAGTGTATTATTTTGTTGCCAATATTAGCGACAGCCAACGATTCTTCGAATTATGTGTTCGATGTGCGCATGCATATTAAAACTCCTCGTAACTTGTATAATATTATCCATAGGTACAAAGGACAATCTATAAATATAACAAAATAATCGTCTGTGGATGAAAGTAGCGTCACACATGCGCATATCAAACATCTAATTTGGTGACTTATCGCTGATGTTGGCAACATTTTTTATTTTTATTAATACAATACACTATACACTGTGACTACATGCATTTTATATTATTATCTAAGATATCCTAGAGATTAAGAAAGAGAAAGAGAGAGAATCGTGAGAACAGTATATATTTATTTTTAATATTTTAAATTCCACTAGCTGTACTTGATTGTTCACAGGAAAATGCATAATTATAAAATTCAGTGCGATATCAATGTATCTCGGTTTGTGTACCTTAGTAATCTACAATTTACGGGAAAATTGACGTAGATCGTAGATGTACCTTGGTTTGTGAACTAATTCTAAATAGATGAAAATCCCACCAATGGATACCACTTGATATATCTTCGAACGTAATTTAAATTACCTAATCTCTAAAAAATCTCTGAAATTTTCATAAAAAACAGTAGTTTTTGAGTATATAAGCTACTAACATATAACATTTGAATAACAAACATTAAATAAAGTATTATTACCTTTTATTTAAAAAAAAATCCCATAGAAAAGGCTATGGGGGTTGAAAAATAGCCTCCTATAGCCTCCTAAGTCTTAAGAAATTTATTAATATAATTTTTTTTGTAATCGATCTAGTAATTTCTGATAATAGCGCATTTAAACATACAAACTCTTTAATTTTATAGTATTGATATTAGTATATTATAATGATTAATAATATATAGATAGCTAATGGGCTCTCTGCAAGTTAACATTAAATTTAACTTCCACCCACTAACTAATTATAAATCATAAATGTATATTGATAATACTGACTTTTTACAACCATCAAACATTCAAACGACATTATATTTTCTGACACTTGATTTTTTTCATTCTGTCTTTTTATAACCTTATAGGTATTCGTAAATTTTTATTTTATGTATAATGAACTAAAGTTATAATACAATCAAGTCTTATAATTGAAGCAGAAAAGTGAAGGGCTCAATTAAATGAATTCATCATTTTAATTTCAACTTAAGTCTATAAATATTATTGAGCAATACTACAACGCGTACCAGTTAGGATTTTTTTTTAAATAATGTTTATTGTTTTTATATAACATGTATAGGATGTATATAAATTTAATTGTTTACTGTTTTTCAACATCACATAATTAGCTAATATATTAATTCAAAATATCCATCAAATTATAAGTAAAAATGATTTTGAATATATTTTAATTTTCATTGTTTTATTATAATTTATACCACCACATATTAAGATAGTTATTTAATTAATACTTGTTAACTTTTTAAGAATCAGACTAAGATCAAATATTGTTTATTTAATTTAATAATATTATGATAAATTCTCCTTTCAAAATTGATTCGATCTAATAAATAAATTGACTTCGGTGTATGTATATACGTATAGTAAATACTGATCTATATTCTAACATTGCATTATTTAATAATTTATGGAGGCAATAATATAAATAACTCATTTCTATATTTTTATGAATTTTACGTAATAACTATCTGATACCAGATGCCAAAGAAAAAAGATAATCGTCCACCAACCACTTGGGTAGTGAGTATTAGGTACAAATGTGGAACATTATATACAGAATATACAGATTACAAATAGTGCGAAAAATAGGTAGTTAGGTATGTTATTTTTACATTCAAGACGGGTTTGGACTATGTTAGGTTAGGTAACCTGGTGTTATTTTATTCAGAGTGATCTATTTAATGCAAGATATTATAATTATTTTATAAAACGTTTTAATTACATATTGTGATGAATATTTTTTTGAGTATTTTTGATTTTCAAAAATTAAATTTTGAACAAGCAGTTTATTAGTTAAAAGTAACACTATTAAAATGTATTGTGTCAATGGATAAAAAAAATAAAAAAAAAAATATATAAAATAATAAAAAAAAAAATAATAAATAATAAATTTTTTTTATCAAAAAATAAGTAAAAACCTCGTTTAAATTTTGATATATTTATATATCGGTAAAAAAAACACTAATTTAACAATTCACAGAAAAAATACCAGTTCTTATCTTATTAAATTAATTTTTCCACGGGTTATTTCATAAATGGCATATTAAATGGAAGTATTTTTAAAGTTTAGTGCTTTATAATAATATATACTAATTTAAAAATCAGAATTTATAAAAATAGAAAAATAGTGGGATAATCAACAGTTTGAGAGTTGCTCTTGTAAAGTTATAACCACTTTGATCATCATAACTTATAAGTCAGTTATAACTAATCAAATCTAACTTATATTTTATAAGTCATAAAATACTCGTTCAAAATTAGATTTTTATATTCTGGAGTATTATGAAAAATATTCTTTTATTGAACAAGGATCTAAAATTATATATTATTATAAAAAAATATAATTTTATTTTTTTAGAAAAATATTGTTTTCAACGATAAGCGTTAATAGTTTTTAAAATAATGAGTGTCTTACGTTAAATGAATCATTCAATATAGTTTATGCGAAAACCACGTTTATATTATAGACATATTTATGATTATGACTGACGGAGGCGCTTTAGTCTTTGTCCCAAAAACAGATCAATCTACTGTTATGAAGTTGTCGGCTACAATATTTCTACGATTTGCACACTGCTTTGCACTGCTGCAAGCAGATCTATTATGCGCGTGGATATAATATATATATAAATTAATATTCACAATAATACCACAGACTATATATATCTTATATAGGTATAATATGTGATAATACCTACTTCATATTTATATATTACTAGCTGTACCGTGCACTTCGTTGCCCGTACAAAATGCACCTGTGTTAAGTTTAATTGCCCAATGCTAAAATTCAGTGCAAGGATAAAAACTATTTTTGGTTTTCTGATTTGGTGTATAGATATTTCCGACATATCAACTTAACATAAATATTATGTATCATTTGTTATTTCTGTTATTCGAATAATCGATTAAATAACCGCACAGCCCTAAACATAATAAAGAGGTAATATATTGAGATCATTAATGGGAATAAAACTTTCATATCTTATAACGAAGACAAAATTATACACATTGATCATAATTTCATCAAATTCGGTTGAGTAGTTTCGGAATACACCGAGAACATCATACCCGTCGAACACCACATTTATATATATAAGATATATTAGTTACGAATATTTGGTATACAATATGCTGATATACGCGTGATGCCCAAGATTTTTTTATCGATAAATTTCTCGGAACAATTCATATCCGAAAATATATATGCAATAAAAATATATATGGTTTATTAATTAATAGATAACTCAGTTGCTTATTAACTTAAAGAAATGTTTTTGCGATAGGAACAATAATAGGAACGATAAGACAATTGATTGAGTAGTTTCCGAGAACATTAGCATCAAAGGTTTCAATTTTCGATTTTATATATTAAGATGTATGTAATAACATTGTTGTACAATAAACTGATATAGACGCGCGATTGTTTTACCAAGGTTTTGGTTGAAACGTTTTACAAAACTAAAAACACATATTATACATCTGATACCCGAGTTATATATAAGTATTATAATTTATAATATAATATTCGAATATACTAACTATAATAAATCCAAAATAATATTAATATTATTAAAAGAATAGAAATAACCTTATTTATACTTTTAAATGTATAATGTTATATATTATAGTTGTCTGTGGTTTGTGTTATAGAATCTTACCTTGACGTGTTTTGACTGGAAAGAAATTATGAAGCTGTATATACGTATTTACATAACTTTGAAATTTGACAGAATTTCATCACACTTCACAAAATTATTTTTTATTACATTATATAAGAGCACTCGCGGCCGATAACGCTAAAACAATTTTATCGAGAATTATGTCAGCGATTATTTTTTGAGAGAAAAAATATCATAGTTACCAGCTCACGAGTATGTTATATACTTATATAATATAAATAAATACAAAACATACAGCGATCGTTGTTTTAGTTAAATTTATACCAATATTACGACTTCCGAATTAAACCATGGTCACGGTTTTAATGTTTTAATGTATACCGCAGTCTGTGGTAAGGTTAGGCTTATAAAGTTATCGCGGCAAATATTAACAACCATTCTTGGAAAAAATTACTTTTTCATGGACGAATTTTCTTTATTTCTTTACATTCGTCCTACCTACTAACTGTTATTTAAAATTTATTAAATTTTCACATAATACGTAAAATCTCATTAAACATTGCTAAAATAGTCACGTAACACACAGTATAAATACATGACAAATTTTTACTTTAATGATAGACTTCTTCGATAGATGTGTTCGAATTCGTGTCTAAAAATGTATTGCCGAAAAATGTTGCCACGTGTAAATTGAATGGGTATTCTGGTATTTGGATTAGAAATGAATTGGGTAAGTCTTAACTAAATTTTTTTTCTTTCTCCTTCCATTTATAATTTATATATATTTCATTTTTTCATTATTAATATTATATTGTATGATGTTTATTGATTCAATCGAACTTAAAATGCATAGCTTCAGCAATTAATTATTATATTTATAAAAAGTATTTTTTTCTTTAAAAGACAAAATAATCACTGATACAAAGCAAACCTCACACTGATGTATTTACGTTTGCGGTTAAATTAAACATAATATATACGTATATAAAATATATTTTTTTAAATTACTTTTAAATTTGTAAGTATTATAGTACTCAATGTATTTATAATGCTTATATTCACCCATCGAGTCACATATTATTATTTATACTTATACATACACGAATTATTTCGCAATGTTTTTTTAATCTTACAAATTATAATTTCTATTAGTAAAAAAGAAACTTGTATTTGGGTACTAGGTAGTTATTTTTCAATCAGAAATCTGCAATGGAATCTCAGATAACCGGAACGATTTAATTGATTCCAAATAAGGTAAAGATAAGTAAAGAGATATGTGAGAGAAATATTTATGATATGTCTATTTGTTCATTAAATCTCTTTCATCACAAAAACCATCGGCATATTGCAGTGCACAATTATTTTAAACAAAACCAATATAATGGGTTGATAGAAAAAAATCTTTTTAAATTTTAATTTTCCTGCATATTTATCAGAATATAATATCTCAATGAAGTACAGACGTGAAAATCAATTTTAATTTAAATGATTTCTGTTCTGAATATTATTGGTATTTGAAGTAAATTATATTTTAACGAAATCGCTAGAAATTTAGAAAACAGTTTGAATTACTCTCCGAAGAATAATATCAATAAATTTGCAATTTAAACGAGCTACAATTTTGTTACCAAATTATAAATATTTTAAAGAAAAGTATATCAATTACTTTTATCTTTTTTATTATTATTATTTTAATAAAGTAATTTTGTACAAGGCAAATTAAATAAAGTCATAAAGTAAATTTATGAAATTCAAAAAAATGTCTTTACAATAACTTAGTGTGTTGATATTTAATTGAAAACATGCATATTATTTAATAAATAGCTATTATTCACATATACTCGTGTTTATGTTATTATTTTAAATTTTGTGCTATATATTAACTAAACATTTTAAATTCTACTAAAAAAACCCAGTTTTGTTAAAACTATTAATTCAACTATTACAATATTATTATCGTATTTCTTTCTGTTTAGTGTTTATGAAATGTTTTATATTTATATAAAAATGATAACACTAACATATCATTAATTTATAAAAACTGTGTAATGTGTGACATTTGTGTTGACAAATATAAAGTACACCTAATACTTATATCCTTGATATTTGAAATATGTATTATCAAAAAGACATAAAATTCGTTTAACTACCAAAAAAATCGTTAACATAAAATAAAGAATATATAGGTTGGTTGGTATATAAAAATCCAGTATTGGAATTTAATTTGCTTGCA
Organism: Rhopalosiphum nymphaeae; assembly: GCA_036289425.1. NCBI lineage: Eukaryota > Metazoa > Arthropoda > Insecta > Hemiptera > Aphididae > Rhopalosiphum > Rhopalosiphum nymphaeae. The sequence continues at coordinate 2,765,159 of JAZAQC010000021.1, read as the reverse complement.
CTACATGTCGAAAGCAATATAATAAAGTCCTATTTGGCTGCAGCATTTTTTTTTCTGAATCCTGATGTTTTTCACACCATACGGAAAACACCAAACGATTGATGATTATCACACACAGATTGTACCTATGTATTATACCCACGTTTTTTTTTTTTTAAACATCAATATTCAATTTTGTCGTTTTTACGACTAAAGCGTTGCGATCCGTAGAGAGCGATCAAGAGGAAAGAAATGCACGCCAAAATACGGAGGAGATTACGTGGATAACAGTGGTGGTTTTGGCTATGGTGATGACTATGACGATGATGATGATGATGATGATGACAACTACGAAACGACGACGAGGAAAGACTGGTGAGAGTGTGTTAAAGGAGGAGAAAAAAATTGGAATGTTTGGTGACAGATCGATTGGTCACACGTTAATGAAGCAAAACGATCGAAAGAGAGGACTGTGGCAGTGTGATGACGAAAAAAGCGTGCGCGGATGGTCCTAATGTATTACACAATATATATATATATATATATATATATATATATATACTGCTGCTGTGTGTGGTGGAAATAACGGTAGACGGTCGTGTATATACGAGTAGCGGAAACTTAATAAGGGTTTGGCACTTTAGACAGATCGGTGGCAATTTAAAGGTTCTCCTCGGTCCTTCGTCTACCACTTCCTCGTCATCATCCTTCCCTATGGTAACAGCCCTATCGTAAGTTCCGTCGTTCCTCCAACCATCAACATGCTCCCCATCCGGTAGGGTGTACCATGGTCCCTCCTCGGACACCTACGACTCGTCCATTCACTCATATATATATCTATAAGGTACCTATTTTTGCTGCACACACACATATATAAATATATATATAAGCTGCAGGCGAGTGGGCGACCGTTTTATTTTCCATCCTCTCCACTCAATTAAACGAACGCCACTAGAGACGAATCGATGTCTATAAGGAGGTAGTTTTTCGTCTGAAAGGGAGGCGGGAGTACGAGGGGATGCGGTTATTTTAGCTAGTCCAGTTTAGATTACCTAACAGGACGGTAAATCTCGTTAAATGTTTTGTTTTTAATGTTTTTATTAAATAAACGATAAAATTAAACTAAATAATAATTTTTCAATCGTTCATTTAACTATTTAAAATGTGAATTGAGATAAATCGATGATTAGTGTGTTGCCAGCTTATTTTTTTTTATGCACAAAAATATATTGTTTTTCAGGGATATCGAAAATTTAAGTACATCTATTACTATTTCTAGATTGATGGAATGTAGAATTATATTATTATATTGGCAGATCTGTGTATATTATAATTTATAAGTATAGGTCTAATTGATATATATATATATTAATATATATAAATAGTATATTTCCTTCTGCTGGCCTAATATTTTAGTTATATACTTGTAGACTGTAGTAAACTAATATACATACAACATTTTATGCCGGTAGTGTTATTTATGTATACTCTATAATAATAAGATATTTTATATTTTGATAGTATATTCACTATAATTGTTTGGCCATCTACTATAAGAATATTAATGTATCTTAAATTTAATATTTCATTGCAGCTCAGTGTAAAAAAAACGGCTGATAAAAATAAATACCTAGTCATAAAATATATTATATCAAATAAAAACTAATTTAAATACCATTCAATAAAATAAAGATCTGCAATTAAATATTAGTTTATCAGTAAAAATAGGTAATCAAAATTATGTTTACTTATTGGGAAGTAAATTGTAAGTTTAAATAAAAAAAACCATATGTGTACAGAATTTATACTTATAAAATAGAATATTATTTTTTATAGAATTTAAGCTTCCGCCTATAAGTAGGTAAACTAAATTTTGATTACATTTTTACTGATATTATATGATTTGTTGTATGAATTTGGTAATGCTATTTCATAAAATTTATATTTTTATTTAGAATCTTTTATATCCTGAGCAACGATAAAGAGTTATCGTTCAGATATTCACTGGCGTGTATATATTTATAGATAATCAAATTTTAGAAGTTGTAAACTAAACTATCTACACATTATACCGGTATGTATAATACATTATACTCATATATTTTAATAACATGCCAACTCAGCACTGACGTACCTATAATTTATCTAAAATATTATATTATATAGTAATTATGCTTATAAACATATATAATATATATAATGTATTGTGTAATATTTGGACAATTAAGTACAAGTGACTTTCAATTAGCATGAAAGAATAATATTTCATAATATAATGATTATATTACCATATTTTGATTTTAAATTTCTACATTCCACAGATCCTCAATGAAAAATAGAGTTATTTGTATATTAATTATTAACCAATAATAATTTGAAAAAACATAATATTATATTTTTCAAGTATAAACATCAAAAGCTTATATTAGAATAATGAAATGTTAAGTGAATGATATCCAGATATACGTATATAATGACCATAGATAATAATATACTTATGATATCCGCGTACCTGTAAATAATAATCGATTCTTGTACAATGTACCAAAAAATAAATGTGGCTAATGTGGGTTTAAAATAAGTCTTTAGTTATAGAGTTAACGTATGTTTTTGAAATAGAAAATTACTATATATCTATAAACGTGTAAAATCAATGTTCTTTACTTAATGCACACATATTAAATCAGGGAAGTATTTAGAAATTTTTCAAAGGGATGGTCCAATTTTTTTAACATGTAATAAGTATTATAAAATCAGTAGTTTGCTCTTAAGAATTTTAAATTTTGTCAATCAATGGCAGGGGTTCAGACTCGACCTTCCCCTCTTGGGTACGCCCCTATGTTAAATGCTTAATTATATATATATGTATATTATTTAGGTAATATAGTTGTTTTAAAATTAAAATTAAATAAATAAACACAGCCCCCATATAGTCAAATAAAAATAGGTTTGATTAGATTAGATTAGATTAATATATAATTTTATTTAATAACAATGTTTATATCTTAGAAAAATGTTTTAACAATGTCTTTCTTTGGTCAAAATAAAACCACAACAGTAAGAGAGTATTATGGAGTTGATACAAATATTAAATATTCATATTAAGTTATATACGATAAAGAATAGTATTATCTCAATGTACATATTTAATAAGATTTGAATGTTGGGTAAGGTGAGCAAGCAAACAAAACTTTAATATTCAATAAAACATTTTGTTTTATAAATTAAAATTTTAGATAATATCAACCAGGTAATCAATAAGCTGCTTATTATTTAAGGTTTTATTGAAAACGTTGGAATCTGTTAAAGGAAAAGACAAACTTATGAAATATACCTAGATTAAAACAAGATAAAAACTTTATAATTTAATATGTACATTTTATAGATGATTTGCTATTTTTAATAACATATTTTTTGATCTAACCAAAGTATAACCTTTAACTATAATATAATATAATATAATCTATTTAGTATTAGTATAAAACATAGTAGGTATGTACAGTATATATACACAATATAATTATACATATGTAATGTAAATAGATTTATGAATATGGTATAATCATGTTTGTGCCGTTTGTGGAAGTATAATATTATGTATGACATAATAATAGTTTAATTCTACATTTATACAGGGTAATAATATAATTGCATTTATTGTTTATTGCAGTAGGTAATATTTATTACAGTATTAGTTGTGATACAGAAAACAACAAATTTGTCAAATTCTAAATAATATTAATTATCTCAAAATGTTATTTATATTTCAAATATGAGAAAAAATATTCATTTTTAAATCGAAAACTTAAGTTTCTTTTTATATTTTTTTAAACTAATTGACATACCTAAACATAAATGAAACAATTTATTTAAAACTGAATGTTTTGCCAAGAGTTATTTACCTATCTATAACTATTGAAATGTCGTTATTTATTAATATTTAATATGTATAAATATATAATTTATATTCATATTATAACTGATATACATACGAATATATTGTATAACTAATATAGTTGTAGGTATTATATCATACATTATAATTTTGTTTAATGACAGGTAAAATTATTTATTTGAGAGTGTTTTAGAAACATATGTGCACTTATAAAATATAACTATAGCAATATAGCTTATACGTAAGCAAAATTATGTAATACATATAGTTCTTAACCTTACAGCTTAAACCTAGAATCTAACTATATAATAACGTGTTTTTCAATAAACCGATAATAAATAACTAAATAGTTTTATAAATTATAGAATAATAATTCATGTACGAGTATTATGATAGACTATAGACAGGCAAAATCAAATTTGATGTCTAATATTTTATATATTATTCACAATACAATTCTAATTCTTTATAATATGGTCAATATGGATATATCTATACATTGGTACAATATGCGCGCGCGCGCGTGTATGTGTGTGTGTGTGTGTGTGTGTGTGAACACTATATGTATGAACGAGTATGATGAAATAGGATAGCGCTCCAATGGAGTTCTTTGAACCGGCTTTAAAGACAGAGCTTCTGAAAAGGTAAAGGAATTCTATCGAGTTTTTGTTTTTTCTTTTTTCAACACCGTCGGCCATCTCTAGCTTGTCCACGACAAGGTCGTGATCACTCATGACTCACGACCCGAATAACACTGCTGTCCTTTCCTCGACATGTCACGACAACTATCCTAACTCACGCGTGTATAATATAAATCCCTATATTTGTATATTTTATATTCTATTATATGTATACATGTTATCTATTTATTTATCTAAACATAAATAAGTGTACATAAAATATACATGTAAATTGGACTATGATAATAACTGCTGTGGGTACATTTATGTTATCTCGCAATGTAAATAAAAATAATAAGGTAATATTATTCGAAAGAAAAATACAAGGTATGGCTAGTTATTTTCAACCCTTCGGTATTAAACAACCGGATGTGTGACTACTCGTGCCCGTTGGATAGGTTAAAAGGAAATATAAAAAAATATTTTATAATAGAACTGGATGTCAACAGTGTCTACGATTTATCCTCAAACCTAATGATCTCAGGCAACACCAAGACTGGGAACAATAAGTATCTTGTTCCGGGCCACACAATATACAATGGATATAATAGTTCGTTGGCTTCTTTCCTTAAACACTCGGATCCTTTTTGGTGAGATGACAGTTAAATTTTTAAAAAAATAAAATAAAATAGTTTTATTACTTGAAACTAGCAAAATCTTCTATTGGTCTTCTAAAGAATTTATTGTATTAATTTAATATAATTATAATATAATAGTAAATGTATAATAATATATTATATTGTGTATACTGTACTGAAACCAAGCTCAGTTGTATTGGAAATTAGATATGTTAAAAGTTCAAATACATTATTTAATTGAACATATGTACACAATAATAAACATATTATAAATTATTTGTATTCTGTCCATCATCGTATAACTAAAAAAAACTTAGTCAACTTAGTTAACTTATGAAATAAAATTAATTTACATGTATATTGTATAGGTATAGTAAAGTTTTATATTTTTCTCAAACCATTATTAAGATTACTTTAAAATTATTTGTAATTATATTTTTTCTATTTTAAACTCTGAGTAGAGCAATGCATTGGTATTTTTTTATGTATTTTAGATTCTGAGCGGAGCTATGAATGTATTGATTTTAAAATTATATATTTTATTTATGTCATCGCTTTTTGAGGTAATAAAAATGCTTTGATTTTCCACATTGGGAAGTGATTTCTGTAGCGAATTATATCTAGTTGATACTATACAATACACATTTTTATAAGTTTTCAACCTACCTATATGATGAAAAAATTTCTATTGAAAAATTAAATTAATTTTTATGAATATTTTAAGCTTAAACATTTTTACGACATTGCCAATTCATTCGTAAAATAACTGTTTATCCTCAAACGATCTTTGTAATTTTGTTGTAATTCAAGAACAAATAACTGTAAATTCTTAAAATGTTCACAAAATGTTTATCTTACTATTTTTTTAAACATAGTATAATTAAAAAAATATAAGTAAAATAAATTGACTTTTTTTTAGCTATTTATGAGGTATGAAAAATTTTATGTTTTTTTTATATAAATTCGATAAAAAATTATTGACTGAGTTAAAATTTTTGAAAATTGAATACAATACCTCATTTATGTTGTAATTATATAAATATTGCAAATACGTAGGCATAATTTTTAATATACAGTTGAAGTTTAAATTTAGACGAAATTACATATTTTAACGATAAATAACGATACTTTGTTATAACTTAAAATTTAAAAATATTATTCATGCAGTCATAAAATTATTACGTATAATATGAATTTTGTTATGTGTTATGACATTTCTTAAAATATCTAGATTAATTTTAAAATATTAACTATTTATATCTTTGTAACGTGATTCATACAGTTTCACATTTAGGTAGTATTGACGCAAAAGTTAATAACAATAATATAATAATAATACTATTAATATAATAAATGTAATGTTTTCAGAATAATTTTGATTAATTTACCATAATACCAATAATAAAATAAATTATTTTAATCAGTTTAATGTTGTCATATTGATATTAAATATCAATAAATATATTCTGTAATAATTATTGGTGACAGACCGTTTCCTCTAAGAACCGTTTTTCGTATGTAATTATATTATAAATATTCTATACCTACTATACAGCAAAGCAGTACCCACTCGCTCATCTCTTATTTTTTTGTACCAATAGACCCTAGCTATTTACTTGTTTACTAGAAAAAAAAAGATCAATTTCTAGGTTTCTAGTAAAAAATTGGATCTAGTTTATACTTTTTAATGTTTTTAGTGATTTTCGTAATAATAATAAAAAAAAATTAAAATATGAATAAACAGGAATATTTTTGCAAATCTGGTTAATTTTTATTTATTTTTTTAAATTTTTAAATATTTTACAAATGATTTTAATTTAAAAAATATTTTTTAAATAAAATCATATAAATCTAAACCATATATAGGCGTGTATAAACTATAATAGCCTTTGACATATTATGAAATTAAAAGTTCTCTATTATAAATTATAATGTTGTTTACGCGAAAAATATAATAATAGTTACTCTTACCTCTTACTTTGGATACACTTTCTATATGATTACAATTATACCTACATTTATCAATATGAAACATTTACCAAGATCCTCAAATTTATAATTATATGTCAACCGTTTTCTTTTTGAGTAGACAACGTACAACCTGAATCAAATTTTTTTTTTTGTTTCTCCAAATTACTTTACTATAAAGTTTTACAGCATTTATGAAAATATTGTTGAATAATAAAGTGAATAGTCTGGGAGAAATACTGGCGAAAATATTGCCATATACCATTCGCTTAAAACATTTAATTTAAATTCCCTTTAAAGTTATAAAATCTATTTAAAGTCATTTTGACAGGGTTATTTATAAAAACATTTGTCCCCTATTTAATGGATTTTAATAAAAAACATGTCAATAACTCTTCACGTATAATTTATAGTTTTTTTTTATTTTACTATTATATAATATTTTTGATAAACACGAGAATCAAACTTAGATTATTTTTAGAGGCATTTTTCAAATATTATACCCGTAAAGCAGCAACAAAAATAATATATTAATTTCTATATCTTTATCAAAATTTAAAATGAAGATAACACGCTCGATTGTACATTTTTATATTAATATTGAATAATATTAGCATAACGAACATTAATTTATAATAAATTATTTATTTTAAAAATAATTAATCATTAGTTATCCTATTGTTGTAATTCAAAAACTCTTCTAAGTTGTAAATTCTGAAACATTGATACTATATTTCTACATTTTTAACAAAAGGATTAAACCAAATAGAAGCTTATGTATAATAAAATATATAACATTATTAAATCCATTTCGGTTATGTAAATTTTATAATATATGGTATACATATGTAATATAAATATAGATAATATTTTATTAATTATAGCACTATATACATTATCCAAAAACAAAATACATATAAATTAAATAAATGTACCTAGTATACTACAAATATTATCATTTTACAATAATTCTCGCCCAATTTATTTTTTATGTAATTTCTATTGTATTATATATATATTATATTCTACTACTTGTACTTTTAGATTTTAAATAATTGGTCTTGCAATATAAAAGTGTATGGGTTATTTTTTAAATTTGACTAAAAATAAGAATGAATACAATTGAAAAAATAATAATATGACAGACGTAATGTAGAGCAACTATTATTGGAAATGTTCTGAAAGTATGTCTCATTAAATAATAATATGACTTTTGATGTCAGTACATTTTTTAAATAATATATTATTTGAGCAGAAAAGTTTTTCTTAAAAATAAAATTTTATATCTAGATTCTAGATTCTATGATTATTTTAACTTCAATAATAGTGTATATAATATAGAAATATTTGAGTAGTTAAGCGTTTACGTCATAATTTAATAGATGAACAAAATATACTAATCATTTTTATAAATATCAAAACAAAAATAAGTAAATGCAGTCATTTTTCTACTTTATGAATTATAAACTATCTTCGCATGCAAAAACCTCTTGAATATTTTAGTGATCACAATGATAAAAATAAAGAGTAAAGCCATTTACCCAAGCACGTTTGTCATTTATAAAATATACAAATCGTTGTATAGACGAAAAAACGCAAAATTATTCATTACAGATAAACTATAATTATTATTGCACTAATAAGCTTTAAAAGCCAGTAAAGTTTGATAATTAACTTAAAAATATTCGAAGTTGTGATATTATAGAATTTGTAAGATCATCTCAATTAATAATTTATTTATTGTTTATACATTGAATGTTAATTATTTAAAAAAAATATTTTTAATTTTTATTGAATTACAATATAGTAAAAACGGATTTTTCTTAATCCCTATTTCAAAAATTTAATTAAATGAAATAAATTAGTTAAAATATTATAGATATATCAAAATAAAAACTTATTTTTCTAATTGTATTTCTATTTTTGTTACTAAATTTCAAAATATACCTATATAAATAAGCCACAAATATCAAAATATATTTATTTTTAAGCTATATCTAGTTTTAAAAACAAACTTATACAATTTATTGCTAATATTATTATCTAAATTGTTTCTTAGTTATTATTTTAATGTTGTATATATTTTTTCATTACCTACTGTTTTAAATTATAGTGCTTAATTTATGCTACTATGCATGCATAGAATTATGAATACACATACTTTGTTTAGAACATTTTTCCTAACTTCGTGTATTTTATATTTGTCCATAAGCTCATTTTTCTGGTTTCTCTTTCATTTGTACGAAATACACTTAAGTTTAATCAACTTTAAGTTTTCAAATAACATATATAATTTATTATTTAAAACTAAAATAAATAATATCTTACTTAATACCTAAGAATTCATAAATTATTAATACTTAACAAACTATATACTATAATTGTATAAATTAAAAGTTTAAATGAACAAGTTAAAAAAGTAAAAAAAATATTTTTCCTTTTCATGTAGATTTCTTACAAATTAATTTTATCCCTATCAAGTTTAATTCCGTTGTTATTTAATTATTAGAGACTAAAAAGTTAGAATTTAGGTTGTTATATGCATATTATTCAATGTTCAAAAAATTACTCTAATCATAAAAACATATTACCAATGTACAAGAATACAATCCCAAAACATGATTTTTCAGAATAATGTATAGATGCTTGAAATATTGATAATGCGTTTTATGTTCCATTTATGTTGCACATATTTTTTTTGAAATTTTTGATACATCTAAATTGAATTTTAAACAGGTAACTAATAAGTTAATAAACGTTTATGCTAAGAATTTTAGTTTTTAATAATAATTATGTGACATAACAAATAAAATAGATATAACATTTAATCAAACACTTAATTAAACAATTTTTACAAATTATTAAATTTTAATCAATCAGTATTAATTACTAAAATTTCAAAGTCATTATTAACCTTTTATCATGAATTATTATTTCCAAAGTGACTTAGTACGTCATTAAGTTTTATTAAGTAAAAACCTCGTTTAAATTTTGATATATTTATATATCGGTAAAAAAAACACTAATTTAACAATTCACAGAAAAAATACCAGTTCTTATCTTATTAAATTAATTTTTCCACGGGTTATTTCATAAATGGCATATTAAATGGAAGTATTTTTAAAGTTTAGTGCTTTATAATAATATATACTAATTTAAAAATCAGAATTTATAAAAATAGAAAAATAGACGTGAATGCCCTGAATTTTTTATATTTTTTTTGTTATTAATCAAACTGTCTCATTTACTCCGTCAAATCATTAAATAAAAACAGTTAACATCTAATAAAACAATAAAATTATTTTTTTTTATTATTTTTTATATTTTTAAATTTATTGAGTAGGGTTAAATTAATTGGTTATTAATTATGCTACTTATTGATGTTTTTGAATAGTCAATCATTAGAAATGTAATTGTTATAAAATAAATTATAAATAATATTAAAAATAATTATTGAGTTACTATGTAAAATTTTAAAACGAATACAAATATTTTCTAATTGAAAGTGAAATCATGTAAGTAGTTTTGTTTTTATACAAAAATAAAAAAACAAATTTCAATTGAAAACCGTTTAGGTTTTTTTATTATTTATTCTATTATTACTGTGACGTATTTTCGTTTTAGAAATCGAATTTTGAACATTTTCTAAAAGGAAAATACATCAAATAAAACATGTTTAAAAAGTATAAAATATATAAACCAACATAAAGGTAAGTGCCACTGTTAAATGTGTATTTTATTGGCTGATACGATTTCTTAAAACGATTTTTATCTTATTTTTTTTGGTAAGTTTCCAACTTTCGACTAATAGTGAGATATTTTTAAGTAGGATAAAATACTGATGAATACCTTTGCACTATTATAATGTGTAAATAAACAAAATTTTATTTAGAAATATATATCATTTTCAAGCTATAAGTGATTTATTTAAGACTTTTTTATACAGCAATAGGATTAGAACTTGTATAAGTCTTTTGTTTAAATACATATTATGTGTATACTGTTTATTTTATATAATTAGGTAAATCTTGATTATATTTTGTTATCATTTAAATAATATTTACATTAATTTTTGAATGATAATTAATCATTATATCATACATGTTAATTTTAAAAGTCTATCTGCGAAATTAATGCAGATTATAACAGTTAATATGTTTAATATAAAAAATGATGAATATTGAATACTTATATAATTATAATCTTAGAATTAAAATTATTGAATTGGTGTGATGATTAAATATTGGTTTTTGTTATTTATTCGTGTTTAACAGTACTGTACAATACACAAAAATAATTAGATGAATAATATTAAAATTATCCATATGTATCAGGTTTCAGATATTAGATATTTAAAAAAATTTGAATTTTTTTTTTTATTTTTTTCCTATAAATGTTTATAAAGATATAATAAAATATAATGATATACAAAAAAACAAATCTGAATTTTATGTTTTTGTAAACGTACTTATATATTAGTTAACTTTATTACAAGTGTATTTAGTAAATGCTTTACATTCGTGAATAATAATTAATAATTATACTAAGTAATTTTTTGTCTCTTGGAAATATACTGTTACATTGATTATCAATTTATCATACGTACCTATTATAAATACAATTATTATTATTATTATTTTTTTTATATATAGAACCATTGTTTTTGATATAATTCACTTTTCCAGTTGATTTATTTTCTCTTAATATTCTAACAGGCTAATTAAAGTTCCCAGGATTAAAAAAAAAATAAATGATCCCGTGATGGCCTTTTTTTGGATAAACAAGTTTTTTCCAGCACTCTTAAGGTCTAATTAATGGCCACAGAATCATGTTAAACTTTTTTTGTGTTGTTTGATTAATTAACTCTTCTTAAAAAATAATTTACACAAATAAACTTCATCCGAGATTATTGTTGTATAAAACGGATTATATTTATTGATGGTTAATTTTAAATTAAAGCATCTATAATATAATGTAGGTAATTAATTATAAACAGCATAGTTTTTATAACTAATATAATTAATAAGGATATGTACAGTTGCTTTTAATTAGTTATTTAAGTGGTGCCCAAACGATCGGTTGCAATCGACTCGTAGATCGTGAACGATTTCAAAGTAGATCGCCTCTTTGTTAGAATTCATTATCTACAAAATACGATAATGTAAATTGTAGATAAATCACAATTGTTGTTTTTATGTAAGCCGATTCTTAAAAAAAAATATGTTCTACATTATATATTATAATAGAATCACTACGAATACATTCGCGTTATTCTTAAAAATGTATAGACTTCATACAAATTAAAAATAAACATTTATTTAAAAGACAAAAGAGTAGTTTTACAGTTCTTTTGTTTTAGATTTACAACATCTGACTCTAAATGCATAATATAAATGCAACAGGCGATGCCAGCTATAACAAAAAGGTTTAAGGTGTATTTTTTAAGGCAAACTTTTTGATTCTGGGCCTTGGGGCTATAACTCGTACGAAATATATTAAAACTTTACCCTAGACTTGTTCTGTAAGGTGAATTATTGCTTTCCAGTTAATTTTGTCCTGAATAAAAAAATTAAATTGGTTTCATGATGTAATTTTATTCTGTAACCGTACGATGCTATTTGAAATTATTGTTAATGGTACGTGTATGGTCTGAAATTTAAAGAAACATTTCTGTACAACTACCAATTGTATACGTTTTTCTTTTAAAACATTTGCAAATATATAATATGTTTTAAATATCAACTATATTTTCATTCAAAATGCTTAATAACTTTCTATTGTATTATTATCTCATTATTAGGTACGATATGTATCTCCATTGATATTATAGTAATTGTATATTAAATTCTCATTAAATTATACCTAAATAAAAATACTTAATTTGTATTACATTAAATAAAAAGTGTATGTATTATGATTACTTTTAGGTATACTTATTACTTAGGTATAAATTATAATGATTAATGATCTTTGATTAAAGATGGTAAATTTAATATAATTGCTACATTACAAAATTGTTAGTAAATGTAGTTTATTGTTTTTGTAAATATTTTAAACTAGTTTGATTTTATTTATTTATAATATTTTTAAAAACCGTTGTAGTTTAAATCATTTTTTTAATTGAATTCGTGAAGAAATATTCAATCTCCCTATAATCATTCTCATCCAATATTAATGGTTGCTAAGGTAATACTACGTACCTGTGCATTAGATTAACTGCGTATGTGTATAATGTATTATAGATACGCTCATAGTGTGTAAAAATATATATATTGTGTTTGAGAAGATTGAACTAAACATATTATTTTTTTATATTTCAGTTTCTTCTAAGTAGCATTTAATATTACTATCATTTTCTTTCTGACCCTATAGGAAATAGTTCAATAGAATTAATTTACTCTTGCAGATGTCATTATATTTCCATTTGACATAAGCATCCATATTTAATAATAGGTATGTATTAAAGTCTGTGCTTTTATAATAATTTATTGCTATATTACTTTATTTATTTGGCGTTAGCAGAAATATATGTTATCTATTATAATATAAGTAATAATTAACAATTAATGAATCATCAACTTTTTTAGTTTTATAATGATAATTGATAGTGAATAAATGATACAAGATAGATTTAACAAATTACTCATAAATATTATTAAAATTATATATTTATACAATAATATTTTGAATTGTATGGTTTAAGTTATAATTAATAGATAAATAATTTTAGAATACTATGAAAAAAAATTTTAAAAATAAAATAAAATCGCAAATTGCAGATTATTTCAATACCTACAGGTCTTATTATACATCAATAACTAAAATAACAATATATTATACATATAATTTACAACTTCATACTTGTACAAATTGTAATTTTTAGTTTATATATTTTCTTTTCAGTGTATCTTTGACATTTGTATGATTTATATTTATTTTTTTTTACTATTTTGCGTCTCAATCCCTTAATTCAGTTATTTTTTTCTAGTCTTTCGAAAGTTACAAATATTTTTCACGTGACAGATAAACAAATATTGAAATATTCTAGTTAAAATATTACATTTTTTTTCTTTTTTAAGTGTCTCATTTTTCCAAACTGAAAGAACGATTTTATGGTCGAATTTTTAAGGCTGACAATACATTTATTTTGTTTCTGATGCTTTTATTCGAACTCATTTCAATCTGTCTCTGGAAATCATTCGTATTCGTGTTTTATATTATAAACAAATGTGAAAAAATACAAATATTGTATTAAAATTTGATATAGCACTTTAAATGGAAATTGACAATAAATAAAGAATCGAAAATAAAGAGCTACAAGTCATAACATGTTTATGGTATAGGTGTTGCAATTTTTATTACAATTTAGTTATGTATAATCAATCCATTACCTACTATAGTTTCTAACTCAAAATATTGCAGATTCTGACTTCACTTATGTTATAGAAAAATGCAATTTAAAAGTATAGTTTGGTCAAAATTAAGTATTTCCGTAATCATTTTTCATAGAGTACTAAATCCTATTTTTATCATTTCTCAAATGATGATAATAATAATGTTGCACTTATTTTAAATTTTCAATAGACTGGTATATAATATATTGACAAGAATAATATTACAATATCATAATCAATCATATTTAATTAATTTTAAATACTCATTTAATATTTGATATATAAATTTTTCTTGAATTTAAAATTGAAATAAATATTGATATAAAACATATACTTAGAGTACTTACAATACGCTCTCCAACTAGACTAATAAGTTTTATATTTCTTTTATGAATATAATATTAAAATTTCTTAAATAATTGTAATTGAGATAATCAATATCTGATTTTTAAATCAATTATTCGGCAAACAAGAGTATATATATATATATGGTACTATTCTCAGTCTGGTCGAATAATTTTGATCCATCTTTTCAAAAAGTTACTATGAATCATTTCTATTTTCATTCTATTTATTTTAAGAGAATTTAATATTTTAGAACTCTACTTATAATTATATAACTTGTACACAAGTTTCTTTTAAGGTATTAAGCAAGTTTCAATCATATTACATTAAATGAGAAATAATAAGAATTCATCATTAAGCGAACACATACTATATTCACTACTATATAAGATATTACAAAACATATAATACACGAAAACTTTGCTTTTTACCTTTATAACAAATCCATGTAAATAATTCGAATATAATAATAATTTGTTTTAAATTGTTCACTCATAGAATGTTGAAACAAAAAAAATTAACTAAAGAATTTATATAAAATATATAATGTTATTTGTAATATTTTAAAAATGTTAGATTGATTAACTGTTTCTAAAGCTATTCGAGTAGGTACATTAGCGGATGATTTATTTTCATTATTTATTATTTTCTTTAAAATAAATAAACTTCTAGAGCATTTGAGTGTTAGATGGTAATGCAAGAAGTAAATAAGCATAATGCAGTGAAATAACGAGAAGAAAGGAAGACAGCAAAGTAAAAGAGAAAAAAGTTTTCATCTTCTGCGCTAACGGTTTTATATATACTTACACGGCTACACTTACCGCGGGTCGATATGAATTAATTTGATATGATAATATGTATGTTTTGTATATATACGATACCATTTGTTGAATTGATTATACAATAAGTTTAAAATATATACAGATTTTAATTCCATTTCCAACTTGTGTTACGATAATATAAGTAGTAGTTACTATGTGTAGACATACTCCTGTATCCAGTGTATAAGGGTAGGTTAGTTAAATATGAATACGGTTACCTATACTTATTAGCAGAATACGTTATTTACTCCTAAATACTCCTAAACGCTGATAACAAATCGTATGTTCCAATAAGTATTAATAAATAACTATTATAAATTATGTAGATACTATATATTTTTGTGTAACGGTTTTTATATTTATGTGAAACATATTTGAATTCAATATAATGGTAACAATATTTGTTTTCTGTATTTATTGTTTATTATTATTATTAAACAATTTTTAAAATATAGTAAAATCGTTTGCTAGTTACGATATATACATTAAAAAAGTCTATTTAGAGTAGATTTCTTCAAGTGGTCTTTTTACTTTTTCCATGTATTATCGTATAGATATCAATTATGAATATATTATGGAGAAAATATAATTAATATTCTAATACTATTGTTATTATTACGTAATATCATCACTATTATAAAATAAAAAGATTTTAAAATAATATAATGATAAAAATATAGTGTAAGTTTAAATTCTTTGTATAATTTTGTAACCTTTTAAACATAATTAGTTGATATCAATATTTATGATATGAAAATAAAATCGTTATTATTTTTATATTTTTACGTTTATTGTTATCAATATTGGGAAGTTATAAATAATTAACTACTTAATGCAATACCAAAATTGAATTAAAAATTGCATGTATCATATAGCAAAAACATAAAAAAATATCTAACGGAAAATTAACATTTTATTCAATTAATTAAAGTATTTATCCAATTTTTTAATTTAAAATTCCCACTACATATTATTATAAATAAAAAGTATGTACCTAACTATACGTTTACTTTCTATTTACTACAATAGTTAAGAATGGAATATTTTATACTTTATTCAATTCATAAAATATAGATTAATCGATTTTAAATACTATAGAATTATTAGGAACATTATTAGTGTGTAGTTGTGCACACTTTATGATTAATTCGTACAGTACCTATGGACTATATGTTCTGACATATTCTGTTAATTTGGTCGCGTACTTTTAGACAAACTTAAGGTTGAATTATTTACTTGTCGCTATAAACACATCCACTTATAAGTTTATTTATTCGATTTATACTTTATTTATTTAAAGTAAAAGCTTTGCCACTTAACGATGCGTAAATACTAAATAATAATATTTTTTTAAAACAAGCTTTTTTAGTATTTTTATAAGATATATCTTAAATCTTGTTAGTAACAACCCAAAAATGTTCATTATTTTTAACTAAAAAATTCAACATACTTTTATAGCTAACTCTATCCGATTTATGTATTTTATTACTTGAATGATTTACTTATAGCACACTTAGAAGAACGGAATAATAAAACGATACTGATATATTTTAATTATATTATATTGTATATAATAGTTTAATATAAATAGTACATCATACTTAAAATGAAATGAAAAATGTTAATTTAATCATACGTTTTAAAATTTAAAAATACTAATTTTTTTTTCAGTGATTGATTGTATGATGTCAGAATGGGAATCATGGAGTGAATGTGATACAGAATGTGGAAATGGCATGATGACAAGAAAAAGACAAGTGATAAAGACACCAGTAAATGGTGGCAAACATTGCCCTTCGATGGTACAGAAAAGGGCGTGCATGGGAACCAGATGTCCCAATTATCCTGGGAGTGCACTAAAAGGTATACATACCAACTTGAATTATTTTTCAAAACTCTCCAAAATATATTAAAAACATATTTTTACAATAGTTTATTAAAAATGTTGTATATATATAAGAATTTCAAAATCTTGGTTATAATAAAATCATTATCTTATTTCTTTTAAATGACTTGGTAATCATAACAAGGATAACAAGTTACCACAAATTATTTTGTATTTGTAATAATAGAATCTATTATATTGTATTATAAAAACTATTTAGCCCTGGCTGTTTCTCGATTATACTTTACGGCAACAAGCAGTCTTAGATGCTGTAAAATTGCATATTTGGATTGCCGCGCTATTGTATAATTCTATTATATTATTCGAATATGTATATAAGTATTGAGTCCGAGTCATAGAGTATACTCTATGGTATGAGTGAAGGACCTACTTGTAAACATTAAACCTAAAATCATCAATATAGAAAAATATATTAAATTACATTTAAAAATTAATTTTAAATGAATAACATTGTATTTCTTTTCTATTTTCGACAAAAATAATTTTTGTTAAAAATTGATCCAATTATAATAGTCAACATTGTTTATATTTAAAATGACACTTCTCTTGGGATTTCACTTCAAAATATATTTTTCATCACAAAAATGTAAGTATCCATCAGTTTTTTTTTTAATTTTAGAGTTAAAAATTATTTATTATTGAGTAAAAAAAATAAGTTTTACTTAAAAACCCATGCATCAATGAAGTTCAAATTATTCTGTTGATTAAATTTGCTAGCCTTTTCTGAATCACTAATAAAAAATAAAAATATATAAAGCATTAAAATTGCATTGTATTTTACAAAAGTATAATAAAACATAATACATTACAAAAAGAATTTCATTATAATTTTATTAAAATAAATTAATAAATGATTGTCAGCATAATATATAGTGGTTAGTTTTTATGTGGTATATGTGTATTATAAAAATATTAGCTCATAACCCTAATGGTATTATTTTAAAACTAAAAGATTAGCATTTTAAATAAATTTTAATTAACAATTTTGTATAATGCATTATAGTAACTATTTTATACTTCATTGTACCATAGATTCAATAATAAAATGTAATTATTAAAACAGTATGATTAAATAGGTATTTAATATATATATATATATTCCGTATATAAAACTGTAAAATTATAAACATATCCATTGTTATTAGATAAAATATAATTTAAAATAATCCATTTACAATTATATTTTTATTATAATTACATGTTTAGAAAAAATAATCATTTAATATTTACCTAGCTATACAATGCTTTTTAATATTTAAATTATTTATAAAAATTGAAGCAATTATGTAAAATGTGTATATTTTTAGCCTCATTTAACCAATAGTTTACTAAAACAGTAACAACATTAGTTACTTTTTCAAAAACAAGGTTTAAATAATATTAAATAAAAATATTTGACAAAAATTATAAAACATATTATTAGTATATTAAATCTCTATTTTCTATAACTTATTCCATGATTGTGTAATGTTTAAATAGGTAATAATTTTATAAAAAAAATCCGTATTCTATTATTGCCATAGTTTTTAATACATTTTATACCTTCTAATGCAAATTCCCCATTGTGTTTTGCTTAATTCTAAAATGTCACAACTCTATAAGATGCAAACATACCCTAAGTGACTTCTTTGGTATTAATAAATACAATTTTATACCACTATATCTTGGTGAACTGTATTTTAAGTTTAACCACAACAAATATTTATGTACCATATCAAATGAAAAGTAAAATGCATCTCCAAGTAATATTTTCTTAGAATGTTGTTCATTTTTGAAGATAACAGTCCTTAGTAACGGTTTAATTTATTGTCTGACTGTTAGCATGAAAATATTTTAATCAAGCAAAAAGTCGAGGCTCATTATTCACAAGCACCTTATATATAAACAAAAGATAAGAAAAAACAATTGCAATAAAAAAAAAATTTGCAATCTTTCATTGTTAAAAATTATAGACATCAGTGCTTCGATTGTTTTCAAGATTGTTTTGTTGTATGTGATGTACATTTTACATACATATACTTATTTTATACACTCATACTACTATAATTTATTATTATTACTTTGAGTGTCATTTTAATTAAACACTTTACACAATTCACTTTAACTTTACACTGGATTGATAACTGCGTTAAATCAAATGGGGTATTAAATTTTAAATGGAAATTTAAATAGATATTTTTTTATTATTATTATTGATCATAAGAACATCGATTACTGAGACAATTATAGTCATAAAGAATATATAATTTATAAGATTAGTTTTTATATATATTATTTCCTTTATTTTTTTTTTAACTTGAGTTTTTACATATTTTTACGTACACATCATAATATTTAGCTAATATACAACTATTTGAATGTTCAAACACTTGAACGTAAATATTAGATTATACGATTCGAAGGAGTACCAAAAAATGTATCGCCAAAAAAATGTGTTTTGAATAATTATTATGCATAGAAAATATGTAGATACAAATATATCACATCCAATTAGTGTTGAATTAATTAAATTAAATCTTAATTATCAATAATCGATTTTAAATAGATAAATAAAACTCAAAATACAATGTATTATTAATTTTCCAGACTTATACTATTTTTAAACACCTAACTGTATAATTATTAATTTTCATTATTTTATTAAATTAATTAATTTTTAGTTTTTTATACTTAACTAGTATTTAGTTATATAACTTAGCTTTATTATCTTGGAGATTCAAATTTCCAATTTAAAAACTACTTTAATAGTGATGCTAATAGTTCTATATTTATATTAAATTAATTTGGATTTTGTATGTGCTTTTAATTGAGGAATAGGTTAATTTGAAAATGTGGATAATCAATATCAGTAATAATAGTCCAAAGTTTCTCTACTTACTGTTCTCAGAGACGCTTTGCATTATTGAAACAGTGTTTATGATTAAAGCACATATATTTGACCCTAGTCACTGTAAATAAGATGAAAGAGATTTAGATAATTTAGAAACTATGAATCATTATAAGGCCTTAGAGTTCAGTGAGAGTCGAACGGTCAACGATCATTAATTAAACATAAACTTTACCTAACGAAAAACTGCAATTCTGTGATAATCTATGAAATAACTATGGAAAATAATATAATTTTAAAATATAATCATATAATTCTAAACTATATTTTTTTTTTATATATAAGTGACTAATAAATAATTAATATATTTGAATAGTATAGATTATTATTTCTCAATATACAAAACATTACAAAATTTGAAAATTTTTCTATTTGTATTGATAAAAATTACAATAATATTCTAATAATGCATAATTACTATGAATGTGAAGAAAAAATATATTTGACTAACTATATAGCAGCTACGTGAATAAAGTACCACATATATAATCTATATATTATGTTAATTTAATAACTAACTCATATTTCATTACTAATGCTATTATATATTTTATATCCCAAAATTATCGTTCCATTTTTACCATACCAATTTAAATTTACAAAATTTTAATTATTAACTCTATTAATTTTCTAATACATCACGCACCAGTTACATATTTTTTCATGATATAAAAATGACATGAATAAAGTTTTGTAGAAACTTTACTATTCAATTTTAAGTCTAAAATAAATAAAAAAATACTGACAACTTTTTAAGGTTCTTCTTGTTAATTTATATATATATATATATTATATAGTTAGGTAATCTAATTATGTTTAATTATTATTTATTTTTGAATATAACTATTAATGTACATTAATATATAATTATATTTACTATGTGAATTAATATAATCGAATCTCCAAAGTTCTATAAATAACTACATTTAATTAATTAATTTGTCTGATGTACATATTAATCATTACAAGTTAGCTAGAATTAATTAAATTAAATTCAACTTTTGTAAATCATTATTAATCAAGTTAATCGTTTTTATTATTAAAACTATAATTATATAGGTATGTACAATATTGTACACATTTAGTATAATACCTATTGTGAAAGTTATTTGAAATTAATATCGTATATTATTATATTATTATTAAATTATATATTATGTTGTAATAATAAAAAATTAAAACTGTATTATCGGGAGTTTTTTTTTTAACATAACTATCTATTAAATGTATATCCTCTAAACTCTAGTCACCACTCACAAAAGAAATTGAATGATGAAATTCTATGAAGCATAATAGAACCATGAACATTTAAGAAATTTTCTTTTTCTTTTCAGAAACCGCCATGTTGCTGCCTGCGTCTTTGGCATCCAACCGTTTGAGTAATGAATCCCAAGATATACGTCACAATTTAAAGTACCGCTTGTCAAAAGAACCAGTCGATTTAGATTCAAAGGAGTAAGTGTTCAATTATTTTTATTGTTATCATTTCACATAAATTAAAAAGATAACCGAAACACAAAATATTTAACTTGATGTGGACGAAGAAAAAGACATTTAATTTTGGTTAAAGCCATAAGCAAGGCCTGAGAGACTCTGTTAAGTCCACAAAATGTGTATGTGTATGTGTTTTGCATATACACATTAAGTACACATATATACAGCTACCTAATATATTTGTGTATGTGTATTTGTGGTGTGTGCTTGAATATTATAAACATGTATATATTATATAATCTCAATGAATGCATAATTAAAGAGAAACGAGGTTATATAAAGATACTCTGCAATTTAGATAGGGTGACCAGTCAAGGGGGATAATTGTAACAAAACCTGGGGTAGTTAATATTCAAATTTCGGGCATACCTTTGTCGTGAAATAACTATCAAAGGCGTAAGACATTCCTACACCCTAACACTATATATACATATACTTATGATCTGTTATGCATAACACTACTAAAAATATCAATTCTCTGCAGCAGTACACGTCTTAGAATTTTAGAGTCTCTAACATAAAAATAATTAAATTATAGACTTACATGAACTTACAGCTACGTGTCATTAAATAACAAAAAAGCTTTGTCTTGACATAACGCATTAAATATTAAGTCTAATTGTACTTTGTTCAATAAAGCTTATACTTTCTGAATAATATTAATTAATAACTAGCATATCTGACGTACCGACTTTTCAATAATTGAAATTCAAGTAGGTATAATATGACTTAATAAAAAAAAACTGCATGAACATAAATTATATATAATTATGCACTAATTATGCATTTAAAGAAAAATATTACTTTTTATCTAAACTTTTTCTACAAGTTCTAACTATTATATTTTAGTTTATTAAGATTTATGTACGGTAATATAAACATACATAACAAAATAAAAATGAAAGAACTATCCTAATAACTTTGTATATTTATCAATTGGACTTAAGAATAAATAGTGGAAAATTCAATAAACGAAATTTATCGTAAATATCTCACCAGAAAAGTCATGACCTTATGTAGTATAATAAGTAATATATGTTTATTTTAATATGAGCCTTAAAGCAAATGTTCAAATAATTATTTTTATGTTAAATTAATTTTATAGAAATATATGACATAGAATTGTTGTTAGTTAAATCTTAAATAAAATAATTAAAGCTTTTCAGTAATTTTAAGTTTTAATAAATAATAATTCAAAATCATAATATATTTTATATGAAATTATGAACCTAGGTGTGCTCAAATTACATATTATTTTATTTTTCAAGTATCAGTTTGTTTCCCAAAAGTAGGTCAAATTCATTAATATTTAAAAAATGGATGATAAAACATATCAGTTTACAAAAATAATTTAAATTTCATAGCTGGTAGATTTACTTTCATATTATTTGTATTTGTATACTGTATACATTGTTATACAACATACATGATTATTAGTAATAATACATTTAAGAAAATGATTTTTACATGACTTTATGGTTTATATTTCAAAAATGTACTGCTCAAAATTGATTTTTTATTTATTAATATTACATATAAATTAATAATAAACTATTCACAGGTCAAATCGTGAAAACTTCTAACTTATTATTTATCTTATTTCTTTTTATTTAAATTTCAAGTATAATATTTTTAACTATTATTTATACATATAGTTAAAATGTATACACTGATTACCTATATTACATAAATATATAAAGTTATAGTATAATTTATTATTCATTTTCTAATTTAAATTAGGTATATCAATCAGTGTTTAATAGTATTTGCCAGTAAATTAGTATTTACATAAATATTAATCCAAGTCGTAAATTATTCTAAAATATTATTGGATTGTTATAATACACATGTGCTTTGAAAAATATTAAAAGTATATCAAATAATAACAATAATTCACCTCTTAAGTGATTAAAATGATTTTAGTTATAAAAAAACGTATCTCAGATAGTATACAATAACTCGTGAAATAAATTAGACAGTTTTCTAATCTGACATTGTAAACGGCCACGCATATCCCTTTAAATCTATAATCAATATGGGATATTATAATCATACATATAATTTATGTATATTAAAGCCAACAACCATATGATTGATTACATCATATTATACGTCTAATTAATTGTCTGTATGTAAATGAATCCTCCCTTACCCCGAGTGTCATAACTATGCGTTAATATGATTGTTACCCCGTTGACCACTTCGGCGTCGCAATATTGAACGTCGAAAACACAGTGCAATATAATATATATTAATATATACCGACTACGTTTAATAATAATTCTGAAATGCATTACCTATAATATTATGCTAATAAATAAACCATAAACTGTCTATTAAACGCGCCTGTGTTCAAATTATATGCAACTACGTTTTGTAGTATAATATGGCTTTGTGTGGTTTTATTTTGGTGTTTCTTCTCGGCCTTAAAAATTACCTATCTAAAAAAAATTTAGTGACAAATCACAGGAGATACCTACATAATATTACAATTTGAATTATTGTTCTTATAATAATATTACCATAATTATTATTCACATTTGTATGGCCTTTTAAAATATTTTTACATATTTAAAAAGTCATGTTTTCAATGCAAGCTCGTGAATTAATATTTCATGAAATATATACCTACATATTCTAAATCTCTAAGTATCATTTCATAATGCCATGCTAAATCAATATCTTCAGTATACATTTCACATTATATTTGTACCTTTATATTATATGTACGGATTTTTAATGCAAAAAATTCATTAAAACCTCAGAAGAAGATGATATGTTTTCGACGTCTTTAATTAATGTAGATACTCGTTGGAAATCATAGCTACCTTTGTGTGTCAGTATATTGTATATGTATACGTGTGTTGTGCAGAATTTGTGATGTGTGCACGTGTAAATTACAAGCGTCGATGACCTTTTCAATAGATACTTGTTATGAAGGACGTTGGTTGGTAAAAGCTGTTTACATGTCTGGGCTTTTGTGCCCAAGTCAATGCATAGAATTAATATGGGTATATAATATAGTACAGCGAATGATGCACGACGAATACATGCTAAAGCTGAGTAGGCGATAAAAAATAAAATATGTATATAATATACATAATACATAGGTATACCTATATATCTATATGTATGTAGGTGTTTTTTGAGCTGGCCTTTTAAACCAAGCTTAACAAAAAGTACTCCAATGCAATGTCAACATTATGCGTCAAGATTTCTGGTCCAAAACACGTGGTTTTGTATGCACGGAGCACAGAGTAAAATGCGTTCTTTAAGCTTCACATAATATCGAAAGTTCTGCAAAGGGTTCTTATAAAATATAAAAAATGTCCATAAAAGGAATGACAAATTGGAAATTTGTGGTATACCTCTCACTCATGAAAACTGATATGTATTTAACTTTATAGTATAAAATATTTTGATATACATTCATAATATCTGGTTCAAAGTCGAATTTTCAAAAATTGTATAAGATATTTAACCACAAATGAACAAAATATTCAAATATTTAAAAACAATATACTATATAAAAAAATGAATATTAAGTATATTTAATTATTTTAATGATTTTCATTTCATACAATTTAGAAAGAATAGTACATTTTTAAACGCATATTAGGTATTCGTGTTTCTTCAAATTATTTTTTTTAATGATTATGTCCTAAATTTTACACTTAGTATATGATAAAATTTCCAATCAAAAATAATATATTAAACAGAATACGTATTGATTTCTCAGATCATATTTTTAAATTAAAAGTAAAAATCAACATATAATTTTTTTTTTTAATTCAAGAGCTCGATGTATATACCGGATAATATACCTAAGCTATAAATGACTATAAAATGGTAATGTAAGAATGCAATCTCATAAAATAGCTACTTGCTGTGTAATTTTTTCCTTACTAAACTCACATAAATCGTATAATATTTTCGTTTATATTCTACGATAGATATATTTAAAAATATGTAGTATGAAGTATACTTCATATCATAGTTTATAATAATACTGTTATTTATATGATCATAAAGTTTATAATAAATGTACTACAGTCATGATTTATGAATAAATTATTTTTCATTTAAAATCATTGTTATTATCTCGGGCTACGATTGACATATTTATTAGTTCTGTTAAATATAAAATATAATAGTATCACACGATAAAAATATTTAAATCAAATATATAGAAATAGGTAGAAAAAAAAATAAATTATGATTTAAAATTCAAGATTTCTAGAATAAATATGTACTATGAAAAAATGTAATACACGTGACGTCGAGTAACCACTTATTTCAGTGCTACAGCCTTCAGAATAGTAGTGTATTATGGTTTTTGTATTTCATTTCTAAAACTATTGTTAGCGAGTAGAAGTAACATTGTGTTTACTGGTTATACTATTTATAGTGTTCAATTGATCATTCAAATAATTTATAAACAATGGTTTTCAAAATGTATTAAATATAATTTAATAGGTTATAGCGTATTTAGTAAAAAAAAATATAATCATGAACTTCAAGTTTGAGGGCTACATTGTCAGCAATTAGCAAGTTGCAAGTGACAACTATTTAATAAGTTGTTTACGTTAAACACTAAATAATACTTTATACATTATATTCAACAATTAAAGTAACACGAAATATTTTCAAAGCATGACTCTAAATTTCATTCGGATTAATTGTTTTATTGCAAAAAAAATTTTATATTCCACTTATAATATATCTACTTATTAATGGATTTATTGAGAGTGAGTTAAAATAATAAAGTATGTGATGCATATTGTATTTATCGTATTTTATAACAATCTATTAATAATTTTATAACATTTTATATTATGATTTCGTAAAATTTTTTTTTTGATTTACATGTATTATTGTAAAACAAAGTTGTGCTAAACAGATTAATTTAATTAAAATAAGAACTCAAAGAGGGAAGGTACAGCTTAAAAATTTGTTTTGCTGTGCATGCTGGAATAATTTTAAAAAAAATTAATTACTTAAAATAAATGTAATATTAAGTCCTTAATGTAGACATAAAACCCTAATTAAATTCAAAGTCATGTGTTCAAAATATTTTGTGTTATCTTTATCGTTAAACATACTGTAGGTAAAGTACTCATAAGTATTAACCACGTATAATGATAAAAAAATAAAGAATACGATAAACCAATATTTTAAACAAAAATAATAGGTATCTATTGATGGTTTAAGTTAACAATATTTTAAATTGTTTATATCTTTTTTATCTAGTTTTTAAATATTGTATTATAAAATAATTAATATTAAGTTACTTTAGATATTAAGAATTATATAAATTTCAGTACACGTATATTAGGTAAATAAAACAATTACATGAAAAAAAAGTGTTGTTAAATTTAAAAATAAAACGCATATTATATATAATATAGAAGAAAAAATTATTTAAAATTGAAGACAACATTAAAAATTAAAATAAAAAGGTAAACACAACAATAATTAATAATTATAAGCAAAAAGTAAAAAATGTTATTTTAATAATGCATTTTTGAATATCTACACTGTGTAGATAAGAAGGATATAAGAAGGATTGAGGAAATGCAATATTTTAAGGGAAGAGAGACAGCCTTGTGCTCTGAAGAAATATACTAACTATAGAATTTAATTGCACTCACATACTAAATAATAAATAACATATTTATTTCCTAATGACATTTCCTAAAAAAATGATATATCCTTTGAAACTTAGAAATTAAAAAATATGAATTCCTTTATTTACAGGTTTGTTGATAAGCAGAGCGCCTCACTAGAATTATCAATAAATATATACATTTTTTTAAAACAGCTTTAAAGTTTATTTAAGATTCGAAAGATTAAAAATATTCATTTGTTTTAATAAATATTAGTACTTACTAAAATTATTAAGGATGGGAAATACTTAAAAATGAAAAGAGAAAAATGTTTACAATCAAATTTGGTTATATTAATTTATCTTGTTGTAATATAACATACCACTAGATTATAATATTATTATATTAACTTTATGAACATACATTTTTAACATTTTTGAAATTGTATAGCGTATATTTACATTTTCATCAATTTAATTTTATGTACGAGCGTTCAGATTGTATATATGCATTAAAAACGTAAACTATAATACTTTATATTGTTGTTATTACTATATTTATTGATAATGATTGTTTCGCGAGATGATCACTATAAATAACGATTTAATATAATATGCACAATATTATGAATAATGTCTATCATAAAATGCATTCTTTATAGAGTTTTAATAAACATGACGAAAGTTGTTTTCACAAAGAATCAATACACCAAACATAGTTTTAATTATCCGAGTATCTACATAATATAATTATTATATAATGTGTATATTATTATAGGTTATTATATTTATATATGAATGTTTAATAATACACTATAGCATATACTGAATACTCTAAATCGCATTAACTGATCCGAAAACCCTTCGATATCGTAATAATATTTACATAATATATTATGTCAACAACCTGACTAGATTATTACGTGTAATATGTCGGTATGTGATGTGTGTGTCACATACCTATAGGAACTACCTGTATTATATCTTTTACTATCGATGAATATCATTATCATAATAATTTTAAAGATTAAAAATCGAGCTGAAAAACTACGAATGTGAAATTTATTGACGTATTTCATAGTTACAGTGGCCAATGAGTACAAACCGGTGTCACTTTGCCATAATACTTCAGGAAAGGAAAATTATATTATTTTTATACACATGTGATATGTAACAAAATCATAATTTTATCATTCGCTACTGATTATTTGCAAATAATTTTAGCAAACATTTTGGTTTCAGTTTTTTTTCTTTTGTTATCATTATGGAATTGTTTATGTTTTCAATTAATATAATTTTAAAAGTTTTACTATTTTTTATCATTATTTTTTTACGTTTTTAAAATAGTCACCTGTATTTTATGTAATATGTTTGATTCTATGTAATATTCAAATTAATTTCTTTAAATAATAATAAAATGTAAAAACTATAATCATTCAAAAGTCCTAACGATTTATATCATTCTTACTGAAATTATTAGAAATCAAGTTCACTTAAATTTTCACAAATCTAACCACTTTAGTCCAATTATTAAATTATCAAGTATATTATAAAATAAATATTAAATTGATGCTGTTTGACATAAAATAATAATCATTACAATATGTATGTTTCAGGTACTGTGTTCTTTTCGAGGTAATGAAAGCGACCAAGGCTTGTAGAAAAGTGTCCGAATATTCTTTGCTTAGAGAAGGTAAGACTCGACTACGTTAAAACTCCACTAATTACACTCGAATTCTCTCCGTTATTTTACAACTGAACTCGTTGAACAAAATAAATGAACTTGAGGTAGAATGTTGTAGTATAAATATATAATAATGTATAGGTATAATACTGGTATACATCCGATCTCCGGTGTGTACGTCGTACGTATACCTACTGGTGTCTAGTATACATTGTACCTGTCACGGTGATATAATATATGAACCTCAGCACTACGTACAATTAGTTTTTCATACACGACAAATAAATATTTGATTGTTTTCTTTACACCTTGAATACAATAACGAATTCCGTGTTTATTTTATAAGATTCGAATTTGTTTACGTGCTCACTGCCATTACTATGTACAATTATTATAGTCTACGTCTAAATTATCTTCCTATTTATGAGCCAAATTTTACATTTAGTTTAGACTATAGTGTTGATTACGGTTGATAAATTTGTATGAACCATGTCGTTTATTAGGTACCTAATCTTTATTTTTATTATTATTTTCTATTCGAATTAAGTAATAATTTTCTTTATAATTTAATAATAAATAAATAATCAATAGAATTGTATAATTAATAACAATAAGCTAAGATGTCAGTATATATATATTTATTTCATTCGTCACACAGTGACGACTTGAATAGCTATTTTATGAGGCAGCTATCATTCAAAAATTGGAGTGGGTATCTCAATGATTCCAATCTCCAAGACCTAGACGGCTAGAAAACTCTATAATTTATACTCCCATAATCATTTCTAACGACATACCTATGCTTAAGTAAGTATTGGGTACCCTACGTTATATTATTGAGAAATCGTTAAAAATGTGAGAAAAAATTGGTGGGTGGATACTTATTTAGTAGTTGCTTCATAGGAAAGAAGTTCACGCCACCACTGTATATACATGCATATATTATTTATCTGTAAGGTAGATAAAAAAATAATGTAACAGATTACATACAATATACTTAACATATGTAGGTTTGTTTTTTTATAAAGTAATAGGCACAATAATGGTAATAATAATAATAGTCATGTAATAATCTACGAGTATCTATCGATAGTAGATCTATTTCGTACCTACACAAACACAATTGTATTAATACTCTTCAAAAACACTATTTTGTAAAAGAAATAAAACATATGTGCAATTCAATACATATAAATACGAAATATAAATTAATTTAAAAATAGTATTAAAATTGAAAATTTCAAAAATACTTTTATCAAAACAAATTAATATACCATTAAGACATATGTATAAACACAATGTTTAAAACAAAATCAAACTTTTATTTTTATTACGTACTATGGGTTGTATAGTATAGTATGTGTATACTTAAATGCATTAAAAAATGTTCTATCATTAGAGTCGCTTAAACATTTTTATATAATGAAAATCGACTAAAATCATTATAATTTCCTCCTTTGAAAAGTTTATGTTCTTTAACATTTTAGAAATAAAGTATACAGTTTATGTCTTTCTTCCATTATAAAAGTGGTTTTTTATTACCTACTATGTATTGTCGAATTGCCCGCGAAAGAAAAATTTAGAGTAAAAGGCAATATTATAAACATGGATAGTGGATACTTACGGTCAGTAAGTGCCATAGTTACATTATTAATGTCATTAATATTATTAATTATCAGATACTGTTCATTATTAATAAAAATCCTAATAATAAAACCGAATACTTAGGAGTTTAATCTCTAATAACTCATTATATTATGTTATTAATGGCAAATAAATATTTTTTTACACGTAGTACAACCTTCAGAGCCATACTAGTTTAAATTATATAAACTTAATTAAATCGATTTCGATTTAACCGTCTCTATTCAACTATCTTTGACAAACATTTTCAAAGAAATGAGATGCTTCTGAAGATATTAAACTTAAAAACATCGTTTTCCCTTCCATTATTCACATTGCATTCTTTATACAGCATCTATATCGTATTATTACTTAACAATAACACCTTGATATACTTAATTTAAAACTAATTGTGTTAAACTAACCTTACCTAACTATAGGACACGTAAAAATATACACACAAATATAAATACAATAATTATAATAATAGTAGTAATAATAATATTACACATGCATCAATGAAATTACGTTTTAATGTTATATATGTTAGTTCGACACTTTAAATTACACTATTGCTTTGAGGAATTTTAAACGTTTATTTATGTATAAACATAAACCATACAACCGACAGCCAAATATAACATTATAATAAATTAATGATTATGAGGCACATGAGTATTTAATGAATTGGCAAAAGAAAATATTATAATCAATAATAAGTATTTTTTTTTTTTTTTACTTGTAATTGTAATACAAGTAAACAATATGTATCGTTTATTTATTTTTATTTTTAACTCCGTATGTAATGTAAAGTAAATTTCTATGAGCAATATTTTAAGAGATTTAAATCTTATTATAATATTGAGCTTTTCGTAATATTCCAAAACTAAAATCACATGTTCAATATCCATATTGGTTTTAGTAAAGTTTTATATGTAAGAAGTTTGATTTTCTTGAAGGTGTTTTGTTTCAAGGGCTGCTACGGACTGAATTCCAATAAAATCTTTTAAGATAAATTCATTACCAGGTTGTTGGAAGGTATATATTAATTGAGTCCGTATTTTAATACTAACTGAATCAAACTTGAAAAAAAATATCTTCCTTCCCATTTTTACAAGCTTAAAAAATGTTTTCTTTTTAAATATTTTATTTTATAATGATGTATGGCTATAATATAGTATAAATAATTTAAATTTTACTTATGTATAATTAAATGAATATAGGTGATGATAAAATTAATTTTGTATATTGGTAAAAATCTGTGTGATAAACATTGTATAAAATTACATCAATGATATTACGTAGTTGTCTATACCTACGTAATACATAGTTAGTTTTATATTTTACTCAAAATAAACCTCGATCTCAATTAGTATATATATGGGCAGCTTATCAATTACACCTAAAATTACTTTTTTGTATACTAGTTGTGCTCTATACATTTTAGGGTCGATAGACCAATTGTGCTCAAAACATTTTACAATACCTATGAAAAATGTATTAGTTAGTTATAATTATGAAATAATGAATTAAAAATAATTTTAAAATAATTCATTACAAATGAATGCAGTAACCGATTTTTCGCGACTATTAATACATAGTATAATAAAAGTAAATAAATCACTTTTTTCTTCACATTTAACAAGTTACTTTACTAGTACGATTAAATGTGCATAATTAGGTACAATAATATTTCATATAAAATCATTAATTGATCAATTGATTACTAATTAAAATGACTGGGTATTTTAAAATAGTATCGGGAATTTTATGAAACGAGTTATAATGTAATATAACTAGTATTTAATTTTGAATAATTTACGATCTAAAAAATAACTTGTAAAATACAAAACAAAATTATTTATTTATAATATATTATGTAATAATACTCACAAAAAAATCTGTTAGTGTTTTTATTTATTATATAATAATTATAACTAACTAATACATTTTTCTTAGGTATTGTAAAATGTTTTGAGCGCAATTAGTCTATCAATCTTAAAAAGTTTAGAACGAAATTGGTAAATAAAAAGATAATTTTAGGCGCAACTAATAAACTGCCATCTAAATATATTAAAGCTCGCTCTTATCAATGGTTTTATAAGGAAAAACCCCAACCCACCCCCTAAGTTACTTCTCATGTACCTATTAAACAAAAAATAAGATTTGTATGACATATGAATATTAAAAATATTTTCGACCGCCACCCCTCGGAACTTACAAATATCATCCTCGCCTTTAAGATTTTATTTTTAATAAATTATTATTTTGTTTTATGAGGACGTCGCATCCGCATGTGTTGTCTCCGTCTTACATGTACGACATAGACGAACACGTTTATGCAGTCTGAGTAGAACTCGCTTAATTTTGGTTCTAGAGTAAAAATGCGATGATTTTTTTATTATTTCCGAAATAACGTTCATTATAATCGTTTAGAATTAGCGAAAAACTTCAAAATGTGCAGGTCGATGTCCTCTTAAAACGTGATCAAACAATTTTAAGTACCTATATATTATAAATTAATTATAATGAATAAAATATTTTGATATTGTTAAGAAAAATAATTGGTTCCCTGGTAAAGTGTACGAAATAATTTCCAAAAATATTACTTATTAGTACACAACTGTTACAAAATATGTACAAATTAATAATCTTATAATATTTTATTAGGTTTTCAGATGTCTGGTAAAATGTATAAATATAATTTTATATTTAATTGTATCTAATAATAATTGTTTAGTTTCACTTAATTATTTTTGTTGATGTAAGGAAAAATGTTATTATTGACCAATATACATTTAATGTGCTTGAATTGGGGGGAGTGGGGGGAGTGGGGGGAGTGGGGGGAGTGGGGGGGTTCGCAGGTTAGAGGACAGAGCTCCTCTACTATTTATTTATTTGTTTTTGTGTACCACAACTTTATTTTTTCACAGAAACAGGGAACGGCACAAATTTATGTTCAAAATAATTTTTATTAAAATGTGGATTTCAATTTATCATATAACGAATTTTACAATTGTTAGTATCAAAATTATTTTTGATAATAGTTTATTAATTTATTATATTATTATCACTTCTATGGCCCTATATATTTTTTTGTAGTTTGTTTATTAATTAATTATAATATTTCACTGTTCTTTACCTATAATTTATTGTACATATAGATTAGCTAGTATGAAGGTAGAATTAAAATTCTGTGTAGCCGAAAAGTGGTATTCAAAATATAAATAAGGTTGGCAAGGGGGGCGGCTTGGGGAGCAAAGCCTCCCACGGGTCTGTAATAAGTAATTTTACATTTGGAACACAGTTTTTAAATCGTTGGATTGGAGCTCTTCTACTTAATTTTTCCCAATTCGAGCACTGATACTGAGCAACATGTTTAACCATATCTAGGTATTCTAGATAGTATTCGAAGTATGAAATATTTTATATATCTATAATTATTCAATATAGTCCTAAATCTGTATAAAATGGGAATTGAATATATCATAATAATTTGAAAAGTTAATTTAACAATATCATATTATCATGAAAGCTTGCGGGAACCAATTCGTATATTACCTGTAGACAACCAGAGAACCAACTCGTAATCGTCCGTTATTAATAAACAAAAAAGTACACTTTGTTCAATACATTATTGTATATTAAGTACCGAGATAAGCTTTTTAAAACTAGTTAATTCATGATTCACTAATCATATTTTATAAATATAAGAATATGTAATAGACCATTCAATATAAATGGTAACATTTTCAACATAATACTAAAATTATTATTGAAATTTGTGAATAAATATAGAAAAATAAAACTAAGCAAATGCTTAAAATTTTCTTTTTAACTGTCTTATTTTGTCAGACTTAAGATACCTACTTAAGAGAAAATTATTATTTATTCTCTGTTCTTACATTTGTAATTGTTGTATTTAATTTTTTTTTTTTAATAAAACCACTAAATAATTATTTTAAAAAAAATACTAATAAATCTGCTTAAAATATTCGATCTAGAGATAAATTTCTCTCTCATATATGTGAATTATATTAATATATGTGATTGGCAACCGTCAACGAGTGATGTAAATAAATATATGTATATATATATATATATTTATATAATGCATTCAATTTAAGTACATGACTAAACCTATATTATTTAAACTATACATATATTATTACGTCAGGCGTATATCAATATCGTCAATAATCAGAGGTAAAAAAAAAAGTTATTACCTTTTCAATACGTAAAATAATAAAATTAATATGTCTAATTGCTCCAATTTCCCCGATCGAAAAAATTAATATAAAATGATTTGAATTGACAAAGTCATAAAATATTTTATAATATATATTAATATTAATAATCTTTTATAGCTGATGACTATGAATGAAACTTATTATGTATGTTTTAAATTTTTCTTAATTTACGTATTCGGCATTTTGTATAATTTTTATATTTGTTTTATAGATTTTTCTATAGTTTAGTTTTTAATTTTTAGTATATTAGTAATAATACAATGTAAATTAAACAAATTATTTATTTTAAATGCATTAATATTTTTTTTATGGATCAATCGATGGATGGCACATGATTCCACACAATATCACAGTATACTTTTTTATCTACATGATTCATTCATCAAAAGATTTTTTATTTTACTTGAACATAACACGATTCTGCAAAAATGTTACTGTAACGTTACCAGCTATAGTAAAATAAAAATAAAATAATAATTATGATTATTTGAAAACAAATTAATTTAAATAATTTAAAAATAAAGTATATTATAAATTAAATTATGATAGTTGATATCAATTTTTTCCTATAATATCAAAAATCAAGTTATAATAAAAATTAATTTATTGCAGTTTAATTTAATTTATTATAAATAATTATTATCTATCATAAATTGCTTTTAAAATACAATTAATCAATAACATCTCAAAGTCACTTTGTACACTGTGACTTCACAGTGTGAATAAAAAATTATTAACATGTATATATTATAGACAAAGTATACAATTTGCCCGGGCATTGTATATAATGGCCTTCGTATATTGGGCAATATAGATAATATAATATTTAATAGAAAAAAATTGCTAAAATATAATGAATACTATATATTTTAATATTTATGTTATTAGAAAATATAATTATTATTATTACTTATATTCACAAGTACTTCTTCCGTGTCATTTTAATGTGTATAGCCGCTCAGCTGCTTTACACTTGTATTTCCGTGTTTTACATTTTTGTACACACGTACATCGGTTGTAGTCCTGACCACCCAAGTTAGAAAATTTCCGTGCTGTCTCTCGGAGTGAAATTTTGGCTATGCACATCAAAATACCACGGAAACAGTACTTGTGAAAATAAGTAATAATAATAATTATATTTTATAATAACATAAATATTAAAATATTTAGTATTCATTATATTTTAGCAATACTTTTCTATTTAATATTCTATTATCTATATTGCCCAATATACGGAGGCTATTATATACAATGGTGGGGTATTGTATAAAAAGATCGGGTATTGTATAAAACGCCCAAATTGTATACTTTTTCCGTAACAAATATAAGTGGAATCGTGAAACACCGCAATCTATATATACCTATTTAATTTTCAAAAAATATACCAGGGCATAAGATAAGATATGATATAAAATAAACCAGATAGTCTAAAATATTCAGTACTATTTTATTCTGTGGTGCTACCGACAAAGTCTGTTACACTGATATCACGGGTAATCCTTATGTTATTATTACCTTCATTTTTATTTATATCTGTATTTTATTCGTTTCCGGTTTCCCCGCACAGGTGAACGTGTATGTGTGCGCTGTGACACACAGGTGATGCGTCAATCGCTTGGGTTCCGGTGCCCGGGCCATGGGACAATGGATCGGGCAACGAGATGGACCGTACTGTCGGCGCCCCATTGTCATGGCAAATGGGTTCGTCTCGAATCAGCGGGACAGCAGGACGGGCACTCGTGTCCGATGTGTAAAAAAGGAGCGCAGTTCGTATTCGTATAAGCCAGCGACCGCTGCTCACCTAAGTATAAAATATATTATACGAAACCCCCTTTGATTTTTTTTATATATACATATATATACTTACACTCACCCCGTCAGTCTTTTTCCTCACTGCGACTACCCTATACCACTTCCACAACAAATTCGAATACACGTCGTTGTACCACCATATATAAATATGTATATGTGTATATGTGTGTGTATGTTTGTACTTTATACGTTTTCAGCATTTTCATGAAAAGAATAATGTACAACATAATAATTAGTATAATAACAATAATATTACTTCGTACGACCGTATTATATTTAAATACAGGGTGATCCATTAAAATAGAGCGCTTCACTGCTTCTTTACAAATGAATCTAAATTTGTGTGCCTCTTCCTTTTCCCAAAAAAGGATTTGCTAGGTTTATAATTTTAAAATCGAACACTAAATAAATATAGTTTTTTTTGTGTAATAAGTGTTTAAAGTCTTTGTGTGTAGACTATAACTTTTACTGGATACAAAAATCGTACAACTTTCCTTAATGTAAACTTTAAATACTTATCAATATTCGATAATTATACAACAATAATTTTAAAAAGTATTTTATGTCTAATAATGAAAATATAAATCGTAATTATAATAATTACTTTTAAAAAGTTACACCATAAAAAATAGTGAAAAATTAAATTTTTGAAAAAATATAATATAATACCTACAGAAAACCACTTAAAAATATTTTATATTTTCAAAACACAAAAATTAGTGTAGCCATTTAAATGGATCACTCCTGGTATTATATTTATACTATTTTATACATTATATAATAAATACGATATACATAATATGTGTGTATTCCGGCAGATAGATTCTTACATTCTTTTCAGTTGATATAATTACTCATACATATCGATATCCTTGACGTCAGATGTTTTCATATTTGCATTATTAGTTAATACCTATTATAATTTTGTATACCTTATAATCCCCGTCAACCCCTCTCCGCTCATGAATTATTTATATTTTCAATATTATATTGTTATTAATTATTTCCATACGAAATGAAATGTTGTATATGTCTCTTTTTGTTTTAATATAGTATAACACCTAGTTGTTAACGAATCCAGACGTTCCATTCGTAAAATTTGTAAATATAAATTATAACATAATAATAGTAATTAAATATGTTTAATTATAAACCCAACTTATTTTAATAACTATATATCATTAGTTTAAATATTAGATATTAATTAAATATAGTATATTTTTATTTTCTGCTTTTTCATTAGGTATTATTATTTAATTATTAATACACTCATAATATTATTAGCTTATATTTTTTTCTGTTTTTTTTTTTCTAACTTTATTAGCTTAGTTTTTTTTATCAGTTTATTATTATCATTGATTGTAAAATGAGAACAAAATAAAAAGTAAAAAATCATGTAATCCTATTTCTTATATTAAGTCTGCAGATTTTTATCCTAAAATAATATCAATAATAATTGCTATATTATTATCTATTTTCTACAAAAAATAATTTATACAACTATTTTTTAACTATATTTATTTATATTTTCAGCTAAAGGTAAGTTTTAATGAATTAAATTAGTTAAATAAATTATAGTAAAGAAATAATAATTGTAATTGATAAGCACAATTAAAAAAAAATGAATTTCAATAAAATAAATTCGATGTATCAAATGACAAGTGAATTATATAAGTTACTAAATTAGTATTATAATTAAAATGTATTATTTAATATAATTTATCAGTGCATAAATATAAATAGTGTTAAGTATTTATAGTATAACAGAAAAAACATGCTACAAACTAGTATACTATGGAATATAATATTTTCGAATTATCGAGTATAGATTTTCAGAAGGTATACAATTTGTACTTATTTGGTAGCTATATGTCAAAAAAATTTTAAAAACTGATTTATTTATTTGTCTATTGTTGAGTATACGTTTGAACATTTTCGAACATAAAATTCATCAGCAGTGTAATTTGTTCATGGTTTTTTTTTGGGGAGGGGATGAAATGTTTTTATATTCTACCTATTACTCACTCCTTCCAAAATAAAAAAATTGTATTAACTTTCAGTGTAATCAATGTATGTACACAAATGACACAGAAACAAATAATACAAAATATTCATATTATTTACAAATAGGTATTATACTCTCTTGGTACCTTTATAACAGTTAAATTTTTTAATTACAATAAGGAATAAATCTAAATTTATTTAGATAAAATAATCTGATGAGCGTCGTCAATCTGCGATAAAATAATATTTGACTACTCGATGGTTTAATTTTGTACCACTATGATAATACATCATAATAAGTATATTTGTAATGCAGTTCTGCAATATCCTAATCCTAAGCATCTACGTTATTTACGAAGTATTTTTGTACAACTAGCATTTGGGGATTCGGGTTCTTGTATTATTTTTATAAACTATATAATATATTTATAATCAATTAGTACATAAATGTAGTTCACCAGTCTCTATAAAAAAAAAGGTCATGAAGAGGGTACGACACCCAAATCCCCCTCGTAATTATGTTACTGAAATACATGTAAATATAAGAATTTGTTTAATTAATTTGGTTTAATAATTTAACTCCGAACTAAACTTTTTTGGTGATTTGTTAAAACGCATAATTGACTGATTAAATAGTAGTCGATTCTAAACAATGAAATATTATCGTATTATTCGTATTTAGACCCTGTTGGTGTTGTCTGTAACCCATTAAAACTTATCTAGGTCAACCACGATATAATTCTTCACTGTCGACAAAAGAAGATTATACTTTTAAGATATTTTTTGTCTTAGGATTTTTTAGGAATCAGTTCTTTCAACAATATAAACTACAATGTACTTAAATATATTCTAATAATTAATATGATGTGTTTATTTTATTTTATTATTATATCTAAAAAACAAATCAAACAAAATACATCATTTTTTAAATAAATATGGTTCTTAATAAAAAAAAAAAGTTCCTATTATATTTTTATGTTCATAAGAAAATCCACATATTGTGTATGTATTACCTAATGATTTTAATTAATCGTATGGTAAATAATGAATAAAATCTAAATTATTTGAGAAAAATAAATATAATTTACTTTAACCCCAAACTATATGTTTTTTGTTTATATAAAACATAACATTACTCATAAGTACAAATAGTACAATGTGTTTGTACCATGTGATTACGTTTCATAATTTACGTCAGATTGATTTATTTAGGTCGAACACATATTTTAAGCATTTAGTAACTTCTAGTGTTTGTCTAAAACGTGAGCGTTGCGAATAGATTGTTCTCTTTGGAATTTTCCTAAATATAACCTTTTTAAAGTTATTTTAACTTTATTTATTATATATAACAACTAATATCATGTATAACTCGTAAAAAAAGTAATGACACTTTCGATCACTATATTTATGTATTACACTTTAGTTGAACTAAACTAATTTGAATTAATTATGATTTATAATAATTATGAACTATTTTAATAACATTTCAAACAAACTTGATAAAATATTTTTTTTAAGTACTGTTTATGGCAATTTATGGCTAAGCAAAAGTGATAATTATAAAATTAATAAATAAGTAACATAATTTTGTACCAATTACCAATGAATATACCCATTTCTAAATTTAATTGAAGTAAGACGTAATTGAAAAAAACCGAAAAATTTTAATATATTACCAAAAAATTAGACATATCTAAATAAGAAGTGTCTACGATTAATCGATTCAATCGACGATGCTGCGTAATTCTACAGCATAATACATAGCAGCTAGCAACACCTACGACTGCAGTCTAATAGTCTATGAATATATTATAAACTATACACAGACCCGTACTTGATTAGGAAATTTTCAGATATTTTAGCGTAAAACTTTTTTTTACTGAAACGTATAATCATAGGACGGTATATACCGACGAATACTCCTTCTTTCTTATATAAAACAGTTTTATAATTACCTTTTCTGTTTATTAGTTTAATATGGAATATCAATTAAACTATCTTCTTAAATAGTATTAAAATTTCAAAATTTGTCAAAGTAAATGTATGATTTATTTTAAATTTTAAATTTAAAAGTATACTTTGTGAGAATGCCGCAAAAGCTATATTTCCGTCCTCACAATATTATAGATTTAACTGTATCACTATAGAGAAAGGACTAGCCCTTTGCAGTATATAAGAGATATTAATAACAATACACTGTAAAACGTTATTTTTCATAATTTTATATTGTCATTTATGAGCATGTTAATTAATAAGTTTTCCAAATCAAACTCTGCAGTGCGATATGATATATGTGTGATCGTTATTGCATTTTCTATAGATAATTTAAAAATACTTATTTTTAGAGATACTTAAGTTTAGTTGGCATTATCTACTATTATATTATTATAATCTTGTTTGTATTTCTTCAACATTCATAGGAAAAAAAAATTTAGCTGCGAAATGCATATTCATATGTTTCAGACCGTTCTGTTATTATTATTATTTTTTTTTTAAGCCGAGCGCGTTATTTAAGTTTTACCATATATAGTCAACCCGCGCTTACTTAATACTCATTTTTATATAATATAATATACCTATATAATATGTATATTATATATATATTGTTATAGGTACATAAAATAATGTAGACCGCGAATAACAGGAGCGGATTCACGCCGAGGCGCTATCTAAACGCGTCGCGACTTGCGGTACAATATTATTATAATAGTATACTCTACCTTTGTTTTCGGCTCTACGTTCGTGTGTTATTTACCCGTGGATTCGTCTTTTGTCTCTTGGCAGGTACAAGAACAATTATATATAAGTAGGTAGTATAATTTATGGCGGCTGCGCATACCGAATATTTTATTTTATTTAAATACATACAAAGTGATTCTATAAGATGAACATTCATTATTGTCTTATAATATTTTAACTATATCATGAAAATATTGTTTTATAAAAATTTATGAAAGTCATCACAACACACTGTTAAAAAAAAAAAAATTATAAATGTTACCACTTTTTAAGTTTGCAACTTTTTTTAATAATAACATACTATTCTTATTTCGTATAATTTAAAACTAAGTGTATTTCTAAAATTTCAATAACTATAAAAAAAAAATCAAATTTTGAACAAATAGTTAATTGTAGTTATATTATTAGTAAAGTTTGGGCTTATTAAAGTTGACAGGCCTTAATATAATATAGTTTTGCATAGAATATAAAATGTATATAAAGTTAAGTCAAATACTTACTATACTCGAACAATTTTTACAATCAATATAATTTTAATAAATTATCTAATATAATAATTACTAATTATAAAAATATTTTTGAATTATCAAAGCCCCAATATCTCCTTAACCTGCTATTTAAGTAGCATTGACTAAATATTATATAAACATTATTTATACATTATTTATACTATTTACCAATATTTAATATTTATAATATGTCTATATAGGTATATATTATA
Source organism: Rhopalosiphum nymphaeae (assembly GCA_036289425.1). Taxonomy (NCBI): domain Eukaryota; kingdom Metazoa; phylum Arthropoda; class Insecta; order Hemiptera; family Aphididae; genus Rhopalosiphum; species Rhopalosiphum nymphaeae. Next base: position 2,722,774 of record JAZAQC010000021.1, on the reverse strand, counting down.
AAAATTACTAACTTAAGAAATTATTAACACTTATAAATAATAATAATTAATGACATAATAATTTTGTTAATAATAACAACATAAAGAAATAAGATGAAAACGAAATATGAATATGAATAACACCGGTTGACATACAACCGTATATAATTCAACAATTATTGTTAGAAACTCTTTAGAAACTCTTCGAGCGTAATAGCTTTATAACTGGCTTGGAAGTGGTTTCTATACGTCACGAAAGAAAATATTTCATAAATGATTATTATAATTTATAATATATATTATATTTACGTAACATCATAATTGACAGGTAAATGTTAGTAATAGCCAAACATAATAATTTTATGCAACTGCAGTAAAAACAAAATTAACATTAATAAAATTTTAATTATTATTGAATAACTTTATTAAATAATAAAATGATTTTTTTCCTCTTTAAAAAAACGAGTTAATTTTACGGAGTCAAAAATAAATTACTCTAATTAATTAATCCAAAAAAAATTCAATGAAGCAATTAATAATACATTTAAAATAATAGCAGATCGTCTAATATGTTCTAATAGCTATAACTATGATAATTGTTAAAAATAAAAATCTAAAATTGTTTTAAGGAGCTTGGAAAAGTTTTAATAGTCCTAAATAGTAAATTCTTATACATAAGTACACCCCATCCTCAAGATCACCACTATTTTGGTGTGATGATATGAATAATAATTAATTATCCCCGTTCGTTTAATCAATAAGGAAACAATATATATTTGATTTTGAATGGCAATATTTTAATCACGATCTAAATTAATTTATTGTTCATTCTATTTTATCTATAAAAAACTTAAGTTTTATGTGTATTTGTATATTAAACAATGTTTTTTACATTTATTATAATATAATTATCAATTAGGTATTATGTAGAATTACAATTCGTAAGCAGATACCTCATTGATTTGGTACTACTATCAAAGAAGAGACTTTGAAGAATTAGTAGAGGTAGTATAACTAGTATAAGTTATAAGTATTAGTAGGCCTAGTATAGGTTATCCATACAAGATAAGTCTCTCAGTTCTCTTAATATTTGCACCTATCGCCATGCCATAAATAATAGAATTTTTTAGCATGCTTACACATTATTGTAACCACTATTTTGAGAGAATTTTACACATTAAATAATAAATTAGCAAAATTACAGAACTGAAAAATATGACGTGGCAAAAACAAGATTTGTCTCAAATAAAAAATAAACCAAACTTCTGTTTCGTTTAAAAATCAATCTACCTGAATAAGTAAAGCCTTATATACACAATACGTCATTTCTATGAATAAAATATACATTATATATATATTACATACCTATATATTAGGAACACATAGATGTTATAGTTGAACGTTTTACAGTCTGAGAAAATAGTTTCAAACGGTCATTTATAAAGAGCAAATGCATTGTTTTACTGTTTATGACAAACACGCCGAGACTTTGGAACGTGATCGTAAAGAGGACAACTTTTATAACAACAGTAATTCCGAAACGGAAGTTTTTGGACTAGCCGTCAATCCGGAGGACATCTGGCGCAGCCTGAAAACTTTTGGTCTTGTACAATCTAAACGATTCGGTGTGTATTTTAAAACATGTCTTATATAAATATACCTCACGTATCTTATGTTCTATATGGTAAAATCAGTGTAATTAAATTTAAATGTCAACAAATCCACCATAAAATACAAATTGAACATTCAAAAATGGTTACGAATAATTACCTATATAACAATAGGAATAAATAAATTATAACTGTATCTTAACATTTTAATTATTTTAATATTTTATGTTTCGCGAAATAAAATAACAGTATAATATAAAATAATTCAAAGATTCTACTGTTAATCCATACAAAATAAAAATTTTCTTTTTCATAATGTATAGGTATAATATGGCAAATATGGATTAAATAGAAATAAAAAATAAAAATTTTTAAACTTTAAACTTAACTAGTTTAATTCACTGTTGAAACTTGAAATAATTTATTTTAGTTGTTTCATAATAATTTATCAAGTTAAAATTAAAAGTATTTTTGGCATTTCTAATTTTAATGGTTTTATACCTTACTACTATACAATATAGTTATACAAAAAATATAATAATATAACATTTTACACAAAAATAATCTAATATAATAATAATAATGATATAAAATAATATAGTTATTTTCGTTATAATAATATTATATGTTGGTAGATAGGCACAAAATACTATTTATGTGAGCTAGATATTAATTCAAAAAAAAGATTAAGCTACTTGTTTTAAACTGAATTAAATTCACATTTTTTTCCGTATTAGCTCAATAACTTGACACTTAGTTAAATTTATTATTTTTGAGCTCCTAACTTAACGATATTGTGTTCAATCAACTTATCTTGAGTTAATTATTTTTATTAACTTTATCACCCTTAAAATATAGTAGGTACTATAATGTAAATAAATTAAAAGTTTATCAACTATATTGTAATAATTTAAGCTTTTTCTTATAACAAAAGATTGTTATATAATGGTACAACAAAGATAGTGGTATCTGTTGGTGGTATGTATGATAACTGGATTTCACAGTTTTCAACAAACACTTTTTAACTCAGCATTACCAGTTTATCATTGTGATAACCACTAATATAAGATTTAAGACATAAAAAAAAGTTTAAAATGTATTATAAAAAAAGACTCACCTTTACTAATAATAAATTAATTACACATGAAGTAAGATAGGGAATAGTGATTTTCCATTACGTACACGTATTTTTGCATTTATAAATTTATTACAACGTCTTTTTTCGAAAAAATGGAATACTATAAAAAATATTAGGGAATCAACAATTTTTAAATTGCCTGTTACCTCCACAATTATGACCATTATCCTGAGGTCCAAAAGTTATCTAATCCAAACAATAATTGTAGTATCGAATAAAACTATTTAAATTATTTTTGATATTAGTAAAAGCTACGGTTAGAATGATAATGAACAGCCACATATACGATTTTCAAAAGTGTAGAAAGATATTATAAATAAGTATCTATGTAAGTACACGGCTATACACAAGTAAATATCATCTTTAAGAAAACGTTAATGCATTGTTTATTTTCCCTCTCAAATTCACGCCAAACTTAACAAACTTTTGATCAATTAACCAATTTTGTGATATTTATTTTAATAATTACTAGAGTGAATAATTCATCAATTATAAAAATTTAAAGGTCATGATATCATATGAGCACATACTAAGATTTAATTAATATTGTAATTTTAAAACAAATTTTAATGTTTTACATATTTATGTAATACACTTTAAATATTTATTAGTTGTATTTATTTTATAAGTTTAAAATATCAATAAAAACCTACGAGATATACTAGAATACTAGATCATAATATCATTATAATAAGTTTGATGATAAGTTAATTCACTCTAATATTAAAACAAACGACACAATGATTTTGATTTTAAGTGTATAATGCTATAAAGCGAAAAATCGGGTTAGGTATATCAAGCTGTATTAATTTGTCGTTTATACTTAGGAAAATATTATATAGATTATAAATTATATTATTTTAAATAAAAAATATGTTCAAAAAAAATGTACAATAAACTTATATACCTTCTAGCAGGTATAGACATAAAAAGGGTTGATTGAAGGAGTCACCCGCCATTATAGCGACACTTAACTTGATTCATTTTTTTTTTAATTATAATTTTTCAGATACAGAGTTGAATATTATTATATTTTTAACAGGTCACATTACGAGTTATTTTTAACCTGCGCCGATGATTTCTTGACATTTTTAGAATGGAAAAAACCTATGTAAGGGGACTGGAATGACTTTGAAGTTCCTTCTGAAAGCATATAGAAATAAACGTGCTCCATTACGTTTTGGATTGCTTGGATTAGATACTATTAATTTTACAGAAAAGAGAATACATATGCGTAAAATATGGTTATTTCATGCCAGTCATTTCACCAAGTGGAGTCTCAAATAGAATACCAAAATATATTTTTTTTAAATTGAGTATATAATTTATTTATTGGATGGACACAATAATAAATCGTAAATTATATAATAATCAGCTTATATTACAAACGATGATTTTTTATCGTAAAAATATTTACTAAAGATTGTACAAAACATTTAAATTTGTTTAATTTGACCTACCCGTTTGATGGATCGAATTATTTTATCAAATAATGAAATAACCGCGATAATTGCATTAGTCGTAAACTATTACAAAACAACTAAGCTTTGAATGGTCGACGAAAATGATGTAAATGTCACAGAATTTAACGAGGTAATGGATTAAAATATGGATATAAATGCAAATTAACAAATTAATATTAATATCACTTTACAAAACACTACGAATTATGAAAGCATTATATATTATTTATCAGCTATAATTTGTCAAACAGATACGACTTTTATTTTTACAAAACAATTGAATATTTTTCAATTTTTTTTTATGTATCTCGTAACCAATATACAATAACACAATAAAATGTAATATATTTATAAAAAATTATTAATTCATTAATTCGTAGGTTTGCATTAAACACAGTAATAATAATTATTGGTCAAACTAAATATAAAATACATATTTCTCGTTATTTTAAGTTAAATAAATTATGAATACCGTTTCATTAATAAAAGTAATTTGATTACAAATGCAATTTAACATAGTTACGCATTTTACATCATTTATATAATGAGTAATAAATTACAAACATAGAAGTTTTTAATTTTGACGTATCTACTCAATTTGTGACATGTTAATGTCCTCAACAATTTACAACGGTTCACTTTCAGCAACAAGCTTTCAACTTCTCAACTAAAAATAAAGTTAAAAAATAATAATAATAATTAAAAGTTGTGTGCAACGAAAATCAATTTACACGTTTTGTTGCTTTGATAAATTAAGTAGATAACTTAATAAACATTTTATGAAAAAATTAAAAACTTAAAATTTAAACCTTTCAAGATTCATTACACTTAGAAATATAAATCTTTAAATCAATTTTGTGTCATTGAAAGTACCGTAATTTATATTGTATGAATTAATAGTATTGTTGAAAGTAGCTAAGCAATAAAATTAACACAAATTTTATTTTTATCGTTTTCAAACTCGTTATATACAGGTATTAAGTAATTAAGTACTCAGACTCGTATTAGCTAGAATCAGAAGGCGTGGAAACACAATATGAGGCGCTAAAATCTTATATTTTTTCAGATGTTTTTTTTTCAAACTTTTTAACAATTATTTCCTTCGTAGCTAGATTAATTAGCTCTTCTAGTTTAAAATTTCAATAAACACTTCACTGACTTGATTAACAACTTGACTATTATTTATGACAATTGTATTTGCTATTGTGTGTTGCATTAGTTTCTAGTAGAAACTTTCTACCTTATGTTCAATAACTATTTGTTATTTTAATTTCAGTAAATTCTTTCTTTTCCCATCGTTTTTAGTTTTCAAAGATTCTTTTGAAATTTGATTGATATAATAATTTGTTTTTTTTTTTTGTGAAGGACTTGCAGATTTTCTATTATTTTTTTTTTTCTATAGCACTAAATTCGTGACTTTTCTTTTTGTTCTTTTTGGGATTCATCATAAAAAAATAGTAACTTTTCATACCACTTAAATATGCTTAAAAGCTATACAACAAAAATATTTATGCCTAATTTAATTCCACTTATATTTCGTCTTGTTTAAATAATTTAAATTAGTGTTAGGTTAAGTGACGGAATTTTGATTCTAGTAAAAGAAGACCTAATATTTTACTATACATTTAAATTAAAATGGCTGAAGTAGACCATATTTTAAGGAATAATATCATACAAGTATTTAAAAAATTAGTTTTATTAAAAATGTTTCAATATTTTTATGATTTTAGGCACTAACAAAAAAAATAAAACTTCTTGAATCATTATCTTGAATAAAATATATGATACTTGAAAACAAAAATATCAACTGAAACTTAAGTTATAAAAATATCATACATATTTTAAAAATAAAAGTTAAGTATACTATAAGTTAGTAGGTCAGGTATAATATACTCGTATTAAAATGTATTATAAATATAGATATAATTGATCACTGCTCATATAAAATATTACCATTGGAGAAGAGACAAACACACTCTACCACTGACAATATTAGATTTAAATTATAATAATAATTATAATTGTTATATTTGTTACATAGTTTAGGCTGCCACTGATTAGTTAATTAATTAAATTATAATTTATAGTTATACTAAGTAGATATAAAAATTATCTATAGAGCTTATGGACTACAATTTTAATAAAATATCACAGCTTTCAAGTTAATCAATTAAAAAGTAACTCTATACTTTTATAGGTTTATAGAATCCTAAAAACAATTATACTTTTCACAGTGTCCTAACGAAATTTAAAAGTAAATTATAAAGTATTTTCATTAAATCAACATTTATTTGTTAAGTGAATTTTAATTTAACTACTTCAAGGTTTAAAATATCTACCTATTTAAATTACAATAAATTATAATATCGATTGGACTAAATTTTATTTTTAATTAATAGTATATATATATATATATATATATAATTGATATAAAAAGTACCTAAGGTACTTAAGAGGACATAACACCTGCTACTCGCATACGTTGTTTCTGTCATACAAATTTATAACATGGCAAATTAGTATTCAATTAAACCAATTTTATAGTAAAATTGGATTTAATATTAAATTAAATTGACCAATTATTAAATTAACGGGTAAGAACATTCTCTCGTTGGTTTTTAAAATATTTTACATTCTCGTAATTCACTTAAAAATTATAGTATCGTATAAACCGATAAAAAACACAATTCTTTCCTTGATAAGTATAATAGATCAATTCACTCTGATATTATATATCTGATAACTAGGGCTATATACTAACGTATTGACTATACAATTTTAAAAAGATAGATAATAAAATCTAAAAAAATACAGTTTAAATTACAGGGACTGGAACCAGAACCGAAAGAACCGGTTCTGGAGCCGGTTCTTAGAGAAAATCTCAGAACCTGAACCTAATTTGAATTTATATTTTACAATGCTTAGAACAGAAATTAAAACCGGAACCCTATTTTATTAAGCAATAAGTTATTCAGTTTTTTGAGTTTTTTGGGTTTTAAGAAAAAATCCAATATTTCAAAAAAACTGAATATTTAACAAAAAAATCTACCTAATAGGTAAGCAAAAGGTTTTTCTTAATTTTTAAAAATATGGATTTTAAAGAATCGGTAAGTACCGGAATTAACCGAAACCCTTATTTTGTAATTTTAAAAACCAGAATCTAAGCTGGAACCGATTATTTAATTTTTTTGAGAATTAAACCGGAACCTGAACCAAAAAAATTCTTAAAGTTCCAGTTCCTTGTTTAAAATACACTTAGAAAACCAAAAAGTCCGCAAAAACAATATACATTTAACATATTTTGTTTTAAAACAATTCAAATTTAAAAATATAAAATAATATCATTGGTGTCTAATCCCCTCTAAGTTTGGGCCAGTCGTGCTACCCGTACACACCTAGTATAATATACGTAATATTATTTATATTTTCGAATTTTTCTCGTTTATTGACTTTCCGTCTGTGCACGCGCGTTCAAGGAGCCGACAAGATTATCTGGTACTACGATTTAATTTCCGGTTAAAACAACTTGGTCTTATGAATTATATTTCCATGACAATGTCGGCGCGCCGCAGCAGCAAAGTATAGTATAATCAGGCAGGTAGGTCGGTATAATAAATGTTTATATTATATAAGATATATTAACATAAAATCCGCCTTAATATAAAATCGCGTCGCGTCGCCCGCAACGAATGAATCGACATGATAGGTAGACATAATAATGTAGTGTTATATAGATCCAGCCCGACCACCGACTACGCGGTGTACATTCGAGTCCGCGATCGAGATGATACGTATTTTAATATATACACCACTGTGGTATGGTTAATAGTTTACAATTACGCTAAGTATACCCGGAACACGAAGGATGGGCGACCGCGGCACAGTGGCACCGTCGTCGCATACATTATTAATGCACGTGACGTAAAGGTGTATACTCGTAGTATACAGTAGGTACGCGATGCGGTTTTTCGAGAGGTAATATATTATTATTGTTTTCGGGTTTTAATCATCAATTAACATCACATAAATTATTATGATGCACGTGGAGGTATACTACGCGTATTATTATAATAATAAAGTTCTGCGGCCGAATGCCTCGCGTGCGCGCGCGCGTGTTCATTAAGCGTGCAATTTAGACGGCATATTATGCGTGTGTGGTAAACAATGCGGAAGGGGTTTTACACGCGCTGTTTAATTCCAGACGCTTTTGTTACGCCGAAATACCTGTTCATCAGCGAAATCAAGAGGAACCATTAGTAACCGTCAAAAGTTCGCGGTACGATAAATTGAGCCGGATTTAATGCGTCGGGACAAAATTATATACAGTTATCGGCGATTAAACGAAATGTGCTTTGCAACGGATTTTTAATGAACACCGCCGCAACTCGGCGGCAGCGGCAACAGAAGCGCGTTATACGTATTATTAATATGTTGCACGTACACGACCTAGGAGCTACCTGTGCAGCGTTATATAATCACGCACATAAACAGGGTGGTTCTTTTAACACACGGTTTCTCGAACCACTTTAATAAATTTTGAAAGTAATTTTATTTTCAGATGATATTATACAAAGCCGTTACAAAACGACATTCTTTCGTCAAATGAGAACCATTTTTATATTATAAATAGTGCGCACGTTATTTCACATATAATTTTCATAAAAATTGTGACGCATCGAAATTAAAATTCGAACGAGTATTTTATGAGTTCTTTAACTTTGTGTTCTAACCATAATAGGTACATTATGTTATAATATGTTTGGAAGATAAAGGAGCTACGAGTAATTTTACAATAATTATTAATTTGTAAAATTCACCAAATTCTAATAAACACAAGATCCAACATAACATCTACTTTATGTGTTTGCAAAACCATTTTTAAGTACTATATTATTCTTAGTACAAAACTTTTATAGCTGAAACACTACTCGTTCAAATTTTGAATTAGTCGCATCAACATTTTCAAATAATTTATAAAAAAAAAAGTTAGTTCTCATTTGAAAAACTGAAGCTTGTGTAAATACAGGTACTCCTCAAGGAATACAAAAAATGGGGGTAAGTATGCTTGGTGAATCACCCTGTGTTTATAGCCACATGCGTATGTGTGTAAGCTTATGGACTATTGTGTATTTGTGTATTAAATTTATATTACATGTGATATATATAGGTATATATTTATTGATTATAATCCTAATTAAGGTCTTTGGGATTATAGACCTACGCGCGTTTGTCGATATTCAAAACGTTTTGCGATATAATATTATATCCAATATCTATGGCTATACATTATACACTACCTCAACTAGATAATGTGCAACTGAGTCTGCTTACAGCATACATGTACGTGCCTATATAACATATATTATTATATATACTAGATACAGTCTTTCTTGAATTTTCCAATTGGATCGCCATGGGACCTATTTTTCGTCATTTTTCGTATTACACACATTCTAATTTAGTACATAAATACGAAGTAACAAATCATATAAATTACATCTGTATACTTCTGCCTTGTTTAAATTTTTAAATAATTTAAGTATAATTATATAATATAGATGTTATCAGTGTCTGATACTTGAAGAACCTAAAATCATCAAAACAAGTGCTTAAAAACCTATTTACAAACTATATTATTCGTACATAAGCATTATTAAACCAAGGAATTGAAAACATTGTTAATAAACGAAAAATACAATTACCAAATGGTTACCCCCTCTAGCTCCAAAAAACAAAGAATCCCTTAAAAACTTACATGTTTTTAAAACTATATTTTAAAATATTAGGTATTTGTGCATGTACTAATTTTATTCTTTCGAGTCTGCAAAAATCAATTAGTTTTCTCAACAAGTAGAAAAAAATAAAAAGAATAGAAAAAAGCATCAAAATAAGCAAAAAATAAACACTTCCAAATTTTAAATTTTAAATCGTATATTAACTTAGCATAATATGTTTCCATAACACCCTGCATATAATATTTTTATATGGCCTGATGAAATTTCAAAATGACTTATTTGAAACCTAACACACAAAAACACCTGAAATGACACCCCTGATGCATATGAATATTATATTAGTTTAAATTAAGTTAGATTTATAGTATACCTACATCAAACATGTTTTTTAATCATCCTCAATACCACATGACTTTGGATCCCAAAATTGATTAAGCACTATTAAATTGTTGTTATAGCCGTCGGATAACCATTAGTAATATCAGATAAAATAAAAAGCTTCACAATTAATAGTAATTTGTTATTCATTAAAACTACGTTAATATTGTTACAAATTAGTCGTTCTTCACTCTATAATTCAACTGGGTACTTTATACATCATAACTAATTTCGTATTAAACATAAAAATTTGCCTATAACATCTGTTATAAACGACAGACGCAAATGACACTTACTAGTTACTATACATTATTACATAAAATTATAACATAAAACTATTTATTAAATAATTATAAAGTTATACGGTACCTAGTCAGTTTTAACAATCATTTAACACATCAATTTATATACTTAAAATATCCTATGAAAATAAGTTATTATTTATTACTTTATTAGCATAGAAATTTATTTTTTAATTAATTTTCGCACTATAATAATAGTAAATGAACTCAAGACTTTCATTATTGTTTGAACTTAAAACTTATAAAATTATCAAATAAATCAGCCATCGATAAGTTTATAAAATATGCTGAACATTTTAAAAACCAATATACATGTAATTATAAAATAGTAAACGCAAGTCGCAAATGGTAGATACAGACACTTAACAATCAACAGTCAAATAGTGTGCATATGGCTATAAAAACCTATCGCGACAACATTGTTATTGTCTCCAAAACCAATATTGTTATATGTTGTTTTTTAGAATTTTAAGATACGTCACTTAACCGTGACAACACTAGTGTTATTCGTTAATTATTTAATGAATATTATTGTTGAATAATCAAACTAAAATACCTCACATTTGTTAAACCTACAATATTATTTTGATTTTACTTTATTATTTATAAATTATAATATATACAGTATAATACACCTATATACGTACTATCGCGTCTGCAAGAGTAGATAGATTTTCAAAGACAACTGTCTATCAATATTATAACAGTCATAATTTAATAGTTACTTTAAATATTGCAAATTTAATGTACAGTATAATATAGGTATCTACTTTTAAAATAAAAAGATCGGTGTCCATTATAACAATGAGCAGTCGATCGTTTGAAACACGATTACGCGAAGTTATTGAGTGTTTAAATTCCAAAGGTCCGTAGAAAAAATAAACATTCTAAAACCAATACATTTCTCTCATCATTTACATTTTTAAGGTACAAAGTATTTCCGTGTATACCTATACCATAATCTATATAGACAATAATAGTTTAATAGGAATTTAGTACTTTTGCGATAAATTAGTGTTTCGTAAAATTAACGATGGTTATGTGATTTTTCAGTGCCTTAGCATTTAATTCGTGTTTATTTCAAACTCAGGCGGTAGTATAGTACAGTATTATAGTAATTTCAGATTTCAGTAGGATAAAACACGCGAGAGTCTCAGTGAAGCCCAGTACTCTTGTTTTTGAGAAATAAATAAATAATAATAATAATAATAATAAAAATGAACATATTGCAGTCTTCTTGAAGAAATAATATTTTTAATAGTTGGCATGTTATGTGCTTTATTTTATACATCAATAATTCAATTTCATTCGTTTTTTTTTTAATTTTATAGTTAAAATTTTACCGTTTTAGAACCGCCCGCCTTGTATAGCCATACCAAAGAAATTGACTTGCTGATTTGAAACCGTTTATCGATCGCCGGTATAAAACCATTTACCTAAGCTCTTTAACTTCGGGATGATTGTAGCTATAATTACGACCTACCTATAATAGACTACAGTGTAGTCACTACACTGACAAAATTTGATAGTTGGAGAAATAAAAACTCTCATCTTTATTGTTTTTGAATTCAAGAGCAAAAAAATAAAATCATGGATATTGCTTGCATCAAGGTCCTATTCACTCTTACTGCATGTGAATATTCGGTGTTGACTATATTAGCTAATACTGTATTGATGACGAGATGATCATTTAGACGGTTTAGATAAACAATTTTTCATTGTAAGTAAACGTGATATTGTTTAAGATTGAGTATTTCTGGAGGGAGAAGTTATAAATAGTGACGAATGGTTATAGCCTATACCTAGTTGCTTAAAAGACTAAACGGATATATACAGTATCCAACACACAGTAAATCATCTATATTCTATAGATCTTGCGGAATAAATCAAACTAAAATTACAAGGTAATATATTATGTTGTAAATATGTAAATATACTTAATTAGTCAAAAGAGTATGGATAATTTCGGAAACAGCTTGTAAAACCGGAACAGATTAAGGCTACGTCGGTATAATATAAAAATAGCTATTGAAAATTATAGAATTATAATTAATAATTAAAAACTATTAAACATTCATCATATTTATCATCACTAATACACACAATTTACGTTATTTATTGCAATTCCATCTGTATTACGGATCTATGTATTAAATTACATACACCAGTTCAATATAGTTTATAATTTATGTATAGATATAGTTCTTAATTTCTTTAACAAAGTAAATAACATTAATTTATTTTACACCGAATAAAATGTATATACAAAATATAAATAGAATATCCCATAAATATATCGGTACCTAATGTACCTAAACTATGACATATAAATACCTAATGATATGTTTAAATATATGTTCAAAGTTCAAACACATATTATTATATATAATTATTGAATATTATAAATGTTTAAAAAGAGGTAACACTCTGCCGTACAGTAGGTATTGAGTGTATACCTCATCAATGCGTCATGGAGTAGGTAAGTCACTGCAATATATGTGCAAAATTTGAATTCAATAATGAAAACATAAGTTCTAAAAACGGTACTAAACGAAGTCGGTCTATCAATCTACATTTCTAAATATATTTTATGACATATTTATATAATTATATTGCTATTAAAGTAATTTATTTTATTATTATTCATTTCAGCTGGTTTTATTCAATACAAATTACACTTATATAATTAATTTTTGCCAAAAACATTGCATTTGAAAATTTCATTTTATATAAAATATTATCATAAACTCGTACGACAAAGGTTTCAAATACTCACGAATAATATTTTTAGATTACAACAAAATAAGTAAAATTGTTTTTCTTTATTTAATTGTCTAATTTCGTCAAAATTTCAACTTACATTATCTATACAAAAAAATATGTTTATATATATTTTTACGATTTTTTAGTTACAGGACGAACTTTGTCTAAACTTGAATTTCAAATGCTTAGAAATAAAAATCGTGTCTATCTTTAATAATTTTTAATATCTATGATAACAATTAATAACTAATGAGAAATATTGTAATCAATTTTCAAACTAAGTACAAAAAAACTCAATTTACTTTCAAAAACCACTCCTAAAGTTGATAATTGAAACATTTTTACCCCAAAAGAGATAACAAACACACAAATAAAATGGTAGACAAAAGAATATCGCTCTGCTATACGTTATAAGTGTCGAGTAGGTCGCTGTTATAAGTATGTTACATTTGAATTCAATTATATAATATCATAGTACACGAAAAATGATTCTATGCGAGACAAACTGTCAGCCTATATCACTGAGTAAATTTCGTGATCATATTTTTTTTTGATAAAGATATTTATTTTACTTTTAATATTACGACAGGTTGATATAATTTTTTCCAAAAATATTACATTTATTTAATTATCAGTATTTAATTTTTAATTAATATAATAATATATATATTTATATCATATTACATCAACTTATATAACTCAAAATGTAATAATACCTTTCTGTAAATACCATAAAATAATAATAATAAATTCATAGTAAATATAGATAATATCTTAAATTAAATCTAAAATTTTACTGCTTATAATGAAATTCATAATAATATAATAAAAGGTACATACATTTTTTAAGATCCCGCAAATAAGGTTTTTAAATTATAACATAATAATAATTAACCAATAATAAACAGTCTCGCATTGGACACACTAGACTAACAAGTGGATTGTCGCAAAAGAAGAAAAACCTATGTCACTACCGCCACTACTTGTGGTACCGAACTCACATAAGTCAACCATATTTTTACAGAATGCCTCCAAAATAAAGATGAACTCAATAACCTTAACATCCCCAACACCCTAGACGTAACACTTGGATCAAACGCAGACACCACCTACCTAATTTAGTCTTAACATTTATAGATTTCTAACTACAAAATAATTTGCTAACAGCTAATAGCTATAGCTAATTTTGTACTACGGTGATAGAAAGGTTGTTATTAATATAATAAATTATTTTCTTGCATTTTGTGAACGAATGGTTACGCGGATTTTTCATCATAGAAAATCTGAATAATTATTTCTATTTCCAAATTAAAATATCAAACAAAATGATAAACACATAAATAATAAAATTAAACATAATAAATTACTATTTACTATCAAACATCATCATTTTTACAAAACATCGTTATCGATTTGTCGTCCAATAATTAAATATATCATCTACTATAAAAAACGAAAATTGTTCTTTAGAATTTAGACGATATTTATATCATAAGGAAGTTAGTTAAAATACCCAGTTTTACAAGGAGCTTTGTATTACATTTTTAAGCATTTCTATCAGTGAATAATTTTTAATTAACATTAATAAAACATAAACTAAAAAAAGATAGAAATGTTCTCATACCTATATACTCGTAGATAACTCAAAAATCAAAATATTTGTAAAAATGTTATCGTAAATAAAAAATGATGATACAAACTTTTGGTGACAATTATTTACAGTTATTGTTCTTAAATTTTCACCAAAAAACAAAAACAAAATCGACTTTATCAAAAATTGGATATATGTAAAAATTCCCGTTTTTCCTCATTTAATTTTTGTTTTTCCCTACTCTAAAAGGAAATGGGAAATTTTAATTATGATATCTTTAAATTTTACAAATTAGCTCCAATTTTCTATTAGAAACTATCCTATTTTTGAAAATAAAAGCATTCTATCGATTACTTATAGTGCATAATTACACAAAAAACACACATCATTGTAAAATCAATACATTCATGTCTCTGTTCAGAATCTAAAAATATACAAATACATGTGTTTATAATATACCCTCATATTGTACAAGTTTCTCCTTTTTATTTCCAAATACCGAAATGATTGATCAATATTATAATATTATATGAGTTGGATTCTTATATTGGTTCAATTCGTTTTACAACAGTCTTAAAGTAATTTAAGCTTGCGTATTATTTTTCTTTATTGCAGTAAAAAAACGTTTCTCAAACGTTGAAATTGCATTTTATAAGTTTATACAAAACAGATAATTTATTATTGTATAAATCTATGAAACCAAATTCTCCCGAGACCAAAGATAGGTACAGTTAAAAAATATATTCTTAAAGTTTATACTGTAGCAATGTGTTGATAGAATCGAATTTGTTTCTAGAGTGGGCTCATATAATACTTCCCATATAATATATAATGTTCAAAACTACAAATTAATCTACTAAATCGTTCAAATATTTCACCTATCATCGTTATATAGATGGCTAATGGATATTGGCTATATATATATTTACTAACTTAGAAAAAAATCAATACACCTAACGATATTACCGCTATAAGTGTATTAGACAAAGTAAATACATCATAAATAATTACGTATGTTTTCAAATGTATAACATATATTATAGTAAACCTACCTCTGTTTATATTTTTCATAAAGAAAATTCAAAAATAATATAAATTGTTTCTAATTATTTTTTTCCCCATTTATAATTAATAGCTATATTAGCGTCCCTCCAAAAAATAATAAAATATAATACTATGATATCAGTGGAAAGATTGTTTTTCACCATTCTTAATTTTATATGATAAAAATTATTACAATATGATTTAACGTATATTAATAGATTTAATTTTGGTCTGATTTTATCATAAAAATATTTCAATAGACTTTTCTTGTGGCGTATTTTTCATTGCGTTCCCCTAAAATAGGTAATTTTGCTTTCCCCGATAACTTACCCACGTCGATTGACATTATCGTTACTATATTTATGTATATATTATTAATTTATTGAGAAATCAGGTTATAAAGTTATAACTATCATATCTCAATCTAAAGTCCAACAGGCATGTCAGCACATTTCAATGCTTTATCCCGTTCTGAACAAAAATTCAACCAAACAAAAAAATGCTCTCTCTTAATTTACAAACAAATTATACGCCCACTTCTCACCTACGTATATCCAATTTGGGGGAATTGCGCATCCTCGTGTATCAATAAAATACAAACTGTCTAAAACAAAGTCGTCAGAATAATTGCAAACGCCTCGTGGTTTGTTAGAAACGCCACAAAGACTTTCAAATTCAAGAAATCGAAGATCATATAAATACCTTAGTAAAAAATGTCCATTACTCTCTTCCAAACTCATCAGGTGCAGTTCATTATAATCTCTTCACTCATCCAACTCAACGTCGATTAAAACGAGATCTTTAGTATAATTAGTTAGTGGGACTTTAGTTCCTCGAGGGATTTGGAGATTGTATTTTTTAGTTGAACTGATAGTGACAAAATTAACCATACACTGATTACTAAATACTATAGCCTATTATTGTTTTTTATTTTAGGTTAGAGCTGGGAGTGAAATCATTTTAAGGTATTACTGCAAAGGCAAGGATAAAACGATTATTGTATTTGATCAATTAATATTTTTAAGCTAGTTGAAATAAGGTTTTTATAATGAGGACATACTTTATACGAGGCTGTATAAAGCTCCTAGCATAAAGCATACTTGGCGGAATCCGATGGCGTTATTGTTGATATTAAATAGTCGTTTTGAAAAAATATTTATTTTAATTTTTTAACACTTGTTAATAGTTACGTATTTTTATTGGAAATAATTTAAAAATTATTCCCTGTTAAAATAAGGAATGAACAAAATCAACACTTCAATATGATGACGTAATTTAATTACAATTTTAAAGTCGTATTTATAGTGGATAAATATTTTTTTTATTTTTGCAACCATTTTATATTTCAAAACGATAGATATAGATCGATGGAATAAGTCGTTTAAGGCCTAAAACCATGGTCGGATTTGAATGTTAGGGAAAATTACTTAAGATTACTTAAGAGGAATTGTCAGTGCATTATTTATTTTCTCTATCTGACCCACGCATAACACGTTATAACAAATTTACGTTCAACATAACCAATTTTGTATTGTTAGCTTTGACATAAGTGTGAATTGACCTATTATCAAACTTAAATGTAATTATTTAAAAACATTATTATTATTATTATCTTGTTAGGCTAATAAAACATAGTACCTACTTAATAAAAAAAAAATTAATTTAACCAAAAAAAACAAATAATATTTATTATTATATTTAAGTGTTATTTAAAATGATTTAATAACTTAGTATATATAAACGTAATAGTTAATAAAAAATAAACATACATCATCGAATCATACAAAATATATAACTTTGAAAGCGTTGATGTCTGTTAACTAAAATGCGAACGAGTGATTTCTAAGTTATTACACTTTTCATAGGTAAACTAAGGACATTAATTATTATAATTGTGAACGTAATTATATAGGTTTGATTATATATTATAGTGACTATGATGATTTGAAAATTAGGTATTGTAATAATTATTTATATTATAGAACCTACCTAAACGTTCTATAATATGTAAAAAAATTTCGAGTATCATAATAATCATAACACTCATAACTATATTTGTCAAAAGTATATTAAATTGCATTAATTATAATGAACAACCATTATTAAAGAAATAAAGGCTACATAATCTTTAGTATATTATATATTTTAAAAACTAAAAAATGTTCAAATACGAGTATATTAATATTTTTCAAAAAATTACCCAGTGAAAATTAGTATAGTTATTTCTTATTATTTGAAAAAAAATCTGATCACTACAGGACAATAAAATCGTTTCCCTTTTCCTTAAAATTTTGTCAAAACCGTTACTGCCTTAAATTGTGTAAAAACTATACGATATAAACTATATAAAATAATATGTTCCTTAATAGTTTACTTTAAAAGCAGAATTTGAAAAAATGCATTATGTATTATTAAAGAATTAATGGGAGAGAGTGAACTTGCTTGGAGAATTACTCTATATGACGTGTATGTACTATGTACATATAATGACGCCGCTCGTCTTCAGCATACGCCCATCAACTCTCACTACAGTATGAGCTATACAAAATATCAGATCGACCAGATAACTACTTTACAACTGATGATATCGCGATTCGTCTGACTTACATTTCCGACACGGGTATACGCGTACTTGGATTTCGATTTAAGCCAGAGACAGCTCACTCCGGTAAGTTTAATTAGTCACAATCAATTAAGCTAACTGTAGTAGGTAACTATATAATATATAGGTATAGCCGTTATTTCGGCTAAAGTTTGCCTCTGCTATAACAGTCGTTTATTAATTAGTCAGAGCCGTAGGTAAACCTATAACTATTCTATAGGTATGGACGACATGGTGAGGAGGAGCATAACAAATTGCATTCGTTTATTACGAAAAATCGCTAGTTTTCACTTGTCTGTCACCTTACCGATTTGTAACAGACGCCATAAATATAAGCTATATAATATAATACGTAAAACATTTATACTACATCAATGTACTTCGTCATTACCATTATAGATTCTAAGTGCAGCTATGAATGTATCGATTTTACAATGCTGTAGTATTTTATTTTTTTTTATTTTGGGGGGAGGAGTAGATGGTTTATGGTAGCATATATCATGTTGATATTTTTAAGGGTTAGAAGAAAAAAAATTTCCAATACTTATTTTCATTATCAGTAAAATACAAAAAAAAAAATTGAACAAAAATAAGAATTTCGACGCTAAACCAGTAAGTTTTGAAAATATTGATTTCTTTATTTTGTTATAACTCAAATACAAATACTATAAATTATTCGCTTGATCAAAATTCTTGAAAATTTAATAGAATATCTTATAAGTTATTCTTATATTTGTAAAAATGCAAAAGCATAATTATTTTTTATAGATTAGATAAGTTACATATTTAAACGATAAATAACGATGTTCATTATTTTGTCATAATTTAAAAACTTTACTCGTAGGGCTTTATAATATTTATACATATAGGTATACAGTAGATTCTTATTATCTCGAACGTCGTTATCACGAATTTTTCGTTATCTCGAACTAGATAGGACGTACATTGAAATTATCTTGAAATTACCATTGCATTTAATAGCGTTTTGCTCTCGATAACTCGAAATAAAATTAATCGTTTTTCGTTATCTCAAGTACACAAATAATGTTTTTATTACTGTAAGAACAAAAAGCTTAGTAGTATATTCAGTATAGTAATAAGCGTAAATTAAATTTCCTTACCATTATTTTTTACATTCTTATAAAAACAAAAACGACATTAAACAAACTGTAATGACAGATTTAAAAAAAATAATGTATTTATTTATTATTGTAGTTTATTGATATATAATAATGTAGTATTAGTACTTAAAGTATTCAAACTATACATTTTAAGTATTCAAATTATCTACCAATTTTTTCAATAATTTTAATAAAACTTGATATCTCGACATTTTTGATATCCCAAACTTTTTCCTGTTTCCCTTGAGATTTTACGTAACGAGAATCTACTGTATTAATATAAATATTATTAACAAAATAACAATTTCAAAATCTACTTATTAATTTAAAGATATTATCTATTTATACAATTACCTATATCATAAACCTATCTTAATATAATAAATTTAATATTTTTGACAAAAATTAAATCAACCTTCCGTAACAATAATAAAATAATAAATTACTTTAATAGAAATATCAAAAAACATTGTATAATGTGTTATAGTGATATAAGCTGACAGACCGCCTTTGTTCAGAATTATTTTTCGTATACATATAATGAGATATTATTGAATTAAAATTATACACATCTGTTACAGTGACCCACTTAACACCTACTATACAGCAAAGTGACACCCACTTGCTTATCATTGTTTAATTTATTATTTATTTAACTATTAACTTCTAACTTAACAAAAAAGAACTTAAATGTATTCTCGCGGTATATTTTCGTTGGACTACTTCTGATGTTGGATTATTGAAGACTTGTCGGACCCGGTGTACTATTGAGTATTTTGAGCAGTAAATAATTATTTATTTAATAATAATTATATTTTAAGGGTTAAAAAGTGTGTTACATGATTGTCTGTGCTCTTTGATTATATGGTAATAGTAGATAAGATGTGTCTATGGGAATGCCCTGTTCTATTCATGACTATTTGCTCTTTCTGCTAATCGAGTAGTTTGAAGTATAAGCCTGTTTGACTTTTTTTTTTTTTTAATGTGCCGTACATACCTGTATTAAATGGTTTATACAATTGTTTAAGATCGTACAGCGAGGACAATCGCATATAACTAAAAAGTTGATAGGCCAAGGTATGATATTATTGATATTCTACTGAAATTCGAATAATTTTAAAACAATAGAATATTATCGTTATCTAATACAATTAATCATAATATAAATAATATGATATCACTACCATTATATAATTGTTTATAATATAATACTAATTTATATATTAATTATATAAATTTATATATATTTTATTTTAAATTGATCACTACTTTTAGTAATTTTTAGTATTTACAAACAAAGAATGGAAAATATTTTACAAAATTGAATATATTTATCAATTTTTATATATATATATAACTATTTTATATATTGTAAATAATAACAACATAATATTTGAATAATATAGTGTTATGTTTTGATATTTTAAAACAAAGTATTTTTATCGTATTATCAAATTTGTTTAAATGTGCAAAACATTGATCATTAGATATTCACTACATTAATGTGTTTTTATACGGTTGACAGATTATTGACTGATTCAATTGTAATTTCGTTCAATTTTAATTTAGTCTAATATTTTTTAATCCAATAATACAATGGATATTTACTTTTGAACCATGCACACCAAGTGGCACAAAAAGCTTATTTTTCTAATTTGAATGAATTGTTTTCTTATTACTAGGCGATATTTTACCACGGAGTTGGCAAATTGATTATTCTGAAATAAGTATAAATATAATAAGAATAACGTTTTTGTTCTAAACTTCATCCATCTTCTTAAAGATTGCCGTGTACCTACTTATTTGTAACTGATAAAATACTGCTCTTTGCTAAATACTGATTTCATTATTTTTTCCATAACACTCATTGTTTCTTACCATCTGCTTAACTGTTCTTTTATTAGAAATGGAATTTTTTGAAAGTAGAGGTTTAAAGTAATTTAAAATAAAAATTGGACATACGTGGAATTTGAATATGAATTAATTATACAACGTGTATTGACCGTAGAAAAGATTTTATAAATTATTTTGATTCGATCTTACGTGTTAGAAATATACTTTATGAACCTTTTTAGATAAAAAATAAATAAATAAACGATTTACTTGGTTTCGTAATAATTGCATCAATACATAGCACTCCTCAAAGGAGTACATAAAATCGAATTATTTGAAAATATGATCCTAAATTATACATACAAATTCCAAAAACCATGATTAAAATAAATTCATTATTAAAGGAAAAAATCTTACACGCGAGGATGCTTGTTAGCTCACTATGCATCATATATATATATATGTATATATTAAGAATAAAATATATTATAACAAAATTTAAATTTAAATATTTTGATCTCAGTTAGTGCTCACATCTAACCATTAGATTATAGCAAATATAAATAACTAAATGTATCGATACAGAATTCATACAAATTCATTTTACATAATATAAATTACGTACCAATTACAACTATAAATTTTAATATAATATCAATTAGTTATAATTACTGCAAAAAAGTAATATGCAAGCTAATCCTGTACGGTGTTGCTTGTGATAAATTAAATAATACCAGTGGATTTACCCTGTCTTAAACTCCGTTGAAAGTAAGCTACATATATTTTTAACAGTCATTTGGGTAGTTTTGACCAAATATAAAAATAAAATACAGGTTTAAAATTTTAATAATTATTTTATTATATGTAACCAATGGCAACCTTATACAAACATGTTCGTTTTTCGTGAGCCTACAAATCCCTGTGTGAAACCACTCTTTAAAATGCATAATTAAAAATTTAAATTAAAGTATATATCATACTCGAGTATAGGATTACCTATGTACCAAATTTCAAAACCATGAATACGATAGACTTGGCTGTGGATCGCTTACATATACACATCATGTTATAGCAAATAAATATACTAAATAAGTAATAGTAAACAAATAACAAAATAATTATTAATAACTACCACTAATGAATTATATCGATCTGTATACATGGGAGTTTCAAAAATATTATATAAAAAACCAGCATTAAAAACAATATCCCAGTATCTTACTTCAAAAACGCCCAATACTAATGCCACTGGTATGAATTCTGATACCCGTGTGTAAGGATTTATTTGAGGTTCCAAATTTATATCAGTATTAGAATCTAAACTTTGAATGGAGAAATAATTGTATTAAATTTAAAATGATGTTATCTTCTTTTGGAGTAGTAAAAATGCTTCAAACTTCAACTTCAATCTTCTTATTTCTTAAGCTAATAAACTAAGAAATCATCTTTGTTCAGAATAATTTATCGTTTGCTGCAATGATTTATCATGTATTTCAAATTTAACACATTCATTACAGTGACCTCAATGAAAAGATACCTACATTAATAATACAAAAAAAATCATTTAATTTGTACAAGTTCTTCATAAGTTGTTATTAATAGAAAAAAATATTAATTATTAATTTAAAAAAAAGTTGAGCTTAAAATCAAACTAATTTTTTATGGGCGTTTACAATTAAAATTTTTATATTCTATTATCATCAATTAAATAACTATTTCTCCTTAAATAATTTTTGCTATTTCGTTATAATTCTAAAATGAATAACCCATAGATCAGGAGTATCCAACCTTTTTCAACTTGCAGGCCACAGTCGAAATTTATATTTATACTAATAAGCTGTGTATACTAAACTTAACGATTTTCTTGTTAATTTTAATAATCTTTCTTTACATATCGAGTACAAAACTTTAATATTGGTTAAAGAAAAACAAACACAAATTTTACTCTATTAAACATTCAAAATTTAAATTATTATTTTTTTATATTCAAATAAAAAATTATTTTAAGATATTTTGTAATTCTAAAAAACTTATTAAAATAACATTGTTTTAAATTCTTTTTTTTATTTTTATTTTTTTTTTTTTTTGTAATATTTATACACATTTATAATTTTATAATTTTTTCACGGGCTGGTTGGAATATTTCCAAGGGCCGCATGTTGGTCAAATTTTCTATCAACGATATAATTTTAAAAATATTTTGATTCATTTTTAGTTATTTATAGACAATTCAAATTGTGGTTATTAATTACAGTGTAGGTATACGCCATTATATATTGTAATTATTAAGACCTCAAGTTATTTACACAAAGATATATTGTAGTAGCTTAAAATATTTATAATTAATAAAAATGTATCAATGAAATTGATATAGAACTTCATTATACCATGCATAGGTTAGGTTGCTAAGAGATTATAACATTGTCAAGTCCATTACGATTACGAAAAAAAGTTATATCCAACCAAACATCATTAATTTTATTGTAAATTGTATAAATTATGATAACTTATAAAATTTATAACATCGACCTAAGGCCTAATCATTGCATCTCCTGTATTCCCACTTTTAATCCCCAATATTATTAAGTAAAAAATATAATACAGTGAAACTTCCGTTTAACAAAGTCACATGGAGAACAAAAAAAAATCGTAATACAGAGGAATTCGTTAATAGAATTACAAATTTCTTATTCTATATTTTATTAAAAAAAAAATATTAAAAAATAAACATAAAATATCATATTATAAATACATAATTTCATATTTTATATTCTACCTATATATTGTAAAATAAAAAATTTAATTAAAAAATTATTAAAAACAAACATCAAATTTATATTATATTATAAATTGTATTATTTTACTAAATATTTATCATATTTTATCTATTTAATTTGTTATTGAGAAATAATTAGTTTCGTTTGTTAATTATTTTTATAAATTGTACTTTTTTCGTAAAATGTTTCGTTAAAACGATTTTATTTACAAAAATGGGTTTTTTTAATGAATAGTTTATTCGTTATATAGAAACATCAAATTCGTTATAAGGAGATAAATGTACGCATGGCTAACTTCATTGGTTATGGTTTTCAAAAATAATTAATTAAACAGAAAATTTTGTTAAATGAAAGTTCGTTATATGGAAGTTTTACTGTATAATTTTATTAGAAATATGTATTTTAAATAGCTATGCGTTATTATTGTATACATTTTATATTATAAAATTCCAATTAATAAAAAATTAAATGATAATTAAATGATAAGCAAATCAAGAAGTAAAATTATAGCAAGACGGGTGGGATGATTAATATTCAAATTTCAGGCATGCTTTTGCCCAACTATGTTTTTCATTATACAAAATAAAAGTTTTATTAGGGAATTCGAGATTTAAAATATGAACATATAATATTTGTATTAAGTTATATTAGTTTTATACGGTTATTTAACGTACGTTACAAATTAAATTATAATAACAGTATTCGTCCACTGGTACATTTACAATATAATATGCGCTTTGATATTAACACTCCTCCCTTCCACCAACTAATATCATTAACATTAACATTTCACAAAAATTATATTTTTTATTAAGTTTTATATTTTAAGCAAGTAAATAAAAATATCAAGATAACTATTTTTTTTATTTTAAGTAGAGTGCAATAGTGTTTTTGACCACGATAGTCCATCACTGCTGCTGCCACCCTAAAATTTGGCATTTGGAGAATTTGTCCCTTCCCTACTCTTTTCCCTACATTTTCCACTGTATTCATATATTACTATGAGACATTACAAGAGTATTATTATATTGTACAATATTAATATAGTTTAATAGAGCATAACGTACTTTGGTTTTGGGTACATTGTAATTAAATTGCATACATAACGCGCCGTCATGCAAAAAATATTCGTGCTAATAAAATATTATTATATAGTGCGTATTTTTCAATTCTTTAAAAGTTATAATGACTTATATGCTGTTGGTCTTATTCACAAAATCAAGAAGAAATCAAAAAGTGATTCCTCATTTCATTTTTATATTACACGATTAAAATATTTATACATACATACTTGACATACTTCTAAGTTCTAAAACCTTTTTATTTTGTAAATTTGACTAATATTATACCTATCGTAAAATATAATATATTATAATTTATTTTAAAACTACATTATATTTATTTTTCTTTCTTTCTTGCAATATCCATCGTGTTATTTTTTTAAATCTAATAATATGACGTGAATACTGAAACGTCAGGATATAAAGGTGAGTATAGTACGATGTACTTCAGTTAGTGTAATCCATCACATCATTTAACGATAGCAATTAATTTTTTTAATAATAAATGTGAATGTATAAACACTAATACGTAGCTTAATGCATATATTTAATTTTTACGAATAAAAATTATAATGCTTGCGTCTTAAAGTATAACATGATCACTTTCAAATATTATTATTTTTTTTTTTTTTAATAATTTATTCTAATTTAAAAAACAATGTTCTACTATAAATTATAATACAACATACATAGCAATGTTATGATAACATTATACCAAAATTAAACGGGCGGGGATATTTATCAAATCAGTAGCGGTAATCCATCATGGCAACTTTCAAATTTGGTCTTCAGTATATTAGTCAATTTATAATATTTGTGTAATATTATGACAAACAAATAAAAATTATTTTGGTCTTTATTAGTTACAACTTATGATGTGATGTATATTACGTGGGTACATAGTTTGTACCAATGCTGGCAATACTATTAAAATATATTTATATTACACAACAGGTGTGGGTTGAATTTTATCTAAATATTTACACATATAGCCGCCATACTGAGTCGTATTTATAATAAGAATATTTTTAAAAGTCTACTTATAAAAAACGATCTCCATACTATAATATAAGGAACATAAAAGCAACGCTCTCTATTTCATCACGTCTGAACTATACAACATCGTTTGAAACATTATAACCGAGGTTAAAATATTTAATAAGTTATAAATTATAATAGCTGCAGCATTGTTCTGTATGTTATAATTAATTGTATGGAAACGCAAACGTTCTTATTATTATTATATTTTTTCACTTTCTCTGGGCCGTGACGTTATATATTTAAGACTTACTCAGATGATGAGTCAAGATTGAAAAAATAGAACTGTTTTAGAGGTCAACTATAATTGTTTGATAATAATTGGGAACGATAAGGGGACTTCAGCAAACTGTTTTTATAATTAAAAGCCTATTCGAACATAGATTATAAGGAATTAAGCTGTTAATACATTTCTTTCAATTATCTATACGTAAGTACTCACTTACGAGGGAAGTCTTTCGTGCACATCTATTATAAGAATGGAGTACCTATACCTACTATACCTACTAAATGAGGTTTGATATATGGCAATTTCAATGGAATAATGAATAATATATATAATACTAATAATTATAATAATAATAATTTCACAGAAAAATGATCAATAATTGAAGTGCGTGTTCAAATAATTTACAAGTGGTATCATACCAGTTTATTATTGATGGTTGTGACTTGTTGAGTTATTACAAAAACATTTACAAAATCGTTTTTTTAGATGGTTTAGTATAATATAGCTTTTGCTTTTATTACAATTGTATATTCGTATAGTACAGTATAAGAATTTAAATGTTTGTACTTCAGCTGCAGTATACAGAACAAAACATTACTGTACCTATTGTAGTTTGAACATTATTAATTTACGTCCAACAACATAAATATGACAAATGTTACATCACCTAATAAAAAACAAAATACTTTTTTTAATATTAAATTTTTGAAAAAAAAATAAGACGGTATAACCCTGATTATCTTGACTTGCATATTTCCTAAACGTTTATGGTCTATTATTATAATTTCGACTGATGTGGCCAAAAAACTATTATCTCTGTGGGACTTTTTTTTCTCTCATCAAAATGACCCGTGTGTCTCATCATTCTCTAAATATTTTATAATAAATAAACATATTCAGTCACTTTGTACTATATCCAGTGACGTACTTACTGTAGTGGGAAGGTCAGTTGCTATTGTGCTAATCATAATATCCCCTCCTCCCCGTCAAGCCATCATGGATTCCGATTGAGCCATTACACTGCTGCCACTGACGGGTCTGCCCACCCGATAATGATAGACTAAATACTAATATTTAACACTATAAAAATGTGATATGTATCATTATAATATAGGTTTTAGTTTGTACTTTGCACATTAAAGTATTCAAGTATCTAAATAGTATACAAATAATAGTGTTGACAGATTCATTTATTTTTTACTAACTTAGTATATTCACGCTCAAACATTTTATTAAAAAATTCAAATTGAATCCGCGGTACTACTGTATTGTAATTATCCAAGTGAGTAATAATAATTATAAATATATAATAAAATAAACTACAATTTATAGGAGTAATAAGTAGATAAATATAGGTGATTGATATCGTTATAGTAATATTAAATCTAATAATACAATAATAACAAGAGCTATTATTAATTAGAAATTAATCATTCAATATTATTTAATATTTAAGTATAAAAATCAAGTTCAAATAATTCGATTAGAAAATTAAAAATATACGGGTTGCCGTTTAAAAATCAAAAACCGAAAATGGATTTACCAACATATGAGTAAGGGTGGATAAATTAAGGTTATTATTACAATTGCACTGATATATACCATATCTCAAACTCTGAATTTAAATGTTCTAAAAGTTCCATTTAAAATAATTAAATCACTTAGCTTGCAATTATTATGTTCTTGAGAAAAAGTACGCTTTTTTGATAAAATATTTGTAGTGTTTCTAAAAACTAGTGGTGTAAATGGGCTATAACTTGTCCTGCTTTTTTTCAGTATCTAATTGTTATGCAAAAGTGGTAGCAGAAAATTATACAAATGTGTATAATGTTATTTGCTAATTTTACCTCATTATTTAATTAATTACTAAAATAATATTATTATATGACGTAATATAATAATTTTAAACTGTACTTATTACTTAATACCTATATTTATATCTATATAGGCATTTCATCACCCTGGAACACATCAGTATCACTGTATTCATTTATGAAAACATCGAATTTTAAGTAAATAGGTATAGAGAAAAATAATTTACCGCAAAAATTAAATTACATTATTATAATAACTATTGTAATTTATGAAACAAAATAAAAAAATAGCTATATTACCCCCTCTATTCACCCACAAAAAAATGGGGTAGTTTCCTAAATGCATCCCGAAATAACACTTATTTAATGTCCCAAGTGCGTCTAGAATAAGATATCATCAGAATGATTCAATAAAATAAAGTATTTTATAATCGTATTTTTTACGTAGCCCGAACGCGTCCGATTAATTTAACTATGAGAGCACCACGAGGAAGTGAACTGTAGGCATACATCCTAGATATATTTGGTTATTATTAATTATTTTATTATTTTAGCATAGCTACACTTATCTTTTACACGTTTTAAGTTTAGATAAGTGTACTCATTTTTAGTATATTATTGAATCAAACATTTTATGAAAATTTTGAAATTGAAAACACGTGTAAGGGTGTAACTACTTGTCTATATTATCGCATTTGGGCTATGAAAAAAGTAAAATTTAAAATGAGATAGGTACAACACTCACTCGAGACATTCTCGAATATAAGCCTTCTTAGTTACTCTACATCATAGATACCTATAAGTATCTAAAGTATCTAAATATCTTTTAGTTTTAAAAAAATTTTTCCAAACAATAAGTGTTGCTATTTATATAGTATATAATAATTTAATATAGTGCGTATTTATACTATAAGGAAAATGCAAAAACATCCAATACAAATTTTCCAAAATATTTCGCTATGGAAATTAATTGATGCCCCTCGCCTATACATTTCTACAATTAATTTCAATCTTAAATTGAAAACAGTCCACGAAGAAGCTAAACTATTTATTTACAAACGCTTCTATAATAGCTGAATCGTCTAATCTCCCACTCTAATCCACTTGTAAACAATAAAACCTTGGTATCTCCATAATTCCTGATAATCCTCCAAACGTCTCAAACGTTAATTTTGTCGTGATCTGCTATAGATGAATATCAATTGCCAATCACAAATTATATACAATATACATACTCAAATTAAAATAAATTTTTAAAAAATAACATAGATTACACATATTTCTTGTATAAATAAACAAAATAAATATGTATATTATACGCAAAACGAAAATTTACCCAAATAAAATATAATCACATAAAAAATATTAATTCATTTCCCATAACTTCGTTACATAGAATATCAGTTATACTATGGTTATAGGCTTATAGCAACATACATGTAATAGTGACGATAATTAAATATATTATGTTGAAATTGGGGAATTTATCAATTCCACCGATAACTACTCGTAATTATATTTATCTATCAACTCCCACCGAGATTGAAATTTATAAAATATAGTAGAAAGAAGCTTTATAAACTTCATACTGTATTAATATTTAATATTTAAATAAATAAAAACATGACATTGAACACAAGTTATGTTTTTATTTTTTAGTCTTGGAAATTATATGACTACATGAGTCATAATAATGTTGAACTTGTATTTACGTTTAATATAGGTACTAATACATTATATGTATTATATTATATTATATTATATTATTATTATATTATGTATTATACATTTTAAACAAAATATACAAAAAATACTTAATAACAATATGTATTTTAAAAATAAAAATGTATATATATATATAGTTTAAAACTAAAATTAGTAATAACAAAAGGGTTCGAAATTTGCTGAACTTAAAATTATCGAAATATACAGTCAAAATCATAAAAATATGTATCTCATTTTAGATTCTGAACGGAGTAAAGAGTGTATTGATTTTACAATGATGTATGTTTTTTTTATTTTTGTGTCTGTCATCACGTTTTGGAGTAGAAATAATGATTTGATTATTGACTTCAGCCCTTCTTTGAAAAGGAAAATGCATCTAGTTGGTACTTTAGGGGGTAAAAAATTTTCAGTAGTTTTCTATAGCGTCAGGAAAAACCCTAAAAAAGTAACGAAAAAACAGGCATTTTTACGCATAATCAGTTTTTGACAAAATCGATTTTTTACTTTGCTGTAACTCAAAAAACGAATCATTGTATACACTTGAAATTTTCATCAAATATTTATATTAGCCTTATTTATTTACGATTAAATTTTCAAAATATTTTGACTTTTTTTAAGCTATTTATAGACGATTGAAATTTTCGATTTTTCTAAGTTTTTTTTTTTTTTGAAATGCCGATAGAATAAATTTGGCATTCCAAAGTCTTTGAAATTTAATACAAGGTTTATTATAAGTTATTCTTATCGTAATAAAAAAAATCAAAAATCGTTAGTCACAATTTTTGTTTATAAGCATTTAAAGTTCAAATATTAACGAAATATGTCAAAATCGTAAATATTTGCAACTAATTTTGAAGTTGAAAATTCATAAAATTTTTGTGATTTAAACCTTAAGTTAAAAAATACAATACAAGGTTTTCTATAACTTTTTTTCAAATAACTGTAAAAAAACGACAGTGTCAATATAGAAAAAAATTTTATGAGCGGATGAAATTTAATTTTTTACAAAATCGCGTAAAATAATGATATATCTTAAAATGATTTAAAATATTTGTTATTGTTCAAAAATTATAAGTCGTAGAAACTAAAAACTTCCACCAGTAGTTGAAAATAATAAATTACAATTTAAATATAGGTAATAATATAATATATCCTAGACAAACAAATCATCTCCATTCAGAATCGTTTTTCGTATTCAATGATACCTGTCATTGCATTCAAATTCAACACATCCATTATAGTGACCTACTCTCCACCTCTACTATGCAGCAGAGCGATACCCCCTTGCCCACCTTTCTTATTTTGTTTTTGAAAACACATAAAAGATATTATAATTATTATAAAAATTAAAAAATTAGATAGTTACATAACCGTGATTAACGAACGAACACGTACTGCTTTTCATTTCGTCACACCATTTATAATCTAGATGGCATTATTAGATTTTACTACAACGTCTACAACTATATACAACTGACGATATTATCAAAAATAAGGTTAATTCTTAAACAACAAAGAAACTATCGTAAACATACATACGAGTCAGATACAAGAGATTACAGCCTTAATTTATTTTGAAAAATATTTTTGAATATTTTCTAAGTATGATTTTTCTTGAAAATTTTACTTACAAATTAAAAAAATGTAAAATATGTACAAATATGCTAAAAATTGATCAAGTATGAATTTTTCCAGAAATATGACGAAATATGCAAGAATATGCAAATTTAAACTTAGTATTTAGTTTTGCCATTTTATAAAACAAATTTATAACTCACCTAGAATAATCTACGACCCATACAAATAAAACACAATTACAAGAAATCCCGAACCCTTGTCCCTAGTTATAACTTTTGGTAATATTGGGTCACATATTTTAAGTAAATAAATTTAGAAACATTTATTTACAAATATTATACTAATACCTACATAATTTATTAAATGTAATACTCAGTATTATTAATAAATACTTACTATTTAGTATGAACAATAAATATCCGGCTAAGTCGAAACAAAATATAGATGGAATCAAATAAATCTAATATAAATAAATAATAAATCATATATCTAATTAAAAACATTTAAGTTTTTTATTTTAGTTTTACATTATTCACAATAATACCTATCGTCAAAAAACAAAAAAAACTTATGAAAAACTTGATACAATAAATGTATACTATAATATTATATTACGTTCCACCTCCGTAATTCGTTGGATACTTGAATGTCGTCGTTTATTACCGTGTTTTATTATTAACTCGATGACATGAATATTATGCGTGTTCTTACTGTTCTTAGATCATTTATATATAAATAATTTGTTTTATTGTTATTGTTATACATACATTATAATTGCACTTGTAAATCATGGCTCGTGCAATCGTGCGGAGATGTTCTGAAATCACCAAAATTCAAACGGAAAATATCTAAATTATACATATCATATTGGAAATCGTTCATCGCGTACTAATTATATATGCTTGGAAACCACCAAACTTATTATTATTACGCTGTCGAAATCGTTGGATGTATATATGTCCACGTATAAATTGACGTATATATCATGAATATAATATAATATCACACAACCCTGGCTATCGGATTAACGAAAACAGCAATTATATAATTTATTGTAATTCGTAGTTGTGCATTTGCAATGATTTGTATTATATGCCTTGATCCATGCGCAAGTCGAAAGGGGATAGCGGTGGAACAAAAAGCGACGTGGTGGCGTAGATTTTCGAGATACGAATATCGGGTTGATATTAACTTCCTGCAGGCTATAGCCCCTAAAGTGTACAATATGCGTTATTTCATTGTCGATTACCGTATTATGACATATACATTTAGCTAATTTTTTCGTCTAATAAAATCAAAATTACATTTTTTATTACATCGATAAAAATAATATGCAAACTATACGCGTGTACCTACCTTATCTATTGTTAAAGATTACTTTGGACATTATATAAAAGTGGAAAATTCCATTTTAAAAATAAACATTGTGTTTAGACTTCAAATAATATTGTCATTTTTTAATTTTATAATAGGTATATTTACTTTAAACCAAAATTTAATGAGTTCTACTAAGGCTGTGTAAACGCGTCTTTGTCTATGCCGTACGTACGTGTGAAAGACGGAGACAACCATGTGGGTGTGACGTCCTCTTAGGGCGCAGAACTACGAAAGATAATTATATTAAAATCATTAACCATAGACCAGTAGTGCGCAACCTGGGGGTCACCAATAAATTACCTAAAATTAACGATTTAATTAACATTAATAAAAATTTTGTATACGTAAACACTATTAAGTACGAATATATTATTCACTTACATAATGTAGGTAAGAAGAGGAGTCGTTATCATCAATATAAATAATTTTAGGGATCGTGAATCAAAACAAGGTAGCACACCACTGCCATAGACTATATAATTTATTAGTAAGTGGAGTGTATCGTGTGAAATATAGTAAATATGGTTTAGTTCGCAACATAAACTTTTTGTTACTTTGACGTCACGACGTGATTTCCACCACTATTGTTTTACACATTTTCTCGTTTTCAAACTGCTTTACTAAAAAAAAACAAAAAAAAAATCACCTCTTTGTACATACTTTTTCTATATTATTAAAGACTAATTCTCTAATGACATCCTAATTAAATCTATTATAAATTGCTTATTAATCAGCTAAGTTTTTAAATTGAATAATTTTATCTATTTTGGTTTTTATAAGTACACTTACTTCTCATAGGTAATGGTTTTTTGTTATTATTCGTGTGATTTTATTAATATTTCATTAAAAGAACTACACTTCAACCTCCATAAATGAATTATTAAAACATTTTTAATAGCTTAAAACATAAAAATAATAACGATTCTGGGGTTACTATCATCCTGGCTATCAAACGTAAATATGTCACTGCCTGGCCCTCCACCCAAGTGTTCGCAATCGGAATGTCAACAATTTCAACGAACTTAAAGAAAACAGAAATCTTCAGGGAGGACCGCGAGTACTAGCTCGACTATTGACTAACTCACCAACTATAGCACAATTGATTTATCACTTATCGGTAACATTCGTAATGAACTATATAATGAGTAACTAACGCAGTGAGCGCTTTACGTACTTTATTCAATGTTGTCTAAAATATAATAAATAACAATAAGTTAGTTAGGTGGATAGGTGCGTCATAAGCATTACGTAATCGCAATTGAATGAATTTATCACAAGACGACCAACGAAAATATAAAAATAGCGCGGCCTATGTTATTTTTAAAAACGACGGTGCAAATATTTTTGGCCCGTCGCCGTGAGCTGCACTGGAATTCGCCACGCGCTATGCGAAGGCAAATTAACATTTAACAGTGTCATTTTGTCATTCCGTCATAGTATTGATATTATAAAATTATAATATTATAATTAATAATTATCTACTAATATGGGTAGGGTTGACCACCGCACATTGAAAACAAGTAAAACGATATCGTAAACCTGCAAACGACACGTTTTTTCTTACAAATTGCGTATTTAATATTTGTCCATGCTGATCCGCCAGTTACCGCCACCACAGCAGCTGTTCCCTGCTCCACTCAGTCATCCGACAATTCACACTCCACTCTGCCGCGCCACTCCAGACGGCGCTGGGCAGTCGCCAATCGGCAATCGCCAGTCGAGTTGTATCAGTAGTTTTACACGGTTGGATGTTATTTGTTGTTTGCTCGGGTCCGGATCTCACTTCTTTCTATCGGCCTTGGCGAACAGCCGATATTAATGTTATTATTATTATCATTATCATTCAACGACAATATCAAATGCCCACTACCGCGACGGCCTTTACAAACGAAGAAAAAATACCGAGAAAAATAAGAAAACTCAGAATCGTTTGCATTGTTCTGCATTCGTAATCATCGCGATTCGCGACCACTCGTCGGTCGCGGGTACTTTAATCGTTCTGTTAGTTTTCTGTTGCGTGCGATGGACTGAACAGAAAGCTGTGCACGCACAGCGCGCCACTACCGATCCTCGCCAGAGGCCAGACGCTCGTTACGCTTATGTCCGACACCCCGCGCCGTATCGAGTGCAGTGCGTAAATTGTTGTTATTTAATAATATTATTTATCATAATATTCCATCGACGGATATTAAATCGTAATATATTGTTATTAACTAACTCTACACTGCTGTTTGTTCATGGTTTTGTGGTGTTGGTAGGTATCGTATTCGAAGATCACAACACCTTGGTAAACTTAAAAACACCTATGTTAATGACAGTTTACAAAACCTGAGTACCTACAACTCGATAATAATTTTAGTAAGTTTTACTTGTACAAGTCGTTTGGATTCGTGTATTATACAAAATAATATTCTAATAATATGAAAGCGGCTAGTCCGTTCTCTGTGAACAAAATGGAAAACCAATATGTCGACAACGATGAAGACAACTACTCAGATGCCAGCTCATCGCTGGCTCCCAACGGTTCAGTAGTGTCAACAGTGCCTGACAGACATGGTTTCCTAGGTGGTGCCCAATACCTGAACGAATCGTAAGTGCTTCATCACCTATAAGTATTGTGAGATCATTTTACATTATGATATTAAGTTTTGATTGTGTACATGACCTATGGCTTTTGTGGTTCATAATGACATAATCTATTATAATTATTGTAAAGAATTTTGGAATAATTGCATGTTTTATTCATAGTTTTCTTATAATAGTCATTATTTCAATAATTTTTTATGAACAAGTCAATTAAATATAATTATTTTCTTTTTTCATAAATGGATAACAGTAATTTAAATACATAACATAAAATGTGATATAACAAAAGATAATTATTGTTTATAAATCTAAAAACCTTATTTTAATACTACCCATAATTTCTTTGAAATTGAATGAAATTTATTATGTTATAGATCACCTTTAAAATAATACCTATTTAATAAATAAAAATGTAATTATCAAAATAATTATTATTTAAATTAAACAAATTACAATAAGAGCTAAATGTGATGTGTTATAAATTGTTTTGTTTCGTATTGTATTGGCCACACCTTGATTATTATTGTGAAATCAATGTTGACACTCATAGACTTCTAAATAGAATTCTTAAACTTTCTTTATCATTGTGAAAGTTTCACAAAAATAACTAATCAAACACAATAATATAAAATATGATAATAAATATAATCATATAAAATTTAGTTATGTCTGGCTTATGAGATTATCAAAAAAAAAAAAAAATGAAAATATATTATATTTAAAAAATTCCTTAACATATAATTTTGACAATTCCAATTTTAAAGATTTTAATTTACAGTCAAATCAGGCTTATATATATATTATACAACTATATATATACAATATTGTATATTGACAATGATTTAAATAATATTGAACACAGGAAGTTAAATCCTCTTTTGGTCATCCTAGCTATTTGTTATGCTACAGTGTGTGCATTGCGTACTTCCTGTTTGATTCAATATAATTATGCATTTAAGGATATTGCATAAAAACAACATTATAGTTCACTAGTTACACTTATGTTTAAACTTTAAAGGAAGTATATTTGGCTTGCTCTTAACTCCTCCCTGTTTCATGTGTGAGAACATTTTCTATACTTTCTACAGAAATCTTGAATACATACCTACATTTTATCTCATTGCTGTGTGAAATTTTTATAACAAAATGTTTGATTGTAGGAAACACATGATATCAGCTAACAAAACAATAGAACGTGAACGAAAATGGCTTAATATGACTGCCAATTGGGATAAACAAATGATTAGGAATTTTAAAAAAGTAATAACATTTAAAATATTACTGGTACTTGTACATATTTTAAACATTTTATCTTAACAATATTTTTTTTTAGGTACAAAACAGATGTAGAAAAGGAATACCTCAATCGATCAGACCCAGAGCTTGGTTGTATTTAACTAAAGCAAATAAATTGTTGGACCAAAAAAAAAATTTCTATTTTAAGCTATGTGACCAGCCAGGAGATCGTAAATGGATTGAAGATATAAGAAAAGATCTACATCGACAGTTCCCATATCATGAGATGTTTGTCGACAACGATGGAACAGGGTAAATTCTAATAAACATTTATACAATTTTAATAACATTTAATATTAGTTAAGTGTTTTTGTTCGACAGTCAAAAAGAATTATTTAATGTTCTCAAAGCGTATACAATATTAAACCCTGTAATTGGATATTGTCAAGCACAAGCTCCAATTGCTGCATTCCTTCTCATGCACATGCCAGCTGAACAAGCATTTTGGTGTTTTGTAGCAATTTGTGACGATTATCTCAGTGATTACTACAGTCCAGGAATGGTAACTAAATGTTTTTAACAATAGATATATTTTAAAAGAGCATTGTTTAATTTAATATATTTATTAATGTTTAGGAAACATTGATTAGAGATGGTAACATACTTTTTGCTTTATTAAAAGAACGTGAGCCAAAAATTTATAAGCTTTTGGTGAGTATATAATTTTACGTTTTAATAATGAATGATTTGTGTTTATTATAATATAGTATATTTTATTTTTTAGAAAAAGCAATGTATTGATCCAATTATGTATATGACTGAATGGTTTTTATGTGCTTTCACAAGAACATTGCCATGGCCCACTTTGTTGAGGTTTTGGGATATATTTTTATTTGATGGTAAATAATTTTAAAATCTTCTTATGAATTGAATTTTATTTTATTTATTAATTTTAGGCATTAAAACATTTTTCAAAATGGGTTTAATAATGATTAAAATATCATTACCAGAAAAATCATATTCAGATCTCAAAAAACGTTTTCCTACCATGTGTGAAACTTTAGAAGCATTGCGAAATCCACCATTACATATGCTTGAAGAAGAGAGAATTATTAAAAAGGTATTTTTACCCTTATATTTAATTGTGTCTTATTGATATTTTTTTAATTAAAAATGTTTGTATAATTCCCCTGTTTTCTTTTCTAATAGCTCATATTGTTAGAAATACCCGAAGATACGTTCAAATATTACCACATACAACAGTCATCATTAAGACGAAAAACAAAAGAAACAAAAAAACTTCGAGAAACTGACGTATTTTGAACATTTGCAATGACTATTTTACAAAAAGTTACCTTAAGGAAAACAGGTTAATAATAAGAGTATAATTCTAATCTAATATATAAAATATATATTAAACTGGTCCTTTAATATTATATGTTGACATAAAAGAATTTGTATTATTATTGTTAGTCTTCCATATTCATAATATTATTTTATTGTTATATATTTTAAACTTTATTTAGAAGACCTAAGTAAAATTGTTGACTAATATATTTTAATTAATTTGGTGCTCTAAGTGTAAATAAAATAATTATTACTTTCTAGTCTGTATTTTTATAAAAACAACCTTGTAGTAGGTATTTAAAAATGAACATTTCTCTTAAACAACTTGAATTTTATTTATCCTTAATGCATTAATGCTTTTTTAGCATAAATAATATTATAATTTATATAACAGCTCACTAAAACGTATGTGTAATTATATTTATTACATATATATATTATTATTAGTTTTACTAAAGTACTTATTTATCATTAAATCTATTAACATTTTGTTAAAAACTTAATGATAAATTCCACTATTAGATACTGTTTTTGTGCATGGATGAAATGTCATCAAAAAATTTAAGTGTCTTAATTTTTAAAAAATGCATGACTAAAATCTAACAGGACACAGCTAACTTGGTACTTACACATTTTATGAATGAATCTTGATTTTAAAAAAAAGACAACACTTGCTTAATCGAATAAATGTTATCTGGTTTATAGAATATTTAAGGATTGTAAAGAAAATATCTGTGTGTTTTCTTGTACCATTGTTTGTTAATTACGTGTTTCAATAATGTTTACATAATTAGAGAAGCATTGATAAGATATTTCTTAAGAACATAATATAGTTACTCGATTATAGTTATTTACATGAATCATAAATCATAATATACTTGTTAGAGCACAATTTTTTTGACTGACATTTTAAAATAATAATATAAAAAAAATCTTTTCAAATTTAAAAACCCTTTATATCAAAATTGTAATGAATGCAATTGCAGAAACTTGTTTCATGTTATAACGGATATTACTAGAATTAAACTTACAAAAACCTATTCATTCAAGTTTTTTCATTACCATTACTTTGCAATTTTTATAAATCTTGTTAAAATTCAAAATTTAAATGGTTATAAAAAAATATTGATATTTTTTAATTGAGAAGTTAATCAATAATAAATTATTTCTACCCAGTGAATAATTGACTATTTCTTATGCAGCAATGTCTAAAAATAATTGAAATGTTTTAAAAATTTGATCTTAAATATAAAATGATAATTTAAACTTTGGATGAACATTTCAAGTATCTACAGTTATTCGTTCTAGAGTAACACTAAAAAAAACAATTGAATTTCGTAAAAATTCCCATTTTTTCTTAATTATATTGTGATAACTGATAAGAAAAATGAAATAATAAATTTTATAAATCATATTATATAGCTGCCTATAGATTCTAGATCCTAGAGTTTAAGAGATTGAGTATTTGATAATTTGAACAGGGTATCTACGTCTGGATATAATTTTGTTGAGGGACACAACATAGGCA
Organism: Rhopalosiphum nymphaeae; assembly: GCA_036289425.1. NCBI lineage: Eukaryota > Metazoa > Arthropoda > Insecta > Hemiptera > Aphididae > Rhopalosiphum > Rhopalosiphum nymphaeae. The sequence continues at coordinate 2,682,919 of JAZAQC010000021.1, read as the reverse complement.
ACTTATCGTACGAATCGGCAATGGTCAAAATGAGGATTTCCTTATCAAAGGCTGGCCCCGCCCTTTCTATATCTTTATTATCTATAAAAAAAATTGGAAAATATTCAATGTCCCATAGTCCCGTATCCATCATACTACAGAACAATAATCGTACGTCGTACGTGTATGATATTAAACTATTTAAATTACAGATATTTCATATAATATAGTGTATAAAACTTACGAGTTACTATTTAGTGCATGTTGCATGTGTCATTCACACAACATAAAAATTTCAAATCTTTAACTATCTACTATCTAGTCTATTATAGTCCTGTATCCTGTGTGGCCTGTACCGTTTGTGGGTTTACTTCGGATGTGTTAATAGTCACTTCTATTTTTATAAGACATTAGACTACATAATGTCCCTATTTAGGTAAGTAAAAATATAGTTTATTGCTCTGTTGCTCAAAAGTCAAAAACCAGTTTATTACTTTATATATGTGTATTAATTTATAATTCCTCAGTGTATTACCAGCACCCACACAATTCCTCCAAGATTTGGAAGAAGATGACGAATCTTACGAAATACTTGCTAAGAAAACCAATACTTTTGAAGTGTATGCTGTAAAAATCCCACCATACGGAAACAGAAATGGATGGGTACCAAGGACTGTTGAAGTAAATCTTAAAATTATTATGTAATTTTGCGTTATATTATTATGTTATATCATTGATTGCAATTTTATAAATAAAATTAATATGTTTAATTAATGCTCAAGTAATTAAGTACGAATAGTATTTAAAATCGTATTTCCACAACAAATTTAATAAAATACGTGTGTTGAACAAAACAAAATAATGTTATTTCCTAAATACATTAATCAATATAAATTTATAATTTTAATTTTACACACAAAGGTTGATATTTGTTTACTAGTCTTAGTCAATCCTTTATCGAATAGTATAGAACAAAATTACATTACCAAATTGCAATTACATGGCATTGTGGTTGTCAATGTATAGTATTTTTTTAAATAATAGTTTTAATACATTCAACTATTATAAGCTTTATTTAGTTAAATTTATATATAAACCAGTAAAAAAGTATATACAGATTTATTTTTTTTTAAATCTTGTTTTCAAAATTCATCAACTACTAATTGTTAAGAGTACGTCGTACCCACGTGTGTTGTTTCCATTTTATTAATACGTACCATACCAAAATATATGTTCAGTAATTCCAATTTTGTGAGTTTAGCTTAAATATTATCAAACTTAAAGGTAAAATGATGATCTGTGTTCTTTTGTCAGTTTTTTTTATATCTTAATATTTAAGCGAGTTATGAGTATGTATAATATTAATTTTTAAAAATACTCATAATTCACTTAAAAATCATAATATCATAATAAACCAATGAGAAAACACAACTAATATTCTTGTTTTTAAGTTTGATAATTATTATTTGAAATTATTTCACTCTAATATTTAAACTAAAAACATAAAATTGAAAATGCTAAATATATATTATAATATATATGTAAGTATAGTATGTGTTATTAAGACGGAAATAATATATGAGGTCCTCTTAAGCAATTTTCTTCTGATTAAGATGCTTTTTTTAAAATTCAATTAATGTATAGTACATTTTTATTAAAAAATAATTTTTTTTTATCTAGGATTTTGGTGATGGTGGTGCTTTTCCGGAAATCCAAGTTGCGCAATATCCATTGAATATGGGAAAAGAAAATAAAGAATCTGTTTCAAATGCTCTTGCATTACAGTTAACTTCTGATGGTAAAGTTAAATATGATGTGATTGCTCGTCAAGGTCAAAGAAAAGATAAAGTGATTTATTCAAAACTATCTGATATGCTTCCATCTGAGGTGATCAATGAAGATGATCCATCTTTGCAAAAGCCTGATTCGGAAGAAGTTGCAGACATCACTGAAAAAACAAGAGCAGCTCTGGAAAAGTTGACCAATTCTAAAGTTTCGGCCGCATTACCAGTACGAGCAGCAGATAAACCTGTAAGTTAGAATATTCTTGATTTTTATGAATATACTGTCTTATTTTACTGATATTTTTACTTACACAGTATTTATGATTAGGCTCCTGTACAGTGGTTTCGTTATACCCCTACTGAACAAGGAAAAGAATACAATTCTGGATCAAAACAACGTGTAGTAAGATTAGTAGAGGCTCAGAAAGATCCAATGGAACCTCCAAAATTCAAAATAAATAAAAAAATACCTCGAGGTCCTCCCTCACCTCCTGCACCTTTAATGCATTCCCCTACTAGAAAGACTTCTGTTAAAGAACAGAAAGAATGGAAAATTCCTCCATGTATCTCCAATTGGAAAAATGCTAAAGGTTATACAATTCCATTAGATAAAAGATTAGCTGCTGATGGTCGAGGTTTACAACAAAATCATATAAATGAAAAATTTGCTAAGCTGGCAGAGGCTTTATATATAGCAGATCGTAAAGCCAGAGAAGCTGTTGAAATGAGAGCTCAGTTAGAAAAGAAAATGGCACAAAAAGAAAAGGAAAAGAAAGAAGAACATCTTAGAGCAATGGCTCAAAAAGCCAGAGAAGAAAGAGCAGGTATTCGGCTTCCTGGATCTGCTAAAAATGATGAATCTCGTGAGCGTGATCAATTACGTTTAGAACGTCAAAAAGATAGAGCTCGTGATCGAAACCTTGCTAGAAATGCTGATAGTCGTAAAAACAAAGTATTACGAGATCGAGATATTAGCGAACAAATTGCTCTTGGACTTCCAGCAATTACTAGAAAAACAGGAGATACTCAGTACGATCAACGTTTGCTTAATACAACAGCAGGTATGGATACCGGTTTTGGTGATGATGAAGAATATAATGTGTATGATAAACCTTGGCGTGGAAACAGCTCTTTGGCTCAACATATTTATCGTCCATCTGCTAATATTGATAAAGAAGTGTATGGTGATGATTTAGACAAAATTGCTAAGACAAATAGGTGAGTGTGGTATTATAAGGTTGAAAAACTTAATTAATAATTTATATTTTATAATATTAAATATTTAATGAAGCTTTAATTTAAAAGACTACAAAACTGAATAATTCAAAGCTGCTAAGACAATTTTGTGTATTTCATGAATTATGAATTTTTATAAAACAATAATTTTGTTAATTAAAAAAATTTTAATTTTAATTATGTTAGAAGCTTTTCTTCGCTTTATAAGGAATATTCATAAGGTTAGTTTCCCCATTCTAAGAAAAATAATTGTATTAAAATGTAATTTTTCCACAGTAAGATTTAACTATTTTTATATATAACCACTGTTCGTCCCCATACATTTTTTGTGATAAGTTTTATCAAACTCTATGAAAAGCAACATGTCTGTAGAATCAGTTTATTGTATTGTTGAACTTCTTAACTATTTTCTTCTTAGAAGTTTTTAATGTTGGAAAATTGAAATTTCTGAACAAAAGTTGGTTTGTTTTTATCATTAAAAACTTTTCTAGGGGACAATTATTTAAAAGAAAAACTGAGTTCATTTTATTAAAAGGATTTGAAGATACATAGACTATGTTACTAAAACTGTATAGAGAAGAACAGCTATTTTATAAAAAAAAATTCTACATCTTACTTTAAGTTATAACAATTTTATTTTAATTTTTTCTTTGTATAGGAAAATTGTTTGTTTTGATTCTCTGACAAATGTTTTATTTAAAAATCCAACATTTTTAATTATCTAAATCTATTAAAGTATTAAGTCATAATTTAACTTTTTATGTCTTGTCTTTCATAAAATCATAATTTTTGTTTTTATTTAGGTTTGTGCCAAATAAAGAATTTAGTGGAACAGATCGTGATCCTAAAGCTGGTGGTCGATCTGGTCCAGTTCAATTTGAAAAACATCAACAAGAAGAGGATCCATTTGGTTTGGATCAGTTCTTAACTCAAGCCAAGCATGCATCTAAAAGGTCTCAGCCACAACAAGATCGTGATAAACGTCGTAGAAAAGATTAATTTATTTTTTTTCTTTCATTATTTTAGAAATATTCTTATCTTCAAAACTAGATTTTAAACAAAGATTTAACAAAATAACATGGAATTTTTTTTTTTTTATTCAATTAATTAAAAATGTATTATCTATATGACAATGTTGATTTGTTTAGTACACAAATTTACATTTTTCATTTCCATTTTGCATAGATAATAAGAATGGTCGTGTTTCAAAGTGTACAATTTTCAATTTTCAGCGCTGAATTTGAATAACTCACTATTGTCAAGCAAAATAGTCAAATTCCTATATATTTTTAAGTTTAAAAATTACATTTAGTTTCAAAGAGTTCAATCTCCTGTGATTAAGTTAAATTTAGTGAATATGGAGATTGTATATTTAGAAACTAGATCCCTCAACCATTACATTTTTGGTTACATCATGTTGTTCCACATAAATATTTATACTTGATATAGCTTAAACTATTGGTCCCAGTTTACACATTTCCTTGCATACTTTATGTCATCAAATAATTAAAATCATTACAACAAATCTATGAAAGTAGAAACTAATAAAAACTGAAAATTAATCAGCCACATAACAGTACGGTTGTAATAGTCAAATTTTATATTACTAGACGCTTAAATATTCAATCTGTGAAAATTAGTTTTTTGATTGAGAATTTAAACTCTGAATACAATATAATATTATTTAAGTAAGAAAAAATCAAAACTTTATTATCTCATTACTTAATTTTATTTTTAAGACATTTATATTCAATTGTACATTTTAAAGTATTATATTGATGGGTATTGATAGTTCTACGTAACTATGACCATAAGTGTTTATGTCATTTTGTTCAAACATATTTGTTGGCGATGTCTTTCCATTGTTTCTGCAAAGATATAATGAAAATATATACATTTTTAAATTCAATAGAATTCTATAATTATACATATTTTATTGTTTTAAATATTAAACAATAATTTTAAAAAGTTCATGAGATAAAACCCAATTATCTCTTATATTTTATTATATTATTTACAATAGAGATTGGGGATGAGTTTAACATCATTTTTAATAAACTTTCTTATGGATAATTCTTATTGTCATGATATATATTATTTTTATCATTTTTAAATACATATAGACATCAATCACATATTTAATATTAAATATATATTTATTTTTCTGAACTACTCTAACATTAAATAAAAAATAAATTTATAATTTTTACTTACCCCGCGGTTCATTCTATCAAATAAGTTTTCAATACCGATATCCAGTGTTCTTTCAAAGAACAAAGATCCAACTGCTACTACGACAAAGAAGCGAGATGGCCTCCTTAAAATTGTTTGGTAGAGTACTTTTGTAACTGACATGGTAATAGTCTAAAAAATAATTCAATATTATAGAAATTAAAAATATTTCTGATGTCAGATAAATGGTATATCTTAATACAATGAAGGCAAATGTTCCTAAACGTTAAATTCATAGTTTTAACATTAAATATGTGGTTTTAATTAAATGTAACACTGGATTCGCCTACTATAGTGGCATATACATTAAAAATGTTAAAAATACAAACAGTATAGTAAATTTTAATTTCAACATATTAAACAATGCTATATACTAAGAATTTCTCTGACTTGTAGAACATGTAACACAAAATAATAGAAAAAGAGTTCAGTATTATACCACAACCTCAAAACCACTAAGAATAGTTATAATACATACAACTGATAGAAAAAAATGAATCGCTCCAAATTGTACTATAAAGTATAATGAATGTTATTTTAAACAAAGAAACGCAAGTGTCGTAAACTTCGAAGTTCCCCAACCGAAGTCCAATATACATAACAATACCTAACGACCGGATCGTAGAGGTCGTGATGAAACAATGATTATCAATGAGACTTTAGTCTAAAAACATCGTTTCAGCATCCTCTTTCTTCTGGAGAGCGTTAAATAAAGTAATAAAGTTACCGTAAATGTATCGTTGGCCGTTGGCCTTAGAACAAAGATGCCGAAACGATTAATGAAATTTCGGACGTCTGTTCGAAAAATAAAACTGACTATACCTAGGGTGCTTACCTGTTTTTATGTGGTCGAACTTTCCTGAAAAAGGGATTTTCTGCCGTCGATCGGATGAATAAAAATTTGTACTTTACTACCTAATCAAATTTTTTACTATAAAATGTAGATCACGGTTTTAGAGTTTCAGACTTCGGTGTTGGAACATCCGTAGTTGAAGGACGTCATGATAGTAGTTATCAGCTGTTAGAGAAAAAGATGCATGGAAACAGAATACTTGTCGCTTGTACCACTATAATAACTGCTACGTAATACTACTGCTACATAATGGGATAAAATAGTTAATTTGTTTGTTTGTGACAAAATCATAGAATATGTTGAATTAATGTACATAACATTTTAAAAATTATGTATGTGTGTTCCACATTATTCATTATATAATAATTAAATTGAAATAATTATTTAAATTGTATCATAGACTCAGTGGTGCAACTATGGGGGTGCTGAAGCACCCCCAAGTTCCACGTCTTTTTAATTTCAGAAATATCTATAGTTTTAACACAATGTAGTTTTATTTTTTTAGATTTTATTATCAATTATTTATTTTTTTCTAATCTTGTATACTGATTAATAAAATGCATTGACTTATTAACAAGTTAATAAGTCAATGATAAAATGTATATTATATTATTATTTATCACCATGATAATGACATAGTGTGTTCAGTTCACTAATTGTTTAACCATAAAAAACAATTATTAATCATTTAGAGTTTAGGTTTTCAAATGAAAATCTTCAGATGGCCAAAGTCATTGATCATTTTATTAATATGGTTTATGAAAATAGTTAATGTTTTATTCAGTATTATAAGGTGCATATTAGATAAGTTATTAAGTACCTAACGTAATAAAATTATTACTTTTTAAAAAGTTTAAAAATATTCTATGATTTTAGGACATAATAAATTCAAACATAGAGTGCTTAAAAACAGAAATGCATCAAGGAATAGTTTAAAAACAGGTTAGATGACATAAAAAAAAATACTAAATAAAGAAGTATTTCTAAATTTATACAAGTTAATGCAAGTTGCGTTAACCATACCTGTCAGTTCTGCGGTATGCGAAGTTTTTCTGCAATGAGGAGTTTGAAAAATTGGTTGCGAAACAACATGTTACAGCAGCGCTTTCTTAATTAGTAATTTAAGTATCATAAATAGGGTCTGGTAGTTCATGCACTAAAAACTATCAAAATATGCGCTATAAATATGTATTTTGTTTTTTTTATGTTAAGTTTTTTTCGTTTTTGGTAAAAATAATATGTAAAATATGGAGAAAAATATGCACAATTTTAATATGATATACATAATATAATACATTATATTTATTTAAAAAATTAAAATTTACAACGGGATTTTGAATATTTTGATAGGTAATGGCCACTTGCGTTTTAGGCGTTTTGGGGGATTACCCGGAATGGTAGTTGAGGCCAAATTTTTAATAAGTGGATTTGAATGATTACGTAGGTGGTTGTGGAATCTTTTATAGTAGCATTTAGATTCATCAGCTATTGTTTTTAGTTTCAGGTCAGAGTGTAGGGAAAAATTTGAGACGTACAGAGGTGCATTTGTTAATTTCCTTAGAGCGATGTTTTGGAATGTTTAAATTTTGTTAACGTTTGTTTTTTTTGCACTACCCCATAACTGCAGACCGTACGTCCACATTGGTTTGAGTAGACTTTTGTACATAAGAAGTTTGATATACGTGGGGGTGTATTTATTATTGAATAATAGCGTTTTTAGCATGCGTAGTCGATTATTTAGAGCTAGTCTTTTGGTTCTTATATGATGGGCCCAAGTAAGTCTTTGGTCTAGTGTTAGACCAAGATATTTAACAGTAGGAGAGCTATGAATGGGTATACCATATAGAGATACATTTGGACACGGAGCCTGTCTAAAGGTGAAAGTAGTATGGATAGATTTACTTTGATTTAACTTTAAAACGCCATATGGTAAACCAGTTTTCCATATGGGCAAGGTGATTATGTAGATTTGAAGAGGCAGTGAGGGTATCCTTGTTGATGGAAATCATCGTTTTGTCATCGGCATAGTCGGCTACTGACGTATAAAGAGTGGTTGGTTGGTCTGAAGTATAAATGTTATACAGGACAGGGGATAAAATGCCGCCTTGAGGAACACCTGCGTTTATAACTGCTATGTCGGAGTAAGCAGAACTGTAGCGAATTTGAAAATGACGTTCTATGAGATACGATTTTATAATTAGATAGTAAGCAGGTGGAAGGAATCTTTTAAGCTTATACAGAAGGCCAACATGCCAAACACAATCAAAAGCTTGAGAGATGTCTAGAAACACACACGTACAATATAGTTTTTGTTCCAACGCATATGAAATAGCGTCAACTAATCTGTGCACTTGATGTATAGTCGAATGAGAAGCACGAAACCCGAACTAGGTATCAGGTAGTATGTTATTTTCCATAATAATGGGTAGTAAACGTTTAAGAATTAACCTTTCAAGAATTTTAGCAAAGAATGGTAAGCGACTAATTGGACGGTAGGATGATAATAGATCCGGAGGTTTATTTGGTTTTGGGACTAATATTATAGTTGAAAATTTCTAAAGAAGTGGAAAATACGATAATCTAAGAACTGCATTGTATATGTGTGAGATATGGGCGATGGCTCTTTTTGGGAGACTTCTGGCTACTTCAGCAGTTATAAGATCGAAGCCAGGTGATTTATTCAGAGAGCTTTTTTGAATGGTATATTTTATATCGTTTGGTGTGAATGGTTTGACTGGGAAAGATAAGGGAAGTGAAGAATTTAGGAACTTTTCAACCATATTCAAATGAGCATCGTCACTTATATCAGAGTGTGGCTGAAATGTATCAGATAAATGTTACTAAAAAATATCAGCCTTTTCAGGGTCAGAGCACGCTAAACTGCCATCAGATTTTTTGATTGGGAGATTTGGTGCTTTATAACATAGTAATTGTTTGGTTGCTCTCCAGAGACTACCTTCCTTTGGAGAAAGATTAGATAGATGGCTTTGCAAGGTTGTAGATTTAAATTTGACGAGAATTTTTTCAGGGAATTAGATAAATGGTTATAGTTTTGACGGTGGGAAGGGAGATGAGTGCGCTAAAAGAGGGCTCTGGCTCTCCGCTTTTCAGAAATGTTAGTACGTAAGTACAGAGGAAGCGAGTCAAGGATGGGAAGGGTTAGATTTGTGTTTGAAGCCGACCAGGCAGCTCTTTGAATAATATTAGTTAGATTATTTACCGTTAAATCTATGTCATCGGGTGTTTTTAGTTTAATGTTTAATTGCATTTCTGCATTAACAAGATCATGAAATTTAAGGTGATTTGTAAATTTATTAAAAAGTTGCGGTGTTTCTTTTTTAGTTAGAGTTGTGTTAAGGGTTAGAAGTACTGAGATGTGATCTGAATTCAAATCAAGAATATTTTTAGTGTTGCAATATAAATTATTTTGGATTTTGGAAACAAAGATATCTAAGATATCTGGATTTTTTGAGGAGGATGGCCAATACGTTGGTCCTGGTGGAGCTAATACTTTAAATCCTTTAGTATTTATGAAATTATACAAGGTAAGACCACGCGGATTATTCACACGGCAACCTCATGACTGGTGTTTAGCATTGAAGTCACCGCCTATAATAAAGTTATTATTAATTGTGTTAAAGTACTCCGTGAATTGTGTGTTAGTGACATTGTGTTTTGGAGGAGAGTATATTGCTGCGACAGTAAGTGAAGAATTATTTACATTAAGATTGATAGCACAGGATTGAAGAAAATCTTGACAAAAGTTTGGTAAAGGATGAAAAGCAAGAGTGGATTTAACAAATATAACAACGCCCTCATGCGCGGTGTTATCTGGGTGGTTAGTTTTGATTAATGTATAACCTGGGATACGGATATAAGAATATTTAGTGAAATGCGTTTCTGTTATGAGCGCGATATCAATGCGTTTATTATTTAGAACAGTTTCTAGTTCAAGGGTGTGGTTTTTAAGTTCATTTGCATTAAATTGTAGGATTAAAAGGGAGTTGTCAGTGACCTTTAATTTTAATTAGATTTTTATTTTATATTGGCAACGTTTTTATAAGGACACATTTTTCAACAAATAAATTTGGAAATATAATCAAAGTCCGACATTATAATGAAATATTAATAAAAATAAAAAACACTAAAATGTAATAAAATGTAATTTTATTTTAAAGTATGCATGTATTTTTAAAAAACCTCAAAATATAGGGAAATATGTACATTAAAATTTCATTTTTAAAATTATTAGATTGTGTCATTGTGATTCAAATTATTATCTCATCCAGCAACTTTTTGATTTAGAGGGCAGAGCCCCCCCACGACTTTGTAAGCAATTCATAATTGTAGCATCCCCAAGATTTGAACTCTAATTAACTGAAAATAATGATAATTGTTTAGTTGTGGTAAAACCTAATGACACCTAGATTCTAAATTGTACGACGAATTGAAAAGTATTACTTGTTCGTTTGTTAATCGCGGTTATGTACCTACCTAATTTTTAAATTATAATATGCTTTATACGTTTTAAAGAACAAAATAAAAAATTAGCCGCATATTTCGATAATTTTAAGTGCAACAGGTTCCAAACCCTATACATCAGTAGGTATACAATATTACAATATATAAATTATTTTATCCATAAACACAATTATATTTATTTACTCAAACAGTACTTTTTGTATAATAAACTGTAAATTATTCAGTGGATAATTTTTCTGATGAATTGACGTTTCAGAATCAAAATTCGAATGAGTATAGTTTTTAATTTATTTAACTTTTAGTCCTAAGATAAACATTAATGAATTGTGAAAATATTTTATGTTCTAAGTATAATATATAATAGATACCTTACCTACTACCAGTATTACTTTAAAAATTACGTTTTTTTTATATTTTTGTAAAACGATTTTTAGGACTATTATCTTTAATGCAAACATTTTAATAAATAATGACAAAACGTTAACATATGGCACAAGTAGATTGGAAAATTTTAAAATATAAATTAAGAGGTTTTAAATAGTATTAGTTTTTAAGTACTTCAACTGTAATGATATGCACTTTTTTTAATTAAAATTGTCATTGATTATGAAAATATGAAATATAAAATTGTACTTGGTAAAATTCTATAGGGGTATTCCGGGTGTCGTGGTAATAGTTCCTAAAGTTAATTATTTTATAAATTCGAAGTAATATTAAATCGTGAAATGTGTTTTCATATAGCAACTGATTTTCGTAGTAACTGCATGATTATACAAATTCGGCGTAAATGAACGTCGTAACTTTCAATGTTCGAGGTAATCACTGCAACCCCTACATAATTATTGCTTCCATGATTATGCTGCTTGCCTGAGGCTATTATTTTGTGGTATTGTTGTTTTAAATGGGTTTTCGACGAAATGCTCTCTCTCATCAGTTATCAATTTTCGCGGGAGATTAGGCAGATTTATTAAAAATATATTATTTATTTTGGTTATTCATATATATATTTGCCCAGTATTCTTGTCTTTCTTATATTAACGATAAACCAATTACCAATTACCAAATAACAAAGCGAACTATGTTACATGGAAACTTCAGCAAATTGTGATTTACAATTTATAATTAACCAATAAAAATTAACCGTCGTGCCAATATTTAGTTACGGTTTAAAACTGTTGATTGTTGAGTTCGCAGAATCGATTTCCAGTTTATCGTTTTTCAATCTCTAAGCGTCTCATCTATACCGAAAGTCTGTATTTGGTTAATAATCTGGATGTTCGTTCACAGTGAATTTAAGTATAATTTATAAGATCAAGTAAGCAAAACATTAATTTTAATAATCTATTTAAAATCTTATTTTGTGACGACAAGTAACATGTTTTATAAAAATCAAACGAATCCTTAATTAATAAATATTATTGCATAATTTATATTTTTGTTATTAAACGTAAAGAATTCAATAGGTTTTGTGTTTATGAAAGATATTTAAAAATTAAAATAGTTTTCCATTTCGACTATTAAAAACATCTTTCCCGTTACACGTTTGTAAAAATAATTTCATTGAATATTAAACATTGTTTATGCAACAATATATTAATTCACAGCAAATTATGCTCCTTTAGTTTGTGTAAAGATCGGTTATGACATTATTGATCAACACAAATACACGGAAGTTAATGCAATAATTTAGTTCAACTGGACTCCATAGTTTAGGGTTGGCAGTTGCTATAGTTTTACAAAGTACTGACATTAATCAGTAATTTCTATGTCTTATATTATGTAATTGAATATGTTTAAATAAAAATAATTAAAAACTTGAGAGAAGTCTCACAACCTTCCTACTGAAATGTAATCTATGTAATTCAATACATTTAGTTGTTTAATTTGTATTTGAATTTCAAGTATAGGTACTTTATAATATCATGTATGTATATAATGTATAACCTAGATTTTACACTCAAAAGGACTGCCAATACTTGAAGTATAGTTGTCAAAAAGTATTGTCAATGAAGACATCATTAGAAAAGCATTAACAAAAATATTTCAAATGCTTGTAAATATTCTTATGGTTGTCTTTTCTATTTCTGTTAATATTTTAATAATATTGTACTTTTGAATATATATTTTAATAGACCAGTTTTATAAAACTATATATCTATATACACTACATAATATTCATACTTTAATATTTCTCAACATGTTGTGTAGGTTACAGGATCTAAATCCCTGGGTACTATATTAATTTAAGTTACCCATTGTTATACATAATTTCTGTCTATGAGTACGACTAATTAATAATTATCAATACCTCTTACCTATATAATACTTAATACTTAGTCTAGTATTAATCTTCTACCTGTTACCATTGTGTGTTTGTAACAGTTCCCAAACTTTTATTAATAGTATAAAATAATAATTTATAATAATATAAATAACCCAAATAAAATATAAAATAATTTTCTCAATAATCACACACATCAGGCAGAACACACTTTGGGAAACGCTGGTGTATTGTACTACTACTTAAAATCTAATATTTTTTATATATTTATTTCAGGATGCCAAAAATTAAAAAAATTGTTAATGATGAAAATAAATGCCCAAGTAAAATTACTGTAAATAAAAGATGTAAATCAGTTTTCAAATTTGATATGAAACGAATTTTAAAAGAAAGACAAGCTGAAGGTGAATTTTGGAAAAAACATGCTGATCTTGATAAAGAAATGAAAGTTGTAGACAATTTGTTTCAAGAAGAAGTAAACAATACTATCAAACATAATGATAAATGTCCTATTGTATTACCAAAAGTTGGTTATATTATATTTGACCGCTCTAAGTATAATATAAACTTTGAAAACAATTCTGATATGATAGAATCATATTTACTACAGTTACTTCTAATGTCGATTGAGAAAAATGAACTTAAAGCTAACATTATTTTTAATAATCTAATGAAATCAAATTGGTCACCAATATTTGAAGTATGTTAAACAACATTTATTTTGCTTACTATATGTACATAAAACAAAATTTATATAAACAATATCTTTATTGTTATTTTTAATTGAAATGATTTTTAGGATGTTCAATATATTTTGTCAAACTGGGGAGCTGATTTGGATTCATTAACTAATAGTTCACTATTAAAGTGTCAAATTAAAGAATGTGAGAAAATTGAAAGGCACAATTTTGAACTAGTAATAAATTTCATATCTTATAATATACTGAAAAATAATAAAAAAATTAGTGATGATGAACTACTAACATTAGCCCAGTATATTGTCAAAATATCTTTTGATGACCATTGTGGACAAATGATAAATGTTATAAAAAAATTATTTAATGCTTGTATTGAAACTGCATTACAAGAAAATGATGATACTTCCATTATAGCATTTGCTCAAGGACTGTATTCACAGTACAATGATAAACTATTAAAGATGGTTGTTGATTTATTCCTACCTTTAGAAGGAAATACAACAAAAAAAATATATACTTATTTAACATTCAAACTATTCAAGTCACTTTTAGAAAAAACCAACAATATAAGATCATTTCCATCTAATCATAAAGAATGGTTAGTGTTATTTATGATTATTTTAATTAAAAATATGTTAGAGGCATAATAAATATAGTATGCAATTTAATGTTTTTCACCAAGAAAAATATAAAATTTAACTTGTCTGTATTACATCTATAGCTCTGTTAAATTGTAGCACATTATTAAAAAATAATTTAAATACATTTTTTCCAGGTTTGTTCAAGATTTGGTGAATAAAGATTTTTTCAATAAAAAACCAAAAAGATTATTATACCGTCTTATTCGGCTGTTGGAACACATCGTAATTGTTTTTGATTTATATACAGATGAAAAAAAACTCAGTGATATGTATGACTTTTTAAATTATATGGTTAAACCAACTGGATTATCAGATTCTCTTAAACTTGTTAATATATTGGATCAATGGAGGTTGCGATTATTCCGTTTACATGTAAATCGCAAAAATCTTTTACATTAAGAATCTCATGTTACTGTTCATGCATTATATTATAATTTTTATTTATGTTTATTTCTATTATGAATTATTTATCAGTGATTAATTTTATATCGAGGAAGATATTTGTTTTATTTATTTGAGTAGTTAAACATTCTAAAATTAACTGTTATAATATCAAAGTAGGTTCATGACTGTTTACACAAATTATTATATCAACTAAAATATTTATAATTATATTTAATATTTATGTTAGTAAATTATTTAGAATTGTCATTCTTAGTCATTATAATATATAATATGTTAAGATTGTATTATTAACATAATTGTTTGAATTTATTTCCATTTAAAAAAAATGTATAAAATTATATTATACCAAAGGATCGTGGTAACTCTCCAACACAAGTTAATGAGCACATGAAGGTGTTCTTCATAATAAAACTAGTGTATTTTCACATCATATGCTTTTATTTCATAAAATCAGTAATAATAAATAAAAATAACCTTTTTTCTGTTTGTTTTAATATCAGGTGTTTCTCTTTCAAACTATCAGTAGTTTTGAAAATATTAGTATATTCACTGTATATTTTATTATATTTAAAAAAATGAAATCAAGATTGTATATTGCTCATAAATTCTGCAGTAGTTATAAGAACCATATAACCCATATTATGGATAATCGACCAATTAAGTCTTTAAACCTATAGGAACAGTTAGAACAAATCTATTGCAAAAATATAGAGCAATACCATAGTCCATATACTTTTTTTAATGATGTTAACATTAATTTAAAAAAAATGATAAACTAAGGTAGTGTTGGGTAGTAAAATAATATAAGTAACGTTTTATATAATTTTATTAGAATTTAAAATTTTACCAAATAACAAAAATGTAATAGAAATTATTTTTGATAAGTAATATTCCTAAAATATAAGTCATTATTATTTCGAGTATCAATTGAAAGATGAGTACTAATAAGTTTGACAGTGGCACTGAAATGTTTAAAAAATACTATGACATCATACATCCAGGGTTCATCCTAGAACTTAGGCCCCCAATTTTTTTTCATTTTTTAGTGAACAAATATTTAAATAGCCCTTGGTGGGCCATCCAGCTATAAAATCTATAACATATGTCATAGATAAATTAAGTGATCGACGCCACTGAAGTGAGGTATCTTATAATCTGACTTAGTTTTTGTATTAAAGTAACTTAACTTTAATTAGTTGGAAAAATGACTAATTTACCAGCTTTGGATAAAAATTAAATTATTTACACTCAAACAACAAGAAAAACCTAACTTGGCATCCATCATCTGTTCATAGTTTTTAAGCACAAACATTGTTCAAATTAATGTATTTAAGATAATATAAAGGAGTATTTGCTTAGAATGAATTGCAAAAGTTAGTTTCTATTTTTAACTTGATTATCATTATGATTTATGAATAATAACTAAATAAGGAATCAAAAACAAAATATTACAATAACTTCGGGAGACAGTTTAATATTTTATTTACTGAACGTGGCATTACAAAATGTACAAAATAAGACTTTTATATAAAACTTTAACAAGGTCTCGCAGCGTTTAACAATTTTTCTCATAGATTTTCAATACATTTTGTTTATGAAAGTCCAAGGTTGGCCGCAGCATGTAAACGTATATTACATTTAAAACAAATTCTACTAAATAAATTACTCCCAAAAACTAACAAAATATTTTTTTTAGATTGCGATCGTGCTGCGGCCAATCTAACAATTTGTTAAAACTAAATAGAAAAGTCGAGCAATTTATATATTGTACGGCAAATTAATTTAAAATAAATTTGTAACAAGACTAAAAAAAAAAAGAAGAAAAAATCACAATACATATTAATTTTCAAAACAAATCGCCAGTAATCAGAGATAATATAACAAGATTTCGTTCTCTGCTTACTGGTAATTTTTAATGTAAAAATTATAATTTCAGCTAAATATCACATATCCCAGAAAGACATTTTCTCCTTTTAAAAGAAACATCAGCCGAGGAGTATAGTTAAGTTATAACAATTTATCTGACACAATTATTCATAAATATATATATATATATATATATGAATAATGTTTATATAACATATATAAGCTGATATTGTTAAACAACTGTGCTTGTAACAGCTGAATTTATAATTTCAATCTTAAATTGCCAACAAGATGTCATATGCAAAAATGAATGAAAACTAAAAACATTAATCGAGTCACAATATTATTATATATATTTATATACGAATTAATAAATGTTCTAGAATTTTCTTTTTATACTGGCATAACAAACAAAATGAAGTAACCTCTGAAGGATTCAATGGAAAAAATAATAAAATTAATAATAATCATTTGTAAAGAACGAGAAAATAATAATAATAAATAAATAACAGTTACTGAACAACATTTAGCCAAAGCTAGCTCATAGTTATTATATCATTGTAAACCATACTTGATGGTAAATTTTGAGCTTGAAGCTTCTTGACAATCAAGATTTTTCGGTTGAACTGACAATTGTTTTGTATGACTTGATAAACGCCGAGAAACTATTTAATACAAATAATAGTTTAATAAACAGAATATATATATATAATTTGATTACATTGATAAAATACCATGATGAAAAATGCTTACTTTTTTATTGCTCTTACTAAATGTGGACTAGGATCAAATGAGTTGGCTATATCTCATGACTCCCGAATGGTTGAATATAAGTGGTATTGCCCATGGGGCGCTTGCGTAGATGCTGCTTGGTGATGCTGATGTGGATGGGAAATATATTGTTGGTGTTGCTGCGGTGGAGGTTGTTGCATTGGAGGTGCCGAACCAGGTGTATTAGGTGCCGATGGCTGTTGCGATGCAGTGGGTGTCGGTAAAATAGGGCACATAATTGTAGTACCCGCAGGGAAAGGAGGTGGTTGTGATTGTTGGGGTGGAGGTTGTTGGAAATTTACTGGAGTTTGAGACTGTCCAGGTGTTTGTGGTGGCCCAGGCTGTGGTGCTGGAGACTGAGCAGTCTGTTGTTGATTCATTATATGATGTTGTGATGCTTGGTGATGATGATGGTGATGGTAAGAGGGTGGACCTTGAGGTACACCACTTTCCATTTGACTTAACTGGCCAGCATTAGCTGGATGGTAGGCTATTGAAGTAGGTACTAATGTGGGCATCATTCCTCCTCCTTGCTGTGGTACCATACGAACCATCTAAAACAAAAGTAAATTAAAGTATACTATACCACATTAATTGATTTTATATTTAAAATTGCTTTAAAGTAATACTAAACTCCTCTACTATAATTGAGTAATTTTATTTGAGTAGCCAGGATTTTTAATTGAGGCAAGCGCAAATATTTTTTTTTCTGTCAAAAAACTTGAAAATGTAAACATGATTCCTTTATAAATTATTCTTATCACAAATTTTATTTTAAAAATATTTGAAGCTTAATGTTATATCAAAATAACAAAAGAAACAAATATATAATTTTTCATTAAAATCAAATTTAACACATTGAGTAAATGACTCTTTGTTTGGTTTAACTGATGACTTTAAAAACACTACAATGAGTTTGTTATAGTCAGTTACAAGTAATAGCTAAAGTTAGGCCCCAGTGTTTTTCATTAAAAATTTTTATACGATTTGGTTATAATTAATTATGGTTGTCTATTGCAAGACATTCATTATTAATTTTTATTAGTAATACTAAGTATTAAGAATTTATATTTTTTTGTAAGAATACATAATACAAGCATTTGATGGTGAGGAGGGGAGTATGTTTCATCATAGCTAAATCATTGCATATTAAAAAAAAAAAATTTATAATTATTTACCTGAACTTGTTGATAAGCTTGAGGTGTGGGCATAGGTTGAGGACTATATCCTGGTACAGCGAATTGTGCTTGAAGTGGCGCTGGTGCCAAGAGGGGTTGTCCAGTTGCAGCAGCTACTTGGATTTGTGAAGCTATATCACTTCTATGAGACATTCCCACTGTCACTAAATTATTTATAACACCAAATTATAAAAAATTAAATAATTAAAATATTCTTATAACTAACTCATATTATTTTTAAAAATACTATATTAATACTAACTTTTACGGAATCGTCCTGCTTGATTTGGTGGCTGTGGAGGCATTGAATGAGGATGATGATTGAACGCAGAATTTGAAGTAACAAATACAGTAGGTAACATGGTAAACGCTGGATGGGGATGAGGTGGAGCTTGATGTGTAACCATCTGCCCAGTACCAGGTGCATGTTGATGATGGTGATGATGATAAGCAGCTGGAATTGCTATTGCTGGTCCATGTTGTGCTTGAATCATTTGTTGATGCTGATTAGTTGTAGCAACTATATTTGTTGTTGGTGTTTGAGGCGTCATTGGTCTAGATGAATTTGGAGTACTAGGTGAACGCTATAAATAGTTTTAAAAAATTTAATTTCAATACTTTTTATTTATAATATAACATATGCATAGTATAAATGATTTTAATTAAACTTAAACTTACTGGAATAAAAGGTTTAGTATTTGGATTAAAAACAAATTCTTTGGCATTAGGATTGAGCTTTGATGTCTGTACAACAGTTTTGTCTGGCAATTGAGTTATGTTTTCTTCTGGAGTTTTTTCAGTTTGATCTTTTTTTAAATTGTCTACATTCTTTTCAATCTGCACTTCTTGAAGTTTATATAATGTCTGTGGGGGCGATACAGGAGATTCAGTCACTTCGTCAGGTACGTGTGATACTTCCTGTACAGACGGAGAAGGTGGCTCAGAATGTGGTATTTGAGCAGCATGTTGTTTAGGTGTTTCAGATACAACTGATGCAGGTGAAGAAACTCTAGGGTTATTTTGAGGGGACGGTGAAGATAAATTAAAGTCTGTACTAAATCGCTTCAGTTCAGAATTAAGACTTTCATCCCTAACTGTTAAAATATAAAAAAAAAAATGTTTAATAAAATAATAGTAAATTATTCTTTTTTTTTTATACATAGAATTTATCATTAATAGTTATAATACAATATCAAATAATTAATTACCTCTAATAGGTGGGGGAGGTTGTGTTTTTGGCACAGATTTATCAGCTGCTGCAGCATATGATGTACTAACATTAGGCCGAGAATTTGTCGTACTTGTCTGTTGTGTGTAAGTGGCTGTTTGATATCTAGGGGGAGGTACACTTGCTATTTGATTATGATGGCCTTGAACAGTTGGCGGAGACGACCTTGATGAAGAAGGTAATGATGATTGATTGTCATTTGATGAATAATTATTACGACCAGAAACTAAAAATATAATAATTAATTAATTAACATAGATTATTATTATTCATAAAATAGAACATTAAATACCATGTCTTGAACCAGACGAAGAAGTTTCTCTACGATTATTAATAGGAGCTGATGTTCGTTTATCACTTTGGCCATTGACAGAGACTGGTGATTCACGACTATTGGCAGCATATGTTTGATTAGCACTGTTGTGATAAGGAGGCAAAGTGGATTTGTTCACAACGTTGTTGTTACCATTTTGCTGATGAGGATGTCCTCGATTCTGATTGCTATTTTTTGTCCCTGAACCAGAAACACATTCCCATCGCTCATTAGATCCACTGCTAGGATATTTTTCTGGGTGTTTACGGTTTCTATTAAACAAACCATATGCACTGTTGGCTGGCTGCTGTGGTCCAGGTTTGCGACGTCCAGACATGTATTTGTTATCATTGTGATTATTAGACATCTCACTTGCTGGTCTTGAAACAGCAGCAAATCTAAATAAAAAAAAAAAATATGAAATTATTTAAGACAAGTATTTATACTTTTAAATTAAACAGTATAAGAAAAGCGATCTGCAGGGACCCTCAGGTTTCTACAATAATATTATCTATATTCTATACTTCTGGCAAGCACAATATTGTAATATCTAACTTAAATTAATTGTGATATTGATAAAAGCATAGAGCAAAAACTAGGTAATATGTGACATTAGAATATTATTCTTTGGATTTATAATTTTATTAAAAAAAGTCCTTAAAATTCCAAAAATTTTATATCATTAACATACATTCAATTGTTACATAGTTGGATAAAATTTATAATTTCAAAAACACAGACTTGGAGTTACATCTATCATGATTTGAGACAATATATAACTAAATTATATAATAAATGTGTGTAACAGTTTCTTTGGCATAATTATCTTTAGAAAGTATATTACAAAGTGCAGTACTTATATTAATTAAATTTATAAAAAAGTGGAAAATGGTCAGAACCAGTTCATTTTTAATTAGTAAAAATTATTTTTTTTTAAATTAATGTATAGAAGTTAATAATAAATTTTCAATTAAACTCAGTCACTTATCTAAAAACCTAATCAGTTACAAAATTATTAACTGAAATACTTTATTTTAATTAAATGCCTCTAAACAGCTTATTTACATAAAGATATATTCATTGTACAATAGTAATTAAAAGTACAATCAATACTCATTTTTATTTTAATATATTGTATGGGCAATGATAATTATAAAAAATAAATAAAAAGTAAAAAAGTGACTTTTGAGACTCACTGAAAAACTGAAATTTTATTTTATTTTCAATTATTAAATTGTGAATTTTTTAATTTTAAATTATTTAGACAGTTTTTTTTTTAATTATAATATTATTGAAAATTTGTTTTAAATAGATAATATTAGTTGGTATTCAATAATTTTGATACAAACATTACTATGTTCAATTACATTAAAACATATTTTTATATTTATTATTTGTTTTTACACAGAATATGTATCCACGACCTAAAGCCTGAAAATATTAGATATATGTTCCTGGTTATGTGCGTATTAGATAAATATTAAATCAATAATGCCATAAATACCTCTAAAGAAATAAAAATACTATGTCTATAAATAAATTATAATATTCCTATAAATTAATTAGAATAAAATAACTAAACTAGCACATGTTAGTAATTTTGCAAACCTAATATGATCTTGGTTATTTATTTTTTAAATCTCAACATTTAATTGTATACACCATTTAAGACATGAATCACATAACATATACATAATATGAAAACCCAAATTCATGTTACTAACAGGGCACACCTAAATTATATAATATGCATTTTATTTTATTACTGTCTGAATTGCAGCTTATAGCTTATGCTTAATTGTACATGTTAATATACTAAGAATGATATTTAATATTTATATTTATATCTTAAAATGCATATCATGTATAAATCTAATATATCCACAACCAATTGTCGCAATTAGAATAATACATATTATTTCACATGACTGTGTTAAATACAACTTTTATTTCTCTAATATGGGTTTAATATTTATGTAATACACCATGACCTAAGCCTTAGATATATATACTGCATTATTGTTACATATTATTTTTGCATTTTTAGTAGGTTAGGGAAATAGGAAATAAAACAATATAAGGGAAAATATTTTAAGGTTAGTTTTAGATCATAGAGCATAATATATTTTAACTTTTTTTAAGCATAAAAATTCTGAGCCCAATTATAACTATTAATGTATTCATCGATAATTATTATTCACCTTTCTTCTTCATCGCCATTTTCTAAATTGGCTCGATTTTGAGAACTTGGATTACTTTCAATTTCTCGAGCTAAACGAGCGGCTTTTGCTTCTTCATTTCTAAAAAAATTATCGCAATTATTATAAAGACGAAGTAACATCTTTTTTACTTTTAACCTGTTAAATAGATAATTTAAGAATCACATAAAAACAAAGTTTTGTTTTTAATATAGCAGTAAATTTTATAGTATCATACTTTGTATAAAAAAAACTCATAACAATAACAGTTTTTTAAATATATTTTTAGTATGATACAAATTATTAGTTAAAAAATGATTATTTTTAAATACTTAAAACCTATTAAAAAATGTTAATTTATTTTTTTAAATTTATAATTGTTATATTTATTTTAGCTATTTTAATTAATTAAAAATATCATTTTTAATAAAGTGTAAATTAAAAAATTATATACTCAATGACAATCTAAGGTATTTGTAACACAATTTTTATTTCAAATATCATCTATCATGAAACATTTTTTTTGCTAAATATATTTTAATATTTATATCAAAATCTAATAATTGGATATTTAATACTCTGTTACAATTACTAGGATCACAATGTGTTAATAATAGTGATAAAGTTTAAAAAAATGTTCTAATTATTTTTCTAATTTATTATTAATAATTATTACTAAGTAAATAAGTATACTTTAACTAGATGAAATTTATTAATAGACAAATTATTACTTGAAATTTGATAAATCTGTTCGTATTTCTGTTGTATAACCACTTAAATTTTGATCAAAAGAAGATGTTACACCATGTTCTTGCTCATTTCTTCTAAACATGTCATCAGCATCCCAACCATTCTAAAAATTAAAAAAAGAACAATTAATTATAAAATGATAAAAAACATGGTATGTTAGGATAACTAACTTTATTTATAAGAATGAAAAAATTTGAAATTAAGTTTAAAAAGTATAATATTATGCCAGTGTGAAAAAGATTTTTTGTATTTCATACACCAAAAAAATCAAATTATTAAGATTAAATTTACTAAGACTAGACTGTTTAATATGATTAATAATTTTATATTTGGTGCATTGAATTAATAAGAGTTATAATATACATATATTTAAAAGACTAGTATACATAATTATTATTAATTGATACCTACCGCATTATTATTTCCAGAACTTAAATCAAAATCATCCATATCGCCATTCATAGATGGTGGTTCCCACATTTCCAATACTTTTTCACCTGAAGGTTGCCCATTATATTTACTAATAGTTGTGTCAGTTTGGAATGTATCTATTAATGAATAAATTAATATATTAAAGATTTATAAAAATAGACTTATACAAGTATCAAATATATACATATATATCTCATATATATTTACTTACTTCGAGTCATACTATCTAAATCTGTTTCATATGCAGCAATTTTTACTATACTGTCAAATTTAAATATCATTTTATCAGCTACAATCTTTAAACCTATAGATTGACTTGATGGGGGAGGATCAGTCCTATGCGGTAGTTCTAAAACAACATCAAAATTGCTAGAGAAGGTGCGCAAAATACCCGAATACATTTCTTTAGAATGAGTTACTATCTGAAAAAAATAATCATTATTTAATATATAACATGAGAATTAAATTATTAAAAATTCTTACTTCAACTTCAAGTCCAATTAAACTAGTAACACGGTGCATAAATGTTTCATTTAAATATATTCCATCAGCACCAGACACTTGGGCATTAATTCCATTTCCACCTGAAGATGAGGCTCTAGCCCGAGGAGCTCTAAAAATATAAATTAATAGGCATTTTATATTTATTTTTTTAAATAAACTAATTTTAGAAGTATATGAAAATGTATTAATATTTTACTTAAATAAAATTTGACCTATTCAATTGATAGTCATTAGTCAAATACTATAATTGTTATATGTAATGTGATAGCAAAATGTAATTGATACGTGACAAATCGATTAAATAATAGATAGGTTACATTCTACTATAGAAATTAACATTACTAACTTAAAAATTAAAACAGACTATATCAATAAATGTTAAACAATTATAAAAAATAATATTTTATGGCTAAATCGGGGAGGGGGTGGTAATTAACTTTTAAAAATAAAAATAAATTGATCTATTTTTACCTATGTTATGCAATACACAAATATATTAACTACCAAAATATATAAATTGAATTAAAATTTTTTTTATCTTACATTTTTGTGTTCTAAAAACTAAAAATGTTCTAAATAGTAGTTACACAAAAATGTTTACATAAAAATAATAGGTAGATTAAATTAATATATTATTATTACTTAAATTCTTTCATTTAAATTGTTTACAGATTTTATTTTTACCAACCAAAATTTAATATAGGTAATTTTAAGTTGAAATATACATAATATATTAACATAATACATAATAATACATAATACATAATACATAATATATTTGTTTTTAAATGTAAAGACTATAATATTAAAAATTTTAGGCAGATAGGTTTTATTGGTGAAAACAAATCATTTGTTCTAATGTTGCCTAACAACTATCATTATATATAAGTAAGGATATTTTTCTTAATATTTCTTTATAATAACATTCATTATTATTTATAAGTCATAATACTTTATAATTCACAAAATAAAATTGAAGTTATTTTTAAATAAATCTTGTTCTGTGTTTGGTTACATCAAAATATTTTAATTTCCTTACAAAATTCCTAAAAGTAAGATTTTTGCTTTTTGGGAATATTCTTGTAAAATTAAATAATACCTACATATATATATATAAGCTTATCTTTAATAAATTTAATTTCATTTAATTACTATAATTAAGATTAATATATTTTAATATTATACATACATAGTAGTTACATACAAATGTTGATCCTATATTAAACATATGAGCCACTAACAGAATATAATATATTTATATAATGAACAATGAGTTTATAGAATAACCTTTGTCATATCTTTGAAATATGTAAATAAGTAAATAATAAGTGCAATAGTATTTACTAATACAAAAGACTAAAGAGGCAATGAAAGATTATATTTAAACAGATACTTCAAAAAAATTAAAAATGAATAAGAACTGAAAACAACTTTTTTAACATAATTTTATTATTCTTAACAATTTATTTTCTACTATTCTTGTAGTAAAATATACACATTATTCTTTTATTCAGATAAACTAGATGGTCATATTTTCATTGTTTTCATAGTCTCAACTCTAATGTAGTTCTCTGCATTGTATTCGAATAAAAATATTGATCAAATATATATGTAATTTTGACAAATTCAAATGTTTGGTTTACAAATATAATAGAGAATATCAAATCATCATATTATAACTGAAAAATTGAATGATAAATACAACATATACATAATAATATAGGGTTTTTTACAATATTTTCCATAAACCTCACAAAATAAATCATCATACTTATTTATAATCTCATATTAAGGTCTGTCACATGCACACATGTCATTTTGTAAGCGATCAAAGGCCGTAAAATAAATGTTTGAGCAAATTATAATTTGCACTTCAAAGTGGTAATTTGATGAGGCAAAAATGGAATTCCTAGAGAAGCCAAACATGAAAATAAAATACTATAAAATATAAATGTTTCTAGAATTTGAGAAAAAAACGTGTGTGGTGGCAGCGGTATTCCAAGAAAATGTGTAATCCTATAATTCCTATGAAGTATGAACTCAGTTTTCATTCAGTTACCTAAGTTGATAATAAATAATAACGTATACTATAATTTTGTGTCCTTATAGTAATAAGAACGTCGACGGCGCAGCCCAGATGATATTACTCCATTAGTATAGTACTACAGTAGGTATAGTATGCGGGGTATATAATACAAAAATCCCCGACAAAATGGCGACTGTGTTGACATTGATTAGCGAAAAAAAAAATTGTAAAACAAATACCAGTCGCATTGTCGTTATCGCCGAGTACGAGTATAATAATACAACAATATAAGGAAATTTTTTCACATATTACCAATTTATTTCGAATTAAATTATTGTCGCGTTTCAACGAGTACGAGCGCGCGGCATCGAAATACCATCGTACCTTTAGTACCTACTTAATCGATAATAGTGGACGGGTACACGTCTCTTCGATTGTCATTTAAAAGCATCTACAAAAAAATAATAATATTGGTCTACCTAGAATGTACGTACCTCGTCCCGGTGCTGTTGGTGTTGGCGCGACTTTTTCTCTTAGTGTTCATCCTGCCGTCGTCGTTTCGGCCGGAAAAGGCGCAGTTCTTCGTCGGGACCGGAATTTTGAATAATTTCTAACACGGAAAGATTAATAATACGACGTGCGGACGCGGTGGCCCTCTTCCTATGCGCACAACTTTACGGGTATATGCTATTGTAGGAGAAAGATGATTTTCCGGAAGGTTTTCGCAATCGGTCGGGGTGGCGATTTGAATAGGTCTCGACCGAGTGCGGGTAACGTAATGTCGTTGTGCTCGGGAGAGCGACAGAGAGAGACTACTTGTGTTGTCGGCGGCGGCGGCACACGCGAAAAACTGCAACGAACGTCCGTTTGCGCGATACGCGTCGACGTCGGACGGTCGAACAAAGACGGACGAACAGCACGAGACGCTTTTACGATTTGCGATCGACGCTGATCGTCTTAGATTGATAAACACAACGACAAAAAAAAACGGACGCGTATTGTATTACTATTATTTATATTATTATTATTTATTATGATTATTACTATTACAATATTATTACTACGCGTGCATACGTATACAGATATGTATAATATGCGAAAGCGCGCGCGCGTGTGTGTGTGTGTGCGTGGGAAAAAAAAAGAGATAAAAAAGGGGCGAACTAGAGGCGGCGGCGGCGGCGGCAGCAGTAGGCTAACGACGACGCGCGCTGACGTAATCGATCAAGTTCACTGCACTCGGCGGCGCGGCGGCGTACCTGTGCGTTGTGTGGTCGGTCGACACTGCGGTGCACAAGACGTGTGGCGCGGCTGCTTGACTGCGAGACGGGCGGCGGCGTGTAGTGTACGATGTACAGTAGTAGTAGGAACGCGCGGGACCGATCTCACAGCGACAGCGGGCGACGCGGCATGTCGAGTTGTCGTCGACGTCGGTCGGGGATAAAATAAATAATAACACAACAGCTACGATAACAAAACGCTACTTTTCCTCCGTAATTCGCACAAAACTTCGTACTTTTCGTACGTCGGCAACACCACACTTTGCCAATAAATTATAAAACAGCATATACTTTTTAAACGTATTTGTGTATATAATATATGATGTGTTACATTCATATATACAGGAGTATGCCTATATATATATATATATATATATATTATCGTGATTGGTATTATAATAGTAAATAGTAATACCGTCTTATGAGCGTGCGCGAAAGGACGCGCGGTAAGGTTGTTTGGCGGGGATTCAGAGAGTGGGTTTTTCAATGGCGGGGAACCGCGCGCGGTGCGTCCACCGCCACCAACAGAACTATTGGTCCATGGAACCACGCATCGCTCATGGAACAATACGTCACCCGACATATGGTTTGTTTTGAACCGGCAGGGCGCCCGCCAACCGGTCATGTTCGGTGTGGACTGTGGAAACGAATTCGATATTTCAATGAAAACGTATGTAAGATGAACGTGCATCGAAATACGGTGGCTCGATGTGATTTGTTTTTTAAAAACAATTGTTTCATAACAAGTTTGTTCGAGCAAGGTATTAAATTCTTTTGTTTTTACTGGGATCACATCTCGACGTGACATCAAATAAATAAAATCATTGACGACCGACTAGGTCATTATTGCTGGTAATCATGTGTTTAGTTGTAAGTTTGTGACTTGTTTTATATATTGTTCTGCGTGGTCGTAGTAACTCAGGAATCAACATTTGCACCGCCCGCCACCTTGTTTAAGTTAAATATGACTAATTGTAATAACTACGTATTGCATAATAGCTTATTGGTAACTAAAAAAAAACGTAGAAATACAATAATAATTTGGTACAAAGACTAAATATAGTAAGACTACTTCATGATATGACATCTTTTATTATTTGAAACAAATAATGTATAACAAAATTATTGCATAACAACTAACAACCCAAAATATAATAATAATAATAGTGTAATATATAACACTACATAAAGATAATAATATAATAATGGCAAATCAAATTAAAACATAATAATAATGATAACAAGGGAGCTAAACAAATAAAACTCAAATCAGATTATTTATAATGCTTATTAAATAATAAAATTTTATATTATTTTTTTTCCAATAGTTCAAAATTTCTGAAATTTTTTAACACATAATATCACATAAATTCCAATATAAAAATTTTGGACGCATAAAATACAAAATAAAAATAACATATTCAATTATTTTAGTTCTTAGATTCTAATGGATTAACAGCAACACTTTCTGCAGCAAGTTTCACATATCCATCACCACTAGATCGATTTTGTTGCTGATTTAATTTATCTGAAAAAAAAGAATTTATATAACAAGATAATTATTTAATAGTATATTTTATACTAACCAATTGGTTTTGAAGAAGCTAAATTACTTCCTGAAGGTTTGTTGGGAGTATTAAATAGATCATCATCACTATCATCACCAAATATTGACTTGGTTTTATCAGAGTTCTTTTTTGTAAATTTTTGGTTAAATTCAAATTCATCATCACTATCAAATAAATTTGATGATGGTTTATTTGCTTTACCAGATTTTCTAGAAAATAAATTATCATCGTCATCATCATCATCAAATAAAGAATTGGATTTCTGAAGTAATGAGGTATTTGAAATTTTAGATTTATTTTCTTTTAATTCTTTCACATTGAATGCTTTAACTTGTGTTTCAAATATTGGGTCAATTTCTGAAATTTTATCATTAATCAATTCAGTTTTTGGTTGTTTTTCTTTTAATGGTTCAGTTTCTAGTTGTTTTTCTTTTACTGGTTCATTCTCTAAAAGTTTTTTATGAACTGATTCAATTACAGGGAATTGTTCATGCACTGATTTATTAGATTCTAATAGTTTTTCACCTAATGTTAATTTTTTGTTACAATTATTATCTTTTTTATCAAACCCTTGTTGAATTGACTCTGATGAATCTGAATCATCATCAAATAAATTTTTTATAAGCTCATTTTTTGATTCCAATTTATCACTAATTCCATAAGTTTTATTATCATTAGCTGCAAGTAATTTGTCATTAATTGATGCTTGGATTTTATTTTTAACTTCATTTGAAGAATTTAAAACTGTAATATCGTTATTTAGGATTGGGCTAGATTGATAGTCAACTAAATCAGATGTTGAAACAAATAGACGAGATGATTCTTCAAAATTTGTTTCGGAACCAATATCTATAGATGACATTCGAGCAGCAGCTATTCTAGCTTTTCGACTTTGTGGACGTCTTTTTACTTGAATTCTGGCTCTTTCCTAGAACAAATTGTACAGTAATATAAAAACAATTAAAGAAATAGAGATAACATTGTTGCAAAAGGTTTTAAATATTATTTATTGATTTTTATTAGTATATGTACAACTTATAATATGTTTTAGATTATTATTTTTTAAAATATTAATTACTTTTTCAGCACTAAAAAGCTTTGTTCCATCAGTTGGTAAGGCATCATTTTTTTCATCTAATGAAACCGACCGAGGAATATCCGATATTTTCAATGGGCTTTTAGAATTAGGAAGTAAACTAGCAATATTTATAAAAGCACCAGCATTTTTATTTAATTTTCCTGAAAAAAATAAAATATTTTTATAATATGCTAATTTGTATTGATGATTAAACAATATTTTTTAGTTATAAAACAATTATATACTTTTCCATTGTATAAATATATACATTTAATTTTATATTCTATCTTAAAATAAATTCTATCATGTTAACTTAAATTCAGTTATTTACTGTATCTAATAGTCCTGCATTATTTCACTTATATTCTAAATAATCGTCTTAGATAAATATTAGCTATTTTTAATAATATTAAACTGTTATATGAATCCAATATTTATGGTAGTCTGTAGCATTAATGTACCTGCTTTATTATCTGTCAAAATTTATATCTATATATTAGTTTAAATCCAAAATATACTTTGATTCAACGACATATAATTATTATGTTAGCTAGCTTATTTTCAATTTCCAAAATTTCCTAAACACAATTAAATTTAATTTGTACTAATTTCAACTAATTATACTAATACAATACTGTGTTTTTATATTTTATTAAATTTATTTCAGAATATTTGTTTATCTTAATAGTAAATTTTAGTACCAGCAGTAATTGAAAATTTATTATTTAAAATTAGCTTTACCTGGGAGTTTTTTAAAAGTTTCATTTTTTGAATTTGGTGAACTGAAATAAGGTCCATCAATAGAATCCTTAACAGGCAATTCTGATGTAGAACAAATAACGTCAATTTCCTGAATAGTATTCACATTTTGAGTATTTGAATTAAAAGAAAATTGTTGTCCATCACTACTGGAAAATTTAGAATTTTCGATATCCTGTTTTGTTATGTTTTTTGGAGAAATAGGTATTGTTATAATATTAGTTGCATTTATATCTTTTTCTTTCAATGATTCTTGATTCTTATTATTAAGTATATTTCCAGGCAATAAATTTGATGTTGGAGAAATTAACTTAGTTTCTATATTATAATTCTCATTTTCAATTCGTGAACTAAACACCAATTTTGTTTCATCTTCTCTACTTGATAATATAGAATTTTTATTACTCTGGATTGTATTTTCATTAGACATTATTTCATTTTTAGGCATAGAAATCTCTTTTTGGTCAAATAAATTATGATTCTTACTATTTTGTAAACTATCAGAAGATGTATTCTGAACCATATCTTGATTGTTTTGATCCATTTGGGGGCTTAAAAATTCTTCAGATGATAAACTAATAGTTGATATTTTCTTGAATATATTTTGATTGTTGGATGCAATATCAGAAACGTTTTTGTCAAAAGACAAATAATTTTCATCTTCATCATCATCAGACAATAGATTAAAATTGTTTGTATTTTTTTCATCTATTTCATTTCCCATTTGATTTATATTATCAATATTTGGTATTTTATTAATTATAGCACAATCATCAATCTCTTTTGAAATACCTATATTTTCAATTTCATTAAAACTAGATTGTTTTTTGGTTATTGAAGATGTAAGACTATCATTTGGTTTAGTAATAAATAGATCATCATCAGAAGAAGAATCAAATAATTTTAATTTTGGTCCATAAACCTCACTATTTGTATTTTGACTAAATTCACTTGCATTAGAAATTGGTTGACCTTTTTTAATACTATTTTTATTTGGTTTATTAACATTAAGCAATGTATCATCATCAAAATCATCTTCATCTGATGAAAAAAAATTACTTAATTTTTTTGTTTGTTGTGAATTTGAAGGCTTTTGATTACTTTGTATTATTTTATCGTTGTTTGGAGATTCTATAATATTACTATTTAAAGTATTATTATTTGGTAATAATTCTTTTTCTGTAACTTTATTATCAACCACATTAGAATTTACTGTATGTTTTTTTAATTCATCAATAATTTCCTTATTTAATGCACCTCTAAATTTATTTTCTTCTATGGGTGGTTTTGATATCTGTTTTGTTTCATTTGATTTATTTAAAACTTCAACATGCATTGGAGAAGAACTTGTTTGTTTTGGTATTATATTATTTATAGATTTATTACTAAATAAATCATCATCAGATGAGGAGTCTAAAAGTTTTGTAGAATTATTATCAATAGTAGAATGAAAAGCTAATTCTTTTGTTTTCAGTTTTGAATCCGTAAATTCTTCATCTGAATCTGATTCTGAAAATATATTTCTTGATGAAATTTTATGTTTAGTCAAACTTGTTTTAGATTCCAAAATTTTTGATTTTAAAGTAGGAGAAACTGTTACTGTGTTTTTAGTAAACAAATCATCATCATCATCTGATTCTTGATCAAAGAGTGATCGTTTTTTTATTGGTTTAGTTTCTTTTATTAAATTTTTACGTCCCACATTAACTGAATTTGGATTGGAATTGTCTATAACTTTATTAGAAATATTAAAATCTTCTTTAACATCTTCAATAGTATCATTCTGTGTTGTTACAGTCATTTTTTTACTTATTTCAGGTGTTGTTGATGGTCTGTAAAAAATAATTTTATGAATATTTGCGTTATTAATTTCTGAGTATATATTAATTAATATATTATATTCCATTTCAAGAGAGAAGGAACTCGTTTTGACAGTCACTACACTCCCATCACTTACATTTGTTTGGGTAAAAAAAGTGGCTTTTGTGCTATTGCCGACTATCAATCATTTGCATTAAACAAATTCCTTCTCTTGTAAAACAAAGTATATATTAAAATATTAATTAATGTAATTAATTAAATTTTTTTTATAATTGTGAACTAATAATTAGTATCATAAGAATATGACTATATTATATAAATATGAAATATTTTATCCACAGCAAAATATAATTTAATTTAACTAGATATTTGTAATTTAATTGACAATACCTTATGTTTAGAGCCGGATTAGAAATGTATGGTTTTATATCAATTCCACCAAGAATATTAACAGCTCCTTTGGGTAACTAAAAATTTATAAAGAAACAAATATATTATTTATAAGTAAGATTTTAGATTACTAATAGCAATAATGCAAATACTTTTATTTTTGATGATATGGCATTTAAATTATCTGATGAAGGAGATGTATTATCTAAAACATAAAGTATTATAAAATTAATGAAAAAATAATCAACCGTCACTTAAACAATATAGTTATATAAAATACCTTTTTGAAATCGTTTTTGCAATTCATCATTTAGTGTTTGTTGTATAGTTGGTATTTCAACCTTTATTTGAGAATTAGATTTAGGTTCTTGCAGAGGTGGTTTGTCTGAGTATATTGGTAAAGGTGGTTCATTTGAAAAATCGTCATTGTCGTCATCATCAATATCATCCCACAAGTTTTTTTCACCAAACATATTATTATTACCATTACCAAATATATTATATTCATTCTCTAAATTGTCATCGTCATCATCATTAATTAAAGGTGGTGGACTAAACAAATCATCTATTAAAACAATTTGATAAAGTTTATAATTATAAAAATTAATACAAAGAAAAATCAATTTGAAAAATACATGATATAATATACTCATTACACATAAAACATAACATAATTTGGAAGTGCATAATTATTAATTCTAGTCTGATTTAACTTATTCATCACAAACAGTAATTTTTGAAATTAGTTTGATCTAGGATCTAATGCTGTCAACGTAAAAACAGAGAAAATCTGATCAATATGCTATATAGCCGCCCAACAGAAATTTATATATGTACCCATCCCTAATCAATAAAGAGCTACTTAAACAACATATATTTCATGTAAAACACTATATAAATATATACAAATGCCACCCTGGAGTAAAAGCTCTTTTTTTTGCTCCTATGTTAATCTGACCCTAGTTATAGTATAAAAAATAGCTGCTAAAAATTGAGAAGAGTTAAACGTGTCAAATTGAATTAAATAACTTTAAACAAATTGTTAAGTAATTTGACAAGTCAACTATGTTTATTTTTAGTAATTAAATTAATTTAAAAAGAAATTTACAGAAAATAATGAAAATAATAAAAACCATTTGAAATAAATAAAAATACAAAATTGATAATTACTTTTTATACAACATTAACTGAAAGTCATAAAAAAAATGGCTTGAATATAGTCACAAATATCTAAACTATATATTATGAACTCAAACGTTAATATTTTAGTATATTGTAACAAATAATAAACAATTAAATACTAATACATGAAATATAAAATAAATATTTATATATTTTACCTTCATCATAATCTGCATATGTGGGGATATTTTTAGGTTTAGGTTTTTCTGTTTCAAAAACAATATTATTGGTATCTATTGATTCAAGATTAGGTTCATATATATTTTTTGATTCACTAATAGAATAGTTATCTTCTTCAGGTACATCATTACTAAATAATGATTCCTAAACAAATAAAAAATAATTAACATAATTTAAACTACATACATAAAACTGTAATCGCAATTATTTTTAAGTGTTTTAAGTGACAAAATATATAATTTGAATCTAACTTATTAGTTATCTATATTTTTTTTTTTGTCGTGTGAATATGATCACTACATACAACTCCAGTTCACTTTCTTAGCTTTTATTCACCTTACTCTATTCTTCAACCTCATTCATTGATTGGTTATTATAAATAATACTGCAGTTGGTAAAGACTAGTTTTGATTTGTGTGCATATTCTCTCAGTAAATATGTATAGATTGATCTTATAAATAACCAATACATTAATTTGTAAAATTAATACTACCTGATCTTTAAATGTGTTTTTAGGTTGTTCAACATCAGAATCTGAATCTGAAAACATAGCATTATCTACAACAATTTCAGATAATGTATTACCACTTAAAGAAGGAAGATTTAATTTTTTGTAAAATATCCTTGGCCTTAAAACAGTTTCTTCGTGTCTATCACAAAAACATAAATGGAAATATTATAGTCAACACAAAGAAATAATTTTAAATAATTCTAACCCAAGTTCATCATCATTATCATCAGAATCACTAACTACGACGGTAATTTTCTCAAAGTGAGTATCGATAGCTTCAAAGCTGTTTTTAAGTGCTTCTTTTATATTATTTACTAATGTGTCAGCTTTATTGATTTCTCGTAACACAGGTTTCTAAAAAAAATCATATTTGAATTAGTAAATACAATATTATTATAAATACTTATCAACTGTGTTATTCCTATTTTATTCGCTTAAAAAATAAAATATTTTTTATATTTACTTCAACATTAATTTGCACTGTCTCATCCTCATCTTGAACTTTATTTTCTATAAATTGTTTATCTGCTAATAACTGAAATTCATTATTAATGTTTGCTATTTGAACTGCAGTGTCATCTATGCTAGCCACTAAATTGTCCAATTCATTTAGTGTATTCTTAGCACCTTGGGTTATTTTCTAAAAATATTTAAATAATTATCTATTATAAAATACTATTACTTGGTTTAAAACCTAATTACAAAACATGACTTACACCTAAAATAAAATAGGTTAAACGAAAACCAATATATTTTAAAAGTTAAATTTTTTTTAAAACTGAGAATGGATATGATTCACTATTATTTGTAAATTGGTATAACAAAGAATACAAAGTGAAAACAATAAGAAAATACATGACTACAATATTATACAATCATATAAATTAATAACAAATATAATATTATTATAAGTATGCTTACATTGGATAGCTGTTGAAGGTATTCTGCTAATCGTGCTTCATCTCCTTGATCCCATTCTTTGCGTCGTTCAATAAAATCACTTAAAGTCCAAACATGAGTTTCCTTGGATGGTAATTTGTCCTATTAAATTTGTTTGAGATAATACAGAATTGCATCGTAAAATAAATATAATATGTATTATGCAACACTTACCTCCATAAGATATTATTGAAACGCTGAACCAATTTTTCAAAAACGCACAATTCACAATTATTGCAGTGACATGAACAAATAATGATTGAAAATGAAAATTGTTGATTACTTTAATTGACTAATTAGTACTTAGCAGTCGATTCGACGTGACTTAAAAATTGTATTAATATTATTTCATTTATAATGACTGACTAACGAAAAATATTACAATAATTATTAATTATTATTGTTTTTATAATAATTGACACAAGACACTATAGATAATTGGTTCCGAGAAAAATACACAGTCAGTGATAAAAGTACTACTGTTATCAGTGTAAAAAAGTACAATATCACAGATATATATATATATAATATTATAATATATTATATATCTGTGCTCAATATACATTATACATATTACATAATATATTATTTAATGCTGTAAGAAGTCTAAAGATGAGAGAATTGATGGAAGAGAAATCAATAAGGTTTTCGAGAAGTGAGATTGTAAAAGTTGAGACTCATCGTGAGAGAACAAAACTACAAACTATATTAACTCTGTAATCTGAGTACCGGTCATAACATATAAAAAAAACAAATTAACTTATAATTATTTTCACTAATGAATTAGATGTAAACAAATAATATATATTTATAATTCAATGTTTTACAACACTGGTTATCGAAACATATTTATCTATACCAGTTTTTTTTTTTTTTTTGATAAAATTAAATTCATATTGAATATTAAAATATTCCACTATTACTTAAATTATTATTTTCTATACACAGTACAATTTTCAAAATATTAATACTGATTCTCAGTTTTTATATTAACATTTAAAGTGTTCTTTTTTTTCATATAATTAATAACAATTTTTATGTTTAACTAAAAATTTTGAAAATTTATAACAAAATTCTTCATGGCTTGTAGGTTGTACCCATAGGCATATTATATTATTAGGTACAATGGCGTACTGGTATCCCTACTCCCTAGATATTTTTATAAGGGGGCAAGCAAACTTTATACATTATATTTATAATAAACACTCAAATTGCTAGGTAGGTGATATAAATTATGAAGGAAAAAAAGGGCATGGGATGGGTGACTTAATATAAAATATCCTATAAGTTTTTGTTTACTCGGAATAATTTTATATAAAGGTGTATCCACACTGCACCATACTGTACATGTATATGTCTTGTGAGGAGATTAGAATTCAGGATTAAACTATAGATAACTTTTTTGTCACATGTAAATAATAAACGAGTTTAAAGACTACGTGTATTTATTGTTGTATATAATACATATATTATTATTACTATATATATATATTTATGCTCATGACACCATTCACAGTGTTGCACAAATCAACAGAATGGTCCCCAGCCATAAGATATATACATGTCAAAAAAGCAGTGCCGGATCTAGTATATTTTTTACCCGGGGCAAAGTATAAAATTAGCGCCCTCCCCCTTTGTTATGC
Source organism: Rhopalosiphum nymphaeae (assembly GCA_036289425.1). Classification (NCBI taxonomy): domain Eukaryota; kingdom Metazoa; phylum Arthropoda; class Insecta; order Hemiptera; family Aphididae; genus Rhopalosiphum; species Rhopalosiphum nymphaeae. Next base: position 2,645,714 of record JAZAQC010000021.1, on the reverse strand, counting down.
CCAAAATTATATTTATATACCAATTAAACTCTAAAAAAAAAAAATCAAAGCGAATAAAAGAAAAAAATATTTATTAGAAAAAATATGTATTAAATAAAAAACTTTAAATACAAATGATTACAATCTAATACATGAAAATAATCATTATACAATAATCAAATAAATTATCATTAAATTTTGATTTTTCTTGCTTTTCTGGCGGCAAAATCGTTAATTATATCGTCATAATCTAAATGTTTGGCATTTTGATTTTCGATTGAAATAATTGAAAGATGGTTAAGTCTGTCTTGATTTGTTGAAGATCTAAGATAGGATTTGATTAATTTTAACTTACTAAAACTTCGTTCACAAGATGCTGAAGTTACAGGTAAAGTCAAAAATATTTGATATGCTATTGAAATATTGGGATATGCATCATCTATTTCACACCCGTTTTCATTAGCGACTATATAACGAATCATTTTTGACATTTGTTCTTCATGAGATGAATCTGGTGTACAGTCAAAAATAATATAATAGTATTTAGTACTTTTTATTTTACTAATTATTTCCCTTTTTATTTTGTCTGATATAATTTCAAGAAATTCATTCTGAATACCATGCGAAAAATATGTTAAACCTCCTTTTTTATGGCGCTCAAGGTGTTCTTTTAACGGTTCATTATAGTGTGAAATTAAATTTATTAGATTTAAAAATTTACCACTTTAATTAGATTTTCCAATATTTTCAATAAGTTCATCATTTCCTCGAAATGCACTTCCTTCAGATGCTAAATGCATAATAATATCAACAATAGTTTTCAAAATTAATTTCCAATGATTTTCTTCAGTTTTTATTAGATTTTGTAATTCTTTATCAATACTCCCTTGTCCTGTATTTAATGATACTTCTAATGACTTTAAAGAACAAACATTTTCTCTATGAAGAACTGAATTTTCGTGTTCCAACAATCTTTCTGAAGATTTTTTCCAATTTATAAAACCATCGGTTACCAATTTTAAATTTGATAGGTTTGTATTATTTGAATGATGAAAAAGTTTACATGGAACACAAAAAAGAGAATTTGTAGAAATAGAATAAGTTAACCAAGTACGGCGACATGATTGTCCATTTGTAAGTTTCTTAATAAACCAATTGGGTGTAACAGACCTGCCTTCTCTTTCTGAATTTATAAAATTTAAATTTTCATTCTAGTTTAATCTTGATTTTATTATGTATGACCTATGGGAATCTAAAAGTAAATTTGGCCATGAACTAGGGTCTTTATAATCTAAAGTTGATGGTAAATTGTCAATGATGTTTTCAAAATTTTGTTCACTGTTTATTAAAACATTATCAGACCCATCATTATTATCTGGTAATTTATTTTCTACAGTTTCAGTCTCTGGACCTTCAAGTTCTATTGAAACAATAAATTATGAACTGTTTTATTAAATTGTATCTATTATTTAATTTATATTATAAATATTATGCAAATAACAAACGTTAATATTATATTCAATATAAAGGCCAATGCTTCTATACAGAGATTGCCAACACGATGATAAAATACTTATTTAAGTATTATATTTACAATTTAATTTAAAAATATAAAACCTATTTCCAAATTTAATAAAACAAATTAATTTATAATTATCGTCTTAGTATTTAATTTTTGTTGAATATGGCAAAGGATATTCACCAAGAGAAATAAGAATATTAGGTATAATATCATTAATTATATTAAGTTAGCCAAATTATTTCATGATCCTTTAATATAACATTTAACTTAAAATAATTAACAAAAAAATATTAAAACTAAGATATAAAATATTTATTTTAATAAATTAAGAATAAACTATTTAATAATAAAAATAATTTACCTGTTTGTTTATTACCATCTTGAAGCCAAGTATTTAAAAATAATGCTGATTGTTTCTTCTCAATTTTTTTTTTGAAAGCATAACCAGATAATTTTTTTATTTCATCCATAATAGTATAAATGTATAATACCAATATTATAAATTTATAGCAACAGTCGACAGTATCTTGACACAAACTAAATATGAATTTGACAGTTGTTACATGTCGAAGAAAAATTAATTTATCAGTATTGTTAATCGGGTTTTCACATCATGTGTTATCTGATTATCGTAATTTATAATTTGTAGATATCCTATTAGCAATAAAATATACTACAATGAGGCGCAGAAAATATATTTAGTAGACAAATAATTTCCATTGGGTTTTTAAGTTTTCCCATTGTTGTTATAACCATAAAGTCAAATGGAAATAGAAATTGTAATTTGGCGCCCCCGACCAAAACTTCCGGGGCAAGTGCCCCGGTTTGCCCCCCCCCCCTAGATCCGGCCCTGCAAAAAAGAATAGAATAGACATATTTTTTTTTTACATATTTCTCAAGTTATTTAGAGAATATTTTGGATCTGTAGATAATCAAACAAATTATCTGTAAAATATAATATTATATTTTTAACTGCATCAACTGTTTATCTAATAAAAATAATTAGTTATATTATATATTTATATAATTTTACATTATGTATGACAAACAAGAATATTTTCATTAAAATTAATAATGCATATTTTTATATCAATAATAATATTTTAATACATAGGTTTCATTTTAGATTTAAAAACAACTATTAAAAAAATATTGTAAGTAGTTACAATAAGAAATTTGCAATATATAACGATAAAATTTGTAGGTAGACTAATTGCTAAACAAATAAAAATATAGAATTTAATTATTTCAGAAACATAACATAAATAATATAACAAATAATAATAATAATAATAATAATAATAATAATAATTTCATATATTTAAAAAAAAATGTATGGGAGCTCTAACAGACTAGAAAACAATGTAAATATACAGTTACAAGCAACAGTATAATAATAAAATAATAATAATCATAATTATGAATGAATTGTTCCAATATTTTTGATCTTATTTATCAATATTTATTTTTCTTAAGTATAGTAAAAACTACTATTGTAGTAGTTTAATAATATGGAATGCATTAAAGGCAATATACAAATAAAAATGTGCAGACTGTGATTAAGATTGGTAACTTTTTTAATGGCATAAGTAACCAGCAATCATTGCAACATTACTTAATCATTATTATGGCATTTCATCACTTTTTTTACAAAATAATAATAAAAGTAACAAATGAAGCTCGTGTAAAAATATTTCAATAAATCTTTTTCATTGATTTATAAAAAATATATAAGCTCAAAGATCACATCATAGTACAAACTTTTTTCAAGTCAGAATCAAAATCTTGATCAAGGTCCTTAACATCAACGGGAACACGTCCAAACACATTGGGCATATATTGATTATGACAAAGACCTTCACGTTCATAAAACAACATGTATGCTCCACTAGTATCTATTTCACCAGTGACTTCCTAAAAAAGGTGTGTAAAATATATACATTTTTTAATTTAATTTAATAAGATTCATTCACTTAAGCTGAAAATTTTACCTTACAACTACTGTCATTATAACAGTACCATTTTCCATTTGGATTACAAGCATACGATACATAATGACCGCCTCCCAGAATTCCAGAATGACACTGTTTAAATTAAAACATTATATAAAATATATGTAATTTTAAGACTTAAGTAAATAATAGAACTTATTGGTTCACAACTACCTACATAATTTTCTGTAAACTAATTGTTATACAAATCCATTGGTTAATACCTACATTATTTTATGTGTTCTTATATTGTACTTGAGCCTTTATGGACGATAAATAAATAAATACAGTGTTAAATTATTTTCAGAAAATTATTATTTAAGCAGGTTTGTGCAATAAAACTTAAGTGTAAAGCATATAAAAATAATGTGCTAATACCCTATAATATGTATTTTCACCTGAAAATCTGGAATTTACCAAGAAAAGAAAAATTACTAGCTTTTTCAAAACATTAACCATAATTTTTTTATCAAAGAGATTAGTAAGTGATTCACAAATTCAAATTATAATTAAATAACAGTTATTTTAGAAATGCAAAATAACATAAAAATAAAATAAATGTAATAGGTATTTATGTGTGTTACAGAAAGTTGGCTTATGCTTTACATATTACATTTTGTTAAACAGACCTGTAATATCATTTTGTATAGCAGATTACAATATTGTCTTGAAAGTTGAAATAATATAATACAATATTAATCTGTGGTAGTTTCAATAACAAAATGAGTTTACTAGAAAATTGTATAGGTAGTCGTGATAACTGATAAGTATCTAAATAATATTATTCTGAATAATTTACCACGACAGCATATAAATTGTACTTCAAATCTAATGGGTTAAATTCATCAACCAACTTGTGCTGATGAAAATCTTGCAAAGCTTTATCATCTATTGGTGTACGTAAGAGAGAAGTAGATTCTAACCTTTTACGTTGTGAACCTTCCAGTTCGTTTAGACGACTATTGATATTTAATGGACTATCATCATCTAAATAAATAATTATAAATATATTTAAAATAAAAATATTGTGGTTAAAATTAAATAGTATCTTAATGAATACTTCTACATAATATTGGGAATATGACTGTTATATTTTTATATTCATTCATTATTCAATCACAATAGAGAACAAAACGTTTATCAAAGAGCACTAATTTTTATTTTATTAGAACATCATATCTTACCAATATTTAACAAAGCAAGTTTTAAATCCTCTTTATTGTTTGTTGGATACTGCTCTCTATTGAAAAAATAAAATGATTCGTTAAGTGATTAGTTGAAGAAATAGTTTTGTTTTATTTATACTTTAGATTTTTAGTTGTATCTTGTAACTCTTTGTTTCTTAAAACAGTGTGTTTTGGAACTGAAGCCAAATAATCTGTTGGATCAAAATTTTTATAAGGAAATTTTACCACTTTATGTGATTTTACCCATTTTCCTTGAAGGTATTGAAATCGTTTTAGATGAACAATCTAAAAAAATATATATTTATATGTATATATGTAAAAATAAACTTTAATCATTTATAAAAATTTACCAAAATTGGAGGTAATCTCCAAATTTGTAACTTTTTAGATGCTAATTGGTGGTCTTGACATGTAGAACAATAATACTTTTCATTTTCACTAAGTTGTTCTTCTTTAGTAAATGCCGCAAGGCACGATTCAAGACTTATTGGTTCTGTATGTGAACACTGAGATTCACCAACGCATTCATGTTCCTTTAAATAATTGTTCTTAGTCAATGGAATTTATGCTTAAATAAAATAACTTAAAACTTACAGACTCTTGAGAGGTTTGATACCGTAAATGTAGAGCTGTTGGATCCCAATCTATAGCAATATGGTTTGCAGCAAAATTAAAATCAGTATCACAGCATAAAATTGTACATCCTCGACAGAATCGATACCAAGGGCACCATGCACAAAGTGTTCCTTCTCTGTTGACAGCTTTCAAAACAAAAGGAAATTCATAGCCAAGACTATCATCACTAAAATAATTAAAAATAAATCATTTATTAATGATTTTTTAAGCACATTATATATTATATGATTATTATTATTACCAATCCATGGCATGATTAGGTACTGTAGATTCAGATGGTGGCAAAGGTGATACTAATCTAGCTACTTGTAGCCAAACAGCTTGATAAAGATCTTGATTTGTAGTAGATTCATTACAAGGTAATATTATTGGTAAGCCAAAAATACTAGGTTTACTTTTATGAGCAGATATAAAATACACATCTTGTCTGATCTAAGAACATTGTATTATTATTTTAATTAATAATTACATTATTATTTCATCTTAATAAAACTAACAATTAACTGGGTTTTTTTAAAATAGTATATTACTTTTTTGTTAATAATTAGTTTATAATTTAAATGATTTAATAAAATGCGAAATTGAAAGCATTTAAAAACAAAATATTAACAGTAATAATTACCATTTTCCTGTGCAATGCAACAACATAATTTGGAGTTTGATGTATTGTATCACCACTATCAGTCAAACTAAAACTGCTAGCACTACAATTCCCACTGTCTGCCATTGTGGCATGAATAGGTTCTTCTAAATTGATATCTGTGTCCATTTGAGATCCACTAATACTCTAATAATAATAAATACTATATAAATACCAAAGTTTAAACATAAATAATAATAAAATTAATGTAACAAACAAAATTACATCAGTATTATCAGTTGTTGATATGTCTTCATTTAAACTACTGGTACGATTACCATTTGATTGCACTAAAGAAAATTATAAAATTAAACAAATTAGAATATCAGTAGTAGCTAATGATTGAATAAAGGGTGGCAAAAGCCACTCTTTAACAATCGATAATTCAAAATTCTCGTACTATTTTTCTCTAAATCAACAAAAGTAATAGATCTACAATAATGCCAACTTTAAGTATATCCAAACATGCTATTAATGTTTGTACTTTTTTAATTCAACCACTGATCTAACCTTTAGTATTCATTATTTTAATGCTGACATTTAATTGCCTATGAATATATAAATTTATTAAAAAAAGCATATAACATTCTAATAAAATAATAAACAGAATTCATAAATCATCATTTAAATTTACCTAATGTATTTCCTGGTCTAACAGTCCGTTGTATAGTGGTAAATGTTTGAGCAGCTTCTCTTTGAGTACCAGATTTAGTTGAACAAATAGACGAACGCTCTTCATCACCAGACATTTCTGAACCAGGACCTACCGATGTAGGTGGAGGTAGCTCGTATGCATACAATAAGCTTCCAGGTTTTACTTTTTGTTCATCAACAATAATATTCTAATTAAACAAATTAAATTTATATTGGAAAGTTAAAGCCTATTACACATAATTATATAAATTATAAAAGCTAACTTTAATTTGTGCTCCAATTATTTCTGCAAGTTTTAAATTATTGGCGGGGATTCCACTTAATGAAGAAAGTTTTGATTTAACAACAGAATGTTTGTCATCAGCATTCATACGTAGACCATATTTCACAGGAACTGTTCCGTCCAATTTAATCACTAATAATAGTATAAAATTATGAATATACATTCTCTAAATTAAAATAAGTTAAGGTATTCTAGATTATTCATTAGAATTCATTTAGTCCTAAATTTAGAATATTTAATTTAAGGCGTTAGAACAAATCCATAATATGATTACATAAAATTAGAAATAATGTCTATTTTGTTATACTGAATTTTATACACCATTAAATCATTTTTCTTACGTTTAAATAAATATAAATTTTTAAAAAATTTACATTTAGTATTAGGAAATACTTTATTAGAACCAAACTATAAAATATAAATTACCAATAACTTGAAGACACACATATGATTCCATTGGTAAAGGCAATGATAAATAGTTAAATGGATCAAATCTAACAGACTCATGACCACATTTTTTACAAGTAACCTTTGATTTTAATTGACCATGAAATAAATCTACCACAATTGATTTGTTTCTCACAATATGATTTTCCCATGCCTAATAAAAATAAAGAACAATTAAATAATAAATAAATAACAGCTTTATTTTTAAGATATATTATATATAAAAAAAAAAAACAAAGATACAACTAATAAGACAAACCTCTTCTGCAACTGTAACATCAGGTCTTCCTTCACTATCTGTTAATTCAGAATATGGCTTGCCATGTACTCGATTAAGATCTTCATGTAAACCATCTAATAAGAAGGCAAGTAGTTCTTGAGAATCGTGTTGTTGAAAACCATTAAAACGTGGTGCATACTTTCCAATTGTCCACTATAAATTAAAATATTAAGCCATTAATATTGTATTTGAAAAATATTAACAAAAAAATTTACTCTTAATTTAAGAGGTGCTATAGTTTTAGCGGTTCCTCTCCAAATTTCATGAATTAAATCACCATAACGTTTAGCTATACATCCCTTCATACCTAATGGATTAGTCCTAAAAAATTAACTGTAATGATTAATAATTTTAATTCAATTTAATTTAAGAAATAAAAAATACATACCGATTAAGTTCATAAAGATGCATATCATTGATAAAATATTGTGTAAGGAGTCTAGTATTGCTTACACACTGTAATGCAGCATTCATAAAACAAGTATTACCTAAATTGTTTAGACCCGTAGCTCCTTTTTCAGCAGGTACTATAAAAATAATTGAAATTATAAAAAATATATTTAAATATTATATTAAATAATACTGTATTGTTATTTTGGTAAATTATACTGATGAAACCTAATAACAATTTTAAATATTGAAGTAAAAATAATGGAATAGTTGTGTATCTATCACTGTAAATTTGAATAAAATGATCAAATTAAAAACTTAACATTGTTTAACAGAAAAAAATATTGAAAGCCAATTTTTTAAGTAATTTATAATCAATTCAAAGCCAAGCTACTTTAATCTTTTTATATATTATTAACTTATTTAGTATATATTTTATAACTGTACTGCCAAAATATCTTCAGAAAAAAAAACATTGTAAAATAAATGAATTAGGTATACATTTTTTGTCTTGCTTAAAATTAAATATAAAAAAACAAATCAAACATAATATTTTTATTAAGTGATAAGTTTAATTCTGCTAATCAAAAACCCTAAAACTGAAATAAATTAGTTGTATGTGATAACTATACTAATAATTTTTTTTTAACAAGTTGGCATGTTTTATATATGACAACAAGCCAATGCATATACTATAGATACTATATAATAAGGCTCATTTTATACAGATCTGTATTTTACTATTATAGATACATGTTTCAATTTATAATGTTTATGTAATTCTGTTCAAATGTACCACTCTAACTTTCTTATTTCCCTCATTATTTTGACAGATATGAACTTAACCAATGTTAACTATATTCCACGCCATGAGAAAAGTAACCCGCTTCTCGCGTGCAGACTGACGGCAATGACTGTTAGAGGGCCCATTTCCCCCACTATATGCCATTCAGTATATTATGAATGTTATGATATATACTATATACTATATATACAGGATTGCCGATCGTAAACAGTTGTAATTGTACAATGTCGGTAGGTAAAATAGGTGGGGATGCGCAGAATTAAACATAATTTTATCAGGACACAAATTGCTTCTCTCATGGTGCAGAGTATAAAACATTTGCATAAAAAATGAATCTATATAAAACAGGATTAGTACTTACATTGTTTACATTTATCACCAGAGTTAATAGAGAGAGAACCGATTTCTTCGGGCCATGTCAAATCTTTGTTTCTTATTTCTATAATTATTTGATCTTCATCACATACACCTAATTCTTCTAAAGTTTGATCTTCGTCTTCAATTAATACCATATTATTCTACATGAACAAAATACATACATACATATATATTGATATACATCAATAATTTTCTTTTTTAAATATTCAAACCTCGTCATGAAAATGCCAAAGCCTCATATCTTCTGCTTTTAATTTCAGTCTAATACAAAGAAAGTCATATATATGTTTAACAGTTGATAACTTGCTGAAAGATGCAGTGTATGCGAGATATCGCCGAGGCATAGAATTCACTAAATTTGATACATAATTGTAACCAGTAGAACCTTTATTTAAAGTATTCAAAATTATTATTGATATAATAAAACAAATGTTACTATAATTGTATAAATTACTTAATGCTGCTGCACCATAACCTCCAACTAATCCTGACCATGATCCTGTATTCGGTGTAGGTGCCCTAGCCACATTAGAATTAGAACCTGACCCATTACTCAAAGTACCATTATGATGTTTTAATAGTCTTAAATTTAATGGATAAAGTTCCAACTCGGTTTCTCCTGAACCTCGATTAGATTGAATAACCTTAAAAATCAATTTAATTGTTTTAAGTTGTTAAAAAACTACTTTTTTAGTGATTCAAAATTAAATTCTTTAAAGTTTTATTATTTACCTGTCTAGGGAGTGCTGGTGAACCTCTATACCACTGTACAAGTGCTTTCCACAGAGAGTTGGGAACCAACTGAAAATCTCTGCCACGTAGCAGCATATTTCGTTTTAGTTGACCTCCTTCACCTGTCAATGATGTTACTTTTGTGGTTGGCACAGACACAAGACCAGAATTATTTATTGGACCAGGTTTGCTAAGACTAACTTTTCTACTCATTGTTGGAGATTGAGTTGGACTAATATAAATTATAACAATAATTTAAAACATTAGTTTCAATAATAAATTTGTTTTACAAAATTTAGTACTTACGATTCTTGCAAAGATGAATAAGAAGTGATTGAACCAACTCTTCGATGACCACCGGTACTAGGATCCAAAGAGGTTATTCCAGTAACAACCACCTAGTATAAAATAAAAATCAATAAACAATATAAATTTTGATTATCTTATTTTATTTTAAAATAGTTTACATACAGAAGATATATCAAGAGCAATACTATTTTCCAGAGATGATTGCGATCTTTTCGTTGAAAGTTTTAAACTTGAAGTTTTTGAAAAAGAACTAGTACTTTCAAAAGAACAATAGCTGGACATTTCACCACCATTCTAAAATCAATAGTTTACTAATAATATAAGAAAGAGTATAAAAATAATTTTTCATTAACTTTACCTTAGATGTATTTGAAACATAATCATTCCAGTTTCGCCACCAATCTATTGAAATTAAATACCAGAGCTGACCAACAGCTAAGCCTCTACGTTCTTCACGTTCTAACCAGCCTTTTACAATTTCTCCCTCCTCGACACGTGATACAGGTCTCAAACCAAACACAATATGACAAACCTATAACATTTTGTTATACATAAACAGAGTACTAAATCAAATAGAACCTATTTACTTGGAAAATTAAATTTAAAAAATCCATTGGTAATGAATTATGAACAGTCCACATCAAATATTCTCCAATTGCAAGACCTTTGTCAGTAGAACGTTTGATTAAATCAGATACAATAATCTCTTTTACTAAAAATTAACATAATAAAAGATATTTAATAACATAAATACATAACTAGACAAAATAAATGCAAAAAAAATTAAAAATTAAAAAATAATAATACCTGATTCGTCAGTAGCTTCTTTATTTTGAGTTGCTATATTATCTTCACATATGAAAAGCATAACATCAACCATTTTAGAAATTTCTTCTCTCGATAAATAGCCATCCTGATCATTATCAAATACTTTAAAACAAACTAATAAAAAAAATAATTAAAAAAATTTAGACAGAGTACCTAAATTAATAATTCTTTATTTTTAAGTAATAAAATTATAACAATTTACATTTCTGTCGTTCAGTTAAAGGTCCTCTACAAGCAGCTGATATCCCACAGGCCATTTCTTTAAAATCTATGTGACCATCCATATTCTCATCAAAAGCGGCAAATAAACCAGAGCAAACATTTAATGGCATAGGTGGACTTATCAAAGGTATCAAAGTTTTTAAGTCCAATTTACCCGAAGAAGATTCACCTTTTACTGACCAGTAACATTTTTCTAATTCAATGATATCTGTTTCTTCCACTAAAAAAATCAAATAATACCTTATGAAGTTATTAAAAAATATTTTCAAAGTAATTATTGTTAAAAAGATCCTATTAGTAACATATAAAAAAAAAAATTCAATTATATTATACAAGGAAATTATCAAAATTAATTATTTTTGCTAGATTCTAAAATGTGAAATCATTAAGAAAAAAATAAACAAACTTATAATTATAACATACATTACATTTTAAGAATATTTAAAAATAAAAAAATACTTGCTTGAGTTCCATTATACTATTTTAAATATTCAATTAAGAATATCCATTTTTATTAAATTTTATAATATTTCTTATCATTTTAATGATAATACATGTTAAATTTACTATCAAAATTCTAATACTAGCTAGAACTTTGTTTACGAAATAAATTTTATTTAAAATATATATAATACAATAATATTTATGAGTTATGATTAAAAATTAACTGATTAACTGCTATTATTTTTTTTAACTAAAATATATTACACTTACAATGAGTTACCCCAGCTAGTGTTTGATAGAAAGTTGGCATTTCTAATTCATTACTAAGAGAAACTGAACATGGTTTTGACAGTAACCATCGACTTAATGACGTAGCATCAGGATGTCTCGTTAACCAGGATCTGAATTCATCATAATTGACACGATCTTGCTGAAAATATTATTATTGTAAATTACATAACTATTTATTTAGATAACATATGAAAAAAATATTATAACTAACTTCTGAAAATAAGAATTGAACATGTTCTGGTACAAAAATACACTCAGACCCTTGGATAAGTCTTTGAAATTCGTCTCGTAAAATAACATTTTCACTTTCATTAGAATATAAATTAAATAAAACTGAAAAATGCATAAAATAGGTATGATAAAAATAAACAGACAATATTTTAATTTCTTAAATTAATTACTTACATTTGTATTTTTCTTCATTGGTACCCAAAGTTAAAAGTACCAATCCACAAACTAGATCTTTGAAAATAATACCTTTTATAGTACCACCACAAGCTGAATATATATACTATAAAATATTCCATTATAATAGGTACAGATTATCAATAACTATGGTATTAAAAACATACTTCTGCAATTGATAGTGGAACCCCATCACCAAGTACTTCTTTAATGAACGAATGCTTAGTAATTGCTCCATTTACTGACGACAGTCTTTTAAAAGCTTCTCTCAGTCTCTTTATTTCTGAATCACTAACTGAAATACATGTACATATTTTCAAATTGACAAAATAATAATAACTACCATCAAATGAGCATGGTAGTACTATAATAAAATATTGATAATTAATTATATTATGCTTGTACTTCTTTTAACTGCATCTTCATAAGTTATGCAGCTCGGTTTCGAATCTTTAGCTCCCATGTTGTAAAACTTGTCGCCTGAACTAGTAGTTGTATGACTGATTTCCTGGCGACCGCATTTTGCGTCGATTTATTTTGTTGGCTTTTAAAGCAGCAGCTCACAACTTTGTTCAAATACAAAAATTGCAATTTTGCAATGAACAGGACTGATAACAAAAAACAAAACGCCATAAATTATTATCCGCCATTACTCTCCTGGGTGATAAAAAAAAAAACGAATGTGTAGTTTATTTATTCTTTTTTTTTTTAATTCAACTAACTGATATTATATGCTATTATTTGGAATCGGTTTAAAATTAATACGAACGTATTATGACGTAGAAAATCGCGTAATTACATCGTCATGTTGGAAAAAAAAATCAGTTTTCCGAACGACGACATAACACTATAATTTGTTGTCGTTATTGTCGTTGTTTTTGTTGTTGTTGTTGTTGTTGTTGTTGTTGTTGTTATTATTGTCGTGATCGTGATGTAACGATCGAGGACGAGACGAGTGCGCGGGATCTCAAACGGATAGATTGAGAAATTAATAATGAATAATGACGATTGACTGAATATGCGACGACGAGGGCGAAAAGCTCACTTATTGGTGTAGTTGTAGTACATGTTATGTTATTATAATAGATAACAACATTTCATGGCCAAATAATAATAAGAGTGACATGCTCGCGAGATAATAAACCCACGTCATGTGGTCATGTGTTTCTTGGCGGGGTTGAACGGGAAATAAATATTCATGGAGGAGACGATGAATCGATGTCTGGTGAAGACGGTAATAATTGGATACTTTTAAATATTATTATATTATATTATATAATCATTATAATCCTCTGTCGCTATCATAGACCTATAAACTAGTTTATAGATGTATGGTCGCTATTACTCCGAATAATTTACTCACTATAGTCACTAATACTGTATCACTGTATCAGTGTATCCATCGACGGCGTTGAGGCGTCGACCAACTACACCGTCTGTCGTCTATGCGATTGTGCTGTGCAGTGTGCTGCGTGAGAGCAGTAATACATCAATAATTTTCTGTTATTAATCACTTTTAATATTGTTAGATTAGTTAATAGTTATTAATTGTTGCTGTGGTTTTCATATTATTATGCGATTGATTTTACGTCTTAAAGCATAATATAATGGTAATTTACGGCGTAGCCTATGGGATAATAATTTAATAAATTTACCTATCAATTATATATTATATATTATACATACGCATGCCATCGGACATGCGTTATTGTCAATTACCATCGATGTATAGAACAAAATTAGTAGTAGGTAATAAATTAAAAGTATAATAGTTAAACACAATTATAAAGTATTTAATAAAACTTGTATATTTTCAAAGAGATAACAGGTGACTACCAAAATACCTGGACGATTGTTATTTTCTAATTTATACAAGTTATTTCATTATTTCTAACGAAACTAAATTAGAATTGTTACGTGTAAGGTTCTCTCCATTTAATTCATTCATATTTCGTATTTTAATAATAAATAATACAAAGACGAAAATAAACCACTGTGAAAATCATGAGATACGCATATTATGTCCTTAGAAATTAGAATTAAGTTTTTAATCGCTTATACTGCTTTAGTGCTTTAATATATTTTATTAATTTTTAGTGTAAATAACATCTAGATCAGGGATGGGCAACTTAAAGTTACTACAGAATACTAGTGGACCAATTTTTATAACTTTAAAATCTAGTCAGCCAGAGATCATAAAAAGCGAAAAACAAAGATTTTGCACATCAGTCACAACTGATGACAATTTGTTGAAACCACCAAATGATTTAATAAAATTGCGGTTTTTACAGCATTAAATACATCACTTCCTCTAGATAATTAATTTATACGTTTTACGATAAACATCATATTGATTTTATAAATACAATAAAATAAAATTTAGTAATGTAATTGAAAATGTAGCACAGGCTAGTTAAAAAAGGTTCACGGGCAGCCAATTACCCATCCCTGGTCTAGATGTTATTTACACTAAAAATTAATAAAATATATTAAAGCACTAAAGCAGTATAAGCGATTAAACAGTAATAAAACTATAATATTACTAGTACACTAATAATAACCCTGATATTAATGTATGATAATTAATGTAATCATTCGATATTTTGATGATTTTTATTAGAAGAAAAATGTTCGCAGTAAAAAATATATTAAAATACTAGCAAATGGAATTCATTTAACTTGATAAATTATCAAACATTAAACAATATTTATGAAATGGACTTGATGAGTTTAAGACTAGTAAAATTTAAATTTTGCACGGTTATGGTATTGAATGATGATTACTAGGGATGAGAATTTATAGAAATTTCATTTTTTTCCATGTCTTCTATTTGGTGAGCTAGGTGAGCCAAAATTTTGTTTTATAACGTATAGTGAGTTCATGTTTGAAGTTTTTTTTTTTTTTACATATTTTGGTATTTTTTCAAGAAGAACATACTAATGATTTTTCGTGTATATAAATACATTTTTATTTTTAATACAATTTATCCCATAAAATAATAATTGAACACAAAACCTGTTGTTTCATAAGTGGATGATTGTTAATTGTTACAATGAAACAATGGCTGCTTATTAATTTTGAGGCATGAAAAAATAATAATTAAATGTAAGTGTCATAATATTTACACAAATCAATATCTTTTTTAAATTTATAACATCTTCCTCTTACAAAAATATTTATTCAGACAATCGCAGACCTTAATGAGCAAATACTGCAAATAAAATAATCTATAAGCGGCTATGTTAGTAATTTTTCTAAATATTAAATTATATTTATTTTAAAGCAATTTAATTTTACAAGGACCTATTTATTTCTAAAGATCGTTATATTTTTAAATTTTGTAGTAATGATGATCTGTTTTTTAGATTTTATACATTCTTTGATGGACTTTCTGGAGTCATTTGGCTCGTGGCTCATTTCCCGTTATTCCTCCTATCAATATATCATTGTATATAATAAGAAACCCAACAAACGTCACCGTTTAGGATAGGTACTGTTAAACATAATCTCAATATTTTGCAAAATAGTGGTTGTACCATTAGTTTGTAACGATTAATAATATTAATATTATGACATTTTTTAAAAAACCCTTTCTCTACCCAAAAATTTTTTCCTGTATTTGCTTTTATTTTAATGAGTGAAATATTACCAGTAAAATGTATATTATCTTGAAGTCTAATATCGTGTAAATTGACGATGGTCTATAAAAATTCAAGTTTTATTTGGGTAAAATGAAATTCAATAGAGATCTTTTGAGTGTTTGATATTATTATTTATTATTATAATTTATAATAAATACAATTATTGCCATTATTACATTGTAATAAATAAAAATGATGTAGTATGTTATCGCGCCAACGGGTCGAGTGTTGATTACTATGTATTACTGACTTGAGACAATCTAACAATGACATATAGTGAAATATAATAATTTCAATAATCTATAAAGTGTTAATTAAATTATAATTGCTATTTATTATAATAAAATATGTAATATTGTGTCTGAATGTTACTGTTCTGTATTGTTTTAATATTATCGCGAGTAAACTATTCGATAATTCGACAATTTTTGGATTACAATTATCACAATAATTATAATTTTTTTATATATACATATAAAAATAGATATAATAAACTCTCTGAAATCTGATCGCTTTATCGAGTCTGTCACTTTATTTAAATTTTATTTTATCGATTACTAATATATGATGTAGATGCCTATATAATAGTTACACTATATACACGCAACAAGTCTTCTGCCAACATGTATAATATTTTATTAATATGACAGTATAAGATTATTATGTATTTAATATATTTTATGCTCAGTGAAACTTGTTTAAGATGGAGATCTATTTACGATCTATTTAAAATTAAAATTAATATTTTGTTTTTGCGCAGATTTCTATTTAAAATAAGAAGTGTATCTGCGAGTGGCTTGGACAAGTTATACGAGTATTCACACTATATATTATTTTAATATATATACCAATATACCTACTGCGTACATATTGCAAATTATTATAATTATAATTTATAGCTATAATCTATCTATAGGACACTGATTTAAATTTTAGATGCTGAGTGAAGTGATGAATGCTGTGTTATATTGATTTTACAGTGTGTATTATTTATTTTACGTGTGTGTGTCTAACACCATATTTTGAAGCAGTAAAAAGGTTCGATTTTCAACTTTGTAGGTTATTTTTGATAGATTATTAGATCTAGTTGGTACTTTGAGGGTCAACACATAAAAAGTCTAGTACTCTTTTTAATACTCAGAAAAGTAAAAATAATTTCTTTATTTTATTATAATTCAAAAACAAATAATCTCAAAAACTAAAAAATATTTACCAAATGTTTATAATTTAATTTTCTATACATGGTATAATTTTCAAAAAATACTGATTCCTTTTAAACTATTTATAGGTAATAATATATTTTTTTATAAATGTCGATAAAAAATTATTTGTGGGTAAAAATTCTTTAAAATACCTACATTACAATTTTTTACATTAGTTGTTTTTACATTTGTATAAAAATATTATAAATACATAGGCACAATTTTTTTAAATATTTTATATGCATTTCAAAATCAAATTTGTAAAAGTTACAAGCTTTTACAAACCACAAATATTTTGTTGTAGAAAATTTATGAAGTATTCAATTTTTATTCTATTAATATGGTTTGAAAATTTAATTTAATTTTCCTTATAAGTAGTTAATACTGAAATGAAAAAACCAAAAAAATCTATAAACATAATTATTTTTTATAGATATTTGAAGTACAAATTTGGATAAAATTACATAATTAAATGACGAATAACGATGTCAGTCGTCAAATGTTCATTATTTTAGCATAATTTAAAAACTTTATTCGTAGGGTGTTAAAAATTATATGTAGGTACCTATATATAAATATATTATGAATTTTACTATGTGGAATGATATTTTCTAAATAGGTATAAAGATTTATTTTAAAATATTTTCTATTTATAGTTTTATATCATGAGTCTATGAACCTATTCACAACGTTTTATGTTAAGGTGGTATTGATTAAAAAGTTAATAAAATAATAACAATGATATGATATGGTATACGAGTATAATTTATTATTATAATAATACAAATAAATATATATTAACTATATTCAAAAATAATATAATAATAATATATATACTGTAATATAAATATGTCTATATAAGTTATAATATTATTCAAGTAACTAATTATGATCTATTAAATATATATACAACACTAGATCAAATAATCAAAAAAAAGCCATTCTTACTTTGATTTACAAGTAAGTAAATATATAAGTATAGTTTTATTGCTCACACACAACTGTCTAAAATCACCTAAGCAACAAAGGTACACAAAATTATCTAACTACTAAACTTATATTTAGTATACCTACTTTATAAAGTTAGTAAATACTAATAGTAGTAATATAATAGTACTTCAACTAATTGACTTAGAACAGAGGTTCCTAAACTGCGAGTCGAGTTATATTTTTAAATAATATATTTTTTAATTATCTAATCTATTACTTTTCGTTGATGTTCAAATTCAGTTTTATCAACAATCGTTATTTGTGAGCAAAAAGGTCATTTGTGGATCATCAAATTTTAAAAAATTCCCAAAATAGGTCGTACAATACAAAATTTGGGTACCTCTGGCCAGGGCTGTCTTAAATTTTTTTGAGGCCCTGGGTAGTGGTATATGGGGTTCCTACGACTTTGGCAGAGTACTATTTTATTAAAACATATGAATAGGGTAGTGGTAGATAAGAAGTACCTATAGCTGTCAAGGGGGCGGCCCCTTCGTACCCCCTCCCTTGAATCCGCCGCTGTAATAGTAACTATAATTAATAAGTATGTATACGTATCTCCAGAAAAAGTATAATTACCTTATCTTAGCATTTTTGTGGTTATTGGATAAAAAAAGTATAAGTATGCCTATTATATATACCTACACATAATAAATATAAGGAAATATGTTTGTTTTTAAGTGGTTTGTCTTCAGTAATTGCCGAGATATTTTAATTTACATGTTAAAATATCGTTAATAAAATAAAAAATATAAATAAAATAAACAAGATCTGTATGTATGATATTTATATATGATCTTCTTAATTCTTTAAATCTCTATGATACCTATTGATCGCTGTATGGGTAACAATGTAACATGATATAAGCTGAGTTTCCACGATATCAATAATATCATGCATAGTGTAGAGATATAGAGTTAAATAATAAATATGTTCTTATGAAATTTTATGAAATTTTGTTACCTATATTATCCTACTGTTCTAGATTCTAGGTATAATGTTAAATGTACAGAACATGACACGATTTAGTGTAAACTGGACTACTTATAGGCGTAATAACAATTGTCAAATGTCAATTAGTTATTACTTTTTCAATTTATTTATTTTAGAAAAATATTATTTAATTTCCGAATGCTTGTGCAATACTTCTAAAATTCAATCAAACAGAGTAGGAAAAAAAACCTGAATACACATTATAATGAAACGAACCTGTTATATTAAACGTTTAAAATGATGTCACAGGAATGCGATATATCTTCAAAGTGATTATTAGAAACACTAAAAATTCAAATAATCTAGGTAATTTAAATATTCTTTTGGTAACAAAATTGTCAATAGAGACAATATAGGTAGTAGTTAATATTTAATTAAATTTAAAAAAAAACTGTAATGTGTATAATGTATATCTACATAAATAAGTTGACATTTACTATAAACATGGTATTGGACACTATTATGTATTTATGTACATTGTACATTATATATATGCATAATATTTAGTATGTATTGTGATAATGGAGTTTCTATATTATCTCACAATAAAATAGTGAGATGGTTTAGCATATGCATATATTATTATGTAAATGGTTTTTAAATTAATATTTACATTACATATAAAATGCAGATAGCTTATTTATTTTGAATACCACTTTACCTGTATATATGATACGTACAGTTAAAATGTTAAATAAAACGGATATTTAAATACTTGATATTGTTTGTATAGGTAATTATTAGGGTATCTAAATAATAAATTTTAATTTTTTAAATTAATACAACGATAACTCTAAATTGTCTACATTTGTTTTAAAAGTGGTAATTTTTGAAAAAACATACTGAATTGTTTTGTATAGTGCACTAGTGCGTATACGTATATTATTAATTTTATTATCATTAGCAAAAATATATAAATTTATTTTGGATGATTATATTTTATGCAATAAACAAGTTTGGAATGGTAAAAATATCTTTAAGTGAATTTTTTTAATAATCAACAATATAATACTTGGAAATTATTAAAATTCAAAATTTAATATCGAAATTTGGAGCTGAACATCCATATTAATAATTATATTTTCTACAGTTTGGTACCCAATTTGAATATTATACACTAAAATATTAATGTGTAAGTATTTCTAATATATTGAGAGTTATACATCATATTTGTTTACACTATTCAGTTACTTTTAAATTATAATAATTTATATAATTTACAATCGATATTTTATTTTATAACTAGGGCTCGGATTTCAATGCATTTATATATTTTTTTTTTAGAATGTCTTACACAATACTTTTCAAACTACAAAAACGTTTCAAGTACCTGCTCCATAATGTAACTATAACAAATTTTCGGGGCATTTTTTAAGACATTTTTAACATATTTCTCATATTGCCTGTTATCGCCCCACCACGGGAACGAAAAATTTTATCTCGCCCGGCCAATTACGAACGCGGCTACACCATTTAAAACGTTTATAGAAATTGAAATATATATTATTATGGTATA
The DNA here is from genome assembly GCA_036289425.1 of Rhopalosiphum nymphaeae. NCBI lineage: Eukaryota > Metazoa > Arthropoda > Insecta > Hemiptera > Aphididae > Rhopalosiphum > Rhopalosiphum nymphaeae. Next base: position 2,624,951 of record JAZAQC010000021.1, on the reverse strand, counting down.
TAGAAAAGAAATAATCAGAAAAAATAATTTATTTCAAAAAAGTAATCGATTTAATTCATTAACTATTTCCAAAATGATATCATTAAAAAAAATATGTATAAGTAGCTAAAATAAAATAAATTTAAAATATAATACAATTTAAAAATATATAGATAAAATAAAATAAAATTACAATAATTACTGTATCATGGCGAAGGCCATAATGCTGAGAAATGCATTAAAATATGTTCAAATGGATCATTCTGGTTGGTAAATTTTGATTGGCACATATACTCTGCCGTGTATAAGTCAAGGAAATATCGAGCTCTTTCACGACATCGTTTGTTGTCCCATATTTTGCAGCACCCCACATTCTTTCCATGTTTTGGGTATGAGCTCCAGTAAAGGGGTCGACAAAGTTGTACTTGTGATTGACTTGGTTATGTTGATAATCTTATTGTTGAATTCTATTGTATGATTTCCAACTGTCCTAAAATAGTATGGACCCTAGTCGAATAAACTTTTTGATTAGGTAATGGTAGTAAAGTTTTTTCAGACCGATCAGGTAAACACACTATGAAACATTCTTTAGTTTCTGATCATCGGAACCGATAAAATAAAGCGATGAAGCCTCAATTGTCGTAGTTATAAATAAAATATTGTGTTTTTTGATATGGTTCGTAATCGCCGCATTCGTAATTGGCGGGGCGATAATAGACCAGTACCGAACAACCGAACATTTAAATCCGAGCCCCCTGTTTGTTACCGATGGTGGTAGTAGTTAAAAATATAATAATAGTAATAATATCTTTGTATAGGTTTTAATTGATTTTCGTCCAAACCTTTTTATAAGCAGTTACTGGTCTGTTATAAGTTATAACTTTAAACTATAGTTAATAGAGTTATAAAAACGAATTACTATACTGAGTGACGAGTGTCGCTGTGTGAAATGCATCGTCATCTGAATATCTATATACACACATACACGAGCAGTGAACACGTGTGTAGATACAATAATTACACCGTGTCGTCCAAACATACACATTACAAATACCACAATAATTAAAATATATAATAGATACAATTTTATACATGAAACTATTAACTATGAAGCACTCTTTTTGTTACTAAAAGCCCTTTTGGGCTCAAGTCTTATACACTTGAGGGCCCTAGTTTACTTACACAGTCATTGGGTTTTATAGAAATTGCAATTGGATAATATTTATTTCAGTTGGTTTCAGTTTATTTTTTATCTTTTTTAAAGTCATTTTAAATTAATTATTATAACGAAAATCAAATAAATTAAGAAAAAATACTAGAAACGAATAAAAATCACGATTTACGATTACTAAATATTTTCTGTATGGAAAGGAATTTGTGTAGGTTACATTTATGATTTATATATGTGGCTATTGTAATTTGTGCCTACTCAATGAGATGACTTAATTATTACTTATCAGGTCATTAGGGTTTTTTAAAAAATAATAAATTAAATTTGCACCATATTTTAAAATTAGTTTGAAAATAATTATGAAAATTGTATAAAAAAAAAAGTAATGTAATAATATATTAATATGTGTATCAGACACCAATACTATTCTAGTCTTTTTAATAATTAATAGCAGGCAATAGGCCATAGGCAAACTACAATATAATAGGTATAAACTCGTACAAACGCGCAAACAATATACCTACCGTTTGAAAACCGATTTATTGAGACTCGTTGATACAATTTTTTTTTTATTTTCCTACATTTTATATAAATACACTATGTGTCCATATCAGTGTGGTTGACTGGTTGAGTGATGTTCGTGTCTTTGTGAACCAATATCATACAGGCACAGCCACATAGAGGTAGCCGGTAGGATAACTATATAATGATGCGTTTGCTGACTATTTAGATACGATATAGGTTTCCTAATAATTAATATTATATTATATTTAATGTTTAAGCCAACAAATTAAAATTAAATTGAATAATTTATAATTATAATATTAAATAATGTGTAAGCATATAAATAACTGAAATTCTGAAAAGACAGACGAATAACTTAAATTATCAAAGTCTACTAGATTCTAATCTACAACTGGTGTCATTTATGGGATACAGTGGTGTGAAATTTACTACTAAACTAAATCATTACACTAATGTTGGTGTGGATTATACTAATAGTAAACACATTGAAGTAATAATTACAGAGTGCCTAAACCTGAAATATTATCAAAATTTTACAAAAATCGATTGAAACAGGTGAAGTAGGTATAATACATTTTTATCGATGATTTTTTTTATTGAAACTTATTTATTTTCATTAGATTATTATTATTAATCAAGTATATTTTTCATTCTTTCCGTACACACATCATGTTAAAAGAAGCGTAGGTACTTACAAAAATACAACTGTCAACTTGTTTCAGTACTATCTGAAGTGGTTGTTGGTCAAAGGAAGTGCTGATTTTATAAAATTAAGAATCTCGTAAAGTAATGACTTATTTTCATTAAAAAGAATTAAATTTAGTTTAGACGAGATAAAATATTTTATACTTTTTTTAAAATGTACATATAATATGAATATTGTACAATACTTGTGTGGTTACTACTTACTAATTTTATACCTAAATAAATTTCACCGGAGCCTATGTAGCGTATAGGCATATGGAGCGTTTACACTCTATATTTGTCAAACTTGATTTGTGTAAATATTTGCATGTTAGTACAATATTGTTTAAAATTGATGTCGATTAACCAAGATTTTGGAGGTAAAAATTTTTAAAAATCACGAGACAGCCAAACTGCAATATTGGTCCTAATCTTGTATTATAGAAAAAACTAATATTATTTATATTTTGCGATAAAATATGTGTAAATAATTTTTAATCTGAGTATTTTACAAATGAAGAAATTGTTGGATTTGATATTTATCAAAATAGTACCTAAAATTATTTTATATTATTTCACGCTCAAATATTCAATTATTCTGAAATGAAGCTACTGATTGGTAACTTACGAATAATTACGATTTATTATACAAATCAGTAATTACTAATAAATATTAATTATTATCATTGATCAATTATGCAACCTATACAGGTATAAGTGCAATAAAAATAGGTGAATATTAGCTGGGTAACTTAAAATAAATGTTGACTTGGTCTATAATTAATACAAGACAAAACTAACTTTAAGAATTCACAATTTTAACCTATCATTTTTAATATTAGTAATTAATCTATAATTAAATTTTAAGTACAAAAAGCATATTATTATCTTATACCGGCTATACCCCTGTAGTTTTTTTTTTGATAATTTAATTTTTGAGGAAGTTATGAGCATTTTAAATTTTAGTTCAAATATTCTTATCTTTAATTTTTTTAATAAATTAATTCATTCTAGTATTACAAATAATGGTAAAAAAGAATTTTTTTGTACGTAAAATTAGCAATTTATTCGTTAGTATCTAAAACGGATACAAATGATTCAGTACACGTGGGTACATCTTTTTAGTTCTTTCATTGGTATAAATATTATATTATATTAGTTGTTCGGTGGTATCTGTTATCTGTATTATTAGATACTTAAATACTTTAAAGTATTTGATCATATTAATTCGTGAAATAATACTATAATCACAGAATTTCCATAGTAGGACTATAAACTCAATTATTAGCATTTAGCACAGCACTATAAGAAATACAGGCTTTTCGTGTAGTAATCTCAGTACGCCGCTCTGACTCTACTGAAATCTCATGGAAACATTGATTTTATATTTTTACATTATGATGAGTTAATAACATTAACTAAATAATAAATTAAATTTATGTGAATCTGTAAAACATTAATACAATAATATCCGGCACCGCCAATTGTGAAATCATTTGTGCAGCCTAATGTGTATACTGTATACCTATTGGCTATTAATAGGATCATAAATGATATTAAAAAAAAATGTATAGACATTTCAATAATATTGTCGTATGTCTTGTATAGTTGTGTGTCTACTATCGTCAACGAGCTAACTGTCTAGCAGCTTAACCTGTATACCGTACGGTAAGTACTCAACACGGCGTTGTGTTTTACATATTCTTATCTGTTGTAATTATGTCCTTATCAAAAATGTTATATATGTATAAAATTATAGGTAAACTGTAAAGTGACTGAACTACTGAAGTGTGATTTGTAGAAAAAATGCTCGTTTGTATGTAATGCGAACTTTAATTATTCAGTATTTCAATTACGATCGATTAAATTATTATTGATATAACTACGACGGAATCGACTCGTAAGACGGTACTAGGACGATTTCAAAATGAACCCAAACGTAAACGAAGAAGATACCAAATATTGTTTCAACTGGTAAGCTTCAGTATACAATACCTACCTATTTGATCAACAGTTTTATTTTACCAACGTTACACGAATCAAAGCCGAAATTACTCGATAAATATTCATAATTGGTTCTGTTATAATTTAGTCTTAACATATGTCACCCATTACAATTTTGAATATGGTTTTAACAGTATGATTATTTTACTCACAATCATTCTGCTAACATATATACAATACTTCCACACACTTCTAATAGGAAGTAATCATATTGAAACTAATAAAAAATGTTTTATTTAAATGTTAATTTACAATTTCAAAGTTTTAACCTTAATTTATGTAAATGTATAAATTTTTATTGCTATATATTTATTTAAAATTTTGACTCTCAGTACTCAATTAATAAGGATAGTTACAAATTATTATTATATGTTTTTTTTACATGTGATATTGGTACCTATATCTTTGCATTTTAATCCAAAATGCAAATATGCCAAATACCTAAGCTAAATATAAGTATATATATAATTATTGATACTTAAAGAGCTTATATTAATCTGAAAATAATCCAATTGAATATTATCATTGAATACCAACTATAATTCAGCTTTTAATTGGTTATATGGGGAATTCTTTTACATTTACTTATTTAAGTAGCATATCTGACTTAATTTTATAGGTGAAGAGATAGAATTAAATTTGTTAAATGTACTACTATAAAATATTTAAGAACTTGGTTATAATATAAATTAAATAAATTGTATTAAAATTCTGAGAATAATAAATTATTATTATTAATAATAATAAAATAATTTTACCTATTATGCACCATTCAACCATTGTTACTAGTTATACATTTTACTTTTTGGACCTTGATACTTAAATACTTCACCATATTTGATCATAAAGATTTAGTATTATTTTTGCAGTAAACAATTGATAATTTATGAAAAAAAGTGTATCTTTATAGAGTGAAAAACAATCATTGATCAAAAGTAATGTTATAGGCAAACTAAAATATATTAGATATTTATATATATATATATACTTAATAAAAAACAATTTTTATAGTTGTATAGTTTTTCACATCATATATATTGCATTATTATCTTAATAACTATTTAATATTGATTTAATAACTAAATTTACAAATTTTAATAACACTTGAATTGTTATATCCTTTAAAAAAATAAGTTGATAGGTGTCAAAATCTGGGTTTTCTTTCCCTCTACAATTAAAAAAAATATATATTACATTATTAAAAATAGCTATAGAAATATTGCAGGAGAGTTTAAAAAAAAAGTGGGTTTAGAAGGCAATTATAAAATTAATCATATGAAGAATAATTGTTTGTACATTTGGTTACTAGTTATGGTGATCTGCTGTACTTACCGTTTATTTTATATTTTACATATTCCAAAATATGTGTATAATTGTGATAAAATAATTAAAAATATTTTATGATTTAATAACACATGCAAGTTACTGAATGTAAGTACTATTCTCTTGTACATTAAAGATTGCAAGTACTCAAGTACTGCAAATGAATATTTTAGACAATCTATTCCATATTGATGTTATAATCGTGATTGTGTATTATTCACTTACACCTCCTAATGTTCACTAAGATATATAATATGTTTTTTCATTATACTGTATTCAATTTGGAATCATTGAATTTATATATTTGTATGTTAGAAACTATTAAGGAAATTATAATAAAATAAATAATATATCAATAGAATAGTATAAGTTTAAGTATAAAACTGTAAATAATGTAAATTTTCTTCCTTTTGTTTTACATCATCATAGTAGAATATAGTGTTAGTAATTTACAATAAAATTAGAATCTATATATTCAATTATCAAGTATTAAATTATTTTTCTGGTATTCTCGTTGACATCAGGACTTAATTGACTAGACTAACTGAATAACAATAAGTTTTTGTGATTTCTTAGTAACCTCTATCTTATTTTGGTAATCATTATAAAGTTTGATATTTGGTCCATTGTAATCGCGTTATTACATAGTATTGCATTTAATATTGTTTGATAAAAATATATAAATCATGCTTTTATTATATTTTTTATGTATTATTGTTATTAGATAGTTTTAAAGTCAATACTAACTGTCCTGTAGTTTTTACATGAAACGGATTTTAAAACGCCCATTTCTTTACCTGAATTTTGTTTATTCTCTTCACCTCTTATTCATACTGATGATTTGTAAAGTAATAGGTTATTATAAATATATTTTTGCTAAAAATCAAATTTTTTCTTGTATGTCATATCACTTCACACAAAATTATTCTAAAGAAAATATATTAATATTTTATTGGGCAAAATTGTATGGAGGTAGATTATTTTTTGTGCATTCTTTGGAGATAAATTAGAAACCATATATTTTATGGCCATGTACACCAATTGCCCACCCATTGGCTACAGTATTGATTTTTGTATTATAAGTTGTATTGATAGTTAATTTCTTAAGTTTTATGTAATATTTTTGTTTTTATTTGCGCTTATTCATAAAATAATAAAATGTGTTTATACTGGATGAAATTATAGACTAATGTTATAGTAGTACAATAAATATAACTGTTAAATAATTTTGTTTACATCATATATTATTAACCATTATTACAGGTTTTTGATAGTTTCAATAATGCATATAAATAAATATACACTCAATTTACATGGATTTATTCAACTATGTATACTAATATAATGTTCATTAGTATCACACTCTCAGTTATTAAATAATTTTATGATTATTAAATATATTATTATTGTTTTAGTCGAAGAAATATTCCACTTGTTAACCATGTAATGCACATAGCATACTGTCACCGTAACCTGAAGCTTTGCATGAAGTGTGATGAACCGTTCTTAACTTCAGAGTATGAAGAGCATCAAAAAACTATGCACTCGGTTATTTTATGCAATGCATGTTCTGAAAAACTTGAAGCAATGGATTTAGAATCACATAAAGTATGTTCCTTTTATGTTTTTTAAACTCTGGTATTGACATATGTTACATTAATTAGTTAAACGATTGTTGTCACCGTATGCAAACATGTAAATATTGTGAGATTGATATAGAAGCTTTCTCGTTACCTGCACATATAGATATGTGTAGTAGTCGTACAGAACGCTGTAAAAGTTGTGGGCAATTTATAATGCTGAAGTATTTGGCTGTACATCAGGAATCCCACGAACACAAAGAATTACTTAATGGTAAGAAACATTATATGGTATTGGATGTTTTAATTTGATATTTACTATATTTTTGACTATAGTTGCCAAATCAGTACTTGACGACAGTCCAGGCAGTTTGGCTGCATATCCACCATTAATAAAAAAAGTGTCAAACATTGCAGTAACTGCAAGACCGACAATAAGAACTACTAGCATGCCCACGTTGAGACTACATGAACCAGCCATGACTAATCATAGGGTTACGCCACCAGTCAAACGCAACAATGATCAACCTCAAATTAATACTCATAGCAATAATGATAATACGCATAAAGATCCAAAAAAGAATATGCCAATAGTAGACACCCCAAGTGGTAATCATTTATTTATTTATTTTAATTTTATTTTTTTAAATTAATGATTCAAAATGTCAATAAAAATAATTTTTTTATTTATTTTAAAAGAATCCATATTATTTATTTTATTAGTTACAATTTAAACAATGATTAATGTTTTTTTTTTTTAAGTTAGATTAATTATTTATTTTTGATAGTTAATATTGTATTATATCTTTGACATTTCATATTATGTAAGAATCTGGTTTATTAACAAATAAAATGTATACATTTAAATATTTGATCAAAAATTATGTTTTACATAAATATCTATATGTTATATTTTTAATTATTAGAATTCAAATGATTTTCTTTTATTAGATCTAGATGATGACGATGATGAATTTCCTATACTTGGTGCTTATTCAATTCCTAATAATCATTCTACAAATATCAATAACCATTTAACAAATGAATACAACAATTTTTCTGATGCATATAATAGTGTAAAACTACCATGCGAGTTTTGTCTAGAAATGATTGACTCTGAAAATCTTGTTTTGCATGAAGTAAGTTATATTATAATGTTCTTTGCATAGTAAGTGTAATTATTTTTTGATTGTTATTTTGTAGACTGGATGTCGTCCTGATTTGGCAACATTTCATAATGTTTTGCAAACAAATAATAAAAATACCAATGGTGAGAATGATATGTTTCCAATACCACCTAATGACTTGGATACCTCCAGCAGCAGTGGCGACAGTGAGCTCAATTTGAATACATTGAGTTTAAGTTCAGAAGATGAAGATGATAGTGAAAAAATCAATGTTGAAAAATTACCTTGTGAATTCTGTGAAAAATTAATATCTATTAAGAAGTTTTTAAACCATCAAGTAATTATTTTGTAGTCATACTAATATTTAAATGAGACATTGGAGTAACAAAATCATTTTTTAGCACTCATATTAACATTTTTAATTTAATTAGCTCAATTTGTAGTATAATATTTTAATTAATAAAATGGTTTTTCTAGTGGAGATGTGAAAAACTACATTTGGATTTATCTGTGATAAATAATTTTGATAAAGATGTGTATCCACAGCAACCTATTAATATGAATACAAAGTTCCCGAAATCAGTAAACTTACTTGAAACTCAACGTAATCTATTGAAACCAACGTCTAGTAATAATGGTAATATATTATTGCACTTAATTGATATGTTTTGATATAGTAAAATTTCAGTATTTCTTATCATGTAGGATTCATCTATTGATTAGTAAATATTTATTAGAATTTAAAAAGTTTTATACAATAAACCTAAATTATAAGCTTTAAAGATGATTTCCTTTTCTAAATAGTAAATATATAGAGTTCCATTTTTGCTAGATACGATTTAAATGCCGGTTTTTAGTGGGATTATTTTTATTTATTTATTTATTTTAAATAATAGATGGTTTTTGTTTATAATTAATATATTAAAATATATTATACAGAATATATTTTTAATATAGAAATATGATATAATAAATTATTATCAAGATTCTCCAGAGATATTGTTTTTCTTAGAGGATCAACCTTAGAGGTAGTTTGTTTTTTCCTGTATCTATGTGGTATCTTTCTTGAACCCTTACATATAGTATTTATGTTTAAAAGACTATACTTAGTCTGTCTCACAAACATTGAATATTCTTATACATCTTTGCACTGAGTACCCAATTCGCATTCAATTTGGCACCGGTTCATAGCTCAGTCTACAATCTACATGTACAAAACAGTTAATTGACAAATTATATTAACATTGGTGTGTCAATTGATTCAGAAACTAAGCTGCTATTGTATACCAGAGGTTCTCAACCTTTTTTGACTTACGACACCCTTAGTTATTTTCTAAAAGTCCGTAAGCATCCTTATGGCCTATACTCTATACTGAATACATTATAGTAATATATTGTATATTTATATTTCGCAACTTTCATTTTATTTAGCTAAGTGTCTAAGTATAAACAAAAGTAGTAGATATACCCACATATTATGCTATACAATAGGTTGTATACTATAGTCTGTTTTATTACTCACATTGCTATATTTTTCATGAAGTCGTTTTTTCATAAAAAATATATTACAAATAATTTTGCGGCACTCTGGTTAAGTACCTTTGCTATAAACCACAAAACTTATTAATATGTTATAAAAGATTAAAAGACATTTATCATACATTATCAATATGGCGCCAGAAAAATGCAAGTATTATAAAATATTGTTATGTAAACGTATTTTCATTTCTATTATCAGAGTTCTTAATTTCAACTCTATTTTAGCTCCAGATAATCTATCTAATAGAACATTGATATTGAGAAACCCTGATGCTAATGCTCAATCTTCACCATCATCAATATATGATCCACAAACGAGACAGTTGCTACCACGGGTTAAACTAAATAGACAAAATCCAAGTAGACCAAACATACCTATGGATAATCGTTATGTGAACAACTCTGCTCGAAACAATTATGTGCAGTTTATATCCAAGTAAGTTATTATAATCAAATCTTTTATAAAATATAACATATCTTATCATATCTTATTTATTTTATTTTTTGTTTCTAAAACTTAACAATTATATTATTATTTATATAATATGTTCACTGCAGATGACGTCAAATTATGTAATTCACCTTATTATTAAATGCACTACAATTTAGTCATTGGTCAGTATTACAATTAAACTATTGGTTTTTTGTTACCATCTCCCACAAGTATTATTTTATATGTACATTCAAGTCGTTCTAACATTTTTATTTTTAAAATCCCAATTTTTTTAGCGTTACAACAAATATATTCAAACATTATAAACAGCTAATATGTTAAAGAAATAACCAATTCAATTTGTTTGAATATGACTTATTTAAATTAATAATTCGTCTTTAAGCTATGCTATTATTAATTATTTTAATTGAGTTAAAGAAATAATTAATTGATTTATTTGAATAATACTAAAATTCATTAATTTGATAAATTGTTAATTTCATGGTAAAAGTTTTTATAAATTGTATATTATTTGTGTATAATAGATAAATTATTTAAAAGAAATGTAATAGCTTATTTTATAATTTAATATTATAAATTTATAACCGAACAAATTAATTTATAATTATCAATATTTGTATGAATGCTAATGTAGCTTTGATTATGTTAATAAGAAATTTAGTGTGTTTATTTTAATGCATTACTAAATATTTCAGTTGGATAACCTTGTATTTAAATGGGATTTTTGGAGAATTTTAAGGAGTATTGAAATACATATTTTCAGACAAATTTTAAATTTCTAACTATTTTGGTGCGCAATATAACTTACTTTTATTGAAATGGCAAGACCATTACAAATTTGGTTTTAGTATTTTTTTTTTTTAACAATTTTTGTGTAAGAAGTTTTTTTCTTATTAGGTAAAAAAAAGGCAAATGAAATTAGATATTTAAGAGTAATTTGTTTTTAACAAAATTTTAACTATGATCAACTTCTTGAATATGAATGAGTGGCCAAAATGAGAGTAAATCATAAAAACAAATTTTTCGATTAGAATAAACTATACAAAAATTATTTAAAAATAATACTTTACCCAAATCTGTAGAAAAAAAATGGTGTTACTATAAAAAAAATTAAATATTTTGCCTGTTATTTCCCATGCATGTACCTGGTTAAAAATTTGAAATTTGTCTGAAAATGTATATTCATTATTCCTTTTTATTCTTCAAAATCCCTATTTTAATACAAGGTCAACCAACTGAAATATTTAATGGTATCTCTTAACGTGAACATACTGTGTATTATATCTAATAATTTTTTTTTCAAAAGTTCCAGATTAAATCATTCAGAGCAGACTTCCGCAATTAATAATTCTCCTGTATACCTAAATCCATCTGGTGGTGCTATACCAAAACAAAAAAATTTAAAGTCAAACAATAACAGAAGAGTTATAAATGACTGTAAGTAAATTAATATGTTAGTTAAATATGAATACAAGATATAAATTAACATATATTAATTTTGTTCACAGTATCAAAACGTAGAGAGTCTGAATCATCAAGTGACTGAATGGTATTCAGGTCCCTTTATTTTAATTGCTGTTTATATTTTTAAGAAGACTACGACTAGTAAAATTTATATAATCTTAAGTATTAAAAGTTTTTTCTTAACTTATTTTTAACATGTCCTAATAATTTGCTTTTATAAAAATAAAGGAAATAAATTAAATAATAAAGGAAAATGAAATGATTTGCATTTATTACCTATGTTTAAAATTAAAATATTAACTTTTCATATCTATGAGTTAATTTTTTTTTTTATTTGCTATGTTATAAAATATTATGTTAGTAATTTGTATTATTATTTATTATATATATATGACAAATGTGATAACTTTTAAATAATAAATTTGACAAAATTACAAATACTAGAATGTTTCTACAAGGATTGACCACAGTGCCACTAGGAAAGGATAAATAGAAAACAAAACTGTATAATTTTATTCCATAGTAATTGAACAATTTGTATGATTAAACAGATAACTGACACATAGTATAATTGTATCATTTCGTTTTTTACACTATAAATTTGATAAATATAATAAGAATTCTATAACTATACTATGAAGTACAATATAGTATGATATTGCAAAATATTATGCTTGGTGCCAACAACCTTTGTAAAATTGAGGCTCATAATATAAATTAATTGATTTATAAATGTTTGATATAAATAATAAACATATTATACTTGAATATTATTAATTGATTGTTGTATTTTTTAATATGTATGTTACTTACAAAACAACCAACAAAGATGTTAGTATTAATAAAATATAATTTCTTTTGAATTATTATTGGTCATTTAAAACTACTTTACAAATCTAGTCAGGAGTAATTTTTTGAGATATTCTTAATATGTAAATTAGTTGAGTTAATTTTAATTTATATGCTAGCCATTGTCAGAGTTTATGCTTACATTTAAGTTTTTAAATCTGTTCACTGAATGGTGAATATTATTTTTCATATGTTAAAGGAAACTATCAAATAATTTTTACCACAATTGAATATTATAATTCTGATTTTCTACAACCAATTAGATAAGTGATTTTTAACCTTTGAAAAATTATTGATGTCAATATAAAAATAAATCAGATAAATTGAAACTTTTTTTTTTTGTTTTTTTATAGTTATTAGTTTTACATTGCTGTTCAAAGAATTATAAGTTGAATAATACAGTGTGAAGGTTACTTATAATTATTGTATACAAATTATAACAAATTTATATTATGTATACAAATTTTTACAACAAAATTTAAAATTAAAGTAACATTAAAATGTTAAAAATTAATGTACCCATATTTTAATAACATGCATTTTAAATACAAAAATAAATTTTAAAAAGAACCAACAATATTTAAATTAATATGTACTTATTCATTAGTAGTGTCATTATTTACAATTAGTTTTGCGATTGACATGTAAACGGAATAATCGCAACCTCCATTGGTCCAAAATATTAATGAGTTTTAGAGAATCTGACAATCCGTTTGGTTTGACTGCGCCGCTTAGAAAATTATACATATTATACAGTTTTTCTTCTTCTTCATACAAATTAAATATAACCACAACATGTTCTAATAATTGAATAACACTAAACAAAATATTTTTTGGATTTTTTTTGAAATAATTTTTATCTACCAAATCTTGTACAAACCTAAACAAAATTTTTTTTAAGATCAATACTTTATTAATAATATCTTATGATTATTATTAATGATATGTTTTTTATCAATTATAAAAAAAAAACATAATAAATAAAGTATAACTTCATTACTTTTTTACTCATATTTTAATACAATATATGTATTTCATAAATTTGAATAATGGTGAGATTACGAGTACTTCTTCCTAAATATATTATGTATACCAAAGTATAAGCAATAGATTTAGTTTATTATTTTGATTAGCAATTTTTATTGCAACAGATTTTATAAGTTGCTTTTTAATAGCAATATATGCAAATATGTTTTTAAAAGCAATTAGTTTTATAGACATTAGTTGGGTGAAGAATCTAAAGCTTTTATTATAAAGTGTTATCATAAATGATACATACCATTCTTTTATACTAGATGGAAATGCATTTTTATCATCAGTTTTTCCTAAAAGTGACTTGTATAGTTTGTATGTTAAATAAGTATAAATTTTTTTTATTATTTGTCCTCTCAAAGGTAAAAATAAATCCACCATCATATTTAATAAGCCATCTTCATTGCGTTTTGAATACAATTCTTGAGCAAATGTCATAATATCTGCATCATTGTCTTCTTCTAATGCTGTTTCGATACAAATACTAAATAATCTTTTAATCACATTTATCATTTGTCCACACAGATGATCAAAAGATATTATAGCAATATATTTGGCTATCGTTAGCAACTCAGCAACACTAAATTTCTTATTATTTCTCAGTATATTGTATGATATGAAATTTATTACTAATTCAAAATTATGCCGCCCAATGTTTTGATATTTTGATGATTGACCATTATTTAGAGTGTCTAAATCGGCTTGCCACTTGCATAAAATATTTTGAACATCCTGAAAAACATAATTTATTTATGTTTCAATAATGGTTATCTTTAGGCAAAAAGTTTATTATATTTATTTATTAAATAGATAATATGAATAGAATTTATTATTTTAAAAACATACACCAAATTCTGGTGACCAGTTTGCTTTCATTAAATAGTTAAAATGAATGTTGGCTTCAAGTTCATTTTCCTCAATTGACATAATTTGTAAGCGTTGTAAACACAATGAATCAGTATCTGAATTTTCTTTAAAGGGTATGTTATAATTAGAGTGGTCAATCATAACATGATCCAAATTCATTAATGCAAGAGGAAGTTTATTGCTGTCTTCAAAATCAATAGTCTGGTTTACTTTTTCTTGATACAAGTAGTCAATAACTTTCATCTCTTCATCAAGTTCAGCACTTTGTTTCAAAAGTTTTCCTTCAGAGCGTCTCTCTTTCAGAATTTTTTGTATATCAAATTTAAAACTAGATCTACTCTGTCTTTTAGACACAGTTTTTTTTGCTGTGCATTGTTTTTTATCATTCATGGAAACTTTCTTTGTTTTAGGCATTCTAAAAAATAAAAATAAAATAAATATTACTTAAACAGGCATTTTAAAGCATTATGTAATCATATATTATTAGAATTATTAGGTTACCTACTATAATAAAAGTTATAAAATAAATAAGTAACCAGCTGTAAGAAATCAACAACAGTGAACAAAAAATATAATTTATTTTTTACATATATTATGAAGAATACCAAGTGTATCATACTATCAACCAATTAATTATCATAATTACAAGAGAAGCTCTGTTGGTAGACAAATAGAAGTTTAATAAATTATAGTACATGAAAAACTGTCTGGGATTTTCATTATAAACAATAAATAATAAATTCAAATTGTATGATAACAACTGACAAAGATACATGTCACGAGGTCCCCGAAAAACTTCTTCCAGATACCATTTTACTTAAAAATAATTTTAATCTTTTGTGAATAGTCAAATATTTCAACTTTACTTTGCTGATCGTCAGATGTTATGTTATTCTTCAATTTTCACGAAATTTCAAAATAAGCTTGACTGAACTTAATCTTAAACACTCCGAAATGCTTAGTTCGCCGAGTTTAATAACGATCAATACGTTAGTATGATTATATGAATATAAATGTATAACGAATTACAATTATATTCTGTGTTAATTAATAACTAATGTTACTCAACAATCTACATCCACATTTCACATTATTTTATCTTTAGGTTTTGTTCATTTGTAAATAATGTAGTAAAATGTGTATTAACCTAATAAATATTAAATAATGATAAAAACAGATAAGGAAAACAGAACAATTAAATATTATTTTTTTAAATTAGGTTTTTAATTTTGATATTAGATATTTTGTTTCTGACAAAAATTGTTGAAATTGAGCGGGAATGAAATTATTTATGATTCTATTCATAATAATAAATATTATTATCTTATCTATTGTGTTATCTCTGTATATGTGGAGTATGAGGGGTACGGTCAGTAAACGTTACATCATCTCTCCTTTAATCGGAGCTGGCGTAATCTGTGAAAATAAATTTGCAACCTGATATTTTATAAAGCACGTCAATTCGTATGCTATAAATATATATTTCAAAAACAAAACATAAATATTATGTTTATTTTAACCACAGACTAAGATATAATATATCATAGTCCGTGATTTTAACACATTATATCAGAGCCGAATTTGACGGACAGTTTTAAGGACACTTGTCCTGGGTAGCAAGTGTATAAGGAGCATACGGATGCCAGAATACTATGAAAATTTTTTAAATATTTTGACCATTTGTTTAGGAAACTTACTTAAAAAATGAGTGGGCAAGTGGGTATCGCTCTGCTGTATAGTAGAGATGGAGTGTAGGTCGCTATAATGGATGTGTTAAATTTGAATGCAATGATAGGTATCAATAGTATCATTGTATACGAAAAACGGAGATGGAGATGACATTATTTGTCAGACTAGGGTATATTATATTATTACCTATATTTAAATTGTAATACATCGTTATTTTGTGAGATTTCGTAAAAAATTTAATTTCATACGCTCATAAAATTTTTCTATATTGACGCTAGAATTTTTTTTTAAAGTTATTTGAAGAAAAAGTTATGGAAAACCTATTATTGGGTTTTTCAACCTTAGGTATAAATCCAGTCGCGATAAGTCAACCATCGAAGTAAGTCGTTCGTTAATTGTCGCTCCGTATCTACGTTTTGCTATCGCCTTTTGTATAATGCCGGCGTCGTCTTCGGGCGGCGACGACAATCGTCCGCACGCTCATAACAATTCAGTCGGTAAAATAAAAAAAGCATCAAATGCTTCCAGACCACACAACACGGATCAGGAATGGACCACCAAGATAAGTAAAAAAGCATCTCAATCTAAGAAGGTATCAACTCCAACTAGCTCTATTCTCCCACTCTACAGCAGATTAAAAATAATCCACCAGTATTAAATATGCCCAACAATACATTCGATTACGACATTTCGTTATCTCATTCTACTAATGACACGGCCTATAATAATATGAATATAGATATAGATTTATCGCATTCTACAACCGATCACGCTAATGTTTCCGGTTCCGCAAATACAACATACACCGCTGATATTTCAAACACTGATATAAATTACGATTCCAACGATATACAGTCCTTACGTAATTCCGAACAACTTAATAAATTTTTCTCCGCGGATTATAACGGTCCGTTCACTACCATTGCGGAACATTCAGATATCAACCCAAAAATTGATCACTGGCACCCGTTAAAATATGCAAACATTTTTTCCACCAATTTCATTGGCATCAACAACATCAAACCAATTGGTCATAAAAAAATCAAAATCACCTTCAATACTAAAGTGTCAGCCAACAACTTTCTCACCTCCTCTCTATTCGCAAACATTGGATTTACAGCATACATTCCATCTACGCTTATCTACTCTTTCGGAATTATCAGAGTCGATAGTTCCCTAACCGAAGAAGATTTCTGGGAAGGACTTGATAACACAGTCCGCGCTATTGCCTTCAAACGCATTTCAATCAAAAAGGATAATGTCCTAACTCCTACTCGTGTCGTGGAAATACAATTTTTATTCCCCAAAATCCTAGATGCCGTATCGATTTACAACGTCATTTTCAAAATTTCTCCTAGCGTCCGTTCTCCCATACAGTGCAATAACTGTTTGCGATTTGGCCACACGGCTAAATTCTGTCGCAGTAAATCCAAATGCAGCCACTGTGGCTTAAATGACCATTCTTAACTACTTGCCCTTCAATCAACGCAACAGATCCAGTTTGCATCTTCTATAAACTCCCCTACCTCTCCACTGACCGGAATTGTCAAGAGTGGTCATTCCAAAGGGATGTTAAGAAAATTATGGCTACAGAAAACTTACCCTTCCGCGAAGCAGTCTCTCTCAAGAAAAATAATTACTCCTCAAGTGCATTTAGCTATTCAAATATTGTTAATAAACAGTCTGTGTTAAATCCTTCTCATCAAGTTCCGGATACCTCCACTAACTCTTTTCTCCTGTTAACCTCTCAATCATATTACCACCATACACCACATAGGAAGTATAACAATCATTCTTCTCACTCTAAACAAAAACAATTTCATGTTTCCAACCAATCTAATTTTTCCCTACCAAATGGGCACTTCATAGATTATGCTAGTAAAAATCGGTCCCAGGATCCCAAACCTTCTCAAGCTGATCTAACTTGGGTTAATGCCTTTTGCATCAAACTCTCCGAATCCTTATCCAACTCCCCTAGCCTCTCTCCCTTATCTCCCTCTTCCCTTCAAAACTTAATTGAATCATCCCTTATGTCTTGTCTCTCGATTCCAAACATCTCCGTTATTTCTTCTAATGGTCAATATTCTACAATGGAATGTTCGTAGTCTTCCTGCAAGACTCCCTTCTATCCAACACATCGTATCTTCCTATAATTGTTCCATAATACTTATTTCTGAGACTTGGTTACTTCCATCCCGTAATTGCTTTATTCCTCACTTTAATTTATTCAGACAAGATCGAGTCGATGGCTACGGGGACGTCGCAATTGCCGCCCATACCTCACTTAATGTATCTTTAATAGAAATTAAACCCCCCTTAAAACAACTTCTCTTGGAAAATAATATCGATTTAATTGGTCTAAAAATAACAAATATTGACGGTTTACCTAACACATCATTCTGGTCCTGCTACAGTCCAAATGATTCACCTATCCCCTTTGAAGTATGGTACTCTCTCTTCCAACTCACCGATCACAACTCTTTCTTTACAGGCGACTTCAATGCCCATCACCCTGCCTGGGGTTCCACTACGTCCACCAGACGGGGTAACCTAATCTACGATGCGTTGAACTCTTCTAATCTTAATATACTTAATAACGGCTCACCTACGCATGTAGGCAGACCCAACTCAACCAATTCGTGTATTGATTTATCCTTATCCACTCCAAATTTATTCTGGCTTTCAACCTGGCGCATTATAGATGATCCTAACGGAAGTGATCATTTACCTATTATCATATCTGTCAATGTTACAAACCCTAACTCCTTACCAAATAACAGATCTACCTTACCCAATTATCTCTCCCCCAATTTCAAATTTAACCTCAATAAAGCTGACTGGCCCCTTTTTTCTCAATTCATCAATTCCTCTATCCCTCTTCTCAACACTGACACATGTCCAATAAAATATTATGAACAGTTCACTCATATGATCTTAGATATTTCTAAGAAAACAATTCCTATCAAACATAATAACCTTAACAACTTCCCTCCCTCTCCCCCGTGGTGGAACTCCTCCTGTTCCGAAGCAGTTTCCAACCGCAAATCCTTATATAAAACCTTCATTCGCTCAGGCTCCGTTCAAGATTATCTTACTTATCGCAATGCCAGCGCTGCAACCACACGTCTCTTAAAAGAATCTAAAAGACTAGCTTGGAAACAAGTTTGTATGAACCTCAACGCTTCATCATCCATTCAATCTACCTGGACCACCGCTAAACGCTTTCGCAATAGTATTGTTACTCGCTCTCGTCCTCACAATGACAGTTGGTTCAATGATTTCTGTTGTAAAGTAGCACCATGTTATGTCCCTTCATCTTCTGAAGCCTTACATAATTCAATTTCGCCTGCCCCAAATTCACTTACTAACCACATAATCTCCATGCCTATAGCCTTAAGTGAGCTAAACGCCGCCATCACTTCACGTAAATCAATCGCCTCCTGCCCTGACAACATTTCCCCTGTTATGCTCAAACACCTTCCTACTAATGCCGTCGAGTACCTCTTGAATATACTCAACAAAATTCTCCTCCTCAATAAAATTCCTGACTCCTGGAATGAGTTCATAGTCATACCTATTCCCAAAGTCAACTCTACCACTGCATTTAGGCCCATCGCCCTGTCCTCAGCGTTATGCAAAACCTTGGAGTTTATTCTAAAAAACCGCCTAGATTGGTGGCTCGAACATAACTCTATTCTCTCTGACAACCTATATGCTTTCAGAAAAGGAAGAAGCACACTTGATTGCCTCGCAAATTTCTCGAGTAAAATATACCAATCTTTTAACAACAAACATTTCTTACCTGCAGCCTTTATCGACATTCGTGGTGCCTTTGAATCTGTCCATATACCAACTCTCCTATCTCACCTTAATTCACTCCAACTACCCCCTATATTCATTAACCTTATCTCCCTCTTGTTTTCACATAGAACTCTAAAATTCACATCCCCATACGGCTTTACAAACATACGCTCCACTTACACAGGTCTACCCCAAGGTAGTTGCCTAAGTCCCATTCTTTTTAATTTGTATATGAATTTCATTATTAAACAACTAAATACACTTGGACATGAGTGACTAGTGTATGCTGATGATCTTGTCATATTCTCCTACAATTCAAATATCGATCTCGCTATTGACTCTTTAAACAATTCGCTCAATCTCCTACATAACCTCCTATCTTCTTCCTTTTTCTGTGTAGTTCCCGAAAAATGTAAGGCCATGATTTTCACCAGAAGACGTTACCTTCTCTCTTCAGATATCACTATAAACGATTTTCCAATACCAATTGTCCAGAACATAAAGTATTTAGGACTAACACTAGACTCCAAACTACGCTGGGCTCCGCATCTTCAACATCTCATTAAATTTACCTCTTTTTGGGCCAATTTCCTTAGATCAATTTCCAATACGTGGTGGGGATCACACCCCTCCACACTTTTAATTATTTACAAAGCTGTTATAAGGTCCAAGCTTGACTATGGATGTTTTTTATCAGGCTCCGCTTCCTATTCACACTGGAAAATAATTAATAATCTCCAAAACTCCTGCCTAAAGTCAATTATTGGTGCCCTTAAATCTACCCCTAATGCGGCCGTTGAGATCGAGACGGCATGCCCCCCCTTTAATATCAGAAACAGATGGTTGGCTGGTAAATTTCTACTGAAAAATTTCTCCCTTCGTCACCCCACAATATTTAATTCCTTTTTTGACATATACTTCTCCTGGCGTTACGTTAAAAAATCTCTCCCAATTCTTGCCTCCACGGCATACTCCTTATCTTCAATCTGCGATTTTGTTATTAATTCTAAAAAATTACCCTTATATGAAATTAATTATTTGGCTCTCTCCTACTCACCTATAGTTCACACCAACAGACATTTTTTGAACTTTACTTCCAAGGCACTTAAATCTATATCACCCACCATCGTCAACAATCTTTTCTTAGACTACATTCAAAATAATTTTCCAAATTCCACCCTAATTTACACAGATGGTTCAGTTTCCCCTCTTTCGGCTGGCTACGCATTTTTCATTCCTGACTTACACATCTCCATGTCTAATAATCTACCCTCTTCTGCCTCATCATTCACTACGGAATGCTTCGCAATATTAGAAGCTCTTTCAACCATTTCTGCCCTCCCACCCAGCAGCTATCTTATCGTCTCCGATTCCTTATCATGTCTTCTCAGCCTCTCCTCCGATTTTTTCAATTCCCGTCCTTCTCCTATTTCCATCAGGGTCAGGCAACTTCTATATGAACTTACCCTTTCAGATTTTATAGTTGAATTCCTTTGGGTGCCCGGCCATTCTGGTATAAAAGGAAATGAAATAGCGGACTCCATTGCAAAATCTACCTCTTCGTTCTGCTGTCCTTCTCCAACTCTAATTCCCTGGACCGATTTTTGTCCCTTATTAAAATACCATATTTATAATTTATGGCACAACCAATGGAACAAACTAGCCCCCAACTATGCCTCTTGGTACAAAAATATCTCATCATCTATCCCCTCTTATCCTTGGTTCCACAACCTCAAATTAAATCGTAAAATAATTACCTCTTTTTCACGTCTAAGATTTGGACACACCTTACTACCTTCTCACTCTTACAAACTTTCTCTCAATGACTCTCCTTTATGTATGTTCCACGTTCATGATCCCATGATTTGCGATATCTCACACATACTTTTTCACTGTCCCTCTCTGGTTCCCCAACGCAATACCCTCTTCACCCTAATCCACTCCTTTAATGTCAAACTCGACACTCAATCCATTCTCTCTTCACCAAATGTACCAATTATTACCTCACTTATATCCTTCATCAACCAGACTGGTTTAAAAATTTAATTTATCTGTAATATTATTTTTGTTGTTAATCTTGTTTCTTATGTAATATTTATAATCATAATTGTCGAAGCTAATTGTTTACAAAGTTTCTTTTAATAATAATAAAAAAAAAAATAGGTATAAATCACAACAATTTTATGAATTTTCAACTTTTCGCGATTTTGACATATTTCGTAAACAATTGAACTTTAAATGCTTATAAACAAAATTGTGACTAACGATTTTTGGTTTTTTTTTTACTACGATAAGTACAACTTGTAATAAACCTTGTATTCAATTTTAAAGATTTTTTAGTGTGCAAATTTTTTTTTTATCGGCATTCAAAAAAAAAAAAATTAGAAAAATCGGAAATGTTAATTGTCTATAAATAGATTTAAAGAAGTCAAAATATTTTTGAAATTTAATTGTAAATAGATAACGCTAGTACAAACATTTGGTGAAAATTTCAAGTATTTACAATGATTCGTTTTTGAGTAACAGAAAAATAAAAAAATAGATTTTGTTGAAAAATGGTTATGTGTAAAAATTCTTGCTTTTCCGTTACTTTTTTACAGTTTTTCTTAACGCTTTTGAAAACTACTGGAATGTTTTTACTTATAACCCTCCTAAAGGACTAACTAGATTCACTTTCCTTTTCAGATCGGTTAAAAATTAAAGTACTATTACTATTCCAAAACATGATGTCACTCACACACAGAAAAAAACACACATATCATTGTAAAATCAATACATTCATCAATCCGTGCATAATCTAGTATATCACCTTCAAAAATAAATATTGATTTGCATTTATATAATTTGGTGTTAAAAATTAATTCGTCAAAATGTATTTAAATGTCACTCGAATACTTCTATTTTAAATATTTTAGTGTAATATAGAATACATAAGTATAAATATTTGAATAGTTATATGATTTATCGAACAATAAAATATTGTAATTTAAAAAAATACGGCAACAGCATAGAAGAAAATTATTACAGGGAAACAGCCCAGCAAATTTCATAACTATTTTGTACACATATATGTATACTATTTATAGATAGTATTGTGGTAACGTTATATTTAATATAAAATGATTAAATGAGTAAACGATAATTGAAAAAGATACAAGTGCATAATACAACGAGATGTGTAGATTTATGTAGATTCCCATAATTTAAATTTTAGTTACCACTTACCAATTAAATACTAATTTATTTATCTACATCACTAGATATCACTCAACACTGAATATATAGCACAGAAATATTTTTTAAATTAGTTTGATTTAAGCATTGATTTTATAATCAATGTTTTAACTGATTTAAGTAAAAGCAGTAGGTACACACCATGAACTAAGATAAGTTCATGGTACACGCGTAATTTAAGACATCCGTGGATATAGAATCCTAAATATACCATTGTACGATGAAGACAAAATAGCTTGAGAAACAATATTTTTAAAGTACACCTCTACAATCCGGCCCTGATAATAGCATATAGGTACTATACATGCTTAACGCATACTGTATTCAATTTTGTTTTTCATTATTACCTTCGTAAACAATTTAAAAAATGGTTAACAACTGTTCTGTGTTGCTGTGTAAAAGTCGAAAGCACAAAAAGTTTTTTGTGACGGACTTGTCGCATATATATGTATAGTATACTATATATAGGCAATGCTACACCAGCAATCGGAGACGTACGCACACAATAATTAGTTAGTATTAGTATATATTAAATATGTTGATTGATTAGCACCGGCCAGCATCCGAAGTGTAAAAATGATGGTATTTTGCGATAACGTGAACAGCGTGGAATTATACAATGATACAATGTCGCCGTCGACAATATAATAGTTGACGAACCGACCACATACGTAAAATTGTTGTTCTCAGGTGAAGCCGTCGTATATAGGACGACTGCAGCGATGCAGGGTCGGGGCTACGAAAAAGAGGAGGCACTACGGAGTTTGGTGATAAATCGCCAACGCACGTTCTCCGGAACTCTGTCGTGTGACGGATTCACACGCTCGCGGTTATAGACGCCCTCTGCATGGCGGCCAGCCGAACGACACTCGTCTATTACAATCACGCGGCAGTTATGGCAGTTGTTACCAATTTACGAGAGCTCGACAATATTAATCGTTACGGAACAATGTGACCGACTCGTGACTGTTTGATGGACATGAAACGTCATATATGACGGTATAGTTAGAGCATTTCACGCGTATAAAGGTAACGACAAGCATTAGAGAAAATAGCGTGCGGCGGTGGAACAACCGGACAACAATGATAAAAATATTAAAAACGTACTAAAGCGTTTAAGCGCCCTTAACGGGGCACATTAATTTGCATCAGCATCGGTGTGCGCTCGGGGAATATGCTGCATGTATATACATTATACATATCAATCTGTCGCTTGCCTCATCGGCCGGTAATTTGATTGGGAATGACGTTAAACACCAAAAATTTCCGCCGCCGTCGTAACGTGCCACTATCGCCGTAATATTTGGTACCGTAGTCGGGCGGCGTAATTTAACAGCGCTTTTATAGCTATAACCACTATAACGCCAGAGTCTCTTGGTGTGTCCGAATAACGTGCGTAGTTGACTTATACCGACATAAGTATAGTTTACTTTCTGTAGCATTTTCTCCGTGTGTCGCAGTCGTCTTGTTCGACGATAACACACGAGGTCGACCGGTATATATGTGATGGCAATGCAAATAACATACTAAGATGAATGATGAATTATTGTTGGGCGGCTATACATTTAACGCACCAAAACGATGTATGATTTTAAGTGTACCAATACACTCGTCAATCTATCAACACTAAGTTTTAGTTATGTGTATTATGTAGTATCATTTATTTTTTCAATATTTATAAAACTTTTAAACGTTTATAATAATCTTCTAACAAAAAAGAACATAATTAGTACCTGTAAAACCTAACATTTTTTTTCAAAATACTTTTGACTAAAAATATCGATTCAGCATGTATATATATGTTATGTTCCAGACTAACGGTATACTATACAACTACACCAAATGTCAAGTTAAATCAGCTGTAGATAATAATATGTTAAAACACTTCGATTAGACATTATAATATATTATTGTCATTAATGTATTGCTTTACGCATAAATATAGTGAAATTGTTTGTACAATGCGCCGGACAAGCAAAGTAATGTAATTCACATAATGTATTTATAATTATTTGATCAATTTAGCTTTAAATACATGCATGATTAGTTATAGATAGTTATTATACGAAATCAATTATTTTATAATTCATTAATTATCATGGTTACTTGTTGAGGTTTTTTTTAATATAATATCATATTAAATTAATATGTACCTAATTTATTATACTAGGCACAATATTTATTTTATTCATAACGTAATTATAAAAAAAATTAGACATCATATATGAATAGGGATCTGAAGTTGTTATATTTGCATGTTTTATTTTGAACCATAAGACTTATTGCTAAATGAGCTAGAAATTTGTTCTACGACTCTAGGAAAAACATATCAAAAATTTATTAATAAAATATATTTAGTGACGGAGTCCAATAAAATAAAAAAAAATATCGAAAAACTGTCATTTTTTTGCTACTAAATTATTTCCGCTATACCACTGACTAAGCGTGCAAAGTTTGCAACGCTAAAAATAATTCCTTCACCCCGAAAACTTGCATACAATTTTTTATCAAAAAAACGGTTTTTAGCGTACTTAGTTATAAAATTATTGAATTTTCGAAATTTTTTTGATATATGAACGTAGTACGTTACTGCCTCGTTAACGCTATTGGTTTTGCGAAAGAATGCTGTAGGATTTAAACACTTAAAAACGCGTATAATCAGATTTTAACGGCGAAATAATCAAAAAGTGACGAAAACCACGTGCCGTCAAAAGTGACGAAGTCCGATAAAATAAAAAAAATATATCGAAAAACTGTCGTTTTTTTGCTACTAAATTATTTCCGCTATACCACTGACTAAGCGTGCAAAGTTTGGAACGCTAAAAACAATTCCTTCACCCCGAAAACTTGCATACGATTTTTATCAAAAAAACGGTTTTTAGCGTACTTAGGTATAAAATTATTGGATTTTCGAAATTTTTTTGATATATGAACGTAGTCCGTTACTGCGTCGTTAACGCTTTTGGTTTTGCGAAAGCACGCTGTAGGATTTTAACACTTAAAAACGCGTATAATCAGATTTTAACGGCGAAATAATCAAAAAGTGACGAAAACCACGTGCCGTCAAAAGTGACGAAGTCCGATAAAATAAAAAAAAAAATATGGAAAAACTGTCGTTGTTTTGCTACTAAATTATTTCCGCTATACCAGTGACTAAGCGTGCAAAGTTTGGAACGCTAAAAACAATTCCTTCACCCCGAAAACTTGCATACGATTTTTTATCAAAAAAACGGTTTTTTGCGTACTTAGGTATAAAATTATTGGATTTTTGAAATTTTTTTGATATATGAACGTAGTCCGTTATTGCCTCGTTAACGCTATTGGTTTTGCGAAAGCACGCTGTAGGATTTTAACACTTAAAAACGCGTATAATCAGATTCTTACGGCGAAATAATCAAAAAGTGACGAAAACCACGTGCCGTCAAAAGTGATGAAGTCCGATAAAATAAAAAAAAAAATATCGATAAACTGTCGTTTTTTTGCTACTAAATTATTTCCGCTATACCACTGACTAAGCGTGCAAAGTTTGGATCGCTAAAAACAATTCCTTCACCCCGAAAACTTGCATACGATTTTTTATCAAAAAAACAGTTTTAAGCGTACTTAGGTATAAAATTATTGGATTTTCGAAATTTTTTTGATATATGAATGTAGTCCGTTACTGCCTCGTTAACGCTTTTGGTTTTGCGAAAGCACGCAGTAGGATATTAACACTTAAAAACGCGTATAATCAGATTTTAACGGCGAAATAATCAAAAAGTGACGAAAACCACGTGCCGTCAAAAGTGATGAAGTCCGATAAAATAAAAAAAAAAATATCGATAAACTGTCGTTTTTTTGCTACTAAATTATTTCCGCTATACCACTGACTAAGCGTGCAAAGTTTGGATCGCTAAAAACAATTCCTTCACCCCGAAAACTTGCATACGATTTTTTATCAAAAAAACGGTTTTAAGCGTACTTAGGTATAAAATTATTGGATTTTCGAAATTTTTTTGATATATGATCGTAGTCCGTTATTGCCTCGTTAACGCTATTGGTTTTGCGAAAGCACGCAGTAGGATTTTAACACTTAAAAACGCGTATAATCAGATTTTAACGGCGAAATAATCAAAAAGTGACGAAAACCACGTGCCGTCAAAAGTGATGAAGTCCGATAAAATAAAAAAAAAAATATCGATAAACTGTCGTTTTTTTGCTACTAAATTATTTCCGCTATACCACTGACTAAGCGTGCAAAGTTTGGATCGCTAAAAACAATTCCTTCACCCTGAAAACTTGCATACGATTTTTTATCAAAAAAACGGTTTTAAGCGTACTTAGGTATAAAATTATTGAATTTTCGAAATTTTTTTGATATATGAACGTAGTCCGTTATTGCCTCATTAACGCTATTGGTTTTGCGAAAGCACGCTGTAGGATTTTAACACTTAAAAACGCGTATAATCAGATTCTTACGGCGAAATAATCAAAAAGTGACGAAAACCACGTGCCGTCAAAAGTGATGAAGTCCGATAAAATAAAAAAAAAAATATCGATAAACTGTCGTTTTTTTGCTACTAAATTGTTTCCGCTATACCACTGACTAAGCGTGCAAAGTTTGGATCGCTAAAAACAATTCCTTCACCCCGAAAACTTGCATACGATTTTTTATCAAAAAAACGGTTTTAAGCGTAATTAGGTATAAAATTATTGGATTTTCGAAATTTTTTTGATATATGAACGTAGTCCGTTACTGCCTCGTTAACGCTATTGGTTTTGCGAAAGCACGCTGTAGGATTTAAAAACTTAAAAACGCGTATAATCAGATTTTTACGGCGAAATAATCAAAAAGTGACGAAAACCACGTGCCGTCAAAAGTGATGAAGTCCGATAAAATAAAAAAAAAAATATCGATAAACTGTCGTTTTTTTGCTACTAAATTATTTCCGCTATACCACTGACTAAGCGTGCAAAGTTTGGATCGCTAAAAACAATTCCTTCACCCTGAAAACTTGCATACGATTTTTTATCAAAAAAACGGTTTTAAGCGTACTTAGGTATAAAATTATTGAATTTTCGAAATTTTTTTGATATATGAACGTAGTCCGTTATTGCCTCATTAACGCTATTGGTTTTGCGAAAGCACGCTGTAGGATTTTAACACTTAAAAACGCGTATAATCAGATTCTTACGGCGAAATAATCAAAAAGTGACGAAAACCACGTGCCGTCAAAAGTGATGAAGTCCGATAAAATAAAAAAAAAAATATCGATAAACTGTCGTTTTTTTGCTACTAAATTGTTTCCGCTATACCACTGACTAAGCGTGCAAAGTTTGGATCGCTAAAAACAATTCCTTCACCCCGAAAACTTGCATACGATTTTTTATCAAAAAAACGGTTTTAAGCGTAATTAGGTATAAAATTATTGGATTTTCGAAATTTTTTTGATATATGAACGTAGTCCGTTACTGCCTCGTTAACGCTATTGGTTTTGCGAAAGCACGCTGTAGGATTTAAAAACTTAAAAACGCGTATAATCAGATTTTTACGGCGAAATAATCAAAAAGTGACGAAAACCACGTGCCGTCAAAAGTGACGAAGTCCGATAAAATAAAAAAAAAAATATCGAAAAACTGTCGTTTTTTTGCTACTAAATTATTTCCGCTATACCAGTGACTAAGCGTGCAAAGTTTGGAACGCTAAAAACAATTCATTCACCCCGAAAACTTGCATACGATTTTTTATCAAAAAAACGGTTTTTTGCGTACATAGGTATAAAATTATTGGATTTTCGAAATTTTTTTGATATATGAATGTAGTCCGTTACTGCCTCGTTAACGCTTTTGGTTTTGCGAAAGCACGCAGTAGGATTTTAACACTTAAAAACGCGTATAATCAGATTTTAACGGCGAAATAATCAAAAAGTGACGAAAACCACGTGCCGTCAAAAGTGACGAAGTCCGATAAAATAAAAAAAAAATATCGAAAAACTGTCGTTTTTTTGGTACTAAATTATTTCCGCTATACCACTGACTAAGCGTGCAAAGTTTGGAACGCTAAAAACAATTCCTTCACCCCGAAAACTTGCATACGATTTTTTATCAAAAAAACGGTTTTTTGTGTACTTAGGTATAAAATTATTGGATTTTCGAAATTTTTTTGATATATGAACGTAGTCCGTTATTGGCTCATTAACGCTATTGGTTTTGCGAAAGCACGCTGTAGGATTTTAACACTTAAAAACGCGTATAATCAGATTTTTACGGCGAAATAATCAAAAAGTGACGAAAACCACGTGCCGTCAAAAGTGACGAAGTCCGATAAAATAAAAAAAAAAATATCGATAAACTGTCGTTTTTTTGCTACTAAATTATTTCCGCTATATCACTGACTAAGCGTGCAAAGTTTGGAACGCTAAAAACAATTCCTTCACCCCGAAAACTTGCATACGATTTTTTATCAAAAAAACGGTTTTATGCATACTTAGGTATAAAATTATTGGATTTTCGAAATTTTTTTGATATATGAACGTAGTCCGTTACTGCCTCGTTAACGCTTTTGGTTTTGCGAAAGCACGCTGTAGGATTTAAACACTTAAAAACGCGTATAATCAGATTTTTACGGCAAAATAATCAAAAAGTGACGAAAACCACGTGCCGTCAAAAGTGACGAAGTCCGATAAAATAAAAAAAAAAATATCGAAAAACTGTCGTTTTTTTGCTACTAAATTCTTTCCGCTATACCACTGACTAAGCGTGCAAAGTTTGGAACGCTAAAAACAATTCCTTCACCCCGAAAACTTGCATACGATTTTTTATCAAAAAAACGGTTTTTTGCGTACATAGGTATAAAATTATTGGATTTTCGAAATTTTTTTGATATATGAACGTAGTCCATTACTGCCTCGTTAACGCTTTTGGTTTTGCGAAAGCAGGCTGTAGGATTTTAACACTTAAAAACGCATATAATCAGATTTTTACGGCGAAATAATCAAAAAGTGACGAAAACCACGTGCCGTCAAAAGTGACGAAGACCGATAAAATAAAAAAAAAAATATCGAAAAACTGTCGTTTTTTTGCTACTAAATTATTTCCGCTATACCACTGACTAAGCGTGAAAAGTTTGGAACGCTAAAAACAATTCCTTCACCCCGAAAACTTGCATACGATTTTTTATCAAAAAAACGGTTTTTAGCGTACTTAGGTATAAAATTATTGGATTTTCGAAATTTTTTTGATATATGAACGTAGTCCGTTACTGCGTCGTTAACGCTTTTGGTTTTGCGAAAGCACGCTGTAGGATTTTAACACTTAAAAACGCGTATAATCAGATTTTTACGGCAAAATAATCAAAAAGTGACGAAAACCAAGTGCCGTCAAAAGTGACGAAGTCTGATAAAATAAAAAAAAAAAAAAAATAACTGTCGTTGTTTTGCTACTAAATTCTTTCCGCTATACCACTGACTAAGCGTGCAAAGTTTGCAACGCTAAAAATAATTCCTTCACCCCGAAAACTTGCATACAATTTTTTATCAAAAAAACGGTTTTTAGCGTACTTAGTTATAAAATTATTGAATTTTCGAAATTTTTTTGATATATGAACGTAGTACGTTACTGCCTCGTTAACGCTATTGGTTTTGCGAAAGAATGCTGTAGGATTTAAACACTTAAAAACGCGTATAATCAGATTTAAACGGCGAAATAATCAAAAAGTGACGAAAACCACGTGCCGTCAAAAGTGACGAAGTCCGATAAAATAAAAAAAATATATCGAAAAACTGTCGTTTTTTTGCTACTAAATTATTTCCGCTATACCACTGACTAAGCGTGCAAAGTTTGGAACGCTAAAAACAATTCCTTCACCCCGAAAACTTGCATACGATTTTTATCAAAAAAACGGTTTTTAGCGTACTTAGGTATAAAATTATTGGATTTTCGAAATTTTTTTGATATATGAACGTAGTCCGTTACTGCCTCGTTAACGCTTTTGGTTTTGCGAAAGCACGCTGTAGGATTTAAACACTTAAAAACGCGTATAATCAGATTTTAACGGCGAAATAATCAAAAAGTGACGAAAACCACGTGCCGTCAAAAGTGACGAAGTCCGATAAAATAAAAAAAAAAATATGGAAAAACTGTCGTTGTTTTGCTACTAAATTATTTCCGCTATACCAGTGACTAAGCGTGCAAAGTTTGGAACGCTAAAAACAATTCCTTCACCCCGAAAACTTGCATACGATTTTTTATCAAAAAAACGGTTTTTTGCGTACATAGGTATAAAATTATTGGATTTACGAAATTTTTTTGATATATGAACGTAGTCCGTTACTGCCTCGTTAACGCTATTGGTTTTGCGAAAGCACGCAGTAGGATTTTAACACTTAAAAACGCGTATAATCAGATTTTAACGGCGAAATAATCAAAAAGTGACGAAAACCACATGCCGTCAAAAGTGACGAAGTCCGATAAAATAAAAAAAAAATATTGAAAAACTGTCGTTTTTTTGCTACTAAATTATTTCCGCTATACCAGTGACTAAGCGTGCAAAGTTTGGAACGCTAAGAACAATTCCTTCACCCCGAAAACTTGCATACGATTTTTTATCAAAAATACGGTTTTTTGCGTACTTAGGTATAAAATTATTGGATTTTCGAAATTTTTTTGATATATGAACGTAGTCCGTTACTGCCTCGTTAACGCTTTTGGTTTTGCGAAAGCACGCTGTAGGATTTAAACACTTAAAAACGCGTATAATCAGATTTTTACGGCAAAATAATCAAAAAGTGACGAAAACCACGTGCCGTCAAAAGTGACGAAGTCCGATAAAATAAAAAAAAAAATATCGAAAAACTGTCGTTTTTTTGCTACTAAATTCTTTCCGCTATACCACTGACTAAGCGTGCAAAGTTTGGAACGCTAAAAACAATTCCTTCACCCCGAAAACTTGCATACGATTTTTTATCAAAAAAACGGTTTTTTGCGTACATAGGTATAAAATTATTGGATTTTCGAAATTTTTTTGATATATGAACGTAGTCCATTACTGCCTCGTTAACGCTTTTGGTTTTGCGAAAGCAGGCTGTAGGATTTTAACACTTAAAAACGCATATAATCAGATTTTTACGGCGAAATAATCAAAAAGTGACGAAAACCACGTGCCGTCAAAAGTGACGAAGACCGATAAAATAAAAAAAAAAATATCGAAAAACTGTCGTTTTTTTGCTACTAAATTATTTCCGCTATACCACTGACTAAGCGTGAAAAGTTTGGAACGCTAAAAACAATTCCTTCACCCCGAAAACTTGCATACGATTTTTTATCAAAAAAACGGTTTTTAGCGTACTTAGGTATAAAATTATTGGATTTTCGAAATTTTTTTGATATATGAACGTAGTCCGTTACTGCGTCGTTAACGCTTTTGGTTTTGCGAAAGCACGCTGTAGGATTTTAACACTTAAAAACGCGTATAATCAGATTTTTACGGCAAAATAATCAAAAAGTGACGAAAACCAAGTGCCGTCAAAAGTGACGAAGTCTGATAAAATAAAAAAAAAAAAAAAATAACTGTCGTTGTTTTGCTACTAAATTCTTTCCGCTATACCACTGACTAAGCGTGCAAAGTTTGCAACGCTAAAAATAATTCCTTCACCCCGAAAACTTGCATACAATTTTTTATCAAAAAAACGGTTTTTAGCGTACTTAGTTATAAAATTATTGAATTTTCGAAATTTTTTTGATATATGAACGTAGTACGTTACTGCCTCGTTAACGCTATTGGTTTTGCGAAAGAATGCTGTAGGATTTAAACACTTAAAAACGCGTATAATCAGATTTTAACGGCGAAATAATCAAAAAGTGACGAAAACCACGTGCCGTCAAAAGTGACGAAGTCCGATAAAATAAAAAAAATATATCGAAAAACTGTCGTTTTTTTGCTACTAAATTATTTCCGCTATACCACTGACTAAGCGTGCAAAGTTTGGAACGCTAAAAACAATTCCTTCACCCCGAAAACTTGCATACGATTTTTATCAAAAAAACGGTTTTTAGCGTACTTAGGTATAAAATTATTGGATTTTCGAAATTTTTTAGATATATGAACGTAGTCCGTTACTGCCTCGTTAACGCTTTTGGTTTTGCGAAAGCACGCTGTAGGATTTTAACACTTAAAAACGCGTATAATCAGATTTTTACGGCGAAATAATCAAAAAGTGACGAAAACCACGTGCCGTCAAAAGTGACGAAGTCCGATAAAATAAAAAAAAAAATATCGAAAAACTGTCGTTTTTTTGCTACTAAAATATTTCCGCTATACCACTGACTAAGCGTGCAAAGTTTGGAACGCTAAAAACAATTCCTTCACCCCGAAAACTTGCATACGATTTTTTATCAAAAAAACGGTTTTTTGCGTACATAGGTATAAAATTATTGGATTTACGAAATTTTTTTGATATATGAACGTAGTCCGTTACTGCCTCGTTAACGCTATTGGTTTTGCGAAAGCACGCAGTAGGATTTTAACACTTAAAAACGCGTATAATCAGATTTTAACGGCGAAATAATCAAAAAGTGACGAAAACCACATGCCGTCAAAAGTGACGAAGTCCGATAAAATAAAAAAAAAATATTGAAAAACTGTCGTTTTTTTGCTACTAAATTATTTCCGCTATACCACTGACTAAGCGTGCAAAGTTTGGAACGCTAAGAACAATTCCTTCACCCCGAAAACTTGCATACGATTTTTTATCAAAAATACGGTTTTTTGCGTACTTAGGTATAAAATTATTGGATTTTCGAAATTTTTTTGATATATGAACGTAGTCCGTTATTGCCTCATTAACGCTATTGGTTTTGCGAAAGCACGCTGTAGGATTTTAACACTTAAAAACGCGTATAATCAGATTCTTACGGCGAAATAATCAAAAAGTGACGAAAACCACGTGCCGTCAAAAGTGATGAAGTCCGATAAAATAAAAAAAAAAATATCGATAAACTGTCGTTTTTTTGCTACTAAATTGTTTCCGCTATACCACTGACTAAGCGTGCAAAGTTTGGATCGCTAAAAACAATTCCTTCACCCCGAAAACTTGCATACGATTTTTTATCAAAAAAACGGTTTTAAGCGTACTTAGGTATAAAATTATTGGATTTTCGAAATTTTTTTGATATATGAATGTAGTCCGTTACTGCCTCGTTAACGCTTTTGGTTTTGCGAAAGCACGCAGTAGGATTTTAACACTTAAAAACGCGTATAATCAGATTTTAACGGCGAAATAATCAAAAAGTGACGAAAACCACGTGCCGTCAAAAGTGATGAAGTCCGATAAAATAAAAAAAAAAATATCGATAAACTGTCGTTTTTTTGCTACTAAATTGTTTCCGCTATACCACTGACTAAGCGTGCAAAGTTTGGATCGCTAAAAACAATTCCTTCACCCCGAAAACTTGCATACGATTTTTTATCAAAAAAACGGTTTTAAGCATACTTAGGTATAAAATTATTGGATTTTCGAAATTTTTTTGATATATGAACGTAGTCCGTTACTGCCTCGTTAACGCTATTGGTTTTGCGAAAGCACGCTGTAGGATTTAAAAACTTAAAAACGCGTATAATCAGATTTTTACGGCGAAATAATCAAAAAGTGACGAAAACCACGTGCCGTCAAAAGTGACGAAGTCCGATAAAATAAAAAAAAAAATATCGAAAAACTGTCGTTTTTTTGCTACTAAATTATTTCCGCTATACCAGTGACTAAGCGTGCAAAGTTTGGAACGCTAAAAACAATTCATTCACCCCGAAAACTTGCATACGATTTTTTATCAAAAAAACGGTTTTTTGCGTACATAGGTATAAAATTATTGGATTTTCGAAATTTTTTTGATATATGAATGTAGTCCGTTACTGCCTCGTTAACGCTTTTGGTTTTGCGAAAGCACGCAGTAGGATTTTAACACTTAAAAACGCGTATAATCAGATTTTAACGGCGAAATAATCAAAAAGTGACGAAAACCACGTGCCGTCAAAAGTGACGAAGTCCGATAAAATAAAAAAAAAATATCGAAAAATTGTCGTTTTTTTGGTACTAAATTATTTCCGCTATACCACTGACTAAGCGTGCAAAGTTTGGAACGCTAAAAACAATTCCTTCACCCCGAAAACTTGCATACGATTTTTTATCAAAAAAACGGTTTTTTGTGTACTTAGGTATAAAATTATTGGATTTTCGAAATTTTTTTGATATATGAACGTAGTCCGTTATTGGCTCATTAACGCTATTGGTTTTGCGAAAGCACGCTGTAGGATTTTAACACTTAAAAACGCGTATAATCAGATTTTTACGGCGAAATAATCAAAAAGTGACGAAAACCACGTGCCGTCAAAAGTGACGAAGTCCGATAAAATAAAAAAAAAAAAAAAATAACTGTCGTTTTTTTGCTACTAAATTATTTCCGCTATACCACTGACTAAGCGTGAAAAGTTTGGAACGCTAAAAACAATTCCTTCACCCCGAAAACTTGCATACGATTTTTTATCAAAAAAACGGTTTTTAGCGTACTTAGGTATAAAATTATTGGATTTTCGAAATTTTTTTGATATATGAACGTAGTCCGTTACTGCGTCGTTAACGCTTTTGGTTTTGCGAAAGCACGCTGTAGGATTTTAACACTTAAAAACGCGTATAATCAGATTTTTACGGCAAAATAATCAAAAAGTGACGAAAACCACGTGCCGTCAAAAGTGACGAAGTCTGATAAAATAAAAAAAAAAAAAAAATAACTGTCGTTGTTTTGCTACTAAATTATTTCCGCTATATCACTGACTAAGCGTGCAAAGTTTGGAACGCTAAAAACAATTCCTTCACCCCGAAAACTTGCATACGATTTTTTATCAAAAAAACGGTTTTATGCGTACTTAGGTATAAAATTATTGGATTTTCGAAATTTTTTTGATATATGAACGTAGTCCGTTACTGCCTCGTTAATGCTATTGGTTTTGCGAAAGCACGCTGTAGGATTTAAACACTTAAAAACGCGTATAATCAGATTTTTACGGCGAAATAATCAAAAAGTGACGAAAACCACGTGCCGTCAAAAGTGACGAAGTCCGATAAAATAAAAAAAAAAATATCGATAAACTGTCGTTTTTTTGCTACTAAATTATTTCCGCTATATCACTGACTAAGCGTGCAAAGTTTGGAACGCTAAAAACAATTCCTTCACCCCGAAAACTTGCATACGATTTTTTATCAAAAAAACGGTTTTTTGCGTACATAGGTATAAAATTATTGGATTTTCGAAATTTTTTTGATATATGAACGTAGTCCATTACTGCCTCGTTAACGCTTTTGGTTTTGCGAAAGCAGGCTGTAGGATTTTAACACTTAAAAACGCGTATAATCAGATTTTTACGGCGAAATAATCAAAAAGTGACGAAAACCACGTGCCGTCAAAAGTGACGAAGTCCGATAAAATAAAAAAAAAAATATCGAAAAACTGTCGTTTTTTTGCTACTAAATTATTTCCGCTATACCACAGTCTAAGCGTGAAAAGTTTGGAACGCTAAAAACAATTCCTTCACCCCGAAAACTTGCATACGATTTTTTATCAAAAAAACGGTTTTTAGCGTACTTAGGTATAAAATTATTGGATTTTCGAAATTTTTTTGATATATGAACGTAGTCCGTTACTGCGTCGTTAACGCTATTGGTTTTGCGAAAGCACGCTGTAGGATTTTAACACTTAAAAACGCGTATAATCAGATTTTTACGGCAAAATAATCAAAAAGTGACGAAAACCACGTGCCGTCAAAAGTGACGAAGTCCGATAAAATAAAAAAAAAAAAAAAAGTAACTGTCGTTGTTTTGCTACTAAATTCTTTCCGCTATACCACTGACTAAGTGTGCAAAGTTTGGAACGCTAAAAACAATTCCTTCACCCCGAAAACTTGCATACGATTTTTTATCAAAAAAACGGTTTTATGCGTACTTAGGTATAAAATTATTGGATTTTCGAAATTTTTTTGATATATGAACGTAGTCCGTTACTGCCTCGTTAACGCTTTTGGTTTTGCGAAAGCACGCTGTAGGATTATAACACTTAAAAACGCGTATAATCAGATTTTTACGGCAAAATAATCAAAAAGTGACGAAAACCACGTGCCGTCAAAAGTGACGAAGTCCGATAAAATAAAAAAAAAAAAAAAAATAACTGTCGTTGTTTTGCTACTAAATTCTTTCCGCTATACCACTGACTAAGCGTGCAAAGTTTGGAACGCTAAAAACAATTCCTTCACCCCGAAAACTTGCATACGATTTTTATCAAAAAAACGGTTTTTAGCGTACTTAGGTATAAAATTATTGGATTTTCGAAATTTTTTTGATATATGAACGTAGTCCATTACTGCCTCGTTAACGCTATTGGTTTTGCGAAAGCACGCTGTAGGATTTAAACACTTAAAAACGCGTATAATCAGATTTTTACGGCGAAATAATCAAAAAGTGACGAAAACCACGTGCCGTCAAAAGTGACGAAGTCCGATAAAATAAAAAAAAAAATATCGATAAACTGTCGTTTTTTTGCTACTAAATTCTTTCCGCTATACCACTGACTAAGCGTGCAAAGTTTGGAACGCTAAAAACAATTCCTTCACCCCGAAAACTTGCATACGATTTTTTATCAAAAAAACGGTTTTATGCGTACTTAGGTATAAAATTATTGGATTTTCGAAATTTTTTTGATATATGAACGTAGTCCGTTACTGCCTCGTTAACGCTATTGGTTTTGCGAAAGCACGCTGTAGGATTTAAACACTTAAAAACGCGTATAATCAGATTTTTACGGCGAAATAATCAAAAAGTGACGAAAACCACGTGCCGTCAAAAGTGACGAAGTCCGATAAAATAAAAAAAAAAATATCGATAAACTGTCGTTTTTTTGCTACTAAATTATTTCCGCTATATCACTGACTAAGCGTGCAAAGTTTGGAACGCTAAAAACAATTCCTTCACCCCGAAAACTTGCATACGGTTTTTTATCAAAAAAACGGTTTTTTGCGTACATAGGTATAAAATTATTGGATTTTCGAAATTTTTTTGATATATGAACGTAGTCCATTACTGCCTCGTTAACGCTTTTGGTTTTGCGAAAGCAGGCTGTAGGATTTTAACACTTAAAAACGCATATAATCAGATTTTTACGGCGAAATAATCAAAAAGTGACGAAAACCACGTGCCGTCAAAAGTGACGAAGTCCGATAAAATAAAAAAAAAAATATCGAAAAACTGTCGTTTTTTTGCTACTAAATTATTTCCGCTATACCACTGACTAAGCGTGAAAAGTTTGGAACGCTAAAAACAATTCCTTCACCCCGAAAACTTGCATACGATTTTTTATCAAAAAAACGGTTTTTAGCGTACTTAGGTATAAAATTATTGGATTTTCGAAATTTTTTTGATATATGAACGTAGTCCGTTACTGCGTCGTTAACGCTTTTGGTTTTGCGAAAGCACGCTGTAGGATTTTAACACTTAAAAACGCGTATAATCAGATTTTTACGGCAAAATAATCAAAAAGTGACGAAAACCACGTGCCGTCAAAAGTGACGAAGTCCGATAAAATAAAAAAAAAAAAAAAAATAACTGTCGTTGTTTTGCTACTAAATTCTTTCCGCTATACCACTGACTAAGCGTGCAAAGTTTGGAACGCTAAAAACAATTCCTTCACCCCGAAAACTTGCATACGATTTTTTATCAAAAAAACGGTTTTATGCGTACTTAGGTATAAAATTATTGGATTTTCGAAATTTTTTTGATATATGAACGTAGTCCGTTACTGCCTCGTTAACGCTTTTGGTTTTGCGAAAGCACGCTGTAGGATTTTAACACTTAAAAACGCGTATAATCAGATTTTTACGGCGAAATAATCAAAAAGTGACGAAAACCACGTGCCGTCAAAAGTGACGAAGTCCGATAAAATAAAAAAAAAAATATCGATAAACTGTCGTTTTTTTGCTACTAAATTATTTCCGCTATATCACTGACTAAGCGTGCAAAGTTTGGAACGCTAAAAACAATTCCTTCACCCTGAAAACTTGCATACGATTTTTTATCAAAAAAACGGTTTTTTGCGTACATAGGTATAAAATTATTGGATTTTCGAAATTTTTTTGATATATGAACGTAGTCCATTACTGCCTCGTTAACGCTTTTGGTTTTGCGAAAGCAGGCTGTAGGATTTTAACACTTAAAAACGCGTATAATCAGATTTTTACGGCGAAATAATCAAAAAGTGACGAAAACCACGTGTCGTCAAAAGTGACGAAGTCCGATAAAATAAAAAAAAAAATATCGAAAAACTGTCGTTTTTTTGCTACTAAATTATTTCCGCTATACCACTGACTAAGCGTGAAAAGTTTGGAACGCTAAAAACAATTCCTTCACCCCGAAAACTTGCATACGATTTTTTATCAAAAAAACGGTTTTTAGCGTACTTAGGTATAAAATTATTGGATTTTCGAAATTTTTTTGATATATGAACGTAGTCCGTTACTGCGTCGTTAACGCTTTTGGTTTTGCGAAAGCACGCTGTAGGATTTTAACACTTAAAAACGCGTATAATCAGATTTTTACGGCAAAATAATCAAAAAGTGACGAAAACCACGTGCCGTCAAAAGTGACGAAGTCCGATAAAATAAAAAAAAAAATATCGAAAAACTGTCGTTTTTTTGCTACTAAATTCTTTCCGCTATACCACTGACTAAGCGTGCAAAGTTTGGAACGCTAAAAACAATTCCTTCACCCCGAAAACTTGCATACGATTTTTATCAAAAAAACGGTTTTTAGCGTACTTAGGTATAAAATTATTGGATTTTCGAAATTTTTTTGATATATGAACGTAGTCCATTACTGCCTCGTTAACGCTATTGGTTTTGCGAAAGCACGCTGTAGGATTTAAACACTTAAAAACGCGTATAATCAGATTTTTACGGCGAAATAATCAAAAAGTGACGAAAACCACGTGCCGTCAAAAGTGACGAAGTCCGATAAAATAAAAAAAAAAATATCGATAAACTGTCGTTTTTTTGCTACTAAATTCTTTCCGCTATACCACTGACTAAGCGTGCAAAGTTTGGAACGCTAAAAACAATTCCTTCACCCCGAAAACTTGCATACGATTTTTTATCAAAAAAACGGTTTTTAGCGTACTTAGGTATAAAATTATTGGATTTTCGAAATTTTTTTGATATATGAACGTAGTCCGTTACTGCGTCGTTAACGCTTTTGGTTTTGCGAAAGCACGCTGTAGGATTTTAACACTTAAAAACGCGTATAATCAGATTTTTACGGCAAAATAATCAAAAAGTGACGAAAACCACGTGCCGTCAAAAGTGACGAAGTCCGATAAAATAAAAAAAAAAATATCGAAAAACTGTCGTTTTTTTGCTACTAAATTATTTCCGCTATATCACTGACTAAGCGTGCAAAGTTTGGAACGCTAAAAACAATTCCTTCACCCCGAAAACTTGCATACGATTATTTATCAAAAAAACGGTTTTTTGCGTACATAGGTATAAAATTATTGGATTTTCGAAATTTTTTTGATATATGAACGTAGTCCATTACTGCCTCGTTAACGCTTTTGGTTTTGCGAAAGCACGCTGTAGGATTTTAACACTTAAAAACGCGTATAATCAGATTTTTACGGCGAAATAATCAAAAAGTGACGAAAACCACGTGCCGTCAAAAGTGACGAAGTCCGATAAAATAAAAAAAAAAATATCGAAAAACTGTCGTTTTTTTGCTACTAAATTATTTCCGCTATACCACTGACTAAGCGTGAAAAGTTTGGAACGCTAAAAACAATTCCTTCACCCCGAAAACTTGCATACGATTTTTTATCAAAAAAACGGTTTTTAGCGTACTTAGGTATAAAATTATTGGATTATCGAAATTTTTTTGATATATGAACGTAGTCCGTTACTGCGTCGTTAACGCTTTTGGTTTTGCGAAAGCACGCTGTAGGATTTTAACACTTAAAAACGCGTATAATCAGATTTTTACGGCAAAATAATCAAAAAGTGACGAAAACCACGTGCCGTCAAAAGTGACTAAGTCCGATAAAATAAAAAAAAAAAAAAAAATAACTGTCGTTGTTTTGCTACTAAATTCTTTCCGCTATACCACTGACTAAGCGTGCAAAGTTTGGAACGCTAAAAACAATTCCTTCACCCCGAAAACTTGCATACGATTTTTTATCAAAAAAACGGATTTATGCGTACTTAGGTATAAAATTATTGGATTTTCGAAATTTTTTTGATATATGAACGTAGTCCGTTAATGCCTCGTTAACGCTTTTGGTTTTGCGAAAGCACGCTGTAGGATTTTAACACTTAAAAACGCGTATAATCAGATTTTTACGGCGAAATAATCAAAAAGTGACGAAAACCACGTGCCGTCAAAAGTGACGAAGTCCGATAAAATAAAATAAAAAATATCGAATAACTGTTGTTGTTTTGCTACTAAATTCTTTCCGCTATACCACTGACTAAGCGTGCAAAGTTTGGAACGCTATAAACAATTCCTTCACCCCGAAAACTTGCATACGATTTTTTATCAAAAAAACGGTTTTATGCGTACTTAGGTATAAAATTATTGGATTTTCGAAATTTTTTTGATATATGAGCGTAGTCCGTTACTGCTTCGTTAACGCTTTTGGTTTTGCGAAAGCACGCTGTAGGATTTTATCACTTAAAAACGCGTATAATCAGATTTTTACGGCGAAATAATCAAAAGTGACGAAAACCACGTGCCGTCAAAAGTGACGAAGTCCGATAAAATAAAAAAAAAAATATCGATAAACTGTCGTTTTTTTGCTACTAAATTATTTCCGCTATATCACTGACTAAGCGTGCAAAGTTTGGAACGCTAAAAACAATTCCTTCACCCCGAAAACTTGCATACGATTTTTTATCAAAAAAACGGTTTTATGCGTACTTAGGTATAAAATTATTGGATTTTCGAAATTTTTTTGATATATGAACGTAGTCCGTTACTGCCTCGTTAACGCTATTGGTTTTGCGAAAGCACGCTGTAGGATTTAAACACTTAAAAACGCGTATAATCAGATTTTTACGGCGAAATAATCAAAAAGTGACGAAAACCACGTGCCGTCAAAAGTGACGAAGTCCGATAAAATAAAAAAAAAAATATAGATAAACTGTCGTTTTTTTGCTACTAAATTATTTCCGCTATATCACTGACTAAGCGTGCAAAGTTTGGAACGCTAAAAACAATTCCTTCACCCCGAAAACTTGCATACGATTTTTTATCAAAAAAACGGTTTTTTGCGTACATAGGTATAAAATTATTGGATTTTCGAAATTTTTTTGATATATGAACGTAGTCCATTACTGCCTCGTTAACGCTTTTGGTTTTGCGAAAGCAGGCTGTAGGATTTTAACACTTAAAAACGCGTATAATCAGATTTTTACGGCGAAATAATCAAAAAGTGACGAAAACCACGTGCCGTCAAAAGTGACGAAGTCCGATAAAATAAAAAAAAAAATATCGAAAAACTGTCGTTTTTTTGCTACTAAATTATTTCCGCTATACCACTGACTAAGCGTGAAAAGTTTGGAACGCTAAAAACAATTCCTTCACCCCGAAAACTTGCATACGATTTTTATCAAAAAAACGGTTTTTAGCGTACTTAGGTATAAAATTATTGGATTTTCGAAATTTTTTTGATATATGAACGTAGTCCGTTACTGCCTCGTTAACGCTATTGGTTTTGCGAAAGCACGCTGTAGGATTTAAACACTTAAAAACGCGTATAATCAGATTTTTACGGCGAAATAATCAAAAAGTGACGAAAACCACGTGCCGTCAAAAGTGACGAAGTCCGATAAAATAAAAAAAAAAATATCGATAAACTGTCGTTTTTTTGCTACTAAATTATTTCCGCTATATCACTGACTAAGCGTGAAAAGTTTGGAACGCTAAAAACAATTCCTTCACCCCGAAAACTTGCATACGATTTTCTATCAAAAAAACGGTTTTATGCGTACTTAGGTATAAAATTATTGGATTTTCGAAATTTTTTTGATATATGAACGTAGTCCGTTACTGCCTCGTTAACGCTATTGGTTTTGCGAAAGCACGCTGTAGGATTTAAACACTTAAAAACGCGTATAATCAGATTTTTACGGCGAAATAATCAAAAAGTGACGAAAACCACGTGCCGTCAAAAGTGACGAAGTCCGATAAAATAAAAAAAAAAATATCGATAAACTGTCGTTTTTTTGCTACTAAATTATTTCCGCTATATCACTGACTAAGCGTGCAAAGTTTGGAACGCTAAAAACAATTCCTTCACCCCGAAAACTTGCATAAGATTTTTTATCAAAAAAACGGTTTTTTGCGTACATAGGTATAAAATTATTGGATTTTCGAAATTTTTTTGATATATGAACGTAGTCCATTACTGCCTCGTTAACGCTTTTGGTTTTGCGAAAGCAGGATGTAGGATTTCAACACTTAAAAACGAGTATAATCAGATTTTTACGGCGAAATAATCAAAAAGTGACGAAAACCACGTGCCGTCAAAAGTGACGAAGTCCGATAAAATAAAAAAAAAAATATCGAAAAACTGTCGTTTTTTTGCTACTAAATTATTTTCGCTATACCACTGACTAAGCGTGAAAAGTTTGGAACGCTAAAAACAATTCCTTCACCCCGAAAACTTGCATACGATTTTTATCAAAAAAACGGTTTTTAGCGTACTTAGGTATAAAATTATTGGATTTTCGAAATTTTTTTGATATATGAACGTAGTCCGTTACTGCCTCGTTAACGCTATTGGTTTTGCGAAAGCACGCTGTAGGATTTAAACACTTAAAAACGCGTATAATCAGATTTTTACGGCGAAATAATCAAAAAGTGACGAAAACCACGTGCCGTCAAAAGTGACGAAGTCCGATAAAATAAAAAAAAAATATCGAAAAACTGTCGTTTTTTTGCTACTAAAATATTTCCGCTATACCACTGACTAAGCGTACAAAGTTTGGATCGCTAAAAACAATTCCTTCACCCCGAAAACTTGCATACGATTTTTATCAAAAAAACGGTTTTTAGCGTACTTAGGTATAAAATTATTGGATTTTCGAAATTTTTTTGATATATGAACGTAGTCCGTTACTGCCTCGTTAACGCTTTTGGTTTTTCGAAAGCACGCTGTAGGATTTTAACACTTAAAAACGCGTTTAATCAGATTTTTACGGCGAAATAATCAAAAAGTGACGAAAACCACGTGCCGTCAAAAGTGACGAAGTCCGATAAAATAAAAAAAAAAATATCGATTTACTGTCGTTTTTTTGCTACTAAATTCTTTCCGCTATACCACTGACTAAGCGTGCAAAGTTTGGAACGCTAAAAACAATTCCTTCACCCCGAAAACTTGCATACGATTTTTTATCAAAAAAACGGTTTTTAGCGTACTTAGGTATAAAATTATTGGATTTACGAAATTTTTTTGATATATGAACGTAGTCCGTTACTGCCTCGTTAACGCTTTTGGTTTTGCGAAAGCACGCTGTAGGATTTTAACACTTAAAAACGCGTATAATCAGATTTTTACGGCGAAATAATCAAAAAGTGACGAAAAC
The DNA here is from genome assembly GCA_036289425.1 of Rhopalosiphum nymphaeae. Lineage (NCBI taxonomy): Eukaryota > Metazoa > Arthropoda > Insecta > Hemiptera > Aphididae > Rhopalosiphum > Rhopalosiphum nymphaeae. Next base: position 2,579,986 of record JAZAQC010000021.1, on the reverse strand, counting down.
CACGTGCCGTCAAAAGTGACGAAGTCCGATAAAATAAAAAAAAAAATATCGAAAAACTGTCGTTTTTTTGCTACTAAATTATTTCCGCTATACCACTGACTAAGCGTGCAATGTTTGGAACGCTAAAAACAATTCCTTCACCCCGAAAACTTGCATACGATTTTTTATAAAAAAAACAGTTTTTAGCGTACTTAGGTATAAAATTATTGGATTTTCGAAATTATTTTGATATATGAACGTAGTCCGTTACTGCCTCGTTAACGCTTTTGGTTTTGCGAAAGCACGCTGTAGGATTTTAACACTTAAAAACGCGTATAATCAGATTTTTACGGCGAAGTAATCAAAAAGTGACGAAAACCACGTGCCGTCAAAAGTGACGAAGTCCGATAAAATAAAAAAAAAAATATCGATAAACTGTCGTTTTTTTGCTACTAAATTATTTCCGCTATATCACTGACTAAGCGTGCAAAGTTTGGAACGCTAAAAACAATTCCTTCACCCCGAAAACTTGCATACGATTTTTTATCAAAAAAACGGTTTTATGCGTACTTAGGTATAAAATTATTGGATTTTCGAAATTTTTTTGATATATGAACGTAGTCCGTTACTGCCTCGTTAACGCTATTGGTTTTGCGAAAGCACGCTGTAGGATTTAAACACTTAAAAACGCGTATAATCAGATTTTTACGGCGAAATAATCAAAAAGTGACGAAAACCACGTGCCGTCAAAAGTGACGAAGTCCGATAAAATAAAATAAAAAATATCGAATAACTGTTGTTGTTTTGCTACTAAATTCTTTCCGCTATACCACTGACTAAGCGTGCAAAGTTTGGAACGCTAAAAACAATTCCTTCACCCCGAAAACTTGCATACGATTTTTTATCAAAAAAACGGTTTTATGCGTACTTAGGTATAAAATTATTGGATTTTCGAAATTTTTTTGATATATGAACGTAGTCCGTTACTGCTTCGTTAACGCTTTTGGTTTTGCGAAAGCACGCTGTAGGATTTTAACACTTAAAAACGCGTATAATCAGATTTTTACGGCGAAATAATCAAAAAGTGACGAAAACCACGTGCCGTCAAAAGTGACGAAGTCCGATAAAATAAAAAAAAAAATATCGATAAACTGTCGTTTTTTTGCTACTAAATTATTTCCGCTATATCACTGACTAAGCGTGAAAAGTTTGGAACGCTAAAAACAATTCCTTCACCCCGAAAACTTGCATACGATTTTCTATCAAAAAAACGGTTTTATGCGTACTTAGGTATAAAATTATTGGATTTTCGAAATTTTTTTGATATATGAACGTAGTCCGTTACTGCCTCGTTAACGCTATTGGTTTTGCGAAAGCACGCTGTAGGATTTAAACACTTAAAAACGCGTATAATCAGATTTTTACGGCGAAATAATCAAAAAGTGACGAAAACCACGTGCCGTCAAAAGTGACGAAGTCCGATAAAATAAAAAAAAAAATATCGATAAACTGTCGTTTTTTTGCTACTAAATTATTTCCGCTATATCACTGACTAAGCGTGCAAAGTTTGGAACGCTAAAAACAATTCCTTCACCCCGAAAACTTGCATAAGATTTTTTATCAAAAAAACGGTTTTTTGCGTACATAGGTATAAAATTATTGGATTTTCGAAATTTTTTTGATATATGAACGTAGTCCATTACTGCCTCGTTAACGCTTTTGGTTTTGCGAAAGCAGGATGTAGGATTTCAACACTTAAAAACGAGTATAATCAGATTTTTACGGCGAAATAATCAAAAAGTGACGAAAACCACGTGCCGTCAAAAGTGACGAAGTCCGATAAAATAAAAAAAAAAATATCGAAAAACTGTCGTTTTTTTGCTACTAAATTATTTTCGCTATACCACTGACTAAGCGTGAAAAGTTTGGAACGCTAAAAACAATTCCTTCACCCCGAAAACTTGCATACGATTTTTATCAAAAAAACGGTTTTTAGCGTACTTAGGTATAAAATTATTGGATTTTCGAAATTTTTTTGATATATGAACGTAGTCCGTTACTGCCTCGTTAACGCTATTGGTTTTGCGAAAGCACGCTGTAGGATTTAAACACTTAAAAACGCGTATAATCAGATTTTTACGGCGAAATAATCAAAAAGTGACGAAAACCACGTGCCGTCAAAAGTGACGAAGTCCGATAAAATAAAAAAAAAATATCGAAAAACTGTCGTTTTTTTGCTACTAAAATATTTCCGCTATACCACTGACTAAGCGTACAAAGTTTGGATCGCTAAAAACAATTCCTTCACCCCGAAAACTTGCATACGATTTTTATCAAAAAAACGGTTTTTAGCGTACTTAGGTATAAAATTATTGGATTTTCGAAATTTTTTTGATATATGAACGTAGTCCGTTACTGCCTCGTTAACGCTTTTGGTTTTTCGAAAGCACGCTGTAGGATTTTAACACTTAAAAACGCGTTTAATCAGATTTTTACGGCGAAATAATCAAAAAGTGACGAAAACCACGTGCCGTCAAAAGTGACGAAGTCCGATAAAATAAAAAAAAAAATATCGATTTACTGTCGTTTTTTTGCTACTAAATTCTTTCCGCTATACCACTGACTAAGCGTGCAAAGTTTGGAACGCTAAAAACAATTCCTTCACCCCGAAAACTTGCATACGATTTTTTATCAAAAAAACGGTTTTTAGCGTACTTAGGTATAAAATTATTGGATTTACGAAATTTTTTTGATATATGAACGTAGTCCGTTACTGCCTCGTTAACGCTTTTGGTTTTGCGAAAGCACGCTGTAGGATTTTAACACTTAAAAACGCGTATAATCAGATTTTTACGGCGAAATAATCAAAAAGTGACGAAAACCACGTGCCGTCAAAAGTGACGAAGTCCGATAAAATAAAAAAAAAAATATCGAAAAACTGTCGTTTTTTTGCTACTAAATTATTTCCGCTATACCACTGACTAAGCGTGCAATGTTTGGAACGCTAAAAACAATTCCTTCACCCCGAAAACTTGCATACGATTTTTTATAAAAAAAACAGTTTTTAGCGTACTTAGGTATAAAATTATTGGATTTTCGAAATTATTTTGATATATGAACGTAGTCCGTTACTGCCTCGTTAACGCTTTTGGTTTTGCGAAAGCACGCTGTAGGATTTTAACACTTAAAAACGCGTATAATCAGATTTTTACGGCGAAGTAATCAAAAAGTGACGAAAACCACGTGCCGTCAAAAGTGACGAAGTCCGATTAAATAAAAAAAAAAATATCGAAAAACTGTGGTTTTTTTGTTACTTAATTATTTCCGCTATACCACTGACTAAGCGTGTAAAGTTTGGAACGCTAAACACAATTCCTTCACCCCGAAAACTTGCATACGATTTTTTATCAAAAAAACGGTTTTTAGCGTACTTAGGTATAAAATTATTGGATTTACGAAATTTTTTTGATATATGAACGTAGTCCGTTACTGCCTCGTTAACGCTTTTGGTTTTGTGAAAGCACGCTGTAGGATTTTAACACTTAAAAATGCGTATAATCAGATTTTTACGGCGAAATAATCAAAAAGTGACGAAAACCACGTGCCGTCAAAAGTGACGAAGTCCGATAAAATAAAAAAAAAAATATCGAAAAACTGTCGTTTTTTTGCTACTAAATTATTTCCGCTATACCACTGACTAAGCGTGCAAAGTTTGGAACGCTAAAAACAATTCCTTCACCCCGAAAACTTGCATACGATTTTTTATAAAAAAAACAGTTTTTAGCGTACTTAGGTATAAAATTATTGGATTTTCGAAATTATTTTGATATATGAACGTAGTCCGTTACTGCCTCGTTAACGCTATTGGTTTTGCGAAAGCACGCTGTAGGATTTAAACACTTAAAAACGCGTATAATCAGATTTTTACGGCGAAATAATCAAAAAGTGACGAAAACCACGTGCCGTCAAAAGTGACGAAGTCCGATAAAATAAAAAAAAAAAATATCGAAAAACTGTCGTTTTTTTGCTACTAAATTATTTCCGCTATACCACTGACTAAGCGTGAAAAGTTTGGAACGTTAAAACAATTCCTTCACCCCGAAAACTTGCATATGATTTTTTATCAAAAAAACGGTTTTTAGCGTACTTAGGTATAAAATTATTGGATTTTCGAAATTTTTTTGATATTTGAACGTAGTCCGTTACTGCGTCGTTAACGCTTTTGGTTTTGCGAAAGCACGCTGTAGGATTTTAACACTTAAAAACGCGTATAATCAGATTTTTACGGCGAAATAATCAAAAAGTGACGAAAACCACGTGCCGTCAAAAGTGACGAAGTCCGATAAAATAAAAAAAAAATATTGAAAAACAGTCGTTTTTTTGCTACTAAATTATTTCCGCTATACCACTGACTAAGCGCGCAAAGTTTGGAACGCTAAAAACAATTCCTTCACGCCGAAAACTTGCATACGATTTTTTATCAAAAAAACGGTTTTTAGCGTACTTAGTTATAAAATTATTGAATTTTCGAAATTTTTTTGATATATGAACGTAGTCCGTTACTGCCTCGTTAACGCTATTGGTTTTGCGAAAGAATGCTGTAGGATTTAAACACTTAAAAACGCGTATAATCAGATTTTAACGGCGAAATAATCAAAAAGTGACGAAAACCACGTGCCGTCAATAGTGACGAAGTCCTATAAAATAAAAAAAAAAATATCGAAAAACTGTCGTTTTTTTGCTACTAAATTATTTCCGCTATACCACTGACTAAGCGTGCAAAGTTTGGAACGCTAAAAACAATTCCTTCACCCCGAAAACTTGCATACGATTTTTTATAAAAAAAACAGTTTTTAGCGTACTTAGGTATAAAATTATTGGATTTTCGAAATTATTTTGATATATGAACGTAGTCCGTTACTGCCTCGTTAACGCTTTTGGTTTTGCGAAAGCACGCTGTAGGATTTTAACACTTAAAAACGCGTATAATCAGATTTTTACGGCGAAATAATCAAAAAGTGACGAAAACCACGTGCCGTCAAAAGTGACGAAGTCCGATTAAATAAAAAAAAAAATATCGAAAAACTGTGGTTTTTTTGTTACTTAATTATTTCCGCTATACCACTGACTAAGCGTGTAAAGTTTGGAACGACAAAAACAATTCCTTCACCCCGAAAACTTGCATACGATTTTTTATCAAAAAAACGGTTTTTAGCGTACTTAGGTATAAAATTATTGGATTTACGAAATTTTTTTGATATATGAACGTAGTCCGTTACTGCCTCGTTAACGCTATTGGTTTTGCGAAAGCACGCTATAGGATTTAAACACTTAAAAACGCGTATAATCAGATTTTTACGGCGAAATAATCAAAAAGTGACGAAAACGACGTGCCGTCAAAAGTGACGAAGTCCGATAAAATAAAAAAAAAAATATCGAAAAACTGTCGTTTTTTTGCTACTAAATTCTTTCCGCTATACCACTGACTAAGCGTGCAAAGTTTGGAACGCTAAAAACAATTCCTTCACCCCGAAAACTTGCATACGATTTTTTATCAAAAAAACGGTTTTTAGCGTACTAAGGTATAAAATTATTGGATTTTCGAAATTTTTTTGATATATGAACGTAGTCCGTTACTGCCTCGTTAACGCTATTGGTTTTGCGAAAGCACGCTGTAGGATTTTAACACTTAAAAACGCGTATAATCAGATTTTTACGGCGAAATAATCAAAAAGTGACGAAAACCACGTGCCGTCAAAAGTGACGAAGTCCGATTAAATAAAAAAAAAAATATCGAAAAACTGTGGTTTTTTTGTTACTCAATTATTTCCGCTATACCACTGACTAAGCGTGTAAAGTTTGGAACGCTAAAAACAATTCCTTCACCCCGAAAACTTGCATACGATTTTTTATAAAAAAAACAGTTTTTAGCGTACTTAGGTATAAAATTATTGGATTTTCGAAATTATTTTGATATATGAACGTAGTCCGTTACTGCCTCGTTAACGCTATTGGTTTTGCGAAAGCACGCTGTAGGATTTAAACACTTAAAAACGCGTATAATCAGATTTTTACGGCGAAATAATCAAAAAGTGACGAAAACCACGTGCCGTCAAAAGTGACGAAGTCCGATAAAATAAAAAAAAAAATATCGAAAAACTGTCGTTTTTTTGCTACTAAATTCTTTCCGCTATACCACTGACTAAGCGTGCAAAGTTTGGAACGCTAAAAACAATTCCTTCACCCAGAAAACTTGCATACGATTTTTTATAAAAAAAACGGTTTTTAGCGTACTTAGGTATAAAATTATTGGATTTTCGAAATTTTTTTGATATATGAACGTAGTCCGTTACTGCCTCGTTAACGCTATTGGTTTTGCGAAAGCACGCTGTAGGATTTTAACACTTAAAAACGCGTATAATCAGATTTTTACGGCGAAATAATCAAAAAGTGACGAAAACCACGTGCCGTCAAAAGTGACGAAGTCCGATAAAATAAAAAAAAAAATATCGAAAAACTGTCGTTTTTTTGCTACTAAATTCTTTCCGCTATACCACTGACTAAGCGTGCAAAGTTTGGAACGCTAAAAACAATTCCTTCACCCCGAAAACTTGCATACGATTTTTTATAAAAAAAACGGTTTTTAGCGTACTTAGGTATAAAATTATTGGATTTTCGAAATTTTTTTGATATATGAACGTAGTCCGTTACTGCCTCGTTAACGTTATTGGTTTTGCGAAAGCACGCTGTAGGATTTTAACACTTAAAAACGCGTATAATCAGATTTTTACGGCGAAATAATCAAAAAGTGACGAAAACCACGTGTCGTCAAAAGTGACGAAGTCCGATTAAATAAAAAAAAAAATATCGAAAAACTGTGGTTTTTTTGTTACTTAATTATTTCCGCTATACCACTGACTAAGCGTGTAAAGTTTGGAACGACAAAAACAATTCCTTCACCCCGAAAACTTGCATACGATTTTTTATCAAAAAAACGGTTTTTAGCGTACTTAGGTATAAAATTATTGGATTTACGAAATTTTTTTGATATATGAACGTAGTCCGTTACTGCCTCGTTAACGCTTTTGGTTTTGCGAAAGCACGCTGTAGGATTTTAACACTTAAAAACGCGTATAATCAGATTTTTACGGCGAAATAATCAAAAAGTGACGAAAACCACGTGCCGTCAAAAGTGACGAAGTCCGATTAAATAAAAAAAAAAATATCGAAAAACTGTGGTTTTTTTGTTACTCAATTATTTCCGCTATACCACTGACTAAGCGTGTAAAGTTTGGAACGCTAAAAACAATTCCTTCACCCCGAAAACTTGCATACGATTTTTTATCAAAAAAACGGTTTTTAGCGTACTTAGGTATAAAATTATTGGATTTACGAAATTTTTTTGATATATGAACGTAGTCCGTTACTGCCTCGTTAACGCTTTTGGTTTTGTGAAAGCACGCTGTAGGATTTTAACACTTAAAAATGCGTATAATCAGATTTTTACGGCGAAATAATCAAAAAGTGACGAAAACCACGTGCCGTCAAAAGTGACGAAGTCCGATAAAATAAAAAAAAAAATATCGAAAAACTGTCGTTTTTTTGCTACTAAATTATTTCCGCTATACCACTGACTAAGCGTGCAAAGTTTGGAACGCTAAAAACAATTCCTTCACCCCGAAAACTTGCATACGATTTTTTATCAAAAAAACGGTTTTATGCGTACTTAGGTATAAAATTATTGGATTTTCGAAATTTTTTTGATATATGAACGTAGTCCGTTACTGCCTAGTTAACGCTATTGGTATTGCGAAAGCACGCTGTAGGATTTTAACACTTAAAAACGCGTATAATCAGATTTTTACGGCGAAATAATCAAAAAGTGACGAAAACCACGTGCCGTCAAAAGTGACGAAGTCCGATAAAATAAAAAAAAAAATATTGAAAAACAGTCGTTTTTTTGCTACTAAATTATTTCCGCTATACCACTGACTAAGCGCGCAAAGTTTGGAACGCTAAAAACAATTCCTTCACGCCGAAAACTTGCATACGATTTTTTATCAAAAAAACGGTTTTATGCGTACTTAGGTATAAAATTATTGGATTTTCGAAATTTTTTTGATATATGAACGTAGTCCGTTACTGCCTAGTTAACGCTATTGGTATTGCGAAAGCACGCTGTAGGATTTTAACACTTAAAAACGCGTATAATCAGATTTTAACGGCGAAATAATCAAAAAGTGACGAAAACCACGTGCCGTCAATAGTGACGAAGTCCGATAAAATAAAAAAAAAAATATCGAAAAACTGTCGTTTTTTTGCTACTAAATTATTTCCGCTATACCACTGACTAAGCGTGCAAAGTTTGGAACGCTAAAAACAATTCCTTCACCCCGAAAACTTGCATACGATTTTTTATAAAAAAAACAGTTTTTAGCGTACTTAGGTATAAAATTATTGGATTTTCGAAATTATTTTGATATATGAACGTAGTCCGTTACTGCCTCGTTAACGCTTTTGGTTTTGCGAAAGCACGCTGTAGGATTTTAACACTTAAAAACGCGTATAATCAGATTTTTACGGCGAAATAATCAAAAAGTGACGAAAACCACGTGCCGTCAAAAGTGACGAAGTCCGATTAAATAAAAAAAAAAATATCGAAAAACTGTGGTTTTTTTGTTACTTAATTATTTCCGCTATACCACTGACTAAGCGTGTAAAGTTTGGAACGACAAAAACAATTCCTTCACCCCGAAAACTTGCATACGATTTTTTATCAAAAAAACGGTTTTTAGCGTACTTAGGTATAAAATTATTGGATTTACGAAATTTTTTTGATATATGAACGTAGTCCGTTACTGCCTCGTTAACGCTTTTGGTTTTGTGAAAGCACGCTGTAGGATTTTAACACTTAAAAATGCGTATAATCAGATTTTTACGGCGAAATAATCAAAAAGTGACGAAAACCACGTGCCGTCAAAAGTGACGAAGTCCGATAAAATAAAAAAAAAAATATCGAAAAACTGTCGTTTTTTTGCTACTAAATTATTTCCGCTATACCACTGACTAAGCGTGCAAAGTTTGGAACGCTAAAAACAATTCCTTCACCCCGAAAACTTGCATACGATTTTTTATAAAAAAAACAGTTTTTAGCGTACTTAGGTATAAAATTATTGGATTTTCGAAATTATTTTGATATATGAACGTAGTCCGTTACTGCCTCGTTAACGCTATTGGTTTTGCGAAAGCACGCTGTAGGATTTAAACACTTAAAAACGCGTATAATCAGATTTTTACGGCGAAATAATCAAAAAGTGACGAAAACCACGTGCCGTCAAAAGTGACGAAGTCCGATAAAATAAAAAAAAAAATATCGAAAAACTGTCGTTTTTTTGCTACTAAATTCTTTCCGCTATACCACTGACTAAGCGTGCAAAGTTTGGAACGCTAAAAACAATTCCTTCACCCAGAAAACTTGCATACGATTTTTTATAAAAAAAACGGTTTTTAGCGTACTTAGGTATAAAATTATTGGATTTTCGAAATTTTTTTGATATATGAACGTAGTCCGTTACTGCCTCGTTAACGCTATTGGTTTTGCGAAAGCACGCTGTAGGATTTAAACACTTAAAAACGCGTATAATCAGATTTTTACGGCGAAATAATCAAAAAGTGACGAAAACCACGTGCCGTCAAAAGTGACGAAGTCCGATAAAATAAAAAAAAAAATATCGAAAAACTGTCGTTTTTTTGCTACTAAATTCTTTCCGCTATACCACTGACTAAGCGTGCAAAGTTTGGAACGCTAAAAACAATTCCTTCACCCCGAAAACTTGCATACGATTTTTTATAAAAAAAACGGTTTTTAGCGTACTTAGGTATAAAATAATTGGATTTTCGAAATTTTTTTGATATATGAACGTAGTCCGTTACTGCCTCGTTAACGTTATTGGTTTTGCGAAAGCACGCTGTAGGATTTTAACACTTAAAAACGCGTATAATCAGATTTTAACGGCGAAATAATCAAAAAGTGACGAAAACCACGTGCCGTCAAAAGTGACGAAGTCCGATAAAATAAAAAAAAAATATCGAAAAACTGTCGTTTTTTTGCTACTAAATTATTTCCGCTATACCACTGACTAAGCGTGCAAAGTTTGGAACGCTAAAAACAATTCCTTCACCCCGAAAACTTGCATACGATTTTTTATAAAAAAAACAGTTTTTAGCGTACTTAGGTATAAAATTATTGGATTTTCGAAATTATTTTGATATATGAACGTAGTCCGTTACTGCCTCGTTAACGCTTTTGGTTTTGCGAAAGCACGCTGTAGGATTTTAACACTTAAAAACGCGTATAATCAGATTTTTACGGCGAAATAATCAAAAAGTGACGAAAACCACGTGCCGTCAAAAGTGACGAAGTCCGATTAAATAAAAAAAAAAATATCGAAAAACTGTGGTTTTTTTGTTACTTAATTATTTCCGCTATACCACTGACTAAGCGTGTAAAGTTTGGAACGACAAAAACAATTCCTTCACCCCGAAAACTTGCATACGATTTTTTATCAAAAAAACGGTTTTTAGCGTACTTAGGTATAAAATTATTGGATTTACGAAATTTTTTTGATATATGAACGTAGTCCGTTACTGCCTCGTTAACGCTTTTGGTTTTGCGAAAGCACGCTGTAGGATTTTAACACTTAAAAACGCGTATAATCAGATTTTTACGGCGAAATAATCAAAAAGTGACGAAAACCACGTGCCGTCAAAAGTGACGAAGTCCGATTAAATAAAAAAAAAAATATCGAAAAACTGTGGTTTTTTTGTTACTCAATTATTTCCGCTATACCACTGACTAAGCGTGTAAAGTTTGGAACGCTAAAAACAATTCCTTCACCCCGAAAACTTGCATACGATTTTTTATCAAAAAAACGGTTTTTAGCGTACTTAGGTATAAAATTATTGGATTTACGAAATTTTTTTGATATATGAACGTAGTCCGTTACTGCCTCGTTAACGCTTTTGGTTTTGTGAAAGCACGCTGTAGGATTTTAACACTTAAAAATGCGTTTAATCAGATTTTTACGGCGAAATAATCAAAAAGTGACGAAAACCACGTGCCGTCAAAAGTGACGAAGTCCAATAAAATAAAAAAAAAATATCGAAAAACTGTCGTTTTTTTGCTACTCAATTATTTCCGCTAAACCACTGACTAAGCCTGCAAAGTTTAGAACGCTAAAAACAATTCCTTCACCCCGAAAAATTGCATACGATTTTTTTTCAAAAAAACGGTTTTTTGCGTACTTAGGTATAAAATTATTGGATTTTCGAAATTTTTTTGATATATGAACGTAGTCCGTTACTGCCTCGTTAACGCTTTTGGTTTTGCGAAAGCACGCTGTAGGATTTTAACACTTAAAAACGCGTATAATCAGATTTTTACGGCAAAATAATCAAAAAGTGACGAAAACCACGTGCCGTCAAAAGTGACGAAGTCCGATAAAATAAAAAAAAAATATCGAAAAACTGTCGTTTTTTTGCTACTTAATTATTTCCGCTATACCACTGACTAAGCGTGCAAAGTTTGGAACGCTAAAAACAATTCCTTCACCCCGAAAACTTGCATACGATTTTTTATCAAAAAAACGGTTTTTTGCGTACTTAGGTATAAAATTATTGGATTTTCGAAATTTTTTTGATATATGAACGTAGTCCGTTATTGCCTCGTTAACGCTATTGGTTTTGCGAAAGCACGCAGTAGGATTTTAACACTTAAAAACGCGTATAATCAGATTTTTACGGCGAAATAATCAAAAAGTGACGAAAACCACATGCCGTCAAAAGTGACGAAGTCCGATAAAATAAAAAAAAAATATCGAAAAACTGTCGTTTTTTTGCTACTAAATTATTTCCGCTATACCACTGTCTAAGCGTGCAAAGTTTGGAACGCTAAAAACAATTCCTTCACCCCGAAAACTTGCATACGATTTTTTATCAAAAAAACGGTTTTTAGCGTACTTAGGTATAAAATTATTGGATTTTCGAAATTTTTTTGATATATGAACGTAGTCCGTTACTGCCTCGTTAACGCTTTTGGTTTTGCGAAAGCACGCTGTAGGATTTTAACACTTAAAAACGCGTATAATCAGATTTTTACGGCGAAATAATCAAAAAGTGACGAAAACCACGTGCCGTCAAAAGTGACGAAGTCCGATAAAATAAAAAAAAAATATCGAAAAACTGTCGTTTTTTTGCTACTCAATTATTTCCGCTAAACCACTGACTAAGCCTGCAAAGTTTGGAACGCTAAAAACAATTCCTTCACCCCGAAAAATTGCATACGATTTTTTATCAAAAAAACGGTTTTTTGCGTACTTAGGTATAAAATTATTGGATTTTCGAAATTTTTTTGATATATGAACGTAGTCCGTTACTGCCTCGTTAACGCTTTTGGTTTTGCGAAAGCACGCTGTAGGATTTTAACACTTAAAAACGCGTATAATCAGATTTTTACGGCAAAATAATCAAAAAGTGACGAAAACCACGTGCCGTCAAAAGTGACGAAGTCCGATAAAATAAAAAAAAAATATCGAAAAACTGTCGTTTTTTTGCTACTTAATTATTTCCGCTATACCACTGACTAAGCGTGCAATGTTTGGAACGCTAAAAACAATTCCTTCACCCCGAAAACTTGCATACGATTTTTTATCAAAAAAACGGTTTTTTGCGTACTTAGGTATAAAATTATTGGATTTTCGAAATTTTTTTGATATATGAACGTAGTCCGTTATTGCCTCGTTAACGCTATTGGTTTTGCGAAAGCACGCAGTAGGATTTTAACACTTAAAAACGCGTATAATCAGATTTTTACGGCGAAATAATCAAAAAGTGACGAAAACCACATGCCGTCAAAAGTGACGAAGTCCGATAAAATAAAAAAAAAAATATCGAAAAACTGTCGTTTTTTTGCTACTAAATTATTTCCGCTATACCACTGACTAAGCGTGCAAAGTTTGGAACGCTAAAAACAATTCCTTCACCCCGAAAACTTGCATACGATTTTTTATCAAAAAAACGGTTTTTAGCGTACTTAGGTATAAAATTATTGGATTTTCGAAATTTTTTTGATATATGAACGTAGTCCGTTACTGCCTCGTTAACGCTTTTGGTTTTGCGAAAGCACGCTGTAGGATTTTAACACTTAAAAACGCGTATAATCAGATTATTACGGCGAAATAATCAAAAAGTGACGAAAACCACGTGCGTCAAAAGTGACGAAGTCCGATAAAATAAAAAAAAAAATATCGAAAAACTGTCGTTATTTGGTACTAAATTATTTCCGCTATACCACTGACTAAGCGTGCAAAGTTTGGATCGCTAAAAACAATTCCTTCACCCCGAAAACTTGCATACGATTTTTTATCAAAAAAACGGTTTTTTGCGTACTTAGGTATAAAATTATTGGATTTTCGAAATTTTTTTGATATATGAACGTAGTCCGTTATTGCCTCGTTAACGCTATTGGTTTTGCGAAAGCACGCAGTAGGATTTTAACACTTAAAAACGCGTATAATCAGATTTTTAAGGCGAAATAATAAAAAAGTGACGAAAACCACGTGCCGTCAAAAGTGACGAAGTCCGATAAAATAAAAAAAAAAATAACGAAAAACTGTCGTTTTTTTGCTACTTAATTATTTCCGCTATACTACTGACTAAGCGTGCAAAGTTTGGAACGCTAAAAACAATTCCTTCACCCCAAAAACTTGCATACGATTTTTTATCAAAAAAACGGTTTTATGCGTACTTAGGTATAAAATTATTGGATTTTCGAAATTTTTTGATATATGAACGTAGTCCGTTACTGCCTCGTTAACGCTATTGATTTTGCGAAAGCACGCTGTAGGATTTTAACACTTAAAAACGCGTATAATCAGATTTTTACGGCAAAATAATCAAAAAGTGACGAAAACCACGTGCCGTCAAAAGTGACGAAGTCCGATAAAATAAAAAAAAAATATCGAAAAACTGCCGTTTTTTTGCTACTAAATTATTTCCGCTATACCACTGACTAAGCGTGCAAAGTTTGGAACGCTAAAAACAATTCCTTCACCCCGAAAACTTGCATACGATTTTTTATCAAAAAAACGGTTTTTAGCGTACTTAGGTATAAAATTATTGGATTTTCGAAATGTTTTTGATATATGAACGTAGTCCGTTACTGCCTCGTTAACGCTTTTGGTTTTTCGAAAGCACGCTGTAGGATTTTAACACTTAAAAACGCGTATAATCAGATTTTAACGGCGAAACAATCAAAAAGTGACGAAAACCACGTGCCGTCAAAAGTGACGAAGTCCGATAAAATAAAAAAAAAATATCGAAAAACTGTCGTTTTTTTGCTACTAAATTATTTCCGCTATACCACTGTCTAAGCGTGCAAAGTTTGGAACGCTAAAAACAATTCCTTCACCCCGAAAACTTGCATACGATTTTTTATCAAAAAAAACGGTTTTAAGCGTACTTAGGTATAAAATTATTGGATTTTCGAAATTTTTTTGGTATATAAACGTAGTCCGTTACTGCCTCGTTCACGCTATTGGTTTTGCGAAAGCACGCAGTAGGATTTTAACACTTAAAAACGCGTATAATCAGATTTGAACGGCGAAATAATCAAAAAGTGACGAAAACCACGTGCCGTCAAAAGTGACGAAGTCCGATAAAATAAAAAAAAAATATCGAAAAACTGTCGTTTTTTTGCTACTAAATTATTTCCGCTATACCACTGACTAAGCGTGCAAAGTTTGGAACGCTAAAAACAATTCCTTCACCCCGAAAACTTGCATACGATTTTTTATCAAAACAACGGTTTTATGCGTACTTAGGTATAAAATTATTGGATTTTCGAAATTTTTTGATATATGAACGTAGTCCGTTACTGCCTCGTTAACGCTTTTGGTTTTGCGAAAGCACGCTGTAGGATTTTAACACTTAAAAACGCGTATAATCAGATTTTAACGGCGAAACAATCAAAAAGTGACGAAAACCACGTGCCGTCAAAAGTGACGAAGTCCGATAAAATAAAAAAAAAATATCGAAAAACTGTCGTTTTTTTGCTACTAAATTATTTCCGCTATACCACTGTCTAAGCGTGCAAAGTTTGGAACGCTAAAAACAATTCCTTCACCCCGAAAACTTGCATACGATTTTTTATCAAAAAAACGGTTTTTAGCGTACTTAGGTATAAAATTATTGGATTTTCGAAATTTTTTTGATATATGAACGTAGTCCGTTACTGCCTCGTTAACGCTTTTGGTTTTGCGAAAGCACGCTGTAGGATTTTAACACTTAAAAACGCGTATAATCAGATTTTTACGGCGAAATAATCAAAAAGTGACGAAAACCACGTGCCGTCAAAAGTGACGAAGTCCGATAAAATAAAAAAAAAATATCGAAAAACTGTCGTTTTTTTGCTACTTAATTATTTCCGCTATACCACTGACTAAGCGTGCAATGTTTGGAACGCTAAAAACAATTCCTTCACCCCGAAAACTTGCATACGATTTTTTATCAAAAAAACGGTTTTTTGCGTACTTAGGTATAAAATTATTGGATTTTCGAAATTTTTTTGATATATGAACGTAGTCCGTTATTGCCTCGTTAACGCTATTGGTTTTGCGAAAGCACGCAGTAGGATTTTAACACTTAAAAACGCGTATAATCAGATTTTTACGGCGAAATAATCAAAAAGTGACGAAAACCACATGCCGTCAAAAGTGACGAAGTCCGATAAAATAAAAAAAAAAATATCGAAAAACTGTCGTTTTTTTGCTACTAAATTATTTCCGCTATACCACTGACTAAGCGTGCAAAGTTTGGAACGCTAAAAACAATTCCTTCACCCCGAAAACTTGCATACGATTTTTTATCAAAAAAACGGTTTTTAGCGTACTTAGGTATAAAATTATTGGATTTTCGAAATTTTTTTGATATATGAACGTAGTCCGTTACTGCCTCGTTAACGCTTTTGGTTTTGCGAAAGCACGCTGTAGGATTTTAACACTTAAAAACGCGTATAATCAGATTATTACGGCGAAATAATCAAAAAGTGACGAAAACCACGTGCGTCAAAAGTGACGAAGTCCGATAAAATAAAAAAAAAAATATCGAAAAACTGTCGTTTTTTGGTACTAAATTATTTCCGCTATACCACTGACTAAGCGTGCAAAGTTTGGATCGCTAAAAACAATTCCTTCACCCCGAAAACTTGCATACGATTTTTTATCAAAAAAACGGTTTTTTGCGTACTTAGGTATAAAATTATTGGATTTTCGAAATTTTTTTGATATATGAACGTAGTCCGTTACTGCCTCGTTAACGCTTTTGGTTTTGCGAAAGCACGCTGTAGGATTTTAACACTTAAAAACGCGTATAATCAGATTTTTACGGCGAAATAATCAAAAAGTGACGAAAACCACGTGCCGTCAAAAGTGACGAAGTCCGATAAAATAAAAAAAAAATATCGAAAAACTGTCGTTTTTTTGCAACTTAATTATTTCCGCTATACCACTGACTAAGCGTGCAATGTTTGGAACGCTAAAAACAATTCCTTCACCCCGAAAACTTGCATACGATTTTTTATCAAAAAAACGGTTTTTTGCGTACTTAGGTATAAAATTATTGGATTTTCGAAATTTTTTTGATATATGAACGTAGTCCGTTATTGCCTCGTTAACGCTATTGGTTTTGCGAAAGCACGCAGTAGGATTTTAACACTTAAAAACGCGTATAATCAGATTTTTACGGCGAAATAATCAAAAAGTGACGAAAACCACATGCCGTCAAAAGTGACGAAGTCCGTTAAAATAAAAAAAAAAATATCGAAAAACTGTCGTTTTTTTGCTACTAAATTATTTCCGCTATACCACTGACTAAGCGTGCAAAGTTTGGAACGCTAAAAACAATTCCTTCACCCCGAAAACTTGCATACGATTTTTTATCAAAAAAACGGTTTTTAGCGTACTTAGGTATAAAATTATTGGATTTTCGAAATTTTTTTGATATATGAACGTAGTCCGTTACTGCCTCGTTAACGCTTTTGGTTTTGCGAAAGCACGCTGTAGGATTTTAACACTTAAAAACGCGTATAATCAGATTATTACGGCGAAATAATCAAAAAGTGACGAAAACCACGTGCGTCAAAAGTGACGAAGTCCGATAAAATAAAAAAAAAAATATCGAAAAACTGTCGTTTTTTGGTACTAAATTATTTCCGCTATACCACTGACTAAGCGTGCAAAGTTTGGATCGCTAAAAACAATTCCTTCACCCCGAAAACTTGCATACGATTTTTTATCAAAAAAACGGTTTTTTGCGTACTTAGGTATAAAATTATTGGATTTTCGAAATTTTTTTGATATATGAACGTAGTCCGTTACTGCCTCGTTAACGCTTTTGGTTTTGCGAAAGCACGCTGTAGGATTTTAACACTTAAAAACGCGTATAATCAGATTTTAACGGCGAAACAATCAAAAAGTGACGAAAACCACGTGCCGTCAAAAGTGACGAAGTCCGATAAAATAAAAAAAAAATATCGAAAAACTGTCGTTTTTTTGCTACTAAATTATTTCCGCTATACTACTGACTAAGCGTGCAAAGTTTGGAACGCTAAAAACAATTCCTTCACCCCGAAAACTTGCATACGATTTTTTATCAAAAAAACGGTTTTTTGCGTACTTAGGTATAAAATTATTGGATTTTCAAATTTTTTTGATATATGAACGTAGTCCGTTATTGCCTCGTTAACGCTATTGGTTTTGTGAAAGCACGCTGTAGGATTTTAACACTTAAAAACGCGTATAATCAGATTTTTACGGCGAAATAATCAAAAAGTGACGAAAACCACGTGCCGTCAAAAGTGACGAAGTCCGATAAAATAAATAAAAAAATATCGAAAAACTGTCGTTTTTTTGCTACTAAATTATTTCCGCTATACCACTGACTAAGCGTGCAAAGTTTGGAACGCTAAAAACAATTCCTTCACCCCGAAAACTTGCATACGATTTTTTATCAAAAAAACGGTTTTATGCGTACTTAGGTATAAAATTATTGGATTTTCGAAATTTTTTGATATATGAACGTAGTCCGTTACTGCCTCGTTAACGCTTTTGGTTTTGCGAAAGCACGCTGTAGGATTTTAACACTTAAAAACGCGTATAATCAGATTTTAACGGCGAAACAATCAAAAAGTGACGAAAACCACGTGCCGTCAAAAGTGACGAAGTCCGATAAAATAAAAAAAAAATATCGAAAAACTGTCGTTTTTTTGCTACTAAATTATTTCCGCTATACCACTGTCTAAGCGTGCAAAGTTTGGAACGCTAAAAACAATTCCTTCACCCCGAAAACTTGCATACGATTTTTTATCAAAAAAACGGTTTTTAGCGTACTTAGGTATAAAATTATTGGATTTTCGAAATTTTTTTGATATATGAACGTAGTCCGTTACTGCCTCGTTAACGCTTTTGGTTTTGCGAAAGCACGCTGTAGGATTTTAACACTTAAAAACGCGTATAATCAGATTTTTACGGCGAAATAATCAAAAAGTGACGAAAACCACGTGCCGTCAAAAGTGACGAAGTCCGATAAAATAAAAAAAAAATATCGAAAAACTGTCGTTTTTTTGCTACTTAATTATTTCCGCTATACCACTGACTAAGCGTGCAATGTTTGGAACGCTAAAAACAATTCCTTCACCCCGAAAACTTGCATACGATTTTTTATCAAAAAAACGGTTTTTTGCGTACTTAGGTATAAAATTATTGGATTTTCGAAATTTTTTTGATATATGAACGTAGTCCGTTATTGCCTCGTTAACGCTATTGGTTTTGCGAAAGCACGCAGTAGGATTTTAACACTTAAAAACGCGTATAATCAGATTTTTACGGCGAAATAATCAAAAAGTGACGAAAACCACATGCCGTCAAAAGTGACGAAGTCCGATAAAATAAAAAAAAAAATATCGAAAAACTGTCGTTTTTTTGCTACTAAATTATTTCCGCTATACCACTGACTAAGCGTGCAAAGTTTGGAACGCTAAAAACAATTCCTTCACCCCGAAAACTTGCATACGATTTTTTATCAAAAAAACGGTTTTTAGCGTACTTAGGTATAAAATTATTGGATTTTCGAAATTTTTTTGATATATGAACGTAGTCCGTTACTGCCTCGTTAACGCTTTTGGTTTTGCGAAAGCACGCTGTAGGATTTTAACACTTAAAAACGCGTATAATCAGATTATTACGGCGAAATAATCAAAAAGTGACGAAAACCACGTGCGTCAAAAGTGACGAAGTCCGATAAAATAAAAAAAAAAATATCGAAAAACTGTCGTTTTTTGGTACTAAATTATTTCCGCTATACCACTGACTAAGCGTGCAAAGTTTGGATCGCTAAAAACAATTCCTTCACCCCGAAAACTTGCATACGATTTTTTATCAAAAAAACGGTTTTTTGCGTACTTAGTTATAAAATTATTGGATTTTCGAAATTTTTTTGATATATGAACGTAGTCCGTTACTGCCTCGTTAACGCTTTTGGTTTTGCGAAAGCACGCTGTAGGATTTTAACACTTAAAAACGCGTATAATCAGATTTTTACGGCGAAATAATCAAAAAGTGACGAAAACCACGTGCCGTCAAAAGTGACGAAGTCCGATAAAATAAAAAAAAAATATCGAAAAACTGTCGTTTTTTTGCTACTCAATTATTTCCGCTAAACCACTGACTAAGCCTGCAAAGTTTGGAACGCTAAAAACAATTCCTTCACCCCGAAAAATTGCATACGATTTTTTATCAAAAAAACGGTTTTTTGCGTACTTAGGTATAAAATTATTGGATTTTCGAAATTTTTTTGATATATGAACGTAGTCCGTTACTGCCTCGTTAACGCTTTTGGTTTTGCGAAAGCACGCTGTAGGATTTTAACACTTAAAAACGCGTATAATCAGATTTTTACGGCAAAATAATCAAAAAGTGACGAAAACCACGTGCCGTCAAAAGTGACGAAGTCCGATAAAATAAAAAAAAAATATCGAAAAACTGTCGTTTTTTTGCTACTTAATTATTTCCGCTATACCACTGACTAAGCGTGCAATGTTTGGAACGCTAAAAACAATTCCTTCACCCCGAAAACTTGCATACGATTTTTTATCAAAAAAACGGTTTTTTGCGTACTTAGGTATAAAATTATTGGATTTTCGAAATTTTTTTGATATATGAACGTAGTCCGTTATTGCCTCGTTAACGCTATTGGTTTTGCGAAAGCACGCAGTAGGATTTTAACACTTAAAAACGCGTATAATCAGATTTTTACGGCGAAATAATCAAAAAGTGACGAAAACCACATGCCGTCAAAAGTGACGAAGTCCGATAAAATAAAAAAAAAAATATCGAAAAACTGTCGTTTTTTTGCTACTAAATTATTTCCGCTATACCACTGACTAAGCGTGCAAAGTTTGGAACGCTAAAAACAATTCCTTCACCCCGAAAACTTGCATACGATTTTTTATCAAAAAAACGGTTTTTAGCGTACTTAGGTATAAAATTATTGGATTTTCGAAATTTTTTTGATATATGAACGTAGTCCGTTACTGCCTCGTTAACGCTTTTGGTTTTGCGAAAGCACGCTGTAGGATTTTAACACTTAAAAACGCGTATAATCAGATTATTACGGAGAAATAATCAAAAAGTGACGAAAACCACGTGCGTCAAAAGTGACGAAGTCCGATAAAATAAAAAAAAAAATATCGAAAAACTGTCGTTTTTTGGTACTAAATTATTTCCGCTATACCACTGACTAAGCGTGCAAAGTTTGGATCGCTAAAAACAATTCCTTCACCCCGAAAACTTGCATACGATTTTTTATCAAAAAAACGGTTTTTTGCGTACTTAGGTATAAAATTATTGGATTTTCGAAATTTTTTTGATATATGAACGTAGTCCGTTACTGCCTCGTTAACGCTTTTGGTTTTGCGAAAGCACGCTGTAGGATTTTAACACTTAAAAACGCGTATAATCAGATTTTAACGGCGAAACAATCAAAAAGTGACGAAAACCACGTGCCGTCAAAAGTGACGAAGTCCGATAAAATAAAAAAAAAATATCGAAAAACTGTCGTTTTTTTGCTACTAAATTATTTCCGCTATACTACTGACTAAGCGTGCAAAGTTTGGAACGCTAAAAACAATTCCTTCACCCCGAAAACTTGCATACGATTTTTTATCAAAAAAACGGTTTTTTGCGTACTTAGGTATAAAATTATTGGATTTTCAAATTTTTTTGATATATGAACGTAGTCCGTTATTGCCTCGTTAACGCTATTGGTTTTGTGAAAGCACGCTGTAGGATTTTAACACTTAAAAACGCGTATAATCAGATTTTTACGGCGAAATAATCAAAAAGTGACGAAAACCACGTGCCGTCAAAAGTGACGAAGTCCGATAAAATAAATAAAAAAATATCGAAAAACTGTCGTTTTTTTGCTACTAAATTATTTCCACTATACTACTGACTAAGCGTGCAAAGTTTGGAACGCTAAAAACAATTCCTTCACCCCGAAAACTTGCATACGATTTTTTATCAAAAAAACGGTTTTATGCGTACTTAGGTATAAAATTATTGGATTTTCGAAATTTTTTGATATATGAACGTAGTCCGTTACTGCCTCGTTAACGCTTTTGGTTTTGCGAAAGCACGCTGTAGGATTTTAACACTTAAAAACGCGTATAATCAGATTTTAACGGCGAAACAATCAAAAAGTGACGAAAACCACGTGCCGTCAAAACTGACGAAGTCCGATAAAATAAAAAAAAAATATCGAAAAACTGTCGTTTTTTTGCTACTAAATTATTTCCGTTATACCACTGTCTAAGCGTGCAAAGTTTGGAACGCTAAAAACAATTCCTTCACCCCGAAAACTTGCATACGATTTTTTATCAAAAAAACGGTTTTTAGCGTACTTAGGTATAAAATTATTGGATTTTCGAAATTTTTTTGATATATGAACGTAGTCCGTTACTGCCTCGTTAACGCTTTTGGTTTTGGGAAAGCACGCTGTAGGATTTTAACACTTAAAAACGCGTATATTCAGATTTTTACGGCGAAATAATCAAAAAGTGAAGAAAACCACGTGCCGTCAAAAGTGACGAAGTCCGATAAAATAAAAAAAAAATATCGAAAAACTGTCGTTTTTTTGCTACTAAATTATTTCCGCTATACTACTGACTAAGCGTGCAAAGTTTGGAACGCTAAAAACAATTCCTTCACCCCGAAAACTTGCATACGATTTTTTATCAAAAAAACGGTTTTTTGCGTACTTAGGTATAAAATTATTGGATTTTCGAAATTTTTTTGATATATGAACGTAGTCCGTTATTGCCTCGTTAACGCTATTGGTTTTGTGAAAGCACGCTGTAGGATTTTAACACTTAAAAACGCGTATAATCAGATTTTTACGGCGAAATAATCAAAAAGTGACGAAAACCACGTGCCGTCAAAAGTGACGAAGTCTGATAAAATAAATAAAAAAATATCGAAAAACTGTCGTTTTTTTGCTACTAAATTATTTCCGCTATACTACTGACTAAGCGTGCAAAGTTTGGAACGCTAAAAACAATTCCTTCACCCCGAAAACTTGCATACGATTTTTTATCAAAAAAACGGTTTTATGCGTACTTAGGTATAAAATTATTGGATTTTCGAAATTTTTTGATATATGAACGTAGTCCGTTACTGCCTCGTTAACGCTTTTGGTTTTGCGAAAGCACGCTGTAGGATTTTAACACTTAAAAACGCGTATAATCAGATTTTAACGGCGAAACAATCAAAAAGTGACGAAAACCACGTGCCGTCAAAAGTGACGAAGTCCGATAAAATAAAAAAAAAATATCGAAAAACTGTCGTTTTTTTGCTACTAAATTATTTCCGCTATACCACTGTCTAAGCGTGCAAAGTTTGGAACGCTAAAAACAATTCCTTCACCCCGAAAACTTGCATACGATTTTTTATCAAAAAAACGGTTTTTAGCGTACTTAGGTATAAAATTATTGGATTTTCGAAATTTTTTTGATATATGAACGTAGTCCGTTACTGCCTCGTTAACGCTTTTGGTTTTGCGAAAGCACGCTGTAGGATTTTAACACTTAAAAACGCGTATAATCAGATTTTTACGGCGAAATAATCAAAAAGTGAAGAAAACCACGTGCCGTCTAAAGTGACGAAGTCCGATAAAATAAAAAAAAAATATCGAAAAACTGTCGTTTTTTTGCTACTAAATTATTTCCGCTATACTACTGACTAAGCGTGCAAAGTTTGGAACGCTAAAAACAATTCCTTCACCCCGAAAACTTGCATACGATTTTTTATCAAAAAAACGGTTTTTAGCGTTTTTAGGTATAAAATTATTAGAATTTCAAAATTTTTTTGATATATGAACGTAGTCCGTTACTGCCTCGTTAACGCTATTGGTTTTGCGAAAGCACACTGTAGGATTTAAACACTTAAAAACGCGTATAATCAGATTTTTACTGCGAAATAATCAAAAAGTGAAGAAAATCACGTGCCGTCAAATGTGACGAAGTCCGATAAAATAAAAAAAAAATTTCGAAAAACTGTGGTTTTTTTGCTACTAAATTATTTCCGCTATACCACTGACTAAGCGTGCAAAGTTTGGAACGCTAAAAACAATTCCTTCACGTCGAAAACTTGCATACGATTATTTATCAAAAAAACGGTTTTTAGCGTACTTAGGTATAAAATTATTGGATTTTCGAAATTTTTTTGATATATGAACGTAGTCCGTTACTGCCTCGTTAACGCTATTGGTTTTGCGAAAGCACACTGTAGGATTTAAACACTTAAAAACGCGTATAATCAGATTTTTACTGCGAAATAATCAAAAAGTGAAGAAAATCACGTGCCGTCAAAAGTGACGAAGTCCGATAAAATAAAAAAAAAATTTCGAAAAACTGTGGTTTTTTTGCTACTAAATTATTTCCGCTATACCACTGACTAAGCGTGCAAAGTTTGGAACGCTAAAAACAATTCCTTCACCCCGAAAACTTGCATACGATTTTTTTATCAAAAAAACGGTTTTTAGCGTTTTTAGGTATAAAATTATTGGAATTTCAAAATTTTTTTGATATATGAACGTAGTCCGTTACTGCCTCGTTAACGCTATTGGTTTTGCGAAAGCAAGCTGTAGGATTTAAACACTTTAAAACTCGTATAATCAGATTTTTACGGCGAAATAATCGAAAAGTGACGAAAACCACGTGCCGTCAAAAGTGATGAAGTCGGATAAAATAAAAAAAAAATATCGAAAAACTGTCGTTTTTTTGCTACTAAATTATTTCCGCTATACCACTGACTAAGCGTGCAAAGTTTGGAACGCTAAAAACAATTCCTTCACGTCGAAAACTTGCATACGATTATTTATCAAAAAAACGGTTTTTAGCGTACTTAGGTATAAAATTATTGGATTTTCGAAATTTTTTTGATAAATGAACGTAGTCCGTTACTGCCTCGTTAACGCTATTGGTTTTGCGAAAGCACGCTGTAGGATTTAAACACTTAAAAGCGCGTATAATCAGATTTTTACGGCGAAATTATCAAAAAGTAACGAAAACCACGTGCCGTCAAAAGTGACGAAGTCCGATAAAATAAAAAAAAAATATCGAAAAACTGTGATTTTTTTGCTACTAAATTCTTTCCGCTATACCACTGACTAAGCGTGCAATGTTTGGAACGCTAAAAACAATTCCTTCACCCCGAAAACTTGCATACGATTTTTTATCAAAAAAACGGTTTTTAGCGTTTTTAGGTATAAAATTATTAGAATTTCAAAATTTTTTTGATATATGAACGTAGTCCGTTACTGCCTCGTTAACGCTATTGGTTTTGCGAAAGCACACTGTAGGATTTAAACACTTAAAAACGCGTATAATCAGATTTTTACTGCGAAATAATCAAAAAGTGAAGAAAATCACGTGCCGTCAAAAGTGACGAAGTCCGATAAAATAAAAAAAAAATTTCGAAAAACTGTGGTTTTTTTGCTACTAAATTATTTCCGCTATACCACTGACTAAGCGTGCAAAGTTTGGAACGCTAAAAACAATTCCTTCACGTCGAAAACTTGCATACGATTATTTATCAAAATAACGGTTTTTAGCGTACTTAGGTATAAAATTATTGGATTTTCGAAATTTTTTTGATATATGAACGTAGTCCGTTACTGCCTCGTTAACGCTATTGGTTTTGCGAAAGAATGCTGTAGGATTTAAACACTTAAAAACGCGTATAATCAGATTTTTACGGCGAAATAATCGAAAAGTGACGAAAACCACGTGCCGTCAAAAGTGACGAAGTCCTAAAAAATACAAAATATTTTTCGACTAATTGTTTTAATGATATTTTTATCGATAACTCGAATGGATCTGGCAACCGATACAACTAATAATCATGAGTTCCTAGTGTTACTCTCTCTATAATATGGGCTTATACTGTAATAATACTACAAATAAAACGATTTTAATATTTTTAAAAAAATGTTCGGAAGATAATAGATAATCTATTTTTTTTTATGGAGGATTATCAACATACATCATTAACTGTGGAGAAAAACAGCGTATCTCATTTTTGAAGGACTCATCCAAGGAGTTCTTTTTATTATTTTTGTGTATCATCAAATTACGGCTTTAAGTGACTGTTTCCTTTTGTATATCCAAATTATTACATTTATTTTTTTATACAATTTTTAATTTTTTGCATATGACCTAGTTTTACAATACTTTTTTCAAAAACAAAAACAATACAGAAAACTTTTAATTTTACATTTAATTTTATAGGTAGCTATATTAGTATTTAATATATTTTAACCAAATCCTGCAGAGGAAAAACGTCTGTAAAGTAGTTTGCTACTACTATACTATTACTTTTTTATTTTTGTGTGTACTTTTCGGGAATATTATCATCTTTTTAAACAATTAAAATAATAATGTATAATAAAAATATATTAAAAAAATTTCCGCACATTGACATATTGTAGAATACCTATGGGATTTTGTTCAAATCATACAGCCACTGGTTATAATGATATATATTTATATATATTTTTTGGTCCGAATTGTGGTTCACGAGCATACTAATAGCCGTTGTATAGTCCGTCACACTACGATAGCGATTGCCACCGTGATAGCGTCACGTTAATCCAAACATAAGCCAATTAAAAAGACGCGTAAATCTAAACTGTTTCAATTGTATATTGCCACCGCTCTAATAATGTACTTATGTATGACCAATAGAATACATAATAATATTCATAACGATTATTACAACTGCATTTCACACATGTACGCCGTTACATTTCAAACGTCGATAACGATTGTTAACCGTGTATCGTACTTTATAGTAATCGTTAGTTTAATATAATGATTTCATTTCTTGTTATATATTTGCAGATCTATCTATTGGCAGTGACAGATTTATTCCGTACGCGAATTGTTGAAGTGCATCACGATGTTTACTCATGCGCACAGTCAACACAAACATTCAATATTCGGTCCATCCCATCATCATTTATTTTGCGTAGAATATAAATAAATGATGCTAGATATACCTGTACAATAATAGACATACACACGGCGAGGCTCGGCCGGAAATTTTCAGGAACGCAGTACAATTGGTTGATATTGTCATTCATTTATAATTATAATAAAAACATTATATTTTATGTGGTTTATTTCGTAAACTTATAAATGTTTAACACAACCTTATTGGATTTTATTTGTTGAGTATTCTACAATTTTTTCGTTTATAAAATGTTCTTTATCGGTATATTTTTGACTGATTTTTGTTTATGTGTGACTATTAGTTCTTATTTTTATGTACGTAATTATTTTATTTATTAGCTATTGAAATATTATACTAAAATGAATATGAAAATTATATATTTAATATTATTTTTTTTAAGACAGTATCATCAGTTTGATAACTTATAATGTTATATAAAATATACTATATTTTTTTATATCGTACCGTGTCTTCCACCGTGTATGAACTTAAGTACCTTTTTTTTACCGTGTAGAAACTTACCAATCATTTATGTAAGAATTAACGTATGTAATAATTTTTTTTGTATTTTTTTTTATGGGTTACGGGTTTCGCATTTAAAATCGGGTACAATTGTTTGTGAGTCTTGTGTCTGTAATCGGACAGAATTGTTTGTGGGCTAGGAGTGTGCAGAACAAAAGTAGAATGAAACGTTTACTAATTATGGATTTTGAGTTCAAAACCGGGTAAAATTTGCGAGTAGTGTGAATAATGAGTTGTCGCTGCTTGTAAGTGGGTTTCAGGTATGGAATAAGGTAATAATTTTTGCAGGTTATCTGTTTTTACTCCTTGAATTAATATATCGGAATTAGAATATGGAAATTATGAATTATACGTATTGATATAATAATAGCAGCCATTTTAAATCATTAATAATCAAAAATGTTCGATTATAAGTTAGTATATAGGTAGTTAACATATTTAAATGCATAAATCGCAAGGTTTTATTTGTGAAACATTATTTATAGAAAAAAATTGACATTTGAAAAAAAAGTAATTACGTTACATAAAATATAATATTCTTCCTACGGTTACTATTATTTAAATTCAACATTTTTCTAATTGTATTCTAAAATTATACTTAATTTATAAAAATTATTAAATAATAATAGGTATAGAAATATACAATAATATAATATACAAATCATTAAGTAATAAATATAATTAATATTTTTATGATATAGTAATATTTTATTGTTAATATTTATATTAGACAGACAGGAGACAAATATGATTAAAATACTTTAGGGTTTTTAGTCTATATAAGTACAACAACTGAAATAAATAAATATTACTTATAAAATGATGTATACATGTTTTGCGGATCGCAGACTGGTCAGCTGATCCAACTGGTGTCCTGGTCGAATAGATATAATTATAAAGAATGTTTAAAAAAACTTATGTACTAAATACGGTAATATTTGGGTACGCCGTACACCTTATAAAAAATACAATAAATTCCGTGGCGTTTTACACACATAATATAAATACATTAAAATAATTGAAAAATATATACTACAACTTATACTATGTATATTAGTATAAATAATACAATATAAGTGTGTCCAAATCACTTTAGTCTTTTATTCTTGATAAAGTTTAGAATGTTTGGTCTTTTGTTTAATTTCTGTAGCCTTCATTTTTTTTTCTATCAAACGTAATTGTTCCTCGGTTAAAGCGTTGTCCAAATATATTCCGGAGTATTTTCCTTTTAAATATTATTAACTTTCTCTCATTGTCTTTTGATAATGACTATGCCTTATTCGCATACGTCACTATTGGTGTAAGCGTATCTTTGATGTCTATGATAGAAATTTTGATTTTAGGAGTTTAATTACACCATAGTAACACTTGTTCCCACTCATGGTTCTTTCATTTATATCTTGGTGCATATTATACTATATAGTAGTCTCTCAGTTTTCCGGGCAACTTCCTCTCTAGTCTCTTCCATCACTACAATATCATCGGCGTAAGCCAACATCACTGATTCTACACTTATCTTTATTTACCGTTGCTCATAAATATCTCTTACTATTTTTTCAAGAGCTAGGTTGAATAATGTAGGAGTCAGAGCGACCCCCTGGCGCAAGTCGGTTTTTACCTCAAATGGCTTCGAGTCATTCTGCAAAAATCGTATTTTGCAAATTGCCTTTTCACTACATATTTTTATTAGATTCACCTACTTTCCCGGTACTCCAATAAAGTACAACCCTTTCTGTAACTTG
Source organism: Rhopalosiphum nymphaeae (assembly GCA_036289425.1). Lineage (NCBI taxonomy): Eukaryota > Metazoa > Arthropoda > Insecta > Hemiptera > Aphididae > Rhopalosiphum > Rhopalosiphum nymphaeae. The sequence continues at coordinate 2,551,122 of JAZAQC010000021.1, read as the reverse complement.
CCCCTGACAATACTGCCATATCAGGCATTTGTAATCTACAAATACTAAAGTAATTAAATTACTTATATATTATATAATACATTTACAAATACAGTAAAAAAAATACAAAAAAATAATTTAATAAAAGTGTATACCTATACCTATACTTATATATATATATATATATATATATATATATATTTACAAAATATATAACATTATTTTACTTGAATTAGGTACCTAGTTTAACTTAGCTGTACTGACCAAGATTTTGGGTGGGGTCGAAAAAATTTGACTCACCGAATTTTTTTATCAATAATCTAAAACCATGTACTATGATTTATACAAATCCAACATTTAATCTTCATTTCTTTAACTTTTAACTCGTATGATTTATATCAAGAATAAAAACAACAAATTATTCATCTTGAATAAAAAGAAACAAGGAAAGTTAAACCAGTCGTAGAAAACTTTTAGAAATTATAAATAAGAACAGTACCTAATCGAAGAAACATAAATATTATTTATGAAAATAAAAACTGAATATGTTTTTTAAATGAAATAAAAAAAATAATAAGAAATTAACAGTTTATTATAAACATCATTTAACCAGCATAATATTATTTTATTAGTATTTATTATAAATTATAATATAAGATATGAATAAATTGTAAGGACATTTAATTTACGCTTATTTTCCATTTCACTATATTGGATACGAATGAATACAAATATTGACTACCATTCACAGTTACTATATTGAAATAACTGTTTAATTTTTAGATTTTACTGTAATGAAAATGTTATTTGTGTATTAGAGATAAAGAAAAACGATAAATTTTATTTCGAGTTATCGAGAGCAAAACGCTATTGCTTTTAGGTGTTATGGTAGTTTCAAAGAGATTTCAACGTAGCTTAAGATAACAAAAAATATTGACGCTCGATATAACAATAAGAATCTACTGTATAATAATAATACATTATGTCTATGTTTATAACATTACTCGGCTTGTCCGGCCTATTATACAGATAATTTGACTAAATTTATACATAAAGCAACACAATAATGATGATATATATAATGTTTAATCGAAGTGTTTCGAAATTACTATTTTCAGCTGATTTAACGCTAGCTGATTGGATATTTATAGTCGAAAATCTTTTAAATAAGAATGTTATATAATAATGATTTGTTTGAAGTTTTAAATCGTTTAAAAGTTTTATAAGTATTGAAAAAATAACTATAGTGTCACATGTAAACCATATTTTAGGAAATTACAACTTATTGCGACTTGCATAATTGCAGACAGCAGCCACTAATCGATGGGTATAATAATATGATAAACGGACACCTTGTATTATCTATTGTTTGAGTTGCAGTCACTTTGTACGGTTAAAATAAATTGGTAAAAATCAATCGAGGACATTTTGTACAGTATGGATAAACCGAAAAATATATTTTACAACATAAGATGAAATTAAGTTACTCAACATTTTAGATCGTGAATCGTGATCGCAATCAGTATGAGACATGATCTTAGCGACACAGTAGAGTGTAACATTTATATTCTAAAATACATTATGAACCAAAATTAAACAACTAGGTATAAACTACATTTTAAATTGTTAAATATGGTTATGATTATACCATTTTAAGAATAAATAAATAAATAAATAAAATATTCGTTGGAAGTGTTCGAAAGTAACTTGTACAGATAAAGTTAGGACAAACTCATATGGACCGGTGAGTTATAAGTTATAATAAATCATATTAATTTATAATGTAACATTAGAATATTAAATTATTAAATTAATATACATATAGGTACGTGTGTAAAATGAAACAGGTATATGTTACAGTTGTTGTATATACATAATATAATTTATATTAGTTCATGATATAGATTAATATAAATCAGTTAGTGTTGATTGAGTGATGAGTGTATATTGGTACATTCAAAAGTCAAAACCATAATATATCTTTTTGGTGTGTAAAATTCATAGCCACCCGACGGTGCACCATTCGTTTTGGTGTTCACATTGCTTTTTCACCAACAATATACCAATATATGTTTGTGTGTCGATCAAATTTTTTTATCGGTGACACATCAGTTTCGTTGTAAATACGGCCCTTATATGCACTTTTTTCGGGCGATGCCTCACGGCAAAATCACGCGTCCTCACAGTGCAAATCCGGACAGGTCGCCTAGTAATTATGCTGTATGAGATACTTTCGTTTTGCACATTATTATTAGTACAAATGTGCTTCGTTAAAACAGTGGCGTAATATTATGTTTATAGTATTATTGTCGATCAGCGGACGGTATATGAATATGTTTGTGACTCGCCTTGGTTATTAGTACCAGCCATCGACATTCGACGTTTTTGTTTTCAATGGTTGTGACCCACGGCCTTTAAATGGTTTTTATGCTATACCGCGTGAGGGCGGATGCGGTCATTGTAAGCCGTGCATGAGTTCACGATGCATGAAAGAAATGAGTGAGTCTTCTCGTGCCGACAGTGGACTATATAAAATCACCACGGATGTAGACCGATATTAGTCCACTCTGCTACCGCTTATATATTGTCGAAACCCATTCGAATAGGCGTGAAATATGTGCATAGTTACACGAATATCGTCGCATTTTCATAACCGCGTATGTATAAACGTATGATTTAATGGTCACTCCATGTAATGTGCAGTTGTTGATACGCATTCGAACTCGATATACATTTCATTTAGTAGTGTTCTCAAGGGGAATACGAGTTGAGGGGTTCATATTCGTCCTAGTTTGGACTTATTTTTAGATCACAATCCTCCCTATCCACCTACAAGCCTACAAGTCTATGAAAAGTAAAACATTATTTTATATTAGAGGATATTAACTTTTTGCACCCTCATCTCCGTGTACTTTTGATTTTTTCGGAGAAAAGAGTACTTTGTGAATTTTAAATCTTTGCTTATGGCATATTCACAGAAATAGTATAGATTCTACCAACATAAAATTATAAAGACATTTAACTGTTAATGGCTCGGACAGATTTGATATATTTTAGTAGTTTGCAACTGAACAATGTAGTAATGATTATAATAATTTATTTTAATAATTTATTAACATATTTATTTTTCAAAAACAAATCAACAATACATCATTCAGTGGAATTAATGTAATGTGAATACATGCTAAAATGACTGTAACTAATAGTATATGTATATTATCTATAGGGAATGGATTTAATGCTCTAAAAAAACAAGAAAAATGCCTAAAAAAATACAATTTAATGCATTCTTAATAATTTTTTTTTCTAATGCACTAATAAAATGCTCTTAAAATTATCTTGAACATTGAATAAGTTTGTTTAATTATATAAATTGTTATTCTTTGGTATTAATTATTCATATCATTTTTCTCTTCTAGTTTTTCTTTTTTTTTTTACTCTAAAAATTATTTTCAAAAAATATACAATTTATATAGATATATTCGTTATACTTTTACCTTATGTTTCATAATAGCACTGTATAATTACACGATATTCAGCTACCAGAAGACTGGCGGCTTGGTGGTTAACTGTAAAAGCACGATTAATGACCATCACATCTAGAACACTTCTACCAAATTCTACACCGATGGCAGAACACTCCTTACATTCATGCGTTAATAACATAATTTTATATTACTTCACCACAATTATTTACTTCTCGGGCCCTACTAATATTAATAATTTACAAACTAAAAGATATATTGTATATATCATATATAAATATTAAAATATCGGGTTCCTTTTCTAAATATATATATATACTACATTAAAAATGTACAGTCATCTATAGTATTTTTTTATACCTTTAATATTTTAAAGCTTAAGACGATATTTTTTTTCATAGTTAAGACTTTAAAAATATAAAATTTTTATTTTTGTATGGCCTGCGAATTTTATTTAATTTGTGAATGTGGCCAGAGACGTAGTCACTACACTCTAGTGTGCTTTAATCGAATAGTTAAATAAATTATTATTACCTAAAATAATTTTATTTACAAACGGGCCAAAATTGGTGTAGTTGCGGGCTGCGGCACTGATTTATAGTATTATATTATTATGTGTTAAAAATTATTCCTATTTTCTATACAATATAAAACATTGCTAAAATCCAGTCTAAGCACTTAGCTCGTCAATAATTATTAATTACTACTTATAATTTTTAAGAAGAATTTTTACTGGTTGATAGATTATGTCTATTGTTAACAATTGTTATTAATTAAAGAAAAAAATGCATAAAAAAATTTTCTAGCTGTGTCTGCCGAGTAACAATTAAAACTAAGTTCTTTTGAAAATATTTAAAAAATAATAACAATAATTATAATATAAGTAAAAAGTATAAACACATTCCACATTGGGTATTGTTGAAAATGGTTTCATTTTAAATTAAATATTAAATGTATTAATGATATTCATGTATAATTAATTATCTATATACCAATTACCAATACACAAAAAAAATTATAGAGGAGTATGAAATTTATAGATTTATATTATAGTAGAAATTTTATAAATGATTAATGTATTATCATTGATTATAAATACTAATATAATATAATAAATATAAATATATATATATATTATATTTATTATAATAAACAGCATAACATATAATAAGTTTCATATAATTCATTTTTTATTATTAAATTTAAATACAGGTTATAATTAACATAGGTACACCACATATTTATTTAAACAATTATTATTATTATTATTATAGAATTTAATTATCATTTTATTTTTTTTAAATTTTTATACTATCAATTTTCTTCAATATTCATTAAATTACTATTTTGTTCTCATTCTATTCAAAACATATGTTATCTTAAAACTCATTAATTATTATAATTTAGTTTCAAATGAAAATTTATTCCATTTAGAAAAATATATTTTATGGACATATTATACATATATTATATTGTATCTATTTAATACTTGAATAAAATAATATTAAAGACGATTGTCCGAATACTATACAAAACTGTACATAATATATACTAGTTTAGTAGATATCTTATTCATAATGATTACCATTTATTATAATAGCACAATTAGCACATATTTGAAGATTAGAACACTAAATTAACTGAACCTGCCGCGTTACCCCTATACGCGAAAGTAGCGCGCTGCTCGCACGCCCTTATTTTGTTTCTCCGTCATGGTGTCGCAACAGTTATCAAATGGTCGGCTTTGTTTGCCGTTCGTGACGGTATTAATCGGCTCCAGAAGATGTTATTGCCGTAAGCCCATACATCTAAGGACACGCGCGGACACACATCAACGATTGGTCGCATATACGTATATAGTATGTATAGGTAATGCTACACCAGCAATCGGAGACCTACGCACACAATATAATCGGTTAGTACCAGTGTTTATGATTGCGACTGATATAGCACCGGCCGGCATCCGACATGTATAAATGATGGTATTTTGCTATAACGTGAACAGCGTGGAAATATACATAGATACAATGTCGCCGCCGACGATACAGTAGTTGACGAACCGACGATGTACGTAAAATCGTATGCGGTTCTTAATAGGCGAAGCCGTCGCATACGAAAAAGAGGAGGTACTACGGAGTTTGGCGATAAATCGCCAACGCACGTTCTCCGACACGCCGTCGTGTGACGAGTTCACGTGTGCCGCACGCTCGGTTACAGACGCGTTAGACCCCCTCTGCATGGCTGCCAGCCGAACGATACCCAGCTTTTACAATCGCGCGGCAGTTATGGCATTTGTTAGTAATTTACGACAGCTCGACAATATTAATCGTTCCGGAAAACTGCGACCGACTGCTTGATGGTCACGAAACGTCATGATATATAACGGTATAGTTAGACCGAGACTGCTTGCGCTGCATTTCACGCGTATAAAGGTAACGACAAGCGGTAGAGAAAATGGCGTGCGGCGATGGAACAACCGGAAAAAAAGTCGGATAACAATGATAAAACTATTAAAAGCATACTAAAGCGTTTAACGCCGAGTAGATCGTCATGAAGTGGTGGCACACTCGGACGCACGTCAATATTATAAAAACGGCCCGGCGTATACGATGACGTTTACGCGTCGGAACGCGTGCGGAGGCTGACGAACGGCCAAACGCAATAAAAATAATACGCGGCGACCGACAAAGAAGCCGATCCAAATCGGAAATGGTATTTTACGATCGTACAGAAATACAGTGTCGGTGTCGGAGACGTATCGCCGAGATGTTGTTAAAGTAAAACAAATCAAAAAAAAAAAAAAAAATCAAATATCGCGTGATGTGGGATTACGGAAACTCACAACCATTGGTCAGCGTGTCCTGAATGCTGCAGTGACGACGTCTAGTTGCGGTGGCACGATGGTACTGAATGAGATACATACACATATTACATATATGATATATATATATATAAATATTCTGACTGTGGCTGTGATGAAAAATTTCTATCGTCGTCTTAATATGCCACTATCGCCGTAATATTTGGTACTGTAGTCGGGCGGCGTCGTTAACGGCGCTTTTACAGCTAACCACCATGCCGCCGAAGTCTTTGGGCAGCCAAATAAAGTGCGTATGTAGTGGACTTATACCGACATAAGTAGCTTATTTGTTGCAGTGGCGTAATTTGAACCGCACAGGGTACATACATTTGCGTATTTAAAATCCAATATCGTAGTAATTTGGCCCACTTTATAAATTGATTGATCTAAAAAATTAATAGTAGATTGCGCTTAAAGTGCCCTAATTTATACTACATGCGTATTAAAAGAAAATTGAAATTACGTCATTGACTTATTGCAGCATTTCTCCACGTGTCGCTGTCGTCATGTTCGACGATAATATACGAGGTCGACTTACGAACGACCGGTATAAATGTGATTGCAATGCAAATTACATACCAAATTGAATGGTGAATTTTTGGGCGTCTACACATTTTACGCACCAAAACGATATATGATTTTAAGTGTACTAATACAATCTTACTTAATTAACACTAACTAATTTTTAGTTATGTATATTATAATTTATTTTTTCAATACTTATAAAACGTTTAAACGATTGTAATCTTATAACAAAAAAGAACGTTGTTGGTACCTATAGGACCTAACATTATTTTTCAAAAGACTTTTAACTAAAAATATCTATTCAGCTATATATTATTATGTTCTCAACTGACTCGACTAATGGTATACTACATCAAGTGTCAAGTCAAATCAGCTGCAGATAGTATGTAAAATACTTCGATTAGACATTATAATATATTATTATCATTAATGTGTTGCTCTACGCATAGTGAAATAATCTGTACAGTGCGCCGGACATGCTGAGTAATGTGATACACACAATGTATATTATTATTATAATTATATTATTTAATAATTTTAGCTTTAAATACAGTCATTATTAGTTATAGATAGTTACTATTGTAATAACGTAAAAATAAAAAGATAAAGTAGAGTATAAAAATATATCTTTGTTTTAAGCTAATATTCGTAATAAAACTAAAATAGAATAATTAAAAGGTCACAAGCCTTAGGGATTATGTCTTCAAATCTATGGGAATTCTACCCTATACTTAGAAGTGCTGGAGAACAATATTACCCACTATATATTAATATTAATTCCTACGCAATTATCTTCCTTCTGATCGTCGGAGAACTCTCGAGAATCTTATCAAGTACATCGTATGTAAACTATACGTTAAACTATAAGTTTAAAAATTGAGAAGGTACCTATTATCAAGAAATAATACAGGTTTATCCTAATTTTCAAGCAATATTTTTCTTTTAAATTATTTTTAAATTTTTAATGTATTAAATTTATTTTTACTACCTTAGTATTGAAATATTTTTTATATATTATTTAAAACATTATAATAATATACTATTATGAATTTATCTTTGACATCTATGAATATATAAAAGTAGATAATTGATCGATTATTATTATATTATATATTATATTATACTCAATGTAAGTAAGTACATATTTTATATAACAAATTGAACACATTTAACATTTTTTTTTTTTATTAAATTTATAAAATGTTCAACACTATCTATGTGACGAATTATAACGCTGGTTATATTTGTTTTACAACATGCAATTATATTTATACTGGTCCCCGTGTTAAAACACAACTACGTACAGAATAACGTGACAACTGGGCAACTATTATTGATGGTAGATAGCGCAGTCATACAAATTGAGCTTTTCAACGCTGGTTTTTATAAAATTTCATAACTAAAGTATAAAAATATTCATTCGTCTAATTTAAAAAAAAGTCATGAACAGCTATTATAAAAATAATATTATTATTAATCAATATCATATTTATCAACAAAATCCAACGAGCCATATTCATAATAAACAGAAGTACAGGATACTGGGACAGAAAACTTCAAGTTAAATAATGTTTTTCTATCAGAAACCTCTTTATTATAATCTCCAAAACTTTTAATAATAATAAAAGTTACTAAAGAAATTACATATTCATTGTATACTTTTTTTTTTGTATGAATTGTATTAGTCGTAAATTTTAAAATAAAAATAAATAATAAAATTTAACGAAATTAAAGAAAGCAATAACATATTTTGTTTAGAATAACTAATAATAATATAATAGGTAAGTTATTATAAAAAGATTTTTTTCCATTTGATAGTTTATTTTATTTTGTTGAGTATTTCATTAATTTTATAAATGATCACAAATGAAAAAATATTTATATTTCTTACAATGACTCGGCCGAAAATAAACTCGATACTTCGATTTAAAAATTGTAGTCACTTTTGTATCGTACGACTATATAATGTTAATGATTAAAAATCGAAATCTAAAAAAAACGTTTATGGAATTGTACATTAAGGTACCATTAATGATGACATTTTCAAATTAGAAAATAAAAAAGATTTTTGTATTGAATCTGCCTTTTAATTATTTCCTATAAAAATTGAAGATCAATCAGTGCTCGCAAATGACTTATTTTCGGTATTTCCGAAACTTGTCCCGAAAAAATGTCGAACCTTTAACTTCAGTTATTCAGGACTTGTTTATATTCATTTAAAGTAATAAAATTGGGAATATTGGCCAGAAACCAAGGCTATTATTATAATTCAATTGTCAATGTGACGTTAATATACTGTTAAAGTCAAATATAAAACTACGTATAATATTGATCGCTAGAATAAAATTTTTATTAAACCGTATAAATTATTATAGTAAACAATTTGTTTAAACTATGTTACAAATGTATTAACAAAGAATTTGTGATCCGTTACCTGCTACTGAGGTAAGGAGTAAACCTAATAATAATGTGGCGCCCATATTTCTGAGCAGTAGCGATTATAGCGACCAACCCGAAGAATGATTGAACTACAGGTTGCATACTCGGCCACTAGGTGACGTCAAATCCCGACGACAATCGGGTACCATGTACCCAACTAGCCAAGTGTAATGTCTTATGTAACCAGTTGCTTATCTGCAGTCCGAAAGGCATCAATGATTAGCAATGGCATCCAAACTACAGATGGTATACTCAAAATTTGTATGATCATTTTCTGTAAATAATAAATTTATCAAACATTAATAAATTAAATAATTCAAAATTATTTCTATTCTTTTTGAATTATTTATAGACATTGAACATTTTCAATTTTTTTTTTATTTTTATAAATGTTAAATAAATTTTTTTATGGTTAAAAAGACTTGAAAACTGTATACAAGATCCTAAAAAATTTACTCTTATATAAAATATAGGTATAATTTATTTTTATAATAATTTTTAAGTTAGAATTTCGAATAAATTCCTTAAAATCATAACAATTGCAAATTTTTTTGAAATAAATCAAATATGTTCAATTTTTATAGCAAAGGCTTAAAAATGTAATACAAAGTTTTTCATAAGTAATTCTCACTGAAACTAAAATATTATCTAAAAACTATATAAACTCAATTTTTTTTTATGTTATAGGCATTTAAGTTCAAATTTAGACGAATTTACGTATTAAAAGTATGAATAACGATAATAGTATTAATTATTTTATTATAGTTCAAAAACATTTGTAAGATGTAAAACTTTTATGTATATTATTTTATTTCATACACATATTAATATTTTTGACAATATTTCAGCAAAAAGTAATTCAACTTACTGTATTTTTTTTCAAACTTATTTTTTTCTGGAAAAAATCTGTGTTGATTTTATTGAGTGAACACCTGTGGTTCTGAAATTTGTTACATACCGAGAACGTTAACATCGAAGACAATTTTTTAAATTTCAAAGATAGGCTAACTGTTATTATTGGTTACATAAAATAAAATAATTATTATAATTGTATATAATTTTAGACTTGTATTTTTATTAAGTCAGTAGGTACCATTCAAATTATTTTGTTAAAATTAATTGTAGTTTAAGACAGGATAAAGTCACTCGTATTATTTAATTTGTCACGCAACGTCGTGCAGGATTAGCTATTTGATATCAAAAAAATAAAAAAAAAAATTGGTAATCGATTTTTGTAGTAGAATACAGAGGAGTAAATATAAAACAATACAAATAAAATTCTTTAAAAGAGTATTTGAGGTATTTCAGCGCACCATTTGTTTTTTTCTCTCTGACCCACGCACAACATAAACAAAATGAAGCATTCACGCAAAATCGTTAATTATGGTTTTTGTGTATTCTTTGCGCAAAACCAACAATTATTACAAAAACTGTAGAGAGTATTATATTTTATAGTTTGACATCTAGATTTTGTTGTATTTTCTTTAGATTTAACTTTTAAAATATAAATACATGTTAACAGTTTACAATTTAATGGATATTCAATTATAGTTAGACAATATTTAGAAAAAATATAAAAATGATATATTAAACAATATTATGAACTTTATATGTCAGTTTTTAGACTCGTCAGTTTTAAACATAATAACCAACGGAATTGAAATACATTTCAAAATATATTTTTTTGCATAACAGGTTTTAATATTCATATTATATTCTTTTGTTACCTATACTCTATAGCATTTTAGAAAGAAACAGTACACAGAAAAATCATCATATATTTGTTGAAATATTGACTTTAACAATCATGTATTGAAGTGTTAAAAATAACGTTATTTATTTAAATATATAAAGGAAGTTAACTATTACTTTTATAAACTTTTTTATTAACCGTTGAAAAACTTAGAAAATTCAGGTTTTAGAGCTTTCGATTTGACTGTGATTGTATTTTACCTTGATTTCTTTACTTCTTTGAAAGTTGACTTTTATTTTTTTACTTTTTCAATTAAAATGCTATTCTTATTTCAAATTAAAAAATGTATTGATAGTTAATAGATTTTGTTCAAACATTGTGGCTTTTCACCTTCAATTTTCATAAGTATTTCAAATACTTAGAAAGCATTATTTTATGTCATTAAATAGTTATATTTTTAAAACATTTTTGAACTTCAAAATCACGAATCATAAACTAAAAATATTGCAATTTTATTATAATCTTATATTTAGTAACATTTTTATGATGGTTATTTATTATCTCTTTTTAATTTCAACAAATATTTAAAACTAATATTTTATATTCAATATTTAACTACAAAAAAAAAAAAAAATTAAAAATTAAATATAATATTTATGATTGTTTTGATTGAAATTGTTTTTAATTAAAATGATGATAAATTATAATCATTTTTGATAAAAGTTTTGTATAATAATACAATTTGCTTTTTTGTCACTATTGAAGGCGCAAATTATTTTTCTGTTCAACCAAATTGACTTTATTTCTTTAAAGTGTGAATTTTTAAAGAATTGTTTTGAATATATTTTTCGCGTGTATTTTATCTTATTAAGATTTAAGTTTGAACATTTGACAAAATAAAGTTAGATTTTTTTGAATTATGTTCCTACTAGTGAATATTCTTACAATTCAACAAGTGTATTTCGATATAATACTAGCAAGCTATTTACCAGCATCGCTAATAAAATTAATTTAGTATATATATAGATATATAGTACAATAATTATAACATTATATAATATATAATTTTCAATACTTATTATTATTCTAAAATAATAGAATTTAACTAAATGCAAACCAATATGGATTGGTTTAATCATGGATTATGTATATATGTTCTGTAATACGTTTGAGAAATCCTACCTCTTGTATATTGCCATCGTATTTTGTAACTTAAAATTAATAATAAATAAAGTGGCCTAATAAATGGGAGAAATCTTTGTACTATAAAACAATATACTATTCACGATATAATATTATAGTATAATACTTACTCCAGAGAATAACTAATGAATCTCGTCGTGTTTTATGTCCAAGAAAATAATAATTTTTGTTGTTTTATCTTTGTGTTGGTTGTCATTGTGAAGTTGGCGTGTTTTCATTAAACCAGCGTTTAAAAATTAAAACGACAACATCACACCAAAACGAAAAGCAATAATATTATCAAGTATATATATAAAAGAATCCCAGTTGTAATAAAGTAACCGTTTATTTTTTTCTGCCGGGAGAAAAATAAATTAAACTACCACTACTACTAACGAATGAGTAGAAAAACAGTTATCAACCTACACAGAAGAAAAACATTGTTGTAAATATATATATATATATATATATAAAGATCGATTATTACGTGGTTGAAAGAGTATAACGAAAGTTTTTTTGCGGTCATTCCATAGTTTAATATTATATTATAAAACTTTTAGAGACAATGATGTAGTAAGGTTTTTAGACATAATTATTGCATAGCTATATATTATATTAAACCTAGAAACTTATTTCTGTGCACGAGAATAAGATTTCATTGAATGATTGAATATTTAATTTTAATTAGAATTAAGAATATATGAAAACAATCAGTAAAATCGCTATATTGTAGAAGCTATAATACGTGCCAATATCGTACTTCGTCATTGAGTAGATGTAATGTAATGAGTGTTTAAAATTTAAATTAAATGACAAGTCATTACTTACGAAAAACAATTCTGCAAACGAAGACTGAATGTTAGGCTATATTTTTATTTTCTTATTAATAGTACTGTAGGTTGGAGGTTGAAATAATTATTGATAACAATAAATCACACAAATTATAATTAAGTAATTGTTATAACATTATTTTATATTATAATATTCCAGCTTCATGGTTATTATTGATACTCTAGTCAAGATTGGATTGAATAAGTTCATCGTCCTTGATATAAATAATTTAAATATATATCTAAATATTTTGAAAAATTCATCATTGTGTAATGTGAAAATAATAATATATATATTGTTGATAAGTTTAAAAAAATAATTTTTAAATTACAGAAAAATAACACTTAAACAATATTTCATTATGCGTTTTTATGTTTGAGATTCGAAGGTATCTGCAGTAAAAACATTAGAAATCATTATTATATTTCCTAGTATTGTCAATAAAAATTGAAAATGTGTATTAATCTTTAATAATAAAATAATTTGCATTTTTTTTTGTTCTAACTTATATAGTATTTTTTCCAACACAAATAGTATTTTCAGGTCATAAGAAAAATATATTGTTATAAAATCAATCGAAAACATAAATCATATCTAAAATGCTCTATTAAATAGTAATAATTTGATCTATGTAGGTACGTTTAAATAAATTTTTGGAAATAGAACTCAAACAATAATATTTCTATTGGTGTTTTTTTAAATTTAAGACATACTGATTGCATAAAGAATAATATTTATCATTTTTTGTTTGTCCTTAATTCCGCAGTAATTCCTCATTGAATCCATATTTTAAACAATTTAATAATTATAAGTTATAACACAATAATCAAGCTTATAATTTATCTTATTCACACCTATTTATTTTAAATATAATATAATTACTGAGAATATTCATGCAACTTACCAGTATACAGAACACACACAAACACGTTGGTCGTTGATTACGCGTATTATTTTAACTGTGCTACGCATGTTAATTATGTTTCCGTTTCGGTAGGTAGGTATTTTCTTACGTGTAGCTACTGCCACTGAAAATATATATCTACTGACATTATGAACATCGTTTGCGATATGCTATGCCGAACGGATATGTTTATATGAAAATCAATCTCTTGAGTGTTTGTTATTAACAATTAATACAAACGAGCGTTTTATAAATATAATTACTTTCACGTTAACAGTTTACCTTTATCATTTGAGAACAAAAAGAAAATAACTTGTTAATAATTGATATTACTACAATTATACTGAAGTGTATTTAATAAAATTTGATATCCCAACTAAACTTAAAAATATATATAGTTATGACAAAATCTTTTACCACGGTGAGTATTATTTCTTTTTTTTGCTTTATGTAGATAGTTAACAGTTTTTTAAATTTAAATGTAAATCTAATGAATAAAAGGTAGTTTTTTCCTCTGCAAATAAAAAATATTGTGTACCTATATTTTTCGAGTTTGTCGTTTTCAATACTCATACAGCATAGTCGATATTTTATTAATAAAACAAATACTACAACGCATATCTAACTACGCATTAACAAATATTTGTAATCTATGAAATATGCTAAGACATCTAATTTTTCATATTATAATTTAAAAACCTGTTGTTATTTCAATAAATAATCATCATATGTTTTAATGTTAACTGATTACCCTATATAATTGAATTTCTAGTTGTGGAGTAGGTAGATAAATTGCGTCCCCCCAAAAAGGTATACTACGTAAATTGTGGCCCGGGTATTTTTGAAACGTACGTAAATTGGGTTCAAGGATATTTTTAAAAAACATGCAAATTGAAATGTATATTAGTTTGAAAACTAAGGGGATGAAAGTATAAAAATAATGAAAAAAAAACATAAATTATATACAAGAAAAAAGTGAAAAATTGCAAATAAAAATAAAATTAGTCATTTAAACTTTGTGTGGGAATTATTATACATTTGTACAAATTTTAACCAGTTACTTAATCATTAGTTTTAAATGATGAATGTTTTAAAAACAAATAACATAAACGTTGAACAGTGAAATAAATGTTTTTAACCATACCAATATTAATATAATTATACTATATCAGCCCTAAGTTTAAAAAAAGGGAAGAAAATATAAATTCTACAAAAAATCACTAGATGTAATACGAGATATAAATAAAAATATTTATGTCGCAATATACCAGTTGATTCATTTAAGAATATAAACTCATTATTTTGATTGCTATTATTTACTAAGTTTTTACTTTTTTGAATGACATCATAGATTAGGTATTAATTTATATAAATCTTTAATTTCATATTTTTAAGCAAAATATTATTTAAAGTATTTCAATTTGAAAAGATCAAATTTCTGACAAATTTCTTAGTCAGGTATAAGTGTATAACTATTTAAAGTTAGGTAGTGAACCAACATTTTACAAGGGATAGGGTGATCTTACACCACTATACTCAGTTTATATAAACTTTAAATACTTATTAGTTATTACTAAATACTAATAATTAACTATTCACTTGAAATTCAATTTTCATGATTTTTTTTTTTTTTTTGTTATAAATTATAAACAACCAGTACCAGTGGCACAATAATAAGAGTATGAGGTATGTGAAAAAAAAGAAAGAAAACATGAACAATTTAAATAAAGAAGCCACTCATGATGGCACTTCGTAATTTTCATGATCTAAAAGAAATATTTTCAAAAAAGTTAAAACTTTTCAAAATTATGAGTGTAGACACTTAAATTGATCGATAATATTTTATGTATACTAGTATAAAATATGCATGAGTCCATAATTTACATATGTATAATATATATATATTCAGGCCGCAATTTACATAAAAAATAAAAATAGGACACAATTTACAGCGACCCGCTAGTTGATAGTTGAACACCGATAACACTTAATAATTAAGTAGAATATATTTTAAGGGCCCACTAAAAAGTTCGATTTATTACTAGAGTTGAAATTAAGAATTAAAGTTGAAATGGCGTACGGTTTTTTGGGACGAGCTGTCTGTGAATAGATCGCTTTATAAGTTATGGTTAATGGTTACTAGTAATCACGTTGCTTTATTGATTTTTTCATCAAAAATATATGCAATGGTCAATTGAGTGGATAGGCGGATCGACCCTGATGGCGGTACTCATTAAGCATTCTGCCATTGGTCTCGTCTAACAGATTAAGTGTGAATAAACTACGTAAATAACGGTGTAAATAAAGGGTTTATATTATTACAAACAAAAAAATTAGCATGAAAGTTGCTATTTAAATAAGTGAATGTGTATTGTTTTCCATACCGTAGGTCTACATACTTAGGGCCGTATGACGAATTTAAATAAACGAGTTGAGTGGATTTAGATAATAAGTAAAGGATTATTTTATACACCGATTGCTGAATAATAATCAATAATATTATTTTATTTTTATACCTCAGTGATCGGATGTCAGTCCGCGTTCAGCTGGAGACCAATTATTGGCTGGTCTTGTTTTCCACGAATTAGGTATTTATTACGCGCTACACCAGAATTCTGCGACAGAATCGGCGTCCACGATTGCTATAGAATACTAGTTTTATTTTGGTAGATTTACTGTTTTTGGTTCAGGTCAAAGGTGTTTGAAAAAATGCCTGTATTTATTTGCTTGCTTTATTTTGTTTGTCTTTCATATCAAAACGCGCGCGTGTACTAGTGTATTTTCCTTTTGGCTATAATCGCGGTACTCGTAGTCTGGTAAGTCATTATTAAATCTGATTATGGAAAATCACATTTTTTGTTGAGCGTCCGTATCTCCAGCATGCGGTTATATATTATTAAACCAACCATTTCTAGTCAATCGTATGAAAGATCGGTGGTAGATTTTTCAAAGGGCGTAGTCAATTTCTTAAGATAGATGGTAATGAAGATGATTTCATATCTTCTATCAAGCCGAAATAGTTAAATGTTTTTGTTATCCTGTAAAAAACCATTTTTTTCGATACCTTATTATCTGTTACAAAATTAATAATCAAACGATCAAATTATTAAATAAGTTAAACATTAGGTATATTAACTGTTAATTCATAATATAACACTAATTGTATATTAGATAACTAAATACAATATAAACAAAAACTATAAGTTAACTATTTTAGTACTTGCCTACCTACTAAATATTGTAAATGGCCTATAAATAACAATTATATTTTCTATCAAGTTTTATCAACAGCCCTTAAATTTACTGATGTAGTATTATAGTAATAAAAATCAAATGACCATTAATTTTCGTTATTTAAACTTTTAGGTCAGACTACAATACAATGTAGAACTAAGAAATGATAATATACTACAGCGTATGTATATTTTTTATATAAATAATCATTTAATAAAATCACATAAATTATAAATAATAATCAATTAAAATATGTACCTAATAAGCCAAAGTATAAACATAAACTAATATTATTAATTTTATATTGACACGCATTATTATATACTTATCCCAGTTGTACAGAAAATATTGACTTTATAGAGTTAAATGTTTTCATATAGGTTATAAATTAAATTAATATTGTTGTTTTCAAAGTCTTTCTAAATCCAGACTTTTAAAGAGAAAATATTATTGACGTTTATTTTAAAGATATTTTGTAGACGTTGAATGGTTGTTATATGACAGTAATACAACGTTTTGGATACGACGTCGTTTGTACAAACTCAAACGCGATCGATTGTCATGACATGACGACATGACCATTGGCGTAGCAAAATATTTAATTTTTATTTCAAGCATTTTAATATTGCCATTGACGATCAGAACAAAAATAAGTTTGACATTGTAAAGGCTTTAAAATTGACAGTCATCTTAAGTCTTAATCACATTTCATCGATAAAATCTTTATGTTACTGGTTACTGGTTGAGAACTAAATATACGAACGCTTTGAAACAGACAATATAACGTCGACAAACATAATTAACGTGTAAGCTAATGTACACAACGTAACACTAAGTAGGTCATCGTTTCTGAAGACACACATTTGCGTTATTATATGTGATGGTGAAAAATAAAACCAAGCGTTAAATATAAACGTAAAATAATATTATTAATATGTAAAAGTAAAATACATTTATTTTAATAAATATGGCATATAATATTTAAAATAATAAATTATGCGCATTTATAATAAAATCTAATTCATAGAAATAAAATACCTACTAAATATTCATTACATAAATAGTTTTGTTTCTGGTAACAAAAAACCAATTATTTGGAAATAATTACATAATTTACGCTCCATTTATAGGTCAAAAGACATGAACACAAAGTTATCATCGGTATATAAGTCTTATAAAAACGAATCAATCAGTCTATTGAAGTACAAGAAAAACTTTTTTATTTCTATTTTATTGTACTGATTACTAGTATAAATATCACTATGTTATAAAATAAAAATATATCTATGGTAGTATGGTATACTATATGTTTTTTGCTCTATAAAAGTAGCATATACAAAAATTAATTTGAACTAATCATATTTCGAATCTATGTAAAAATAATAAAACGTATAAAATGTAAAATGTATTTTAGCGTTAATGATAGAATTAACATGGTTAATAATTTAAAAAAAAAAACTGTATAATATCACCTTCTGTCCACCATGATATGGCCGTATTCAAGAGTTCGATTCGAAAGGTCCAAAATACCTTTAAATTTATTTTTTGTATACATATTTATTTATTGATCTTATAACATCTCGGCATAAATTCTTTCCCCACTATACTTAAAAACTATGCTGGTGTCATGATTTCAATAAAAGTAAATTTTCTACATTAACGCGTCAGTATGAAATTACCAATGAACTGTATGAATTTACTGCTGTTTTTTCCTACACGATATCTTTGCCGAATTCGTTTCCAGATTACTAATGTGTAATATATAATAATAATAATAATAATTAAATGCATAAAAAATCATAACGAATATAAAAATATGATATGACACGTAACAGATTTCGATAACAGGCTATTCAATATTAGGTTATAATCATAATAATAATAAAAAATAATAATAATGGCACACAAATCACAAATCTTCTTTGATTTCATTTTGTTCAGTCACGAGCTCGTCGTTCGTCACCTGCACGGTCACAGAGTCTTCGGTATCACTAATGTAACCATCGTCTGATGTGTACCGGATGGGATAGATGAGCAGAGGAGACGCAGATAATGCGATTAAGTTGCGTTCTTCAAATTGCTCCAACCATTCGGTCCTGTAACGTAATAGATAGATTATTATTTATTCGTTTGCGTCAATATGATATTGTTTTTCATCAAACGAGACCAAACAACGGATTTCAAACGTGCAGGTGAATAAATCGCGTTCACACTTTGCACACCACTATGACGGGATTATCAATTTATACATTATACAATACCGTAAAAATTGCGGTAGACATAAAAGGTTTATTTGAATTATATGTACATAATTCATAAGACTTAGAATCTACAGGATTCCAGCAGTGATTTTTCGTTTCATGTGTTGGATATAGTTCGAATGAGAATAAGCGAGAATGCAGAGGACCACTCTGTATACTATATAATACGTAGTACTAAATATTAAATATCGGTCTAACTGGGATTTACTTGCTTTAAATATGCGATAATGATTTCGATACAGCAAAAATAATTAAGTACCAATTGGTACTTAATACATATTATAGTAATGGGTATTAAGTAAAATATCAATACTTAAATTGAGTTATGTACATTACAATTCTGTAATGAATGAAAAGACTTTAAATTAACCGTGAACGGTTATATGTCTTTAAAATAATTACTTATGAATTATTATATTATAATTTAGTAATATTACCTCTCCGATCCTTATAGCAATTTGCCTTTTGAAACCGTGGTTAGCGTCTGAGATGTAAAATGACTAATGAGGTGACCGATTTATATTTTAGAATAAAAATACTTTTTTCTTTGATTCACTATAATACTTATTAATTTTGTTTAACTTTTTAACACACATTAATGTACTCGTATATATATTTTAAACGTTTATAACTAACTATGTCTTACTGTATAGACGATTTGCGTAGTCGTTTTACACTCACTTTTGACCGTCTGTACAAAAAGACAATAATAACGCGTCTGGTCGCGGGAGTAAGATTTGGGCTCCTTATATCTTATGTTATGTGTATGTATGCGTGTATATGTGTGTAATATCTTATCCTTTTATATTTTATTCTATTCAATATTAATTCTAACTTATTCTTGATAGCTAACAATTATTATGATTATTTTATTATACATTAAATTTAAAAAAGATATAATTACTTAGGCGCACATCATTACAATTCATAATATATACATATGTTATACGACATCGTACCAAACAATATAATCACTATAATACTACTCGTCAAATGTATTATTGTTGATATATAATATATATTGAAAAAAAAACGGACTTGTTCATAGTTTAAATAAGGAGGGAAAAAAGTTGTTCGAAAATAATTTTAAATTATGTTGTTTTATTTATTTTTGACGGCTAAAGACATTAGTGATGTCCATATAAAATTCGTTATATGGCGTGATATCATCGTAATTGAATCCATCATTTTTTTTAACTTTTGACACTATAATCATGTAATATAATATACGATGTGGGTGGTTTATCGTAGGCAAAAATAATCATGTTATTTAACACACGCTTAAATAATTATGTGTTTTTTTTTTATAGATATCGAACAAAAAATATTCATGAATAATTATTATATAAATGTGATTTTTGAGTTCTTGATATATAGAAAATCGAAAAATAATTCATGTGCACAGCTATATTAAATCGTTTTACTAATGTCTAATATTATGAAAATCAATATCTTTTTTGAAACTTTAATAATTTTTAGTTTTATTTTGTTTATTTAGAGCATTCGCTATAGAAATATAACGTCGTTAATGAAATTTTAATGATTGTCAAATATTCGTACGATATAATAAAAGCTTAAAATGTTCGATACAAATATTTACCATATTTTTGTTTGTCAACTATAATAGTTTAATGTATGTATATTGTATAATATATTATTATAATTATATTATAATACAGACATTTGTTTGACTTGTTAATAGTTGTCTTCAGCTATAGTGTGTTAAATATTAGTTCAAGAACATTTCCAGAACAAATTAAAATATTATCAAGTCTATTTTATGTTTTTAATCCTGAAAGTCAACAACATTTAAACATATAACATTTATAATTAAAATATCAAACATTTATGATTGTCCAGCAATTTGGATTATTATTTTTTTGCTTGATGCTAGTTTTATAATTAAATTATTTCCATAACTAGGTAGATAGAGTGAATAAATTATATTTAAATGACAATTCTTAATATTGTGTACTTTTATGAACTGTTACAAAAAATGAATACTTTACATTTCATTTTTATGTAGAATAAATTGAAATTAAATGTTAATTATGACTTTAAGATACTGTAAAACATTGCGAGATATATTGACATTATCGCGATAGACATAACCCAAGTTTTATTTTATATAATTCAGTGTTGGAAATAAACGAATAACGTGTTTTGAATGTATGAAATTAAAAAATATGCAATTTTAAATAGTTTATTGAAAAAGCAATTTAAGCTAAAAAGCTATTATTTATAAGTTATCAATGCTTAACAAAAGTAAACTATATTAAAGTTAAAAAATAGTAAATACTTAAAACTCGTAAATATTATAGTTTTTGAATATTTCTAACAAATACATTTAAGTTGAGTATTTTTTTTTATAAAATTGCTCACAACATTTTATGAATGTTAAACAATCATAATTATAATAACTATTTAGACACCAATGACAGCCATTGATCGGGTTGACTTGTACACTTATCATATCATCCAATCGATTAATATAAGTATTGTTATTACTTACCCTTACCTAACCTAACGTATGATAAAATATTCCTAAGGCACAGCTGGAAGACAGACCGCCCTTTCTTACAGCGTATATCTTATATCAATTATTTTTTATTATATTAAAACTAAATAGTCTAACAATATATGTATACAATAATTTTCAAAATTGTAATATTTTTTTTTTACTAATATTATTTATCGGAAAAACTGTCTTAATTAATATACACAAAATTTAATAATATATTTATATGTATGGTCATTTTTTTTAAATTTTATAAAATAATATTTTTTACAACAAATTTAAAAATATAATATTGATGTTCATAACCATACAAAAATGTAGTTATTTAATTTTAATAAATATATCACAAATTATAATACATACCTATAGTAGCACTACACAAATTTGATATAGTAAACTTTTTATGCTTTATATATAGTTTAATTAAAGTATAAATAATAAATATAGATAATATATCTAATTGCCGGTTTTACTATAATTTTTTAAGCCAGTCTATACGATGTTAGTCAAGTACAATAATTATTATCATTGCTCAAGAACTAATAGAATAAAAGACGAATTATTGAAAATAAAATAAAATCAAAATTTATAATTTGGTTATTTTAGTAAAAAATGTTAAAGAATATTAAACGTATTGTTAAATACGTTTTATTACAACGCATTATAGGAAATTTATAGATATACATCACTTCATAAGCATAGGCGTACCTACATTTTTTTCTGTTATGACATTATACATTTTACCTGAAATATCTATTTTATATGGATAGGTTATCAGGTTTTTCAACAGATCTTTTTTCCCGCCATAAAAAAGTTATGTATGTGTCACTATACTCACTAGTATAGAGGCAGAATACTGTAATATAATATTATGAGTTATTATACCTTTGATGATAAAAACGTCATAATACTATAATAGGTGTGCTGCTGACTTAGTACATATAGAAAAATTATTTTTAAAAACTTACTGAGGATGTTGGTTAAACATAATTGGAAGAAATTCGTCCACCGGCAGCAATTTTTTTAGTGGGTCAGCGTTTAACAGTTTCTTTGCACCGCGTCCGCTCAACAAATATCCGAGTGTCCAATATGAATAACCCGGCCGCACAAGGAGTTTCGAGTTTTCTAACCGGCTTTCGTTGTTGTCGTTTAATGACTTTCGACCAATGTAACTATTTCGACATGAAATAATATAACGTTATAATAATATCTTACATAATATTTGAAAAACGATCATAATTATAATATGTACTTTGTATGTTAGTAACATATTTTATTATACGTACACTAAATCCCAAGAAACTTTTAGACGTCTCAATTCGTTCAATACCATTTGTAATTTGAAACGAAAATACGGTTCAAATCTCGCGTCATCTTCTAGAACCAATACTTCATCTAAACCTTCAGAAGTTGTCTGAAAAAATAAAATGACAACGTAAAAACATAAATGTCAAAGTTTTTAGCTTTATAAATGGAATTTAAATATTTTTATTTTAAAATATAATTGTACGATATAACATTTTTTTAAGAATATCACTTTTAAAATATTATATTCTTATAACTATGTCAATTTTATGCATTATATAAAAACATTTTAAAACTTTCATAATTTTATCAATAAACAAAAGTGCAAAATAAAGACACATACTTAAACATAATATACTTAGATATGTATTAATAACGTTAATTTACACAAATGCATTTTTTAATTGTATTTAATTGACACATTATTATATAGTAAATATATATAATATTATGTTATATGAGCAGGTATTCTGAAATATATGTATATTATATATTTAATACGTATTTAGCAGAGAAAATAATCATAATATTACCTTTTATTTTAAGTACTCAAATTGAAAATCATGTGTTTTTAATAAAATCTAGACATATAACTAATATGTTTTTGAATTAATATAACTACATCAATATGTACATACACCTATAATATTATATTAATTAGTTTTGAACAGTTGCTAAATCGATAATAGTCAAAGTGTACAGTTAACATTTACTATCGTACTCCGTCATGATAGATCGTTTACAAGGGTGGGAGCACAAATAAAACAATAAATCTACAAGGTAGGAAACGTAGTGAAAAAGAGTAAAACATAAAACAAAATATCTACACTATTTTCGAGGTATTTAACAAAATAAAAAGGGGTTTTAAAACTTGGAAAAGAATACAATTTGAAAGGACGATACCGTATACTGGTAACTTACGACATAGCAGTTATTTTATTAGTAACAAATTATATTAAATATGTTAGGTCATGTTTTAAAACCATTTCGTTTATTTTATACGACAACAACGTAACGTCAATAATCATAACATAAACATCTGTTAGATATTCATTAGTTCTTTTATAATCCGGTTAATTTTCAATTCAATTTTTTTTTTATTAAAACTTTTTATTACTAACTTGCATATTATACATACCTAGGTACCTATAAGTATATTCACGTACATATGCGAATAAAAATTATCAACGTCACTAAACACGTTTTCGTATTACAAAGTAAAATGTCGTCCTTTCAAAAGGTATGAAATGATTAACATTATACATAATATGTAATAAAGTCTAATACATATATAAATAGCCGAGTTGTAGGTATAGTAATTATTATCAAATAATCGTAAATCGTATTTTTATTTGTCAACTGTAAACATATTTTGATAATGGGTCTCCGTCAATAGCTTAGCTGACAATAGGTTATTTTAAAATAACGCATTGTGCACAGCACTTCTCCGTCACACACAATATTTCGGTGAAAATATAAAATTTAACATTCATTATTCTACACTACCACCATAATATATATATTAGATAATATAAACTTCTTATATTAAGCATACCTAAAGAGTAGCGGAGGCTGCAAAATTGCCAATCCAAACATTGGATACCACGACATTTATAAAATATAAAGTATCTATTCTGTCTATTATTTATTTATGCTCACAGTTGTGAGTGTAAAATTCCGGTAAATAATATCTGTATTTTTAGAAAGTATAGAAAAAAAAATTATATCTTTTCGTAATAACGAAATGTTAAATTTATTTTCAAGTACGTGTATAATTTTTCCGGCTGTGCTTTAAAATAAGGTCTGGCCGGATGAGTTTGTGCCTTGTGGTTTTCTCATAATATATTCATTATTTTTATCAGACCTTCTCTCCCTTAACCCCCAGGATTAAAATTCTGGATACGCAGCTGCAGTATACAGGTGTATAGGATTAAGTTTTAGTGGTATTACAAAAATGCGTTCTTCGCGCTTCAAACGTTTTACTCTCTTGCAATTATAACTATACACAATATCCAAAACATACTTCTTGGCATAAACGCAATAAGTTAAATTAGAATTCAGTTTTAGTGGTGTTGCAAAAATGTGTATGCGTGTCAAATGTTTTACTCTCTAGCGGTCTTACGTAGCTTTAACTATACAATGATCGTGATAGACGATACAGTACTATCGTGTATTTTATAGCATAATTTTGGAAAATTATAGGTTCTAGAAATATATGTGGGAGCCCCGAAAACCCGTTTCCGGCTATAAAATACTATATTTCAAGCAGTTGAATAAAAAACGTAATAAAGATTAAAACAATAGATATTTAACCTTAACTTTGCAATACTTTTTCAAAGTATTTTCAAATATTTTGATTACACGCGTCAATAACAATAGGATAATTAGATATACCACTGCCGTGGTTAATTTTTATCAATATTTCATTACAATACAAATTATGATACTAATTCAATTTAAAAATAAAACGTTATTTTATAGTAATAGTTATAACTAAGATCAAACCAACTTTTATCGCGATTGAATTGGCACCCTGACCACTACCACGACACGTTTATACTATGATTACGGTTGTACTCTTACTACTTATTTGCCCGTAGAATGTTTCTCCCATGACGGGCGACCACTATTATAGATATAGTACATTACTCTTACTCTTTTAACTCTACCACGGCACTTAATCGACAAATAAATACTGTGCAACAAAAGCGAATTGTCACATGTAATAAAGTAAAAACTTAAAAAATAAATTTAACACTGATTTAGTATTAACTCCTATCACGGTATGATTAAATATTAGAATTTATTAAAATTTATAATAGAAAAGTTATAAAAATTGTTCTGATATTACTCATTGACTAAAAGGGCTTGTAGTTAATGATAACACTGAAGTTCGCCAATAGTTAAAAAAATTATATCAATTTTTAATGCGTTAATCACAAAAATATAAATATACGAGAATAATAATTAACAATAATCAGGTTAATAATAGTTCTAACAAGCATTAAATATCCAATGTACATATATCTGCCATTTATTGTTTACCACTTTCGTAGAAAAATTTGGTACCTAATAATATAATGGCCATTCATTTAAAGTATGTAAAATTATTTTCTTCTTAATTATTATGGATTATGACGATTGATAATTAAAACTTAGTACACCGGTAACCAAGTATAAAATAGTAAAAAATATATTTTTTCATTAATTTAGTAATATTCATTTAAAACTATTATGTAATTCCACCAAAGACAAAGTGAAAATTATTGGCAGATTAATACTACTTGTTTAATTATTTCAACTTTCAAGATACACGCTAAAAATTAAAACTATCATACACATTTTGTAAATAATTATAGAAAATATATTAGCGAAAAGTTACTATCATATTTTTAATACCTACTCAATATTATTTCTTTCGGAAAAGTATAAGAAAGATAAAATAAGATTTTCCTAAACACATTTTTACAAAATATGTAGTGCATACTATACTTATACATACAATATAGTAAAATAAACTTTATATGCGAAACCTTTTTTATGAATACTGTGTTATAATAGTTGTCTACATTTTTATCCTTGTCAAACAGCACGTAACTCAGAAAATATATGTTAAAGTATACAAATGTGGACCGAATTATCTTTATGAAAGATGTAAGCATATGAAATACAAATTATGGACAAGAAAAACAATTTAATTCATGTAAAAATTAATACAGAATTATCACATACACTATTGAAGTATACAAATAAAATGAATAATTGTTTCATTAAATATAACATTACTGAAGTAATAATAATAATACTTAAAGCTTTAAATCTATTTCCAATATTGATTCAATAAGATGTAATATTTTATAGTTTTGTAAAACCATTTATAAGAGGTTAATTATGCTAGCATCTACCATACATTAAAATAAAATGAACTTTTACAAACGGGACATACTACTAAATATGTTTTCACTACGAGAAAAAAAACATTGAACCATAAATACTTTTTGCAGGTTTTTAAATTTTCTGAACCAAATGCTATCTGTATATTGCTATGTTTTTTTGAGTACTAGGCAAAGGTAAGACTATACAAATTCGATAATGCTATAACATCTAAATTACCATATTTGTTGTGTTTTTTGGTTACCTAATCAAACAAAATCGTTCACGTTTCTACGGTTGCATTTTTATAAATGCTTACCGATAGTAAAATCATACTATTTACGTTGAAAAATTAATATATATTATATATATTATGCAATCAATTTAAAAAAATGGGGGATGGTACATATTTTTAAAATATGATGATTAAAAATTGAAAATTTTTAATAATTATTCAACAAATTTTAAGTATATTTTCCTACCTGTGAATTCCAGCGTAATCTAACTATTTTTAAATACTATCATCTTTACTATAAATATTTTAACAATTGAAAAACTAATCGTTTGAATTTTGATTTAGAACATCAAAAAGCTAAAAATAGGGGTGAACATGCTTGGTGATTCATTCTTTGTAAATCACAATTAATAAGTATATATTAAGATTTATATTATAATGTGATTAATATAAAAATATATGTTTATAAAAGATATATTATCTGATATCAGTCTATAATTGCCATGGGTACGAGATTATTAGTTATCTTTTAATATTTTTTAAACTGTTAATTTTTTTTTTTTTTAAGTACTAATAATAATTAACCTGAACTACTAATATAATGCAATATACATAAATATTGATTATAGAGGATATTTATTCACATATACCCATTATAATATGGAGTTTAAGAGTTCTTTGAAAACAATCGTTTGTCGTCGATTATTTCCACACGATTTCGGTCCATTGAAATTATACATTTTGTTCGCTCGGGCGCTTTTCATTTTAACAATCAGTTTCACCTATCAATGATTCGCGCAAATTTGTATCAGCGACAACATTCATAGTTCGTATTACATCGTTCGTTGTTTGAAATCCTAAATCTTTCTTATTAGTTTTATGTATAATTTAACTAATTATAACATAGCATCCCAATTCCATTAGCCTCGTTAATATAATAACTCATCATAAGGCATGAATAAAATAGCTATTCCGCTTAATCTTAGTCTTGTGTCAACTTAATAATTTGATTGAAATCATTATTGAAAAAATCGTTTATAATTTATTGTAGTCAATGTTGAAAATATATGGATTTAAAAAAGGAACGCTAATAATTTAAGAAATACCAACACATCACGAATAACTTAAAAGTAGCACAAGTTTTTTAAACAGTTAACACATTATAATTAAAATTATAAACAGGATACAACAACTAAATCATTATTAATCATCTCGCTATGCCGGAGTAAAAAGCACACGTATACTATTGTCTATAAATATATACTTCATTAATTTAAATAGAGATTAGATTAAATATCGTTTGCAAGGCCTTATCTTATTTCTTGTTTTGCTTATTGGGCTATTATACATTTTTATTATTAAAACTAAATCATAATTATTGATTTCTAATAATATTAGTAATTACTTAACAATACTTATTTTAAGTTTATATCATATGATATCAGTGTTAAATAATTTGTTTACTTGTAAGAAATTATTAAATAATATAGGTAATATTATATACTTTATAATTATTATGATTTTATTTAAATTAAACGTACTTTTCATAATATGCAAGCACATAAAACATTAAAAAGTGGAAAACATTTTAAAATATAGTAATAACCCGAGTGCACTACCGAATAAGTAATGTTATGCGTTAAATACTTTTATAAGTTATTACATAGATTAATATTAAATGTTTTTGCAACTGTTTTTAAACAATAATTCGCAAACTCAAGAATATATAACGGTATAGTTTAAATACATCCTTAAAAATTTAGTTCTATTTGGAAATGTATCGTACGAATATAAATACAATTAAACTGAAAAATAAAAGAAAATCCCAAGTTACGTTTATTCGTTAAAATAATATAATAACAATAAGTATCCGCAGTCGTTTGGTGATATTAACTAAAAATAATTATCATACACCACATAGTTATACTCTTTCTATAATATATTAATATTTATAAAATTAACAAAACATTAAACAGAATAAGTAAAAATTATAAAATAAGTATAAAATATGAGTAACATTAAAACAATACCTATACAACTACTTATTTTAAGATAAATGATTAAAAACATATGCAGGTAAATCACAAAACATCTACTGCAGATCTCTGTTTGAAGCACCCATATTACTTTAAAACAAAATAAATAAGGTATACAATAATATTATATAAAAAGCTTAAAAATACATAGAATGCGCTTTCCTCGTTGTATATGAATTGGACTCCGATAAATATACTGTTAAATTCTTGAATTGTGTTACTGTTAGTTTTAGAACTGTATATACGACAGTATACACTATGCAAACCTTATAAATTACTATAAACTTTAACCTTCGTATAGTTTCGAGAACTACTGTGGTTTAACATGGAATGATTTAGAATAAGAAAGTATACATTTTATATAAATCTTAGAATATAGTATAATACTATATTAAAGTAGCAGATTGTATTTGTGCAATTTTATTATAATCGATATTAAAATGTGATTTATCTTATATACTGTAGCCATTTCCTATATTTTAATACTATTTTATATAGCCTAAAATTAAGTTATATATTATGGTTAATGCTTAACTGTTTAAAATAGTATTAAAATGTAGGAAATTTATGTATTATGGTTAAGTCTTTTGTTACTATGAGTTCTATATAATTTTTAGATTGTTTATTCGTTATAAATAGTCGATTCGGGTGAATAGCATAAAGCATCATGATACAAACTATAAAATCTAAAATTACTTAAAAATTATAAACGAGGAAAAGTTCAATAAACAATTTAACTAACTGCAGATAATTCTATAAAAATTGAATTATTTTTTCTGTAGAATGAAATATTTAATGAAAAAAAAAGTTAAAATAAAACTTTGGAAAACGATTAAACGATATAAAATTATAAACATTTAATAGATAGTTTAGTTTCTAGTTATTTAATATTATGTACCTATTATTTTAACTAAATTTTGGTACAAACATTATACAAGACTTTATACGTACGAATATGTATGCAATTTTCCCAGGATTTTATATATTATATTTACATTTCTAATTCATTCTTATTATACACAGTTAAATCACTAGTACAACTAATCACACAATATTTTAATTTTATTCTCTGTTGTAAATAATTTAAATATATTAAAGTAAATGAGTTCAAAAACAAAAATAGATATAAAAGTCCTAACAGATTGGACTAGTAACTAGAACATTTTGGAGTATATTAATTTTAGCTTTCGTTTAAAAAAGTATTAATAGTAAAAAAAAAAAAAATAATCAAGTTAGTGTAAACTTCTTTTCACTAAAAAAAAATGAATAAAAAACATTACTGTATTCTTAAACCATATAATTATCTACGATTGAGATAATTAGACAATTTTATGTACCTACACAAAAAACAAAAAGAAATTACATAAAAGTTTATTAAAATAATTTTTTTTTTAATTAGTTAATTAGAGAATTGTTAATTTAATGTTTAAAGTGTACCGACTGCAAAATATTCTTATTATTACACATGCTCATTGCAGTGAAAATTCATAAATATAAGTTTGCCAATAAATTATGACTACTATATAAACGTATAATATAATATTACATTCCAACTGATTAGTACGTATGCGTGCGTAAAACAACAACTATAGTTGAAAACTATTTTACTGTTGTGTAATAAAATGAATCACAACTATTTTGTAAATCTAATAACAACCAGAAAATATATATATTAGCTAATAATGAATATATCGGAATGTCGTACTGCATTTATTACATTATATTATGTTACAAAATACGTCTCATTGATAAGTGCGTTTTAGACTTTCAATCTAAAGGATTGGAAAAATATACAAAGCGCCGTAATATATCCTAGTCTTTATATTACATACACACCTACATAAAATCTATTGTAGTTTACTTCTATATATGTTCTATTCTATAGACATACCGCTTTTACTGTTGATATCGATAGGCGTCCGGACAACACCGTTGTGGAGCTGTTGTTATACTACACTATAGTAACCAACCTATTCCACGTGAATGCTCACTTGTCCGTTTGACATCACATAGGTACTTCTCTGAGATTTATTTGTAGTATGAACACCACGAATTCTCAATTTATAAGATGCATTCGGGTTTGCTTTAAATTTGTTTTATCAGTTGAACTTTGTTAGCTAATCACTTTGCAGCTGAGCGGTTACCTACTTTTTTATGCAAATAAATGTTGAAAAAAATAATCAGTTATGAAGATTGAATTTAAAAATGTATGCCATAGTTAAGAAATAAAAAATAAAAAGATAAAAATATAATATTGTTTTTTTTTCAATTAGGGTAAATTATGTAAAAAAAATATTTCCAAAAATTATATTTGTTTTAAAATTTCGAGTATTTACTGTAAAAAGAATCACTCACTACGTAAATATACATATAAATAGGTGTTCTGATTTTATTCTAAGACATTTCTATATCTTATATACTTAATACTCCAACCTACACACCCATCCATCAGCAGACGGACGTCTTTTTTATTCATCTTCTACCCCGCATTTGTCGAGTTTTATTTTCAACGATACAATATCAATGGAATAACAGATTTAAAAAATCAAAAAGAAACTTACGACTGTCATGCCCTGTTTTGTCTCCATGGCGACAATATCATTGTTATCGACAACTAACTTACGATAAACATCGCGTGCAATAACTGATATTTATTTTACCGCGAGTTGATTTAAAACTCCGTAGAACCACAATAATAATAATTTGCATATAGTTATAGAAGAAGGGACTTAAATAATAAGTATTTTTAGCGCTATTCACAAAGCGCCATTATAATAATAGTATAATTCAATTCGAAATGCGAAGGTAGATCAATATTATGAAATATTTACGAAAAAATAGATACAACCTTGCTGAAACAATGATCGCTTATATGTTATAGTTATAACCAATTTTATTTATTGTATGAATGTTTATACTATTCAATCATTAATTATACACCACATTTTTCGTGTCAATACAATACGTATTGACAATTTGTTGTGCTTTTATATCTTATATCCTAAAATTGTATTATCCAATTAATGTACGAAAATGTTTGCACCTTATGGCCTCATTCATTGACAGAATATTTAATAAAAATATTATTGCTATGCTTATCGTAATAGGTAGGTATAAGCATATACGGGACACACTCAATAATAACTTAATTTAATTTAACTAAATATTTAAAAGAGCAATATTACCTTTGCCCAAATCCTGTAATGGCTCATGAAACATCCAATCTCTCCTTTAGTAATTGGCCTATAAAAGACAACAATTAAAATATAATTAAATATAAAACGTTCTTCAAAGCAAAATAATAAAACTAATTTACCGTTTATAATAGGGGTCTTTATAACCAGGCATGAGCCTCACGCCCATGAAATCCAAATCCGTTTCGGTCAGAGCTCTGAAAATAAAAACACAATTAGTTTATGCTTAACGTTATCGACATTACCGCATTCAATAATTTAGGAAATTGGGATAAATACTATAAAGGTATATAACAGATTACTGACATTTACGGTTTATTTGCTCTTATACAATACGACTCAAAACTACATAATACTTACAATTCAAACTATCAGCGATTTATGTTACTATACTGGACATTTCTTTAAAAACGGTCATTTAATGTGACACTCGAAATTTACTACGTGGATTGAGATCTTTTTTCTATTTATTTCAAATTGTAGTTATTCAAATATACAGCATTGATATATGTTTAATTTTGATAATTTCAAATACTTATTTATAGGTAATATATAATTTAACTGACTATTATTCATTATTTGTAACCCTTTGACAAAAAAAAATAATAATATTATAATATTATCATAATTTAATCAAACTATAGACATTTTGATATACACATATTATTTCGTTTCAATTAGAAGTTTAAGCAACTCTAAAATGTATGTGCTCAAGATGTAAAAAGAATTATAATTTAAAAAAATATGTAATGAAATAAGAAAAAGCGTTAAGTATGTGAAAATTTGATTTATTTTAAATTCAAGATGGAAAAAATAATTGATGTCGAAGGGGAAATTGAATGGGATAATTAGTTTAAAAATGAAATATCTAACAAAATCCTTTTATTAATTACAAATCGTTAACAAAAGTTTAAAATAAATTTTACAGTAAATCACAAAAGAGTAAAAAAAAAAAAAATAGGAAAGTGGGTACCACTCAACTGTTAAGTAAATATTGAGTGAATCACTATAATGAATGTGTTAAATTTAAATTCAAACATACCTATATATCATTGTACACAAAAAACGATTATAAACGTAGATGGTCTGCCAACCTATATCATTAAGTACATTTCATTCTTTGTTTTTTGATATTATTATTGAAGTAATTTATTTTATTATTAGTATTACAGGATGTCAATGTTTTTAATTTCCGACGAAAACATTGCATTTATTATATTCTTAATAATTAATTATTATGATAATATGCATTTTTACATTTTTTTTATATTAGTTTATTGTTATTAACTTTTGAATCAATAGTACTTTACCGTAAAATAATATAGTTTGAGTAGGTTCGTGGTATATAAATAGGTAATATCTAAAAATATGTCAATATAATTTTTTAGATTTTTTTAGTGCCAATATAATATGAACTACTTATGAGGAATATTGTATTATATTTTCAAATTCTAGTTATAATAATAAAAAATTTTATTTTAAAAATTATGTACAACAAAATCCTTTATTAGGAGTATATATTTTCGGGATTTTAATATACTTATGTCAAAATTGGAACTTCAAACATACAAAATAAAAAACAATGTATCAATGTAATTTTAATATTTTTGTACAGGTATAAAAACATACTTTGTAATGAGATCTTATGTAGCATTTTTAAAAAATTTGACCCCACGAATAATTTTTATTAACATTTATAAAAAAATAAAATTATAAAGTAATACCATAATAATATTAACATTTAGTGATAATTTCAAGTATTTACGGTTGTTTATGTCTAAATTACAATAAAATAATAAAAATTATCAGAGAAAAATAGCTATTTTAGGAGTGAATATGGAATGTTGAAAAATTTGAACTTTACATGTTAATATATTTTTTTATTTTTTTTAATAAAAATTAAATTTGATATTGATTGAAAAACGTTCATAAAAACATTAATTTGTCTTTCTGGAAAAAATTTTTGGACTAAAAAAAGGGATAATTTAAATTATTTATAAATAGTTCAAAAACATTTGAAATATTTTGAAAATTATACCATAAATAATCAAAATAATAATTTAAACACTCGGTAAAAATGTTAAGTGTTTACAATTATTACTTAAATTAGTTTTGGTGTATAAGAAAATAAAAAAATACAATTTGTCAAAAACTGGCGTTTTTTATAATTTTTTTTTCTTGATTATTAATGAATAATGCTTAGAAATTTAAACTTTTGACCCCCTCTCCTTAAGTACTAATTAGATCCAACTTGCTACCAAAAACCACTCCCAAAATTGAAAATCAAAACATTTTTACTGTCTTCAAAAGTGATCATAGACACACAAAAAATATATATATAAAATTAATTAAAAACGCACACCATAGTAAAGTCAGTACATTCATTGCTCCGTTTAGAATCTAAAATCAACAAAACAGAAAAATTGAGGAAACTTTACCTTGCTTTAATAATAAAATTATAAAATTATAAGCAACATCAGTTATATAGTTTAAAGTTTCTTAAACAAACGATCCAAATTCTAAATGGATTTTAACTTTAATTAACCGTTTCATTAGGTTTATTTTACATTTAAAAGAATTTATTTCTAATAAAAATTTTAGTGAAATATTTTTAATTTATGAATTCTGAAACTATTTAAACAGTATATAAAATATAAAATAAAAATATCTTCACGTATTTGGTACTTATTAATAGTTAATACATATAACATTAAAAAAATGTACATGTCAAATTCTTAAAAAAGACATAAGTTTTAATAAAATATTATTTTAGATTAAAGCAAAGCGACACTTTAAAACTTAAAATTACTCCAGCTTAAAAAAGATCATCTATATTTATAAATATTGTTTTTATACACAAAGATCTTACATTGATTTTATAAAAATATAACGTATTCGAATAAAAAATAAGAACAACATTTATTAGAGTTAAGGCAAGTATTGTGAGTAATAAACTGAATAGTGACAAAGGATTGGATAAATATTTTAGGTACAACATATCATACTGCGGTTCAAATATATTACATGGAAACAGATTGTACCACATGATAATAAAATAATAGAACAACGTAAATCATAGGGCAGTTGGCATCGTAGACAGTTTCAACTTGTACATTTATCACTCTAA
The DNA here is from genome assembly GCA_036289425.1 of Rhopalosiphum nymphaeae. Taxonomy (NCBI): domain Eukaryota; kingdom Metazoa; phylum Arthropoda; class Insecta; order Hemiptera; family Aphididae; genus Rhopalosiphum; species Rhopalosiphum nymphaeae. The sequence continues at coordinate 2,515,441 of JAZAQC010000021.1, read as the reverse complement.
CGGGGGGTTTAAATTTAAAATTATGTCCGAAACGGAAAATGTTATGTCACTACAAATATAATATCATTAAAATATTCACAGTTATTCTTTTGATTCACTAACACTAAAGATTATCAAAAATAATTAAACTTAGCATAAAATATCATCTTGTCCGGAAATACTTTGAATAATACTACAGTAGAAATGTTTTGTATTGTTTTATGTAGTTAGTTAGCATAAATATTTTACAAGTTATATAAATTATATCATATACTATATACCAAATTTAAATTATTTTCACATAATGGTACCTTTGAAATACAATCATAAACATCAACTCAAATAAGTTTGATTTTATATAGTATCATAAATAAGTTATATTATTTTAAAATATTAAGATAATTACATACATACATTACACACACATTAATAAGTAGAAACTTTAAAAATTTATTTTTTTATTCGGCAAAAAATATTTTAAAATTTAAGAGAGAAACACATGCGTGAATACAAATTATTTTGGCACATGGTGCGGTCAACGTTTGATTCGTATAATATTATAGTCTACATGCATATAAATCAAACATTTTATGTAAAAAAAAAATCCAAAAATAAATGTCACCCTTTAACCCAAATTATAATGTTCCTTGTCGAACGCAACTCAAACCAACAAATTTGTAATCCATATGTGCACAACAATATTATTTTTCCGATCAATAATGTCATAATTTAATTTGTCTAAATTTTAATTTTTAAGTTGCTAGTAAGATACACACTTGACTCTTCATATTATTTGAGTGTTAGGCACTCGTTAGCGCGACCCAAAACGTTAAAAATTGCGACAACTTTTTGTAAAAACACACAAGGGTTCAATTTAAGTTTTTTTTTAGAATATATAATGAAAATAATAACAGATTCAAATTATTTGTTGATTATCACTTTTAATTTATTGAAACATATTATTTTAATACTCGACAGGATTATTCATAATTCCAAACCAAATGCAAAATTATTAGTAATTTAAAGATTAGATTTGTATTTCGATCATGGTTGGTCAAACGTAAAATAAACTATAATATACTAGCATAGCCTTAAACAATCATTAACACCCCACCTTGTTTAAATGTAATAACTAATAATAAGGATGTACCACGATTAACTGAGTGAATAAATTATTAATTAATTTCAACATAACACTTATTTTCTCACCCATTTTCATATGTGTTAAACATAATTATTATGTGCTTAAACTTTACAACATACTATTAGGTGACGTACGTTTTTAAGCGTTTATTTACCTTTGTCCTTTATAAATTGTATAATAATGCAAAACAACCTATTAAAAATTATTTTTATACACCATTCTTACTGAAATAAAAATTAAAAAAAAAAAATTCTAAATTCACTATTTATCTACATTTTATTTAATAAATATCGAATATTCAACTAATAATTTAATATTTTTATAACATTAAAACTTTTAAATATTTTGATACAACTACAGTAAGACCATTTATGGTTCGTCATAATAACTAAAAAAAAATTAAGAATTTTTAAATTTTACACCGTTGTATGGTTACTGAACTGTCGAGATTCAAATATAATTTTAAATATGAGCCTGATATGATATTTACATCTATATTAGATAATTCGTGTTTAATTTAATTATTGAATCAAAATGAACATGTTGAAATACAGTAAGTTATATTGTAATACAACATTTGTACCAAAACACACAAAACAAAACGAGACATGATAATACTTAGGTATACATTGTATCTATAAATGATGCGGCATGTAAAAGAGGAATGTTTATGAAATATATATGTTAATTACGGTAAGAATGCCAGATGCTGTTTTTGACTTTGTATATGTTGTAGTTACTTTAACACAAAATTATCATTAAATATGTCTTATTGTATAACGTAAGAAGATTAAAATACTCGTGTTCGGTTACTAAAACACACTTAATAATTTATTATTATTATTATTATTATTATTCCTGAGTGTTTGAGAACAGAAAATACGAAAACAAAGATAATAAATAATGCGAAGCTCGACAGCAGTAGAAAGAATAGAGGAAAAAACAACAGTAAGTATATATAAATTGCATTATTCTTATTTCCCGATTGTAGTTCGGTTTATTCTTTGAGTAAATAGTTTTTGACTCGGTAGTAGCACACGCATCGAGGGATGGACGAAGAGAATATATCTCACACTTCGGTTCTCTAATTTACACCATAAGATATTATAATTAGTGAGTTATTTTTTTTATTTTCAACATGTTCATAGGTGTTTTGTCTTCTACCTTAAGTAATAAATTCGAATCTACGTTATTGCACTTATTTACATTTGAGACAAATTTTAAAATTTTAAAATGCTCTAATAGTTACACATCGATTTTAGTCAGACTTTACTAAATTTGAATTATTTCATTAATAATACCAATTATACGATTTATCACATATTTTATACGCCAAATAACTGCATTATGAAAAATAAGACAAAACCCATGATACCTGCTAATATTGCCAAGTAATGTAAATACCTTTTTTATTTCACTAACTAGAAAATTATGTTGCGATTATTGATGTAAGTATGTAAAAAGTTTAAAAATAATAGTGAATACTTAGTATGGTACAATGGTATATGATGTATAGAATAATGAAATTCTGAAAACAAACATTATTTTATAAGTATATAAGTAGGTGATATTATTATAGTGCACATTAATTAATTTCAAAAATCAAACAAACTTTTCAAGCCGATTATCTATGTAAAATTGTATATATTATGGTTCGACACCAACATGCGTTGTGAAAGCGTAAATATTTGTTTACTTTGGTCAATAAAACACAAAAGCAAACAGTTATCGATAAGAAATTATAATACCCTAACACAAATCAATCATTGGCCTACCAAAAACAAGGTTTTATTCCGAATACGCATTATTCTTATCATCCGATATTATTATTTATTACCTAAACGGTCGATTTACGTTTCGCCGGGGTCACATTTTTCTTAGGCGTATTAAAAACGACACCACGTCACCGCATATAATACAACGTACAGATAATGTAATATCGTGTCGACAAAATGTTTCGCAATATTTTATGATTGATTTTTCTTTCCGTACGAGGCTCACTACGACGCATTGAGTCTTAGATCCCGTGAGGAAAAAATTATAGTTACGTGAAACGCCATAACGGTTGGACAAGGTTTACGACGATATATTCACATCACATCTATGTGCTCACGCATTTTTACCTACACGATCGACTCATATATTGGCGAGGGCACTATGCGTAGAAATATTCAGGGTGTTTGAACAACCGTTTACTTGTACGACGGAAAAACGTGGCGCATTTTAAAATATATTCAGAGTGATTCACCAAGCATAACGCTCAGCCCTATTTTATTCTTCAATCATGCATTTATTCAAATTCTGGTTTTCTGAATTATTAACTAGGCATATACTTAAGGGTAATATTTTCAAATGCATAGATTTTGTATGGCATTGCAAAGTGTTTTTTTGGTGATGGTATTTATTTTTTCAAACCATAAACTTGCTTTTTTTTAAATGTCAATGCATCTATATTAACATTTACAAAAGGTTATGAATTTTTTTGATTTTAAGTCGACAAACTAATGATAAAGGTCTATAGTAATAAGTTTAGAGGATATGAAGGATTAACTACGAAGACTAAAATACAATAATTAATATTTATTTACATCTAAATCTGATAAAATGTTATAATTTTTAAAAATTATTAGAGCAATAAGTACCCGCTCTACAAAATATTGCACATGGTCCATCGTATATGTAATCAATAACCATAAACCGATATATACATTATAATTACTATGTTATATGCATAAATAGGTATTAATTTAAAAAAAAAATAAGAAGGAAAAATAAGTGTACAACATATAAACGATGCCATTTTATTAAAACGTGAGGTACACACACCGCACGGTGTTAAGTGAAGTTCTACCAACATGTATAAGGTAAGTAAAAGAATAACATAAGTATATATATTGGTATAACCACAACAATATACAATACCCAAACGCTGCCCGTTGTATAAGTATAGTATATTTATGTGTATATAATATATAAATCAATTTCACCGGTGGAATAAAAAAGAAAAAAAAGTGGTGACAAGTGACTATTTTCTTGCACTTTATAGAAGGTTTTCTTTTTTCTTTAGTTCTTTAAACATTCGTTTCGTGTTTGAGAAAGATTTAATACATATATGCAAGCATTCAACGTTTTTTGGATCCACGTAGTTTCGGCAAAAAGAGTTTATTTTTTTTTAAATATTCTCGCGTTCTACAGAAACAATTGTAGTTGACGATGATACGAATACTTATTATTTTCATCCCGTGACTCTAGTGTATTATAAACGCCGTGATATACACGGTTGAGGTAAGAGGGGGAGAGGGTGACGACATCCACCGCGACTCCCCTCGGCTGGAAGGTTTGTCGGTGGTGGCCCTAAATATATTATATACGTGAGTAAATTTTATCCTCGGCGTAAGTAATTTGTAGTAGTGCGGTAAGTACCTATATATAAATATATTAAGCATTACAAGTGTATGTGTGTATGTAAGTGAGTTTATATATATATATACGCGTCATGATATTAGTAAATTGTCGTAGACCGCGTACCACCTGGCACGAGGAAACGTGTTTAGCGACTATTATCAATTTTAATCTTTAAGCTTAATTTTCTGATAACAATAATATTGTATTAGTGTCTTTAGAACGACATGTTCCATGACATCACAACAGGATGAAAATAATATACTAGGAACCTAACAGACGCATATATGTCTTATTTTTACTTATTTTATCGTGTTGCACAGAGAAATTCAACAGATGGATATCTCAAAAATAATCAGTTACAATATTGTGTATGCTCAAACCTGGTATAATAACAGGCACCGGACACTACGGTCATCATTATATATATTATATAATGGTAAGCAAATATTTTACCAGATACATCACTTTACTTAGGTACATAAAACAAGACAAAAATAAAACTTACAAGAATTTTAATGATCTAAATTGTATATCAAATGTTAAATGTATATTTCATATACTAATTACATTCTTTGAATTTTCTTTTTTAGTTACTTAATAATAACAAACTACTAAACAATGTATATATAAATAAAATATATAATGTAAAAGCGTAGGTTTACGACGAACAAAATATGTAATAATAAAGTGATAAAAAAAAATCAGTAAGACACAATATAACTCTAATTTGGATGCGAGGGCTTCTTTCTGACATATTAAATAACGCGCACTCACCCCCAGACATACATAACGGAAATTATATTGCATGTTGTATATTTTACAATTTATTTTTATTTTTTTGTGAATTATTTTCAAAACAAAAAATGTTCATACAATAACTACAATTATGCATTTTTAATTCAAATTCTTATTAAATTAGCTGAAAAATATAGTCACTAAAAATGTAAATATATAATATTAAAACCATGTTTTTATTTCACAAAGATAAAATATTTGTATATTTTATAATACATTTAACTATCATATCATTCCAATTGACATTTATTATGCACTAACAAATTTAACGAATAATTACACTAATAAATTGTATATTTCAAATGATTGAAAATCATCGTCGTTTATAAACATTTAAATATCGCGAAAAAAAATTCGTAGACTATTTGTGTGCGTTTTATTTATCACACAAAAATAAATAATACTACACAAAACTCTATGATTGATGAGCGAGAGAGGAATAGAATGAGTAAACCAGTAAAAACTAAAAACAACTCGTAAAAATATTTCAATACTTATACACAGAGTGATTACTAAACATAATCACTCCCATTTTTTATTTAATAATGAATTTATGCAAGTTCTGATTTTGGCAATTTTTAAATATACTTTATGTTATTAATATGGCTTATATTTTCAAATTTTTCAAATTTTTTTTTATATATATAACTCAAGGAGAATCTTGTGGCAATACAAACTTCCGTTTTTTTAGATTGGAACAACTCCCAAAATCTAAACCATTTCATTTTTGATTACATACATCAATTATCCGCTAAACAATTTTCAGTTGATAAGGGGAATTGTCATTTAAAAAACAGAATTTTTATCTCCACGTGATACTTTTAGAATAGTACAAAAAAATATCAAGAATTATTAAAATATAATGTTTGATTAAATATTTTTTTAAAAATCAAATAATCAAATTTTTAAAAACATATTAAAAAAAAAAAAAAGAATGAATATGTGTGGTGAATCGTCCTGTATATAAAAGTGTCAACGCTGTGATATAATATATAGATTATCACTACTACTAATATTACCACTATAAATTCGTAAAATTTACACAACTAAACAATATTGTACGTTTTACATTCGGTGCCGACAAATTACATCGAACAAATAATTTATCGTTTTATATAACGACTTGGTGCTTTATGCCAAGTTTAAAAACAAATTGTATATATACACCACAACCTTAAACTATAGACTAGTAAACACGCGCATCGTAGGTACTAGTATAATCCATTTGATGAAAAATTTTTTTTTTTAAATTCATTCTTTTGTTTATCCAATAAACAAACCAATAAATACATTTAAAAAAAAAACAAAATACTGTAGATCTTGGAATGGTATAAATTTAATTTCAAAAGTTTTCTCGGGAATTGTTTAATCGAACAAAATTTAATTTTAATCCACGACCGTAATTATTATTTATACAGTAAACTGATTCAAATTAATGTGTAGTAAATATATAAACACGAACTTTTGTTTTTGGTGAATATGAGTTACAATTTATTATTAAATATGTTAAGGGCCGATCTGTCATTTTGAGAAATTTTCGGATATTGTTCACAATGCCCTATATAAACACATGCCAAGTAATAAAATATCGATAATTTCTAACGGTGCTCAGTCATTTGACTCAATGACCATGATGTTAAACGGACCACATAACTAATATACCTAATAAGAAGTAGACCAGTTAACGCGACCCAAGATCGATCATAACTGTTATACGCATTACCAATGATGGTACGCTAAGCATAAGTATCGTTTCCATACCTATTCTAACTTATTGAATTTATCGTGTTTTAATAAATCGAATATACCAATCATTCCACAAATTTAATTAAATTCTGAAGTATTTATAAAATGAAAAACGACAAATTTTAAATATATAACCGAAATAATGCATTTTTAATATTTTGTAATTTAATTTATTCAACATAGCAATATGCCAATACATAACGCGCTATAATAATATTACAAATCATTAAATGTTACATACGCGTCGTTTTTATTTTTTCCGTTAGTAAATATTACTATTGAAGTTACGTATATGCAATACTTAAATGACTCGATAAATATGTTATTGAAATTTCGTTAGCCAAAATGTATATTACATAAAGCATTACGAAAATTGAACGAAAAGAATTATTGTAGATAACTATATATTAATGGAATAGTAAGGTTTTTCAATTAAACAGATACAAATGATCATAAAAAAAATAAAAATTATCGTATTTTAAAGGGCACAATAATTATAAATAAACCTGTGATAACTATATATAACTTATAATAATATGAAAAACTAAAAATATAAATTCCCAACGCGCACAACTGAATTAATTTTTACATATTAAATTCGTTAATATGTATTATATTGATAAGAATATTTTATCATAACTACATTTAGTTACGCCGTGTTAATTAAACTTAAATCAAATTAAAAATCACATTAATATACTGCTTAAAAATTGTTGATAACATTAAAAAATATTTTAATTATAACTTGAGTATGCAATTTAATCACATACATTGTTTACACCCATACTATTTCTTAAAATTTATAAGATTAATAATTTATTAAGTTTAGTTACCATACAAGATTATAATATTACAAAGTAACTTATTAAATTAAACTTTTCAATTCGTAAATATGTTTATATACATTTATCAGATGATAATGTTTGTATGTAATATATGTATACATACGGTTATTTTAAAATTGACAAACTTGTTATGCATAGTAAGTTCTAAATTTAAACATTTAATTATTATTTTTATTTTTTCATCAGCCATTTATTTTATAACATTTATTTTTTAAGTTGGTACTTACTTGAAACTTTATGGAGCTTCATATTTTCAAAAATTGTTGGTACCTAAATAGATTAGATGATTTTCAAACTGCTGTATAATCACGGATTATTTTATGACATTAAATAATGCTGAATATTTTCCTATACATTTTTATGCATCGGTATACGATAATCGATATTGTATAAACAGTCTATTATACAGATACATAAACGTTAAGCGGAGGTGCGTAAGGTGACATTATATAAGAACTAAATGTAATCACCCTGGAGCTGCATCTAGCAAAGGACTTTTTTTTATTTGAATTTTAAACAGACATAAAACTGCACGAAATAATATTCTGAAGTATACTTAGTTATTATATAAAGAAACAAAAAATTGATATTTCTTTTAGAATACTAGAAAAATAATTATAGAAAAAAACACGTGTAGGAAAAATAAATAAATGTCATGTAGGTACTCAAAAATATTTACGAAAACATACAGTCTAATTAATACTAATGTTTTAAAAATTGAAAACAATGATTAACCATTAGAGCTCGGACTTGTCTACAATAACAGAATTTGAGCTTGTATTTCGATATTAGGTACTCGTATATTACGTAAAAATAATTTTGTCAAAATAAAAGTTATGTAATAATAAAACAAGTAGTAAATGATTTCTATTTATACTCAATTATTATATTATAGCAACAAAATAAAAACACCCAAGTCAATTTTACCATTTTTTAAATAGTTTTTTTTTTTAAACATTACATGATCATTCGACATTATCTATAATCTGTAAGTATCATTAGTGTCTTATTGTTTATCACCAATTTATGAAGCTATATGATCTTTTTTTTTCAAAATCTTACTCAAAAAAAATTTGAATTTTTAAAGTTAAAGTTATTCATTAAATAAATATTCTAAAATGATAAGAGATTATAAAGATCTTCTGTTCACCATGAACAAAAATACAAACATGATTAAAAGAAAAACGAACCGTTTGACACACATATATATATTATACAAATATAATCAAATCTATCACTAATACATTATATATATATTATTTTATGAGCAAGCTAAAGCGCGTCATGAAAATTACAAGCTTTTGAGAGCGCGTCGGTACGGAAAACCGTCACAACAGTGGATTTCGTAGCAGTACCGTAGTACACCGCGTCGACAAACGTAGTCAAATCGTATGTATCAAATTTAGGTAAGAAAAAAAATTTGTTTTAGTTTTTTTACTAGCAGTAGAAACATAGATATCAAAAAAAAAAACTTTTGATTAGCTTATTCTACAAAACATTACAATATTATGATTAACGAAAGTATAATATAAAAAAATTACAAAATAAAAATAAATATTTGATTATTTATTTAAAATTATTTACTTTAAAATGTATCAAAATACATAACCCTAATATGAATATTATCTTGATAATAATTTATGGTGATTGTATACGCAGAAAAAACGCTTTTTGCTATTAAAAACCAATATTTATAAATATTAAATATTATAACTTTTTCATCTTTAAGTTAGTAATTATCGTATAAAAATATATTTAAAACGTTAATTAATTGTATACATTAACATTTGAAAATTTATAATCAAACAATCAAGTATAAATTATACATGAAAAATAATATGTTTTTAAATGAACGTTTTTCTAACGTAAAATAAAATATTAAAAACACTTTTATTTTGTGTTAATATTTACCTATTATACATTTATAAATATATTTTCTTAAAACCAAGGTTCATCAATTTTTTTCATAGTGAACTAATTTAATAATAATATTTAAAAAGTAAATTTCAGTTCCACTTTCTCAAAATACAATTTGATTGTGATAGACTACTCGTATGTACAAAAGTATTAATAATTTAAAAAAATAAACAAAATGTTAGTATTTATTACTTCATTTTTGAAGTTTAAATCATATATTATTCAGTTCTAGCTTGTTATCTGAAAATTCTCGTATTATTAAACTCACTGTATTATATGGTACAATAAAAGTAATACAATCATCTAAAAATAGACACTAAAATGAAATATTTACTAAATGATTCGAAGTCCATTATAAGCATCAACCGTGTTTAAATTGCATAAACTTGAAATATTTCAAATAAAAAACTGCTTTATTCAAAAATTGTTATGAAATTACACTTTCAGCCAAACTCAAATTTAAAATTCGTTATTATTATATAAATTAAATAACAACAATTGAATTACAAATTATTTTTTTTTATACAGTTAAAAATTTAAATAATTTACGATTAAAATTGGTTATCAAATAAATTTTTTTTATTATTATAAATACAAAATAAACATTGCGATAAGTTCATAAAATATTTCAGAAAGTTAATAGAATGCTTTCTAAAATAAATACATTTAATATTTAAAATTGTTCAATATTTGCCTTTAAGAATTGACAACACCAATATTATTATTTTATATAGGTACAAAAAAAATGCACATTTAAAAGTTAATTTTAAATTTTAGAGGAGCGATTATTCAAAATAATTGTTTTTTTCTGTTAACCTTATTTCTAATTAAGACTTTTAAGAGATTGTTTCAGAGTTGTATGTAAGTATTACAACTGTTTAGATCTATTATCTATTTGACACAATAAACAATTTTGAAGTTTTGGTTTTTCTTAAGAGTAAAAGAAAATATCGAAACATTGAGAAAACTGACCAAGTTTATGTTGTGTTCATTTTAAACAAAAAAGTTATTTTATAATAATTAAAAAATAATAATCTTAGATACTAAAATTTTTCCCAACTTGGTTGTTTTATTAATATATACACATAAACATTTTTTTAAAGGATTGACTATCTATTGGTTAAATAAAACATTTTTTAATTTTATGGTTTTTTCATCTATATTTATGAATTTAAAAATGTTAACTTGAATGGCTTGAATAAATTTATTAAATACGATAGACAGAAAACTGTTAAAAACTGTAATTAAAATTTTTATAGAGATGATTTTTTTTTTTTGTTATAGTAAAACTTAAAAAATATATGACAATATCAGTAAAAAATGTATATTATTATTAATCTTAGCATTAAATAAAATGATCAATTTTTCAAAAACTTTAAATAAAATTTGAACTATTTAAATTAATGCTTAAAATTATAAATGCACAATTTTATTTTACTTACTTTAAAAATTAAAAATTCTCTAAAAATTATACTAAATCCGTATCAACTTAAATTTTTTTTTTTGTAAGTGATTACGTCGTCATTAAACATATTCAATAATACTTAGTAACACTGTGTGAGGGAAAGACTCGGAACAATTACCCGATATCTATTTGATCTCTGAATCCTGTCTCGTCATTTAATCTTTAAAAAATATATCATAATTTTAACGTATACTATTAACGTGCAAAGTTTGAAAAAATATTTTTAGTAATATATTTCTAGATTTCTAGATAGTTTTGCTCTTTTAAATTTAGGTTACCACAAACTTAGTTTAATACAAATATGGTGTTTATAAAATTGAGATTTATATTTAAAAAAAAGGTTGAACAGTTGAATTGAAATCAGTAAATTTCCATAAAATCATACCAATCTTTTTGTTTAATTTAAAGAAGATTAACCGCTTCGTTATTGAAGTAAATAACATAAAAAAAATGTTTCATAAAAATGTAATCATGAAAAAAATGTAAAAATGATCGTAAATTTAATTTTTAGTGTGAAAACAATATCATATATTTTGAATAAAAAACAGCTATCTTGCAATTAAAATGTTATGTTTAGATCTAATACAAAATGCCATATTTAAATTATTTTAAATATTCAACTTGAAAAATTAATTGACTTTACTTTTTACTTAATTAAAACAGCTACGAGTGTATTCACATTGACCATAATATGGAATAACTACGTAATATTGAAGTAAGTATAATTGTCTAATTGTATCTCATACAAAACAATAATACATTAAATTGTTAAATATTTAGTATTTTGAATATCTATAAAAATATAATGTATGTGATATACAGCGTAATACAAAAAAAATGCACACCCATTTAATCATCAATAATAAAGTTTTTCAAAATCTGATTTATTTGGAATTTTTAAATATACTAGGTACAGACCATATTTTCAAATCCTTCAAAAAAAATTCATTATTTTTAAGGAATATCGTGTGAATGTATACTCTTTTATTTTTCTAATGACAACCTCCTTTTTCTACTGTAAATTAGATACTTTGTGGATAATTATTATGAAAATGTTGACGTATCAAAATCAAAATTTGAATGAGTAGTTGAGTTATTTACTCTGTGCACTAAAGATAATAGGTTCATGTTAATGAGTTTGAAAGATATGAGGGCTATGGTAATTTGAAAACTTTAGTAATTTATATTAATCTATCAATATTTATAATTTATAAATATGATCCAAGTATAATAAATACTATATTCAATATTACATGTATTATATATTTTTTTTAATACCAATTTTAAAGATTTTTATCCTTGATATAAAAATTTTAACAATTAATAAACTATTCATTCAAATTTTTAATTAAGTACGTCAAATTTAAAAAAAAAAAAGGCACCAAATACTTTAAAGTAAAAACGAAGGGTTTTCATTTGTAAAATAGAAGTTTTATACTATCACTTTAGGACATTCATTAAGTAGTACGAAAAATCTCAAGAATTTTAAAACATGGTTTAAAGTATATTAAAATTCCAAAAATAAGAATTTGAATTAATTTGTTATTAAATTTAAAAAAGAGTACATATGCTTAGTGTATCAAACTCAGTATATATTATAATATATATCATAAAATAATTCATAATAAATGGTTGAAGATAATAAAATATTTTTTGATCTGTCTGGTACATATCAAATGGCTTTTAAAAATAGTAAACGGATATTAAAATATAATCACAAAGATGACCTTTAATATTTTCACAATTCTAAATAAAAATTCAAAATAAAGTTTTATTATTTTTATAATCTTAAATATAATTTATAGTTGAACATATTTAATTTTAAGTAAAATATTGTATTGTTTCTACAGTTAAATAAATTATATTTGTCATCACCCGTAATTTAAGTAAATAATATTTTAAAATATCGTTGCGTTAAAATAGTTTATTCGAATTTAAAATTAATTTTTAAATAGTACATTTTTCAAAAAAAATTTTAAATATACAATTATTTATTTATTTAGATAATCCTTGGCCGTTATGGCCATTGGTTTTTAATTACAAAATATTATGTTATTGTTCTGTAGGGTTCAAATATATAATTTAATAAGGTAACAAATTGCTATTTGCTCTATTTGCTCTATTTGTTATAATCTTTAATTATATACATTATAAAATATCTAACTTTAATAGCTAATTAGATAACTGTACCATGTATATATATATATAAATATTTAGTATAAAAAATAATTACTATTCTTTAGTTTTTATAAAGTTCATTTCTAAATTACACATTTTACTAATTAAATTTTAAAAACACTAGAACTCATACAACTACCATCATATAAACTGTTATATTTTTGAAAATTAAAGCTCAAATACTATATTATAATAGCTTAAATAATACAATGTTATGATATCTGATGTATAATCTTTCACTAAGGTAATTTAAACATAATTTCGTTATTACATGTTTATGATAAATATTTGGTAAAAAATAATTAGTGTGATTAAAATAATTTAAAAGGTTCCAAACCAATCATTATTCCCTTATTATTATATAACATACCATTATATAACCATTGTTAATTCTTTAAGTAATTCAAATTGTCGATTTACTCTTAAAGTCATATACATAACAGAAATATTCAATAATTATTAATTAGGTATTATTTTTACACACCGATAGACTAAAATCGTTTTGATATCGGAACAATGAGACTTGAGAATAAATTACGTTTTTACATCAACATTATACAAGAATTATAGTTTATTTGACAAAATACTACAGACACAATAATATTTAATAATAATAATAATATAATATTTATCATGGCTACGGGATATTACTTGGAATTTATTTATTCATTATTTCGATAATATTATTTTCTTGGAACGTTTTAAAATCGTTTATATACCAAACTATTCATTGATTATACTCGCCTTTCCAGTCGAGCGTGGACAGGTTGGTCGCTATAAAATCTATGAGTATACATGTATAGGTATAGGGGATTTGAACTTTTCGTAAAAGATCTTGTCAACATTTTTGGCGGTTCTTATCAAAAAAATACCGAACTGGTAAAACAAAATAGTTATAAATCATTTACACTTGTGTTCAACAAACTTAATACTATAAAATTTTGGAGACCATGACGAAGTAAGGTAATTTGTAGATATACGCCACGCAGTCACATACAATGATAGTTGTATTCATATACGTGTATACATTTGATGTGTATACCAATTGTGCACATTTTTCATAACAACATCCGCCTCAATAAATCTCGTTTGCATTTATATAATGTGTATTATAGTTATACGGATGATTAACAAATAAAAATAAATATATCAAGATAAGATTAATGTGAAATTTTTTTAGCTATTACATGATTTATAACAAAAGAACTATTTAAAAAATATTATCATTATTCTATATAAAATAATATAAAAACAAATAATACAGCATTTTTATTAAGATATAATGTAATTATATTTCAAGAAAATTTACTTATATAATAAATAGGTATCTGTGATTATTTAAAATTTTTGATTTAACTCGCTCTACTATTTGCTGTAAATATTTGTTTAAATAGATACTGTTTTTGCTATATTTTTTCTTTTGGTGTGTTGTAACAAGCATTAAAAATTTGTTATAAATTTATAATAAAAATAAAACGTTAACTAGTAATTGTTAGGTGCGATTATACAATCTAGGTATTTATAAAACTTACACCGGGCGTTTAATTAGTAACATTAACATAAACCTTCCCCATATTTTTTTGTAATTCACGATTTTATAAAACAGTTGCAGTACACGCGTGTTGTAAATGTGAAATGTATATACCATGGTTATTTATATTGATGAAACAAACACTTTAGATTTATCATTATACATTTATACCACCAACAGGAAAAAATTTACCTTATGGTTTTAAGCTAAAAGTTTAATGAAACAATCAATATAACATACTATTTAATCATGCCCAGTGACTGACCGATGACATTTATCTAAAACTTTAGTTACAGGTGTAATAAAGTAAATGAATCATTTACTTTTTTCTTATTCTCGCGGTCAGCCTTTTTTCATATTATATTATATATTTTATAATTTTGATAGATATTCTTTTCCTTGATAGCTTTTCTAATACATTATTATACCACAATATAAAAATGTTCAATACTCATTAGATCAGACGTCAAGATTGGCAACGATCCAAAAGTCTATAGTTTTACTATTTATTTTATAACCAAATCATGCACATAATTGTTTTGCATGACCTACTCCTTTTACGAACAGTTGACCTAAAAGTTCACAGTGTAACAAAGTGTAATTCAATCTTCTCTAAAGCTTTTAATACGGTTTTATTTTGGAACATGGGTAATTTCTACAGTTCAAATGCAACATCAACTTTACTGATATATGTACCTAATTTTGAAAAGTTGTTCGTACTATTGAAAATCAAGTAGAGCTTTAATTTAAATTAATAATTGATAATATGACTGTATAAAAGTTTAGAGAAATAATAAATGACTAATAGGTGAAGTGATAATTAAAGCTGGGAATGTAATATCTCCACAAATACATTTATGACTTAAAAATTCAAAATAATGTATTTAACATTTTTATTTTAACATGAAAATTTTTTTTTAAATAAAAAAATAGTTTTTGAGTCAAAATGTGTTTAAATAGGTATATAACAATTTTTAAGATGCTCTAAAAATTTAAAAATTGCCTTAAAAGCAAAAATTATTTTAAAATAGAAAATATTAAAGACTTCTTATTCTGATTCAAAAAAAACATGAAACGTATAATATGCTATAAAACGACCATTATGTAACTTAATTTTTGGAAAACAATGCTATGTTCATCAAAGTCTCAACCCTAATTAAAACCACTATATAGCAGAAAATACTGTGAAATTAAGAGAATATCTACTAAAAATCAATAACAAATGTTTATTTTTATCGTTTAATCTAATAAAAAATTCTTTTATTCAATAAATTAAAATGTTATCATTTTTTTCAGATGCCCATAAACAACGTCATTGGTATTTGATAATATATTATTTTATAATTACTAATACATAGATATCTAAAGTTATTATTTCACAAAATGTTTGCAAATTAATTATGACATATAATAATAGTATAAATATGTATATAAAGTATAGTATTAGCCAATGAGACTAGAGGTGCCGAGGTATTAATAACGAAAAAAATAATATCAAAAGAACAGTTTCAAACAAAATAGATAGAGCAAATAAAAAATAACATTAATTTGTAAATCACTTTAATCTGTAAGCTAATTTAATTCTTTACTCGTAGCGTGTCTCAAGCGGAATTGTGTCAAATGTAGAATTTACAAAAATAGGATTCAGTATTTTCATCCAAATATTTTATACATTTTTTTATATGATTTCACCAACATTTACAATCATCACCTATTGATAGGTATTATTAACAAAATAATATAAAGATAATTTTAAAAATACTTTAAATATTATGATGTAGTAAGTATCATATTTGTGTTTATCCAATAATGTTATAACAAGATTGAATACATTAAATTTATTATTCAAACATAAATGCATTATTCAAAACATCACATAAAATCAAAGAAATGATTTTATGATAAAAATTCACAAACAAAAAGCAAGTTTACAAATAATTTTATTTATTTATTTATTTATTTTTTTTGTGTGTGTGTGAATGTATGTAATATTATATAAAATGAAGGATAAACCGAACTGATTTCAGTGTTTAAAGAACGGTAAATACAGCATAAAATCCACCTTATTTTTAAAGCTAAATAAACTAACAATAGACTATTATATACTGCATTGTCTTCTCCAATATATCAATATGTCACACAAACAATAGGTATTAAAAATGATTAAAACACTAACACGCTTTCCACCAGAACAAATATTAAATATGTATAAAACAGTGATAATAAGTAATAACAATATAATAGAAAATAATACCCATAAACCGGTATATTTAAACCCATCTTTTTAGATACTACGTATGAAAATTAAACGAATTCATGAAACCTTGAGATAAAAATGCATCAACTTTAGATCCAAATATATTTAAGAAGAATAATTGCAATTATTATTAATAATATAATATAATTAGATTTTTTTTAAATATTATTAAATATGTCTAATTATATTATTATTTATAGTATAATAAATCATGTTCTATATATTAAATTTATGATAACGATAAAACTTTTCTTTTTTTTAATTATATAACATAATGATATAATCCAATTTTTTTAACATGTAAAAACTTTTAAAAAATATTTATTTATTTCTGCAATTAAGGAAATATTTAACTAAACGAAAGTGTATATAAAAACTTACACAGTTCCTAAATTGTTTTAAAATTTAAATAAACCAAAATCCCGAAGGGATGTGTTTATTCTTCAAAAGTTTTTTTTATCTGATAAATTCGGGAGCTTTCAAATGCATCGTATTGAATATCTCTATCATGTTTGGTAAAAATCGACTTTTTAATTTTTTGCATTTTGAATTTATATTAAATATTATGTGAGTTAAATGAAAAATAATATCTTTCTTGATATTATCAAATTATTTTTCGATGCTTCTTAAGTATATATGTTGTTCCACATTTTATACGTTGAATTCCCCTAACTTCATTCTCAACAAATAATCTCGAATTTCTAGTACTATACTAAGTATTTTTACAATTAATTAAAACAGTTTACATGCACATGAGTTTTAGAGATATTTAATTGATTTTTCAAATGAATAGCCTTTTATTAAATTAAAACCCCTACATTTGTAATATAAAATCAAACGGAAGTATGAACTATCAAAAAGGTATCCATTATCATATTTTATTAACTATAATAGCTGTATCATATATCGATGAATCATATCTTTATGAAATATATTTTTTGTACTATGATAACATATTATTATTATATTTTTTTTTTTTTTTTTTTTTTTTAATACATGAAAATTGAGTATAATTTATTTTTCAAATTATATTTATTATAAATTGTTTTTTTAAATAAACTTTAAAAAGTAAAGTGAATATTTTTGATGTGAAATAAACTAATATTTCTTTAACCGTAAAATAAAACACACATCAAAAGAATAATTTTGCTACGGATTCAACACTAATCTATTAACTGTTATAAAAAAAATGTTGTTTTGTGTTAAATAATTTTCAAGAAATTAAAATAAATAAATTTAGGATAAATATGGGTATTTTTAAGTTGGTAAATTGTGAAAATAAATAGCATAACGACGACACTCTTAGAGTGTAGTTACAGGGTTAGATTAAACGAGGAATAGCTAATAGTAACGACATCATTAGCTCATCGATCTTATCGGAGGATTCTGAGGAATTTATTTTATTAATTTTTTGCTATAACGTTCAATAATCAGAGAGAGTGTTTTAATTATGAGTCTAAAATGTAATATAATAGTTTTTAATATTTTTTTAATCGGATAAATAGTGATTAAGTGATTATTTCGTGGTTTAAAAAGAACCCTTATTATTAAAAGAACAATTTTGTTTTGCGATTTTGTGTAGGTATGATTTTTTTTGTGTAACACCAAATTGAGAAACCATATATACCCAAATTAGCTTTAATTAATATTTTATAGAGAAAAATAATTACTACACTAAAAAAACGAAATTAAAATAATTTTTAATCATACAAACGAATTAAAAATTACTAGACATCGTCAATGTTTTTCATAGATTTTTAACAATAGAAATTTTTTAATGTAATATTTATTAATCGACTAATTGGAATTACATCGATACAAAACATGACACATAAGCATAATAATTACTTTCAATATAAAAAATATACTCTAAATAATAATTGGAATATAGATGAAGGTAATGTTAAGAGAATAAAATATTATTTCTGTTAAATTTAAATATAGCAAAATAAAAACCAGAAAATAGAACTAGTTATATTACTATTTTTAATTTAAAAAACTATAAACAATTTTAAAGGTCAAAGTATATACAAAGAGATTTCAAGATTTACTTTAAAGTAAACTAGTAAAAATATATTATATAACAAAACAATTGTAAATTGACATTAAACAATTGTTTCTATAAACGAGAAATCACAGGTTTTCCGGCATAGAAGTTTTCAATAATTTCCTGGAAAACTGCTGTGAAATGAAAACAATTACCTGTGTAAAGTACCATCTGTGAACGACTTTCAACCTATCAAGAGATCATATTAAACTTTTGAGAACTTTTTCTATCCGAAAAATATTAAAGGATATATTGAAAAAAAACCATTATTACCATACCAATATAGATAAAACAACAAAATAACGTTGTAAAATACATATTTAAAAATAACAATTTAAGTTATCAGTAAAATAAATGCATTATCGTATTATATTTCATTATAACTGGTAATGTTCATGTTTATTTTTCACTATTTCTTTTGAAACATGTAATAAAAATGATAAATCTTAAAAAGTTTCCAATTACAGTAGAAAAACACAAACAAAACATTAAAAATTACAAAAACTTTTAAATTAATTTATAAAGAATGACACAAGCGAACATATTATATATTAAAATAGCTGAACACAGTATACCATTCAAATGTAAATCAAAAATCTTAAAACCAAAATTTATCCATGTTTTTAATGTTAAACAAAATATTTAAAAAAAACTATATTTTTTATTTAAAACTAAAAGCATTAGAACAATAATATTGAATACATAGCATACTTATATCTACACATATGAATAAACTCTGTACAATTAGTGCAACTGTCGACTAAAGTTTAGAAGTTTGTAGGTAAAACAACGTATTAAATAATTAATACAGTTTATACTGATAATTGTTAAAGCAAACAAAACTAGGACTTAATATGAGTAGATATATTAACGTTCATAGTTATAATTGAGTACTATAATTATGTCGTACAGTAAATTTTACAAGACTAAAAATTTGATTTCCCGATTACGTTGAAATAATATTTTATCGTCCGTAAAAAAATGAACGATGCTTGTTTAAGGAATAAAATGTTTTCAACGCTTTTAAGATCCTAAAATTTAAATCTCTTGAATAAATCGGTTCAACGGCTATGTAAAATATGACCTTCATTTCTATTGCTCCCTCCCCTTAAAAAAGAAAAATCCTTCGAAAAACACAATTCAAAAAAACTGTATATTTATAAAAGTAAATCATAAGTTATAAATTAAAATACTAAGTTGACGTTTAATAATATTACGTGTATATATTATACGCATCTGAGTGTTTGTTTACTTTATTGGTACTTGATATATAGTATAATTTCATAACGCTCATATAATCGTATGTGCGATCTTAAAATACCATTATAGACATTATTATTATACGAATACTCTTTATTAAATGATCACGTTATAAGCCGTTACAAGTAAGACTTCTCGCAATTTATACGGATTAAAAATCACTAGTCCTGCAGTAATACGCCAACAGGAACTATGACAGACGTCAAACTTATCGACACATATCGTAATTCCAAAACACCAGCAGCAATTACCTACACAACATATTTATAGTTTATCGAATAACAATCAATCAAACGCCAAAAGCCACGCTCATCTGTCCACCATTCCACTCCCTCCCACTTTATAACCATATACGAACTGACCGCTGATTTCCTAACTCTTACGGCGATTCTTGACGTCTATCTCGGTTTAGCATGAATGCCATTGTATAAGTATCACACAACTAATAAGTTAATAAGTTAATCAGTAGCTAGTTATGTCTCTGAAGCGGTTTTAGTCGTTTATTTTCTCCTATGGCCACAATGTTGTCCCGTAAACGATTTTGATTGAAACATACATGATTATAACAGCAATCCCTAGCCAACGCGGCATTGTCACCAATGACGCAACTTGAATATCGTTCTAGATATACACGATTAAAGCATCCAATCGCTGTTTTCCCGAATTACTACGACTTAATGTCCATCACAGTTTAGCACGAGCGTGTTGATGTACCGTTCACAAGTGCCGCGTATTACCGTTTATATTCTCCAGTATTCAGTACCTATAGCGATAAATAATACATCTTGAAAACAGTTTTGGTCGTTTTTCTTCTCGGAGCCACGGTTTAGTCATGTATAAAACTTTGGTTATAAACATACATTATAGTAGTCATACTATTCGGCGTAATCACAACTGACGACTTTGAAATCGTTTGCCTGGCATATATAATATAATATATTATACGCATTACCACCTCGCAGCGAATATATATTATAATATGTATATGACCTCGGAGACCTATTTAAAATATTCTCATCATAAAGGCCCAGCGCCGCGCTGTCCGGCCACCATGGCGTTTGACTTTTCGTTTTTGAGAATAAAACCAAAAAAACAATAGACTCGTATGCATATATAATAATATAGAGAAACGTAAATGCGTGTAAATTGTTATTTTGATCGCGTTGAGCACGTAAAAAACGTATAGGTATATGAATATTATAACGAATATGCATCAAATTAATTAATTATTTATTATGTTTCCGTCACTCAGCAATTTGCGCCAAATAATACTGTCGCGATATGAACGCAAATCACGGTTAACAATTTACGAGATTTCGATTATTCAATACGCGGAGTATTCATTGAACGTACATGTGTGTACGAGAAGTTTAAAGTGAAAATATTATATTTCTTTGTATTAAACGCGTAACTATGACTTAAATCAGATTTCAAACAATCGTCTACATACTTAATGATTACTCTGTATCAATGTATAAATATATGTATATAGTATATAAAAATATAATATATAATATAAATGTTTTATAAGTGAACGAGTGCGTGAAACGAAAATGAAATAAATCCCATGCACACTTGAACGCAAAAACCTCCTACCGGCGCAGAGTAAATCGGTTTGGATTGTTTTTTTATTCCTCGCCCGCTGTCACCTTCATATGGATGAATGTCTATTAAAACTGCGTATATAACCGTCTAATGCAGAGACTCGTACGTGCGAATTTATTCATTAAAACACAAATCCAAGTAAATCATAGAGTTAAATTGCATGATATATATATATATATACATATAAACACAACGGGCATTATATATATTTATATTTATATATAGGATATATAATTTACAAACCGTTTACGGTTTTGGAACGTTTCCATAGGTGGACACCACGTCTCAGCTGACCCACAATGGCGAATTAAAATGTATGGCCGTATACATTTAACCGTTCGTATTTTTTTGACTTGGGTTTATTTCTCGAAAAATAGAATTTTACTTTTCTCACTCATTATTTGACAATACAACGCACGTACAATTTAAATATATCCGTTAAATTAATAGTGCAGACAACAAAGTACATGATGAAAAGTACACGACCTTAAACCTTTTTTGCGATTACCATAATATAAGCACATTAAACAGAATGATAACCAATAATGGTTAGTCACTAAATACATTTTAATTAAACTAATCTATTAACACTTATTTATTTAAAAATATAAATTAAACTACAATTATTCCATAAAAATAAGACATTTGCTTAGCTTTTGAATTTCAGTTACCTAAAATTACATATAGTTTTTAAAAGAAACGTATTATATTATTTTATTATTTTCCAGTCATAATGGTATGATGGTGTAGCTATATTACCTATCCACAGCGCCGTGTTACCATAGTTTTATTATTTAAATCGTATATTACGTAAAACAAAGTCTTATGAAAGAAACCGAAAATTGACCAATACATATTTCAATTAAACATAGCATGATAATTAACTATCACCAAATCAAATCTGTTGGTAATAAATTAACTGTGCTCATTAAATACGTTGATACCCCGTATCAAGTGTATATCAAAACTCAAAACGAAACTTCAAGTAGTTTTAAAAATATTTTACTTTATAGGTGTATAACATCTGTAGATACCTTCTAACAAATAAAAATATTTAAAATCAATCCCCTTACTAAGTAATTTAAGTCAAAGCTAATTGAGTTCAAACGTTTTTATAACGGAATCAAATCGATATCCTGTATACAATATAGTTCAACTGGTCTAAGTATACACTAGATGTACAATGATCCCATAATTCAAATACTATAATTTACTTATTATTTTATTCATTTTTTTTTTTTTAATTTTCAAAGTAGATATTGACCTTTGAGATTACGACATTTGAAATATTATCTACATACACCATTTTATTTGATTATATTTCATCACAAAACAATAATATTTACGATAATTTAAAAACATGCAAAAATAAATGATTTTATTTCATCAATTCTGAATATAAACATATATTTTTTTCTATTGAACAAATATTTGATATTGCAACGAGAATACATAGATTCTATGTAATAAACCGTTATTAAATTAAAATTTTTATTTTAACATTTTAATTATTTTTTTTCATATCTAAAGATTCTTAACAAACACAAATATACTTGTTTTTTCATTTCCATATTTTTTTTTATTTTCATTTTAACTTTACAATAATATTGATAGTTGTATGCAAAACGCCTCTTCAAAATTATAAGTATTTTATGCTACAAGATATTAATTTTATTAATGGCCATAAAACCTCTCTCCGTCTTAAAAAATAAAAAAATTTATTATTTTTATTTCTTTGATAATTTTATCATTATTTATATGTTATTTATAAATGTTAACTATTTTTATGACAATGACTTTCTAAGTAAGTTATTCTTAACTTTTTATACAAGTGAAATAATGAGGACCAAATCTTGTTTGGTCATTTTATTTTTTTTACCAACAAAGGTAAAATCTAAAAAACGTTTTAGTAAGTTAAATAATAACATAAACTCTTAGACACATTTTTTATTAAATAAATACCATTGAATGATGATCGATAAATAATAACTTTAATTTATAGATAAAATGTATAGTATACAAAAGTATAGTCTAAATATGCAATTATTGTAAAATATAAATGTATTAATCATTTATGGTAATTGATAAACATTTTCATCGTAATTGTAATTTATATGAATACCGAAAGGAAGTATAGATTTCATAAATAATATGTACATTTAGGGATTATTTATATAATTACAATAAAACTATATATTTATATATAATTCAAATAGGTCTGTATACATTTATAGTGACATTTTAAAATAAGGAAACAATAATTTAACATTATTTATCGCCATTCCTTTGATAATTTAAAACTATGTATTTGTACACATTTCTCCATAATCAATGGCTCGGAGCCAAATTGAGGGAAATTTAGATTTTACCAGGCCGATTATTTTATACAAAAGCTCTATGCAAAATGCATTGTTCAAAAACATATAAACAGTGTTTATTTGACACTAGAAATAGAGATAACTATTAATGATACAATGCACTTTATTTTATTACCATATACACTAAAATTCAGTAATTAATAGTTAGTTAACAAACAAATAGATCAACCGACATTCTTACACAACCTTCGGTTAATTAGTAACAGACTTTTGTGTAAATTATATTAAAGTATTTCTTAAAAACTTAATATCACCAAAGAACTTTAATAGTAATTTGCTTATAAAAAAACATACGATATTATTGCAGTAAAAACTTTTATAATAAATAGAAAAAAAGATACAATTTTTTAGAAACCAAAAACTTTTTCTCCGATAACACTTGAAAACATCAAGTCGAAGAATTATGCCTGCATTTTTATTTTATTTTTTTTACTCCTTTAAACACTTTTTAACAAAATAGTGTTCTTTAAAGAAAGAAAACAAAAAAAAATGATGTATAAAAAGCATTTTTTTCCCTTATCGGAAGTAATTAGGTTAAATCTATTTGAAAAAAAAGTTATTGCAAAAGTAAAAACAACGCTACTGCAGAAAAAAGAATACCACAATGACGTTAATAACAAATCAATTAATATATACAATATGAAGTTGATAATTTATTCAAAACTTTAAAAAATAAATTATTACAATGGTGTTAATAACAAGGTAATAAATATTTAATACTAATAATGCATATAAATATACATACGAGTATATATATATATATATATTATATTACTATCAAGTAATGTGTATACAAACATTTTAAATAACATGTTTAGCTATGAGTGCATTTAGATCGGAAGAAAGGAGTGTAATAAATGGGCTGATTAGGACGTTTAGATTAGAGATTAATAGGGAAAAAAATACTAAAGATATGCTCAGTAGATTGTTTGTAGCTCCCCCCCCCCCCACCCTCGAAGGTTTTGATTTCTGTTTGAGTATAGCAGTTAGTATTTTTGGCTGATGGAACCTTTGGAGAAGTTTTTTTGAACATTTTTTTGAATGATGGGCATCTTCTGAAATCGGCTAAATGGTCCATTGACCAAAGAGCGCATTTAGCAGGATCATTGCGATCTATGGTGCACTCCTTTATGTGATGATTTGCCCCACTTTGACGTAACGCGCAATGTGATTACAATAATTTTACGTATGGATATACTATTGGCACCGGTGGCATTGTGGAGGCCGCGATTCTTTTTATGCAATTTTTCGGTTATAATTGTGTTAAGTAAGGACGTGATCTTATGGATCTCCGCATTAATCTCGTCTGGAGAAACCTCCACAAAAAATAAAAGGAGAAGGCGTTTGTTGTTTATAATCGTTTTTATGGCCATATACATATTACATAAACAATAATAATAATTAATAATTATATTATCCGAATTTGTATCTAAATTATATATAGTTTATGGGTTAAAAATGTTCGACTGATATGTATAATATGATGTGAGAGATTTCTGATGGATTTTTATAAGCGGTCTCGATGAATGTGGTGAAAACATTAGAAGTAGATTGCTGTTGTGCCTATTTCATAATCCCATTATGGTTATGTTTTATAAAATATGGATACAACAGATGTTCGCATGAATAACAAAATTACGCGATGTTATTTTCTGAGTGCTGGTTTTGACAAATATCCAAGTTCCAAGATATCATTTTTCATTGTTACGAAATCTTTAGGTATATTGACTTCCATATAAACTGGGAGGAGAAAATTAGATTAAGACGTTTAAAGATTGTGTTTCATTCTGTCACTAACAAATCGAGAAAATCGGATTTTTGTAATAATACATTTGTACTTCTTCTCAAATAAACGCAGATGAGAATTCATATTGTACGGTTAATTTTAGTTAATGGTTTCGTTGGTTAAAGTATCTGACTTAGATATTAAATATTCTGATGAGTAATCAAATTTTTTAGTATACCATTAGATAAAAACAGTTTTTAAGACATTTTAATGAAAAAAAAAATTAAATAAATTGTACATTGATATTAAAATTTTATTTATTTTTATTAAATAATTCGTCTAAATTTTAAATAATTTACATGACCAAATATTATATATCTTAATAAAGCTTCAATTATATCAAAGGTTTGAGCATAATAAATAGAATACACTTACGAATCACTAAGATATCAAAAGGTGTAATGTAAACAAATAAAACCTTTCGCGACATGTTATATTGATTATAAATTATTAACTTTAGATTATCTATAAAACAAAACTAATAAAACATACATTTTTTCCAAATATTAGATATTTGAAAATACATACATATTTTATAATAATATGCAAAATAATAAAACTTTTTTCTCAGTACACTTAAAATTTTATCAGCAAGGAGTATACTCAAGTATGATTCTTTTATATAGCACGTTTATTTTAAACAAAGCATTTTTATATTGTAATCATGCATAAGTCATATATTTTATTGTATGAAGTAAAAGTTATTAGATCTTACAATGACATAAATTCTGACTTCTGTACATTATATATACGAAAACAATATTTTATAAAATTTCCCATTCCTTTATTACTGTTATATTATTTTACAATCCAACTGTTTCAATACTATTTACATTATTCAATATTTTAAAATTGATTATGCTGTAATTACCTGAAATCTTACAAGAAAAATTGTTTATATGTACAATAATAGTAATATTCATTTTAAAGTAATTATAAATTGAAAAATTAGAATATAGAAAATAATATAAATAATGTATGATAAATCATCGCATTTAAAATAATAAAATGCTGTGCTCATCTTGGTTTGCAAAATGGTTCATAAATAAACAATTATTATTGTTTTTCATCAAAATAATTAATGATTAAAAGTATCATAAGAAAATCATTTAATAACTTTGAAAAAATTTAATTTATATTCAATTTAAATGAATAATTAACCAAATATCAATAACAATTTATTTTACTTTTAAACAGTTTTCTTTAGTTTTTGTTTTTATAGTAATCACATTTATAATTTAAGTTTAATAAAAAAATAATTAATTTTGTAAAAAAAAAAATTATAGTTAACAATACTATTCAGATAAACGTGTATTTAAAATATTTATCAACAATTTTGGTTTTTAAATAATCCACATTATATCAAAACTAAAAACAAAGAATAGGTTATAATGAGATTAACAAATAAACTTAATATAATTTCATCTTCATAGGATTTTTCAATCATATAAGCTTTATTATTCGTAAACCCATCGCCTTTTTATTATTTTAATTCAATTAAGTATCTCGTTTTTTAAATTTTGTATTTATTATATTCAATATATATATATATATATATGTAAAAACTAATTTATACTATTTCTTATAACTATATTCTACGGTAAAGGAATTTTAACAATTAATTTTTTTTTTCATAGTCGATACAAATGTACAAATATTATGACTATAGGTTAAAAAAATTATAAAATTATAACAGAAAAACTAATGATTTACAAATTCATTATAGTAAATGTTGCATTCATAACGTTCCGTTTCAAATAAATAGAAGGGGTACGCTAAAAAAATTTTTAAAAAGAAGGGGGACTCCCCCCCCCCCGCAAATCAAGCACTAGTTATAGGTACCAAATTATTTTATTTGAACAATATATAAATGTATTTAGATCAATAATTAAAAATGAAGACACGGATATCATTTAAAAGCCAATACCTATTTAACGAGTGAAAATTAAATAGCTGAAATATGGAAAATTCACTGATATAATTCTTTATTAATTAAAATTAAAAATAAATAACTTTATGCATATTCAACATTATAATGTCTTTAGTCAATTTCTAAATTGTATAAATCGTTAACATAACATTTTAAGAAATATATCTATGACATTTCTTCTGTTACGACAAAAAGTTATTATCATTGACTAAAAGCCAGACGGTTCAATTTCATAAAATGATTGGATTTCCTGAAATAAAACCTTTTTATCAACATATCTGGTAATAGTTTCTAATTTAACATCAAATTAAAAATATTCATTAGTATTATTAAGGTATACGTAATACTACAAACATTAACTAGTTCGGTTAATTTAGACAACAAATAACAAAACAACAACCAAAAATACAAGGTAAATTATTATTGTAATTAATTTTATCTAGTATAACCTTGACAGTAATATCAGTTTAAATTTTTAAATCGAGAACTCTAACCTATAAGATCAAATTCTAAGGATTCAGCCAAACCCCCTAACATAAATCGTATTTAAACTTTTCAGTCAAAGTGCCTCCGCCAAATTACTAAATCTTCTTACTATGTCTACAAATCACACACTTAATACTGATCTCTCTATCCCTCTTGTCTCTAAAGTCACCAACACTCTACAAAAGATTCAATGCTCGTTTCCAAAGCCACCGAAATGCAATCGTAAAGAACTATAGCTACTTCTGATACATCCGCTGTACATAGCTCTGATGACCCTGAGAGGCCTCTAACACGTAAATGGTGTCAGTAACCATTAACTAACTGAAAACCAATAAATCCAAGCCGAAATTCTTTCTTTGAAAGGTCTCTTCATTCCTAAATAAAGCCACTACCTTACAACACTTACACTTTTTGTAAAAATATATTTATAAATTGTGTAAAAAAAAAATTAATATTAGAAAAATATTTATATATTTTCAAAAACGCTAAAAAAAATCTAGAATCACTTAATACGCGTTTACTACATAATTTACTTTAATATTTTTCATTTAGTAAATGGATACTCTTTAAGATTCTAAAAAAGGTGTGAAAACTATTGCTTTCACAAAAAAAATATGTGTTATTTATTTTTCAGAAAATATTTTTTATTAAAGAAAACGTTATCTAACGTTTTTAAATCACGTACACCGCGATTCATATATTATGGAATTGCAATTACGTGTATACACTATACATAGGTTTAAAACAGTGGTCGAAAGTAGAAAATAAAAAAATAGTTAGAATAAGTCAAACTCTCTATTTAAATTTTTAATAAATAATAATTTATGCAAGTAAAAATCAGAAAAGAAAAGAAATTTAAAAACCATAAGCGGAAAAATAGATTCTAAATTAATGTTTAGAAGAAACAACAGTGTAATTTTATATTTAAGAAAAAAATAAACATGACAATAGGAGTAACATAATATTTATAAACCAAAATTCTGGCTAAGATCTAACGTAACGAAAAAATGTGAACTCAACACCACTAACGTCATCACACATTTTACCTTTCGACAAGATCGTGTTATGTGTACACTAAATGAGATAATTGAAATCTAAATAAACTTATTTGATAGTACCTATGTATTAAAAATCGATAGACAAAGAAATAATAAATGGAATATCACTAATATAAATGAGATCAAATTCAATAAATAGTCTACCAATTCTTAAACCTCAAACAAAATATACAACTTTTTTTCTTAAACCAAACAAAATTGAATTACCAAAAACTTTGACAACAAATATAAATAAATTATATTAAAGATAATTGTATTATTTTCTTTTTTTTATATGTGCACTTTTAAACTTAAGTTTAATAAAGCATTAGAAATTTTAAAATAAATAATTCATGTAGTATGGCTGCACATAAAATTAAGGAAACATTGTAAAATAGTGTGTTTACATATTATTATGTTTTGTTACATAATGCAAATCAATAAAATGTTGTGTTTACATTATTATTAATTTATAATCTACGTAATATATTCAACATTGAACATTGCAATTAATTATTTTCGTTTATAGATTATAAACAGTAGTCAACATTTTCTAAGATTTTACTACTTGTATTTATAATAAAAAAAACTATAGTCATTGATTAACGCTAAATATGAATTAAATATAAGTTATAGTTAATAATATTAAGTTACAATAACGATTGTATAAGTTTTAGATACTACATATTATATAACTACAAAAACTACCTAAGCCAATAAAAAAAAATCACAAATTTAAATAAATATACAACAAACCAACTAAAATTTAAAAGTTTTTTATCAGAAGACTAAAACTAAATCCTTATTTATCTTTAGGTTAGGATATCTAAAATAGCATAATTGTTAAATTAAAAATTACGACAAATAATTGAAACGGACAGAACCATTAGACAATAAATCATTGGTTGAATGTCAACCATCCAATTTAAATATTTACTGGGAATAACGACTAATATAGTATATACAATGTACATATTTTTAAATATAAAATTATTTATGTATCCAACCACCTAACCAAACATGGGTCTTGTTAAGTACTTGAGATATTTGAGTAAATGTAATTAATAAATAAATTTATTTACTTATTAAGCGTTTATTTAAATATTTATTTTGTATTTCATCAATATCATTTATTATTAATTATTATTATTAAAGTACTTTAAAATCAATATTATAACACATTTTTATTCATTTAATTTATAATTGTAAAATAAAGTAAGTAGTACAAAGTATTAATGATACTAAGATGTAACATTAAAACTTAAAATTAGTAATTAGTAATTACAAAATTAATTTTATTACCTACTTATACAATTAAATAAGTGAAATTAAAAAAGTATCTAAAAAGTATTTAAATACATGTCGAGTATTTGTATTTTTTTCTTAAAACTAATTAAAATGTATATCAAATACCTTTTGAATAGATGTATTTGTATCACTATTTAAATACAATTTTAAAATTATTTTTACTATAATGCCAAGTACTATGACGACTGATGATTAATAAATAAATTATAATAATAAATAGATAATAATATAGATTGTATTTAACATTTAAATACGCATTTTTGTTTTCGATTTGATCAAGGGAAATCAAAAATAAATATCTTGAATAAATCTATATATATATTTAATTTCATATATTATAATATAGTTGAATAAATGTTAATTAATATCACATCAAGATTTTTAAGGCCAATCAATAATAAGCATTAAAACAAGAAAATAAATAAATAATTGTTCACTTTAACAGCAAAACTTAAATAAAATATGTAGAAAAAATACATGTTTAAGTATCAGATTTGCTGTTAATATTACCTCGTGTAATATAATTACACACTGCTAAATTTTAAGAAAAGTATGCAATTACTATAAGACCGAACCTTGAATATAAGATATACACTTTATATATAATAATCACTAAGTTTTGAACCTTTAAAATAACAAATTCTAATGGCTATTCATATTTATATTAAGTTAACTGATATATTTTCAATCTAATAATAAATAAAATTATTTCATGTAAAATTGAACTATACTACTATACCCTTGGGATTTTCAATATATAATAATGCATTTTCTAAATTATTCCACGTTAATAATAGTTTAATTTTATATATTTTAAACATTTTGTCACATACTTTATTAACTATGCATATTTCTATTATATATATATACCCAGGAGACTATGATATCTCCAATATTCTTTAACTCTAAAGTTAATCAAATTAAAGACTTAGTTACACATATTAAGTATCTAGTTTATTATATAAATGACGCATTACATAACTTCTTGCGATAAATTCGTATTAGCTCATATGCTCAAATACCTTAATAAAACCCCAAACTTAAACAAAATATAAAAATAAATACTTTATACTCTAACAAAATGTACTTTATAATGATAATAATTCTAATTAGACAAATACATATTATAAGTTAATTAGTAAGTACATAAATATAAATTGATATAAGTGAAGAACTGTAGCACTCGACAAAAATATTTACGATTACAGATTTTAAACAATTATTGAATGTAGTAATGGATATAACTGAGTCTTTACAAAACCTTGTTTTAATACTTCAAATCTACAAGCTCAAAACTAATAAATTTAATTAAAAGAAATTTAAAAAATAATAATAAACACAATTTAAATTTATACGTCCTCGAATACTTTATATTCAAAATATTTTAGGTATAGGGAGTTAAACTTAAAAAATCAAATAAAAATATAAACTAGTGATAACAAAAAAATGTTGAACATTTCATCTACTTAAAAAATGTAATTAATAAAAATAATAAATAAGCTAAATACATTCAGTCTAAAACCAATTTTGTTATCTTCTAAAATAAAAAAATGTATTGACAACAATATACTTTTAAACTTTTCACTAACTTTTTAATGTACAAAAATACATTATACAATAATATATTGCCATAACTCCTCACTACTGTTTTTAATTGATTACTATCAACTAGGTTGAATAATTAATATACTGTGCAGTGTTTACTTATATTCTTATGGAATGCGTATCTCTTAGCAAACCATAAGAAAGAACTTACCACTTTATTAATTGAAAAAGGTTATAGCGAATACCTAAATTTAAAAAAATATCAAAAGATGTCATCACTGGGAAACTTTTTTGTGTCGTGTATATTGCAGGTATATATTATAATTATTCACCACATATTTAGACAAAAATATTAACAAAAAAAAAAATCTTCTTAAATAAATAATTATCTATGTTTACATAAAAATATTTTAATTAAACAGTCTTGTATTTCAAACAATAAGTAATAATAAAATACTTTTAATTTCAAACATTTATAGCAAATGCAAAAACTAATAGTTTAATATTTAGACGGTTATATTAATAAAATGTATTAAAATGTAAATACTTGAAACAAATACAAGTATTCGGTATAACAGCTATAAATTATAATTAAAATCTTTATTTTTGTGGAAAAATGTGGCGTATTATGTTAAGTAATATATTATTCAAGACCAGAAATTAGATGAAACTACTATCTGACCGTAATCCCATTACTGTTATGCTAATATAAACCACTATTCGAATGAGTAGTCGGCTGCATTGTCATTGTCACTTAAATAATTCCCAAGAAACAAATATAATAAATTAAGAGTAGGAATTACACAAAAATTCTTCTCTTTTAGTAAAAGTAAACCATAAATAGTGGGCCCTTAATCGCTTTTAAAACTGTATATATACGTTGTTAACAGGAAAAATGCTGCTATAATTTTTTTGCATAATACGCCACTTACGAGCATGTAATGTAAATAATATTAAATTGTTTAGTGACAATAATATTATCATATATTATTAATAATACACAGTAAAAAGCTTACTTAACATTTTACCGAGGTATAATGAAAATTTAAACAAACCCACTTCACAGCTTTTAATAAATTAAAATTATTTTAATCCGTATTAGTTACAAACACCACGATTATCTGAAATACAATGCATTTTAAAAAATTCAAAAACAAAAATAAATACAAGTAGTAAAAAATACTGGAAATAGTAAAATTATCTGACTATTACCTATATAATGTGTCATAAATGTTACTTATTTCGCAACATAGATAGGTACAGTTAAGTTATACAATAAACACTCAAACACACACACAAACGTAAACACAAGAATGATTAATCCTACTTTAGCTTAAACATAAGCCATACATCGGATACATTACATCAGTTTTACTAAATTAGAATTTTAACTATTTTGATGAACTTGGGTCTAAAGTTATAAATTATATCATACAGTTTATGTTAGTAAAAAAAAACCCCTATGGTAAACTAACCAATTTAGGTATACTCTCTAATAATTTTATTTTCCAGATGATAAATCTTATTTTTTATAATATTTTCGGTACCTTTTAAAAATCTAAAGGAAACCTACATTGTATATATAGATAATATATAGATACTATTATTAAAAAATATAAAAATTATATTGAAAACAATATTAGACGTTTAGCTGTTAATATTTATAAATGTTTATAATACAGCTATAGACTATTTAGTATTTATTTATAAAAGTTATAATCCCACAATTTCAAAATAGTATTTAATTCGTGGTGGGACACATGGTAAATTTAATGCATTATTTTCCATTAAAATAATACAATAATACTATTTTAAATATTTATACTTAATAAAAATGTTATATGTATAATAGTTTTAAATATCTACTGAATACCCCTCGTTTATACATAAACATATGTTTAAACACGATAAATTTACCTACCTATTATTTATAGTACTTCAATCTCAAATTTATACAAAGTTTAGATAAACGAAATTAATTTAACTACCTTAATAGCTTTTAAAACAAATTTTGAAAATTATTAATATATTTTTAAATAAATTGTAAACAAAACTGTAGAATTTGTACTTTGACAAACTAAAACTCTGCTAACTTAAAATAAATAAATAATTGAACTTAAAATTTTTTTAAAAGAAAAATTGAATATTTTTTAAATTTTAAATCTTTAATAGGACGATAAATACAAATAAAAATGTACTTATTTTAAGTTTAAGTACGTATTT
Source organism: Rhopalosiphum nymphaeae (assembly GCA_036289425.1). Classification (NCBI taxonomy): domain Eukaryota; kingdom Metazoa; phylum Arthropoda; class Insecta; order Hemiptera; family Aphididae; genus Rhopalosiphum; species Rhopalosiphum nymphaeae. The sequence continues at coordinate 2,480,574 of JAZAQC010000021.1, read as the reverse complement.
AAAAAAAATTGTATTTTTAAAGCATTCTTACCACACAATATTAGAGTCAACATTTAAAAGATAAGATTTTTCAATTTTGCACACTAACACCGTGAATTGGCTTAAAATGTAATTTAATTTTTAAAATACATTTTTGAATCTTGACAATAAATCATAACAATAATTAGATATATGTAAATTGTACACATATTAATATTTTTTTGTTTACATATATTTTTATATCAAATGTTTAAAGGTATCAATCATATAATACATTTATAGTCTATATGTAGAAATACACAAATACGTGTACTAAAATAATCACTTAGGTCATCATAGGTTATCACTTTTCTACCTTTCAGCATAAATTATTCTATTCATTATTTCCAATCACAAAAAAGTAGTGTACGCAACATTTTAAAATACTTGTTATTATGATAGTTTGAACATAATATAATATGTATAGTAACAGAAAGAATTATTACTTATATTATAGTTTTATACACATAATTTATTATCTTAATGCTATATAAAATAGAAAACTTAATAGAGCGATAAATTATAATAAAACTTATAACTTAGTGAGACTTACTTACAACTTTAAAACGATCAAGGTTTTAAGAAAAACGGTAAAGTTCGTAAACATATTATTTTACTTTTAGTGGTCTCATAAGTAGAAAGGATGTCACATTGGAATTTAAAAATATTTTCGTATCATATTATTAAGTACCTACAAGTAATTTAAGTTAAACCATTTTCCTAGTTTTTTACTGCGTTTTAGATGACAATTTTTCAATTTAAAAACATAACTTACAACCAATTTTTAATTCAGCGTAACACGTTTAATGAAAGTTTTGTATATTGTAAAAAGATAAATAAACAAAGTCGGAAGGATAAATACTTCTCACAGCACTCATAGGGAATCTAATTAATCAAAATAAATAATAACCAATAATTTATACTATTCTATCATAAACGTAATCTGGGCAAAGGGTGTGGCACCCTCCCTTTACATTTTTAATGGAGGTAAATATATTAATTTGCTCAAATATTTTAAACTCTAATTCATTGAATATTATTTTTTCATTTGCATTTTATATAATCAATATACACTAATTTGTAATTCAAATATTTAAATTATTATAAAATATATAGGTATTCTTTATTAAGTTTTTTTCATTACAATACGGATAATACTAATTTAATATATTTTCAATAATTTTACTATTCTACAAAACTTCAAGTACTACCATATAATGTTTATATCTACAGATTTTGTTAATTATTTTAAAGAAAGAACAGTGTCACTTCCTCTACCCTCTACAGGCATTTTTAGACATAATACATAAAAATATGTATTATATTTACTTCACTCACAAAAAAAAAAATTCACCAAATTACGATACTAAATTATATTATACCGTATAGTAGATACATAATAGTTTAACAGTCCAGTAAATAATATCGAACAGTAGTGGTCATCCTATAATAAAGGTCTTTCTCGAACAATATCTGCCTTCAAGCATGTAAATATTTTATACACGTGATTACGGGGGAGAGCAAGCTACGCTCTTGATGGGTGGTTACTTTTTATGTTTCGCTAAACCTATATTTTTTAAGATAACCACCACTGATATTGAGTACAATCTAATATGTACCGGTAGTTTGGTCACCATGTATGTATGCGTATTATTTTATCGAAACGTGACAAATATATTCGACACACGGTCGTAGTCTAGATCCAATTACAGGACATTTGGTGACTTTTTTCAATAAAAAACCGTACTACACCGGCCAACACATGAATGTGATAGACAAAATATAAGGTTAAATTTCTCGAATACCTTTACCGATTGCACCCAAGACCTTGGGCACAGTCAAGACTCTAGTAAAAGGTTGATCCAACAATACCCAGGCGAATTAGTTTACTATTTCGCGGAGTCGCCGCCGTATCTTGTGACTTAAATATAGCTTACTGACCCGTAGATCCAATATCATCTATTGCAGCAAACAATCCCTTAAATCCAAGCAATTGAAAATTTGAAACTACCAATTAAATCTTGGTATACAAATTATTCTCATTACATCTCGATTGAACCGACAGGCGATTTATCGTGTACAATTATTATTATGGTACCTACTTATATACGTATACTACCTAAGTAAATGCATTATTTCACCAGTACTTCTCACTTGTAAAATATAAATTAAATGAATTGTAAATAAACAATTACATTTTCAAACAAAAAGATAAACATTTTAAACTTATCATAGTTTAAATTTCATAATTAGCAAATTCTAACAATAATACTACAACACATTCTAAGTAAAATATATTTCAAAATATACAAATAAATCGGACTGAAAATGTCAACATAAATTCAAGTAAATCACAATTAGCTATAACACGTCTCGATTACAGCCACTGAATCTTACTTTTAAACTGTTTTATATGCAAGAACCTGATGCCATTTATATTTTTGAATCCTATTATAGTTTGAAAATGTTTTTAATATTATTACCAAAAATTCGTGTTATTCGTGGTTATGCCTTTTATAATCAAAGCACGTGCCGGATGTTTCATTCTAGTAAATTCACGCCCACGTATAAATACATATCTTTACTATACCATTTATAGTATGGTACAGTAACATTTTTTGTTGTTGATAATTTTTATAAAAACATTAAATGATAAAAATTGATTTAATTATTAGTCATGTAACGTTATATACATTATAAGTACATCGTATTCCAAATAAATATAATCAATTAGACCAAAATATTAGAATAAATATTTTTTCATTAACACAAATTAATTCTATTACATGATATTTATATTCAAATAATCGACAAACGTCGTTATCAGTGTAATACATATCGTATTATAAGACATTATAATGCATATTTTAACGTTTGAACAAAATTGATTTCTGAATTACTAAAATTGCATGCTTAATATTAAGTCATAACGAATTTCACTCAAATGGGTCTTATTACAAATTTACGATTTATTGTATTAATATATTATATACAAAGTAATTTAAAATTTATTTTATAGCCATTTTATCGTATATATATTTATAGAAAAAAAATCTTCAATACGAAAGTTTTTTGATTTAAATATAATTAAAATGATTAATAATTTTTACATCTTTTTACAATATTTTATGGGTGGAATTTTATTACAATCATAATGAAATTTTTTCAGTTTTTCGATGTATCAAAAATTGGACGAATAGTTTATGAGTTATGAGTATTTAAAGCTTAGATAAGCAAAGTGGTAGACCAACATTTTGCGGGATATCGAGTACCATTCTGCTCCGCTCATCGAAACTTTAAATACTTATAAATTATAAGTTATAACTCATAAACCATTTGCCCAAATTTTGATTTTTATGTATCAAAAAACTCTGAATTTTTTTTTTACAGTATGGTTGTATACATATATAAGTTTTCATTTTAATTTTTAAAGATGACTAATAAAAATGACTTTAAAAATGACTTATCATTTTGAATACTTCTACATATAAAAACGTCCATACCAATTGTTATCTATTATGAATATGTATATAATAAAATGGCAGTAACATATATTTTAAATCACCCTAGCTGTTTATTTTTATGTTAATTGTTCTATAAAAATGAAAACAGCGATACAGTGATATAAAGTATTATAATCCAGTGAAAATAAAATTAAAATAATGGCTGATTTTCTTTCTTTATCGATTACGTCAACTGTATTAATTTTCAGTACCTACATATATGTACAAAATAGTGGGTTCAAGAATAATGAAGACCTTTTTTTAATTTCGCTCCCATTGTCAAGGTTTTTATACTTTTTAGTTTTTATACAATATCATATTGTATATGTTTATATAAGTGTAATGTTATTGAATTTTTATACAGTTTTGTACTATGTTATTTCACTAACCATTATTAAATTGTTAATAAAAGTAATATGATACCAGATTAATATATTTTTTTAATACTCAGTATAAATCACTCTCATATATCTAAAAACAAACAATTAAATTTCACAAGAATGATCTTAAACAACAAAGCTCTATCTCAATTAAATTATGTTATAATTTTATCAATTCATATTTAAATAAAATACAAAATTTTAAAAATATGATAGATAATATAATATAATAAAACATAATATATAACTTATAAATTCAAAGTTACAACTAATTTAAAAATATTTAAAACTTCACGCCTATATTCTATGCAACAATAAGAAACTATAGAAAGAAGTAAATTATCAATATAATATTCTATTGTTGTACATAATGATATTAGTCAATTAGTGTAATAAAATTGCTTTGCCAGTTTCGAATTGTTAGCCATTGGCGGTAGAATTATTGCCACGATTTCATTCCAAATTTTTATAAAGTAACATTATTCAGTGATGGTATATCATTTTTAACGAAAGTCAATGCAACATTATATATCGCTTCACTCGACATATTTTCTTAAACTATCAAGTATAAAATTATTATGAATTTCAAATAAATATATACCATGCACTGTCAGACAACTAATTTAACACAGATATACACAGACATACAGTCTTCCAACAGACTTGGCTATATAAGCTGGCGCCGGTTTAATAATGCACGACAAAATTGAAATTAAGTAGATACTAATAAACCAAAAAAAAAAAAAAAATTAAAAAGCTTTTGAAAGAATTAGGTGTAGTGGCCATTTACAAATTTCTCTTATTGCATAATAAGACTTGATGTCACGGTAGTCAAATATGTACTAATAAATAATATTGTATATTCTAGTAATTTTTTATGTTTATTCCGTATTATGTTCAGATATTATTTATAACTTTTTCGTAATCCTATTTATATTTTTTTATAAAACTTATAAGTTTTAAATATAAAAATTTTTTAAAAAATTATGTTATTAAATGTATATCTTATAACCTATGTTTTTCTAATTAGGTTCGTATTTTTACCATAACATATATAAATAAAAAATATATAAGAGTTGTTGATATTATAAATCTTACATAGTACATACTCCAACAAATATCTAGGTAAAAAATGTGTAATATTTAAGATAAACATTGACGTTTATGTGACACTACAAAATTAATTAATACAAATTTTACATACATGTAAGATCATTAGAAGCAAAATTAAATTTATACCTAAATAATTACTCCTATTTCTGTATCACAAGAGCATTACACTTGAACATTGAGTACTAAATATTCACTTGTTACCATAGAAAACTATTAACTGAGCAAACATGAATATTCAAAACTTACAAAACTTCTAAAATAATACTAAAAAAAATTAAGATGTGCAATATAAATCCTTTCATAATAAATGTATTCTCTTAGAACCTACCCAATACAATAACCTGTCGACTGACAAAAAATGGTTCAGAAATCTTTTAATTTAATTACTATTCATACTTAAATTTATAAAAAAAAAATCAATTCTCGAATTCAGATTTCAAACAATTTATAAATGTTTATCACGTATGTGTATATATTTATAGAATGATGTCAATGAATATTTTCTCTATTCGTGTCTTCCACGTGTCATTTTTTTTCTCTTTTAACTAAATTTACCTATTCTATATACATTATACAATATATATTATAAATAAAACAGATATTTTAATAATAAAAAAGTTGCAATATTTATTGTTTTATTTTTATCACAAGAAATTTAAAAAAGAAAAATTAGGTAACTGCTTAGCCTTATAGATACAGTAGGTTAGGTATCAAGTGAACTTAGTCATTTTATACATTTTTAACTACAAAATAAGATGAAAGTTTTCAAGAATTTGACGAATTTCATCAACATTTAAACTCGCATATGTATAAATATTTAATTTTTTTTAATAACTTTAATAACTCATGAAAAAACTTGTATTACATTAACAAGCATTTATACTAAACAAAAACATTTTTATTGATACTTATAGAAAAAAAATTTTAAATTTTAAATGTCTATAAATAGCTCAAAATTAGTTGAAATATTTTGAGAACTATAGCATGTATACAAAATGTTAGTATAAACTATAAATGTTTTGTCAATATTTAAAGTACCTACCTACGCTTATTCTAAACATATTTATTTCTCAAAAAGGTGATGACAAACACACAAAAATATAAAGCACACATCGTTGTAAAATTAATATATTCTTTGATTCGATTAAAATCTAAAATAAAAATAAAATAATAGAAAATTAATTGAACATGCTGCATTTATTTTCTATTATTCATACTACGATTATGTTAATGGATATAATAATTTATGCAATATTTTTACATTATGGAAATCATCTAAACAATCAAATGTGTTAACATTTTTTTCAAAATGTAACGTTGGCATTTTTATACACATTATAATAGTGTATACGCCTTTACATCCTGCACTTTTCCTTAACTTATACGCCGGCTATATCTACTTACATTTAATGACTATAAAAAATAAATAATATGTATCAATTCATATCTCACATATTTTATCTAAAGAATCAATTATAAATTCTCCAGATATCACTATAATTAATGCAGTGTTTGGAAAAAAACGCGATCGTGAACGCATGTTCATCATATATAATATATAATTAGCAAACGACACTTAAACGTTACTCATATTTATATAGTTTTATAAAACTTTCTACCGTGAAGGCGTGAATATTTTCGAAAATTTCAAAAAACTTCTAGCTGCGGGCAAAGTAATATGAGGAGAGTTTGAATAAGGAAACAAATTTTTTTTGCATTATTTCACAACTTTTTAATAAGCCTATATACACGCGTGAAATTATAGTAAATTGCTTATTTTATTATTTTGTAAATGAGAAATATTTTTCATAAAAAGATTCCAGTTCAAACCTCAAGAGCTTAAACTAGTATAAAATTTTAAAAATGAATTAAATAAAACCTAATATAATTTATTAATGCCCTCGAACAAGATTAATCGTATTTTGACATTGCTATAATAAATAAACCAGACAATTCAAAAAAGACGATTTAATTTTATGTTTAAAACTCATATCCATACAGAAAAATTCACTTTATAACCAATTTTAAAATATACAAATTGATAAATATAATGATTTATGAATATTTATAGCAGTATAACACGTTAAACGAATCGCTCATGTGGGAACACATTTGTGAGAAAACTTTATTTCCTAAGATGAAAAATATACACCATGAATATAATATGTTCTTGCAGTATCTAACCGAACTAAAAACTTAATTTAACGCCGTTAACTGAATTTATCAGATATCCTTCTAAACCAAAAAGTTCGAAATACTTTTTATTTATGATGTTCTCTTACACTATAACATACCTTTACAATTTACCTTGTATATAACAAAACATATGAACGAGATTCTCAATCGAATAACATGCTTATACGTTTTTTATTTATTCCATACACATTATAATAAATATTATTATAATTTTATATATTATTTTTATCATCATATTAATTATATATTAATATTTATATAATTATATTTTTATACATTATTAACTGTATCTTGTATTGCCATTGTCTCAAAATATTTTAATATTCACTAAAAAATCGAATTTATTATTTAGCCAGACACTAGGAATAAAGTTACAACTTAAAATGATATTAATATTAAACGGTATAATCATATTATACACGGATTACATAATAAAAAAATTAATATATGATATATAGGATATAGGTATTAAGACTTGCTATGTTAATAGTCGGCTTAACGATAAACTCTGCACCATTATTTTAATAGAACTGAGATTATTTATAGCTGTGTATTGTACTCATATATACACATTGTAGATTGACGATTGCAAAAACAATAGGCAATTCGAATTCAGAAGCTCTTTTACACACATGCGTATCTACTTACTAATGTATGTGAGGTTACAGTATATTAAGAGGACATCACACCCACGCATATGTTGTCTCCATATTACTAACGTATACAACATAAGTAGACAATTTGACGTTCATAATAATCCTTTTTAATCTGTTGTTTTTAACATTAGGATTTAGAGTGAATTGATCATAATAAAATTAAAGGTGAAGATTATTATTTAGAGCACCTCGGGAAATTTTATTAATATTTTAATTAAATTATCATATTAACTTGATACTAATTAAAATATCAATAAAATTCCCGTTACCTAACCTAAAACTAAGACAACACAAGCGAGTGTGACGTCCTCTTGATCCGATTTTGCCTGCAGTTGTTAACGAAATAACGAAATGTATTTCCACAGACCCGAGAACAGATCGAAAATTTACTTTGTCGGTGATCCGGGGAACTTCTGTGAGTGCTGCAGAGCACGAGATGGAGACAACAAACAGCATCAACGACAGATGCAACTACACGGAACCGATGACGAACAACACATGGGAAAAGGACACGTTGGACAACGAATACTCGCACTTTCTGTACATCACGTTCACGCCAGTGTTGATATTGCTGTGTGTGTTTTCGATAATATTCAACGTGATCCTGTTATTGTCGGTGCTATGGATCCGGAGGCCGCTGTCGCCGACATTGTACATCAGCCTCAGTCTGGCCGGTACTGATCTGTACACGTCGTTCCTGTTGGGCCTTGGCCATACCTTCAACAGCCTGCTGCCAGTGGGCTTCCAAGTGAATCTAATGGATATGTGCACTATTCTGGGCCTGGAGGCGCTCCGGCTGGGTGCCATAGTCACCACTGCGGGCCATCTCATCATGTTGGCGTTCAACCACTACATCGGCATTCTGCGACCGCTCCACTACCCGGCCACCGTTACCCACGGCACCGTTACCGTGTTCTTGTTCTTCCTATGGACGTTACCACCATCATTCCTATTCGCCTACTTTCATATGATACCCTGTCAAGCGTTCCAATCGCCACAATGTAAGCTAATCGAGTAAGTATTTTGAGAGACCACCGAGTCCACGCCGAGCTGCAGCAGTTAACAATATAGCACAAGTAGCAACCATTTGCTTTTGCAACAAGTTTTTTCAACAAAGTTTCTGTAGATTTCTAATGCATTTCTACTCCATCTGCTTATATCACAAGAAACGAGATTTGCTATAATGATTTATTGTTCCCATTTTCCCGAATAAAGTCTACCGACACGTCTTACGCAATGATATGAATTTTATGTGGACAATTGTTACCCTCATTGCGTTGTCAGCACTATTATACAAGGTACATAATGTGAAATATACCCACCAAATGTGTTAGAAACGTGTTTTTCATTATTAGATTACTCCCCGATTTTTATGGCAATACAAACATGAAAAAACTATATCGGCGAAAATATAATGTCCATCAAAAATCAAGAGCACTCGAATATTCCAAAAAAGTCCAACAAGTTAAAAACAAATTTGTTGGAAATATTTCATAAATCTCTTTTATGACTATGCTGCTAACTTTATAAATATCCGGTTATTTTTATAAAATTCTCTATTAACATTTGGTGACAAAACCAATGTGTTTATATTTTTTTCATTGACTTTGCTGTACATATTTTGTTGGTAATGGCGAGAACAGTATATTACGTTCGTATATAACGTAATTTATTTCCAAGAAAACAAAATATAAAAAAGTGATACAATCTAATCTTCATTTATATTTTTATTTACTAAAATAGGTACTTTTTACATATATGTGACGAGCGTAATACATAATGCGTATTCTAATATTATATACTACGTGATACTCGACGAATCAGATATACTACTTGTCAGTTGCGGATCCAGATGATTTATGGGGGGCATTATTTTAGTATATACTCTTAGCCTTAAAAAGACTCTCCACCAGCAATAATAAAGGGTTAATTTTATATAAGTAATTTTTTTTTAAAAATAGTAAAAATGTTATCCTTAAATTCATATTATTACAGTTGTTGGTCGTTTCGTAATAATTACAAAATTATACAGAACATTTATTAAAAACATATGAACGTACAAATGGGCTACTAAAACTGCTTCTATATAGTAATTTTAAAGCTAAAACACTGATTTGAAACACGAAAGAAAATAATATTTTGGATAAAATTACATTTTGGACAGGTATAACTTTATTATTATATGCTCTATTTTAATAATGGTTATGAAATTATTTCCAAAATATTACTTATGCACTTTAAATTGTGTGTAACATGTGTTTTTCCTCTAAGACTCCAATAAAAAAATTAGTCAATGTTCTCCGTTGTGTGTTTTAAACTACAAATGTGGGGCTATAAAATCTTCTTAAGATTTTGTAAAAAACTATGTAAACGTTTTGGTTATAAGATAATAGAGGAAACATATGTTATAGGTAGAGTTTTGTGAAAGCCTTTGCACCCCCAACCCCCCAACCCCCCTTAACCTACTATACATAAAAATAAAATCGAAATCCACTACAATTTACATAATACCTAAATCTTATTGTAATAATATTATCATATACTTTTTCAGTTTTTTAAAAGAATCGAAATTCAGAAGTACATTTTCAGCTGTACTTTTCGCCGCTCTTGCCATTATGGGAATAGTGTACTATCACATATTTATATTGGTAAAAAAACATCAAGCTTCTCGTCTCTTGTACAAACAGAGTGGCAGTGTGCATTTCAATAAACCGAATCAAGTAAAATATTAAAATGCAGCTATTCCGTTATTTACATTTTTTATCTAATAATACGTACAAATTTATGTGAATGCTGTAGGTACGTAGACAGACGGAATCGCAACAAAGTAAAAACGAAAAAGCGCTATACACTACGTTAATAATTGTCGGAAGTGTTGTAGTTGGGTGGATGCCAGCGTGTTTACAATACTACCTGATATGTACTGATTGTATAATTCAACCGGATTGGGGCAGTTTAACCGTGAAGTTTTATACATACTTTGCGACTAATTGTCTTGTAATTCTTAAATCAGCAGTAAACTCATATATTTATGCAGCAAGAATGCAAGAAATTCAAGTAAATATTTTTCATTATTGAACATTTTGTAGTTTTTTAATAACATAAATTGACCTTTTTATTGAATTGTATAATTGCAAACTAATTATAGAATACTTAGTTAAAATCAAATGTCAAAATATAATTTTACTAATTTTAGTGTATTAAAGTTAATATTTATATTTTTATTAGGTAGCAATACGTAAAATGTATTGTACACTAAAACAAAAATTATGCGGTGTAAACGATGAAATGGATGTGGCTGGATTTGACCAATACAAATATAGTAGATCATCAGCAAAAAGCAGAAGAACAGTCATATGCAGGATATCAGTTCATCAAAATAAAGATGAAAACTTAACAGAAATCAACCAAGATAATATTAATAATGATCATGAATTAACAAACTTTAGTAGTTGTCAAAAAAAAAATGAAACACCAAGCATGGTGACATATCTCTAAGATTCTTATTATCTCTGTGTAAATTTTTGTGTTTATTATTTGTATAAATGACCATTATTACTTATTTCTTAATAAACTGTTTATTTTATAAGTTTTACCTTTTAAAATAATAATATTGATGATATAATACACTATTTAAAAAATTCTGGAGTTAAATTACTAACCTTCCATCAGTAGCTTCGATAAACGTTGCATTTAAACCCAGTTCATTAAGACAGTAATGCATACGATTACGTCTTTCTGTTCTTCGGGCTAAATTGATCACAAAAACATTATCCAAACCCATATTATCTAAGAGTGCACTTGGTAAATCAAGATCTGATAAGTTACTTGAAATTTGTAATGGCTCATTATCAACTAAAAAATATTGAGATAGAAGTGTATTACTATTGTATTTGGATATATATACTATATTATGTTCTTTACTGCCAAAAAATATTAAAATACTGATCCTTACCAGTTATTTCTAATTTTATATTTGTCAACTGACTTATGTCCATTTCTAAAGAACTATCTTTTTCAAGTGGTATAGTTATAAAGCCATACATTTCATCATTACAAATGTGTAAGGGAATACCTAATCAAAAAAATAATATATAAATTTAAATCTCATTTAAAGAAAAACTACTAACAACTAACCAGAAAAATTTGCAGACATAGCAAATATAATTATATCATCGACAGGTCCCATGTAATTAGACAATAAACTATGGTTAAATGTTAAATAGTTAGTGATCTGAAGTCTTAAATCTATTAAAACTGAGCTGTGAATCATTGGAACTTGATAACATCCTTTAGTTTTCCTCTCTACTATAGGTGCATAATCAGAAGTTCTCTTATAATAATAGTTGTCAGTCATGCCACACCAAAAATTTGAATATAATCCATCAGACTTCAACATTGGAGCAACAACTGGATATTTTTTTTTTATTAAATTTCTTAAAGTAGACTTATTGATAATAAACGCATCACAATCTAAAAACTATTAATACAAAAATTAAGTCAATAAGAATAAAATATTTATTTTTATTCATCTCTTTAGAATTATTAATTATTTACCCAAATATAATCAGCCCAACTTCCTCGTGCAGTTCTTAAAGCAGATTCCCTTAACTGAACAATATGCTGAAATCTAGAGTGGGGCCAATGTGCTGGACCACTTTCATCATCATACTTAGTTGAATTATTATCTACTTTGACATCAATTGAATGGTAAACTGTTCCTGATGTCTTTAACCATTTATTTAAAATTTGAATGGAGTTATCTATGTTATGATCACTCCTAATCCTATAAAACAATAAATATATGTAATAAAATATGTAATAAAATATAAAAAAACATCTAGCAATTTACTTTAATATTTTAAAAATTAGATAACAATATAGTTCTATATCCTATAATATTCCTATAAAATGAATTATTGATTTAAAAGATTATTAAAACCGTAATACATATTTTTTCTTAGAACTTTCTATAAATTAATCAAAAAAATACATTTATAAAATTATTTTTGATTTTAAAAACAATTAAAAACAAAACAAATCTTTAATTTATGATATTTAAAAAATAAGTCATTTCTTTCTTAAATAGAAAATAAAAATTAATTTAAATAAAAAATTAAACAAATGTAATTTTTCACCACATACCAAACTTTTTTCATAATTTTTTATTTATTTTATACCTATTATAAGTTCTTACATTATTACTTAATCAATATCACAGTTAGTACATTGTGAAAAAATAATGCATTAGTAATGAAAATTAATTTTCTTTGATTTCAGTTTTTTGAACATATTCATAATAACTAATGTAAACATCAATATTCGGAGTATTGACAAATAAAAACTATTTTAAACACTATTGCTTTATCACATTTTTCAGGTCTTGAAAAATTCAATAGTAAATCTGTTATTATTTTGTCTATAATTCTATATACACCTATAAGAGAACAGTATGAAAAACAAAGAGTACATCACAATGATTTGTTAACTATGAAAAGTAAAAGTAACAGACAATGCAATTCACAGGATTACTCGTAAGATTATTATACTATTTATATAGAATTCAAATAAAATGCCATCTCCGGATGCTTTGTTATTTAGTGACTAGTATGATCGCTTCAGAACATTAAAGTGAAACCACTTTAAAGCAAAAACAACAGAGGTCTGTTTTATCCATTGAATAACTCAATAACTCACCACAGGTGCATTCGGTCCTTGGGATAGTCAAGAGATTCAAAAGCACTGAAGAAGTATGGAAGAGTGTGAGCCTTATTCCGTATGAGTATGGCCACGAACACAGTGTTTGGCTTGCGGTCATCGATGGCCGATCCCAAAGTTAGCGCCAGCAATGTAACAAACGTCATCCACGCGACCATAAAAGCGGACATCGCGCCAGTAAAGTCGAAATTCCGGTACAATCGAACCACCCCGGTTTGGCTGGTAATTCGGAATGGCGCCAATCCGGCATGAAACATTGAATATAAGACTGAGAAAGTGACCGCCGGTCCCCGGTTGATAACAGTGATTGATAATGGACGGCTGATAACGACTTTAATTGATAACAAATTTCTCCGAAAAACCGGAAATGGTGCAGCAGCACTACAGCAGCGCTAGTAGGTACACGTGATCTGACTATCCGAGTAGATTGATATTTGATGGTCGTTGATTTTAGTATTTTACCGTTTCGACGTTTCATTATTTAATACTTTGAAATAGTTCAAATAAATTATGAATTAGTAATCACAATAAGAACCTGCTTTGAAAATAAAATAATTCAACAACCTTACAGGTAGCTGAGATAGTAAATTTAATCTAGTTGGTATTTTAGAGGTTAAAAATAAAAAAATTCTAAGTAAAAATATTCAAAATAGGTATTAAATAATCGAGAAAAACAAAGCAATTAACAAAAAATAGGAATTCTTACGAAAATCAGTTATTGTCAAAATCAATTTCTAATAATAACAAAAATATACGAAAAATAACAATTTTAGTTGTTTTATTGTAATTAAAAAATATATATATTATTCATGAAAATTTGAAACTTGTTTGTATATTATTGTATTATATACACTACAATATCATAATGACATTTTCAAAACATTTAAATTAATTATACGTTATTGCCTATTTATACCACAATACATGAACACAAAATTAAAATCAAAATTTGATTTAATATTAATGATAGATATAATAAAATGCAATATTTATGGTCAAAATTAAATCAAATTACCAAATGTTTAATAGTTATATAAATTACTATAAAAGCAATATAAATACATCATAAAATGTCTATTTTTTTGCTAATTATACTATTATTTAATTAATTATAAGTAATATTTACACAGAATCGCGTACTTTGTATAAAATGATAAATAATTCATCATTGAATTCTACAGTTTCTAACACATAAGTACACTACAGTATATTTTGCTCAATAATTGTACACCCAACATCGACAACACCTACTATTCCTACTGCCAAGTAGTTACTTACTTTCTCCTTAAAACGTCGATGTGTCCAAATCAAAATTCGAACGAGTAATTATCGAGTTATTTAACTTTGTATACCGAAATCTAAAGATAATACTAGTAAATAATAGGTTGGAAGACATAGGAACTATTATTATATTAGCTAATTATTATTATTAATAAACAGAGATAATTTTAAAATTATTATAATTTATTTTCTTTTTAATCTTTTAACATTTTGTATTTTATAAAAATTGCCATGAGTACCAAGAGGTAACTAAAAAAAAAATATTATCTATATTTTATAGTTTTGTAATAATTGATAAGAACTATCCTTATTATCCTTATTAATATATAAATTGTAATAACCTAATACTACTCGTTCAACTTTTCATATAGATTCATTAAAATCATTAATATTTTAATTTGCTTCATAACTTACAGTAAAAAAGTATGGTTCTCATTTGAAAAAATGATGTCTGTATTGCCTCAGTATATACAAGAGAGATAATCTAATTAATTAGAAACAGGGTCCTTAAATACTTATAGGTAATTAAAAATTCTAAAAATCAGTTATTTTAATGCATTACTAAAGAAAAATGTGATGATTATGCTTATAGTGATTCACTTTGTATGTAATGTTATAATATTAAACTTATTAGGTAGATACTTTATTTAGTTTATACTTTGTTAACGTCATTATAACTAACATTAAAATATGTTACTACGTAGTAGCAAAGAAGCTTATGAAAAGCTTTTAGGAAGTAGAACCCATCTCGTGTAATAAATAATACTGCTATAATAATATAGTATTCATATAATCATTGATTTTACATAATTATATTTATATAATATATATGTTGGATAAATTTATTAAATTAGCCACCTTGTATCAAATATCTATGCACCTATACCATAATGGACCCTTTCAATTATTGTGACTTGAACATTAAAATTATTTAGTAACACTGACATACATACCATCGTGTATTATATACATAGTCATATAGACCATGACTACAGAATTTAAGTTTTGAACGTGTTATATAGGTATATTTTAGATTTATAGATATATTATATTTTTTATTTTTCTATTAGTAGTAAGATGCACCAACATAAATCATTGGAATTTATATATTTTTACAATAATATATTATCATAATTATAGTTATACATTTACATTGGGTTAAATTGACAGAACAGAGATTTATAAAAATTAATTAATTTACATGTTATAAAGAGATGTTGTCCTTACTATAACAAGTATGACTTATAGCAAATTATATTAATAATATAATATAGACTAAACTGAGAAATCCGTAATGGGATAATTATATTTTTAATCAACTGTGTTATGGACGTCCATGCAGTTAATATCGTGGCGTGTAGATAGAATCAAATCCGCTTAATTGGGACACATCGGGCGGTGATCAATCTGTCCCCATTATCCGATTGTCCCAATAAACCGATGT
Source organism: Rhopalosiphum nymphaeae (assembly GCA_036289425.1). NCBI lineage: Eukaryota > Metazoa > Arthropoda > Insecta > Hemiptera > Aphididae > Rhopalosiphum > Rhopalosiphum nymphaeae. The sequence continues at coordinate 2,464,265 of JAZAQC010000021.1, read as the reverse complement.
ATAATGTAACGAATATATTTGTTCGGGACTCTGTTTATTTGTCTTCATTAAACATTTAAACGGTTGTACCATTTGTGGTATCCCCATTAAACGGATTCTACTGCATTTCCAAATAACGTTATAAGTTCGCTTTTCGAAACTCAATCAGTAGAACGTTGACGGAAAACGAAATCAGAACACTTATTTAGTTACATAATTTGAAATTTATTGTTTTTGGAAGTATTAATATAAAAATAAAAAATATGAGTCGTTTACAGTGATAAAATTATAGTCTTAAACTCTTAATTATTGTGCAGATTTTACACGACTACCACTCATTCTATTGAAAAACATTACAGTCGTACCTATATATTTGAAACTTCTATCACCATCAACTAATTACGTAGCTTTTTTATTTGTAAACTTCTTACAGTATTACACAGGTACAGTAACATCGCTTATTCATAATAACTAGAACAAGGAATTCTATACGCACAAAAAATCATCAAATATGCATTTAAAAATATGCACTTTTGCATCAAAAATTTAAAAATATGTAATTACATATGCCCTAAAAAAACTTACTCGCCCATATTACGCTATAAAATTATATTTTTTCCTTATATATTTTAATTAATTTTAACTATTTTACTTCATTCAATTTTCTGTGTGTGTGCTTATATATTTAAAAAAACAATAATATAGACAAGACAGATTTAATTTAATCTACCTACTAACCATTAAAATAAAAATTAGTTTACTATTATCGTCTTTATGGCAAGTTCGCAATTCATAAGAAATATTTACTTAAGTTCATGATTTTGGTTAAACTATCAAAATATGTATCTATTAAAATTTTTAAATATGCTCTTATAATCAAAAATAAGTCTTTTAAGCCCGAAAATGTCGAAATATTAAAAAAGATGCACAAACATTTTGAATACTTGATCACAAATACAATATTAAATAGAGTAAGTATTTGTTATACTAAGCATACAATAAAATTATTCAGAAAAAGTATGCAAATTTATGAGTCTTTTCTCTAGTAATATAATAACATTAATACTTAATAGCATTATAGCTGCAATATAGCAAATAACAAAGAATAGATATAATTATTCCTATAGATTATGTTTATATATTATTTCAAGTAATTGATTATATATAGTTAATAGGTAATACACGGAAAATACGTCAATAGTCGATCACATTTGGATTTTTCGGAGAAAATCAAAAGAAAAATACAAAACATGAATAATAATAAAATTATTCATCTTCCGTCGATGTCAGTAGGTTTCATCGATGATTCCTCCGTTTATTTGCAAAACATTCCTCTCCAAAGACACTATATAATTTTCGGAATGCGATTGGCCACCATCCGTCACACATGACCCGATAGACGATTCTCCAGGTAAATGATCTATAATTTAGTCTATGGACTATAATCCAAACTCCAAACTTTTCCATTTTATATTTTTTCTCGTCATCATTCTCGGACCTTGGTACTCGATCGCTGTCCTCTGTATAGTCTCGGTCTCATTAAAAGCCAAAAAATCTAATCTCTTTATCGTATTTATTGCCCAGTTTGTTTTCAAACATCTTGAATTTGTATAATACTCAACAATTTTTTTCTTATACTCAGCAAAAAATTAACATGTCCAATAAAAATCAACTACACGCCAAAGTGGTGCGACATACAAACAGCCAGAAACCATCGATAATACCGGTTCCTGTAAGTATGCACAACTGTTTAGTTAATAAAATTAACTATCAAACTAAAGTGATTGTTTTATTTATTATAATATAGTATATAGTAGATACCCATAGTATATTATAGTATTATACATTAATTAATTTTTTTTTTTATTGAAACTAATATTGTTAATATTTTCTAAAATATAATTCGTTTCAAAAACTATAATAATATTGTATATTAATTTAATACTTATTAATTGTTGTGGATTAGTTTGTTACATGATGTAAAACAAAAAATGTACAACCTACAAGTAAAATAATCTAAATAGGTTCATAGTATAAATAGCTTAAAATTAGTCAATATATTTCAAAATTTTTATTGTGCATACAAAATAAAAAAATATAATTTTTAAAGAACAAAAAAGTTTTAAGTCTATGCTATACTGTCTACACAGTCCATCAATATCTTTTAAACTAAGAAAAATCTCTAAAGTCACTAATATGTTTAATACAGTATATTACCTACATAATTTTTTTAAGATTTGGACTTCAAATTAATGTATAAACAAATCGTACGTACCTATGTATTTTTGATATTTTAAAATTACATTAAGAATAATTTATGAAGAAACTTTTATACATTTTTTAAACTTTTTCGCCGTAAAATAAATAATTTATCGATAAAAATAAAAATAAAAGTTAGACAATTTCCAAATGTCTATAAATAGCTAATATAAATAAAAATAATATCGTGTCTAGAAAATTTTAACATAAATATTTAGTGAAAATTTAAATCTTTATGGTTGTTAAATTAAGAAAAAAAATGTGAGCAAGTAGATATCGAAGTTCTATTGTACAGTTAGTAGAAGTCAAGTGGAAGTTAGAAAACAAAAGTTCACATATTCGTACATCCTTTATTCTGAGAAAAACGATAAATCTATTGAATTTACAATGAATGACTAGTAAAAATCAAAACAATTTCCTGTACTTTTCTAAATAACGAGAGAAAAAAATTATAAAAAAAACGAAAATTTTTAGTCAATCAAAATGTTTGAAAATTTAATATAAGATTCTTCAAATGCTTTATTGAAAGCTATTTAAAAATATTGAAGATAAGCATACACATTTTCTTATAAACATTTCAAATTCAAATTTGAACAAAATAATAAGGTTATTTAAATAAATAGTAACCATTTTAATTATTGTGTTGTAATTCAACCGTAGAGATCTGAAACTTTTACTTAAATATTATTATATTTTATATACATAAATAAACAATGAAATTAAAAAAAAAAAAATTAAATATTTTTCTTTTTATTTATTAAAAAACATACAATCCATGAGTTTTTTTTTAATGTTTGATATTTTAATTGATGACATAATTGACTTGATTAAAAGGAGTTACCCACTATACCCTGCAGTAAAACGTATTACTCAATTTTTTTTTTTTGAATTTAAGCTAAATCTCGATATTAGTTTCTCTTTAATCTTCTCGGTGAATTGCTTGGCATGATGTATAAATTAAAGCTTAAGGGCAAGCATTTGGATGGTTTGCGCTATAGAGTTTATAAGATAAAATGGCTACTCCGGTGACTGTTGGAATGTTCAAATATGTATGTAGGATTATGATATAATTTGTGACGTAAAAGTGTGCTTTGGTAATGATTCGTAATGAAATGTATTGAAAAGATTGTGTTTGTATTTATGCTTTAACGGCTGTTAGTATTAATTTTTTAAGAAATATGTAGGAAATAAAACATTATTATTATATACGTATAATCAATGATAATTATATAATATTATAAATTTATATTTTAGTAATGTAATGCTCTTTATCTTCTTGAAGAATTTAGAATTAATAAAATAAATAAATATTGTTTATATTATTATATTATTTTATTTTTATTTATGATTCAAACGTCTAATATTATATATTATGTTTAAATACAATAATATAATTCCTGGTACCTATAATTTGTTATATTATTGATAAATAACACTAGTTTTATTAATCTATGCCATATATGATTATATAAAGGTGTAATAGTATAGATACCTAATAGCTATAGCCTATAGACTTAAAGCAATACTTGGTTTTTGTCCAATTTGAGGGGAATGGTGGATCTATAGAAATACATATTAAGTAATTAATCACGTATTGTAAATTGTGTATAATACTATATTATATTATGATACTATGTCATAGCGACTTGATGTGTTATTTCGCCGCAACGTCACTGTAGTTGTAGTACCTATAACAGTATTTACAATTAAAAATCATTGTTATGCGATTTTCAACGGTAATTATTTTCTAAATGTATTCATTTATTTATTTACACAGATACGTAAAAATGTTAGTAACTCAAAAGTCAAATTAAGTCCTATCTCAAAAATGTCACAAGCTTCTTCAAAAACAATGGATCGAGATATAAAGTAGGTACTAATTTTATTAGGTAGTGAATAACTTTATTAAAATATGGTTCTTATTAATCATAAAAATAAGTAATTAATAGATATAATGAATAATTATAATTATAGGTAGGTAATAAAGATTAATATGTATAGATTTAATTTATATACATAAAATATTCAAACCAACTTCAACTTCCACAGTTACAATTTTAAGTGTTAATATATATATATATATTTATATTATAATACAAATAAAAAAATAGTGTGTATATATTTTCAATATTTTAAAATAGATTTAAGAACAACTTATAGGATCTTGTGTTAAATTTTGAAGCATTTCTACCAAATGATTAATCTAAAATAAAAATAAAAAAAATTAAAAAAATTGAAAAATTGTCATACCTATGAATAGCTCAAAAATGAGCTAAAAAAACTTTAAAAATTTTATAGTAAATAAAAAATGATATAAACTTTTTATAAAAATTTCAAATATCTACAGTAATTCATTTTCGAATTACACAAAAAAAAACAAAATTAATTTTGTCGAAAATTGGATTTCTGTTTTTCCTAATTTTTTACCACTTGACCCTAAAGTTCCAACTAGATTCACTTTACTACTATAAACCTCATTTTAAAAATTGAAGCATTTTTACTGTTTCAGAGGGTGACGGTAAACAGAAAAAAGCACACATCATTGTAAGATCGATACATAATTCATCGATCCACTCAGAATCTAAAATATAAACAAATCATTGATGTTCTGAAATATTAAATAAATGATAAATTAATATTAATTTGGCATCCTCTGAACTTACTACACATATATCTTAAGTGATAACACTTTGTTATGCAATAAACTGTTTTATGATCTACCTAACTATTATAATTATTATCTATAATTTTTTTTATTTATATTATTTATATTTATTTGAATATAGGTTTAAATTAAAATTAGTTAAAATACACATTCACTATTTAATATTCATAATAAATTAATTAATTTAACTTGGTATTAAGTAAATAAACGTAGACACATTGGTATCATACGTCATGTATAGTATCAGTCAAAGTATAAGTACATTGTGTAAAAAATATATTTTAGTTATTTATAATTGTATAGATTTATTGTGGTTTTTATAATTTTTTATTTTTTTTTTTATGATTTTCTAGAAAAATAGAATTAATACTTAATCAAAAAGAACAATCATTAATTCCATTAAATTTAAAGATTTCAAAAGAAGTAACTATAACCCATATTAATAATACAAACAATAAAATAATATCAAAGTTAAAAAAATTACCTAATATTACTATTAATTTAATTCAACCTGAGCCAGTTTTTAAAGTTCCTGAACCTCCAAAACTTAAAACAAAAAATACTAAAAAAAATATCACACCATCTAATGTATTAAAAGATAAAAGAGTTGTTCATAATATTCTACTTAAATCAAACATGAATTTAAATTCAAGTGAAACTTTACAACAAAAATCAAAACAAATATTTAATAGAACTTCATTGATTACAAAGAGTTCAGATAAAAGAATTTTAAAGAATTCAGAAACTTCTAATAAAATATATTCAGTCTTGGAAAAGGAAAATGTACAAAGAACTAGTTCTCCCAAAATGCTTTCAAAAAAAATACAAAGTTCTCCTATGATTAAATTAAAAAGTTTAAAAACTAAAAAACCGGTAGAAGAAATATCAAATAATTGTAAAATTTTCACCAAGGAAGTGAAACCGGTTGAAAAAGTATCAAATAATCGTAATATTGTCTCTAAAGAAATAATAAAAATGCCCGATAAGGCTACAGCTACACAACTCAAAACTAACAAATTGGCTAATGAAAATTATATGCTTATGGATTTATCATCTAATGGCGAATTCAATATAGTTCCAACATCTTTTATTTTAGATTTTAATAATGATAATGATCCTGAGTATAGACAGTTTTTAATGGGAATTAATAAATCACATTTGAACAGTAATATGGACATAGAAAGTTTTCAAAATGACACTGAAAAAGAATTATCAATAATTATTGAAGAGCCGGACAAGTTTTCAGATTTTTTAAAATGTATCAAAACTTCATTAAATATTAATGAATTCAATGATATAGATTCAGAATTAGAATTAGAATCTCAATCTTCTTATAGTAGAAATTCTTCTCTAGGTATTACATTTGAACAATTACATATAAGCAACGAAAAAGAAGAAAATGTAATGGAACAGATCAAAGATAAACAAAACTTCTATTTTTATAATCACATTTCAAAACAACCATCTCTTCAACATAATGATATGAATCAAACAACGGATATATTTATTAAACAAGAAGACAATCAACTTTTCCAAAAAATGACAAGCTATTTTTGTAATAACTCGATAGAAAATATACCTGAAACTGAAAACAAATTAATAGATTTTAACATACAACAAAAACAACCAAATAGTATAAAATATTCAACATATCTTAAGTCTGATAAAAATCAAAATAGTTATAAAAGAAAACAAAATCAAAATCAAAATGTGTTGTACAAAAAACAAAAGATAGGAGTTTTAAAGAAGTTTTAATGAACCGCTGATTTTTAAAAATTGTGGTTAATATAATATTACTATAGCAATTTTAATTTTGTACTCTATATAGGTATATATATATATATATATAGGTGTGTATATATGTATATATATATTAATGTTAATTGTATATAAAAACTAAATTTAAATCAATTTTTATTTAAACGCAACTTATTTACATTTTTTCATATATATATATAGTAAAATTAATTTAAATATAGGTATTTGAATTTACTCAGATTTTTTCATTAATAAACGATGCATGTTTTTCAAATAGTTTTTAGATATTATAAAAACATAATTTAAAGGTAAATATAGAAATAAATTATTTAAATTAAAATACATTATATTTTCAATATATACCATCATACTTGATGATGCATACTTTATTCGCTATCATACACTTATAGATATATACAAAACTATACAATTTTGATGATTAGATTTTTAATAATTGGCATTAAAATTTACGTTCAATTCTGATTTAGGATTTACCAACCTAAACCCCTTTAGGATGGCATAGAACAGTTAAGTTTAATGATCAACATTTAGTTTGGCCCATCTAGTTAAGCTCGATAGTTCGTTGATTTCTATCCTTTCCTACATGGTGTATCGATAACAAATTTCATGTAATAGGTACATAATAATTTCATTTTTTTTATTCAATGAAAATTTACATTAATTAAAATTCATCAAAAATCAACTGAATACATGCCACTTAATTAGTTGTACAAATATGCATATAAGTTATTATATATAAGCATGGACTTTACCCAAAATAAAACACATTGTTACCTATTTGCCTTATAGTATTATTATTATTTATTATGGTGAAACAATTAAAAATAGACTGAAACAACCAAAACATAATATGATCAAAATGCAATGAGAATGCTCCGTGTTTTCGAGATGCGAGATTCGAGCACGCGACGTTTAAGCCACTCTCACTACTCAATCAGACCAGTCAGTATTCACAGACTCACAGTTAATCACGTCGATCACGACCGGCCGATTCGGCCGATAAGTACTCAACGAGACAGTGTTAACTGTTAAGTGCGTCACAAATTTATCTATTTTGTCATCGTTTAGTGTTTAAAATTTTATGAAAGTTCATATAATCGTATAATATAACGTACCAGATTAATAAAAAATTCGAACACAAATATCGAAGTGACGAGGTGACGATGTTATATTTATAATATCCGCGAGTACCCACAAATTATAACTAGGTATTGTTTTAGGTTAAGAGAACGTCACATCCGCATATGTTGTCTCTGTCTTACACACGTATGACATAGTACATTTTTGTTCACCGGTTTCAATAGTGTGCTTTTAGTTTTAATATTTGAGTGAATTGACTCATCAAACTTTTAGATAAGAACATTATCTGTGTTCTCTCGTTGGTTTTTTACGATATTTTAATTTTTGAGTGAGTTATAAGTATAAAAAATATTAAATTTTTGAAGTGCTCATAATTTACTTAAAAATTAAAATATCGTAAAAAACCAACGAGAAAACACAGATAATGTTCTAATCTAAAAGTTTGATGAGTCAATTCACTCTAATATTAAAACTAAAAGCACACTATTGAAACCGGTGAACAAAAATGTACTATGTCGTACGTGTGTAAGACAAAGACAACACATGCGGGTGAGACGTCCTCTTAATGCTTAACGTCAGGGGCGTATTTATAGGAGTGGAAGTGTTGGGATTCTACCCCTCAAAAAACTAAAATAATAAGTTTGTAAATTATAAACATACACCACTGCCTTAATGTATATACTAATAAATAGATCAAAACAATTATAATACAAGTATACAACATAGCTAGGTAGTTGATTTTGTTGTAGGATTATATTTTATTGCGATATTATTATTATTTATTATAATATTGTTACATCGTGGTTCGTAAGACCGTGACAGCATTTGACTTGGATAATAGCGATAAATGATAATACTGCACTATTGCGACTGCGATTGTCGTCCTACGCTGTGGCCACGGATATAGAGTGTTACTATATATATAGTATTATTATATAAAATATAGAGTATAGTCTATAAAGATAGACGATTGAATGTTTATATTTGTGCGAGTGATCGATAATCGATAACACTTCATAATATTAAATACCTACTATAAATAATTCAGTATATAGTATCATTTACGATATTTGATATTATTCTAATGATTTATTACACGAAATTTGGGTAAAAATAAATGAATCGTAGTGAAAACCCCAAAACGTTTCAAACTACAATTTACACCTGAGGTTGGTCATCCATCACAGAAAGTCAGAAATAAGTAAATAACAGAAATATAGAATATTATTGAGTATTGATGAGTGACGAGTACCAACAATCGACACATAATATATGTGTTAATATTATTATGAGGAATTGACGAATGGCTATTGACTTATTGTTGACATTTTGACAACTTTTAAATAATTTATTACAGTCGCCGCGGCGATTTATACTGTTAATATAATATATTATTTCTATAATAATATAGGTATGTATAATTAATATTAATATTTCGTGACAGGTATTAAATAAGATTATAAGAATCAATCTTAGAGTAATAAAACTATTAATATACCATAACTACAATATAATTTGGTACCTCGACTGAACATTTCAACTGGCTTTGTAGTTTTATACCTATGGCAAAGACAACAGAATGACAGAATTATACTAATTTTATTTTCAGATACGACATTAAAAATATATAATTATTGAACATTATTATTTATTATAGCCAAGAAGTTAAAAAAATAAAAATGATCAATTTTAAAGAATAATAAGATTTCAAAGAAAAACTTTAAATATTTATAATACCTACCTACTGGCTACTAATTATTAATCATGAATACTATGTAGGATGGCTAGGCTTTACTATATTAATCAAAAGACTATTGAGTATTGACTCAAGAAAAAGACTACATAAATATTGTAAAACTGCTTTATTTACGATTTTTTCAGAAATTGATGATTTATTGAAAAACTTATTAAAAGCTAAACATTCTGAAGTAAGTATAATATACATACTTTAATTAATATTATTAATTAACTATGAATGTCTTGTCAACAAAACTACTACATGGGTGATATAAACATACATTTAAAAAATATCTTTTCATTTATAAATCAAATCAAATAATAATTGTGAAAAATCGTAATTGACTACTTAGTACTTAGTACCTATTGAGACTCAAATGAAATTGAAATTCGGGTGGAAACAATTGGAGAACAGTGTCGCCATTTATTGAAAAGAGGTTTTATCTCCATAAACGAAAATAATATTTACGATTTTACTTGTTTCAATGTGTGACACATATGAGTGGTGCACTTGCACGTCTGCGCCTGTGCCCTGTTACAATTGTTGTAGTATTGGCAGTATTGCTGTCTTGCCGGTATCCGCGATTTTTGATTTGGGCTTTCTCGTGTTTAGTCACTGTTTACTAGTTTATTTCGGTCACATGCCCCTTAGTACTGTTACTAGCTAATTACTACTTCTCACTACTGAGTGCTCTTGTTAGTCATAATTATTCATTAGCCGTTTTAAAGGTTTTACTTAGTGTATCGAACTGTCGACTGCTGTTCTATAATTAATTTTTGCAATACACTAAGTTTCACCACGCGAACATCAACCATGAAACTGTTTACCCACAATATGCTGTCGTCCAAAAGTCTGGAAGGAGTCAAAGTAGGATATCCGCTTCGCATTGTTGTGAGTGATTTCATTATTATTTTTATTCCCTGTTGTCGATATTCGTTTAACACCGTTGTCTACTTATTATATTATTACATGTTCCTACTTTACACGTTATATTCGACAGGCGAAAGACATTAAGATATCCAAATCTGAATTCAACAAGGAATTTGTGAAGATAATGATAGCGAAAATCAATTGGAAAGTTTTTGTAAACGCTGCTAAGCAAGTACGGTCATTGTGTGGTTTTTAGCATTGTCATGCAATCAAATAACATCTACCTTGATATTACTTGATTTTACAAGGGTTTGTTTTTATTCCAGATTGGCTATGGCAAAGACCTATCTGAAGAGTTAATCAAAAACTATGAAAACGATGAAGAATATCTTAAAAAAGTATACCACTTACTCATGGAAGTAAGTCTGGACTGATGTATTAAATACTTAAATACTATCATTATTTTTCTTCTAAGTTAAGACACATTATTTCAGTATTGTGTTTTATCTATTAGTCTAGTAAAAATTTGTTATTTGTATTGAATGTTTTTAAATAATTGAGAAAGTATTATAAAAATATTCCTCTAAAATGTGCTTATAACCCACATTTATGTCAAGGTCCAATCATATATTTCAGTTTACTAATTCGTTTCATTTGAAAATACAATTTATTTAATTATTTTACTATATAATTAATAGTTATTGATATTTCAACACTTGTTTATTTTATTTAGGTAGAAATTATAAATGGTGAACTTATATGTCCAGAAACACATAAAGTGTTTCCAATATCAGATGGTGTACCCAACTTACTGTTTGATGAGGATTAAGTATAATAATCAATTCATTTAACTTGCTTTATGTTAAAATTATTCCTCCAAGTTTTATATGATTTAATAAAAAAAAATGTATTCAATTTGATTTAAAATTGTGTACCATTGATTAAAATAAAATTACTTCATAACAGTGGTATAGTATATATTATTGACATGTGTGTAGTATTCTAGTAGAAATACAATTTTAAAATTGAAACTGTTTATGGCACTTCTTTGTGAACCATAATTCAAGATAAATGCTAAGTATATTAAAATTAAACTAAGAATTTGTAAATCATTGAAGGAAACTTCATAGATATTATATCACAGGTCAGATATCCATTTTTATAAATAAAAATTTATCTATTAGGATTGTTAATTTGATTTTGTTATATACTTTAGTATAGAATAGCAATATCAATTTCTAATTATATTGCAAACAAATAAAATCTGAGATATAAGGTTAGGTTACCAGTAATCTGAGAATTTCTTACACTAAAATTTAAGACAAATATTATATACTTAGGTATATTAAAATATCTATAACTTGTATACTTATGTCCTATGGATTACTATTGTCAACCACTGATAGTATAATATGAACAAAGATTAATTAAAAATTATAATTGTATGAAAAAATGTTTGCTTATTTAAGTCTTATTAAAACCTTCAGCTTCTAGGGATATTTAATTGTGGACTGCATAAATGTAAAAATAAATATGGTTGTCTAAGAAAAAGCGATTGTTTTTGACTATTGTGTTTTAAGATTTTTAAAAGAGGTTGGCGCTTACAATATGTTATAATACTATTCTAAAGCAAAAACATTTCATCCTACTTGCGTGTATTATATAGAATCTTTTAGAGTATATTATATACTATCTAAACATTTTAACAACTGTAATTAACACTAAGCCAACTCTGAACTATAATCCCTTATCTCTAGTTTTCATTATTTTATTTTTTTTGTGTATTCCAGGTATAATATCTTAGAACCTCAATGTATAAAAGAGTTTTTCAAAATTGTATCTTGTACAAAAATCTAAAAATGCTGTCATTGTTTTAGATGGGCTAAATATTTGGTCATAGAAACTATTTTCATTAACATGTTAACTTTAGCATATGACATGAGTTGAAGTGATCAACCCATTTGCCCTTAACATTTTTATTCATTAAAAAGGTTCTGTTTACTCGACTTTACTTATATAAAAAATTAATTTCACCAATTTTTACAAAAAATACCTCGGGCGATATAAAAAACCATCCTTGGATACAGATGATCAACATCATGATGTGTTGACATTACTTTTTTAATTTTTTATTACTTTGTCTACACCATATAATTGTAGTCTACTAATACCACTATGATAAATAATATTAACTTTTACACTTATTGAACATGTTACATAACTTATTTATATAAATATATTTCATGGTATAAAATACATCGACACAATTTTTTTTTTATATTATAAAAATACCTAATGGTATTGGCACAGAATAGAACATACCTATATTAAATTGCATTTATTGTGGTATTATTATTCCTTATTAACTGCACCTATTCTGTCCGGTTCTTATATGATGGTTATAAGCATACTATATGGATATGTGCATATGGCACGGGGATATTCAAAGCCTGGGACATATTAGATTGGGTCACTCACTCGCTCAGGAAATGATCATTAATTAGCATATTATACTATATTACTATCCCTTCAACGTGTATTCAATAAGTTGTTTATTATGTTACTACTTGGTGCTCATGTACCATTAGTGCAATTGCACTGGTTTCATGCGTGTTCCGGAACCTATAAAAATAAAATTTGCTTTAATAATTATATTTTTACTTTTTAGTCTTGTAGGCTATATTCCAATAATGTAATTGTTTCGCGAATTTACCTTATTACTGCACATTTTTTTTTAAATTATTTAAAAACAATAAAAATTATTCATTGCCAGTGATGAGTGATGACACAATATCAGTTATATTTCAATATAACTGTTACAATAATAATAATAAAATAAATTACTTTAATAACAATTATCAATAGAAATATCATAAGATATACTTAGTAATATACGCAATATCATAAACTATATGAAAATATATGAATCATATAGTCTGTGCTAATATACGCTCATCGGCATTTAAAAAAAAAAAAAACAGAAAAATTGAAAATGTCAATTGTCTATAAATAACTTTAAAAAGTCAAAATGTTTTGAAAATTTAATCGTAAATAGATAACGCTAATATAAACATTTGGTGAAAATTTCAAGTATTTACAATGATTCGTTCTTGAGCTTCAACAAAATAAAAACATCGATTTTGTTGAAAACTAGTTATACGTAAAAATTCCTGTTTTTCTATTATTTTTTTAGAGTTTTTCCTGACACTTGAAAACTACTGGAAAGTTTTTACTTTTAAACCCCCCTCCCCTTCCCCAAAGGACCAACTAGATTCACTTTCCTTTTCAAATCGGTTAAAAATCAAAGCATTATTACTACTCCAAAACGTAATGATAGATACAAAAAACATACATCACTCCGTTCAGAATCTAAAAATGATTTTAGAGAAATTGCAGTCTTATGTTTAGTAAAGTCCAAGTGTATACAATCGTATGTAAACATTTTTATTTGAGTACCTACCTATGTTAACACAAATACGTAACCAATCAATTTTCAGTAAATGAGTAAAATATAAAGTTTCAAATTTACATGAAATAAAAATAAAAGCATTAACACAATAGGTACGTTAATATTATAAGTACATACAATAATTAATAATTAATATATAAAATATATGGTAATATTAAATTTGACCAGCTTTCATTTATCAAATCGTTGATAGTAAAATATAATAACTAATTAGAGTCTTTTTATAACAAGTTAAAGAATATTTTTCTTCAAAACTATTGTATTGTAAAACCTACTTTAAAAAAACGTTAATATTTTTCGTTTCTTGATATAAATAATTATTTGATTGGTATTTCACAAGATTGACCTACGATCTTTATAACAAATCAAAAAGGAAAATTCTTAATAGTCAACTTCACTTACTTCACTCAATTTTGAAATAAAAACTAGCTTTCCAAAAATTATCATCTACAAGTTCTTATTAAGACCTATCTGGGGTTATGCAATCCAAATCTGTGGATGCGCAAAATCATCCCAAATACGTACTCACCAAGCCTTTCCATCTATCACTCTCCGCATTATTTCTTCTGTTCCATAGTACGTATCAAATTACATACTTCAAAATTACTTAAAAATAGAAACAGTAAATCAATTAGCCATAAAACATTATAAAAAATGTCATTTTAAATTACAGTCTCATTCTAACCCTTTAATTTCTAAACTTGCATCCAACTCGCTAGTCGTTTCTTAGTAATTCCCCACGCCGTCTAAAGAGAAAATGGTGTGATGATTTACTAAACAATTAACAAACCATTATAATTTAATTTAATTAAAAAAAAAATTAGCATTGGATTCTATCACTGGATGCCGGATGACCTCCTTCCTCATGTATTTCATGTTGTATAATTATTTATTGTACATTTAAATTTTCTCATCATACCTTAGTAGCATAGATTGTAACTATTCTTTAAAAAAAAAAAATGTATACTTAAATACTAAGATAATAAGATAACAGCGTTGTGTAATTTTCCTCACCACCTTTATTGTTAAACTACATATATTAACATCGTCTGTGTTATTTATGAGGTATTACACGAGGCGCGTTTTTTTTTTATTGTGGTGTCCCCAGTAGGCCTAATCCACATTGTAAGTGAAAACGCGCGAACGTCGATCGACTTTAATATTTGTTATAGATAGCCAGATTAGTAACTGCACTTACTTGCGTATAAAATGCGCCTTGTCTTATGACTTAGGTATACAAATGTCTAAATGTCATCAATGTAAGTAATACATAATATATAGCCATGTGGTCTATATAGATAATATAAACAAATAAATATCGAATTATATATTTAATAAGAAGGTATTAATTGGTTTAAATTTATAATTTTATAGTTTATAGTCGTAGCACGATATTCGCCCATTTCCAACTTACTAGTGTTGAATTTAAATGCGTGTATTAACTTCTAACGAAATAAGTGAGGCTACAGGTACTGAAGAGTTATTAGTCACATCGTATTATAAGTTTAGGGAGTTAAAATAGCTTAATTTTTTTTGGGGAACCTACTTAACGGATTAAGTATTAAAATCCGAATACATAGGTAATGAGTTACGCACAAGTTTTGCATTTAAAATCGTTGTAATTATTTGTGGGTTTTGCGTTCAAAACTGGGTGTAATTGTGAGTTCTGCGTCTGTAATCGGGGCAATTGTTTGTGGGCTAGGGCCAGGGGTATGATATAATAAATAAATAGGACAAATCGTTTACAGGTGGATTTTGCTTTCAAAACCGGGAAAAAAATACAGTGGTTTATGGGTTTTGCGTTCAAATCCGGGTGCAATTGTTTATGGGTTTTATTTTCGAAACCGGATACAATTGTTTGCAAGTTACGAGTACGGGATACCAACATGGATCAAATTGTTTTCGGGTTGTAGGTTTTGCGTTTAAACCCTTGTAAAATTATTTTTGGTTTCTGCGTTCAAAACCGGGTAATATTGTTTATGAGTTTCTCATCTGAAACTGGGCACAAATTTTCGAGTAGTGTAAATAAAGTGATGTCGGCCTGCAGCTATTTAAGTGGGTTTCAGGTATGGAATACAGTAACATTTTTTGCGGGTTACCTGTTTTTACTCCCTGAATTAATAACGTGACAGAACTAGAATATTGAAATTATGAATTATACGTTTTAATATAATAATAATAGCCATTTTAATCATTAATAACAAAAAATATTCGATTATAAATAAGCATAGTTAACATATTTAAATGCATACATCGCAAGTTTTTGTATTTGTAAAGTATAATTCATAGAAAAAAAAGTAATTAAGTTACATATAAGATAATACCCTTCCTCCGGTTACTATTATTTAAATTCAACACTTTTTTAAATCTAAAACTGTACTTAATATACCTATAAATATTATTTTATAATAATAATAATAATAATAATAATAAGTATACAATATAATATATAAATCAATAATAAATATAACTGTCTATGATATAATAATATTATATTGAAACTATAAACTATTTAGATTAAAGAGACAGCTATTGGAATTGAACTCTAGGATCATAGGCGTAATTTGAGTTTTAAATTTGGGGGGGGGGCTATTATAATTTGCATGTATATACTGTGTGTATGCTCCCTGACATTTATAAAGGTGGAAAGGGATATATAAAAACCATTTTGGGGGCTATGATTGATTTTGAGGGGACTTAGCCCTCCTCCCAAACCCCTTCAAATTGCGATTATGCGTCTAGGGTTTTTAATGTTTTTAGACTATAATATAGTATACAACTTAAATAAATAAATATTACTCACAAAATTATGTATAAATATTTTACGGATCGCAGAATGATCAGTGGATTCACCTGATCACATATACATCTTTTTATAATATTAAAAAAAAAACTAATGTACATATTGTAAAAGTCATTTTACTACAAGTATGGAGGTAATAATTGGATATACCTCACAAAAATACAATAAATCTCGTGGAATTATACACACATAATATAAATGTATTCAAATAATTGAAAAAATATACAACAACTTAAACCACGTATCAATAGACAATAACAAATATATTATATAATTTAGCTTAATAAATCTAGAAATAAAAATACGATTTGCGCTGTTATACAAACTGAATCAACACTATACTGCATGTAAAATATTGAAAAAAGCGGGTAATGTGTACATGATGTGTGTATATAGCCGGCCGGCAATAGTCAATGTGTTTGATGATTAAGTAGAGAGCGGTGACGCGTAAGGGTTACTATAACTAAATAAAATAATAAAATAAGAATATAGATTTATAGGTACCTACGTGGTACGAATAATACGTGGACGATGAGATACAAACAATTTTTATTCTAATATTCTAAATCGCCGAAATATTCTCCCCCCCAATCACAGATGGTCCTTTATCCGTAAATATATTAAATAAGTGTAAGACAATAAAAATACTTTAAATACTTATATATTATATACCTACTACATTATAACAACAATTAATACTAAAAATAATTTAATAAGTTTATATACATAAACATATATTTACAAAATACATAAAATTATCTTACTTAAATTAGGTACCTATAGTTTCACTTAACTGTACTTAGCTGTACAGACCAAGACTCAAGGCTGGATTGGACAAATTCAGCTCACCTAGTTTTAAAATCAGCAACTTTCAATCATGTACTATGGTCTGTGCAAGTCCAACATTTAGTCTCTATTTCACCAATTTTTAATTCTTAACACATTTTCGGTCAGCGGCTCCTCATGACCTGAATGACCCAAAATTTTCGCGGTCCACCGAGTTTTATTCGATATAATTCGTTGAACCAATCCGGCTCTGGCAAGATTTATTATATAAAATTAATTTCTTACCACCACATGGACTCGCAATAATTTTTCCTTAGTGTACGTTTAACTGTTATGTAACATTGAGGTAAAAACATAAAACTATTCCGGATCTGTGTTTTGAAGAATAGGAACAGCTGTTAATTTAAAATTGTATTCATTGTTGATGTGTGCATTTATGAAGTTAAAACAATGTAATGATTTATATATTAAGAATAAAAAAAAAAAATCTACTCAAATAAAAAGAAACAAGGAAAGTTAAAGAGTTGCAGAAAACTTTTGTAAACTATAAATAAGAACAGTAGACGAAGAAACATAAATATTATTTATGAAAAAATAAACTGATGTAAAATATTATTTAAATGTTTGTCGAACGAAATAAAAAATAAATAAGAAATACATAGTTGAATAAGCACATAATTTATTAGTTCCTTATTAAAGGAAAATTAATAACAAACATTATTTAGCCAGCATATTATTTTTAATAGCATTTATAATAAATTATAATGTAAAATATGAAAAAATTATAAATAGTTTACGTTTTATATTATGTCTATAGCCAATATACGACAATAAGAATAATATACTAACTACTTAATAGTAACTACTATGGATAGGTAAGTATTAAATAGGTATAGCCGGTGCCCAGTGGCGTAGCAAGGGTGTATGGCGAAGTATACCTACAGAAGTAGTATTTTTATTTTACTTTAAAAACGAAATATTTTTCACTGTGAATTTTGTCATTTTAAAATGTATATGATTTTGTTTGTTCGTACACACTACGCGTGAATCTAATAATTAAATTATGAAAATAGCATAAGGAAAATACCAAATTCAAAACAAAAATTGTTCCATTAATTATTGTTATTAACGCGTATGTACCATGTACGCAATGTACATGGTACATTAACTACATTTATTTTGTCAAATTTTTTAATCGGTAAAAAGGCACTTTTTAACTAGATAGTATCTACATAAATGTATATCAAATATGTGGTTAGGTAGGTAGGTACTATAATTAAATAGGACACACTTCTATTAAATTAATGGGTTAAATTACTTAGTAGATACTTGAACAATATAGACGAAATTACAGTTTTTAAAGTATATTTATTTGTATAAATAAATGTTATTTGTTAATTGGTTAACAAATCTCAAGTCATATAAAATACATATAGCAAGGAACTTTATAAGATGCTTTGATTATGAGTATTATGATGTAATATTTCTTTATGAATCAACCAATGAAGTTTTTGTACTTTCTGAAATTTAGTTGATTATTTAAATATTATTATAAAATAGTGTAAAATACTAAAATAAATTAACAAACTCAACAAACTACTAATTTTTTATTTATTCCGTGAACAGACCGAGTTACTTATTGTCACTACTCACTATAACACCAGTAATACCACGAATGTTGGGTTATTGTTACCACAACGTTGGTTATTACCATAGTCTCGAAATTTGTAAGAAGTTCCGTGTTTAGATAACAAAAGAAAAATTAAAGCTGTTATCGTCGTTTTAATATTCTGCGAAATTTGTGAAGTTTTCCAATTTCCAATATTTCTATTTTCTATATCAAAGCGATTCGTTTTCAGGGCCATCGATTTTTTTTTGGTACGTGATTCATATTTTTTCGTCCTCGTAACCAGTTTCTTACTCTCAGATCTCAATGGTGGTTCTATTCGTGACGATACGTTGACGGTTGCCGCTCTGACCGAACTGAAAGACTGACGACAAAATCACAAAAATAATAATACATTATTACTGTCATCATTGATATTGTTATTATGGTCCCACATCCGATATTCGTCATGAATGCTGAAACGTCCCGTTACTACATCGACAACCTGTACACGCAAGACAACGCAAAATGCTATCAGGCGCTCAATTTCGTTAAGAACTCCATCATGGGCAGCAATAGACAGAAGGGAATAGTTATCGCCAACGGCATACTGCCCAGGCTTTTGCAGGTGAGTCATTATAAAAATGAAAATTCCTTTCAGGTACTTGAATTACTTGATTTACCAATGCAATATTCATTATTATTTTTTAGGTGTTACCAGACCAATCAAAAACACCAGATATCCGTCTAGAAACTGTAGTAATACTTGGCTCATTGGCCAAAGGGACTGAAGACCAAGTTAAGGCACTGGTGGATGCCAATGTTGTGACGTATATATTCAATGCTTTTCTCATGGACGATGAACCAAAATTTACAGAAGCATGTCTTCGTTGCATATGTACTATTTTACAATTTCCTTTTTCTGATTATTCTGTAGTGTTTAGTGATGTAGCCATTATAAGAAAGTTGATTAAAACCATTGAAGACTCTATTAGCAACAGTATTTGTGCCATGTCTATATTATCTTATTCTTGTCGTACAACAGCTCATCAAAATATACTATGGGAAGAAGGGATCGGTTTTATTTTGGCTAATCTATTGAACACTGAACTGGACGATTTATCCATTGCCACATTGAAATGTTTTGCTCGTGTGTGCCAAGATAACCCAATGATTTCTGCAGCTTTAGAAGAGACTGAATATAATGGCAAGACAATGCCAGAAATGTTAGACTCTATGCGAGGTGGTGATCGACCAACTAGTATGCGTTTAGCTGCATCAAAATGTATAACATGTCTCTATCGAGCAGGAGCATTAGAAGTAAATGATTCTAAAGTAATGTTTGGAGCATTACCAACTCTCGTGCGTTTATGTCAAAACGATCAAAAATGGGAACATCGTGTTGAAGCAGCTGAAATTTTAGCTGTACTCATTGAGGATGACGCTGAACTTCAGTCATTAGCAAGTATATCAAATCACTTGTTACAAACTCTAGCAGAGTTTGTGAATTATCCTGCACATCCCTTGGGGGAATATGGTGGCACTTATGGAGAACATAGGTCTAAAGAAATGAAACAAGCTGCTTTTAAAGTAAAAATTAATCATAATTTTTTTCTAATTTTTATATTTTTAAGTATTTATAATCATGTATGTTTTAGGTATTTGCATCTCTTGGAGCAAATGATGAAGAAATTCGTAAGCGAATAATTGAAACTGACAATTTAATTGATCATATAGTTTTAGGTCTGAAAGATCCTAGCCCTAAAGTGCAATTAGCTGCTGTTCGATGTTTACATTCTTTATCACGTTCTGTCCAGCAACTACGTACAACTTTTCAAGATCATTCAGTTTGGAAACCTTTAATGACATTATTAGAAGGTGCTTCAGATGAAATTCTGAGTGTCACCTCGTCCACACTATGTAACCTTTTATTAGAATTTTCACCATCCAAAGAACCCATTTTAGAGTCGGGAGCTATAGAACTATTTTGCAGCTTAACCAAACGAGATGATCATTCATTAAGACTAAATGGTATATGGGCATTAATGAATATGGCATTCCAAGCAGAACAAAAAATTAAATCACAAATCCTAAGTACTTTGGGAACTGACCAAATATTTAATTTGTTATCTGATTCTCATATCAACATACTAATGAAAACATTAGGACTGTTAAGAAATTTGCTTTCAACTAAACCTCACATCGACTATATTATGAACCTCTGTGGTGGTGATATAATACAGGCAGTAATGATGATTCTTGAAGGCGATCATTTGCCGGAGGTAAAGGAACAGGCATTATGCATTTTAGCTAACATTGCTGATGGTGACATTGCTAAAGATTACATAATGAGAAATAACGAGATCTTGAAAAAAATACAAGAATACATGACTAATTGTAATGCAAAATTACAAGCTGCTGCAATATTTTGTGTTTCAAATCTTGTGTGGAAAGAAGATAGTGGTGCAGCTGACAGACAAGCCAAATTAAAGGAAATGGGCATTTTTAAACTTTTGCAACAATTGATAACAACGTCAGATTCATTGTTGTTTGACAAAGTAAAAACTGCATTGACCCAGTTTTCAGACTCTTGACAAATCAGCTGTTACAACTTACCGCCTTCTGTTGGCGTGTAAGCAAAATGTTTATTTATTCATCCTTTCATTAAAAATAAAGCCTTCAATAACAATTTGTTGTAATCTTGTTTTATTTAATATAAATTATAAATTGTGAAAGGCAATGTTAAGATAAACATTTGTAAAAAATTTCTTTTGATTCTTATAAATCTATTGTATAATTTTTTTTATCATATTCATTATTATTTGTTAATTATTTTAATTTAGCTGATAAATATTTTGTTTTCATCATATGATTAAACTAAATCTAATTTAATATTTGTACTCATTATTTTTCTTGCCCAGTGAAATATATATAAAGATAATGTATGTTTATGAAACATTATTAGAGTGTGAGGTCATGAAAAGACAAAATATAAATTAATAATATCCATAATTTATTTCAACAAAGGAATCGTTATTTGGAAGAGAAATTTTTACATACACATGAATATATCCTATGTTAAATCCTGTATGCACATTTAATCCTAAGTCCATAAATTGGCAATATTTTAGCCTATATTATGATTGTTGCAAATAACAATACAAAAAATACAAAATTAGTATTGAGCACCCATATTCAATTACTGAATGCACAAAAATTGAAAATAATTTATAATAATTATTAATTAATAAATTATAAGTAAATTATAATAGGTTTTATTTGTAATAAGTAAAAAAAATTATATGTATATATATATATAAATATATAAATAAATAATAATTAATAATATATGATTTTTTTTTATAAATTTAAATTATTGTAACCCAGTCATGAAGAAAGACTACATCATTGTTCCAAATACAGGATTATGTCGACATATACTCGGCCCATATTCTTCATAATCTTTTTTCGAATGGCACACTGTATAAAACTCAGGCTAAAAGAATGAATAAAAAAAATTCAATATATTGTGTTTATAAAACATTAACTAAAAAAGATATAATAAAAAAATGTGCACATACTGAAGAAGCTAACATACTGCCGCCAAACCAAACAGCATATCTTTGCATGTTGTGAGTATACACTTGAACGTCAATAGGTTTAGGCTAAACATTAAAAAGATATTGTAAACCATTTGTATAAATAGTGTTTTGCTAATATTTACTTTTAAATTATCTCCAGCTATTTTTTCACTACGTTTCAATCTGGCATCAACCACACGTTTGATGTCTCTCTGGAGACGTCTACCGAAGTCTTTAAACATAGTTGAACCTCCGGATAATACAATATTATCATACAATGGACGACGCACATCAATCGGACAATTTTGTATAACTGTGTCAACCATTTCAGATATGGGAGTGGTAAAATCAGGATTTGAAAACTATAAAATAACAGAATTATAAAATCCTTTATGACAAAAGAAGAAAAATACATACTTCAGGATGGAAGAAAATTTCTGGTCCCAAGAACCGTTCATATCCAACATCTACAGAAAATGGTTGCTTAGTTACACTGTTAATGCCATCATATTTTCTCAACCATTTTGATGGCTCTGAATCATACTTGGCAAATTCTTTGGCAATATCTGGACATATATAGGAATAACGCTCTTTAATTGCTTTAGCTGTCTCCAAACTTTGTTCTGGTGGAATACCAATTTCTCTTTCTCTCAACAATGATTGAATAAAATATGTTATATTACGGCCAGCTATTGGTATGTGTTTAATACAACTACCAATTACATAACCTTCAGCCTAAAATTATAAAAAGTAATTAACACATACAATTTTGGCCGAAATCAATCTTTCCCTAATCTATCAAAATTTAACCTATTTTTGTGATTCAATTGGAGTAGGAAAAAATTAGTTTCAGTTACTACATACTTATATTATCTCAATGCATAGAAAATACTAAAAGAAATATTTTTCATGATATAAAGTGATTGTAAGTGAACTTGCTTATTGTATAACAGTAAGTTATCAAAAGCTCTATATTAAATAACGCTTTATGATTTATTTGTCTTATAATAGTTATTAATTTATTAATTAGGTCTTAGATTAATATATTATAATTATTTCATTTTAAATGGAGAATATCACAATTTATTTTTCTTGTGATAATTTATCATATAAACATAAAATTACTAAATGTAGAAAAATGCAAGCAAGACATTCATTGTAAATTTATGTAATACAAGACTACATTTGTTTAACTAAAGATATAGAAATATATAAAATCAATAATCCACATTTATTTAAGAAAAATAAAAATATAATATTCTAAAAATGTTTATTTACTTGTCGTTAAAATATAAATAATGAAAATAAAAAATTTTTTTTTAAATATTTAACACAATATTATCGCTTTAACCAAGTATAAGGTAAAAATTAATGTAGATTTTAATTTAAGATGTTTAGTTTCTAATAAAATTGCTATCATAAATTCTACAATGCAAAATAATTTTAAAAATGTGAGAAATATACAATTAATACATATAGTTTAAGAATACCCGAAACTTTTACTAAAAACAACATAAATCACAATAATATTTATTGTTAAACATTTAACTTGAAAAGGCTGCTGATTAAAATATAAGTAATAATTGGCTTTGCAAACCCAGGATGATCTATCCAATATTCATAGAAATGCCTCTCACATAATAGTTGTGAATGTAGAAAATAACAAAAGCATTGATTAAAATGCAAAACTATTGTAGATGGTCTAGAAAAATGGGTATGTGGGACACTATAAAAAGGGAATCTATAGATTAATATGTTCTATAAGTGTTGAATCCCAAAAATCTTCATACCACATGAATATTATATCATTATACTTGAATTTTTGTTTTCATTCAATAAATCCTGTTTTATTTCAACTTATCAACAATTTTCTTAAATTAATTAAAACATTATATCATATACCAATATGATGGGTTACAAGCAAAGAAGCACATAACAAAATTAAATATGTTTTAGTTATCCTAAAATATTTATATAAGTTCTACTTTTTAGTTTAAATAAAATTAAGTAAATGAAACTTAGAAAGAAGCAATACATATTGTGTTATAAATATAAAAGATAAAATTAACTATATTTTATTAATTGTATTGGGGTAATAACTAATAATAATAATAGCATACTTACTACTGGAATTATATGAGTTACACCATCACCACTATCAACCACAAGGCCTGTCAGTATACGTTCATGAAGAGGCCGAGATTTCCATGAAGCAGACAATGCCAATACAGCTTGTACAGCAATATAAAGACCAGGAACATTGAATGTTTCAAACATTATTTCTAGCAAAAAGTAACTTAATTAAACGTAATTTAATTTATAACAAATGCATAAAACTTATTATTATTTAAGAGGATGCTAGATCCTTATGGTTGTCTCTATTGTGTGTTATGAGTAAAAATTGACCCTTTATCAAAGTTAAAGATTAGAATATTATCTGTGCTCAAGCATGGGCTTTTTTTAATATTTTAATTTTTAAGCTAAATATAAGTTTATAATTTGTAATATTTACTAATATATAACATAAAAATTAAAAAATTAAAAAAGCACCAACGTTAAAGCATAGACATTTGTTTTAACTATTATAATAAGTCAATTTACTCTAATATTAAAGCTAACAACACAAAACCAATGCTACTGAACACAAGTTTGGTATGTTTTATGTTTGTAATTTTAAGACAAATAGTTTACAACTAACTGTTCTATTTAATAGTTTAATTACCTGCAGTATATTCACGATTTTCTGGAGTGTTTAATGGTGGTTCGGTTAATAAAAAATGATGATCTTCTGGCTCAGCTCTTAAATATTTAAAGATACAGTGTTCTAAAAATCTTTCCATCAAATCCCAGTCTTCAATCAAACCATGCCTTACTGGATACTATGAAATTTAATTATACCAATTAAAATTTTGTTTTTATTTTTCCACAATGATTTTTAAATGTAAATACTTTAATAGAATAACCCTTGGCATCAAATGCTTCATCTCCTATGTAGAAATCCAGATCTTCCACACCTTTAGTCAGCCGTCTAACTGTCTGATCACCTACTTTGGCCGACTCCTTGATGGCAATCGCCGATGGTATTATCATCTGCGGCTCTTTGTTAGGGGCAAATCCCAACTTTGTATACCTGAACAACAATAATATTAGTAGCAACTAGTAATTGTTAAGTATGAGTGAGGACAATGATGCCCATGGCAAAACAGCAGAATGAAATAATATTATTGTGACCAAAGGGATGGGCCAACCAGCACTCACCCAGTTCCCACATCGATGACGCATGGTGGAAGTCTGCCTAGCATGTCGTCGGCGGCGGTAAACTTGAATTGCTTTGACAGATAGCTATCTCAAAATAAGAAAAGAAATTAAATAATAATAAAGTATACGAGTCGTAAGTCTTTTAATTGTTGAAATCGTTTGATTATTTTCACGTATATCGGACTACACAAGTCCAACAATAATCATTATCTATATCTGTGTGCCCGAATGACATTTTTACTGATAAACGCCGTTAATACCGCATAAATACCATGATTAAAGCACAACCATAACTGTTTATCTGGTCATGGATGAGTAAAAAGGACTATTATCAAAGCGAAATACCACAAATCCGTTATCATAAAAATTCATTGATACTTGATAGTATTGTAATCAGTTTTATTTATTGTTTTTGTACATTTTGACGGAATTACCCTTTTAGACACTTAACTGTCTATTATTAAAGTACAACAAGTATGAAATACATTTTAGTAGATAGAATATGTGGGCACAATCGTCTACTCGTCTCAAACTGACGTAACTTTCGAATCTTGATTAGTGTTCCCGAATAAAATCGACTAATAGATATTCCGAATTTGTCCACCACCACCGCCGTCATTTGTGTTCAGAAAATGGACGAACCTTCTACCAGTTCCAATCCGTGCAAGAAGTTATCATATTCCATACATTCCTATTCGAGTTACTTGCCGACTTACATACCAGAGTAAGGACAGCTTACCATTACACTTATTGTTTATTCATTATATACAAATATTAACCAAATGACCATAATATTATATATTTACGTCGTTACCTCTTCTCGTTTGTAAAGTTCGTTTTCATTAAAAATCTACTGGTGTAGGTATTTACCAGAAAATAGTAATTTCAACATTTGTTTCAACTTGCTTATACAATTATGTTTTCAATGAGCTCGCTTCAATGAATTAAACTCTGTAGAATATTATGTACATTATGTACTTAATGATTGTATAAAAATGATATACAAATTTTTACAGCATTGGTCACATTTTTATTATAACAATTGTTGACTGTTATAAATGTAGATAATAAATAAATCAACTGATGAACTTTAAAAAAAAATGTTTCTTTTGAAATAAATATACTAATATATTTTTCTAAATTCTTAGGTATCTACGACTTACCTACATTTTTAACATGTTATACACCCACTCAATTTTACGAATTTACTTCTGACTAAATTATTTATGTAATAATTGTGTATTTTATTATATATTTTTTACTTCAAGGTTAGTAAGAACAAAAATGTACGTCATGACACATGTCATAATACACTGTATAGTTAAGTTTTAAGTTATAGTCATATTTAATCAGTTTAAAATATATTTGTATCCTTTGACATGCAAGGCTATAATCTTATAGAAAGAGACAAGGTTGGTCACAGGTGACGCATTTATTTTTCATTCATTTTTACAAATATTTAAAAAGGTATTATTTATTTTTTACTTCACTTTAAAAATATTTTTACACAGGTATATGTTTCTAATACAAACATTAATGTACAGAAAGAGTATTCAATTTATTTATAAACTTATTAATTTTAGTAATAAAAAAAATTAAGAAACTATTTGGTTTGTATAAAAAAAAAGGTATAGAGGAGGGGTTGATTATCAATAATATTTTATAGTACTTTAAAAATAGTTTTGGTCATGAGTGACCGGCCTTGTCTGTTGAGGGGTATATACTATAAAATAATTTTTATCTTTATTATTATTTAAATTTTAACTAAAAAAATAAAACAATCTATTTGTATACTTAATCTATATTTTTTAATATTTAATGTTTATTTATTGATTATTATTAGGTAGGTATATTATATTACAAGTTACAACATCAAAAAATGTATTTATTTTGGTACTGTTCCAATATTTTTACCTTGCATAAAGTCTTTAATTTCTATAAAATTGACAATGTCATATAGATAGTGACTTATATTTTAAGTTGTTATTATCAATCCAATTTAACTGGATTAACCTACGTAGTTCTAATGATATTTTTAGAAGAGTAAACTATTAATCTTAATTAAAAAACTGATTTTTTTAAAATTATTATTTTAATTTGAGTAGCTTGTATTAAAATACAATCTGATGTTTTTATATGTTCATAGAAATATTTTACAAAATAATCAGGAAGATCAAAGTTCTAGATGGTCTTCGATGTCCAATAGTCCACCTCAAGTACGATTAATAATATTATACATCATATAATATATGATTAAGATTTATTTTGTTAATTTATTTAAAATATTTATTTATTAATTTACAGTATTTAATCTTGAAACTACAAAACACTTCTATTGTAAAGTATATAAAGTTTGGCAAGTATGAACGACCACATGTATGCAATTTAAAAAGATTTAAAGTTTATGGTGGATTGGGAGATGATACAAAGATTGAATTGCTCTATAGGTGATAACAACAAATATAATTTCTTTGTATTAATCATTTGTTTCTTATTTATGTCTTGACTATTTTTCTTGTTTTTGTTTTAGTGGTCTCAGCAACAATAGTGAGTTAGAAACATTTAATTTACGTCATACTCTTGAAAATAGTGCAATGATACCTGTAAGATATATCAGATTAGAACCACTTGAATCCTGGGGTTCAAATTTCAATTATAGTCTTTGGTATGTCGAGTTACATGGCATTGATGATTCTCATATTATATCTAGTGAAATCACTAGATTCCATCAAGTATGTTTTAAAATTATATAATTATGCATTATTCAATTGAAATTAAATATTATGTTATTATTAGTTTCGAGAAGAAACATTAATTCGATTGTGTCTCAAACATTTTCGTCAAAATCATTATGACCTAGCTGCCAATGTTCTCTTACACAATTCACATGTAACATTAGAACACCCATTTTTATCACAACTATATGATACAATAGTTACACATGGAAATTATGAGATGACTGAGATTTTAATGGATCAAGCAATAAATAGTTAGTCTTTACTCCTTAAGTATTTAAAACTTTTCTATAAAAATCAATGATTTGTTTTAGATGGCTTTTTGGAAGGTTTTATGAAGAGTCAAAGTTTCAAACCTATTTGGAATTTAGTTAAAGAACATGACAATGCAGCTAAAAAAAGGCCGTGTATGCGTGGAGGTCATCAAATGTGTATTGATTCGGCCACTGGAATTATCTATCTACTTGGTGGGTGGGACGGACATAAAGATTTATCTGATTTGTGGTGCTTTACTATTGCAACTGGTATATGGCATTGTATTTCAACCAATGTAGAAGAACATGTAAAATTATTTAATTTTTATTAGCTAAATAGTTATGTGTATAATTATTTTGAACCAATAAAATGTATTTTACATAGGGTGGACCAAGTCCACGGTCATGTCACAAAGTATGTATTGACATGGAAAGAAAACAAATTTTCGTTTTAGGAAGATTTTATGAAGCTCAGTCATATATTGGTGATTACCCTCAGGTATTATTGTCATTTTATTATTAATATTTTGTATCTATATTTGTTCTTAAAATGTCTTTTCTTTTTTATTTTAGAGTGATTTTTATGTCTATGATATTGAACAGAATCAGTGGACTTTAATATGTGCTGACACAAGTATAATGGGTGGACCCAAATTATTGTTTGACCACCAAATGGTTATGGATTCTATATCATCAACTATTTATGTTTTTGGTGGTAGGGTGGTAGCGTCTTCTTCTAGGTTTGAACAAATTATAAAATTTAATAATAACATTATAAAGAAAAAAAAATAGTATTTGTTTTATTTATTTTAGATGCAGTTCTGACGAAGCTCAAAAAAACAATCCAGATTTTTCAGGTTTTTACAAATATCACGTTCCAACCAATACATGGACTTGTATTCTGCCAGACACATTCCACGAAATCAAAGTCCAAAATGGACTTGTGACACACAACCCACAGTCGGTAGCATCACGCGGAGGACATTCTTTATTATTACATTCAGTTTGTTTTATTTTTTTTTTAATGATAATTAAACATACTCTAATGAAGTTGGTTTATCAATAGAAAATGAGACGAATATATATATTTGGTGGTCAGCGGCTAAAATGGGCACAGAGATGTCCAGAATTCCTATGGTATGATATTGAAACAGGGATAACACAATCAATGCCAATTCCATCAACTGTTGATAAGCCACCTATAGGGTATACACAGCGTGCTACAATTGACACTGATCATGATGAAATATATGTTTTATCTGTAAGTATAATTAATTTTTCTTATATCTTATATCAATAATATTTTTATTACTTATTTTAATGTAGAGCCTTAGTAAAGACAAGGAACGCAAAGAAGATAAAGTTCAGAATGCATTTTGGGTATATTTTATTCAACAAAATAAATGGTAAACTTATATATTTATGTTTAATTCTATAGCATAATAGTTTCTTTTATTGATGTAGCTAAGTACTATGATATTCAATACAAATATAGACTTTATATTTTGACAGTAATTAAATTTAATAATATAATTACCGACTGGCAACTATACAATAAATATACGTCGTCAAATATTATTTTATATCATTAATATTGATTTTTATCATTTTATTTCATTTTTATATTTCATTCATTGTGTGGGTATAAAAATAATAATAAAAAAAATTGCAAATTAGGTTATATTCAATATCATAGTATGATACTATCTCATATATGAAACAATATAGATACTAAAAAGATATCCTACTGCATCACTACTTATATGTAAAAAAATACAATATAGATATTTTAACCAAATTAAGTAAATTTCAATTATTTTATTATACAATATGCAACTGAAGGTATGTGTTAATTTAGAAATATGCAAACATACATTTTATCAATGGATTCCACACATAAAAAATATATTGGAGATTTTTAATTAGAATTCTTTTAGGTTAAAATGTATAAAAAAAATATGCATAGATTTCCAGGTCCAACTAATCTGTGCTGTAAATAATTTTTATATTTTATTTATTTATTATATTTTAAAGTTTAGTATAGTTTTGATATTTTGATACTAGATAATTTAATTATATACTAAAAATAAAATAAGTATAGGTAATATTTAAATTAACTATCATCACATGGCATAATAAAAGAAAGAAAATATTAGAACATCTTAAAAAACCATACTTTACAAGATTGATATCTGTAATAGTATTTAAAAATGAATGAACAGTTAATATACATTTTATATTACTAAAATAATCAAATGTAAGTTTTATAATTTTTATAGGATCTGTATCTATAAAAATCACAATGCTGATGAACAATATTGGAATAGAATGCAACACTTAGAACCGTGTCCTCGTTTTGCATATCAATTGGTATATGATCAAAAGAATAAGGTTGATGCTTCTATCATTAATACTTAACTGATTATGTTTTTCCCAGTCTTCTATAATGTTAATTATATTAAATTAACCAAAATTATGTTTTCATATTGCAATCAAGACACACTATTTATTTGGTGGAAATCCTGGACGAGCTGATGCTCAAAATTTAAGATTAGATGATTTTTGGGAACTCAAAGTATATAGATGCACTAACTCAGAAATCAGCATTCAATGCAAACTGTTGATTCGGAAATTCAAGTAAGTTTTTGTTAATTTATTCCTACTACAGATATCCTTAATATTATACCGTTTAGGTTTCAAGAAATTAAAAAAAAAGATAAAGTAGCTGCCATGCAATTTTTACAAACATCTGTATCAGAACTAATTAATCATTCCGACATGGAGCAAACTCGAGAAGTAAGTTTAAGTGATAGTTAATAAATTATCAACATTTTAAGTAGGTACATTAAATTTAGTTTATTTTTGTTTTATCTAAATGTATACTATACATTGTATAGTCATATATTTTTTCATATTATCTATTGATTTATATACTAATATTACTTAGTATATTAATAAGTTATATAAAAACTATTAAATATTTATTTTATATAAATTCGCTCAAAATATCCCTTGTAAAAGTGTATAATTAATAAATACTTTTGATGTTTGAATTTAAAAAATTTAAATTCCTATTAAACAAATGAAAAATAGTTTCAGGGAACTGCAGCTCTTTTGTTTAAAGATGACAACCAAACTGGTGATTTTAATGATCAAATACACAAGTGGCGTTGTAGTTTGTTTGAAAAATTGTGTGAGTTTTTTCCTAAATCAATGGTTCAACCTCAAGAAAATTTAGTCGATTTGATTTCCTTATAACAAGACCATGTTTAAAATGTTAGTTTTGACTGTATTTGTTTTGTTTATTATATTATTAGTTCCTTTGTTCTCGTGTTATTTTTCTAATCTAAGTTTGTAAATAGTATTATTTTTATTGAAAATACGACTTATTTTCATCATAGTTTGTCCCATTATTATTATTGACGTTGAAATTAAAAATGAGTGTTACTGCATTTTTTCAAAAATGAACTTGACATTAAAATTTTGTTAATTACCAAACTAATTGGTAATTTTTTATTCATTTAAACATTTACAAGCAATAATAATACTTAAAGTAATATTATTTAATTTGTATAATATTCTTTGAAATTTGAGTAAAGTATTTATATGGTGTCCTTTAAAAATTAACTTATAGTAGAATAATTTAGACTTTTGTGAATGGTTTTTTTCATTTCCGCCATTGCCTTTGTCACTAATATAAATTAGTCACTATTTGTATAATGCCTACATTACAAATGGGTTAAATTTGTATGTGAAATAACTATTAAGAATTAACTGTTAATTATTATAACGATAATGTTTAAATTTTAATTAATATTTTTTAAATATTGTTAATCTTAATTTTAAAAATATGTTCACTAGTCTAATGTTTTTAATTTTAATTTTATATACCTTACACTAGATTAAAATGTTTACCAAAATAGTTTGTATTGAGTCATACCAGCTTTATTAATGACAATTTTTTTTATTTATATGATCTCTTAACGTTGATTCTTGTTTCTTATCATTGAAAAATAAATGTATTTATTATTTGCATATAGTTTATGTTATGTTTTTAATCTACTTATAATTTTATAAAAATAAAATAATTTGATTTTGTACTTTTAAGCTATTCAGTTTTCACAATTTATTATCATTCAAAATATAATTAATGAGCCCAAATACAGGTATAGATACGCACAATTAAATATGGGTGTCTGGAATTGAGCCAAAATCATTTTCATAATTACATTTCAAAAAGGTATACAGTAATTGGGATACTATTTTCAACGATTCTTATTATTGTATCCGGTAATTGGGCCATTATTAAATTTTAAATTTTTATAAAATAATATTTAGTATAAGTTTTATTGAGGGTTCAATCAAAAGTTTATATTAAAATTAGAAGTTTAGGAACATTAAAAGCCAGGAAATAAATTTTGATTTGAAAAAATTATATTTGTAATGACATTAAAAAATATGAAGCAGGGAAGATTCAAATTTGTAAAATCTGTATTATACTATTTAAAAAATAATTGTATTTTTATATATAAAAAAAAAATAATATTTAATAAAAGTCATATATTTGTATATTTTTATGTTATACATGATTAATCCAATCTCCGGACATACTTAAAAAATATAAATTTAATTTGTGGCCCAGTTACCGACCACCCGTAAATATGAGTTATTTATTGGCATATTAATATTTCAATATAAGCAACAGGCAAGCATATTTAATATTGTATATGCCTTTTGCCATATATAATCTTGAAAAAAATCTAATGGGTAAATGGCATAACCATAAACAGTTAATAAGTAGGTAGTACATATTATCATGATGTATGAAAATCATTTTTTCCTTGTCATGATTTAGGATAAAAAAATCGACTTACCTTGTTTTAAACACGTTATTTTATTAGTAAATGGTAATGAATAATGAATATCGATTTCTTAACCGAAAATTTATAGTAAACCATTAAGAAGTATGCACTGCCTGCGATGGCTGTGAACAATATCTGCACACACCCATGTATAGATTATAATTCATTAATTATATTATATTATGTAACTCTTAACTCTTGTACCTATATAGTATATATTATATTATAATAAAATTATATTGGTTATTCCAGTTTATTAAATTAACCTAATTTTCGTAAACTGACATTATATTGATACACAAAGCATACTCAGTGGTCATCACGTGCGGATATAAGGAGGACTATGCGGGCTGAATCCCTCCCTTAGGTCTTTGGTACCTACTAAAAGTATTTCAAAACTTAAACTTAATGTCTATGTTTTTATGTGCTTGAAATAAATTTTTTCATTTAGCTCGCCACCCTTATTTTATTTCTAGATTCGCGCCCGGTAGTAAAGTTTTCTTTTAAATTATTATTTTGAAAATTTTTAAGAATCGTGCGTTTAACGATTTAAATTCTTTACGTAATTTAATAAGTGTTTTGTAGCAATATAAACTTCTTTTTTTTTAACGAGAAAAAAACAACCCATATATTTTTACAGTAAATTGTTATGCGTTTGCTTTTTGATAATTTTATAAATTATAAAATGGGAAAATGTTAATGTAGGTAGATATCTGATATAATAATATCTTATACCAGTTATATCAATAAATATAAATTATAACTCATTATAGCTTTTATAATAAAACATAAAGTTCAATAAGTCAAAAAATACTCTTTCGTATTTATTTTGGAATAACATTTTTGAAAATATATTCTTCAAGTATATACCTACCTTTTTCTTTTACCTTTTTTAAAACCATGGTTCATGTCACTGCAGGAACAAGTAGGAACTGTTTACCACAATACTATCTCC
This sequence comes from Rhopalosiphum nymphaeae, assembly GCA_036289425.1. Lineage (NCBI taxonomy): Eukaryota > Metazoa > Arthropoda > Insecta > Hemiptera > Aphididae > Rhopalosiphum > Rhopalosiphum nymphaeae. The sequence continues at coordinate 2,429,586 of JAZAQC010000021.1, read as the reverse complement.
CGATACCGTATCATTTATTCAGCGACTTTTAAATGCGTTAGCGTTAGACATAGACGGCGGCTTCTAACCGTCCTTAATAGATTATGGCCTTCGGTCTAAGTATCTAATATCCATGACCGAATAGACCGTTAGCTACCTACTTAAAGTTGTAAAGTCAGTAATTAAATAAATACATTATTAAAGGGAAAAATCGTATAAGTGTTTGAGGATATATTATAATTTATTCTTTTATACATAATAATACGGTAAGTTGAATTTATTATTTTTAAAAACATTTAGTAGTTACTCGTCCAATATGCTATCTATCGCATGTTTGGTGGTTTAGTACAACAGTGGTCGCCAACGTTTTGAAACTCATAGACCACTAAGTCCATAACTCTAAATTTTACGGACCACTTATACTTTATACTATAAAAATTATACAACTATATAGAAAAACAATATATACATACAAAGTTTATAGTTAATAGTTTTATATCATAAAACTATTATTTATTTATAAATTTATATACGTGTACATAAATTAATAATAAATTATGATTACATTATTACGGGTTTATTCTTACTTGACGTTTACCTAATATGAACCTGCATGAAATTATATAGGTAGGTACTTTACTTTTGTTCGTATTTATTGTACAACACATGTCCACTGTTAGGTTAATATAAAATAAGATGGTAAATAATGTTCAAATTTTTCTGCAGACAAACGACATTTACCCACGGAACACCAAAATTTTCCCGCCGACCACCGGTTGGCGACCACTGGTTTAGTAGGTACTACGGTCGACTAGTATATAAAGTACTTTTATAACGAGGTATAAGTATCTATCAAATTGTACTATAGGTAAGGTTATGTTATTTATCATTTTGAAATTAAGACTAGGCTTCTTTCAAATGTCATTATATCTGTTTATACTTTGTAATTTTGCAATTAAGATTTTATCATTTTGCAAGGTTATATCCCTATAGTTAATAGTTTGTTTGTTTGTAGTTGTAATTGTAACGTGTCATCAAATCTACGTGGTTAAACTGTGGTTTAAGTTAAAGTAGTTAAATAAACTATTTATGTTATTATTTCTTAATTATTAGTATGAATATTTGGACTATAAGTTATAAAAATCCTTTGTATCGACATATCATTCAAGATGAAGAAATATGTGTAAGTTTTTTAAAAAGAGTAATTTATTGCCTAATGAATAAACGTTTTAGTACTAAAATTAAAAACCAAATAATTAGTGGTGTTGAGCTGTGAAATAAATTCATTAATTACCTACTTACATACTAAATCTTTTACTATAAGGTTAATGTCGGAAAACACTGTTTATTTTAAAAGTAAAATAAGACACATCGACTATATTCTATCTATAATACTTCAATACTTTATTTGATTTAAACGGTTCCAACTTTCCGTATTGGTTTTATTTTCAAATAAAAAAAATTTCTTGAAATAAAGTCTGTTCAGACTGTTCAGAGATTCTTATATTTTCAGCATAAGTCTTTTTTCGCGAATTTTGATCGGACAGTTGGTGTATCGTTAATTTTAATTCTAAATTGAAAATAATTAGAATCGAATGAGGATGTACCCCATCATTAATATTTTATTAAATAGGTATTACACTGTTTTCGTTCGCAAATACAAACGTGAAACGATAAACCTAAAAAGTAATGTACTTATATAAGAATGTATTGGTAAATGGTTTTTGTACAGTGTTTACTGGTTTAGGTAAATACGATTTGCTAATTGCAATTTGCTAATGGTTTTGTTGTTATAACTTCTGCTTATTACCAATATTATCATATAAACGTTGATTCACTCGTAATTTATAAGTATAATTATATACAGTAGCTTATATATTGCACTTTACTTTAATACTAAAGTTACCGAAATATAAAAATCTATGTTATTAGACTAATTTTATCAAACTCCAGGGATTATGATATAAATGTTAGTATCTATATAGGTATATATTTATACATGTATAACAACTTTTAATTTATAAAATAAATAACATATTATAATACTTATAAGTAGGTAGATACATTGATTACGTATTTTTTTTTAACTATTATGTTTTTTAATTGTCATAATTATAAATTGGGTTCTTTTAACTAAAAAAGTATATACTTTATGAATAATAAAATATTTAATATTATGGAAGGCCCAAATTTTGAAACTATGAGTTCACATATTTTTTTATATTTAGGTAAAGTTAAAATTTTGATAAAATTCGTCAAAATCATAAAAAGTTGCAAACTACTCGTATTTTATAGTAAAAAACTAAGAAATTCAAAGAAAATTTTTTTTATATCAAGTTTTAAAAATTTAATTTAAGATTGTTCATAAGTAGTTGTAACTGGAACTATAAAATCTAAAAAGTACATCAAGATTTTTATTTTTTATGGACATTTTAAGTTAAAATTTGGACGAAATTACTTATTTAAATAATAAATATAACGATGTTACAATTTGAAAAAATTATTCATGCAAACTTTAAATTTGTATGTACATTATATTATTATGAATTTTACTATACACAATGAAATTTTTGATTTATAATCTAATCTACTTATATTATGAAACTATTTTTATTGTTATACGATATGTACAAAAAAATTTCATCATATTTTGAGATATATAAGTTGAAATAATATAGTTTAAATATATATTATTATTATAATTAAATACTAATAATTAAGGATGTGTTTAATATGCAAAAAAATTGAAATTATACATTTGAACGACATACTTCGAAGGTTTGAAGGTTGGTGCTTTGTATTTTCATCGTTTTAAATGATGAAAGTAAAAATTAAGTAGATTCACAAAAATGTAGGTATCTATAACATACTTACAAAAAACAACAACGACTTATATCAAAACTTAAATGCTGTCATTGTAAAGTAATCTGTTACAGTTATTCAAGTTTATGACAACTAAGATAAGATATAAATGAAATAACTATACCTATATTATTACTTGGGTATTTTTCTTTTTTTTTTAGTTGATAATATTCTATTTTCTTCCTTTACCGACGACCACAGTTAAAATATTTCATAAAACATTCATTTTAGCCATTTTAAGTGTTTATTGTTGAAATTAAAAGTAATATGCATTTTGTTCAAAATATAAAAATTATGCAAAATAAAAACTATATTTGTTTCATTACGACTTAAGTCGTATACATTTTAAACTAAAACAGTAATTAGAATTTGAAAAAAAATATGCCAATGTGCATAAATCCTAGCCTTACAATTTTATTATATTAGAAATAATAAAATGAATTAAATAAATGCAATATTTTAGGAAAAATTATATCAACCTACCATAATACTAATATTAAAATAGGTAAATGATTTTATTAGCTATAAAAAAAGCAAATCATAAAATAATATTTATAATAATATTTTTATTTTTTAAGTATATTATACTTCGTAATATGGGATGACAGACCGTTTTTCTCAGAATCATTTTTCACATACAATAATATATCATTAAATTCAAATTTAACACATCCATACAAGTACCACACTTGTCACCTAATTTACAGCAAAGCGGTACTCGCTTGCTTATACCTTTTTGTAATTTATAATTAATTAAGTCAAATTTAAGTGTCTGCGAAGTTGGACATCAAATTTAATAAGCAGTTAGTAGGAATTACAGACAATATAAAATCTTATACATAATAAGCCAAAATATATTTTCTTATTTATTTATTTAGCCCTGTAGATACATAATTAAGCTCTAATACTAAATAATAATAATTACTTATTAGCACTTAATATAATTATTAATGATATAATGAAATAGCGTACAATATTATTCTATATTTTATTATTAAAAGTTTATTCTCTTAGTTTCTATTAATGGGGACACCGTGGCACGAATGGTAAGACTACTTAACTTAATCTAACTCAAGTTTTTCTTTATTCCAGTAATAATAATTTTTGAAGAATCATATATTAAATTTTTATATTAAAAAAAACGTTATCAGCGTAAATAAAAAAAAATAAGGTGGCTTGGTAGTCTTTCAATCTTTTGGAATATCAAAGTTTCAATATTAATTTATGAACTATTATAAATTGTAAGTGCTGTCGGACACTGGGACTAGCGTTTTTCGGTATCCGATAAGAACACGATTAGAATGTAATAATCAATCGATAAACTCAAAATGTGATATTATAGCCTTACTCCATCTTTAAAATACGGAACGCAACACTGGCTAAAATATTGAAGGAAAATAGTCATAATTTTAGTCAAAAATAATGTGGAGGGAAATGGAAACTAACCTTTTTTTGTGAAGGAAATGGACAGTGTAGGAAAACGGTATTTCGTTTTTGGAGGAAAATAGAACCACCTGCAATTAGAGTTTTAATACATATATACATTATCGTATATGTTGGATATTCCAAACTAACCAAATCAGTACAGTAGGTATACGGTTGAACCATCCAAAAAACGCAAAGGGATATAGTTAAACAGTTAAACAATTATTTGATGAGTTGATGACTACGAAAACAGGGACAAACTAGAATAATTTAGGCGTATTGCTTATAGTTTTTTATATTAAATTTGAATTTTATTTTATAATAATAAAATAAATAATAAGTTTAAGAAAAATATAGTGAATGGAATTTTTTTCTTTTCACTTTTAAAACATTTTGCGATTATAACTGGCACAGTAGCACTCATAATTAATATATCTATTTCTTGAATATATAAATACTTGATAAAAATTTCAAGTATCCACGATTTATTTTTAAATTAGGTACAACAATATAATATTGTTGAATAATACTAAAATCAATACTGAATAAATCGTTCCGCTTAGATTCTAAGAAATAACAATAATGACCGAATGGGCACATATATATATTATCTAATAAAAAATAACATGATCGCTATTCCAATATTGTTTCATTTAAATTAATATCCTGTTATACCTTGTTATAATGAAATAATATAATATTAAAAAAATAAAATAAAATAATGTCAATGGCACAATGCTGCTGCCTAGTACAGTATTATATATATATATATTTGTCGGATGTGGGGCTACAAAAATTACACTAATTTGATTATATTATATTAATCTACACGCACTACTCAATCTACTAAATTACAAAATAAAATGTCTGAATATTTTATGGTAAATATATATTTGATAATTTGACGAATATATATATATATATATATACTATATAGTAACGTAGTACACTGTCATAGTACTCTGCATATTTAGTATCCGTGTATACTGTACATATCAGACATGTGACTTCAGTATAGACTGCAAGATGGTTATAAATGATTTCAAAGTTCGATTATTCATCCTAACGTGTACCTACAATAGGTATATGATACATCACAAAACTCTATATCATTCGATAATATTAGATAAGTAATAAATAATAATAGGTAATTTATTATATTATCGTGCATGTTTATTGATTTTTATGGAGCATCGTGTGCTTCCGAAAAAAGTATACTGGTGGCATTTCGACGAAACGTATTAACCGACTACGACATTACCACGCGAGCATGAAATGTAATTATATAGCCATTTAAGATGGGTGGGATTTAAATTTTTCGCATGCGGGGTTCACAGATTGGCCATTTCCTCATCCTGCAGGCTCGCGTAGGATATAATACGTATGTATGATATAATAGTAATAATAATCATAATAATAACGGTAATATACTCGTTCACGGCTACTGCAGCATCAGCCGACAGCCGGGCTACAAGTCTAGCGTCAGGCCCTCTCTTCAAAAGTTTCGAATAAATAATATAAAGGGCGACGTTAAAACGCACGCGAAAAGGATATGCTATATGTCACACACCTAATACCCGGTCGATCTAGTTTAAACAGAATACCGACCATTTAAATAACGGTCCATCATATAATCGCGTTCTGAATGTGTGACACTGTGATTCTCACGTGCTGTCAAAACTCTATCGCTATTATACTGCCACCGGTAAACGAAAATCGTATAGGCACGAAAATATGATTACATCACATAATTTCTCATGCAAATTTTTTTTAAATATTTATTTTTGTTTTAGAAAGGAAATCTTTGTTTAATAAATTTAGATCCAATGGAAATCTATAGTAATGCCATTGACACACTTTTATTGAAAGTCATGAGATTGACGACCAACTTATGACGAGATGTATAAAATATTATAGATAATTTGGAAAGTAAAATAATCTTACGAGAGAGTTTTCATTCAATATACATCATATAGGTATTGATTAATTTATGATTATGTATTTACGAAATAAAAAATTCATTTAATATTATCAGTATTATTAAAAATAGTGATACGTAATAATATATTATAACGATCATTAAAGAATGCATTAGATTGTAATATCATTAGGTATTGTTACAATTAAATATATCGATATTAACAAAGTTATAGGTAGCGGTTAACATAAAACTATATTAGCTGTTGAAGCAGATCACAACTATGTATATTAAAATAATTATTTGGAATGATAGAAGTGTTCATTTATTAATTATTTACAAACTTATTATAAAAAACAATTTAAGTTTGTTCAACTCCCAGTGTTTAATGTCTTTATTTTTTATATATTTTTTTTAACTTATCCTAACCTGATATAGACACTGGTAGTCTATCAGGACATTTTAAAAACTTTTAAAATTTGATTATAACGATGGAGAAATTTATGAGATAGATCAAACGACGAAGTTCTGAGCTAATTCAAATGTATTTATCAACATAATAGTGATAGTAGACCATAAGAGAGTGAAACGGTCAAGAGAAAGGTAAATTTTTTTAATGTAAATTAATTATTGAAATCAAAGCATTTGATACAAGCGTATCAAAGCGTTTATCAAACGTTTGATAAAGTTTAGTTTATATAAATATTTATTTTTAATTTTAGGAGATGTATTTATCAAAATACATTTTGTTAAATGTAACACACGAATTATTGACAAAAAATATGCGATTTATAAGAAAATTATTTTATTTATGTATATTCTGTTAAAATAGTGTTTAGATTTCAAGAAAATGTTTTAGATGAATATTTTTAACTTTAACGGTCATGCATTACGTACTCATACCATTATTGTTACATCCAGTTACAGAAATGATCTAATTCTATTTGTAAATAAATTAGCTACATGTTTACATATGATGCAGAATTAATGTTTTTCTACATTTTCGAATCATTGAAAATGTTTGGTTGGTGTAATATATATTAGAATATTTACTGCTTTAGCACTGAGATATTAAATGTCATTAATATATAATAAAAATAATAAGTGACGGAAAAAGTAATATTGGTGTAAGTGTGTAACATTTTAAATTATGTATAGTGTATACCTATGGATTATGACGATACTACAAGTACAACTTTTTTCAAAAAAAGATAATCAATTATCGTGTTTATTTTTATTTATAGGAACGGGGAGGGGCAAACAGACAACATTACTGTAAAGGAAAAATGTTACTATTAGGTACATTTTACAAGTACTCATTTGTGTTAAGCCCAAAACCACAACACTATATGTCCAAGATTATGTTATTATTTATACAAATTAATAATTATAATAATTATGTCAATAATATAATTTTGTATTTCTAATTGCTATAACCTATAATTTATAAATATCATAATGAGATTTAATATATCACAAGACGGATTTAATTGGGAAATGGGACTTTCCGGCGATAAATATTTTCTAAATAATATTTATAAGTTTTATATTTATATTTATATTTTTAAACTTGGACTCCTAATCTTTGATATTATAAACAGTAGCCGGCGGAATCGATATAAAATCACACAGATAACATAACTAATTTGAAATTCAAAAAATTCATGCATTTTTTTGTCTAAAATGTTATTAAACTAAATTAACCTTAGATTATAATTTATAATATCTAAGATTAGAGTTCACATATTAACAATATAAATATAGGACTTATAGATATTAAGATATACCATATCTTAATAGGACGTCGCACTCGCGTGCGTTGTCTTACACACGTACGACATGGTAAATTTTCATTCATAAGTTTCAATAGCTTGTTTTTAGTTTTCATATTAGAGTGAAGTGACTTAATATTAAACTTTAAGGTAAGAAAATATAATCTGTATTCTCTCATCGTTGGTTTTTTATGATATTTTAGTATTTAGGTGAGTTATGAGTATGAAAAATATTAAATAGGTATTTGAATATGTTTATAATTCACTTAAAAATAGAAATATTTTTACAGGAGATTTAATTTTCACTTTAGTTTGTATTTTACCTTTATCACCGAAATGACTGCGCCGAAAAGTCCTAGACCCATTTAATTGTCATTAAATCTATGAAAATATGTTCTTTAATCGTGTATGGTTGTTATTGTTAGATCTTTATAAAGTGTATATCTGCGGCAAAAATATTTATTAAGTTAATTTTCTAAGGGTAATATTTTGGAAGGTTTGCATTTTATTTGGATAATTTTTTTAAGGATTATCGTAGCTAAAGCCCATAGGTTTAAATATGAGTCTTAAGAAAGAAATGTAAATTAGAAATTTAATTTTTCAGAGGTTTGTACGTGTGTTTTTATTTAAAAGTGTGTTTAATATTCGAAGTCAGGTGGACCGGGTGGTATTAAATTGAAGTATTGATTTTTATATGTTATAATATGCGCTCAGGTTATGATGCCACATCATAGTCTATTAAAAGCTCTAAATCAATGAAAATAGATGAACATGTGAGAATGAAGAATGAAGAAGAATTTATTCTATACATTATAATGAAAAAGTAACAATTGTAGATAATTACGTTAAACATTCAATTTATGAAGATAATATAATGTATGTCATATGATATAGACAATTATAAATTTAGAGAAAAGAACCCATCTCACCTCCGTAAATGAACAATCAGAGTAGAGTGCATTGTAGTATATATAATGTGTATCTACATAAAAAAAATATTTGCAAAGTTATAGATAAGTGCTTATAAAAAAAAAAAAAAACAAACAAAAACAAATAGAAGATTCTTGACTGAAAAAAATTATTTTATTAACCAAATTAACTTAAATATTGAATTGCGTGTTAGTTGTTAAATTTCTGTTACTTAGTTATTCGGGAAATATAATTTTCAAAGTATACAAATATATTATAATAAGAAAGAAAGAGGGTCCTAATTTATTTGATTTTGATGTGACATTAATTGCTACAATGAATATTACAACCTATCCTTCACATCTACAGCGAAATTTAAAAAGAGGGAGTGAAACTTTATATTTTTCACAATATAGATTTAATAAAATTATAATTTATATAAATAATTACCAATTTGTCTTTGTTAATTAATAAAATATTTTTATGAAATCAATATTTTCATTCTAGTAACCTCCTATACGAAAACTGAAAAACAACATATATAAGTTTAAAAAAAACAAGCTAATAAAATCGTTAATGCCAGAGGTATTTATTCCCATGGTCATGAGGCACATAACGTGATCTGTGAAGACATTCAGTGTAAAATGGCTCAATGTAATCCATTACAAATTTCTAAAATAAAATTTTATATCAGCTCACTAACTTGAACTATTAAGAATATACTGATTAAACTAAATAATTATATAACTTGCATATTTCTATAAAAGTATATACAATCTGTAATCTAAATAATATTAATTATAATAGTTAATTAAGTATAAGAAAAACAAATCCAATATTATTTTCCGATATAAGTATAATATTATGATTAATCGTATTTTTATATTTGTTGTCCCACTCGAAGATAGTTGTTAGACAAAGTGGTCTGTTGAAAAAAAGGGTTAGAAATCACTATCGTGTGTGGTGAAATGTATTAACAAATGCATAATTATTTCTTTAAACATAATTTAATTCAATAGAAGCCAACTAAAGTAATTATTTAATAAGGGGCAATATTTAGGCAATTTCTACACTCGTTGCCGCTGCTCGGTAGGTACCTTGTGTTAAGATGATGGACGCTATACCGAAAGTAAATGATTATTAAAAATAAATAGTGTGTTATTCCGTGGAGCTATCTATGCATACACACGCTACACATGTAAGCATCACTGCCAGTTAGAAAAATAATTACAAATGTTATTTTAAATTCAAAATACACGTTACAGGGAAAACTCTAATGCCTCAAAAATTGATCTATCAATATTTTTTTTTTTTTTTTAAATAAAGATTTTTTACAGAACGCATAGGACTTTTTGATTACATTGTTAAAAATAATAAATAAATTTAAAAACTTTGAAAATTGGTAAACTTCACTTTTATTATTGTACTTGAAAATTTACTTACAATTTTTAAAAACAATCAAATGTTTTACGTAAAATGTGTCTTTCTTAAAAAAAAATAACAAACACAAATGATCGAAAACGGATCATTTCAAGCTTTTAATTAAATTAAAAATGTAATAAATTGTTCCTCATAAGTTGTTCGTTTATATACCAATTAAATACCTATATATTATATTAACACAATGCTTTTTTATAAATGCTTAAATTTTTGAAGTTCAAATTTTAGACCATAAATATTTAAAAATTATTTTGTAGTACATAATTCATCGAATATTACTGAAATATATTTCTGCGTTCCGTGGTTCCGCTATGGTAGCACGCAAGCAGTATAATGCAACCCTAAATAGGTAACCCGTGTCATCGTCATTCGTCAACCGTGTTCTTCTAGCTCTGGACCCTCGGGCTACAGCGGTATGATGTACATCATACACCTGATACATTATAATGTCGTTGTTTCTTTAAAGCGCGCCGGTACACCGACAACGGTGACAACGATGCTGGAAAACGTGTGACGACCGCGGAGTTCTTCCGGCGTCCCTCGATGAGCGATAGGACGGAAGTGAGGAGAAACGAGGATATAGGACACATCATTATGGCAATAAATCACCGTGCGTGATATATATCGTATATTATTATTATGTGTGAATTACTGCTAATTAAATCAACCATCGTGGCACTCACACGCGCACGCGCACGTCGCCGGAAAGCTTACTTGAACTGGTTTCGCGACGTGTGCGCCCATGCCCAATTCATTCTAGTTCGAAACCCGACGGCGGACGGTACATACACCGTGTATAAATCGTTACGACGCGCCGCTGTACAGTCCGCGACGGTGCGATTTTAGTTTTACGCACGTAAAAAACACATACACACGCACACACGCACAACCCACACACACACACGTACAACATTACACGCATCTATCGTATTCAACTTTATATATAAAACATAAATACACGTGACAACGGGTTCGCCGCGAAATCTCGACGTTTACGGTCTACGTTCTACAACAGTTCTTAAAAATAATGTGAATAAACACATCGTCGTCGTCAATTCGATTTGCGTATATTGTTTGTTTTTCAATTGGCCCGCGGTTATTTTGTTTCTTGCCAAACCCCCCCGAACACATCGCGTGACGGTCGGTGTTTTTTCTTAGAATCAAATTTTTTTTTTTTTATCGCTCGCGCAATAAAAATTAACGGTGTGCGTTCGAAAAACAATGCGCGCACCTCTGGGACCAGGAAATTACATTTGAAACGTCACTGCCGCTCTATCTTTGGAAACTAACGAATTCCGACCGTGCCTTACACATTTACCTACGATCGCCTATTATACTCGTCAATACTTCATTTCACACGGCCTTATCCTGTGAGTAGATATATTATCCTTGTATCGTACATTATCAGACGGTTTGTTAATGAATAAATGAACATTAAACGTAATTGGATTGCGATTTTATTTTTATATATTCGATTGTAATGTTGCTCGCAGCACGGAATCGGTATTATAAATCGAGTGTTGACTGTGTCTGTTGATTTCGAACAATCGCATTGTTCACATACACGTCGATAAGCACAGTAATGTTAAAATACAGGTTATTTATATATATATAAAAAAATATAAAAGTATTTTTGCAGTTACTGTAGAAATTATATGTATTTATGATCATAATATATTAACTATAATGAATAGTGGATATTATTCCGTTCGTAAAGTAAAATATGCAATAATGTCGTAGTACGCGACCCCATTTTAAAATTTGAGTAAACAAGATATTATATACGGGTACCGTTAGAATAGATGACGATAGTAGTGAAACGTAATGGTCGATCTTGAATGTTCCTAGAACAATAATAAATTGTACCTATCAAATATACTATATTTATTTAATTTAATTGTGTTCATTAAATTTTAGAGTTAACAATAATAAGTACACCTATACATAATAGCTAGGTAATATTATCATACACGTTCCTACCACTATAATGTATCTATATTCTATATCGTTTATCTACTCGTGGTATTCATTTTTTATTCATAAATCGAAATAAATTTATGTATTATGAAATAATTTCTGTTTTTGGTTTATTAATTTTTTAATAATTAAGATCAGAAAAAATATTCATCGTTTATCCCACATTTAACGGTAGAAAAATAAAATATATATCAAACGAACAAATAATAACAAGAAAAAACATTATTATAAGTAGATGTACTAGGTACAATATTTTTGTACAGGTTGAATAAGCATATAATGTTGTCGGTATCTAAAATACTTAAATACAATTGTTTTCCGCAGTAATAGATTAACAACTGTAATAACTATAATAAGTAATAACAAAGAGTCAACGCGTATTTCGAGTAAATTTTATAGATGAATGTTAAGTTTTTATTTGTTTACATAATTACCTACTATAGTATACCTATACTTATATTTATAATTTATTACGTGTAAATACATTAGTACAAATTATTAGTGATTTTAGATTTTTATTTATATTTTTTATATATAATTACAAAATCGACAATTAAAAATATGATACGTATAGGTTATATTTACGTATAAAGAACGTAAGCCGGTCATGTGAGTGGATGGATTGAATTTTAAACAGTCTAATCAACTCGGGTATAGAATAATAAATTTGAATGAAAATATCAATGACATGGTGACGAACGTTATAGACACAATAAATATACAGTATAAAATTATAAATGTAAATGCTCAGCTATTTGTAACTCACACGTATAATGAATTAGCTAAAATAAAAATAACCTGAATGGTTATAATCATTTATAAATGCCGAAAAAAATGTAAAGAATTACGTTAATTAAAAATAATAAGCTTTAAAAAATTCAATAAAATTAAAAAAAAAATTATACATAGGTAATTATAACTTATAACCATTACAATTTTTAGTATTTATAATAAATTTTATAGTATGATTATATTTATATATATATTGAATAAATTGCCACCAAAATAAGTTTTATTCGTTTGGGATTTTGGAAAAAAAATTGCAGTTCAACAACACCGAAATTTAGAGATTAATAGACGAAAATTGCCACTCCTTCAAAAGTATAATTTATTTCTAGATCGAAAACAAAAAGCGCCATTCATTATAACTTATGAATAAAACGTCAAAATAGTATTTTTTTATGCTTTAGATCTGTTTTATGAACAATAGCAAAACATTTGTAATAATTTTGTGACAAAAAATGTATAAAGTTCGAAAATATTATAATTATCATATTAAATTAAAATAGAACTGAGTTCATGGCTTTGGTTGAGACGTACTGCTTTTAGACTAATTTAATAAATATATTATTAAATATTATTACAAAATATTAATTCATATTACCTACCATAATCAATTAAAAATACAAATAATTCACTAACTTCAAGGATTTCGGAAATATCTAATTGTTTACGTAATGGCTTGTAGTTCCAACGGTGTTTCAATAAATTATACCAACATACTAGGTATGGAAAATAATAACATATTTACATATAGCGTATATGTGAATATCCATATACAAAATTATATAGTTGGATAGGTTAGCTTAATAGATTCACTTACCAAAGGACCTCGTGAACCAGTTAATCTAAATACACACACGCTCAATTATATTAATAAACTGATTCGTTTGTGCTATTATTGTTTTATACGCACAAGTAATACATTTTGTATTTGATTCTGGTGCTTAATGATTATCGAATTAAAAACAGCGAATGAAATAAAAATAAAATACATTTTATCAAGTTATTTTACGACTTTTTTATTTATTATAGTTTATATTATTTGTAAAATTTTTTTATAAAACCATATCGTAGTACATTTGAAATATTAAAAACTAAAATACATTTTAATTTTCAATGAAAATAAATATTTAGTCTACCGAACTGAATAATCAATAATATTTAAATATATATTATTATTTATTTTTTAAACGTCATCAATATATGTGTCATTTATGAGTAAAATCTCGATAATTCTTAGCGAACTTGATATTTTTATTAATAAACTATTTTTGTTTATAAATTAATAACAGCATGTAACAACCAATTGAAACAATAATATTTATTTATTTATTTTATTGAATACGAGCTTGGCTCAAATTATAGTAATCTGTAAGTAAATAATATATACAAACGACAAAGTTTTTAGATGTGAAACGGAACTACGTAAGTTTAAGGTAAGAAAGATAGGTGAACATTTTTAAGGCATATTATGCTATGAATTGGATTATTCAAACTATATAATAAGCAGTGGTACGCAAAGAGGGTAGCAAGAGGGTCATACGTTGAGGGATTTGAAAGCTAATGAGGGAAAGTAGAGCGAAGGTGCGTCTGCAGGACCGTGGATGAGATTATGGAGAAACTTCAAGTTGATTTCAACTTTTCTTTCGACTAGTGTTAATAGATCAACCTCGTAGAGAACTAGAGAGTAGTTATGCGACGGGTGGGGAATATTCAACACATGGCCAGAATAGGATAGAATGCCTTTGGACTAGCTTGATGATTGCATTGTTGGAAGCGGTGTGGCGATCGTAGGGGATCGCAGAGTAGCACTAATGAACAAAAGATAACTTCCAGAGAATAAGTAAGTTTAAGGTTGAACGATATTAGCTTTATGAACCTTAATGTCTTATACACCTTGCGACTTATTAATAAAACGTGAGTGAAAAAAGTGATTCATAGATAATAGGACTCTCAGGTCTTATTACGACTGACCTAGGTAGTATTAATGTTTTAATCAAGTAAGTGTGGTTAATTAATTTTAAGGATGTAGAAAAGGACAAAAACTAGTCATGTTTAGATAAGGTTAGGACTCAAAAGTTGAAATCATTGCAGAAAATTAAATTGCAATCGTTGTTGGTCGAAAGGACTGTTTGGACTGACTCTTTAAAATATTGATAAACAATAATAGTGACTGGAGGGAATGTCAACAAAGACTACAATAATTTTTTTTTATCGTTAAAGAAGATTTTTTGCAAAATATGTTTAATATTATTAATTGAGGTTATTAGTATGGAGGAGGGATTATCTTTGCAAATAAATAGCAATGAGCGCACTACCACCTCTGTTAAAATTTCTGATATAGACAATTTTTTTCACATCTAAATATAGTGTATATTGATATACAAATCACTAAAATACTGTTCACTAATATTACTAATATTGTTTAAATAGTTCAAATGGTGTTTCAAATACACCGAATAAAAAAGCAAAACAACTGTTTATATAAATGCATTTAAATTTCCCATGGAAAATGTCTAAATAATGTATCATAAATTACTTCATACTCATATGATTTTATACTAATTAAACAAAATATAAGTTTTTGGTAAGCAATAGTATAAAATGAAGATAAAAAGTAGTTTTCACGGTTTTTATTACGAGCTTTGGTAAAAAAAAAACAATAATCAATTAACGTAAACTGGGAATAACTGTACAACATCGTTAATACACTCAAATGCTTAATAAAATAAATAACATAATCGTCTCATATGTATAAAATTATTAAGATACATACCACAAACCCGTTAGACCGTTACTACATTACTATATCTAAGTCGATTTAATATTGATTAAATGAAGTCAGAGATAACGTATATATTATTTTCTAATTTTTCATTTGACTATTCGTGATATTATTGGTTATAATTAAGCAAAAATTAAACATTACATTTAAAAATTATAATTTTGAAAATCGTTTAGACTATAATCTATATATTGAATGAATTATATCTGCATACTAAAAATGAATTGCAAATGACAAATAATCAAATCATAGTCTATAAGTTATCGATCGTGTCTTTTTATATATGCCCATTAATTATTAAGAAAACAATTTACAAACAGGAAATACAATTCTACAAATATTTAAAGCTAATATTAAAATATGACGAGTATTCCGTCAATAGAATTCGAAAAGTGTAATAATAAATAATTAATATTAATATATTATGTTGTACACATCTTATCTTTTTTTTTAAGTGACTTAAACGATGGGAGACAAATCTCGCAAGAACAGCGCCACTCAAGATGTTGAGGCTAACGGCACGTCAGAACAACAACAACAGGTGGAAGCCGTGGCCAAAGCCGTGCACGGCCACCCGGTATCTGAACATCCGACTACGTGAGCATTATTTTCATAATTATCGAACAATATTATTGTCGCGTAGCCAATTACCTACCTCTAAAACATCTTCGTAAAAATTATAACAAATTTACTGTTAGAAAAACAATTTAATTCTGTTTGTAGGTATTGCGAGACACTAATGCATCTCTTAAAAGGGAACATCGGTTGTGGTATGTTGGCCATGGGAGACGCTTTCCGCAACGGAGGTCTCTTGATGGCGCCGATTCTCACGATTTTCATTGGAACCGTGTGCATTTACAACAATCACATACTGGTAAGTCAATTTACAGAAAGAAAGTATAATAATATTAATACAAACGATTTGATTAAACTCAGTCAATTACTATTATAATTATCACTGTAATATTAAACGGTAGTTGTTAATGACATATAATAGGGTGGTTTAATTTTTAGGGCTTGAGTTATATTTTTGTATGTACCATTGTTATTAATGTTATTTTAAATTTCATATTACTTAAAAATGTCATTTGTAGTATTTCGATAATTGAAGATTTTAATTACAATTTATGAAAACTAAAGTCTCGACACGGGGCTATAAAGGAATATTGAGGTGTAACATGGATGCTGAATTACACTAATTTTATTAATGGTGTGATATTATGATGCGGTTATCATACAAGACATTTACAGTTGCTATAGTCCGTGATGGGTATATTATATTTATGACACGCGAACAATTGGTTTTGTTGCATTTTGGAGAATAATGCAGTGTAGTTATCAGCTGCAATGTCCAGTGGCGGTTACTATCTTCAAAATAAATTTTATTTTAAAGGATATTTTTGAGAATTCATCAAATTCTAAATAAAATTGGGAAGACGAAATAAAACTATAAAACATTTTCCACGAATAAGCATTTTTTGACAACACAGATTTTCATGTATAATAATAATAATACATGTGTTTTTACTGTAGTTAAACGTCGCCCATAAACTGAAGAGCCGACTGAAACTCGAACACTGCCCGACATTCTCGGAGACCGTCGAACTGTCCTTTGCAACTGGACCCAAGAGTCTGCAGAAGCATGCAGACTTGTTTAGGTATGCATGTAATGCAGCAGCCACTACATATTGAGTTATTATTAGCTAAAGAGTGAATACATAGAATAGAATACATCATATAATATCCACGATAATATGCTATTTTTCAGGACCACGGTCAACGTATTTGTCATAATCACCCAGTTGGGATTTTGCTGCGTATACATATTATTTGTGTCTAACTCAATTAAACAGGTATCTATAGGCTATAATTTAGCTATATAATATTATACAATACAGTTCTAATGCTTTATGCTATATACTCAATACTGCCGGTAGTACCTATTACTATTTACTCGAATAAAAAACACTAAATGCACATGGCATAAAAGATAATAACAGCTATGGGCATCATTTCAGAATTTTACACGGAATAGTCAGCTAGAGACGATCGCTTCGCTCACAAAATTTCTCAAAATTAAAAATTATTTATCATTTAAATGAAAAAAAAAGTCCAGTTTATAAATTAACAGTATCAACACCAATAGAACACGAAATATTTAAATTATATATTGTCAATATAGATTTTATACCTCATCATTCCAGTCATAAAATCTTGTTTTATCTAATTAAAAGTACTTATTTTATAATGAGTCAGACACATCATTTTTACTGTTATAAATTTAAAGTATAAAAATATCATGTTTGATTGTTATCAAAATGTTTTTGTACAATAACTAGTTGAGTAAGTAGTATGGTTAATATATTAGTATATATGGCTATATTAGTAATATTAATTAAAGTAACAAAAATATTTGAAACATTAATAGTATTAGAGGAAGAATTATTTGTTTGCTAATTTAAACGTAGGTACACTTAATTTGAAAAATACAAGCTGTCCGCTTTGAATTTGACTTATTACCTCAAATATTTTTCACCAATTATATTTCAGTAATTATTTTTTTTCCTAAGTTTTGTGACGAATACGGAACCGTGCTGGACATCCACATCCACATGATATTCGCTTTGGTGCCCATAATGTCATGCGCCATGATTAGAAATTTAAAATTCATCGCGCCCTTGTCGACGGCCGCCAACATATCGATGGCTATCGGTCTGGGAATCATTCTGTCATACTGTCTGGTCGACTTACCCACCCTCAATTCCAGAACGGCCGTGGCCCATTGGTCGCAAATACCGCTGTTTTTCGGCACGGCCATTTATGCTTTTGAAGGCATCAGTCTAGTAAGTGTCCGCTGTCTAAATAACACTATTAACGAAGTTGATGGTGTCGCCATAATAGGTCTGATCATTTTTTGATCTTCATAAACAATGTTTTTTTTTTTTTAGGTATTACCCCTGCAATTGGAAATGAAAACACCTAATAGATTTGCATCGACCATGGGAGTGTTGAACGTTGGCATGACTATCGTGACATTTATTATACTGACCATGGGCTTTGTAGGATTCTGGCGGTTCGGAGACGACGTCAAAGGCAGTCTCACGCTCAACCTCCCACCCACTCTCATGTAAAAATAAAAACAGCACATACGTTTTACATACCTATACATTATAGTTGTGGTTACCTTGATACCTACCTATAAAAAACATTATTTTTTCAGTCTTTCAAAAATCGTTGTCGGTCTGATGGTGTTTGCAATCATCTGTACTTACACACTGCAGTTTTACGTACCCGTCGCAATTCTATGGCCGTCGGTACAAGAAAAATACGGACCGTTCCAATCGCCCGCACTCGCCGAATATCTTTTGCGCGCAGCACTAGTGTTTGCCACATGTAAATAATCATTTTATAGTAGACTATCATTGTATCACGATTTTACAACCGTATCATGCGTATGCATCTTGTGTTTGGCTACAGTTTTAGCAGCAGAAGTGATACCTCATCTAGCACTGTTCATATCACTGGTCGGAGCCATCGCCAGCACATTCTTGGCTTTAATATTCCCACCTATATGCCACATGGTTGTATGGAAGGACGAAGGATTTGGAGCGTTCAACTGGAAACTCCACATGGACATCATTACAATAGTCTTAGGCCTGTTAGGATTTGTAACTGGTACATACTTTAGTTTACACGATATTATTGTTGCGTTTAGCAAAGATTTTGGTTTCCATTGATCAAAATGGCTGCAAATCTCAATCACCTAATAGACTTAGTAAATGCACTGTTATATTTTTAAATATTTTATTATTATGACCTATATATATTTTATTGTTGAGTTAAGTATATAATATATATATTTAAAAGCTAGGAAATCACATTACAACACTCCACCAAATTTAGATAAAAGACTTTTAATTTGTTTGTAAATTATTTCTGTTTATTGTCAAATAAAATAAATTAATAAGTTTTTATTTATTCTAAACAAGAAGTCATTTAATATATAGTATAATCCTGTAATAGCCATTAATCCAACATCATAATAATGGAATTTTAATTTGTTTTTGTTTTCTTTGATTTTATTGTTGCTTTTTTTGGTGCAGTCATTTGTTGTACTTTTTGTGGTATCTCGGTGAATATGATTGTACCAACAAAAACTAAAAGAGTTCCAATCCAATGGTATAGAGTAAACGGATTGCTGAAGTACAATATACTAAACAATAAACTGGCAAACTTTCGCAATGTTATAACTAGTGTTACTGTTAATGATGAACATTCAGTTGTCAAAAAGTAAACTGAACTTATGCATACATATCTATAAAAATTTGGTTAAGGAAACATTCAAACAAAATATCTTAAATATATATAAATTATTTTAACACATAATTATACATAGATACACATAATTTTTTATAAATATTTTCATTTGTTAAAGTTTCAACAACAAATGTAATTAACCAACTTCAACTAAAGCTAAAACAAGTTATAATATTTTAAAGTTTTGAATGTTTTATAATTGAGTTTATTTTCATAAAATGTATTAAATTATTTCAGAATTTAAATTTGTGATTCAAAACAGTCCAACATAGCATTTATCACAAATTACAAATTTATTTTATGAAATATTTACTACATCCAAATTAAATTCATAAAAATATTCTAAAATTTATTTCTATAATATCAATTAATAGTCAAGCATTTTCCCACTATTTATATAGCACACATCATTGTAAAGTCAATACATTTATTGTTCAGAACATACAATTTAGGGAAAAAATAATATTCAACAAAATTAATTTTTTTATTTGGTCATTATTTAAATACCTTGGATATTTGAAATATTTACCATATTATGTTTATATTAAAATTTTTTTTTTAGTTTTCAAAATATGTACTCTTTTTGTACAATAATTAGACATTTGAAATTGTTTAGACCTGTTAATAAATGTATTGATTTAAGATAATATGTGTTTCTTGGGTAGTAAAAATGCTTCATTTAAAACAAGATTTTTTTAAGTACACTGTAACCAAAAAATTTAAAGAATAAATAGACAATTCAAATTTGGGAAAAATTAGATAATTAGATGGATAATATTAATTTTAATAATTTTTTGTATTTTAAAAATATTATTTTTTAGTATAAAACTTTTAACTTGTATTATTATATTGTATACTCACAATATTTTCCAATGCAATGTTTTCAGTTTTCAAAACTAATTCAATTTTTTATATCATTACAAACCGTGAAATTAATTACTTTAATAGAAATATGAATATATCATAAAACATATTTAACAATATACACCAATAGTCTATTTTTTAGTCAGAATCGTTTTTCATATGCAATTATTTAACATTAAATTTAAATTTAAGACACACATGACAGTCAATTACTTTTTAATGAAAATGTATATTTGACACCTACTGTACAGTACATCTGAGTAGAGTTACCTACTTTCCCTTCTTTAAAAAAAAGTGTAAGTTGGTATTTTTTTTATCTCATACTTCTTTTAATATACCTATCCCACTGTATTCAATATATTAATAATTTATTAAAAAAAAAAAATTATTTTGTCAACAAAAAATACAATTATCAAAACACTAAAATATTATTAAAGGATACTGAGTAAAAACATTTCCAGTAAGATAAATAATGGTACTTGGTATACCAAATCCTATGTATGGCAATGGTTCACTTTCAAAAGCCATTAATGCGTGTTCCTTAAGATTTGAGTACAAAAACAGGAACCATGGAAGTGGTATCAAATGCTGAAATTAATCAAATTTGTATTATTTACAACTGTACAAATAATTTAAAACATAAATACTAGTGGTTGATAAAAATACTATATAAACTATAAAACAATAAAACATAAGATATTAACTTTTACATGCAATGTATTTATGTATAATACAATGAATCTAAAATTTATAATTTAAAAAAATGTTTTGTGTATTTATGAGATAATAGATAAATAAATTGTGAATGTTTGCAACTTTAATATTATAATAAACAGGTAGAATTAGATCAAAACAGTCAAAACTATAAGTTATAAGACAATAACTTATACTTGTACCACTAAAACCAAACATTGTGTTGTTTGATAAGGTAATTATGATTATATTAATGCAAAGGAGATATAAAATCAGCTGCTGATTTCATAAAAGCAAAAATATTTAACATTTAAGCATAAAAATATATAAATGGAAAATTTCTTATCAACTTTTCAAATTCATTCTAAACACCAATTAATTTAATTAATTTATTGAGTGATACTCACTATATAATAATTTATAAATAAACAGTTTTTACCGTGACTTGTGAAAAAAATACATTTGTATTACAGACAACAATAATTGTTCAATGCTTCAATACATTTATAAAATGCCACTAGAAGATAAACATACTAATTATACAACTTAGAGGTGTAATAATGCTGAGTAACAAAAATGTTAAATTAGATTGCATCTTATTATTTTATTACTCTTAATTTTCACTATTTTTATTTCTTTTAGTAGGTAATAATTAATTTTAAATTGCATTGAAAACTATCAGACTAATTTCAACTTCGGAAATATATAAAGATTTCTTTTTAATAGTATATTTATTAAAATAATATTATTTTAGGGGATTCGGTACCAACCATTTTTGTCTTTGTCTAACAGACAGAAATTTAGATATGTTTTTGCAAAACATACTGATTGATCTAGAAAGTAATAAGAAATCTGAAAATAGATTTGAATTTTTTATTCAGTCTATTTGAAGTTAACTTTCTCACATTTTTGATTGTATTACCTTAAATCCATAAAAAGTTATATTAAAAAAATAAAAATTCAAAATTGCCATATTTCAATTTTTGAAAAATTTATTAGCAAAAAAATAATTTTGGTAAAGTCGATCTCAAGTAGATTTAACAATAAATTCAAAGCTGTTTTCATATTTTTTATTGCTTCACTAAATCAATTGCTACACTTAGCAAAAAACATATCTAAATTTATATGTTTCATGTGTGTTAAACAATTCAAAAACGGTTGGTATTGAATCCCTTTAAGGCCTTTATTTATCATAATTAAATACTTACAGTATAAAATAAAGCTTCTTGTGGATGTTTACCATGCTGTTTATATAATGTTTCTTGGTATATACCCATGCGAGCAGAAATGAATAATGCAATAGTTAAACACGTAATTCCTGAAATATGATATTTATAAAATATTTTTATTAATTTTGTTAATTTACTGAACATACCTAAAGATATGGGTCAATATTTTTTTAAACTAAAGATTATGCAATTCTAGAGTATTCTAAAGTTCAATAATGTAAATTACATACCTAAGCACCACCAAAAGAAGTCTTCTAGCTCTGATGTGTTTTGAACAACACCATGTACAACAGTTTTTTTCTATTAACAAAAATTCTATTAACATAACAATTTGAAAATTGATAGTATTTACTTAGCAATTAGGTATTAAGTGGCACTTACGACATCTTGACCTGATACAATTGTACATATTGTAATACCTGCTGTTATCATGCCCACAGAAATAAATTTGTCAATTGTATACTTTTTTTTTAATATAATCACTCCCATAACCATATTTGCTATTAATGAGCCCTGAAAAATAAAGGTTTTAATTATCTACACAATAATAATAAAATATACATATAATTTTATATTCTTATTACGATAGGCTGGTGAATTATTGATTAAATGGATATTGTATAGTATAAAATAATAAAACAATATAAGTAACTAACTGAATTACCCAGTTTCACATGGAACAGTTTTGGACATGGCATGGTTTTTTTAATGGATTCCTATCTTATTACTAAGGAGCATGTTAATGCATTAATCATATTTTTTTATAACATATTAATTAATGTGGAATAAGATAGAACTTTGTTTCATTACTCAAATAATTCAAATTATCAATTTAATTTTACATAATTTTGCATTTTTGTTAAATTTTTACTTGTTTGATCATATTTTTTTAATCACTATTCTTTTAGTACATATTTGAGGTTTTTTGTTAATCAGTACCAATAACGTATAACGATTATTTTGAATACAATTTCAAAAATTATAGAAGGAAAAAATAATACTATTCAAGGCTTCAAGGAAGAACTAACTACATCTAACATACCATAATTTAAATATTCTTCTATTTCATCTACAAATATAGAATATAGTTTTTTAAAATTCAAAATGATGTTATTGGTTAACAGTAGATAATTTACTTTTGATAATTTAAAGAAAACATTGATTATCCAGTGCAATGCTCAATTTCTAAGTGTTTTCAAATTGTTTAATGCTTTGTTAGTACTTGGTTTCTTATATACTTATGTATATTTTTTTCATATTAATAAATAATTTAACAAATTATCACAAAGTTTTATTTTAAGAACCATTATATTTACTATTTTAAATTTTTAATTACCAAATAAGGTCAAAAATAAATATTTTTATACTTTGTAGTGCATAATTGCATGCATACTTTTCAATTTTTTTGTTCATAAACATCCACTCTCTACTTATTAGATTATTTAAAGCCTAACCATGGTTGGATAATATTATTTTATTACTTTTGGTTATAAAACAAATAAAAAAAAACAAACAAACAAACATATAAATATCAAATATGCAAATAAACTTTAATAAACCTTAATAGTTTAAATAAAGAAACGTAATTTTTTTTTTAATGTTTTTTAATGTGGTTTTTTTTAAATTAAATTTAAATTTAAAAATTTAATGAATTTAAGATTCATAATATAGAGTAACTAATAAGCACCAGTATACCCACAATTATTAACACAATAATTTTTGATCTCTGGTTACATAAAAAGGTCATATAAAAATGATAAATGTTTGTTAAAAAAAACATACCGCTCTGAAGATCATATGTAATGGCATGGCAATGTTCAAATCAAAAGCATAATTGTTTAAAACATTAGTAACAAAAAACATTGCTACTAAGATCATGTACCCTCTGAAAAACAATTTAAAATTTATAAAATTTAAATATTTAAATTTAAAAATTTAAAACTATAAATAATTAAATTAATAGAGTTAATTTTTTTTTTAATGTATTAGATAACTACTATTTTTTTTATTGTCTTGGACAGCATAACAAAATATATTAACAAAGATAAAAATACTTTACTAATGCAACATCTTTCTTAACTGGTAAACGGCAATTTTTACATTAGTAGTTTAGAATGTAATGAAGAATATTGCAAACATAAGATTAAAAAATTGATTCAAAATATAAATTTAATTTAAAACAGCTACATTTATTAATTGAAATTGTAGATTAACAAACGAATTAAAAATGTTTAAAAACAGTTGTGATTAGTATATTTTACTCATCATTCAGTATATAAATACTATAAATACTTCTTTAATACTTAGGTAACTATAAAACAAAGCTAATAGAAAAATGGTCTACTTAGAAGATATTTAAATAACACTATAGTACAAAAAAATAATGATTTTTAACTGTATACTTTTAGCAAATATTACACCATACTTATAATTGTTTTAAATATCAATGAATACATACTTGACACTAATGCTCGGTTTTTTGGTACCACATTTAGCTGTGAATATAAATCCATGTAATGCTATTAAAAAAAATTGGGAAAATGTAATCAAATTTCCTATGCCAGGATCTTCTCTAAAATTTAAAACATACACATTTTATTAAATATTGTATAGGTAATATTAATAATAAATCAATACATACTTGACTAAAAGTTCCAAAAAAACAACATTGCTCATACATCCAAAAAACGTAGACCCAATTGCTACAGGTATACTCATTTTACAAAAATATATTAAAACTTTTCAATTTTTTGCACAGATAAATGATATAAACCTTTAGACTAAATTATTAAATTGAATTCCATAAACTTCTTATCCTTAAGTCGATATAGTCACACGAGTCAACATAAATAAGAATCAAGGCATTCAAAATCAAAATTAAATTAAAATTGTCCTTCTTCGCAAAAATACAATGATGACTAAAATACTAGTTAGCGACTGCGGTAATGCGGTCTACGAGTAATAAATAGTAATTACGTAAATGATTATACACCGGCCGTTTCATGGCCATTTATATTTAGGTACCTACACAGCTGATGGTATACCACTATAATATATAATCGTGTATGTAATCAGACGCTTACGATAAGTAAAACTAAAAAGTTAAGACGGAAAAATCTTTTTATGTAAATGTAATACACTAAAAATAATACTGAAACATTAGCACTTGTCAGATAATGGAAAACGTATTATCTATGATTCACTCGGTAATCACTCGATTCTCGAGCACTGTCCACTGATAACGTTTTAAACACGACGACGTTATTAAGCTACTATCAGAACGCGGTACGGGTTTAGTACGCAATTTCGCCACATTTGTGGAGCGCTAGTAGTAAATTGGGTAAATCATTCGTCGACGGTACGCACTATACGTCATAATACTCCGCGCCACCGAACGGAAAACCGTCAAAATTCAAAACTCGTATTAGTGTATTACCATTGATTATAAATACTAATACTATTATAGTGTTTATAATCAATGGTATTACCTATCGCCAGTCGTACGATAACGGCTGTATAAGATGAGGGAAATTCCATAATTTGGATGCACTACGGTGCAGTCGCGGTCTGTCGTGGCGCGGAATAGGTGTACCCCTCTTAACCGTGTCTAGCTCCTGTAGCTGCATCATGATATAATTAACATGTACGTTTTATTATGAGCCGTACATGTACGTGGCTAAACAACAGCTGTATAACAGTTTATAATACTATAACAATCGTGTGAGTATTTAAAATTTGAAATTAAATTCCAAATAATACTAAATACATTTTTCGTGTTTTCCATTTGATGTGTAATTAATAATAAAATAATACTATAATATTTGTCTGTTTACTGTTTTGATATCTAAATACCTATTTAATATCGGTTGTTATTTATTTATCGGGAATATATATCATTTATGATGGTATAACTCAGCTCCTAAAATATTCAAATTTTCGTACTACACACATAGTCTCAAATTGGTCAAATCTAAATAAAAAAATCAATGTTCAAAAACAAGCACTATTGCTTATGGACTTCCTTCTTCAATCAATAACACTAAATATAAATTAAATAGCAATATATATGAATATATTATTTTATTACTGTGAATAAAATAAAATAATTATTAATTTACTTAAATATATTATTAACATATTGTAATATATATTATATTTTAACCTTTTAGTTTTAAAGCAATGGTCTTAAAATAACATTTTACTAAAATAAAGAAATTTTTAAAAACAAATATTTTCAAATATTAATTTTATTAGAACATTACACGAGTATTAACTTCTGATAAATTTTGGTTTCTTTGACGTTTAGCTTCGGGAAAAACACCTTCATAGTATTCTTGTTGTGTGGCCTCAGTATGTTATTTGGTATGTCTATATTTTTTGTTTAACCATATTAATACAGCTGGTTGTAGATTGAAATTATTGAGTGTAACCATATTAAATTGAATATAAAGATAATTTTTAATGATTTCTGGTGATAAAGAACTTCTTGAGGTTTTTATAATGTTGTAACAAAAAATTAATCGTTCCACATCTGCACAATGAGGTTTAACGGCAAATATTTTAAACATTATTGTTTACTGTGTACTACAGTGTGATTGTGTAAAATAAACTAGTTAGATAGGTAATTATTAAAATTTAGTTTGATTAAAAACCATTCAAACATAATATTATAAAGATTTAATTTGAATAACACACTTTTAAATTTCCTACTACACACATTATTAGGGATTGGTATGACTCTACTTAACTGGACACTATTTTTTAATTTTATTTTTTCGGATCTTATTCATTTTCCACTAAAATATGATTAAAACAAAATTTGACAGTCAAACTTACTTTATTAAGAAGTTATAGCGATTTGAAGTTTGTATAGTGCCCTAAGATATGTCACCTTTTATGTTAACTTATGTTGTTATACCTAAATTTGTCACTCACCCAACTGACCCCAAAGGTCCCCTCTCTAGGACCTAGAGGGACCATGTGCAGAGCTCGAAACCAAAAGTTTTTTACATAAGCATGTGCGCAGTTATGTCAACATTATTATCGAAGACAATTTCTGAAATAAATGAAAGAAAATGAACATGGATAGGTACCTAAAATCAAGATAATACTAATTTTAGAATAAAAAAAAATAGATAGATGTAAGTTGGACAGTCCATAGTAAAATTTTTAAATTTACAATATACCTATTACAGTAAGTATAACAATGATAAATTAATTAATTTAGGGGATTCTTAATTATATGCTATTCGTTTACCAGAATTTATCGAATATTTAAAGTCAAAATATTTTTTATAAGCATTAAAAGTTAGAAATTTTAATTAAATTTATGGATATCTCAAAAATATAGAAATTCACTAAAAAATTTCTATTTTCTTTTTAAACCAAGGTTTAAAAATGTTGTATAGAAGACTCTACATTAATTTTTCTACCTATAGTATAAATAAAAAGTTTACTGAAAAGTCAAATTAATTTTTATGAATATTCATTCATACGCACACGAACACGATAATTGAATGATTCAAGTACCTACTAGAGTTTAATAAAAATATTAAAAATATATAGTAATCATTTTTTCATATGTTTTTGAAGTTCAAATTTTTATAAAATTATTTATTTAAACAATAAATAATAATGTTAATTATTTTGTTATTATTTTAAAACAATATTCATGGAACTTAAAACTTTTACATAATATATTATATTATTATGAATTTATTACGCAATGAGATTTTTGATTTATATCAAGATATTATACACTGTTATTTTTATACTATGATCTATATTTTAATCTTTTACAGTATTCACAAAAAGAATATTATTAAACTTTCAATTAACTATATAAGCTGATATCCGTGATATCATATAGTTTAGATATATTATTATTATTATTCTTTTTTTTATGTATATTGTTATAATAATTAAATATTAAAAATATAATAAATACAATATTTTTAGAATAAATATATTAACCTACAGTAAAACTAAAAGTGAAATTAATGACCGTATAATAGTTACATATATTAAAATAAAATATACCATGAAATAAATTTAGTGATATACTTATGTAGGCTGATGATAGACGGTCTCCGCTTAGAATCGTTTTTCGTATACAATGATATATCATTGAATTTAAATTTAACACACCCATCATAATAGTGACCTACTTAAAATCTAACTACTTTTTTTTTCTCTAGGCTATACTCATGCTACTTAGCAGGATTATGATTTATGACTAAAAATCCAACAAGGCAGTAAGTTTAATAAATTTTATTTTTGTTTGTTTTTGTTACTAACGTGCGTATAAGTAGTTAATATTTTATTTTTTTAGGAGTGAGCATATTATTAAATAACTCCTTCAATTTCGAATAATACTTTTCTTATTTTAAATAATAATTTTTATTTGTTTTAAATTTTCAGGCTGCAATTCAGGAATCCTGCAAGCAATTGCGCTAATTGAATAAAAATACTATTGATATTAAGCTTATAAGTACAGACTAAGATTTGATTTTATAATTTGTGTTTAGCCCAACAACTGTTTTATCACTCAGATCTACTCAAAGTATATTATAAAACAAATAAATATATAAATAAACTGCATTCATGTAAAATCGTTTTTTTATGATTTTTTAAGTAAACTTAGAACTTAGTGTTAATTTACCTATTACAAAAATTATAGAAGATAATATTTTTCAAGATTTTATATATCGGCTTATACTTTATTAATGTATAATTGACTTCAAAAAAAAAAAAAAGGTAAATAAATTCATTAAAGGGTATTAAATTATTATGAGATATTTAGGAAAACCGATATATTAAACCCTCAACAATTTTAAAACTTAAAAAAATTATGCTTACATGATACATACAAAATAAATACATGGATGACGGTATATGTATTGAAAATGTCATATATTTTAATATATTCAAATTTTAATTTATATAATTTATATCCTTATCGGCATTTAGGTAAGTTATATTTATATAATATTTAATAATTATTTAGAAAACATCTATTGTTTTATTGGTATGAAAAATTGTGTAAATTTAAATACCTATATCAAAATTAATGTAATTATATCATATTTATTAATAAATTATGTTTAGCTAGAAAAATTAATTTTAATTTAAGTATTAAAAAAGTAAATAAAAAGGTTAAAATAAAAAATTGATTTAAAAATAGTTTTTAAATACTATTAAATTTTTATATAATGTGTGTATAAAATACGGAGCTATAAAATATTATAATTATTTCAATTACAATTTTTTTTAAATAACTTGTTTATTAAAATATTTTAATTCATCCATTGTTTTTTTTTACAACTAATTTTGATTTTGATATTTATTTTTTTCAATTACTATTTTGATTTTCGTTAGACTTAAGACTTTTTGAATCTTTTATACTATTTGGTTGTATTTTTTATTCATAGGGTACATTTTCTATCAAGTAATCTCAATAATAGCTTGTAATTTTTCGTAACAGTTGATTATCTTCTTATTTAATGAATGTAATATTGATCGTTTGATTCAGATCATCATGTTGAAGAGTTTTGATGTATGATTATGAACTATGAATGTGATTTAATCATTCTAACGAAAAACTGACAATACTCAGAATCACTAACATGAAAATCTAGAGTAAAATGTGTTGGAACGATATTGACTTGACCATCATCAACATAATATGATGTTAAATCAACAATAGTTCCACTATTTTATACTTTAGATTTTAATAATGCTAGTGACCCTGAATATAGTAAGTTTTTAATAGAAATTATTAAATCTCATTTTGTATTTAATACATTTTATATTTTTTCTTCCGGTTTTTTAGATTTTAAACTTTTTTATTTCTTCATAAGAACACTTTGTATTTTTTTAAAGCATTTCGGGAAAACCAGTTCTTTGTACATTTTCTTTTTTTAAGACTGAATATATTTTAGTAGAAACATCTAGATTCTTTAAAATTCTTTTATCTGAACTATTTGTAATTAATGAGGTTTTATTAAATATTTGTTTTTGTTTTAGAACTACACTTGAATTTAAATTCATATTTGATTTAAGAATAATATTATTATGAGTAGCTCCTTCGTCGTTGAATATTTTAGATAGCGTGATATTGTTTTTAATAGTATTTGTTTTAAGTTTTGGAGGTTCAGGAACTTTAAAAATTGGTTCAGATGGAATTAAATCAATAGTAATATCAGGTAATTTTTTTAACTTTGATATTATGTTATTTTTTGTGTCATTAATGTGGCTTATAGTTACTTCTTTTGAAATCTTTAAGTTTAGTGGAATTAATGATTGTTTTTTCTGAAACACTGATTTTATTTTTCTAGAAAATCGTTAAAATAAAAATTAATAAACAATTATAAAATCCAAAATAAAATAATACAACTATAGATAAATAAAATATATTTTATTCATAATGTACTTTTATTTTAATTTAATGTCATACGTCCATTTTACATATAAATTATAATATATCTATGTTTTATTTATTTAATAGCAAGCTTAATCAGATAGTAAATATATATTTTAATTAATTTAAATTTAAGTTTATAGTTAAATAAATATAAAAAATTAAGAAACTTATTAAAAATATCTGAATTATTTAATAGTTAGATAGATTATAGAACAGTATTAATTAGTGTTATCACTTAGTGTTAACTGTAGATTTTATTTAGTTGTTTATAAATATAATGAAAAGTTATGAAAAAATGATAGGTTTAAACCAGTGAAACAATTATAATTTCAAGACATTTATAATTTATATATATTATGCACAATGTGCATACATTGAAAGTGACACAACTTGTCACTATATTAATAAAAATTTTACTTTCTTTGAATCCAAATTTTAATAAATTAAATTGTTAATTTATTATATAAGGTGTCCCGCGAAGATAATTCTGAAATAATGGAGATTTTATAATTATTTTTTTTCAAGAAAATCAAAGAGTCATTTTTTAGAGTTTATTTTTCTGGAAATTTCGACGTTTCAACATTTTATTTTTATTAGAATCGTGAATTTTAATATTTTTGAATTAGCGTATTAAATTTATAATACAAGCATGAGCCCGTAAGCCATACATTTGATACCTAACATTTACATGGTATTAAATAATAAATATTTTTTTTTCGAAATTAGAAAAATATTAAAAATTATGAGATTAATGAAAATAAAATGTTGAAATGTCAACAATTTCAGAAAAATAAATTTTACAAAATGGCTTACTTTTTAACTTTTATACAAAAACATGAAATTATTTATTTATTATTATTTATTTAATGAGATTTTAATAAGTATAATATATTATCTCTATAATTATTGGGAACATATCATTTATAATTAAACATATATTATATATATATATTGGTAAAGCTTATACTCCTAAATTTGGAGACCAGATTGAAGTATAAAATTTATAGTATACTATATTATACTTACATTACTAGCTGAAAGAGCGTTGATGAATTAAATTAAATTAAAATATGAAATATTTATAATCATTGTCCTCGTGAATCTCATAAAAAAAATATGGGTAAATTCTCAGGAGGCACTCTGTATATTGTGTAAATATATATTATAGTCAAATAGATACTTTAAATTATAACTGTGGAAGTGGAAGCTGGTCTAAATGTTTAATGTATTTAATTAAATCTATATATATTATTCTAGGATATATTCCCTACCCTTTATAATTATAATTATTCATTACATCTATTAATTATTTTTATGATTAATAAAAACCATATTTCAATAAAGTTACTCATTACCTAATGTAATTTTTTATTACCTACTTTATATCTCGATCCATTATTTTTTTTGAAGAACCATGTGAAATTTTTGAGATTGGACTCAACTTAACTTTTGAGTTTCTAACATTTTTATGTACCTGTAGAAATAAATAGATAAATGTAAAACATAATTTTTTTTTAAAATTATATTACCACGATTTTATAAAACATGGTACTTATTACCCCTATGTCCTACTACAAAGGGACGTCACGACATCTCAATAACATAATAATTCTAAGACGATATGCGTCCGTAACTAACTAACGTTTAACTGTGAATATTCAATAATTTACATACCTAAATGAAATTTAAATTAGGTTCCTAGCTAACTAGTAAATACTAAATAATAATTTTTTCATATAATAACTAATTAGTACTTAACAAGTAAGCCATGAATAACATTAGTCTATTGTTTTATATAGTCGTGGACACAAATAATTAACTTGCAGATCTCTGCGGTCTGTTTTTCATAGTGTTCACACCCACTATTATCCATCAGTATACCTATTAAACATTGTTGCATTGCCATTACTAATTATGATAATCACAGACTCGAAAAATGAATTGTAACAATGTGTTTTTTTGTGTCTATACATTGTATATACGATATACCCTATTTTATTTCTTTTTTCATTTTGTCTGTCATTGCCTTTTGAGGCAATAAAAATGCTTAGATTTTCTATAATGAGGTGTTTTCTGATAGCAAATGGGATCTAGTTGGTACTTTGGATAATTCATAGTAATTTTTTATTAATCGGAAAAAAAAAATTAAAGAAAAACGGGAACTTTTATAATATACTAAATCAGTTTTTAACAAAATTAATTTTTTATATTATAATTTAAATACGAATTATCATAGAAACTTACGATTTTCACTAAGTACCTATTTATATAATAGTTCTTTGTATAAAGTTAAGCTTTTGATAAACAATTGAAATTTTCTAATTTTCTTTTAGTTTTTTTTTATGTGATGATAAAAAATACTTGAAAATTTAATATTAGGTTTCTAAAAATTGTTCATTTACCAATAAACAATAGCATATTATGGTATAAATTGAGGTATAAATTATCTAAATTACTATTATGGTTCAATTTTAAATATTAATAATATAATAAATGCAAATATGTTATTTTTTTGACAAAAATTAAATCAATCTATTATAACACTAATATCAAAAAACATATCATGAAATGTAGGTAATGAATAATGTAGGTTGATAAACTATATTTTCGCTCAAAATCATTTCTCGTATACAATGAATCATCTATGACTTTAAGTTAATAAGTAAAAGTAAAATGTATTCAATTTTGTATTATGAATTATGTGATGTTTTGGTAAAATTTAGGACAACTTATACTCCTATTATACCTTTGTACCTATTATTAACATAAAAATAAATTAATAATAGTTGGTATCTAACATAAATATATAAAATATCTTTGGGAATAGAAGCTGATACTCAGTCTCCGCTAAGAATCGTGTAATTATGATACATTATTGAATTACAATTTATCATATTCATTATACAACTTGACACTTTCTCAGTGTTTCAACGACAAGGTATATTTGAAATCTGTTATACATAAGAGTAAAGATAATATCCCTAGGTTTTCCTATTGAATCGATTATTAACGACTTTATATATTAATATCGTTTCATAAAAGATATTATACTTTACAAAATATAAATCGACAGCGTTTTTTGTTTTACATTATGTAACAAATTAATCCATAATAGCAACCAAGCCTAATAAATAATATTATAGATTTTTAAACGAGTTGTATCCAAAATAATATTAACTTATGTTGATTAGTTTTAATAAAAACAAATGTAATTAATGAACAGGAACCTAAATATTATATATTAATAAATAATACAATAAAATTAGTTATTATTATATTATATTTTTTTTTATTTATTATTTATTATCGCTTATTCGGCGATAATGACAAAATACATGTTATAATGAAAATTAAGTATAAGAAAAAATAAAAAAATAAAAAAATGCACTATAAATTGCATTAAAATTATATTTATTATAATAACTAAAAATTGGAAAAAAAATTTCATGTTTTATATTTTATTTTTATAGTATTGTTACTTTTGTATTTATTAGTTGTTTAATTCTGGACTTCTAATTGGTTACCATTACTACTAACTATGATAAAATTGTTATCAAAGATAACTTGTACATATGTATATAATTAATGTAAATATTGTATAAATATTAATTAATATTAATTGACTATATTATTATTATTATATTATTTTTTTTTTTACTAATGTATATAGTTTTTTAATCTATATTATTTTATATATAAATAATTAACTATAGTTATATTTATAAATTAAGTACTTATTAAAATAACTTAATATTTTTTATGAGACTATAAATTACACATAATTTTGTATTAAAAGAAATTTTCACTATAACATGTATTTTGTCATTATCGCCGAATCGGCGTCACCGAAAATATCTATCGCCAATACGACAGCGTCGAAACGGTAACGCCGAAAAGTCCCATTCCCACAAAACGGTCGTGCATACTTACAGGCAACAGTGTAATCAATGGTTTTTGACTGTTTGCATTTCGCACCATATTGATTTGTAGTTGATTTTTGTTGGACATGTTAATTTAAGCTATAGCGGAATACAGAAAAAAGGTTTGTTGAGTGTTATAGAAACCTAAAAAGTTTGTAAGCAAATTTGACGAAAAAAAGTGAATAGACAATTTGATTTTTACCGAGACAGAGATTGTCGACGGACGACAGTGATAGAAAATCAAGATGCCGAGAATAAATGTAAAACGGAAGAGCTTGGAGCTTATATTAAAGACAATTTATAGTCCATAGAGTGTAGAACTATAGACCGTAATATTTTACTTGGGTGATCGTCTATCAGGTCACGGGTGGTGGCCAATCGCATTCCTAAGATTTTACAGGGTCCTTGGAGAGGAACATTCTGAAATAAACGGAGGAGTCATCGATGTGAAACCTATGAATATCGATGAAAGATGGAAAATTAGATTATTATTTATGTTTTGTATTTTTATTTTCTCCGAAAAATTCGAACGTGATCGACCACCGACGCATTTTCCGGGTATTTCCTATGTATTGACTGTTAACACGTTTATATGCGCATTGAGTTAGTCCGAGAGTTAGGTGCATATAAACGCATTTTGAATTCGCATTAATTATTTAATTCGACTCATCAAATCGAATCAACTTGGGATTAAGAAATGCATGTAAACGCTTTAATGCGAATTAATATTTTAGCAGGAATTTTAAAATGTCAAATTATAGAATAATATAATTATTTTGATCATGAAATCCAAAGTACAAAACATGGACTAAAAAATATTCACATTAATTTTAAATTTTATTCAACATCTGATCTTGATATTTTAGTGCATATAAACCCGCTCCCTAGCGCGCATTAAGAGAATGTTACACTCGCATGTGTTGTCTTTGTCTTAATAACGTACATCATAATAACATTTGCGTCCAGCAGAACAATTTTGTGATGTCAGCTTTAATATTAGAGTAAATTTACCTATTATTAAATTTAAAGCTAAAAATATTATCTAGGCAATGTCATATGATTTTATTGATATTATCATTTTAAAGTGAGTTATGAACATTTTAAAGTTGTAATATTTTACACAGCAATAATACTCACTTTAAAGTGATAATATCAATACAATCATAAAAAATTCCCCCAAATAATATACTTGCTTTTAAATTTGATACTAGGTAAATTTACTCTAATATTAAAGTTAATATCACAAAATGTGTTCCGCTGAACGCAAATTACTATAATGTATGTTAGTAAGATAGATACAACACATGCGGGTGTACCGTCCTATTAAGTATTAACTCAATGCGCATTGAACTGCTGCAAATAAACGTGGTATATATTAAAAAATGTCACTGTGATGCGAGAACTCACGAGAACTAAGAGTTCAGCTATTATAATTAAGTATGTCTTTGATTTTTTCCTATTTTTTTTTTTTTTTTTTAATAAATTTATATACTTACATGTAATATTGTAATATTAGTTTTTTTTTAAATTATATCTTATTTTTATAATCTTTTTATTAAGGTGATTGAATGCGGTAATTTTCTATGCTTGTCAAACACACACGCTACATAAGCAGTGGCGGCGTCAGATTATTATTTACATTGTCCAGAATATTTGCATTTTAATCGTTTATACTTATTTGCATTAGATGTTTTAATAAAAAACAACATAAATACTCGTACTTTGATGCATAGATCGGAAAATATAAAAAAAATAAATAATAAGAAAAAACGGGAATTTTTACAAGAATCAAAGATTTTATTGTGTAACTTAATGATTGTAGAATGTAAATAATTGAAATTTTCAATTTTTTAGTTTTTTTTTTTTATGAATGTCGATAATAAGTTATTTGCTTAGCAGAAATTCTTAATAAATTAATACAACGTTTTTAATAAGTTGTTCATTTACCAATAAGGAAATATTAAAAAATTATAGTTACAATATATTTTAGAAGTGTTTAAAGTTAGAATTTTAACTAAATTCATTAAAATCGTAAACAATTATTATATCAAATATTATTATGAATATCTATCGATGTTAATTATTTTATTATAAATCATAAATATTATGTATATAAAGACTTAATAATTTTACCTATTACCTATATAAATATATAAGATTATATTATTATACATTTTACTATGTAGGCAATTACATTTTTGATTTATTATAAATATAGTATAAATATATATTATTATAATAATTAAATACTTATAATAATGCAATAAATTATAAATGATACTAAGATGATAAAACTATAGATATTAGTGACTTGTGTAACATATTAATCATTGACTTATTCAATTTAGATTGCCCTAGATAACAGATACTTAGTATTACAAAATATATAACCATTACATAAGTGAATTATCACTGTTTTGAAAAACACAAATAAAACGTTTCGAATATATTTCTTTTTATCTGTATTGGTGACATTTTTTTGCATAGCATGTATATTTTTCAAATTAGAATTGTATATTAAGGAGGTTAACTACGTACCGTAGTTTTGTTGCTCAAAATATAGATTTATACATGTTTTAATAGGCTGAATTGAGTTTTACTTTGATAATAATTATTTTGAAAACATGCCTACTTGAACTTAGCACGAGGTCTATTTGCATTTGTTGAGTCGGATTTATAAAAAGGTCGAAGAATTTAAAATAAAATTCATAGTAAATTAAATAACTTAAGCATAAATATATGATCACAAAACACATTAATAATAATAAAAAAAATTGTATAACTAACACATAAAAAAAGAAGATACAACCATCAATATTATTCTATTTAAAGTATTTACAGGCTATAACCGTTAAATCTGGATATTGTGCATAATATCACCTATAATAGTATAATACATATATGTACCCAGTTATGTATATTATTTTTACCTTGTTCACCTTATGCCTATGCTAACGGAGCGATGTGGTCGGCTTATTGTTTTGTTGGGTTGATTAAAAATTTGTAAAACTATATATTTTTAGGTAATTATAAATATATAATTATATTATAACTTACGACCTGGATTGGGTTGGTTGGACATGCGTATTTCATGCATTCTGCACTTGGAAATAAAATATACATTTATATCACAGGGGTATTATTTATTATAAGTCTAAAAAATAAATTTGAGCCTCAAAGGAATAGGAAAACAAACGTATGTAAACATTGTTTCTTATGTTAAGATATATATGTAACATATATATATAGTGTAGATGTGCAGTAAATTACCGACGAAAAAATAGCTTTCTTAATCCGTCTTCATCACTCTTCAAATTGGAAGTAATGAGATATTTTATAAAATAACTTGAATGGAACGAAAATACATATTATAATGTTATATATTTCCTAAAGTATTGTTTATCAACTTGTCGATCATTGGTTGATTTAATTTTTTTCTTTAAAATGTGTCTGATAAATAAAGGGATGATTGACGTTTTCTATAGATGATAGATATGTTAGTATAACCAATCTATATAGTAGCATATATAGATCTTATATTAAAATTGTAATAATATTATATTAGAAATTAGAAATTTTAAATAATAATAATTAATAACTAATTTTTTTCGAAAAAAGTTGTGTATATTATATGCATAGTAATAATAGTAGTATAGTAATATGTTTAATAGTTTCATCATAATATGATTTTATGTATTTTTACGAGCTGTTATTAATTTAGGTACTCAATGCCGCAGGTGGCAGTGAAAACCGAAGCGCAAATCGTCTATTTTTTTCGATGGACCAAAAGTGCAAATTCGTTTTGCGCTTTTGTTCTTTAATAGTGAAATAAAATAACAAAAGTAAATTGTTTACCTAATAGATACAATATAGTACCATTACACCAAAAGTTTCAGTTTAAAATTTGATGCTTATTATATTTATTTTTAATATAAAGTATTTTTATATTTCAAAAGCAATAGTATCGAGTTTAATTGAAGTTTAGTATTGTAATTATCGTATCGTATTTTATTATAACAAATCACGGTGACAGTTGATAATCATTTAAGATAACTAAACCATATATAAACAGTATAAAGTTATATCAAATGGTATTTATTAAAGTCAACTCCAATATAAAA
Source organism: Rhopalosiphum nymphaeae (assembly GCA_036289425.1). Taxonomy (NCBI): domain Eukaryota; kingdom Metazoa; phylum Arthropoda; class Insecta; order Hemiptera; family Aphididae; genus Rhopalosiphum; species Rhopalosiphum nymphaeae. The sequence continues at coordinate 2,390,170 of JAZAQC010000021.1, read as the reverse complement.
GCACGGAACTAGTAAATAGAAAAAAACATTTCCAGATTGAATTACTTAAAAACTGCGAGCTTCAAATTTACGGTACGCATTATAATTATATTTTATACTAATTACTAAAAATATATATGATTTTTATTTTACATTTTCTAACTTATTTTAATATAACTGTAAAAGCTTAATTAATAATTTTATGGTTTTGATAAAATACATTATATTTTTGAAAAATGAATTTGTGCTTATGGTTTGTTAAAGAGGTATTTTTTTGCGCTTTTAAGTTGTGTTTGGGTAATATTTTGAGCTTGTGAACCATAGCCTGTAGGTGGATATGAATAAGTTTGTAGTATAAACAGCATAATAAAAGTAGTATAATTTAGTCGTAGAACATGAGTAAATTAAAAAGTATAATTATTTGAATAATAATAAAAAAAGTAATTTTATGCTCATAGCAAAATATTATGATAAGATGTATTATTTCGTATAATAATTATTATTTTTATTTTCTAACTAATGTTTATTTCTATTTTTTGACATGTGCATAAGTATGAATACGATATAATTTATTAGGGAAATAAATATAATATAATTATAGGTAATATCAATTATTATTATTGCGTTTGCGTAATAATATTATAATATTATATTGTACTGCTCCGTACATTTCCGTTTTTTCGAGTATTAAATGTCATGGTTTTTAAATTTTCTTGAATAAAATTCATCATATTATTTATTATTTTCTGTTTATCTGTTATGTAAAAATCATTAATAAAAAAAAATATAATTTTATTTTCATCTTGATCAATCATCTTCTATAACTCTATTAGGTAGTAGTAGTTTTATAATTTTTGTACAGTGATATATATTTTAGCCGAATATCTATTTATATTTGTACAGGTTTTTTTATTGTTCATCGCTGCAATGTGTCTAGATTTCCCAGGTTTCCCGGTAACCTACATTTTTCGTCCACGTAATACCAATATATTACTCGCATAATAAATTGCATAGTAGCTATACGTATACACTACATATTATATCATATTCGATATATTTAACAGTTATATATACGATATGGGTTATTCTAAATAATATTACTTTTATTATGTAGGTATGTTGTATATTATAATAATATATGGATGTAGATTGTAGGTATAAACACGGAACGAAATACAGACACTGCAGAATACAGCTCCGGGCGCGTATATGGTATATACCCCTTGGCCAGTTTTAATAAGTCAATCGTGCACACGAAACTATAATAATGGTAAAATAAAATAAATAAAACACCGTCGTAAATAATACACAATAGTACCTACATTGCATTGATCAAGGAACTATATATATATATATATATATATATATATATATATACCTGCACATACATCATATCACTCGGTGTACATATTATATTGTATTTGTTTTATATGCGACGCGCGTTTAAAACGAGACATTGAATACGCGTACGTATATAATACGAGTATACCTATAAACAGCTAAAGTCCAGGCGTACAATTATTATGTATACGTATGATTTATATGTATATAAATATAAATGTATATTACATTAACAATACGACCCCAGAGGCCGAGAGCCCTATTATTGAACACTAAGTCTTACGCATACAGCACTTGTATATAATATTATTATATAAAGGATCATTAAACAATTTAACCAAAACACTCGATCGCACTCGGTTATTTATTTATTTTTTTACTTTTCCCGTCCGCGTCTTCGCTCTAATATACCTATATACTCATTCTCCGTGCCGTCGCTCAACCCCTCGTACTATATTCCGCCGAACGCGTTTCACCCGAGGTGATGATCACGTTTTTTTTTTTTATTCCTCTGTGTTCTCCCCTCCCTATTTTTTTAATAGACGTGCTGCATTATAGTCGTGATGATAGTTATTTCTTTCACATTTTATTATTTTCCTTTGTATATCGCGCGCGCGCAGCCGAAATAAATTAAGTCCGAATACATCGACTAATTATCGTTATCCCATTCATTAAAGTTACATCTTTTTTTCTTTTTTACAGACATGCACAAATACACATATAATATTATAATACATATATACATATATTATATTTTATATTCATTATACCCTTCGGTGTATAATATTAGTATACACAGCGATAGAGTTGTGTATGGTATTAAGTATGTATATTTTATTATAATAAATTGTATTTTGTAGTCGGCTGATGGATATCTAATAATTAGGCTTACAATAAGTTTCTTTGAACGCACGCGTGCGCTTTCTTTCTGAGAGATGTGCGAAATTGTATTTTGTCTAGTCTTTTATAAAGTGTTATACATTTGCCTTAATATAATACTGTAAATACGTAATGATGCTAAAATGTACGTGCTATCGATATTTTTCTGATGAAATTAAGAAATGTATTTTCAACAGATAATTTGTGATCTGTAAATAAATGAAGTCAGAAAACCAAATTTTACGGAGTTCCGAGAAAAACTCAATGGGTAAGTATAATAAAACATTAGCTCCGGAATTATTAACTACGTTATTATTCAATATTATATTTTATTTTTAACTACTAAATATATGATAACAATTTAATAGCAAGGAACTGATAAGTTGATAGGTATATTCTGATGCTATAGTCAATCTAATATTATTTTTAAACTAGCGTGATTAAAACTTATTAAATAAATCTTATCACAACTTATAATTATTGTGTTTTTAAAATTCAAACAAGCTGTTTTATAAGGGAATTGAAAAATATATTTCATATTATTAGACATTTTTTGATTTGAGAATGTAGCCTTGTAGGCCAACTAAACTTATTGGTATTTTTATTTTTCATATGATAGAAATCTCAATAATATAGTAAGTAAATGTCGCTTTTGTAGACATTTTGATGTAATTAATAATCATTTTAATTGATTACTTTATATGAAACATTATCACCGTTTTATTTATTCATTTATTAATACATCTTAAGTTATGATTCATAACTATTAAAAACCAAAGTACTCATTAATATATTATAGTAATTAGTAATTGGATTTTGTTCGAATCTTACCAATTAAATTGTTATTATGAAACAACGCTTAGTTACAGGATTATAATCCATAGGACGTGTCACGTGTTGTAGGATAAATTCATAAAATGCGTGTCGTGCATAGCACATATTATTATACTAACGTAGATGTCGATATGCAAGTCGTTGACTAAGGACACTGACCTGCAATTTGTAATTTTGAAAATGTTTTTCAATCTCCGTAGTTTGCAAACTATGGATGGTAATTTCGCATTTTGTATTCGTAAAGCATGACGTGGCATGCCGCATTAAAAAGGTTTAATAAAGGAAGACTGTACATGTATTAAGCTTAACTAAATATCAAAATAAGCGGAAGGTCTGTACTTTTTTTCTTTTTACACGAAGATTTCATAGAGCTGAGAAAATCTGCGAGGGATTATTATGTCGGAAAAAACGCCGAGTTATCGATGATAATATAAATACACTCATGCGAATCCCCTATTTTTAATATTATAATGTAAACTATCAAGAGTATATATACTTGATGTATTTTACTTAAAAATATTAATTAAAATATATATTCTATTGTTATTAATCATCAATGACCAGTGGGTCACTTATTAGTTATTTACGAGTAGTTACCTATTTATCAAATCTTCCCCGTTGCATAAATTTATTTATGACTCATAAGGTCATATAAGGTAAATTGTTTTTCTGTTTAGAAAATAAACCTTTAATAGATTATTTTAAAATTAGAAAATATAATTGTAAATTTATAAAACTCTTTAGAAACATAAAATAGTAAATTGTTATTGTATATTGTATCATCATCTTTATTTCAGTTTCAATTTTTTTATTGATACCGTCGTTGGAAGTATATAAAAAGTGAATTTTCAATAAATATTATGATTGCCTAACAATCTAAAGTACTTACTTTCAATACAAGTGACATACACTTGTAAATAAATTCAAAGTTCTATTGAAACATCTCTATACTGAGTACATTGTATATAATTATTTTGTTTTAGTCAAAATTAACTTTGTATCAAACCCAATAATAATTATTACTGTTGGTTTTTCTTAATGGTTATGTTTAATTGAGATTATCAAAATATAATATATATTACATACTTCTTATTATCATGCAGGTATACTTAACAATAAACTATAGTTAAAATGTTACTACTATGTAATAAGAATAGAGTACATATTAAGCTGATTATTATAATTCAAAGTTTAAAAGTTTTATTATGCCATAAATATTTCACTGGTTTTGTTGGCGTAAAAACGTATCAAACGAGTGTGATAGGTGCACACTACTGCACAGGGTTGATTTAGATTTCTCGATACAAGACTACACGAAAGGTAAGTTTATCTATTATATTAACGTCGATGACGTCAAACATCACCTTTTAAGGGGTTTTTTGTAGGCAATTTGCTTAAAATTAAAAAAAAAATTAAAACTAAAATATATTTAATTAAATAATAATTTAAAGAAATTTACAAGTGATCTAATACATAGATAATGATATATAAATAGATATCCATAAACCTAATATAATCGATATACCATGAATGAGAGTCTACTATATGGTCTATTCTAATTATAATGGTTACACGCGGTTATAGATATTGATTTATGATAGACTTATAGAGAATATTTTTAATCTATTGAAATTAGATATTTTTTAATGTATCATTCACAGAAAGAACTGAGAAGGATATAGTTATTATTATAAACCTATCATAAGCCAAATTTCAACATAATAAGCAAATAACTTTGACTGTGCTATATCATATTTCTTTTCCGAAATCATGTTTGAAATTTGAAGAATGTAAAAATAACAGATTTGAAAATAATTATAACTTTTTTAGTTTAAGCGATATCGAAAAATAATTAAAACTATATAAATTTAAGCAGTCAATGTTTTTCTCTTTTTATCATGAAAATTTGGTGTCTTAATTCTACACAGCATAATATACGATTTTATTACTAACCGTGATTTACTCACCAGACGGCTGTACCTCGCAACGTTCGGTCGGTCAGTGCCTACACGCGCGTATTATAAATTATAATAATCATAAGTAGGTTTATTTGCGTACTGCACGCATGCGATATGATATTTGTGACCAGCTTATAATAGCACAATACCTGTCTGTATTAATATTATTATTACAATATGGGTTTACGGCAGCGCCGCGGGTTAGGGCCCACGATTTCGCCCACGAGGCATTTATCTAGACATATATAGTTACATGTGTGTATTATATACCTACTATTATATGACCTATACGAGGAAGATTACCCTCCTCGCTATCACCCAATCCGTTCTCATATATGGATCATGAAATTGTTTCGCTTTTACCATACGATGCAGTACCTACGCTGCCACCACGGGTATTACATGAATATAATATGACGTTATTACTTGTTTTTTTTTAGAAAGAATAATACAGATTTTATATACGGATTGCACGATAAATGCGTTATTTTAATTATTTGTCGCTGAGAAAAATTACAGCTTTGTAGAAAGAATAAGAAAGATCAGAGATCACAGATAGACGATAGAGGGAGAGAGCAAAAGGGAGATAAAGAGAGTGAGAGAGAGACCCTTTATTTAATTATAGTTTTATTTTTTTAGACTTATGATATCGAGAGAGCCTTTTATTTCGCCTTCCGTGGGTGGCCCCGGAGGTGAGATGATTGTAAATGAAAACCCTACTGCTGCAGTGGGTCGAGGAATAGCCATTAACCCGGGTAAGGATAAACATTGTGGTCGACTGAGGGAGATGCGTATAATAAGTACACATATATATTATTTTATATACCATACACACACACATATACATGAATACTGCAGGTATAATACTCTATAATTTGTGTTCTGTGTGCGTTTAATGTTTGGGTTTCGGGTGGTTAGGTTGATGGCATACGATATTGCCCTATAAAAAAAAAAACGTAATAACACCGTGCTTAATAATATATAATAGCAGTACGATGCATACTCATCTTGTTCACGCTGCAGAAGAAGCTCACGTCAGTTTTTGATTACGTACTACGTATGAAGGAATGTGCGAGAACGTTTCCGGCTTATTATTATCACTAGATGTTTTTATTATTAATAATAATAGTAACAAGTATCGTCATTTAAAAACTATTTTTTAAATAAATGATCCTGCATTAAGTATACAACGTATTATTACACTATTAATTATTATAATATATATATGGCTTCGCGTGTGGTCTATTTTGTAATATTTCTTAATACTACATATATTATTAATTGTAAGCTCAACTGTTAATTTTAAGCACTGTAAGGGTGGAATTAAAAATTGCATAATATTTTATTATTTAACTGAACGATCTTCCTTATATTGACGTGATTTGTTTAGTATTAACAATTAACTTGAATTACTCGACCCATGGCATTCTGATATAATGAATTTATTTTTAATAAAATAATTTATAAACTATGTAAAATAAAATAATAATGCATTAAAAATCTTCAATATATACGTGTAATTATAAGAATATTGTAATATTGTGTATATTAAGTTAAATGTATCTATAAGTATTGCACGCGTATACATATAATTTACAGATTAATATTATACGCTATGATATAGTGGTATAATATAGTATATCGATTATATTTTTTAACAAAATATAAGCATTTTTTTATTTTCAAGTTATTGTAAGTGCATAACTTCACTGTTCAAGTAAAATTATATTGATTTATCGGTTATTTTATTTGTTGTAAAGTCACCTAATACATATTTTCTATTAATTATATTCACATTAATAATGATTTAATAATTAATATACATATGATCAGTACGTGCATCAGCCATTACTACAACGAATAATATTAAACATTCTTAGAAATATAATTTGAATTATTCATTAAGAAAAATACTAATAGACAGACTGATACCTAAATAGCTTAAATAGCTACATATATTTCTATCATATTAATCATTTATTATATTGATTATAGTGACTTCATTATTTACCACACATGATTGTATGAATACGTGTATATTATAATGTACTTCATGTATTCATGAAGTATATATAATATATATACATGACTATAGATATATAGATATAGTCGATATAGATATTGGACTAATATAACAACATATTAGTGTATTACAACCAAAATTTGAGGATTTAGATGGCATAAACTTTATTACTCATGTAATTTAACTAAATTATTCCTCTAACATTTTATATATACAGGTATATTTCTATGAAAGGAAAATAATCTTTAATAATACATACATATATATAGTCATCGTATATCGATACGAACCTTACAAGAGAGATTGAATGTAAGAACTCAGATCTACCTATAATAAGGTTTTATATAGTAGCCTTCTTACTATATGTAAGTCTAAGAAAGTTAAGACATTTTTTTAGTAAAGAAGCATTGAGGGTAAAAATGATAATGCAGCGATTAGGTAGTTTTTATATAGTTGTATAAATAAATATATATACGTTCTATACAATTTTCTTTAGTTAAAATAAAAATATCAGTGTCACAATTTTTTTATATTAAGATCTAAAGTTATTATTTATTACTAGATTTATAGTATGAGTATAGTGTATTATATCCATTATGCGCAAGCATTTTTTTTTCGTGTTTTTAAAGTAGAAAAAAAAATTGATATATCACTAGGATATAATACTATTATAGTACAAAAATACTATTTTGCCATTCGATTTTCAATGAATACAATTTATACTATTTTCAGTTATTCATGTTTTTGTAATGACAATATGTCACAGTCCACAGGGTCAAATATTCAATAGAGATGATATTTTATTACAGTAACTAGTTTCATTATAAAAACTAAAATATTATAATATATCACACAATTAGTTGTCTTAATAATGAGTTGTGATTTTATATTTCTGAGTATTGAGGACAAATGGACAATGACATTTAACTAATAATTATAGAGACGATAGAGTAGGTATTTACCAAAAATATATTGTATATACACAGAAGTTGTAAATCTCTAAATAGTTCATTGTAAAATTATCAAGTATTAAACATTTACTTAGAATTATTAGAATCATTAATAATAGCGTCAATTAAGTATTTAGCTTATATTTATTTATATTTTATTTGTCATTGTGTTTGTCGTAATGTTTTTAACCACTTTTCTCCTAGAAAAAAATGTATTATAATTTAGGCTTTACAAAGCATATTATCAGCAAACTTGATGCTTTTAGGAAAGATGATACATTTTGTTAATAAATAATTATTGAAATTAGTAGTAATTGTTTGAAATTGGATTAATTACATTTTTTATTTAAATTCAAACAAAATAATATTAGGTATTGGTTAATTATTTGGAGATACTATATAAAAATCATCACAAATACAACTTATAATATTATGTTAACACACACACACACGCGTATATATAAACGAATATTTATATTTAATCTACATCTATAATGCGTCTATACATTATACCTAATATGATTTAAAATATAAAACAACATTAAATTTAATCTAATGACATGATGGAGTTATGAAATATTACAAGCTTAATTTGTGTAGGTGTTCGAAAAATAAATAATTTTGGGTGTATACCTTGTGCAAGTAGGTATAACGTGTAGATTTGTGATGTAAATATGTAAGTACGATTAAATAGGAAAATGAGATATCTTATTTCATAATACATGATTACCTTTTAGTAATAGATTTATCTATGATATATTTGTTATTACATAATTAAAAAGAAAATATATATTATATTGTTTTATGATTATACTGCTATTTATATTTATTTACAAAATAAATATTAACTTATCTGGATTCAGGACGACACATTCCACCAGCATTTGTTGATAAGTTTTCAGAAAATAAAGTGCTTCATGTTTTTGTTAAATTTGTTAATTGTTTATATAACAAAATATGTGTATTTATGTGGTAGTGGTAGATATTCGATAAAAAGTTTAATTAGAGGTATTATATATAATGTACGCATTCACTTGGAAGAAAAATCACGTTGTCTCGAAACTTCACAATTGCGTCGGTATCCGTCGCATTTTATAAAAACAATCATATAACGATGTATAAATAAATAGTTGTATCGCACTAACTGCTACTAAAAATATAATTGTCAGAGAAGAAAAAGTAATACTGACGATTGGTAGGTATATTATTATATTAGATACGTATATATTATGTCGGTATAAACCTATTAAATGTATGTATAGAAAAAGAAATAAATCGCACGCAAAAAGGCATACACACGTGCACTACAATGAGCGAAAAAATATCTCTCTCTCTCTCTATATATATATATATAACTGTAGAGCGTAAAATCGCTGCTTATAACGCGAAATCGCGGTCCAACTAAACATAATATGTAGCGTGTGCATATAAATATATACATACATACACGTATATATACGCCGCTGGGATCAAAGAGACGATGACGACGTTAGATGAAGACGTGCCGCTTGTGGGATATAATTAACTGACTATTTTTCTGCAATTCTATTGCAGACCGAGACGGATTTAATTGAGACCTTTCGCCCGATGGATAATTCCTAATACCTCACACATCGTGCCGGTTTATAATGCACAGTGTATACAGCATCACCGAGGGACGACGACTCCCGCCGCCACCTCTATCACCACATTATACCACTGCGCGGATATAGTATTATATATATATATATATATATATACACGAGTGTACCTACATAATATACCTATAAAATAATAATAATATATCATATTATGTGTTTTTTTGGCGGACAAAAGATCGAAAAAGGGGCGTCGTTCAAGGTGCAAAATAAATATATATAGGATAGCGTGTTGACGAGAAAAACGTAACAAAAATCCATTTTAAATTATCATATACCTATATATAATAATTATGTACATATAACATATGTATATATATATATATATATATATATACAAATATTAAACGCAAGTCGCGGCCGTACGACTAAATTAAATATTATTTATTATTATATATGTACGTATATTATAGCAGGTCGGTCCAGCATGTCGTGCACGACCGTCGAAAAAAAAAACATCCGATCGGACGACGAACAACTACAGCAACAGCAGTGGTGGCGCGACCGTTCGCGGCGATGACCCGCGGGGGTCTCGGGGCCCGTGACATAATAGGCTGCGGTTATTAGGCGTGCACGTCAGCCCGAGGATCGCATCATATACACTCGATGTATAACCAATTACGAGGTTCGGGAGGCGTGTCGTGTCGTCGGCGGCGGAGGCCGTATTCTCTCTCTTTCAGTAGTATATGTATATAAATATATATATATATATTAATCGCTCTCCCGGCCGTTCGTGTTTCCCTCTGGCCGATGCCGCCGCCGCTGCCGCCAACGACGACGACGATGACGGCGGGGCATTAAAGTCTCCGACGTCGAACAGTTCGCGTGTGCGCGCTCTCCTCCGTATACGCGCGTAAACGTAACGCGATCGTACATCGTTAGTATGCGAAAATAATAGTAAAAACAATGATGATAATAATATAATATTAATCGTACGCGACAAAATTTTTAACGTTATACGAAAGTGCGTTACGCCGGGTCGGTTTAAAAATAGCTCCGGATCGCCGTGCCTAACGCCCATACCATCATTATTACAACGCGTATAAAATAGATTATAAATATTCATAAGATACTGACGGACCTGCTACAGCTGCAGTCGTAAATCGTAATAATATAATGCACGTGCCGTGATTTCCGTCAATACAATATTATACGCATTTTCGCGCAGATAATATTTTGATTCGCTGCGTCTCGTCTAGTTCGATCGATGCCCGTCGTCGGTCGGTAACTGCGTCGCCGTGGCGCGCGAATTCCGTCGGCCCTCGACGGGCGCGGGAAGTACGTGTGAGTGATAATAACGCCACGCAAACAGCCGACCGCGGCTATCAGTACACGGGACGGCCCCGGGGGCATGCCGCCGGTTTCGTAGGGCTCCACCGGCCCATTATGCGCACAGTCCGGACGGGTATCATCATCAAGGCGTTGTTTTGGAACGTTTTGTTGGCCGTCAACTTTAGGTGAGCTATAATATTTATATATATATATCTACTGTAGGTACACAGGACAATTTATAAGAGTACCAGGTCAATGTCGCTTCTGTATATAGTTATCGGTAGTTATGGCAAATAATAATAATAAAAATTAACCGCACCACAGTCAATAAAAAATAACAAATCGAACCACTTAATTAGAACTGCGTAGGTATAGTATTTAGGTTATAGGTTTAATATATTATATACATATTATTTAGAACTCGTGTTTAGTCTATAAATGTGTATAATATAATGCATAATTTATGGCTATCTCACAGGCTTGTAAATTATAGTGTTACCTATATATCTGTAAGACAATATCTAAACATTATAATAATGTAATTATAAGACGTGTATAACGTCTTAATAGTGCTACACTACTTTGTATATGATTTGATTTGTGCTTACCCTAGAGGAGATTTTCGTTTAAAACATATAACCGTTATATGTACTCTACTGATTTTTGTTATTAGTATTTATATTATTATATAGCGCTCTTAATAGGAAATAGTAACTTTTACAGATATTCACTGAACTTAACCTTTATCGTATATTATAGTCCTGTTTAATAAATATGAAAATTTTACAAACATAATTTCCAAGCATCCATCATATATATTTTGATTTAACTGTATAAATCATATTTTATTTATTTTTAAATATTAAGTGTATATTATAAAATTATATTGAAGTCACTAAAGACTGTATTGTCGAAACGAACAAAATAAGTATACATGTATTTTTTATAATTACATAATATATATAAGCTCCAAGTATAAGTTATTGTTCTACGACTACACAATGACACTAATCCTATATATTTTATAAACGTATACTATATTATTTTAATCAATTGTATTGCTTATATTGTTATTACAAATAAACTGATATAAACGTTGCTGAGAAAACGGTGCGTTCTAAAAAATGCCACTGTATAATTTAATTCAAACAGAGCTTATATAGGTAATCGTATTTTCCGGATTTTTGTTCTTCTTAAATCCAATTTATAAACCGAACCAATATACATCCCCCTTTACCGCGTGATTAATGCGATAACCGTCCTACAGACCCCAAACCACGACGAATCACCCCGGAGGGCTTTCTGTTATTCGGTCTACACTAATACGAGAGGGAGTTCGATGAACAAAAATCTATAATGGACACTATCGCGTGCTTATCGTGGGACGTATTTAATTTTTTCATCGTTGCTATGTAATAAAATACGGTCAAACTCTATCCATTTGCCGCTAAATCGAATAGGAATCGATCGTTTATCACATAGATTACAGACATATTATACAGCACTCATATTATTGTCAGTGTAACCAGCTATTTATAAGTATAAAGGTATATTTTATCTTATAATATATGTGTGTAGTATGTCATCAGAAAAGATCTGATAATAAACTATATTATTAATGAAACATAAACGAGCTTAGACGTGGTATCAGTTCACACCGACTCGCATGTACACGACGACTTATAATATATTATTTTACAAGGTTTTGTAAATTAGGAATGATGATCATCGCGTCCGCATAACGCCTGACGGTCATATATCTGGTGTAAGATCATATTATGTATGTCGTATCTTCAACATTTGGTTATTGGAAAAAGAATAACGCGCTGTCGCTAAAATGTCACACGTCAACAATATTTATTTATTTATTTTTTTATTACGCCCGAGATGAGCAAGTATAATTGTTCGCGCGCTGTATCCAGGCAGACCGCTGTGGATAACAGTCCACCGGAGAATGCTGTACTGAGTGCGCGTGGCGTGCACTTCTGCAGCAGACGGGCGCTTGAGGCATTACGCGCACATCGCCGTCGCTGTACAGTGCAACATTATAATAATAATATTACAACAACCAGTTGGAAATACCTTCGAAATACTCGGCCGGTCGTAAATAATTACGCCATTTAAAGAAATTGAGAGAGAAAAGAAAAAGTCAAACGTCCGTTATGTATTTATTGGCGTTTCATTGTCAAAAAAAAAAATCGATTATAAATCAAATTCGCTAAAACCGTTTCGCAAATCATATTATACGTATACGTGACGTGTGTATATAGGTACGTCCCGCGGCAATGGTAAGCGCGAAACTCTCGCAGTTATTTGTATTTATATATATATATATATATATATACAAAAGTAAATAGCGTATATTATATAGTATATATATAATGCCTATATGTTATATATTATAATACATATGTTATAATAATATATACGGTTTTGAACAATACGTAATAAACATTCACCGAACGCCGCTCATATATGTATTAGAATAATATGTACCTACCACTTAAACGTACCGGGCGATCCATTTAACGTTAGACATCCATTATTTCTAAAACTGTTAACATTTTTAAAAATATTTTTTACATATAATTTTAAGGTTTGAAATGCAATATTTTTCTAAAAAAAATATATTTTTCGATTTTTATTTTTTAATGACAATTATGTATATTTTTAATTCCTTATTCCAAAGTAAAACATTTTTCTGAGTACTATACTATACATAAAAATTAAATTTTGGATGATTATAGTGATATAATAGTGATATTATAGTGATTATATGAGATATAAGTATCTAAATAACTTATATAATTATTGATGAGCTGAGTGGAGTAGTGAAGAGGTGCATTGAAAACGTTGGTATACTACTCTGCTCTCGCATACTAACTTTAATTATTTATCGGTTCAAAATATAATTTGTAAACATCAAAATATTTAATATTCTATATATTATTCCTAAGAATATGAAGTTAAAAATGTATGTTGTCATTCTTAAGAATATAAATTGAAAAAAAAAATTACAATGATAATAATTTGTGGAATATATCTTTTTTCAAAAATGTTGTTTTGTAATGACAATGATTTACAATTATATGCTAAAGAAATATTTTCAAAATTTTTATTTTTTGGTTTCTGAAATGACGAATGTTTTACATTAAATGAATCTTTAAATATCATTAAATATATATATACATTAGCACAGTTTTTTAATGTTGACGATCGATTTTCTTGTCGAATTGTTTAAATCTCTTTGCTCACACCGACACGAGTGATTATATTTATTATTATTGTTGTCATTATTATTATGATATTACACGATGAGTTTCGTAAACTTGCCACACTTTAAATCTTACGTACTTAAACGCATATACATGTCCATAATATACCATGTGAGATACGGATTAATGATGATGCTGCAGGACTTCGGAGACATGCGTTTGACTTATCTGTGTGGCCTGTATGATGCAGGTACTTAATAACCGTACTCTATCCTCCGCAGGCTGTCCGTGAATGTCATATTATATGTGTACAATAATAATAATATTAAAGTGGCAGTAACTTACTATATAACATTATTGTATACCACTGCGTCTTATGTCTTTGCGATGTCCAATAATGTACGACGTCTGTCCGTTCGCGGGCTATAAATGTTTTGTCAAAAGACTGTACATTTCTTTTATTATATATTATACTATATATATATATATATCTACCTACGTGAGATCGATAGTAGTCGCAGTCATTATTTGTTTATAATAATGCGTACCTATAATCGTTTTTTACGATTTATATCGAACACATCGTACGTATTATGGGCACCATAAAAGGCTAATAATGTATGTATCGTCGACAATATGTATACAATAATGTATAATTAATGGAGTAGGGATCGAGGTATTATTCGCAGAAAAATTCAATAATGTATATATTATTATATAAATATACAGTGGTCGGTGTACGAGAATACCAAAACTGGAGTTACATGGCATATGATTTTCTTAAATATAATGTTATTATTTAATTTTATTGTCGTCTTCTTATGAAACCTAGCTGTGTACTATATAAGTGTGAAACACAATTTTATCGTAATAATTATAATAATTAAAAATATACATCCGAAATTTGAAAACGAGACTTATTTAAACAACTATAATACCTATATATTCAAATAGGTTGAATAGTTCTCCGTAGTTAAAATACTCAACACTTAAAATTACTGAAAATTTTGATCCAAACCATGAACATCACAAGTCTTCTAATTTTTATATAATATAACACAAATGCACTATATATAAGCGATAACTATATAGTTTGTCATCTCTAAATTGTAATTTGTCTGTGGTCTTCACGACTTAGTGAAACAAAACGGTTGGTACTTATAGCACAAAATAAGTATAATTTTAATTAACGATGATAAATCATTGTACCTATATTACTGCAGGTATTCACGGTGAGTAACTATTATTTTTTAAGCTGTATACCGAATAACGTGTAAAGGTTCCACTGCATTTCTCTATGACTATTATAAGAACCACGTTATAGCAAACATCTGATGTCAGTACAATTAACGTATTTCGAAAACTCGTGGGTTGGACGACCATAGAACTCTAAGCTCTATGTTTTATTCGGTAAATTAGGTTCGTAATAACTACAAATATATTTAATATATTATTTTATACAAACATGTGTATCCTGTGTATGTGTATATATATAAATATATTATATATACAATTTTTTTTTTTGGTTCTTAATGTATAATGTATTCGCATTGTTAATTTAAGCGAGATACAGCCCGTAAACCTTCGTTAATAAATCAAGTTTTTATTCCTGAACGTGAAATGCATATTAAACACTAATTGAACCAAAATGATTTACTGAAAAACGATCGCGGGCGATAGTTTTCCATGTATTGTGGCTTCATTGCGTTGTCTTGTTATAGAGTTTCGTGTCGTATTACAATCGGGCTAGGATTATGGGGGGGGTAGGGAGTGCCGTAGCCCCGAGGCCCATGATAAATAGGGGCCTAACTTGTCTAGTGTACAACTTAATGTACTATGTATCTTTAATTATTAAATTATTACTTATAAGTACGATAATTTTTTTTATTGAAATTGAAAATTTTTAATCTTATCAAAATAACTATATCATCTACAACCATGGTTATATTTTTATTATACATATCTGTTAGCATATACTATTATGGTTCTTTTAATAACAACTATTCCAAACTACATAATAATAAAGTCAGTAATTTATGTTTTAGGTAATAATCATTAGTCTATATATTATTAACTAAAATTTACTATCGATTATTATTTAAATTTATTATTACTTAAATAGAGTATGAACAAGCACAAAAAATGATTGTATTTTTTTTTTTAATTTGTATTTGTCTATTGTTATTTTGCAACTGCAATAAATATGGTCAATTTATATTATATAAAATTTTTGTTTTAAGATGACCAATAAAAAATCTTACTCTGGGACAGATTTGCAATGTCTTTTTCGACCCTAATTATAATTTATAACTGAACGAATAGATTTTTTATCACTATTATTTTTGTATAAATTCTGAATTTTATGTTACCATGACATACTATAACAAGTATAAATATGCTGCAGTTTACGTGTTCAACGACAAAACCATAATATAGGTAGGTACTTACGTCCGAAATATATATAGTCTATTCCTACGCACCAGTCGTAATAAATACACTTTTAACGAGATAGACCGCAAATCAGAGGTACAGGTTTTGAGAACTCATTCGAGTAGTTCTCGCACCCATCGTTGCTTATACTATATAGTTATAGTGATTATATTGGCGAACACGGTTTTTATTCGTACTATTATTATTATTCGTTGAAAAGGTATCGGACGGGTGTTTTTTTTTCATGTCGGCCGGTTGTAAAATATGAGACCCAACACCATATCACTCGTATATAATATATTTATGTATATAGTCATAAAGATTTCTCAAGCATCCGTTGCGTGACGTGATATTTCACTCAACGCGACCAACGGCGATCCGACAGTAATAGGTACACTACTATAATATATTATAATAATAGTATATTATATGCGTATAATATTATCTAATTATGATTCGCACGTAGTGGTCAACTGACGGTACATTGCGGTCATCTCCCACCTTCTGGCCATCAATAACGCCACGAGAAGAAGACTATAATGTTGTGCGCATTGTTTACAACGCTTATTATTGCGACGACTATAGTATTACACTTACTGTAACCTCTCGTGCAGCATATATAATACTTAATACCGAAAGTAAACGTTAGTCATCGACTGTAAATAAAAAAAAACTGCGAAAAGGCCAAATTATAGTATTATTTTTAACTCGCTTATGTGTAAGGTTATAATTATTGTTATAATTTTTGTAATTATCTTAGTTTTTTTCTTAATAATTCAATGTAAAACGAATTGGATTTTCTTTATTATTTTTACGAGTAGGTTATACCCTGAACATCTGGTCCGGAAAAAAAAACACTACCTAAAACACAACGTGATGGGGTACACTTACAAGGGTGGAAAACGATCTAATATATCCAATGTAAATATAATATATATATATACGCACGTATGTAAAGATATCGGATCATGTATACACGTGCGTCCAGGTGTTTTCACAAGCGTATTATATAAGACAATCTCCTTTTATGAAAGGTGGGCAGTAAGGAGTAATCGGCAAAACGTTTCAAAGGGCGGTTGTAGTAGTGTAGGACTATAACTATATATATGGCTAAAAGGATACATAATATTATTACATTATATACAAAGTATATACCTATATACAACTCTGTGCCTAGACCACAACGAATTGCGTATAATATAATATGTATGTATTCTCTATACAGTGTTTAACACATGTATAGGTATTATTGTACAGATTCTATTTCGATTTTTCGGTTTTGTTATTTCAATGAAAGACAATTTTTTTTAAACACAGTAGGTCCATGGTTACAACAGTATGTTACATTTGTTTATCGAAGCGTATTTTTTTTTAAATTTATTTTTTTTATTTTTCTCAATGAATCTTTCATTATCATAAAAAACACGTTACGGAAACTGGTTTTTACAAATGTTCGATTAGCCACAAAAAAAAGAGGAAAAAATAGCGATCGTTGGTTATACCTACTGCCGACGATAGGAATCTGTAACATCCGCGGAATCAAATTTAAAATTCGATTTTAATCGCGTGCTGATAAACAAAATACAACCACGATGTCTGATGCGCGTCTGTCGTAAAAAATATTATATCGATATAGTAAGTATTATATTATGCCACATTTTATTGTGATTTTGGCATCATCGATCGTTTCCTATATATTAGGTATATACGTATTTCCTAATAGTATAGTGGTTTTGTGTTGTTTTTTTTTGTCGGCGAGTCTTTCACAATAATAGACTCATCGCCGTCGTTCTGGCTGCTCTCGATAGTCGAACCGGTCAGTACTGTGTATTATAAATATTATCTTATAATACTACCTATATATTATTATATTGTATTTCAATGGGCGGCTATACAAACCACAGCAGCCGTTTCTATTGATATTGGTGGCCCCGTGGCGAAAAGACGAGAGATTACCAAATGTACACCGCGCACTCGAGGATTACACATTTTCGAGTACAAAAAAAAAAGGAAAAACAACAACGACAACGACGACAACCGTCGCACGGGCCTTTGTGTATAGTCGATTTCTCGTCCGATTTTTCGGGCAAACCTGCTCCTCCTCTTCTTGCAGACGGTCTGTCTCCCAGCCACGAAACCCTCTGGGGGTGTGCGAATTGAACATTATTATATTTATTATATTATATTGTACGTATGGTTTTATTGTATTGAGCGTGTGTCTGACGAGACGCGGAAAGACACACGATCGGGCGTGGAACGGTGTCGGGGTTAGATTGGTTGGAGGGGGGGGGGGGGGGTCAAAAAGCGGCAATAAACAGTAACGACAATATAATTAGAGTACGCCCGTGAATGGGATATTAGGAGGTCCGCGTCTCGGTTGGGTGCCGGAGATATTCGTGCGGTGTGCGCGAACATATATGATATATATATATATATGTGTATTGTAATATGTATATCGGTGCAGTATAGCGCCAGCGGGATACCATTACGGTAGCCGGATAACGTTACCGCGATCTACACCAGGTGACCAGGTGCAGCCTGTATAGCGTTATCCGACAGTGCGTAGTCGTCGTATATGTATAAAATGTATATATAATCGGACAGCAGCGACGATGCTGCGCAGTGCAATCGCGAAAGGGACGACTATATTAATGTAATAATATGTATAATAAATAATAATAGTATACCTAACCTAACGTACAATACGCTCTCATTCAAATTTAATGTTACGAAATCAGAGGGGGACTCAATAAGAACTTAATGTGTTCTCTGCAGATTTTCTAACACAAAATGTCCACAAATCTGTATATACTGTATATGTACATAATATATACTTACTGTGTATTACTTACTGCAGTAGACCGGTGAGTAGTTGTAAACTGTCTTTTTGGTACTTTTTTCCATTTGGCTTCCAATCAATAATTTATTATAAATAGTGTACATAGAAGACGTAATCTATGAATCATATATAATGCACGCACGTCCTTCTATAATTTATAGATGCAACTATACAAGTCGATTTTTATCTGAGAAAAATGTAATAATTCTATTTATAAAATATAGTTTTAAGCGACTATCACATAAAGATGAAACAATGAAACATCAAAAAGAAATGAAGCTACGCCGCCATGCCATAAAGTACGAGTATAATAAAATGAAAGTCTGGCTTTTTGTTGCCACATGTAAAATATTTACCATTGAAAAAAGCACCGTTTAAATGTATTTATTAGGTATAATGAATTAATAGAAAAAGTGTTTAAGTATTAGAAAGATTTCGAACGGTCTGGTAATGGTGTATTTTTATTTTAATCGTTGTTAGAAAATAATTTAATTGAAATGCAAAGTAAAGTAGGAATGTTGCAAATATTACTCGTGAACGTGTCGTACCCTAAGTCTGTTAAGTTTTAATAATCAATTTCTCGCAGATTTTGAAAAATGTATCGTGTAAATGGCAAATAATCAGTTCACACGAAATTATTTTTAAAATATTTAATGCGAAAACATGTGGTATTATACCATTGTGTATCATATTATCATAATAAATCATAAGCTATATTATAATAATAACATGTATTAAATTCCATTACCACTGAACTAAAAACAAACAGGTATTAATTGAAATAATATTTGAAGACTCGACAAAATCGTGTTGAATCTAACAGACAATTGACCGCTACAGGCCTACAACAGCTATGGAACGTAAACAAAGAATACATCTATAACGGTTCAAATTATTATTAATCGAAAAAGATCTCATTCATCTGTAGGATGACGGTCTGGAATGAATACGAATGTTATTAACGTTTGATGATTCAATAATGTTTTAAGAACTTGGCGTTTTCATTTGATTGATGTTCCTCTGTACACTGTGCCTAAATAGCCGTTTTACCATTATATACAATGAACAGATACTATATTATTATTAAGTGCTATTAACCTAAAGTATGTAATGCGCTGTATTTATTATTTAATATATATATATATATATTATACATCATACTTAGAAACACTCCAAAACATTTTTATATTAAAATAATGATTTAATGTTTCTATCAATTTAACGTTTTTATTGCACTTGCAAAAAAAAAAAAAACATAGTTAAACTCGCGTTGTTTTATATCGACAACAGTTTTACAGAATTTTATTGTTATACTGCGGTAAGATTTAATCGTGAATTCATGAACATAATAAATTTAGACCAGATAAAAATTCATCGAACTACCTATTTTAATTTCAAACGAAAAAATAGCTTAACATGGTACCGGTATATCCTGCAGGTATTTTTGTTAATTGATAAGCGAATATAATGATTACTGAACGATTTATTATCAATCCAATCATTGTAATTACATTAACTTTTTTAGGTTTTCTAAGTAATTTATTCATACAATTTCCTGTACGATCGGCTGCTACTAACCGTCGTTAATAGTATCGTAAAATATTCTATTTCAATATTTTTATGAGCTGGGTTCGTTTTAATCACTGAACCTCTCCTAATTTCATAGTAAATCGATTAACTTAATTTCCGAATTATTATTCGTAATCGGATATGATAATTAATCATATACGTATATGCGTATAGCTACCGGACATTGTGTCAAACGTGTTTTGCAGGATTAAAAAAGAAAATCTAACTAATAATTATTATACCACGGTTCTTATAAAATATGATGTAATATTTTAATAATCGTGTGCACACATTACTTCTTATGTATGGGTAACGTTTGTAAACTATTAACGTCAGTGTTCGTTATTATTATGGCTTTTGTTTATTTCATACTTGTCATATTTTACTGCTCACCCGACTACACTGCGATTGATTATTCGAGTCGTACATTTTGCGTTCCTTCAGATCATCTTAGCGTGCATCGTTTCCGAGAATTTATATAATACGAAAACAAACATGATATACATATACGTTTATTTCTACATAAAAGTTATCGATCAAAAAAAGTGTATATCTCTAAAACGATGTTGTGCCGCTGCTGTGTGAACTTTGAAACTAATGGTTTCTGGCAGTTTTAGCGAACAATTATTGTGATATTACAAGATCCGGTCGTTGTACTTGTACAAACGTCGTATAAAATATGACGTAAGAAAGAAACCGGGCGTGGGAAAATGTGTATAGTCGTACAGTCGTCGTCGTCGTCCGTGGGGTACATTCACGGACGCAGTAAAAATCGGCCCTAACAGCCTTTCGGCAACATCAGAAGCCTCGCCGAACGCGCGATACGTATATAATACGAGTAAATAATATAGTGAATAATAGGTATATAGGTAAGAATATATATATATATATATATACTCCACGCAGTGTCACCAAACGGACAATATCCGTTTACGCGCAGTCGTTGTGTATAATATATGTTATAACGATCTCCACCACCGCCGCAGCATCTTTCAGGCACCCGACATGTTGTATAAACATCATAATATTATAGCAGGTATCTATGTACCGTCACCGTATACCCGGTCGTACGTTATACGTGATTTTTATTTTTACTTAATTTGTCCGCGCGTGTGTGTGCGTGTGTGTGCGTGTGTGTGAGTGACGTGTATGTGTGCACTGCACACGCTGCCCCCCCCCCCCCCCCCGGAGAATATTTCAGCTCATTTCACACGCGACTCACGTTTTTGAACTCGTTATAAATTATATCCCATACCACGAATATAATATACAGTCTCTCTAATAAACAATCATAATACTCGGAGCGCATCAACCGAGTATACCTATCCGCCAGTGCAGCTATCAGTCACATCAAACAGGTTCTAAATCAAATTTCCTTCTTGGTTCCAAACCCGAGCCGCAGTGGCAAGACGTATAGTACGGCTGTTGCTGCCGTTGTTGTTGTTATTATTATTATTCGATATAAACGTGGTTTTTTCTTTTCATAATATGATATTATATATATTATAAGACTATATCGTCGTCGACCCTTGTCGTGCACGGATTCACCTTCACGCGGAAGATATGCTAATGGACGTTATTAATTATTATTATAAATATAATATTTGTTTTACTGTACTAAAGCTACAATCACTGTATAGTGTGTGCGTGTATACATATATATATATATACAAATATATGCGTAGAATTTGTACATACATAATGAGAGCTAATCGTCCTTGTCAACGAAAAAAAAAAATAATAATAATAAAACAACACAGACAAATTCGTAGGTCACGCGCGACATCGTGCCACTGTCACCACCGTCGGCCGCGGTGAGGGGCGTGGGATGCAGCGCGCCCGGCAGTTGGGCAAATCGCATATTAATTGAAAAACGATAAATGAAAAACCAACATATAATAATATAATATATTATTGTTATTTGTGTTAGATGAGACCGGATTTGTTTCGTAAACACATACCACGTCTGTAATAATATATAGGTATATACAATTTACACACACCGTAATTGTTGTTATAATCATATGCACGCTCACTCACCGTTCGATATGCATAACAAGTTTCGGTAGCAGACGTGACCGATTTATCTGCCGGAATGGTATAATTATTGTCTTCGCGTGTGTGTGGCCTTTTAATAAGTGCTTAATGCGTACCTTTTTTTTACTCGTGAAAATTATCGCACGGGTGCATACACAATAATATCGTATACGTACGTATAATGTAGTGTATTATACTTTATGATCAGTATTTTATCGTCTGGCAAAATAATTATTATATGCGTACCAAATAGGTCAATAATAAATAATTATTAATCGATTGCACGGTTAAATAATATACCTATGTATTAATAACTATATATAGTACCTGCAGCCTACGTTTTGTTGATGATTAATGACGACATAAATACCTTTATGATATTATTGGTATATTACCGATGTTATCGGCATATTTTCCAGTCGGTCTGTGTTGATGAATATAATAAATCGCGTTTTGAATATTTTCCGCCCGTGTGTCGTGTGTGCAGACGTGCAGCATATTGTATTTCTGCAAAAGCTACTATCGCGCGAGCGTTAGTCGGACTATCATTATTGTTGTTACTACCTGTTTTACAATAAATTATTGATAAGTAATAACCGATCGATAAAAAAAAAACGATATTATATTATAATATATGTATGTATTTATAACCGTGTACGATAGGGAATGGCCGTAGTATACGCAGTAGGAGGTACTTGCTCACAATACCACTATATACCAGTGCTACACCTACTATATAAATTATAATATTATGCTATTAAAGGAAACAAATATGGATGTCATGGTTTCTAGATCACGTGAACGAAATTTGTTTTATTCGTTTTGATTGGTTTGAAGGTAAATGATGTGTATTTGACAGAAGAAAAATATGTATCGATTTGTAGTCGTTATTCTTTAACCATGATATTATACGAGTAATATACAATGTACTACTGTCTGTTATACAATATGGGTAGATATACTCATGCTATGTAGACAGTATATTATTATATTTTTTAAACTATATTGTAATTACGTTATACTATGACAATGTGTTTAACTAAAGACTCCTTCTTGTTCACCGTCATATGACAATATACATAGTACCCATGTAGTAGTCAATTATTGTAATAGTGTATACAAGATTTGTTTACAGAGGAGGTTATGTAAATAATATTTTTCCCGAAATCACATATTAGTATATTTCCAGAGCGAAGGGAATTTTATAGAGCAAATTTTTCAAGAAGGTACCTACATATTTTTTGTGGGAACCTCCACTGTGTGCAACACATATTTTCCATATCCAGTCTGTACTTTACTATTCTTTCAGAATTTTTTTCCATTTAATTGTAATGTTTTTCTTACCTTAGTTGGAAATTATAATGTATTATTTTTTGAATAATAATTATATCTCAAACATGCATGTCATTTCCTTATAATTCTGCAAATACTTCCGAATCAATAGTGGCTAAATAATGTACGAAATACACTCTAATTCGTGTAAGAATATATTAGTATGTTTCTATAATATTATAATATTTTGACTCAATTTATTTTTAATTTTTAAGATTTAGGTAATTTTAGTATAATATTGTTTTATGATTTATAGATAAATGGCTTAGTTATTTTTAAAATTGAAGAGCTCTGTGAAAAATCCAAATAACTCCAATTTAAAAAAAAATACATAAAACTAAAAACATTATTTTAATAATATTAAGTTAAAGATAAAATTAATTATGGAACAAATTTAGATATATTAGATTATGATAAAAGAGATAGTAATAGTTCATTTTATTTTCATGATTTATTTGAGATGATAGTTGATAATAATCTAATATTTGTGGAGTTTTTTGTTTTTGACAAAAAATTAAAATTTATTATTTTTTCATTCATTTTTTTTATAAAAATAATTTTATTAATTCAAATTTTTAGAAGTTTGTTATATTTATTTAGATATAATTTTATGAGCCATTTTTTTGACCAAAAAACAATATATAATATATTTATTTGTATATAATAATAAGTAAAATATGCACACTGTAACTTGAAAACAAGTGAAATATTTTAGATTTTTAATTTATTATTATTATAAATAATAAGTTATTTATAATACATTTTAATAAAGGTAATAAATAATAATAACCAAAATAAAATAAATTACTCCCTAAAACTTGAATGAAAGTAATAATATTGTATAACATCAGTCAAGTAAAAAATAATAATAATAAAATTCATAACACAACTTTAAACATTAAAAAAAATAAAATAAAATAAAAAGAGTAGGTAGTAAGAGATTATACAGAAATAAATTAATCTTCACTATTTGACTTATTTTTAACCCCATACGAATTTAGTAGTTATATAGATTAGTATTCTAAATTAAACTAAAAATTATATTATACGATATACACGGAAGTATATTTTAAGTTATAACTATTATAAGTATACATTTTTTTTAATATAGGCATCTCATATAGTAATGTCGTAACGCAATTGCGTTATAAGATATTTATTACTCAACAAATCAATTTAAAGATATTCTTTTGTAGTTGAAATTTGTGTGATTTTTGGCATAATTATTATTCAGTTTAAAGATAAAATATGCCGATAAAATGATTGCGAATAATACAAAAACAATATTATATTTATTATGACAATAATTCAAACTAGGTAACTATTAGGATTTTACGATTTTCTTCCCCTTAAGTATCAACTAAATTAAATTTGCAATTGGAAACAATCATTTACGTTGGAGATTGTGAAAAATTATCTTCTCTGAAATCTTATGATAGTTAAAAAAAAATGAATTATTGTAAAACCAATACATTTATTCCCGATTTGATCTTAAAACAATATAGGTAGGCGTATTTTCATATTTAATGTTTTAGTATATATTTATAGTAATTAATATTAATTAAGTAAAAATTTAATCTTTACATAATTATTAACGTTTAACTTTTTAATCTAATTTATTGCGATTTATTTATGTTTTCAAAAAATTACAAATAGCGTGTATATATTATTATATCTTTGTCATAATAAATTTATATTACGCATAGACAACAATAATTAAAACTATACTTATTATTGCTCACAATATTATATCTATAATAAATAGTGGAATTTCAAATGACTATGTGAGTAGTTAAAACTTTTGACCCTTCATATGTACATTTCACATCATAATCGTTATTGGGATTATTATATTTTTTGTATAGTTTCATGGATATTTTAATTATATCATATTTATGTTACGGCAACAATAATATATCAATAGTATGATCAATAATCGTATTGCATGTTGTAATATTCGATGGTCACAGTCTGGTTTTAAAAAACTTAATTATATAAGCTTTATGCATTATATATAAATTACATTCTATTGATAATATAAAAAAAAAATGTTACATATGTTTGTACATAAATTATAATTGATATAATTAAAATTCATACATAGTTCATACATAGAATAGTATATACATTTTAAAGAAAACAATTTAAATGGGGTAAAGGACTAACTGAGTGTGTCAAAATTAGATTGCGTCCTCATCTCGTCCATGTTTATTTACTTTTTAACGCGAAGAAAGTAAACATTATTTTATACTAAGCTTTAATTAATTTTGCCTTTACACTCAAAACTTATAATTACCACATGCCATCAAGTTTGCAGTATATTGATCAATAACGTTTTAACAAAAAGTTGATTTCATACTATTATTTATAAAAATGAAAAAAATATATGTATAATATATTATTTAGGTAGTAATATCATGTGTAATTAGGAATATAATAAAATGTCTAGGTACTGCAGGATAGTGCTTAGAGTTGGTGGTGATTAATGTTTAACAAAAATAAATATATATTGAGGCAATAATTCTATAATAAAATTAAATAAGATAAGTAAAATAATTAAAGAGATAAATGAAAAAAAATTTTAAACAAAGTTTTACCAACTTGTGAGTTAGTTAAACATTTTGTAAGTACTTACTGTTTTCATGTTAAATAATACTCATGTGATATTATATACTATGAACTAATTCAATTTCGTATTTTCCTGCAATTATCGATTATATTTCAACATGGTCTTGTAGACAATATTCATATCTATTGTTTCACAACTATTATTCAATTCATTGTAAATCACTCGATCGTACGAATTTTATAAATTAGAACCAATTTATAATATAAATATTAGCAGGATTGAAATTTGAATATCTATTAAATATATTTTTTCACATTAAACTGATTTGTCCAAAATCTAAGTAGAAAAATATATAATTTAATTTAGTATAATTTATTAATTCTACTATAGATTTTTTATATTTATCTACATGTCGTATTCAGCTTAATATGCAAGGCCGTTTAGGAGAATCGTAAATTTCATTCATGACTTAAGAATAAATATATATACATTTTAAGAATTAACCTGTTTTTTTATATTTTTAAATTAATTAATTGGGAAATAATCAAACTACCTATCGAACATCGTGGCGAATCGCTTATGAATTATGGTGATTTCGATGGAAATTTATGTATGTATATAGTAGTAGAATTCAGAAT
This sequence comes from Rhopalosiphum nymphaeae, assembly GCA_036289425.1. Classification (NCBI taxonomy): domain Eukaryota; kingdom Metazoa; phylum Arthropoda; class Insecta; order Hemiptera; family Aphididae; genus Rhopalosiphum; species Rhopalosiphum nymphaeae. The sequence continues at coordinate 2,362,668 of JAZAQC010000021.1, read as the reverse complement.
CAATTAACTAGTAGACACGGTATAATAATAATACAACTTAATATCGAATACCTATATCGCTGGAGTATTCTATTTTGCATGCACATACTATACTATCGTTAAACCAAAAAATAAACAATATAATAAATTGCTGTATTTTAAAACCTTTTCCCTTCATTGTTGAATTAAAAGTACTTAAAAACTTTATACAATAAAAAAATGTACGTTATAAAAAAGTTATTTGGTAATGAAATACCAAATATCAATGCAATAACTCAAATTTAATTGCTAAAAAATTCTATACACCAAACAGAGTCTATGGTATTTGATGCCATTGTCTCTCATGTATGCTGTATGCAGGAATTCCGTTATGAGTTCCATACATTTTTTGTTAATGAAGCGCATCAATCTTTGAAGGAAGGTCAATGAATACCTATATTTTTTTGTTTTTCTTTTCTCGTTTACTTAGTAGGATTGTAAACATTTTTACTAGAGTATCGTCCAAATCCGATTTGCGCGTATAACATATATAGCTGGTCCAGACGACTGAATCAATAATAATTTTACAAGAACACATAGTCTAAGGTTTGTATGTATGTATGTATATGTATGAGTGGGAAAAGGGACTAGCTGCTTTTATCCAAGAAAAAAAGCCTCACACTTTTATCTTCACTTTACGGTGTTTTAGTATTTCAATGTTATAGAATTGGAGAATATATTTAACAATAGTACTTCAATAAAAATAATTGTTAATTATGTTACGAAGGATACATATATGTAATTAAAAATGATAAAAATTAATTTTTTATATCGAGCCTTTTTTTTTTATCATCACACATACACAAGCGTTAATGGTTTTCGTTTAATTATTATCACTGGAATTTATAACGAATACGCGTATTTGATTGTGTATTGGTATACATATACGCACTATGCGTACAAAATTTACATTATATAATATTATGTATAATACATTTCTGTAAATACTTGTATAACATCGGGTATTGTGAATAAAACCATGATTATATCAATGATAAAAAAAATCTTATACCTACCTACTTATATTATATTATAGTAATATACAATATATTATTATAATATCGATACTTGATCGGTACACATACGACATACCCATAACGCATATTATTTCGAACGTTATAATGTTGTGTACAAAACATTTATGGTAGAGTGCGGATATTATGCATAATACAATATCAAGCGTATTATTTGTATGGAAATGTGGTTATCGACGAGACGCCGCCGGAACATTTTCAACGATATCAAAACGTCGTAAACTTAGGTTATAATAGTAATATGGTATACCGCGTACAATAATTTATATTATTATATATTACGATATTATGTATATTTTTCTTGCAGCGCATTTTTCTCGGCTTTGAAAACGCCATCAAAACAAATTCAGCGTGGCTTGTAAGTACTTTTGTGGGTAGACTTCATAAATATTATACACAACTTTTGAGGGATTTGATAAAGTGAATTTTGTAAGGAGAATTTAACAATTCACATATTATAGACACAGTAGTAAAAGGAATTTGCATATAGATCCGTATCGTTTCAACTATTTTATATGGTTGTAAAGCGTTATATAATTAATATACTTATTGTCTTACAATTATACATTTTTATAAAGTTCCATTCTGTTTTTATTCATATATATGTATATATGTATATATATATGTCTAATATCTATATATTGTTTAAATAGCATCTTTTATACAAAAGGAAATCGAATTTTTTTATTATATAATTTAAAGAAGAATATATTAAAAAATATTCTTGAGCATAAACAAAGAATTTGAATAAATTATGTTTTATTAAGCATTTAAAGTTTAGATACAAGAAGTAAACTGACAAGACTATGACTATTACTTTGTGAAATTGTTGTTGCATCACTCCCAAGAATTTTAATAACTATTGTTATTATTATTTACAGCTAACTATACATATATGGGTACATTACAAGAAGGTAAAATACATTTTTTGTTTTAAGTTATGAAATAAAATAAAAATAAATACATAGTATATTTGTGAATAAACATATGAGACTTAAAAAAAATAAGGGGAATATAAAACGTTAGAATTTTGAGAAAAAGTTCAATATACTTTTCGATAAATAACGAGTGAGTGCTCTTTTTGAAATGATCACCCTGTATTTGAACGAATAGATACTATATACTAACACACATAATATTATAATATATGCGGGTACCTCGCCTTGCGCTGGGCTGTGGGAGTTTGAGAACTAAAAATCTTCGTGGTTTACTAATGTGAATGTATACGCGTACGGTTGAAAGTTATACAGAATTAATTAACAAAATATAATTTCTCGTCCGAGTTCTGTTCGCATACAGATATAATACACAAACACGCATTACTAAAAAATTCGTGTGCGGGTGTGCCTATATCTTTGACAACGGTACGAAACATAATAATATTATATATTATCGTAGTAACTATTTATTTGTGAGTTACGAACTCATAAAAGTTTACCCGGCGTATCTTCCACTCTGTCACGAATGTAATCATTTTTGTTTTCCACGAAGATTTCGAGCCCCACATTAACTAGATCAAGTTGCGAATTTTATATTTGAATAGATATACATACGCGTAAATGCAGCGAGCGACCGCATCACCGCATAAGTCACTATTGCGGGTATTATTTTCCTCTGATGTCAAAAGTCTCAAAAATAATTTTGTCGTTGCGTACAATATTTTCCGCTGATTAGGGTTTGCCGGCGTATAGCAGATATTTTAATAATAATATCGCGTGGCGGCCGCGACTATCCCGTTATTTATGGCTCGAATCATCCGGGAGCCGCGAGAGATTAAGCTGTGCTCGGTGGCCGGCCGCCTTCTGATTAATCGGTTAATGCTTTAGACGCAGTTCGGAAAACGTTCGATGATTTATTAACGACTAAGCTATATCCATTAAATATATATAATACGTATTGTTTACCAATTTCCGATGAATTTTGTCGGTCGGAATTATTAGTTAGTGTTACGAGTATCGATTACGATGCATATATTATAATGGGCTGTCGGTTAAAAATTACATAGGTTGTATAGGACGTATGGCTATAGTATTATATCGTAATAATTTACTGATTGCTATATGCGTCGCCTTAAGACGACTGCGCTCACATAGATCAATATTGTGTTGCCTAGCTCAAAAGTATATTGAAAAAAAATATCACACGTATGGAATGAAATTTTCAAAAATTACGCACGCTGCAAGTGAGTTATAAAAAAATAATATTATTTAGCACTAGTACTATTATAGGTAATATAATTATTCTAATTTCTAGGCGTGGTTGTATGAATATGGCAAATATATAGGATCCTTATTTGCGGGGCGAAGAGCTTAACACGAATTAGTCAATACGTCGGGAAATATTCTACGAGCTTACAATATTTGTATTTCTCTATTATATAGGTACTATTATATAGGTACTGATATAATATATATATACAGCGTTTCGTTTCGAATCAAGACGGCACTCTATATTATTTCAATATTAATAATATTATAAAGTAATGCATATACTTAACATAACCATAATTATATTATGTAGTCTAATATTGAATGTACGCACCTATATCAACTTCATTTTCAGAAAAAAATAATCTTTCTGAGGTCTAAGTAATGAAGCTATAGGTTGAAGTTTTTAGTCATACAGTTCTTATGGTTTCATAGACGAGGTGGATACAATTATTCTAAAATCGCAAAAGAATAAGAAGTGTATAATATGCCCACGACGTTAAACAATAAAACGAAATACTTACGATGCAAAGTAAAAAACTACAATCGTTTTCCGAGACATATTGAGATATATATATATATATATGCATGTTGATTGTATGGCCGTCTTAAAGTTATGTACGTTAAAGGATTTTACGAGGCATAAAACATATACATGTAATATTGTGTGGCTGCAGAGGAGTACGAAATTGACGGAAATTGTCAAGGTATTGTGATACCTATAATATCGGAAATATGCGTATTATTGGTGTGAACGGTGTATGCGATATTTTGTACCATACCTTTCGCGAGATAATATTATCATGACATTTCGGTCATTTGTATTATGTATGCTCCGGAATATTAATCGATCTACAGGAATTTGATTCCGAGCGCGACGAGAGTACCTAAATCGGTCGGTGACATCACACTGACATCATTCGGACATGACAATTAATAACGACGATATCATACACCGTCAAGCGTTTGTTTTGGTTTTTTTTTTCATTTTTGCGTAGAACTGCTGGTGGCACTAATCCAGCAGCGTTCCGTAATATATTATTATTATTATGCGATATTATTGTAAAAAGGTGCGCGCCGCTGTCTCTCCACGTCAATTAGCGACGGACGTCCTGGCCGTCGTCGTCGCGGTCGTGTCCGTACGCCCACCGGTGGTCACGAAAGATTCCCACAAAACTAGCTACGGCGCTCGAGGTTTTTATTCGTATATTTTTTCTCTCTCTCGTTTTATTACCGCACGATAACTCGCGGATGACAAAATTTGTATATATAAAATAATATATAGTAATTGCTAGACGTCATATTATTATTACATGTACCTACCTATATGCTGTATTGCTGTAGTGCTGTACATACGTCGTCGCTCGGTCACCGTATTATATATATGATATTATTTGTGTGTGTGTGCGTGTGTGTGTGTGTACTCTAAAGAGCCCAACAATTGCACCGCTGCACACACTGCAGCCTCCTCGAAAATATAATTTAACTGAGAAAAAATAATAATACTTTTAAGACCAGCCGACCGACCGTTTTTATTTCAGATTCGCTCGGCGATAAAAACAAATAAATAAATGTGAACGTCATGTGAACGGTGACTATAATAATTATACTGTACATCACGACGAAAGTAAGTAGGTACCTACTGCATCCGCCATATCTCGACGAATGTCGCAGTATAGATTATTGTACGTGCGGACAACGATCGAAATGACGTCTGTGTGGTGTTTGCCGATGCGAGAAACAAATGGCAATACTATTATTTATTAGGTAGGTGCATGTAATATACTTACAGCTAGATATTATATGCTTACATTATTGTCTCTGTGTATTATTCACAAATTGGATAAGTCGAGCTGAGTTTGAGATTGTTTGTGCGCGTAGAACCAGTGTTAGACAATGTATGATATTGCTATGATATTATTATATCTACTTGCATGATACATTTCGAATTCGTTTAAGCAGACAATCGGTTTTTGTTTGGATTATTTATTCAGTAAAATACTAAATAATGTATTATTAAGAAATATTATACATGTCGCTGTAAAAAAAAACCTAATAGGTGTTTATGAATTACCTATATCTCTCTCATGTAGACTACTGATGAAAAAAATGTCTCAAATTCGATATCAATCATTTTTTTTTTTAATTTGGCGATTTGGTTTTAATTCTATAAAATACAACGAATACTGCATTCTATTTGTCGTATTATCTATACATGATTATTTGCACATCAACTGTCATTGTATAAAATATATTTGGTTTTGACAAAATAGAATATTATTATTTAGTACGACTGCATCTGAAATTTTTTTTATTCGCAAAAAAATTTATAAAAAATGGTTTGTGGTTAGAAGAACTATTTTAGAATATACATTTATTTATTAAAACAATACACGATGCATAATACGATAAATTTAAACCGATTTTTTACCTATACATTTCGTATTGTTGCAATGCAAACCGGTTGAAAAGAATATTTTTTTAGTCTTTTAATAACATATAAATCTTTAAATTTTTCTGTTTGAAAACAATAGAACCAAACACATGGATTTAAGATGAGTTTGAATATTACTTTTCAAACATCGTTCATTCAATCATATAAAGTGGTTTGGTTTTCCAAATACAAATCCCACAGTCATTTCCCAAAGTATTACAAAATTTGTCATTTAATTGAGTAAAATTAAAAACTTTCAATAAAAAATAATGTTAAATGATTTTTGGTAGAATATTTATTTATGTTATAATTCATATTTCCACAGCATTAAGAAGTTTTGTGATAATTTTTATTAATCTAAAATCAGAGTTAATAAAGTTAACAAAGTTATGTACTTATTTTATAGTTATATTAAAATTTCAATAGAACCCAATAGTATCAATCTTAATTAAGGTTTAACTTTTATTCCAGTTGTGATAACGAATTTTGTATAAATAAATTATATTAATAATATTTAATAAATAACATGATTAATAACTAAAGAGTATACTATTTAAATAGTAACATGTAATAATATTATTCCATTTAGATAAATTATTGACAATAAGTAATTGATTATAATATCATAATTTTATTAAACACTAAATATCTTAGCTTATAAGCAATTCGTTCAATTTATTACCTTGTATATGATTAATAAATAATTATTGATTATTTCTTTGTAAATATCGTCGAATCGGACAGAACTTTGATGATGGGTTCTCTATTAATTTCCACTTACAACGATCGCACTTTGAAACGCAATAATTACATTTTTAGAGTAAAACTTATTCCGATTGAAGTAGGACCTTGCGTTCAAAGGAACTGGAATTGTACGCAAAATCCTCTCGAGTCCTTATAATCATTACATACAAGAATACAAGACTACAATTATTTATTTCAAATTGACAAATTACATCAAAGTATTCCTTTGTAACATAGAATGTCTATGAATATTTTATTTTATTCACGTTAGTTTAATTTTATAAAATTATGTCACGAATGAACTAAAAATATGTATAAAACAGATTTTGGTCGACTGTAGATTGGACTTATATAATTACACTTATGCTCGATAATGCGACCCAGTATTTATTATATACTTTGAATCGATTAATAATCGACTTATTTGTCTAAAATACAGTTGTTTTTTTTTTAATACATTAGGGTATAGTTTAAAGATAGTTTAAATATATGTAATATATTTATTATATATCTACAGTCCTAATCTGTATATTAATATAATTTTTGCTACTATTGTTTTTCAAAAATATTTAGAAATTAGTCACCATTTAAATTTTACTAAATTAATTAAAAACGATAAAAAAATTTGTTTTATTTTCTATACAAAAATTTATGTAATGGTTGAATATTATTGGGTATTTATTAATGTCAAAAAACATATACAAATGTTTATTAGATTATATTTTTTAATATGAATATTATAGTAATTATAATAACATGACCATAAGTCATAATAATATGATCACTACACCACTATACAGTTATTGTTGTAGTGTTAATGTCACACTCATAATTATATTATAGCGGGTAATGATAATAATAGTTTATTGTTAGTTGTTATAGTTGTTACCTAACATAAGGGATATTATAATTTAACCGTACCTATATACGTTGCACGGTATTCCTATGTAACGAGAAGTCGAGAAATATTACAGCTAGTGAATGTGTGTGCGAACAAGTACAAATTATTTATTCGTCGCACGAGGAGAATGGGATAGATGATAATTTTAATTATATGGTACTCGTAGCTTTTAATAAAAAAAAACATATAGGTACGAGTATAATATATTATATAGACAATATAAACGCGCCCATAGCGGTTGTACGAAATATTACACGGCATCACACAGGTATATTATATTATGTTCAAACAGAAACAGATCTTCATCAATTCGAGGTGTTTTCGGTAGACGTATATTATATATTGACACGCTGGACACCTTTTACCCAGTGTCTCGATGAACTGATAATAACCGGTTCAAGAAAAAAAAGTAAGTTTTGTAGTTGTTTTTGTTATATTATTTTATTATTTCTCTGTCCGTTTAGTGTACACCTACATTATAAACACGGGATGTTCGAACCGTTTATTACGGCACTACTAATACAAATCTATATAAATATACGTTTTGTAATCAAGCGATATCGTTAATTTTAGAGGATACGAGATTTTTCTTTCATTGATTTCTAATGTTTAAAAGTGTTCTTTTTTATTATACGCGCAACCGTTAAACATTGTTAAACGTACAGTTTCCCGAGTTAAAAATAATTTCAAACCTTATTAAATTAAATTAAATTAAAATAAGAGCATAATTTGTATATCAGTTCAAAATAACGAGTAGGTATATTGTTTCTCATTTTAGACAATTTAGATGAATAATACGTGTGTATAAAAACTAAGATTTAATTATGTATTCTAAAAATAAATTGATTGAGATTTTAGACTTTAATTTAAAAAATTTACGTCTGTTAGTCAGCTGACTAATTTCACTCCTCAACTATTACGAGTATATAGTGTTTTTAATGTATATATGTACTACATATGGTTGTAAAAAAAACAACCAATACTAAAATTAATGTGTTTAAATTATCATTTTAATGAAGACAAAGTAATACCTCAACGAATATATGTATTATGATTCACGAACTATGTATATTATGTTCTAATTTATATAAATGCATCTAACCAATTAATAATTCGTTAAATTACATTATTAAACACAGACATTTTTAATTACAATTATTTATGTTTTTATAAACATCATAACAAAAACTTTATATTTAATAAAACAAGTTTTATATTTTATTTGCTTGAAAGTTTCACGCTCTGAAAAAGTTTTATTAGTCCGTCACAAAATGTTATGATATAACATTGAAATATTGAATTGATGCTTAACAATTAATTACAAGATTATGAAAAATTGAACTTAACGCATCAAATCCTTAGAATATAATTCTGGAAATACCTACCTACTTATTTCTAATTCTATATAAAAAGATTGTTCTGTTTAGTTTTTGTCACTAGATTTTTAATAGTATTTTTATTTTTAATTGATTCATGCGATGGCTTCACAATTTTCCATAGAATATTATAAAAATACATTTTTATTTTTGTTCATGATTCAGTTTTATAAATAAAAACACACAATAGGAATTCGATTCACTTAATAATTTTATTGTTTAGAAGTAAAAATATGAAGTAATTTTTAATCATCAAATTATTTAGCCTATACACCGTAATATAATTTTATAAATTATATCGCGCAAAAATAGTATCCATCTGATTTTCGAGTTAATAATATAAATTGTATACGTATAAGAGTTGAATTTTTAATTTTTAACAAAAACAAATAAAAATAAAGTAAACAACCTAGGTAAGAATACAAATTAGTGAAGCGGAAAATACATTTTTTTTCTCCAAACGCGTATATCGGTCGATAATTTAATTAGGTCAAAGTGGTGTGATGAATCTTCTAGCTAAACATTTTGCATGATAATTAAACTGCGTTAGTCACAAATGTCTTGGATGGATGATCCGCTAGGGATTTTTATATAAATGCATAATGTATGTATTGTGTTAACTCCTTCTGACACAAATTATACATAAAGTGACATGACTAGGCTATAGAAGTAAAATGTATTATTGTTCATAATTTTACAGATATAAGTGTCCTTACATAAAACAGTTTTTTATACGATTATGGTTAAAGTTGTTAATTCTATTTCTCTATATGCACGGTGAGAATAAAAAACGTTTTCAAAATAATATTTTATAGTGCTTCATCCATTACATTTTGCATAAAAAACGAGTTGGTCTTAGGAGCTAGTTATAATAATTTAAACTGTTTACTTTAGGTAAAATAAATAAAAATGTTTATACATTCTGATATTTTATTATATTGGTTCCATAAACATAATAACATATAATTTCACATACAATTTATCTATTAAGCATTAAATTATGTATTAGTATCAAATTTTTGCTAAAAAAGTTTAAGTTAAAATTAAAACGACTATTTCGTCATCCAAACAGAACAAGAGAAAAACAAAAAATTAAGTATATAATATAACTTAATAAAAAGTAACTTATAATTTAATTGAAATAAAGTTTATAATTGAGAGGAAAAATGGGTGTCCTTATTAGCTAGTTGCATAAGAAGTGTTAAAAGAGAGTGCAATAGGTAGTTTGTAGAGGAAAAGGGAACAGGAAACATGGAAAGAAAAATTGGATCTCGTTTGTTGAGATTGAATTCTGAAATTAATTTGGGAAAACAATGTAGAGAGTTCAATTATTACATAATTTAATAAATAAATCACACAACTTAATAAGTAGGTAGGTATTTTTATCACGAAATAATTACCACTCGTGACATATGATGGTTTTCGCGAAGTTCGTTTTTAATTAATAGTAGTCATTGGGTTCTCGATCAATAATTATTTAGTAATTACTATCTGCTGTAGTCTGCCTTGAAAATTATTTCTATCTACTTGGCATAAATTAAAAGATAATGTATATTATGTTTATAATAACATATATTCTAACCTTATATAATATATTTTATATAATATGTATGTTGCTTTCAATGAATAAATAATAGCTTTCCAATATATTATTACGGATTTTAATTACTGAAAAATAAACTTTCAGTTAAACAGAGACTATTAAATATAATTTTTTATTATATTATTGTTGATTTCAAATTTATATATTAATAATATATTGTGATGTATTGATATGTTCTATAAGAAATGTATGTAGTGTGATACAGCTGGAATAGTATTATATAAGGTACATAATATAACCAAGAAATTTTAAGATTTAAAATCAAAATATATTTTGAAGTCAGACAAATTAAGACTTAGGTCTTAAATAATAAAATTATTGTACTGGTAATTATGTACGGAAGGAATATAGAATTGACGGTAATTTGTACCTATTGATTAGCTGCAATGTTTGCTATTATGTTATATAAATGCCACCATGATCCACAATTTGTACTTGTTTAATGCAAGAATATTTTCAAGGTGAGCTTCAGTTATATACTTGTACTTTGATCCAATTTATATAATATTAAATAAGTACCTAAACATTTAAATACAAAAACTCATTTGACACTATATAGCTTTTTATATAAGTATAATTACAATTTTATGATACTTAAATACTGTATGATTAAAAATTCGGTCCTAACAATGTATAATACCTATTGAATGCTTTCTTGAATTTTCATGCTATCGCGGTGACTACTTATTTAGTAATCACTAATCAATAGTTGAGTACTCAATTCATGATACACTAATAAATAATAGGTACCTAATACTATCAAGTTCAAACAATTATGTTCGGATATCTATTACCCATTATATAGATATCTTTAATTAAAATTTAGGACTAGAAATTAAAACTTTTCTTTTAAATTGTTCATTATTGATACACATAATAACGATTATCATTAATAATACTTCCTATGTATAAATTATAATAATTAATGTTCAACAATAAATATTTATATTTTGATAATGCTCGATCATTATTTTGAATGTAATAAATTGTAATACTTAATGAGATTTATTGTTTAATCATTATTATACATTTTACGGCGTTATCCAAAGTGCCTAGGATATTTATTATAATTAATCAATTTTTGTATACAATGTGTAAATATTAGCGATCAATGTAAGATATCGAGGTTCGTAAAAATATATTTTTTCCGTTTGAAAATTTGGTTTTCACTCTCCTGTTGCTACATCTCTCGATAAACCCCTGAAAATCGCTATTGTTTGGATATATAAAATGTTGGTAGTTATTAAGTGTTTATGATTTCAGGGTATTGGCAAGTGCGTTTGGTGCCCAAGTGATTTGCAACAAGATAGTCGGACTGACGGCAGGTCAACGGAGGATTTGCGCCGCTGCACCTGACGCGATGGCTGCCGTCGGTCACGGCATACGGATGGCCAAACAAGAATGCCAACAACAGTTTAGTACACATCGGTGGAACTGTACGGGACCGTCAAAAGGCAACCCGTTTGGACACTTACAAATTACCGGTAAGCTATATAATAATGCATGTGTGTGTGTGTGTGTCCACTATTATTTAGAAAAAAATTGACGCACATAGTACGTATACAGTGATTCTTTTATCGTCAACTAGGCTATGTATTAAAAAATACAAGGGATTTTTAAATATAAATAAATAATAATATTCATTGAAAAATCTAAAAAAAGTGCTAAACTAAAAATATGTTTCCATTATTTCATAATATATTGCTGCACTAAAAAAAAAAAAAAAAAACGCCAAAGTACTTACACTGCAATCGGTTTCGATAGTACCCTCTTCAGCCGCGCGCTTTCAGTTTGCAGAATATTATCGATTTATTGCGACTTACAACACAGACCTGTTGTCACAGTTTATTCGTCAAAATATATATTATGGCACAACAATATCGTGTGCATACCGTGGTTATAGTGATTATCAGGTCTCTGGGTTATATTATAATATACAAACATTACATTACGTCTTTGTACGTCGTGAAGAGGGGTTATCGATTATACTATTAATATACGTTGGTATAATATTATATACTATATGCGTAAGCAGTGGACTGTAGTTGAGATCGGCGTTTGTTTATATAGGTTAAAAGAGATTAACGGGGCTGTTATATCTTTGAAATGTAAATATTTCGACGTATCGCCACGAGCCCGTCATACATATATATATATATACCCCTTGTCGTCTTATAATACGAGTAGGTTGTAATAGTATATTACATTGGTACCTATATACTATACCTCCTACACTATATAAGTATATTATATATGGTATAAATAACTATATACAATATGATATGTTTGTTTATATATGAGTGTACAGTGTACATTTTTATATATATACTCGGAATAAGTAATTTTAATAAATACCGTATATTTTAATATCGTTGTACATTAAAATGACCTTATTTATTGATGCGCTCGGTGTATACTTTGTTGTATTTTGACGTTAACAATTATAGATAATAGATAGATGTGACAAAATAAAAACGTATTACACGTGGTGTTGCTTAAAAAGTTAAAAATGAAATATAAAAATTATTGTGGGAAAAATATAAACGAAAAATACCAACTTGTACAATGTACATGCATCATCCCAATATCGCTTCAACATACTACTATATAATTACAATAATTAGTCCACATTTAAGGTGTATCGTGTATACGGCGTGTTTGATGCAATAATGCACTGTGATTACTTTGTTTATGTGTACCTATAATAGTTTGGCTTATCTTGCAAATTGTATGTGCATTGCTGCATTTAAAAATTGGAAAATTAAAAAAAATTATATAGTTAAGCCTTGTTTAATGTTAAACACTTACCGGTTCGCGTTCGAGAAACTAATAATAACAACAGCAAAAACAACATGATATAAACGAGTGTGAGAGGTGTCTGATTTATGTAAAAAGGAGTGTGTCGGTAACTGCCAATAAACATATAAATAATACAAATAATAATAATAAATAATAATGATAATACCTTAGAGCAATTCCGGAAAAATATCGAAATTAATTAACAATTATCATAAATATTTTTATGTAAATCATAATTTTTATATTATTTTACACGAAACTATGACCGATATTACTATTACGTATAGATAGAGTATATACAGATAATAAGCGGTTTAATATTCAACGATATTCTTAAGTTTTGTGTGTAGTTTGTGAGGGGGCGTCATCTTTGTCCACACGCAGAAATTGCCTCTCTAAAATAAAAGTACGAAATATTACAGCTAGGAGAGGACACACACGTGTCTATAATGTATATTTTATCATTATTATTCGTCATAGATATAGGAACTTGTTTAGAATCGGTCAATATTGGAAAAGAATCTTATTTTCGTGCAACCAAATCGTTCTAATCATCTACGTATATTTTCGCGAATAAAGTTGTTGTTTCGACTAAACTACGGCACATTAATATTGTATTTCTGCAACGTATATTCTTTAGTACGCATTTGTGATTAAAGTTCGATCAGAAATAAAATCATTTGTATTTATACGCTATAGTGCTATATTGTGTACATAGATAGTGTGTGTACGTATATAATTAAATATTAAAAATAGCCTATCGCAATATAATTTATTTGCAACTCGTAACAGTGTTTGTAATATATTCTGCATGCGAGACGATGATGATTGATAATTGATGACTATTTTTCATGACTTAACACACATTTCCAAAAGAATTTATTATGCGGTGGAAGCGACGACTTCGCAAATCTTTTTTGAAAAAAAATATCAGTAAAAAAGAAAAATAATAATATTCCAAGATGCTAAATATTTTCTCCTTCAGTCACCCGTACAAGGTTAAATGCAATATTTTCTTTGCGCATTTAATATACCAACGAGCTAGAAATTTCATAATATTTTAGTGTTATCAGTTTAAACATAGCATACTTTGAAACGACTTCTAAAGTTAACGAATATTCCTTTAAATATTCTGTTAAAACAATCGACAAACAAATTCCTAAGCAGCTGGTAAAATTAAGCAATAATTTATATTTACGGCCCTTGTTAAAACAATATTATGTTTTTTGTTACATAAACACACACCATAAGTATGTTATTCATTATTATTCGTTGAATTTATAATCATAATATAAAGATTAAAGACGTTACATAACAATCTCTGTTATTCGTCTTATTAAAATAAATACACTGTAGTAGTTGGGTTAGGATATTTAAGTACATCATTTCAAGAGATCCAAATATGCTACTATACATATTAAAATGTGTGTTATATTCTATCATCGAACAGTCGTTTTCGTAGATGTTTTTGGAAACATCTTTATTTTTATTTAGTTTAATAACACTAGTCACTATATACTCATAAAAACATAATATTTATCAACAAATATATATGCTCCGATTCGCGTTCAATGGTCAATTATTTACGAATCTCGAAAATTTACACAAGTAGGTATATAATTCATAGTTAAAAACAACTATTGCGTGTCACTTGATATGATTTCATTATGATCAAATGGTAGCATTAATATAGTGATCAGTTAATAAATACATATTATAAAACTATTAAAAAGTGAAGCCAAACGGAATTATTGGTTTAAGTAGCCAGTATCGTGCACGGTTTGTATGATAAATATGCGATAAACATATCATCAACATTGATTAACATATCCTATAATATAATAATTAAAACACCAATGTTGAAATACTAACACGTTTAGATATTAATAATTTAACTATTTTTTCAAATTATCCTTATTGCGATTAAAATAAATATCATTCCGTGTGTATTTAAACATTAGAAGTAAATTATACCTACTTATGATTTACAGGTATATATTTGCATATAACAGTTTATAATATAATCACACTATACGATTTTATAGTATATTATTGTTTTTATTAATTATAAGTTATTTATTTTATTACTGTTAATATCTAATATATTTTTTTTAAATACATGAATTAATATATAATAAACATATCATAAACTATATAAACATTTTATAAATACTAAAATGTTTAAAACAACAATACATAAATTACTTATAAGTAGGGAAACGAATTTTAATAAGCTTTAAAGTTTTAAAATGAAATGCAAAATGATTTTTCACCTTAAAATAGTCGATATAATTTGATGGGTATTATAGTAGGTATAATGATTATATTTGGAAACAATATATTATTATAAATGTATTTAAATACATCTGCGATTGTTATACCGATTGTTGATACTATGATAATAAAAATAATACCTCTCCGAAATAAACTTCAATTTATAATTTTTGATATAATATTAAATATGCCGTATTCATTAAATATTTAATTCAGTGAATATAATATTATTAAGAAGTTTATTATACTTTTAAAAATTGGTATGTTTTAAGTTTGTCTAACCATTGTTTGCTTATTTTTCAGTTAAAAATACATTTTAAAAAAACCCATCAATATTTTTTTTATATACATATACAATATATATAGAGAACTCTTATTGCTTTAGTTGATGTTTTCGAAATGATTAATTAGGTATGTATACTGATAAAATATTTTAATGAACGCAAATTAAGTTGTCTTTGTAAAAGTTTCATAAAAATTGTATTTTAAATATCGGGATTTTACATTCTCCGGTATTTTAACATTTTTAGAAAACTCAATTCAAAATTAAATAAAAGTTAATTATTTATACTTTACAATACGTATATTATATTACTTAATAACCTGTAATATACATTGTATAATATATACTTTATATTACAAATTTTACAAATTATTCAATGCTTATATAGTATTATCATAATTTTATCGCGATGAAATATTAGACATAAAAAAAGAAGGTTTTTAATGAATTTTTGACACTCAGCAATATTTTACTAATGAAAAGAGTGCTGATCATGATGCTGATCGTTTCTGATATGGTGTAAAGTGTGACGCGGGATGGTCGATATTCCCAAGAGTTTGATATCTTTATACTTAGAAATAGTGATAAATTATATTATAAAAAAAAGTTAATTCCGAGTAGAGTTTATTTTACCCAACAATTTTCAAGATTTAACTTAAAATTAAAAGCGTAAATATTCCATTAGACTATTACAGTTATTTTTACGTTATTACAATTTTATTGAAAACAACTAAACAGTTCGAAAAAATATCTTTTTACAGTATAATGTGTTATTTATTGTTATGTATTTAATATATTAAGTACCTACTGCCTGAGACTTTTTAAGCTTTTTTAGTATCTCAAGTCGAATTTCTTAAAAATATCTGTAAAAAAGGACACGAAATTATTGCAAAGTCAATATACCTAACTCCCTCGAGAGAGAATAGGTTAAAATAATTTAATATAAATTCGGTTCTCTTTAAGTTGATTATTTTACGATTTAATACATTTTATTTTTTAAATAAGATTTTTTTTTACGATGTATCTACTTAGTAGTCGTATATCTTGTGTATTTAAACGATATTGATGAAAAAATTATAACTCAAGTGTCATTTGATCTAAATATAAAAGCATTTTAAAGTTTCGAGTGTCATTAGATATATATCTTTTTTTATGATATTACTTTTTAACTGTAATTTATATTTACACTTTCATGTACATATAGATTGCCATAAATTAAAAAAAAAAATAGAACATAGAAAACTTGTGATGAATAAAATAACTTGACTATTAATGTTTTAATGTTTATTAAAAAATGCTCTTAAACAATAAAATATAAATTCAAATAATAACTTAAAATATTATCATATTTTACCTACTAAAATACAGAAATAAATTATTCGTATAACAAATTAACAACAAATTATCTCAATTATTAATTTTCACTTTATGTTATTTCACATTTATTCCATCGCTCATTTTTATCATATCTTAGATAAATTGTTATATTTTTCTCATTTTATTATTGGGACTAATTTTATGTAATATAATACGTTAATTATAATTATTTACTATTTAATAACTTCATTAGGTTGAAATGTAAAATTTGTGTTAATAACAGCATTGTGTAAATTATAAACAAACTAGCTATACCCATACAAAAAAGAAGATGAAATGAACAATTATTAAGAACAGTGTAACTGTTCTTAGATATTTAAATATAAATTCTTAAATGACAAAATTATTCAATATTCGTTATGTAAACATAAAATCGTTTTAAATAAAATAAATACATTATACGCGATATCGAGTATCCAATCGTTAATAAAATGTGGTTATTTGGAAATTCGAAATCTGTTTATTGCAATAAATAATAATTATTATCGCATAATTATATTATGCAGTTTCATACGAACCCCTCATGATAAAATAACGTGGTCAAATATAAGTTATGTAAATCATAAAAATATTATTATCCGAATAACAATCGTCGATATTTTGCAGGTATAACGTAGGCCTCTGTAGTTTTGTTATTTATTTACTTCTTAATTGCAGTAATCTGCGGATTTATTTTACTATAAAAAAGTTTAAAAGTCGTTAAGTTTTTCCGTAATTGTATGAACCTTAACTGCAGCATTTAAATAAAGTTTGGTTTGTATTAAGAACGAAATATATACGGTCTCATACTTTTACTTATAATACATCTAATCTCACCTGCAGTTTTAATAGTGCACACAACGTATTCGGCTTAAATACCGACTTTTCAATACATTATTTTGCACTCCATTATTATAGTAATCCTTATTACTTGATAGTTTATTCAAAGGCTATAATATTATCATTTATTGCAATTCCGTGAAACACGAGTCATCATCAGTATACTCATTGTTCATTTTTCTCCTATCCTTTAACAATGTATACATTACATTTCTGATTTTTTTTTTAGACATTATTTTCAACGTAATTATTTATTATTTTTAATATAATAATTGAGTAATCATTTAAAAATGTATGTTTACTCATATCTGGGTTAATTAATTGTATAGTATAAATATATATTTATATTTAGTGACTAAAATTATTTCAATGATAAAAATATTCGATACAATAAAAATTATTATATAACATCATTGACCCTCGTCATCTTCTATGGAAAAAAACAGTATGAATATTTTTAAATTAGACGAATATCGAAATCACGGTTTGGTAACGATACGGTTAATGGTATTGAGATACCTATATATATACTATTTTTATATATTTTTTTCTCTTTATTTTGTCTTAAAATATATTTATTATGATTGGTAATAAAGAATAGAGTGATTAAATAGTATGTATTTGTATGTTCACAGCACTTTTCGACAGGGAAATTTTAGAAGTTTAGGCAGGGATTTCCTCTTTAAGCCAATTCTTTTTTACCTGTAACACAAACTATAATAAATTTTAAAATTATATTCTTACACACACTTTTTTAAAAATAATTATTTTAAATTGAATAAGAACACATTTTGATTAAAATAACATAATATTTAATGAAACAACAGATATTAATAAATTATTTTTTATTTTAATCAAACTATATTCTTATTCAATTTAAAATAATTATTTTTAAAAAAAGTGTGTGGAAGAATATAATTTTAAAATGTATTATAGTTTGTGTTACAGGTGAAAAAGAATTGATTCGAGTGGGAAACTCCTCCTTAAACTTCTAAAATCTCCCTGCTCAAAAGTGCTGTGAATACACAAATACATAACTACTTGACTATGCAACAGAAAAAAGTTATTTAATCATGTATAATTTATCTATGAAATTTTATTTATCCCGGGAGATCTTTGTCATCTATTAATTAAGGCTTTGTTCTTATTATAAGAAAAATGTTTTAACATCTCAGAAAATCCTTTCAATGATGGTATAAAAAAATCGTATATAAAAATTTTCTACAATAAGCTTGTCTAAAATAACCAACTAAACGTTTCCCATCACGACAAAACCATTTTGTACCAATATATGTCATACGATCGGAGTGGTTATATAACCTAATTTTTTTTTATTGATCGGAAAATATCTATGTGTATATTCGCATTAGATTTTAAATATTTTTTTAGTAAATACTATTTATGAAATTTATATGATCGGAAATTTCCGCCTAGTGACGATCCGCCGGTTACAAATATTCCACACATTCGTATAAGACAACATCTTGTCGTCGTAATAAAGGGCGTATTATATATCATCACGTCACGAGTGTCTATGTACAATCATGCACACTACGCCGCGCACACAGCACACGCGTACAACACTTGATGGTATTATATTGTACCTGCTTCTCGCGGTACTCTCGAAACGACACAATGGTTTTCAAGTTTTTCGACCAATATTTACCAACCTAATTCCACCGAGAAAACACTCGACGCGACTGGTCATTTACGAGTGTTGTTGCGTATTAACACCACCTACCCGGGTTTCGCTAGTACGGTTAAGTATAAAATAAATACCTGGCCCATAATAATATGTATGTATTGTGATGCCTAATAATATTTTATGCTGGGTCGGCGTTCACCGCGACGAGCAGCGGCGGTAGTACGGACAGTAAAATGTGTTGTCCGCCGTTCGAATTTTCGGTGTAATAGGTACGGAGGTGTAGGTACGTCTTAGATTTATAATATTAGTGTTATTTATTATTATATCTATATATACGCACATATACGTGATATTTTACGGTGCTAAATTAGTATACGATACATGTATATAATATCGATGGGTCTCGTGCTATTACAACGGAATTATACGGAGTCGTGTATACACACACACACACACACACACACACACACACACACATATATATATATATATATATATATATATATATATAGATGTGTATATGTTTTTAATGGTTGTCATAAAAGTCGCGGCTTATCCATTAGCACATATGTCGATTGTGCGTCTCTTCGTTCGATTCTCGTGCGTGCTATGTGTGTGTATATATATTATATTATATTATTATATATTATAGTTTTCTCCCACCGTGTGCTACGAAGAGGGAAGGCCCATAAACTTCTGTTGGTACCTATATACATTTTTTTTCAAGTAATTTTTATTCGTATATTCTTTTTTTTTCGACTCGGATTTTTTTCCTCACAGGTGTTATATATTTTATACCCATAATACACACGTGCTATTAAAATTCGTTTTCGTTTCAGACCGCTGTCTTGTGTTATTGTTTTTTTTCTTTGTTGTATTAAGATTTTTGTTTCTCTTTTCTCGAATGGAATCTGCGGCAGAGTTTCCTGGAAGTAAAATTACAGCTGAACTTCTAACCGTTTCGATTACGACGTTTTTTATCTGCTACAGATTGCCGCGGACCGGTCGCGATATAAACCTGTAAGCTGGTTACATTACCTGCTGCAGCTCGTCTTTAGTTATTGGCAGCGTACCGATCGTTTAAAATTGACACTAAATAGAACAATGTTAGATGGAGTTATTATTCCGCTAGAATTCCATAATTTTTCGAACAATAAAATGGGATAGTTTAACTAAAAGTTTATTTTACTATATTATTATTTTTTATTCATTCTATATATAAAGTTTACCATAATCATACACAATAAAAATATAATTATTGATATTATAAGGTTTTTCCCCCACATCCCTTTTTGTTTTAATTTAATCACATCAAACGTTTCCATTATTAATCTACAAGTTTGATATAAAACTATTCAAAGTATTTTTATTAATGTATTAATAAGTATTAGTAAGCTTCTTTATTAGACTACCATAGTACAATGCCATCCGTTTTCATCATTCAGTATTGTTGTGCACAATCGTTGCTGAGTATTATAATGCATTTATTGCATATACTAGATTTACAGCTGTTAGTTATAAATTATAATACGTATTACGTATTATTGTGGCTGACAAAATTGAATACTGTGTGAATTTGTCGGGACGAAAATTGAACATGACACGTTTTAATCCTAAAATAACGGTGCATATATACATTAGCTATGACTAAGGTCTAGATTTAAATGCACTTAAAATCATACAAATATGCTCTAAAAATAGTCAAAAGTGCTCTCAAAAAATGCATTTTATCAAAAACTACCTTAAAAATGCCATATATTTTTTGTTTATACAATTTGGTATTTTAATTTGGAATTTATAAATAAGACATAATTGTTATTTATTATTTTATTAAAAAAAAAAAAATTGAAAATTAAAAAAATTAACTTGATGCTGCTATGATGTTGACACGAATATGTTTTGGGGTTTTTCATTCTAAACATACCAAAATATACATTAAGATTTATATAAAATTAAAATTCTAAGTAAGCCTATTTTAATTACTAAATTTTGAGCATTGCATTGAATAATAATATATTGTTTAATATGTTCAAACACCAAAGATCTTCTATCTTCTATTATCCGAAAGAATGTGTATTATATATTGAACAAATATGTATTAAAAACCAACAAAATAACCCAATAATGCTAAAAATGCTCTAAAAATGAAAAAGTCGAAATATGCAAAAAAAAAAATGCAAAATAAAATGTTTAGCTTTGAAACACTCTTTACATGAAATTAATTATGTACTTGGAAAGCATTGTCTAAGATCAACCAAAAAAATGTGCACTTTGCATTGAAATCCGAGTCCTACCTATGACCTAATATAATATAGGTCCTTTGGTGGATGAGCACTACTATATAGCTATTATGTACGTCTTAACTATTTTGATAATATTGACAGCGCCCGATCAGCGACCCGTTTGTACCGGCTAATACAATTTATATTCGTATCCGTCCGTTGTCGTGAGACCACATTAAATAATTTTACAAACGCCATGTGTTCTAAACAATACATTATATTATATTATATTATATTATACTTGCTTGTGTTGTTGTGTAATATAGGTAGGTGTATTGGATTCACGAAATGCACGTGGATCGCGTGTTTTTTTAATTGGACCGTCGCTAGAGAATATTTTGTTCTTTATACCTATAATAATAATAATAATAATAATAATATCATATATACTTATAATATATTCGCGTTTGTGTACCTATTTATTTAGTATACACGAAGTATGGCGTGTGCGGGATAAACACACGCTATATATAAGCCGTACGTAATAATAGTAATAATAATAACATGTACAACAATAAGCATTGTCTAAAGTCTTGATCGCTGGCGATATCCACAGAGAATGGCTTAACCGCGTTGGCTCAGCAAGTGAAAGAGGAAAAAAATTGACCCGACAAACGATAATGGCAATATTTTCAATTAAACAAAACAAAACACCACGTTTGCTATGTTTATGCATACATATACGTTGGTACACAGATACTAACCTAAGCACATAGGTTATATGTTATAGTAATGGAGTTTCGTCTAGAAAATCGTGTTCAACAGGTTTCCGTCGAAAATAATATATCCTTGTCCGAACTCGTCGGTATGTGTATTTTGACTATATTGTTGCAGTCTATATTATACTATATCAATATTTACTTATACTGTAAACGTAATAATAAACAGATAACTAATCAGTTTGCGTACGTGTCTGCGAGCTAACTTTGTTTGAATTTTCACACCTCGGGTCAGAACTCAACCGTTTACGAACGTGTTTGCAATCATTTGATTTCCGTGATATGTTTCTCGTCACGCGTTATTAATTTTGACCAAATGTATTGCTTGATTCAACTTTATTACCGCCATCACATATACGATATAATCGAATAAATCAAATAATTGTAGACTGAAGTTGCAAATTGGAACCACATCAAACAAATCAAATTACATTATCAATAGGATATCAACTATGACAGTGACCGCGAGTTTCGTGAAATGTGGTCGGTCGTTGCCTTTAATTTATTGAGCATGCTATAATAATATAATTACATAAACGATATACCTATCTAGTACCTATGTATTATAAAACGTACGCTAAGTTCAAACAACTTTTAAAGAAGCATATTCGTAAAATATCTCATGTTCAATTTGACTTCAATAATTATATGATGTTATTTATCTATTAAAAATTGTAAAAGGATAATAGTTTTGTTTTTACACTTATAAATTTTAAATAACCAGTCAAAACGTATGAATAATCAATATATATATTTATATATATATACTTATATGTTGTCTTATTTAAATATTTACATATTTTATGGATACGTAATATAATTACGTTATTTTTAACTTTGACCAGTTTAATAAGGAAGTAGAAATATTTATTGGTTTTAGAAAAATGTTGTTTTTTTTTTTAGTTATGAAATTTCTGTGGCCACTTATTAACTACAATTTACCATTTATACATATAATACTAATATTTATCATCTATATTTTATTATCTTTATTAGCTATTTAAAATAAAATAAAATTGTAGTAAGTAGGTACCTTTTTGCTGTACGGTAAATTTTCAGTGGGCCGCTGTTATGGATACATTAAATTAGAACTCAAAGATATATCATACTGTGTACGAAAAACAATTCTGATCGGAGACGGTCTATCTCTAAGTATATTTCATGTTATGTTTTTGATATTTCTATATTAGGTAATGTAATTTATTTTACCATTAATAAAACAGCGAATTCAATGCGTTTTTGCCAAAAATATTATCGTATGTATAAAATATAAGATCCAATTTGCTAACCGAAACCACCCTTAAAGTTCAAAATTGATGCATTTTTTTCGACCTGACATAAAAAGTACACATATTGAAAAATCAATACATTCATCGCTTCGCTAAGAATTTAAAAACTAAAAAAATATTTTAAAAGTATTATCACGAACCAATCACCGTTCTATAGGAATGGTTTTTTAAATTCGATGATTATCATTATTTTCATATTTAAATTACCGTAGTACATTATGTTCATCGTTTCGCGTAACCATAGTCAATTGTCGAACCCTATCTAGATTGTAGATAATAATATTATGTGCACGATGTAATATTTACAAGAGTTATATTTTATGGGACTAAATATGATTACGATTTTGTATTTCAATTTAATATAAAAAGCAAAAAAATTACATTAACCACGGTAAATATGACATGCTGTTTAAAACAATAATTTAAGGCGATTATCGATTAAACGCTAAATACTGTGGTTGACTTGAATATATTTATCATGCGTATCTGCGATTGTAGTGGTGTGCGGGGTCATAGACTGGCGGGACACTGTATTATATCGACCGACACCGTAAACGCCAACATATACACGACCGATGCTCACGGGGGGGCGAAAGCTCGATCGTTACGATACACGCGCTTCAAATGAAATCCCGATTGCGGACACCCGTAGTCCAAAGAAGTGACACGAAACTGCACGCGTGGCTCGACGGCGCTAACGAATAAAACGCTTCGAAAACTCGCCCGCCGACACGCCACGACATTTATATAAATAATAGCTCAAACGTCCCATACTATTATACGAAATGTCGTAGGTATACGTCGCTTATTAGATATCATTGCTATATACTAAGAGGCACGAGTATACGTGAAAGCCGTTGTATCGTTATTTAATTTCATCCGACAACGTCGTCTTAAAAGTCGTTTGGCTTTTAGTATAACACGACATTATGTATAATATGTATAATAATTATAATATACAACTATACCATCATCCAGACGAGTTGACCTACATTTTCGTGTGTACGTATGAAATCAAACACTATAATATAATAGACCTTATGTATATATATATATAAATAAATATTATATGTTGTAGGTGTAGGTTATATATTATACGCACATCGTTTGTGTATAGATATATAGACACGATACTGTATTGAATCATATTATTTTACTTGTCAGTATATCGTTGTTTCGTTATCGTAACACAGTCGATTTGACAGTCACAGCCGACGTTATCCGAACAAACTGTCAGCAAAGTATTTCGTATTGTTGCGAAAATATATACCTACCATATACAGAGTGATGAGTGTGTATGTTTGTTTCTCGAAAAAACGTAATAAAAAACACCTAAAGCTTCTTTTTTGAGAGTTTTTTCAGTGATTTTTAGAAAACGCTAAAAGCACGTAAATTGTATAATTGGTCAAAAAAATCTAGTCTATTTTTCGATAAACCGAATCGACCACAAGGAATTGTTTTTAAATTTCAATCACTTATTATTGACTTCAAAATAACTTCAGTTTATAAAATGTTGTTAAAAAAAAATGTTATCATTATCTTCCCACATATGATCTTGATTATCAATACAAATAATTTTCATTACTATAGCTAGTGGCCATATCAGTACACATTTCAAAACTTAGTCGTTTGAGTTAAAATAAGTTTTAATGGCTGGGTGTGGTATATACTCAAGTGTTTTATGTCATAATTTTCAATGGTTAAAAAGTTCAACGAGTAATATTCTTCTAGACGGTAAGTTCAAGAATATCACAATTCCTAACCATTCATTAAACTTTTACATTGAACAAAATGATATATTTATAAAACAAAATTTAATTACATTACTCCCGTTGAGGATACATTCTATAAAAATATTAGTGTAACAGTGAAATGAATAATTTTAGTGACATATGAGCACAGCGAGTGTAATTTTTAATTGATATGCATTATTATGTAATATGCATAATTGTATAAAAAATGGGTTTACTTTTGTTGAATTATAAATTCTGAAATAATATAATGATATTGCTTCACTCAAAAACATTAAAAGCCCAAAAAGGTTATTTAATTTTAAGTATTATAACTCGTCACAGTAATAAAATATAGACGATATTAATACAAGTGTTATTATAATTGATCAAATTAAAAGAATCATCTAATTAATATTAACATTAATTAAACATAAAATCGGTATTCGGAAATATACTAACGATTCTACGAGAAGTTATCTGTTAATCAAAGGAAGCCGTTATTGGTTTAATTTTATTGGATAGATTAATTTTCAAAAAATATGAAAGTTTTAATTATCGAATATTAATTTTGACGATACGTTATTTCAATGTTTGTTAAGTAGTTCTATAGAAAGATTAAAATGTATCAAAATAAATTATGGACATCGTATAATAACGATCAAATCCATATCAGCTGCAATGCTACATATCTTTGATAATAATTTATGTTCTCGTATTTTAATTTTTAAATCAGGAATATTTAAATATTTGTATTACTTTATATAGATACAACTGTACAAAGTACTTCCTGATTATCACGAGACTACCGTCTACAAATTACCTTAAAATCGGAAGTTATTTAATTCCAAGAATATACCTAAGTACTTCTATTTGCATAGTTTATTTATATAATTTATAACAATCTTGAACTCATAAAAAATATTTTTTAAGACGTTAAACAAGAGGTTAACAACTATAAAAAGAAATAGTGAAGTTAGTTACCTTAGAAAAATTTAAAAAAATTATAAAACAATTGAAAAATATATTAAATAGTATAATTATTTTTTGTGGTCGGTTATTATACATGTGATAGTTCTTGAAATGAATAATTTATGTTAGAATTTTGACGTCAAATAAATTTGACTAAGTAATAAGATTTAAAATAATGTCATTTCATTTCTATCAGTTATTTCTTATTTTAATATTTAGCTGATTCTTCAAAGGCCGTTTATAGTTTGAATATGCGTATTTTTGTAGTCAGACGTGCAAAATTATACACCTTAGTAAAATATGTATAGGAACAGATTGATTACTTATATAAAAACTAGCCTCACACGCTTTATAAAATAGTCAGATTTTGATAATATATATTTTTATACTTGAAATATTATGACTTTATATAGATTTTACGCACCGATTTCAAAAAACTCTAAACTCAGATGTTGTATTTTAGTCTAACTATATATTATCATACTCTTTAGAGTATTTTGAAGTATATTTTTCTGATGTTATTTTAACTTTAAAGGCAATTCAAAAATCTAAGTCTAATGTTACCCGAAGTTAAGTTTTTCTCTTAAAAAAAATAAGATTAAATTAAATAGTTTTACGAGGTGGGATTATATTTTTTTTTAAATTATTTTTAATTGTTGAAATGGTTTAATTCTTTTTTTCGTAAGACTTAATGTATGGTCGTCGAGGCCACATAACTGGATATTGCCTATACATTTTTTCCGCCTAATAATTAGATGGGTCTGGCAGCTTTAATCGTATAATTCTGATGTACAGCAGCTATTAATTTGTCGGTGTAATACAACTCGGAGTCAACGTTAGTAATTTATTTCAAGAAGAGTTTTCATTTTTTATCTGGAATGTTCGACAAAAAAGCTTCTTTTGTTTTACCATAAATTCCTGCAAATATCCACTATTCTTAAATATATTTATCTATCTAACCTTTAAAATTATAAGTTTTGAGTTATTCTACATGGAAATTGGAAACGGTACAGAAAATTACAATAATAATCTATAATACTGCAATAAAAAAACAATATTATATATATACAATAGTATTAGTGAATTCCTATTAAATGTTAAAGTATCATACTTAATATGGGTTATAGAATCTGGATGGTTTGAAGTTTCAGACCATGGACACGACAGTCCAAAATACACAATTAAATTACGAAACAAATATATCTAGAATAATACAATTTAATTATCTGAAATCCCCTCTATCCATGATGCGCTAAAAGCTCTAAATAAATTACTAATTTGTTCACTAATAATTAGTTAATTGAATTAACTTGACAATGTAACTGTATCATTTACATATTCATTATGTATCTTTTATTCTAAATACATAATACCGTCTACTGAGAGAGGTCTGTTTCACAGTTTGGTAAACCACCGTAGAACTATACAATAATATTTTATCTGCACAATATAAAAACCTATGACATATTAGAATTGCATACGACTCGATCGTACTGTGGCAGACATCGCCTACGACACGGAGACAAAGTTTGAGCTCTTTTGATTTACCGCTTGGACTTGTACCTACGACCCGGAACGGTTTCTAGCATACACCTACAAGTCGGCAACTTGGTAGGCACTCGTATTTCGCTAGTGCGACGGGGCGTCTTTTAAAGCTGTCGCGGAAACAACTGTTTTACTCGGGCCACCGGCGTAGTGTTCACTCCTTGGTCCTCGGCATATCTGTATCTCATCGTATTATGGTGCGAAGGACGAGTCCGCGGACAAAAATCATCAAGTCAAACGATACGGATAAGTACTTGAGTATACGACAACAAATTCCAATCCGCGCGCAATAGTAAACCACACACACGCGCGCGCGCGCGCGAATTAATACATTATAATAATGGCGATTATTGATATTATAATAATATTATACACGAGCAGCCGAGTCGTACATTATAAAGGATATTATATATACTGCACTCGGAAGTTGGCTGGACGACGACAGCACAATATTATATGAACTGTGGATGAGAGCACTTAGAGCGTCGCGCGCGAGGGCCCCTCGGCTGGCATCAGCTATAGTATCATAATCTCTCTCTCTGTCTCTCTCTCACTCGGGCGCGTCATCATCTACCGCTGCACAAAGAGAGATAAGTAACGAAAAACAAAACAAAAACGCAATTACACACATTCGATGCGTGTATTATTATTATTATTATTATTATTATATGTATACGTATGGCATAGTAGTGTATAACTGGTTTTTCATTATCTACGCGGTAATTGAAAGTCTGGACCGTCCACATCGCGTTCCCCGCGCGCGTCTCCTGCATCATCGCGTCCGCCGCGCGCAATAGTGGCAGCTATAATATTATTATCTCTTCTCTTTACGGAACGACCGCGCGAGCATAATATCCTCTCCGCGGGGTCGCACGCTCGTGCGTGTACACATAATGTATAACTGCTATTATAACTAGGCCGCAATAAAATTCCAAATTTATCGTCTCCGATCGAAAAAGAGACGACGCGGACGTGTGTTTTCAAGTCGCGGGGCATTACTATATTATATTATTATTGTGCATTATACACTGTACAGTATGCACGTCCAGATGCGGGGGATGGTAGAGAAAGTGTTGCCAGCGGCGTGGGGGGATGGGTGGGAGAGGGAGAAGGCCATTTGTTTTGTCTCAATTATTATTACGTTATTATTACCGCTACGGGACGGACGGCGCGATGATGCGGTCGAATCGTAACCGTTTTAACGCACTTATGCTTTTAACTCGGTTAAAGATATACCGTGATCCTCTATAAACATAATAATAACGTCCGTTAAAGCCGTACGTTTCCACAATAACGACAAACTGTTGTGATCCTAAGCGCGCATACGAAACAGACCTCCGATCGGTATTCGATAACATATTAGTATTTAGTACACACGATAACGTTCCCGTTCCGAAATTAGATAATATCCTATACGGTATATTGTACGTTTGTAATGACAATCTGTCATGCATATAGTGCTCAATGTACCGAGGTTGATGAATTAGCGCACAGCAGTTTTGTCTTTTGTAAAACATATTAAAAGTGTTTGAATGTTTTACTTTATAGACCGATAATTATTTGAGCGTCGGCTTCGTGCAAAACCGATTGTCTTTCGATGGAACTGTTTGTTTTTTAATTTTTACTTTTTTTGTGGCTCACGAATATCAAGTCTATATAGTTACTAATATGAAGTGATTATTTTTTCATTTTTTCTGTATAGACGTGTAAAAAGAAATACCGTCAACCGTCTAACGGTTGTGAAGGAGTATCATTGACTGTGGTTTTAACCGAGTTAAATATATACCACTCAAAATCGCTTATAGCAGTGAATGCTATAATTTATCATTGTTTAGTGTTCTTAAACTGAATGACTGCACGCAACACACCGATATAATAAATTTTGCGTTGAAGTGAGTGTAACGAGTCCCATCTGCAGTCTCTGTATTCGTATTCGTATTCGTCTTATTTTGATTATTAATATATTGTAACAGAAACATTTTTTTTTTTTTTATAACATAAATCCTATACATTTCCACATTTATTATTTATGTTTTTTTTTTTATTATTATCATTTATACGATTAAATATTTAATTTAAAACTTTAAACGAATAATTGCATAATGCCATTGAAGATAAAATTAGTGTAATAAGAAAAAGCCATTACACGAATACAATAATAATATTATGGCGATATTATAAAATAAATACTTCGTTGTTTTTTTTTATTGCATTTTTTACGAATACACGTTTCTGTATTTTCTGTATTCTTATTGTGTATCATCATTTGAGCTAATCTATGAGCGGTTAGGTTAACAATTTGGTATACCTGACAGGTACTAACCTGCAGCTGTATACGTATTTTCAACAATATAATACTAAACAAAATGCTCAATTTACTTTTCAAACATAATATATAATGTCATAACGTTTAGTAACTATGTCTGGTGTATATAAATATATGTACTATATAATATAATATATTTTGTTCACATTTACAATTATATAACTAATGGCGTTGGCATGATTCGATTATTTATCGGCATCGACGATGCAAAAATTAAACTATACTGAATTCTATTTACTAGACAGTATACATACTCTCCGTTTACGCCTAAACATGCCTACGAATAAATTAATTAATTTAAACGTAAAATCAACTATTATAATATGGTTCAAATATCGGTTTATATAATGCGTATATAATATACTTATTTATAATACACCCATCGGTTGCAAATTCCTATAGACGTTTTTTTTTATGCATTTATTTTAATAGTTTATCCGCACACTATAATAATGCTGGGACAACACCGTTAATTACATTCGTAAATACGTACATTAATTATTGCATATAAATTATTTCACGTCGTACTTTCAAAAGCATTGGAAAATGTTTAATCGTGATTTTAACATTTTAATACAATACGTATTATGTATACTATTGAAATATTTTAACCAAACTCCTTCAACAATCACATTTACATATTTTCAATACAATATTATAACTAACTGATTTTAGACATTTGAATCGTATGATTAATTTTTACGAATTATTTAACGTTTTATAGTAAACGCGATATGCGTATACAAATTTGTATTACAATTTTAAAATACTATCTAAATCTTTTGTTGTATTATTTTATACGGTATTACAATATAACACAATCGTCGAATGAAAATATGATTTACCATAAAAACCGTGTGTAGTTTTAAATTCTATAGGTTGATAAAAATTTATTTTCTTGTATACTCGTTAAGAACCCATTTGTGAGTTCAATATTGACATACGTGCAACTGTGCAAAATATATATTATGTGTTTATTTAAAGCTGTGATAAAATTAAGTACCCAATTCTTAATATAGGTAGTCGTTTAATATAAATATATTATAATATATACGTAGCTACACATTATACAGTTAGTGTTAATTTATCCGTCCTTACGCGAAACTGTATTTAATGAATAACACATTAATACCTACGTTATCGTTTCTTTAAATTATAATAAAATAAAAATATTATTTATGCACCATATTGTGTATTTGTGTCCATATTAAACTAGAAACTCAAAATGGTAACAATATAAGTTGCTCTAGTGCTGAAATTATACTTATATTAATTATATTATATTTAATATTATTTTTATACAACAATAAGGGCCGCCCCTTAAAATTAATACAATTGCACTATCATATTAAATTCATAACATTACAATGTGAAACGTAAAATAGTAAAATGTGTCATAGCTCATAAGTACGCAGCCTGTATTGTTGCAAAGAGCTATACGTTAGGGAATGCCGATGTCCATCATGATTAGTCAAAAAATTGGTTTAAAACTTGACGTTTACAGGAGAACTTTCACGATAAAACTATTTAATATTGCATTAACGGCGAATTCCAAGTATTCTCACATTACTATATATATATATAAAATCAGTGTGTGGGTATTCACTATACACGTACAGTCTGCTGCGAACAAATATTATTGCATTACTAAAACTATATTATATACAATAATACTATAAGTACAGCTGCAATCCACGATACACGTGCAGGACTATAATATTATATTATACGTAGGTACATGGATTTAACATCCGTCCAAATCTTTTTATTTTTCTTTTCTCTCTGTCTTATTCACTCTCTCTTTAACTCTCTCTTCGCCGTTCTTCAAACAGATAATATTGACGGTGATATAAATGGACCGCGCGGGCACATCGACAGCGGCGCACTATATAAGTACAGTACAGCCTGCGATGAATTCAGATTTTTTTTTTTTTTGTAATATACGAGTTGTTACAATAGTTTACATATAGTGTAAGGATGAAAACATTTCAATTGTTTTTCGTTCCGTTCAATATGTGCAACTGCAAAAAACCTTATCCCGATCATATTAAGTGCTTAGCGAGATCTGTAAAAAACCAATTGAATGTACGCGCGCGATCAATAACTATTACAAATGTATTACTAATACAGAGCGATTCACCATGCATGCTCGCATCCTAATTTTCTTTATGATTGTATAGACTGTAATTATTCAAAATCTGATTGTTTAGAATTTTTAAATTTACTCAAGAGTAAAGAACTCTAGCAAAGACTATTATTTTCAAATACTTGAAAATTTTTGTACAGTTTAAGAAGTATTCTATAGATGTGGTGTTATAAAATTTTGTTTTTCAAATGAAAACCACTCTTATTTATTTTAAATTATTTAGCGAATAATTTCCTTAAAAATATCGATGTATCTAAATAAAAATGTGTTTATTTATGTTCATTAAATATTATTTAGAAAGTTATTACAAATTTTAAAATGCTAATAAAAATTAATACAATTTTCCTACTATAATTTAAAAAAAATACAATATATCCATTTTATTTTATCGTACCTCTTATATCACTATTTATTAATAATAAATATAAACAAATAAATATTACATAATAATATACTTTATGTTGTGTGTATAAGTATATGAATTACTCTCAGTACATATTACATAATGTTTAATAACTCAGAAGCTGCTTAAAAAAAAAAAATAACTAGAGAATAATTTAAAGTAAAAATGCGTTTCTCTCAAATGAGAAACACAAATTTGGGACACCACAGTACACTTTTTTAAATGGCACGAAAAAACTCAATTATTCGAGAATATGGTCTTGACTATATTTGTATATTTTAACGTTTCTAAAATCAAATTTTAAATAATTGTATTATTGTAAAGAAAAAAGTGTGTAATCACGATCCTTAGCGAATCACTGTATAATATACTTTATTTTATTTACATTATATTGTGTATAAATATATTAAGATAACGATTTAAAAACATTGGAATCTTAAAACTGGATGGCTTTTGTTTACCTGCAAATAATTATAATAATTACCATATAATTTACGTTAAAATTAGCATATTTGTCGAGGCAATGACTTTTTTCTCTCATTTTGTATACGAAAAAATATTCAAACGATAGCGCTCACCCGAATCGATGGAACCAACAGTCCGTAAATAGTACCAGCCACTCTAAAAATAATATTGGAAATTCGCACAAAGTGCACAGTACGCGACCGTATACACATTTGCAGCGAGACGAATGTACTTATTGTGTTAAGAGTGCGGTACGGGGGCGTCATTTTGTGCATAACGCTGAGGGTGTGTGACAGCACCACTAAAATTCAAGATATTGTTAATTGGCCATTCCATTAATACTACAATACACCGTCATAATTAAATTATATAACTTTATGCATATACCATATTATGATAGGAATATGAGTTTTAAAATAAATTCTTTTTTTTTTTTTTAATATATTATAAATATAAAGTCATAAAATATTAGGATTCTAAAAGGAAAGGAGAGAATATTTACATACCTTAAATTTTATATTATATTATACGGACCTGTAAAATGTTAAGATTCGCGTTCCGAGAAGCTCGTACACCAAGAAAAAAATTAAAATCACGCCCCCAATAGTATACATAGAAAATAATAATTTGAATTTCCTGCATAATATATTAGTAATACGTTGTATACATTTTACGGCTATATTTTAGACTGGTTACACGTCTTGTCATTATGGTGCACACTACACACGGACGCAGTGGCGTAATTAGGGATTTTCTTGGGGGGGGGGGGAGGCGAATTAAAATTGTTTAATAGAAAATTGTAAAGTTCATGTCGCTTCCAAAAAAAAAAAAAAAAATTAAATACTATTAAGAACACAATTATTTATAATGTTATAATTAGATTAAGTAATAGTAAATCATAAATATTAAAAAAATATTAGTAAAACAAGTCTCTGGGAGAAATCTATCACCCCCTTAATTACACACTGCAACAACGTTGGTAGATATTTTGGTATACAGTGTGACTTGATTTCTATGTACATCAAATACTTTCCTTGCTTCAGGGCGAGCAGAACAGTAGTAGAAATGTAAACTTTTTGACAACGGATAAGCACATATACTATATTATAGGTAATATGAGAACGAGCAGAGTTGTAAGTTACGCGCGCAAGAAAATGATTGCAAATATTTGCTCACGTTCAGCATACACTTAAAATGTAAAATACCCCTCTCTACCAACAACAACCAATAAGCGATAAGCTGCATCAGCTGTTGCTCAGTACACATGGTTAAATATATATATACACGTAAATATATCTTGCATACCTTTATATAGCCGTAAACATATTTTTCTATCGAATCGAGCTTGGGAATAGTTAACATAACGATAATACCGGTATATTATTATTATAATTCGTTTGTGTTGTAACTATTAGTAATATCGAGTTTTTTTGTTAAAAATCAGCACTGTGACTAGTGGTTATTAACGTATCAAATAACCGACACGCCGCGCAAAACTAAATAACAGACGTCGATAAAGCGATGTTTCCGGTCAGACGAGTGCAGTACGTTCGGTTGCGTCCCGAGCGCGGTACGGGAGCAGTCTTAGGCCGAAAGTCGATAATAACGTTATTGTGATGAGTAGTATTATAATAACACATTATAACGAATACACTGCCGCGCGGCTATATCGTTGTCGGACAGATTAATCGAAGCGGCCTTTTCCGACATAAATGCCGCGTGGCGCGTTCAATGTATAGAACACAATATTATGTATACCACGAAAATGATTACTATTTTTAAATGTCTTACCGAACCGTAAACCTTTGAATAAATCGCCTCGAGATTGCCAGTCGAATACTCAAATGTTGTGATCACAACGATATATTATTATACGCGGCCGCTCACGAATGTGTCCTATCAATAATAGTGTAGATAAGTTCACCTGTATAAGACTCGAATTGCAGTATGGGCCCTTCGTCGGTCAGAGCACTTTCGTAGTATTAAGAAATTAAACACATCACTAAAACGTCTGCTGAATATTTAAAAACTATAATTAATAACGTGCGATAGCGACGAGTGTTCGGCACGGCTATTCAACGGTGGATGTGGTGCGAGTTGAGAAGTATTGTAGCTTCTGAGTTTGGTGCAACGATATCGCTTTATTCTCACTCGTAAGTCATAACCGAGTAATCGGTTTTTACTCATGGGGATAAAAAAGCATACTTCATATTTGATTCATATTACTATGATACGGCAATATATTATTAAATGTACCAATAGATGTATTCATAATATTATATATAAAGTTTATGACTACTACTATAGTACAAACGACATTTAAGTTTTAATTACGTTCGTTGTTATGGTACTTTAGAATTTATGGGTAATATTATTGTAAATAATTGTAATGATTTCTTCATATAACGCATAAGTTATTAGTTATACTTCTAACATTATAAACTAAAGTCAGTGCTGTTGTTTGAAACAGTAGATATATGTTTTCTGGAAAATAAAAACATATATTATTTACAGTTGCAGCTAAATATAATTATAATGTAATAAATAATTTCAGATTTTTCGTTATTATTATTATTATTTTTTTTTTTACTTACAGTTTTAACATTATTATTAATTTGCATTAATCATACTATAAAAGCAGATAATATCCGTAAACTATGAATAGAAAAAGCTGATATTAACAATGCGAACGGTTGCATCATGAAATTATTCATTGTTGATTGAAAAGGTGTATGTATAAATGTATAATATAGAACTGTAGTATAATTTTGGTAATTCAAGGTATTTATTCGGACGTGGCCCCACGAGAGATGGATAAAAAGAATACCAAAAATGTGTGTTTATATATCCAGACCAAATCAATATTTCATATTTCATCGTCCGAGTCTCAAAAAACTTTGAAAAACGACGACATCTTGCCGTTGCGGGGCAGCGGTGATATTGTATTTACGCGGTAAAATGTTGCTTCCGCGGCGGCGTGTCCTATTTTATCGATCGGGCGCGCGCGCTGACCGCGGCGGCGGCGGCCGCTTCGATGTAGGTGTACATGATATGAAAAAAAAACTCAGAATTCCATTTTAAAAGGAATTTTGGTCAGGTCGACTCACCATAGATATATAGAGAGACAGAAAATATTCGAAATAATCGCACTCTACTTCATATTATTTTGTACCACGCGGCGTGATGTTTAAGCTGCTGTAGTGTGGTTTTTCAACGATGTTTGTTAATTTAATTTTTCCCAACTGCATTCCGCTAGACGCATAAAGCTCAGTAATAATACAACTCTACGATTACAATATTCACAAGCCAAAACGGTCGAGAATTCCACCGGATCAATCTCTGCCGATAAATTATTAAATTATCACGTCGTACGCGGATAGGACCGTAGCCAGCCGCAGTAGCATTATGATAAAAACGTTGATGGCAGTTAAAAAAAAAAAAAAACCGTACATTTGTTCGAATCTCTTGATTGATGGTGGAACTTGTGTACTTGTAAATATTAATAACAATAATAATAATAATGGCACAATAATAAGGTCTGAATACATAAAACCTTAGACTTGGGATTCGCCTCGAAATTGTTACGTTTTATTATATTTCAGAAGTCGGCGTGTGCGCCGTCCATAAATCAACTCATTCCGAGTCTGGAAATCCATGTCGTGTATAAAAGAAACGTATAAACTATATGTATATAATATAATATAATATTATAAACCCATTTTATTAGAGTGTTGTGCCCGCAACGGAGAGTTGCGCATAATTGATTGCCGTTTGGATGTGATTTTAAATTAATCGAGCGCCCGGCAAAGAATACATATCATCATCGCGCGACCTATGCCTGAAAACGGTACGCGGACATGTCAAACGTATTGTTTATTGTCTCTAATCGTAAATTTGGGTCGAAAAATTAATACTAAACGAATGTGCAAAAATCGCAAAACTACGTGGCACGCAGACGACGCATCATCGAAACAAGCGGTCTCAATGTATACGTGTATACGAGTGTTGATATTTGGGATATACCCGTCCTCGAAATCCGATCGGTTGAACTCCTGAACTATCGATAATATATGACGTATATTTTATATGTAACCTTTGAAATCTTGTCTTCGAACGTCAGCATATATTAGGTATGCTGAGTGTACGTTACACGATCTTCGAACGACGACTCGCGGCTAAACCGTGTTTTATAACGTATTAACAATAACCATAATAATGCGATCCGCCTTGCATTTTGCGCGTACATCACATGCACTCTAATCATTCATAATATTTTAGTCCAATCGTTTCAATATACTTATAATGTTATTGGATTATTATTGCTAAACGATCGTGGCGGTGGCGTAGCGTGGGACTTGTTGGACATAGAGCTTATATCAGCGGCAGAGGCCACTTATTTGCACACACATAAATTAATTTATATACAAGTAAATCATTAAATTAATCTGTATATTATATTCTATATAATATATAGTGATATGTTCTATTACTATGAAAATATTAAAAAATATAACACTGTACCTATATAATATAATAATATCTACTTACAATTTAACTTCCGTCTGAGCAAACTCGACAATATTTTTTAAAATTCAATGTTAAGAGCCGTATGCTGTTTCGACTTGGGTATTGGCTTTAAGGCCCCGAGCCATAGCTACGGCCTAAATACGCCACGGGACCGAAATGCCAGCAATTGACAAATCCTCTCGCATCGCGCCATAAACACATTTAGGTATTGTACATGTACGCCGCACGGTATACCGAACCGATATCATTCTCGCGCAAAGTTTTTTTGGTAAAAGTATAATATAATTTATAAGTTCACGTGCATAAAACATGTATAGAAGTTGAATTGTTTTTACTCGTAGAGAAATACACTAAGTTTAGCTACATCATATTATTATTACGATATTTTACTCGCCCTCTCGTATCGTATACTCTATATTATTTTCGTTTTAGTATATTTGTGATTTCTTTTTCGTAATATATATATAGATAAACAATTTAACCAGAATATGTGTCTGTCTTAAAACTTTGAGACACGACGATAATGATGTCACGGTGCGTAATCCAATTTAAATCGAAGAACTCGAATAGCGTTTTTTTCATCGGCAAAACCCCGTAATTTATGCATTGAATATGGCCCAACTAGTAATTTGCTGCACGAAATTTCGTATCATTGTTATAATGTTATACGGAACTACTAGTATAACGTTTGTATACTAGATAACTAGTATTGTATAGTGATACTATACATACATTATAATAATATATTATGATATGTAATGTTTAATATACACAAATTACGTATTATTTACAGTACTGTTATTGTTCAACGCGGGTCACTTAAATATGGTGCACTGATAATAATTATGATCGATAGTTGGTTTTGTCGAGGCAGTCTAAAATGGTTGGTATAATATGTGATGAAACATATTAGTTTATTACGATTCACATTTGTCTTATATATTAATATTAAAATTATTTAAGTGTATTATATAGATTGTAGAATGATTGAAATATAATTTTAAAGTTCTTCATGCTGGATGTATTCGGCTGTTCAAACGTAGAAATAAAAACATTAAACACACGTTTGGGTAATCATAACCGTTATCATTTGGAATAATGTAGGTTGATACGAACGTTAAATAGCTCTGAAAAAACTTAATTTAAAAATTATGTAGAGGTGCTTTGGCTTTTTAGATTATAGGATATTCATTTAATATTATTTTATTTAATAAAATATTTCTGACGGACGATAGTACTACAACTGAATACATGTATGATACGAAGCATAGGTACTATATAATTGTTAAAATATGTTGATAACGAGAAATATTTAATAAATAAATTGTCTAAATTGATTGATAATTTTTCAAATAATTTTATTATTTGAGTTTTGGTTTAACCTAAATAATTTATTCGAGTTTTAGGCGTTAAAAAATAATCATGCAGGTTATATGGATTTTGGGTGTTGGACTATTTTTAATGGATTTTAAAGGTATTACGGTTTCCTGTTAATTCGGGTACCTAACCTGTGGGAAAAAGATTAAAAAACACTTTGTTCTGAGAATAATTGTTAGAAAAACAATATTTACTTAAAATATTGTTTGCAACACGTGATATTTTAATTATCTAAATATATTTCATAAGTAAAAATTGCAAATATTTTTCGTTTTAATCTATAGGTTTAATCGTAACTTTAAAACTTTTACATTGAAAACATTTTACCAAAATAAAATAATGAACAAAAAAATTTGTTTATTTATTATTCAGCGTGTTTTTTTCTTAGTTCTTAAATCATTTAAATCTAATTGAAAATCGTTAGCTTGGTCTTAGCATTTGGACTGGTTTTCTTTTTTGGTACTATACTATTATTACCTATACGTATTGAATATAAATTAGTTTATTTAAGACTAGAAATCTTAGATGGTAGGACTTCAGTTTCATCGAATGGTGAGTAAATACATTATACGACCTTGATATAAAGCATTATATTTTTTTATCGAACTAATGTTTTTAGTGGACAGGAGTGTATCATTTTTTTTATTCTTGTTTA
Organism: Rhopalosiphum nymphaeae; assembly: GCA_036289425.1. Taxonomy (NCBI): domain Eukaryota; kingdom Metazoa; phylum Arthropoda; class Insecta; order Hemiptera; family Aphididae; genus Rhopalosiphum; species Rhopalosiphum nymphaeae. Next base: position 2,322,718 of record JAZAQC010000021.1, on the reverse strand, counting down.
TTTCTGTACTTCACATAAATTTTAAAATATTATTTTCAAAAATAACCATCAATAGTGTTAAGTTGCCGTGGAAACGATCTCTGAAAAGACCTTTGAACTTTGTATTATCGATCTCTATACAGACTATGAGAAAGAAGGACTTTCTATAACGAACATCAAAAGAAAAATTATTTAAGTACAATAATAATATATGAACACGAAACTCATTGTTTATTGAAAAAATGTATACCTTATTCAATGTCTCCATAAATATTCAATATTTTAACTCTAAAGTCTGAAACACCAGGTGATCATTGATTTTATTAGTAATTTCGTAGAACAATTTTAAAATATATTCTATTAGTATTAAATACTAGTAACTATAAATTTTATAGTTTAAAACAGCGCATTAGACCTATATTTGTTGATGTATTTTTAACGCTAATGCAAAGTTTAACGTAATCGATTGGTTAATCAGTTATATGAATTTCAAATGCATGTTTATTGTGTGTATAAAAACAAACACATTTCCACATTTCAATAAAAAAAAAGAACCATTATACAAACAATTCATCATAGATGCTATGAATATTGTATAATATAAATAATGCGAGTAAAAATCTCTTTAATAAAAATGGAAATAAATTGTATATTTTTTGTTATTTATGCAATGTGCAAACTATTGAATATAAAATATTAGATACTATAAATACCCATGTATAATTTATGAAAATTCAATTTCGATATGAAATATTGTAAAATAAAATAAACCACTTGTTTAATTAAGATTAAAACACGCATTTTTCTCATTTGTTAAACCATAGTACGTGATTAAACGCAACAACCACGGAAAGGACGTTTCATTTAAATGTACAAATCATGCTTTTGCAATGTTATATAAGACTTTCGCAAAATTTCAAATTTAATATGAATGATTTATGTTGTATTCTAGTACCTACCTAAACTTCTTCACATCAAACTTCCACCGGATATTTATTTAGTACTTATTCGTAAATGACTAGTCACCTCTTTACCACCAGAACTTAAACTTTTAAATTTAAGAAATGTATGAACTAAATTTACAATGTGATTCTTTGACATATTTTTTACGAGAAGAAATATATTAAAAATAAATTGTAGTTAAAGTACCAATATACTAATTATGTTTATTGATAAGTCTGAAATTATATTTGGTTAATATTTTATACAGTTTATAATTTACCACACTATTTAAATAACCAAGTGCGTTGATTAATAAATGTAAATCATTGTGGTTTAAAAACAGAGTTCAATCAAAACAAAACCAAAATATATGTACTCTGATATTGAATTAATTAGATTTTAGACATCGATTATGTGACTTTTAAACGTCTTAAAAGCTTTGAAGTTATCGATTTTTATCACTCGATAGCTGACTAATGCCGTCGGCGCGTTCCAGTCACGTATTATACTAATACTACCATCTAAAGTTCTCCACTGTGTACTTTCTGAGACTAATTACAAATAAACTCACGAGTTTTAGTCAAATTAAATACGGGCTGTGGGTAGATGTAAAATGTACGTGAACTTAAGGTGCAATTTTTAATGTCTCCTTTAGTTCGTGAACCAAATCGAAGTGTAAGAAAATAATGAAATAGACGAGTACTGATCCATTTTCATATTACGCTTATTCATACTTATGCACAATAAAATATATTGTTTTTTGATTATTAATGACAGTTCCTAATTATTTATTGTATTTTAGTAGCATTATTTTTCATCTTCACAGTATCCATTTACTCACTTTATCTGTTGTTTGTTCGTAGCAAGCCGAGAAGCGGCGTACATGTACGCTGTGATCAGTGCCGGTGTGACGTACGCGCTGATGGACGCCTGCAGCCGGGGCAACATATCCATATGCGGTTGCGACGCGCACTATCCGAGTGCCCTGGATGACGGGCCGGCAGCTTCCGCGTGGAAATGGGGTGGGTGCAGCGTGGACCTGGGCTTCGGTATGGGATTTGCCCGCAAGTTCCTGGACGCCCAGGAATCGGACACTGGCGATTCTCGGAGCCTGATGAACTTGCACAACAACAAGGCCGGTAGAAAGGTATATATAACAAGAATATTATCGTATAACGAAAATCGATTACAACATAACGTCGGATCACTTGCTATGTGGCTTGCTGCAAGTATTCCGAGGCAATAAGTTCAGTGCACGTTATTGCCTGATTTAAATTTTATTGGTGTTATATTGAGTTCATTTTACTTGTGGTATTCTTTTATCAAAGATGATGTCTAAATTTAAAATTCAGATTTTGACGATCGTGTATTAACCACAAGTAAAAATATAATTTATTTATAAACTTTGTTTCTGCTATTTAATATTATACTTAATAATCGTATGCCAATATTTTAAAATCATATTCTCAAGTTTGATCTATGTAATTTATTCTTGAATATTAACTAATTATATGTATTGGACATTATAAGTTATAAACTGTGTGGAACTAAAATAACGCCCATCATCACACCTGGTTTTTGAATTATACAATTAAAATATTTAAATAAATAAATTATTTATTACTATATTATTATGAAAAGATAGCAAGAAAATCAACTAAATAACAAAGTGATTCTTTATAATATAGAACGTCCTAGAATATTAAAATATAAAAGACATTTTTTTTATACAATATGTCAATAATATTATCATGATTGTGATCACACGGCGTTTTGTATAGGCTATTTGAGTACATAAATGTTGTGGATTAGTATTTCTATAGTGATTTATAAGACATTAAGACATAGGAGTTTATTATAATTTTAAATATTATAGTAGATATGTCATATTTTTTAAGAACCATTAATGTATTATATTTTAAAAGTATAAATTAACTTTAATAACTATATAATAGCTATGAATGGAGATGTTGAAATACATGCCATTAAAATATAACAAATAACAATGAATAATACTCAAATTTGAACGTAACTACCCATGTACATTGAAAAGAGATAACAAATTGTATACACGACTGTGTGATTTAGTAGGAAATAAGAGTAAAATTAAATTCTTGTCTAATGCTGTAAGAGTTATGTTAGAGGTATATATATATAAAGTAAAACATTCTGTATGCGCGCAGATAATATAATAATAATTGGTAACGTTTAGATTAGGTTGGATGTCGAATCTGCAGACAATGATATAATGACTTGAACAATAATGATAATGATACTCTATGTCGATGCTAGGAGGATTATATGATTCTATCGTTAATAATGATTTATTATATTATACAATAAGTTGACAACTTAACTTTGGCCATTCCAATGTATAATAATAATAATCTGTTTAGCTCAAACTAGTATAATTGTATAATATTATTTATATGTGTACCTGTTAATATGAATAATGAATTTATTTTGAATTGAATAACTGCAATTAGGTTAAATAGGTTGATATTTTAAACAAATATAAACACACTTACGGTTATTTATTCCAAAATGTCTATAGGTTATAATATTTCACTCAGAAATCGTACCACTCTCGATTATAGGAGACAATATTATGGGAATAAGAATTTACCGAATTTACGCTTTTTAATTTATGAGTATAGGTATTTAGTTTTATAAACTAAATTATTTAAAACTATAGTAGTCATCAACTCTAAACACATAACAATTAACGTGTTATAGATATTGTGTTTTTTAATTATAAAATGTTTATGAATAGAAAAATACGAAAATCAAAATCAAATTAGTTAATTTAAAATTTATTTTTTAACTTTCCCAGCCGTGGTTAGTCTATGACAAGTCACCAAGGCTATTTTACAAGCGACGTTATTATTAACATTATAATACTTACGCAAAGGTATAAGCCGCACATAAAACTCCATTATTACCTACACTGTGCGCACAACGTGTATAATATCATGGCGCTGTAATGTAAAATCATATATTGGATGATTCTTTTATTAAATAATGCTCATTATTTAAAAATCTATTAATTTTTGTAAATCTCTAGTTGAAATTAAACAATATTAAAAGAATATATATTTTTTTAAATATTAATTATCGTTATAATTTTTTAAGCTTTTTACTTTTTTGAATGATAACAAACATTTTTAATTTTATGTTACAAAGCAAAATATTTTTCAAAATATTTTGATACATAAACATCAACATTTTAACAAGTAGTTTATATGTTATAAGTATTTAAAACTTAGGTGAGCGGAAAATATCCACACTACTTTTATTATGATTAAAATATATAATTTTATTAAAAAAATGTTGTTTAATTTCGACTGGAAATTATGTAAAAAATTTTTTTTCAAAAACATTAATAGATTTTAAAATAGTGGTTGTGTTTAATAAAAAATCTCTTGTATAAAATTATAGTACATACCCGCACCATCACGTTTATTATAATACTATGTTATGGTATGTAGCTACGATACTATTTTTGTTTGTAATAAATTAAGAGCAGACCGGGGACTGAGGACAACTAAAGTATTATTATTGTTAGTAATACATTTCTTAGCGAAATGCTTTCAAGTACCAGAACCTCGTTTTTAATAACAATTTATTTAGTGAATACCCGAAATGTATTTTAAATCTTTTGGTTTTTCTCATTATTATAAATCTTGAACACGTATATTTGATTATTTTAATTATATGCATATCTACAGAATTTCGTAAAATAGTTGTTTATTTTAAAATCTGGTATTGCGTAATTATAATTTTAATGATTTTATCACTTACTTAGATTCAATACAAACAGACTATCTTGAAAAAAAAAGAAAAAACAATTATGTTTTTCGCTTTTAATATTGCGAAAATAATTAATTTTTTTAAAAGTTTATAATACATTTGTACATAGATATATATATAATTTTTTTAAGTATACTTTCCTATTCTTTTTTATTTATTAAATTACTTGTATAATGCATTTATCAATGCTTAGCGTTTTAATAACTGTACGTATTATACGTATTATGATTACTATTCAAATTACAACATACCAATTATAATTATAGTAGAATATTCTAAAGAATTAAAAATTAATGTTCGAATCCAAATATAAACAAAATAGCTTGCATTTTTTTTTTATAATTTCGTTATATTTCTTTAAATTTAAGTAATTTCATAAGAATTACTGACATTTTTTAGCATTTATTTTTAAAATGTATTACATTTTTTATTTTATTTATTTATAAATTTCATTATTCAATATTTTATAAATAATTAATTTTAATATTAATAAAAACAATAGTATATTTTCACTATAAAGGTAATGACGAGTTCATAAATTAAAGTAAATTCCTTTTGTTATCAGCATAACTTAATTATATTTATTTTTATTATCTATGTGAAATTGATGACGTATTTGACTAAGATCCGCAATAAATAAACACCTACTTGGCTATTTATCTCACAGATTCTTAGGAGTTAGGACTTAAATTAAAATATAATATTATATCGTATCGTTTTTTTGATGTTTCAACGAACGAACATACTTAAAATAATCAACCGTTAAATCGTATTATACTTGCTATACGATCGTTTGCGGAGAATGTATATATTATATTTACGTGGTCTGCTATCATATTATTTGTTCGTAGATTGTCAAGATGTTGTTGAACACAGACTGCAAGTGTCACGGGGTGTCCGGGAGTTGTACGATGAAGACATGCTGGCACAGTTTGCCACACTTCCGGGAAGTCGGCAAAGCTCTTATGCGAAAATACCGGAAGGCACGTAGCGTCCAGGCTGCGGGCACTACAACCGCTGTCAGCGGTGGTAATCCGCAGAGAGCTTCCGGTAAACGGTCGTCAAGGCGACTGAGGCTCAGGCTCAGGTCAGCCAGGTCAGCGGCGACTGGGTCAGCAGACGACGAGGAGCCGAAGATCACTGAACTCGTCTACCTGGAACAGTCACCAAACTATTGCGACCGAGACTTTGGCACCGGGTCGCTGGGCACGTACGGCCGTTCCTGTAACCGGACTTCTGAGGGTGAGTCTACAGAATAACTATAAAAGACTGCACAGCTACTTTTTTTTACTATTTGACAAAATGATTGAGCGTCACGCACGATATTATAATATCATTATGTTATACTTATCTCATACCTGTTATTTTGTCGATTGGTGTTGACATTGGGCGACTCATCCCTATTCTAAAATAATAAATAAATACACTTTTTACACAAATTATAAGCACGAAACTGACTAGTCTGTGTAAAAAAGTGTGCCGGTAAATTTTTTGTTTTTAAGTTTCTTGCAGAGAAATATTATGACGACTTTGTTTCATTTTCTGTTATATGTTATAACACTGTGGCTTTGCACCACAAAGTACAAAACCTAATGTCACTTTTCAAAGAAAATGGACATTATTTGGCCAATGTTATTTGTTTTGGTAGTTGGCAGAAGGAATTTGAACTTATGTGACCAACTGTTAACACATTATAGATTTACCATTGTGGTTTTCAAAAAAAAATATATATATATATATACTTATATATTAATATATATTGACATTGTCCCTTCTCACTCGTTTACTATTCTTCCAACGCACTGAGCTCAATCTATCTGTCACTGCATATCGATTATTATTATTTGTTTCGTATGTAATCATATCGTTCGAATTTCTATAGGCACGGACGGCTGTGACCTGATGTGTTGCGGACGCGGGTACAACACGCACCAGTTCACCAGGACCAAACAGTGCCGGTGCACGTTCTATTGGTGCTGTTACGTCAAGTGCGACACGTGCGTGGAACGGACCGAAGAATACAGTTGTAAATGACGTACTCGCATTATGTAAATTATATAATATATAACGTGTAATTGTTACGTTGTTTATAAACTCATCGTATTTTTTTTTTATTTTTTTTTTTGTATTGTCCGAGTGTGCCAATAATATTTTATACGATATTTTAATTTATACTACCACACACAATATTATTATGATAATTTATAGGTATATATTATATAGTTTGATATTTTTTAAATAAAATTACCGTTCAAGTTGTGTACAATAATATAATATTATGCACTGTGTGGTTGTGTGACCCAGCGAGTCATTTTTTCCCTTTAACCATCAGAATTGACCATCTGACCGATATCTGTTGCTTTTTTAAGCAATCAATATAGTGAGGTACAGAGCTTGGGATAAATTCGTTTAACGTACAAACTAGTAATAAACTAATAACTAATAAAAAATTGAACTAATTTCATAAAATCGTCAATTTCTCTTATCTACTGGTTTCGTTTAAGCGATTAATTAATTAACTTATATAGTCCATTTTATCATATAAAATTAACTTGTTTTCCCTCTCCTTAACATCTCTTATAAATGTATACACTAATTAATTAATTTTCATTAAAAAAAATAAAAACCCGTCGATATCCAATAATTGAGAAATAAAAATTAGTACTAAAATTGGAACTAATTTATTTATTATAGTTAATATTACGATTTTCAATTCTTTATATTATATTTAAATAAATCCTTTGTAGCTCATAAAGTGAATATATAAAATAATTATGCTTCAAAAAAACATTTTACGTCGTATTTATTTTAACTAGGTATGTAATTAATTCCACAATATTCCTATTGGACAAAATACAACATTTGAAGCAAAAGCAACTTCAAAATAATATATGAACTTGCCAAAGGTTTGAATGAATTGCAGATTAAATTAATTCACACAATATATAAACTTAAATCATTTTTGTTCATATAATTTAAACTCTATTCCGAGGACTGATAAGATATTTGTTAATTCACCACATAATATATACACATGCCACACCGTAGCCCGTAGGTTCAGTGCAGGCTGTACTTGACGAGCGTTAAAGGACTTCACTCAGCCTAAGTCTTGATTATTCAAATACTTTTATTCCGTTGAAAACATTTAATTATATTTTTATATTCAGATAATATTACAAACACTTTTTAAAATACATATTTAAATACGTACCTATACTATTTATTTTTTTAAATAATACATTTTTATAAAATATAAATCAAATATTTAAAAAAATTGTTTGTTCAATTTTAATTTATATATATATATATATTAAAAACTACTATTAAATTGAAAAAAATATACTTATAAGGCTATAAGGTAAATATATATTTATATTTATAATTTTTTATCAAGAAAAATTTACTTAACTTTTATTTTTATATATATATTACATTAGTGTTTATAATAAGTTGTATAAATTAAATTTTTTTATGAAAAAAAAATATATAAATATATATATATATTGGATACACTAATAACCTATCTTCGTACGGACCAAGTTTATTATACGTAATCGTTTGGGTGATAAATAATAATGAAAAACCAGAAATTATTTATTTACATTCAGTATAATCTATTATTTCTTATACCTATAGAATTATTCTTTTTGTTTTCAAGAAAAGAGTTAGAAATCACAACTTTTTCCTATGAATTAATATACGTATGGTTATTTCAAGGTCGAAAGGATTTTTAAAGCAGATCGTAGGAAGATCTATGTTCATAAAAAATGAGGATGATTTAATAACTATTTATTATAATAAATATAGTAGGATGTTAAAGACGTTAAATAATAATATGACATTTATGTAAACAACACATTACTTATGAGCAGTGGTGAATATATTAATGAATATTTATTTGTGTGTTCATATCTACAGCCCATTTCTCAACAGATACTGATTTTTTTGTTTTAGGCAAATTTAAGGATGAGTTATCATAAGAAATAATTTTATAAGTGCCTAATATGCTAAATGGAAAAATATAAATGAATGATCACCATTATTATAAAATACACAGATACACATCTGATCAGTGTGTAACACACTTAATTTACATCGTAAATATTATTTTTTAATACTTTTTTGGTTTTTTTTCAACGCGTTTTCGTATTTTTTTTCCCCAGTATAAATTTAAGAGTTAAGAGTATTTACTATTTTGTATAGGAATATAAAAAATTCCCTAACACCCCGCACTGCACACCAATACGACACTGCTTGTAAGTATTAAACCCAAGTAATATATAATGTATACAGTTTTCACCGTTATAATCTGAACCAATCATATATTACAAGACGTTACATGGCGTAAAAGAAACGCATTTAACGTTAAATGATTTTGGGTAGAGAGTTGCGTAATTATGATATGTATTATGTATATAATGTGGATGTCTGATATGACGTGTAAAATACACCACCTAATAAAATCGATCATGGTTATTAGAACATTACATATATTTCGTGATCGTTAATATTGTTTATAATATTAACTTTGATATTATACAGCATGTATATGTATTCAAATTTACAATGTACGTCATAACGCATCTGATGCGTGAGCATGGCGAGCGACTGAGTGGCGGTGGTTGTCTCTATAGTGTGTGCCAATTAACGAAAATAACAAATTCAAAAACAATCAAGCAACTAATTATAAGTAATAATAAAACCGATTTAATTTATAGTAAATGATCTTATACGATGTTGTACTTACTATTTTTTTTTCTATTCGTACAAAATATATTTTTTAATATTCATGCCAATCGTTATTTGTTTTCTATACAAATATAAGTGCGATGGGTTAAAATGTAATATTATTATATATTGGGTTTTAGTCATAAGTTATAATCGATACCGTAAATGGTATAGGGAACTTTTTTTTATATGGGGCCGTTAAGTCCTAGGACTTACCCTCAAATATACACCGCTGATTATATATATATACAGAAGATATTTTCTGCAAAGCTTTTATTGGCAAGCATATATTATATATCAAGAAAAAATAAAGATAAAAACATAAAAGGCGTTTTTCGTAACAATAAGTCTAATGGATATGTCTACTAATATACTAAAACCCTTGTGTATTTTATTTAAGTATCACAACTTAATTATTTTTGTTAAGTAAGCAATACCTATAAATTATAATATTAATATATCAATAAAATGCTGTACAGACATAAACGATTTAATGTCAATGAATAGATAAATAAATATAGCTATTTAGGTTTAAACAGTAAAGAATAGAATAAATTCACATAATTTTTATGTACTCTTTTGTTTGGAGATTAATCCAAATATTCTAAATAAGTTTAACGCGTCGTTTGAATATAATAGAATTGGAATACATATAGGTTATAAGTATACTATTATAATATTATAGTATTGCTATTATTATTATCTATAATAATATGTAGACACTGAGATCCAATGTTAATGAGATTTACTTTCTGACAGACTAAAATAAATTGATTTTTATGTTAACGATTTGGTACCTATTTAATAATTTTCATGTGCTTGTTTTTATTCATTTTTAGTCTAAACACTGTATAGATTTTATATATACCTACGTATTTATAAATAAAGGTGTGTCCAGACTTTTTGGAATAAAGAAACATACACCACAATCAAGGATAACTTTAAAAATTAATAATCAATCAAATACTCGTAAGTATAAATAAGTAAAGGTCATGTTATTGTTTAGTTAAAATTATTTTGATAACATAATTTAAAGTTACGTATACAACTGTAACACACCAACATTTTAGCTATCATAATTCATAACATAAAATAAGAAGACAATTTTAACTAAATTATTTAAACTTAAAATATTTTTTTATACTTTTCATTGATTTATTATTTTTATTTTTAAGTCTTGGTACTCTAAAGTTATAAACATTAAAATCGATAATTTGTGAAAGCAACTTTTATAAATATGCAAAATAAGAATATTGAATTTGCAAAAACAAATTATTCAGTATTCTTAATTAAAACACACTTATAGGTATATAATTTTTTAATTATTACAAAATTATTTTTCATTTATTTTAATATTTGTTTTGTTTAGCTCCACTAGCATTTTCTAGTTCCTCATTTTTGTAAATACTTGTATTATTTCGGCTCATGAATAGAGTCAATAAAATTACATGAAGTTAATTTTATGAGTACAAGGGTTAACGATGACTGGGAAAAAACTAACAAGTGGATTTTATTTTACCGTATCGGTCGTCTCATGTCCTTAATTCTTTCGTATACTGCCATGTCACGTGATTTTAAGACCTCAAACTCGATAGAAACACTTGAGTACTCAATACTCATAGATTAAAATTACAGCTCGAGGACTTTGATAAAATCATATGAGTGAAGACAAAATACGATAATTAATAAGCCGATATATTATATATACGTATATCATGCATTTATAATTAATATACATAAAGTACGCATAGTCACAAATGGATTTTAACTAATAAGATTACCTATATAGTTTATAGAACACTCATTTTATTTTATTTCAATCATTTCTTGTAATTTGATGGGAACAAATTTTATGTAAATATTATAATCAGTACATTATTATCATTGATATGTTAGAGATTAAATACTATAAAAAGCTAAGTAAAAATAAGCTTTAATAATATTATCTGTATTACGTTGGATTATTTTTAATTATTTCACTATAGTGTTTATTCGAGAAAGAAATAGTCTAATAATTTATGGACACTAAATATATTGTAAGTAATAACCAATAAGTTAATACATATAAATGGTGTTATATTTTTGTATTACTATATTATTTGATTGTTATATATTTTTTTGAAACTAGATAATATTTAAGATCAAAATATAATTCGAACAATTTATAATATCATGAAATTCCCATTTTATGGAAAATAAGTTATTTTTTTTCATTAATGATATTAAAAAATAAATTTCACAAAATATTCACCGTAATGTATTTAAAGTTTAACCATTATTATTACAACATGTTGATTTATTTTTACCAAAAATGTTGCATTTATCACTTATAGTAATATAGTATTATATTTATACTATTTTATATTATTGTTAAAATACAAAAAAAAAATTGTAAAAAAATATACACATCATTGTAAAATCAATACATTCATTGCTTCGCTTAAAATTTAAAATAAATAACTTGTATCTAAATAATTACCTTTATATCTAAAAAGGCAGTATATATTTGGACATCGTAAATAATCGTTTGTGTAATCTATATATATTATATCTATAATATTGTTATCGTTAAAACTAACAAGAGTGAAATAATTATTATACGCCATGTGTAAAAAATTTTGTAAGGAATTAATTTATGTTGTCTCAAACACGATTTCCAATAACATAGATAAAGAAAATTATAACACGTTTAGTAGTTTACACATCTATAGTTATATATCATATTACTTGTATGATATTGTATGATAATGTGTTTTTAAACATTAATTTATTATTTATACTAAAATATGCTTAGTTTATCTTACTACCTTCTATGAATTTGGATAAAATTTTTAACTATACTTCATTTTTTGTTTAGCTCATACCGAGGCGTCGCTTCTGCAACATGTAATGGCATCCCCCGCAGTCGCACTTGTCCTATTTTTTCATTAAATTTTCAATTTTTGATTAATTTGTATTCACGCAATGAAGGTTCCACATAGCGTTCAGTATCTCCATATAATGGGTTTCGCGAAAACTCAACTAACTCCACTGTTGATGAACAAAAAATCGAACAACGTGGGCTGTCACTATCTACCTACATGTATAATATAACATTATAATTTATTTCTATATAAATTATGTTACACGTGTTTCCATCCAAGACCCGTAGCTAATTTCATACTTTTGAAACACGTTTCCCTCATAAACTTTGTCATCGCGATAGCTTAAAAACATTCTTTGATCGTTATTATTGTCTCCAGAGAAAACTGATTTTTGTCGGAAACACGTGTTAGCGACAATTCCTTTCTTTTAATAGTGAGACTGAAGCGGATGTTACACAAGACAAATATTTATAAACTCCTTAGTCCTTATTCTAGTGCAATCATGAACAAAAAAAACATTTTTATTTTTAAACTGTTTAACTGTTTAACTGTTTTGTTAAAATAACATCATTATGAACTAAATAATTTACTAACGTGGATAGCATATTTATCTTCGATTTCTAACCTACAGAATTTATTTTAACTGTATAATGCTGTTTTTTTTTTAATGGCATTTCCTTTTTTTTAAGATGTTTGATTTAATTAAATCATTTTTATAAGCATAAAACAACCGTATTTAATTAAAATGAATAAGAACTAATTAGTAGTTAAGTTTTTAATTGTAAGACAAATGATTAAGAATTTTGATTAAGTATAATCTATTTTTAATATTGCCGGAACGGAAAAATAATGAAATTAATTATAGAATATGGTGATATTAACAATTAACAATAATTTTATTTTTTAGCTGGTTGATACGCTATACCCTTTATTATAAAGTTTTATTAAAACTTTTAGTATTTATATTTTATGTTTGTGATGTTCTCAGGATTCTGCATTAGGAGGAAGACAGTTTACCAATCGCGTTTAAAATTATTTTTTTTCTCTATATATTTTAGGGTAGATAAACCAGTTGCACTCAAACGATTTTACAATACCTAAAAAAAACGTATTGGTTAGTTATAATTATATAATAAATTTATACACTTATCGATTCTTTTTTTGCGAATATTAATACATAATATAATATAAATAAACAAATAATTTTTTTTTCTTTACATTTAACAAGTTACTTTACTTGCGTGATAATAATAACGTTTCATAAAATTCCCGATTCTGTTAATAACATATTTTATAACTAGTACCTAATTAATTGATAAAAATGATTAAAATAGCATTTTAGTATGTAGATTATTTTATGTTGATGTTGATGGAATTAAATAAAACTACAATATTTTCAAATCTGAAAATAAGCAAATTTGGTTTAAAGCGAAATTGGTATACAGTTTACCCTAAACATAAACTTTGTTTTAGACGAAATTGGTCCAAGTCCATACAAATTGAAAAATAGGCCATGGGTATTAATTAATAAAATAAGGCTTTGAGGATCTCTCCCCTTCATCCCCCCCGCCTCTAATTATACGCACTTGATGATATATCAAATATAATATTTACACATGATTTATAATAAATATCACTTGAAATTAATGAACAGTTACGAGTACTAATTTGATATATAGATAAATAATAAATATAATAAATATTGTTGTTTCAAAAAACAAGCAATAATAAAAGTTCTTATAAAAACTAAAAAGTCGTTTCATTGTATAATAGTCGGAATGAAAATATCAAAATCACATTAATAAAACACAAAAGCAATAAAAAAAACGTTTATTCAAATAGAATTGGGGTGACATAAATGTTATTATAGGTCATATACATTCAATTTTATGAATAACTTATTTTAATATGTAGAGTAAAAAAAATGGTTTTGGTTATGGTAATATAATATACATAATATTATTGTATTAAAAATTAGTAGTTTTAATTAAATTATTACATAATTATTAGTTATTATATAAAATTATAATGATAATAATATGTACACTTACTTATTCGTCATTTTAAATATTTTTATTGGAAAAATGTGTCCATAAAGTTAAATTGAAAATTAAATATAATATTGTATTAAAAATAAAATAAAGAATATCATATAAAAGTTTAAAACGGGTACAATATGAATCGAAATATTCAAAATCCTCATTAAATTAATACAATTAGGTAATATAATATATTAATAAATAATAATAAAATCAGTGTTTGGAAAAATATTTATTATTGTTTCTTTTTTATATTGTGAAGGATATAATACCGAAATAATGTTTCTTACGTAACCAATTAACTAAAATAACTTTTAGTTTTTTAATAACTATTTAACGAAATAATGGCTAATAAAATTGTTAATTTATAATATTATTATGTATACTTAACAGAAAATGCGTTTTTTTAAAGTTGCATGAACATGTTTATGGTTGATGCATCGACCTGCATATGCTATAAATACTAAATAAGTATTATAAAATGTTTCATGAAATTGTTGAAATATTGTACAGATACATTATTAAATGCGGTGAATTTTATTGTACCTAATTACAACACCGAAGGGTACAAGGAAAGGTATATAAATTAAGCATCGAGTACCTACATGACGTATACTACCATTTTATTATTGAATTCAAATTTTACACATTTTTATAGATTACAGTGATCTACTCCATGACAATTAATAACAATATATTGTGTATAGTGTTTATTTATTTATTTTAACAAAATAATGGGTCACACTGAGCATATTTCATAATAATTAAGAATTTATATTGCAGGGGGGATAAAATTTTTTTTTTTTAGTAGAAAACTGTAAACTTCATATCACTTCCAAAAAAAAACCTTAAATTCTATTAAGAACAGTAAATATAAATATTGCAAAATATTAGTAAAATAAAGCACTGGGAGGAATCCCCCTTCGCCCCCCTTAATTATGACCCAGTATCAATCTGCTCTTTTCTATATTATATTTTCAAAGGGTTTATGAAAGTATACTTCATTTATATAATGTATACCTAGCGATTAAATATGTTATTTTATACAAATGAAAATCTTACATAATTATCAATTTCATTTAATTTCAATTAATTTATTTGTCGTTTAACTGATACTAATACAAATATATACTTAAGTGCAACTTCATTCGTTCTTATCCCATTTTACTTATTTCTATAACAAGCATACTAAATCGTATAAATATACATAACGTTGATCTGTTATTTGGCAAAACAATGACCTAGTACCTTGAAGTCTATATTTTTGTCGCATGCTGCCAGCTCAAAACTTAAATTTATCTTCAAAGCCTAACATATGAACATATATTTACAAATAGACGAATTATATGAACATTTTTGAATTAAGATTAACAGCCAACCTCCCATTAATGATGTTATATTTAAGCTACCAGATACTTTATAAAATAATAGCGAAAATAAATGTACCCAAACATATTATGTTTATACTCGTATATTATATAAAAACCTACCTACCCGAGAATGCGTATATTACTAATTCGTTCTAGTTTTATTTTTGGTAAATGTACCCGAACGCATTTACCCTGAATAAATCATATTAAAATTTCATATTTAGCTAGTTTTTTATTTTTTAATTGTGTATTACCACTTAGACTATCTTAAGTCGACAACAAACCATTCGCAAACCTTTTACACCCAAAATGTTTAATAGTTACAGCTGCTGTAGTAAAATAGAATTAATAATATTGAAAACCGTAATGTCGCTATCGCAAAAACTATAAATAGCGAATCAAATATTTCATAATTTTGTTAAAATTAAAGGAAAATTTTATCGCAAAAACAATGTATTGTTTAATGTTTTAGTAAAAACTGTACATATCCCTCCGTAAATGTTTATTCAAACAGTAGGAAATTTCGTTTTAATGATTAAAGGTTGATTCACCCAAACGGACTACATCAGCAACATTGATTCTATCGATACATACCGTCTACAAATATATACCTGGGGTCATCTAAATTACTCTTTAACTTAATTTATAAATTAAAATTACGTTTACGAAATATTTTTTTTAATATGTGCTAATAAAATAATATAATTGTTCATTTGTATAAACATTATTGCGAGCAACTAATGATGAAATATCAAATTCAAATTTTGTAAATAATTTTTTACATAACTATATAAAAAATATACATTGTAAAATAAAAATTTAAAAATATACAATGGTAAATATATTACCTAATAATCTGGCTTCTGCAAATTAATAAATCTGATACCAATCATCTAAAATCTAAATATTAAATCAAAATGTAATGTATAATATTATTATAAAAAATAAATAATAATAAGTGTACGTTTTAATGATGATTTTTTCGGCATTTTTAATAATGGTTGTTATACTGTTATATTGTTTACTATAATTTTGACGTAATACGAATAATGTACATACATAATAAGTATAACAATTACTTATATTATGAATCAAAATGAACAAAAGTTTGGACATTACTACAAAACTTTTTAAAACAACTCATGAAATATAACACTACTTGGCCAACGATTAACAACTTCTAAATATGAAACAACATGATAAAGTAAAAATATCACAGTCACTAGTTGAATATTCCAATGCTTGACGATTTAAGCGTGATAAATGAATTCATAAAAAAAAAAATGTTAATTTCATGACACACGAGAATATAGTCATTTTAAATAAAAAATTAAAAAAAACTATTTTATCATATTTAAATCAAATAAATTAATCGTGTGTTAATAAAATCAAACTTTTACGTGTAAAAATAAGAAATATATAGTTATAGGTAATGACTTATTACTAATAAGTAATAAGTAATAACTATTAAATACAATAATGTGATGTATTCTTTATAAATACGTTCGACTTGAAACGAGCATAATATTATAATGGTTATTATACGCACCGAAATCTGGTCAATAAATAACTTTAAATATATTCATATACCTGCAAAAAGTGGCCGATCGGTCAAAATGATTATACGTTTGTAAAAAATATAACATAATATTTTAATAATAAAAGTTGCGTGCTGGGTACACACGTGTGCAGAAAACAAAATAAAAAAATAAAAAGGAAATCATTATTTTTGCTATTCAAAACTTACGTAAAACCGTAAGTTTGACATACAACTTTTGTGCTTACAAATTCTTACACCTTTAAAACATTATATAATAATATAGCACATTCGTAAAATATTACAATGGTATCAAAAGAATAAAATTAATATTATCAATCAATTATTATTTATTATAATTATCTGTATACCAATCATTACAATACCAATGTGGCCATGTGGCTATGTGGAGCATAAAATATAAATTATAAAATAAAATGTGTACATAGCAATTGAATGGATCACTGTTAAGGATGTGCTAACTTGAGCTTAATGATAAATCATTTGACAAATCATTGCATACTCAAAACGATTTTGAGCGAATTCTTTTCATCAGCTTGCATTTTTAAGAATATTGAATTAAATATTTATATTGTTATGAATAAATTATTTTGTTGTTCCTATCACGGTAGATTTAGATCGACTGGCTCTTATTAACGATTGTATTAAACATAAGAAAAAAGAAATACATATATTACGATATTATATATATATATATGTAAATGGTCATAATACATGTTATAGATATATTAAATAATTAGGGGTGCTAACCGTTGTAAATTTGCAACATTAACATTATTATAATTAAAACTAGGTTAAGTTATGTAATATTTGTAACAACATTTATTCCTAAAATTATAGTTAATCATTTTAATTGGACTTGAAATAATATAGTGGTAAAATAGATAATTAGGTCAAGTTAAAATAATATAGAAATTGGGTTGTACAAAAGTGGGTACTTCGATTTTCGGTTGTAGAAGTTTAATGCGGTAACTGTAATACAAAATATTAATAAAATGTTATAATTTAATATTGAGTGTTTTTCGTTTAGATGTTTTATTGATTGTTAGTGTATATCGAAAGTAATTGACGTATACCATATAATTATTCATAGGTAAGTCAGTTATAACATCTAAGTCAATTCTGACGTATGGAGAATTCTAGAACAGTGTGAATACGATAGAGGTATAACTGTATAAGTATTAAATAACTTAAAATACTTAATTTAACATAACCATAGTAAATAATTATATACGTAATGGTGAAATAATTTTATCAATAATATTTTTGTATTATAACAAAACAACAAAAATTATTTTTAGCGTAATTTTTTTAAATCAATTTCATCAAAATTTAAACATGGAATATTTATTTTAAAAAATAACACTATAATATGTATTTTCGAAATTGTTTAATTGTTGCAAGAAAAAACCTACTAGATTTGATTTTCTATAAGAAATCATCTTCAAAGTTTAAGATTTCAAATTTTATGACCTACACGAAATTAAATATAAAATTATAACACATATCAATGTAAAATCAATACATTCATCGCTTCTCCAAGTATTTAAAATTACATACAATCGGTCGTGTTGTTGAAATATCGATTTAATAAAAGAATATAAAATATTAATATTAGTAGGTAAAATATTCAAGTTTAAAAATGTTTAAAACTCACGTGAAAATTAAAATATTGTACAAAACCAACGAGAAACCACAGTACATAATAATTTATCTTTAGGTCCGATCATAGTTTATAATATAAGTCAATTCACTATTAAGGTTAAATCTATACCTGTCAACCAAAAAATCAGGCTGCTAAACGTTGCCCGTTTATAAAATAGAAATAACACATGTGGTTGTGATGTCGAAAATTTCACCTAAGGCGTCGTTTTTTGACCATCGTCGCAGCATTACAACTCTTTTGAATTACGCATTT
Source organism: Rhopalosiphum nymphaeae (assembly GCA_036289425.1). NCBI lineage: Eukaryota > Metazoa > Arthropoda > Insecta > Hemiptera > Aphididae > Rhopalosiphum > Rhopalosiphum nymphaeae. The sequence goes on along the minus strand of JAZAQC010000021.1, from coordinate 2,303,510 downwards.
ACGCGAGTATACATGATTGCTTATTATGATGCGATATTCGTTTTCACCCTTTTAACCAACAAAATCATAACTCGTTTATAGATACTCCGGCACAAAAGAATACTTACCGATAGAGCAAAGTCGAGAAAACTTGTTGCCAACGAAATCCTTTTGTCGTAACGAGTTTTCGTATTAGTGGGCACGCCATTTATCCACGCCGATACGGTACGTATCGTACCGGTGCAACGCGCATTATGTATTTTGTCCTCTCGCGATTTTTGTATAACTTATATGAGCGTCAGCCGAGGCGATTTCATGTGTAATTATAGGTTAATGCGATTACAAAATATTATTATTTTTCGATAGATCATTAAACCGTGTGACTTTAGATAAATATACTAGGTCGTTTCCTAAGCTCTAAATCGAGAATATTCCATTCTATTAAATTATGATATTTTAATTCCATTTTTATTTACGTGTCGCTGTAAATCATTCATACAATAAGATTTATTTACTCTGTCTCTTACGCGTATATTTTTCATATGAAGTGCTGAATATTATATCGTTTCGTTTTAATTTGAAATTTAAATTTGAACGTACAAGCATTCGAATTTTTAATCAAGATTTGTTATTGTGTTTGTCAAACAAATTTAAATATCAACCAATAGCTGACTACAATCGTATACAATTTTACAATACATATACGTAATATGATTCAATATGAACAATTTAAATAAAAAAAAAAATTATAATACCAATAACAATGAACACGTGCTCTAACACTAAAGCCAAATACAAGGAATTATTATATATTTTTGGTAGAATTTTTAGATTATAATAGTAAATTTAAAACATTTATAACAAAATGTTATTATTTTTTAGTGAAATTTTTGGTATTTTAAGTGTAATATTGCAATCAATTTTACTATTTTTTTAGTACTACAACATCCGTGCCCTAATAATAATAATAATAACAAGACAATAATATCACTTTTGCATATTATCATGTCTTACGATTTAACGAATAAACATAATATTATTAGTAATTCACAAAATATGTTCAACCCTTTTTTCTTCTCCAATAACTTAGTTATTCAATATCTGGTTGTTTGACATTTTTAAATATTTTTTAAGACTATACTTTTATATTCTCAAAATTTTCTATGCTTTACTCAAAATATCTGTGTGTTTTTGCGTACAAAATCAAAAGCATCGATATTTTAAACGTACTTACTCATAATTTTAATGCTATACAAGCGATATAGTGTTGTAACGTAGCTAGTTTTGGCACTGCTATTTGTTTATATTTTTAAAAAAGAATGTAACGAAAGCCTAAGAAGTGTAAGTGTAACATTATTTCGTTTAAATTGAAAAACTAATAAAAATAATTATAAAAATATCAATCTAATTCAAACAATTGAACGCGAATCGATAGAAACTGGCAATAACTTACAAACGAAGTAAAACTAAACGTAATAACTAAAAATAATATTGTATATTTCAGAACGCCAAAATACTTTCGCGCTCTCGGACCCTCAATTGAGTATTGACCTAAATCCAACCCCAGTACAAGCGTACAACTGACAACTTATTCTTCACATACGCAGTTACATAAGAGTTTGTTATATTTATATGAATACGGTATGACTTGTGTGCGCGTAGATAATAAAAACATGATGTTAACATAGTTAACACAGTGTTGACATTAAAATTATTATTATTTACTTCGCTCAGTCATTACGCGGATCATTATCTAAAAATAAAGCCACTTAAGTATTCGCGCGTAAACGCCACACCGTACGCTATATTGATAATACCTTATTATTAATAATCAATATATTTTATTCGTGTACCATATACAACTTTAAACATAAAGCCTGCAGTAGTTCATTTGATTAGATGTCTTTTTACATTTTAATAATATTGCAGTTAAACATCCTTTTCAAACCGATATTCCCAATCAATTTCTTTGTCATATTTATTCACACTATTCATTCAGGATTTTTTTTTTTTTAATTAGGAATATCATCATATCTGTATATTTTATACCATCGAAGAGTAATACATATTGCTGCATGTTGTATAAACCAAAAGGGAATACACAATTGTTATACGATTTAAGCGTTTCTCTAAATAATAATTGTGTGCACGATAATAAGTGTACAGTAGAATGCCAAATAATAACTGTATATTATGTAGGTGTATACACATATACATATCCATTATAAAATCTTAAAAACTAACTCTAAAACTCATAACTATTACAAGCAGACGGCTGTTGTACGGATTTAGTGATTTTAATATTGGGCCTATGGAATTATGGAATACATCTGCGGGACCGTGCGAGAAAATGCGACATCGACACTATTAAACATTGTCATCGTTCTTCGTACAATTGTCTCGGCACGCCGGTACGATTACTTTACCCGCCAGGATGCGCTCTGCCGGGAACGATATATTACCAAGTTTTCCTTTAAACGCGAGAAAAGGCTGAACCGCAACGCATTAATCCGGCTGCAATTCCACGACTACAACCAAGACACCTAAAGCACCGACGGCCATAAATTTACTCGGTATATAAGATTCTTAAGCTAAGGCTAGGCCAGTCAACCGGGAGTAATAGCTCTACGCGCGTTATGTGTGTATTTATACACAACGGCGTACTATCACACGCGTATGTACGGAAACCTTTGAAATTCTATTTTATTTTATTCCTTATCGCAGTCGTGCTAAAAAGCTTTATTCAGGCGGTTAAATAATGAAAACATATATACCAGGAATAACAATTATTATGTGAATAGTATGGGGTGGTGTCGACTACGTCCGCGTCCAGTCGCCGTCGCGAATTAAGCGCGCCGTGACCGCGTACGTACCGCACGCGAACACCGACAAACCGACGACGACGAAACACACGTCCTTGGCGATCACGTACGGCCTGGTCGACATACCGTGCAGAGCGTACGTCACGCACAGCTCGACGGCGTACGGGTAGACCAGCATGTTGCACGCGTTACCCAGGTAGCCGATGAGCGCCACCATCGCTTGGAAGCTGCTGGTCGCCGGCGACGGGACAGAGGCGGTAACTGCGGAAAAATCAGTGTCCGGTGGTAGTCGGTATAATATCTAAATGGGTTTTATATTATGATAAATAATAATAATAATACATACATACAAAATACAAGTCATGTGTGTACGCGCGCGCGCGCGCGTGTGCCGGACCCCCGAAAGTCTGTTCAAGTAAAATTAATGTTTAATATATACACCAGCAGCATAAAATAGAACCAAGTTATATAATATATGGTCGTAGTTCACGAGCCCGTTTATTTTCTGTAAATTAACTTTTTAACTAATAATTATACATTTTTTTTTTTATTGGTGTTTATAAATGTGTAATATCAAGGAAATCGTAAATTAGGTTCAATTTCAAGTAGTAGTTTAATCGTTATTAAATAATACAGGACATTTCACTTCTTACTTTTTATTCCATTATTAATCCTTTCCCGCCCATTATACAGTGAACGCATACGTCAAGATAAAATTGTTTTTTATTTTATTTTACAAATAGTTGTTGATATTTCATACTACTTTTTCTAATCCTATTGGAACATAGATATCTACTATAATTTAAATTGTGTCGATTAATCGAAAATACCAAAATAACCGAACGTCTGAATGTCGATTAAAAGAAACGCCGTCAACCCTGTTATAGTCGATTTGGTTATATTAAATGAACTTCTCGCGAAAACCTTGTAATTGCCTAACATGTGTGTGATAGACTAATAGTTAATGGTTAACGTTTATCAAGCGGGTTATGATGGCGTTTTCGGTGATCGTGTTTTCCTGCAGTGCGCGCTATTTTAAGTGTATATACTATGATATATATTGACATGATGATCATACCCAAAAACGAGCAGAACGTGTATAAGATTTTGAAGACTGCCGTCAGTCCCGCAAAAAGGGGCGGTGACAAATATGCGGTAAACGGCTGTTGATGCTTTTTTTTATCACTTTTAGCTTTTGTCACTTTGATCGACGACGACCACAACAACACTGACTCTAAACACAATTCTCTGTGAAAAAATATGATATTTGCAGCGACGCACGACTTGATGATAGTCCGGGACCTATTGTGTACCCAAATAAATACATTATTATCATTACCTATGCTTACGTTGAACACTTGTTGATTAATAAAAAATTTTGATTTTCGACATTTGTGTAATATTATTATTAACTACATGTTTTACCCATTTGAACTGTGCCTTGATAATGTCTCTCCCGCTCAATCATAATTGTAATTAATTATAATACTACACGTTTAACAAATTAAATTTTCTTCATGTGCAAAAACGCGTATATTATAATTTATAATTTACGCTTATCCAATATTTTGTCACCTGATAGCTGGTATGATTTTCAATACAGATATTGAATTTCCAATAACTATTGGTATGTCTTGATTATCTAAATATGCACACAGGCCAATTACAATGTACACGTTTGTCATTACAACCATTGACGTGTTCAAAAGATTAAATGGCCTGACGAAATTCTCTGGTTTGATCAATCCGTCTTCGATTCTAAGCACCTAAACCAATTAGTTATTTGGATAATGATTACTACCGGACTATGAATTATTGTTTATATTATTAAATATTATTTTATATTTGTATATAAAATTGAAACTTGAAAAAAAAATGTGTGTTTTAGTTTTAATTTTTTAGGAAAATATTACATTAATCTTTTAATTGCAATATATTTTAATAATGATAATTATAATCATGGAAAATTATTATGCTGCATATAATATATAGTATCAAACAAAATTTCGAATATGTCAAATAACTAAATCAAGAAAATAAGACCTCGTTAAGTATATAAATTAATTCCGTAGTTACTATTTTGAGGTTGTTCTTTTTATTGAATAAAATCTATAATCATTGATTTAGAAATATATTAATATCTGATTTTGTACACCTGCAATTATAGTGAATAGTATTCTAATAAAATTTTCTAAAAAATAACAAAAGATAAATAAATGTAGTTATAATAAATTCTAAAAATATTTACTATTTTTGGCTAACATAATATGATACCAATTTAAAAAAGTTTAATTACAGTTTCAATACAATATAACAATGTTAATATACGAATTAAATGTTAGCTAATATATCTACCTGAACAACGGGTATGATAGAGAACAAAAGGGTTCCAAAGAGTTGGAAAACGTCCGTCCAATCACCACAACTCAACGTCTGGCTGTCAATATGCGTGTTCGATTTGAATATAATGTAGTAGGTGAAACATAGCAAAACAGTACATACAATACGGCTGAGGATGTATACCGGTTTCATATGCTCGGTATACGGCAATAGCATGAACGACAAGCACACGACTTCGTAGCTCAGAGAAACATTCAAAAGATTTACGTCAAGCCCCATTTCGGTGAACAACTGCATAACATAGAAGCAACGTGTCCGATTTTTTTTTTTTAGATTTTCGCCATAAATAAGTATTGCGAAGTATATATGTTAAGTTACATAAGTAATAATATTCACATTCAGATATTATTAAAAATATTTAAGTTTTGTGAACTCCCAACTGTTTTTTTAAATGCATCATTGGCTAGTCGTCTTGATAAATTCCTAACTAAGGCAGATAATATCACAAAAAAATAATATTTTTTGTGATTACTAAGGTTATATTGTAATCAAAAAAAAAAAAAAAATTAACAGAACTATGTTAACTATAATAATAAGTTATTCGTTCGCAAAATAATTATTTAGCAGAAAAAATAATTCATAGTGAGTGCAAATAGTTAACTGTATTTTAAAAATGTATTACTATAATTTCAAGATAATTTAAATAATAATAATAATTTATTCCTATTGCATTCAAATGTATTTGTACATAATTTATTAATGCACGGCAATGGTACGTTATTTTTAAGTGCAAATAAGTCGCTAAGCTGGACGATAAGTATTTATTAAGTTATATTTGAATTTTATTCTGTGGTAATGTTGGACTTTCTGAAATGACATAACACTTTAATTATCTCCAGCAGTAAATGCACCGCTGTCATCTTTCTAAGATCTAATAATTAAAACTTGATACTTCGCAACAGATAAGATTATATGCGTGACAATCGGAAATGTTAAAATAACTGGCCATTTACGATGCGTGACGTACAAAATTATCTGGGTTATCAAGTCAATATTATAAAATATATAAATATATTACAAATAGATATTGACTAACGTATACTCAGGTAACATATTGTTTGACTAGCAATTTTTAATAATGTCTGAATTGACGGTTAACATAAACACATATTAGTGCACTAGTATACATAGGTAAGGTACCTCTTGAATTGTCAACGACGCGAATTTCGTGTACAGACAACTCTTTCCGAAATTCAACGACAGGTTCATGGCGATAAACGTAAACCTTTCGGTATATAAACAAAATAAGTATATTAAACAATTGATTCGTTAGTTAAAAACCTATATATGTATATAATATTATTATTTATGTACGTCTCATTCGTAGGTTCGTTATCAGTGTAACGTATTTGTTCTACAAACTGTATATAAACAAACGGCATTTTGAGTGTATTAAATGACAAAATTATCATTGCATGCATAATAATCTATAGTAATATTCACCTGAAAAATGTTGAAAAATATCTGACTACTCTCGGGCCATGTGCCAAGCTGTATTCGATCATGTTTTGATACGGCACTGTCGGCACCCGGTGTATTTGACATATTTTATACCTAAAACGGCACTTTAAAATACATTTAAAATAAGAAATTTTGACTTTTGTCAGACGATCTATCCCCTTTACAAGAACTATACATAATAACATAAAGCTCCTTCAGAGGACCGTTGAAACAATTCGATCTGCGATGATTTATTATCAGAGCAGACGACGACGCGACGTATATAATATTATATAAAACTATTAAACAATTATGTTTGTGTAATAGGTATAAATACAAACATTGGATATGATAATTGTCTATGTGAAAATTACTGATAACCGTAGCGTGCGTGTAACAAGTATAAATAATAAATGTATTTACTGGCTGTAATCGCGTGTTCTATTCTATATTGTACACTACGTAGCAGTTATTATGAAATACGATGTTGTAGCGCTATAGCGACATAGGTATCATTTAAGTACGTTAACCGTATGTATCATACAACATTATATGCATTTGATTAAAATAATTGTATTTGATTAATGCTACCATATTCTTGGGTATATAAAATGTAAACCTTGAGTTATGTCCTCGACGTTTAAAATCGCGAATTGTACACGGTCGTGTGTAAGCATAAAAAGGATTATGCTTACATAAAAAAAAGAAGTCGATTTATCATGACACCTTTGCATTGTTACAACCAGGTAACCGACTTTGATTACGCGGCTACTATATTATCTCAAAGAAACGAAGTCGGTTTTTCCCTATTCCGCACTACATACACACATCACACAATATACACACATATTTCACGTATGTACAGCTTTTCGTTTTGGTTCTAATGAAAATATTTGTGCGCTTACCAAGAGAATAAAGGAGTATGTAAACGTCAATCCGGTGATAAAGCTCAACAACAAGCCGGTGACCACGCCCACCTGCTTAAACGCGTACGGCATGCACATGGACCCGAGCCCGAGAGAACGACAAACGAAATAAGTGAACGACGAATATGATCTGTGAAAAATATTACATATTATGAAAAATTAAAACTGAGACGGTACGGCGAGAAGTAAGCACCGTCAGAAGACTAAAAATATTATAAAATAGTATAATATTATATCACACAAAAACGTTTATTTATTAATTTATTTAACAAAAATACAGTGCATGTATTCAGTACCTATACTATACAGTTTTTAAGTCCGATATAAATCCGACCAAATAGCCAATCCTGCAGCGATCATTGTAAGAACCTGCGAGTTATTTTTCTAAATGTTATTCCAACGCCAAGCGGCAATGGGTGAGAATTGAAAATATAAAAATATAAAAAATATCTAACTGTGGTTTGTCTAGTGATGATTATTTTACTGTATTCGTGTACATATCTATAATGTGGTAATTTATATTGAATTCAAAAATCAATAAATATACCGATTCAACTTTAAAATTGAATATATCGTTTGCAGCATTTATGTTTTATTTTTATTTATAATTTCAAAACACTAAATACTCTAAATAGACGTCAGACAGCATTATACTGTCTATTTCATTGAATTTTAATAAAATATATTATAATAATATATTACATGACATGGGGTCTTACGTGAGATTGGAACTGTTACGGTTGCAAGACGGATCGTAGTTGAGGAAATTAAACATCAGCGCGCTAGACGACGGTTGTAATGTAGACGGCAAGTCCAATGCTAATGTTGAAGTCTGAGGTTTGCTTACCATACTCGACTCGAACGATGTATCGGCGCTACTGCTCGTATCCACGTCTCCATCAGACATTTTCCAACGGACGGTTTAAAATACTATGTATATAACACGCAGGTAATAGCTATACGATATACATAGTAGACAGGACAGTTTATTAAAACGCATATAATATTTTAAAGGTTACACACGCATTCAGCACTAGGTGATGAGATATCTGCTATCTGCAGTCGTGTAATATAGTGCTGAACGATAATTGTATGTTTCCTAGCAACGAAACACAGTCGTCTCGATCTCGTAGGGCTCTAGTATACCAGACTCTATATGTTTGTAGCCAGAAACTATAGTGTCCCGTATAAAAGTATCCATTATTTATGGTATTGATATTCGAATTGAATATTATTAAATTAAACGTAGGTATTTGAAGGTAAATTATATTATTAGCAATCTACTTTTTAAACTACTATTATACGATCTGTAGTATGACATTTCTTCATTTTTATTTCTAAACTACAATGACCTATTTTAGAGCATAACAATAAATTACCAATTATCCCAAAACATAATTTAACAAAACTACTCTGTAATAATATATTAGTATACTATATAATATGTTGAAATATGACATTTTCCCCAAGTACCCAAAGCAGTTGTGAACAGTTCTTGTTTTTGCGGATTTCGAGTTTTGACGTGAATATACATGTACCTACGTGTAAAATGAATAATAATTATTCTCTTAACGACGATTCAATGAATAAATAATAAATGTTATTTAAAATTCTGAGTAGAATAAGGAACGTATAATTGGTTTGAGTGGGTTTTGTTGGCGATGAATATTTCAAAACGTTAAAACGTTTTTTATAACGTTAAACAGAAACATATTTAAAAAATGAAAATTATTAATATTTTGAGTATTGTAAAATAAATATATTACAAATATCATTTGCGTATTTTACGCTAAGATACCTTGACGCTGGCCATAATTTCAATGAAAATTTGAATTGTATTCATTTTTTTTAACCTTATACATATAAACTCCTTAAAGTTGGCTAACTTATATTAATAGTAGTTTATATTTTCCAAAATATTGTATTCCTGTTTTTTTATAAATAGGTTAGTTAAAATATTATATTACTTTATTTCAGTATAATAAAGTATCCTCGAGTTTATTTTAAATGTTGTTGCTGTTTTTACTTTAAATATAAGCAAACAATTAAAAAAGTTTGAAAATGTAATACCGTTAATAGTAAAATTGTATACCTGTATGGCATATGTTCCTAAAAGCATAATAATTAATAAATGTTTTAAATCTTGAACTGAGTGATCAATGATGTATTGATTTTACAATGATCAGAGTATTTTTTTATGCGTGTCTATATATCCGATAATTAGTTGAAATATACTTCGATGTTTAACTTTGAGGGTGTTTTTTAACAAAAAATTGTATTTAGTTTATATTTTTGAGAGCACAAATTTAAAAAGTTCTAAATTAGAAATATTTAAGTAAAGCCGGTTTTTAACAAAATCGATTTTGTTTTTTTTTTTTGTGTAACTTAAAACTGAATAGTTACCTAAGATACTTGAAATTTTCATCAAGTATTTATGTTAGTATTTCATACACATTTTATAATTTTTTAAATATTTTGGCTCTTTGAAAAAACAAAGTCAAATTTTTTTTAACATTAACTTTTAATAAAAATTCGTCAAATTCGTGAATATATGCTAAATATTTTGTAGTTTTGTAAAATTTGTTTTTATATCAAAGATTTAAAAAAGTAATACAAGATTCTTTATAAACTTTTCTCTTCTATAATAATAAAAAAAATTACAGGAAATCACATATCTACAAATATCAATAAAAATTGTTTCGCTCCGTCAATAAGCTTGAAAATTTAATATAATATCCCGCATACCTCATTTTTATAGATATGTAAAAATAAATAAAATACATTTTTTTTAAAACGTCTGAATTTTTTTTACGGCATAATATATTCATCCGTTAAATAAATATTTTGCTTCAATCAATTTTATAATATCATATATTAATTAAAAAAAAAAGAATAATAATAACCGCAGATACTCAACCTCAAGCTATTTATATACATGATCAATTTTTTTCAAATTTTTTTTTATAGACTTTCTAGGTTCAAATTTAGACGAAATTAAATTTTTAAACATTTTAAACAGAGAATAATTGTTGTAAATTAAAAAAATGATTCGTGGGTACTTGAAACTATTAACTTATAGTATTATATTTTGTACAAACAATGACATTTTCTAATGCAATGTTTTTGACAAAAATTAATTTAACCTACTGTATTATACTAATAAAATAAAACAAATTATATTAATGACAATATCATGTAAAATATTATTTAATATGTTTATTGACATATAGTCGGTTGACCGTCTCGTCTCTGTTTAGAATCGTTTTTTGTATGCAATGATATATTATTGAATTACAATTTAACAATTACAGTTACCTATTCGAAACTTACTGTGTGGCAAAACGGTACCCACTAGCTCACCTTTTTAAATTTAAGTTCTAGAATATTTACAGGAAAAACCACAAACTGAAGGTTCGGTTGATAGTACACTTCTGTATCGTTCATGTGCCAAGTGTTTTTGAATAACTTTTATGTTACAAAAGCAAGAAAAATAACGGAGAGAGGATTTTTTTTTTTATTAAATTCTTTTGTGGTCTTAACCACTCTTATCTCATTTTATTTATGTATATACCTTCGTAATTTCATTGTATAAATATTTAGCCTCTATACTCACTATCCACTATCGTACGATTAATGTTCGTTTTACATAATAATATGAAGTGTAATATCATTTTACTTAATAATATTTAAATGCATAATAATTGAAGCATTGTAAACGAAAAAAATCGTATTCGTTAAACTCTTCAAATCTATTATGATATGCTAAATATTTTAAACTATAGAATATAAAAGTGGGTCACTGTTTAATTTAAAAAAAATTAAATGTTTGAAATTAAGTGCCGAAAATAATAAAACAATGTCACCAAGGGTTCATGCAAAATAAAAATATTTACTGATATTTTAAATTTTAATTAAACTAAAAAAAAAAATTAAGAGCACATCTCGTAAGTATCTTAACTAAAATTTTCCATAATTCATTAGAAAATCAACAGGTTAACTTCACTTCAATCTACAAATCCTAATCTGCCATCATTCATACGATGTTACTAGTTAATTTTCTAATATTATTATAATACTATCTGTCTTGATTAATTCTATTAGTATACATAATTACTTTGTATTATACATTATTCTTTCATTGTTATTATATTATAGTCATCAAGTTATAAAAAATTAAACTTTATCGCCTAGAATAATATCCTTAGATTAAGATGGTAAATAAACTAGGAATATCTTATTTTAAATTAAAAAAAATATAATGAATACGTTAAAGTAACCGTTTTGCCGATAAACAATAAACGAACCTATAATATATTTTTGTTGAACATTCAATTTTGAATAAAATGACCGATAAATATTCGGTAATTGGTGATGCTTAAGCAATCTATTAAATGTAGATCACTGATTAGATCGAATTAGACCGAATGCAATTTATACGCATTTATTCAAACGATAGATTTTATTGCCTGTAAGTTGTGATTAAAGGTATCCATTTAGTATTTACATTTTGCAGATGTGTCAACTGCTATTAATCTAAGCGTGCAAATATAACTATAACCAAGACTTAGGCGATGAAAAGTAATTGGCTATACACTTGCAACAAGTCTTAATATTATAGATATAATTAATTTAATTGTCCTAAACGTGATTGGTGATTTGCAGTAAATATTTGCTTTGTATTGACAGTATAGCTATTATATAATATTATAATAGTATATTTTATAATTAGACATTGGACATTGGTAATAATCATACGTTAAGTAAATGTTTTATATAAAAAAAATGCGAACTGTCAATACCAATAATATTATAACATAAAGTTTATAAAAACGCGTAACATGTCATAAGCTGCAATTATTAATAGTTACAATAGCATTATTGTGTTTCCAGTTTATATAATGACGTACAATTGTATGAATGCGTAGTTACCTTATTTGCAATTACACTAATGCGTACACCCCAAATTTGAAAATACTATGCAGTAGATATTATAATTTAAAATAGTATAAAGTATTTGGGACGTCATGAAACACAAACAAACCTATTTTACCATTTAGATTATGTGCGAGAAATCTAAACTGTATAAACGCGCTATTACAACTGTATTAAATTGTAATCAAATTAAAGAAGAACATTATGTACACTTTTTCAAATTAAATTTTAATCAAGATTAACGCTTATAATATGTAACTTGCAAGTTACCTAGAATTACCTGTACGTTATTTATATTCTATGCTATTTTATAAACCATCACAATATACATCGTGTTATATAATAAAGTCAATTATTTAAGAAATAGTATGCCTAATAGTAAAATGATTTATGTCAAATCTTAAACTATAGTAATATTATTGTTTTTAATGAACAGTTGAAAATTCGGTGTGCATCAAATCGTCATTTTTATTTCAACTGCCGTTCGAAGAACACAGCTGCAGATTTATCAAGATCACTTTGTTCATATATACGATATGGACTATATGGGCAGGTGTAATGGCACAAAAAGATTTATTTTCAGAGGGGTATATACTATGTAGTACAAACTATATTTATCGGAGAACTGTACGTTCCTTAGTGACTGAATTTCATATACTTTTGTCTTTTGTACAAAAAGAATACCCTATTGTAAAATGATTTTCAAATTTTAAATAATAATATTGTGTTACCCTTGCCATGCAGCAGCAATAATTGCTATTTTATATCTGACTGCCTAATTGACAACTAGTGTTTAAAAAGTAATTTTATGAAAATAAAAAATTTTATTATTATTTTGTACAGTAAAAAATTTAATGTTATACCTACTTATTATTTTATATTGATCTTCTTTTAGTCATTTACACATACTTTTTATAGTTAAGATAACGATCACCGCGTTCAATTTGTTTTGTTCATATTTTAAACGCGTAAAATAATGAAACTAAACATGAATTGCTGTACACAAATCAGAAAGATTAAGGCGTGTTGCGTCTATTATAATATTTATTTTATAAACATAACTATTGTCAGCTGATTATCATAGCTGTAGCTGTAGCTGTTGGCACCATGGATATAATTTATACACCTAGTATTAGCATATCAAAATATAACTCAGAGTTATGTATTCAGATAACTAATAAAAAAAAAAAAATAACTTTAAAATCTTCATTCTTCAGATATTATTACATTGTTTTCAACCTAACCTGAAATATTGATTATTTTAATTTCAAAAAAACTCGTGGTTTCGATTTCCTCGAAAATTATACTACGGTATTTTAATGTCATGCAATACGGTTATTACTTACTAGTGTGTGACAAATACGATAATATAGTTAATTTTTCGAACTACTAATACTTCCTAACTTGACCTGAGTCAGGATTTTTCTGTGACTGACTTGAAGCTACGAGAAGACGTTTTTATTTCTTATGCTCCGTATATATTTATGTTCAATTAACAATTAGAGAAAGCGATTTAGAGCGAACTGCAAAGCTATTATTTGTGGGGAAGGATTATTTATTAATCTACCTTCAGGACATAGTACGGATATTAGTGTTTACTATTTGCAGACGATTTAGCTAAGACGTAATGGACAAAATACTGGAGTGCCCAACTAGTGTCCAGGTCATATTGTTAAAATGTCGGAACCCATGCTGTTGAATGTCAACAACAGAGACGAGATAACGGAGACAGTAATGGGTTTGTGATACTCGGCGTTATTGCATAGATCAACATCAAAAAATGTCGATAATTTTATATATTTATAGATGTAACACAATAAGAACCAAGGATCGGGTGGAATTAATTGAAAAACAGAACGTAACATTTTTGGTTTAATTCTAGATAGTATACAAAAAGTATCATATTATTATAAAATTAATACGATGCTTATTTTTTTTTTAATTTGTCTCGGTTCAAATCTACGATAATGAAAAATATAATACACGAAATATTCTGCATTGTTTATGAACAGCAAATGCTCTGAACATCAGAACCTACAAATCACATCGTTATTTATGTTAAGTCATAAAATGATAGAATAACGCAAAAGTGTAGATACAAAGAGGCGAAGGCGATTGAAACGACAGAGCAGTCTTCCTATACACTTATGAGCATTTTTTTTTTTTTATTTAATCCCAATATTCTCTTATTACAAATCACTCGCATAAATTTAATACATGCAAAGTGATATATTATATCACATAAATATTTTTTTTTAAAGACCCCTCCGCTGAACAACTACTGAATTTGACACTGGTATAACGTGCGGCGGGTCACGCAGACAGTTTGACATAATATTATGGGTTTATACGGTTTTTTTTTTTTTGAGCGGGCGAGGGAGGAGGTGAATATCGCGTGTCCTACGTAATAAGTAATTTCGGGGGCTAAAGGCTGCAGTAAGCCGGTCTTCGTCTGCGGCGGCGGAACAGCCCCGTATAGGACCGTAGCACTGTTGCGGAATAGGCGTGCATATAGAGCGGTGCTGCAGCGGCACAAGTGCATAACAATAATAGCGCACCTATCTATAAGACATATGATCTATTGATATTCCGTAAACGGCTATAATATTGTGATGGCACTGGTGCACGCACGCGGTCACGTAGTATAATCATACATGGCCACAGTTATTAATCTCGCGCTTGTACACTCGTACCGTTCGCGCACTGATTACCGACGAGAGTGTAAATTGCATTAGCGTGTGATTATGAAACGAAAAATAACCCTATACGTGCGTGTACGGTGTGTAGAGGCGCGCGCGGCAAAACCGAACGTCAAAGTTTTGAAGCTTTTAATCTGACGGTCGAGATGGATATTTAAATCCAAAAAAAAAAACTGCCGTTTCGAACACGTGCTCGTTCAAAAATAATAACCGATCGCGCATTAATCAAAAAAACAAATAAACAAACTGCGCTTTCAATACCCTCCCCCCCCCACCCAACATCGCCGTCACGACACACTTCGGTCGATTTCCCTTCCGCGTCCGAGACACATACACTATACGCGTAACACGTACTATATATATAACTATATATACACCTATTATAATAATTATTACTATACTTCCTATATATATATATATATATGATATGATATGATATGATATTATAATATCGATATAAAAGCCCAACCCACACACACCCACACACGAGTCGCACTGGTTGCCGGCGCGTATTGATTTCCGACTCTCATCGCCGCGCCGTCGGTCGACCCGGGTAAACAAACGCACACACACACACACACACACACACATGCGTGTGGGCGCGGGGTTAAGGGGAACATTTTGCCGTTTCTCGTGCACGAAGACGGCGACGGCGACGACGACGACGACGACGACGACTAAAATCGGTCGCGGTCGGCGAATTGTGTATTATGTGTGGTCGGGCGAGGCAATCGGCGGACGAAAATCCTACTCGCCCGCAAAAGACCCTATTAACGGAAAAAAAAAAAAAATAAAAAATTGCGCTCAAAAAAGCGTGCGGCGACGGGGTCGCGGTCCGGGGCCCCCGAGCATGTACATGGCAATAGCGTAACCGTGCGGGAAAAAGCGCGCGCGCAATTGTGCGGGTGTGCGCGCGCGTAACCGAATTCAGCGTTGGCCTCCTCGCCCCGTCGCGCGCACTCTGTATACACTACTCTGCGGCGGCGGCGATGACGTTAATGGTAACGCGCAGGCGGCGTATTATACAGCGGTTAGAGGGGGGTCGTGGCGGCGCGGCGGCTCGAAGGGGTCTTCATTGATCAGGGAGCAGCAGCTGGCCTCGAACGCGTTCAGTGTGTCGTCCGTTGCCGCGCCGCCCGTGTGCCGAGTGTGTTCTGTGTCGGTGCGCGCGCGTGTGTTTTGTGTGCGTGTTACGTCGTCGGCGGTGGTGGTGCGCGTGCGCTCCGAATGTTGTACAGTGTCGCGGTGCGCGTACGACGCCCCTACCACGCCGCCCCTTGGGCCGCGAGTGTTCGCCGTACCGATTAGCGCGCGTGTCCGTTCGTCCACCGGCTCTGTAATACGCGTATTTATATTACTGCCACTACCTACTACCGCTACTATTACTATTATTATTATTATTATTATTATTATTACCATTACAACAGTCGTCGACGATAAAGTTCGCAGGGCTGTTAGTTTGCCGAGTACGAGTGAGCGGGCGAGAGGACGTTCGCTACACACGATGGCTCGCCGCGCGTAACGGTGCGCTCCAGCGTGTGTTTGGCTATTGAACATCAGCAGCGGAAGCAACACCAGCATCACCGACGTCGACCCGCGAGAGGGATAGCCAATAGGCGCAATCCGGATACACGCCTACCAGTGGACGGTGACCCGGAATGTCGGCCAGGGAACCGTACGGGCCTGGATCGTCGTTAGGCGCCACGGGAACGCGTTCACCACGCGGTACCCGGCGCATAGCCACTGAACTTCCAACGGTCGACCGGTCGCCGTCCAGGACGTATCCTACAGGAGCGGGCGGAGGTGGTGGTGGCGGCCAACGGAACAGCCCGGTTGGCCGGAGAACGGTCAGACCGGGCGCCGGGTCGCCCGACCACCACGGCGGAGGTGGAATCGGCGGTGGTGGCGGTGGCGCTCATCAGACGGGCATCGGAGGTGGAGGTCTGGGCATCGGAGGTGGCGGCGGCGGTGGCGTCTCGTCGTCGTACTACCGAGACGACGACCTAAACAGTCCGGTACTGCTCGACGACCGGGGACGGGCTATGGGACCGGCAGGCGGCGCGTCCCACCGGTCCCGAAGCGCCAGTCGTCCCGTCGACCGGATGGGTGTCATGCCGCCGTCACGATACCAGTCACTGGACCGGAACACCGGCGGCGGTGGCATACTCTCCGACTCCGGTGGCCAATACTGTTACGACCGCGACTACAGGTCTTTCGACAGGGACCGCGGTTATGGAGGCGGTTTTTCGTCGTTGGACGACGATCCGTACGGCGCAGTGTCCTCCAGGGCTAGACAGTCCCCAGGTGGTGGTATCAGCGGCGGTGGCGTTGGTGGCGGACACTTTATGTCCAACGCGCGCGACACCGGACACTTTCTGGGCGAACTCCAGCACCAGAACACAGACCTGCACCGCGAACTGTCTAATCTCAAGAAGGAACTAGAGCTGACCAACCAGAAACTCGGGTCCAGCATGCACAGTATCAAAACGTTCTGGAGTCCAGAGCTGAAAAAGGAACGGGCACTGCGCAAAGAGGAATCGGCCAAGTACTCGCTGATCAATGACCAACTAAAACTACTTCATTCGGAGAACCAGGTGAGAACTATCATATAATATCATATTTTCCAGCATCCGATCGGATGTTATCATATATAATAATACATATAAACATTATGCACTCTTCTAATATTTGATTGGTGGGGGGGGGGGGGAGATGTAAATAGCGAATTATAAGCGAATAACTCTACACCGTCATTTTGGTGTTAACACGACGCCCCGGTGGAACGAATGTACTCGGCACGTGGCGAGTGTGTTGCATAAGTATATGGGGCTGACTAGATCGATTTGTAGAGACTATATTATATTATAATGACGGCATCACCGGTAATCGGCGTACAGCCTCGCCGAGGCTCGAAAGGTTCGGTTTATTTTTTATTATTTTTTTTGTTCTACATCCTACGAAAATTGAACGAAATAATAAATGAGAGGAAAAAAAGGTAAACAATGAAGTAGATTGATCGATGGAGAAGAGGAAAAAAAACCATCAACCGAAAAAATCACCTAGGCACTCTCTACCTGTCCACGTCATCGTGGGTTGAGTAGGGGATGACGAGTTTCGTTTCCTTCTCGCGCCGCCTTCATAACAAATTTTTGACGAAACGTTTGGATTACTGCGGGCCATTTGAACACACACGGTCCGTACCCCCATAATTCTTGCAGCAGGCACACCCACGAGGATCGTGAAATAAAGCGCACCGTCTTCCCGGTCTTGTTTTAAAAGCACACGATTACTCGAGCACAATAATACAACAATACGCGACTACATCCCCCCCCCCGCCACGCGGATATCACCAATGTGAATATTAAACTCGCACGCAGTTGCCGACATTTTTCATCTGAGCATAATTTATTATTTCGCGCATCACATATATACCACCTATATATAGCCAAAACTTTTCAAACTCGATATTACTACGTTTACACGTAACGCTATCATTATGTATAGTGACAGGCGTGTAGGTCGCTTATACGTATAAAGGTCGGGGGTAGGTTCGTCTTCACCGTGTACACCGTACACTATTAATATTTATTTTACGAGGAAACATGTTTGCTCGCGTTAAATATATTATTTTGGATTTGTTTAACAACTTACAAAGTGTCAATCAGCTTTTTTTCCACGTTCTCCGGAAAATGTTCCGAATTATTTAGTACTACTTTGGCACTTTGTGCTTATCATAAAGTTTTCCTACCCTTTTTTTTAATACCACTTTATTCTTTAACCGACCGTATATTATAATTTGTTCGACACATTTACACATGCTCACACTACACGTCTCCTTATTATTATACCTATCATTATTATAGTAGCAAAAAAACAAAAATCGTTTTTCCCCATCGTAAATGCGTACTTTGACCTTTGTTGACATGGACATGACCGTGACAAACGATCATGGACTTGTCAACTCGACAATCGTCGTAAACCGGTTAAACCTGCATGCTATTCCTTCAACAGCTATAAAGGTATGCAGAAGCATGATGTGCAACACAATAAAATTATGCGACGTCGTCGTTCGATCCAATTTTTAATCTGGTCTGCACAAATGCGTAAAAAAATAATCGTCTGGTACGTTGTCCTGTCTGTCATAATTATATGGCCCGTCATATGACTGCACATGAGTTGTGGGTGTGGAAAAACTGACTAAGTATAAAATAGGTGTATAACATCATGATCAAATCGTTTACATTATGTAATACTCGTTAAATCATATTATATGTTGTAATTGTAACCGTTTAATTATTGTATTCAACATTTACGAACCGACGTTATCGTCGCGTTGGCATTCCCGAAGACGAGTAATTTGCAGAAGATCAGAATCGATACGAAATACAATAATATTATACGTTTACGTTTCAAATTGCATTCATTTTACAACAGTTAAAATCCGAATAAACGTTTCGAAAAATATACGGAACGACTTGGTGCAAATCGACAATTGGCTTTCGACGAACGGAAAAGAAAAAAAAAAGAAAAAGACGCCCGGTCATCGCATATAGTATTACATTTATTATTATTTCCACTTTTGCAGTATAACTCAACGAGTATAAGTAGGCATCTGCTAAAGTGCCACACAACAATCCGCCGAAGGGGGTGAAATGGAATTCTATAGCTTTTGGTATTCCTCCTGTATAACGCGATATAGAGCGTTACAATAATCTGGCCGTACTCGGCTGAATAATGCAACGTGCGTGATTGCAGAGATTCAGTAATAATAACATATAATATAATATGTATCGTGAAAAAAACATGTGATATATATTTGCAGAGCAGGTGTTACGGCCGTGCTAGGGGTCGATTGTCCGGACACCCCTCGACGTGGGTATACCATGTATGGATGTTATTATTTTGTACAATATGACAATCACGTCCCGTATAGTTTTGAATGAAATTTTAAGCGATACGATGTATTAGTATTACTATATTGCGCGTATATAAGCATTGATATGCATGCGTCGGCATACATGTTATTATTATTTCCATAGTCCTACAAAACGAACAACACTATTCTATTATTCAACTCTCAAAGGTTTTCGAAATATGTATACTTTTAAAGTTTAAACGCTATGAAATCCACAAACATTTTAACTGTAGCGTGTTCTCGAACATTTTCCAAGGTCTGGCCAGTTCTTAAGATTTTACACGAACAGGACAGTGAAGAATGTCAAAACAGTAAGGACTGTCGGGTCATAACATGTGCAGTGTGTCGCAAATGTCCAAACGATATTTATGTTGGCTATAATATATTTCACTGAGGGGTAGCTCTCATAAAGGGTGGGTCAATGGAAACAGAAACTTGTCGGAGGTATATTAGAGCCCCGTGACCTACCACCACGATAAATTAAAATATAAAACCATAAACGATAATATTAATTATAAAAATTATCAAACTAAATATCCATAGTTATTCATATAATAATAAAATAACAAGTTACAACTTACTGATATGTTATTTAATACTTAATTTATATTCTTATTATGATTTATTGTAAAAATTCAAAAAAGAAAAAAATTGTGAGAGCCGATATGCTCAGTTTTAATTTGTAATTTAACTTACAGTATTAATATATAGTTTCTATGTATAATTTTATTAGTCTTTGTTTTTATTTATATTTTGTAAAAAGATATTAGACATGATTATTTTTTTTACTAATAATCATAACATAGAAGTAATTATTCACATTTTTATTAAAAATATTGATGTATGTTTTAATAAAATATAAGTAAATTAAAACATGATAATATCTGATTGATCGACATACACATAAACTACACATCATTTTATTGATTAGGTATATGTCTGAGATATTAAAGTAAATAAAACTAAATCATTCTATCCATACGCATCATCATGAAACAGAAAACAGATGTACAAATACGACCTAAATCCTTTGATCGACGCAAGCCATAAGTACAACCAACGGCGTGTCGGTGTAAGTACCGATATACATTATAGGTACACACTGCAACATTGTAATTAATTTGTGTAAACCACCAACGTATAAAATGTAATAGGTAACTCTTACTACGAATCTTTATGGCGGGGTGTGCAAAAATGTCTATACTCGGGTAGTGACGGTAATACTCGTTTGCAGGGCATAACTATTAAATCTCATTCCCAATTTAGATTAATATTGTTACTAGCAGAATCCTATGTAATATAATGAAACAGATTATCTTACATTTTTCGCTAAGATATACGTATTAATTTAAACGAATATAATTAAGTTACATTTTTTGCCGGCGATAATATTCGACTGCGTTTGGAATTATTGTATATTTCTATATATACAATTTTATGATTAAACACGTGATGTAAACGAGACACGAGTTGACAGCGCTTTTTGTAAGTTTTTTTGAGTTTTGGTAAACTTGTACTATAGTTATTATGTACGCAAACGAGTTCTACTACGTTTGGATCATTTAAACGCATATAGATATTGAAAAATTGTGTACGCATCGAGTTGTACACAAACGAGCCGAAAAAATAAGGTAAATTATCGCTCAGAAAATGACAAATTTTTTACCGATTGCATAAAAAATTTAATAATTCAAACAGTATTTTATATATTCCTTGTCAAAGTAACACCCACCGCCATAAACAAATAATAATGCCATAAAATAGCCCACCACAACAAATGATTATGATTGCTTTGATTTTCTTAGATACTTTTTAGGAAGAAGTAATTAGGCAAAAGACCAAATTTTCCAACTTAAAAAAAACCCTAAGTAATACCTATAGCTTTAATATTTCATTGTTAAAAACTAGGGCTGCGCTATTTTTTGGTGTCTGTGGAAAGAAAATGTTCACTTTTTGTAAGTTATATTTTTATCAAAAATAACTTTCTTATCCTATCAAAAATACTTAGTTCTTGTAAATAATATATATATATATATATATACATAAGTATATTTATTATTTTGTTATTAAGTACCTTGGTGTATTATAAAATGTATTTTAAGATTTAAAAATTTAAATTATAATTTTTAAAACTGGAGTAGAATTAGCACTATTAGACATGTGTTATATGTACAGTGAATATTTTCAGACCAACGTAGATAAATAGATATTAAGGATACCATTAAACACATTATAATTCAAAAATTCAAACGAAGACAAGTGAAAAAAATTTAAGCTCAAATTCGAATGTTTCGAACAGTTAGTTTGGAAATAATAAAGTTCGAAATATGTTATATATAACGCTGTTTTATAGTGTTATATTTTAACATTTTTCATAGTTCGAATATATTTCAGTTCATTTCGAAAAGATAATAAAGATTAATTTTGTAAAAACTAAAGTTTAACTCATCTCAAAATGTACAAAATATAACACAGTGGGTTGAAACAGAACGTAGCGATTTGATATATTTTTATTTCGTGGTTTATACACGTCAAAAAGTCCTAGGTGCTCAAACTCGTTGTATAAGCTATAGATGTAATTGTGATCTACTCCTTTGCGGAATTTAATATATAATATTACATTTCAAACGCAAATTTTTTGGATAACTGCGTTTTCATCACAAACCACCCAACGGGCCAAAGTATTGATTAAAATAAAAAAAAAAAAAAATGATTACAATACAATGTACCGCGTTGATAATGCACCGCGGGGCCCTTTCCTCGCCCCGTTGCAAAAGTTCTACCGCCTGGGTCGAGGCTGATTCCGTTAGTGTGGATATCCTACCCCCACAACACAGAATGATTAATGGTCGTAAACGACCCAACGTATATACTGGCGCAGTTAGGTAGTAGGTAGCACACCTTTCGATCACACGACAAGTCGGTATAAAAAAAAATTGTAATAAATACACTGCAAAGAGATAAAAAAAATAAATAAACGTTCGTTAACAGGGACGACACTGAACCGTAACGACTATAAACCGTTTTGGTCGTGTTTTGTGTGTAATGCACGTTTAATTATAATTGTTACGAAATATTGGATCACATAAACGATAGGTAATAACTAATAACTAATAACATTCATATTACTACAACATGAATACATGTAACAATAACGTATAATATATATATATGTATATTATGTTTGTATATCGTTTCGTCGTCTTGTCTGTTTCTATTTTCATTATCTACTTCCCGTTTACAATCAGTAACGCCGTTTCGGAAAGCGTATAAAAATTAACTTCTTTTCGGGGCACATTGTCAGACGGCGCCCGCGAAGGGCGTGTAGGCCAGTGACGGATGTTTTAGACTTCTGTCTAACACGCTTCGCGCACACGTCCCCGCCGAAGCCGGAAATTGCATTTTACCGCACACACAGCTCTATTCTAGACTGTCCCCTTCCCCTATATCCAATATAGGTGCAAGATGATACTCACGGACGATCGAGATGAATAGCGTCGAAACGGAAACGGGATTTCGTCCAATCTTCCGTGTGTTGCAGGATATCCGCCGTGATGATATTGTTAACACGTGCAGCAGCTATGTATACGTGGACAGTTCCAGTTCGTATACTCGTTTCAGAAAGTCCGATGCAGGTGATTGTCGAGAATTACTGACGAAAACCAGAGGTACCAAAAAACACAATAATGGGAGATTATATCTTCTTATACCCAGGACTATTATTAGCCATCACTATCTGATTACTAAAACTTGGATTTTGTATCAATTTTTTTCTTTTTTGCAGGAGTGTATTATATTCTTGTATAGATATAAATTCGTTTCGTATCATTCTGATAGTAACGATGAGCAAACTTTATTTTACTTTTCTTTCCATAAATGTATTTTTTGTTTTTAAATAATATTTGAATAATGTTCATGAAAATATAGGTTAGGTTAGGTTAATTATATTACCTAATATGTAATCGACAAAAATAGGTGAGATTTTCGTCACAATATATTTTTTTTTTAAATATGTTTGCTACAAAACCGATCTCTACTTAAATACGAATTTCGAAATGGATATAATTTTAAAAAACATTTTCATCATTATTGTGTGATTATTTCACGATTAACGCTGTTATATAAAAATTTAAAATATACTGTATTTGAATAAATATTTTTAGTTGAATTTATGTTATTACAATTTAATTGAATACTAATATTATAACTTATCATATTATATATACATAACGTATAATACTCGAAACACTAAACAGAAATTTAGAAATGTAAATAACGTGCATATCTATATATTTGTATACGTATTAATATATATTTGTATATAATATATATATATATAGGTAGAATACCGTGTATGCCAACTGCCGAGTAGCCGTTTTCAGGGACCCCTCTTTTATAAGTCGTCCAAAGTTATTGACACTGCCTACCCCATTTGACCTAGTTTATCCCATTTATTTAAACCGTATATACACATACATATATAATCAACCCTATATAAAACGCGTAAAATATTGTGTCGGTAATTTATTCGCGTTAAATTGCTAAAAAACTGCAAATATTGTAGCTAGTTATGTATATTTCAATACGTATACATTGTATTGTATAATAATAATTTATTATATAAATTTAAAAGAAGTTTAATACAAAAATCGCAGTCACTCTTCACTAAAGTTCGAATATATAATATTTAAATAGCTGACAAAAAAAGAAAAAAAAATTATGGAACGCAATATTTACATTACATTTCGAATGAACGTTTAGCTTTTAACTATATAATTGTAATAATCAATTATAGAATGATGTTTATTTAAATACGAAATTCTACCATGTTTCTACATAATCCAATTATATGTATTGGTCGAGTATGAAATTCTACTCGAAGAAATTATATTTAGAAATATATGAATGCGTATGAGTTTAAAACTACACAAATTATTTTTTCTTGATAATAGGTACACGATTTATTACTTCTTATATATTTTATGTTCTATTCCCTAAACGTTAAAAATAGTAATTCACTCTGTACACACACATGCATTACAGTGTAAGGGTTGTTTTACG
The DNA here is from genome assembly GCA_036289425.1 of Rhopalosiphum nymphaeae. Taxonomy (NCBI): domain Eukaryota; kingdom Metazoa; phylum Arthropoda; class Insecta; order Hemiptera; family Aphididae; genus Rhopalosiphum; species Rhopalosiphum nymphaeae. The sequence continues at coordinate 2,278,336 of JAZAQC010000021.1, read as the reverse complement.
TTCGTGCGCATAACAGCGAACCGTACGCCACGAAAAGAGGGCTGGCAGGGCATCAAACAACAGGGTTGGTGCGGTTTTGCCTTTAAAAGCCACACGCCTTAGACGGCGGCGACATTGGCCTATCGATTATATTATGTGTGCGAGAAGATAGTATTGTGTATAAAATGCGTGTTTGTGTGTATGTGTAGGTGTAAGTGTGCGTATGTGTATGTGCGCGCAGTGGCCAAAAAAAGGTCGCACCACTGCAGTGGACCACCGCCGTCTTTTTCCCGATTCTTTTGCACGATTCGACGCCAACTTCGAACGGCGCCCGAGAACCTAAGACAAATAAAAATAAGTAATAGATGTCTTATAAAGATAAATTTAAAAGTCTATAAAGAAAAGTGCAGAATTATTTAGCCACCCCTTTACTGCATTATTGCGGATTTTAAATGGACATTAATTATTTAGATTTTTTTGTGGAGAGATATTAATTGTAAATACTTTAGAATTTCTCCCGTAAAACACTAGAGCAGTATATGCTATCTACAGCACCCTCACTACTATCGATCAGGACATGTCTCTAAATATTTCAATTTATTTGTAGAGCTAATTAAAATTTAATTAATATAATTATTTGTAGAAACATTTATTAACAACGAGTATATATTTTAAATTTCCTGTATACATAATGGTTGTGACGATATAAAATATAATGTATATAAATATGCGATACGCGTGACTTTAAAAAAAAAAAAACTTGACTAACATTTTTTGAAATTTGAAATGTATTATTAGATCAAATTAATTATTATGGATTAGTTTATTTCACATTTTTATTCTATAAAAATAAAAATTATGATTAACTGTATATAATTTCTATGTAATTGAATTACCAATATCAAACATAAATTACTCGTTTATAAAAGGCTCGATCACATCTTTTCATCATAACTATGCCACAGTAATTTCACATGTATAATGTGACGTGTGAAAAAAGAATGAGTGGCCAAATAATGCTCTCCACTTGGTCACACATAACATTAAAATATTAAATAATGGTTATAACATTAACATTAACAATAATTAGTTTAGTGCAAACCAACGCATATTTCGAGTATACCACAATATTAAACGAGTAAACTGGCATACTATATATACAGAACGTATAGCTTATACTATGGTAATTTTACCAAATATATTAAATTCCAAATTATAAAACTTAATGTCCGAAATATTTGCTCGAGAATTATCATATTATATATAGTGATTACAAAAACGATAAAAATTCGTTAGATAAGTATCATAAATTTTAATATATTTTCATAGTAATATTTATGGAAAAAAAATATATATATATACTATCTAGTTCGTAGGCCGTTTCCTCGGGTCGTCTGAAATTTATCAACTAAGGGCGACCAACGAATACGTGAATTATCGTTGTTATTTTACATTATTAGTTATTACCGTCTAATATTGTGTCAAATTCATCGCATTTAAAGTAGACAAGAAAGATCGTTGTTAAAATTCAGTGCACGATGGCCAAAATTGGGTAAAACTGAAAATAACATTATATAAATATATATATATATATATATATATTATACTGTATTTTATTTAAATGTTCACTGTACACGTACAAGACATATAAACGAAGTTTTATTCGTTTTTTAAAATCTGTTTGTTTGGGTTTGGTCCAATCGTGGCGTTTACACCGTTTCGCATTGTTTTATATAATAGTGTATAGGCGCACGTTTCTACATATTTATACATATACATTATATTTATATATATATAATATATGTATAATGATTAATACGTACACTCGGCAGACGATCCAACAGACACGCCGTCATCGGCAAAGCTCTCGGAACGCATTAAAATAAATTTTTATTCTCTTTACACAATGGTCGTTTTAGCGCATGCTAAAATGCGTCACGTACTTATACACGCACACACACACATACATATATATATAATATACGAGTATACAACATTTTATACTTTTTGCCGTCGGCTTGAATATGGCTTGCATCAAAATGCGAATAAATTATCAATAGTTATTCGTTTAAAAAGTACGTGACGTTATATTATAATAAATTAGTTGTAGAAAATGGATTTATTTCTGAGGTTCTCGAAAACAAATAATTATTAAATTTTATTCTTGCAACGAAAAAACAAAAATCGATAAGCATTAGTGTAACTCGATTACCCAATTGTAGTATTAGAAACTGAGGAGGATCAAACTCGTGTATAGTTTTAGTTTTGTATATGTATTCTTATTAATTCTTAGCAACTATAATATTTTATCAGTAATCACTAATCACAAGTACCTATAGGTAAATTGATTGATATTGAATTGTAATAATTTAATCGTCAATATTTGTTATACAATATACAACACAAAAGTTACGATTTAAATCATGATATATACCCAGTTATAAATTATAATCATTTTAAGTCGCTTTATTTTTAAATTAATTTTTTACATTATTGTCCTTTTTTTATTTTTTTTCGGGGTTAGGTTGGGGGTAGTCACTGTTTCAACCCTCCAGTTTGTGTCCACGTGAATAACGTTATTATGTATAGTAGATATATTTATGCGCAGTCATCAAATATCAAATTATTAAATCCACGCTTAAGCTCTAAATTACCTTATTATGATTATATTCATATTATAAACGATTAAAACCATTTTATATTTGCCAACTTATGATAGTCATAACGCATCGTTTTATTGATGCTGCGTTCGCGAAGAGGACGGAATAAGATAACAATATGAATTTTTGTTCACTATTTCATCGTTACAGTAATTGCATTACATTCTTAATACATATTAATAAAATGTATATATTTATTACAATACAGTATGAGTTAGGTACCACAGGCAGTTGCCTATGCATATTATATAGTAAAGAATCCGTTATTAAAAGACTCGGATTTTAAATGGAACCCCCCTTTTTTGTATAAAATCAATTACCCGTATATAATATAAATTATAAATAACAATGTATCTTTGCAGTATTGTTCCTTAATAGCGTAATATTACAATCAATACCATATGCAATGAAAAAATATTTTTTTTAAGACAGTAAAAATATACATACACCTTCCAACCGCAATATAGAAAATAAAAGAAAGTAACAAAAACTACATATTATGAGCTTTTTCAATAGTTGATATAACCACAACTCACTTAAAATTTGAAATTTCATAAAAAAACGAGATACACAGATCGTTAATGTTCTCACTTTTAAGTTAGACAATAGATCAATTGAAAAATAATAAAGAAAACACCACGAAATTGGTTTAGTTAAATAACATTTTTCTAAATTTGTAAGACTGAGAAAATATGATAGTATGGTGTTTTCTTAACGTTTTTGTAATGATTTAAATGTGTTATACATTTAACTATATATTTAATACTTATTTATTATGTACATAAAAGAATTTTTATAATTTTATTTTCAACGCGTTGCATGTAAATTATAAAATACAGGAATAATTGTAGCCATAACAAATTATTATATTATTTGTTCGTTTGTGAAAATATACAGTTGGGATTTTTAATTAATAGGAACCTGCACAATTCACATGATAACATAATCACACATGACATTTAAAGCCAAGTGTACGTGTAACAATAATATAATAATAATATAATTATGTATGAAGTGGTCTAACGCAATATACTATACTTCAGTATACAACACACGCTATATGCGATACGCATAACACATTTCCTGATTTTTCTTCACGTGTATATTAAATTTTATGATATTATACATATATTATTTTAAAAGTAGAATAAACAGAAAACGTTTTGAATTAAATATGTACTTGTTCATGTCGAAACGAATAAAACGGATTTCACTATTTATATAAACATAGAAATAAAGATCTTTATTTTATTCCGTTTATCTACTAGCTGTTTTATAAATTATTATTTTTATTTACTTAATTTTTTTTTTTTAGAGAGAAAAAGTGACAAACAGACAGAAAGATATGTGTTCAAACGATCGTAATTACTAATTAATTGTTCATAGCTGGTAATAGGCAATCTATAGGAGTACGTAAAAAGTTTGCTCAGATGCAAACGATAGCAATGTCTTATTAAAGGTATAATATATTGTCATAGATAATAAACAAATAGATACCCATTAAAATTATTATCAATTTTATCGCTAGCGATTTCTACTTAAAGTCAGATCACAACTATGTCGCCTATCGTATCGTGTGCCTTTTATCATATTCTGATCGGCCACAGTATTCGGTAGTATATAGTTCATTAACTATTATCTACTGGAAAATGTCCAAGGGTAGGTCGAATTCGACTTTCGAAAACGATGTAGCTATGTGAACCGACTTAATACAATATAGCCACAGGTATAACCATTGTGCGGTATCTTGCGTTCTTTTCAAGCACACTCGTTCTTTACTTCCCCGGATAAGTTATATAGGCAGGGCCCATCCATTTCCTTATTATTATCGATACGTTATATAATATAATTTTATACGTACAGACCACGAACACAATATATCACGTTATACTGTTACAGACCGCAATATTCAGGTACCCCGGGCTTACACCTAGTCCCCGTTGAGCATCATCATTGTTAAATATTATTATTCAACGGTACGGAGGCGAAACGCGTATATGCAATATAGGAATCGCGTTTTGAATATCCCCGTTGCCGCTCGCCGTGAATAACGGTCGGTTGGCGGCGACGGAAGCTGCAATAAATTAACCAGACGCGCATTAATAGGCAATTAACGGGGACTCGTGTACAAACAAAAGCAGGACGAAGGTACGGCCACTTTAACCCCAAATTTTGACGTTTTAACTTCTAATTCGTCCATCGGGCCGTCTATTAATTCGATATATTCACCGCCGGGCGGCTGACGAGTGTGTTTGTTGTTAATTAACACCGTTTTCCGAATGGTATACAACCGACGAAGTGGAATATATTACGAAACGCAGTTCTATAGACAAAATTACTTGGCCGTCGCGGTCGTCGTAGTGACGTTACGTTTCGGACGAGACGTATGACTGTAATTTTTTCGATTTTTGTGACAAAAATTGCCTTTATAAAGAGGACGTGACTTTGGAAAATTACAGAACACCACACGTCATGCAACGATATGATAAAGGAGTGGTGTATTTCGTCCGTCATTATCACCGTCGGCGGAGAGCCAACAAAGGACCTATACGGGAATAATCGTATGCGCATCGCCGTAATAATATACCGCATCTCTGCGTATACGCGCGCGCAGTCTGTGCATGTCGTTTACATTTTACTCTCCTCCGAGTGGTATAGATTTTTTTTATCGTACTACTTTTGACCCGGTTCCGTGCGACTCGCAAATATATTGCGTACACGTGGCGCGCAGCGTTTGAACAAAAAAAAAAAAAAAAACGTAATAACAAAGCCGTTGAAAAAACATCCGTCCGCGTTTGGGAAGACGTTCGCGCGAATACGACGTCCCGAGCGCAGGCGTTTCCCGTGTTCACTGCTGTGCGGTATACACGCGCATACGAATGAATAAACACATGTCAAAATGTCAAATTGCACTTTACGCGTTAAACTCTTTTCGATGTGTTTGTTAACACAATATATAAAAGTTAATTCTTGTTCGGAGTTATCGGTCTGCCGCTCCCACGCACAACCGTCAACGGCCCCCCCTCGCCCTCCCCACCACCCCGCAGGACCAGTAAATAATAATTCGTCCGGACGCACGCCAGTACGATGAAATAAGGAACGATACGACTGGCCGGCCGTAGAAAACCGCGGTCGACATAAAAAAGAATAATATTAACAGGCGCGCCCGAATATCGAGGATGGGCCCATTAATAATCGAGCAATTATTTTAACTGCGGGCAAGACGCGTTGTGCACGCTGCAATATACTACGTTGTTACTTATTATTATTATTATTATTATTATTATTATTATTATAGGGGGCTAGGATTAGTATGGAATAGTAAAAAATGATTTTGGTTTTTAAAAAACATGCAATAAAAACATACAACTTTTATACTAATTTTGTTTAAATATTATGCCATAAAATATGCGTTTATTGTTTCTATAGTAAAAATATGCAATAATAGGTATGTATCATACGTTATACTTGAAATATGCGTCACGAGTATCAATATGAAATATCGAACCAATTCGTCGAACAAGGCAAGAAAAAAAACAAATAAATATAAATCGTAGCCCTTTTTTTTTATATTATTTATTCTATACGCGTTTGCCGACGACGACGAGTAGAGCAAACATCGCAGCGTTGTCGTCGCACCGTATAATTTACTCACAAACTAAACTATGACGATAACACGATATTTCGCTGTGATAGTAATATTATATAGTTACCATTATTGCGAGTACGGACAAACTTTTAAGGATCTTTGTTGTTGTCTTTTTGCGATTTTTGCAACTTTTCTGCACGACGGACAATGGCCAGTGCAGTGGACAAGGGGATAGTGTAATATTATTATCGTCTGTCGTCCATAATGTAATAACGTCGTATTCGTTCCGATCGAATGACGTGCGCGCGTATGTGCTGCTTAAGTGTTTCCTATGGTAATTATTTCGGCATATACCGCGAGAGACTCGTGCAAATATAACAATATAGTTTCCTTGAACTTTTCGACGGTCAAACGCGCAAACAATGTGAAATTAAAAATAAAATAATTATTAGACTTCAGCGGACTGCTGCACGCTACCGTGTAATAGCTATAGATGCAAATTAGTCAAGTTTGTCCGAGTCGAATTAGTTCTCACACACGCGGAACGCATCGTCTTCTCCGACCAACTCACGATAATATCGTTTTTTTTTTTTTTCCCATAATAGCCTGATATCATCATAATACGATAATATAAATTATAATTCTTCCTATGTGGAATATTAAATAAAACACTATAAACATCGTTTACGCAATAGGTGTATGTTATATCCGGATAAAACGTCTTGACGAAAAAAAACCCTCACACATACCGTACTGTACCGTATTTCTGTATCAAATCGCGTTGGAAACGATATGAACACCGGTAAATGGTGCGATACACTATTATTGCATAATAATGGCTCGCCGGGCACTGGCAGTAACAGTCTTATAAGCGCAAAGTACCGCAACGGTGGTTTAAAATCCGGATTGCCACCCGCAATTATAAAACTGTATACCGGGGATTACGCGTCATGTAAATCGGATTAGACATCCATTGAAAGTGTGTTATATCGGCAAGACAACAGCTATATTGTGTAGCTACTTATGACAAACGTTCGAAGGAGGTTTATTGGGCATAGTAGTTTCCTTTATAAAATTAGATGATTATTATTTTCTACACAAACGCGTTTGAATGATACGCTCAAATAACTGGCACGTACAATAGTCAATACCGAGTGTACGAATCACAATTGCATAATATGTAATATCGATTATTGTTATTGTATACGACCGTTTTAACACACGCTTTTTACTTGTCCTTATAGAAACAATCGATGTTGGTGCGTCAGCTGGAAGAAGAGTTGAGAATGCGAATGCGTGGGCCAAATATGGAACTACAACAGCAAGTAGAATTGTTGTTGAACGAAAACGACCACTTGACCCGAGAAGTGGCCATCCTCAGAGAAACTATTAAGGTAGCTACTATAAACACGGAACGCAGCCTTTTTTGTTGTCCGGACAACCGGCGACGGGTCTCATCCCTATAATGATATTAATTTCGGTCCGCAGGAATTAGAACTCAGGATAGAGACACAAAAGCAAACCTTACAGTCTAGAGACGATAGTATAAAGAAGCTTTTGGATATGCTCCAGAACAAAGGCGTTGGTGAGTAGTAATATGTTGTATGCATTACTATGTTGTTAAGACTGTTCACTTGAAAACAGCTCAACGTTCAAAAAAAAAAAAAAAATTGTGATAATAATAACAACACAACATAAATGGCACTTGATATTTTTATTCTTTTTTTTTTTAAACAAATAAAACATTTAACGACAAAATGTAAGATGCGTTTGTTTTAGCAGGCAAGGAGGAGGAGAGACAGTTATTTCAGCAAATGCAGTTGATGGCACAAAAGCAGGTCGTTTCAAACGTTCGCAATCAGAACTTTCAGTTAACAGCCAATTCAGTGTGTTTTGCCTTGTTGTATCTTCTCATAAAAATATTCTCTCTTTTTCTCTCTTAAGCACACCAAACACATATATATTATATATATATATATATATACATACATGCACTACTTCCAAAATTATTATATAGTATAATATACCACACGAAACGCCTATTATATTCAATTATTACTTTAATAATAATTTACCAAGCTTGCTGCAGTTGTGTTAATAGACGTTTTATTTATTTTTATGTTGTTGTTGTAATGTTCGCTGTACGTTGAATTGTTCGGATCGGTTGGCAACTCTAATATGGTTTTCATTAATACATATTAATATGTACGTACTTATTGTTTGTAATTATTTTATTCACACGATGAGACTAAGACGGGACAACTTATTAGGCCTCCAAGGTCTAACGCACTGAATCGGTTTAATGAATGTATATGAAAGAAATTGTTTATAACAATACATGGACAAAATCATACGCTTACGTTTTTTTCCGAAAGAACTGTGCCAAAATGTTTTGCGTCTTTATGTCTCGTCTCTCCTGCTTCACATATCTCGAATCAAAAAAAAAAAAAGTCATTATCATAAAATATGTGATAACATTGTCATAACATTTAGAGTTACCAGCCCAAGAACTCGTAGTAGATTCGCACTATAAACGCATTTTATAATTATTTTTATTTTATGAAACACCCCTCCAAGACAAAACCTCAAAGTAGTTATTATTATTATTATTTTTTTTTTATTATTATTTTTTTTGTTTTTAGTGTGTTATTCGATGGCTTTATATGTAATTGCTTTGGATGTTTGTAGGTGGTAAAGTGGTAGAGGCGATTGAATTAGAGGCCCGTCAAGTTGATTTAGAGGCACGACTGTTAGAGAATGAAAACCTTGTCCACCACTTCCAGTCTGTTATCAGGAATCGGGATCAGGAACTCAACAGTACGAAGCGCGTGAGTACACACACAGACACACACTCACACTGCAAAAAAACAACCCAAACGTACAAATGACTACGAATACTTTCGAGAAATTGTATAGTTTTTATGTATTTTTTATAAGAATAAATTGATTCTTATTGGGTCTTGCATGCCGGACCGTGTTTCGTAAATGGGCTCCTGTTCTCGATACCAGTCACCTACTACAAAATACATCCCTCCGATAATGGTGGTTAGTCCAACAGTCCGAGGACTTGCATGAGGACATTTGAAATAGACATTTCTTTTTTTTCGATAGGGGACAAATGGTGGTTAGATACTACTATGTATACCCACTCTGAGCCAAAACCCTTTTTTGTGAAACACATATTTTTTTGTTTGTGATTCGACAACACAGGACCTAAAGGCTACCAATGACAATCTAAAAGCACTACAAATGGAGTTAGAAAAAGCGTACCAGACCCAAAACGTGGGGGTGGCTTCCAGTGGTACGCTGACGGCCATTTTGGAGACAAAGGATGCTCGCATAGCGACATTGGAAAAAGAAGTCGGTCTTCTTGAACAAGAACTGGATAGAATGCGATTGTACGCCGGGTCACCGGGGCACGCGCTAGACAGGGGCGTTCAGTACGCGACGACGCCAGCGTTCAAGCACCAAGTAAGTAGCCAACGGACTGACCGCATGCAACTTCGGCGGACATCTCTTGACCCCGCTTGTTTTTCACCATTTGTATGTCATGCACTTTTCAACTTCTTGGTTCATCAGCAATATAATGTGACGTTCTTGGTTTGAATATTTGAACTATTTTTTATCTTTTCAAACTACCCTTGGAATGCTTTTTGGACTTGAGATGTTGTGTTCCTCCCACAGTCACCGATTAAAAAAACGTGTATGGTATGCCTATAATAATGGATGGGTTGTAGGACAGGTGACTTAAATTATAAACAGACTGGATAATAATAACATTTATTATTTGTAAAGCACATTAGTAGATTTAGATTGTTGCTTCTTTATTAACGTGCTATACTTCATCTCGTAAAAGGTAAGAACAATCTAATAACAATAATATACCTGTTCAACGAAAAAAACTAATATTAGATAACATTGTGTAAATATAATGTATATAGTATATTCCGAATTAGGTACTAACAACGATGTATTATATTATATTATATCATATCATAAACATATAAAACTATAAAAACATAAATAATTATTATTAATATTATAAATTAAATAAACTCATTTATTCTTAAAATTTATTCAATAATTATTAAACATTTATAAATTATTTTTATAACTTTTGGAAAATGTATATTAGAACCTAATTAGTTTTGTTTTATCTTCAATAGATCATGCAAAAATAAAAAATAAATACTATTATATTTATCTAACTTATATCCTAACTCATAATTGAGTATTAAGTGATAATAATTCAAATAATAATATCTTTAAAAAAAACATAGGTACTAGAAATAAATATAACATTTATTATTATATATGTATTTTATTAGTATACATCGTTGGATAAAATGTATTCAAAATGTTTGATAACTGATCTGAAAATATGTATATTTAAAAATACCACAGAAAAACACGATAATTCTGTTAACAAAATAATAATATACAAATATACATTGTGTAGGTACTTTACATAATTTACTGAGAATAAAATCATATTCATCACATCATAATGTAAAGCATAATATTCACGTAAAAAATAATCAACACCGCTATCAGAAGCATGTTAGATAACCTGACCTTTCATAACATGAAGTATTTAAAGTTCACTCAATTTTTATTTAGTATCCATGCATGATTATAATGAATAAAACATTTCCATCGATGTTCACATCCTAAAGTCATTACCATTATAATACTATAATAGAAATTCCCTGTATAATGGTGTGTGCTAAAACAATATATTATCTAATGCGTTAATTTGAGTGACATTGAGAGGATATGACAACCCGCTGTAGTTGCATAATGTGATATTGGTATCGTGTACAGTTAGAAGAGTTCCGGTCGGAAATCCAAAGACGTGATCAAGAGATTGTGGCCATGAGTGCCAAAATGAAAACTTTGGAAGAACAACACACCGACTACCAGCGACATATCGGAGTGCTGAAAGAGTCGTTGAGTGCAAAAGAAGAACATTACACAATGTTACAAGCGGACGTAAGTGTTATCAAATCAATTTCTCATTTGGGTTATTTTCCAAATGCATACTAAGCTGCTATAGAGTAAAGTGAAAAAGAAGAAATAAACCAAAAACTATATAGTTATATTTATATGGTAAACCGGGCATCTGAAACTACATACAGCATCACGTTGTATAAAATATCCAGGGTTAACTATATATTATTTTATCAATAATACAACTTTAGGTATTTCATATTACATTTGTTAATAGTTGAAATTCTAATTTTTCAAATTGCTAAATATTTATAATTATGTTTATATCTATTCTGTATTTTATAAATTATTTTTTTCTTATTTCGTTGTAATTAAAAACCACAATAGATTTTGATTTATAAACGAAGTAATTTATGTGTTTTACTTGAATTACTATACAAAGTATTTTATATGTACATAATGTATCGAATATCAATATATAATTTATTCAATATCAAACACTATTATTATTATTATTATTATTATTATTACTATTATTATAGTTCATTATTTAATCATTTGAAAAAATATATAATCATACTGCAGATTTTATATTTTTACAACAAAAAAATATGTTTAAGGTCAAATTATTATAATCTCTTGTACGAAATATGTTAAATATCATAATAATTCTAAACTTAATATAATATTATAGAATGTCGATAACAACAAAAAATATTTTGTATTTAATTTTTAAGTAAAAAAAATAGGATCGCAATAAATTGGTCTTGAACAATTGATCGCCGATGAATTGAAATATTATGGATATTAAACGGAAGTTCAAAGACCACGCATAAAGAGTTATAAAAATATGTAAGGATTATTATACGAGGAATAAACTAGACTTTTTAAAAATAATAGCCCATAATTTTCAACATTAACTTTAAATTAAAATTATATTTTTTAAATTTAATTAATTGATATTATTATTAATTGTTAACTAATAATTAAAAATAATAAAATAATAAAATATTTATTAATATAATGTGTTATATTTATTTGATTTAATTTTAAATTTAAATTTTAAAAATTTCAAGATTAAATTTTAATTTGATAATTAAACATTTTAATTACTAATATTATAATAATTTCAAATGGATTAACTCTCCGTAATTTAAAAATAAATAAATAAGAATAGAAATAGAATACACATTATTATAAGAAATAATAAACATTATACTCGGAAATAAAATAACTAAAAACCTAAAAATGTTCGTTCGACGTTCAATTATCTTGGCGACCAATTATATTAGCCATTAATTCATTGGCAATCAATAATTGTTCATAACTAATTTACTGGATACTAAAAAACATATTATATGGTTTATAAATCAAACTGGGTCTTAATTCTTCGATGCTATGATTTTTAATAAGAATAATACGAAAAAAAGAATTATATTAGCTATTAAATAATGTAAAAAAAAATTTACCTAAATTATAAATAATGAAAAATGAGTGACTTTTTAATGAATTATTTTGTATATTTTCAATTTCGTTTAAGTTTAGTCGATTTTCTTTTAATCTGAATTTGTAATGGTTTTATTTTATGCATGATTGTACTACTCTATTTCTATCTCTGTTTACTTCTCATACGATTTTTATTGCACTGTGCAAAATTATTATATTATTAAAGTTACAACACAAAACAATATTACGACAAGCATTACTATAGTCGTTTTAGAGTATATAATATCATGGTAGGAATTAGACTAAAATTTCACTATATAAATTTGATTGTTCGTAAACGATATTTTTGTAGGTTTCAGAGATAAATTTATTTATATTTAAAGCGTTTATAATAACATTATTTAAATTTTATCAGGTTGAAGAATTACGTTCACGGCTTGAAGAAAAAAACCGTATAATTGAAAAAAAAACACAAACTGCTTTGCAAGCTACTCAGGAAAAAAATAGAGTGACCAATGAAATTAATGAGCTCAAGGATCACGTTGATATTAAGGATAGAAAAATTAACGTATTGCAAAGAAAAGTATGTAAAAATTTATATTTTCTTTATTATGCATTTTTCATTTATTTTTTAGTATAATTTGTATTTAGTTATCACAAAACAGTATTATTATTTATTGTATGTATTTTTTTTATTATTTCTTCGTTATTAGTTTTGTGTTACATATTAAAGTGCAAAGGTTTATTTTGTTCGGCTTATTATATTCACCACTGTATTATTGTGAGTAGATTTGTTAAAACATTTATAATTATTTCAATGACTACAATTTATATTTATATAAAACATTTTAGATTGAAAATTTAGAAGATTTATTGAAAGAAAAAGACAACCAAGTAGAAATGGCTAGAACAAGACTAGCATCACTTCAAGCGCATCAATGCTCATCTGAAGGTGCGGTTACAAGTTTAGAAGAGGCGATAGGTGACAAAGAAAAACAAATGAACCAATTACGAGAACAGAGAGATCGAGCTGAACAAGATAGACAAGAAGAAAGAGATTTACATGAAAGGGATATTGCTGATTTCAAATTAAAACTTCATGCACTAGAAAGCGAAGTCGAAAAGATTCACACTCGATTAAATAGAGCAAATTCTGAGAAAAGTCGTTTAGAAGAACGATTGGAACAATCACAAAGCGAACTGGGAAAATCAAAGGCTGAATTGGAAAAAGCGTCAAGTGAAGTGAATAGAAGTGGAGCGGATTGGGAGTATACAAGACAGAAATTCGCCAGATTAGAACTGGAAAATGCCCAACTACGGCAAGATTTGGAGTTATCACAGACGACATTCGGTAGAAGCACGCTGACCAAATCACAAGAAATGGACAGAGTACAAGACAGAGCCGACAAAGCGCTCGCAGATTTGAGAGCAGCACAAGCTGACCTCCGCATAACTCGAGCTGATAATGATAAACTAATGGGTGAAATCAAGGCATTACAGGAAAAACATGAGATGTCTCAAGGCGAAATATATAGGTTAGTAACAAAACTAGAAAAGTCCCAAGGTGACATAAATAATGTCAAGGATGAATACGAGCGTAATCAATCAAGTGTAACTAGAATTCTTGCGGAAAGAGAAAAGGCCTTAGTAGAGTTAGAAAAAACTAAAGAAGATTTGGAACGATCTCAGAGTACACTAGGAAAAGCACAACTTCAACAAGAAAAATTACAAATGATGTTAGACGATGCACAAAGGGAAACCGATCGTGTGCAAGATATGCTAAATAAGACAACAAATGAACTCAGGAAGGTAATCCAAAATATACAATATACATTTAATAATAACTTTTTTTATAATTCTTTTTAATAAATATTATACAATATTAATTATTTATATTTAATTTAGTGGCATATTGAAAAGGAACAAAATACATTTGAACTTACTAATGTTCAAACACAACTAGACAAAGCACTCGGACAAGCGGCACGTTTACAAAAAGACAAGGAAACTATTCAAAGCGAGTTCGAAAACTTAAAGGCTAAATACGAAATCAGCCAAGTAAATATTATGTAGTAAATTAAATAAATATACTATGAAAATAATAATATTATATATTATTAATACATATTTATATATATATATATATATATAATTATTATTATTTATTATAATATATTTTGTTGTATTGTTTTAGTCGATGGTAGCCAGACTGCAAAAAGAGAAAAATCAATTGTTAGACGACAGTGAGAAAAATAAAAATGACGCTGATCTATTCCATTCACAAATAATGAAGTACCAAAGAGAAAAAGAAAAAATTCAAGCTGAACTTGATCTCACTGAAGAAAGATTTGAGAAGGCACAATCAATGTTTAAAAAAACACAGGTACTTATTTACTACAAATAAGAAATCAATATTAATCAAACACAATATACAATAATAATTAATTTAAAAAAAAAATAATTAAAAAAATAATAATAATAAATAATAATTAATAATAATAATTATCATATAATATTATATTATATTATTATTATATAATAATTATTTAATTATTTAATTTATTAATTTAATTTTAATTTTTAATATTAATTAATTTTTCAAATTATAAGTTGTTCAAAAAATCAAATGAATCAAAAATATTTCTGCTCCTGATTTAAATTAATTCACATACCAGTACATTCTCATTGATTAAAAAATACATAAAAATTCAGGTATACGTAAAAATTGATTTATAGAGAAATTGTATTTTATTAATAGCTATTATTATCATCCACTGTTCAAATTTTTATTTTATTTTCTATTTTTAGCTTGAAAAGGAAGATGCTATGAATGAAGTTGATTTGCAAAAAGAAAAAGTAGAGAAGTGTCAGAAAGCAATGTATGAAGCAGTACAAGACAAAAATAGTGCTAAAGATGAATTGGATAGAGTTATGGAAAAATATGATAGGTAACAATTATATAGTAATAGTTATAGATTTATATCAAATAATATTATTTCCATTTTTTTTTTTTATAGAATACAAAATGAATTATATCAAGTAAAGAAATCTTTAGAAACTGTCGAGAATGAAAGAGATGATGTTAAATTAGAAATGGAAAAACTACAACTGCATGCAATGAAAGCTAGGGATGATCAAAGGAAATCCAAATCAGAAATACAAGAGTTACAGGAATCATATGACCGACTAATAATACAATTAGAAAGAACTAAAGACGTAGAAGACAAATTCAAAGACGAAAAAGATCACCTAATGAATAACTTAGACATAATGAAAGAACGGTGTGACAAATTACAAATGGACGTAAGAAGGCTGTCAGCAGAAAGAGATAAACTGCAGACAGAAGCTATGAATAACGCATACGAAATGGAAAGAGCTCATTCCCAAGTTTCTAAAACGCAAGTGTTGCTCGAAGACCAACAAAAGGATGTAAATAAACTTTCAATTGAATTGGAAAAAATATCCGAAAAGTATAACAAACTAATGATAGATTACAAAAAGTCACAGTCGGATATTGAATTGTATAAAACACAGGCATCTACTTTTAGAGATGAAGCTGAAAGATATTCAGTTAGACAACAAGAAAGAATGAAAGAAGAATTAGAAGTGTTTAGAACTAAATATACTCAAGAAATGGAAAAATCAGAGAAACTTCAGTCAACGTGTAAAAAATTAGAAGATAAAATACATGATATAAACTTGGAATTGGAAAAGAATAAATCAGAATATTCTAAATTTAAAAAAGAAAACGAGAAGTTTATATTGGATCACGAAAAGTTACAAATGAAATGTGACAAACTAGTAACTGATAATGACAAATTAAGAATAGAAATTGCTACAGTTGGAGAGCAAAATAGTTTTGATCTAGAAAGAACTAAAGACCGTTACGCAAAAACAAAACAGTCACAAGAAAAAACCGAAATGGAACTTTATAGAACCCAAATGGATGTAGACAAGCTAAAGAAGGAAAACGAGAAATTGAAAACCGATTTAGTTCGAGTTGAAGCTGAATTAATACAATTCAAACCAGAAAGAGATTACGATAGGTTTATGAGAGATAAACCAGTGTTAGGAAGGTCACAAAGTACATGTAAAGACTTTGGAGATTTCGACCGTACGATGTCTGAAGATCGATTGCGAGACCGCCTTGAACAAAGTCAAGCAAAATGTCATAGGATTTCTGAAGATAAATTAAAATTAGAGACTGAGCTACATCAAGTCAAACGAGCACTAGAGCAACAGCAAATGTCTTTATCTAATTCTGAACTTCATGTAAAAGAAAATATTGTAAAGGTCCAACAAGATCTGAATCAAGCGTTGAGAGAAAAAGAAATTCTAAAAGAAAAACTTGAAGTTAAAGAAAAACAGTTACAAGAATGGAAATCACGATTAGATAGCTCTAGTATCATACTAACAGAGAGAGAAGAGCTCTTGAAACAGATGAAGAATAGTGAGAGACGTTTAGAAGAATCACAAAAACAAATGTCCAAACTTGACAGTGACTTGAAAAAAGTAACTTCTGAAAGAGATGAGTTAATAAACATGTTAAAGAAATCTCAGTCGGTGTTGTTACAATGCCAAGACAAGTTGCAAGCGTCTGAAAGAAGTTTGGAAATAGAAAAGGATGAAGTTAAACGATTAAAGGCTGAGCTCAGAAATCAAGACACGAGTGCCAAACAGAACAACGAACAAGACTCTTCCCGCTTAAGAGATCTAATAAGAACAAAGGATAAAGAGTTGGATACTTGTAGACAAAACTTAGCAATAAAAGAACAAGAAACAAAAACTCTTCAGCAAGCAATACAACAAATGCAAGTGGCGTTAAGAGAGCGTGATCAAGGTGTCGACAGTGAAAGATCTAATTTACAGAAATCAATGGATGCGCAACGCATGATGACTGAAGAACTCCAAAAGAAATTGCAATCAGCACAACAACAGATAAACACTAAAGAATCTGCTATAGCCGAACTCAAAAAACAACTACAAGCCCTTCAGACAGAGAGTAAACGAAAAATAGACGAATATACTACTAAAGTTGCAACATTAGAAAAACAACTTCAAGTATCTGCAACGTCGAACGATAATGCCTTGAAAGAAGACGTGAGAAAACTCTTGGACGAACTAGACCATACTCAGATTGAGCTCAAAAATCTTGCTTTGGAAAAAGATAAAGTATCTCATCAAAATCAACAGATTCGAAACGAACTTGAGAAGAAACAGGTTGGACAACTAGTTTATATCTACCTTGTACTATTATTTTCATCCCAATCACACAATTTTATAATTTATTAGAAAAATGAATAATTATTAATATTATTATTATTATTATTATTATTATTATTATTATTATTATTATTATTATTATTATTATTATTATTATTATTATTATTATTTGAATGAAGCTATTTATTATTATTTTTGTTTTAATAAACTTTTTACTCTTCTTTGTTATTATTTTTTCCCCATTTATTACTGCTATTTTATATTTTATAACTTTTATTGTTTTATACTTATTATTAATGCATTTTTAATAATTATTATTACTATTGTTAGCTTGAATTACAAGAAGCCCAGAAAAAAGCTCATGTAATAGCATCAAAGTCGAGCGAAGAAACAAACTCGTTAAAAGCACAATTAGAGGAACAGAAAAGACAATTAGAAGCGCAACGTCGACAACTTGAAGAACTTAGAAAAAGTGTCGATGGCAGATCGAGACAGTTAGAAGAAAAAGAAAAACATGTAGCGGAGTTGGACGCTAAGTTAAAGAAACGAAAAGAAAATTTGGATCTCTTGGAGTCTCAAATAAACAAAGTAAGTTGTATTACTGTCTCAAGGTGATTTTGAATTTTTAAAATGATAATATTTCAGGGCAAGTCGCAAGCCGGTGACAGTGATGTAATTAAAAGACTGCAAAGCCAGATTGAAAGCTTACAAAAAGAATTGGAAAAATCTAAGGACGAGGCGAGTAGATCACAAACAGACATGGAAAGGCTGCTACAAGTAGTGCAAATGGGTCAAGAAGAACAAAATGCGAAAGAAAAACAAATCAGAGAATTGCAAGAGTACGTACATTACACGCATTTTAATTTTATGATCATGTTTAAATATATTCAAACATTTTTAGAGCGTTGAAAAATGCACAACCTAAGATGAGAGTTCCACATCCATCATCTCAACAGCAGCAGCAGCAATCACACACTTCAAGACAGCCGAAAAAAGACGAAGAGGTAACGTCGAATAAGCTAATTTGAAAACGACGCCGTTAATAAAATAATGGCTATAATAAATGCTTTTACTAACAAAATGGCCATTTGTCTTAAGTTTATAATGACACTTTATTACTTAAATAATTGCCACTAAAATCTATACAATTAATGAAACTAAAAGTTTTTTAAGATAGGCACCATTGAATTTACTGGAAATAAACTAAAGAGATATTATATTACTTACCATGGTAATTTTTTAATTTGTACAAAACTACAACTTTTTTTCTTAAATATTAATTAAAGTATACAATTATTAATAAAAACTATTATTTTAAAATAAATAAAACTTTACGTGATAACCACATACCTATGTAACTTATTTTCTTTCATTAATATCACATCTATAATGTAAACTAAAAAATAAAAATTTTAAATATGTATTATAGTAAAAACTAGGAAGTTTTAAAAAAGAAAGCAAATTTATTTTTACAATGAAATAATGTTCATTTAAAAATGAATAAAACAACAGTTATTAAAACACTTTTAAAAATATCAAACACAAACCATTTAAAAATTCTATATCTCAAAAATGATAAAGCACTAAAACTTACATTTTTAAAAATATCTTTAAAATGTATTTCATTTTCTTACTTTAATACAAATTAAGTATAAAATAACCTACATAAAATGTAAGAATGAAAAGTACATAATATGTCCTAAATATGCTCATAGACACAAATGTTAACTATAATAACTCATATGGCGTCGTTTTATAATAACTTGAATATTTTATCTAATATAATAACAATTATACTAACCCAAAATTATTTATCTTATCTTTCCTTGATCTTTCCATTTGTTTTGTTTTATTTTTTGTTTTATTTACTTTTGCGTGTACAGCCTGGCCCAGCAACCTTTTTAAAAGGACTATTCCAATAAACCAAAAAAAAAAAAAAAACAAATAATTATTTTTTTAATTTGTTTTATTTTTTACTTAAATCATATCTCATTATAAGACTTATTTCAATTATAAAAAGTAAACCGTTTGTGCTGTCACAATTTAGTTAAGTTTGAAAAAACTAATTTATTTACTAACTATTATAAAATGTTTTCGTTTCATTTTTTTTTTTTTTTGTGTTTTTATTTTTATTTATATCACAAAAATTGTACATACATAAATATTACCTCGTTGAATTCGCTACTGCGGTTTTAATATTGAACTAATTTCATACTTAATAATTATATTATAATATTATAATAATGTAAATATTTATTTAATCCAACGGAAAGAAAGTGTTATAATCCGGATAATTGTTTTTAGAAGATGGGCCAGCTGTTGAATTCTTATTTTTGTAGTTACCATTGTTTTGTTTTTCTATATTTATTTTTTTGTTATTATTACTCCAATCCCCATACGTCCATTCCCGTAGAATATAGATCAACAAGAGGACGTCGGAACGCTACTCGGTAACTTTGAACACGTTAAATGTGAATTAGAACGTAAGTTTTCTGAAGAACTAGAAGAATTGCTGGACGTAATACAACTTAAAAACGATCATATTGAAGAACTTCAGGTAGCGCTAAAAGAGAGCGTAACGATTATATCGGAGCGCGAGGAAGACTTGTTCCAAGAGCAAATCAAACGAAAGGACATTCAGGATAAGGTATTAACTACATTAAATTATCACAGACAATCACAAAGTGGTCCATTTATAATAAAATAAAAAAGTTGTTTGATTTTTTAAGGTACCTATACTTCTTGTTTTATTTTTCAATTTTCAATTTTGAGCAGATTGATGAAAACAATGTTGTTTTCAAACACAAGAGATAGTTATAAGCTATCACTCTTATTTTTTATTTAAATCACTCAACTCCATATAATAAATTACGAAGTAGATTTAAATAACTATTTATAAATGTTGCATTTTGTAATATGATGGTTTCTAATACATATTTGTTTAAGTATGTTTAGTTGCCTATTACGAGTGTAATACGGTGTAAAACATTATTGTGGTGTGTTAGACGTAAACAAAATGTAATATTATAATATTATATTATTCTTTTGTTAAATTTAACAAAATATTTTTATTTAAATTTTTTAAATAGCCAAACGATAGTTTTTTTTAAATTGATAATAATTTTTTTATTCAATCTTAATTGAACGATAGGTTTTAAGAATATTTTTTAAAGAGATTGTCTTCATATAACAATCATAATAAGTTAAAAATACATAGACAAATAATAACGACCACTTGTTTTAAATAGGTCTGTGGATTGGAAGAGCGATTGTCTTTGGCAGAAAACCAATGTAAAAATTGTCGTGGGCTGTACAAGAGACTGGAGGCGTTAGAAGAACAGCTATTCAGTCTTCAGTCTGAAAGACGAAAGAAACTTCAAGAGTTATCACAGTTGAGGTAATTGAGTAAAAAATAAAAATATTTGTCCCCAATATTTTTACATGCATAAGACAATCTACAAAATTAATAGTTGTAGCTTGTATGAAATAAATAATTAGTTAAAAATAGCCCAGAAATGTAAAATTAGTAAAAGTATATATTTAGTATTTATTAGAGCCAATATAAGACGATTAAATTTTACTGAAACCTTTCTTTTTATCCCACTCTTTAAATAATATAAACAATGTAATACATGAAAAACGTAAAAAAAAAATTACATTAACGTTCCTAATATGTATGATTAAAAAAATAATTAATAATTTTATGTTGATTTAACGGTTCCATAAAAATCTATTCATCAAATTATAATAATATTTATTCAAAAACCCGTATTTATTTATAAATATATTTACTACACATTACGTTTTTTCGGTACTGTACTAAAAAAAAAAAAAAAATTTAATTTTAAAGTCTAAGCTTGTCATAAAATGGTTTAGATTGTATTTTGGCCAGTAGGCGTATGCAAGCGTATTATATAATTCGATCATAATAATAAAATTCATTATTACCATTACAACTGTAGCTGCATACATAACTTGCAATGAAATCTGACACTCGAACACATGTATACATATAACGAAAATACGACCGCAAACGGCACTATCGATCTTAAAAACAGTGCACACGTAAATTGGTGTGAATGTTCCTCGGGTACCCTTCGCGTATATCAGAACTGAGATTTAACATAGACTCGTCGTCGTGAGACTTATAGTGCCTAGTACCAACCTACCACATTGATCCATTATTATTGATGATACAATTGCAAATTCGAAAAATAAACCAAAACTCAACTATTAAAATGGTGAAATGGGTTTACGATATACCTAAGTATACCCACCACCACCGGTACAAGTATTATTAAGAGGACGCTACGTACACATGTGTTGTCTCCGTATTATAAATGTTAAACATAGAAAATACTGTTTTGCGTGAGATAGAACCACTTTGGCTGTAATGATAGTATGAAGACTCCAAATCGATACACAATATATTTGAAAACATTATCTGTGAAATATCGTTTTTTTTTTTTTTTAATAACACTTAGATATAAACGAAAAAAGTTCTTATTGTTTCAAGATCTATTATTTTTGTGTTTTTCAAACTAAAACAACTATTTTTGTAGTTTCGATATCGAAAAAATAAAAACGATATTTCACAGACAAAGTTCTCCTTTTTTGTGTGTGGTGAAAATTTCGATTCTTAATTGAGATTGTAGTCTTTTCGATTCTTTCTTGCGCAAAACAGTTTTTGCTATGTCTTACATTAATTGTAAGACGGAGACAAATCATATTCTCTTAAAGGTATACCTAGGAATATCTTATACTTTATAGGTATATTTATAAAGATTTTTAACGGTCAACCGTTAGTGGTTGGATTTTAACGAAAAGTGAATATTACTTAGTAATTGACGTTCAACGATTATTATATCGACCCTGATACTGGAAAATAATGAATGTTTAATTCGCGTTTTTGGCATTTTGATGGAATCTTTTTTATTTTCAAAACATTGACACACTTTTTCTATATTATACATTTATAAAAGATAATACATAGATGTTTAAAAGTCAAAGACTTTGAAGGTCTCCGAATGTAGAACATATTATTCTGACCGAATATAGTATATATACATATATACAGATCCGAATCTTTATAGAATAGTGTTTGACGATTCTGCATATAGTGGTCGTGGTGCGACTGTGCAACACACTCGTCGGGGCGACGACGTTATCGTCGACCTTATCGGTAAATCACAAAAAATAAAAAGAGAAATAACGTAAGTCGGACGTGTGGTGACGGAATGTCCGGAATATTCTGTAACCGTGACCCTTCGCCATTGTTCGGCGGCCACGTATCTCCAACGATCGCGTGCTGCGTCGCGACAATAGAGTGCTATAATAAATATAATAATAATATAGACGTCGTACGCACCTAATACAGTACTGTCGTTGTACATCAGAAATAATGCAACTCGGCCAAATACGCGGACGGCACGGCGGTATAGACCTTGCAGACGTAGAATATTTTTTTTAGCACTCGGGTTGTGAGAAAAATATAATATTATTATTACCATCATCGTTCGCTTGGTCGATAATGTCGGATAATAAGAATGATAAATTATTAATAAGTGTTATGATCATTACGATATTATTCGATATTATTAATGGGATGGCCGCATCGGTAGATAAATTATCTGTTGCTTAACGCCAGCCGATTGGAAAGTTTTGTTTTTAAGAATATAATAATATAGGTATAGCGATAGCAGTGTTGATATTTTAACCCTTGCTACGAGCCAATTATATATTTATATTAGCCGTTAGGCACATTTCCGCACCTAATTTTTAACTTGGTAAAATAATACTTTTGAATAAACCGTAAGATTTATACAATATATGATATAAGCTGAATACTCGGGCGCATATAAATTCCACCCGAAAAAATCTATAATTAATAAGCACATAATATATATATATATATATATGTGTGTGTGTGTGTGTAATGAGTTCTTGTTGATGAAGTCCAAAAACTTAAAACTAGTTTGTTTTGTATTTTACAATCAATACCGTGTATTTTCTACAAAATAGTAGTTTTATAGTTCTTAATCTAATACATTTATTACTCAAAATTAAGGCACAAATTGTAAAATATGTATTATATTCATATCGTAACATAGATTAATCGTTATAAATATTTAAACGAATATATTATATTACAACTCAATAATTATCATATATGTCATACATAATTAATAAAAATCGTACTAGTTGTATGCATGTATGATTATAATATTAATAATAATAAAGACGAGTCAAAATATAATCAGACTAATAATCATTCTGTTATTATTATTATTAATTTTTTTTTTTTTTTTGTTAAAATTTCCGTAATAATAATCTATTTTTCCATTTATAATCATTCATAAATATCTCATTGTTTTTATATTTTCTAAATATATTTAACATACCTATATTATATATTTTTATTTTGAATTTTCATACTTATATTGTTCATTTATATTTTTTATTTGTATGTAATTTTCTAATCGAATTTAATAAGTTAATAAAATGATTCACAAGTTTAATTGGTCTGTTTAAATCTTCTCTAGCAGCAGCCCACATATTCAGAAGCAAAACTGCGTCATCACTTATATAATTATTTAATAAATAATGTGAAAATGTGTTAATCTATTGTTATTTGGCTTAGAACTTATTAAAAACACTTCAAAGTATTAAAAAACCATCTGGGGGTTCTAAACTAATTCGAAACATTTAATTATCCAATTTCTAATGGTCGAGATTTCGGTTTTATATTCTAAATTTAATCCTAATGTTTGAACATTATAAGAACCTTTTTATATCACGATTGAAAAAATATTTCTTTTTTGCTTCTGGTGGAATTTACAAATCCCTTTTTGTGCCTGTTATTTTCTCAGGAGGAATTTACTATAGACCTTATTTTTACCAATTCATTTCGGGCGGAATTTACAATTGTCGGAATGTTTATGCATAGTAGGCATTATTATATTTCTATATAGACGAATAAAATACCTTAGTATATCCGCGTTGACTCTTGAAAGCACATACATATTAAAAAATGACCTTCTCATAATTAGGTTTTGTTTAAACTCAATATGTTATGTTATGTATTATATTAGTAAATATTTTCATTTTTCAGACAAGAAGCCTTGGAATCAGCCATAAGCGAAAAAGATGCACATCTAGCGCTATTAGAATTCAATGACATACGTCGCTATACTGTCAAACAGACTGATGTGATCGACCAGTTAAAAGCCGACAAGGCCCGACTGTTAAAACGTCTACACGAAGAAGTGAGTTTAAATAAATAAAAACAGAAATAATAATGTGTACACCTGGTCGACGCGTTTTCTTCACCAAAAAACAGTATAATATGTACCTTAACTATATATTATTTTTGTTTCAGACCGAAACGGCCATTGAACTCCTCCAGGAGACAGCGAACGCGAAAAGCAACAATTATTGAAATATACGTAATTGTTATGAATTATAATGTTGTCGTTTAGGTTAGTCTACTATGAGTATTAGGTTTGGTTGATAAACTATCTTTGTTTTCCTACCTAATTTCAGACTAGTCTATCCAAAAACTATAAACCTGTCCCACATTAGTTCCTATATATAATTATCATTTTTAAATGTCTACTTAAATTTAATACTTTTTAGAATTTAACTATTTTATCAAATACTAGTATATAATATTATGTATATTTTTTTTATACTTTTTTTCTATTTTTCACTATGCATCACTTTCGAAAAAGTTAAAATTATGTTTAATAATATTTATTAACGTGCATTTTGATTCTCGACCGTAACGAACCGTGTTTCAGATAAATTATTACTATAGCCATTAAGTGAAAAATGATTTTTATCGGTCGCGATTTTACTTCATGTTATTTTTTTTTTTACTGAAAAACAATTAATTTTTAATATTGTTATGGCGATTAAGTCGTGCAAAAAATCGACTAACGGATATACTTATTATACATATTTTATAATACCTGTAAAACTTACCTGCCCGCGATTTGCGCAAAAAAACGTCCCTCGCGAAGACATCTATATACTCAGTATTGGAAGCGGATCTTTTTTATGGAAACGTCCACGAATTATATGATGTTTCCTACGTTTCACAGTGTTTTTAATCGTCTATTTAATAATGTTATTATGAATGCGTTGATATTATTGAATTTATAAATTTGGACGTTGTTATTGATATACTTAAACGAAGGACTCGTGGAAACTGCTAATAATCGTACACTTGATCGTTTCTTTTTCTAATTTTACACGCGCAGATCGTCGTCTTTTATTACACAATCTATTTGTGCGTTTAAGGATTGTAAATACAAACAAAAATTATATTAATTATTACAAATTGTTGCTGTTTTTCGCTAAACGAAATTGAATATAATCTTTTTTTTTTTTAACAAAAACAAGCACAAAATATAATATTATGATACATAAGCCACAATGTTAAGAATAATTTTGTATGCAAATTATTAAAACTATTTCTAATACTATAAATAATACGGTTAGCTTAATGAATATAATTAATAATATATATAATAAAATATAATACTACTAAATAATAACTTATCGCGTAAAAACACTCCCGACTTTGTCATACACAGATTCATTCGAGTATAATATTCCATCGCTTGGCCTTTTTATCCTACTCTTGTGTTCTACAAAAAAAAAAAAAAAAATCAATAAAAAAAAATCAAAGAAGTGTAATTCATATTCAATCGATTGTTTGTACTTTTTTTTTTAATTTGTCCACCTAAAGTAATATAATATAAATAGTGTCGTTTTGTCGAACCAGCACGAATAAAGAAATGTGTATTGAAACGTATATAATATATATTATATATGCATTAAACATATATTTATAGTTGTTATAGAATCGTCGTGAGGCTATTTTTTTTTTCGTAGGTTACAGACGTATAGCGGATAATATTTAGACCAACACAAATGATACACGTTCACTCAGTTATTACACACACGCCTCGCGTGCAAGCAATATTTACGTAGGTGAGATGTGTGTTATCCACCGATGAGTGCAGCGGGCGCCCGCGCACCGCTCTGTTATTCGTTTATTACTGCCTAACGCAAAAACCACAAGACAATTTGTTTGAAAATGAAATATCCATCTCGTATTGCGTACCGGCCTTTCGTGTACATTGTCAGTACAATAATATTGTAATAACCACTGTGGGAGACGCGCGCGTTTGGGACTTACGGCGAAAAAAAAATAACCAATAATAATTTATATTATACAATATTATATTATACAAAATATTATATAGGTATTATTATAGTAGGGAGACTATGTGCGATTATGTTAAATATTATATGTTATGGTTAAAATTTTATGAATCATTGTTATATCATAAAAATATGGAATTGTGTTCATATGAATAAAGTTAAAAAATTAAACGATTTTTATTTCAAATTTTTTCCACCCGTATATCACGTCCTGTATATTTTGCTTTCCCACGATGACGGCGACTGGCTGCAACAGCAGGGTCGTGTCTCGTTATTATTGTGTGTATTTGGGGTATATATTATATATTATCTGCCTGCCAATGGTACCCGCGTCCCACACCGCCGCTCCATTATATTATTATAATATATTACATTATTATCGTCGTCGTCGTCTCCGTCCTCTCTTTTCTTGTACTCCGCATAATGGAGCCGGCGATGCGTTTTTCGTGCAAAAATCACACAAAAAGAACCGACCGCGGTGTCGTGCGGGGGTGATGGTGTAGTCTTCCATCATATATTACTATTATAACTATTATTATATATTATATTGGTCGCGGACACAGCAATAATAATATACGTATATACGCATACACACACACTTGTATGCATTTCGGGTGTTGCAGGTAGGTACGCGTATTCAAGAATACTATATATTATCCACGGACCCGAGTACAAAGCAAAGGAAGTGATGGTGTTGGAGTCGACGATTCTGTGCGTGTATCTGCGTGTACAATATATTATTTATAACATAATATACGCGTATCCGTACCTATGTAGTATCGCAGTGGCGCGTAGTGCATTGTCTATTCGCCTGCATACGTAAAAAAAAAAAAAGAGTAGAAACCGAAACAAAAATCATTAATACTGTGTCCGCGTGTGCGCCGACACACGCTCTTCGTATGTACTACAAAGTATGTTTCGCGAAGGATTTCTTTTCCAATTCAACGATTTCGTTGTTTTTTCTCCGTCTGTGCGTCGTTTTCTCGCCGCCAGCAGTGTGTGAACGCGCAATAAAATTGTTCACCCCAAACGATTTTATTTTTCATCATCTCAAAAATCTCAAAACCAATTTTCCGAAATCGACTACCCTATATAATAACATATATATTCTATTGTATTACACGTGTTTGACGACGGTTCCCGTCGTATATTTCCGCCAATACCTAACCAGCAGTTGTTATAGCATTACTTGCGTTACGTTATTATCGCGATAGTTTATCAGATCGAATAAGTCGCACATAAAGGGTGCTGGGCGGTGTATTATTATTATAATACATAAATCGATACGATTCCATGTTTCAGTTGCCGTGAATAGAACAGAGTTTCGACTTTGAAACGAATCAAACTGATATACTGTTAAGACAATAAACAATGCCCTGTTTCGCAAATACATTACCTATGTTATAAGATTTTCTGTCCGTAAGGGCACAGTTAATTTTAAACCTTGATGTACTCGAAAATTTTACAGATATCTTTTGCACTTAAAAATAAAACAGAAAACGGCAGTATTAACACAACACAAATTAGTAAATAATTATACTAACAAAACTGAGAAATGACTAATTTTATATTATTTCTACACTCGTCCCTTTTATTTTAATATTATTTAGTTCTAATGAACGTTTAAAATTAACTACAACATTATAATAAAAACTCGTCTTATCACTTATATTATAGTTAATTTTTTTTTTGAAATATTATATGTTTTTAGAAGTTTGTATCTACTTCTAACTTGTTTTCACTTATTTTCGATAGCACTTGCATAATTGCCTCGTTTTAACATTTTCATAATCATTTTGATTTTCGTTTCATATAAACTGTCTTATAAAAAATACTTTTAAAAATTATTCAAGTACAGATACAAATATAAATACTTTTAAAAAGTATTTAAAGATACTTTCAAATACTTCTTTTTTTTTTTTTTAATGTAGAATTTTCAGAATGTGTAATATGTAGGTAATTCGACTATTCAAGTAAAGCTATTTACAATTTTATTAGTCAATCGACGGACTGTACACATTCAACTAAATGGATAGTTTAGGCCTCTAAAAATATTAAAATATACCAATACATATTAATGAATGATCTATAAATAAAAATGTACAATTTTAATTTTAATTTTAATTTGAGCGTCCTTGTACATAAAATAAAATGAAAAAAGTATTTAAAAATAGTATTTTATTTTGAATACAGATACTTTAAAAAAAAATATTCAAATACTGTGCATGGGTACTTTTTTCAAATGTATTTAGAATACATATTTGAGTATTTAAAAAGTATATGAATACTTTTACTCAAGTAGCTTTATAAGACTGCATATAAACCTATAAAATCAGTGGCGCCCAAATGGATGACCAAGGAATGCAACTACACGTGCTCTCGTGAATGTGTGGGTGTAGATTAGTGCAAGTATGTCTTGCAAGAATATTTTTGTAATAGGTACCTATAGAATTAATGATATAATAATAGTCTATTAACGTAGGTACGTATAATTACTATAGTTATTTATATTATACGATCGTATTTTATCACAAATAAAACAAACTAAACCAATAAAATAAAATAATAAAAAAATCAGTTTATTAAATTAAATTTGATTAATAAGTATAAAATTAACAAAGGTGAGTTTAATAAATCGAATTTTCTCTCAAAAATCCAGTTGGAACTATCACTAGACGTATTACATTTAGTCCATTGGACCAAAATGTACACCTATTATTTTGGCTCATCAAAATATAATCATATTAAATTTGAAAATAATACCTAATCACGTAAATAAGAAAACAATAAAAAAAATCCAATATCACCTGTGGATATTGGCTAACTCTATCCTGCTAAACAATATACCAATCTGTGAATTCCCACGCGAGTACGCGACACCTTGTTCTCTTACTATACCAGTTTTATCCGACTCAATCAGGTGTATTATCCGACAGAATTCAGCTATAATTCTAAATGTCTAATAAATTCTTTATTTAACTTACCTATTAGTTAATGAGACCAAATTACATGGTATATCAAATGTGTATGTAAGTTGTTAAGAAGATGTCAGCGCACTAATTGTTTACTTTCTCTGATCCACGCGCAATATATATAGCAAATTTTACGTTTACAAAAATGAATACAACCATATTATTATTTTTAAATTAGAGTGAAATGACTTATTATAATAAAATTTTAAGTTAAGAAATTATTCCTACACCTCATAAGCGTTTTAATATATTTTAATTTTAAGGCGAATTAAGAGATTTTAAGATGTATAAACAATGTACAATTTTAAAATACTCATAACTTGCTTTAAAATTAAAATATAATAAAACGCTTATGAGATGCCCAAAATAATTTAAATAAGTAAGAATGATATTTTATTTTACTACAAATTGCCATCACTATCATCACTAAATATAAAATGGAAAAACAAACAGATATATTAATATAAAAATAAAATACCATATTACTATTACGATAATTGTTCGTGACGCTGCGGAGTAGTTTAAATGGCAATGTTTTAAGTTAACTTCTAACCCGATTGTTAGTAAATCTAATAACATACAATTTAAAAATTTACATACTTAAAATATGGCTATGGTAAAAAACATTAAAGTATTAATTTTTTAATACTTTAACTATTTGTTAATTTCAATTTAAACAGAAAATAATTTTAATCAAAGATTTCTACGTCCATATTATTACTTATTAGTTATTGCTAATTACTAATTAGTTTATACCTATTAGATTCGCAACAGGTAGGTACATAAACATAGAACAGAAATAATGAATACTATTAAGCTACAGTAGTTAGAAGTGTTCATTTAATCGATTCATATAAGAATAAGAGTCTACAACGCTTAAAAATAAACATCATATTATAAAAACTAAAATCATATAAAACAATTATTAAACTTTTCATAATAAGAGTTAATTGTTATCTAAATATTATTGTTTATAATACATATGATTATCTATCAACAACTTTGTAATATTTACTATTTGCTGTGCGATAATATAACAATAAGTTTTACAGATAATATCCTTGCAAAAAATTAATATTTTCTCAAAATGAAAAGATAAAAATATACATAATTTATTAGATCCCTATGGATCATATGATCATAAATGTTCATTGAAGACAAGATGAAAATATAAATATATTCAAATTTAAATTCAAAATTCACATTTAGATTCTTTTGACTTGACTAGTACTAAAAATGAACGAAGCATCTTTAATGGTTATTCGCGAGCTTATTCGGGGAAAAGGGTGTCTTAGTGGAAGTATACTCCTGCCAAGTATAAAAGTATAGAATAGGGATGCACTTAAAACAGAGGGGTGAAATAAGGGGGAGAAATCACACTCAAAGGCGTAAAAACAAAACAATTCACGTTATAACGTATGCAAAAGCATCGCATTGCAGTGGTATTTAAAAAAAAATAAATAAGTTTACTGTACCATTAATTTATAGGCACGAGCTTGCAGCGGTTTAGGCTATAATTAAATGTTTGCCTAGTAAAGAGTGAAATTTTAATTTTAATAAATATGCCTGTTCTGAGTTGAAATTATAATATGCTTACGTATTATGCAATATACATCATACATAATGTCTATATAACATATATTATAATAATATATTCTGTAGAAAACTTAAAAGAGAAATATAAAAATATTACAGCACACGCATATATTCCTCGAAATAATGAAAAGCAAACATTGACAATTGAAGCGAGTGCACGTTTATGTTGTATTGTTGTTGATTTACTTACTTACAAGAGAATTGTTTTATGTGATTTCAATTGGAAAACCTCAAATGTACGCGTCGGCATACTTTACGTGACTTTAAAAAAATATTCATAACGTGTCTTAACAATTGATAACACATAATATTAAAATACAAGTGTGTAGTTTATTTATTATCCGTTCGATTTTTGAACCACTAGAAAAAAATATATTTATATTTATTGATGACGGGTAATCATTTATATATTTACACTTACACCTACGAGAGCCAAGTCTTAAGAGCTTTGTCTCTTCCGTTCCTTGAATTATATTGTTAACGATATATTACCATGTAATAGCCAATAGGTACACTATTATTGGTATATTATATTACTACAGGAATAATATATAAAATAAACTAAAATAAAGAAATTTTAATTATTTTAATATTAAAATGTGATTTACAAGACAATTACAAAATACTTAGTAAATTTAAATCAATAAATATATATACTTTTAATTTGTAATTATCATACATGCAAGTATATACAAATAAATTTAAATAAAATATATTTTTAAATTTACTTTATTAAGCTTTATAAAAATTTGAAGAAACAAAACGTTATCAGAAAACTCGTCTAATAAATAAGCATAATATTTGAAACTTCATAATACCTTCACAATACGTGAATTAATAATACATATTTTAAGCTTTATAAATATAGATATAATACATTAATAAAAATAAGCTATAATAAGTGTTTTATAAATATATTAAAAATAAAACTATGTTTCAATTCTTTCAAATTTAAAAAAAATAATAGTAAAGATTATTAAATTATTTGAGTAATTACTAGTTAACTACTGTTTACCATATAAATAGCCAGTATAATATTTGGTTTATTTGTAGTAAAATCGAATTCTTCGATAAACTATTGTTCAACATAATAAAAAAAAACATTTATTGATTTCAAATAAATTAATATATATTCCTAACCATTCACATAGGGTAAAAAGTTAGATACTTAAATTGTTTTATACTAGTTTTATAAAAACGTTCAACAAACTTAGATTGGTTTTCAGAAATAATAATTCAATGCCCACCTAAAGTTTAAACATTCCTAAATATATTAAAATCATAAAAATAAATATCCGCGTTCTAGTATTACTATTATCTATAAAGTATAAATTTAATAACACTATGCTTACCATGTAAATAAAACATATTCATTTATTAACTTTACTGCAGACTTGCAATTGTAGTATACCAATAATATTAACGTTGGCCAAGAAAGTTACAGTGTGAATACTTACGCAATATACATACAATAATGACCAATGTTGTAAAAGATATCTGCGAAAATTTAAACAGTTATATATAATTATATAATTTTTATTTTAAAAACGTTTAATTTACTATAATATACTAAACAAATTTATAATAATGCCTATAATAATAATAATAATGAAGATGATGATAATAACAATATTTATGATAATGATAGGTATAATATTAACCAGATATTATATGCGTTATACACTTTATTATCAATATTGTATAATTTATTAGTCTGTAGTAAATATGTTATGGTAAAAGTACGAATACTTGAAAAACATAGTTTTAACCAATAAACCCTAGAATTTTAAATGTTTACTAATTTATCTTAACGATTTCTAAGTTATTTTATAAATTAATTCGGTCAAATCCTAAATGACTATTATAAGTAGATTGAAGTATTATAAATAAGAAATGATAAATCTTACGATATTATTTTAAAATATTATATTACAGTCAAATTCAAATAAATATAAAAATATATGTTAAAAAACAAAATAACCAAAACATGAACGTTAAAATAAAACAAATATTTAAAAATTGTTCATACTTTATTTATAAATAATATAAATAATTTATTATATACATAGTATATAACATTATTTAAACATTTAAATAAATATTAATTATGACATAAAATTATATACTTAGACTATTGTAGTATAAAGTGCATTTAACTACATTTTATTGTTACATATTTTAATATTTATTATATTTTATTGATATTTAAAACTTCTTAAAAATTCAACTATGAAAATGATTATAAACAAAATTTGAACGCAATATAAAATAAAAATATAAAATTATTATAGGATAGGTGTAATGTCATACATTGTGTACGCTCGACTACCGTAGCATCAAAAATTGCATAAGACAACATTTAAAAATACGCATTATTAAAAATCGTTTACAACATACGCTAATTATAGTTAAATGTATCTTATACTTCAATAATGCTACATTTAAT
The DNA here is from genome assembly GCA_036289425.1 of Rhopalosiphum nymphaeae. Classification (NCBI taxonomy): domain Eukaryota; kingdom Metazoa; phylum Arthropoda; class Insecta; order Hemiptera; family Aphididae; genus Rhopalosiphum; species Rhopalosiphum nymphaeae. The sequence goes on along the minus strand of JAZAQC010000021.1, from coordinate 2,244,244 downwards.
TTTCTTAACATTTAAACAAATCTATAATTATTGTTGTATCATCAAACATCAATAGTATATACTTATGTAATTTATAATTGTATATATTTATTAATGAATTAAACTAACTAAAATAAAATATGTAAACCAATTTTCAAATAAAAGTATGAATTTCAATTTTAGTCGTACTCGATTTGAAAATGTTATTTATTATCATGTATTTTTTTAATGTTTCAGACATTTTTATAATAGGTATTTTCTCCTAAGATTTCTTGTTTTAAATTCTGGTTTATAAGAATCATTCACAATTATTTTCATAATATCTACACTACTTTAAAAAGTTCCATACAGTCCTCTTATATTTACATGTCCTCGGATGTGTCTCTAATGTTTAAATTGTATACTACTTACCAACTGTGTATATCAATATACTATAGTATACTGTAGTCTCGGTGAGTAAAATGTATACAAATGTTTAACTACAAAACAATTATTGAATAATTCTTATACATTTTAAACATTTTTATACAGCTATAAGAAAAAATTAAATGAAATCTTGCGGAATATTAAATTTTTAAGTTTCTCTTCTAGACACGGAGAACATTTTTTGATTAACTTTTATAGAAATAAAACTAAAACAAATTTAAAATACCTAACTCAAATAGAGTCGACTTACCTATTTTTCAAATTTAATCATTTTAAACATTTGGTAAAATTTTCAAATATCTACTTCTTCATTTTTAAATTACAACAAAATATTAAAAATCGTTTGATGAGAATATCTAATTTTACGTGTGAATAGTCAATGTCGTAAAAATTTGAAAAAACCATTCAAAAAGAAAAATGAATGTGATTTTCCAGTAAACTTTTTTTTATTGTTATAAGAAGAATACTTAAAATGAATATAATATTAAATTTTCAAATCTTAGATATAATAAGAAAATTATTTATAGGAAACTTGATCATAAGAATTTTGTGAAAATTTTAAATATCTAAGGTTATTCAGTTTTTAGTAACCTTGGAAAAACAAAAAAATTGATTTATTGAAAATTTGTGTATTGATGATTAGTATTGTGTAAAAATTCCAGTTTTTCTTTAATTTTAATTTTTTTGTTTGTTTTTGCCGATTATTTTTAAGATACTGGTAATTTTTAGTATTGACCTCTTTAATATATAAATTATATCTAATTTTCTATCATAATCCACCATCAAAGTTGAAAATAAAAGTAAATTTAAAAAAAAACATCATTGTATAATTAAAACTTATAACTATAAGCCGTTCAATGCTACCTTCAGAATCTAATAGACATTATAATAATTAACAAATATATTATTTCAATATAACTACTAACAACTATATAATATTGAAATATATTTAACTTACCTATACTAATAGTTTTGATGTTAGTTCCACTGGCAAGACGTTAAGTCTGTTTTTGTATATTTTATACAGAATACAGTTGATTACCTCTAACAGTATTAACATTATAAATTAGCACACATATTGATAAATTTTATTTATATAAGAAAGAGAATTCTGTGTGAATTAAGTTCACTAAAACAATCAATCATAATTGATCTAATAAATTTTTAAAGACAAAAATTAGTCTTAACACATTTAAAAGACTAAATAGTAAATAAAATGAATTTTATATAGCAATAAAAATTAATTTGATTAAGCTTCAAGCTCTAACATCGACCTAGATCATATTATTATAAAAACATGATTTAGGTAAAATACGAATCTACACTCTATAATAAACCTGTATATAGGCGGCCTATAACTTATTTATACTTTATATACCTGTTGTCATATGCATCCGTAGGGGGGTTAAGTTGTGGCAGTTGTCCCCTTGACATTTTTCTATAGAATATACCTGTATAGTATATTTACTGTTAATATACAGAGCAATGGTCATAACTCATAATAATAGCATAAATTATAGTTTATAATATTACCATTTAAAACATAAATATTAAATAGTATCAAAATCAGTTTATAATTTTTGATTTTTTTTTGAAAGTATGTTATAATTACCAATAAAAAATTTTTTTTATGAATTCTTATTACTAATTACTATATTATTATGTAATATTTGTATTAGTATATTAACATAAACAATGAATATATATTTATCTAAAAATAAAAGAAACCCGTAATAATATTAGAGTATAAATTTGTATTTATAAAAAAAATTTGGTTGCTCCTCCCCCAAACAATCGCTGCGGACGCCCATCCCTCCTGCTGTGTATTCAATGCTATTGTATACGCTCGCATAACGTTTCATCGTTATTGGCTGAAAATTGTCACGTCGAATATTATTGGACCATAAGAGCGGCAAACATATCGATATTGAATTTGTTTGTTTTTATCGTCTCTGGCTGATATTCTTATATTTGCGGGGTCGGTACAATACGATATCTTGAAAGTAAGTACGTACACTTACAACAGAAACAAAGAAACCAAGCAGGATTGAGATTGCAGAAGAGAAAAAGAGAGAAAGAGAGAGTGATGAGGGGGAGAAATGAAAGCCAATACGAAAAAGACAAACGACGATACATCGTAAAAACTGCAATTGTTTAACCATCGAAGTGGATGTTGTATTTTATATTACATAAACAATACACATTACTATGTGTATACTTATATATATATATATATATGTATTACATTTATTATATTTGTATGATATATGGTCGTTAGATTTAGATATCCATTGGACTATTTTTTTTCAAATAGTTTTGTGGTCCCTCTAAATAAGACGACATGATTAACCACATCACAAATTGACGCGAACAAATTTTGATTAAAATCGTTTTGGCTGACTTACAGCTGCCGGAGAATGAATGCAGCTTACACTTTGTGGACATATATGTGAATACCATACCATTAAATACGTTTGTCATCAACACGTAGTAGATCAAAGGTTGATACTCCCGGATATTCGCTGGAACAATCCCGGGAAAAAATATTATACAGTTTCTGGGAATTTCTGAAAATCCAGGATCGGTAATAATAAAATTGTCAAAACAATTGTTTTCGGTTATTATTATGCACAGTCACGTCTCTTGATTTAGGTATTTTTACCTAAATATATATAGCTAAATAATTTTATATATTTTAGTAAGTTAAAAATGTATTGTAAAATCATACTAGTACAGGATAATTATTATTTATAATGTTAGATACATTTAATATTTTAAGCAGATAAACTTAACTACTTGACAACTAATGAAACATTTTTAAATAATTTTTAGTAGATCAAAAAAAAACAAAAAACACTATTCATACGACTGTTTTTGTTAATTATTCATGGTTATCGTAATATTAGGAACGCCAACGAAGTATTCAGTGACATAAATTTAGTATATAGCTCCCTTCATTTATTTTTGCTATTCACTAGATAAAAGTTATAACATGGACAAAGATCTAGACCAGAACGTGTACTTTATAAATCTTTATCAGGGTTCTGATATATTCTAAAAATATAATTCGTTATTATAAATGTGTATTGTGATATTTGATAATTTTTAATACCTTTCTGCAGTTTCTTTCGTTTTTATTATACCTATTTATTCAACAATGTAATTTTGAATGCATAAAATTGTTCAAAATATTAAATAAATAAAAAAGCTGATTTATTTTATAAATTATATACGATTTAAATATAATTATCATTTACAGTTATACAAAGAAGTAATTTAATTTTTGTATTGATGTAATAATACGTAAATCAGAGAAATATAAGAGGATCTATTGATTCCACTAGTACAGACATTATAATATACCCACAATCTACACATCCCAATTTAAACCTAATATTTTGTTTTTATATTTTGAAGCAATACTTTCAGTACAGTAGTTTTTTAAATATAAATTTAACAAAAAGTTCGGAAAATTTTGCTTATTGCGTAAAAAAATAAATCGATTCAGCAATTGCTGTTTATTAATTTTACTTTTTTACAATAATGTTGGAAATTAGAATTTATGGAGTATTTAAAATATAATTTGTTGACAATTGCCAATTACTAACGATTATTGAAATAAATTAGTCAAAAATAAAGTTATTTTTGAGGATAATATGACAGACACTTAAACAAAAGTACAAAATTATCAAGTTTTATTGATATTTATTTATGCAATTGTATAACTTAAACAGTCTTTTTTGATCCGGGGAATTGTAAAGATAAATAAAAATAATTATAACTTCTTGAATAGATGAAAAAAAAGAATAAAGAAATTATGCGTGATTAATAGATGCAGTTCTTTCTACAAGGCAGTGTGGAAAATGCAGCGGTATGTCATGGAACGGTCGACCAAATCCTGCATGATGGGGGAATAAACTATTAAGACAATTTATAATCGTATAAGCTCTTGTGTATAGTTAGGGGAATATTTCAGATCTTTAAGTGCGCCGGTATAATTTGTTTCATGGGTCCCTGAAATCGTGAACTGATTTAAAAAAAAAGTGAAGTACAACAGTCGCGAAAAATCAAAATACTCATAAATATATGCACACCGCATGGTGCACAATGTGATAATAACACACAACTTTCTAAAAGGACAGCGAGCTTTTGGCACGGCGCAAAATTGTTTAAAATCAGTACCAAATCATGGATTAAATACCCCTAGCTTTTTAATTGTATAATAATTTACTAATAACTGATAACAACGACGAATCAGACGTCACTAAATAATGTCGAAGGGGGAGGTAGAACTGTAGCTAGGACGAACACGGAGAAAAAAGCTGGCGATGACTGTACTTTCCTCAAACCGACGACGCGTATAGCGTATATCATCACAGTTACGACTTTACAAGTATATTTAATATTAAGTTATACATAGTTTAATTATAATTATAATGAATCAAGCGATCAGTGACCACGATTGTTTTCTGTTGGTCAGTCTTAAAAGACTGCATCAGGTGGGCGTAGACCATTTTGCTTTACGTCTGAATCTCAACGGTTTCTTTATAATTTAAATTATGGCAAACATAAACTCTATACATTGTATATAAACGGGTAACTACGATTATTTCTGCGTCCTCGGTGAGTTTATGGCAATGCGAGCAAAATATCGCCCATCTGTTATTGAGTATCCAATGTAGATCATAAGATTTCATGGACGACAAGTATTCAATTTACTGTTGCGGACTCGACAGTGTCGAGGAATTCAATGATACTACTGCAAAATAAACGCAATGGTGTTTAAGTCAAATTACAGAAAAAAACATTTGAATCTTAATTTACTCGATCACGTATAAATTTAATATAATAAAATTCACTTAATTTTATATGATAGCTACCTAATCAATAAAAAATTATTATGCTAATCTGATAAAATATTCATAGCAATAACAACATAATTACATAAGTTACATTTTGTTTAAAATCTATTCGCAATATTCACATCAAAGATTATAATCTGTCATTATACAATATTATATATTCGTTATTATTAGAACGGAGTCTATTAGTATTCATTTTTAGTTATAACAATCTATTAGTAATAACTAATATTATTTCCTCAGTTATTTCAAAAGGATATTAATGGCCAATACACCTATAGTAATGGGGTGGAACAGCAGAGCGCCATTGGACTAAAAAATATTTTTAAACGTAATTTTAGTACCAAATCAGGCGTTGTATGACGTCCAAAGTCCAACATTTTTATTTTATTTTACAACGGCCACCCGTTGAGTGATGAATCGTTTGAAATTTTTTGTTTATATCGGATCTCCATGAGCCCTATTTCTGAGACAGCGGTGAACCAGCAGTATACGTAAAAAATATATATATTTGCTTCGAAAATAACTTTTATATTTTGTCTTTATTATATGTGATATCAAACGGAAAAGATGAACTGGACCACTGTAAAAGAATATTATTTGAAATAAATAAATATATATATATATATTTTTTTTTTTTTAACTATATAATTTAGTAATTAACCATTATTTGCTGCAACATAAATTGTAAAAATATACATTGTAATAAACTTGATTAATAAGTACATGTTATAAATACTTAAATAAACTGATTAATAATAATAATAAACTGAAAAACAATCCAATATATTTCCCAATTTTTATTACGAACATATATATATATATATATATCATTTTTCCAACCCCTTAGAATGGTTAAGAGTACCTACGATTTCGATCCCTTCTGTATAGTACTCCGAATTATTATGAGAGCTCAAATGTCATTTTCCCGCCTAGGCAGTCGTCGCCCTCTGTACGTTTTGCATGTATGTTCAATTGTTCCTCCCTCAAAAAAATTCAACCACCCCAAATTCCGTAAAAGGGGTAGTTTCCCACAGGAACCAATACCCACGTGTGAAATATATATGACAAGTCAAGTATAAAAAACAATTCGTATTCAAAAATAATAAACAGTATATTAAATGCAAAGTGCACATTGCAAAAAAAGTTTTGTATTAATAATTATAAAATAATGTAAGTATATATCTATCCACTATGAACTAACTACTGCTTAAATTTAATTTCGACCTACATATCTTCAATTTTTTTTTCTTGTTTTTGAAATACTATTTTACTGTTCCTATATGAAAATTATTATTTAAATATAAATTTCATTTATTTTTCTAACCATGCTTTCACCTATAAAAAAAAAAATATTCGAGGACGGCAGGTGTGTTCGTGGTATTGTGAAATATTTTTTAAAACAATGACGTAGTGTAGATTCAAACTGCAGTAGAACAATTTAAATTTTAAGTTATAAACAAAAATCAAAAGTAAAAAAGAAGCAACAAAAATTAAAAAATTATTCTGAATCAAAAAAATAAATAAATAAACTATTTTACTATATAATGTTCTCTGTTCATATATTAACTACGAGTATATACATATGAATATAACATATTATATAATATAAAATAAAATAAAAAGTGGGAAATAAATATATCAACAATAAAAGTTATTTATAATAAGTTTAAAACAATGACGTTATTTTTAGTTTCAAAATGAATATAAAAAGCAATTTTAATTAAATGTATGAAAGAACAAAATAAAATTTAAAGTGAATATTTTTAAAATTCCTGGAAGCTAAATTCACCAAAGATTGATCAATCTGAAAAAAAACATACGAAATGAAACGAATATTTATTTATTATTTTTTGTTTATATTTCATATTTTTTAAAAACACATAAAAAGATTTATCTCTTGATTTGTAAAAAATGTATTATAATTATTATTTCTAGTGAATCTATACAAATTATTAAACAAACAATATACCTACTTATGAAACACATATAAAAAATACTTGCTCACATTTACAATACTATAACATTTTATAGTATAATACAGCTAGTCAAATAAAGCTGACTTCTAGTTTTTGCATATTTTGCATATTTGTCTAACACGGTTGTGCCGAACTATGTATATGAAATATAAATATATATCAGAACACTAAAAGTTTAATTTTCAAATATTTTTGCTTATTTAGTGATATTTAAGGATTACTATCAAATTCTAATATTCTTCTGTTCGGTTCTTCAACAATGTAGCCAAAAGTATCTAATATTTTATAGTTAAATACATACTTTCATTGAAGAAATTTATAAAATTAATGAGTTTAGAATTTAATTCATTATAGTAATAACACAACAAATGTTTGTAGAAGGCGTGCCGCGGCGGAAGAAAGCGTACTAAATGGCATTACTGTTGTAAATAATATTATTTGTGTTGGATATTTCAAAAACTTCTAATTTTATGGAGAATATTATAACCCGAGTGCCACCTAATATCGTATTTATGTATAATATCAAATTCATAAAATAATATATAATAAGTTCTTGGAAAGGGAATATGTTCTTAAAAAGAATGTATTAAACACCAATTAACATAAAAATTAATTCATTTTTTCTAGCCCCTACGAATATAATTTTTTAATTTCAAAAAAATAACTAAAATCATTATATTTTGCTAAATTATCTAATTTTATTGATATTTGAACTTATAAAATATGACAATAAATAAAATTGTGCACATTAAATTGGATTCATTTTCTATTAAAAACTACTTTAAAAGTTGAAAATTGGTAAATATGTATACTGTTCCTAAAATTGACGTAAGACAAACTATTAAAACATATATCATTGTAAAATCAATACATTCATCGCTTCTCTCAAAAATTTAAAATACAAATATATATTTAGCTATTATTTACAGTATTTTGAAAATGTAACCCCAACTACAACAAAATCAATTTCCAATACGAAGTCTTATAAAAACAAAAATTACATCAAAAGGAAACATAGCATTCCCCTTACATAAAAGATAAATACATTATTATTAAAAAGTATACATAAATTATGTTAATTTATCATCATTTTATAAATAGAAACGATCAAGTATATGTATCTGTTAATGTAACTATTGTAGCAATTCTTATATCTTTAAAAAATAAGGTTTTATAATTTTCCTTTACAATTATGTAAAGGATTTTATCATTATACTTAATTTGTGAGATTTATAATATATTATAAATTTGATGTATTTTTGTGATAATAATAATAGAATAATAGAGTCAAAGTATAATCATATATTCTTATTAAAATATACATTTTAAAATATATAGTTGTTATAATAATGAAAATAATATATTATAATAATGCTTTTAATTAATAAAATAAGTTTAGGCGTAAAATAGTACACTATAGATAATACTTTATGGATTTTTCTACTTTATACATTTCGTCATCATTTCAGTAAAATATATTTATTACAATTATTTGTCAAGTTACATCTGGTTGAAAGTCACTTTCACATGTCACGTTAAAGTTCAAAATTAAACATGGGACTTATTGACTTACACATTTGTCAGCGCGTGGATGTGAACTGTCAAACACGATTCAATGCTATTGCACATTATAATTTTTTGAGTTTAGATCATAGCCCGAGATCATTCGCCAATACTCATCCATAGTGTAGTAAATACTGTTATGGATATCGGTGTATATAGAAAGCGACTGAAACGTCAATGAACTAAACATAAATACGCTACAACGACTTTTTATATCAAGTATAAAAAATATATCTATTGGAATGTTAGATTTAGCTATATATTTTAGCTTTATCTAATAATAAATTCTAACTACTAAATATTAAATAATTATGAAATATAATAATTGACCGTCATCTTTTATAATTACTATGATATTATTTTACTAATATTCAATCAAGATTAAATGTAATAATTTATTTGTGTAAATATTAGTAAGTATATTACATACCATTTTCGTTATCTGTTGTAATTTGTACATATAGGTATTATACATATACCGGATCAGTGAATGTACTTAGTTGTTAATGGTTTTATAGTGACGAGTTTTTTTTAATTTTTTTTTTTTAGTATACCATCGCCTTTTTGGTACAACAAAATACTTCAATTCTAAACAAGGAGGGTAGTTGGTGGTTTCTGGAAGCAAATTGGATCAAATTGTAACTAGAAAATTCCCAATACTAACGGGAAAACAGGAATATTTATGCAACAACAGTTTTTGAACCAATTGATTTCTTTTCTTTATTTATTGTATTTCAAGAATGAATAACTGCAGATACTTGAAAATTTCATATTGAAATAACAATTGCGTTTTATAGACATTATACGAGTAAACATAAAGAATTTGAAAATATCCTTAAAAATAGATATAAACTGGCACGCTGTTTAAAATTATTTTTCGTATGTACCTAATAATTTATCGTTGAATTCAAAAAATTTAGCACGCCATCCTTTCATATATGAACTTGGACAAAAATTAGATAACGTCTTAGATGTTGCTAAAATAATAATTGACATATTCTTAAATTTAATATTAAGTAATAATAACTATAGTCTATATTCTACATAATCGATATAATTGTTATATCAATCTGAAAGAAAAAAATTCATTAATTTAGGTAATTTTAACAAAATGTATAAAACGATTCTTTATTATAGGTACCTAATAACGATATAATATTATACAATAAACGTAATCTGAAATGTAAAAAACAAAACTATTTTTTTAACCAATATCAATTATTATGATAGATCTAAGGTTAGGTTAGGTATGATCTACATTAGTGTTCAGTACATAACGATGAAAATAAATCGTATCACATACATAAGCTATAAAAAGTTATTATAAAATATTAAGAAAACATTGTTCAGTTCACTAACATAGATCATAGCATCAAATAATTACAAGTTTTTTATATGGACAACACTAAAATGTCATTTTATGCTTGCTTTTTTTACTTCTAAGACATATTACAAATATATAAAAATAAATAAACACACATTAACTTATCATTATTATCTTAGGAAAGAAAAGTCACATATATAATTCGTTATCTAAGAGGCCTTTATTTTACTAATAAATTCTCTAACATGACATTTTGTACGTGAGTTATTATAATAGTAATGTTCTGTTTCTACTTTAAACATGGTGAATGTATGTAAAAAGTATTTTAACATGTATAAATCTATGTTTTAATTCTGTGCAGATAATTTAATGTTATTTATGAATATTTATACATATTTTAACATTTATATTAAATCCCATCGTGTAATTCGATATAGCACTCATGTTGAGATTCAATTGTATTGTTTACGCTATAAAGTATATTTTAAATATAATATATAAAATGTATTATATTTTAATATTTGAATGATATTCAATTTTTTTAAATAAATTTAGTAAATAATTTAGTATATTTTAGATACTAGTACACTTAGTACAGTAGTACTTACATATTATTACAAAATTGTATCCTTTATTTGAAATATTCAATAGTTGATTTAAATAATAAATATTGATAAATGTATTCACATATTTATTGATGAACGTTATTGATTAATTCGGAATTAATATCACTAATTGTAAATATGTAACAATATATCAAGATTATCTACAAATAATAATCATAACAATAACACAATAATGAACAATACCACATTATTTAGTTTATCTGTATTATTTTAAATATCCTGTAGTCTGTAGATGTATACCTTAGTTGTAAACGGAATAAACAAATATCAATAACCTAATACCTATATTATAATATAATGAAACTTAATTCAATATATTATCTAGTCAAAAAATGTACAATAATATTTCAGTAGCTCATAGATAGACTATTGTTTAATTTTAAACATATCATATAGTTTCATGATTTTTTTAAATAAATATAAGCAGGTAGGTATGACAGTGCCTACCGACTTTAATTCCTTATCAAAAGTATAAAATAATATGGACTCTATACATACCTATCATATAAACTTATATTCACTTTTTTTTTTATAAAAAATTAAAGAAACTTAAGAGAACGTCATTCAATATATTTGCAGTATCTATATTAGTTAGGTATCATTATTCGTCACTAAGTACATATAAATTTTTATTAATTGTATTAACTTGTTAATATTACAAATTACATTACTATAGCTATACGAAATATTTAAATGTTTTAATGTTTTACTATATTTTTAAGCCTTAGGTGCTAAAATTAAATAAATTATGAACTTTTAATAACAAAACATAATTTAAAAACTTCGTGTATTTGATCAATTTCATTAATTTTTGTGGCTAGATTTATGAAATATTGTAATTGCTATAATTTTAACTTGAGGAAAACCTTTTATAATTTTATCAAGCTTATCGACTTAAACAAAAAAGGTTGTTAACGTCGATAAAAAAGTATATATACTGAAAATTCGAAATTTTCACTTTTCCATAAATAGCTTAAGACAGCCAACATATTTAAAAAATGATTTCAAAGTTAGAAAATGTTAGCTTAAATATTTGAGGAATATTTTAAAACACTGATTATTCCTTTTTGAATTACTATAAAAGAATAAGATTTTGAATAATGTTGGATTTTTTTGTTAGTTTTTCCTCGTTATTTTAAAATGTGACACGAATAGATTATCAGTAAATTGTTAAAAATAGATTTATCCTTTATAGTCATTTTGGCTTGAATATTTTCTACAATCCAGTTATCCGGTTTATTGTATAAACCAATATTATTAGGTATTCAAATATTAACAAAATTCTGAAACAAATAACACAACTTGTATCTTGTACCTTATTCAAAAATAAACTGTAATAATTGTATTACTAAACTGATCTCCAATCTCCTTTATTTAGTAGTGTATAATATAATAATATTTTTATCATAAAAATATAGTGATATAAAATGTTTATAAAAGAAATTTATGGAAAATACTTTGATCATAATGTGTTTATGAATATTACCTATAATCATTTTTTAATTAATTGTAAAATATAAAACCATATTTAGATACTTGATTTCTATATATAAATTTAGTTCTATGTTTAAATTACTTATATAAGTGTAATTTCTTCAATGGTTTTGAGATCCTTCACGTAAGTAAAACAATAATAGTTATAATATAATTATAATTTTTTTATTTAACTTTATAACAGTATAAATTTAAAATAATCAGAGTAAAAACTGATTACATTGTACCTTACATTTAATTACTAATTATTAAGAGTGCAAACCGTACCTATTGGCCATTTCTAGTGATTTTTAGTATACTTGTTAAACCACGTACGATGTGTAGTGGAAGATTAAAAATAAAAAGAGTCCAATTTAAACATTTAGTTGGTAAATCATTAGATTTTAAATAATAATATTCCTTTTTGTATAGTTTTTGATTAATAATTTTAAATTTTATGTTACTTATTGCACTCTAATCTCAGAGTTAAAAATAAAGACTGAACAATTAATATTATATGATTTAAACACGAAAGACTGTGATTTGTACCGTTTAGTACTAAAATGTATTTAAAATTTAATTATTTGTGTATGAAACATTAGATAAGTTATTCGCTTCAAGCGAAGTGATCGTTAATTTTTTGGTGTTGTTAAATATTTTAAAGGCACGTATACCAATAAATGTTTTTCATTTATTAATTTAATTGTTTCAACATAAATTAATTTTTGTAATGTAATTTTAAATTTAATTTAGTACATAAAATATATATCATAATTATAGTATAATTAAATTTATTGCGAAAAAAGTATTAGTCTATAGTTTAAATAAATATATAAATAAGCAACATTGTGTTTATTCAAATGACGAAATAGAAATCGGGACATCTTGAAAGAGGCGTGGTTTCAATTGGCTGTTTCTCGTTTTTTCCCCAATTTTAAAGTGAAGAATTCCTGAGACGGAGTTGAGATTTTAAATTTATTTAATTAGTGTTTGATCCAAGTATCCAATACAGTATTTCTGGACTTCTGTGTCGTGAGTTCCTTATTACACGCGTGGACCAGCAAGAGCTTTTATAGTTATTTCAGCTATTCTGAGAAATTTATTTTGTATAGTGTGCAACTTTTTAATTTGTATTTTGATACACCGGTACACACTAGACATGCGTGTGTTAAAAGTGATCTTATATTATTGATATAACCTATAAATGTATTATACGCTGGTATGTGTAATTTTATATCTTATACATAAAATGTTTGAATACTTGTGATACTCTTGATTTATCGCAAACTTGATGATAATTTAAAATATCAATTTTCAACTCGAGTTTTAATCTTGATTTGTTTAATAACGTATTGTAAATTGTAAATTTCTATTCATTATTTATTTTTATAAATATTTTTAGTAACACTGTCTTCTTTGTAGACGTTCCTGCACATACACGTCCAACTGTCTAACTGTATAGCACGAAGATTAAAATTTAGTTTAAATTTGGCATTTAGGAATAGTATATTTTAAGTATACACGTCTGCATTTCTTGTATTTAGGTAGGTCTCTGAGTTTTTGCCGGTTACTGAAATCTCCGAGTTATTTTCTCTTTTTCATTTCGTTCAAATTCCCAAAGACACCTACTACCCGTAAAACAAAACAAAAAAATGTATATAAATACAGAAATAATAAATAAACCTAGTCTTCTCTTCTCCGGAGGAATTCCACGTATTATTTTTATTATTATTATTATTTTTTTTTTTAGGACCCGTTTTACGTTGCTCGCACGGTTAAAATATTGTACAAATATAAGTTAAAAAAAAAAAAAAAACTGGACCAGAATAATTTTCATATTTCATCTCGGGATGAGTAATTTTTTCCATCTTTGTACCTGTACATAATTTGTGTACCACATACAATATAATATATACACATATATTATTATGTTTTATGTACATGTATTTTTTTTTCTCCAAAACCTGTTGTATACCCTCCCCCACCCACAATCAAACGGAGCAGACTTCGTGTACATGTGTGCGTGTTGCAGGCGCGTCGTTTTTGTGTGTGCGGACACACACAGACACACACATGCGTTCCCCTCCGTAATACACACTCACACCGACACACACACGCATAAACAGTCGGCGGCGGCGGCAGAACAGCAGACCCTCCGTTAATCAAAGACCCGAAGCCCGCAGGCCGCCGACTCTATACGGCATGCATACCGCCGCCGCCGACTCCCTCCCTACTGGTGCTCGCCGCGCCACGCCAGCAATATTCCCATCGGCGGGCGCGGGGTCTAGGAAGCCCCACCGAAACTTGACAGTTTGACAAGTCGAAGGAGTCGCGGCGGCGTGTGTATGTGAGCGATCCGGCAACGCCGCGCGCTCCCGACGGACCGGGCGAGGAACGCAGTCGCGACGTTGCCGTTTCACCGTCGCCGCCAAACACGCACCACGTTCCTCGGTTATAATAATAATATAATATTATTATATATTAGTATTATTATTATTATTATTATTATCATTATTATTATCATTATTATTATTATCATTATTATTATTATCATTATTATTATTATCATTATTATATTTTACTATTATTATATGGACCCGCGTTGCACTACGTTGTACGAGACGTCATAATATACTATAGCTATACTGTAGTACGGTGTGCATACTGCATTACTGCATCGTTATTTCATCTCTTCTTCACTCTCATCCAATCATCATCGCCATTCGAAACGATTTTTCATTTCGTTTTTTACGTTTTTCTATCGTAACATTTTCAATTTTTGTAAAATATAATAACACTGCACCGCAGATATAATAATATATTATTTTAATTTTGAATGCAATATAACATTAGCATTCGTCCTCGACCGCTGGCACACACACAACACGATTAGGATAATACATGCAATCGCGTTGCACGTGGAGGCCGAAAAAATGGGGTTTTCCTTGAAATTATGCGCACATAGATGATGCAAAGGGGAAAAAATTGTTAAAGAGAGAAACTATGTATAAAACGCCAAGTGCACCATTCCGATTCTTTCAAAAACTTAGAAAAACATTCCGTCAATGTAAAATTAAGTGCTTTCTTTTACTCGGAATGGTATGAATGGAAAAATTATTCTATTTACATTATATTAAAATTCGCATATTTTATTGTCGATAATGTAAAAAAGTTCAAACTAAAAAAATATTACACTACTGAGAATATTTGTCGATTCTATAATATGAATAATTGTAGTAAATCTGTTTCTACTTGTATTCTACAACACATCTTTTTATCGCTGTTAACCATCAGACGATAGATACAAAGGGTACAATTTTTAACAATAAAATGTTTTATTTCATGAGTTACTATTACTTATATACATAACTATATAATTGCTATTTTGCCTATTACATTGTAAAAACGCTGCCACTGTGCGTCTTCAAATGGGTTAAATGGGTACCTACATTTCGAAAACTGTGGTCGGTGGTAAAGTTCTCTTTCTGCAACGTTAGTCAAACGTTTCGCAACTCTTCAGTCTTCACTTACGTCATAACAATAAAAACACATTGAGAACCAATTCTTCAGACCTTGTCGACATAGTTCATAAATAATTTGTAAAACAACAAAGAAAACTACTGTATTTACTATAAACTATTTAATTTCTGATATTTTCCCCGTTTTTATAACAATACTACAATTTTATATAATTTATACGTATTCAATCATTGAAACATGCTTACATTATACAGTACTACGTAGATATTTGTTTTGTATTTCGATTTATGTTTTTATTATTTGACTATTCAGTCTATCGCAAACGATAATCTATGCTAATAAGTTGGAAAACCTACTATATAATTTATTATAATTCGACAGACTATAAAACAATAATATACCATTATTGTAGTAACATTAGATGGGTGGTATTGTAAGAACTAATAACTAATAATAAATCATTATTCATTATTACATCATTAGGTATATAAGTACCTACATATTATAAATACATATTCGAAGTTCAATTATTGATGGATATACAATTCTGTTTGGTTTACTTTACAATAATAATATTATATTTAATAATTATTTTGAGAATAAATACAATTTCGTTTTTGTAATTATAATAATTAATAATTAATAATAAGTACCTAATAAGTAAATATTAGTAATACCATTTCTAGAAATGCAAGAAAACGTATAATATTATATTAAATTTAACGTCAACTGTAGATTCTAATAAAATGTATGGACTTAACCTAAACCTAAATTATAGATGATAAATATAACGGGAAAAAACAATATTATTATTGGAAAGTTAAAGAAACTAAATAAAATCATAATAGAATGGTAAATTGGTAAGATGAATATATTTATAGATATTGAGTAGGTATAACTAAATAGAAAAATAATGTATTTTTGTGGAATTTTTAAGGAAAGTGGGTTTTAAGATGTTGGTACATTTGTAAATTGTTCTACTTAAAGTCGATAACAAACCTTTACTATTTTAATACAATCGTAATTTTTGTAAATATTAATATTCCTATAGGTAGACTAATAGATCTCATGGAAGTAAACATTTGTTGAGTTTATGATAATGATATACAATGATAATATTATAATTAATAAGTTACCTGTAACTAAATGAAGGATCAAACAGAAATTATACAATACATTTTAACATCACACTTATTTGATTACATAAATTATTCAATATCGTAATTTATTATAAAATATCAATTCAATAATTCATGTATATAATATGTCGAAAACTATATTTGTTTAAAATGATTATATTACTACTTGGGTATATTTTAGTATTGGAATAAATATATGTATGAGGTGTAATATATTGACTCATAAAACGTTTATTTTGTGTTTTTATATTTTTTAATCCCCATTAAAATGTAGTAAAACATATTATTAATAGGTACTATGATAATATATACTAATACAGTTATGCCATACTCATAATCAATATTCGATAGATATAGCTACATTCAATACAGCTTTAGATAAATTATTTAGATTTATTTTATAATATATTTGAATGATATTAAACTTTTAACTAGGAATTAGGATTATAGCTGACAAAATTTCCATCGAATTGTTCTGGATCAATAGAGCACAACACACAAAGCAGTAATACTACTATAGAACGGGTCAGCGTGAATGACCCTTCGGCCTTTGTATGATACATAGTGCTAAGGGTTCTAACCAGTCAGTTTTTTAAAGACAGTATTTATTTATTAAATCAATTTCTTATACCTTTGTATTGGCTGGACTAATAATTCCTAGTTATAATTTAGATTTTCAGAGTTTATAGTTTTTTTTTTTACAGGGATCTATGAAACTGAATCAATTTAAACAGTGTACAAAAATGCACATTTTTTGCAAAAATTATACAAACGACGGAATTAATATCTATACATTTAAATATAATTTATATAATTTTAAATTTTAAAAACTTCAAATCTATAAAACGTTTAACTGTAATTCTTTTTAGGTACTTCACATTTTTACTTAAGTTAATAATAGTTCTAAAGTGATTTATAATAAAGAGAATTTTTAATTTATTAGAATATTAACTAAAGTAAAAATCAAATTCTTCATAGTAGCAAGTACAAGATAATACCTAAGTAGATACAGAGAAAAAAATCATTACATATAGTTATTATAATGATTTTTAATTATATAAAATATTATGTTACATCTATATTACATAAAATTAATTAAATTTAAATTTAAAAAAATAATATTATTACCATAATAGTGCTATACTTACTAGTTACTACTTATAACTTTATAAGATATAACTAATTATTTATTATTATTATTCATTATTTATGGAAAATGTATAAGAATTCGTCTTGGTATTGTATTTAATATATAATATGTATAGTTATTATATAGCGAGTAGCATAGTATTATGGGTATTATATTATTTTTTATTCTATTACCAAAATAATAATCAGAATATATAGAAATATATTTTTAATAATATAATATTAAATAAAATAGAATATGTATATTGTATAAGTAGGTATCTGCTAACTGTATAGTTAGTAAGTTCGTATGCACCGTCGACACGATGATGCGTACGGCTTCGTGGGGTTGGCGTAAACGAACTTTAATAATGTAGATCGACAAATATGTATTCGTATGATATATGAATAATACCTATAACTGGTTAAAACCTAAAAACATATTATATGTTAGTACGATACTTAATATTTTACTGTTAATTAATTTACTAAATGAATACCTCTATTCTTAATGATTTTACTTTTTAGGTGACAAAAATATATTCTTGAAAACATAAACGTCAAATGTTAAAATTATTAATAATTGGTTGGTATAATTTATGAGTTATGTAATATTTAATATGTTTAGGTATAAAGACATTTTTAATTATAAAAATTAAATTAAATTTAAATAAAAATAAAAAATTTAAATTATATCAATAAAATATTAAAACCTGATACAAATTGTTCACGATTTTGAATAAGTATATTTACATTTTTCAATATTTTTATGTGTAATGTACTATAAAAAATCCTATAAATCGGATTTGGATGATTTTTACTCTTTAATTAAAAATATATCTTAGGATCAATGTTGGTCATATAGATTATCTAATATTTTCTCGTTCAGAAATTATAGTAATTAAATAATGGCAAGGCAAAAAAAATTTCAATTTATTATATTAATCGCGTATTTCATGGCGTTTTCTAACAGAAAATTAAATTGTTTTTACATATTTTGATTTGCTGTAATGTAATGGAATACGGTGACCATCCCGAATTTTTCCAGACGATCGCCAAAATAATAAAAACGCTATATCCTAATTTTATATGTTTTTAAATTGGGATGGGCAATATAGGTGACGGAAAACGATACGTTTATACCATAATTGTATATAATTTACGAGTCGTAATACTATGACGGATACGCCCCGTATATAGCTGATGCAGTGAAAAACGCGACAGGAAATGCGGCGAATGAAACGCAACGGAAAACGCCATGTATAGCACCAGCCAATAAGTAAATACAATCAAACTTTTTTCGAATAACACCTGTAAGCTATAAATAAAAGCTAAAATAGTAAGTTATTATATTTAATTTATAATTCTGTAGTCTATTATAACAACTATTTAGTGCATAATAAAATATATGTTACGTAACTTAAAAATGTTTGTATATTTTGTTGTTTTAATGCATATAGCGTTTAGATATAAACCGTTTGCTGGTTGGCCGTTGAAATAAGCAAACGTGCGGAATGTAATCACCTTGAACAAGATATATTATGCAAAACATATTATTAATATCTATATTCTACACTAAATGAAATAATCAATAAAAATTGTTTTTAACTCTAAAATATAAAAATACTATAACATTTAAATTTTTAGTTTTATTAATACTATATATATTTAAACGTACCTATTTAAAAGTTAAAACAAGTAGATATTTTCATTTTTAGGTAGGTAATCAGTTTTCTTAAATATGTTAAAACAAAATATTGTTTTGAATACTATTTTCACAATATATAATGTGACTTGTATTGTGGACTTAATATTTGATGTACTACGTACATATTATATTACGATATTTCTGACCTACCAATCAAAAAAATCTTATTTAAAGACTTTATTCGGTGTTTTTATTTTCCTAGTATGATTATTAATGTTATTTTCGGTAATATAATTTGGGAGTAAAATTTTCGGAGTTTAAAAGTATTTGTACGAGTCAAGTTAAACACATTTTTATGCTTCCAGTTATTCTTTCCAAGACTCTTACACAAAATATGAATATACAATTTTATACTTAATAATACTTAATAGGTATTATGTCAACAATAATATAAGTTCTGGATTATTGAACTAAAATTATACTTGGAATTAACAAAAAAAAAAAATGTAATATATATATTTTTCTACATACATAAATGTATCGTATGTTAAGTGTGGCATGTAAATTCAGCACACGTTTAACGCTTATTCATAACTGTATAAGTTCTCATGAAACTCCCCAAATATACAATTTATAGCACTGCGTGTAATCGAATAAACTATAAATTGATAAGTTCTTGGTATTCACTATTATGACTTATTGACAGTTCACACGGACAGTGAATGTTATATGATAAAGAAACAAATAGGTACTCAAATGTAGTTATATTAACCAGAAACATAAGCCATATTCTATAATATAATACGGTAACAGTCTGATAAGCGTAACCAAAATTATAACTTATTATTTATAAGCAGTATAAATATACATATTGTAGTACACTATCGTATATAAATATGACATACTATCTAATATACTATATTAACTGTTTTAAGAAGAAAAATAGAATAATAAATTAATAACTAAGAAAATTTGTTTTTGTATATAATAATAATAAATTGTATTTTTTAAGATGAAATATAATTAGGTAGTACCTACCTAACTTAAATATTTTTTCATATTAAATGTTGTCATCTTATTTAATTAATACAGTCAGTTCACATTTCAGTTACAATTTAAAAATATCATTATTGAAATGAAGTATAAATTAAATATTTTTTTAAGTAATTTCTATAGTGTAATACTGTAATATACACGAATGGGGAACCATGTTATGATTACTCAACAATAGATTCAAAAATCAAAGTATAAATATAATAATTTTACTAAAATTATATTGCAATATCCATTAACCAATCATAGGATTTATTTTTAACTGAAAACTAATAATTTTAACTAATTTTAATTTTAATTAGAACAATCAACTCTCTAGATCATTATATCAAACGATTTAAAATAATATTTCACAAGCTGTTAAATATCATATAAAATATATTTAAAACACATGTGAAACGAATTATTCCAAAATGGAGATATATTTTTAACTTTAATGTAATATAAAAATTAAATTTGATACGAAACGCTCGTACAAACAGAGTGTCATTCAGGAGAGCGAATATTTCTTTACTAAAGCCCCGGGCAACCTCTTTAGTACACCTAATAATAATCTCTGTTACCCTACACTCCCATCGAGTCTTTTAATCATAAAGGTCACAAAAAAGATTCGTGGAGTCGTGGAGAATGTCCTTGCTTTATCAGCTTTTTCGAGCAATATGATATAAATTAATAAGTGTGTAACTCGGATAGAACAAAACACGTGTACAATATGTATATACGTAACACGCAGTGTTTTTAAAATAATTTACAGACTTAACCATTGCATCATGCGGTATATCAGGTGTTTATTACACAATATCTACACAAAAACAGTTTTTCTACCGGATCACTAACACAGCTGACTCCTCCACATAGCATCCATCAGTGGTTTTCGTCCAAAAATATGTTTCATTGTACTGCCTTTTGTGTTTGAAAAATAGAAAACTGGAGTTAGAAAGGGAGGACGGAGGAAAAAACAGAACAAAACGATCGTTTTCCAATTATTCGTGGGCAAATCGACTGAATGGAAACCCGTTTTTGTTTCCTCCTGTTGGCTGGTTGCAGGCCCGGGTCGACCTGAAATACCGATTGAGGTGCATAACTTACGATATGCAACGCTGCGCAACGTAATGGATTTTTCAAACCACCAATGCCACCACCAGAAAAACGCTGTGTTTCTATTTCTTCGAGTTAACCAAAAATAAAAGACAAAAAATCGCATAGGATTTTGTAGGCGGTCTTGGCAAATTTCATTCCGCTTAAAAAAAAAAGAACGAATACTTTTGGACCCCATGTTCGTAGCGAGTTATCGATTTCTTTACTACTGGTACTGTGACTACTACTATATTATACACTCTTTTTACTATAGCGTTTCTAGCGTAAAACATTGCAAAATGTTTCAAATCATAAAATAAGAAATTGGCAGAAGCTATGATTACTATTTGATACATATTTTTTCATGATAAAACGTTTGTATTTGTTTTAGTAACGCATTTTTATCGACATCTGTTTCACTATATAATATACGCTTCCGCATAACTTCTCCTTGAAAAAGTTAATTTTACGATCTTACGTATTCTTAATGTAAACAATTTTAATCGTTTGACTTTTTCCAGCTTCAACTATTCCAGTATGTGTTTTATACATTTAATATAACACTGTACAATGTACATATATACATATAGGTATACAATTACGGATTTGGAAATAGTACGATGGTGTATTTATTTTTAATTTTCTTACTATAAACGCGCGCATATACTACGTAAACTACGAATGATATTATATATATATATACTAAGTACATATTAAAATTTAAAATATAGAAGTGTGTATATTTTATCATAATATAATAGCGATAAATCGTCAAACTAGTGAAATATTAATAAACAACAAACTTGTTAAAAAATAATAATAATTTAATATACCAATATCAAATATATAATATTATTAGGTATTTAATTTTTAAGCATTATTTATTGCAATTTCACAGTTATTATATTGCTTTTAACTACTACTATTTCTACTGTTTCGAGGATAAAAGTATAAAAATAAAAACATAAAAATATATTAATAAAATGGGTAAGCATTTAATATATCAGCACGTTTACATCTTTAAAATGGATTATTATTTATTATCGATTTTATATAATTATAATTGAATTATAAAAATATAACTATAGATAATAAGTAATAAAATTATTTACCTATCTGAAGATTAGTACAATAATACACTTGTTGAATTATTACTTTTAATTTGCATCTATTATATTATATGCAGAGAAATTCTATAAAACTGTTAATGACTGCAAAACTATGATAATTATATATTACTAAATCGCACAGTTTAACTCGAATAAAATATTAAAAATTATTTTATTTCATAAGAACTCACTCATTACTCACAAATAATTTTTATAGAACTATACATGAATATTTATTATATTAATTAATCGTTAAAGTATAAGTATATTACATGATGTATTAATTATTTAAATACTGTACCTACGCGTATAGTAAAAAAAAAACAGTGGGGTGTAAATATATAATACTATTGTATTGTAGTATACAGAGAAAATGTAAAAATGTAAGTCACCCCTCGTAGTACTTTTCTAAAATGTTAACCAGACATAAAATGAGCCCATTGTGATCCCCCTAAGGAAGTAGATGATATACGTTCTTGGCGTCTCGGACACCTGCTGTATACAGCTATGCCTTGATCTGCAGTGGTATAACAAAAAAACTCCTATAATCATCATATAAAACTGTAGTTTAGTCATCTCTTTAATTTATCAAATATTCGAGTAAATAAGGTTTAAATACTAATTTTTTTTAATGAAATGATAGGTATATACCATTTAGTTTATACTACCTCTACATATTGTATTATAAAATCTATATAATATACTTACCTAATTTTTTATTATTATATAAGATTTATATTATAAACAAGAGAAAAGATTCTTAGAAAATAAAAATAGGGAATTTCATGGTCAAAAAATTAAGCTAAAATTAACATTGTGTTTGTTTGGATTTTAAGAGTAGAATCAGAAAAAAATATTTAAAATCTGAATTATTTTACTATATTTATATTCTTTAAGTCTTACGAACTTAAAAATTAAGCTGAATGATAATAGAAAATAATTATGTGTTATCTGATTTTAAATTGCGCGAACGGTTTTTTACAAAGTTTAGATTTTCTTTTACGGTTATATTAATAGTTAATTATTTTGTTTTTGTTTTTTAGTAATAAAAATATTTTATTATTAGTTTTACAAAACATTTCAGACCAAAAATAAAATATTATACAATGTATTTACAAAAATTAAAATGTATAGTATTTGCTAATTTTTAATTAAATATAAATTTACTAAATATATTAAATTCGATTAAAAGCAATAGAAGTATAGAGTTTTATTTATTGTACAAAAATGTATTCAACATTAATAAATGCTGGTTATACTTCTTAAGCTCACATGTATAATATAACTATATATAAGTATTTAACTTTTCTAAGTTTAGTATTTAATTAATTAATTATAATATATATATTGTATTTACTATACTAGGTATATAAATATTGTTCTATAAAGACCTTTTTAAATATATACAAAAATCGACAATATATGAAATTATATATTTTATTAATTTACTTCATTCACTTTATAAAACATTAATGTATTGTAATGAATTTAGACATTATTTAATATTTATTATTTTTATAAACTTTATTAGGTACATATTTTTCAAAATATCAACTGTAGTTTTAATATACTAATAATTTTTTTAAGTATATTTTATTTTATACGTTATACCTTAAACTATAAAGTATAAAGTTGTAATTTAAAATATTTTTTAAATTTTTAGGTTCAGTATGAACTACTTATAATGAATATTTTATTAAATTTTCAAATTTTAGCTATAAAAGGTAAAGATTTCATAATTTTTTACTACAAAATACATGTAGTTTGAAAATTTTCATAATTTTAACGATAATTTTGAAAAAAATTGAACTTAAAATGTATATAAAAAAGAAATGATGGCCGTGTATTTTTTCATACAGATATAACATTTGTTAAACATTTTAAGTATCCACGGTTATTTGTTTTTGAATTACAACAGAAAACCAAAATCATTTTGAGAAGAAATAGTTATACAGGTGAATATCTCAATATCGTAAAAATTTAAACTTTAAATGGTCATAAAAAAATGATGAGACTTTACAGAAAATTTTTCATTTTTATATAGGTAAAAAACTAATGAGGAATTTTGTTTTAAATTTTCAAATATTAGATAAAAGAAAAAAAAATTTTATGAACTTCTAAATACAAAATAATTTTTATATTTTCGAGGTTTTAGAATCTCCGTAATATTAAATAACTTTTAGATATAATTTTCTATCCGAAACCATTTCCAAAGTATTTTTATTGCTCCAAAAGATGATCACAGACAACAATAAAACACACATCATTGTAAAACTAATACATTCATCACTCCAATTAGAATCTAAAATATATGTTAGATATATTATATACCTACTAATCATCATTAGATAAAAATATCTCACATTGTAAGGTTAGGGCATATCGCGTATAGTATACTGTTTATATATAGGTAACTATATAATAGGTATATGATTTATTTGTCATGAATAATGATATTCAATCGTGATGCAGTTTTTAGTATTATTTACTCAAAATACTTTAAATATATGAATTATATTAAATCCACATTTTTAACCTAACTTGTAAATTTATTTAAAGCAAAATAGTACAGATTCAAGAAGAAATCTATTCTTTTACCCTGTGTATGCATAACGTAAATATTGATAATAATCGTTTTTGAACAACAATTTAAATACACGCGCAAAAAATGATAATTAATGGCAAGTTACCTGTAGGTATAAGAGGTATATGGTGGAATATTAAAATGCACGAGCAATTTATCAAAGTATATACCGTATATAGATACACACTACACATGTATTATTTTATAACGTATAGCAGTTGTTAACATGCAACTGATCATGTAGTATGTAGGTTACCTACGGTTTTGCTGTTTTTATGATTAAAAAAACATGCATAATGTCGGTATCTTTATATATTATATGTAACTACTAACTATACATATATAATATTTAAGTATTTAACAACGGAACAACCATATTATTTAACGTAAATATAGATATAAACATTTTAGAGAACAATAAAAGTGAATTTTTCAAACCATATCTTTGATAACAAGTTTGTTTATAAAATTTTCTTCTCCTTCTCAAAAATAAAGAGAATAATATAATTATAAGTATGCACCTATATAATACTATGTTTAAAATATAACTGTGTATATGCTCAGTACTTATACCGTCTAATATCATAGTTGAACTTTAAATCCGTTATAAAATATGATTTAAACCATAGTCAAGTTGCTATTAGTTACGCAACACAATATTTAAGTTATATAATTATTTTAGACATTGTCCTGCATATTTTATTATTTTTCATGGGGATTAAAGTAAATATATGTGTGCACCTGTAACAGTTATAGATAATCTGTATTTAGTATATTCTATACTAGTTTTATGATATTGCCATTATGTAAAAAATGTATATTAAAATAAAATAAATATATAATTACATAATTAAATAATCAAGGACAATTTTTATTTTAACTTAATAATATTTAAATAATAAAATTGCTTTTCTCATAATTGTACGTATTTTCAGAATATCTTTATTTTTGTTAAAATGAAATAGGTTAACCTAACCAACAGCAGGTATATGATTCTAGTTAATTTTTTAGTGAATTAAAAAATAATAATAGGAAATTTAAATGAATATTTAGGCACATAATATATTATTTACATTCTTACAAAATAAAAACTTGTAATAAATACATAAAATTAATCGGTTTACATTAATTATGAATTCATTAGTGTAAAATATTCCATTATTCCTTTTCTTTTTAAATTTTAATATACTGTTATCAAGAATATGTTTGAACTCATAACTCATCATTGATCTTTTCGTAAAAATATAGTACCTAACCTCAATGTTGTTATATTGTATCTAACACTGTAAACAAACAATGAGAAAAAACTGAACTAATACTTAAATCTGATTAAAAATTCAATAATATTCAAATGAAAAAAACTTTTAGGCGTATGAGACCGTTGTAAAATGCCAACATTAATCCGTTTTCTTTTTATGTTCTGTCTACATTTCACGTCTTAGCCGGCCGTTTATAATCCTATTGCTTACATAATACTCGTATCCTTATTATAATAATATAATATAGGTGTATTGTTCGTAACTTCGTAAGTCATAATAATAACGGTATATATTTTCACTGTTCAATAACTTTATATACCTATAAATAATAAATAGTAAATGTATTTTTTTTAAAACCTATCCCAGTAAACCGGTTCAAAGGTCTTGCGGTTCCTTTGAACATACGATACGAAAAAAAACATAGATACCTACTCGGGAAACTTGAAATAAACTTAAACGACAATTGTCGCCTATATTACAACCGTGTGCGTCGTTCTCATGAGTGTCATCGTCATCGGCGTTATGTCGTCGTCCTTGAAGGGGAGGGGGAGCCGTCACGATCGGTGCAGTATATCGTACATTTTGGGAACCACTCTGAACACACAAGGGTCAGCCGGTGACGGAGTGCAGGCGCTTTTCGGTGAGGGCATTAAAAATTCTTAAAATGGGGTGGAGAACGGGGGCAGAGACTGATAATCCTCCGGCACGGTCGATATAATAGTAGGTTTCGATAATATAACGCGCTCGCGTATGTGAGTGCGTCTGTGTGTGAGCACGCCCGTTTGGTAACCCCTATACCGACTACACACGTGTGCGTGAACGGGTGTATGTGTATGTGTGTGTGTGTGTGTGTGTGTGTGGGTCTGTGTGTGTATGAGTGTGCACTATAGCCCTCCAACACGACGGGGTGCCACCCATTGCATATCTTTAGAGCCCTTTTGTATACGCGTACTTATATATATATATATATTTATATATTTATGACTCGCATATCCTGCACATGTACGTATTGTATAATATAATTTTATACCGACATTCTAGTTCTAAAGAGTCCGTCGCTTCGCCATCCCTTCCCTCCCGTATCCCTTTCGCTGGGGCTCACGTCATATTATGTATGAGGTTCGGACTTGGGAGATTTTTAACACGCAAGAAACGTCGTACGACGACGATACACACACACACACACACACACACACACATATGTATTATTATTGCAATATTGTGGGTAGCTTATTTTTTAATAACATTTTTAAACACGAACCGGATATAGAACGAATGCCAATTTCCCTGCACGCTAATGCGTTAAACGCAAAACTGACTGCTACCTGCTGCAGTGCCAACTGATCGTCGTCACCGTTGTCTGGACCGGGACGACCGGTTCCAGTGTGACTATTGGAAAGACGTTTTAGACGACAAAACACACTTCATGATAAACGCCATCGTCGAGTATGACATTGCGGATTTACGACCGCGTGTATACCATCAGGTTCGAATCATTAAAATTAGAACAAGGCGATGTCGAATGAGCTTTTACAGAAGCTCGCCGTAGATCAATCCTTAGACCACCTTGAACCTTATCTAACTATATATTATTAATTATTATAATATAACATTATTACAAGAATGGAAATTGTTTCGACGAATATTTGAACCGAATATCAACGTCCACAGCATGCTGTAGCAGTTGACTTTTAAACAAATGTACATTTTTTAAGCGTAGTTTTTGTTTTGTCCGTTTTTTATTTATTCTTTTTTTTTATGCGACATTATTTCCACAACGCCATTTAAATAATTTAAAAATATTCACAACAGATATAATCAGTTCCGGATTTCCGCGAAGCCGGTTTTTCTGGGCCAACTATAATACGTGGTCTCACATGGATAACGTCCGTTAGGCAACTACAGTAGATTGAAAAGTTGTTATACAAACAGCCGCCTCCGTATGGCCGTTTGTTGAAATTAAATAATTGTTTTGAACAGTCCCGTTTCAAAGGAAAATCAGCTTATGAGTTAAAACTTTACTCAAATGCTAAGTAGTTCTGATTGATGAAAACGGAGACGTGGCATCTCATATATTTACGTCACACAAGAATGTTAGATGATATATTTGTATATATATATATATATAATATGATCATTATATTATTATCAGGCTCTTAGATAATTCCTTTTACTTTTGTTATATAACCCTTGAACAACCCTGTATAATAGGACTAAGTATTTGATGAAAAGTTTTGGAAGGTTATGTGAAGTACTGGAATGGGCCATTTCATATTCATCATATTAAGTCGTAATCCATTCCTTCCTGTTCCCAAATGGCCAATTATACATGTACCAAATATAGCCTGTATGCTGTATGGACCGTGTGGTTATATATACTTGCAGCAATTATTTAATACTGAAAATCAATAACAATAAGCAAATATTAATAAATGCGTGCACAATTTTTGCACAAACAATAGAATACAAATTGACCAATATAAATTCAATTAACGAAATATCAAATATATTCAATTTTATGTACTTATTATGTTAAAACTTCAAAACCATACATTTTATAATCTACTTGTATGTCACTAAACATATTTAAAATTAATATTTAGTTTGTTGGATCCACTTATTTGAACAAGTTTAAAACTTTGTTTATTTTATTCGTTGTAAAAATAAGCAAAATAAATTAAATCAAAGAATTTATATTTTATAGACATTTTTATAGAATTTTAAGCGAAAAGTGCTTCACATATACGATTTTAATTAAATTCTTTTTAATAGTGTACTTAAATAATTATTTTATGTTATTTAAATTTATTATTACATTCGTTTACAGAATAATATAATATAATGAATTTTGATACATTCGTGTAAATGAAAATTAAAATCAAGTGTTTTACAAGAAAAGCTTACATATCTGGGCTAAGTAAAATTTTCAGACTTTTAAACATCGACCAAGCAATGAATCGTAGAGTTTATAACAGCTATATCTGCTTCCAAAAGCTCGTGTATCGATTTTATACTATTTCCCAAGAGAGATGTAACGTCGTTTTGAATTCCATTAACTCTTGGAAAATTTTCAAAATTGTTTTTATATATTACACAATTTATTATTTATATTTTTTTTATGCGAAACGTTTATTATAGTTTTTTTAAAAAATAAATATTACAGACATTTTATCATCATTTTAATGTAAAATCAACACACTGATAGTAAAAATAAATATTATTTCAATTGATGTTTTTAAAGTTTTTGGTTAATAATTTTATCAGGAAAATTATATGATTAATGATCTTAAAAAATAATATTATGTTTTAACTAATCTAACAAGATATTATACATACAACAATCAACAATATATTACATAAGATATAATATTTGATAAAATAAAGACTAAAGTAAATCATTAAAAATTTGAATTCTTTGTCACGTGACATGAAATTTTTGATTATCAAAATATGACAAATGAAATTTAGTTCTTTTAAACACGAGTTTAAAATCATAAAATACGTTTTAGTTATTATTTTTCATAATACTTTTTAAAAAATTATTTAATATCATAATTTCGCTAATAGGGTTTAATATAACTTGATAAAAACTATTTTTACAAAATTTAACATCTTATTTAGTAAAGTAAACGTAGAAGTAATACTAGTTGAATATTGATAAGTAGAGTTTTAACTCTGCCTCTGAATTATTCTATAATATTGGATGCTGTCATGTTGATATCAGAAAACTAAAGAAAACAATGTAAATATATTTAACAACCCCTACATTATAATATACTCGTAGAATACATTTCTCGACAATTGTCTGTGAAACTAAATTATGTTAATCCTTCGTTAATATATTATTTTTATTTTTATAATTAAATGTAATGCAAAACGATGGTTATGGATAAATGATGAATAAAATAAATAATATGCCGTATAACACCATTAAATATAAATAATATAATACAGCTCATAGTTTATATATATATTTATGTCGTAGTATTAATGTATTATTATTATACATATTATAGTTGTTGTAGTACAACATATGACGGAAATAAGTGTTTATTCTTATACTATTATTAGTTATTACTTATTATATTTAATTAAAACAAATATAGGATGTAAATGTAACCGTGTAAGGTATTATTCATCAACAAATTTTTAATTTATATAACATCAATGAAACAAGTTTATTCATACTACAATACAGAATGAAAATAATAATTATAAAAAAAAATCAATGATGATCAAAGAACCAAGTCGTACCTATGCATAACTTAAAATTAAGTTTCACAATAGATTTACCATGTTATGAAATATCACGATATTTTAAAAGCGTTTTAACTGAATAAACAACTTTGTCTCACCGTCATGTTTATTATCACACACCTATAATACCTAGCTATTACTATACGTCTATGTCTAATGTATATTCCTAGTGTAAAATGCATTTTTTTTATCATTTTATTTACTCTAACCGTTTTTAGATAACACTGTACAAAAGAATGTTTCTTATTGTTAGTTATACGATAAGATACAGAAAATCTTGAGTTAAAGGTATTGTAAAATGTAATACTGACTATAAATTGTTGCAGAAAAAAAAAAGGATTTATCAACTTTTATATATTACTCTCTACTGATACGATTCCTTAGGTGTACGGAACGTTAAACTATACAGTATACGTGTGTTTATGTTTAGGCGTGTTGTAAAATTGGTAGTATCTCTAATTTATTAACACGAAACAATAAATTCATATTATAGTATTAAACCTGTATAGCATGGACATATATCGATACGCCGTACATCACATAATATTATACTTATACAGATGTACAGACGTACAGCAAAATGTTGACACGTAATGAAATACAGACTTTTAAATGCATTAATTAATTGTGTGAATATTTTGAGTGTTGTTAATGAGTATTTTGTATAATATACGATTATAAAAATAATAATAGAGCTGCAGTAGGTTGAGAATAAAACGTCTCTGGTGAGCAAAGGGTGGCGGTGATGGCGTGTTTGATCTTTTGTCATTTTCAAATTGTACACAACCATTCGTATTTTTAAACGTATTCTGTTATTCAAAAGGGATTACCTAAATACCGGGAAAAAAATTGAAACGATTCGTGTCATACGCTATTATAGATACTATATTGTATATACGCAAGTGTTTTCGCATTTGAATGCCATATTGTGTTCGTTCAATTGAATACAATTTCTATCATTGTACCAGTTACTCGTACGTAGATGCGTTATATATATAGGTATATGTGTAATATATAAAGCCATATATACTGGTTACATACATTTATACTTTTTCGCGACATTCGAGGTATAGACTCGCATAAATTGGACACATATTTTCGTATTAGCTGGTATAGCCCGTATAGGTACCTACATTTCTGGTGTTACAAAATTGTCGACGGATCTACACCCGAGATCACCTAGCTGCAGGCTACATAATAATGTAGTGAATACATATTACTAATGTCTAATATGGTAACATTTAAATATTATAATATTTTATACATAATATATTACATAACAAACAAGGTATACTTACTACCTACAATATTGTAGCAGCGGGACCGAATCGGGTCTGCGGTAAACTACTATACCGGCACACCGCAGTCCGCAGACTATATAAACATCATCGAAAATATAAACGTATAAAAGCTATACTACAGTGAGCATCTATGTGCGGTATGGGCCGGTGCAAAAAATTGATATAAGCTTACGTTATATTATTATAATAAATAATAACACGACGGATGTAGGTATTGAGCAATGCGATTTTGGTAACGCGACAACCGAAATTTCGGAAAACCGCATTGCATCGTTATCACAATCCGTCCGGCTCTATTTTTTGGTTGGCGATTTAAGAAATAAAAAACATCCACTGAACACCTCGGTGAGCTGGTGTAATAATATTGTTTTGTAGGTCCTCTTAGCACTGGTCCGACCTCTATTCCGCACAAGAAACGTGATGGTCGACAAATAAATTATTGTTCTCCCCCAAAAACAAATAACTCTGTCGAGTCACTGCGAACCTACATACCTACACATGACTTGCGATCAAGTATGGGCAAGTGCAGAAAGTGTAGTTACTATCACACGTTCGGGGATTATTTTACGTGCCTATATACATATATATAGGCTATATTACATTGTTTTATATATGCCCGACCGTACAACTCGGGCGAGACGGAGAAATCTCTCTTAGTCCGCGGGCGCGCTGCAATGTGTTTACGTTATTGTGTCCGAAACAGGTATGTTATTTTCTCTCCCTCCGGTGGTACGGCCCGAGGGCGGTGGCCCAGACGACGGCTGAGGGTCGGCCGTACAACTCGTAAGGATTTCTTTCCATTCGTATATAATAACGACAATAATAATATGTGGTGCTAGCGACCCCGAGTTTCCCCTCTTCGACGTGCGGAGGGACGGCGACACGGTCGGCACACACGCACAATATTTTATATATACCTAAAAACGACCAGCCGCCGCCGCGCATGCAACGGCGTGGCGGCGACGGCGGAGCCTGTCAAACGTTGACAAGTGGTCCGCCCGAATTGGCGTGCAACACGAAACGCACACACACAAGCGCACAAGGAGGCGGTGGGTACAGACAGAAAAACGTACATACCTGCTGGCAGAAGCAGCTGCACCGCAACTATAATCTTCCCTATCCGCCCGCCGTGGAAACCACTCCACCGCCGCAACATGCCATCCCCCACCCATTCCTACCCTACACAAAGACCGTTTCAACCTGCCACACACACACACACACACACACACACACATACCTACCACCACCGGTCTCCCATTATTTTAATCATTATAATTACGCATAGCATAATAGGAGTACCATTATTGTTGTGTGCGCGCGCGTGTGTGTCTGTGAGTTTATATATTATTATAGAATTATATATATTATTTAATAAATCTTTTAGAAAAAACAACAACAAAGGCTTGCGTGATGCTAAATAGTTTAGAAAAATAATTTTTTGTCGTTTTTTTTTGTTATTTACGTATAATATGCTAATTTGTATTAAGGGACGTGTATGCGTCCGGAGATGATACATATTTTCAAACGAAATCGACAGTCATTGCATATTTCATATCGGAAAAATCCTCGAACTCCGTTTTGTAATGACTCACATGTTTCTAATACTTTACCTATACGCGCAAGGCGCGACCATTACAGTAACGCGCGTAGATTGACGACATGAAAAGAATAAGGTCGCCGTCAGCGAGTACGGAAATTATATGAAAAATTTGCTATTTCTTTGAATTCCCGCAGCTATAGTTGCATAATATTATATTATTCTATCCGCTTAAATAATATTATAACACAGAATATAGGAAGATCTAGAGAAACACCGCGAGAACCGTGACATTCCTAACATGAAGAACTCTTATTCGGTTACCCGACCACCGGTCCCATTTTTCTTAAAATGAAAAAATAATACTATACATTTCTTTCAAATGCGAAAAACATAATATCACATGTAGTTGTATTCCACATCGATGTCCGGTTGTTTTTCTCGTCAGACTGCTGACTCTGGTGACGTATTATATACTATACCATTTTTATAATTGAACATAAATACCCAAAGATGTTCTTGAAATTACCTGTGTGACGCGAGAAAAGAAATCGTGTTCAATAATATAACTGCAGCCTAATTTATCACTACATCAGCCACCCGAGTGTATATAAAAAAAAAACACCGACGAACAAGCCATAATTAATTGAATATAAATATGATCCATATTCCATAATAATATGAAGGGTTGTTTTTTTTTTATGGAAAAATAATAATCCGTAACTTATGCTCGATAATAATAATAAAAAAAAAAAATTATAAAAAATGATACTCGCATAACACGAATTTCTCGTAATTAATTTTAAATTTTCATATCCACGAATACTGTACTTTGAAAATACGTTCAGACATTCGTATTAATTTTTGTGTAAGTATTAGACTTAATAATAATATGATTAATTCATTTTTTGTAAAACAACTCCGCGTTTAACAAAACAAGTGCAACACTTTTTGTACCATAATGAATAAAATATAATATTATACATGACAATTCGCCACATTTGGCAGAACTAAAATGACGTACCGGTACCTACCTAAACCGGCCATTTATACCTATAGGTCACCTATGAACCCAGCAGCTATTGTTCTCTGCACAATATTTCTTAATTTCTATACTTAAACATAGAGGTGTTTAAGATCGATTTTAGGATTAAATAAAAAACACAAAAACAATTAAATAAAAACCATGGTTAATAGGTATAATTTTTGTTCTTAAATATATATCAATTTTTTAACAAAAATATTTTATATACAAATTTTTTTCATAATGACAATAGTCTACAGTGTTTTAATCATCTGGATTCCATCTAGGTCACCTAGTGAGTGGTAACTAGGAATAATGTCAAGGCTCGTAATGTTACGTTGTTTTATATTTTTTATTTTTACCTACCTACCTATATGTATATAGTTTTCGCGAACACAAGTCACAATTAAAAATTAATAATAGGTAATCATAATAATCATAATAATAATAATAATAATAACCAATCCGTTTGGCTTCACACATTGAGCAAAAAAACGTTTAGTCTAAATTTCATTCGCAACGAAAAAACAAACATAGGTAAGTCTTAAGTTGATGTTTTTTCTTTTTTTATCGTTCATAGATTTAACATTATACAAACAATTAAAAGCATTTTTTATTCAACAAATAGTGGACGTGCGGTTAAACAAAATAACATTATATATAAAAAGAAAAGAGACCTAAACAATGTATTGGTAATTTTTTTCTTTATAAGTACGTTCAAATATATAGATTGTCTGATCTCTGTTGAGCTTATATATAATAATAAAAAATAATAATAATAATAATAATAAAAATGTAAACGAAACAAAAATATTGGTTATAATTTTAATTACAAAGAAAAATAATAATAAACGGGTAAAAAAAAATTATTATAATAATAACATACTTAGTAGATTTCTACCTTGTTATATTATTTATATAATATTTTTTTTTTATTACATGATGAGCATTAAACTAAATTATCACATTGATGTACAAAATGTAAGTAATTGAACAGAACAGGGTGAAACTAGTATCTGAATTATAACAAAATAAGATGAATCAGGTACCTAGTCCAAACGTAAAATGAATAGTACCTATAATAAAAAAAATAATAGACAAGCCAACAACGATGGATGGTTTAATTGCAAAATTTGTCAGCTTTGGAGAGTGTTATCGAAGGTCAAGATTAAGATAAAAACATAATGAAATAACGATTATACAATTTGTAATACAGAATTAACTAAATGAAGTTGAGAAGGAACCTGACCTATGAGAATATTAAACTAATAATGACTTTATGATTTATAGATTTTCAAAATAAATAGTGATAATACATTTTGTTAAATTAATTCAAGATTTTACATGATTCAAGTTCAAGTAAAATGCTTAAATTTCATTCATAAAGAAAAATAGTGTCATTACAACATAAAAACTGCAGGAAAGCATGACAAATTTCTCAATTAGGTATGTAATATTTATTAATATAGGTAATAATAATAATAATAATAATAATAATAATAATAATAATAATAATAATAATAATAATTAATAATCATGATAATAATAATAATACCTAATAATATATGAATTAGATGTCAAATAGAAATGATGGCAGAACCCGATATTCTCAACAAAACATAATATGTTACTAACTTACCTAAATTATAAATATATATCACATATTGAAATGTTAAAAAACAAAATATTCCTTCGGTCATCTAAGCTGCCACAAGTCTTCATTGACTGTATCCCTCCTGATGTTGGGCATTTTTAGAATCTTCTCTTTGGCTTCTTTGGTGATCTTTGTGCACCCGTACAGATCTATGGACCGCAACAGTTTGCACGAATCTGACAAATGCTCTAGACCCTTGTCAGTGACTGAGTTGCACTGGCCAATATTGAGCACCTCGAGGTTGCGAAGCGATTTCGATATGTACAGTATGCCATCATCAGATATTTGGCATGAACCTAAGGACAAGGTGTGCAGGCCATATAACCCATGGGAGACATGGAGAAGTGCCTGGTCGCCGATCTTATCACAGAACGACACGTTGAGGCTACCCAACTTGGTACAACCTTCGGACAGGTAACCGATGCCAATATCGGAGATGTTGTCGCATGCACTCAAGTTCAGCTCGTCCAGTGTATTCATGCGTGACACATAGTTGAGACCGGTGTCTGTGATGTTAACGCAGAAGCTCAGGTTGAGACTGCGCAGGGAGCGCAAGCCCTCAGATACATACTTGAGGCCCTCATCGGTGATGTGCTGGCAGTCTTGTAGTCCCAGGAACTCGAGTTGCGCGTTGCCGTCGGTCGAGTCCTTGCTGGCGCCGCTGATGTGCGACAGGCCTACGTCGGACAGGTGCCAGCACGACCGCAAGTTGAGATACTTGAGTTTCTTGAGTTTTCGCGCGATGTGCGAGAAACCCTTGTTGGTGATGTACGAGCAGCCCTGGATCTCGAGGCGGGTGAGGCCACGCAGCGTGTCGGCTATACGTATCAGACCGCCGTCGGTGAGCTGTTTACACAGCGACAGGTTAAGTTCGGTTATGTTGGGGTGGTGTTCGAGGAACATCTGGTGCAGGTCCTCGTCCTTGATGTGGTAACAGCCGCTCATGTTCAACGACACCAGGTTGGGCACGTTTTGGACGATTTCGCGCAGACACTTGTACCGGGAGACGGACAGCACTTGGATGCGCTTGATGCCGCGCTGCTTGAGGCTCTCGTACATGGGATGCGACGACCGGCACATGTCGATCTTGGCCTCGACGCCGCGCCACACGGATTTGTACCAGGCGGCCTCACGCCACGCGGTGCACACCTGGGCGGCACGGCCCTTGTCCGGCACGTCCAAGTAGCTGAAGATCAACGCCAGTATTTCGGGGTACAGCCGGTGCACGTGCGTGGGCCGGTTCTCGTCGTACTGACATCCGCCGGCCATGGTCCGCCGTTCCACTGTCGTCGACGACTTGACCTTGCGTGCGGCCACGGGCTGTACGTGCGCCTGGTACGGTTGCACCCGGTACGGCTGGAACCGCGAGATGTGCCTGTACGAGATGGGCACCTCCGTGAAGCCACCCAACTCGTCCATGATGGTCCCGTACGGCCCCGCCGACATGGCGTGTCGTGCGTGCACTGCGCTGGTGTTAGGTCTCACGCGTTGTCGTCACCGTCGGCGGTGCGTGTGCTGCGGCGCGCACCGACGGCGTTGGCTCGCGTTCCTTCCGCGAACTCTGAGGGGCCGCGTCAGCAACGCATCGCGAAATCGGCGGAGACGACGGCGGCAACGCACTTCATGGCGGAGCGAACGGCGTGAGGAGAAAAACGTACGAACAACGATACTGTTCGCTACTGAGATTTATTGATACGGAAGGGAAAAAAAATATTAATAAGCCTACAATCGCGATCGCGCACACAATCAAATTGCGACCGTATCGCGAAATATAATGTGAACGCTTATCGTATAGTGGTTACGCACGTCACGAGAGCGTATACCGTACTGACGGCGGTAACGGGGGAACGGGTCGGACAAAAAAACCGTGTACGACACTGCGTGTGTGTGCGTGCGCGTATGTGTGTGTTGGGTGTGTGCGCGCGCGCGCGAGCGTGTGTGTGTGTGTGTGTGTGTGGCGATATTTCAAACGAACTGTCTCGGCGGTGGGGGGTGACCGTCACGTCGTCGTCGTACGGCGCGGAGGGAGCGCGGAGTGTTTGTGTTCGCTCGAATAGTGGAGGGGACCTGCGACCGCGGACGAGCGAGAGAGTGACGAGAAACGGAGCGAGTGTGAGGGACGGGGAACGAGCGCGCGAGAAAACGAGTGGGATAGAGAACGAGCGCGCGGGAGAACGAGTGGGAAGCGGGATTGGTAGCGAGCGTGTGAGAGAGGTGTAGCGATTGGTGGGTGAGAGAGACGCCGACGCAGCGTCGGCCCCGTTCGGCCAGAGTCGCCGGCACCGCCGGTGCTGCCATCCGACGACATCCGCGTTTCTCGACATTCTCGTCGCCGTTGTGACGTCGTCTTTCAGCCTTCGCTACTTTTGTGGCCGCTTCGTCCGGACACCAGCCACCGCCGTTCGACTGTTTGGCCTTTTTACCGTATTCGACTTGCTCTCGTGAGGCAGTCGCGTACGACGTCTAGTTTGTCGGCGGCGCGTCGACGAGTGTCGTTTGCGTTCGAGCGAATTCCTCCGGACGGGTTGAGTTGGGTCTTCTGTTAGCCGCGTTACGGTTATGGGGCGAGGGGAGGAGAAGGGTACTATAGTTGCTAGCCCCGTCACGTATTCCCTCGTCGGGTCCTATGACAGGTCGTACGAATGTGTGGCGGCGATTGCCGTCGTCGTGGTGAAGAGGCCCGGTGGTTTACAAATTTACGACGGGCAGTGTGTGTGTATATTCGTAAGAAGTAACGAAATATTAGTCATGAAATTCGCGATGGCAATAGAGACATCAGTAGATACGATATCACAATCGTGGCCGACAATCTTAGACCATACGGTGATTTGTTGGGCACAGACTGCAAAAAATTCCAATAGCCCGTTACCCGCTAGTATAACGATGACCAAATCAATAGCTTTAAAAATAATCTACGCGGTTGTCCGAAAAATCGATATTTTTACTAAAAATCGACGTGACCAAACGACGTAATGATATTATACACAGGTTATACACAACAATAATAATATAAATATATTTTAATATATTCCAGAATACCGTGTACGGCGGTGCCTGCAGTAAATTATAGGTAGTATGAGTTGGATCCAAGCGAAACAACCTGTACCCGCATTGTAAATTATATATACGCGAATATTATAGGTGTAGTTTTGTAATGGGAACATTGCACAGCTGCTTGTACATATAATATTATAATATAGCTTGTGCAACGGTTACAGTTTTCTACTCCGTCGTTTCAAATACACGACTCGTTTATCTACGTATAAGACTCCTGAAAATTAATATTCGTTCCTGGTTTTCAGCCGTTACTTATATACACTATATTTCATCGATGTACAGAATTTTTTACATGATAAACAGGTATTACCACTGCAGTACCTATTCAAAATTGAGATTTCTAAATTTCATAATTATAATATCGTTATAGGGCCCACCTAAATACAATTGCACGCATTTATATTATAAACATTTAAGTTAAATTAAATAGGTATAAAGGTACAACCAGGCGCGTATCCAAAATATATTTACGGTGGGGAAGGGGCGATGACCATGTGTGTATCGTATTTTATCGACTACCGAAAACTGACATCCTAGAATACACCAGTGTGGCACAATCTACGGGGAGGGGGCTATCACCCCTTACCCCCCCCCCCCATGAATCCGCGCTTGGATACAACTAGTGTCAACGACGGCAACCAATATAACGGGATACTAGTACTGAATACTAAATATTATATAAGAAATTTAATATAAAAACAATAATTTTTTGCAGTTTATAAAATATTCATAGAAATAAATCGATATTTCTCTGATTAGTAATTTTTAATCGTTAAATGCTCTTACGACCTATAGAAATACGTTTTAAACTTGCATTAAAATAGCATCTATAATATTTAATAGAACCTAAAGGTACCTATTAAATTTTTAGGTCATTGAAATTAAAGTCATTACTCGTGTAAATTAAAACCAATTATAAGACATTTTAAAGTGTTCATAATTTTAGATATATCCACAAATGAAAATATACTATTATATTTATTATTTAATGTTTATAAATTAGGAATATAATATACGATTACAAAGATTTAAAGATGTTGGGTTAGGTTAGTGAACAGACACATTGTCCGTGAAACCAAGTTTCCCCTATATTATTTTTATATAGGCACTATTTAACCTTGAGTTTTTTGTTTTTTTCTTATTCGTTGTGTAGTTTTCAAACATTTTGTATAAAATCCAAAATGGTAGGTGTTGAGTGTACCTCGAAATTGTCACTTTAATGGTTTAATCTTTCAATGGATATGAATATGAAAGGTAATAATTATATTGAATGAGCACGAAAAACTATTTTGAACAGATAAGTCAGTCTATATGTCTATATGGTTATTTAATTATATTATTATTTATTATTACTTATTAGTAAATTATTTTCCTATTAGTTATACGGTAAAATGAACTAATTTTTACTAAAATAAAAATCACATATTATATTACACGACAAGCGATATAATAATATTATTTCATATAATATTACTTGTGCTATTATTAACTAATAAGTTATAACTTTAAGTCACTACCGACGTACCGTTAAGGAGCAGCACAGCAACATGTATTTTCTCTATCTCCCACACAATATGGGAACAAAGATATTACGTATTTCCACGACTACGACTCACTGGTTCAGGATTGGGCAAATACACCTATTATATATATTATAAAGAAGAATATTCTCCGTGCAATGTGAATTGATCGAATAGATTTTTAATGTTTATATTTCTTTATAAATATAAACATGTTTTTATTTAAAATAATTTCGATTATTTTTAACTATTAATAACTTATTCAAAAAGTATAAATATTTTAAATCTATCCGGTCAATTCACAGGAAATATTCTTCTTTATAAAATGTATTATAAGTGTTTTTGCTGTATCTTGAGCTAGAGAGTTATAATCGTGGAAATACGAGATATCTTTGTTCCTATATTGTGTGGGAGATAGGCAGAGAAAATAAATGTGTGTGGTAGCCCCTTAACGAAATAAATAGGTTAAAAATTTAATATTTAAAATATTATTTTTATTATTTAAATATTTTGAAAATTTAATTGTGTATATAATAATATTCATATACCTAAACGAACAATTTTCTGCAAGTCACAATAAAATTATAATTAAATTAAACCGTTATTTATTTTTACGTTTAAATATTAAATTTCGTCAAGATTTTAATTTGAAATATTAATAAAAAAAATTGTGCTTTTGTATTTACGATACTTTTAAATTTCTGTGCAAATAATTTGTATAGAATCTTATATTACATTTTCAAGCTTATTATTCGAGTCATAATACTTTTATCGAAAAATAAATAATTTTAATTTCTTAAAGCAGCTTAAAATTTGTTTAAATATTTTTAAAAATGTCATTCTATGAAGAAAATATTTTTATTTTTTGATTAAAAATAAAGTTTTAAAAACCATCTAAAGAAGAATCATTATAATATAAATTGTATTACATAAATATAAACAACACAAAAAGAATCAAAATATTTTAATCATTATATATTATATTATAATTATTTTATTATATTATCTCCATAGTAATTGCTAATATTAATATATATATTGAAAATTTAAAGGTTACGATTATTCATTTTTTAATTAAAAATCGATCTTGTCAAAAACTTGTTTTGAGTAAAAATTTCGGAATTTTTTCATTTTTCCCTATTATACTTAATAAAAAATCACTCAGAATTTTTTACTTTTGGTCTGTTTTTATACGAGAAAACACTCAAAGTTTAAGATCGATTTTACATTATAAAAAGCGTTACTCGAACCAAGGAAAAAACGTCAATATAAAACCAATACAATCATCGCTCCGTTCAAAATCTAAAATGAAATCTCTAAAATACTAATATATCCTGGAACAGTTTTCCTAACCAATATATATACAATAATAATAAAAAAGCGTTATTAATGTTAAACTTTAAACTCATTTTGCTTAAAATTTAAAAAATATAAAAATATTTCATCTTGGTAAGCATTACTAAAGTATAAATTATACATATTTAAATTTAAAAATAATAATTTATTTTATGTTCTTAAATTATATATAAAATCACTATAATTGCATTATATTAACTACCAAAAAATAATAATTGTAAATTATGTCTATTAAATGTATAATAGTGGGTAATAATAATTTGAAAAATCTACCGTATAATGTATGGGTAGTGAGTACCTATTACTATAGTTACTATAGTAATGTAACAATAGTATTAATATTATATAATGACTGTTATTATCAATGTTAGTTCATTATTTTATCGTAACACTATAATTTACATCAAAATGAATAATTGAATAAATATGTAAATAACAATTTATAATAATATTCATTTTTTTTAAATTCATCTTAAAAGTTAATAAATAACCAATTATAGTTTAAGTAGTACTTTGAAACTTAATATTTTCTTATTAAACTATCTGAAAATTATTTTAAATGAATATTCATGATTCATCATATCAATTTTAAATGTGAAATATTTTTTTGTGGGTTTACTGCTTGGGAAAAAAACTATAACAACTATAAGTTCTATACAAAAACTATTTTTGTGAATAATCGATAATCATAAACCTAATACATATAAATATCGTGAAATAATAAACTAATTTATTTATTAAATATGATTTTATTAATCTATCCATTATATGTAGTGTAGTCTTTAAATTTGTTATGAACTAAAAATGATTTCTAATTAATAAATTAATCTAGATTGATTTATAATGAAGGCTCGGGGAAGTGATATGTATTAAATACCTTTATGGCCTATAAACTACACAATTATTTTTACAGGATAGTTAATATCTATAATAATCATACTATATTAGTGATAATATTAAGATCTATAAAAAAATTTAAATTAAGGCTTGAAAACGTTATTATTAGGAAGGTACCTAAATATATAGCAAAACAATTTCCATAACACGATTTAATGAAAAAATCCATAAACAATAATTTTTATTTATCATCATACAAATGGACTATAATATCTATATATCTTAGTCCACGATTATCATTAAACAAATTGTATCTATAAATAATACATAGGTATTAAATAAGAAAAAGAAAATATTATTTAACAAATCAGAAGAAATTAATATTACGACAAAATATATCTATGACAATGTGACCTATGGAACTTATCCTAAACAATTTATATAATATAAGATATAATATATTTATCTAACAATATAAAATTAATAATATAGAGCAAAAGTGGTCCTCTATAAACTACAATTTTATTTTTTAGAGTACACAGTTTAAGGTATTTATTTAATATTCATTAAAAAAAAGTATAGATACAAACATTTTAACAACCAGGATTTTTAAATAAATAAATTGCAATAGGTAATTTATAATTTCTTAAAACGTTAAGTAAAAAATTATGTATAAATAATTTTTATATATTCTATTAAACATTTAATAGGTAATAAATAAGTAATTGGTATAACTAAAAGAAACAATATTAAAAATTTTTCAAAAAAATTAAAAATAATAATAATATTTTTGACCTGAATTAATTAAATATAATTTGTATAAATGTATAATACATATTCCTTTAAACAAATTTACATTCTCACAAGGTCAAAATAATAGACAAGCGCATTCAACAACGGCAGTGGTAATATTTTTTTGACTTTGCATTACTTATTTAACCACTAATAAGCAGCATTATTTATAGTTACTCAATGCGTATATAATTTACAGACATTAATCAAAATTTGTAGGTATCCTTTTTATGAATAATGTTTAAACATTAAATACAATTAATTTTGGACTATTAGGAATATAATAAACCGGTTACATATAAGTAGCAACTGTAAGAAAGCTACCGTACCGTAGGTATACATTAGTTTAGGTACCAAATTTTACTAATAATATGTGGAAATAAT
Source organism: Rhopalosiphum nymphaeae (assembly GCA_036289425.1). Taxonomy (NCBI): domain Eukaryota; kingdom Metazoa; phylum Arthropoda; class Insecta; order Hemiptera; family Aphididae; genus Rhopalosiphum; species Rhopalosiphum nymphaeae. The sequence goes on along the minus strand of JAZAQC010000021.1, from coordinate 2,199,816 downwards.
TACTGAATAGCGTTTGCAGTTTATAATAGTAGATAGGTTGTTGATATAGTTCTACAAAATGTCTATAGTATAAAAAGATTACTCTAATGACTCGACCTCGACTTATAGGCTACATATAAGTGTTTATTTGAACTTTTGGTGCTTTTATTACTGTTACACTATTATAGAATGCCAAAAGATAAAATTACAATATATCCTATTATAGTATTATAGTAAGATAGTATAAATACTTATAATGTACGTTTATTTTATTTTAGTTTATTAAATAGCAACATGTATTTTTTAAAGTTGTTTGAAAATTAAAAAAAGTTATATGACTTGAAATAAAGTAGAAGAAATATTTTTAAAACTGTTAGTGTTCGTTGAAATAATATTTGTTCTTCTAATGGATTTTCTGGTATGTTATATTGACTTCAATAGTAATATTTTACGTAAGAGGGTGTCTTACACAAAATAAAATTAGGATATGATGTAATAATATAATATAGTATATTACTATGTTATAGACTATGATCCATAGACCGCACAAAATTCCAATATTATTAATGCATCGCATCTTACTATCTTAGTATCATCTGTCTTCGGTTTCTTTGATTTATTGTTGGTTTATAGATATTTTTTGCTTTCGTCATTATACCATAAGTCGAATTACATTATGTTAGTCCCAGAAAATTCTTCAGGTATCACATATTCGATCCAATTATATATTGAGTTCTCGGGGTAACTAATGTTTCAACTAAGATTATCAAACCATGACAGTAAAAAAAAAAAATCAGTTTCTTTCTACCATCATGTGCACACATGGTTATGTTAGAGGCTGTATTAAATATACGGTAGTGTATTCGATGGACATTTAATTTCAAAATTATTGTTACTTCGGATTGTATTGAAATGTCTCTGTGATATATGATACGTCTTTATTTATAGTTATATACATGTATCAAAATATTTATAAAATATGCCGTATAAAATTATTTTATACAATAATATGATGGTAAGATATTTTTTTTTGATATTTATACACAAAAAAACCTAGTGTTATGATTTTTGTTTGATAAAATTGTTACTAGTTAATCGTCATTGATCTTAATTTATTAATATTATTATTATTATTATTGACTTATTAGTAAATTATCGTTCATTGTCAATCATGTTATCATAACATTTTTATATTTTATAGTATTTATTCTTAAAAAGTAAAAACTATAGGCACAAACTATAAATTTACAACCGCCCTACCTACATATCTAACCTATAAGAATTCCATAACAAAAATACAATAATACAATATATAATGTGATCATACGTACCTACATGTTGGATATATCATATAATATATCTAGTAGATATGTTGACAATCACGAATGGTTCCATTCCATTCAGTATTGTTGAAGATATCCAGAGTGGATGCGGTAATAGTTTATTTATTCATTGTTTTATTGTTACTTTAATTTAATTTATATTATGCGGGAAAAAAACTCTATTCGCATGGTTGCAGATAACTTATTGTTTTTGTGAACTCGATTAATTGTGAATACTTATGTATAGGTGCATACACACGCACGCACAGACACATTCGTTGCAATTGTAAATAAATTGCGTAATTATTATTATTGTGAACTGATGTTTATTATAGTTGACATTCTTGGCAAAAGTTTCGGAGTCTATGTACATATGTTGTTATTACGAAACGATATGGCGCATAACGACCTACATTTCTTACAAAGTACTTTTAAAAAAAAATTCTTTTCTGTTACATTTAAAAACATTACATTTTTTTCCAGAATTAATGTTTTTTTTTTTTTTTTTTAATAACGAATTGCTTCGATAAATTTACAACTTTACCTAAGGCATAGGATTTATTTGGCTGGACAAGGTCGTACGACCTAATGTCAGTTATTTAATCTGATCTTAAAAATTTGCATTATATTGTGTTATCATTTTATAGTGTCCAATGGTTTATTTGCTGACTGTAAATACATTTATATACGGTTGACCGATGGTAAAGTAAATTTTTTTATTAAAAAAAAAACCATTATCTAATTTATATTGTATTTACATAATATTGTTCACCTAAATCGGTCTGGGTGTTCTGTTTGTTAAAGCTGTGTACCCGGTTAATTATTTTATTGTAGATAATATTGTAAATATTGTATGTGATCCTATGAAAACAGTAAATAATAGTTTTAGAATGTAATAAATGTATTTATTAATTATTGATAAACTAATAAACTAATAGATGACTGAATATTCATATATAGCGTTGTCTTATGAAACATTCTTATCATTTAAATAATTTATCGACTCAGCATTTGGTTCATAGTCATATATGAGTAGTGTCAAAGAATTCTTTGATGGAAATGATTGGTATTGTAATATCATACCCGATCCTTTGCAAATAGGAAATTATAAGTTTTTATGTTCAATACTTTTATTCAACGTATATTTTACATAATAATATTATTTAGAATTTAGAATATAAAATTAAATTAATTATTGCAGCACTTCAATATCTTGCTAGATTATAATTGTCTATAAATTGTGGGTATATATGTTTATACATTACTATACAATGTAATATAGTAATATATATATATATATATATACTGTATTATAGTCATAGGCGTAACTAAGGGGGCTTGGGTGGGCTTTAGCCTTCCAGAATTTCTTAAAGTCTCTCTAAAACTTTTGGGTAAATGTGTCTATAAATATATATACTAATATTAACTTAATTTTTGTCCTCAATATAAAAAATATAATGTTTCATATAAACAAATAATAATTCAAGTCAACTGTGAACTTTAATCATTAATAGAAACAATAAATTAATATGAAAACATTTTTCTATAAAGCATTTTTAGGACTCCAGTTCCCCCGAATAAAGGACTAGTTACGTCTATAATTATAGAAAATTATTAGGTATTACTCAGTAATTTACCTATATCAATTTCACGAAGTATATTATTGAGTGTTGACTGACTATTGAGTGACATTTAGTTTGGTATAATGATGTGACAACATAATTTAATACTAATAATTAATATGCTATATATATTTTATAATAATTTGTAATGCCCAAGAAATGATCATCACTTATTGACATCGTCGATAACATGTGAGAAACTTACACAATATATAGTTGAAGATCATTCACAGCAAAATGATTTTTCAATAGTGTATGTTCAAAAAAATATTTTGGCCTATTAATCGATACTACTCAATGTTATAACGACAATAACTATTAAAGCTGTTGAGTGTTTACCATTGATTGTACCATACAACTACAATAAACCATGTAAAATAGAATCGTTAATTAATTGATTATAATTAACGTTGATGCGTGCTACATATTATTATGCAATGAACAGATTTTTTGTATTGGAAGCATTAATTTGTATGAGCTGTGGTTTTATTGCAGACTACTTTATCATATTACCTCGAATTTATATGAACAATTAAACAGTGCGCCATTGCAGTCTTTAATATATATACTGGTCGAATGTGTAATGTGTATAATATAATTATTATTTATTTGAATGATTTAAGACTTGATATTATTTTACTCTGTAATTATTAAATTTAATTTTCTATGATAATGTTTATCCTGCAAATAAATGCTTCACAGGGAAAAAGACCACTGGAACGTCTAAGGTTAATATGGAAAGACAGGCTAAAATAAGACGTGAAAAAAGTAAAGCCAAGAGAAGATTGGAAGGAGTTATCGTTAGAAAAAAAAAGCTGTAGTCCAATATTCTGGAAGGTATGGTATTGAAGGCCGAAAACCACGAAGGAAGAAGAAGGAATGTTTATCCCACATAATTTTTGTTTCCCTAACCATATGCATTTTAGCTTTCAAAAGTTACGAAATACTCTATATTCTATAGGCATCTTGAATTTAAGGTCAGTAGCTTTTATAATTGTTTAATGTACACAAGTCTCATTTTCTGACAGATGCAGAGATGATACTTATAGTCTTTAGGTTTATACATTTATGTTTGTTTGATTTTATATAAAAATGAAAAAGAACAACTAAGATATATGTTAATGATGTAAATTCTTGTAAAACGATCAAATTTAAAAGAAAATCAATTCATTTTAGTTTTTATCAATTAATTTGAATTTAAGACGTATACCACAGTGATCTTTTCAAAACTCACTATACAGTAGAACGGTACCCACCTGTCTATCTTTTCAATATTCTGATTTATTTATTTTATATGATTGAACGAGCTGTGGCCTAAAGTGCAAAATAATATACATGTATAAATATACAAGCAACTATAAATTCTAATATGGACATTGTTCACATAAAATTAACAGATTTAGTTTCGATATTTAAAAAAAAATATTTACATTTTTTTTAAAGCCATTTTAACAATCAAGTATTTGATTGTAACTATAGGTATGTTATAAATTAGTAGAATTATAAAAATGTTCAGTACTACACTAATAATTGAAAATTAAATTAAAAGGTATGAAATACATTTTTTTTAATTTATTTTATATCTAAATGTTATTTTAAGATTTTAACTGTAAATATGATTTAAATCATATTATGTAAGGCCCTTAAAAATTATTTAAAATCATTTAAAATGATACAACAATTTGTTTATTTAATGACAGGTATTCATCGATTGGTTATTTCTTACATAGTTAAATAAAATATAATTTATATAGTTATCATTATGCAATATATACAATATATATATATTATTTATATAATATCGAATGAGCAATTATTTATTTGATTATAAATTCATTCTCTTTTTTGATCTTATCCTATATAGCGTATACTATTAGGGATCTGCCTTTTATCGATTCACCGATATTAGCCTATCATAATCTCATTATTTTAAACCTTTCCATATTTATATTTACAAAATACTATCTTTTTTACGTCCCTCGCTTTTTACCCACACCTAGTACATATCAATTACTATTTTTAGTAGTTTTTTAAACCATCAAAATTCAATATAAAACTAAAAATTGTAAAATAAAAAAAAATATATTTTTAACAATTAAACTTAATTGAATTTAATATAAATTTATATGTTTTTATATATTTAACAATTTTTATAATGAAATTATAGCTACTTTTTGATTATTTTTTAGATAACTTTTTGAAAGTTTTTAGTGCGTTTAAATAATAATAATATAATAATAATGCGATTCTAATAATAAGAATAACATTAGTTAATAACTTTTCATTATTTTTGTTATTTTTTTTTTTTTTTTTTAGTTGCATTTACTCAAATATTATAACATAAATTACAAACCTAGAGTATGTTTTATTAAATAATTAATTTTTATATTACAAGTAAAAACTTTCCCCCTAGATAATTAAAAAATTACATTTTATAAAATAGAAATTTCTTAGAATTGTTGTTAAGTATTTATTTTGCTCAAAATGATTATTCTATGTAATATTTATTAATATTATATCAGATATTAATTCGTTAATAATTAATTATTAAAAAAACTATTTTAAATAAAAAATTAGTAGACCTAGGTTTTATATAATATTAAATCGTTGTTATTGGGTCTGACATTTATTTATCTGGGGACTAAAATTGTGTGTAGTTCGACATTTAAAAGTAATGGCCTAACTGTTTAACAGTTTTTTCCTTCTTTTATTTTTAGTTGATTGATTGATTTATATACATTAATACATTTTGACATATTCTGTAAAAATATATTTTCTGTATAATATATAAGTTACGGGAAAACCTCAGAAATACTCGCGCAAAACACGAATTGATCACAAAACTTGGGAAAAATGTCGTATTTCGGCTTTTTCCCTGATATATAAACTTAATTGTGACCAACTTCATTTGAACAATATCGGAGTAACCTTCGTCGTAAGATTTTATTATGGTTATTAATAACCATACGTAATACATTTATGGTTGTTATCGAATTTTATCTATACCTTATAGATATTATATACAAAATACACATTATCTAATTGGTATACTACTGCAGGTGGAAGGATAGTAATTAATCATGTATATATATAGATATATAATAGTAACTCAAAAATATATTTTTATCATATTTATAACATTAAATTTAATAATTTTTAATTATATTTAAACAATATTTATATTGAAAATTATAGTATTTAAGATGTTACGGTTTTGCTAAACCAAGGTTAGTCACAACTATGTTTGATCGTAACATATAGTATCCCAATTGTTAATTTTATATAAATATATATTATTCATACAGAAATTATGAATAATTTATGTTTATATGCATTATTTAAATTCATTTTGTAGGAAGTGTAGGCAAAGATCCCCACAGTAATGTAAAGTTTAATATAAATTGTGCAGTACGAAAAAATATATGTATGTATTAGGTTTTGTATATATTATCTGTTATCAATTAATAATCATTATTTATTTTGTTAACTTTTACTTGTTTTGTATACTATAAAATTGCCGTTGGTATTAATAAATGAATAATAATGGTATATTTTATAAATTATTTATAATTTTTCTTTATACTTTTTTCGAGAATTATACTTCAATTTTTTTTTTTATTCATTTAAATACATTTTTCTTTCGATTTGTTTAAAAATAATAAATTATTGTATCAATATTTTAATTTTTGCAATATATTATATTGTATTATTTATTATATTTATGAAGTATTTAATTTGAAGTTCTAAATTTTAAATTAATCAGATTACCAGAATTAATTTATAATGTAAAATGTATGACCAGCTAAAATATTTATAAATACTTTTAAATCACTACAGTATTTTATAAGTATATATAATGTAATATTATGATGTATTAACGACTTATTAATTTAATTTATAAGAAAATAAAAATATTTTTTTAACATTAATTAAACTTTTACTGCCATTCAATAAAATCCTGCCTTAATCAGTCAAAAAAATTAGTTATTAATTCTTTTTAATCAATGAATTATTATCAGAAAATCAAATATAATATTATATCAGTGTATTGTGAAAGTGTTAAAATAACATGTATATAAAACATGAATGGAAAATACTAGTAGGTAGGCTGATACTATATTATAGTCTGTTAAAAAGACGCATAATAATTTTTGAAAGTAGTTTTACTGCAATTATTTAATTCCTATATACTATGTATAAATTTATATATAATATACCTTCACTAAAATATTTCCTAATTATAAGATTATCTGCTAAAATTATATTGTTAAAAAATACACCTGGTACAAAGTTGTTGGCTGTTAATATGATTAAAAATACATTTTTATAGGCCGTGCGTGCTTTATTTGTTTTCTTTAAAATAAAAAATATATATTTATAATATAACATAACATCTCATATAAGACTCAATATTTAGCACGCAATATATAATCTGTAATGCTGGGGCGTTGGTTCGGCGAATAGAATTTCAATTTCTTATATTATTTTTCCTTCTCACATTGAAAGACATAAAATTGTTAATTTATTATTTCCCTTTTCCATAAACTTATTAAGATTTTTTTTTGAAATAACTGTACTCAATAATTTTTAGCTCACATAATATATATACAATTACATGTGGGTGTTTTAGTTCAAAGTACGTATGGAAAAGTATTTAATTTCTTTGAATTTATGGCATTCAAAATAATCTATACTTCTTAATTAATATATTTAATGGTTAAAAAGTTGAATGCAAAATGCATTTATGAACTATTACAATATTTTGAATAAACTTAAGATAAAGTCGCATCATATTTTATACTTTACATGTGAAGTATTAGTTATTATTAATATTGAAAACGTATTTTATGTTTTGATATAATATAATTGTTTGCGGTTCCTTTTGATTTCCCAATAATGTTATTTTTTTATTTTATATGACACTGAGTCTAATTACAATCGTTATTCGCTTGTATGATTACTTTCTATTGCACAAGTCTTAGGGTTTCGATTAATGTAAGATTTTTCTGCTTAGTCTGTCATGCATAACTATTTGGTTAACCGTATAACACTTTTAAACTAGTTTCTTTTAATAAAGGAAACATGATTTGAAATATTTTTGAAAATTAATAATTGCACTTTCAGCATTTTAGTTTGACACTTTATTTTTTTATTATTATTTTCGAATAATAGCTATAGATTAAACATAAAATATATATATCAATCCATTGCTCATTATACAATATACTGTATATAGAGTTTTCATAAAATTATATTAAACTAACTCAAGGAATTAAGCTATACATAATTAATTATCTAATTCAAGTATTTAAAATATTACTTAAATTTAAAATTGCACAATAAATATATTGCTGATAGTTCATTGATAAAAATAATCATTATTTGCTTAAGTAAAATGAAAATTGATTTGAAATTGAATACATTTTATTTTATACACTATATAAAATTGTTTAGCTTTTTTAATTTTATTCACGGTAATTAATTATAGAATGATAAGATTTTACAGTTTTTAAGTTTAATGCTACGATAAATATAGATTATAGATATAGTATTTTTATTCTAACAAATTATAAACTCTTATAATCTTAAAAACATTTTAAAATAAAATTGTGTATATCATGTTCAAATAATGTATTTTATTTATATTATTCTTAAATTAAGATCTACTGTTTGGATATGCGGATAATACATAATTTATTGATAAATTCTTGAACATTAATAAAATGTATACTTTAAATTTATGTGGAAATTCGATTACTCTACCATCAAAATATATATTATTCTACATTCTTCACTCGGACACTATATATATATAATATATGTATTATTATATACATTTATCAAAATTATCAATAATAAATACATATATAATTTCAATAGTGTAAAAAAATGTTAAAACTATTTGACATAGAATATCAAACTTTTATTTGCAGAACAAAACTCACAATCATGCCCTAAATACACGATAAGTTTATATAGGGATTCTCTAGAGAAATGGCAATGAATTATGAAAAATACTATATTGTACAAGGACAAGAATACAAGAAACCTAGAGAATTCACAAGGGAAGCCATTTATAAGAATAGAAGAAAATTTATTGATTATCATATTTATAAAAAGATTGATAATTTCTTAAGATGCGTACTGGTTTTATGGTCATTATTTTTAAATTAATTTTTTTTGTATATTAATTTATACCTACCTAAAATGAAATATTAGTTATAAAAATATAAAATATAATTACAAAAGCACTTAATTTATACATTATTTTAGAATATTTATTTTTCAGTAATAAACTCGTGTGTACTAAGTAATATAAGTAATATACCTACCAATTGTATGTAGTTTGAATTAAAAACATTTTAAAAATAATAACATTTATTTCAGTAATAATTATATGTTAATCATTGAGTTCGTAAGTCACAATGGTAAGTTAATTTTTTTTCCTATAAATTATTACAGAAAATAAATGTAAAATGTTGAAAGTATTTTATTTTATACATCATAGAGAATATATTATAAAGACTTCGGGTCTCTACAGTTAGTATAATATACATATATTGTTTTCAATGTGTTGTTTCGAATCATTCAAATCACAGTAACGTGTATTAGGATTGAAAAAATGTATTTATTTTTTAAGGAATTTTAAATTTATAGTTCATAAGATTATAAATTGAAAAAAACATTTCCATATTTTAGACGAATAATTAGTATAATATACACATTTAAAAGTAAAAAATACCTACATCGTAATACTCGTAGAAGTCTAATTATTTGGTGTAAAATATCAATGATTATTGTAAAACCTAAGTTATGTTGTCGAATAAGTTACAGTGGTCATGTGTCGAAGAATCGCAGTAGAAAATAATTTAAAAATATGAACCAACTGAGAACCAGGCGTAAAGGTGCAGCGATACGAAAACACTATTAGTCAACCACGTGAAAACGAACCAATGACTGGATGACCTCGGGAGTCGGGAGTTTTTTTTTTGTTAAACGCATGATTTTGTTTCGAAGTTTATTATTTTTAATGCACAAGAGTATACATTATACACAATACACGTAACCAAACAAACATTACGTACGATTGTACTGCAGTACGTTGAAGTCGTTTATCCGTAACGCGCACCTATATTGTACATATATATAAGTATATAATATATTATATTATACACACACACACACACACACACACACACACACACACACATATATATTCGGTAGGACCATGTGTTGCTTCGTTTAAAAACAAAACAAGAAAAAATAACAGACAAAAGTACGCGTGGCTGATTTCTTTTTAATTACAATACACAACGTTGATTTTAAAAAATTAATTTTTTTTTTCAAAACTGGCGCTGTTTTTATCAGAAAAGGGGTGGTCTGAGAATCCTCCCTCCCACTGCACCTGCCATTTACGTTAGTGAACACATGTAGTATACACAACGTACATTAATGCATTATAGTAGTATAATATAACGTTTGTAATATATTTCTCTTTTTTATGCATACAAATACCGTTTTACCCCTATGTCAATATAAAACCGTATCGCTCGCGTGTAAGTCTTTTGGTGCGGGGATTTAAAACGCACATTTCTCCAAGACCATTCAAGCGCGTTACTAACTTTTAATTGCTTACGGGGTGTATACCCTTAATTATTATGGCTCTGAATTCTTATACAGCTTAAAGTTTAGCGAATAAAACAAAAATAAAAATAAAAAAATACTATCATAAACTGAAGCCGTATAAATGCTATAGAGGTAGTATATTGCATTATAATATACGGTATATCCAATATGTACGTTTCAACAATTGATAGTCGGGCATGATTTCGTGAAAAACCTATTAGGTTTTTTTAATTAGTATACCATTTTCATGTATATTATTTTATACATTTTAACGTTGATCCCGCGAAAGTTTGTAATTCATATGAATTTAATGATGAATTTACAATTATATTCATATGCATGTATAGTATTATAATATAACATTATTGGTATCTGCGTTAATTCCACAACATTAATATGTTGCTAACCATTTGTAACATAAAATTAATTTTTCGGCTTATATAGTTTTGTATTTCTTTAAAATATTCCCAAAAACAATTTAAATGTCATAATTGAACACGTTTGAATTATAATATTTAGGTAAAATATTACATTTTTCGATGGATAAACATTATTTGACATTCTAGTTAAGCTTCCTACCTGAAGGAAAATAAAAAAACTTTTATTTTATCTTACTTAAAACTATATATTAACTATATTTATTTGAAAGACTTTGTTTATTAATTATTTTATCTAGTCCTACACTAAACTATAGTCTATTGTATTTTATGCCAATAGTTTAATACTGTTAGCGTTAGTCGTTATGACCAAAAAATACCAATATAAATTTTTCGGTAAAAATGTTTAAATTAATAGTTAAGTATTATTTGTTATTGAAACACTTTACTAAATGCATTATTTATAATTATGTCGGAAATAAAGTATTTTTAGTAATATTCCTTATTTAAATCGCATAATTTAAAATTAATTGTACAATTCATTTATTAAATTTATATATTTTACATTTTTTTAAAGTTTTAAAACTTCCCATATTAATATTTACGAGTACATTTTACTGTTTATTGTATTATTGTACATATTATTATAATAAAACCATTCATAGGATTCTTTTCAAATTATTACAATAAAGTATTTCATAATTAATTATCTAAAAGCTATTTCAATAAAATTATTCAAAGATCAAAAAATTAAGTATATTATTATCTACTATAGACTTAAAATGTATACCCCCTTTATTAATATTAGAAACATGCTTGATGATGCGAACCTTAGACATCTTATATACATAATACACGTATATGAACTAATACCTGAAAATTGACTTTTGATCTATAGAATTCATCTATTCTGCAATTTCTGCTTACAGTTTCATACCTCTATTGCTTTAATTAAATAGTTATTAATATTAAAAACGCTGAGCTGTCTAAATATAAAAAACTTTTTAACCGTAAAATGTATTTTAGGAACTAAAAATAAGATAATTCGTAAACATAGTTGATTATTACTTATTAATATCAGTTGCGTATTTTGGTGGTGGCATCCTTCATAATTGGGTACCATCCGACTTATAATAAAAACAGCCCAAATGTAGTAATGTTTTACTCATGCCTATCAAAATATTTATTTCCTAATTGCATAATCAATATTAATTTTATTAGATTCAATGATAAATTACGAGGTATATTTTGAACACCCTTTGAAAAATCATCCAAAATACCTCACAAATTAATATTATTATATTTGTTTATGGATATTTTTGCTTTCAACTGTATTGGCGCTAAACGTATAAAGTACTCTATTATTATTTATTAAAAAGAAAAAAGATATATTTATATTTTATAACATGGGCGGGAGACTGCAGAAGAAATTATTCATACCATATTTATAATTTATTTATGCAAGACTAAGTTAGATCAAGTACTTATGGTTATAATATTATTTTCTAATTTAAGGAAATTTAGTCTTTACAATATGTATAGGTCATAATTATTAAGATTAGTTAATGCACAATATCATTTATGTAAGATGAAACAATAATAATTTTTTATAATAATATATTAAACAATGTTACATAATAGGTATGTATGTTAATATTAATTTAAAGAATAAAATTAATTAGTATATAATAGTTTAAATTTTATTTTAAACATTAATATTTTGTTTTTAAAATCAAAAAAGCACATTTTTATCGATTTTATTATTTTTTTTAGAAGTTTTTGTAAAAGGTCAATGGTTCGATTTTAAATTGGCATTTAAACTTCATTGGGTTTACAAATTACAACGAATTTGTATTTTGAGCACATTTTTATTTAAATTAATGTAATTTCTAAACATAAATTTAGGAAGGAGTTCAATTTACTTGCACGTGTTATTTTAGGAATTTTTCAAAAGGATACTTTACTAGAACAAGTGGGACTAAACGAAGAGCATACTTTTGGAATTCCTTTGCAGGAGTTCAATTTGAATTTAATTTCACCCACACCTACTCCTTTTAGCAAACAATACATTCCATGTTTTAAACTTTATTGCGTGCACAATATTTTATTTTTTTGCCCCTGCTAGTTTTTGATATTAAACTTTAAGAAAGTTAAAAAGTACTTAAAAACCATTTATACCTATGTTTTAGTTCATAATTCTTATTTAAATTTAAGACAACGTAACTCATTTACAGTGTATTTGAATTTTTAGTTTCCCTATAAAAATGTAAAATATGTTAAGGATCTTAAAATGAACCATAAATGTACTCAAATTAATTTGAATATTCATAAGTTATATAATTCGTCATAGTTCATAGAATTAAGAAGAATTTTAATAACTTTTATGTTTGATTTGATTTTTTTATCTTGATTTTATTTATATATTTTAATCTAGGATCAACATTTTTTTTAAATTCAAAATATACAATAAATAGTGAATAAATGATTTATATAGTATTATAGTAATACCTAATAATATGTATAAATAATATTAATTAATCTTACGAAAACATTTTTAGATTAGGTATAAAATTTTTTTTTAATTAAGTAAATTAAGTAATTTTACAAAAATTAATTTTCAATTACACCACGACGTAAACACAAATTATTATTTATGATTTATGTATATTTTTATATGGTATTAAAAATGTATTCCTCGTAAAAATTAATTAATTTATAAGATATAATAATAATTATAACAAAATATACAAGTATCTATGATATAACTATTCTTAAATAAATTCAAATAAAATATTATTTTAGATTAAAATATTTTAGTCTAAAGAACATTAACTATTTTGTAAAATCTTAAATAATAATTTAATACTTACATGCTCGATATTTACTTAATATTTTATTAACAGTTATTTTAAAAATATGCTTTGCACATAAACATACTATATGATGTCACTTTCACAATAACCATCTTTCATAATCATAAGTAATTAAAAATATTTAATTCCATTACTGATTAAAATGTATAGTGTAATTGTATAAAATGTAATCTATTATACTATACAAATATAATATATCTATCAATATATCTCATATCAACGTTATATTTGTATAAATAATTAAAAATAAAGGCTTCAAATTCTATGTCACAAGTCTATATTTACAATACAAATATCTTATTTGAACTTGGTAGAAGTTATTTTATTAGGGTTCATTATTACGTAATTACGTTGAATATATTATATGAAATAAATTAATAAATTAAATGAATATTATTGTTGAATTATACAATATAGCTACATATTATATATAGACATAAATTGAAAACTAATAACTTACATCGTTGGTACTAAAATAGTATTGAGAAATTAATTTTTATAATATACAAAAGAAAAACTTTTATGAATATTTGATAGATTTTTTTGTTTTTATAAACATATTATTATTATTATTATTATTAACATTATGAAATTCGATATAGATATTATGCATGTTGTATTGTGTGATTAAAATAAATCATGAAAAATCCAGTTAAATTCTTATATTTTACTCTTTATAACACCCATTTAATTAAATTATTTTCTAGTAAACTATATATATACACACACACATATAAGTATTTTATATATAATGTATATTAAATTAGTACACCATTAAAGCTCAAAAAATATCGTTATTACTTGATGGTTAGTATATATATATATATATATATATATATATATAGTATCAAATGATTTGGATGTATTTGTAGCAAACAACAAAATACTTTCACCTAAGTTATTACTAATAACATATTATAAAATGTTTATTGATAGAGTTATTATATTTTTATTTTTAAGACATTTTATATTCCAGTAAAAAAAAAAAAAAACATTTAGTTCTTGGAATATTTAATTAAATTATAATTGTTATAGTTACTTATAAGTTATAAGTAATTAAAAAGTTAATAATATACATAAAAGCCTATAATCTAGGTTCAATCATTACTTGTAGATGCTATTTATGTAACCAACTTTTAGGGGTATTATTATTATTTTTTAATTACTGGCCTTTGAAAGACGAGGAAGACAGTTATTGATTTTTCTTCGTCTGTTGTTTGTACTGTTGCTGTGCGAACGTATTCGGGGAAACTACCTACCGCTTCAAGCTAAAAGTTTCAAAATTCAGACCGTAAAGGAAAGGGTGTAAAATTGAATAAGATAAAAGAAATACGAATTGGCCATAGGTTTTATAAATTTTAACCAAGTTACATTTTTGAATTTTTTACTTTATAAAAAATTTAACCAAAAATATGGTCGATATTTGTTTGAAAGAATTTTATAGGTAAAAGTTATATAAACTATTAATTTGCAATCAAATTTAACAATAAGATGGAAAAATAAAGATCAACCAATACTCGTAATATAATAAAAATGAACAATTATCTCATGTTATTGGTGGTCTTCGTTTTAAAACGATTGAAATAACATTGTAAAAGAAGTACAATACTGACGTAATCATAATGAATATTATAACAAATAAGTCCAATGAGAAGTAATGATACCATTTAGTATTTATGGCCTGTGATTTCAGATGGTGTGCACCGTTGTGTCGCAACACATACTCTGTCCAATAGGCCACTGTGTCCTTAGGATTCAGAGGACGGTCGTGGAAACGTTGCGATAACTTCACGGCATTTTCTTTGAACCTAGAATAAAATACATATCATATCTATCAAAATTTACTTAATATAAATATTACGTTATTTTTGTATATTTTAGACGAATATACGTTAATATATGTTCAAAATTATTTAATCTAACATAAGAATGTTTGGTATAATTTGAATTTTTTCATAATTCATATTTGTTATAAGATAAGAATATTTTATGACTAATAATCAAAACAACATCTAAAACAATAGTTATAATTTAAATGATTATCTAATTTTACTGTATGAATTTCATAGAGGTAATAAATTGATATGGATACATTAATAAACGTTTGATTATGTATGAATTTATCTGATTATTTGATAACAATTTTAGAATAAAAGTCAATATTTATGATTTTACTAACTGAATATACATTACTTATTACATTATTAAATTAAAGTATGTAAACAAAGTAAATATTTTAATGTTACTTAATACGTTTATAATTTAATTAACCATCATTTATACCTCAGTTTAAGAAATAAAGTATTAATTAACTGCTGTTTTATAAAATATAGAAAAAATCATAACTACTAAACTATATAATATGATGAAAAAATATTATAATTTTAATATAATCAGATAAAAATTAGATTTATTCGTATTTATAGGTCTCATTGTGTACTAATTCTGTAAGAAAATGTTAGAACATATAGTTTTTAATAGTTGTTAATATTTTTGTTATCACTTATTTGTTATTAACTATACAACATTTATCACGGATTGTAATGATTATGTAAATATTTAATACAATACAACTTTCTCAAGTAACAGATTTCTTTCGTTTGATTAAGTTAAAATATTTTATGACATTATGATTTTTATCGCTACAAATCGAAGTTAATTTTCCCTCTGATGTTCAAAGTTCAAATAAAATGTATTAATAATTATACATGATTATTTGCAAAAAATTATTATTATTATTATTATTACTATTATTATGAGTGATATGTAAATATTATATTCCTTGTGTATTAAATTAATTTCATTTGATTGTCATTAGATACCTACTATTTTAACTACCGATTAATAAATTATTACACTCTAGAAAATTTTTCTAATCAAACATGTGCATTAATTTAATTTGAATTTAAATCTTTTAATTTATGAAGAACTGTTATTGTTTGTCTAGTAAATAGAATAGGCGCTACTTATTGATATGGGTTTTACTAGTTTAGTACGTATGTTTGTTGCATCGATGTTTTATTGACCATTATAAATAATAATAAATTAAGCATTGTATTTCTATTCCGATTGGATAATATTGATACTGTATTATTATATTAATAGTATGTGATTTATAAAAATAATCAAAAGATAGAAATCTGTCTCTTATATTTTTTTTATTATATTCGTGGTTTCGACTTTAAAAATACCTATACTTTATTCAATACAAATCTGTAGACAAATGTAAGGGGTATCTATAAAATGTATAGCTTAAATAATAATAACAACAATAATCATTGAAACTATTAGTTATGAAGTAATGAAGAAGTATTTAAGAGCACAATAGGTCAGGGTTAATTAAACAAAAGTAATACCATCTTACTTTTGGATAATATTATTTGTTAAAAAGTTACTGAATTTTTTAATTATTTATACGATTTAAAATCTTTTGTTTATTATTATTATTATTATTTATTATTATCACAAGTACGTATAACTAGTGGAATAAAAAAAAAAATAATTGATTATTGAGTAATGAACATTTTTGAAATTTGGTAAATTATTATTAATATCAAATCAGCTGTTAAGTAGTTCCGTGGAGTACTATGATCAGGCCTAAAGATAAAGAAGCGTCTATATTGGTTCTGTGAATAAAAATAATTCACTGAATATCGCTCGGTCTAGCTACGTATACGTATAGCGAATTTTCTTGGACGAATTCATTCAATATTTTAGCTGCAATTTTCCAAATATGTTTGCTATACTCTTTTACATAATTTAGTTTACGTGCAATTTGATTAGAGGTGTAATTTGTTCATGGACAAGTGTGACGAGGTTTGTAAGTTCATAACATGTATAAATACTATAAAAACAATATAATGTTAATTAGGTACCTATATAAATTATATGCTATGATAATTAATAAGATACATATATTAATAAAATAGATATAAATTAAATTGTTGAAACCTAGTACAAATAAAATATTAAGCCATAATATGTTGATATAGTTTATATGGTTTAAAACAACATCTTTATTTACACTATAATATTTCTAAATTAACATTTGACGTTTAGCGTTTACTGAAAAAGTATATAGAACATATTTAATAAAACCATTGTGTGTTGGCTGAATAGGACGTGCGTCGGTCATTTATTTTACAATAATGTTGTTATCACTTATCAATTAAATAATTACTATTACATTATTACCAAAGAAAAATATAATATTATTTAATATTTATATCGAAAAATAAATAAATAATTTGTTAGTGTCTAAGTAATAATTATAATAAAACAATATTATTATAATTGCCAATATTCAGCAATAGAGTATTTAATATTCATTATTTTGTTAGTTTGTAACCAAGAGAAACTCATTGCTCACACCCTTCAAGTTGCTGATAGTTATATGTTTTTAACTTTTGGAATCATATAACTTAAAATATACAGTAGCGACTGGTTCGATCAGAAAATCGAGAGTATTTTATATTTTTTGATGTACTTCAAAACTTAAAACAAATATTACAAGTGCGAAAATTGTTTGGATTTTTATTTAGTTATTTTTAAGCCGATGGAAATTCATAGAAATTTTACGTAATTTAATATTAAAAATTAATAATTATTTTAGCACAAATGTTTAGGTATTCTAACAACGTTTATATTACCTTTGATCATTTAGAATCCGTTTAATCTTGTATACAAAGTCTTCTTTGGTAAAATTATTGTAGTCTACGAATAAGCCGGAACCCCAGTGTTTAAATAGTTCTAAATTTCTTGGTTGGTCAAAGAATATAGGAAAGCCTAGTACCGGAATGCCTGCGCTAGTCGCTTCGATAACGCCAGAATTACCACCGTGTGTGATGAAAAGTTTTACATTTGGATGTCCTGAAATATTAATTAGAAAACATTAACAATCAAATTGAACATAAAGCCAATATAAATAAAAATATATTGTATTTGTATACGTTAGTTAAGTACAAAATATAGCAAACGAAGACCAACATAAAGTTATTTGTTATACTTGTTATAAATATACAAACCTACATAAATGTGAAAAAAACAAAACATGGTCTTGTCGATGTATCTTTTATCATTATTATTATTAATAAAAAGGAGAACATTTACAATATAAAATAAATAAGCATAACAAAAAAGATATATTACTAGAATGACTTAATTTAAATGTATATTGATACTACTTCATTGTTTTTTGCTTTAGGATTTACTTCTTTGTTTAGAAAAAAAAGTGTAATAATTAAGAAGATCTCTGTACTAAGTACCCCGTACCCTGATTTATAAAAACAGGTTGTTACAAAGTTACGTACTAAAATGTATTGCTGATATTATTATATCGTATTATTAATTTAGTGATTTTAAGCACCAAAAGGTACGCTGATGATTGATATTTTAACTGCACTCCATAGTTGGATACAGGTGGTTGTCATTGGACGGATTTATTTTCATAATATTGAGAAGGAGTTTGGCATGAAGCGGGATGTTTAATTTAAGGTGTCGAAACTTGTGTGAAGTTTTATATTGAAGTATTTAGTTATGCTTTAATGTGGTTGGTCCAATATTAATCTTTTGTCAAGGTGGATAGGTATTTACTATTAACTAACTATTCAACTCATTTCCTTCGAACTTCGTAGTTTAAACTAAGTGACTATCGATATTCATACCTAATCCTATCTAGTTAAGAAATAGTTGGTTAGCTATTCCCACTACACAAACCGGGTTGTTGGATTGATATAAATAAAGTTTTCTAAGTTACATTTTACTGGTCATAGAAACTAATTTTTTGTATTATGACGAAAGAATAAAGTTAGTAATAATAAATTATGATTTTACGTGTAAATTTATATTGTCTCAAAATTTGAACTTCAATCACTCATAATAAATGAATATACATTTTTTTAATTCAATTAAAAGAAACCTTTTGAAAGGAATCTTATATTAAATGTTTAAATCTTATGTGTAAGATTGGTTTGGTTATCAGGGTTTTCGTACGATCCGAGCTGATTTGAAAACAAAGAAAAGTGATTATTTTATAAAAGACATAAAAAGTTTGAGTTTTTTGTGAAAGAACGTAGACATTTTATTAAATATTATTTATTAAAATAATTGAAAAATACCATCGCGTAATGTTTCATTATCAACGACTACGATCGAATTTCAGCAATATATCTAATAAATAAAAAGGTAGAAATAATTATTTGTGTTACGTAAAGTATATTATTATTTATTATATTTTACTTTTAACATAGTACCTATACTCCACTATGCATAAATCGTTTAAGATTTAATGATTAATATTCAAGTGATCTAATGTAAGGATGAACATATTTTCATGTCATCCTTTCATTTTTCAAACATTATACCTCCGTCGCCAGATGTTATCTTAGGGAACCCCTGATTGATTTTAAGGTACCCATAATTCACTAAATAGAATATAAGTTTAGTCTGATTAAAAAAAAAAATATGTTTGCGTACATATAATATTATCTATATAAGTAATATTATGGACTAGAATATATAGGTAATAGGTACTGTTCAAATTTCCAAAGCACCATTCAAATTTATTGAAAAATCAATGCGTTTCATACATGAATGAACGCTGATAACCCTTTTTCCTCCCCTCAATGTTGTAACCATAAGAACATTTACCGGGAAAACATTTCCTATTTATGTGTTATTTATGACGGTAAAAAACTTTTATTTAAAACTTGTTCTTTTATCTCATTAAATTTATGCCCACATAAAAGCCACCCTACTATTTTTAAATAACAAAAATATACACACACACATATATGTGCAAGAATTTCAAAACTTTTAAAACTTTATACATTTTTTTTTATTTTTACAAGAAATTTAAACGAAATGTGTAATCGTTTGTTATTTTTGTTCTCAATGCCTAATTTGAATGGGTAATAAATCAACGTTGCTTCCGTGAAGATAATTAGTAAATACTCAATTATATATAAAGTATAGCAGAGATGCAATTGACTATTTGTTTACGACAACAGTAGATAATTATCCATAATTCATAAGGGCATAAGATATAATTTAAGATGTTTATGTGATAATCTCATAACTTTATAAAGTTAATATGATTATTGATTCTTTAGTTACCTACCTACTAAAACAAACTTAAAATGTAAGTTAAAAAGTATTGTAATTTATATGACATTACTAATATAGGAGAACATAGAAGATTTTTTATCTAAAAATTTATTTAAGAAAACAAAATATGACGACCTACAGTGAATACTTATTAGTTATATGTAGTTAGGGTAAGTAATATCTGCATTTTATTAACATTTCGAGATTTTCTGATAGAATATTGTTTTATTCTATTAAATGTTATTAATAAAGATCGGATTTACATGAATTTTAAATTGTAAAATATACATGCAGACATGCACTAAAAAGTCAAAATATGCAAGGAAAAAATACAAAACATGCAAAATAAAATTTCAATTTTTATTCAATTTTATATTTGATTTTAATTTTGTAGTGATAATTATTTATTTATTTTATTTTATTTTTCATAAACAAAAAGTAACATGTATAATATAGTACAAAAATGTATTTTTTTGTTAAATTGTAATTTAATTTTTAAACATTGATTTATTGTAAAAAATATTTTATTAAAATTAAATAGTAGATACATTGGTGATATAAATAGGAAAAAAGTATGAACAATTTAAGGTAGTAAGTTAATTAGAAAAACGATAAGTTATCAAAGTATGTTCCATGTTTATTTCTGTGAAATTATGACGACGAAGCCACATCTCCACTATAAGACCCGTACAACCAACCTATGGAACTATTTTTAGGGTCCGAATATTCTTCGAGACGTAAAATTTTTGATATTATATAAACGTACCTATGATTTGTATTTTTTTTGCTTAATACCTTTTTAAATTGTTAGGTGTATATTTATACGGTTTTTATTAAAATATGCTAAACATGCATCAACGTCAGAATATGCAAGAATATGTAGTATAAAATTTTGATATTTAATCAATCAAGTAATGATTTGTGGACACTCATTGACTGTATGTATATGATGTTGAAAATAGCAACATGCATTTTATACAAAATCCGGTCTTTAGTTATTATTAATATATATTTTATTATTTTAAATCAATCAAAAGAACTACACAGTACTTTTGATGTAATTATATTCCTCCGCTCTATGAGCTAGGCTTTAAATGATTTATTTTTTATATTATACTAATATTAATAATTAATACTTATAAAATATGGTATTAATACGAGTGGCTATAATAATACCGATATTATTTCATTTTAATTGATAACTTATTCAGTCTTATTTTAAGCATTATAAATATTTATTATTTATTGATCGATCAAATAAAAGTATTCTTACTTATAATATCATATTGAGGAAACCATTTTCTAGTCATTACGTTTTCGGGTAGATCGATGATTGGCTTATCTGACTCTAATTTCCATAAAACATTTTGTGATAATTCTCCGAATCCTTCTTTGAGTCCAAGTTGTATAAAAATTGGTAAATCTTCCATCCTGACCACGGACCCCAAACTGAAGTATATTACGCCGTGTTCGGAATTGTTGATAAATTCTTCCAAGTCCTGTACAATTAAATTCGTAACTGTTAACGGTGATTTTCTTTTGAATGTCACGTGAATGATTATATTTTTATAAAACGCCAATATTAATTAAAATAAATCGTTAAAAGTATAGTTTTATTATAGAATGCCACGACGAAAATATCTATTTAATTGTCTATGCATAAATATGATACATAGCCATTATAAGTACCCTCATTTATCATTTTTATAATATAATATCATTTTAGGTGTATTTAGATTGCATCAGTAAATCGAGAAGTCGAAGTTCTTCCTGTAATTTTTTTTTATATTATTGGGGCTATTCGTTATATTAGTTATAGCATAATAATTATCTTAAGCTACATTATTTAAAAAAATAATAAATAATAATAATCAGAAGTTTTGTCAAGTTTAACATCTTTATTGCGATTAATATTTATAGAACTAAAAATAATAGTTTAATGATTGTTATCGTATTGGAAATGAAATATTTTAGTATTTAAATATAGATAGATACTTTGTTTTAAGAGTAATCTTTTTTCTATATTAAAATTAAAAAACTATCATAATGTGTAAATTTTATTTTGTTTATTCAACATTTATAAGTTTCATTTTAAAAGAAGGGTATCACTTAAGTTGCGTAAATGCTTAACTAATTTTACAACATATTTTTTCATTATTCTTTACTGTTCACTAAATGGTAGGTATAAAGTTGGTTTTATTTAATAAATATATCTGGACGCAGTTTATATCTATTGCAATTAATTGCAGACACAAAATGGTTGTGATTTTATTTATATAATTTTTTTCCTGAGTAAATTTGTATTTAATCATTGGGGTCAAAGTTGTAAAAGGGACAAATAATACTCTATTTCTGATATTGATTAAATAATGCCCCTTTAAAATTTACTCCAAAAACGCAACAAGTTGGAAAGCGTACATTTAAATCTAAATAATTGTTTTTATCAAACATTTTTGTATAATATATTCAAAAATGTATTAACATTGTTTTACTAAGAATTTAAAATTTTATTGAACATTTTTAGTTTGATACAAAATAGCACTTGTAATAATAACAATGGTATACTCAGTTTCTTTCATCACCTATATGCCCGCCATTCCCGGTGTATGATAACTGAACTCTACTAATATCCACTGAGCTAATTTTCTATATACGCTGTATTTTTTATTTATTTACTTTTTTATATTTTATATATTGTACATACCTATATGATATAGACACAATTACGTATAATTTTGCCTTTATATCTTCTATTATTACATTATATTATAGTATTTATAAGACTGGCGTTAATATTTTTTTAACGCGTTAGATCTAGAACAGTGGCTAGATTTACATGTGGTTTTTTATATTGTAGATAATTTTTAGAATAATAACTATGGTACATGTGACTAACTCAATTCCCGTTTATATGTTTATAATGTACCGATAAATAGCGCTATCTTTTCGGCTTTTATCATGACATTAAAAATAAATTAAAATAACCAATCAACCGCCCGAGTTGGAGTTGTGTATATATAGCTTATAATATAATATAAGTACGTATATATAACGGTAAAAATTATAATACTAGTGTCGCTCTCGATATAGGGCCTAGATTTAAATATATGTGTTCTCACGGCGGGCAAAGGTTTGGGTGATTTCAAGTGAATGCCTCCGATTTCTTTGAAATTAGTCGCCAACGGTTTAGACAAATCGAAGTTCGAATGCGTGTTGAGAAACACCATTGACACGTTACGAAGCAATTCCTCAGCGTGCGGCCTGCTGTTACCGAAATATTTACGTCCCATCACCGTGGCCGCAGTGTCCGTGTGTTTGAAATACATAAAAATAGTCACATAGTCGATTAAGTTCCAGAACCGTTGGACGAACGTCTCCGGCTTTGGGTACGGCGAATTCAGGGTTGTGATGTACGACGGGTTGGACGGGCTGTCGAACGAATCCTGGTACCAGGTCAGCATCTGACTGGAGACAATGGCTACGTGTGGTAAACTCAGGTGGCTGGCCAAGTACAAGTCGCATCGGGAGCCGAGCAATTCAGTGATTACGAGGTCGTAGTGTCCCGTGTGTAGCGCACGCTGGAGGTCTGGGTGGTCGAATGCTGCGCGACACATGTTCAGTTGGACGTCGTTTAGAAATTGCAGACATTTCATAGGGGGCTTGTACACCTCGACCACCTGTAATGCGTTTTACATCAATAAGTACATTATAGTTACTGTCGAATAAGGAATTTCTGTTTTCGCTTATCGACATATGGTTATTTGTGGTCAAAAGATTAATTGTATAAAACACGTGTTAAGTGATATTTTTTGCAAAACCAATCATTTTATTATTTAGTAGAAAGCATTATAGGATAATACATTTTAGTAAAATATTAAACCAAGAATAGTTAACCATTACTTCGTAAATAAGTACTTAGCTAAAGTTGATAAGTACAATATCAATATATTCATGTTATCATTTATTAGACAACAATTTTTACGTATGTGACGTATAGGATAAGTAAAAATCATTTATTCCTCAATTCATCTAAATTATTATTTTTTATTTTTTTTTTATCAAACAATATTTATTATTTAAAAATCTATTAACTTTTTTAAAAAATATTTTTTTTACCAAATTTCCAATCGAAATAAAACAATATTTAAAAAAAAGTTATTTTCTTAAATTTATTTTATCGTTATAATTTTTTTATTTTTTTCCTTTTTTGAATGACGATATAAATTTTTAATTTCATATTTAAAGTAAAAAATTTTTCGGAGTGTTCCAATACATAATAATTGAAATTCGGACCAGTTAGTTTATGAGTTATAAGTATTTAAAGTTTATAAGTGTGTGGAATGGAGTGGTAGCGGAAGTACCCTACAAAATGTTGGAATACTACTCTGTTCACCTGAAATTTATACTTATAACTCATAAACTAACTAGTCTGAATTTCGATTATTATGTATTGAAACACTCCGAAAAATATTTTATTTTAAATATGGAATTTAAAATGTATAACGTCATTCAAAAAAGGGACTGTAATGGTACAAATTATTGAAGAAATAAAAAAATTTACTCTGGTGTAAATAATAAGTGTTGAATATACTCATCAACCAATATTGTGTAGATTGTTGTAATAGATATATTAATTTTTAATTCAATGATGTTATATTATTGTACCTATACGAACAATTATTCAGAACGGAGACAGTATTTTAGCATTTATTTTTAAGGATAATTCATTTATATTACAATGTATTAATTTGTTTCTAAAAAACATCGTATACTATATTATATTATTTATTTTGTTCATTATCATGTATGTATATATAAATCTAAATATTTTTAAATCTATATAGGGTATATAAAATAATAATATGTATATCAATAAAAAGTTTCTAGTTCTTGTTACGATTAGTTTTTTCAAATTTAAAAAAAATAACTTAAGTTGTCAGATAAAAATCTTAATTTTTCGTTTAAATATCCAATTTTGTAAAAATTTAAACTTCAAGTGTCTATAAAAATATTGTCATTGTTATTTTGATATTTTTTAGATCAGTAGATATACTGAAAGAATTATATCTTCAAATTCTTAAGAACAATCTATGTTAGGAACCAAAGACGTCCTTAAATGAGAATACCTATAACATTTTAGAATGTTCTTAGTTTTTTATAATTCACTTTTTTAAAACTGAATTGTTTCTAATTACATAAATGTTAAAATATTGATATAATTTATATGAATATTATGTAATATATAATACATGCATGTATCTTAAAATATTTAATTATATTTTATTATATAAATATGTTGTTAAAATTGTCTATCCATAAATTTAACCTCATAGAAGGTTTTTATTGTACCTACCTGTAAGTGTTGTCTACATCCAATTAGCACACAATATAAACAATTTTACGTTTAAAATAATCTACTTAATTCTATTGTTTTTAATAATAAATTAATTTAATTGGTTATGAATAGAGCACGGTGCGCGGATTTGAATTAAAAAGATAAGAATATTATTTAAGGCCTAATACCTAAGAGATTTTTTTTTTTTTTTTGATTTATTTATTTTAAAAAAACTGTGAACATTTGAAAATTGTAATTTTTTTTAAATTTTAGAATAATGTTATAACTTAAGTCTATATTTTAAATTAAAATATAAAAAAATCTAACAAAGTAAAATGGACTATTCTGAATGTAAAATTTGGCATGTTGAGCGTTAATAAGATAGTTACGGTACATACAGATACAATGTTCTTATAAAACATTTTTATATAAATAATCATATATTATACAAATATGCAATTTGAAAATATAGTGGACAAATACCAAGTTTAAAGTGTTTCAATCTTTATAACCCCATATAAAAGGGTCTAGAGAAGTTTCTACGAGAAACACTGAATTAAATTCTAAATCTTTTGTCATTAAATATATCGAATAAAAAAATTTAAAACAATTAGAGAAGTCGTAGTGACTTACTAAACACACTTATACATGTGATAATTAATTAGTACATAAGCACAATATGGTATAGTGTGCAATATTTAAGCATAAACTATTATTTATAATATACCATAATGATATTATGTAGCTATTAAATATGTGTATATGTGTATGCAGTAAAACCTCGATAAGATGGAATTACTTGGGACCATACAATTTTTCTGTGTTAACGAGGTTTCCGTTTTGACGGGGTTCAAAAAAATGAAATTTGAAAAAAAAAAAATACTAAAGAAATTTCCCGTATTACCGGGGTTTCCGTTTTATCGAAGTTCCGTGTTCTCGAGGTTTTACTGTATATATACGATTTACATGATTTATAAACATGATCTATTCAATACACTAATCTAATATATACATAATTATAAAGGTATTAAACTTAAGCAAAAATGAAGTTTCCAAATCGTTTTTACCGTTTCCCAAGGCGAGGCTATTGCAAACGGTACAAGTTTGGATACATCAATTTCTGTGTAATTTTCATGTGGTATTTTTCTTAGAAATGGTGTCACTACTGTAATCGAGTGGCCTCGATTTAATAGTACTTCAAGTACGGAGCTCATAACATTCCAGTGACTGGCTGCAGCTATTGGCGTTATGGCTAAGATTTTTGCGGCATTTATCGTGTTTGTAGTTGCTAGTCCAAGTAAAATCCAAAATAAACATTTTGTGTCCATCTAAAATTATGGTCATACAAATAAGTATATAGTTAATTAATCAAAACAATCAATTACGAAGCAGTCTTTAATAAAAATTAAAAACACACACACACATAATATATATATATATAATATGATTATAACATAATTTTATTGGTTTAAAAAAATTATCTTTTACAACTGTAAACTAATGTTTTACTGTTTAAATTAATATAATTTCATATTATTATATTATTTTTGAAAAATATTAAATATTGTAGTACAATCTATTTCATACTAACAATAATCTTATTAGGTTTATTTAAATATTTATGGTCAATATTTATTATTTTATTTTTAAAGTAAATATCTTGTCGGTTTCGCCTTTAAAATAAAAAATAAAAAATATATCACCTATAATATTTGATTCTGTGAAAATTGACGTTAATCCATCTACGATGTCGTTTTATTTATAAAGAATAAGTATGCTGATTTTTATAGTTATGTACTATAGCTAAGACTAACCTTTGTGTATTACTAGATTATTGTAGACCAGGAAAATATAATATATTAATTCATCTATTGAACGCTTTCAATTAACCTGTGCTCTTATTGCATTTTATATATAATGCGTACGCGAGTCACTCACGAAATTATTTCATTAAACGTCCGCACAAAACTAAAGAACCATTACTTATTAGCACCGGTTTCAGTAGGTCCCCGCCACTAGAAATATCTGTCTGGTCTGGAAATAAATTGATCGTGGTGCTCGCTACGCACAAAGCAGTCGGGACGAAAGTTCAAAACCGATTCGGACAAACAGCAGCTGTATTCCGCGAACATATTCATATAGGAACAACAAAAAAAAAAAATTGATTCAATTAAAACCATTCATACTATAATCTAAATTAAGGCTTCTATAAATATAATTTGTATTAATGTTATACACTTATACATTATAATTATCAAACAAAAACCTGTACGTGGTGAATTATTTTAAATTTTTATCTTTATTTCATGACTTTAATTTATCTGATATTATTAGCATGTAATGTATAGTAGCATTGATTATATCTATTTCATATATTATTACCTAACATATTTAATGGCACCTAGTTGTACTTACCTATATATATATATGTATATGTACATAATATATTGTATTTTATACACCAACGTTTATCGATCTTTTTATTATTGAGATCTACAAAACGTATTCTATTGTGTAGGCGAAACCTTGCAAAAAAAAAAAAAAATAATGAAGAAAGGTGAAAAAGTGGGTACCACTCTGCTGTATAGTAGGCGTTCAGTGAGTCATCGTGATAGATGTCTTAGTTTGGATTCAATAATATATCATTGTATACATGGAAAACGATACTAACAGAGACAGTCTACGAGTCTATATCATCACTAATAGATTTATTATAATATGTTTATGTAATATTATTTGGTATTGCTCTTAAAGTAATTATTTAACAATTAGAAAATCGAAATATAGCAGTTTGAGTTAATTTTTGTCGAAAGTATTGCATTTGAAAATGTTGTGTGTATAAACTATAATTATATACGTAAACGTTTTATGTCTCAAAGAATATTATTTTTTAATTATAACAAATAGATGAATATCGTTATTTATAGTTTACAATTTAGTCTTAATTTAAATTTAAATGTCTATAATAGTTTTTATATATATTTTAGATTATTTGCCTTCAGTATGAACTACTTATGAGAAATTTTGTTTAAATTTCAAGTTTTTTGATCGAGTGAAAACATTTTTATCACACTTAAAGAAATTAAACTAAAATAATTAAAAATTGTATCACGTGTAAAAAATGTTCATTTGGTCAAGCCTATAAGTATACATTGATATTATTTTTTGATTACAGCAAATAATCAAAAATCGTTTGATATGGAATAGTTATTTTATAGGTGCATATGATGCAATATTATAGACATTTGAACGCATATAACAAATATTTTAGTTGGAAAATTGCAAATGTCTATAAAAAGCTCAGAAAGATTCAAAATATTTTAAAAACATTATTATGTACCTATAGAAAATGATTATACAAATATTTGGCAATAATTTCAAGTATCTAAAGTTGTTGTTTTTCGAGTTATAAAATAAAAATGATCAGTTTTATCAAAAACTAGGTTTAAATAAAAGTTCCTGATTTTCCCTTCATTTTTTTGTTTATTTTTTTAGATTATGTTAAAGAATACTAAGAGTTCTTAATTTAGATTTTTCCAAAGTACAAACTAGATCCAATTCTATATCTGAAACCACTCTCAAAGTTTAAAATTGAAGAATTTTGCCGACTTTGACAACTTTTTATTATATACATGATGCCAACATTTTAGCAGATCAATTATGTTTTATCGTCAGGCAACTATTTCCTTCATCATATTAACACATGTATTTAATGCATGTATGGCGCATTTGGAAATAATTTTTGTCGTGCATACCTATAAAATACATTTATAAATAATAAATACACATTACCTTCTCATTTATTGTAATATTATATGTGTTGATGTATTACGATTTTTATTATTTTAACGTTTATGCATAGGTCGTCGGTGCATTTGTAAATTTTATTATATCAGGTCAATAAAACAAATAAAAAATATTAATGGTAACTGCCATTACTCAAATGGAACCTTTGCTTCTTAGTGATTTATCTCAAAATTCATTTTTTGATTTACCCATGGATTTTACATTTAGATAAGTATTTAATAATTGATAATTATTACTTAAAAGTTTACATTTTGTTATATTTTTTTAGTATTGTACAAAGTTTCAAATACATATTTATACATTGTCAAGGTATGGAATCCATTATTTTGTTGTTTATTATATAAAATTAATATAATATTTTATATAATAAATTTAGTATAAATATTTAAGATGATAAATTAATAAGTTTATTAATAACGTTGGTCTATCTATATCAGTGTTTCGTGACCCACAAGTCATAAAATATTTTTATTAAATCACTGTCTGTAAACTATAATAACAAAATCACAAGAAATATAAAAAATAGAATTTAGCTTAAAAATAATCTTGATATTTCTATGAAAAAACCTAAACACAAAACTACTGCTGAGGAGCAAAACAAAATTAATAAGCGATGACAAAGAAGGTAAACTTTTTGTCTTATTTAGGCAATTAAAAAAAATCTTTTTAAAAGGAAGTTACTAAATATTAGAGATTTAAGCCTCTAATAAATTTAAAGAATTGTATACAAATTTAATTTCTTATTAGTAATAATATAAAAATTAATATAACTACACCAAATAATATTGACACTTAACTTTATTTTATATAGAGTTATAGTCAAATATTCTAGGTTAGGCATTGGCTATAATTTGCTATTTTCATATCAATTCTACAAATTGGAGCTTAATAACGGTCAATTATATAATGGTTAGGTATGTTAGTATGTAAAATATATAATTGTTAAATGTATTTATAAGGACCTTTGGGTCGTTTAAATAATAAAGCCCTAGGACATTTGAAAAAAAATGATATAAAAGAAGGTATTATTAGTGAATTTTAATATGTATTTACTATTTGTTCTTTTCTCCTATACCATATAATACATCTAAATTCATTCTAGTATTTAGTCTCTAAATCACAATTATCTAACTTTAATCCTCTTATTTCCTCCTATAATACTATCTCAATAAAAGCCATCTTAAAATTTATTTTCTAAATAAAAAATTTATTTGTGTGATAGATACTTAAACCATTCATCTCTGCTCTTATTTTAAGTATTATTACTATATTCACTAGTTATTATCGATTGTTATTGTTATTAATTATTAATAATCCTTATATATAAATAAAAGAAGAACAGGCCTTTTTTATGTTCCAATTTTGTAACGGCACTATTGAACTTTTTTCCTATTTTTTTTTTACAGAGATGTTCCAAATATTCTTCTGAGTGTCATTACGTCGTCCAATTTTTCATTTTTTTTTCTGTTGTGAGAGAGAGAGGGATTATATTTCTATGTTCCAATTTTGTTCCAATTTTGTGACGACACTATATAACTTTTATCCAATTTTTTTTAGAAAGTTGTTCCAAATACCCTCTTGAGCAACACTACGTTACTTCATTTTTCATTTTTTTTTTGTCTGGTGATAGAGGGGTAGGGGTTTGGATTGTATTTAAAGATTTACATTACTAGCGTGTCATTTAATTAATTAAATGATGTTTTTTGACTAAGTTGATCCAATGTTCCAAATACTTCTACGAGTAAATCACTCTTAATATTTCCAATTTATATATTTGTAATTTCAGTTATAAATTTCATAGATTAAGTTAAATTATAAATGATTATATATTATATGGCTAGGCTTTAAATAATTTAATTATATTAAAAAATCAATTTATAAAATACAAATCGATTAATCGGGTTATTCAGCTAGTTAATTAAAAAACGTTTTCTGTTCTTGTTATCTTATATTCAATAATATTGTTAAAATATAATAAAAATGTCATTAAAAAGTTAGGTGAAAAATGGTTACTAATTTTGTACATATAAATTGCGTGAGTAGCAGTTTTTTTAATGCTTACCTAATTAATAGATTATTTTATAAAATAAAAAAAAAGTAAGTTTAATAGTAACGCATTTTACTATTAATTATTGAAAATTGAAAGCAAATGGCATGCATGCATCATTTAGTAAAAAGGAAAATATTGCAGATATGAGAATATTATTGAGTGTGAAAGGAATGAGTTTCAGCCGTGGTTGTAGGCGTGTTATAAATTGGTTTTTAGTGGTTATAAATTATATTACATGATTTCTACTAAGCTTTAATTACCTGCAAATTTATACCTTCCGTTATGGCGAGTTGTGATTACGTTATCACAGCACCTCAACATAAACACGGCTTTGGTTTGAGAATTTGTTGGTGGTTTACACATTTTTTTCTGGTAATTACAAATAATTACAAATAATATTTCATAGTTTCAAATTAATTTTATTACATTATTTTTAGTAAGTGGTAGTGTCAAATTGACTCATCTAAAAAAACATATTATTACACCATTAACTATAATAAACACACGTACAAGTGTGCAGTTAGGTGTACCTTTATACAATATACATATTATCTGGTGATCGGTCAAAAATTCCGTTTTAAAAGAAGTTAGACAAAATGGACGGATTCAGTTTTTATAGTCAGACATGAAGTTCGAGCACATTTTTAGTGTCGGACAAAAAGTCTGAAAATACAAAATATTTTATATAATTAATATTTATTTATAAAATTTAAAAATTTTAAATGTTTGTAGATATTAATATATTATACACATTATATTATTATATATTATTTTATTTTCTTATTTTAATTTATAATTATTTAATTTATTATTAATTTTAATATGTACGACAGGTACGTAGATACATATATTTAAAAATATTAACATACAATCACACGATATCTTAGGAACAACAATATCAAAATGTATTTGTGACTAAATACATTTCAACAAACAAAAAATTGTATTTTATTTATAAACACATCAACTAAACTAAAACTAAAAAAAAAAGTATATATAATAAAAATATATAAATTTGTCATTACTATAGAGTATAAAATTATTTTTTTTCTTTTCTACAATTTTAGTAGGGGATGTAATTGTCCGGTTTTCCTAGCCACTGTTGTTAATGATGAATTTGTTCGATAATTTTGTCAATGATTTATACGTATAATATAATATATCATATATTCTATTATGGAATATGTGTACAGATATTCATTATTCATATAATGTAAACACCTTCGCTGCCAAACACCGCAGTAGACAATGGTCACTTTCCACTGGTTAATACAATACTTACTGACGAGATATTTACTAAAGTGATTGATGTAAGAACTAAAACGCATTCACAGAATAGGGTATGTTTCAATATTGTAATATATTAACCGATTAACCTTATGAGTATACGATAATTTATATGTTAAGGATAATATTTTTTTAAATACAACAATTCGTCAAAACTTCAATACAAAATTAATGTTTGTACCTATCTTATTAATGTAATTCGACATTTTATTATATTATATTTTTATTTATATTATGTGACATTTATTTATTATTAGTAAATAATGTATTATCTATATAATTATTTATAACATGTGTTTACTATAACAATTTCTATAGACCATCTCGCCACTATCAGGCGTAGGTGCTAAAATTTGCATTGGTATCGAAATGAAATTATTTAGTACATTCGTAATTATTACGAACTTTGAAATCACATCAATTATATATGCATGCGTACACACAAAACTTATGTTTCATACACGTAGTGACGTGCAACAAATTTGAAATTTTTCGAGGGCTAGTATCTATACCACCCAAAATCCGATAAATATATTTAAAGTCAAATTTTTATTTACCTGTCGTAGTAAATAATATACCCACTAGTTATTACAAAGTTCTTATCCACCCACCCGCAACCTTTTAAAAGCCCAGGGAAAACTCGATACCAAAACTACTAGTTAGTTTCTTTACCTCGTCATTGCGTACACGTATTAGTATATTTGTGCATCATTTCACAGTGGACGGAATGAATTTATAGAGCACCACGTGCACGATGACGCGCGTCACGAACCATAGTGTTAGAAATGCCAAAGCCAATGCAACACACATGTCCAACATGAAGTGGCTAGTCCACGACGCGTCAGCAGACAAAGGCCGGATGCTGGCTTCTGCAGCGTGTCGAATCAAATACTCGACCCAGTAGACGACGGATTCGGAGGGTGTCATGGGGCGGTCTCGAAACAGGGACGACACCCGTTTGGCATTTTCCGAAAAACTAAAAAAAAAAAAAAACAAAATATGTATATTATGATAAATTTATGGTAAATGCCAAATGGTAGGCGTATATGGTGTAAGACAGGTATACATTTTTGTAATGTATAATCGTACGACATAATATACCTACACGGCTACACTCTGTAGGGGTAAAAAGAAATGGTTGATCTGCAGACTGCAGTCTACTCGTAATAGGTGGATTTAGACTTGGTCACAGGAGCATTTACTTATTCCCCATCCTCACAAATATGTAAATGATAGTTGATAGCCCTCCAAATTAGTTTTTAATTAAACAATATATTATTTTTAATATCTCTAAATTTTTTTTTCCCGAAACTAAATTATAAAACAAGTAAATTAAAAAATATGTCATATTATTATAACAAAAAATTATATATTATAAAATAAGACCAAATGGACAATTATTTTTACCTCAAGCACGTTTTGCAGTTTGTAGTGGCTAAAAATGTACATTTGATTACCAAATATATATATATATATATATATATATATATATATATATATATAAATATAGGTATATTATTATATTGCTGTAAACGTATTATAAGCAATTTTAATTACATACTACAGAACATAACGTTTTTGACGCAGATTTCCCTCCCTCTCTCCTTCAAGATTATATAATAATACATTACATAACTGCAATATATATAAATTATTATAATTGGTATTATTATTTATTACTATAGTATTAAAATATGCAGCTTAGTCTTAACTTTCTGTCTTATAGTCTGTAGTAGTACAGTAATGATTTAATAAATTTAAACCAAACCAAATTCTAGTTAGGCATCGTGTCCATATTATTCGGTTATCATTTATTGTATGGAGATTGAATTTTTGTACCTCCATTTTAGCGTTTCCGGTTTGGTTATGTTTACCGTCTATGATACGCGGTAGGGTCTCAGAAGCACATGATCGAATACCAAAAGTGAAGGGTGCAAGAACAACGACATCGCACCCATACAATTTAAAACGCGTGCGTTCAATATTGTTTTACGCCTGCGTTATTATGATACAAAAATTGATGATATATTAAATGGATCTATTTGGGACATTGTGTAGTGCTTATTTACACCTCTCTAATTTAATACGAGAACTAATCTTTCATACTTTTATGCTTGTTTAGCGTTACACGTTAATAGTTACTAACAAGGGCGGCTTCAGAGACTTAGTTAGAGGGGGACCTTAGTTTTAATTTTTCTTATAAATATAGGTTCTTCATAATATACATAATATAGATAGCAGGTACATACCATCATATATACATACTTGTACGTGTCTATGATAGTCGATAGTATAATATGTTTTTTTGTTTATAATTTTGTTTTCAACAATATACAATTTTTTAGAAATACAGGCTTGGGGAAGCCGCCACCCCTGGATACTAAAAAAGTAATAACCAATAGTTACTAGATAGTTACGTAAATATTGAACTATTCGAAAACAAAATAATACGTCTATATTTTATACCAGCTGCTTTCAGTTAAATATTATTTTTACCAAAAGAAATTCTCATTTTGGACTATTATGATTTATAATCCGTAATATTTATCAACGATAAAAAAATAACTATTGTTTTGAAAACATTAGAAAAATAACACTTTATGCGGTGTAACGTTATTTCTATATTAATGAAAAATTAAACTATATAGGTAAACCAGTAAAACAAAATATGTCAACGTTAAAACTACCATACTGGTGTGTTTCAATGATGTACTTCTATTGCAAAGCCATTAGCCACTATAATACATTATACGTTATTCTCAGTGAATATACTAAAACTAAATCATTTTATACTAAGTAGAAGCTTATACCATGATATTTACTCCTTTAATATTACATATTCAACGCTTTGACACAAATGGAGTTAATTTTAATAGCATTTAACCACGCATCATGCACGATGCGAATACATACCACCGTGGATAACGAAACCTGAGTATTATTTAAAAATGTAGGTTATTATCTATTAAATTCATAAAATATCATTACTAGGTATGCTAAATAATTGTTTTATACACTTATTGTTATATTTTAAAATTGTTAATTTTTATATTTGAAATTATTAAAAAAAAAAACTGTTATAATATTCACTATTAATAATAACGATAAATTATTATTTTTAATATTTACAAATTGTTAAAAAGAACTAATCACTCAAAAGTGATCGTACCAATAAAAATCATCACTAATAAGATGAGATTTATTCTTAAAAAAAATAAATCATATTATATTTCTGTGACCGAATAAGTAGTTTTAATATGACGAATCCTTTGTCCTTATTATCAATTATTTTAACTATTACGGAAAATTTATTAGTGTAGAATTTTATCTGATATCAAAATAAGATTTAATAAATGTAAATACTAAATAGCCTAACATTTCTTAGATACATTTAATAACTTTAATTAACTATAATATTATATTAAGAGGTAATAATGCTATAATATAAATATGATAAATATGATTTAAGAATTATATACACGATGATTAGGTATCACTTCTATGCATTAAAAATACCTTAACATTACAAACGCTAACCTAATTGACTTATACGATTTTAACATACTACTTTTCATTTATTGATAATAATTTATGATTTAGATTAATATTTATGATTGGTACTACCGATAAAATTCATCTAGTTAATATTGCTAGTACCTCTGATCTTTGATTAATCGGTTTATGGCTTCAGATAGTGTTTTTTGAGTCAGGTTATTGATTTTCATAGACAAAGCCATACCGAGGTCCACTAGGTTTTGAATGTTTCTCGGCTGATCATAAAATAATGGCATGCCAAGTACTGGGACTCCCGCATCTACAACTTCATACACTCCACTCATCCCACCATGACTTATGAACAATTTCACATTTGGATGCTCTAAAAATTCAACATTCAAAATGGAATTAAAAATCCATCATTAATATACTAAAATCAAATGATTTAATTAAATGTTTTAACTAATAATTTTTTATATACTATAATTATACATTTTTTTTTAATCTTCTCGGCTTTACATATTTATGTATAACTAAAATTTTTAATTTTGTTTGATATTCAAACCAGCGCTGTTAAATTATATATATATAATTATACAAATTATTATTATTTGTACTAATACAAATTATAGTTTACTGCAATCTAATTTCATTGAGTAATACTGAAATGATTTGAATAATTGAAACGATGTAAATTGGGTTTTAAATGACCACCTAATATACAAGTTCAGTTATAAATAAAATTAACAATTAATTTTAATTAACATAATGAATATGAATAGCTCTAAATATATTTATTTGACTCACGTAATATAGCACGTTGCGGTAACCATTTACATAATATCACATTTTCTGGCTTGTCGGGCATGTGATCGTTTTCGTACTTCCAAATAACCGTTTGAGGAAGTTGGCTAAATACGATTTTAAACGCCCTTAATACATCATCGGGCAATGTATCCATGGCCACTAAAGAACCAAAAGTAAATATGATTACGCCGAATTCATTACTCTCGTTCATCACATCCGCTAAATCCTTCAAGAAAACAATATATATATCCAAATAATTAACAAAAATACTTAAAATATAACTTTAAAAGAATTGGATCTAGCTTTACGATAGTGTTATGAAGCTATCTTTTAAAAAAAGCTAATGGTTAAGAACTTTAATATAATTTATATGGTATTTTTACAGATCTTGCTAAATGCTTTTTAGTAAAAAAATATGATCGATGTTTATTACGTTAAGTTAATAAATGCAATACAGGCATACAGCTACCACGGTGTAAATAATACCGAAATACCTACTCATATATTAAATATAATAGTGTAGACACAACATTTTGTGGTCGACGTGACACAGAATTATACTATTATAACACAAAACAATTATGTAATATAAATTAAAAATGTGGTATCGATGGTCTAAAAAGACACATTTTTGATTATTATAATTGTTAAAAATTTAAAATGTATAAAGGAATATAACTCTAAAAGCACAGATTAATACAAAATTATAATGAATATTATAGGCCAGAAATAGTTCAAATCGACAATTTTTTTTGTTCTGGACTAGAACTCTTAGTTTGCAAGTAAATTGAAGTAGATTTTAGGAATTTGTAATTCATCGTTTAAAACTATATGTCTAAAATTCACCACGAGAGCTAATTTCAAATTACTCCCCTCCACTTTTTATCAAATTTCACCCGATAACCATAACTTAGAAATTAAGCTCTACGAACCTTACTATTTTTCAGTGTAATTTGGACAAAATAAGATATAATTTTTTTTCTATAAACGTAACCACGTACCCGATATAACACGGTTAAACGCGAACGACTCAACGGCTGAGATGACGGCCGAGCGATGAGACACTTACTCTGGGAAGCGGTTCGAGTGGCCGGTTCAAGTGTATGCCACCAATTTCTAGGACGTTGGGACCCATCGGTCGGCCCGGTTCTACCGAGTGGTGCGTGTTGACGAACACCATGGTATTCCTGTGCTCCGGCCACCGGTGGTCGAGGCCCGCGTCGTTGTACCACCGGACCAGTGTGGTGTGCGCGTACACCAGTGCGTTGACCAATCGGTGGCGAAACGTCACGGGTGTCGGCCGGTCGGCAAGTAAAGTGCCCAAGTACGAAGGATGGTCGGGGGCGCCTGTGGCCACGGGCATCCAGTTGACCGTCGGGGACGGGACCACGTAAACGGCCGGCAGGCCCAGCCTGTCAGGCAGCGCGGACATGCACTCCGAATGCAGTGACTCCATAATGACGGCATCGAACTTACAACCACCACCACCGTTCAGTATGTCGTGCATTTCCGGCATGTCGGACATGTGTTCGCAGACGCGCCGCGCCCGGGTGGTGGCCAGTCCCACCATGAACGCGTTCGACCGGAAGATTCTCATCACTTGCGTGTAGTCCAAGTTTCTGGCTGTTTGGAGTTGTCCACCGGTCAACGATGACATGTCCACGTGCGTGTAGTTGGGGTGCGTGGCCAACCGGTCGGTGGCCGGATGCACGGTCGCGCACACCACCTCGTGACCGGCGGCCACCAAGCTCTCCAGCACCGCCGACATGACATTCCAATGGCTCTGCCCGGGGCTGGGCTCGCACGCCAAGATCCGGTGAGCCGCGATCGTCGACGAGCAGTTGATCAACCACAGCAGCAAACCGACCAAACCGATTGCTCCGAAACGCATGTTCTAAAAAACGATTCACACGGCTAGTGTATAGGTTAACATTTCTCGTTCGGGTTTGCACCATTTGCGGGATTGATGCCTGTTTCGAAGTATCTGTTTAATATCATATATTTTCTACTGAAAAAAAATTATATATTCCACTAAGTAATATGATTCTATTCTAATTATGATAAAATGAGTAGCTGATATTATGTACCTAACTTATAAATTGATTTTTCAAACATTTTTTTTGTTTTGTTATTATTCAAAAAATATTAATCGTAAAAATTGTACAATTATTTATATTTCCATTTTTTATGTACGATTTGTTTTTTAAACCCTTAAGTTTTTAAGTTATTTAAAAGCATTTAAAATTATTTAATTTTTATTTATATATTATATTGATAAAAATTTTATTCTCGGTCATAGCATTTTAAAAACCATATAGCAATATTTCTTCTAAGTTGTACTTATAGTCATTCAAAAATATCTATATACAACTATATTTTTAAAGGTCTGGAATATTCTGACTACATTGAAAATTCAGTTTTGAAAAAAAAAAATATAAACATTTAAAAATCATTTAGTACTTAGTTAAAAATGTATAAAATTTAAATTTAATGCTATTATAAGCTTGAAAATTTAATGTGAAATTCTTCGTAAATTATTTTTACAGTATAACCTTAAGATATCTAAAATCTAAATTATTTTTTTTTATAAACATTAAGCCTATATTTTAAATATTCAATCAACCTATAAAGTTAATTTATAATCTAATATTATGTTATAATATTGATATATATTTATTTA
Organism: Rhopalosiphum nymphaeae; assembly: GCA_036289425.1. Lineage (NCBI taxonomy): Eukaryota > Metazoa > Arthropoda > Insecta > Hemiptera > Aphididae > Rhopalosiphum > Rhopalosiphum nymphaeae. Next base: position 2,159,452 of record JAZAQC010000021.1, on the reverse strand, counting down.
AAAAAATTATAGCAGAGATTTAAAGTTTTCTAATATAACAATTAAATTATTTTACCTTAAAACTTGAACGTGCTAGATGTGAAAATAAACAATTTGAGTTTCAAAACAAAAGTGATGAATGCTATTGAATATTTTTTCTTTTATTAATATAAGTAATATTTAGTTTAGTTATATGGCTAAGTATAGACTAAATAGGAATCTAATAATCTAATAGAATATTATTTACTAGTAGTATTTTACTATTCTTTTTATATTTATGAGCAAGTTTTAAGGCTATCACTAATAGATTAGATAAAAAATGTATTTTTAAATTTGTTAAATATACAATTTTAAAGATAGGTAATTGCGTATTATTTTAAATTATAAATTATATAATATTATATAACAAAATCAATATAATATATCATTGTTGTTTTGATAAATTATAAACGATAAGTATTGTACAGTTTATTATTGACAAATTACAATATTTTCGATTAATCGAAAACATGCTGGCTTATATTGTATTAATTAAATACATTTTAGTTGTAGTTTGACTTGTACGTACTTATAATGTATATATTATATTATGTATAAGTATATATTTATTTATATTGTGTGAAGTATTTTTAAATAAATATGATAACTAAGTAGATCTCAACATTCTGGAGTTTAGAAATTTAATAAAAAAATAATAAAAAGTCATTGGCAAAAGGTTAGTTCAGATTATTTTATTTTTTTATTATCTTAATAAACGTAGACTTGAAATGGCAAAGTAAAAGACTCATAGAACTGAATATAATTTTCGTCACTTGTAATTTATGGGGGTATAATCCATTAAGCTCCCTACATATTTTTTAACCATCAGTAATCAACTAAATAATTACTATTTACAAATATATCAGTGACAATTACTTATGAGAAATTCAAATTAATATTTTTAAATAATGTTATCATTTATTGATATAAAAATAATTTTCATAATTTTAATTAATAACTTACGTTTGTTATTTAGACGTTCTAAATATGAATGTTAACACTTCAGCGGTTTAAATTTCAATCTTGCGAATAACGATATACAAAACATAATATTTTAGTGAAATATAATATTTATTGCAATTTTATTTACTTTTTTTTAACAATTAATATGTATTTAAGTGTGAATGCACTTAAGTTATCAAGTTTGGTTGATTATCTTCATAGGTATATGAGCTTTCTGAACTCATTTTATAAGTGTGTAGACTATCACAAAAGATGATCAAAGTGATTAAATATATTATAATAGGTATATTATATCCGATTAAATAGATTTAAATATTAAAATATGTAATCGAACGTGTAATTCAGCTATAATTTATATGGAGATTTAAAAATTGTTTTTAATTATAGCTTAAACTTTAAATCATAGCAGCTAGGCTGGCCATAGAATTATTTGACACTGACACTAGTCTGAGATGTATTAATATTGCACACAGTTATTTATTTAATGAGGCCTTCCTCTATGTTATAAATATATCGTGTAAATTTAAAGTTTTGATTTTTTGATTTATTTGTAATCTAATACTACACGAAATTTACTAAAAAAAGATAATAAACCACGTACATTCATACAATAAATTTCAAATATATAATTTAATTTAGAGAAAAATTCAAATATAATGACCATGTCTTTTCTATAAAATATATTTCTCATTACATTGAAATATCTCATTTATACTCGTATATTTCTAAACTATGAATAGAATTAATAAAAAAAAATATAATTCGCATTTATTATGTTATCCATTTATTTAAGATTTAAATCATCGAATTATAAATAAGTGAATTTTATAATATATATATATATATATATACATATTTAAATAACTATATATATATATATATTTATATATAACTGATAAAAATCCTAATTAAACTTGTATGGTCTATGTTATTTTATGCAAAGGTAAAACTAAGAGTACTTGATCAAATTAACTATACTAAGAGTAATAATAACCTTTCAAATACCACTCGAAACTTATTTTCGACTTTTGTGTTAAATTGGATTTTAATGGGTACTAAGATCACGCTATTTTAACTAACGGATACACCGTACAGTTAAATAATAAAATTAAAAATGTTATATAGTGTATAAAAAACTGAAAAAACATATACGTTAAAATTTAGGAGTATGACAATAGTTAAAATTTATATTCTACTGTATATGGCTATGTACATCCACTATGTGGATATTGTTTAAAGTTTACCGATTGAGTGAAAATTATAAGTAATAACAACTTAAACATTCATATAATACTAATACATAACCTTTCTGGTTTTCTGTAAATTTTAATTATATACAAATATTATGCTATTTAATTTATATTAAGTTGAGAATACCTAAAAAAGACAGTATAATAGACTATTTAAAACAGTTATATCATAATATGTATTATCATATTTTTTTATATTAAGTAAATAGTTACCACAGTGTGAAATGTTGTTTTAGTTTTGTATAAAAATATAGAAAAAAGGTTTATTGAATATATTAATAATATTTAGTTCGGTGTATACAAATGCGATTTAAAATAATATTAAGTATAGAATAATATAATTACTTATCATTATATGATATAACATATAAATTATGTTAGTTTACGATATTTTGAACGACCTCGTTAACTATCCTTAGTTATTATCTGAAATTGATTTCCGTATATACCACGTAAAAACACAAGAAACTTAGATTTATTCGTAATTTCTAATTATAATACCAACATTGGAAATATATCATTTTTTTCAAGAACTTTTGTTTTAGCCAATAAGATTTCCGTCAAATTAGATTTTTTTTGTACTTCCTCACAACTTATTTAGATTTAAGACTTTAAAATTAATTACATTATTATATTATTAGCGTTAATTGTAATAAAATAATATTGCATACTGGTCAGAAATATTATAATAGATATTATAATATTGTTAAAAATGTAATTTGCTTGTGAATATAAAATAAATAAATATAAATAGGTACATACATTATGTATCTACATGTACATTTATTATCTGATAAAACTTCAACAATTATGGCTATTACCCTATTTTTTTATTAGATATTGGTTAATGGTAAACAAAAATTTTCTTTTTTAGACTAATTCAAGTGTATATTACCTAGGTATATATCTATATATATATTTAACATTTAAATTTTTCTTTGTTTATATTAATCGTAACTTTTCTTAATACTATTATAATATTATATACTTCTATATACAACGATATTTGATGTGCTATACCTATAATAATATTATGAACTGTGATTGCCGATATATCATTTTAATTTATTACTTGACACGTTGTGTACTTATACACCAGAACTATTAAATAAGTCAAAATAAATAATAATATAAAAATACAATAATCAATTATTATAAACGATTTCGTATGTACACGATGGTATTATACAAAAAATGAAAATATATTATTTAATTGTTTGTAACAAGTTGTTTTTTTTTCTTGTTGCTAATTGTTATGCTCTAACCGGTGATTATTGTATAGGACTGGCATATGCAGGTTAAAGCAATTAATATCAGTTATAGTTACGAACTCTGGTGCATACAATATAATTTTATTAGCTATACCTAATTTATAATAATATATACTTTTTATACAACGTCGAGAAAACATTATTTTTAAACAGTGGTGCAAATAAAAAAGACTATGCAGGACGCCGTGTTAACAACATTTTAATACTGTTATACGACCAAATAGAAATGAATAAAAAAAAAAAACGTTCGTCACACAATTTACTAGACACGGTAAAACAAACTCCGGTTAGTACGTATGTAAATAATAGCTACGTTAAATCCGTTCATAAAGTATACTAGCAAAAGTCTGTCAGTTGTCGGGACTCGTGAATAAGCGTTTTATTATTTAAAATTGCCCACACATTTCATCCGTTATTTAAAATAGTCAAATATTGAGTGATCATATTTTAAACGTTAATATATTTGTAGTCTTTTGGAGTCAAAACGACATGTTGCTCGACAGTAGCACACAATGGACTTTTTTCCGAATAGGTCATATTAGTAATAATTGTCCAGGAATAACATACTAGGTATTGATATTATAGTGATTTTTCAGTTTACCGACATTCGATTCACCGAAGCCCAGTTCATCGATACTCAATTGTACAAACAATCAGTATTTACCAAATGTTGTTTAAATTATAATAAATATAAAAAAATTATTTAATAAAATGTGTAATAAGTATAATAACAAAACGTGGGAGTGTTTCCTGTATTATAGTTGATAAATGTATCTAGTCAATATTCATTGACTAATTCACTGTAATAAATGTGTTAAATTTGAATACAATGTAAGAAATTACAAAATAAAATGAATTCTATCGTGAGAAATAGTACAACACAATATAATTCTGAGTATTGGACATTGCAGTTTGTACTCAAATCGACAGTTATCAAAACTTACCTACATTATTTCTTATCATTTAGTAATATTTAAAATTAAGCTAATTATATCATATCATCACAATGGTTGAATACAACTATACATAGAGGCCTCTAAAGGTCGTAACATAATATATTGGTTGATGAAATCGAAAGCTAAGCCTAATTAGTGTATCTAGTACCTATACTCTTTACACATTAAAAAGGAATCTTGGAGGTCACTAGTTTCCGTCGAGCAGTGCAGGTCAAGCGACATCCGTTTGCTACCTTACTGAGCCAACTATAATATTATGTACACTTGCCGTGCAGTGAAGCTATGCCATATTGCGCATAAGTCAGCCACCCAGGTTCTTTCTTATAGAGGACGTTACACCAATCATTGTTAATGATAAAACAAACTATCGTCAAAAACCGTTGAAAGAACATAGATAATGGTTTCACCTCGAAGTTTGATAATAGGTCATTTCACTTTAATATTTATACTTAACACATAAAATTGGTTTCACTGATCGAAAATTTGTCATACTGTACGTTCGTAAGACGGAGACGGGTAAAGTGCCCACTTAAGAATGATACTTCATTGAAAGAGCGTCGTATCTGCATGTGTTGTCTTCGTCTTACTAACGTACATCATGACAAATTTGCGTCCTCTTGAATACTAAATAATTGAACATTTATTTCGATAAAAATATAAAATAAACAGTATTAGGTATATAATTTAATCTGGTTTAAAATGTACGAATAATTAATGTTATCGACAACCACAATATATATATTTAGAAAAACAAACCCGGATTTTATAAAATATAGGTATACATTATGTACAAACAATATGATTTAATTCAAACGAATCAAACGTGGATAAGCAATACAATTAAACACAATGTTATAATCGTGATATTGTATTTAAAGCGGTTTTATAGATAGGTGGACTCAAACGATTATAAATATAGTGTATTAATTAAACATACTATTTGTTAGTCAATAACATCAGTTGTAGTTCAACGAAGTTTCAAGTCGGTAAACTAAAATATAGGTGCGTATTGTTTCATCGATTATGTCATTTATATTTTAGCGTTTTATAGTTAAGACTGTGATATATACAGTGTTTAGAAAGAACGTCGTTCATAAACGCACGTTCACGCGTTCACGTTCATATTTAACGACGTTTATATTTTTAATGAATTTGATCTTTTTTTTAAGACGTTCAATTTATTTATCATTTAATAAATATATGCATAAAATATATTATAATAATAATGTTTTCTCATTATAATTCCTATGATATTTATTTGATTACTAATGTATTATATGAAATTCCAGTGGTTCAATATTTAAAGTCTCAGTTGAATATATTAGGAAATATTTTTCAATTCCACGTGAGTTTAAGTTTTCAATAAAAAAGATTTTTGTCAACTGGTCGGCTGTGTAAATAGAGCCCTAGTATTTGCTTAATTTTATTGTTAGGAAATTCTTATCAAAATATATCTCAAATAACATATTAGATATTAAAAATATAATTCAGATATTTAATAAATTATAAATGTTCTAAAGTCTAAAGTCTAAATTGTATTTTTATTTTTGGGTTGAGTCGTATATGTTTATAGATTTTTATATTTACTGCAGGTTAGGTTAACGATTCATAAAAAAAAAAAAAAATTAAAAAAATTAAATGAACGACCCAATGAACGCGTTCATTTATTGAAAGAACGTGAACGTGAATGCGTTCGTTTGAAAAAAACACGAACGTGAATATGAACGAGTTCCTTTTATAAGGACTGAACGTGAACGTGAACGAATTCATTTTTTTAGTAAACGTTCCGAACACTGGATGTATATCCATATATAATGAACACCCTGCCGTCACCGAAAATGAGGCCTTTATTTGTTCAAACCCGTTTCATAACTAATATTATCATACACACTGCACGTAAACAGTTTTACGATGCTATATGTGATCATTTTTAGTGCATGATGTGAGTGTGAACGTTAAAACGGTATCATTATTGACCAGACATTTTTTGTTTTGCCATTATTTAAAAAGTTTAGATAAGATTATTATAAAACTAATTTGAATAGGTACATATATATATGATGCTGACATTGTTTATTTGAAAAGTACATATACTTAAGTAACTATAGAGTTTATGAACGGGACATTTAATAATTTAGGTAAATACATATTATATTTTGTATAATGGTTTTTGAATTTTTTTTTTTGATATTATATTAAACATAAATCATACGCTTTAATGTGTGTTTAAGAATAATAAATTAAATATTATCTAAATAGATTAAAAATCAATTAATTTCGACGTTTGATTATTTTCTTTTTTGACAATAATTATCTACATATCGTTAAACTTGTAGTGGCTAATATTGCGTTTTACACACCTTGTACAAATATTAATAATAATTATAGGTAGATTATATATCTTTTGAAATATTTTTAGTTTAATCATACTTGTTCTAAATAATTTAACTATAAAAATGTATAAAATTAGTTATAATCTAAATACTTATGTATTGAAATCAAGTACAGTATTATTATGTATCTATTTATCTGTATTATAATATACATAGTTTGATATAGTTATACAGATGTATTAGACATATCATACATAATTATTTTCATTTTAAACGCATTCTAAAAGCCATCCATATTAAAGTATATATGTACCTATTTTCAATTCTGAACGGAACGACGAATTTATTGACTCTATAATGATGGGTGCTTTTTCTATATATCATCATTTTTTAGTGCGATAAAAATGTTCCGATTTCTTACTTTGGAATTGGGTCTAGCGGTACTTTGGTAGGTCCTGGTACAGTATTTTTCAAAATAATGGAGGGAAAGATTAAAATGGATAATTTTACATAAATCTAGTTATACTTGAAAAGCTGGACAACTTAACACCTTATAATTTATAGTAGTTAATGATTATCGATCATGTTGAGTTTTTTGTTTATAGACAGATCATTGCATTGGGTCTTTGCTGCAGTGATAGTAGCTGTCGCATAGAAGCATTTCTATAGCTTGACCATCACCGTCATCACACTAAAAAAAACCATATTATCGTGTGTTAGCGTCTAGCGCGTGTCGGGTGCTTTGACCTATGGTTTGATCGATCCCGTTTCACTGACGATACTATTATAGGCACCGAACTGCGGTATCCATTACGGCCGCGCGGAGATGAACGCGTCCTGGTGCATGGCGACCATAGCGGCTGGCGTGCTGGCGTTGGGACAGTACTGCGGCGGTGCAGACGGCGCGAGAATTCTGGCTATGATGCCGATTGCGGCCAAGAGCCATTGGAACGTGGTGGACTCGGTGTTGCAGACGCTAGTGGCCCGCGGACACCACGTCACGGCCATCACGCCGTTCCCCAAGAACCAACCGGTGGCCAATTACACGGAAGTGGACATGTCTCGTTTGGTACCGTCGGGCGTCAGCGTGCCTTGGGACACGGTGATGGGCGAATGTTCGGCGCACAACAACCTGCCGTATCTCTCGGGTCGCCACAAGGACATGTGCCGGGCGGTGTACGAGCACGACGAGTTTTGGCGCATCATCGAAACGAATAAGCAAGGAGCTCATGTTTTTTTTTTGTTTTTTTTTGACCGTTTGTTTTTATCGTGTAGTGCACGCCGCCCGTTACTATGTGCGTGCCATACGCGAAAACCCAAGTGTACTATAAAAAAAAAAAAAATGTTGCCGGTCGTTAAATATTAAAAAATATTACTTAAATAGCTACGAAATTCACTGCAATATCAGCGATGGTCGATATATTGAATAATTAACTACCCGCACCCGACATTTAAAACTAATGTTTGCAGCGCAAAATATATAGGTAATAGGGTTTAATGGTAAAAAATCTTTTTCCTCGTTATTTTCTGAAAACATTTGTTTCGCATCGATCGACAGTAATATTTTTCTCCCTGAAAACCAGAAAGAATTAAAGTGCACGAATAAACTATACTTTTGAAATAACTAATTTTGTGCACCTCGAGTGGCATCACTTTATGACTTCGCGTTTTTAATTAATTATACTATTCAATTTTAATAAATTACTGAAAATAACAAAATATGTTTACAACTTGGTAAATTAACAAAATATGTTGATGAACGTTCAAATTATAATTGCACAGTGGCGGTGTGGGTTACGGTGGTCAGTGACCGATATGGTCATAATGCTTGCGAGATTATAATATTCATATTCTATGTAGCGCAGTCGATTCAACGTTTACCAATAACTTACCATCATCCGCTATTGTAAACGGTGTAGGGGTGGACCATTGATATTAATTATTATACTTAAGGACGCGGCACTGTATGATGTATATACTGTATACTAATCTGTAACTCGTAAGCCAACACAACTGATACCATGGTTTCTCATAACGTCTTACTTTTTTTGCTTCATTTTTTCTACTAGTTCCTTTATCACTCAGAAAGTCAGGAAAAATCGTCTCCGAGCGAGAACAATCGTTGCTCTTGCTGTTATGTTGATCTAAGTGTATATTATTAATGTGGATATATGGAATACCGATCCATATTATGTTTAATATAAATTTGAATCGTATGCATATTGTGAGTATACACAATAATAATGATTTAGTAATTTTAATAAACGAGCAAAAGCCCGTTATGTCTTAATATAACTATCAATACATAATAAATTAATAAAAGGTTATAACACACTTATAAATTAAATATATTAAAGATATAAATTAATAAATTAATATTTTTTTTCAACTTACGATAAATGTAAATATATTACTTTTCCTTTAAAATTAATGTGAATAAATATAATTAAATTTAAGTATGATTGGTTTAAATAACCCTTAATGTTATATTTATAATCAGTAAAACAGCGTATACCGATATCTAATATTTACCTAATGTTCTCTGTGCATCTGATCTCTCCGGTTGTTATATCTAAATTTCTTTTTTAACGATCTTCGGAACTACTAACTTGACCATGTTAAATGTCTGTGCTGATTAAATTCGTTGATTTGTTAAAATGCAGAGTCAAGTAAATACGGCTATAGTAATAAAAATTTATAAATAACCTTATAAAATATAAATTAATTAAGCACAGCATTCTTTTTATAATATTATGATTTAAATTTAAAATATATGACTTATTACATTTCGGTATGTTTAATAATAATAATAGTCTACCTCTAAAAATAAACGGTCGACAATAAATAAATATTATATTAATATATTTTATATTGATTATATTATTTTTGATTTTTATAGATATGACTTGTTTATTACCGAATTACTTGCCTCGTCGTGTGATGCATATGTGTCGTATTATTTAAAAATACCACAGATAGTCATTGTCTCGAGCCATGTTCATACATGGTACCATGATACGTTCGGTAGTCACATGAACCCCGCGCACATTTCCACGTACCACGCGTCGTACGCAGTACCCACAAACGTCATACAGAGAATGGTGAACACATACGACTACTTGTACTCACACATGGTGTTCAAATGGGTCGATAGGGAATCGACGGTCATCGGTAGAAAATATTTCGGTTCTGACGCACCAGATGCTGACACCTTAATGAAAAATTCGTCATTAGTATTTGTCAACGGGCATTTTACCGTAGACTTGGCAAAGCCACTGCTGCCTAATTTCGTGAACATTGGTGGAATACATTTAGTACAGCCAAAACCACTGCCCAAAGTAAGTCGTATTTAAGTAATATGATCTATATAATATATTTTAGTATTTTACTTTTAGATTAATATTTTATTAATTATTTTTATTTTTTTATTTGTTAGGACATTGAACAGTATATCAATAATTCTCCAGATGGTGTTATATTCTTTACGTTAGGATCTGTAATTCGATTGGAAACAGCACCAGCATATTTACAGACAATTTTCGTCGAAGCATTAAAAGAAATACCTCAAAGGGTACTGTGGAAGTACGATGTTCCAAACATAGAAAACTTATCAAAAAATGTTAAAATAGGAAAATGGTTTCCTCAGAGAGATATATTAGGTACACGTTTAACCTATTATCTATCTTGCAATAATTTGTAACCACTACGGAGACAGTTAAATAATGAGTTATTTTAAAGCGTTCTAAGTAACAACCTACTCTATATACTCCACTTAATTAGTATGTATTATGTAATAATTGTTAAAATGTTTAACGTCACTTTACTTGTTTATTAAAGTTTATAATTTTTAAGTTCAACTCAACGACGAGAATAATTTTTTTTTATAAGTGCACTTGCTGTCCACTATTAATTATAATTTTCTATATGTATTTAAAATTTGAAGATATTTCATCTATTCAATATTTTTTTTACCCTTTTTATTTCAGAACATAAAAATGTTAAATTGTTTATATCTCATGGTGGTATGTCTGGCATCTACGAGGCCATAGATAGTGGAATACCTGTACTTGGTATTCCTCTATTTTTTGATCAATCACACAATATTGCTAACATAGCTCATTGGGGTGCAGGCATAATGTTAGATCACAAAACATTGACCAAAGATATATTAGTGAATGCTATCAAAGAAATGATGAATAACTATGACAAGTAAGAAATTTTACATTGAATTTTAGTCTATAGCAGTGGTAAACTGCCTTTTTAAAAACACGACACACCGTCTTCACAACATTTCACGCATACCTATATTTCAGACATGAACAACTATTTTTTTTAACTAACCTTTTTTATATTATTATTAATTGTTTATACCATCAAGTTAAATAAACAAAATTATAATTTATCTAAGTAAATATTATAAATTTAAATTTTATATTATATTTTTATTAGTTATAATTATTATAAAAAACTTTTAAAAGTTCCCGACACGAAAAGCACTGGTCTATAGTATAGTATAATTAATAAACGCGATTTAAAAATATAGGTAATATTTTTACTTAATGTTTAAGAATATAAATGTATATAGAATAATTTTGCATTTATAGATACAAATCAAAAGCGATGGAACTTTCCAGAAGATTTAAAGACCGACAAAATACACCAAAAGAAGAAGTAATATATTGGACAGAATATGTATTAAAACACAAAGGTGCACATCATTTAAAAACAGCTGCTTTGAAATTGTCTTGGTATCAATATTTTTTAATTGATATTCTAATTACCATTGTGTTAATTTTTTTAGTTAGTTTAAGTATTATTATTCTTTTATTTAAAGCTATTAAAAATCGTATTTCTAATTTAAGTAAACCAAAACAAGATTAAATACTGAAAAATTTGATTCTAATTTTAAATATAATATGTATTTAAAAAAAAATATGTATTTTGAAATACGTGAAATAAATATTCATTGTTATTTGTTATTATTGTATTTTAGAATACTCTTTATTTTTATTTTTAAAAATAAACTGATTTGTTGTTTTATATTTTAGTGATTGATAATCTATACTTAAATTTTAAGTATAACGTCTGACATTTAGTATACTTATATTCAGTTATTTAAATTAAGTATGGTTAGTCATTATTGTGGATGAATGGCTAAAATGGAATATATATTTCTTAAAAGATAATAATACAAGTGAAATCAAATTAAGTTTAATTATGTCAAAACTAGAATAATTTATAGAAAATATACATGTCATGATTTTGAATTTATTATTAGTTTGTCAAATATTACACATATTTGGAGGTTTCGTACTAGATCTTCTGTGTACAAAATCTAAACTTCTATCATCCTCGCATAGCTTATGAACAGTTTTACATTAGTTATATGTACAATTGTACAAAAAACTAAAATTACAAGATTTTTTTATAAATAATATATAATTATATAGTCTAATACTATGTTCAAATATTCTATATTCTACAAAATAAAAAACACACACATAAAGATAAAAATGTAAATAAATGAAAATTGATCTTATAGATAAATTATAATTATTTTTATAATTGCATTCCTATATATAACATATTACAAGTACTAAACAATTTTATTTTTGTTCGATTACATTATGTAATTAAATCGATCTAAATCTAACCTAATTTAGTACTTACACAAGCAAATTTTATGCTATAATCAGACTTCATACAATTTCTATTTTTAATGTTACTATAATATTTTATAACAGTATGCCTTCGGATAAAATTTTAATGATCTGAATAGTTTAAAATGTATGTATTCGGTTCTAAATGATCCGACAAGTTTAGTTATCAATATCATCAACAGATATTTTTAATTAACATAATGAACAAAATCAAATAATATTTAACACGTTTATACCTGCCATAGCCTGTTAAGACATATATATATATACACTACACCAAATACGACTTAAAAATCACCGTTTGGGGAAGTTGTATCTAAGCCCACCAACGAATCAAAAGTAAATACGATTATACTGAATTCATTATTTTTGTCCATCACATCTGTCAAATCATCTGAAAAAACAATGAATACCCAATAAATAGACCAAAATAATTATTAAAATAAAATGTCAAAATATCAGAACTAATTTCAAGATAATTTCATGAACTTGAATTAAAAAATAGTAAAAAGTTAGGAGACTTGACGTAATTTATTTAGTATGAACTATGGTAAATATTTTATTAACAAGTAAAAAATTCATTGAATGAATTAATATTTCTACCGTATTATATAAGCTTATTATCGAAATATACTAACACTAATGATGTAGACATATTTTGTGTCTGATCGAGCAGTCGGACGATGACTGTATTTGACACGATATTATTATAATTCATCAAAATAATGTTCGTGTATTAAATGACATTGCAATATAATTATTTATAATAATCATTATTATACATTTATGCATGATCTTATCAGATCAATAATCACGAAAAAAAAGGTCTACGACTTATCAACCAAAAGAATACAACACATTTTTATCGCGACCAATTGACGTCCATTCCCATTAAAAATGCTTTTGGTTAGGTGGTTTTTGGTAAATAAATATGCGCGTAGTCCACGTTCCGGACCGTTTGGTACAGTGCAATTAAGGTGCAAAAGTGAAATTATACAACGATCAAATTAATTAATAAAATGATTGAAATAATCATTATTTTATTGCCTCTGTTAGGTACGTGTAGGTATTCAACTTGAAAACCAAAAGCTAATGAAATAATAATCGAGAAGATTATACAAAAATATAGGTACTACTTTTTATGATGTATATATTTTTATATCTCAGTAGCACTGATTAATATCATAAAATTAAATACATAAAACAAAATACAATGAATAATAATAATTTTAAACAAATATTGCCTTGTAGTTGATTTCCCTGATAACTAAATATTATGTAAACAAAATACTTGATAAATATAATACCTTTACACCGTCAGTCACTGTATAATAAAATATTAAATTAGGTTTAATTATATACTTTTCATTCGATTACGAATAATAAATGATAATACTTGTGTTGTATTGTGTTATGAAACATTTATGTTGCTGAAAGATTACATCTGTTTAAAATTATTCTTTAAACAATTGTGTTTTATTTTACCGTGTACACACTCACTATACGTATAACATAGTTTATCGATAAGTACATACACCAATGTTAATATTGTAAAATATTTCAAATGAATTTTATCATAGTTTTTTTAAATGTATACTTTTTAATAACTGTTGTTAATGGAGCTCAAATATTCGCTTTCGTACCGATATATGGACAAAGTCATTGGAACGTCATGGATGCTGTATTACAAACTCTCGTGTCTGCTGGCCATAATGTTACCGTTATAACCCCTTTCATAAAAAAAGAAAAGATTGAAAACTATACTCAGGTAAGTTGATAACACTTTTTTATGGTAAAACTATTCAAGTGTACAATTTATTACCGTTGTTACAACATTATATTTGTTTTTGTATAATGGTACAGAATAGTTTTCGAAATAAACTATAATCACAATTTTATTTTACAGTTTTGTGTCATAAATGCCAATGTTAAACAAAATATAACACCGTCTAATTAGTATAATTTTATTGTTTTTAAGATAGATTCGTCTTTCTACATGACACGATCAGCATTGGCACCCTTTAAGAAAATTGCTGGATCTGATGGTATTCAATATTTAATCAAAACACATCTCATTTCATGTGAAGCTATTTATAAGCGTAAAGACTTCTGGACCGTGCTCGAATCCAAAAAGTATGACCTTTTCGTCACACAGTTGTTGGGCTCAGGCTGTGATTCGTATATAGCCTACAAACTACAAGTTCCGATGATTGCCGTTACAACATCTGCCATGCCGACATGGTATACGTTCATAATAAAATTAACTATTTATTTTTTCAAACTGTCTTGCATGTTACATTCTTTCACATCAATACATTCATACTATATATATGTAACATGTATATAAACATTCATCATGTTTATTAGGTTAAACGGCGAGTTTAGCAATCCTTTGATTACTTCGTACACGTCCACATTAAACGTAGCGATGGCGAGTCCTAAAACATTTTGGGACCGTTTTTTAAACACTTACGATTACTTAAATTCAATTAGTAAAAGTTGGTGGTACAATCGCGAAGCAACGATAATCGGTAGAAATTATTTCGGCAAAGATGTGCCGGATTCTTACACGTTAATGAAAAAAATATCATTAGTATTCGTCAACAGTCATTTTTCTTTCAACTTACCCAGGCCTTGGACACCAAATCTTATAGAAATTGGAGGTATTCACGTAACTGATCCTAAACCATTACCAAAAGTACGGGTTTTTTTATAAATTAATTGTTTATATCATAATAAGTTACGTATTTACAAAATCATCCTATCCTTATATGTATTTTTGTTTAGCAGATAATATTCCTAATTCATCATAGCCTATAGGAATGAAAGGAAAACTGAAGGATAGGAAATATAAGAAATGTAGTGAATAGAGTATGAGTATTGGTGTCTGAAATAATGATAGAAATGTTATTAATAAATATTGCAATTACTACTATTAGACATTTCAAGTATTATATTTTTTAACAAATCATTAATATTAAAAAAAAATAAAATAAAATTTAAGCATTACAAAATATACGTTTAAAATGTTTCATTTTTACTTTTCACCGGATGCATTAATCGTGGATATTAAATAGGATATACAACTATTTATTGACGACGCTCCAGAAGGAGTAATATATTTTTCATTTGGTTCCACTGTAAAAATGGATTCACTTCCGGCGAAAATGCAAATTTCGTTACAAGAGGCATTTGCTGAACTACCACAACGGATACTATGGAAGTATGATGGCGAGGTAATGGAAAATCAACCAAAAAATGTCATGATCAAAAAATGGTTTCCCCAAAGAGACATAATGGGT
Organism: Rhopalosiphum nymphaeae; assembly: GCA_036289425.1. Lineage (NCBI taxonomy): Eukaryota > Metazoa > Arthropoda > Insecta > Hemiptera > Aphididae > Rhopalosiphum > Rhopalosiphum nymphaeae. Next base: position 2,143,699 of record JAZAQC010000021.1, on the reverse strand, counting down.
ACACTCGATTATAATTTCTGATTATATTTTAAAAAAAATATAAGATTTTATTTGTGATTACTTTTTTTTTTATACAGCACATTCAAAATTAAAACTATTTATTTATCATGGTGGATTATCTGGTATGAATGAAGCCATCATCAATCAAGTACCTATACTTGGCATACCATTATTTAGTGATCAACATAGAAACATAGCGAACGCAGTATTCTTGGGAATAGGTTTAAGTCTAGACTATAAAACAATAGATAAAGAGTCAGTTCTAACTGCCGCTAAAGAAATCATCAACAACCAAAAGTATGTTCGATGTTATCAGTACAATGATTTAATAAATTATAATGAAGTATATTAACCACGAATTAGATAAAATTATTAAATTTATAATATACAGTTACATGTATATTTATTTGTATTCCATAAAAATATATTCTATTTCTATAGGTACAAAAAAAATGTTCAAGAGTTGTGTCAGATGTTTAAAGATCGGCCAATGTCTCCAAATATGCTAGTTACATATTGGACCGAGTATGTAATTAAACATAATGGAACTGAACACATTAATCCAACATCAAACGACATGTTTTGGTATCAGTATCATCAGTTAGATGTGATATTGGTCATCGTATTAGTTTCAATAAGTTTATTAATCATTGTGTTGTACACTTTAATAATAATTACTTGTTCAATTGTTAAATGTTTTCATTTGAAACAAATTAAAACTGAATAACGACATTTCAATAAAACCGTCTGAACCCTTTTAGTTACCAATATTTTTTTTTTATCATATATTATTATTATTTTATTATACATTTAAATCCTTCAAAATAGATAGAAAGTCTATTTTGAAAAAAATCAGTTTCAATTACCTAATTAAAATTTGACTATTTTTATGAAATAGTTTTTTTTTGTATAGGTGTAATATATTATAATAAAATATAAATTCTAGTAATTTTATATTATTATAAAATGTTCAAAAAATGTTATGAAATTTATTAATAATAAAAAAATTTGTTTATAGCTTAAAAGTTGTTATAAGCTATCTGTAGGTCACTTAATGTATGATAAAGTTCTAAAAAATCGTGATTTTCTATCATTCTTTTTTTATAATTTTATATAATAACATGCATAAAAAATAAAAATCAATCTATTAAATTAATTTTATATAACTAAAAAAAAATCAATGTTTTTAACTAATCCTACTAATCAGTTTGCAACTCGCTGTAATTTTTATATTTAATCTAGCCACCTACGTTAAATAAGGTATAACAAATGCTTAACATAACCAGTAACCATTAATCAATAATCCTACTAAATGGTTATGGGAAAAAATATTATAATATATAGTCATAAGTATACTGATGTATAATTATAATTTAAAAAAAACTATTTTTTTGTATATTTGTAATAATTGGTTCCTAATATCATGTCATGTCATTACTTCGTTAAATTCTTTCGACGGATATTCACTACTCACAAATATAAAAATATACATTAATATTTTGTTAAAATCTCAATAAAAAACACACACATATATATATAACATAACGTAAAGTACATGTCCACTTGCATGATGTACAAAAATCCTACAAATTCAAATAAATAAATACCATTAAATATTATAATAAACAAATATTTCATATAGTATATATCTATTTGTATAGAATGCACTTTAAATTTTGAGTACGTGATTATATCTAACAAAGCTAATAATTATAATAACGATAAAAATGTTCTAATGACATTTTATTGAATCTGAAATCATAAATATATATTAAAATATTATTAGATAATATACATTACATAGGTTCATATATTATCTAATACCTATTTATAAAATAACCACAGCAGTGCTGCACGCTATTACATACTAATACTATTCACACTACAAGTTCCTATAATCATATTTACTCTACCTATTTGTAATATTACAATCACACCATAATACTTAAATACGTTTATTTAAATAGTTAAGTATAATACCATTTGTAGTATAGAAAAATACAAAATCTAAAATTGTTGATATACGTATTATACGACTTGTACCTTTTTGACAATATCTGATTCAAAAAGCAATAATTACTGTGACAAAGCGTATTATAATTCTTTTGAATATAATATCACCTGTAAAATATCTTTATATTTTGTGTTCTACTAGCAGTAATATGCGATTGTATTGGTAACAAGAAAAACTGGTTAATATCTACTACCTATGTTTTAAAGTCGCACTTATAACTGACACCCGACTAGTGTATATACTATTCTGTTGTATTATCATCATCGTGATAATATAGTATTACAAATTCTAACGTGAAGGTCATTAATAATTATTTAGGCATTTTACCTATTTTCTATGAACTCATGGCAGCCATATTAAATATTACTTTTAATATAAAAGTACATCAATCTTAAGCTATTGCCGCATAAAAAATTATAATGTAGTAGGGGAACCTGTGTGGCTGTATGTTATCCTTGTCAAGCCCAACCTCCCGCGATTCGTCGCTGGTTGAAAATAACAGTAATAACAATATAATTATATACGACGACGCATCGTCGACAGTCCGCGTGAATTGTACTAGTGTGTGTCCGTGATTCGACGGCACTAGGCTATTTTTTATCGAGATAACACTTGTACAGGCAATTTTTTTAATTGTATTTATTTTTCATTTGATGCACTCTTATCGACACCGAACAGTGTTTTTTCCCGTAAGTTGTTAAAGAAATGTATTATAACTTATGATCGCTACATCTTACATCACCGACAATTGTCGTAAGACTACGTTTTTACATTTTTGTTGACGCGCTGTTAGAATCATTTATTCCCAGTTATCATATCACTGACATCCGTTGAAACGTAAGTAGAACTTAAATTAATCATAAACTGTTTAATTATTAGACATATAACTATAACACGTCTTTTAATTAATTTGTATACTGTATATAACATTATAATATATCTATTCAAGTAATAATATGTTAATATTAAATTAATATTATATTATATTCCAATTATCTTCTTCTTCTTCTTTGTTTTTCTCGGTCTTTGAGATTATATCACCAAACAAATTCCTCTCCATATTCCAATTATATTATATTTTTTTTAAGTAAACTCATAACTGCACTTTTTAAAAATCAAATAGGATTATTATTTGATTATATTTTATTATTTTAAGGAAATATAGAAATAACTTTAATATGCATATTATATTACTAACTAATTGATCTTTGAACAACAATTAAAATATATAAAAAGTCGTGTACATAGTAAATACTTATATCAATAACTATAATGTATATAATATATGTTATTGTAGTAACAACTAATAATTAAAATTGATAATATTATAATTTTATTATAGCATAATAATATATTATCCAATTTATTCACTTAAAGATATAAATGAATAAATATGAATGTACGTCTATATAAGTCTATAAGACTTGGAACAGACTAAACCAATTGGCATCGTATTTTTCACACATATTCCTTCAGGTTCGGGATATGTTCTTTGCTTCGTTTTTTAACCCATATAAATTGCTATTGAATGAAATCACTCACTCAGTCACACATAAATTTTGTTTTGGCTTAAGAAAATCAAATAATTGTTTGCTTATATACAGGGCTAGTTTACCCACCTTACTTTACCATACATTTATGTTGAATTTTTTTTCAATGAAAGAAAATCATATTTAACTAATTGTTTGTCTGTAAATGTACTATGTACAATATAAAAGGCAACGTCCGTATGTTTGTAGCTTAAAGATCTAAAAATTATTCGACCGGTTTTGACTGAAGTTTTAGAGATTGTTTTTAGATATATCGAAAAAGTTCAAAAAGTAGTTGGAACCACTTTTAAAAATATATCAAGTGATATATTCAATCATGACAGGTGAACTGATCATTCCTCCAATCGAATACTAGAAAAGCTAGGTAGGTACACCGATTCTTCTTTGTCCATGAAATTACATATATAAAAAATATAAAAACAATATAAAAATAACACTTATGAACTGATTGGATTTCCGTTTACCTATGATCTAAAGTTTGAACTTCCGAGAAATATGAACACAAAGCTTGTGCATCAATGATCAACTTGAGGTTACACGTTTGTGTACATGAATTACGTAAACGTTTACTACCGCGTTGTTCAAGGCCATAATCTCTCAATTTTACCAAATCATATGATGTCGTTAGCACGCTAAAACTGAAATAAGCTGATATAACGCCGTATTTTATGTTTTATTTTTCACCGGGCAAAGTCTAGTTATACGGTTAGTTGTATATAATAATTGATTTTCAAACTGATCTTACAAAACAATTGTAACAGAAATTGATAAACATCAAAATTTTTTTTTTATATATATACATATTTTACATGAGACTGTATTTATTTTATGAAGAATAAAACACTCTTAGAATACGAATCTTTAATCCTACTATTTTACTTTTTTTATTATTTATGATCTATTTACATTAAATATATAATATTAAACCTTAGTTGTTATCCGTTTGAGAATATTTTTATAAGTTTTAGGAACATAATTAAAACACTAAATTAAACTTCAATATAAACAGGTTTAAAAATAAAATTGATTAACTTGCATAAATTAATACTTTTGAACAATAAAATAAACATATTTTAATTTAATTAATTGAAAATAATGGTTATTATAAACCGTGTAAAAATAAAAATTGAATAAATTATAATAACTGTTCACTAAGAAGTTTTTGTACCTATTATTAAATATTAATACATTTTTAATAACTAATTTATTATATTACGTAAGTTAAAACTTCAAACTTCAAAGTACCTACCTACAGACATGGTAATTATTTTAAAGGCTATCTATTGTTTAAGGATTCTTTTTCGAAATTGCGAAAAATTAAATTCTAACCGAGTAGTGTAATTACTAATATTAGTATATAAATATTTAAAGTTTAGATGAACACAAAAGTGAACCAATATTTTGCTGGGAATGCACTCCACTCATCTAAATATTAAATACTTATAATTTAATTGCTTGAAATTCAATTTTAATACATAAAAATTCTCAGAAAAATATTCTGTTCGCGAATATGAAACTAAAAAAAAGTAGGCAAATGGATACCACTCTACTGTACACTATAGGTGTTGAATATTATGCTATTATGAGTGAATTAAATTTTATTTCAATGATTTATCATTATACATGAAAAATCATTCTAAACGGAAACGTTGAAAATGATCTATCAGCCATAGGCGAAACTAAATATTTGTATAAGGCTAGGCTAAAATATTTTAAAATTTCTCTCACCCTTGTCAAATAAAAAACTATAATTACATTATAATTTGTATATTTATTATGTTATAGAAGGACTTATCTAATTTATATAATTTATATTCTTGGCTTTTTTGTTTTGTATTATTATTTCATATATATTAAATATTAGTACATTTTTTATATTATAATCATCTGTCACAATATATTCAAGCTTAATTGAATTCCAATAATTTATTATTAAATGACAACCTATTATTTTTGGTGAGGATACCGTGTCATTGCAACGAAAATACTATACCTGTCAACATCAGCCTACACCACACTTTTCTTATTATTTGTTTGTATAAGTATATGCGAATATACATATTGAAATAAATATGCCCAAATAAATAAATTACAAATAAAAATAAAAATACCGAAAAATATTTTGTTGATTTTAATAAAATATTTTAAAAACCTATTCTTATTTTTTATAATTTTCTAATATTAACACCAGGTAGAATAAGCTATAGTAATATAACATGCTGTGATAAAAATGGATATTTATCATTTTTGTCACTACATTTCGGTTTTTTTTTAAATAAAATTATTTTATAATATATTATTATGTATGTACCTTATCTGAATAATTTCTAAGGCTGATAACCTGAGCCGCATTAGGTCAGGCTGGCTGATCCACAGTTTGCCTATGCTATCAGCCTATTACGAAGTATTTTAAATTTCATGATAGGTATACATTTAGAATAGCTATTAAAATCATTTATTTTACTATTAATTTTACTTTATTTTATTACAAAATATTGATATTAATATATTTTAATTTAATTTTTATAATTGTTTTCGAAAATATCGCATTTATTATATTATTAGTATTTAATAATATATATATATATATATATATAAATATTTATTTATATACTATTATATCAACTTTTTGTGATTTTGATGAATTTTGTCAAAGTGCTAACTTAAAATACATATTTTAAAAAGATGTGAATGTATTTTTGATATTCGTATATATCAGATTTAAGAACAATAATTTATGTAGAATTTTGTATTACATTTTATAGAAATTTGAACTAGCGAATAATTTTTTATCGACAATCAAAAAAAAAAAATAAAAATTTGCTATGTCTTAAAAACAACTCATAAAAATTTTTTTTCAGAGACATTTTTGAAAATATATCGTATAATGAAAATAAAAATAGAAACATTTAATAAAAAGGTCCAATATCAACTATTATTTTTTTTTTAAATTCAACAAATATCAAAAATTATTTAAAGAGAAATAATTATTTTACGGGTGAATACTGAATAATAAGTATTGTGAAAATTTAAAATTCAAATGCAATCAAAAAATTAATTTGATCTTCCGGTAAAATTTTATATAATTAAAAAAACATAAAAAGAACCTTATTACGTATTAAATTTTCAAAACTTAGATAAAATAAAATTCTTATGAATTACAAATAAAAAAATAATTTGTACATTTTTAAGATTTTGACAAATTTTGATAAAATTGTAGCTTAAAACACTTAATTCAGTTTTCAGAAACTACTCCCAAAGCTGAGGATTGGAGAATTTTTTAACTACTAATAGTGTATACACACTAAATAAAACTAAAACTAAACACTTATTACACCAATACCTAACAATGCAATACATTATCGCTCCACTCAGATTCTAAGATATGTTACACTTCACGGTTTTAATTTCTAAAAAAAATAAATTTATCTACATTATTAATATTTCTAAATAGTTCATATATATAATACTATATATTATACATAACAGATATAAAATTCAAATATATTATATTACATCTATAAAGAAATAACAATAATTACTTTCAGTATCTGATAAAAGAAGCACTTATTCGGTGACGATGATTTTTATCATTTTAAATGTTGTTTATTAATATAGTGGATTTATCTTAATTAATTCAAATTGTTATAAACATATGAGTATCATAAATGATTTAGATTGAAAAAAAAATGTAAGTTTATTTTATTATTATTCAAACAAATATCCTGTTTATACAATATATAGTACCTAATTTTAAAAATTAATATATAATATTAATTTATATTATCATTTTTATAATGTTCAACAAAATTACATAAATAATACATTTTACTATAATACAATGTTTATTCATGCCAAGTCAACTACTGATGACTAGTAATAATAATGAACTATAGTGAGTTTTGTTAACGAAATCAATGTATCAACAAATGCATTGCTACAGTAGGATTATATATTTTAAATCAATTTCAATTAGTTTTCTAAAAGCTCTATATTTATTTACCTATACCATATTTTCCGAAATTACATTTATTATAGTAAAAACAGTTGTGTAATTAGAACACTAAATTTTAATCGAAATCGTTTAAAATAAAACATAATATTATATCAATCATTTTTAAAATAAAAATATTGACTTAATCACTAGGTAAACAATATTTGTTACGGTACACAAATGTATTCTATTATACAAGTAAATATAAACATGTTATTGGGTTTATTGTATTATTTGTATTACAAATAGCCAATAGGTAATGTAATGAATTACGTTTAATAAGCTATAAAGCCAAAAAGATCAATTTCCCAGTAACAACTTTGATAAGCAAATATTTAAAAATACACTAATCCGCATTCTTTATTTATCATTTAATAATAATAATGAACATAATTATTAAATTAATTATACAGGATACAGCCGTATGGAATTAAATAATAGTAAATAAGAAATCATATTTTTGTCTCAAATAATTTATTTTTATACATTAATAAATTACCAGAACGCACTTTTAAGTGTCGTAAATAAGTAAATTATAAATATAATAATACATTTAATAAAGTATATAACTAATCGAAATATAATCACACATTTCGATAACATTGTGTCCACGGTGATAGTGCAAAGGCAGTATAATAGTAAATGGTCATTGATTAACGGAGAGTATCTTCCCATAGGTTTTTAATAGCACTTTTTAATTTTTATATCCAAACCTAACCTAATTCTTATTTCATCGATAACAAAAATGTGTGTCATTGTTTCAAACGTTTATCTCGTTTCTATTTTCGCAAAAAATACATAATACATTATATTCAAAATCGATGCGCCGATATAAATTCGTAAGTGCGATGCTTATACAATATATACGTTCAGATTCCGTATAAAGTGTTGACTGCTTTTTCGGTACCGGACTTATCGACACTAAAAATATCTAATAAGATTTCTAAAAAATGTTGGCCATATTAAAATTAAAAATTAAGCATTTCATACAGTTTCGAATATATTTTTTTCCCGTTTGAATTTCATTTAATTTTTCTCGGCGTATAAAATTATCTTATGGCGAGTAATTCTGATGCTTTTTGTTTAAGGCACAGCCATATATCTTATGTGCCTACCACACAAGTAAGCTTATATAATAACACTGATTTTACAGTAGGTTTTTGCAGTGATATAGTAGTGATACGTACTTAGTATAGCATCTCAATACCGTCAATCAAGGGGTATATAGTAGGGGGATGATGGGAGCTACTACTATTTTGACTGATGATTGTTAGTGATTTATTATATTTGCATAAAATTAACGTAATGCTGTATATTAATCACAGAAAAAAAAACCCTACGCAATACTTAATAATACGTCTACGGATTATCACTTTTTCAATGTATTCGAGTACATATAGCGCCGACAATACTAAATATGTAAGACTCGAACAGACGGTTACCTATTAGTGTCCAGTTCAGACGTGTTTTTCGTTCCTTGGCCCGCCCCCGGCACTTAGTGTGGTATCGTTATTATGATATTTAACGATTTGCTTGTCCGTGCGCAGATGAAGTGCGTCGGGCTGCTACTGGTGGCCGTCATGGGCGCGCTGTCCGCCGCCGACGGTGCCAACATCCTCGGCGTGTTCCCCATCAACGGCCGCAGCCACTGGGTGGTGTACGAGAGCGTGATGAAGGCCCTGGCGGCGCGCGGCCACAACGTGACGGTGATCACGTCGTTCCCGCAGAAAACGCCTGTGGCCAACTACACGGACATCGACGTGTCGGCGACGTTCCCGGCCGCGATGAACACGGTGGGCATCGAAATGGTGCTCAAATACCTGTCCAGCGTGTTCGCCAACCAATGGTTCATCGCCGACCATCAGATGAACATTTGTCGGAAGGCCCAAAAGCTGCCTCAGGTGCAAGCGTTGCTCCGCAGCGACATCAAGTTCGACGCGGTAAGTGACGTTTAATAATTATTGGTTTATACACTCCGACGTTGTCGTATTATGTTATAACATAACATAACATTATATAGGAATACGGTGGTTTACGCCGTCACGATTACGATGCACCGCCGACATAGTATAATGGTGTTTTAGTTTTTATTTCATCAACAGTGACGACGACCTGTGTCCATGTTTTTAATTCAATACTGAGAAACGTTTAAAAAATATAGTGTTGTAAAATACCTAGGTATTTTAAAATAATATGTAAAAACATTCATTTGAAAATAAAAAACAAAAATTTACCAATAAAGGGTGTTAACTATTGAACAAAAACACTCGACAGTTACGGTATAACATTATTATTACATTGTAAATGTATTTTATTTAAAGTATAATAATATTGTGTAATTTCGTCTGGACATCTTACACGTTATAAAAGATGGAAAACGAGTCCCTGAATAGGTTCATAGTATAAATAGATAATATCTTAAAATTTATTTCATATAGTAAAATTCATAATAATATACGTAAAGGTCTTAATTCCCACGAATAATGTTTTTGATTTATAACAAAATAATCATCACTGTTATTCATTACTAAAACAATTGATTTCATCTAAATTTGAACTTCTTCAAATAATATAGAAACAAAAATTGTGTCACTATATTTTTAGGCCTAGTACGAAATACTTTTGAGAAGTTATTTATTAAAGTTTCATATCTTAGCTATAAAAATTGAAGATTTTTACAAATTGTTTACTTTAAAATACTTTTGATGTTTATAATTTTTGTGATTTTAACGAATTCTGTAAAAATTGGAACTTCAAATGAATATAAAAAAAATTGTGCTTGTTTATTTTTAATAATTGTATACATAATACATAAGAAAAACTTTGAAATAAACTTTTAAGAATTTTAACTCAGTCGATAACTTTTTTATCGACATTTGAAGAAAAAGAAAATCAAAATTTTCTTGGTCCTATAAATAGCTCAAAAATAATCAAAATTATTCAAGAAAATGATAATATAAAAAAAAAGATTCAAATTTTAATACGTCAATAATATTTTCTATTTATAATGTATAATATATATATATATATATATATATATATATTATTTTTTTGTTTATATAGGTACTGACTTATTGAAGCTAAATCAACGATGATGATTGTTATATTTTTGTTCTTAGGTTTTCACAGAAATATTTGGTGCTGATTGTGATGTTGGTTTTGCTTACCATTTTAAAGCACCCCTATTGTCCATCATGTCCAGCTCACATCTACCTTGGAGCTACGATCGTGTGGGTGGTCCAGACAACCCATCCTATATACCAACGATCGTAACTAGAGCAGCTGGAAAGATGAACTTTAAAGAACGAATGATCAACACTTTGTACTATATATACTTTAAATTAGCGTGGAAGTATTACAGTGAATGGCCAGCAAATGAACTGTTGAAAGAAAACTTTGGACCAGATGTACCTCACATCAACGAAATAGTTTATAACACTTCCATGGTGTTTGTCAACGGTCACTTCTCTTTGGATGGTCCACGACCCCTAGTTCCTAATATGGTGGAAATTGGTGGAATACATGTTAAACCCCCCAGGCCTTTACCCAAAGTAAATACACACTACTAAATTAAATGCATATGTATATATATATTTATTTTAAATTAAACGGGGTCCTAAGAATTTAATAATTAAAAAAAATAAAACTGGACAGGATATAAGTTCATACAAGCTGCATATACCGTAAAGGTGTTAAGCATAACTCCGTTTACCGTGGTACAATACAGGATGATGTATTGAAATAAAAATGTTATTGAAAGAAATAATAAAACCATACTCACTGACATTTCATCAATATTTTTAGACCGTTTATTAAAATTACCGAGAAAACATAATTATGGTCTCTAATTACTAAATTCGATTTACAACCAATAGATATTATGATCACTTGAATCTTGGATATTATTTTTTAATACAATATAATATAATTCCAAATATAGACATACATTTAAATATTATTATTCTCTTTTCATAATTAAAATATTTTTGTATTATATAATTCGATAATATGATAAAAACAAGTTTTAATTTTTTTTTTTTTTTTTGTTTTAATAGAATTAGCAATAAACTAATAATAATTAAATTACTTTATTTGATTTTAAAATAAGGCTTACTCTAATTTTAAAACATCAGTGTACAAATCACGTCCTTAAAAACTAACAATTTATACAATAACATATTCAATCAGGCGTATACTGAAGAAAAAAAGTTATTAACACAGTATAATGATTCCAGCAATCAATGTTTGAATGAATATAATACAAAAATAAAATAAACAGCTGTACATACTTATAAACGTGCATAGTCGTGTATAAATAAAAATCTAAAAATCTTTAAACTCAATTTTTAATTTTAATTTCACGAGAAAAATAAAATAATAGCTTACTATCATAAGTAAGAGCTTAATTAGTTAATTTATTATGGACTAAATTGTCCAGTGCCAGTAATACATAACAATTCATAATAAACGGTATAATTTATAATGAAAATGAAAAAAATATTATATTATAATAGAAATGCCATATCGTAGCTTATAGTGTAAATAAGCAGGCACTAAATACTCATCATTTTTTAATTGTTTTTTAAAAAATCTAACTAATTATTAATTAATTACATAAAAAATACACATATTATACGCATGCTTATATAATATAGTACGTGGAAATAGAAAACAATATGCCTATACAAGTACATGTCATATTAACCACGTATTAAAGCTTATACATTTTTTTTTGGATCATGTTAAAAATGTAAAAGTTTTTATTTAATTACTAATTTCTATTATTGTTGTAAATAGGACATATTGAAATTTATCGACGACTCACCCAATGGAGTTATGTTTTTCACATTTGGCTCTCTGATTCGTATATCTACACTACCACCAAATGTATTGCAAATGTTTAAAAATGTGTTTGCAAAATTACCCATCAGAGTATTATGGAAATACGAAGAAGAAATGCAAAACAAACCTGATAACGTGTATATAAGCAAATGGATGCCTCAAAGAGATATTTTAAGTAAGTAATAATTTATTGATGTATATAGAATTAATATTAAAAATATTACATATTTAAATATAATTTCATACACGAAAATGTCAAATTTGTTAAAAACATTCTTTATATTTATACAGAGTAGTTAGCCAATCACACTCACAGCCCTTTTCATTTTATAACAAAGTATTTATTTAAATTCAGATACTTTGAATTATTCAGTATACTTAAAGATTATATTTCTAGATACTTATAATAATTTAATACCATTTAAAGAGTATTCTGTGGAGGTACAAACTTATTTTTTTTAAATGATAACCATGCTTTTTAAGGAATGTTGATATTTACGTGTAAAAAATGAGATTGAACATGCCTATTGCTTGGTAAAACACTCTGTATATTATAAATTATCATTATATATAAATCATAATATAACTTGTGCCTATTAACATCTATTATAAACATAATTAAATACAGAATTTTAATTTTAGATCATCCAAAAGTTCGTCTGTTCATGACCCACGGTGGACTTTTAGGGGTACTCGAAGCTGTACACTCGAGCGTACCAATCATAGGCGTTCCGTTTTTCTTCGATCAACCTAGAAATATATTAAAATTAGTGGAACAGGGTTCAGGTATTTTATTGGACTACGAAACGATGACGGAGGATATTCTATATAATGCCATTACAACAATAATTAACAATAGCAGGTAAGATTGCAAACACAATAATTATTATGTCATTATTTTATCGCGTTTCCGTAATCTTTTTCTTTTTTTAAATTGTTTATAAATAGAAAACCTTAATGGTGTATATATTACTCGATTACTTTTAACTGAAATCATCATATTAACGTTAAAATTTTAAACCTTTCAAAAAAATCGTTTGTTTGAACATACATTTTTTTAAATTATACAACAATAAAATCATATTAAATATAATTTTATATATAATCAAGTATTGTAGTTGATTGTTTTAATACAATAACGTTGCACATATTGTTTCCAGTTACGCTATAAATGCGAAAAAACTATCAAAACGGTTCAAAGACAGGCCATTGAATGCAACGGAAACTGCCGTATACTGGACAGAATATGTAATAAGACACAAAGGGGCGAAACACTTGAGAACCGCTGCCGTTGGAATGCCTTGGTGGAAGTACTACTTAGTCGATGTCATCAGTTTTATCACGCTTATCATTTTTGCTATATTGTATATAATTTACTTTGTGTTAAAAACCATCTACAAAAAATTATTCAAAAAGACCGTGCCTAAAAAGAAGGAAAAGAAAAATTAAAACATTAAATTTGTATTTTACCTGAATTACTATGCAATACATATTATCGTACAAAACCATTTAGCTGTATTTAGTTTAATTATAAGTTTTATTTCAACAGTACGAAAATAGTTTCTATTAAAATTATACATTTATATTGGTATTTCGATCTGAACAAAACTTATATTAAGGATACATGAATATTATTATTTACTATGTCATTTAGTTTTGTATTTATTTAATTTAAATCAAAATCATGTGCTGACTTGAATAGTTTTCATATATAGGAATAATTCACTTTACTGTAGCACTGTGAACAAATTCCATGGACATGTGCTTTCCATGTGCTAATCTATATGAAATATTTTAATCGTATACATAACTTTTAAAATTATTAAAAAAAATAATAATTACTTGTGTATATATAGTTGATGGTCTTAAAAGTGAAAACACTACAATGAGTTCTGATTTTATATGATTACTTATATTTAAATTTTAAATATATTTTATCTATGATATGGTCAATATTAAATTTCTAAATACATTTAATTTAATTTATATGATTTAATGAAGGTTATATTAGGGAAATCTGCGATAACTCCTTTACAATCAAAACCATATAAACACAATTTTTTATTTGGACTATTTGGAGTAAATACAAATTCTAAAATATGTATTAATTAAAATAAAAAATAATTACTATAAATAAAGAAACTCACTAATATCTATTAGATAACTAAATATAATTAATATTTAATCAGGGACAACGATAAACTAAATCTAGCTCTAGCTAGTGCATTAATTTCTAACACTATTATTATTATTAACACTAAAATAGAAAAAACATAATAATTATCAATATTAATAAAAAGGACATAAAACATAACCATTTTAATTCTCTACTATTTTAAAACTCTGGAACAATAAACAATATAAGCGTCATGTGTAAATGAAATAGTGATATTACTTCCGGGTAACAAGTTTTTTAGTACTTTTTTGGTCGGTAAATTAGATCAATTATTTTTGATCAATATTTAAATCAGTATGTCTTTATTTTTCCAAACAATATAGTAGCTATGTCAAAGGTACACATTAAAAAATAAAAATGAAATATTTTATTTAAAATCTAAAGTAGGTATTTTAAATTAACACAAAAAACATAATTATTATAACTCGAATATGTTATATAACCATTAACCATAACATAAAGTAAAGATACATGACATATTATACAAGATTTTTGCATTAGAATGATGATTCACTTTGTTTCAAAAATCGTTTATAGTATATAATTATATAAAATCGTATAATAGATATTAATACTTGATAATAAATATTCAACTTTACACATGTATATATTCTATATTATTATATTGAAAAGAATTTTAATCGTTATTATTATTATTAATTTTTTAATTATAATAACTAGAGCTCTACAATTTTTACGGAACCATTATTTTTTTGTAACTTGTTATTTTAATAATAATATATCATTATTCTACGCTTATGTAAGTAAAAAATACTCAAATGGTTATAATGCCAGATGGCTATATATAAGTTTCTATCTTTTATACATCATTATTCTTGCTCACAATTTATCTCTTAAATTAGTAACTGATTAGTTATCAATTGTCTCACAAGATTATTTGCCTTTTTATTTTACAAAAACTTAATTGAATTACCAATATACTGAACCTAGGGCTTTATAAAATCTAAAGTGGATATTATAATGACAGGAAATACATTTTTAAAAATAGGATTGATTTAATGTTAATAATATCCGGTGAAAAAAATCAAAATAGATTAAATAACACAGTTAAGTTAAAATAATGAATAAATAAATGTCAAAAATAATGAAAATTAGATAATGTTAGTACTTATTACATGAACTACATAATCTATTTTTCCAAATTTTAAACTATACCATTTTTGCGTAAACTATGTTACACTCATAATCGTTTTACGAGTACAGAGATTTGTATAAAGAGTACTAGATATACACACCCACTACCCAGTGACACAAAAAATTATTATAGGCATTTAACTTGATCAAAAAGTTAAAGTTTCCATATTGTAATTAAATGTTTAAAAAATATGCACAGTGGAAATAATGACATAGACGATATTATGTTGAATCGGAAAATACTTTTATTATTTTATCGGGAACATTTTTCGCGGATGCTTTGTTATCATTCATATCTGATTTTATTATGCATTTACAGTTGATTGGACACATTTCAATAGAATGATTTATACAGTTTCTGCAGTCGTCATGTAAGAGGTGGGCAATGGATCAAAATTTAAGACAGAAAGAATGACTTGTACATAAATTAATTTTTTTTTTCAATTTATTTCTATCTGAAATTAATAATATAGCACATTGTTTTACAATATTATAGTAACACAATTATTTAAATACTCAATTTCTTGAATACACTTATGTTTTATAACATGAACTTTTTAAACTACGTTTTTTTACCATAAATTGTGGCCTTTTAAAATTAATAATGTCTAAACTTTATTGTGCGTCACAATTTAAACTACTATTAACTACTTTTGCATCAGAAGAGGAAGTAGAAAGAACGTTAGAAATTGAATTCTTAACACTAAATTTTAATATTTTTAGCTTTGACTAACTTTATTATAGGCATATAATCTATGATTACTATAATACTACCATTGTCATTTAATAACCACGTTAATTTTGGAATAGATTTGTAAAATGTATAAATAAAATAAAATAAACAATATTAATACTTATTTTATAATCAAAAACTGAGGCACAAAATTAAAAACAATCGTCTCAGTCACTAACGTAGGCACGTCACACTTGTCAACCGTTACAATACTTACACATAAATTAGTAGATGGTACTTAGTATAGATTCTAAACTATTTAATTTTGTTATTTACTAGCAACATCGTTGTATGTCATGGCAACGAGTGCCGAAAGCGAACGACTTAATGCATAAATACAATACATGTTGTTCCAATTGGTTTTACTTCAATACAAAGTAAATCTCTTTATTATATTATAAAATAAAATAAAATAAATGTTTGTTTTTTTTTCTTTAGCACTTATTACTTCACTTATATATTTATTATATTATGTGTTAATGCTCAAATAAAAACAATTATCTTCTCTTGCTTTAATTAAAAGTGCACTAAACTTTTCATAAAAAATATCTTATATTTTCCATTTTTAGGTTTAATTTAAAACAAATTCAACGTTTAAAATATCGTTATTAAAAATATCATTGCGCTATAGGTTTAGTATAGATACGTGTTGATACTAAAGATGATACGTCCAGTATTCAGTAATCAAACGTTACAAAATTATAGTGCGGTATATCAAGCGTATAATCTCGTACAATTGTGAGATAATATTAATAACCAGCCGAACGTACGTCTTAAACACAGATTATAAAATTAGAAATATTGTGACAGAGCGATAACGTTTTAATAATACTATCGAAAATATCTTACAGTAGAGTACTGTTAGTGTAGTATCACGTGTGGACGTGTGGTCAATATTTACCAAACGGCAAACACTAATTTTAAATGTTAACAATCACCGGTATATGACTGCGTAAAGACCATTTTGGCAACATCCACTACGAAGTATGGTGTATGTCGAAGTATATTGGAGACTGTCAACATTCACCTACACCGCCATCATACTATTTACATAAAAATTGAATTTCATAAATGCATTTGGTTGTTACTTGTAGGTGTTATACTGTTGATTGTACAGCAAAAACGTCTGTTTTCAGGGTTATGTTAAAAAGCTGTGCTATATCGACGCTGTTTAAACAGGTGCGTTAATTGTTAAGCTACAAATTGCGTATAGTGCTCAAAATATACACTAGAGTTATACAAACTATTATGATTCAAATTGGATAAGTTGTCAAACTAACGATCTATAGCACAGTAATAGATATTGGAATAGATACCTAAAATTATAATTTTTGTTATCCTTGTAATACTATTATTCATATTTTTGGTATTCCTGACTGATGACGTAATTATAATATAATCATAAAATATTATAAATGATGATGTATACATTATAATATTGTACATAATGGAGATCAATTTTAATAAATAACTTTTACACTGGAAAAAATGTAAAATACAAAGTCAGGTGGTAGATCAATCTTTACGTTTAATATGTTTCAAATTTTAAAAATTAACAATGGATTTCAAATGAGTGCCTATAATATAATATATATATATGTAAATAGTAGCTATATACCTACTTAAATTTGAAATTTAAACTATATTTTATAGAGTGGTATATTATTCAAATTTGAAATTGATTAAAAAAAACTATATTATAGAGAGCGTCGGTACAAACAAAAATCACAAAATAATGCTACAATTACAAGATATTAACGTTTAAAGATGTGATGGTACTTGTGATGTTATCAATGCTAAACAGTAATTGAGTAATTTATATTTCTTGTAATAAGTTGACGTATAACTACTTAACAGGTTAATACGGTATTACGGTTATACAAATTTCAAATATTTAATACATTTTTCCCCTAGCAAACGATACACTAGTGACTAGTGAGTTATACTTGGCTATAACATATAATGTTAGAATAATACAATATTTAGTATAAAATAAATATAACATGTTATTATTCCAAAGAAAATAATTAATAATTGTACGAGTACTTAAGTTCTACAATATAATTTATAAAATAACTATTGCAGTGTAATTGACAGGGTCTTATCAGCTAAATGCTGATTATGCATATTGTGCATATGCTAACAGTTTAACCAGCATAATGTGGCTATAAATACATGACAACATGACGTCGAATCCATGGACGGTGATATAAACAATACCTTCTTTACTAGAACGTCAGTACAGTATTATTCTATAAAAGATAATATACATGCGGTAAAACACAAACAATACCTAACGAGAGAAAATACGTGGGTATACGTAACAAATAACAACTATAACAACACTTGTCAATTGTCACAATACTGCGGGCCCGCTGGTTTATTGACTGTCATCGTCCGTTCGTGCAATACAACTTGGTATACCTATTACTTACACTTTTAACCGAAACTGTATCGGTTTTCAACGATATATTTTTCTACAGTTGTAGTGTCCTGGTGTCCGAATATAGAGGGACGGTCAAGTAAAGCGCATATACGAATCTCTCTTTTTCCCCTCTGTATTAATAAAATGTAAAAAAATACAATATTTTACATTATGCGCGCGAAATAAAATGTATTTATTTAATGAATAAAAACTGTGTAAAAGTGCGTATAATATAGACAATAATAGATAAAAAAAATTACACAACAATGAATGTAGATATCATACGAGTTACACGTGCATTGGGTATAGGTGATGATTAATTTTTATGTTACGCGGCTTAAAATATGGTTTTTAAACAATTTAGATTTGTTTTTTTTTTTTTTTTTTATTTGCAAATGTTGAACTGTCAGACGGGGTAAAGTCCATATCTTGTCAAAAAATGCTCGGTGGCGAAATGCCGTACACCTGCATGCAGCCATGCAGGCATGGTCGCATGGGAACGGATGACAAACGACTTATCTGCGGCGTGCCAACAATAAAACAACGTAATCGCGCGGCTAGGACGTACCGCGAAAACGGTAATCGCCGACGCCGCGCAGTGTCGAGTGTTGCACGTACACGCTCGGAAGTAGAGACGCGGGCGCGACGTGCGGATTGTTATAATTTGTAGTATAGAGAGGTACCTATAAAATATCGCGTGCCCGTATGTACGCGACTGTCGTGTTGTTACGACCTACTCAAAATATTATTAATTATTATTATTTTCTATGGTAATAATATTTAACGTATTGTCGGTTTCTCGTGTCTGTTCGTAGTTGGTCTCCTAATATTGGCGCGGACTGTCAACTCACGTACATTAATATCATAGTGTGCAGAAGGCGGCACCCTGTTTGACTATTGACGACAGTACGTTATTATTTACGTTTTCACACAAGATGACTTTTAATAATCACCAGCAATGAGCATTAGGCAAGACAATAGCGTTTTACCCGGACAACTGCAGTGATGCGTGTCCGACGTTTCGACGTGGCCCACCGGAAAACGCAGCACGTCCGCTCGAGCACGCGGTTGTTCGTCTTCGGCAGAAATCGTCTGAAAAACAGGTAGGTGGGTTAATAGGTTTTTGTAAAAATTTACATTCTACGGTACCTAGTTATACAAAAGCCATCACTTTTTAATTTTAATTAGGCGTATTGCATGTACATTGTACGACACATTTAACAGTTTGCCTACGACGGAACAATTTACCCACCATCCTATGTTGTTACCGAACGGCGAACATACGTTTATATATTATCGTTATTAAATTATTTTAATCTTGAACTTAATATCAGGTAATCAGGTTTCAAATTAGACTAGGTTAAAAGTTATCTTTATGCCACACCATTCAATTAGCCGATTTGATTGCATACAACTAAACAATTTTTATCGATGTATTTTTTTATTGAGCGTTAATATTTTTCGATATTTTTAAGGGTATTTATATTCGTTATTTTTGAGCATCGGAGATGCAATATAAGTATCCTTTCGTTTAATAGTCTTCAATTTCAAAATGATGCACCTCATTATAGATCAAAAAAATCTTAATGTGTCTTCAAATTGTATTCAATTTTAATTCAAGTTGCAATAAAAAATTTAAAAATTATTTATTGACTGGTCTAGAATCCAGACCCTAGATCTAACAACATATCAATATAAATAAATCTAAAGACCATTATTTACACTGTAATAGTACCATGTGCAAGTATATTATTATAAATATGAATTTTTGTCATTCTAATATAGTTCTATAATTCCATTACATATTTCTTTAGTTAATTAATACATAAAATATTATTTTGTATACCAACATATTATTAAATTAATATTTTAGATTTTACTATTTTAATTTATAAGCGAAATTACAAAATATAGCATTGAATTCATATGTCACTATTATAGTATAGTACTGGGACGTCTCGTCATTCTGTCTTTTCTCAAGACTTGTATTATTTTATCTTATCAATCGTACATATTAGTTTAGTACAATCATTGATTATAAATAGACTATAATAAATAGAATAATGTAATAGATGACTTAAATAAGACTGATGTACATATTTTATAATTATTGAATTATTAATTTATAAGCACTAAAAACTATAGATTTACATAATATACCTAAATAAACTATATATATATATATACCTTGTATCTTTCAAGTATAACATTATTAAATTTATTTTAAATTATTTTATTATAATAAAATACGATAAAAATAGCAATTCAATATTCTTACATAAAACTGGGTACTACTAAGTACAAATTAAAAAGTTAAAAATAAAGTTATAACTTATAAGTGTTTGATAACTAATAGTTAAAAAAAAATGAAATAGCTAAGTTTTACAGCTGTATGTTAATGTTTATGCTGTATAGCACTATAGCTTATAGCAATAGTTCTTAACCTTTTTAGAATCGTGGAACACTTATAATTGTATAAGGTTTTTGAGGATCATAGGATAAAACAGTACTTAGTAGTTTAGTGCTTACGTATATAAAGATTTAAAACTACATACATTACAGTTAAACAGCTTACATATCACTTGATAGAAAATAATAAAATTATATAATACAAATAATGCTGGAGCCATACCAGTGTATAATATCATATATAAATATCAATAAAACTCTACGGAGAACGTCAAAATTAACGTGGGTTACGAAGTATATTATACATGTACACACTTATTTGGGCCAAGTCTAAAAATTAAAAGCCCACGAAATTCTCTAGAATCTAGATAATAATCTTACCTTTAAAATTTGAATTATATAATAATATATCATATAAATTATAAGTATAATGAATAATTGCGTGTGAACGTAAAATTTGCTATGTTGTACGTTGTACGTTCATAAAACAGAGACAACACACACGGGTGTGGCGTTTTTTTTTTAGTATAATTATCATGAATTCTGGCTGTTTCAATTTATGTATAAATATCATAATTATTAAAGATATATTATACATTTTATAAAAAATGTTTTCCCTACTCATTACACTGCTACAATATTATTACTATTATTTAATATTCATTTTCACTACTTAATACTTGTCAGTTTGTTGCCACGATCAGTTATTTATAAACTTTTATTTTATCAATGTTATTTATTTATATATAAATTGGTACTGCGTATTTACATCTTGTTTAATAAAAACACAGATAATAGTTATCCAAGTTTTCCATGTTTTTTTATTTGTTTTAATTAACTTATAACTTAATAGTTTAAATTATAATTTAGTGGTATTTTCTATCTTAGTTAATTTTTTTTAAATGTATATTAATTTAATTTTTAACTTAATAGAAAAAAAAATTGTTAACTATTTTATTATTTATATAACAGTTAACTAACTGAACTAAGTTAAAGAAATAATATTTAACTTGTACAATCTAGTATAATATAAATAACCCATCACCACGCACTGCGTAGTTGCTACGGTCCAATGTATAAATGTTATTTTACATTTATATCACTATAAGATAATTAAGTTTATAACTTATAACGATATATTATTGGTAATAAGATTTGTGATTGTAAAATATAATAGGTAATTGATTTCTTAAAATCACATAAAATGCTAAGAACTACCTGATTGTACATTTGTAACAATATACAATAGATATTGCTTCTATAATTTAATAGTATTTATTGGGGCTACATTGAATACAATAATGAAATTTAAGAAGTTTGGATATTTATATTTTTTCCGATATTACGGTATTGAAGTGCCTATTATATTTACTAGATAAGTAATAATACTACTAGTTAGAACGACGGACTTAATTTTTGATATATTAGGTACAACTACTTCTACAGCAAATTGAAAATATATTTATTTAAAAGAGTCAGGTTATGTTCCTTATTCATTCATCAAAACTATTCTAAAACTAAGACACAACTATACAAGTAATATTCTATTAATTTAGTATAATATATATTTATGTGTGTAGTTTTTTAACTTCAAAATTTGAATAAGTAAAATGTAATCATATGATTTAAAAAAAATATATCAACAATGACAACGAGCTACGAGGTTGCTGCTACTATCTATAAGGTAAACGTTATTAACTTTTTTATATGATGTCGTTATTATATTATGCGTAGGTCACTAGTTAGGGCCGCAATGGGACAACCTTGGTAATATAACGGTTATATTATAGTTAGTCAGAAAATAGGTTGTAACTAGCCCAAAAAAATATCTATGTTAAGACTATAATAACTCAATGTTATAAATCAAAATGAATAATAACCGACCAAACCATTAATTAGCAATAAGTGATAACAAAAATTGCCATTGAAACGGAACAAAAATAAACGTATTAATGTATAACCGTGTAGGTAATAAGGCTACCGCACAGATCACTTTGGTTGTTTATCTTAATAAATCTAGCACCTCTAAAAATTTTAAATTAAAAATTTTAATTTTAAAAATTGTACCTATACTTATGCCTTATGGCAACTTTTGATATTAATGTACAACCTAATATCTATTGTTAAACAAATACAAATTATAAATCTTTTATTTTATGTAAATTTTAAATAAATAATAATGACAAATATTAATACATAGTTTTTCAGTTTTTTATTATTTGGTGCAAAAAATACCTATTTCCTACTAAAATGTGTTGCATGGCCTAACGATTCTATACATAAAATTTTATTCCGCATATTCTTGCAAATTTAATATTTTTTTATGTATGTAATAAGTATTAATATGCTTTTTTTTGCAAATCGACAAATCATAAAATACAAAATAAATTATAATTGTTCAACATTTAAAAAATATAAGCAGGCGAACTGATAATTTCTATAGCCCATGGTATACCTATATAGAGTGGTAGAAAAAAACCGAAGACAATAATTTCAAAAAATTTATAAATTTATTTCAAACACAAGTAAAATTGGTTTTCGAAAGCATCAATTAATTGCATTTTCTAAAACAAGAAATAGCTATAAACTGTTCTAAGGTAAATAAAAAAAGTAAACATATTTTTTAAGCATGGTATTTAAAAAAATAATTATTATCATATTATGATGGAAATTTCAAAAATAGTAGAATTAACAATTTGTTCAGGGCATATTTTGGTATTTTGGCATAACTACATCTTCATGCATACTTCAAAATAGGTTAATAGGACATATAATTCTCTGTCTTAATAATAAAATAGTACCACACATAAATTTGTTTACTTCCATTACACCACATACAATACCTATATGGGTGCCCACAGGAAATTTATCAGGGAGGAGCATTTCACCATATACGGTGCATTGACAAATGATTTCATTTCACATTAATTATTAATTGTTACAATAATTCCCAATGTGATATTGTACATTCGGTTTATTTTTAGTTATCTCAGTTATTTGATAGACGTCGTGAGGTTAGGACGTGGCGTATAGTCGTGACGTCGGGAGGGCAAATGCTCCGTCTTGCCCTCCCTCCAGACGCCAACGAATACCAATATAATACAAAACAGTTTATATATTATACTTAATTTTAAATTCTGAGCGGAGCAATAAATGTATTTATTTAATATATTAGTGTTTATTGTTATATAAACCGTATAAATTCAAATTTTGAAAACCTCAAAAATTCAACCACTTTATTGTAGATAAAAATACATAAGAATTTTAATATTCAATTGTAAGATTTAAAAATGTAATATAAAGTTAGGTAAAGTTATTTTTTTTATATAAATTATTATTTTTAACAAAATTCGTTAAAATTTTGCAAAACCTGTGTACTTAATTAAAATTTATATAATTTTCATTTTTTTTAGATCAAGATTAAAATTGATTAAATTAGTAATACAAAGTTTATTTAAGCAGATCATGCTATAACTTAAAAATCTAAAATTTATAAATAAATAGTTATAAATACAACTTATTTTATGAATTTTATCTAAGTAAGTTCAAATTTGGACGAAATTAAATACATAAATTAATATTTTAGTTATTTTATTGACATTTAAAAATACTATTCATTGATATGATAACATATTTTAATTTATATATACAATGACATTTTTTAATTCAATATTTTGGAAAAAATCAATCCAACATGCATTATTATTAATGCCTTAATGATTAAATCATTGAATTTAAATTTAATAATATTATGCAATAAGCATCGACTTTACCTCTTTTTTTAATTTCGATATTTAAAATTTAAATCGACAATTCAAACTTACAAGATAAATTAAATTACATTATATTATAATATTTAAACAAAAACTCATATAAAGTATCACATCTTAAATTATACTTGGTAGGGGAGAAGTAATTGCTGACACTGGCCACCCCTAAATATAGTCCTGTTTGTATGTCTGTCATGATGTTTTGACGATGACAATTTGACTCAGTATTTTAACCTGGAAAGTGGTTTCCGGTAGAAAGATCTAAGTAATAGTACCATTAATTATCAGTGGCGTACACACGAGGGGAAGGAGGATGAATGGTATTTTTTTCACAATACGTAATCACTAAAAATGAATAAAATTATAGTATTATATAAATTATATAAATTATATTTTTAAATTAGATATTGTTCTATGATAAAAATAAATCTTTATTAAGTAACATAATACTTTAATGTATTGATGTATATGTGTGTATATAATTTTTTAAATAAGCCTTACCATCGAAAATAGCAGTGTACACCATTGTTGGTTATATATTATAATACTTTATATACTATAGTGTAATATAATCAATGATTGTACCCACACTAAAATATAGTAAAAGATACTTTATAAAAGTAGGAGATCCCCTATAATTTTCTTAATAAGCTGACAAAACAACGCAAAGAAACAGAAATATAAATGCCAATTTACATTTTATTATAAATTGTATAGTGACTGTTTATGTTTACATAATATTTGTATACAGCTATGACGTATTCAATATCGACAGGAAAAGAGCATAATATAGTACAAAAATCTATGATTAATATACACATATAGGTAATAATATAATACTAATATAGTAATATGTACCTATACTTAATAATATAAATAACATAAGTCTATTCTCAATTTTATACATAATCATATTACTATAAACATGTTAATAGTAAGTGCAAAAATATAGTAAAATTAAATAATGTGATAATAAGAATTGTTGGTTTAAAGTACACGTTTATATAACATGAACAATAAGTAAAATATATATTTATTTATCATGTAATTAAATTTTACATTTGTTTTAGGTTCTTATCGATTTATGTTGATAACATTTTTGTTCATCTGTAAAAATGTTTGAAAATTTAATTCTAGAAAAATTTGTGAAAAGCAAGAATTTTTATTCGAAACTAGTTTTTGATTATATCGATTGTGTTTTTTGTTCTGACTTCTGATTCAAAAATGAATGATCGCAGATTTAATTTTTCACCAAATATTTATATTAATTAGCATCATTTAGACATGATATACTTTTTAAAATATCTTTTATCTTTTTGTTTCTATTATATATTATTATCTTTGTTTGCAGACATTTAAAATTTTCGAATAAATAAAATCAATCAATTTCAAAATTAATTAATAGTAAAAAGTACCAATAGAATAAAAATAAGAAATACTAATGATAATAAAATAATTTCACATCAACTATCCTAAATCAATAAATATTGCCCATCTACCTTCTTTGCTAGAATCGTTTTTCTTATACCTACAGTATTTTATTATTGTATTTAAATTTAGCCTTTATAGATACATCCATTACATTACTTGGTGTTACAACAAGTGAGTTCACCTGTTATTTATTTTTTTGAAACTATATTTTATGTTTATTCGTATAAAAATAGAAAATCGATGTTTCTAATAAAGTATGTATTAGCATCAGGTGTAATCAATCATCGAACAAGTTGTTTACTAATTACTAAAATAAATTGATGGCATGTTCCTATATATCTACCAATAACTATGATTATTTAATTAGTTAAGTTTCTTTTTTTATGTATACACTTAAAACATTAAATTGATTTTATATTGGGATTATATTAATCTATCAAATACATAATATTAATTATCTATATCTTAGTTTTATGTATAGGTACCTATAGTATCTTAATATTCCACTATGAAGCTTATTTGATAAATATATATTTTAAAGAATAGGTAGGTACTTAAATTATTGGTTAAATAATTATTGTGTTAAGTCATTGTAATTATTATTAAATCGACTTTTAAAAATATTTGTTAATAGCAACATGTATAACAACATAATATGTAGATTATATATCACTAAATCCGCAACAATATTACTGTAAATTAATCTTATCGTTCCCTATAAACCTTTGATTTGATTACAGTTATTAAAAATATATTGAAGTTAAATTAAATACCAAGGTAATATCATAGTTATTAGTACTTCCAGAAATAATATGGGTTAAAAATTATTATAAATAAAATAGTTAAAAAATTTAAAATTACACATTACTTAAACCTATATTTCCTATACAAAGATATCAGAAACTGAAATTATTGTTTCTTAATTCTTATGGATCATTGAATTAAATAAAATATTAAAAATCGTTATTTTCACTGTATAGGTATCGGATAATGGGAATCCCTCTAAAATCTTAGACAAATACGCTAGTGTTTTAATTATTATACATAATATAGTATCAATAATAAGATAATTTTAAGCATAATATTATTATATTAATTATAAAACTATAAAAATAACATGGCAAACATACATCACATTTTATTATTATTGTTTTAATGGAACGTATTGCCGATAATTGTCATATTTCAACAGTTGTAAGAATGCAGGAAATGTTTTTTATTTTTCTATATTATACATTATTTATAAAAAAAAAATATATATATGTCTTAAGCCTATAATATCATCAAATTTTAAAATATGAATTGAGGATCAAATTTAGAATGGATTTAAAATATCTTGGATCAGTGGATTATCAAATATATATTGTAATAAAATTATTAAATTATTAAAGTATTAAAAATTAAGAGATGTGGAATGATACGAAATGTTCATTACTATATTAGTCATTTGAGCGTGGTTTTTATGATATTTATTGTATTTGTGAATTATATTTTATAGGTATATTACATAACGTTGCAACCGAAGTATCCAATCGATTTGTAATAATGTAATTAGCTTCTATATTAGTTTTCGATCACTTCTAGGTCACTACTTATATTGACTGGGATTCCATGTTTAATGCACTGTCAATTTACAATCAGTAGCAAAATATATATATATTGAATTATATTTAAATTTCAAACTCTAAATATCTAAATTAAATAAATACATATAATTTTATCTAGTATATGCCTATTAGATATTATGATTTATGTTATATCATGTCAAATAATTAATTATATAAGTACCTACTTAAATTATAATTTGTTTCAATCGCCATAATTAAAAAAATTAAATTTGAATATATTGATATAATTGATGAATCTATGCATACTAATATTATTCTTGTCACAAAATCACAAAACATATTATATCTACATCCCAAAATAGCCAAAATATATTAAGCCAAAAATCTTACAATACATCAACATTTTTAAATAATGAGCGGAGTGATGAATGTATTGATTTTATAATGATGTGAATTTTTTTTCTGTCTGTATAAAGGATAAGTAGTTGTTAAATTACTTCAATTTTTACTTTTAGGGTGGTTTTGGATAGAAAATTGAATCTAGTTTGTACTTTAAAAAGATTTGCAAAATTAAAAATTCTCAATAATTTTTTTATAATTGAGAAAAAATAGGAATTTTCATGCAAATCTAATATTATTATTAATATAATTATTTCGTAACCACAGTTACCAAAATTTAGAAAGTCTTCGCTCAGAATCGTCTTTTGTCTTATACAATGATTTATCACTGAATTAAAATTTACCAAAGTCCATTATAGTGATTTATTCAATAAATCTACTTGTCTACTTTTTTTAAAAATGTATGGAATGTACGCTCTACTCCCGGATTTGACTTCTCTATCTTGAAATGATTTACATAAAAAATTTTGCGATATTTTTTCTATGTTTAGCACATAACTTTGTTTTGGATATTGAGCCATCGAATACCTATAATATTTAGTATTTATTTGTATTAAGTCTTATAATATTAATTGAATTTAAATTAAATTCTATTATTGATATTTTACCATAATTTAAAAATAATACTAGAAACTAAAAAGTAGAAACTCCTTTAAATTCTTGCATCAGAGACAAAAGAAATATATTGATTAAAAGGGTCAATAAATGTGTACTTTTATTTTAATAGAAGTTAATTGATATAATTTAATTCTATTATTGTTATTGGATATCAATATACACTATAGTAAAATAAAACATGTTTTATGGCAACATATAACAATACATTTTTAGTACGATTCCTTTCTCAAATAGATGTACCTACTTTTCTATATTAAATTAATTAACACAGACCTAAAATATCAAGTTTATATAATTCAGTACATTATATAGCTCAATAAGTAACAACTACTATCGTGTGAAATAATCTTTATTCTACGCATAAAAGTGTTTAATATCCATACCTAAATAGTATAAATTAGATAAAAACTCATTTAAAAAAATTAAAAATATATATATATAATCAATATATTTTTTTACATATAAAAGTACCTTAATAAATTCTTAATGATTTTCTATTCACATAAATAATGGTATTTATAACGAGCTACAAAAAATTTAACAAAACCACCTGAATCATATTATGTGTAATTTTTAACACAAAATGTTCGTGAAAATAGAAATTCAAATACATACTAACATAGTCAATTATAATAATTAATAATATATTTTATAATGCGTGTTTCTAAAATTGGATATGACGTTAAAGTTATAAATATATTTTTCGTTATATTTATATACGTTTAAAATAATGTTAACGAACATAAAATGTGATAGATCTATAAAATCATATTTTATATTTGTATCGTTTATGACCTAGTACTCATGGATTATTAAAATAAGTATTTACATTAGAAATTAAGACTATTATCGTATAAAAATCGGTCTCTAGTAATTCTAGAAGTGTATTCAAAATTATTTTGCTAGGTGACTTTTTATTCCCCTTGATTAATACCTACGAAAAAAATTATAAGATCGTATATCATAATATAATATTCAACAAAAGGTTAATAATTTTTTTTTCGTTTTTCGTATTATTACAACGTATTAATTATTATAATTTATATTGATAGAAATGTCACAATGTTACTAGCGGTTATTAGCAATGGCATTGATTATAATAATTAATAAAGTTAGTATATCAATTAGTATTTACTGTTAACTAATTATCGACAGCGATAAATTATAACTATTTACTAAAAAAGCTTTAATAATTGTATTTATAATGAGAATATTTCAATAGTATAATATTATAAACTAATTAATATCAGTGATACAACGTAAAAAAAAAAAAAATACTCATAAAAATTATTATTCACGCACATTCGATATTATCAAAATATATTGGAAATTGAAAGGACAAAGGTGATGTTGTAATACACAGTTCGTCTCTGTAAGCAATAAAACTAGGTATTAATAAATTAAAAAACAAACATCGTGTGTCCCATTTATTTCAAATCAATAACACCCCATCAAAACGTACTTTATAATTTGTCACTCTAGTTAATATCGTACGCGTAGGTCTGCTGGCATATACAATAAACGCTCTTGGCCGTCTATCAAGTCTCACCAATACGAGCCGATTGTGTGGGGGACGCACTAAAGTTTGACCAGCCGGCGCGCCTGCACGAAGGACGTCGTCGTCGTCGTTTGGGTGTCGTCTTCGACGTATTAATACGAGCTAACCTACAGCTATATAATAGTATGTATACGATAAATAATAATGTACAATATATATATATATATATATGTATAAATAGATAGATATGGCTAGTGCCGTGTGTCAGGGACGATCGAAGAAAATTGGTTCAATGCAGATCGAAAAATATTCAATTTCTGTAATCCAGGGGCTAAAATATATAATTTTTATATTTTAAACTTTATAATAAATAATACTTACTTTCTCCTCTCGTTACAGATCGTGTACACAAAACTAGACAACCACCTAACTAAACTTCAGTCAGGCAGTTATAACAGCAGATATAAATTATTGTTAATTTGCTCGATAAAACATTCGACAATAATTGACATTCATTTTTAAATTTATAAGCTTTTTTTATAAGTTATTGTGGTATTTGATTTTTTTTTTTTAATCTAATAAGAAATATTAAAATTTGTATGTATTAGATGGGATTTATTATTATAATTTCAACTATAATACTAAAAACGATCTCACAAATCTTAGAATAAAGAATATAAATATTCTCACAGAATTGGATTTTTTTCGTTCTAAATATATTAATTTTTTTATATTAATTGAACTTAAATCTAAAATTTGAAAAATAACAATTTTATTGTACTATATATACATATTTTTCTATAATCGAAATCGAGATTTTAGAAATTTTACTGAACACAACTACAACGATACGCTCGACTTTAATAATCGTTTACATAATATGTTTCTATGAGAAAGCATTCAACGCGTGGCCTTTTCGCGATACTATAGTCTCAGCGGCATCTAAAATATTGTTTACGATGTATCACAGTCGTTATAGTCGCTATATTCACTATAGTCGTTATTATATTATATTGACGACATTTGGGCAAAGACGAGTCGTCGATTACGCGCATAATAATACATTATTATAATGACACGTACAGAGAATACATTAAAATAATAATAATATTATTATCTTATTGTCGACGCATACCCAGTAATCAGCATTGTATCGGTCGGTCGTTACATCTACTTGAGTTGTACTACGGAATACAGTGCGGCGCGTTTAGTCCGTCGTCCGTATAGTTTATTATAAAACCGACGAGAGAGCCGATCATCACTAGATTGCGCAGGTTTTATTCTATAAGTAGGTATTCGTCCGGTCCGGGTATTCGCCAACACTGACGTCGCGCATCGCGATGCACTCATGTCCCGGCGCCGTTTAATAATAATAATAATAATAATAATATAATATATAATTTGATACTATTTTTATACTCTAAAGACCAAATTATGGTCATGTGTAATATTATGTTACGTTTAACTTAAGTACATATGACGTGTCCCGCTGATGTACATGTATTGTTTTCGAGTGGCGGTTTAATATAAACTTCACTTTACCCTGAACGCCGCACATACACGATATGCAGTGTATATACGATACGATAGTATTAGACATTTATACGCCGTTCACGCGTTTCGGGCGCCTGCGAATTGCAATGTATGCGTTTTCTAATTTTACACCAGTTAAAAAAAAAAAACAAAAATAAACATCAGTCAAGTGATTTAAACATCTGTAATGAGTAGGAGGTATGCGTATACATTAATAGAAAATTGTTACAACCTCAAATATAAATGTATCTACTTATAATCAGATAATCTACGCCTATACTATCTTTTTTTTTTATCCGTTATTTACAATTCGACGAATTCCTTAGGTACCGCAAAAACTATGACTCATTGTTAGCATATATTTGTTATATACATATTCATAAGCTTATTTTATGGTTGGTTAATAAATGGTGAGGTAACATACTTTAAAGTGTGTCAACGGTCGGTGTCAAATGATTTAAAATAATGACTAGAAAAAAAAAACTATTTCATAAACTAATATTTAAGAAGATAGTATTTCTTAAATTTTTTATGAGGTTTATTTTTACTAGATAAGTATCTAAAAAATAAAAAGATCAAAGATTGAAAATTAGTTTTAATACAAAATATTTGGCTATTCGGGTTGAACGGGGAGGACATTTTAAAATTTATATCAACTCAAGACTTAACATGTATCGATAAAATGAAAATTTTAAATATTAATACAGTTAATAGGTATCTTATGATTATAATGAATAGATAATAATTATCGACTATTGTTGTATAGGTTACATCAAATAAACGTGTTTTGTTCTCTTCAATTCTCAAAAATTCACAATTTATTGAAAAAACAGTAAATTGCGAATTTATTGATTGGTATTTAGTGATAGATGTTTATAAACAATAGTTAAAAGATTATTGAACTTTGAATGCTCCAATGAATGATTATTTTTTCCACGGTTTAACGAATCAAGGACCGTGTACCGCGTGTATATTATTATCCCGTTTTATTGCAGATAAATAAACAATACAGCCTTACAAGTATCCGTAGGTATACAAAATATCACTTTAACGTTACACTGATGGGCACAAAATTTAGTTGGTATTTTAGGGGGCTAAATTTAAAATTTGAGTCTTAAAAAAAAAAATGGGAAAAATAGGAATGTTTACGAAAAACCAGATTGTTATTTTTTTTTTTATTATAAGTACTTATACAGACTTTAAATGTTCATATTATCATATATTACACATGAAATAATTTTCAAATAATTTTGGCTTATTTAGTAACTAATTATTGAGTTTTTGCTTTAAGTATATTATATATCTATAATTACTTACTATTTAGAGTGACATTATACTTATTTCAATAACATCGAAACATTCGTTCTTTTCAACAATTGTACTATCTGATTTCTAATTATTTTTCATATTATTAATAATTATCAACTAAAATAAGTGTCTATAAATAAATATTTATATTTAGGTGATCACTTGTATATCAAGTTATTATTGATTATTTTATTATATATTATTAATTTTAGTAGGTACTATAACCACTTCTAAACTTCTTTATTTAAATATATATGTTAAGGAATTATTGTTTGTTTTTATTATTTCTAGAAGAGTAGAATCTAATTTTTATTTACATATAATTGATTTTTAATCAAATTTATATGGATTTGATTGGATAATTCCCCCAATATATATAATAATTGATAAAATTATACTCATATAAACATATTTACCATAGTCTATAAATAAACAAAATTATTTTCATCATCTATCAAATACAATATAACATTTTTTTTTATATAACAGGAGAGTCAATTCTTAAGACAATTAAAAAGCATGAAACGGTTATCATAAGAATTATAATGACGACATATAAGAAACATAAGAGAACACACAGTAATCAGCAAACTATAGAGCCATACTATACTATTAGATACTTATTTATATTTGTCACAACATTAGGTAAGTTGAAAAAAATCATTGTTAATTATGTATTACTTTTTTTCAATATTTATTTTTTGTATCCTATTAAGCGTCAGTGACAGTGTATCACATTCATCAAGAGCTAGTGAGGCCAA
Organism: Rhopalosiphum nymphaeae; assembly: GCA_036289425.1. NCBI lineage: Eukaryota > Metazoa > Arthropoda > Insecta > Hemiptera > Aphididae > Rhopalosiphum > Rhopalosiphum nymphaeae. The sequence continues at coordinate 2,109,515 of JAZAQC010000021.1, read as the reverse complement.
AACTAGAACATTTGGTAGTTTACGAAGTAAGTTTTTAAATAAATACATGCATATGGCATATCAGTAAAGTACTCAAATACAATAACATTTAAACATTGTAGAATTTAACTGATCGTGATCCAAGAGTTACTTGTCAATTTCCTATACTTAACCCGTTTGATTCGTCTATTCTTAAATACGTGTTCGTACCGAAACCTATAAGGTAAGTAACATACCTAGGACCTAGGTATAGTTTTAATTAAGAATTAAGATTATTAAATGATTTGGATTTTGGTTACTTTGTTCTTTATTTAGATGTATGGAAAGGTCCTATCGTTTGACTTACATCAACATGGATACTGGGCTTCTACAGTTCAATGCGTCAGGATTCGAAGAGTCTGGTTATTCCTTGACCTCAAATACGCTCCATTGTTATTATCAAGAAATTTATCGTCCAATTGATGATGATTTTCATTTGGAGTATGGACCACAAATTCCTATCACTGGTTTTCACGAACCTCTTACGGATTTCATATACGTATCATGCACCAATTTATTTGGTATTACTGTGTATAGTAATTTTCATGCATATGCTAGAAGAAGGCCAGAAGTTAGGAAATTTAAAGTAATGTTAAATATAACTCAACATAATTAATTGATTAATTCAATGTATAATAATTATATTTCATTAATAGGACGATATGGAATTAGGTGTGGCCGTAATTGGAATCGATTCCATTTCTCGATTAAACTTTATGAGACAAATGATGAATTCATATAACTTCATAAACAAAGAAATGAATGGTGATGTGATGCATGGTTTCACCAAAGTAGGTGAAAACACATTTCCAAATGTGATTCCGATGTTAACGGGCCGATCATTTATCACGGAACATAACAATAAGTTTGACGTATGTAAACAATATTAGATATTCAGTGTGACCAAATTTCAATGTTTAATACTTTTAAATATTACTTTAATATTAAAGCTTCATGAATAATAATATCTATAAAAGATTTTTATTTTCTTAACTTACAGGACTGGCCGTACATATGGAAGGACTTTATCAAAGAAAGTGCCGCGACTCTATATGCAGAAGACCAGCCAGAATTTAATATGTTTGACTATTTAGCTAGAGGAATTACTTTACAGCCAACTCTGCATTACATGCGTCCATATTGGTTAGCTGTGGAACAGTCAATGTTATATAAAATGAGCTCACCTGGTTGCCTTGGACCAACGCCTAAACATCTTATATATTTTGACTATTTGAAATCATTCCTAAAAGTCTATAAAGACTCTCCAGTGTTTTTGTTCTCACTTTTTAACGAAGTTAGTCATGATTTTGTCAACACTGTCGGAGTAAGTGTGTCTTAAAAGTATAATTTAAATAAACAAGATTTAAAATTAATCAATCTTGCATTTATTTTTCCCAGGTGATAGATTTAGACTATATGCAATTCCTCAAGACTTCTCTCCACGAAGGGCTTTTTAACCGAACTGTGATTTTTGTACTCGGTGACCATGGCAACCGTATGGATTTCATTCGGCGAACTAAAGTTGGAACCATAGAGGACCGGATGCCAATGGTCACTGTAGTACTTCCAGAATGGGTAAGCATGAAGTATCCATCCTGGAAAGAATCCCTCCGTGACAACCGTATGAGACTGACATCCACCTATGATATTTATGCTACATTCAGACATATATTAAGTACATTGAATAATCAAAACAAATCAACTGATATCAATGAATATTTACTAAACAGTATCCAAGACAAAAACGTTAAGAATCATTTTTCAGCTACTAGTGCCGGCTTATCATTATTTGAACCCGTTCCATTAGTTAGAGATTGCAATGCCGCCGGTATAGCTCAATGGTTATGTGTTTGCCATGAAGGTCAACAAAAACGACTTGATCCAAAACACCCATACAGTGTTGCAGCATCAAATGAAGTCATAAGGTTAGATTTGCATATCAACTAAAATACTGAATAGATACCTACCAATAATTATAATTGTCTTTTGGGTAATAAAAATCTAATGTTTAAATATCTAAGTTTGAAAAAAAATATTGATATAAAATATGCTTTTGTTGAATGTTTTTAGTCAAACACATTCGATGTTTTATTTTATGAATTATTAAATAAATATATAGAAATTTTATTTTTAAATTAAAATTTTCCCAAAAAATTATTCCATAGTTGATGCCATCAACTAAATTTAATAAATTTAACCTGAAAATCATTTCAATTTTTTAGGTATTTTAATGAGCTATTGGACGGTCTTGAAAATTGTGCCAAGATGAAATTGGCTTTTATTGAACATACATATTTATACGAAGCTCCGCAAAAATACGACGATGGTAAAATATACGAAAAATCTATTCAAATAACATTCAAAGCCTCGCCAGGTAATGGATACTTCGAAGCCACACTAGGTATGGAAATAAATAACGGATCCCAAACATTTGAAGTCATTGGGCAGGTCTTTCGAATTAACAAATATGGACATCAAGCAGACTGTTTGCCTAGAACAATGCTCGCTAAAATGCCAATTTTGAAAGGGATTTGTTATTGTGATTAAAAAATATATAAATGTATCAACATATATATACCAATATATTAAATGATATATTAAATATTACTCAACTGTACATAAAAATGTTAGTTATTTAACTATAAAAATGACTGAAAATTTTAGTTTAATAAACCTATGTAGATAAACACACTACACATAATAAATATTACATGTATAAACTATAAAATATAAATATAATTCAAACAAAATGTATTGTTCTTATAGAAATTATTATGATAAAACTTTTTCAATTTAATATGTGTTAATTATGGTTAAAATTATTAACTGCTAATACAATATGTACCTACTACCTATTTATTATGCATATATTATCTAATATTATTGTGATCTTCTCAGATTTTAAGTTAAGTGTCATTGAAGATATCATTTATTTTTATACTATATTAATTATATTACAATCAAACTTTTACGCATATACATTATTTATATACCTTCAGGTAAATAATTACCTTAGATAAATTTTTCTCATTACCAAAAAAAATCATATTAATATTGTTAATACCTATTTAAGTATTTGTTTTTATACATTTTTTGTTATACATAATGTGCAATTGTAATTTGTAAATAGGTACACAAACATTTACTCGTATTATAGTTATTTTTATTGTACCTATTCATTGTTACAGAATTATATTGGGTATGTTCTGTTATTTCTATTTTCAATTATATATTTTATTAATTTTAAATTTGTGATTATTCATTACTGTTCATAACTATTGTCTGTTGTATACGTATAAGATGCTCATATACCTAAACCATAATAAATATATGTATTATAATATTATGTATCTTGATTTGTGGAGCGAATTTGGAACGATATAAAATATTTTCTTATAAGATAATACTAATACAATAGTATTTTGATATTATAAATACAAAAATAAATAATACATATTATTATTACGATTTTTAAAATGTATAATAACTAATAAGAAATAAAAATACTAAATACACCAATAATTAAAAGCATAAATTTTAAAAGGAAAAGAGCAATTTTTTTAATTTTAGATACCTACTAATTTGAAAATTTGACCATCAAATTTTACTATTTTTTTTTTGTTATTTTAATTGTTTGGAATTATAATTCTTTTAGATTTTGAACGAAAAAACGAATTAAAAATGCTTCAATCTTCAAAGTTGAAGATAGTTTCTAATAGTAAATATTTAGTTTTGTATAGATTATAGATACATACTTTAAAATTTAAATGCAATTAAATTGAAAGTTCCCAGTACTTTTCAAAATAATCAAAAACAAAAACAAAAAAAAAATATGAAAAACTGTGAATTTCTATGTAAATTCAGTTTTGAAAAAATCTGCAAATTTGTTTTTTTTTTTTGTTATGATTGAAAAATTAAAATCGTAGAGACTTGAATTTTTACCAAATATTCATTACATTATCTGTACATGATACAATATTAAAAATATTTCAGTTCTTTTTGTTTCTATTACCTATAGCTAGACATATGAAATATTTTACTTTTAGGTTTTTTTCAATTTATTGTAATATGATAACAGTTTAAATTTTTAGCCAATACGTGTATTATTATTTGAATTTATTTTACACAATTAAATTTTCAAAATATTTAGATTAACTTTATTAAATATAAATACCCCGAACCACCTATGCACACCGTTTTACGATACTTTGGTACCTTCTGGGATTTTAAGTTAAAAAACCACTCATCGTATAATATTATATTAATTTATATGATAATAACTATAATATACTACATACGATTTGATTTTGTCAAAAATTAGGTTATCCTACTGTATGACTTATATAAAAATAAATAATTATTAATATCAATACTTAATGCAATATAATAATATACAATCAAAATCAAGTATATATAAAGAAATATGTCTAAAGACCATCGGATTTTTCGCATTCAATGATTTATTAATTATTAATGAATAAAAATTTAACACTTCCAATATCCATTACAGTAACGGCATTACACAGTATACACTGGACACTATTACTTTCTAACAAGCACTACTCCAGAGTGACTTCTTCGGTTATAATTTTAACTTACCTCTACATTTATACCATAATGCTGTAGCTAAAATGGTATACTTATTTTTAATTAAATATTAAATCATAGATATATTTTTTTTTTATTATTCAATTTATATAAATTAGGTAGTATTTAACTTAATATATTAAGTTACTTACAGCGAGATACTGAAATATAATACTATTTCGTATTTCCAATACGTGATATATAATATTTTTAAATAATTAGTTAATTGTTTAGATCTTATTTAAAACTCTTACAAAAAAGCTTACTAGCCGTATGATTAGGTTTAATTTCAATGCGACAACACTGAATGCTTGAATTAGGAAAATATTAGAAAACGGATGTAAAAAAGTAAAAAAAAAATTTGTATATTATGCATAAATATTTAAATATCTTATTAATTATTGTATAAGATGGTTACATTTACATTGTTCATATTTAACAAATTTAATTTAATCGTTTTTGGAGGTATCGTAATAAAGATATTTGCAGACCTTTTATGATGGAAAGGCGGCAAGTTTGAATATTTAAAACCCTATGCCGAAATATCCTATTCGCCTTATTAATACTAGAAAGGGCACCTATCTACACATTTTTTTTTTAAGAAAGGGAACTCCGTTATTTTACCTCATTTTTTAATTTAAACACCGAGTCAGTATAATTAGTACTGTACTATAGTAGTATAGTATTTAGAACATAGATTTATATTAGGATATAAATACGTAATTTATGAGTTAAAATTAAATTTAAATACGTTATTAAATGTCAAATACCAATAAATTTACTAGTCAAATCAAAAGGGGTCTATTTGTTGCACTTTCTATCATTTTATTTTTAGACATACATAATACTTACTCTTTTGTTACATATTTACCGACTTCCCATAATACGAGAATTTATCTAGAGAAATATAGAGATGTAGCTTTCGAAAGTTGCAGGGCCTCTTTCAGTCATATTGTATAATTTTAATGTATATATCGCAATTATTTTACAATCATGCACATTCTATAATCATTCAGTATACTTTAATTTTTTGCTATGGGTTGCTGTAATTTGTAATAATATTACAATGTATTATTGTTAGCCACATAAAAAAAATCTCTTTGAAGTTATGAAAAACAATTCGTATGAACTATTTTTATTATTCTAATTATTTACTATATATTGACAACCTGTTCACAAAAACAAGAAATATTCTTTATTTATAAATATAACACTATACTTACGTAATTATAAATTATGAAATATTAATAAATATAAAAAAATACGAATTTATGTTATTACGAGTATTATTTATTTTATAAGTATTTACTATTTATTTGAAAAGATTAATTTTAATAAATGTTATATATATTTATTATGTAATAAAATATAAAAATATAAAAATATAGTTATATTTATTATTTTTTTTTTTTTAGATTTTGAATAGAGAGTAATGAATGTAAAAGCTTAACAATGATTTATGTTTGTTTTATTTCTGAAAACAAAACTTTTAGTAGATTGAAGAATAATAGCTCGGTTTCTAGTAGGTAGCAAATAGCAATTAGGTTTTAGTTCATATAGTTGGTACATTTGGGAATTAAATTATTTATTTGTGAAATAATTTGAAAAAAACCAAAAATGATTCATTGTGCGGAAAACGAAAATATTCACAACAAAAGAAAACCAAAATTATTTTTTTATGATTGTTTAAATTAAAAATTTTAACGAAATTTATCAAATTTGTCAATTATTTTATACATTTTTGTACTAACAGACCAAATCCGCGGGTTTTGTATCGTTTTTTTGTCGTATAATATGTAATGATTTATCATCAAATTCTAATTAAACACATCCATTACAATGACTTACTTTATGACGATGTTCACTTGACACTTAAAAAACAGCAGAGCGACTTCACCGGTTTTCTTATATTATTTTATTTATTTCACTTTTTAATTATTTTAGATCAAAACAAAATTAATATATAGGTAATTAGTAATTACTAATAACTAATTTGCATATTTATTAATTTATTATTGATAATTAATATTAATATGTATAGTATAAGTTTTATGGAATATCAATTTAAACTATTTGAAGTATCGGTTTTATTGAAATATTAATTCATGGTTTCGCCAAAGGTGTTATTTGAAAATTATATTTAGTATATTATGCTTTATAATGGAAGACGGGAAATCCATAAAAAGCGAAATGATATTTAAATTGTTCACTGAATAAAATAAACTTATTTTGTAATATATTTATATATGTTATAATAAACATGAAGGTGTAATAATATATACTTTGAAAGCAATGTCCATTCAAGCACTTGACGAAATTTGTTCTCTTTGACATTTAGATTAGAACACATGCCTCTACTATAAATAGGTTTTGACAGCAGTAGAGTTTGGCTTTTGCAATTAGCCGGTATACCGGAACAACTAATCTAACCAATAATTCATATACATGAATAATATTTAGTGTCGATATAATATATAATACTAAATATGTAATAAAATTACCTATACACTCTTTTATTTTATTTTTTTGTTTAATTATAATATTTAAATTATTAACTGTCAATAATAAATTTCCAAATTAAATTGACATTACTAAAATAAATATGGCTAAATTCAACAAAAAACTTCAAGTTACAGTAAGACCACAGAAGAGACCAAATTTACCGAAAGCTGCAGTTAACATATTGACTAGATGGCTTGAAGAAAATTGCACCAATCCTTATCCGACCGAGTCAACGAAGAAAATTTTGATGGAAGTTACAAATCTTACTAAAAATCAAGTACATAATATAATTAATACAGATATTTATTATAATTTTTTTTTAATAATACAAAATAAATAATAATAATATTTTTCAAAAATGTTCTAATCTTATAGATTTACAATTGGTTCATAAATAGTCGTCGTAGAATTCTTCCAAACATTTTAAAGGAAAAGGATATAGACAAAAGTCTAATACTATTAAAAATTAAAAAGTTCACGTGTTTTACTCGCAACAGTTTTGCTCATCATTTTGAAAAGAAAACTCCATGGTATGAATACTATAAATATGGTTAAGATTTTAAAGTTTAAAATAAACCTATGTATATTGTGTCTTGCGTTATAATAAGATAATCAATATTAATAAGTATAATAATAACATAATAGTAATAATATACCTACCTATATATTTGTATTTTTAATAACTTAAAAATATAATCATAGTTCATAATATAGATTAAGAAGACAGATAAGGATTCTTTAGATGTTTAAACATTAGAACACAAGCATAAAATTTCCTTTAAATATATACGTTTTCTTCATACATGGAATTTCAAATTTAATTTTAGAAAAATATTGATTTTACAATTATGTGTGTTTTTATCATGTTTAATATAACCTTTTAGATCAGTAATAATTTAACATAATTTTTACTTTGTGACAGGTTTCTGGTAGTCTATATAGTTGATAAAAAGTAAGAATCTTCAATAGTTTAAAAAAAATAGTAACTAGCTTACATTGATTTTTTTATTTTGTTATAATTAAAAAACAAATAATCAAAGTTATTTAAAATTTTCATTAAATCTAAAATTATAGCTATTTTTTATACAAGGCTTCATTTTCATTTTCCAAAACAAATTTTGAACTTTTTATAAATATTTGAAATTTAGATTTTTTTAAACAATTAAGTTATAAGTTATTTTTTGCTTGGTTAAAAACTTGAAAATTTATGAAATGTTTAATTTTTATAGATATTTTAAATTTCAAATTTTGACTAAATTGAATATTTTTGGTTTTTTTTTTTGAAATTCAAAAACATTCCTGTGAACTTGAAATGTTTGCGTGTACTGCCATGTTACTATATATAATGACATTTATAAAATATTTAGATTTATTTTAAGCTATTTTCTATTTATAGTTTATGTATACCATATTACTTATATAGCAAAATAAACTATTAATAAATAGCAATATAAGATAAATTTTAATATAATATACTTTATTATATAGCTTGCAAACTGCTTAGTCTCCGCTCCGAATCTTCTTTTGTACTTAAACAATAATTTATCATTCAATTCAAATGTAACATATACATTACAATGACTTACTCAATGACGTGATATCTTGACTCTTACTTTACGGAAAATCTTTTTTCTGAATACATATACTGTGGAAATTAAACATGATTACAACAATAAATAAATTCCTTTAATTAGTTAATTTTATTATAACATATAGTGATCACATTTGACTGTCTGAATAACTTATATAAGTTATTTGATATCTTTTTTCTATTATAGTATACCCATTATTGGCGTATTTTTTTTTTTTTTTTGAAGGATGTGGAAGGGGGGTTGTCTTCTATTTCTGTAGACCCACCAAATTAAAAAAAAATAACCCAGTTTATTAATACCTATTTTACTCATTGCTAAGTATCAAAATATTTATATCTAAATTGCAAAACAAAATGTGTTTTATTAGATCTGATGACACGTTTTAAGATATGTTTTTAAGCTAAGTTGACATTTTATTTGGAATATCTAGAAATTATTCCAATTTTATCGGGTCATTATGGATATTTTGGAAACTCATTCTCTTTAAAAGTCACCCAAAATACGCCACTGAGTAGCCTACTTATGTTTTTCATTTGTAAGTTATAATTTTATTATAGCTATTATTCTATATTATTACCTAATTATTAAAAATCAATTTTCAGTGATATAAATTGTCTATATTTTAAACTGAAGTTATCATTGCGGGTACCTAATGTTAAATTATAATTTATAATATTGAAGTTTAGATATTGGAAGCAATTTTTTTTCAACGACCTAATTATTATTAAAAAAAATCATGATATAATAGCATATTTTGTATATTATAGGTCTTAATATTATTGGTAAGTACCTACAGTTAGGTCAGAACAATATTATTTTAATTTTATTATGTTTCAGTGAATATTAATAATAGTTTATTATAATTTTATTATCAATAGAAAATATATGCATGTGATTAAATATTAAAATATTCATGTTAATTAAATAACCGATTAGGAATTAAAATAAATAATTTTAATAAATTTTTTTTTTTAGTAAAACCAACAAAAAATTGGTTGAATCTGAAACTATTATTGAACCCAAAAACGAAGATTACAATTTGCAATTACTCGCAGAAGTGGCCACTAAATTGCCACGAATAACATGTACATCATAATATATATATATATATATATATTTATACACTATTTTTATATGTAGTTAGTCAATAGGTTCATATTATAAGCATTTATTTGTTTAATTATAAGTGTATTTTTTAAGTAGGTACAGTAAATAAATTACCTACGATCTACGATTGTTATCTTATTAGTTACCTATTACTTATTAGGTACCTTCTTAGGATTTAAATCATATAATATGTGTAATTATCTTTGTATAAAAGAGAACAGTTGTTGTGATATACTGATAAATTTACTTCGATGAAATGTATAGTAGAATAATACTTACCTATTATACAATATATTATAATATATTAATATAATAATGTACAAATAGTTAATAAAGTTCAAATACGTGTCGTAACTAAAACAATTTTTAACAAATTTCAATCTACGGAAGAAACTAATATTTTATCGTTATTAATTATTTAATTAATTGATCATTATACCTAGATAAATATAAAAAATGTATGTTTATGTAATAAATAATATATAAAGACTTATATAGTTATATAATACAGATATTTCATAATATTATTGTTATTATTTTTTTTCTATTTATTGAAATTATAATTTGTATTATTAGTTATAACTTACAACTACGGCACTGCTTATGTATATAAAATACACTTTGTTAATTTTATAATTAATAGTATTAAGCATTAGCTAGTACAGATTAACAAAACGCAATGGAAACAATTTTTTGATAATTTGGTTACTGGTTAGTACTGCATTACTGTAGATTTAATGATAAAAAACAATTTACTTTTTTAAAAACATATCGGCCATCAAACTCATAGTGCTCAAGAACATCATCACAAATTCATAAATCACTAGTTTATTAATATCTAAACATTCTAAACTAATACAAAAAGTCAACAAATTATATTAAACAATATTATAAATAATACCTACAATATCACGAATTTCAACATTTAGCATTTGTATACATATATATTCCGTGTACTGTACTACTGTTTCTGATTGATTGCTGTAGTACTGTCACTACTGTCTATGATATAATATAATATTTATTTATATTAACATTATGTCACGCAACGCCAATAGTTAAATCAAATTCATTCAATCATACATTCATAAATACTATATTAATACATTTTTAACTAAACCATTAGTTGTTTAAATGAAAAAAATAAATACCATTTTTTAGGAATTAAAATATTCGAAAAATTAAGAATGGTGTTACCAATAAACTAGCAATTTTGTATTTTTTTTATGCTTAAACTATGTGCAATATACATAATTTATAATGCGTTAGTATATACCTACCTGCAGACTGGAAATATACTTAATAAAAAAGAATGGAAAATATTTTTTAGAATAACAGAGTTATATTAAGATTTTATTTAATTTTGATATTTGTTTAGTCGTATATAGTTGTTTAAAATACTGTGTTTATGATGAAATAGTTGAAACCTCGAAGTCTGAATAATTATTGATTATATTAAAATAGCTACTCGATAGCAATCATAGTCATAGAGTCATCCACGGCCTAACATAATATTAGTTACCTGTTACCTTATATAAAAACAAAGCATTTACCTACATATTATATACAACTTAATATTACTATTATTATTAAATATTGATTACCTAATATTTTATATACAAATTTAGATCCACAAAGAGTGATAAATATAAATCAACATTAAATGATTTAAATGTTAATTTTGTTTTTTATAAATCCCATAATATATAGGTTATATAATATATATATACGTAGTAATATACGATATAGGTACCTACTGTATAGTGTTGAGAGTTGAATGTGGAGTGTGGACTTTATAATATATATACATACATATAACGATATCCGCGATGAATTATATTTATATATGACATCAGCTGTGGTTTATTCAGATATAATCTGATAAATGATAACAGATTGAAACTTGAAATCGAAAATGTAAATATTATTGTGTATCATTGTATTATTTTATTGTGATTTAAACTTCAATTTTTTCTATTGTTCTCAATATTCGTAAATATAAACTCGTATAATGATAGTTTTCCGTGGATTGTTTGGTGTAATTGAGTATGGAAATATCAAAAGTTATTCATACATTTTAAATAAACAAATATAATATTCAATTACAGTTTACAATAGTATAAATTACTAAATATTTGTTTACAATTAATTAAAATGTGGAAACCAATATTCATCGTTTTATTTGGCCTGTCATCAGTATGGAGTGAATTATTCAATGAAGAATTTGTAAGGTATGGGTCTAATGATCTTATACCTATTGTCTCAAAGGGAAATTACTCACAAAATTACCAAAATATTATCAACAACAATATTTCTTATTTATTTCTTTATGATTACATGTTGGTGAGTGTATTAACTATCTAATTTTTTATTTAAAAATTATATTTTCATTTTATTATTTATTTAATAGAATTCAACTTTTGAGCCACCAAGAGTTAAGGTCACACTAATAGATTCAGAAAATAATGATATTATAGATCCCTTAATAGTTGTTGTAAGACACCGCTCTGGTGTAATATCATGGCAACTTCCATACATAGAAAAACAACAAGAAATAAAGTATGTATTACTATGCTTACAGAAAAATAAATTAACAATCCAGCAACTAGCAACTGTATAAGAATTTAACCCAAAACATTTTTTTAAATGTATGTTGATTTCTCTATTTTGTTGACTCATGTGCTCTACTTATGATATCCAATATTCTAACTTATAAATTACTATTTAACTACTCAAATGTTGGAATTTTTAGATATTACAAAGCTGCTCACATATTATGTCCATTATTAAGTGCTTCCAATAATGAAAGTGGAATAGTTGTAAGTGTATCAACTAACAGTATACAAAATGTCACATTCATTTTACGTTTGGATGTTCAAAAATCATTTAATGTATTGTAAGTATTAACTATTATTTCATTATGTTATTATACTATAATACATGCATTTCTTACTTATTAAAATAAAATGTTTAAGATTAAATCAAGAAGTGTCATTCAACCTATCACCATCGGAACCAGTGTATTATTATTATAGTTTTAAACAAAATGCTTCAATGGTATTACTGCATGTTAAATCTGATGATGTCATATGTATGACATTGTCAATACAAAATTCATCGGTATGAATTAAACAATAATACATTTAAAATGTATGTAACATAAAAACTATTATTTATATTTTTAGTGTCCAGTTTTTGATTCTCTAGAAACAGTACAGTATGATGGCTTACGACAAACAGTCAGTAAAACTGGCGGCATTATTATATCGGTATATTAATGTTTTATATTTAATGTATGTACTATATATATTATTGAAATATAATTAGCTAATATTAACTATAAACAATTTATTTTGGTGATCTTCTAAAAGATTATACTGTTTAATCTAATAATATAGTTAATTTTTTTAATATATTCCCATAGATGATGATCATAATATCTGATTTTTAATTGTATTAATATTGTTTTTTAGAAAGATGAGTACCCACTTGGATTGTTTATAGTTTTTGTAGCTCATAGTGATAATTCAGCATGTCATCAAGGAAACTATCAAGCAACAAATTCTAGGACAAAAAGTATTAGTTTTGTGGTGAAACCAACTGTTGATTTTAATTATCAAATAATCAATTGCTTAATAGTAATTGTTATTTTTATTTCTATTTTGGTGTTTACCACATTTTTTTATCATACTAAAAGGTGAGTTAATTGCACTTCAATTAAATTAAAAGATATAATATTGTTTTTAATTATATAGAGATGATACGAAAACAATTGATATCATACAAGAAGAACCGTCAACTAGTATTTGTTCAACCCCTGTTAATAGTAAGGATACCACTTTAAAATGTATAGTATTTTATTTTTATAGTTTAAAAATTAGTACATGATACAAAGCCCTTATAAATTAATAAATAGTTATATATTGTTTATTTACATATCTGGTTGTTCTTTGAATGGTAATGTAAGTCAAAACTAATTTTTAAATTTTTTTTGTTATATGGATCTGATTTTATTTAAGGTAGTTTCCAAAACTATATTCTTGGCCCAGTGACAGATCTATATAATCGTTCATAATAATACAAATATAATATAAATTATATTATAATTTTCTTAAGTATAATATTTAGGATTTAATGTTAGGCTTTACAAATATAATATAATTGTCATTGAGGCAAGTCTTCGTCCCCCCCCCCTTTGAATCCGCCACTGCTTGGCCCAATCTAGAAAATGTTTTAATATGATTATATGAGTTAAGATATCAATTTCTAATTAAGATTCTAAGTAGAATGAGTTATTAATTTTTTTAATCCATAAATTAAACAGAAATATTATTTTTGATACATAATTCCCAAAAATTAAAAAATAAATAATTATAAACATTACACTTATTCATAACATTAATCTTTAATTAATATTAATAATTATCTTTTATTTATTATTATCCAGTCCAAATAAAAAATTATGTGGATGTCAAAAGTAATGAGAAAAATAAGTAAATACAATATTGATTAATTTTTGTTATACCCACTACAAATATATATTATATGACAGTAGTATGTATTTAATATATTTTTTTAATTTTGATATACTGAAAGTTTTTACAATAAATATTGAATTAATTTTTACAATTTTATTGTCTCTGAATTGTTTAATAATCTTGGTTTTAATATTTTCTAGTTCAGCCTGATAATGTGAGTTATGATTCATCTTTAGATGAGACTGATATTGACATTTTAAAGTCACCTGAACCTTGGAAAGATTTGATTAGGTAATGTTATATTAAATCACAATAAAAAAAAATTACAAAATGATTAAATTTCCTATTATATTTTATTCCTGTCATTAAATATTAGATTAAAAAATAGTTTTTATGTGATAACCGACTATATTTACATTGTATACAAATAAAAACAAGATAATGTTACAACCTATCCTATATTATTATAATATTGTAATATAATTTATTTTTAAAGATAAGTATGTGCGAGTTAAAAACAAAAAATGTATTTAAAATGAATTGTATTTTATGTTTAATAAATCTTTCCAGAACAAATGAAACTTTCTTTTGTGCCAAAAAATAAAATGTTTAAATTTATATTAATATTTGTTAATACCAATGAGTAATGATTAAATTAAATTTCAAGACACTAGAATAAAAATGTAACCACAAAATCAAAATTAAATGTGAAAATAAATCTTTTATTTTGTGTTTTCAAAAAAATAATTTTGTAATTGTTAAAAATGGAATACTAAATTAAACAGCAAAAGGATACTGAAAACAATTATTTTTTTAATGATTGTATTTAATAATTTTAACATTTGTTTTACATTTTTTTTTTCAGAACCAAAGCATGTCTATATGTCAGTGATTTATCTAAAAAAGATCATAGAATTTTAAAAGCTAAATCTAGATTATATGTATGGAATTTGATAACGGTAGCAGTATTTTATTCATTGCCTGTTATTCAATTAGTTTTTACATCACAAAAAGTAAATACTATTTAATTCTTTATTCATTAAAAACAATAACCCGTTTTAAATATTTTTTAGATGCTAAATGAAACTGGAAATCAAGATTTGTGTTATTATAATTTTCTGTGTTCACATAGCTTTATATTAGGGCCATGGAAATTTAGTGATTTCAATCATATATTTTCAAATATTGGGTATATATTTTTTGGACTTCTTTTCATTTTAATTACATATAAACGAGAATGTGCAAATATACCCAATAAAGTAAGTAATTATTGTAGCTTCATAAATGATTAATTTTTCTGATAAAAAATTTTAATTTCACAGAAATTTGGTATTCCTAATCATTGTGGTTTGTATTATGCAATGGGATCAGCCTTAGCTATGGAAGGGTTAATGAGTGCTTGTTATCATGTATGCCCTAATCATTCCAATTTTCAATTTGGTAATAGCTTAAAATAGTTATGTATATTGAAAATATATTTTTATTTATAATTTATTTTAGATACAAGTTTTATGTACATTATATGTATGTTAAGTATGATCAAAATTTATCAAACTAGACATCCTGACATCAATGCGAATGCATATTTAGTGTTTGGTGTTTTGGCATTTGTTATTATACTTGGTCTTACTGGTATAATGTATGAAGGTCCAGTACTTTTCGCGCTCTTCACTTGTTTGCATTTAATAATGATATTTTGGTTATCTGCACAAATATACTATATGGGCAGGTGGAAATTAGGTAAAATATACTATAATATAATGTTTAAAATAATATATTGATTGGAAGTATTTATTTTATTATATAATTAGATAAAAAAACACCAAAGCGATTTTTAAACCACATAATGACTGCACCAAATCCATGTAAACCAAAGTATCCAAACCGCATGGTTTTATTGAGTATTGGTAAATACTACTTCATAACTAACTAATTTTAAAATACAATTTATTATTATAATTATTTTTCAACATATTCCTCTAGGAATTTTAATAAATTTGGGATTGGCCATAAGTCATTGGATCATAAAGTTTGGTAATTTTGGAAATTACCTTTTAATATTGTTTATGGTCAATTTAATTCTGTATCTATCGTTTTATATTGTTATGAAGTTAATATCAAAGGAAAAATTACATTTTTGGCCATTACTATATATTTTGTTGGCTATGATATTTTGGTCTGCCTCATTGTATTTTTATGTACATAAATCAAGTTCATGGACTGTAAGTATTTTTAATTTTTGTCTTTGTAATAAAATAAATAGTTTATAATTTTCTTTTATGTAATGTAGCTAAGCGCAGCTGAATCAAGAACATATAACACTCCGTGTACCTTTATGGATTTCTATGATAACCACGATATTTGGCATTTTCTGTCAGCTATTAGTTTGTTTCTCTCATTTATGGTTTTGCTTACATTGGATGATGATGTTAATAATAAACTTACAGCAACAATACCTGTTTTTTAGTAAATATAATATGATATTATTTAAATATTATTATTAGTTTAACAATCTAATTAAGTCAAACATTACCAGAGTACATCATATAAGATTGTAAATATAGTACTATGTTTTTGTTGTATTTAAAATGTATATCAAAAGCAATTTATAGTTTATTAAAAATTATCTCAATTAAATAAAGATGTACATAATAGTTAATACTGTATACATAGCCCATATCCAAATTATAGGTACATTGATTTTACCACAGGAAAGTACATTATTTTAGTATTAAATTAAAATTTAATTGAATACCTGTTGCAAATTATTTTTACCTATTATTTTGAATTGTTTAATAATTGTATTAATTATAATGTAAATATTTGTATAAATTATAAAATATGTGTATTAAAGTTAAATTAAAAGTTAGAATTGTGGTTTTTTACAATAAATATATATATTTTATTTTTTATTATATGTGTTGTTATTTATAAATTTTTATATTAACAATACTTAAAACAAAATTTCAGAATTTGCAGTCTTTATGATAATATGCATACCTGTTTGCAATATTTTATCAGTTTTCTTTTATTCAAAAGTTCAAAGAATTACTATTTAAAATAGTTTTTATAGATCAATACAATACATAGTAGGTACGTGTTGAAATGGAAAACAACATTTAGAAATAGAAAGTACCGTAAAGGCTTAACTAAACAGGTATATTGATGATTAAGAAAGGAGAAACCAAGAATATTATTTTTCTTCGTCGTTACTGATGGTGAACGGTTAATATAAAATTTAGAACGATATAAAAATTAAACACCGTACACAATGGAAATAGATGCCAAAATTATAAAAAATATGTTCCAACATTTTTGGCTCATTTGGTTTTCGGCCTAAAAATAGTACCTGCTCGATGTAAAAATGTAAATACCGTATTTTCGCTCAGTCTTCACAGTACGTTGCCCTGCCCTCCCGCCCGCCATTCACATTTCACGCCACGACCACGACTCAGACAGATAGTATGTAGTAACATCGCGTTACACGTTACAGCCAAAATACTCAAAGAATAATAAAAATTAAAGATAGTAAATATTATAATTAAGGACTTTCGGTGCTAAAATCGACCACGACGGGGACAATATTATTTCCCGTTACCCGACAGCACTGATTAATTTACCTTTATAATTTTAATTCTTTTTTATACTCACGTTATTAATCAAGTGCGCGTGCGTGCGTGTGTATTATTTTTTTTTCACTGATAATAGCCATCATCGCTATTACTATTTACTATAGTCTACAGTTAGTACTACTTTAATAGTTACTACTACAACTACAACTCTGTCAGAGCTAAGCAGTGGTGGCGGCAGGCGGCAACAGCTAGAAACAGCTTCAGTGGTCCACCATCAGTTGTACAACACTAGTCCACCGTCTTCTGTCTCGTCGTCTGATTTCTTCGTCGTTAGAAATCCGCGTCAATAGCTCGACTGACCGATGTGATCCTCGAAACGGTCTCAAACGTTTTATCCGTGATCTGTGTGAGCAATCGTCGAGCCGGCGCGAGGACTGTGGTGCGTTCGACAAAAAACGGCTCTTGTTCCGGTCGTCGTGATTGTGCAAGCGCGCGCACGTCCGCGAAGGAGGATATTGTAATGTCGTTCGCGAAAACCTGGTGGCCGACCCTACGCTCGGCCGCGGCTGTCTGACACAGTCGGTGCTCTCTGTTCCCGAAGACGGAGCCGACCGACCGTTGGTGGCCGCCGTTGTTCGCGCCTGACGCGGCAGGGCGCGATCAGTTGTCGCTATGTCGGCTTTGTTCAAGAGAGCCGAACAGCTGAAACGATGGGAGGAATCGGATACCAACCGAGAGTCGCCCTCCCGCAAGAACATCAAGACAGTGTCGTTCCCCATCGACTGTGCTTTCCTAGCGTCTGTCTCATCAGGCGATAAGAACGAGGTGAACAGCTTGCTGTACTTGGCCGCCGACATCAATGCCGCTAATGCAGATGGTCTTACAGCTTTGCATCAGGTAGGAGCTGCCGTCACAATAACATTCTGTTAGACGTGTTTGTGTTTTAACTAGGTAATCAGATTTTTACTTATCTCGTACGTGTTTAATCTATTATTATTTGTAATTTTTAATCATAATTTACCAAGAGATGTTGATTAGGTATATCTATCTCTAGTTAGTGTAATAATATTTACATTTATATTGAATATATAATTGGTATCAAATAATAGGCACTATAAAGTATTCAATATTTTTATTTTAGAGAAGTACCTAATTTTTGTTCCTATAGTTAAAATACAATTAAAATTATACTTTGTCTTAACATTTTTTGTATAATTAATTTTTAAATTGCTGTGTAATTGTTTTCTCATTAGAGTAGAATTTATAGGAATGTTAAAAATATTTGGGTAATTAAAATTGTTTTTAAACAGGCATTCGTTTATTTTCTTTCCAGACATACTTATACTAAGATTAATATGTAGGTAGCCCAAGGAATTACGCATGAATGGATTTAAAATGAGTTTAAAACAAAATGGAACAATTAACAACTGTCATGACTTGCACAATTAGTTTCAAAGCGGTACTAATATACAGTAATTTTTGGAAACTGTTAATCAGTGCCTAAAATATATATTTGGTTTGTGTTCATTAAACAAAATAAAAAAATAATTGTAATGATGGCTTAGATGATTCATATTTTAATTGACACTTCAATACCTATTCTGTAAGAACGCACTAATCTTACTGTGTTGAATATGGTAAGACTCGTAAATTTTATTCAACCAATAATTGTATATTACTATATTATTTGTGCTTATGTAAACACAACATAAACTTCCATAAATCTTGTTGTAATTGAATAGTTTTAAATATTAACTTATACCCTGCAATTTGCTAGGTAACTATTTTAATTAACTAATATTTTATGTTTACCTATAATCCATGACTTCTAGAAATGTAATAATTAGTTTTATATTCTAATTATTCTGTCATAAAATCAAATTTTAAATTTATTAGATATATCTTTATTCTGTATATTTTAGTTGAATTCTTATCTGATGTTATTTTGTCCATTTATGGTCACAGCATTGACCTACACCTACCTAATTAGATTTTCATTCTTGCTCTATTTGGTGTTGTCAACTAACTTTGGACACCACTGAAAAGGTTTCAAATACATTATGTAGGTTAAATACAAGGATATTTTTATTTCTAAATAATTTAAATATTTTAAACTATTGTTAATCCCTTTTACATGTTAAAATAATAATAATCCTCCAAAATTTGTAATTTTGAGTTGAATACTAGATTGAAATCATTATTACTCTTTTATATAACATAATAGTTCATTTAAATAATGTTAAATTATTACTATTATTATTAAAATATTTTATATTGGTTGATATCTAATTCTTTTATTTCATTAATTTCAGTTTAATAACTGTTCCATACTTATTTTACCTACTTTTATTTTAACCTTCATAAATTAAACTATTATAATATATACACTTAAGCATTTACATACCTGTTATATAAAATCCTTTACATCATAATTAATTTTAAAATATTTCAAATTAATGGTACAAATATTTTATTAAATATTATATTCAAAATAAAAGTAAACTACTTTAAAAAAATAAATTTATGATCATATATTCAATAATTAAATTTTTATTAAATTTAAATAGTTTGATAAATAACTATCTCTTACATATTGATTGTTAGCAAAAATTACAGATGTAAAATTAAACGTCGATTTTAAAATGAGATTATGTTATTATCTAAATATTTTTATTTTTATGAAAAGTTGGCTGTTATTGACCAGGTATATAAATTAATATGCTTAATACATGCATTTAGGGGAGGGGTATTATAGTCTTGAAAAATAAACAAAATTATAAAAAAACATTTAAATATATTATATTTAATTTTTAACTATAACATTTTTAAACTGGGATAAAATTACCTATATCCTGTATGATTAGGTTTTGATTTTAAAAACTATAAATTTACTTATTCTCATTGATTCATTTTCTAGTTATGTGTACAAAATTAATTTTATAACTGATTTCATTATACCTACATTCAAGAATAACTTGTGTTTCTATAAAATAACATATTATTAATATTTTATGTGTAATTGTAATTTTACATTTTATTTTAGGCTTGTATTGATGATAACCTAGATATGGTTGAATTTTTGGTTGAACATGGAGCTGATGTGAATAGAGGTGATAAAGAAGGATGGACACCATTGCATGCAACAACATCTTGTGGATTTGTTAGCATTGCAAAGTTAGTATTGAGTTAAAACTAATAATGGTACTTATTAAAGTATTTATTTTCTGTATAAAGTTAAGGATGTAACATATCCATTGATTTTTTTTTTATTCATGCATACTTTTTTTGGATATACATAAATTATTTAAATGTTTGGAGATCTGGATCATAGAGGCATAGAATATGTTAAACATTTGCATTGTATTTTTTCAATATTTGAATGGCAAATTTACTACTTACAGGCCATCAGTCATAGTTATTTTTAGACAGCTCTTCACAATCTGATTTAAAAATGGGATTGTGGCTACTGTTAGAAGCAACTCTGTGGTGTTTGTAGACTTTGCCAGCTGGCTCTGCTTCTGTGTTTTACATAGCTTATACATTTTAAAAAATTATGTTTTCAACAAGAAATGCAATAGGTTATTACATTAAAATATCAATGAATCTTTTTTTTTTTTTTTTATCTAATTTTTGGCATAAAGAGTTTCAAACAATGTCTGTTATCATATTCTAAAACATAATAAATAATCTCTCTTCTGTTTTAATTAAAAATCTCTTATAAATTTATTAATTAATACAAAGAAAATGTTAGAATTTTCGAAGACTTAATACAAAATAATTATTATTTATGATCTCTTGAAATTAATAGTTGTACATCTAGGTATATAATTTTACCAACAAAATTAAATATATTGCTATAATCTGTAGATTATATCATTAGTTATTATTAGTACTAATAGTATTGATAATCAACAATAATATATAAATATTTATTTTGGCACTAAATTATTTCCTTACCAATGAAAGCCATAACATTTTATAATATACAAATCTAACTAAGCTATGATTTATTGATACAATTTATTATAATAAATTAACTAGTATGATTAAATTTAATATTTGTTAATTTATTTAGATTAAGTTGTACAATTTGAATTTTTTCCAGTGTAAATTTAAATAATTTGAAGATAAAAATTATAAAAAAAATATATTGATTTTTAGATATTTGCTAGAACACGGAGCAGACGTATCAGCAATTAATTGTGACCAAGAACTAGCTATTGACATTGCAGAATCTGATGATATGAGGAAACTTTTAGAACAACATTTAAGAGATATGGGTAATTAAAAATTGATCATATTTTTAGTATAATACAAATATTTTTTGTATTTTTTGTATTTTTTTTTTGAAGGCATTGACTGTGATGAAGCAAGGAACAAAGAAGAGAGACTGATGCTAAAAGATGCTCGAGAATGGTTAAATACTGGTAAATTTAAGGATTCTCCTCATGCAACTACTGGTGCAATGGCAATACACGTTTCTGCTGCCAAAGGATATATCAAAGTCTTAGAGTAATATATTATAAAAATAATCAATTATTAATCAGTGGACTGAATTTCATGAACAATTTTATTTATTAGGCTTCTTATTCAAGCTGGTGCAGAAGTCGATTGTCAAGATTATGATGGTTGGACACCATTACATGCAGCAGCATATTGGGGTCAAAAAGAAGCTTGTGAAATATTAGTTGAACATTTTTGTAATATGAAAAAGAAAAATTTTGTGGTATTATATTATTGTAAATATTTTGGCCATATGAAAATAACTTAAATTCTATTTTTTATTTTTCAAAGGGTCAAACAGCATTTGATGTTTCTGATGAAGAAATGAAAGATTTACTAGATGAATTAAAAAAGAAACAAGCTTCTCAAAATAAAGATGCATCAGATAAAAATTACTTGATAAGTAATAAATTATCAAATTCTCAGAATCAAAAAAGAAGGTTAGTTGTAGCTAATAAGTTATAGCTTTTCTGTATTGAATTGTTTTTTAATAATTAAGTTAGTTCTTCTACCTTGTGTTATCATTATTATTGTTGTTTTTTTTTTTTTTTTTTATGCTTTTACTCTTTGCTTGTGTTTGCATGTTTTTTATGTGTTCTGCTTCTGTATTCCTGTTGGATGCTCTGTATCACAAAATCAATGTAGATCTTCAATCAGCAGGCTATCCGGTAATGACAAATCAACATTGAAAAAAGACAAAGAAACCGTATTAGATCGAAATCGAATGATTAAAGAGGAAGAAGATGACATTAAAATTAAGGATGACCCCACTATACATCAAAAAGTGGAAATTCAACTTACACCTATTGAACAACAGCCATCAGAAAATAGTATTGGTAACATTTACTTTATTAAATATTCCTGGTTGAGATAAAGAAATTCTTAATTTTATTATTATTGTTAGGAATTACAACAAAAGAATTCAAACAGCCTACTGTCTCATCATCAGACAATAATAATGAGTTAAAACCTCCAGAAGTTGTTTTGCGTAGAACACAAAGTTTTGAATCTGATGAAAAGTTAGTATTTTTTTTTTTTTTTTTTTTTAGTAGCTTACAAAAAATGAATTTAAAAGCTTGTTTTTTTTTTAAATTAAATATTAAGGCATGTAAATTAATTATAAGCATTTCAATAATTCCAATTATTCAGTAATATAAAAATTAATTTAAAACTAGTAAGAATAACTAATTTAAAAAAATACTACAATTCTTCTTAGTATTAATTGATAATAAATTAATGAAATGCATAAATCTATTATGAGTCAATTAACTTTTGCTTATTCACAATTTTAATGAAAAATACAATTATTACTTATATTATTTTTTAATGGAAGATGTTAATATTATGCATGCTTTAAAAATATATTTTAGTCGAGTTCATGTAAATTGTTTTGAAGTTTTTGCTTAAGTATTTTACTAGAAAGTTATTCAGAAAAAAATTAATTGTTCAGAAAATATCATGAATTACTAAATGTTAACTACCTCATTACTTATTTATTTTTATGAGAAAACAAACTTTTATAATCTTAAATTTACACATGTTACTCTTTTGTTTTTTTTTTTTTACAACTTATTTTTAACGCATATTTTAATCAATTCATTTTTAAAATGCTCGTTTATTTCTTTTCTATAATATTCTTAATTATTGAATATTTTTATAATTAATTCTTTGAAATTTTAGATTTTGAATGGAGAGATAACTTTATCAATTTCATAGTATTTTAAGTTTTTTTCAAAAAAAATTGATTTTCTTATAATTAATATATGACTTGTGGATATTTGAAATTTTCACCCGTTTTTATATTAGCATTAGCTACACATGGTATAGAAATATTTTTTATATTTTTCTTTTCAATAAGGCTATTTTAAATTTTAGATATAAAAAAAATAATAATAATATAAAATTAAAATTATATAGAAGATTTCACATAAGTTGTGTTTATGTCAATTTAATAATTTTTAAGATACAATTTTTGCATAATCTATTTTTATATGTGATTACTGATTATAATTCAAATTCTTATTTACTTTTTTTTCTTTGTATTATTTGAAGAAATGGAGAGCATATATTGTCTCCATTTTATTGTCACAACATATAAAATGTTATGATATACAATTTCAATATATACATAACTTATCTCAAAATGTCAATAATTTCTTTTTTATGTGATCTAAATAATATTTTTACCTTTAAATTAGATAATAGATCAATTTACTCTTATATTAAAAATAACATAGTAAAATGGATTTTACTGAACATTAAATTGTCCATGTTATGAGATAGTTAGACAAATACAACACATGTGGACTTATAAGTCTGTTTAGTGTTTAAGGTATTAAATAATTTAGAGTTATTAATATACAGTTTGATATTTTTTTTAGTGTTTATTATATTATGTGGTTACAAATTCATATTTTATGTACACAATTACTAATAATATATGTTTGAATTAAAAATGTAGAATGTGTGAATTAACATAATTTTGTTTGCACGCTTTGTGTGTCTGTATATGAGCAGGTTTTATCGACGTTATTGTGAGTTACGTGCTAAAATTAAAGGTAACTTGTGGGGAGTTATACATCCTTCTCCATCTACAGCATGTGCTTCACCTCCTATGAGAACTGCTTCATTAAAGGAAAAACCTCTCTCAAGGTATTTACAATTGATAATATGAATATTTTAATATTTTATGTTTGAAAGTTGTAATCTCTGAATTAATTAATTTAGAAGGTACATATTTTTAAACTGTACTACACCTACTCAACATTTCTTTTGATTTTTAGGCGGAACAAAAGTAATTTTAGAGATGATCAAACAAATTTAGCAACTGCTCAGATCAGTTTGAATTCAACTGAAACAGCTCATCCAACTTCCAATATTCGCAGGTAATATTTATATCATATATTTTAGATTTTAGTTCTAAATATAATTGATAGGGTTTTTTTTATTTTAGTATTTTACTTTTGTACTTAAATTCAGTTTTAAAAAGTTTCTAAAAATTATACTGGTTACACATCTAATAATGTATTAGTTTGCTTTTCATAGATATTTAATAAAAAATATTAATTTAATATTTCTTCAAAAATTACAAACTATTATTATACAACAATTAAGTGAAGAATTAAGGTAATTTTGATAGTATACTTTGTAAGTAAGATTGTATATCGAATAAGTTATTATGTCTTGGTTCTTGTCAATACATTTTTTAAATTTAATATTTCAGAATATGATTTTGAAAAATGATTACTTCATTAAAAGTCATAGTATCTTTTGGATTAGGCAGATACCTAAATTTAAACTAAGATAAATGAAATTGATGGTTTAGTGTTCCTTGAAAAATATATGTAACCAATTTATAGAATTGATTTATATTGATATTATTAAAGTTAAATATTAATTTTCATTAAGTATTTAAATAGTTTTGTACATTTTAAAGTTTTGGTGGAATTGTAAAATGTTAGAACTAAATTAATATCATCAATATTTTGATAGAACACTATGAAAAAATATTAATTTAGAATAATATAATCTTAAGTAATTAATATAATTTGAATATTGAATTTTAAATAATAGAAATATAATGAATTGTATGAAGTGACACATAGTATTAAATTTTTGGCTAGTATTCTATGTGATAGAAGGAAGGAAGTATAAAGTAGAGTAACAGATTTTTAACCTATGGATCTTTTCTTGAGTTACTATATTATGTAAATTATGTACCTCTTTAAAATTTCCATAACATTTTTTTAATAAAATAGTATGCCGTGAATAAATTGAATATATTTATTAAATTAAACTCATTATTTGTACATGTTTAAACAGTTGGTCATACAATTTCCTGTATTGATAATATTAGAATAAGTAATAATAGTATTAAAGCATTATTGTATAATTTTACACAGTTTTTCAGGCTTAATAATGATTTAAAACAAAGAAGAGTATTGTTAAGAATATATAAATTGTTGTGATCTATATGTAGTTAATGAAATAATTTTTTTGTAATTTGAATAATATAACTTTATAAGCCACTGTGAATGACTTCAAGTCAATTAAAATGTCATTGATAAATAAATAACAAATTAAGAGTGTACAAAGTAAATCACAAAGACAACACATATTTAAATGTTATTTTAATTAAACTTTAGTATATATCTGTATACTATAATAGTTAGTGGCATAGTTAAACGCAAGAGAGCAGCATCCCCCATAAAATTCTAGTGTTTTTTGAATGAATATTTAATAAGACGTAACTATATATTATATTTATAATTTGAGCGAAGATTGTTACTAAAGTTTAAAAATCGGTTTTCTTATCTTAATGTTTTTTAACAAAATTGTGTAGAATTAAAATATTCAATACCAATGTATGTATCGTTATATGTCTATCAATGGAAATATATTTACAAATATTTAAGTTAGTCTCAATACTACCAACTGCTATGATAGACAAAAGTTTATCTACTCCGAAAAGACTAGAAACCTACCTAAAAGGTATCACATCAGAATTTAAACTTGTTGATCTTTGTTTTTTAATCATACATTTTCAATGAATAAATATTAATGGTAATGTTAACTAATAGCTTAATTAATTATACAGATTAATATAAATAACTAAGTAAAAATAAGTATAGTAAACAAAGAATTCAATTTAAATTATACTTATGACATTAAAATACAAATCTTATGAGGAATCTAGTAAAGCCTTTTATAATAAACTATTAACCCACCTCTTTCCAAAGAAAGATTCTGACTATGCTATTATATACATTATGTTTGTAATGTGTATGGAAAATAAAAAAAATACAAAATAACATGTTGGTATTTTAATAAATTAAATAAATACAAATTCATTTTCTAATTGTGTAATCATTATAATTGAAATTTCTGTTTTTTTTTTTATCGGTTTTTATTCATTTTTATTATGCTAAAATTTTTGATTTAGGTAATGCATTAATCTATCTCTGTTTAATTTTTCTAATTATATTTTTTAGTTTTCATATAAACTTAGCAATAAATTATGTTTAATATTATTAGTGGTGTCAAAGCATTTATCAGTGGTCTCCAAATGCAACAGAAACAATCAGAAACAACCCATAAAATAGTCCCTGGGAACATCTTTAAAAACTTTTTCAAGTTTGTCCTTGAAAATAGTATACTATTGTTTGGTTTATGAAATAACATTATTTCTGTGACACCTGCTTATTTACATATTTAATTATACCAGAGCTTGGAATCCAAATATAAATATTAAATTATTATTAGTTGAAAATTTTTATTAGGTATTACATGATTAGTTATTAATTATTATATTAGAATTATAATAGTCTTATATAATAATTAATGAACACATATGATAATATTTTAATAAGAAATTGTTTTAGTATAATAATAAATAAAAATTGAAAGAACTAAAGTTGTCAAATACAAGAAAACAAGTACTAACCTAAGATTAATATTTCCATTCATCACTATTTCAACTATTTTATTATATTATTGTCTATTAATACATCTACTAATTAACAATTAAATTATCTACCAACCTAAAAGTTATAAAACTTGATTATAATATTATATAGTGTATATTTGTATAATATTTATAATTTTTATCCTAGATTCTGATATATTGATTTTACAATACTGTGTGTAGTTTTATTTTTTTTTTTTGTATTTGTGCACAGATAGAAAAATACTCAGAACTTCAGTTTTAACAGTAGTTTCTAGTTATAACATATGATATGAGTATACACTATTATAATAATGGATAATAAAATTAATTTTATATTCTTGGCAAAAATGAATTCATCTTACCATATTATTATATAACAATATACTAACTATTTAAATACATAATTAAATATACTTCTTAATATATTTAATATGGGATATACTCAGCTTCTACTATATAGTTGAGTCTTGAGTGGTAACTACTTTTTTAAACTTAAACATTGTAAGTAATACATTCTTAGTTAAAACTTAAATTAAGTAATACCAAATAATTTTAACTAGTAAAATATTAAGGATTTAAAATTTAAATGCTCTAATATTGTACATTTGTAAAGTACAGTTGAAACATTTTTATTAATTAATACAAAACTATTGCAATTTTGTATAAAACATTATAAATAATAAATATTATAGAATGGATTCCAAGTTCTATGTTTATTAGTTTATGTTTAAAATACAATTTGAGTTATATGTTTAAACTAACTACATTATCATTTATCAATATTTGTTTTGTGCATTTGTGTATTTAATTTAATATTTGTTTATAATATTTTTTCAATAATTACGTTAATATGCTTTTTTTATTTAGATCATTTGTTCCTCCGGTTAGAGATGATGAATCAGAAACTCAACGAAAAGCACATGCTAAACGTGTTCGAGAAACTAGACGTTCCACTCAAGGAGTAACTTTAGAAGAACTTAAATCTGCTGAACAAATTGTTAAGCAAAAAAATCAAGATACCGGCAAAAGTAAATTAAACAACCTTCACCAAGTGGAAACAAATAATAACTCCACAAACAATATTGAAACACCGCAAGTAAGTAGAATTGTTATGTATAAACATATTTAAATCAGGTAAAACTTAATAAATTGTATATCTTAGCAATCATAGTAAATTTTCCATTTGAAAATAAAATATACGTTCAATCTTATAATATTATTCATATTGTGGGGCAATGTATTTATTGGTTATTTTATGATTTTATATTTATTTATTAAGTTTGAAAAAAAAAATTTTCATACCAGAAATAAATATTTCAATATTAACGATAAATTATGGTAAAAAATTGAATTCAGATTATTCTTTAACATTTTCTAGATATGATAAAAGTTTTTATTTTTTTTCCATTTATGTTATTAAAATATTTATCTATTGTCAAAAACCTTAAAAATGTAGTAAAATATTTTCTACAAGTTATATTATTCTTACAAAACTTAAAAAATATTGAAAATAAGGTAATTTCGATTTTTTTTAAACGTTAGAAGTGAATTTTGATAAGTTGTGAAAATCATAAATATTTACATTTTATTTCATAAGATTCTCTTTTTAATATTAAAAGTTTGAAAAAATAATAAAAAATTATTTTTAGTAGTCATGTTGATTTATTATGAGTGTTTAAAGTAAAACATTTTACATGCATCACTTCAAACATGGATTATATTTATTTTATAGTTTATACTTATGGTTTTATAAAATAACAAAAATAAACACATATATAAATGTGTAGAGTGTTATGGATGTATGTGCTTATATATACTTTATAGATTAATTTATTAGTATAATATTAATTATTAATGTTGTAGATTCTGAGCGGAGCAACAAATGTATTGATTATAATATGTGTGTGTGCATTGTATTTTTCGTATCTGTTACCACATTTTGGAACAGTAAAAATGTTTCAATTTTTAACTTTGAAAGTGAAAGTTGAAAGTTAGCAAATTAAATCTAGTTAGTTCTAAAATAAATAGGTAATTGTACTATGAAAAGACTTGAAAAATTTCATGAAATATTTACATTATCTATTGTATTCAAGAAATTAACCTCTTTTTGAGAAATTAAAAAAAAAATTGAACACAAATAGCAATGAATATTTAAAAGTAAAATAATAATTGTTGTTATTTTTAAAAAATTACTTCTATAAATATTATTAAAAAAATGTATGTTTTGTCAAATGTATAAAAAATTAATACAAAGATCCTCATAAAATATTTATAGCAATTTAAAAATAATATATATAATTTTTAAATATTTAAAGTTAAAATTTTGACTAGGTTAAATATAAGATATTGAAATTCTATACTGATTTTAGTTATTTTGTTGTAATATAAAAAGTATAATTTATAGAAGACTTGAGACCTTTTGCCGTTCCATATTTTATTATTTGTGATAAACTTTAATATTTTCAAAATATTAAGTTTAATTTTAAGGTATTTATTCTGTTTCAACAGTTCTAAAATCTATACTGACTGAAAATTTAATAAAAGATACTTAGTAATGTTATATAAATAAACTTATAAGTATTATTGTTTAATACAATATTTGATTTGTTTTTTGTGAAACATAGTTCAATCTACAGTAGGTATTACTAGTAAAAAAATAAATATAAATATAATATAATAAAATGTCTTTTAAAATATAGGCTGTCCATCTCTGCTCAGAATCTTTTTTTTTTTTTGTACCTATACAATGATTAATCATTGAATTTAAATATACCACATCCATTGCAGTAATCTACTCAATAAAAAGGAACACATGACACCTATTTTATAGAAGAGTTTCTTCTCTGGAGTTTTTCTTAATATATTAAACAAATATTTAAAAATACTGGCTTATTATTAGTTATATTATTTTATCTACAGTTATATATTATTTATAAAAACTAAATGTTTGTTTTCACTATTATTGTGTTGAATACAACTTGTATGTAATGATTATTATATGTTACTTACATAACATTAAACATACTGAACACAATACAACATTATGTAAATCTGCCTAAAAATAATGCGGTACCTGCATGTACTGTCTCCATCTTACAAGTACACAACATAGCAATTTTGCATCTACTAAAATCCATTTTGTGTTTTAGCTGTAATATTAATTTTTTTCCTGTTAATGTATAGTTGGCCCATTATCAAATTAAAAGGTAAAAATATTATCTGAATAAACTTATTTGTTTTGTTTTGTAAAATATTAAAATTTAAAAATGCTTATCACTAGCTATAAAATTAAAGTAGCAAAAATATGCAAATTTTACTAATGATAGAACAGTTTATATTTTTAAATTTAATAATAGATAAATTTATCTATAACATTAAACCAAAACACAAAATGGATGCCGCTGAACACAAATTCGTTATGTTATACATATGCAAGATAGACAACACATGTGGTTATTAGGTATATTTAATGGTAAAGTTTAAACATAATATGACCTATTAACAGTTTTTATGTATAATATTTATCTATATTAAAAATGAATTTAGTATTATACATCATCATCATTCATCACATTAATCTTTATAATACATTTTTATAATTTAAAAATCCTCAAGTATAGGTCTTTTAAATAATGGATTACTAATTTGCTCTCTGTGTATTTGTGTTTTTCCTTTGATATAGATATTTACACTTTAATAATATTGACTACAAAACAAAGAACATTGTTTATTAGGATTATTCTCATTTTGATAAGTTTTTCTTCTGCAAGTGTATAATTTTTATTTCATGAATTTCCCCTCTGATTTTTCTATTAATTTTTCATAACAATGCCATACTTTTATGATTATTAGTAAATTATACAATTAATTTTTATTGTCGATTTATAAATTATACACTATCTTAGATTTCATGTTTATCCTGTACCAAATTCATTACTATAAATGTAAAATATATTAATTATTAAGTTGTCATTATAAAAAATAAGCTTTTATAAACTATATTGTAAAACTTTGTGTTGTTCAAATATCTACTAAAATTTTGAAAAATTGCCAAAATATTGAAAGTTTTAAATTTCAATATTCTTATGACCCATTTTTTAGTTCCAAATAAAAATAAATATAATGTAATGAAACATCTACCATGTTAATTTTAGAACCATAAAACCATTTTTCATGTTAAAAATGTTTTACCAAACTTAAATGTTAATGACTTATGAATGAAAAAACTATTTTAAAATTAAAGCAGTGCAAAATTTGAGTAATTCTTTTACATTTATATTAATATCTTTTTATAGCTTATATTAAATAATATTAATTAGAACACAATATTTTCAAAACTTAATATTAAAATTTAATTATGTTAAGCTTTGAATAGAAAAGTATTATAACATAAGCTATATCTATATTAATAAAAAGCATATAGTGTTTTCACTATACACTAAAATAATTGAGTTAACATTTTGATCAAGTAAATTTTTTTTTGAAATATTTTTAATTAAATAAAAATCATTATTTTCAAAAATACTCTGATCAGTTATTAGTTTATTACTTTAAACAGTATTGGATATTATTTTTTAATCAGTTCGTTTTTTTAATATTATATAAATATAATTATAAATAAGTAGTTTTACGAGTTATTGAGAGATTTGGGAATTATAATAGTGATTCACTGATACATGTTTAATTCATTTGTGCCACCCAAAAGTTATGTACATTTACTTTTTTACTCACTTTAAACAATAGATTAATAGATACTATTATTCGTCATTATTACTATCTAGTTTAATAATTTGTCAGGCTAAAAAAGAAGAGCATGTAACTGTTACGGCTACGATTACTCCATTGCCCCGAAATATTCCGTCTGATATACCAGATAGCTGTTTGGAGCGACGGCCGTCTTGGAGACTTAGGGTCGAAAACGGCAGCAAGGTTTGTTGACATTTCCGTGTGTAGAGGAATTTATGGTCCCGTTTGAATTATGTGAGTTTTGTGATGATTTGAAATGTTCTAGAGTTGTATTATTTTTTGCTATGTCTAACAATGTGATTTGCACTGTGTTGATGTTTTTCTGTTATAAATTTAATTTTATTAGGTATTTTTAATTACACGTTCATATAGCTATATTGATTTTTACAGTTTTTGCTTGAAGATGCCCGATCTAATGAAGCCGTTCCAAAACCTCCAATAAAGTCACACATTCCGTCAGCTCCTGATGCTAGTGCAGACACAACTGTCACGTTACCATTAAGGCGTCCTTCACCTAAAGAAATTGACGATAAAGGTGATTTTGTTAAGTTTACATGACTTTTAATAGACGTCATTGGTGTATCGTATGTGTATATATATAATATATTATTGAATGTAAATTCTGGTCAATGTCCAATTCATCATTATCTTTATTTTCTAGCTTTGTAGCTACTTAATTTAGTACACATTAAGTGTAAATAATGAATAATGTATTAAATATTTATAAATTTAATATAGGTATTTTATGTTTTTCTTTTTATACAGATCAAGATAAAGAAAATGAATTCCGCAATCATCAAGCCACTCAAGCAGTTATACAAAGAAGGAAGAGACCAAAACGAAGATCTACCGGTGTAGTACATGTTGATTTGGATGAAATTGATCCAGACAGACATGACACCTCTTCTTGTGGTGGTACTGATGATAGTATCGGAGAGGTAAAATTTTTATAAATTTGTATACCAATGGATGTTATGAAATATTACTTCGGTCGACATATTATAAATTAAGTGTTTTTGTGTTACTTACTGTCATAATGGTGTCATCTATGTAGAACAAGTTTAATGAAGTAAAAAAAATAATTATTATTATTATAATACTTAAAAATTGGGGTTTTTCCAATTATTGTTTTTGGATGTACGGTGAAAAGTTTGACTAATGAGTAATGTGTCGTTTGATATTTTTGGCAACTTTTAGTTTTCCTTCAATCATTTATTTAGAACGGCTACAATAAGTCTGTCCTATGTCAAATAACGCCTTCTCTATTGCATACATATGTATGCAATTCTATTTTCGATTCAGCTAATGTTCTCTGTAGTAAAATTCTATTTTTATTTTAAACTTGGCTTCCGTCAAATCAAACCCGTATTAAACGAATTAAAAACAATACATGCGCGATTTCTAAAATAAAAGTTTTTATTATTACCCCGAACACCGCGGCCGCACTTTGTCGTCCATTGGCTACAGAGGGCTCTCTCCTCTCCCACTCGAAAGTTTGGTGTCGTACATCGTAAACGTCCACAACAATAATCGTATAATAATTTGCCGCGTACTATACGTCGCAGCTAAGGGCACGTTTTTTAAACCGGGCCTTTTCATTAGACCGAAAATAGATCACGGTCACTATATGTACGTCGGCCTCGGCTCCACGCGATACGTCGTTTATTTGCTCTGCACCAGTGTTCGCTGCGGTGCAGTGATTTCAGACTTTAGTACTTCGCCGCACGTTGTCCGCCGGTGAACAGATCCCGCGCAGCCGTGTCTTACCTCGCAGATCCGCCATGAGCTCTTATACCAACAATATCCGGAAGCCCCGACCATCATCCTCGTCATCGTCCTCTTCGTCTTACGCCAGGCCTAGGAGTGTTTACAGTTCTCCGTCCCGGAACAGCGCCATGTACTCGTCTTTGGGCCTGTCCGCGCCCTATCTCGGCACGTCGTCCTACTCGTCTACCATTCCTTCATATTCCACGTCCACTTATGGGGGCACCGCTTCCGGGTACGGTGGCCTGACTATAACCCCATCATCTTCGTCTCCCAGTTTTTCATCGTATTCCGGCCGTACCGCGTCCCCGTCGTCGTCGCTCCACTCGCACGCCTCCTCGTCTTCTCGCAATTCACACGTCTCGTCTTCGTCCCGACACCCTCATGCCTCCCTTAAACGAAACTACTACCAAAGTCCGCTGTCCAGATTTGACTCGTCCACATCGTTGGCGTCTAGTAAGAGTTACGGATCCGAGGGATACGCGGTAAGCGAGAGCTAAACGCGCAGGATAATAATATAGTAAAATGGGTTTGTGTAATTTTTTAGGATGATTTGTGTATTACTGATTAAATACAATAATAATTAAATTAAAAGAAAAATTGATTTTATCACTTCCACCAAGTACAGAAAAAAATCCGACACCCTTATAATATTACGAGTGATCTATTGATCTACTTATCAGTTTTACTTATAGTCAAACCATAACCAGTGCAGAACTACAGAGAAATGATAACATACATTTAGGTCCCATCATACTATCATATCCACAGGTATTAACTATTTCTTACTAACAATATTGACTTTAATTTGGTAGTTTAAAGCATAGTATAGGATCCAAATATTGATTTTTCTATAGATTGCATAGTCTTAAAATAAACATAATTGTTATAATTTTCTAATTATAATTTTTCATAAGTAATCTAACTGACCTGGTTTCCTGATTAGGTATATTTGTATCTTTAAATAAATAAATAATAAGCAAATAAATTAAAAACAAGACATTTATGAATTATGACCTGAATCTAAACAATTGTATACAAATATAATTAAAATATTAAATAATTTTTTTGTTTAATTACGTGTGGCTTATATTAAAAGCTTAGTTAAATAAACATTTGATAATTACAGCAAAGTTAAAAATAAAATAAAACAAATACAAATTTGGGCATTTATATAAATATAATATTAAAAAAATAATTATAAATACAATAGAAAAATAGTTTTGATTATTTATTTAAATGAAATTATATGAATTATATTTAATTAATTACAATTAATCTGAATTTTTAATTAGAACGAAAGTCAAATAAAATATTCAAAGTTGTTTTTTGTCTACTAAATAAATTATATAAAATAAGATCACTAGAAAAAAATAGTGTTTTGAATAAAAAGTTAAATATTAAATTTGACATAATACAAATCGTAATCATTATTTAATATTAAAAATGTAAATATAGGTGTTATGTAAATAAAGTACTTATTCGTATTTCATAGCAATAAGTGTAAAATAGTCGTAGGCATTTTCATAGCTATGTGGTACTTCAAGACATCTGATTTCGTTACTATTATTAATTATAATATGACTATGGATAACTCACTGTAGAAAACATAAAAATTACATTATTTCGTGTATAGCAGAAGATCGTTAACTAATTATTGCATATTGTGTCTTAACTTATATAAATTGTAGTTTTTCCTTTTATCGATTTTGGTAAACGACATTAGTAATTATTCTTTAAAAAAATTTAATTTTAATCTCTACCATGATACGTGTCAATATTTTTCATATAATATTATTATTTATTTAATAGAAATACTGAAGATTGCTTCCCTTTCTCCGTAGAAAAATTTTTGTAAGTGCTTATGATTCCCGCCTTTTGAGAAATCCCCAAAAAACGCCATCGATCGGTGGTCGTGTGTCACCGTTGTTAGCGTTTTACGTAACATGTATTAATTTCACTGTTGTTACTTGTTTTTCTTATTGGTTTCAGAGTGGCGGGGATACTAAATCGAGTCCAACGTCGCGGCTCGGTTCAATATCGTCATCACAAGATAGTAAACCTAGTAGCGCTGCAAATTCTCCCGGTTCGTGCTCCGAGAACGGTGAAATCGATTACAAAGCTGTGAGTATTCGTCGCATTTACACAATTTCCTGTTTGTTCATTATTCCGTATCGATTTAGTTATATGAAGAAGTAGTCGTTGATAACGAACGATTGAGGCGACAGTTACAGAAGACTGAAGAAGATCTACTAGAAGCCAAGATTACTATAGAAAAACAGTCGACCAATGTAAGAAACATAATTATTTACCACTGCAAATAAATCTTAGCTGTGATTAATTTTATGTTGATTGAATTTTTCAGGCCGGAAAAAGCACGACATTATCGGAAACGGAAAAACGTGAAAGGCGGGCTATGGAGAGAAAACTTTCCGAGATGGAAGAGGAACTCAAGGTAATTAATTATTTTATTTTTAGGGCCATGGAGAAAATTAAAACAAAATAAAATGTCTAGTCCTGTCTACAAATAAAAATAGACTTATTATCAATGTTGCTATTTGTGTTAGAAAATATTTAGAGCTTACACTTGAGTTTATGTTATCTAGCAATTACAAAAGTTGAAAGCAGAAAATGAACGGCTCCGAACTGAGAACAAAGCCCTTACCAGAGTCGTTTCTAAACTTACTCATACCTGATAATGCGAACACTTCATTTTTATTAATTTTATGTATGTAGATAAAGTGCGACATTGAATTGTCATGATTGTGTGCTGTTTTTATGCTCAGTGTGTTTCCCATTCCAGTTAGCCCATTAATAAATTAATTTTTATTTCATCAAAAGTGTATAAAACTTGTTTGAGCTTTCAATGGACAATGATTATACTTTATAAATCTCAATGCTATAATTAACACTAATACACTACCCACTTGTTTAGCTTGTACTACCAACCAGTAATTTTTTGATATGAATTTTGTTATTTGGTATTTGAATTGACCTATCAAAAAATTTAAAAGCAAGTTATGAACATTTATATAACTCATATAGCTCACTTTAATAAAATTAATTTGACAATAAATATCCATGAAATACTCTGGATAATATTCTTAGTCTAATAGGCCAATTTACTAAATTATTAAAACTGGCATCACAAAATTGATTCATAAGTAAATTTGGTCTAATGTACATTAGTGTATTACTGAGAAAAAATATGCGGCCGTAACTTTGTCTTCATATTATCTAATATTAACTTTAGTTATAATCTAAGTGTATTTCATTTTTAAAATTGTTTCTAAAATGAAATTGTAATAGTAAACGTTATGTAGTTATTTTCAAAACATTATTTGTTTAACTTAATTTTTGTTTACGTATTATTTATTTTTTAGAATTTAATTTTTAGCTTATTATTGTGATTTGTTCTCACATTGAAACCTTATTTTAAAATAAATATGCCTAATCAGTTAATTGCTTAGCAGTTAGAAATGCAAAATTTGCATTAATTGATATATTGATATATACAAGATACTATATTATATACTATCAACTTAGCTTGATTATTGCTAAACCTAACAATTTTTATGTTTTACTGTGGAAAGCTTATTTTGATTTTCTTTAAATATATAAAATTTGTTTATGACTTTTTTTTATGATTAATGTTATTCATTTTTACAGCAAATGGAACAGTTACGCCAAGAAAATCAGAGGTTAAAAGACGAGAATGGTGCTTTGATTCGAGTAATAAGTAAACTTTCAAAATAGTGATACATTTTTCTTAGACTAATTAATTTAAATATTAAATTACAAAAATAACTGCTTTTATTCATATCATAAACATATATATATATATATAATTAGCATTCAGTATTAATTAATTTTGTCTAGAAGCTATTTTTATAATAAATTCGTACTTATATATTATTGTAATTTGTATCATACATGTTTTTTTTTTTATTCACTACTCAACAGATCTGATATATATTTTGTATTTATTATAATATATGCAATGATAAAATAAAAATAGTGATCTTGTAAACAACTAACCCAAATTTCATAAATTTTTATTACTTAGATTAAAAAAATTTTATTATTATTTTTTTTTTAAATTATATAAATACAAATTAATTAATATTTTAATGTATATACTACATACCATTTTTCCTCGTGTATACTATTTTATATAATTATGTACTTTGTTGTTCTGTTGTATGCGGATGTTTATTTTGGTATACAATGAAAATTAAAAAAAAAATAATTGACCGCATTTAAAAATGTTTAAAAATATATTTTGTTTTTATTCTGTTATACCTGTTTATTTTTTCCATTACTCATATACATAATGCATAAAAATACAAATATTAGTGTTGTAAGGTATCTGATTGGAAAAAAAAATATATTATTACAGTAGAATCTCGGTAATCCGACATATCAGACCATGGTATTGCTGGATTAATGGAGGCTAATATATTGAGTATAGTTTTTTATTTAATACGCCCATGTCAACTTTTGTTGATATAATATGTTCGTGATGTAGTAAGATCGATTTTCTGATATTGTCTTTTAAATGTATAACATATTGACAGACAGTCATGAATAAGTACTGCTACAGCAGTATTGTTGATTGGTAATGCTCTATATCACACTTTTGAATACTGCAGTACTCAAAAAACTGATTGAAAAGAGATACTACTATTATAGTAGCGGTATTTTCAACAATACTAGAATATAAATGACCAAGATTTACTGTAGTTAGAAATAACTACATTATTTTCGTTAGTAATTATATTTAGACTGTAAGTTATATTCATAGAATTATATCGTTGATAATAATAAATGTGTTTATATCGGTATTATAACTTATAAACTATATGTATAAATGTTTTGCGAGTTTTGCCTATAGTTGCAGAAACTGAATTATTTGAATTAAAAAGAGATAAATTTTAAACCTGTACTGGAAAATAACCACTATCAATAATCTATCTCTGTACTCAAAAACTTTCAAAGAAGCAAGTATGCATTTTAAACATTGTAAGAAATTTATTAAAAATAAAAGGAAACAAATGCATTTGCAATGTAAAGCATGCATTGTACCATTCTATGCAGGTACTTGTTTTGAAAATTGGCATAGAATCATTACATGCATAAGATTTCTGTTGTTTGATATTTTACAGTATTTATTATTTTATATAATATTTGTGAAGGTTGAGGAAATCTATTTTATTTATATTCTATTTGTATGTTTTATATACTTGTACAAAACATATGCTGAGAATATAAAAAAAAATACTTTTTTAATAAAAAAAGTAATTGTATTACTGCTATAACAGTTCTATAATATTTTTGTTATACATACATAATATATTTGGCATAATGGGACTGTTATAGCAGCACTAGTAAATTTATTTATTTAAACATATTTATAACTCTCACTATTCGTCAAAAGGACCTTCACTTACCAATCACATTGATTGAACTATGAATAATAATTTTGATCCTTATCTTGGACTGAGAACACATATTTGAACTATAGTGTTTTAAAAATTATGAACTGCATTTAGCCTACAACTAATAATATGAATACTTTAATTAGTGATTTATAAAATCAACTAAAAATAAATAAATCATTAACAAGCAATTAAACTAATATAAAAATATAATTTTTTTAAAAAGTTAAAAATATCACGAACAAAACTGTTTCTCAAAAAAATTATAAATATATAATAATAAACATGAAATTTGGTATCTTTAAACCATACTTAAAAAGGTAAAAAGCAATAAATTAACTACTACAACACCAACGTGACGATTCTTTAGATGACTCATCGTCTTCATCATCAATTATTATAGTTCTTCTTCTTGTGCTTCCTGACCGATTTAATGTGACTAAATTATCAGCAATTTGTTTATCAGCCTTTTCAATCATCATACGACACAGACTTAAAAATATTTCTTCAATGCCTGAATTCATTTTAGCTGATGTATGAAAATGTACGGCACCAACTGAACTAGCATAGCTAAAAATTAGATAATTTAAAATTAATTTCTTTTATGAAGTGTTTAAAATGTTTAGTTATACTTTTCTGCGTCTTCGACTGAAACTGTACGATCTTTTTCTAAATCAATTTTGTTTCCAGCAATAACAAGGCAAATTTCACTTCCTAACATCTTTTTTAATTCTTTAATCCAATTTTTCACCTAAAAAACATATAGACTAGTTTAAATAATTCATTAACAGTTGATAATATATAATTGTTATATGAAAATATATTGGCACCTATAGTTGTTAATTTCTGTAAACATAAATTGTATTGAATTGTAATAAAATTATTTTTTTCATAAAATGCAGAGTAATATTTATAATTTATAATTATTAATTTAAAAATACAAATGTATAAATCATAATTTTACTTCACTGGTTTAAATTTTGAATTAATTTTTTTTTTTTAATATGTGATAATTTAATAGTAAAACAAATTAAATTTAAAATCTAATGAAACTTTATAATACAACAGACAAATACCAGGTTTCCTACCAGTGGTGTGTCCAGAACTCTTTTTGTGGATGGGCCACAAAAGTTAAGTCCAGAATGGTTTTACCTCCTCCTCATATTATGATTTAATTTATTTAAGTTTTAGTATTTTTATTCTAAATGACTAATTTTAATATTTTTATAACAAATGGTAGCTTATCTTTTATTAAAACATGAACTTAGTGATATAGTTTACTTTGGTTTTTAAATATCTTATTCTTATATTAACCATAAGCTAAAAATAATTGTAATATAAAAAGTTATGAAAACAAAAATAATATTTAGAATACAATATCCTATACCTATAATATTAAAAAAATCCACAATTTCTCTTTAAATATTCAAATTTTACTTTTTTATTGAAATACCTAACCTAATCAAAACAATTTTTTTTCTAACTATAAATTATATTTTCATTTTTTATTGAGCATCGGACTTATATAAAAATATGGGTGGATACTTGCCTACCGGGCCCACCCCTTAAACACGCCACTGTTTCCTACCTACAATTTATAGTATTTTTAAGTGTCCAAAATAGTAAATTTTATGCTATATCAAATTATCAAATTAATAATAAATAAATATGATATGTATTGTAATACTATCATGCTTAGATTACTGAATTTATTTTTATTCGTTTCCTGAATTGATGGTTGTTAATATTGTAATTTAACAAAAAGTTTCCACTTGACAATTTCATGAAGTGGATTTTATGTCATAAAATTGTGAGATAGACATAATTTGATAATAGCTTATTAGTTATTATAATAAATATTTATTATGACAGACTAAAATTTGTAAAATAAAAAATTATTACCTAATCAAGGAAAAATTATTACAACCATTTTTTACCTATTATTTAAGAGCTTTAATTTTCAGCCTTTTTATAAAACTACCTATTCTTGTTGCTATGCGATTATCTATCTTTCAAATATTAATGAGATATTATACAACTTATACATCCCAGAATATTTAGTTATCCATATTAGATAATATCTATAGCACTTGAATAAAAAGTGTTGATGATATATTACTTTTTGGAAAGAATCTTCATCAGTGATGTCGTAAACTAGTATTGCACCATTGGACATTCGGTAGTAAATTGG
This sequence comes from Rhopalosiphum nymphaeae, assembly GCA_036289425.1. NCBI lineage: Eukaryota > Metazoa > Arthropoda > Insecta > Hemiptera > Aphididae > Rhopalosiphum > Rhopalosiphum nymphaeae. The sequence goes on along the minus strand of JAZAQC010000021.1, from coordinate 2,067,571 downwards.
TCCCAAGGCATGAAACCTCTCTTGTCCGGCTGTATCCCATATCGACAAGTTTATTCTTCGTCCATTGAGGTTGAGCTTTTTCTTGACAAAAGACGCCTGTATCAACCAGTGAACATAATTACACACAAGAACCACAAGCAATTATATTATAACAACATTGCTACCATGTCAGACTAGCGTACTATGTACCGTCAGCAACCATTGAACCCTACCTGTAGCGTGCTAACGTGTTTGTCATTAAACTTGTCTTCAGTGTACCGGAGCACCAGTGAAGTTTTCCCCACGCACCCTTCGCCCAATAGAACCACTTTGAAGCTCTGCGCGGTCGTCTTGCTGCCAGTCGAAGATAGACCGTCTGCCGACTCTTCCATCTTAGAGATGCTATAATTTTTGATCCTGGTGGTATCTGTTACATTTGTGTATACAACACACTCGAGCGCGGGCGCACACACAACTTATAGTTAGGTGTCACTTAAAGAAGGCGGCAGTGGTGTCCGATTACGATATTATATTATCAATGTGTTGTTATATAACTAAAAAAAAAAAAAATTCGTAATTAACACCCATTCAAGTGACAAGAAGTCAAGACAGTGTGTGATACACGAGCAAGTGAGTATAATCATTACTGATGTGTAGGTAGTGGGTAGTGTTGTTAGTATTTATTAGCATTTTCGACGTACCTACTTTATTCGTTAAGAGACGACAGTCGCACAAGGATTAACATACGAGTTGCAGGTGAACCGTTCGTGTGAGGCGGTATAATGACTAACGAGAGACAATGATTTAAATTCAATCTGTGGTATGCGAATGAAAGCAGCACGCGCTATCGACGTGAATAAGTACCTACGACACAACAGTGTCAAGCATTGAAAATTTGAAAAGTGAGAACTGAAAAGTGTACACCGATCGGCGATTAATGATTATTTTTTAATTATTAATATAAACGATATCAATTACCACTATACATGCCTTATAGTTTATATTATTGTATTATTACATCTGTATAATGAGTGTTTATAAGTAAAAAGTATATACACTATCAGTGCGCCCACAGACACTTGTCATTGTATTATTATTATTATTATTATTATTATCATTATGTCGTGCCCAAACAGCTGCTGCTGCAGAGTGCCGGACGCGGGTACTCATCACGGCCAAATAATATGTTAGCTAAATATTTAGGTACTCAATATTCTGCAGTACTCTGCTTCATCGGCATCATCGCCCATCGGTCGTCAAAGTGACAACTTGTCAGTGGGGTCGCCGTCTTGGCGTCGTACATTGCTAAAAATCTGGACGGTCGTCTATTGAAAAATAATTATAAAATAATAACAACAACACAATCCGTGATATTAATATTCAAAAATCATGGTCACAGACATATTATTTTCTAATCGGATCACAATCTTCTATACTATAAAATGATTTTTCCAAAGCTAATTTGATTTAATTGAATTAATGTTTACATCGTACATTTGTTTGCAGAAATATTTGTTCAACAATCTATTTATACCAATAGCCAGCCAAAAGATGTAGGTCTTAATAACTTATTAAAATTAATAACATCATACAATTAATATCAGATATGAATATTGAAAATTTATAATGGAAACCAATACGACATTTATTTGGTATCTAATGTTTACAATAACTTATAAGTATAATTAATGCTGTTGAAATGTTGGTCAGTTACTCTGTTCATTAAACTTATACAGTAGGTACCTATGTACTCCAAAACGGTAATCGGAATAAAAATCCCCGAAATAAAATTGTACGTTTTCTAATATTTTAACAATAGATACACCTATGTATAGTGGCTAAGATGAAAAAACTTCAAATTTTACCTATTGACGTGTAGTGTATTGTGTTTATAAATCTTATATTTTTTATTTTATTTTATTAGAACCTATATATTTATAATTAACTATAAACAATTTTGTAATTAGCGTTTAAAAAATATTTATTCAATAACTTTCACGTGATTGTAATTAATATTGAAGTCGAGGGATTTTTTATCCTAAGGTCGGGGATTTTTTTTTTTGAATAAGGAATTAAAATGCACGTTGTCATCAAAAAAAAAAGAAAACTTAAAAAGAACATAGATAATAAAAATAAGAAAAATAAAATTTGTATACAAAATATTTTTTGTAACTAAAATTAGGCAGTTGAATTAATTAAAAAATATATCTTCAAAAAGGTTAGTATTTTCTGAAATAATGTGGGTTTTGTGTTAAATGAATCATCCCGTATACCTATAACCAAGAGACAAATGTGAATTAATTTAATTATTTTGTTATACAATTTATTAAATTCACTCTAATGTGAAAATTGTTAAAATAATTACAACATCAAAATCAAGAAAATATCAGTAAAACATATCTTCATACCGATGAATTAATATGATTATCAGATGGCGTCAAAATTGTTTTAGATCCACTGATACTAGTAAATTATAATAGTATAAATGTTTAATAGTGTAGTACTGCGATTACTACTGATAAATAAAATAAATCAAATTAATAATTATCGGAAAGAAAGAGAGTAATCACTATTTACAGATTTCAAAAATTAAACATTTTTAAGTTTTTTCTTTCGTGTAAACACAAAAATATTGAAATAATAATATTAATATAGCCATAAATATAAAGCCGGGTTTACACGCAACAATAAATTGTAACGACGTGAATGACAATTTATTGTCGTTTTTATTGTTCCAATTAATCGAAAGAGTGGATATTGTTTACACGCTACGATTTCTTGTCCAATATTCTTCGTCGACCGCGGTTCACACTTCAGTTGACCATCAGCTTTCGCCATGGAAGAAGTACTGTTGTGGTCGTTATATATCGTTTGTTTAACGAAAAAAGCGAAGAAGTCGCGAAGACCAAGAAGAAAATGGAGCCGCAAATGGTTGCTGAAGAAAAGGGAATTTTCTCATATAAGCTTATTGCGAGAATTACGAAATGAACCAAATGATTGGCGGAATTATTTAAGAATGGACGAAGAGACTTATGTTGAGTTGTTAAGGTTAATTTCTGTTTGCTGAATATTTGGTTGTTCAGAGTTGGCTTTTTCGAGTTTGTTTATATGAGAATATGGTGATGTCGTGTTAGAGATATGTTGAGAGTTTGGCATTGGCATGTTTGATAGTTGATGCTCAAATCTTCTAGGTATATATGTAGAATGGTAGAGTTGAGGAGAAAATTGTAGCAAATCATTAGTTTCGAACGAATGGAGTGGCTGACTGTTTATTACTTTAAAATCTTTAGTCAGTGCTTCAAGCTCCCCCTCAAAAATCACGTCATTGATAAGTTTTCGAACGAATACGGCCTGGTTTCCTTTGAGGGAACGTAGCTTATGGGCTATATACTTTCCGTAGGCTTCGAATTCATTATCAGGACGAATAGCTTTTAGTTGCTGTCCCGCTAAATGCAATACCTCATCTGCCGGAGTTAGTTTCTTTTTCCGCTTTAGCTGCGGTGCGATTAATGATGGTGTCACTCTTCGTGATGAAGCTGGTCTATCATCACCCGATGTTGGCACAGCCGATGTGGTGACCTCTCGTTGGCAAGAATGGTCTAAATTCGTAGATTCAGAATCTTCCTAAAATAAAATAGAGCATATATATATTTTCGGTTGTAAAAATATAAGAATTGAAGACTATGGTAGATTCAATATTTTTGTTGGTTTTATACAAATTTAAACTTCAAACGTTCATAAGAAATATTTACGAAATATTGTTCGAATTGTGTTTATAAATAATTTAATCTCAATTTCTGTAGAATCTTAAACGGAGAGGGGTCTGTTTCTTAGCAAGAAAAAAGTGAAATGAACCTTTGAAATTTACAGTTCTTTAAAAAAGAATATTATAATAACTGTTTGTAATAATTTAGTATTATTTACTTTTATAGTGAATATTTGAACACTATTTATTATTTATTCATTAATACATACTAATGTATAATATACTATATAACAATAAGACAAAATTATTAAGCTAATTTTACTATAAATAAAAATTAATTTTACTTACATATTGTTGTGTTTCTTCGTCCTCGTCGTCCATTGTGCTCCTAGTAGGTCTTACAGTCCTGGTCGTTCAAAAAATGTAGAAGGTCGAAGTACCACAAACTATGTTTATAAATATAATCCGCTCCAGCCCCAGATTTTGACGAATTATTTATTTTTGATAGTTCTTTCTTATAAACTGTACGCAATGCATTAATTTTTTTCACAACAGTGTTTCTGTCTACCGAAGGATCAATCTCCTTGTACTTTTTGACCAACTTTTCATAAGCAAGGCCTTTTTTTATTCCTGTCCGAGTATTCTTTGCTCTTAACAAACCACAAACAGGGAAAACTTTGATAGAGCTCAATAAATTCTCTCAAGAATTCTCGAGGTGTTTGTCCTGCCATGATTACTTGATTAAACTTATCACTTATTAAAAATATAAAAGCAATTGTCAACGAAACAACGAACTATACACAAGCTTCGTGAACGGTCAATGCAAACTAAATCAAATTGTAGCGATAAATGGTTGCTACATGTTTACACATACCAACTAATCGTTACGATTCGCAGAAATTGATGCCAATCGGCATCAATCATCCGATCTAATTCCAATTCCAATAAATCGCTTCTATGTCCTATTTATACGCAACGATAAATTGAAACAATTCGATCGTTACAATAAATTGCTAGCATTTATTGTTGCGCGTAAGCCCGGCTTAAGTATCATAATATTTTGTTTTTTGCAAAAAAGGGGCCAATATAGGCAATTTTATACTCAGAATCCGAATAATTTTTTTGTACGGAGATCCATTTGTGAATCTTTTTAGTTTCTACTCTCCACATTTTTTTGTAGACTAAAATCAGTATAATCTACTATAATCTGTGTTACTTTTATTATTGTGGCTGTTAACTGCAATGTTGTTGACTTGTTGTAGGCTCAGATATATATATATATATATATATACCATATGTATGTGTGTGTTTGTGTTTATAGTCTAAGTTAGACTGTCTAGCGCTTTTATCTGATAACACAATCAAGTTCAGCCTTTAAACGGAGTCTGCGAAAGTACAAATTGCGAAATCAAAACACCGCACGGCTGCACTTATCATATTTCCTATCATATCAAATATACTTGGCATGAAATAAGAACATTTTTTTTAAATGCTAGTCTGTTTGGTGACGACAACGACTACTAGCATTACACAACTTAACAGGTATCACGTACGCCGCAGAGCAAAGATCTAGTGTGTACGACGCGGTTACGGGTCAAAAGTACTGAGTGTGGTGTCATTTGCAGACTACTAAAATGGCTCGCCACAGGAACATAAGGACCACGCAATATTCTGATGGTAAACTTTTTTCTTTTGATAGTGACCGATGTCAGATTTATTATACCCAAGAACTCATTTGCAGTCATTCAACAAGTCTTTGAATAATTTTTTTTTCAATTAAAACCCTTGAAGCAATTTACTCTACGTGCTCATCATTATTTTGATATGAAAATATCAACTTGTTCAAACAGTTTTGCTCATGTATTTGAGAAATTTTGTATATGCCTATGTATTTCACGATGTATCATTCTAAAACCAAAAAAAAAAAGGATTTCAATTTATGTACTTAAGAAAATTGTTTCTTACAACAATGTTCTGAGAATTCTAGTAATATGATGTTAAATGAATGTATTAAGTGGCTTCTCAAGGATTAAAATACTAGTGACATTTTATTTTGATATATGCATTATATTTTATTTATTTATATTCTTCATTTATTTTTTGAAAAACAAAAAATTATAGTAAATTCTTGAAGTAACATATTTGTATAAAATATTTCTTTTTCAAATAATAATTTTTATTATTTTCTATTATGTTATAATAATGTATAATGATGAATGTATCTCTTGATTATAGAAAAATATTTTAATACTTATCTGTGTGAATATTTCCAGATGAATATTATGATGATGATGATGATTATTATTCAAATTCATTTGAAGATGATTGTATTTCTCCAAGTGATGGTAAATATTGGTCATACTTCATACATTTATTCTCTAGTTATTATTTATTTTAAACAATATTTTAGCAATTTATTTAATTAATCACAAATCCAAGTTTGAATCGGATCAAGACTTAACTGATGCCAAAGTAAATTCATGTTTACAAAGAGTAACAGAAGTTTTGGGCTTCGAACTTGCCAAGGATGTTATAGCAGGACATTTGATTAATAATGAATTTGATATTGATAAAACTGTTGATCAAATAATAAATTCAAAAATTGGTAAATTAAAAAAAATTATATACTAATTATTCCATTTAAACATTCATTAAATTATTTGTATTTTAATTGTATAATAAATCATGAAGGTGCTACAAAAGTAAAGGATCAACCAGCTGAAGGAAGGTTAAGTAGGCCTCCTTCTGTTGTTATTGCTTCTTCGTCAAAAAATAAAGATAACATTGTCGTTGGTTTTGGAAATACATCCATTTCAGGTACATCATACATATTTTAATATTCATATAATATAATATATTAGAGCATTGGAATTTACATGTATTTACTGAATTTCAAAAGTAATTCATTTTAAATAAACTTAAACTACATTAAATGTATTTTAGTCTCTTTCACATATAATATTATTCTTAATCATATACATGTTATATGTATTCATAGGGCCTTGTTTCAATGATGTAAGTGCATTGTTTTAGGATTGCTCTAGATTTATTCATTTTAAGTATGTAATTAATTTGTGCAACAAATACTAATAAATAACAATGTATTTGTGATTTTAAATGTTTTTTTATAAGTAAATTTGTTATTTATTTTTTTGCATATTTTCATAATATAATGTATCAAACTATCAAATTTATATTATTAAAATAACTTATAATTATACTTTCAGGTTCAAAGAATAAGAACTTAATTGCCACACCTAAACAAACACCTTTTAGTACACCTATATGCTCACCTGCGGCAACACCTCGTAATCGATCTCCTCAAAATGCTCGTTTGGGATCACCACGTGTAGATCGCAAATTAAATTCGCCCAAGTATTAATTTACAAATAGTTTAATATGATTGTTATATATATATTTAATTAATTTTTAATAGGAGTAACAAAGTTAAAGATGATCAAGGTTTATTAACGTCCATTCACAAAGATCAACTTTATTTAATTATAATAGGTCATGTTGATGCAGGAAAAAGCACTTTAATGGGACACTTACTATATAAATTAGGACATGTACAGCAAAGAACCATACAAAAATATGAGCATGAAAGTAAAAAGTTAGGCAAACAGAGTTTTGTCTTTGCTTGGGTATTAGATGAAACTGCTGAAGAGAGGTAAATATTAATTTTATGTATAATATATTATATGATATTTTATTTTTATAATATATTTGTAATAATAGAAATCGTGGTATTACAATGGACGTAGGTCATTTAAAGTTTGAAACAAAAACTAAAGATGTCACTTTGTTAGATGCACCTGGTCATAAAGATTTTATACCAAATATGATTACAGGTAAAAACTTAATTAAATTCTATGATGTGTGATCTATTCATTAAAATACGAACTAGGATCGTTTAAATAACTTCTTAATATGCATGGATATAACTGTATAATTATATGGGATAAAATTAATTTTTAAATACAATATGTCATTGTCTTATCAGTTGTAAAATTGGTACATAAGTTAAGAATTAGAATTTTAAATAATTACTTATTGTTTCAAGTAATTTTTTTATATTGAATATCCATACAAAATGATTAATGATCTTTTTATCTATATTCAAAGGGATGAGAGATTTGCTTCATATGATTGTTATTGAACAAAAATGACAAATAATAAAAATTTGAATGCAAAAATTCAATATTTAAATATTTAAAACTAATTATAAAATCTAAAAATCATTCCCTTCGATGTTTTTACTGATTAAATGTTTAACCATTATTGCTTAAACTTTTGAATTTTATGATATATCTTTATTATCAATTGTAAAATATATATTTTAAAATTATTACCGTTTCTTGACATAGACTATATTAATCAATAATACTAATACCTACTTAATAATAATAATAAAATAAAAAGTATCCCAATTTCTTTTTAAAACTGTTTCATTTATACAATGATTTTACAGGTGCTTCTCAAGCTGATGCAACTATTTTAGTTGTAGATGCAACTAAAGGAGAATTTGAAACTGGATTTGATAGTGGTGGACAAACACGAGAGCATGCCCTCTTAATACGGTCTCTAGGTAAATAACAAGAAACTTATTATTTTGCATAGGAAAATATGAAATGTTTTTTTTATTCTCACTCAGGAATAACTCAACTCGGAGTCGCTGTAAACAAAATGGATACTGTCAACTGGTCTGAAGAACGATTTGAGGAGATCAAAACAAAACTTGGATTGTTCTTGAAACAAGCCGGTTACAAAGAATCTGATGTTACGTTTGTACCATGCTCTGGATTAAATGGTGAAAATCTTGCCACAAAAGCAAATGAATCATTATTAACCAATTGGTATAATGGTCCTTGCCTGATGGATGTTATTGGTTGGTAACCAAATAAATTATAAATAATTCAAAACAGAATTAAATTCTAATTTTTTTTGTTTTTAGATTCATTTAAACCACCAGAACGAGCAATTTCTAAACCATTGCGATTATGTATAAGTGATGTTTTCAAAAGTTCAGGATCAGGATTTTCAATTGTTGGACGAGTTGAAACAGGGCAACTTAGAGTTGGTGATAAAGTTTTGGTACAGCCACAGGGGGAAGTCGCCCAAATTAAAAGTGAGTCTTTTTCTTATTTTATTAGACAAGAAAAAAAAATAAATATTACCAATTTTATGTTTAACAGGTATTGAAATAGATGAATTGCCACAGCCAATTGGATTAGCTGGTGACTTTATTAGTGTTACGCTGACTGGTTATGATGCACAAACTATTTACTCTGGTTGTGTTTTAAGTGACATTTTGCTTCCAATACCAGTAACGTCAGTATTAGAAGCACGAGTGGTTGTATTTAATGTAGACTTTCCTATTGTTCGTGGACATCAGGTTGTATTGCACTATCAAAGTTCATCTGAATCAGCAGTTGTCAGTAGACTTTTAGCTGAATTAAATAAAAGTACTGGCGAAGTCATCAAGAAAAATCCTCGAATGATAAAGAAAAATACCCATGCTCTTATCAAAATAAATTTATCAAGACCAATTTGTGTAGAAGTATATTCAGACATCAGACAATTGGGTAGAGTAATGTTACGGTCTGGTGGTACTACTATAGCAGCTGGTCTTGTTACTAAAGTCAATTTTAATAAATAAAAAATATATATTTTGAGAAATTAATTGTTTCATTTTACCCATTCATTTTTTAATTATGAAATAGTCAGTCGATACTTTTTTAACTACTAAGTACCAGTAATACAGAATGATTTGATTAAATAAAAAAATATTTGAAACGAAAATCATCAAACATTATACATCATTTTAGAAACTAATGCCCAGTTACATAAGCATTAAACGTTAAAAAAGTCAATAGTTTATGGTCGCTTAAAATACATTTAGCAGGCTATGATTGGTCTACTAAACTTTATTTAACCATTAAATTAATTAATTGTTTAAGTAACTTAACATTAGAGTAACAAACTTTTCGATTAATTTGGCCTCAGTTTTAAAGACATAATTTTGATATTACTTGGGATAAACATATTAAATATATTTTTAACCGTAAGGTAAAAAAAATTATACATACTTCTTATATTTTTATAATTACATTAATTATAAAAGAATCTTTATTTTTATAATATATATAATTTCCCTATAATTATCATAAGATCAGGTTTTTTAATTTATCTATTTTGATAAAATTAGAAAAGAACTATAATTGCATTGTATTGTATAAATTATTTATAATATGATACATTTATAAAAAGTAATTGTTTAATAAGTTTAACCAATTACTGTGGTACTGATGCAGTGTTAGTATTTTGAGGTGTTGCTGTGCCATTTGTACCATTTGCGATCACAACTACAGGATCTGCACTTGGTTGATTCATTGCTTCGACTTCCGCTAAACTTAATTGTGTAATAAACCTTAATTTCTTTTGTAAGGGAAGTCTAAGACGGTACACAATCCCTTCTACTTCAGACTTCATTAAATTTCCCACATATTGATATTTTATGTGATACCTAAATTTATTTATTAAGGAAACTTATAATTTTCAAATTGAATTTCAGAGTATTTGCGCTGAAAAAATAAAAAATGTTTATATTAGAAATTAAAAAAAAAAAAGGATACAATAGATCGCAGATTGGGTCCATGTAACGTAGAGTCTGAACATGTTTGTCCATTCTTTCCAAAGCATTAAATAGTTCGACAGTGATGTCTACTATTGATGGTGATGGCTTATCGAGATTATAACGAGATAAGAATGGCGCAACTAAATGACATAAAAATATAAATTGTTCTTCGCTATACACAGACGGACCAAGTTTTTCTTTTACAAACCTATATAAAAAGTCAGATATTTAATGAATTACATTTGTATAACAATAACTAGACTATAGTTTTGACTAACGGTGGTATAGAAGCAATGTGTCCAACACCAGCATGATGCCATGTAGCATGTGACAAGGCTAACATGTACACAAACCGGTTGTCAAGCATACATCCATGAGCAAGATCAAAATTAAATAATTGGAATGGTGTGTGTGCATACTGCCATGTGGCCAAACCAGAACTTTGCATCATTTGCATGATTCGGTCTTGTAATGTTACCCAGAATGGTTCTGGCATGGCAGACATTATAAGGCCAATACTGTTTATCCAACAGTGTATTTCATGTGAAGGGATTTCAGTATATCTATTCACAAATGTTACAATTATTAGTATTACTAGATTTAATTAATAATATTAAAAATTACCTTTGCATTACGACATCAAGTAAAGAATTAGCCACCGAAGCTGGAGTTAATGGTAAAGCCATGAGTTCTGCGCATGTCATGTATAGTGCGTAAACAGCAGGGTTGGGAAATTCATTAAACCTCCAATCTATATTTGGAAATTTTACATTCCCGTTCATGGCTTTAGAAAAAGTCAAGGAAAATTGTTAATTATAAGTCAGGAACAGTTAATTGTTCAAAAAGAAGTGTCTGTGTTTGCATAAGGGTTTTTATACAAAAAAAAAAAAAAACACTATTAGTTTTAAAAGTACTATCAAGTAATAACAATCAACATTTTAGAGCAAAATTGGTATTATTGACATTCCACAAAAAAATATTTAAAATGCTCAATTTATAAACCAACATTTTTGAAATTATATCTAAGCATTTGCAAACAAAAGGATACTGTCTGTAATTCGTTTGACCAGCATAACATAATATTCGAGATCAGGTACCCATATAGGAGCCGAAGGAGTAACTGTAACATCAGTGCTAGTACCCATTGAATTGGTATTTGTGGATGTTGGTGTTTGTATGTTGTATCTTTGATATGCTTCAGATAGTGTCCAGCAACCACGTGTTTCACATAGTGATCCAAGCACCGCGTACACAAGTTTACGTTTTAATGATGGCCGATCACGTAATTTGGATTCATAGTAATGTAAAGTATTATATAAATATGTGACGGGGCGATCTAAATAAATAATTAGAGTATTAAAGGTATATATAATATTTATATACAAATTTAGTCATACAGGATGGAAAAAAGTATTCAGTACAGAGTTATAATAAATATTTATGTACAACTTTACTTTAATACTTGGTAGTGCCAATAATTTTAAGCTAATACTGCATAATAGTGAGTAAATTAATTTATATTGTATTTTTATAACAATTAAATAAATAACTATGAATGATAAACTATCATAAAATTATAATTCATATAGTTTTTGTTATTTAATAAAACAATGTATTACACACCACAACAGGTGTTGAATATATTTTTAATTTGTATGAATATTGAACACATTTTTTCTATCCTGTATATGATTAGTAATAAAACTTTAAAAATACATATTATATACCATGAAACTTATACAAGCATCCCAAATGATCCAAGAGCGTTTCTAATGATTTAGTTACTGGTGGTAATTCAAGGTATCTATGTATAACTATGTCAAAAACCTAAGGTAAAATAATAGTAGTAATATTACTAAACATTATTTCAAATATTATAGATAATTTTACTGTTGATATATGTATGCATTTATTTTAATATACCGGTAAAAATCTAAGGCAAACGTTTCCAAAATACACAGGCAAAGGCTGATAAGATGCAGGATCCAAAATTCCTTCAGGAGCAAATTTTTCAGGATATTTTCTATGAAATGCTAAATGTTTATCATGCCTATACAACAGTAATTAATAATTAAACTATACACAAATACATAATTATTGTTTGAAATGTTATTGTTATTACCAATTAGATTGTTTCCAGTGTTCAGGTGAATTTTCTTTAACAAATTCACACACTCGAGCTCTGAATTCAGCACCTTTAAATAAGAGTAACTGTATAATAAAAAAACACACTTGAGCTTCACTGCCCTCTTGAGTACGAAGTGCCTGCAATTTATCAAATTATTAGAGTATTTAATAAACTTATGAGTGAATTGTTTTTTTTCTTTGACTTACGAGGCAAAGAACAAGGCGATCAATTGTAACAATGTTGTACTTCCAAATCATGCTATTGATAGCATCAACACATTTGTTAACATGTTGGCCCTCTTCTGACACAGCAAATTTGAATACCAAATAATCACAAAACTTGCGAAGGTGTGCAGATAAAGCTCGAGCACCGATTCGCTCCAAAATCCTAAATACGATATACAATAATCATTTTTGGGTAGAGTGAATGAGAATACCTACTCTTAGTTATGAATAATAATAATTATGATTTATGGGGAATAAGTAATGAAAATAATATGTAACTCAGTATATGTAATAGAACATAGGATATTAGGGACTAGGGTAGAGTTATAAGAGTAGAATAATTAATGAGTAACGAGTACCACATTCTTAAACACATTTATGACCATGAGACAATTATACTCTAAAAAAACCCCATGTCAAGTATATTTAACAAAGAGTTCTTTCACTTATACACAGAATTATTTGACTTTGGTTTATTCTAATAAATATTATGATAACATGGTTATTTTAAACACCTCTACGTAATGATTAGTATACTTTGTTTTAAAATCTGACAAATAGATAGTGATATTATTTATTGTAAGCATATATATATATATATATTTTTTTTATTTAAATTTTAAAATAATAAAATGAAAATATTTATTTTACCCACAAAGTAAAGAATATATATATATTTCATCAAACTTACTTATAAGCAATTGGATTTATTCTGTCGGTCTCTATTATCATTTTCCACAGAAGACATAAGAACAATGGATGAGCAGTAGGTACAGAAAAATGTGCAATGATATCATTTTCATTAGTCATTGATGCCCAATTCCGATACTCTTCTTCAACTGCTTTCTAAAAATAAATATTTATTTTTATATTTTAATTGTTAACAATAATTTGAATTGACATACTTTTAGCTGCTGTTTATTTTCTTTAGTAATTGGATTATGGACAAAGAAATCTGCAAGTGCAGGAGGAAAACATTGTAATGTATGTGGAGCCCAAGTATGAGGTGTATTGGCCATAATTGTAGTCAATAACTCTTTGCACCAAGATCCTTCTTGACTAGCTGATGTGCCTGTAATATGCATGGATCTAGCTAATGTTAAGACAAGTGCACGGTTGAGTTCTTCACATTCTGCTGATACTAAAGTTTTAGGTTCACTTAAAAATCGTGATAATTGTGGTTGCACTTCATTGCTCCCAAGACCAGTAATCAGTCTTAATGCAGTGCTTTCCACGCTAAACATAAATATATAATATATTAGTTATAAATAAATATATTATAATATATATATATTCTTAATAACTAGTGATAATTCTTACCACAAATGGAGTTGAGTTTGATTAGTTTGAGGAACTGCAGCCAAACTGTGTAAATGAGAAAGAAGCTGAACTCTATAATGTGGCTGAATATGATGCATTCTATAACTGAACATTTCTAATAGAGTGTATAGAATTCCCCACGCATGGGATTTAAAAACAGTAGGTAATACTTGACCTGTAATACACATTTAACAAAAATAATGAAATCATTATAATTATAATATTTATAACCAGTGCTCAAATTTAGGGGTTGGCAGGGGGATGTAGCTCCTCTACTATTTTTTTTTTGTATATCCCAACTACATTTTAAAATATACCACAAACCCCTCATGGGTCTGTATTAAGTAATTGTTCACTTGGAACATAGTTTTGAAATTGTTAGTTTGAGCTTCTCTACTTAATTTTTTCCAATTCGAGCACTATTTATAACATAATATTATACCGTTTTTTTGTTTTGAGAATTATATAAATTTCATAAAACTTATTTGACACATTAGTAAGGGAGAAGTTATTTAAAGATACTTAAATATTGTAAACAACCACCATATAACAATGGTTAATTATATGATGATGTGTTATTACTGTTATTAGTTATTTATTACTTTATTTGTTTTAATTTATCTTAATCAAATATTTACTAACTTATAAATCCTTTAATTCCCAATGATTCTATTTCAGTGTAAACTAAAAGTCTACTGTATGTTTCGGCAAGCGCAGGCGCTAGTGCTAAATTAGATTTAGACTGTGCCAACTTCAGTACATGAGTCACTATACTATGAATTAAACTCATTTTTGCATGAATTGTCAATGAATCTAAAACAGCCATACTGAGTGGTGTAGTCGGACCCATGGCATTAGAAGAAGAGGCATTTCCACTAATTGGACTAGTAGTACCACCAGAACCTGGTACCGAAGCTACTGGAGATGTACCACCTACTGCAGGTGTTATTACTGGCGACTGTGTTGACTGCTGTGTGTTGGATGTTACACCAGATATACCTCGATTACTACTACTCCCTAACACAGCATCTACAAGAGCTGCCATTGGACGGGATAAACATTCATTATTTGTAGAAAATGCATTACATAGTAATGGTACACGGTAATCAGTACCCATACACAAAGCACTATTTGAAGGCTGTACTAGCATCTGTAAATAACTGAACAAAATATAATAATATAATTGAAATGTTAACAACATAATTTTAGTAGTGCATCTTACTCATGATGTGCTTTTAAAGCTAATGGTATTGGTCTATGGAATTTAATATTGTCCATAAGAGCTTTACGTAATAAATGAATCCAAATACAAGTAATAGCCATTTGATGTGTACAAAGTGCATTACTAGTATCAGGAACAGGTAATGGTTCTTTTTCAGGATATAATAAGTCGTATAGTTTTAATACTGGCAAAATATTTTCAAGCTAAAATAAATAAAAACATCCATATAGATATATAATATTCTATACTATTTATAATAATAAATACTTACTGAATTTCGTTGAATACTTCCTGATATGTATTGTAGAAGTACCCACATCAAACGATCTCTCGATCTGTGTAAATCTTTTTTTAATAACTATAATTAACATTTAAAATAGTTAAAAAAAAAAACTACTCACAATAAAATTTAAATTTAGAAGAAAAAAATATTTTTATACTTTTTCATGAAGAGCATTGACAATATTTGGGAACACAGCAAATTGGAATAATATAAAATAGATTAATTGACTTGAAATATGTAACCATAGCCAATGGTTTTCTTCTGGATCTGCACCTTCTGTCACTTCTTTATCACTTTTTTCCATTGATCTAATTATTAATTCTACCAACTGTTCTTCTAATACAATACACCTTTGTTTATTCTAAAAAAGATTTGTGTACTGAATAAAATTATATTGTGATGAAAAAGATAACACAGTTGATAAAATAAAGGTTTTTTTTAATCTATGATTACTGTCTATACAATATTTGAATTGTAAACTATTTACTATTAATAATAATATAGTCTTAAATTTAGTATGATGCTATTGATATGATTAATGCTATAATAGTATGCATAGCTAAATAACTAATAGAATCAAATTGAAAATGTTCCATGTATATACATATTTAAATCGAAATTGATAGTTTTCATTTATCCAGAATGTACAAATAGTTTCATCAGACAGCTATTATTAGATTTTATTTTATTTTTTTAAAAACCATAAAATAATTAATGAAATATAACAAATATGATCTTAATGATTTACCATTTTCTGTAGACCAAGCATGGAACAAACCATATCTCTAGAATAAGGCTGCTCAAGTACATATCTTAATAATTTTGTCTGTGGTTGCAATAGTTGTTTAGGGTATGGTATATTTCCTTTTAAAGTCAGTTTTAATGTGTTAGGATCTAATTTCCATGGGGTAATCAAGTGATCGCCATAACCAGAATGTTCTACTACAGGTAACATGGAAGAATGACCAATCATTGATGTCATTTGTGCAGCACCCCGAAAACTTTCCACAAAATTTGATACCAAACAACCCAATTTCTAAAAACAAAAATAATTTACATAAGTAATACATACATAAATGTTGAATATAAAAATGATAATTTACCCAATGTGGCCATCCCTTGTTTTCGCTGTATACTTTGAGTATTTCATTAATAACAAAATAACCAGGAAGTAGACAAGCCTCTCTATCAAATATATATCGAATGACTTCTTCAAGTGCAAGAAACTGAGGTAATATAGATGCTGGTAATGCTTTTGGCATTGCAACCACTTTATCAAAGCAACCCTAAATAATAATAAATACATGGATATATTTAATACATTCACTTAGTGTAATTTATATTATATTTACTTTCAATATTTCTCTAACTCCTTTATAGTCAACTGTAGCTAATATGCTTTTAATTATATGAAAACACTCTATCCAGAATTCAGAATTTGTGTATACAAGGTATTCAGAATTAATTATACATTCACACATCAACCTATAGTAAATAAAACAAAATATAAATTGTATTATTAATAAAGTGTAATAAATCTATCTAAATTTAATTTTGATAAATCAAAATTTTTTTACCTTGAAGAAACACCATGTTTTTGAACTAATTTTTGAAGCATATTTAGAAAAACTTTTTGACGCACACTAACTGTTTGTGTAGAAGCAATTCTTAATATAATTTTAATACTCATGCTTAATTGTTCGTCATTTAATCGGATTACTATATTTGTAAGCATCATAAATAACTTATCAATTTGTTCATTATTCTTAAGAGAATCTTTTTGTATATATCCATTAAATGCTTCAACTAATTCATCAACTTTCTGAAACGATAAATATACTTTAAGTTACATAACTATATCATATAAATATAATTTTTAGACTTATATACAATAAGGTGTACATTTAGATAGTAAATACAAAAATCACAATATATATATAAGTATTTTTCATGAATTTTTGTATAAAAACATCCAGACTTTTCCAAAATTATTTAAATAAAAATAATTATTACATTGTATTGTTTTAGAATGGTGATTGGTGAATAATACATTAAATCATTAACTAATAAATTTAAGCTCCTAAAATGAACAATGGATAAAACCATAATTGCAAATTTATGTTATTGACAAAATTTTAGTATATTAAATGATTTATAAACACTCTATTCTAAATAAATGTCTATATGAAATATAATTTTAGAGCTACTTTTTCAAAATTCAATTTAAAATGTATTCAATACACAGTCATTGTCAAAGTCAATTCTTTTAATATACAATCGTAAATTTTCTTTAAAACAATTGTTAATTTTTAATGATTGCTAATGCTATAGCTAGAGAGTTTAACAGGCTTAACCCTCTTCCTCCCGTTATATCGTTGATATAACAATTTTAGTAGTGTTATTATTGCTCAGTGAAATGAAATATTTTTGGTCATAATTGAACACTTCTTGAAAAAGTAATTCCTATTTTACTAGGCACTTACAACTACACGTTTGCACGTACTAAAATAATTGTTGGCTTTAACCGAGTCTCAATAGTGATATGTTAAATGCTATTACAAAACTATTAAATTATTTACCGCTATTTCGTTGAGTATTTGATTGAGACCGGTTTCCGCCGTCATATTGTTGGTAGTCATATTGCAATTTACCGTCGTAATTTTTCGATCACAAAACACTAATCATTCTATCAAAAACTTTTCGGCATAGTTAAACAATTAACTAATAGACTGAAGACCCTCAGCTTTTACAATAACTCGATTATGCTTACACGATAATACACAATATTAAATGACAACATGATCATTATATTATAACAATTTTAGGGATTCAATAACACCGGTTATGCTTTGAAATATAAATCGCATTTGTTAATAACGCACGAATGTGTACACACTAGCTGCGCTGGTATCTACTATCTAGGTATACGGACTGTCTGTTACGATTTATGCTCGGGTTGTTTACTTATGATAAAAGATAAGTATTATCAATAGACAATAATGAATTGGGATAACACCGTAGCCACGAAAAGTGATTTCACCGAATAAATTACCACGAATATCGGTTACTCCGAATGTGGCTGTAAAAAATGATGATACAACGAACCGCAGACTATAATATATAAGATATATCTTAGTCTGTACCACGAACGATCGTTATTCCGATAACGATATTAGTATATTACCGTAGTCAATATTGTTACCGAATACCGCTGAAAATACTGTGAATTAATGTTCATTTACAAACGTTAAATTGTATATGAAATAAAAAATATCAAATAACCTTATATGTTAATTTATGTTTGTTTGTGACAACATCACAGAATAAATTAATTAAATGTAAATAATCTTTTAAAATTTGCGTAGTCTAAAGTAAATTAAATGAGCTTTGTTCAAAAATCCCCGGAATTTTATTTGTAATATCTATAAAAATCAGGTTAATGATATTTCCTTCAAAATACTCATCTCCAGGCAAACTTTTGTCATGTCTCAAAAGGTTTTTGGAATTTTTCTGATAATTTAGGCTTTAGTTCTATTATCGTATTGTATTGACTCTCCGTCTTTTCAAATGTCTAAAACATTTCTTTTTAGTATTAATTTAAGAGTTAAAAAAAAATCACATTTTTGTGTAACTAATCGTTTTTGATATTTCTTTTTAAAATTCCAATATCAGAATAGTTCTCAGTTAAATTTGAAATGTAAAAAAAAAAATTAAATTCACTAATATTTTAGGGCAAATGTAAGCCTCTATAAAAAATGAAATAGTGAATTCCCTTATTGTAAACAATATTATACTTTAACTCCTAAAATAAATTCAGTTAGGCAAACATAAATCAGCTCGCTGTTAAAATCGACATCTTTGACAATGAAGCCAAACAGTTCGTCAACTACTATTAGAATGAGACAATTTTAGTTCTATAAAGAAATACTAGTTTTTACACCACTCACGGAACTAACTATACGTTTGCACGTGGAGAGGGAGGAAACGAAATACAATGCTAATCTATAAACTGCCAAACTGCGTAATAAATAATAAAACTGCGAACTAACTATTATTGTAAAGTACAGATTTAAATGCACTAAAATATCAGAAATATAAAAAACTGCAATATTATTATTATTTGTATATATTATATTGATATTTTTTAAAAGTATTTTCAACTATATTTAACGTAATATATAACGTAAATGGTAGTTATTACATTTATCAGAAATTAGGTTCAGAGGTTAGGTTAGTTTAGGATTTAGCTTAATTTAGAATGTAGATGGTAATTATTAAATATATGTATTAAAAATATCACAGAGTTCTAAAATCTATTATCCATGGCAAAAGGTAATCGTTGATGAACACCTTTTGTAAAGGTTGAATATTTGTTCCGTTGTAGTAATTTTTATAAAATATCTCATTAGTTCATTTTCCAGTTCAATAAGGTTTCATTGAATTTGGTAAGAAAACATTTCATTTGTCGATGGCGGTCTGCAATGCATTAGTGCCATAGTTAGCTGTTTAACCGGAAGAATACATGTTGTCATAAGTTATTATTCGTAGTATTATAAGAAATTAAATAAACATTTAAGACTAAAGAAATATTAATTATGATGGATAATCTGATAATCGGAAAACATATTGACACACTTTCCTAAGTGTCAATGCATAAAATTATAATATTATAGTCATAATATATTCATTCATACCTATATTAATAGTATTACACTGCACTACATATATTCTATTGAGTTGACCATACACTATTTTAATGTATACACAATTATTGTTTCCATTGTCGTCATTAGGAAATAAGTAATATAAATAATTGACATAATACTTAACATTTTTGCATAAACCTAATGTGAATTATATTATATAATTTAACGATATTGTTATAAAAATGATTACCTTGGTCGCCAACATAATAACAATGCAATAATGTACCTATTTTGCCTATACTATACTCCACATGTATTCAAAATATTATCTAAAAATAAATTATTTTCTTAATAATAATTAATAAATAAAAAATATACTGTATTTTAGGCAATTTTTTAAAGCATATTTGTATGGTTCTAAGTGCATTTAAATCCGGGTCCTTTTTATAATACTTGAGATACTTATTATGTTGTCTAAAATAATCAGAAAAAAATGAAAATTATACCAATAAATTCAAAAAATTGAATATTATTAAAAAAAAAAAATTTATATAGTGTTTCAATTCACCCATGAATTGTTTTAAATGAATAAAACATGATTTTTAAACTAATGTTTCAATTTACCCTAGTTAAAGGTTAGTTGCAACAAATTCATATAAAATAATTTAATAAGTTTTATTTCTGAATTATACTTATAATGATAAATTAGGTAACAAGAATTCTAAAAAAAAGTGTTTTCTTTAATAGTAGTATAAATGTCTGATTTTTAAATTAAGTCCAAAGTTGGATAACACTCAAAAATTGTTGCAATTCACCCCATTTTACGGTAATACAATTGTAAAACGTCCATCATGACAATTACCAATACTCTGCACATACAAGTTTGAAATTCAACTCAACAACCATATCAGAATTAAAAGGTGGTAAAATTATTGTTATTTTATATCCATTAAATAAAAAGAAACAAATAAAGCTAAAATGGCAAAGGTGTTATTAGGTATATCTTCTAGATATGAAGAGACCATAAGGAGGGCAATTTCATGTTAATTTTTAACTTTGAGGCCTATAAGGGCATACCCAGAAGATTTTTTAAATAGTAAGGCATGAGAGTTACTATGTTTGATGAGCTAGTAAGTGTTTTGTATGTACATAATATATAAATATATTTAATTTAAATATACTAAGTTACTTCAGCATACGCATTGGAAAAATGGTTTTAGTCGGGTTTAGGAAGTGTACAGAATTTTGTTTTATTTTTACAAAATTGTAAAAGAAAAAGTACATAATAATGTCAAGGATTGATATTAAAATTTGAAAGTGGCAATGTTAGCGTAACAGACTTATCAGACACCATTTCATATTTACTTTTATACTGTATTACCCACCACGTAGGTCATTGTTAGCATGTAACTATTTTTATATATTATTATTTATTACATTTAAATTTGTTTAAAAAATTATTCATCTGTATTTTAAATGAGTAAAAATAATCTCTTATGACTATTAGATATCATTGAATGTAATAAAATAATCTTAATTTTAGTTATAAATTTGTTTATATAAGTACCATACTTACTGTTTTAAAAAATTAGCACTAATAATAACTCCAATTAACAACTTCACATATATATTCAGGCATTTAAAAATATTGAGTACATATTATATTTTATTTTTGTTTATAAACCGTACTATGATATTTACAAATTACTAAATATTGTTAGGATATTGATTAATATTTTGATACATTTTATGATATTGAATAATGAGGCAAATGTTTAAATAAGTAATCAAACTCCTTTTTTTTTTAACTAAACTAAATATGCAATAGTACATACAATTAAATATGAACGTTGAATACACGCCTAAGTAATGT
Source organism: Rhopalosiphum nymphaeae (assembly GCA_036289425.1). Classification (NCBI taxonomy): domain Eukaryota; kingdom Metazoa; phylum Arthropoda; class Insecta; order Hemiptera; family Aphididae; genus Rhopalosiphum; species Rhopalosiphum nymphaeae. The sequence continues at coordinate 2,045,553 of JAZAQC010000021.1, read as the reverse complement.
TTGCTAATAAAAGCTCAACATTATAAATAATTTATTGCACTTCAGTTATTTTTTTTTATTGCTACAGTTTTAGAAATTAAAACTTAATGCAAATGTTACACATAATTTTATGTTTTTATTATATTCTGGTATAATTATTAACATAATCATTTATCATCATATTATGATAATTAAAAAAAAAAACAATTCGCTTACTGAATAATATTTTTAATTAGATATTATAATATTTATATTATATAGTTGTAACAAAATGTTAATAAAATTACTTTGAAATTGTTATATGATTCAAATAATTTATTGCAGCTATAACAACTATACCTATATAAAGTATAAGTTATTTGTTTAAATTTATGTTACGGCCTACCATAATGTAATTTTATACTTATTTATAAAACAATAATTTAAGTTTATGGATTTAAACAAAATTAATTTCAATGAATATAGAAAAATAATTTTTTTTATTGTTATCATTTTTGAAAGTATAAACTAGGAAAAGAGTACTGTTCTCAAATATATAAAGTTTATAGTTATCATCATTACTCAGTTAAAGTTATTTTTTTAAACAAAATTTGACTTTAATATTGAATAGAAATTACAAATATTATTATCAAACAGTCCATTCAAATATATTAAACAAATTATTTATAGGTACATTTTTTTCTTTTTTTTAAATTGTAAATCAAACAAATTCATACCAAAATAAGACTCATTAACTCATATATAAACATTAACATTTAAACTATTATTTTAAGAAATAATAAAACAAAATTATTCAACAGCATTGTGCACATACAATAAAACACAACAAATACTAATATTAAGATTTTGTCTGAGTTCCATTTTTATCACCTGAAAATAAAAAATCAATTATTAATACTTAATATTTATTGAATCTTGCGGGAAATATATTTAGAGTTATACATATAATTATTAGTAAAATAAATACATTTTTTACATTAGTTATGATCCAGTTCAGTTAATACTGATATAATTAAAGGTAATGTAACATTTTAAATAATATTATGCAAGTGGTTAATTAGACTATCACTGTGATTATGAGACTCTGGGGTGTTATTGATGAATTTTCCAAAATAGAAGATCGTTACACCAAAAATGTAGCTAGGTTTTTATACACACAAGCTGTAGTTTTTTCAATCTAATTTATAGATTACAAAAAGCCCATTAAGTAACAGAGGTATAATTTCAATGCAATAATTTAGAGTTTGATATTTTTACATCATATGACTTTAATAGCATATAACAACTTAATATCATAACAATTAACCATAAATATACTAGAAAATAATTTATTACAATATATTTATTTACGTTTAGTTAATATATTAGATTCACTTTTAAATATTCAGAATAATGTGTATTATCAGATCTTGGTATTTTTAAAGTATTCTTAGGTTTGTCAATATTCTATAGATGAATAGAATCTATATTTAAGGAAAATGTTTATTTTAATAAATAGATGCAATAATCAGGGCTAGCTTGAGTAGTTGGCAAATATAACCATAAGGTTATTGCAGTATTAATAATACTTTTTACAAGATGGTATTTTTTGAGAAATTATCAAATTTCGGGGATGGAAAAATTCTATCTTGCATTCTTCCTTATGTATAAAATTGCATTAGCTCTGGAACTAGTAATATATAAACATAATATTTTTACACGTTATATATATCATGTTTAAATAAAAGCATAAATCAAATTCAAAATTTTACCTTTTAATTGACCTGAACCTGTTAGAGAGTCATCAGAATTTGATTGAGCATGTAAACTGGTAACATTAGTTGCGATCTTGTCAATTTGAATTTTTAGAGATATAACCTACAATATATTAAAAATTGTACTATGTTAATAGTTCATAATTAATATCTAATACTTTACTTTTGAGTTCACTTCATTAAATGATGTCGTTAATTTAGTGTCAACTGTTTTTACTTGAGCTATTAATTTCTGACTGTCCTCTTTCAATTTTTCTATTTCTCCCTGTAAAATATATTATATATGTAGGTAATAAACTAGTCTAAGATCATAATATAATTTTAAAATGTACTAATCAAAAATAAAATAAATCATCTTCATAACAATATTTCAATTACTTAGTTACAAATAATTTTTTACCCTGTTGGTTTTTTGATCTCCAGATAACCAATCGATTCGGCTGGTAAGTGTTCGATTCAAGGTTGTGACATTAACACTTATATTTTCAATTAGCTCATGTAATTTTCCAGACACATTATTGATCATAGTTTCATCAGTTTTAATATTTCCAACATTATTTAATTTGTCCTATTTGATAAAAAATAAAATATATAAATAATTGTATTTAAATATTTTAAAAACATTTGTTATGACATACACTTATTGAAGTAATATTTGCTTTCAAAGTTGTTTGGTATGACTGTAATGAACTAGTAGTATCTTTGAGCGATTTTACACTGCCACTTAAGTCTTGATAAGTGCTACCTAATTTCGCAACTTCTGATGATAGGACTTTTATAGATGGGTCTTTTGTGGCATCTGGATTTGATAATAAGTCTGTGTTTTCATTGATTTTTTTCTCAACTAATGATAACCTTGAACCTAAATTAGCAACCTACAATTTAAATGAAGCAATATGAAATTATAAATGTCTTCTTAATTGGAATCGTATGTGGTAAAATAAAATATAATTAATACTTTCCGTAACCTGTACAGCAACAAATGACACATTTTAATGCAATCAATAAATTATCAAAGCATTTATAATGTTCTAGTAGTCTGGTATCATCAATAATGAAAATAAAACACACCTGTAGCGTTAAGTTTGTGATCTGTCCATCGTACACTGTTAGACGTTGATAGATATCGGTCTGGTTTTGTTGAAGTTGTTTAGACATAGCATGACATTTTTGTAGGTCATCTGGAACACCACGATTGCCAGCAGCAACTGAAAAAACAGTATAAACGTTTAAAAAAGTAATACAAACACGTACGTATACACAATACATCATATGAGTATGCCTTCGGATCAATAAAACCCACATTCTCGTTGAAAATTCACATGTTAATTTTCAGCTTTCTGTAGATACATACGTAATATATTATATATGTATATGTGTTATATATTCATATTTACGCGATAGACCACTCGGAGTCTGTTCGCCGAAAATAACAACCCCCTTTAACCCTTTACACGACATAACCACTGATCACCCCGTCACACACCTTCGTCGAGTTGCATTTGCAGATGCGCTTGGATCTTGCGTACGTCCAGAAATGTGTACGTCTCGAACACGACCCATACGACGCAGCCAAACGTTAAGAACATCCTCAGAGCGCTGCACCAGGTGTCAGCAACAAACGTCCGTTTCCGCCTGCGTGTGATCTGCCGCCGTAGCTTTATGGGCGTAGGCGGCGCCCGAGACGACGAACACGAGTCCGAGTCGGATGAGCATGTCATCAGCCTGCGGTTTCGGTTGACGCCAACCACCGTACAGCCGGTCAACGCGTCTAGTTCCTTTCGTTTCCGCATTTTCTTGCAGCCTCCGCTGCCACCGCCGCCGCCGCCGACGGCCGACGAAAATCGCCTACTCACGTCACTGCTCATCGGCCGCAGGCATGATGACAACACGTCTGTTTTTGGGGGCTATATTAAAGAGGGTAGACGATAATGTTACGCGGTAGGTGGATATATTTTGATGAGTATAGTACAACTATAGTACAAATGAGTGCTGCAAGGGTAGTTTAGAGTCTTGACTGGCGAATACGATTTATTTGTATAGACTACAGGTAGATCCGGCTCAACATTGTGTATTATTTAATATTGTTGTTACAATACTGCAGCCATAACATCAATAACGGAGTAATATTCACGTCGAATCTCTAGTGGTCGCGTGTTCTGTCGACTGCGACAGTAATGGCTAAAACTTAGACAATTGAACTACTGCCGCTGTCGATGGGGTAGTGGGTGGAGCAATATGTGCACGCGGTCTGATCAATAGTCTGTAATTTGCCGCCGCCGCCAGTGGCGTAACCGAATGTGAGCTTGTCATGCTTGTATTTTATTTCAAAAAGAATTTTTTCTTTTTTTTTAATTTATGACGTAAAATTAACTATCTTAGTTGATGCAATACTATATACCTATTAGTTCATTAGTTAAGTTCGTGACTAAGTTTTTACTCGACGATAGATTTCTTTAAAATATTTATCTACGACCACGAGTTTCAATATATAGCGCGAAGCTTAGTCTCATTACCGATAACTGACAATAGTTGAATAATTTAGACAAGGGATAATGGGAATTGGGCATAGTTAAAATATTGTCTTTCATCGAATGTTTATTTCTTTCACAACTACGATTTAGATCTACTTAAATTATACGATAAATATTATATTATAAACTCGAGAAAACCACATAACTTGATTTAACAGTAGATAAGCACTAATTAAGAATTAAACTACCTGTATAATGTTTTGATGACACTATTAAAGTGATTATAAACAAATTGATAAATTTTATACCGTATTTTACGATTTATGGTCACAATTATAATATAGATTATATATGGTTATATAATATAGTAAAAATTAGAAAAATTATTTTTTTATAAATATATATATTGTATTGTTATCTGTATTTTTGTGTAACTTAATGTTTTTTATAAATTATAATTTATAATTGGAATTAATTTCTGTCTAAAAAGTTTATTATTATATATGTAATTCAAATAAGATTTATAGAAATTGTTAGATAATACATATACTACAATATAGATAATATTTTTCAATTAATTTGATGTGTTTTTTAATAATAATGTCAATCGTTATTATAAGTTATAATTTATAAGATACTACTGAAAATCGTATCGAATTTGAATATTATATAGTGAAAAATATACCAAATTTATTTAATTTAATGTTAAATTAATAATTTTATAAAACATTACCTTTCTTGAACCTATTTATAAATAGGCAATACCTAAAAATCTACTAATTGATTTTTGTATTATATTTTTAGTTTTTAAATAATATTATTATTTAAATAGAAAAGAAAATAATAATAATAAAGTCATATATTATACAATACATTTAATATAAACAATAAAAAAAGAAAATTTTATTTATCAACAAATTTATAATTAAAATATTCAAAATATAATTATTAAAGTGGGATTTAAACAAGTAAACAACTCTTTCTTTCCTATATAATTACATGATTATTGTTTGTATTATCATAATGTTCTGTATTTATATTTTATATTGCTATGCCAGATGTTCTAAATTGAATATATTTCATATCTGTTATGTTTACCATTTGGTGTGTAATTGAAGAATAATGCTATATGGCATACGCCTATACTATGATGTATTAAATAATTTAATATATAATATAGTGATAGATTGCAGAGGTATATGCATATAATTGTATTAAGTATAGTATAAACTTGAAATATAGAATAAGTAATAAACAATAAATTATTGAACCTAAACAAAACAAACTAATTATAACAGGGGCAGCCAATAACCTCAATTTTGGAAGCCACAAAATTATGAAGCTAATTCTAAGCGAATTACATTGTTAAAAAATGTTTATAAAATAGTTAATAATTTTATTTTAAGCTTGATGTGAAGAGCCACATGAGACCGGCTTAAGAGTAGCATGTAACTTGAAATCCTTGTTATAGTTATCCCTGATTTATAACATAAACTATACTATATTTTAAAAGTTGTAAATTTTTCTAACTTTTATTAATTTATACATTAATACTTAATTATGTTAGTAACCAATGTTTAACTATACATACTACATACCTAAATATCACGATGAAATATAGATAGTGGTGGAAAATGTAAATAATATCATTTTAATTAAGTACAACAATTGTATTTAATCATCAATTCAAAAAACAAGAAGTATTTATTTTGTCTAATTAATTGCTAATTGATTAAGTTATTTTTACATAACTAGTTATTAACTAAATATACAATAATCAAGTATTTGCCTTTTAACTTGTGTTACATTTACCAACAATCATCGGGAAGAGCACTAGTGATCAATAATTGTACAAGTAAACCATTCTAAAGACATGAAAAGTAACAACCAACAATAAAAATATTGAACAAGTACACCAGTCATTGGAATACAGATAAAATACAAATTAAAATTATAATTCTATAAGTACCAACACGATAATTGTATGAAAAATAACACATTAAAATTTAATGTATAAAGTGGCTGATATTTTTTAATGTTTCTTGTGAAATAAATATTTAGATAGATTGTGTTAACAATATGAAATAACTACGGACCAAAATCAAGAGGCTGTTGTCAACAACTGCAGTACGCATACATTTTAGACTTAATTATATTAAAATTAATTTCATTTGATTTAAGTTTTGCAGTTTTTTTACATAAACAAATAAAGTTTAAAATATACTTGTATCATTTATATAGTATATGCATAGTGATTCAATAATTATTCAAAGTTTAATTTATTTACTACTGATATCACAGAATATTGTAAATTTTGTTTCAATCTTAATACAAATTATTATGAAGCAATAAATATATTAAATCTAGTCATTAATAGATATCAATGATTTCATTATTAAATTCTGTTTTTATACTTTATACAAGGTTAAAAAAGAATGACTGTCAGAAATTACAATATCTGTCATTATAATGATTAGTAAATAATAAATTATTGGCAACTATCTATATAGTAACTAGTTATATCTAGTTATAAACGGTCTATGAGTTATATCTATATTTTATCTTTGATATCTAACCGACTACACAACATTGTTTATAATTTAAAAATGAAACTACTTAAAAGTTTTTTTTCATTAGATGTACTAATAATATATAAACAATAAAAGTATTATATTGTGTATGTACAAAAAAAATTGATAACAATTTCATATGATCAGAAAAAAAATTACTGAAGAAAGTGGAACAATCAATGGTTTGAGAAAAGAAATGGAAATATTGACAAATAAAATTTGGAATTCTTACTTGTAATAATGGTATGGTTGAATTTGTCTAATTCGTTTTGTAAAGCATTGATGAACCAACTCATTGTCAGCAGCCAGACAATTAGAACAGATAGAACAAAAAACACACATATTGTGCGTGACTGCAAGCGACATTTTTCAAACGTCACTTTTTCAACAAACTTGTCTCTATTGTTTCCAAACCTAGAATTGAATATAATGAGAAAAAAATAATACTAACAATGTCTCCAGCTGTTGGTAACTGACCACTGAGTGTACTCACTTTCTATATCTCTTTTTCCTAGGCGAAGTCAATATCAATGGCGGAATGTGTGCGGACGAACTGCTGCCGGAGTCCGACATATCTAGCAGCTGATAGGATCTGCTTGAAACACTGGGCTGTTCCATTTAGCGAATACCATAGTTGAGTAATGTGAATTAAAATTTATTCTGACACCAGATAATAGTTATACCCGCGAGGAACATTCAGTTGCGAAATAATTCGAATTTAATTATTTTGACGAGTCACGTAATACTTACGTTGTACCCGTGGATAAGTACAATATGAATAACTGTAATAAATTATAAATATAAATTATGCGAAAATATTATATTAAAATATATTAATATCATTTGATAGGTGGATTGAGCATTATTTGGTCCACTTTACACACATTTTGATAACACTTATCACAAAACATTGATGATAATCGCGTTTTCGCGGTGGTACCGAAAGCAAACGGTGTACTCCCATGGCCGTATCCAGGATTCATTTTGTGGGGGGAGGTTCGTTATAATATAAAACTATAACATCATTTTTAAGAATTTTAATTAAATATAAACATATCATTATATACGGCGATACAATAACGTCACATGTTTATTATAATTGCATTCTATTTTTGGTTTTAAAATTAAAAAAAAAATATAGATTTAAATATATTTTTTTGAATACACACGATTTCTAGGATTATCGAGGAAAGTCAATAAAAATATTTTCGATGAAATTTAGGGGGAGGGGGGTTGAACCTGGACCTCCCCTGAATACGGCCATGTGTACTCTTAAGCACCCCTTCACACGAGGCCATTCGGCAGCGCGACTTTTAAACGTCTCGTTCTGCGGCGAAGCCAACGTAGCCGACCAGTGACCACTCACACTATCTGTAGCGCTTCCAATCAGTGGCTGTGGTCGAGTGTGTGACCGTCCGCGTATTTCCCGACCCTTGTACGTTTCAGCGCAGGGGGCGGAGCCAAAACTTTTTTGCATGATGCATACCTATTTTTACCGATCCTAATCTGATTCAGCGCGACTCGCTGAACCCACATAGGGTTCATAATTTTAATATAAACACTTAAAACAAATATAATATTACATTTTAGATAACTTATTTTATCATCAATATTTATATTTATGTATTAATCGTCGTCTTTTTTATGATTTAATTAACAATAAATACATATTCAGATCAGTTACATTTTTTTTTTTAGCACATTTAGACAAACATCTTTTAATGGTTTTAACTAGTAAACATATACTTTTTTTCGTCAATTTGTCATTTGTTACTGCATAAAAAAATAGGGACTGTGTCACATTGTATTATAATTAGGCTGTTTTTCGTACAGTGTTATTTGTTAATATCAATAATATCATTGTTTAGTGTTAAAGTATAAAATGTGTAAAATGCATAAAAATTGTGTGATTTTGAAATACAATAATTGAAAAATAATTTAATTCAATTTGCGATTTGGTAACAGCTAATAAAGATTTTTCAATATTAAATTTAAAAAAAACTAATAGTAATTTGGAAAAAATACAAACGCCTGCTCAGTTATTAAATCTTTTAGTGAACTTGGGTAAGCGGACTATAAAAAAACTATAAGTGTACAACCAACTACAATCGCACGTCGTAAAGATAGAACTGGACTCACTATAGAATCAAAACATATTCAAGCAGGGCGGCAATCAAAAGTCGAAACAATTCAATAAAAAAAAAAAAAATTAAAAGAAATTTAGGAGCAAATATACAAGCAAACTAGTTTAATGCAACACATCACTAACAATTTTTATACATTTTACACATTTTATACTTTAACACTAAACAATGATATTATTGATATTAACAAATAACACTATACGAAAAACAGCCTAATTATAATACAATGTGACACAGTCCCTATTTTTTTATGCAGTAACAAATGACAAATTGACGAAAAAAAGTATATGTTTACTAGTTAAAACCATTAAAAGATGTTTGTCTAAATGTGCTAAAAAAAAAAATGTAACTGATCTGAATATGTATTTATTGTTAATTAAATCATAAAAAAAAAACAACGATTAATACATAAATATAAATATTGATGATAAAATAAGTTTCTATAGGTACTATAAGGTCGGGAAATACGCTGACCGTCCGTATGCGTTTGGTGAAGGGGCCCTTATAGTCCGTGCGATGTACTAAAACTTGTTTTGGTGATTATTTTATGTAAGATTTTTATACCCCTTAATCTGATAATAGTATAATACATAATATTATGTAATATTAAATCTTTTTTCGAATAGTTTTGGCAATGAACAAACTTCAAATTATGCTGTATTGCTGTATCAATAAACATACAACAATCGGTAAACAGTCAGCAGTCGCCGTTTGCTATTGTTATCTTCACGAAAACTCGCATGTACACAGGTGAATGCAAGTACCCACGCGGATTATTAATTCATATTATTTTTTTCATAATTAGAGGACTTATTTTAACGGTTTTTTTTTTTTTTGTCAGATTTTTGTTTGAGGATTTATATTGTTTGTATATTTACTATCTTTGTTGTGAGTTGTAAATAAAGTAACAAATAAAAAATATAGCGCATGTTGTTTTATTATTATTATTTATTAGATATAATATTTTTATACATTTTATTTTTTATTATGCATTGGGTTCAGATTTCTTTGAAGTGTATGAAATAAAATTTATTTAAATAATAACTAAGCGGGCAATACAATTAAATGAAATGATTGTTGATTAATTTTCAATATTATTCAAAAGGCATATGATTATAGATTTCAGAGTAAAATTTGAAAAACTACTAGAAAATTCAAAGACATTTCCCAGGTGAAATATGGTCATCGGTTTTTGGGCTTACAAAAAAATAAAAAATTTGTAAAATCCCTAAAAACTAATCAGAGAGAAAATTCAAAAAGTCCTGTGTACTACAATATTGTTATAGATGAAATGTGTAAGTAATACTAAGCTAATCAATAAAGTTATTTATTATATTATTGTATATCATTCCGTGTTTATTACCAAAAATATCGATAAACCGATAAGAAATGCACGAAATAATTGGTACGTAAACACCGGTTGGATTAGATGTTCGAATAACGTCAAAGAGGCATTGCGCGTTTACGTCGTCTCCGAGTTTGTACAAAAATTACACACTCATGTGTATGTACGTCAGGGGTGGCGCTACACGGGGGTCAGGGTGGGCAAGTATCATACCAACATTTGATTTTGCCTCTACATTGCCTTCTTATAATTTAATGTTAAAAATATGTAAGTAAATAAAGAAATTGTATATCATTATTAATATATAAAATAGTATTAATTACATTAATAAAGAGTTTTTAGACTTAAGTTATATTATTTTAACTCTAAAGTTTGACTGTTATATTCAAATTAAATATGCTTTTTTCGCACATTTAGAAACAAATATATAAAAACTATAAACATCTATTGTCGGTTGCTGTTGTTGATAACTATTAACTATATGTATAGTGTTGAAATACATAATATTCGTTTCTGCCGCACAGTTTAAAGGAAATCACAACACTAAAAACAAGTTTGCTTAGATTTAAAGTATGTCTCTATTTAAGAAATATGGTGTGGGTCTCACACTTAAAATTTAAATACTAATTATTATACAATGAGATACAGGCGTTTGAAAATATGCGTGTGACACCATAGAACCGAAGTCGGAACAGCGGCGTATGTTTTACATGCAAAAGTGTCTAGATTAACACAACGATTTCAATCGTTAAATAAAATATTTTTAAAATTCTTTTATGTAACCTAAAATGTTTTTTTGTGTTTAAGACACTAGTGTGATTATAATTTTGATATACTTTTTTAGTTTCTTTTATAGTAGATAAAACTATCATAGTCAATTTCGTAAAATTTGGTTTGCGCGGACAGCCTTAGTGGATCAGACCGAACTGGACGTGGCAAGTGGCGACTTTGTCAATCCACCGATGAAACTATATAATTCGATACCGAACATGTACATAACATTTGGTGCAACTTAAGAAACTAAATGCAGTTGTTTCAGTTGCACAAAATACATTTCTATGCAAGTTTCAACTGAGGTTGACAAAGGATCAATAAAACTTGTCTATCCTGAAATAACCAGTAGCAGAGCTGGAACACAGATCAAGGTGGCCACGGTTTAACGTGGACGCCGTTTGTGGTGGAAACGCACCAAAAAATTCGTTCGTCGATTGTTTTGTTGTGCGTAACATAGGAATAAATAACATAGTTTGAAGTATAATACAGAGTGAATTTTTATTGACTTCAAATTATGTTAATTATAATAAGTGTTATTTGAAGTACCCTGTATACTTTATTTATATTATTCAAACTTATAACTGCGTGCAAGTTAAAATAAAATCAGATGCTTAATATTATATCATTAGTATGTTCATGAAAATAATATTGTTTATCATAAATAAATTATTTTTTATATTATTCAATTGGTTTTTATATTTTATTTTATGTATTAAACTATTAAATAAGGCAAACACACATTTGTAAAATTGTTGACTTTTTATATTATTATACAAATACTTTTGGTTTTTTTTTTGTGAGTGGTGTAAAACCTTGCGAGGTTTGTTTTGATGTTGAATATTTTCAAGCCTTTTGATGAGTTACTTCAATTCTAGTATGTTTTTATACACGAACTGACCGTACATACCGAAGAGTGAGTCACATAAATATTTTTTAATTTTACATATATTTTATTTCACTTGCCTATTTATAATGTAGGTATTGATATTTGGTACTAAATATAGTATAGGAATCTTTATTTCTTTTACTACCTTTAGTAAATAAAATGTATATATAGGTATTTTTCAAATTAATGCATAATAATATAAAATAATTCGTTTTTATAAACATATAGGTATCTAGTATTTAAGTCCTTTACGTGGAGTTTCGTTTTACATTTATACTTTATTTTTTAAATCAATAATTTATTACTTATTACAATTTTTTAATTTTTTTATGAATATCTTTTAAATCTATTATACAACAAGCGAATCTTTATTAACAAATTAACATATTATTAAAATTATACATATATCGTACGCGAATACACTCGACTGTTAATTAAGTAAAATTACACATGCGCAATGATCATCGTTAGGCTCATTTTTCATCATTTTTATGTTTGTGTACTAAAACTAGAGTTGTATTATAGTTAGCCTGCAGCAACAACAAAACAAATAATCAGTTTTTAATGTAATGTAATATATATATATATATATATATATGTATATATTATTATATATACATTATACATATATACCAGGTGATTTTTTAAGCATGCTCGCCCCATAGGGGCTTAGTGGGCTTACCCTAATATACACTATACTACACACTTAGTAAGAAGTCACACTTTATGTTGTTCAGAGGTTAGATTAGTTTAGGATTTAGCTCAATCTATAACGTAGATGGTAATTATTAAATATATGTATTAAAAATATCACAGAGTACTAATATCTATTATCCATGGCAAAAGGTAATCGTTGATGAACACCTTTGTACACGTTGAATATTTGTTCCGTTGTAGTAATTTTTATAAAATATCTCATTAGTTCATTTTCCAGCTCAATAAGGTTTCATTGAATTTGGTAAGAAAACATTTCATTTGTCGATGGCGGTCTGCAATGCATTAGTGCCATATAATTAGTTATTTAACCGATAGAATAGATGTTTTCGTAAGTTATTATTTCTACTATTATGATGGATAATCTAATAATCGCGAGACATATTGACACATATTTTATTCCCGAGCGCCCAATACATAATATTATAAATAAGTCATAGAGTAATTTATATATTTATTTATACCTATATTAATAGTATTGCACTGTACTACATATATTTTACTGAGTTGGCCGTAGACTATTTTAATGTATATTACAATTGTTGTTTCTATTGTCATCATTGGGAAATAAGTAATATAAATAATTGACATAATAGTTAATATTTTTGCATAAGCCTAATGTAATTGGTAAATTATAAAATGTAATGATATTGTTATAAAAATGATTAGCTATGAACATAGTATAATTATCGACAACATAATAACACTGCAGTAACGTACCTATTTTGCCTATACTATACGCCAGGGAATACTTCAACAAATTAAATATATACCGTATAAACTATAAAATATAACAACTTAAGTTCTCAATTAGCAATTAAGGATGAAAACGTTATTATCAATGTCTATCTTTATTAAGGTTAAAATAAGAATTTTTTTATTATTAATTTACGGATAATTTTTTTTGTTCGAAACAACTAAATCTCGTTCAATCGTTATTTATTATTTTTTTTTAGTAATGATAATTATTATTATTATTTAGGTTATCATAATCATCGATTATATAGTTCGTAGGTGCTTTTTTATAAAGAGTAAAAAATAATAATAATATATATCAGCGGTTCTCAAACAGTGGTACGCGCAAGGCCGTTTTTGGATAATAAACCCATTCAATTATTTAATTCATATTTTATTTTAAAAAACTAATAAATAAAAAATAATTATATTGTAGTTTTAGTATTTTACTGCCTTACATCAATTTAATATATTAATAATATTTTTGTATTATCTTATTTATTTATAATTTCTTAATGGTTCTTTACTCTTTTTTTTTATAATTTAATTTATCCATGTAATTTTAGTGTCATTAGATAATTGTTTTTATGTTAAAAAATATTATTGTTATTATTTATAATAAGGTAAGTGATTTATTTTTCTACGTAAAATGAAATATTAAGGATATAATTTTATAGAAAGAGATAAGAAATAATTTTAAACATATTCAGATACTGTTTTTGTAATAATTCTGTAGTTAATTGAATTTTTTTTAATTCAAACAGGATACAAATGTTGGCTGCAAAGCCAGTAAATTAAATGGTAATATAATGAACAATATAGGTGCTTAAGGAAAGTATCCAATGGTAAAGCTCTTATCAATATTTAAATATATACATTTATTAATTAGAAGTTAGAATAGTTATTTTATTTAGATTTGTTACTTAGTAAGTAGGGCTGCTGAGAATATTGAAGTATTGAGAATTTAGAGCAAAGTTGATCATTGCAAAATGCACTATGCAGTCTATAATATTATGGTTTTGCACATGCGTCAAAGTTAAAAATTTTAAAAATAAATTAAATCCTAATAATATAATATTATAATTATTATTACCTATACAAAAAAAGAAACCAAAATTAATATGTTCAACTTTTCAAATTTAAATGTTTAATAATAATATTAATATTTAGGTATTCTTACAGATTAGATATAGGTTGTAAATTGTAACAGATTACACTATTACAGATAGGTGATTATATTTTTAATTACAAATTCAAATAATAGGATTTTCTAGTACCTATACATTCTATCAAAGTAAAAAATCTCTTTACTATGATACCTATGTATTCTAAAATATAATTCAGTCAATCTTATTCTATATAGATCAAAATTTCAGTTTCTTACATAAGTACTAAGTAGGTAATTATTTTATGGTCCATATAAAACTTTACAGTCTATATAATTTAGTTATGAATAGTTATGATCCATATTATAAGTCAAGGCCGTAACTGAAAGAAAAATGGGGGTTTAACATTTTTTTTATATAAATACTTAACATTTATAATTAATAAATTATACACATCACTAAAATATTTCTACTTTTAAAAATTTCAAGTTGGGTGGGAAGGGATCCAGACCCCTGGAGATTTGGATCCTCCCCCAAGTTATAGCGTTGTTATATGTTATAATGGTATAAAAAAATTGAACAAAAAAAAATTTAAAAAATGTATCCATATTAGGTAGAAAGGCACAAATCTATATGAATTTTGCAATATACGATTGTATAACATAATATACAATAATAAACATAACTATATCATAAAATATATTATATTATGACATAGATGTAATACACAGATATACTAAATAAAATTTTTTTAACTATTGGTTTAAGATAACAATAGGATGTGATAATATTATTCCATTAGTTATTAGAGTTAATTAAAAAAAAATTTTAAATTATTGTAACATTAATAAATCATAAATATATATAGCCTTCACAAAAAGTACAAAGAATTCCAATTAATACATTTATAGTAATTATATTAATTAGTAATTATAATATAATCAGTGAAATGTTAAGAGGCCGTGTTATCCCAGAAGAATATGTTGGGAAATAACACGTTTTTGTACTTCCAATAATATGGCTTACTAAAGGGTTTTACGTGAAAAACGCTTATTATAAAAATTGTAGAGGGGAATTATATCTAGGATCTTATAGAGTCCTTTTTTTAAATATTTTTATTAATTATTCAGACGATTAAAACATTAAAATTAAAAAAAAAAAAAAAACATAAAATTTATTATGAAATATTGGACAATTCAAAAATGATATCAACAATTTGCCTCTATATGATTCTTAATAAATTTCTCCTCTACATTTTTTATTGTAAGTTTTATACTGTATAATCTTTCAGTAAGCCGTATTTTTGGAAGTACGAAAACATGTTCTACGGTAAAAATTTTAATTACGCTCAGACATGTGCTGCGCTCATCGTCAACGGCAGCTTTTTATACTCGATCTTCATTCCTCTACCCCGCGGTCAGTACCTTAAAGCAGTGTTTCTCAACCTTTTTACTGTGATGACCCCTTTTTTGAATTTGAATTTTTTAGCGACCCTACATATATATATATATTTAATTTTCGCATTGATTTAAAATTTAAATCATCCGATTGTGACCCTAAATAATAAATTGGCAACCCCCAGGTTGAGAAACACTGCGGCGTTGAGTATAGACCAAAACAAATTTTCTTAACACGACCGCGCATGGCTTATAATACCCAAATATTTGTCGATATGGAAATAATAATACTGCAGAGTATGACTAGTAATTTGGTATGAATATTGAATATTATTTGATTTTTGTTCAATATGTTATTCGTTAATCGTGTTTGTGCTACAGTATAAGCCACCATCGTTATGTTGAAAAACGTATGATTAAAAATATTATTTTTTTTTTTAAGTAGAATATTTTTTGTATATAATTTTCAATAAAATTAATAATACGAATTTTAATAAAATGTACAAATTTTAAAATTTAAATCAGTAAAAATTGCAATTCTTAATAAAAACAGGAATATCAATGATGAATATTATTTTATATTTTCCTATAATTCAATTATTGAACTCGTAATAAATATAGGTAGTATAGGTAAATGTATAGGTTTTTATATTCCTTATACATCTTAGTTTTTTTTTTAAAGTAGCTACACATATTTTACACACAAAACAAAATTTATATCTTTATATTGAACAAACCGGTTGGTTTTCTGGTTTTATTGTAATAATATAATTAACATTATTTTATACTTACTACAGAACAATAATTGATAAATATAAATCATAAATGTATAAATTTTAAACTTTCTATTTTTTATGGGAAGATTAAAGTGTATGATATTGGTTTTGGTTAAAACGATAATTTTTAATAGTATTAATCAATTACTTAAGTGTGATGTGTATATTATGATTTATGACTAATATAATAGTATTAATAATATAATATAATATAATAAATAAACTGTATATCATAATTACAAATAAATATATTGTTGTATTTTTATAAATTATAATTTAAAATTATTATAAAACATTTGTTCATCTATCCAAATCTTTTATTTTTAAAATAAAGTAAGTGAGAGAAACGAAAACATGCGATGAAAACAATTTAAAACTAGACCAAATTATATTTTTAATAATAAAATAGGTATAAATAAATATGCCTCTTAGGCAAGGTGCGGAGGTCTATTTATTTTTCGTATTATTATTAGTAGTATTATTACTATTATAAAATACATTTAACTTGAGTAAAAATAAGAACTAATATACATAATTATTGTTTATTGTTTTAAAATCTAAATGACTATAAGTACACAAAGAGGTCATAACAAAGTAATTTTAAATTGTACATGTTTAAAAATGCACATTTAATGATAGTCATTTTAAAAAATAATTATAGACCTATAGGAAAAGAAAAATGTCAATATCAATCAATATTCAATACTAATAATATTCATTATAATATAAGTTATATCTAAGTATAGTTACTTATAGTATAATCATTAATCATTGACCACTAAATGTATACAAAAATAAAATGGTGTTGCTCAAATAATAGTATAGTATCCTTATTTCATACCTATAATATTACTATTATACCTACAAATGTTACCTATTTAATTTTGATTGCACATATTACAATTCTGTAAATAAAACTTTTGTCCTAGTAAAACAAATCAACTGAAAAAACTTAATGTTAAACCCACTAAATTTCTATTAAAACATTTCTTTTAATTCTATTTATAATACTTAATTATTTATACTTTATTATTGGTCACCAATCAATACCCACCCAATGTTCAGGTATCAACATTATATGTTATAATATACATGTCATTATATAATATTCGGCCTATAAAATACGTGTTCAACTTTCAACCAATTTTTTTTGTTAGCAATTTATTAATATCTTTAATAAAATTCCAATTGGATTGATGAATATATTTTTAACGCAGATTTATTTGAATTGAGTTTTTGTGTTTTCCGCGTACTTAAAAAGTACTATTAATTATTATAAGACATAATGAAAACTTCCATGAAAATCTATAATTTGTATTAAGTAATCGAATTTAAAAATTTCACGTATATTTTATGAAAAAAAAAAAACAATTTAATAATTTATAAACAAGTTTTACTTTTATGGTGTAGGTAGCTAAAATACGTTATTTTATATAAAAGAGAAAATCTAATTTATAAGATTGAAATTGAAGGTCATATAAGATTTAAAGAAACATTTTTCTATAGCAGCAAATCTGATACAAAAACACGATGTTTTACAGATTTAACTTAAGACTTGTCCTATAGTCTGTTTAAAATTAACAAGGATGATGTAATATCATTAATAATCTTAAAAGTTATACAATTAATCGTATTTTGAAAAAAAATGGTTTTTATTAAAAACCTCAATTTGAGTTGATAAATTATTTTATTTTACTCTTTTTTAATAATATTATATACACAAATATTGTGATGGATCTATTAAATTGATTGCGTGGTAAGAAATTAACTCAATGTCCTTCACAGTTGATTTACTCTTAAAAACTCTAAATGTTTTAATTAACGAGAAATTAATTTTTTCAATGTAGTTATTTAATTATTTTATATTTATATATATTTATTGTAATTTTAATTTTAATTATAGGGACCTAATTAGGACATTCTAAAATAGAAGAAATACACAAAAAATTAGCTTCGTATCTTTAAGAAAAGATCTAAAAAAAAGTACAAGAAATTATATAAATAAGTGGGTAATAACGTAATTTTTTTATTTTTATTAGTTGAATTTGTATTTTTCAGTAAAATAAATTGTATTTAATTTATATTAATCATAAAAAATATAATTATATTTTAATTTATTTCTTCTTAAAGTCAGAAATATTGCATTTTAAATTAATATTTATCCTGTATTTTAATTAGTTTGTTTATATAGGTCTAGAACAAAGTAATTTTTAATTCTTTATGCTTAATATTTTAAAAATGTTTAAAAATTAAGTGAATTTTAAATTGAGTATCAACAAAATATGACTTGACTTTCTTAGGTATAATAAAATTTGTTTGTTAACGATACTAATATGTATATGTTACGGTCGAAGTGGATAAATCAGTCGTTGTAATACAATGCTCGGGCATTATATATAATGTCTACGATATTTGGGTAAAGTAAATAACACATATGTATGTCATATCCATGTAGACTAGTCACTGTGTACACTGTCGTAGTAAACAATACTAAAACTCGTGTGGGCAATGTGAATATTAGAGTTATCTTAGAGTGTTATATTTTATAACTATGACCAGTGGCGGCGCCTGGAACAGGCAAGGTGCCTCTACTTGAAAATTCCTGGTCCTACCACTGGCCTAATCTTAGACATTATAATATACTCATTTTTAATTTTTTGTGGCCCAACCTTATAATTTTTGGTTTTCCATTAGCCCTACCTAGAAAAAAATCCTGGCGCCGCTACTGACTATGACCGCTGTACTTGTAACCAGAAATGTGAAACAAAAAAATGCTAATGTAGAGCTACAGAAATTTTATGTAACTCTAAATGCCGCAATGTTAATACTTGTAAAAATAAATAGTTTTGAAATTTGATAACAATTAATATAAATAAAATATTCTTCTTCTACTCATCAAATAAAATAAAATTATATACGTCAATAATATATGTATTTTGTTCACTTGTCACTTTCAGTACTGGTCATTGTGTACAATGACTAGTATATATATTATATGTGACTTACATATGTATTATTTACTTTACCCAAACGTCGTAGACATTGTATACAATGTCTAGGAATTGTATTAAAATGACCATTTATCCATTTGGTCCGTAACATATATATCTCAAATTCGTAGTCTGTACTTAAATAGCTAAATAGCACGTATATAATACAATGTGGATTGAAGTATTGTACTTTCCACATAGATTCTCTGCCCTAAACTCCAAACCATTATTCACAGAATAAATGATTTCAAATGTCCCATATAAATACTGGTTTATTCGTAACATCTATGAGGGAATCAAGCATTAGCTTGGCAATGTTTAAAACATTTTAATTAAAAAAATATGATACTTACCTACGAATCGTACCGAAACTACATAATAAACCTATACATTATAATACTATCATTGATAATTAATATTTACTGGAACTAAAGTTTGTTTTTTCAGGACGAACTGTGAAATATTTTGGATTCTTAACGGCTGAACCAATTCGAGTTTTACAATAACGCATATGTTCTAGGAATTAACGAAAAAACAAAAAGGATAAAAACTAAATAAAAACGTATTTTTTTAACAAAACTCGATTGTTTTCAGGTAGATGTAGATACATGTGATTCGTTTTTCACAAACAATTCTTTTCAATTATAAATATTTGGACAGTAACAAATAATAGTAGTAATAATAATAATACAATATACAATATTGAATCTTGTTGTTGAGGTGAGATAATTCAGACGATTGCATCATCAGTCATTGCGTTCTTACTACACTTAATTACGTATCTGCTAAAAGAATTGTTTAGATTATTATTGATTTTTATTACCAATAGTGATTATTAACTATTATATAATAATATATATAAAGTAATGTTTGTAAATTGTGTCCTAGGTGGTATAACCTAGCATTTCTGAGTAACCTTGGTTAATCAGGTGGCATAAGTATAACCCATTCAGCACTAATATAAAATTTAATAAGTTGTAGTTTTATACTAAGCCGCATATTAGCTGTGTATATTTACAATATAGATAATATTTAGTATAATATTTTTTAAATGTTGAAATACATTTCGATTTTTATATTCATCAAAAGTTTATCTACACAAATTTATGAACATGTTTCGAAAACACGTACCAAAAATATATAATTAAAAATAAATAAAATAGATTTCAGAGCCATATCAGTATTATACTTTAATAGTTATGCAGTTACTTTGAAAGACTATTTAAAATGCTTAATATATAAGATAATCATATCTTCTTCACTCAAGAAGAATTTTATAAATTACATTTGTTACAAAATATATTACATTTTAACACAATAATAAAAAATTATAAATTATAATACAACTATATAGGCTGCATGTTACTAAAATAATTCACGTGTAGTTATTTTAAAAATTACCAATAAAAGTTATAGGTATAAGGTATTATTATAACTATATTATTATCATAGGCGTAACCAGAGGAGGCTTGCGTGGGCTTCAGCCCCTCCAGAATTTTTGGGTACCTAAATATATGTGCTTATAAATATATTAGTATTAACTTTATTTTTGCCTACAATATAAAAAAATATAATGTTTAATATAAATGAATAATCATTCAAGATAGTTGTAAACATCAATAAAAACAATAAATAATAATCTAATTAAAAAAAATTTGCTATGAAACATTTTTAGGAATCTAGCCCCTCTCCCCCTAACTTAAAGGAGTAGTAACTCCTATTATTATTATTATTATTATTATTATATGTATAAAATATATTTTAATAAATTATCATTGTTCTGCATGTATTAATTATTAACCTTCATAAAAGTTATTATAATAATAACATAACATATAAATTAATTGTGTAAGAAAGTGATCTAAAATTAATAACTTACCGACGTATAAATAAAAAAATAGAAGTGCAATAATTTGTATTTTGGATTCACAGAAGGAATAGGTAGCGGAATAACTAATAGGTGAAGTAATCATCTATCATTATTGATATGGAAGAGATAGTTTTTACGTAATCGTTTTTTTTTCTTTATACCTATGTCCATTATATACGTATCAAGTATCAACTACCCGATTATAATATCTATTTTATATTAATTTATTCACACTCACAACCATAAACAGGACTTTTTTAAACGTTTATTTAAATCAAAATCTCCGAGTGATATTTCTAAGAACTCCAAACAGAAAAAACAAAACACTCGCTACGCGTTCGAAGGATAAACGCATTTAAATACTTCCTAGGAGAAAGCATCCAGGTATATCCAATATTCATACTATATATTTATTGTACACGGTACAAAATATTATTTATTATTGTAATATAGGTTTAACCAAGCTGTGTTTAAGGTTTAAACGTGTTTGTCAATAACCATTCGTCAACAAATCGATCCTACTTTTTATAATGATTTATACGAACGTCACGAAACCAATAAGTAATAAGTAATAACCACTTGTTTATATTGGCGAAAATGCGCAATATTATCGTAATTGTAAAGTATGGCGTTATTAATGCATATATAGTGATTAGTGATGACAGTGATGTGTAAGTAGCAAATATTCTCATGACAGCTAATGTGTAGTTCTTACCAAAGATAATATATGGAGAATTTTTTGTGTTATCATATAATTTTAATTTTGTAAATTGTATTTTGAAAAGTGATTTAAAACTTTTATAACTAAACATTTCATAATTTAAAAACTATTTTCTTTATTGTATTACTAATTTTTAAGCATGATCAAAAGTAAAAAACTTTATAAGTGTTATATTTTATTTAAAAAAAATGTATGAGTATAGTATGAAAGTAATGTGTTCTACTTTTATGTAAGCCAATAGTATAATGCCTATAATATTTATACTTAAAAAAGTTTTTTGTTTATGTTATAAAAGTGTTTTATTAACTATTAGCCACAATAATATTAACAATACAGGTACTTTTTATTTTTGAAAACATACACAAAAAATTTAAATATTTAAATAACTGAAATTAGGATTATAAAGAAACTCTATACCGAATTATTTACTATTACTTAAATTTTAAAAATTACAAGCTTACATAGGTATATTCTATGGTCACTAATCAGTATAAATTTAATTTTATGGTTTTATTTTTCATTTTACCCATAGGCAAGGACACCCATCCGTCAAAAACTAGGCGGGTGACAATCATAAAATAAAAAAACTTTTTTCATAGCACATAAATATATTTATATACATAACATTTGTAGCTGATTGATCGACATATTACTACGACATACGACCGTAATCAATTCAGTATGAGTGTGTACATCATGTAGTATTTTCATTAGAAAAATTAATTTATTATTCATAACTAAAAAAATAAGAATAATTTTTCTAGGGCGCGTGACATGGTACCCCAGCCTATAGGTATAGATATCATAAAAAATAAATGTAGAAAATATTATTAATTTTTTTTTTTTGTAAAAACTTAGTAGGTATAACTATAATAATTACATTTATTTAAAAACGAAAAATTGTTATAATTTATATTTAACATTTAATTTTAAAAAAGTAAAACATTTTCAGAAAGATTTTTCTGCGTGCATTGTCGGGTATTTTTATATTACATAACAACAAATAATACCTATTTAATATTTATATTTATTTTTATTAATATTTCCAATTATGTCATAGTATAATAATACATGCTGTACTTATGTGATTATATCCTCCTATGTATTATTGTTTAATAATTGTCTCAAACAAAATAAGAATTATTTGTGGTTTTAGCTATGGTGGTTTAAATTAAAAAAATTTTACTACATAATTTAGAAAAAATGACATTGAATGATTTTGGGCCATGCATATATATAAAAACACAAGTTTATATAGCACTTTTATCATCAATTTATATATTTTGTAGATATTTATCAAAATTTGACATAACTGCAAATAATTGCAAAATATAAAAAAAATAAAGTATAAAGTCAAATTAGGTATTTATAATACAATGATTATAAGTGTATATTAATGTACAACAATAACGTAAATTAGAAATTTACTTGTCATTTACTCATCATGACATCGTATGGGTAAATATTAATCAAAAATGAAATTTAAAAATAAAAAACAATAAATACCTCTTAAGTTATGTTGAAAATTAACTCAATAAAGGATTGATTAATACTATTAAATTATTATAGTAAATATTGATTTACTTACGTATATTTTAATATTTTTTATAAATGTTTTCTTACGTATTAATATGTCCTTAATACATAATGTAGTATGAAATTATGAAGATATTAAGATTATTCTTACCGGATATATGGCAAATTTATGTTATATATAATAATAATAATAATAATATTTTACTTAACTTGTTGATAAAAATAATAATTAACAACAAAAACAAAATATGTGATTGTAGACTGTGGTTTAGTTTTAAAATAATATACCTATATATTATATTCTATTTTTATAGCACGTTATTTATTGTTTGACGAGTTTTCGTATTAGTTTGTTAAAAACTTATGAGTTTTAGATATTTTCCTTTCATGCAATAAACAGGGAGTTGAAAATGTTTGTGGGACACTTATATAGACTCCTTATTAATTATTACTAAAATACTAAACAATAAAACAGAAATTACCAATAATTTTCTAAAAACCATATCAAGTACTTATAACTACCTATACTTTATTGTTATTGTATAGGTATTATGCCATCATAGTTGCATAATTTCGCGGCTATTAAAAATGGCAAATTAACAAATATTAAACAAATAAAAAGACAATTAATGTTTTCAATGTAATATAATATTCTGGCGATACTATAGTGTTAGAATAAAGGTCACATTCTCACATTGTTTGAGAGTAAAATCAATACTGCCGAACGTTAATAAGTTTAATAAATAAAAATTATAATTTATCCATTATTCAAATAATGATAGTAAAAAAAAAAAAAAAGAAAAAAAACTTACGTACAGATAAATCTTAACAAATGATAATATTTTATTCGTACAAATCAAAATTCAATGATAATAATTGATTTTTAAACAGCACGGTACTACGGTAATGTTGTTGGCCTTCGTGATTCCGAGGTTGAAATGCATTATTCCACGCTGCAATCGACAATGGTTGGTTTCAATTTTTTTTTCACTAAAATAACTATGCCTACAAGAATAATATACAAAGGTATCAAACACGAGCGATACATTATAATAAACATAAGCAATATTATACATTATAATACACATAAGCGATATTATACAGATAAAACGCATATTATAATATTATTTATAACATATATAGCTGCATACACTCGGAGTATGTTTTACGTGTTCCGAAACAAATCGCTTAAGCATATTATTACTGAACATGGTATTGGTATTTATTTAATGTGTATAATAAAATACGAATGACGTAGGTAATAAACCCAGACGGTGAAATGATCTCTAAATCACTTTGACTGAATCATGAATAATTTTAAAACCGTTGGTGTGATACCATCACTCGTATAAAAAAACTGGTCGAAAGCCGTGAGAAAAACACGAATCGCGTGTATTCACTTGACGGACTATTACATGTATATAGGTATAACCGTATAAGATGCAACTAGTTTAATGTGTGTCCATATATTATGGTCTGTATAATAAATTAAGTTCTATTAATTATATGTATACATCCACCACTTCCAGCCATACGAAAATAAAGCAAATAATATAACAATTAGTAATTATACAATTGTCTTTTATTGTGTATGCAATCAGCATATAAATGAGTAGATATTTATAATATAATGTCGCGAATAATGATTTGGATATAAGGCTGTGAATTTGTAGCTAAGTGTAATATTTTAGTATTAAGCTCATTGTAAAACATAACATTCTTTACAGAAAGTTTGAATTATAAACAACAAAAATTCAATTTCAAAACTTTTGTTTTACAATTTTTTAATTTTTAATTTTTTTTTACTGTGATGAATTATTAATTAATTCCAAAAACATATTAAGGTAGGTGAGCTTGACATTAATATACCTATAATGTAATATGCTCTGGTATAAATCGTATAATTGTTATATTTTTACTAGCAAATTTGATAATATAAAGTCATTTCAATGAATATAATGTTACAGATTTTGGAGTTATTAAGATTTTTAGATTTTTATCAAGGAAATTGTGTGATTGATTTATAGTTATAAGTTATAACATTATTCTGAAGAATGTGTTTTTGTGTAGAAGGAAGGATACTCTAAAAACACAAAAACATATTATATTATGTTCATTATTTTTTACTAGGATTTGAAATTAGAGGGCAACATAATTATTATAATAATATAATATGCTTAAAATGAAATACACATGTTAGAAAGTTAATATAGCCGAAAGCATGTTAAGTTAGAAAATCATAGAAACTTATACGTTAGTGCATTCAAAAACAATATTAAATTATAATTTTTAAACTCAAAACATATTTCAAATAAAGCATAATAATAGATAGGTATTGAGTATAATTGTAATACATAGGTAATTATAGATACTATATGTAATTTTGTTTAATAATTATTTTATAATATTTTAATCTTCGAATATACAGAGAACTACTTAGGTACTTTTTTAATACCACTTATTAGGTGTTTATATAATTTCTTTTTTTAATCTGAAATAATCCTTCTTTGAACAGTTACATCAACTTGATTTAACAGATTTAATAATTAAATATGTTTTATTAATTAAGTCAATATGTTTAATAAGTCCAGATGTTTAGAAATGAGTGTGTGCAAAATATTTGAGTAACATATACCTATTTTTATTAAAATAAATATATAACTATGCACATGATTTATGTTTAACACAAAGTGACATCTGTTACAAAAATATAGTTTACTTTGCTTTTACTTGTCAGTCGTTAATGCTAATTGTTATCGTACGATAGTATGGTGTAGATCTAAAATCGCTCTAGAGTTTAACTGCACTTATCAGTTACCACAATATAAATTTGAAGTAGACATAGGAAATTTATTTTGAGTTTTATTGAATTCAAAGAATATCATAAATTCTTTACCTTGAACATATTATGTTGTAAGAAAATATTTCAATAACTAATAAGTATAATAATTTCCACAGTTTTCTTGTCTTTAAGTTGAAAAATTATTTTTTTACCTGATCCCAAGTTTTATAGAAAATGTGTGCACTTCATATTCGTTATTTCTGTACATATTATATTTTAGGAAAATAAAAATTTCATTTCTAACGCATTCGACTGGAATATATATTGTATTTACACTTTCGAGTACACATTATATCTTTGTTAAATTTGATACTAATGACGGGGCTACTATAATTTTCCTACAATTTCTAGAAAAATACTGACTGTAAGTACTCAATAGGCTTTTTTGACAATCGTGATTCATGTGGTTAAAAAAAGTTGAACTAGAATGTTGACACTGTATAATGTAGGTATTATGGAAATATATTATAAATATAAAAAACATCGGTGCAGTTTCCATTAACAATTCAAATTGTATATAACAGCTAAAGACACTCCATGTTCAATTTTGGAACTCGTTATGCAAAGCTGACAGGATGTTATTATTTGTGTATGTGTTTTTATCTTTATAACAAATTACTTTAAGGCCCAAAGAAAAAACTAGATATCTTGGCGTGGTGATTATAATAATATTATGCATATTAAATACCTTATCACGTTCACGAAGTTAATTCGGAGCAATGCTAAATTTTAAGTACATCGGTCATCGGTATATGGGTGGTCACAAACTAGTCGCTAGGATTATTCAACAGTAACACTAAATAGTATTATATTATATTATCCTATTCAAGCTATCCTAAGTAAAAACTAAATATTTAAAATTCTTAATAAATAAATAATAATTATTTATGTTATCATAAAATATTTGAATGTGTGTTTTTCATAAATAAAATTGATATTTTTGAAATTAATTATAGGTAAACTACTTTTAAATCAGATTTTTCTTACACATATAGTTTCCGTTGAAAAAATCAAATTTTAAAATAATTATTTACAACGAAAATATATTTTGCATGACAGAAAACCTTTGGGACATGTCTGTCCGTATAACAAATTTCCGAACTTCCGACAAAAAAAAGATAATATTATAATAATTTAAAACATTCATTATTTAAAAATTTTAACCTGTTATATAATTATTATTGTCATTCGTTTATTATTATACACTTTTAACTCATGGACAATACCAGAGTCCAACTAAGGAGGTGATAAAGGGGCTGCAGACCCAGGCCTGTATTGTGAAATTGTAAAATACTATTGCTCTGTAAATAAAAATTTTGTTCTCTTATGAAATTATGTTATTTTAATGTTCACTGTCTTTTTTAAATTAAATTTAATAAATATTAAAGTCCCCCAAAATTATACTGCCCTGGGCCCATATTTCTTAAGTTGGGCTCTAAACAATACCAAACCCAACTAGATTTTAATGTTAGTGTCGGTTCTAAACAATAATGAAAATAGGTATGTAGTTAAATTGTGAAATAAGTATGAAAACGATCTTGACAAATTTAAATTAATTCCAGAGTTAAGTAAGCTTATAAAATAACACATTTACAATTAGGACAAAAGTTTAAGAAACCAAGATTTTTTTTAAATTTTGAATTTTCTTTACAAAAATAAACTCCAAGATACATACCAAATATATTATCTGCAACTTACCAAATACACCTTAACGTTTTAATTATTTCAGTTTCACGTGTAAACGGAACTTTAGCAAATTAAAATTAATAAAAAATACCTATATGACCTAGAACTTACTAAAAAGCTAGTAAGACTTAGCCACTTATCTATAATATTTATAGAAAATACAGTTTCAAGATAATTTTATAAATCCACTATGAAGATATAATCAATGCAAAAAAACTAGAATAGTACATTTTTAAAATACATCGAAATTTTCGAAAAAATACATTTTTTTTCCATTGAATTAAAAGAACTAGAGGATTTTAAATTATGTTTGTTTTTATATTTTTTAAACATAAAACATAGGTATAATATAATTTATATTTATATACTAATCTATATTGTCTATGTCAAGACAGAGGATTCAACATATAAAATCTAAATTATTTAAAAACAATTATTTAGTTTTTGATTCGTGTTAAAAACATTATTTTCTCGTGGGGAAATGATTACACAGTAAAGCGCGCTGTGTTTTTATTATTTCGGATCTCCTGTCGACAGGGTGTCAAATGTCTTAGATCTGACATCTGAATATACTATATCCAAAACCGAAATATTATAATTTTATATCATATTATTTGGTACATATAGGCTTATACCATATAGAACTATTACATCTTAGTTCTTTAACATTTTCAATTAATATAATTATTGTACTACTTCAGTGTGATTTTATGTTAAGTACAAGTACAGTTATAAAATAATAACGTTCTGGTAAAGCTATTAAAAAAAAAAAATTTTTATTAAACATGTAGGAATAATCGTAAATCAGTTATCAACCAATAATACCATTAAAATACACAATTATTACTTATTGCTTTATTGGGTATCAATGGCGGTCATATTATTTTGTATTGGGAGGGAGGGGCGTAAAAAAATAAAGCAAAATTTAATACATTAACATTATATAGTACAATATACATACATTTAATTGTTATAAATATTAAAGAAAAAAGTCATGGGGGGATCTATCACTCACACCCCCCTCAGTTTGACCATCACTGTTGGGTATTTACTACTGAGTAACAAGTATATAATAAGTATGAATTTATGTTTGGTTGAATAAGGACAAATGACAATATTATATAATATACTATTATATAATAATAATACAAAATCAATTAAACGTTATTTAGTTGGAATATTAACTAAAAAAAGTTGAAACGTAAACAGGGAATGAACTTTGTAAAATAAAATAAAATTTTGCCTTATTTAATATTATTAATATTATATAAATTACAAAATAATTTAATAGATTATAATTAATTGGTTGATCATAAATTTAAATTAAGTAAATATGATGAATTCTAAATTTTTAAATTTTTTTAAAAAAAAAATAGTATTTACTGTATTATGTTAAATGATATGATTACAGACGAGTGTCGTTGAAGAGTGATTTCTTTTTCATGATATACTCATACAAATCGAAATGTATAACAAAATAAAAAGAAATATCGTACAAACAAATTTAATAAATATTTAAATACAATTTATTATAATATATAACGAAATAACTTTAAAAAAAAAAATACGTAATATTACAATGAAATTGCTTGGTCGTTTCTCGTTTTGGATGATTTTAAAATGATTCATCAATAAACAAGAATAAGGTAAATGGCTTCTGAGAAATTGCTATGGTTGTACAAATTATTATTTCTAATTACAACACTTAATTAGTCAAAGTTCCAAAACCTGCTTTAATAAAAAAAGCAATTTAAATAATAAAATGAGAAGGTGGTATCGTAACCTAAACTCTTAATTTTAAATAACAAATTTTTCATTAAATCATGAATTATTTTTTTATATAACATTATTATTTTCATATCACTGTCATAATAATGATTATAAAATTACGCAAATTATATCAAATAAAAATAAAATATTTATATTGTATGCGTAAATACATAAAATTTATAATTTTTTGTCAAAAATAATTAAAAATAGTTATCAAAAATAATTGCACCGGCCACCGATGAAAAACAATTAAAATTATATTTGATGTTTGAAGTGTATAATTACTAATTATTATACCAATTACTATAATTGTACAAAACAAATTATTAAATAGTTATGTAAGACCAAATGTGTATTAGTTTTATGTGTCTAATTGTTTTCAATTAATAATACGATATACCTAATAAATGTGATATAGATGTAGTTTATAAATTGTAATTAACCGAGTCCAGATTTATTTTAAAATTGCTTACTATCTATGCAATGCCTATTACAATACCTAAGTATATTTTTCAAGTTTGCTTGAATATAATAATAGGCATGTTATTCAAAACCAGTATACCTCTCCCACTTAAATCAAACTATCTGTACTTCCTCTCTTTAATCTGATCGGCATGGTAATGGTATATAAGGCTATGCTGATACTGTAGTTTGTTTAGTATTCTCAAATATTTCCGATTCAACCAAAACTAATTTTTGAAGAGTATTTATTCTTTAAAACGGATAAAAATGGCTCATTTTAACTTATTTGTTGTCTTGATTGCGTCGCTGATTTACTTCACATCAGCTGAAGAAAAATACACAACCAAATTCGACAATTTTGACGTGGACAAAGTGTTGAACAACAACAGAATTTTAACCAGCTACATTAAGTGTTTACTTGACGAAGGAAATTGTACCAATGAAGGCCGGGAATTGAAGAGTAAGTTATAAGAACAAGTATATGTTTTATTTTTATTTATTTTAATTAGATTATACAATTACAAAAAGTGAAACTAATTTGACCATCTTTAATTATATTTTAAAATTGTTAATATCTATAAACGTCTGAAATAATATATATATACTATATGTATTAAATAAATATCAAATAATTACCAATAGTAAAAAACCATAACATGTATTATATTAAAATGCTATAAGCACTTCAGTCTATAAACATATTTTTATTTATCTTAAAATCATACCCAAATAATCATTTAACTTGAGTATATTACTCTATATCTAATGCAATTACCTTTAAAAATCAATAAGAACAACACAAACAATAATATTTTTATTTTTATTTACAATAGATACTAAAATGTTTACTTTCACATCAAACATATTATATCAATAAAAGACCTTGTTGACTCAGTTAGATAACACTTTCACCGGGTGTTGTAATTCTTATTTATCTGGGCCGAATTACAGTATAGTATTTAGAAGTACATAAAGGAAGGTATATATTATATGTAAAATGTGGTTTATCCTTATTAGTTATTTCTTCCTAGTAATATTAAATTATTTATTAAACTTTGTGTTTATAATAATGTATAAGTGTTATAATTTTTTACTGTTTGATTTACAGGAGTTTTACCAGATGCGTTAAAAACTGACTGCAGCAAATGTACAGATGTACAAAAGGACAGATCAGAAAAAGTAATTAAGTTTTTGGTTAAAAATCGTTCTACCGATTTCGATCGTTTGACTTCGAAATACGACCCAACCGGTGAATATAAGAAAAATCTCGAAAAATACGAAACTGAAAAGCCTACAACTGCTAAACATTGATCTGTCTAAATATTTATTTCTTAAACTTTTCCTATGTACTTTCTATTGTAGTAGAACCAGTACAAAATAAACAATGTATTTCTGTTTATACTTAAGCTATTTTAATATAATTGCATTATGTACTTATAAAAATATAGATATAATTATATATTTCTGTTAAAATAAATATTAATTATCTATGAAAAACGTGATGTTATTTGTATTGTTATAAATTGTTTTAACGGTATAAGTAGTTTAGGCAGTTATTTTATTTTTATAAATTGGTTCGACACGGTTCCAAAATTCTGGATAGTGTTTTTTCACGTAATTCACTATTCGTCGAATATTGCTAGTCTCTGTTGAGGTACAGCGTTCGCAGTCCCTGTTTATTTCTTCGGGTATACTAGCTGTAAAATAAAATAATATTTTAAGTAGGTATAAAATATTATTAATCAAATACTTATAATAATACTTAAAAAGAAAACAGGGTTGATTTAAAAGAAAGTAAAAAATCGCCAAGACATAAAAAAAGATGGAAAAATGGATACCGCTGTGCTGTGCGGTTGATGTCAAGTGGGTTACTCTGAAAGATTTATATTATACATATGATATACAACTTCAATTTCATGCTGCGTCGGTACAGCTAAAATGTAATAAATATAGTATGAAAATAATTATTGAAAAATTTTTTTAAATAATATATTGTTTTAATCTTTGTAGTTAACATAACTTGACAGTTGCAAGATTATAATCATGATTTAAAATTTTAAAACATATTTATCAGTCTTATTAAACTCTTAAGATTATGATAATTTTTTAAAAATGAGTAATAATCAATTAATTTTATGTTATTTTTTTTGTTAAATATTTAAGAACTTTTAGTTTCAAACTCCAAATTATTTATTGCTTATCTAATACAGTGAAACCTGATTTAACGGACACCTTTCTCAACGATTAAATTAGCCAAGTCCCGGCAAAAAGATACGAATTCCAATGTATTTCTACCTGTTTATAATAACTCTTTGTATTACGGAAACTAATATTTTAGTCTGGCAATTTCATAACGGACCAAAATTGAAGTTCAAATCCAAATGTAATATCATATGTATGTGCACACCAGTACACCACAAAATAGTATCAATACGGAGCGCAATTAAGGTACACATGAAATTATGGTTTACAAAAAAAGGTTTTCACGTATCAACGAATTAATTATCTATCACGAGTTGGAAATGACCAAATCGTTCAAGTAACTTTCTTGTTTATTAAGACTGACGACAACAATAAAAATGATTTTTAAGGGGTTAAATATAGGCAAATAATGTTGGTTTATAGTATATTATTTAATACTTTTAATGTCAAGAATTTAAATTTTAGATTTATATAAAGGGACGAGTGTATTAGATTTACAATGATCGTGTAACATTATTTTATTTGTTTGTTATCATCTTTCGAACAGTAAACATTTTAAATTGACGATTATACATATTAAAATGCATTAAAAATATTATAAGGTTTCTAGTAAAATTTTCATACCTGTATTGAATATAATTAAAAATAAATAATCTTTATTTAAATTATTTTAAGTTTAAATTTTTTACAATATTTATATAAAATATTCATTTTTAACACCTAGTCTGAAAATGTAATTCAAAATTCCTCATAAGTTTTAATGTTGGAAATAAAAAAATAATGTAGTTTAAAGCTACATAACTATTTTTATGGGCGATTGAAGGTTAAATTTCACGACATTGAATACTTAATCTTTTAATAACGGTTTATCATGAAAGAAGAAAACCAATAAAATAATTTTAAACTTTGATTGAATGTTTAATATTATTTTTAGCTGTTACTTAAAATAGTACTATTTAATTTTTTTTTCTGTATACAATTAAATTTTCAGACAATTAGACTAATCTGAATTGTCTCTCAAACTCGAAGACCTATAATATAACACTTTACGGTAAATGATCGATTATCTGCAGATATAGATTATCTACTTGGCAGATTATCTATGGTTTTACTTAGAACTATAAGAATTGTATACACATGTATATAATATAAGAAATCAATAGAAAATAATTACAATAGAATAGTCATTTTAGAGAAGATCTCAAGTTTTAAAACCTACCCTAGAAAGCTGTATTGTCTGTATTGTAAGACAATGTTCCATCTTAACATGGAAAATTTTCTTAACCATGGTTTCTACGCCACCCCGCCTATTCCGCGAATAACCAATAGTTCACTATAATTAAGAAAATATCTACACATTAAGTATCTATAATATTATATTTTACAACGTCATACCTTTGAGCCTCAATCCGACTGCATCGCACGGATCTTCGTTTATGACACAATAGAATTGTTTCATAGCATATTTCTCGTCCAAAAGTTTAAATATGTCGAATGTGGTGATGAATTCCGGCTTATCGTCATCATCATCTTGTTTTTTATCTCCGAAAAAATTTGTGAAACTAAAAAAAAAACCTTCGTCGCTTTCGACACTATTTTCGTCGAAGTCGACGTCCCTCTTAACCAGATGAATATCAATTTCTGGCCTGTCATCAAAATTTGTGCTCCTGATGAATACGGCTTGTGCCACCATAGTTGTGGTCACGGTCATTAAGATTAAAGAGTACAGGAAAAACGTTGACATGTTTGATGCGGTGTGGCTCTGAAGATGGTGCTGACTTATCGGCAAATATTATTGTTGTATTATAATACATGTATATTATTTATAATGTATTTATTTCCTGTACTATTCTTCAACAATATTAATAATCGATTTCTGTCAAAAATCAACACAGAAAATTCAATATTACAATTTGTTGTAACACGAGGCTAAGTCAAGGGTCAATATGACAAATAAATAAAATGACGGAAAACGTACAGGTTTTTTGTAAACATCGATTATTGTGTAAAAAAGAAAAAGGTCATTAACATTTTTTTAGTGTACTAGTGACTACAAAAATTTTGTTTAGCTTAAACTATCGATGAACCATGGTCCATGATATTGGTTATAGTGTACAACTGTATAATATGCATAATAAAAATTTAAAATTTATATACATTTTTCAATTTTTGTGTAACACTTATTCTTTTATTTTGTAAATAAGTTTGACTATATAATTAAATAGTTAATTATCATAATTGCATTTTTTATGAACAATTTAATCAAATATTACTATATTAGCTAGGCTATTAAATGTATGCATGATGTATTTTAATGCATGGATAACAGATCACATGTTTATAATATGAAAATATTATAATGTAAAAACATTTTATTTAATGAATTAATTTTAAAAATGAATGTTTTGATTATTATTATGTGTATACAAATTTAATTTAATTCTCATAATAATATGCAAATCGCTAACTAAGTAAATGTTAGTATAATCAACCGATCTAAACCGAAACGAAAAGGATACTTGAATCATTGTAACTACATAACTGTATTTAACCAACTTACGTTTGTAAAATATACACATACATTCTAATAATAAATGAATTTATTTTTTTAAGTTATAAGAAAAATTTTACAATTATAAAAATCTTCATAAACAACGCCAGAAAATAATTATTACAATAATTACATCAATAATGCAATATAATGATAAAAAGATCTTCAAAATATGGATTTGATATTTTCAAATATCGATTACGTCTTAAACTAATATTTTATACTAAAAAAAACTCCGAAAAATATAATATCTAATATTGAAAAATATGATTTAGAATGTTATACTTTGCTAAATGAATAAAAATGCTTCAAATAATTACAAATAATTGCATCAAAACGTGTTTTAATTCAATTGCACTTTCAAACAACAAATATACGTAACGCTTACATCGAGAAATCAGATTTTTTTAGATTCAGATCATTAATATTGATCATACAACACATATTATATAATATTTAAGAAATATTATATTATCAATGCAGTTTAATTTCAATAATTATAATATAAGCGTTAAATTTATATTCCTCGAATTTATAGTGTAATAATTATTTATAAAGAGTATTAACTTTTCAAATTACTAATTTGTTTTAGATGAACCTGTATTACTGCATAATCGAACAATTGTACAAACTAAAAAACAAATTAACAATACATTTATTCTCATTATTTAAATAACAAGATATTCTATACATTTAAATAGATAATTGTATGTATAATACGATAAGAACTTATATAAATTATCACAGAATTTCGAATGAGTCATAATTATTACTTAAGTGTTTTTATATTATTTTATTATAATAATTCGACTGATATGTAACAAGCTGAAAACTAAAATATTTATATTAACAAGGGCAAAATTCCATTTTTTTGAATTACATTTAATACTATTTTTAAAATATGATAATTGTTTGTTTGTTGATCTTTTAAGGTGACAACTGAGTATTGGTAAAAAAATATGTGTGATCAAAATATTTAGTTCAATTCTTTGTCTCCCAAAAACAAATCTAGATCAGTGTTTCCCAACTGGTATTCCGCGGAACCTAAGGGTTCCGTCAGCCGGTGTCAAGGGTTCCATGAGAAATTTGGGAAAATATATAAATAAATTAATAATATTTTTAATTTGAATTATGATTCTAACATAAAATAGCTCCAACAATTATATGGGAGTTCCACAAAACGTTAAAGCTCCTGCAAAAGTTCCACGAGTTAAAGGTATTGGGAAACACTGATCTAGATATTATTTGGGCTCTTGTTTCAATTACAGTTTTTATACGAGTATTGAGTTTAGGTTTATATATTTAAAAAGCATTTTGTAATATTATAATAATTTAAGAAAAAAAACTTTAAATTTCTTAATTGTATTACTGATGTTATAACTATACTCGCGCCGGCGAGAGAACGCAAATGTGCGTACGAAACCGCGGAGCTCCGTCATTTGGATGCGCCAACGAGAAGCGTTCTCTCGCCGGCGCGAGTATATATAATAAATTATATATCTATTTATCATATATTAACTACTAGGAAAAAATAGAGGTTGATGGTTTTGTAGACGCATTAAATTCGATTAAAAACACATTATTTATTTGGCTGAAGTATTAGTGAATTTTCTTAGATGTTTCTCATTGATTTAATATTGATACCAGAATAGCTGTGATATTGGTTTACCTACTACAAAGTACCTATACGTACAGGATTATATTAAGTAACAATACAATATAACATATTATGTAGTTGAAATATTACATTTTCACAAATATTTCTAGTATTACAAAAACCAAATTTGATTATTTATTAATACATTCACAATAATATATACATTAATATATAAATAATTAATAATATTTATATTATATCAACTCTTAAATATATGTTATTTTACTTACACAATCAGAAGAAGAAAAATCGAACGTTGCTTGTTATGTTTTCTACAATGAACTGATGCATATATACATTTATAAATTATAATGAAAGACAAAATAATTATTTTATAGATAAGAGATAATTATTTAATTTAGTTGACGCATAAAAATAATAATGTGTGTCCATGTTTAATATACACTGTATAATGTATACACTATGGAATAATTATTGATTAATTTAGAATAACAAATGTGTGGCATTGTTAAAATTGTAAAATTGTAAATAATATGTATGTGCTATTTTATGATATAAAAAAACAATATAGAAATACATGAAAAATAATAACACTGATATACTTGAAGCGATAACAGTTTGATAATTATATAATGTAACTATTAAGATCAATTTAATATTAATTCTTGTCAAAATTGTTTCAAATTTTAATTGGAACGTGTTTGATATTTCATTTTACAAGTTGAATATATACCCACGAATTTTGTCTAACTGTTTGTATCGGTTCTTAATTTCTTATAAAATTTGCATTTTGTAATGGAACAAAAAGTGATTAATGTTACATAATTTGTATTATAAAAAAATAGAATTGTTTATTCACTTAAAGCTTTTAATATTAATAAATGCAAATTTTGTGTACACCTTGGGTCGGGGGGATGTCCCCTCAATTTTTTAAAGTATGTATGTATTTATAATATAACAAAAACGAACTATATAGTCTTTACTCTTTATGTATAAATGTATAATTGTACAATTACAATTTATTTTAAGTATTTGTACATTTCCCGATAGTCATTACATGTTACAGTTTTAGAAAAACTAAAAAATTTAGTTGATCAACGCTACAATGGCGCTTCTTCGATGAGTGATTAAAGTGTGTCAGGTGAGTTAAAAAAAATATATGCGATATAATACCTCATGCTTTATACGTTCATTGCGTCGCCCATTCATTAAACCTCGCCATTAGTAAATCATGTGACATTCCCAAAATAAGAAATTGTATTGGATTTATATCTACGATAACTTTATTCTTTCGAAAATCTCCAATAAGGTCAGAAGTTCTTAAAAAGTTTATAGTTAAAACTTAATTCCATGCACACGCCACCAAACACTTTTAAAAATGTGTAAAACCTGTTGGATTGAACGCCACGACTCCTTGTCACGGTTTAAAGAATTTATTTACCAATAACAAACACATTAATGGAACTCGAACAACATCATAATTTAGAAATGTCAAAACTTGCATTTCAACTTTCAAAAACTATTACTTCAAGTTCCTTTGTAATTTCATAGTACATTACAAAAAAATGATTTGCTATAACATTTCCTTTATGTAAGTCTTTACAACAAATAAATGTAGATTTATCCGAGTGTTGTGAATACGTCAATAACTGTATGCAAGTTATTAATTCAATTCGTAAAAATAGTGAGGAAGAATTCCACAAATTATTTTTAGATGTCGAAAATGTATTAAGCTTAGTAGATGAAACAGTCAAAACGCCACGATTAATTAGGCAATCTACCTATCCTAACAACATTCCAGCAGATTCGCCAGAATAGTACTATAGGAGATCAAATTTTGCTTATTTAGACTACTTTAAAAGTCAATTAATTGAAAGATTTATAAAACACAATTACATTATTTCTGATTTGCAAAATTTGATTCCAAAGTTTTTAATTAAATTAAATCCAAGTAGCAATAAGTTTAAAAAATACATTGATTTTTACAAAAGCTTTTTACCGACTTATGAAACTTTTGAATCAGAATTGAAGATATGGATGGAAAAATGGAAATCGGTACCTGATAATGAACTTCCTAAATCTACAATCGATACTTTAGACGTCATGTCGAAGGACCCTTAATACAAACATCTGGTGTTTAATATCCATACTTGCAACACTCTCGGTGTCGAGGTGTCGAGTTCGTCTATAGAATGTTCTTTTTCAACTTTAAGACGATTAAAAACCTATTTGAGGAATAGCTGCAGTGAAGATCGTCTAACAGGTTTAGCTTTATTGTCAGTTCACCGAGGTATCCAAATAAATATTGAAGAAATAATCAATACATTTTCAAGAATGCCACGTTAAGTTGGCTTTGTTTTATAAATTAAAATTGTATTCAACCATTTTTTTAAATTATTTATATTTTGTATACATTATTATATTATATTATGTAGTGTATAATATTATCTATCAAATTATAATATAATTATGTATTTTTAGTTCATATATTAAAAATATTTTAACCCCCCCCCCACCGAAAATTGATCCTGGATACGTACTTGTCTCAAGGGCTGCATCTGAGTTCCGTCCCAAGAACCTTTTTTTCGCTACACACTAATTGCCTCTTGGTAATATTTAACAACTACACGAATTGCATCTCAACGTAAAAACATTATATTTCTTCCATTTCATATAGACTTAGGACTGTTAATAGCAAATTATGACTATTGGTAGGTTAAAAAATATTAAGTTTTGTCGTTGTTATACAATTAGAAGTAAGTAAAATAAAAATGTGTAGGCTTAAATTTTAGGAGTGTAATATAATAAAAATAATAAAAAAGCTATAAATATAAAAAATTAAAAAACTGGTAAAAACTTGAATGGAAAACCTTTTTTTTAAATTTATTTATTGTTATATACACTATCTGTATACTTCATAGGTACAATAAAAGTATTACCTAAAATACAAAAAAATTAAATACATGAATAATCTTGATAAAAGTAAGTACCCAGTGATGACACTTTTTAACTTTTAACTGTTTTAAATAAATTTTTATAAATATACATATATATTTTTTTTTAGATTATATTAAAATATCTTTGTATCAATTATTGCGTTTTAAGCGCCTTGGAGAATTACTAGGAATAACATTTGTTGAAAGAGCTTTAATTAAGGGGTTGGAATGATATGATATACGATTGTGGAATCTTTTATAACATGATATTGCTTGTTCTTTTACAGTTTTAATTTTCGAATCTGTATGAAGGATATGATTTGATTTGATACATATATTAGAGAGAGTTCATTAATTTCCTTAATGCAATATTTTGAAAAGCCTGAATTCAATTTATACTTGATTTTTTAACATTTCCCCAAAATTGGAGACCATAAGTCCAAATGAATTTGGTTTATACCATTTAAATTATTAATACCGCAGGTTTAGTTGAAGTATTTTTGTACGTGTATGATGAGCCCAGGCAAGTCATCGACCTAGGGTTAAGCCAAGATATTTTACAGTCAGAGTAGAATGGAAAACCTAACCTTTTTTTGTATTCTTAACTCAAACCAAATGTTTGAATTTCCTCCATCAACTTTGACCTAAATGAAACTTGCAACCTTTCATCTGAACCGATGGCCACGCGATTAATAATGATGAGTGAATTGCTTTTTCAAAATCGGCAAATATTATTTTTTTTTAGATGAAAAATTGATATTATTTTTAGAAATTCAGATTTAAGATGTGTAAAAGTTTTAGTATAAGTATCTATATTTTTATTAAGAAGTAAAAAAAATACCAGTGGTACATAATTATTATTTTTCAATAATGGATTATAAAAAAATGAGTAAACAATTTTGGCCAACTTTTAAAAGTTTCAACCATAATTTTCTCATATTACGCGAACTTAGAAATTATTTCTACTAATTATTAACTACTTTCTTAAGTTTATTTATCCTTTTTTTTTAAACTGAAATCCTTGAATTGTCTGTAAAAATCATTAAGCAGTGTCATCCGCATGTGTTTTAATTTATAATATATTATAGTATTGCAGTGAGGCGTCGATTATTCGCAATAACTATGACCGAGGGGGTACGGATAATCAAAAAATTATTAAAAATATACAACACAAACACGAATTTAAATGTTTTAGGTAATTAAAAATAAAACTTATGTACTAAATGTATAACGTATAAGTTTAATATGATAAAATAAATATATATATATATTTATATATGACAATTATATGTATTGTTAAAAGTAGGTATATTTTTTTTTTAACATTTATTGGAATATACACAATCTGTAATAGTAGTTACAATAAGCATATACGCAGTAAATACAGATTGACTGTGAAAGCATGAGGGGAGTAGCTACTCAGCAGTAGCACTCGACGTGATATTTGTTAGGCTATTTTACATTTATACATACAAGTTAGTGTTTGTTTTTGTTTTTTTTGTAATTATTTAGAAACGAATTTACCTAGTTAAATCGTGAAACCAGCGCCTCTTTAATCTTCTCGGTAGATTACCAGGAGTATTTGCGGAGTTGAGGACGAGAATAAGTGGATTGGGGAGGTTTGTTAGGCGAGAGCAGTATCGCTTGTAAGAGGATGTGACCACATCGGCAACAGTTGGTAGTCCGAGATCTGAAGTAGAGTATGGTTCGTAACATAGAAGGGAGCGTTGGTAATTATACCAAGTGATATAGACTGGAGCGTTTACATTTTGTAAATATTCGATTTTTTTTTAAACTCCCCATAATTGAGTGCCAGAAAATAGGGATATAATATAATTAATTTAAAAATATAAAGTATAAATACATTTATTTTTTTCCAAAAATTTTGGGGGAATGGTGATTTCATCTAAGTTTTGGTGGTTGGCATCTCAGATATTGCTCTTTTTTTTAAATCGGCAAATGTGTACCCGTCCCGCCTAAATGTTTATCTAAAACCGGGGTATTGTGATATGGTATCAATATATCATATTATCACAGAACAAGTATTATTAACTATAAACAAAATATATATATAGTCGTTCTTTTCAATAATATTTATTTTCCGTTTTCCAATTCGATTGCTTATTACTGAGTACTAACTACTGGTAGTAGTAAATAGTACTATTTAATGTTTACTTAGTGTAATCCGCAATCATTTTATATTATTATTTGACATCTGCAGCCGTGTTGTAAACAATGGAATATTGAATTTAACTTTAAAATTTACATTAAAATCATGATTCTTCCGTTACCCATATCGTTTCTCAATTTTTGTTTACCTACAACTACACAATGTTCTTGTATTTGCTTGATATGGTCAAAAACTGAAAAATTTAATCGTTAACATGACCTTTTTATAATTACTTTGAAAAACAAAAATTATGCAAGCAAAAAAGCGATTCATATTACTTTGGTTTATTTTCTTATTTATTTTAGTTATGTGTTTACTAAAAACAACTAGAAAACAAGATACTTTGCTCCGTCTAACCTTCAATGTCAACAATGTGGAAAATCTACCATCTTTCATGGACGACTGGCAACAAAGTGTAGAAGTTGGTCGTCCTCCTGCTGCAAAAACTTATGAAGCTAGACAGCAAATACCATACCACACATCACATAGAAAAACAAACAAACTCTGCAGGTTTATTTATGATTACCATTATTAGTAAAAATTAACTTTTTCTGAGCTACATTATTAATTTTTAGAATGATTGCTTGATAAATAAAAAAAAAATATTTTAAGAATTTTGTTTTACAATACTTAGATACATTTATTGATACACCTACTCAAAAATTTTAACAGAATAAATATATTTTAACTTTTAGGTTTTATTGACTGAAAATAAGTTTACTTATAAGAAAGCATATAATAATTTATGTTATTAGCACAGAAAGGGTTAATTTTTATTATTTGTTTAATCAAATTATAAATTAAGACTTAATGTATGACTGAAAAATTTTGTTTTTAGAATGGAGACATGCTTTGATTCTTCGCGTTGTGAAAACGATTTTCGAGTGTTTGTATATCCATTGTCTGAACTAGAGACTAGTGGATTAATGACTTCAACCCGTAGTGTTTTGTATCAGAAAATGTTGGATATTATTGTGGAATCTAGGTATTACACAGATGAATACACCAAAGCTTGTGTATTTGTGATAGCTATTGATACTTTAGATCGAGATCCCTTATCTCCAGACTACCTACGTAATATTCCTATGAAAATGCAGAGACTCAGACATTGGAATGGTGGTCGAAATCATGTCATTTTTAATCTGTATTCTGGTTCTTGGCCAGATTACAATGAAGATGACCTTGGATTTCATACCGGAGATGCTATTCTAGCCAAAGCTAGTATGTCAGTCACTAATATGAGACCTGGTTTTGATATTTCATTCCCATTATTCCATAAAGTGATTACTATGAATACTATTTTAAATTTGAATGTAATAAATTTAGAATTTTTTTTTTACATAGAAACACCCAGAAAGAGGCGGTGAACCTGGTTTTGTT
Organism: Rhopalosiphum nymphaeae; assembly: GCA_036289425.1. NCBI lineage: Eukaryota > Metazoa > Arthropoda > Insecta > Hemiptera > Aphididae > Rhopalosiphum > Rhopalosiphum nymphaeae. Next base: position 2,002,165 of record JAZAQC010000021.1, on the reverse strand, counting down.
CGTTCTAATACATATCCTATTACTAAAAACTATAAATTAGCATTCAAAGGTAAGCGATATGTTCTTGGCATTGGGTCTGAGACTCGAAATTCTATTTTTCATCTACACAATGGAAAGGACACAATTGTAGTTACAACATGTAAACACGGCAAAAACTGGAAAGATGCTCAGGATGAAAGATGTGATGTTGATAACTCTTTATATGAAAAGTAAATGCAATTTATAATTGCACAAAAAATTTTAAAAATTAATTTTTTTTTTTTTTTAGATATGATTATGGATCTTTACTAAAAAATTCAACATTTTGTCTAGTTCCTAGAGGCCGTCGATTAGGATCTTACAGATTCTTGGAAGCTTTACAGGCCGGATGTATACCTGTTCTGCTGTCCAATAATTGGGCTCTACCTTTTGATGAAGTAATAGACTGGAATAAAGCTGTGATATGGGCTGATGAGAGATTGCTGTTTCAAGTACCAGAAGTGATTCATTCAATATCAGAAACTAAACTTTTTGCTTTGAGACAACAAACACAAATTCTTTGGGAACAGTACTTTAACACAATTGAAAAAATTGTGTTTACTACGTTTGAAGTAGTTATTTTTAAATTGTGATATCTTTATTTGAATTAATTGTAGTTTGAATCTTTTTCAGATAATCAAAGAACGTTTACCAAAATTCCAATCTCGGGATGGTATAGTTTGGAACACATCTCCAGGAGCTCTTGTCTCACAACATTCATATACTGAATATCTTAATTTTAATTTACCATTCAATTATCATCTACTTGGTAAACAACCCAGTCCTAATTTTACTGTAGTAATATTTTCACAACATAACAGTTTAAACTCACCACTGTATCGATTAGTTCGTAACATAGCTGCAAGCAAATACTTAACTCAAGTAATTATATAGAGGTACATAATACTAACAGAACTAAATTATATCATTTTTGTTTTAGATAATAATAAATTCATGTGCTGAAAACAATGGTAAAAGTGGGTACCAAAATATTGCTGGTATACAAATATTAGTATCATCTGGAAATGGCTGCAGGAGATTTGAACCATTACCATTTATTAAGACTGAAGCTGTGTTATCATTAGATGATGATGTAGTATTAACAACTGATGAAATTGATTTTGCATTTCATGTCTGGCAATCATTTCCTGATAGAATTGTTGGATTTCCAGCTAGATCACATTACTGGGACAATAGCAAGGTTTTGTATTAATTTTTATTTACTGATATTTAATAAGCGAATACATATTTTTTTTGGGGTAATCATAGAACATCAAAAGTAAGATACAAATATGTTTCACACTTTCTTGAAATTGTATTAGAAATTTTATTTTACTAATTTATGCAGTAGGCAAAGAAAAACCCAAAAAATAAACTCAGAAAAAACTCACGGAAATAAAAGTCTATAGAAGTGCCGTACAATTTTTCTATTTAATATTTTGTGAATTAAAGATATCTACTGTAGTATAATAATGATAATTCATTCATAATAATATAAATAACAGATAATAATCATAGTTATAACAATAACAATATAAATAAATAATCATGATAGGTATGTTATTTGTTAATCATCGCTCACTTTTCGATTGTTAATAAATTAATAAAATAATCAATAATTTAATAATTGAAATACACATAAAATTATTAAAGTTAATCAAATTGAATCTGTGTATTAAATGAAATAGCCTTTAAGAAATTTTCAATTGTTCTTTTTCCTTCATTGTATTTTATGCATAGCTGTTGTAATGTAGTTTAATTTTTTTTTTTATTAGTTGTATAGTTCCTAAATTGTACTACCAAATTTTGGTATCAACTACAGTAACTTTTAGTTTCATTTCAAGAAACAAATAATAACATAAATAAAATGTAAAGTTCATATTCGTGAGTTTTTCTTGGGTATTTTTCTGAGATTCAATTTATGCATATGTACATAAAGGTCTCTAGTGCTATTTTGCTAATTTTGAGTTTTTAAAGGATGCTACACTTGTATGAGTTGTCTTCATTTTGCATACATATATCATAGCATATTTACATTCAGTAGAGCCCAAATATTGTTAGCTTCAATATTAGAGTGAATTTACAAGACATGAGTATGTAAAATATTACAAATTTAAAATGCTTATGTTAAGCTTAGCAATTAAAATTTTTAAAGAAATCAACACCACAAAATTGATTATTTTCTAACTTTTAACTTTGATGATAGATAAATTCATTTTAATATTATTAAAGCTAACAACACGTAATAGATTTTACTGAATACTAATTTACCACGTTTTATATGTGTATGACAAAAACAACACATGCATGTATAGCATACTATCAAATACTATTTATAACCCTATTTTTATATAAAAAAATAAATAAACAATATAACTTCATTAAAGTATACAAATATGTGATCAAAACTGTAAATATTTTTTTTTTCAAATAGTAGGTATGTTATCAATTTTTATTAGACAATTTATTACATTTCTAATAATTTGGTTATTTTTAAAAAAATTTAAGTAAAATTAAACTGAAATTATTAGATTTGTCATATTTTCATTTCAAAGTTGGACCAAATCCCTATAGTTCCTAATAATTAACTCTACCATATTCTATATATAATTTGCATGATTAAAAAAAAATATTTTTTTTTGCATATTTACCAATTTTTAATGCTAATTTTTTTCTTATTTTGGTTTTTTAAGTGCATACTAAAGTTCTGAAAATGCACTTTTTTAGTGTTATGACTTCTGAGGCATAATAAATGATAAATAATTAATGGAATAAATAAAAAATAATTAATGGCATTCTTGTTATATCTGGTTTACCATGAAGCTAGATGGTGATGTATCAGTATTGTACAATCATTCAAATTCAATAGTGACGACAATAAACTTTATTTTCAAGATAAAACTTCTATTTTTAATAATATAATACTATGCTCTATTACAGTGTTTCCCAATATATGGGTCGCAAAATATTTTTGATGGGTTGTGACTCATAATGTTTATAAACTAGTTGGACAACTATATTGATAATAATAAATAAAAAAACTTAGGCAGTTTTTTTTTTAAGAGATGGTCACATACTCAACAAACAGTTAATTTGTGGGTCACCATTATAAAAAAGTTGAGAAACACTGGTCTATTATATTATATTTAATTAAAATTTAGGATAATGTAATACATGATATTTTTTTTGAAATTTAGAATTAGATTGTGATTAAACGTGTATTATTAAATGTTTTACTAGATAATATATATATTATAATTATGTGTGGTAGACCATGTATGACAAGAATGCCTAATTAATAATGTATACATTATTAAATAATATTATGTACGGTTTATTTAAAACTTAAAACTCTGACAAAATACCACTAAACATTATTTTATACATTGCAACAGTTAATCAAGTTTAAATTTTAAAATTAAAAATAAAAAGGTGACCAAGTGGGTGTTAAATTTAAATTCAATGATACATTAATAATAAATGACAAATGATTCTGAGAGTAGATGGTATGTCTGCCTGTTTCACAATATGTATTTTTATATAGTTAATACAGTCATTCATTATCAGAAATCATCCTCAAGGTTGAAAATCAAAGCATTTTTTTTGACTATTTACTGTGTATACAGATAAAAAATATACATCATTATAAGTAATAATCACCTCAAAATTAACAGGATTCTTGGTTATATACATCAAAATGGACAAATGAATATTCAATAATACTCACTGGAGCTGCTTTCTATCATCAATACTACAATACTCTATATACTAAATGGTTAAGTCCTTTATTAATCAAAACAGTTGACCAATCTCATAATTGTGAAGACATACTCATGAACTTTTTAGTCAGTCATGTAACTCGTCGTCCACCGATTAAAGTGTCACAAAGAAAACATTACAAAGAGCAAGCAAACAATGGCATGCCAAAGTAAATATCACACTAACTTATTTTACTAAATTCAATACTTTATTATACAATTTATATTATTAATGTATGTTTATTTAATTCCATAGATCACCTTGGAATGATCCGGATCACTTTATGCAAAGACAAACTTGTTTAAACACTTTTGTAGTGCTATTTGGTTATATGCCATTGCTTCAATCCAGTGTAAGATTTGATCCAATTTTATTCAAAGATCCAGTATCAAATTTTCGAAAAAAATATAAACAAATTGAATTGGTATCCAATTAGTTTTAGCTATTATTTGTTTAATGAACATTGTACATTGTTTTTCAACAACAATAATAAGGGTTATTGTAAATAACAGTCTTTGAGATGTGTATATTACTTTTAAAACAATAAATGTATTTAAAAAGAATTAAGGCACTCCATTACTATACTTCTAAGTTTGAGTCTCCAGTTCTTATCCATCTTTTCACAGAATATATGAGTAGACTTATCGTCTACTTGGATTAATGTATCTTCTGATTTCTAAGAGCAAGTAAATAAAAATTATAATAATTAATGTGAAAATTAATTGCTCCACTTGGAATCTAAAATTTAAATAATAGTTAACTTACAAGATGTATAGTATATCCATGCGCATTGTGTTCAATTTTAGGATCACTTACACCTTCATTTGTCAATGCACGTAAAAATCTATCAATATCCAGTTGTCCCCATTCATAAGTTTTTTTAAATAATGTTTCTAATAAATAAGGTTCAGTTGTCTTATTTGCTAATAAATCATCTCTCAAAATCTAAAAATGTTTAAAAAAAATTAGAAATAAAATAGAATAATTAAAAAAGTAAATAATTCACTAATAAAACTTACATCTAATTTATACTTATTATCTTTAGTATCTAAAACAGCTGTAAATTTTGATGCTTTTAGTCCAGATTGTAACTCGTTTAATGTTACACTCACCACCATCTCTGTTGTAAATGGTACATTGACTGTTTTTATATCAAGTTTCTCTGAAATAACTTCACCTCTTTTTATAGTTAATACTTTCCTATCAATCTAAAACAATAATAATAATAATAATAATACGAGTGATTCAATTTTATTTAAAATGTTTTGTTAATAACTTAATTTATAATATACTTGATCAATAACAAATTCATTTTTATGACCAAATCCAGCTGATGGAATGGCATAACGCTCAGGAAGAATTAACACAGTTGGTTTAAGATCTTTAATCATTTTATTGGCCTGGGTGAAATTCATACTTGTATCAATAGGACAATGCATAGCTTTCATAGATAGTGGTTGGAACGGAGCTAAGGCTTCTAAATATGGAAACTCTGGTTCTAAAATGAATAATTAGGCATAAATTAACATTTCCAGCAATGCTTTACAAAAATAATTGATCTTAATATACATAATTTAATTCTAATTAAACCAAGTTGATACAAATACAAATATTGATATAATTTACAATTGCTTGGATGTAAAAATGGAAATGCTAAATTTATTTTTTAAATTGATAAGAACTTGAAATGTATATTTTTATATTTAAATACATAATTATTAAAATATGTATTATGCAATCTTGATATAATTTTTAGTATACATATATACATATATGTATGTTAAAAATGAATAACATTTGCATATTTATTTTTTTTTAACATGCAATTATTTTATATTTGTATTTGTTAACATTTAAAGTTCAAATCAAATCAAATTACTATATAATAAAAAAAACATTACGTTATTAAAATCATAAACAAAAAGATGTGTACACAATCAATGATGTAATTTCCAACTAGTAAAAAATAAGCATAATTCTTTAAGAGTATTCATACTTAGATCAAAACATAAAATGTAATTATTACTTAATTATTTAACAAGAAATTGACTTACCTGTGAATATAATTGTGTTCTGAGGATTTGTACCCCAATATTCCACAAAATGTACTACATCACCAAATCGCAAACTAGGATGACCGCAAAATACTACGCAAGGCTTAAAAAAATATTAAAAATTAATAATTATTTGATAACCTAACTTGAAATGGTTCATTTATATTTACTTGTCTTAAATCGTTCCATAAATCATCTGTATAGACATGTTTAAAATGCTTTAAACGTCCAGATTTTACTAATTGTGCATGTGGAAATGGCTCTTCTGGAAAATATACTTTATTTTGTTTTGATTGAGACAGCCTAATCATTAAAAAAAATTAATTAATTGATTTACTATCAAAACAAGCATAATAATTTTACTGACCATTCTGCAAGAATATTCGAATATTCTAAAGAACTATGAGCCACTGGAGAAATAAAATACATTGGAATTTGACCTAAAGCTGTACTATCCAAGTGAGATGATAAGCATTCAAATAAATCATACACAACACCTGAAGGATAACATGGAATAAGTACTGAACCATTATTTCGCAATGTAACAGCAACCGATAAACATAGTTCTCCTAACATTGAATCTGGATTAGCGGCCGGTGCTTGTGTTAAGCTACTTAATAGCATTAAATCAGCATTTTTTAAGTTAACTTGATCCATGGGTCTTGGTAAAAAACAATTAAACATTTAATTAATCACAATATATTATAAATGTAATCTTTTTACTTTATTGTGATTTATAAAAAATAATAATACCTTGGATGTGTTGTTAATGTTGAAGTATTGCTGACATAAACCAATTTCTTACTTTCCAAATATATCACCCAATTACTGCTACCCAAGCAATAACCAGAACTAACAGCTGTTACAGTCAATGCACCTGTAATTTCCTAAGGCAAAATGTATAATTGAGTAACCGATGAAAAATGATATTATAATACATACAATTTTTTGATCATAACTGATCATCTGCACACGTGTTAAACTCGAATTAACTTGTGCAAGGCTATACAATTGTTTCCATGTATGAGGTTTGAAACTGTTACATAATGGTGGTGGCAATAAATGCAAGATTTCCTTCCAGTATTTGGCAACATTTGGTTTTGGTGACTGTTCAACAAAATCTACTAGCTCTTCAAGAAATAGTCTAAAAATAAATTAAAATGTTACATAATACATATATTTATAATTATTTAAAAATGTTTAATATCTTACTTTCCTATATGCAAAGTCGGTTCAGTCATGTACACAATCCCTTTAAAACCAGTATTTTCTGTAATAAAAGGTAAAGCCAACATGGTCATATAGTTGGATACCAATATAACATCAATATCAGCAAAGTCAACTAACTTAGTTAGTGGTGTCATAAATTCAGGAGCAGAATTTACAAGTACTTGATTAGTCATACACTCATTAAGTTCCTATTTAATACAATATAATATTTAATTAATAAATAATATAATCAATAATTAAAATTTTAGCATACCCCTTCAATTTGTGGATCAGAGAAGTTTTTAGGTATCCAAGCTGCAGCTTTATTTGGTTTCCAGTCTGGTATTGGATATAGAGGTAAAAAATTCAAAACACTGTGTGCTGATAGACCACAGTCCAACATTATTGTAACGGACTTTAACTTTATCACAAAACATGGTTTGTTCGGATCTTCACTCAAACAATACTATATATTTTATAAAACACAAAAATATATCATTATAAATACATCAAAATGGTAAAATTTTGTTTAATTTTTATTAAAAATAATTGTTTATTTATCTTACCACTTTCATGATTGTTGAATAATCAAAAAAATCTTCAATTAATAAACTTTCATAATTTTCTTATTGTTGTATTAATTTTATTTTGTTTTAAATTTGTAATACTCATTATCCATTTAGCAATTCATTAAAAATAGTTTATGATTTGAAATATGGAATTATTTTTTAAGCAGTGAACACTGAACTTAAAACTGTATTGTCAATACAAAACACCTACTACTTATAGAAATTGTGACATTAAGTACATTACAGTACCATAGTTTACAGTTGACAACTGCAAAACACTGAACAGTAGAAGAGTAAAAAGTAGAACTGAAGTAGTTTCAATGTATTTCAACTTAAATTGTTCTAAAATAAGTTATATTTTATAACACTATTAAAATATTAAATATGTTAATATCATAATAACGCGGTACAGACCACGGACTTTAAATAAAATTGTATCAAATTATCAACTACTATAAAATCGGTAACAATAATACAAATATGATACTACCCTAACCAAATGCGGAAAAAGCCATAGCCCATAAAGAGATTTCACCGAATACAGTACTGTTCCGAATAAATTACTACGAATATCAATTACTCCGAATGTGGCTGTTAAAAATGGATTGCACTGTTTACTTCGAACATTGAATGTTACAACGTTCAAGTACACCGAATTTATATTATCATACAGTTACTACGAAAATCAGTTACTGCGAATAAATACATTTCACAATTTGATATTATATATATATACTTCGAAATTATAAAACAATTAAATTTAGGAACTATTACCACGATACATTAATATCCCTTTATAATTTTACTAAGTACAATTTTATGTGTCATATTTTCAAACCCATGAACATTTAAATTTCTAAAAAAAAGTGCATATCATTATAGTTGAAGTACGACTAATACTAATAAAACGTTTTGTCATTAGTTATTAAAATGTTAGTATTAAAGATAATAATCTTTAAAAATGCTTTTACAAAAATATAAAAATAGACGTAATTTATATACTAATGAGATATTATATGAAAATATGGTTATTTTGCGGAACAAATATGCATCATACACAAAAGTGTACATCTACGATTACCTTTTGTCATGGATAATAGATATTAGAACTTTGTTATATTTCTAATATATTTAATAACTACCATCTATATTATATTGTTATTGATTACGCTAAATATAATTGTAAATACTTTTTAAAATGACCAATTTAATATATATACAAAAAATAATAATATGGTTTTTTATACTTCTGAACAACATAAAGTGTTACTTACGAGTAGTGTATATTATTATTAAAAATTGTTTGAATTTAGAAATCATGTTTACGTCACTGCTCAATACTTGTAACATATTTTCAATATTTTATTTACTAAACATTTCAGGCGAAATTCAACATTATATAAAATCAATTTTACTAAAAAAATTTGATATGAGATATGAAACCTAGATAGAATTTAGCTTAAAAAATTGTATTAATCCTTCTTACATATATTATATATAAACTTAACAGTGTCTTAAGATTTTACTACTTCCCTTTACAATAAAAAATATAGATAATAATTGTAGTCCCTCTGCAAGGCCTTTAACTTTTAATCACTCTATCGTACAATAAGTTTTTTGCCAAATTGTCCAAAACCTGATATTTTAAAGTCATTTTAAATTCTTTATTGACAAAAATTTAACTTCTTACGTCCAACTCGATATGTCGTAATAATCACTGTACCGTCAAACTGACTTCATTGTCAACATGTATTTGGTAATAAAACTATTGATCTGCGTAGTCTTCGTATAGCTCAAACATATGCATGTGGTTTCATTACTATTGATAAGATTATAAAATACGAGTATTATATAGAATTTATTGGACCCGGTGATTGTATAAACAGAAACGCGTTAGTTCCGATCCCAAATTCTAGCGACAGGTGTGAAACTGTTCTTTAATTAGATTGTTGTACATTTTATGTACGATTTTGAGGTCTCACAGTTATCAATAAAACTGTTTAAGTTATAATACATCATATAAAGAAATACATAACTATACTATAACTCCAAAAACGTTTTTTTTGAAAACTAAAAAAAGTTTTTAACATTGAATTATTACGTAGAGTAAAATTAATATTAAAAAAAAAATTAAAAATGTGTTATGTTATTAAAATTTTTAAAAATAAACTATTGAATTCAAAATGATATTTCATTAATTTGTATACATTTTAATGGAGTTGTCTAATATTTGTTTAAACTAATTTGAAAACTAAATACGTAGTAGATAAGTACACTTTTATTTGGATTTACTATTAATAAGTGTTTCCTTATGCGAGTTTTTCATCACAAATAATGTTTAATGTTCCAATGTCAATATTACAATAATTGTATTTATGTATTATAAACCATAAATCAAATCAAAAAATATAATTGTTTATTTCGCATTATACTTCAACAACATCACATGTATATTTTTAATAATATATTAATATGTAAATAAAGATTAAATTTGCGGGTTGTATATAAGATTCAAAAAATACTCCTAAAAAAATAAAAAATATTTAATAAGTACCTAATTAACAATTTAAAAATTTAGTATAAAAATAAAGCTAAATCCACGTAAATGACTTAAATACTATAGATCCCTATATGGCAATAAAAATTAATATTTTATATTAAAACTGCATTAATTTGAAAAATACCTATATTGTACATTTTATTTACTAAAGGTAGTAAAAGAAATAAAGATTCCTATACTATATTTAGTACCAAATATCAATACCTACATTATAAATAGGCAAGTGAAATAAAATATGTGTAGAATTAAAAAATATGTATGAGCCTCACTCCTCGGGTGTGTACAGTCAGTTCGTGTATAAAGATGTACTAGGATATAAGTAATTTGTCAAAAAGCTTGAAAATATTCAATACCAAACCCAGTGGTGTAGCCAGCGGGTAGGCCTGGTAGGCCCGGGCCTACCCACTTTTTTAAAAAAAAAAAAATATTTTTTATCCTATTAAATGTGTAGTGTATATGACTATAATATGTATTTAAAATAATAGAATTAATGTATTGTAAATACGGTTTTAATTAACAAAATATATTCTGATACTTTTTTTATTTTATAAAAATATTCATTGGTAATCCTTACATCAAAATATCGGGCCTAACCAGAAAAAAGTGTCTAGCTACGCCACTGACCAAACCTAATCTCATGAGGTTTTATTACACCACTTACAAAAACCTAATAGTATGTGTATACTATACATAGATCAGTATAATATAATATGTAAAGTATACTATATGTAAAGCATCTATGTCGGCCTTATTTAATAATAATACACGAAATAAAATAAAAACTAATTGAATAATATAACAAAAACATTTATATTTTGTGAAAAACAATACTATTTTTTATTTTCATAGCCACATTAATAACAAAATAATAATTATTTGCTCTTATTTTAATTTACATGTAGTTATAAGTTAGAACAATATAAACTAGGTATACAGAGTGCTTCAAACAACACTTATTCTAATTAACATATTATTAATTAAAAATCAAAAAAATTCACCCCATGTTGCATGATAATGTAGTATAATATACATTATTATAGTTTAATAATTAATGTATGTTTAATACTTTTATAATAGAATATGTTATTTGATGCATTCTTTGTAATATCTTATAACACTTTAGTAATAATAAATTGTGCGACAGAAACGAATAATATGTATGTCAATAACAACAGACAGTAATTGATGTTTATAGTTTTTGTATGCGAAATACATTTTAATTCCAATAGCAGATTAATCGTCTGTATCAGAAGTCACGATAAGAGCTTTGACGGATAATCGAAAAGATGGTTTAACGAGAAACGACAATTTTTTTAAACATACAACATACATATTATTTGTTATTTTTTTTTAATAATTATGTCTGCATTTTCAGAACAAAAATATCCGTTATCGAAATACATTGTTTTTATCTTATCCATAAAATGTATATATAATTTATTTATTTATTTATTTATTTGATATTGCTGGAAAGTTTTCTGATTTTAACGTATTTACGATTTGTGATTGGTAATTTACTAATAATAGTACTCCACATAACTCATTACATGTCATGAAATCGGATATAATAAATTCGCATTTGATTTTATATAACACTGCCTCTTAGATCATATAATAATAATAGTTATTATTATTATTATTATTATTATTATTAGGTATCTGGTGAATTAGCCGCGAACAACTGACGCTTGGTGAATCGGTATTATTGTTCCGCGAACTTACATCTGGAACCTCTGGATAAAACTCGCAAATTTTCAAATCTTAAACTTGTTAAATAGATAGTTATTTGTTATTGTTTTACTAGTAAGACTTGCAATGTAATTATTATTTCTAGTATGTGTTACTATAATTACTACTATAATTGGTATCAAAATGAAGTTGTAATCGTATGTAATAACTATATATAAGATACTATTAGTTTAAAATAACATAATAATCACCATTTTTCTATATTTCTTTTTATAACTGTATGTCTGTATTACAGTTATAGTACTATGCAACAGTGCTGTAGCCTGGTGAGGGGCTTTCGGGATCAATCCCTCCCTCGAAATGTCAGGCGACAATTATTTTATTTATTTAATTACCGCTTGTGGTGATAAAGCAACGCCGTTCTTATCACACTTACTTGATCTTGATTTGATAATATGTATAATTATATAAATTATATTATCAGAAATATAGTACGAAATTAATTTGTCGTCATAATTGGCCATCAAAAATTAAGCCCCTCCCCCCGAAAAAAAATCCTGGCGACGGCATTGGTATTCACAATTGTTGTTTCCATTGTCATCATTGGGAAATAAGTAATAATAATAATAACTGACATAATAGTTAATATTTTTGCATAAGCCTATTGTAATTAGCGAATTCTAAAATGTAATGACTAATGAAATTGTTAAAAAATGATTAGCTAAGTATGATATAATTATCGACAACATAATAACACTGCAATAATATATCTATTTTGCCTATACTATACGCCGAGGAACACTTTATTTGAAACGATAATATATAAGTATAAATAGCAATATGATTATTGATATTTGTATTTTAATTTTATATACTCATAAATTTAAAAGTATTTATTATTATTTTAGTGTTAACTATAATGTTTGAAAATCGCCTGGATACGACTTAATTACAAACAAAATATTACAATATTTATCTAATAAAACTCTATTATTTCTCACATTTATCTACAACTCCATGTTAAGACTCTCTCATTCCCCTTTAATCTGGAAATTGTCTGTAGTAATACTTATACATAAACCTGGTAAACCCAAACACCTACCGTCATCCTATAGACCCATAAGTCTACTACCAGTTCTCGCCAAATTGTTCGAGAAAATTATCCTTAAAAGAATTAACCGCCTTCATCTACTTAGACCACTTCTCAAATTTAAACAAAATTCATACAAAATCCACACTTTACATGTCTCTACTCAGACCCATTTGGGCGTATGGTATGCAAATCTAGAGATGCACCAAATCATCGCAAGTCCGGACCATCCAAGCCTCCCAGTCCATCACTCTTCGGCTAATAGCCTCGGCCCCCTGGTACTTAATAAATAAAACCCTACTTAATGATTTAAAAATTGCAATAGTTGACCAACTAGCCAAATTATACTATAAAAGATTTCATTCTAAGCTGCAACACCATTCCAATCCCCTGTGTCCCACCTATTATCACGTAATCTTCCTGAAAACGCTCCACGTCGCCTCAAAAGGAACTGGTGCCATGACCTATTACATTAATATAAATTAAAACAAAAATTACCAAAGGGTACCATCGCTGGATGATTTCCCTCATCATGGCTTCATGTGTTGTTTTGTTTTATTACTATTACGTATGTGTTATGTCAGTCATTTTTTTTACTACTTTGTGTTATCGAATAACTACAGATTGTAAACTTTTCAATTAAAAAAAAACTATAGTGTAGATGGTAGATATTAAGTATGTTAAAAATATCACAAATTAGAGTTCTGATAAAAACGCATCATATCTATTTTCCATGGCAAAAGGTAATCGTTACAGGTGTACACCTATTTGTACACGTTGCATATTTGTTCCATTATGGTTATTTTCATAAAATATCTCATTACTTTACTTTCCAGCTTAAGATTGCGTTAAATTTGGAAAGAAAAAATTTCATTTCACATTTTGTGGTAGTCATTTTGCACTCCTCTTATGCCACACCTAGAAACCTAGCTGTTAAACTGAAAGAAGAAAAATAGATGTATGTGTAAGTTTTTATTCTTATTATTTTGGGGAATTAAATGAAGATTTAAAACTAAAGAAATATTTATTGTCACGGATAATCTGTTAACCGGATGGCGTAAAGACGCATATTTAATTTTTGAGCTTGCAATGCATAAAACATCCAAGTCATAGAGTGAAATTATAATAATTTATTCATTGTTGTGTATAAATTTTATTTTAGTTATAATACAGTATTATATTATTATCTTTGTCAGATTTTGTATTACTTAACGCTTGTATTACTATTATTTTTTTTTCATTATATATCAAACATAACTTTGCTGTTGAAATTTAAATGTAAAATATATTATATTAATCAACATATTGTATAGTTAATTATTTCATAAATAAAAAAAATATTAAAACTTCTACAATACTATAGACTGTAGTAGTATAGTATTATAAAGTCTATACACAATAATTTATTATAAATTAATACTATATTATAGTATTTGCAGGTTTATTTTAAGAAATTTAACAGCTCTGCCAATTTCTCACAATAGTTTGGAAAATAGCCACCATAGCGCTATAGTCGCAGCACCAAGAAAATCGGGTGAGTTGCTTATCTATTATTTCTTATGCTTTTTTTATCATTTATTTGGTCCTTATCTTTTTTTGAAAAAGACGTGTTTATCGTTGAATGTCGGCTTCTGGAGATTTGATATTATTTTAGAATCATGATTGACGATTCATTTCATCAATTGTGAATTGTGATAAAGTGCATTACTGTTTTGTGTTTACTGGGTACTAACTAGCGTTTGCGGTTAGCACATTAAAATTGTACACCGATACGGATTGAATATAGAAGTTGAATAACCCGAAATTCTTGATATCTTTATCAGTACCTAATATTTTTTTTTCAGTAATAATTCAAGATATTAATTTTTTCAGTCTTGTCATAATTAATAAATAATAATATATTTATTTACAATTCTACTTTTAAGAGAATACAATAAACTTTTCTAGTTAATTATTTTTTTTTATCTGCTATGGCAAGTGTATGCCGAATATTTTGTCAAAACATTAATAATGTACCATTATCAAAGATAATTACAACAAAATTACGAGTGTCTACAAAGGAATTTATTCGACTTTATAGTCATGGTGATCAACAAGACAACAAGGCTACTTTTAAGCATGGTGCTTTTGCTGAGTTTTATGAAAAAACCAAAGAAAACAAACAAGTTGTTAAAGAAGACAAAGACTTTGAAGTGCTATTGAGAGATTCAAATTTTATAAATGTAAATTTCAACCTTTAATAAATTTAATTATTTCTCATGAGAATTTCTTTTATAGCTTGGTGATCCTGAAGGTAAACATGTGATTGGAACAATATTTCATATTGTTGATAATGATTTATATATTGATTTTGGATGGAAATTCCATTGTGTTTGTACAAGACCTATTAAAAATGCAGAGTAAGTATTGTTAATATTACTGAATGTAGTGATGACATGAACATTTATTGTCATGAAAGATAATGATTAATGATTCACATTGACCACCGGTTACCACAACCTAAATTTTGCTAATCCTCTTGGATTCCAAAATTAATTTTGATTTTCAATACTAAAAAAACTTCTTTTTTCTGTGGTTGCTGTTGAAATTTAAATACTGGAATATCAAACGTTTTTACACAATAATGATGTATAATTATTTTCTTAAATGTATAATCAATAATAATAAAAATTTGTATTTTGTTCAAAATATTATACTTGCTATTTTGCTCAAATATGTTACAATTTCATAAAAATTAATACTTAAAGGTTAAAGTAAAATACAATTTATAACATTAATTAAGTAATAAATTAAATAACTAATTAATAGCTTTAGTAACTACTATTAAGTTAACTAATATTTTATCATGATTTATTTGGCTGAGTTGTGTTCCTAAGTTTTTTCAGGTTACATACAAGGTTGGTCTAACTAATATAAATTTAAATGATACTGATTTTAAACATATTTTATTCCTGAGTAAAATATCGATTTGAATTTAACTGCACACAACTTGTACAAAACTTCATAAAATAGTTGGAACACAATTCATGTATCCCACTTTTATCATTGAGACACAACTCATTAACTGCGATTTATTTGTAATATTAATTTTTATGGAAAGCATTTATCATATACTATCTTTGATGGTTGAATTGTTGAATGCCACCAAGTAGTACAACTACCTAATTAGTTGGGAGAAATCGCCTGGTGAAATACTTTATTACACCACCATCCACTTTTGATTTTAAAAATTAAACATTTTGTGTTCTATGAAAAATCTAGACAAAACTATTAATTTTAATTATTGTATGTTTAGTTTTTTTGTACGAGGATCGCAAGTAAAATTAAGAATCAAATCCTTAGAATTAGCTACCCGGTTTTTGGGTTCTGAAAAAGATTTGACTCTACTCGAAGCAGATGCGGCTCTTTTGGGTCTTCACAAACCATTAAAAAATTAGAAAAACTATTCATGCTTTTATCTATTGTAAAATTATATTGGCTTAGCAATTTTTTTGTATGTTTATTTTAAAACACTTGTAAATTATAAATTAATTTTATAACTATATTATTAATTAATATTAAGGTTTGGACTTTGAAAGTTCTAGCCTTTATGTGTTAGAATTGATAAAATAATAAATATGCATACATAAAATGTTAATTTATCTTATGTTATACAAAGTATTTAACAAAAATTTAAAACTAAATTGACTTAACTGGGTTCTGCATTTCAAAATGACAATTTATATCAATTTTTTAATGACAATCAATATATACAATATAATAGTTATGTTTGAATAATGATATTTGATGAAAATAACTAAATAAATTCCTGTATTCCTAATGTTCATTCAATCCAATTTGAATCCAATTACCCAACTAATTCATAATATTCAGATCATTTTTGATATGAGTTTTTAGAAACCTAAAATTTTAATTGAATTGACTTATTTGTTCAAGAATTATAATTAGAATTGAAAATATGAGATGACTACATTAAAAATAAATTATTACATTTCGTAAACATTTTGTTATTATAGAGGACTTAAGTGCTTAAATATTCTACCTCTACACTTAAGAATTTTATGATGCAATAAATACCAGTCATATTCTACATGTTATTAAAATAGTAAAAGAAATATTTTTTTTACAACTTAGAAATAATATGAAATTCATATTTTTAAGAATCAATGATGAACTAATTTGAATTAGGTACTCGTGTACGCCAAACATAATGATTAAAAATGCTGTCTAATGACCATAATTTAATTTCAATACAATATTAACCATATTTAAAATTTGTTGTTCAATGTTTTACAAAAACACACGTCTTTTATATTTTGTCATGTGTGATATATTAAGTCCTATTGTAGGTGACGAATCTGATATTCTGGCGTCTATGAAAAGAAAAATGAGCCCACAAATTAAGATAGAATCACACAATATACAATATATGAAATTTGGTGAAAAATATTGATAAATATTATATAATAAAAATATAAAATGGAAAAAATAATTTTTAAATTATATGATATAGTTAAAACTTAAAAATACTATATCTAAAATTATTATAGATATGATATGGTCTAAAAATTATATCTAATCTATGAGAATTATTACTCCCATTATGTTATCAATATATTTTATCAACACAAAATAATACATTTATTACATTCATTGAATATTGATAAAAAATATTACAATATTAAATGTGAGAAATAATTAATAAATATAAATATTATTTGTTCGATGTTTATGAAACACTCGTTATGACTGAAACCGCTGAAGAAAATATAGTTTTAGAAGGATTCTTATGTCCTATATGCAAAGTTGACTTTGGTTTAGACCTTAAGTTATTTTTACATTTTCAGGAAGCTCATAGCGAAGACCAAGATCTAGTTAAATCTTTTAAAGGTATGGTAATTCCTAAATACAACTATGTAATTATCTGCATTTTTATTATAAGGTGATTTATTTTTTTTACAGATTTGTTTGGTAAAGCTAAAGAAAAGATTTTAAAGAATGATATTGGGAAAAAAGAAGAACGCCATTATGTGTGGGAACCACAAGAAATAGGTTGGTTTTATTAATTCATAATCTCATTTTTGTTATAATTATTCATACTACTTATTTTTCATAAACACTAAACAGGAGAAGTCAAATCTCACATTCAGTATTTTAAACACTGTCGTAATAAGTGGGTTGAACACTTTGTAATGGAAACAAATAAAACAGTCGTGCGACTTGAAAAATTACTTTGCAACTTACCTCAAGATCCTAATAAACGAAAAAGTATATTTTCTAAATTTAATTTTTAAATTCAAAATGAAATAATAAATATTATTTATGTTATCATTTTATAATGTAGCTCATGAACAAACTATAGTACATTGGTTAGATGGTACAGATGTAACACGATGTCCAGATTGTACTAAGTCATTTAACATTACAAGACGACAACATCATTGCAGATTATGTGGTTCTATTGTGTGTCATGATTGTAGCTGTTTTTTACCACTGTCAAAAGCATGTTGGTATTTTTTAAAAATTATTAATTAATAATAGATAACTAATGAAACATATAATTTAGTCCATATATCTATCAGTTTTAAAATATATTTTGTTTTAATAGATGAAACAATAAATGAAACTTGTAAAAATCAATTTACGTCTATAACACCAAGTTTACCAAGTTTTCGTTTATGTGTTCATTGTGGACAGGTGTTAGAAAACCGTGAGCAAATCAAATACCGTGACCAAAAGCCTCTTATGTGTGATTACTATGACAAAATTATTGAATGTCGTAATAAAATAGAAAATGATCTGTTAATTAAATTCCATCAAACATATAATCTATTAAAGTAAAATATTTACTATTCACTTTATATATTAAATGAAAATCATAATCTTTATTTTTGTTATTGTAACAGAGAAGGAGAATCCTCATATTTAACAGAAGCCAACAAAATTAGAAATGATATAGTAAAACTTGCCGAGACAATAGATGCCCTTAGGTAACCATTTTAATTTTAAAACACAATTGTATTCAAAATTTTTATTTAATTTTCTTAATTATCTTCATCTGAACAGTAATCGTATAATGAAACTTGAAAATTCTACAAACTCATCAAAGGTTACTACAAAAAATATTAGATTGGCTATGATACAATGTGTTCAATCAACTATACTTGCAATACCTGCTCTTCCTTCAATGAAGGAAATTGAAGAAATTGCTAGGATAAAACGGTAATAAATTTTATCAATTGAAGCAAAACTGAATTCAATTATATCTATTTTTTATGTTGATTATTTACTATTATTTAATATTTACATAACTACTATTAAACGCATTAACAATAATTATGTTTAGATGAAATTTATAAATTATTAATATTAAAATTAATGTTTAGTGAAGCAGCAGAGGCACGTATACGTAATGGTCAAGACTTAAACACAGATAAGCCTAAAATAAATCCATCAGTTTCTAAACGACATAATACACAAAAAAATGTAATTTAAAAACATGGTCATAACATTATTTTTTTCATATTTAAATTTTTAAATTATATATATTGTTGTACGTATACAGGAAGTTAAATTAAGACTTGAAGATGGTTGGAGTCCTGTAACAAATGCCAATATTAATTCTGACAACCCTATAGTGGAACAGATGAATATCATAAAGAACTACATTAAGCAAGCTAAAGAGGCTTACCGATTTGATGAAGTTGCAAGTCTTGAAAGGAATTTACAAGAATTAAATGAAGAGTACTTCAAAATGCAAAATAGTAGTGGAAATATGCCAGGTTATTCTACAAAAAATTAAAAATATATTCTAGTCCAATAAAAATGGCAAATTTAATAATTATCACAAAAAAATAACATTAAAAAATATAATTATCGCTATTCGACTCTTACATTATATGTCTTAATATATCACAAATAATGAATAAATATTATTTTCTCCATATTTCTTTTACTTATTATAAAAGTATATGATAATGAGTATTATAACATATATTCATAAATTAAATTAATTCAATTTATATTAGACAAAAATAAAATAAAAAATAAGTCACTAAGGCAATCTTATTTGTAAAATATTAAATATATATGGTTTAAAATATTATAATTTCAAGGAATGGTAAATTTCCTCTAATTAAAATCTGGAACTGGATCACGCCAATATATAAACTGATTGTAATCCAACTCTTGCATGGGTAAAACAGGAAACATTTCATCCACCATTGTACTCATATAAGTATATCTGAAAAATAAAATATTATGTGTTATACTAAATATATCTATAAGACTACAAATTTTAAAAATAAATAATTTTTCTTATGTAATAAATTAATAATTAGATATGTTATTCATTTTGAAAACTGTGTGATTTGTCCTCTAAAAGTATAAAATTGTTTGACTTAAAAAAAAATGTTAGGTATGTGTTAACGTTTAAATTTAGTTACAATTTGAAAGTTTAAAACATAATTGTTTTGGTTATTTAACAGATACAATCATACATTTAATAAAACGTTTAGAGAGATCTTTAAAATTTATTTAGAATTTCCAAAATTGTTAGATTTACTTTTTAATATCTGTTATCTTATCAATTAACAAATAGTTAAAAAATAATAACATTCTACAAATAAAGATTTTTGAAGATTATACAATTAGGAAATTAAAACAATTTATTTCATTAATTCATTTAGTATGTTCTATCAAGAAATATTTGATCTTGTTAACTATAAAATAATGTATTTATATTTATTTGTATATTTGATATTTAATTTACTATGTTTAGTGAATTTAGTTATTTTAATAAACTGATCATTGTAATTAAACAACTGGACATAAAAATAATTTTATAATTTTTAAATCAACAAAAATATAATTTTTAATCATATGCAAAAATTGGATAACTTATTTAGAGGCTAAAGACTCTACACTAGCCACGGAATAAGAATGTGCCTCATCACGCAAGTGGCAGATCGGTTCTCTACCACAACCTTGTTGAGCTATATATCAATTTCTTTTCATTTTTGTTAGCCAATTAGCGACGATCTGTGTGCAGTAAACCTGTTTTGGTCCGCTACCCAAATACGTTCTTATTCCATGGCGAATATATATTTTTTATAGGTTTTAATATTGATATGAATACAAAATAATATCCTCTCTATCAGTACTAATGGTGTTTATGTATTAATATTTAAATTATGAGTTAATTATGATAATGCACTTTTACAAGTTCCAAAATATCCTTATGATAATACAAATAGCTTTTAAAAATGACAGAACTATTTAATTAAATTAATTACTATTATTGTTGGGACTATATTATTAAGACACTCATTTGGCAGTATAAATAATTTTAGTAAAATGACAACTGTAGCATAAAAGTTAGCATCTCATGCATACCCCAAATAAAATGACAGACCCTTACCAAATGTTTCACACTCAAAAGAAGTGGTACTAATGGTATCCCTACTGCTACTGATGACGTTACAATCGTCTTTAATACGACTTGTAACGTCATCGCCGCACGCCAAAACCGGAAAAAGATCATTAACAATACAACTCTGCCCAATATAACTGAACAAGAATTGAAGACACATAAATAGAAAAAAGGAACAAATATTTAAAGCTAAAAATAAAATGTAACATTGTACTTACGAAGATTGAAACGTCTGAGTTAATTCGTGTTTCAATTCTCCTCTATGATTTATAGTGAATATTCTTGATATTGGGATACCAATAGCTTGATATGACCAAACATCCTAAATACAGATGAAAATTAATATTTATTTGTATAAAAAAAATAAAATAGGTAAGACAAACATTTATTTTATTTCCATAACCAGCATAAAATGGTTTATTTTCAGATGGAAATAAAGCTTGAATGTCTTTGAGACAAGAGATTTTGAATTCTTCTGGTTTTTTTTCTATGACTTCACGGTGAAATGCATTTAGTAAGCTAGTTGGATTTAATAGCACAGGTCCTTCTGGTAAAGATAAATCTTCCTGTTTTATACTTTTTAAATAATCCCTAGTAACTCTGGATTGGCCAATAGCTCTGGCTGATAAATATAATAATTTATAGCCATTATCTTTTATTTTAGTAAATAATTTTGCGACACCACTTTGAGCCCAATCTTTACCAACAATTGGAAGTATATGACCCAACACATCAGATCTATTATAATTAAATAATTATGTTATTTTTTTATAAATTCAAAATCAAAATACATTTACACTTACTTAGTAATGGTTCCATCAATGTCAGATATAACAATTTTATCATCATACCGCCATTTAAATAAGAAACATTTGCAATGACTAGTACCTTGATAAGCTGTTGTTACACTAAAAACAATTTCATTAGAACCTTCTCTTAAATTTAATTTTGCCTGAAACATAAAAACTATTAATTAAAAAGTAATATTAATATTTATTGCTTTGTTGGTTATTAGTTTGAATAATATAAGTAAATAGATTTATTAAAAAAACAAGAATAGTAATATTTCTTATAGAAATTTTATCAATATCTTTATAGCAGTGTGTAAGTTGCTTACAATGAAAATATTATACTTTTAAATAATTCATGAACACACTCTTCTCCCACCAGTGTGATTCATATAATAAAACATCATTAAAATAGGCTTCTAGTAAGCTACTTAAAACTTTATTTTAATATTTGTTTTCGATTGAAATAAAATGATAAAATTAAGTTTTCATAAATACTCACAATTTGTTCAGAAGTTAATCTCAAAGTTTTTCTACATATATCACTTTTATCTTTTGACTTCAATGACAGTTTAGTTGTTTCCAACTCGAGCTCAGAATCAGTTGAACTATAGCACCGTTGTCTTTGACTAAATACAAACATTTATAAGAATTAAAATTAAAAACCTAACATTTAAAAATATTAACTTACATATAATTATTGTTTGATGGTACCAATTCATTGTCTATTTTTCCATCAATTTCAGTTTTTAAACACTCATTTATATCAGTACTATTGATAAGTTGCTCTGACAAATTATTGGAATCACTTTTTAAAATATTTTCTTCTGTAAAATGCGTATAAAAAACAATAAATCTTTTTGGAAAGCAGAATACATTATGTTTATTTTTAAATTTTAATTTATTAAAATTAGGGCTTAAAATCAATTTTAAACTCCAATTATCTTAATTCTGTGCTATGATCACTTCAGTATAACTGATTAAAGCCAATATTATCTATAATGATTTTGCAGTTTAGATAATACAGTTTTTTTTTTAATTTTAATTACAATTTTGGTTTTGTACTGAACGGGTTTTCTTTAAAACAATTTTTATCTAAGCTTTTTGATTTAAAATTCACGTACATTATAGTAATAGCAATACAATACAATTCTCTTTCATTCCAGAGGTAATTTGTGTCCAGCTACGTTTTAACACCACCGCTGTATTGTAGGGAATTTAAGTGGCACTTACAGTATAAAAATGTTGAAAATGAAACCAGACAGGTTATAAACCGATTTCCAAAAACCTGTTATAAGCCCTTATACGTATGTATATATATAACTTTAATTAATCTGTTCAATAGATATATTCTAAATTTAATTTTATATTTGTTTTATAAAAATGATAAGTATTATATATTAAGTATTTACCTATTGGAGTAATGGATTTAGTATCTTTACTGGCACGACTCCAATTGAACCAAGATGTATAACCTCGATTAAGACCTTTAGTATTTTCTGCTTGCACTTTAGCTTCAGAATATTCATTCTATAAATGGTAATTTATTATTATTATTTATAATTTATATTAAAATAATGGTTGTACAATTATAAAGCTATTATTTAGGCACCTGAGGTAACAATTTCTGATATGCAGCTATTGAGATCAAATGAGGCAAAGCAGTCTGACAATTATAAAACTTTTTATTTATGCGCACCACTAAATTAGGATTCTTCACAAGATTATTGAAATCAGAAGTGAATTCTTCATAAGAAATCTGATGTTTGGAAAATTTCTCTTCAATAACATCATTACCATTCAGCGAATCTAACTCTCCACATAAAGAAACTGATACTTCACATGGTGAACTGTAAAATTATATTCTGTTGTAATATTTTCTTTTTAATTTAAATAATTCACTTACTTATGGTGGAATTTTTCATCAAAATCACTATCAATTGATTTTGGTCCTTCTCTATCCATGCTTGTAGGTGAATGGGATATTGAAGCACCTCTTCCAGATTCTATATCATCATCATCTACTTCTTCACTGACTTTAACTTCTTCTTGTCTTGGTGGAGTTTGATTATATAAATACAATTCTAATACCTTAGGATCTAATTGATCTTCACATAAATCAGCTAAATATATTCCTCCATTCTCTGAAGAGTTATGACGAATATGTTTAGTTTTTTTCATAAAACCCAACATATTTGCTAACATAGACCTCTGATTAGCAGCTTCTTGTTTTTTGGAAGCTTCTTGCAAATTTAATTTTGAATCATTAGAATCCAAACTATTGCGACGAGCAGGTGGTGTAGGTAATTCTCCCCAACGCCAAAATTGATGATCACTAGTCCCATTATTCAAATCTGTTTTATTAATTGCAGATATACCAATAAGACTTTCAACAGCTGAATTTCTGGCTCTTTGCTGAAGTTCATATTCAGTATCTGACTGAACAGCAGCACAATTATATTTTATCTCACCACAACTAAAAAATAATATTTTTATAATTAGGTAGAAATAACTTAGAATATTTTTGAAATAATAATCTTACTTTGAACTTGGAGAAGCATCTGTATCACTAAAGAAATGTAAATCATTATCCAAGTATATTTCTTGGGAACGGTCTTCATTATCTATTAAATAAGTAGGAGCTGGAAGATCACAAGATCCAAATGTATTCCCAAGTTTCTTAGTTTCATCCTTAACTTTTCTTTTGATCACAGATTTTTTACGCCGACGTTTCCGCATTTGTGGTCGAGGTGGAGAGTCTTCAATTGGTCTAAATTTTAATGATTGAAAATCTTGTGTTGCACTATCAACAGTTTCCGCACAAAATGTTTTAGGAACAACTTGTTCTAAGTTAATAGCGTATTCAATAGTTTTTCGTCTGCAAAATAAAATATATAAATTAATATTTTTAATATTTAAAAATATATTAATATTTTTGTATATTGGTAATTTTTACTCTTCATCATCGGGTATTGGTGAGCATGCTAAATGAGGTGGTATTGTTTCAATATCATCTTCTTCTGATATTTCTTCAACAAAAAATGCTTCCCCAGATTCTCCAAGTTTCATATGAAGCTGAACAGGTTCTCCATTAATTTCAATTTCAACCTATAAGTAGTTAAAAAAAAAAATTAATATTGAAGTAAAAATTGTATTAAAAATGTGGGCAAGTATGCAACTATTAATTGGTAATGTCTAGTAAATCTTGTTATAGAGGAGTAAGTCACTGAAATAAATATGTTAAATTTGAATCCAATGATAAATTATTGTACATACAAAACAATTCTAAGCAAAGACGGTTTGTCAGCCTATATTACTAAGTATATTTTATGATATATATATATACTTATACATATAGATATAAAAATATATAAATTACATTTGAAAATATTATTGTGTAATTAGATTTTTTAGTTACAATATGAACTAATTGAGAATTTTTTAATCTGAAGTTATAAAAATTGAGTATTAATAGTTAAATTTTAAACTTGATTAAGTATTTGCAAATTATCGTAAATTTGAACTTCAAATGCTCATAAATAGTATTTATACATCTTTAATATTTTTAAATAGTTTTAATAACAACTTCAGAAAAACCTTGTACCTATTACATTTTATCTTTATAGACATTAAAAAAAAAAATTTGAAAATTTTAAGTGTCTATAAATAGCTTAAAAATATTAAATGTTTAGAAAATTATATTATGTTGTTTAGGAAATTTTAATATAAGCAATTTGTAAAAACTTAAAGAATCTTGTTATTTGTTTTTAATTTACTTAGTTTTGTGTAAAAATTCCCATTTCTTCTTAATTTATTTAGTTTTTTCTTATTATTTTAATCCAATTTGCTACCAGAAACAACTTCTAAGGTTAAAAATAAACTATTTGTACTGCTTCAAAAGGTAATAACAGGAAAAAAAATAATCTTATAATAGAAAAATCATTACATTTATGGGTCCACTCAGAATCTAAAATTAGTTTACTATGAGCTCAAGAAAACAGCACATAATTAAAAATTAATATATTTTATTATAAGTTTAATATATTAGTCAGATTATAAAACCACCAATGGCATTAGCCTTTAATTTAATAAGTTATAAAGAAATGTAAAATAATCTGCTATCCCAAGATCACTTAATTATCTTTTCAACTCCTTACATAACATATTATGTTTAAATTCCTAACCTCATACATTTATTTATATACCTTCAAATAATAGTTTAACTATATTATTTTATTATATAGTTATTACTATTAAGATTAAACTGAATTGTAATTTATCATGAAGTGTATTGTTCTAGTACCTACTTAAAACTGGTACTTAGAAAGTAATTATCTTCAATATTATTTTTATTAAATTGTGTATATAAATATTGATTGTAAGTGGATATTTTCTTGATACTTAAAAATAATATTCTACACAAAAATATCTAAATTATTAATTAAATTATACATTAAGTAATTTTGTGTTTTGAATAACTTTGGCATCTAAAGATATGCAATGCTTAAACATCAAAAGGCTTTTTATATTTTCAATATTACAATAATAATTATGAAAATAAAGCTGTGGCACTTAAAGAAGATTTCCTTAACTTCAACTAAATTAAATTGTATATTGTATACTACTTTGAAGTCATATATGCTGTTTTGTTTTAATTTACAGAGAATAAACTATATTTTGTAATATAATTTATATAGATATAAAATACTTATTGTCTATACAGCTATATAAATAATTGAGTTATTCAGTTATTTAATTTTAATATACTTTACATATTATTACATTTATCAATATTAATGCAAGTTAAAAAATTATTTAAATGTAATTATTATTTATTTTAAATCAATACAATTCTGTACCAATTATATGTTATTACAGTACACATTTTTAATAATTATTGGCACCAATATTTATGATTTAATTAAAATAATTTAAAGTTGAATAAATAGATATTATCGTGATAATAACTTGAATTACATATTAGGTACTAATATAATTGAAACTTTAGGTAACAGATACTATAATATTATCAGTAATAAACAAAACTAATGAGAGGGTCAATCATTTTTTTAAAGGTCAGTTATTGAAATGCTATAAATACACAAATAAATCATAATCTATCCATATAACTATTAATTATTAGTATGGTTATTTTTTTAAAATAATGAAAAATATATAACTAACCTTTTAATAAGGTTAAAAAAGATAAAAAAATATATAAATTATAATTAAAAAAAGCCTAACATAAGTTATAACAGAAATATTTTTATTGAATAATTGTTAAATGGCTTGAGATAACAGCAGTAATACATGTTATACTAAACAACAGTTATTAATATGTTGTGCAGTTTATATAACTTATTTAATATTAAAAATACAAACATCTAACATGATAAATGCATTACTATGCTACTATGATACAATTGCGTAAAAAATACAACAAAAATATTTTTAATAAATAATAAATATTCATGATAATTAATAAAATACAAATGATTTATTTTTGCATTTAGTTTTCAATAGATTACAGAACAGAGGAATTACTGATAAATAACTGTGTTACAGTTCCGAGTAATTATCAAGTTATATAATATAACTACCAGCCAATTATTAGTCTTGGAAAATTAAAAAAATTGTAGAAATTTAAAAAAAACCATGCAATTAAATATTAAATAACTTTAAGCAGGGAGTGAATCACAAGAGTGATTGTGAGCTTCACAATGATCAATACAATCATAACTCACAAATAAGAATTAAACACATTAAATAATGAATTACAAATAGGTAATAATTAGTAAGTAAGCAAGTAAAATAGATCATATAAATGCACGACTTATGTAACTGTAGTATTTATTAAATTTATTTAAATTAACATGTTTATTTCTAAAATCAATTAGTTTTGACATAAAAAATAGATTCACGCTGTAATCAAACTATTTTTAAATTTTCAATATCCTGGTTATAATGTATTATTTTGTTTATTTTCATATCAATTTTCAATTAACATTTTTCATAGTTCTAATTTAATAATTGGACTTAAAATAAAAAAAATTTAAAAATATATAAATTAAACCAGTATTTAAGGAATATAAAGTTGAAAACTAACTTAAAATTCTAAAAACTATTCACTCAATCAATTAGTCACAATACAATGATTAAAAAACCTTTAAGAGAAAATACAAATGTAATTTGAAATTAAATTTGGTAAGCTACAATAAAGTCAATAAAAATAAGAAATTTAATTTAATCCACACCAATGTATATAGAAAAACTCTAGTTTAATTTTTTCATTGTTAATATTTTATCAAAATTCTATAATTTTAAACTTCACCTTTCTTTTATACTACTCCCATATAGTTGGAAACTATTTCATTTAATATTTAAACTGATGACAGAAGTTTTACTTACTATTTTTTCTCTGCTTCGTAGCACACCAATCTTGCCGAAGCGTACATGAAAAGGCGAACACGTAAATGTACCATCTGGCTGTTCCACAACAACAATATCAATGGCTCCAGTTAAGGTGGCCGGATTGATCTCATTATATACATGCCGAAAATTACTGATAAATTTTCCTAAATAATTCATCCTTTTTCCAAGCAAGCTATATAAACGGCAATCACTAAATCATAACAAAAACATAAAATTATATTAAACAGAAAGTTTTATCCAAAATTAAATTCATTGTTTCTATATTATACTGAGCACACACTTAAAAATTTATTGATCGATTTTATAATCCACGTATCCGTAGGTTGCGACGGGTTTATTGGTGTATTGGTGCATAGACTATCTAGTAATTAGTATTAAATACTTAAATACTTATTAAATATTAAAAATATTCCTATATAGACATGAGAATTAAAAATAACAAGGCAACGATCGTCGATCGAACGATGCCTTTATTACGATTAGTGGTTAATGCTCACGCGTTACGCTGATTACAGTAAGTTGTTTAGTTGTTCTTGTTATTGTGTTATGATTTGAAGGCGCTGAATGCCGATGATTTCGATTTCACCGAACAGCTGATTCCGCACTTGACGCGCATAAAGGAGGAGCGAACGCAACGCGCGTTGTATTTGTGTCAATAGTCGATACTGATTATTCATTTGAACATTGTGTTTATACGAAATCAAACGTTGAAACAAACTCACAAATGTTCTATATGTTGGGCATTGGGCAAGCAGAGGCTACACAGACTGCAGGCGAAGCGGACAAAATGAGTTACGATAATATTAGTATTTCAAAATTTTTCAAGGACAAAATGTACTTAATATTGATTTTATTAAATTAATATTTCAATGTCTGAATTAAAAAAACTATTGATCCGAAACATGCTAGTACACACTTACATGTTTTGTTAATATGTTTACAAATTATCATGTTGATACCATAAATAGTTAGGTAACCTTTACATAAGACTTGCGAACTGCACTATCTATATCCTACGTTCAACATACTTACAACTTACCTATACTGACTTATACTTATTACCTCGCTGAATACACTTTAGTCTATAGTTCTAACCTACGTATAGTAAACAATTATATAATATATCTGTATGACTGTATATAGGTCCTGTATACAGAGAACTGAGTAGGTCATTAATCGAATAAAATTGTATTTAGATGATATTGTATTCGAATAATTATCGGTTATTATAATTTTTAACTATAAACACGCAAATATTAAAAACAAGGTAATCAGTTTTAAAATTTAAATCACCCGATAGTAAATTGTATTATATTCTGAATAAAGGCAAAAATATTATAAGCAAAACATATAATATAAAACTACAGAGAGAAATATATTATAAATTATAATATTATTATAATAATTTCGTAATAGGTAATTACGAATATCGATAATAATAATAGTAAATTTTAAATATTAAATAATGACAAAAATCAAAATAAATAATTATAACAAATATCAATATTGGTACATTATTATTTATTATATATTACAGAAATTTTAAATTGAATTTAAAACTAATCTTTTCTTCAAACATAACTTCTAATATATATCTGTTAAATTCCAGTACATAATTGGTCTCATTTTGCTGCAGGTATTACAAATTATATGATAATTAAATGAATTAATTACAAATCAACACAATACGCTCGATTAATTATTAAAAAAATGTATTTAATTACATTTATAATAATTACTATTAATACTTAATAAAAACTTGAAGACAGGATAACTAAGTTATACTAAATGAAAATATGAAATTATATCATTGAGAATAGTGATAATGGACTATTTATTACAATAATGACGTATTCGATATTCGGTAATCGGTAAAAAAAACGACACGGTAATAAACAACATACGTAAAAAACAACAAGGTGAAAAACGTTAATTTTGGTTAAAAGTTATTAAAATATTGCCGTCATAAATAAAATTATTTTTAAATATATATAGAAATTTGAAAACACTCTTGTTGAAATAAACTTAACGTTTAAATTAATTTTTGCACTTTAGGTTTTGATTTAGTGATGTTAATACCTATATTAAATAAATTATATGCAAGTTATATATTTGTATATATACAATGATACCTGTGGGCTGCAATTAGTGGCGCAACCAAGGGAGGTGTTTTATGTCTTAACCACTTGAACCGTAACTTTTGTCCATAGCATACTAACAAAGTTGAAAATTTATTGGGGAACTACTGTATACGCTACCCGCGGAATGAAAAAAAAAACGTAAAAATGTTTTTAAGATAAAATATGAAATAAACAAAACTTTTTAATTAGTTTTAAAAATGAATGAAAAATACTTGATTCATTCGTGACTAACCTTGTATCTTTTTATAAGATTATAGCCTTGCTTGTCAAAGGCTTATAACGTATTTATACCTTTGAAAATATTTCCAATTTAGATACTACATGTCCACATGGCAAATATTGACATTTGTCTATGATTTACGAATTTACGATTGTCACTAATTATTGTTGTGTTTTTTATTTTTAACATTTCAATATTAAGATGGGATCATATTATTTATTTTAATGTTTAGTATTATTTTAAGCTTTGTCTTTAGTTTTAATCGCCAGTTAAGTAGTTACTAGATAACTATATTATAATTAAACGTAATAGGCAACAATTAATGCTTAATAGTCTTTATACACTTATTATACCGGACAATCTTAGAAGAAGATTAAAAAACAATGGTGTCGTGATCTTCTTATCTATATGTATACGTTACACCTATAAAGCCTCCACATAGTTATTGAGTATTTCCACTTATCGTGATCACACTCTACACAGTATGACTGAAAGGAACCTAACGTATTTAATTATTTTATACTGAAAATTGAAATTTAATGCTCAAAGTTGTTTGTTATTACAATCTACATGTCATTTGAAACATTTGTCAGTTGTGAAAAATTTATCGAGTGTGTGGTGACGAGGTGTCCATCTCTTGATCACTAAGTTAAAACCTGAAAACGTCAGGTTTCCGTCACTCAGCCAGCAGCCTGTAGGTATTTATAAAGCTGTAAGTATGCCTGTATAAATTAATTTTATATGCAGGGTAAACTTAAAATCTACCGATCTAATTTTAATAGTATACTTTATGCGTGTTCATATAGCTTTGTAATTATATAAATAATGGTTTCATAATTACGTATAGTTTCTTCTATATTTTGTTCTAAAAATATGAACAATTTTACTTATACATGGAATCAGTGGCGAAGCATCATTGAAAACAATGTCTACTTACGTAGAATGAATACAGTCAATACAAAAAAATAATTTGGTTTTATTATTTAAGTATTTTTTTGAATTTAGATATAATATATATATACTTATCAAAATCTTTATTTTAGTTATAGCATTTTTGGAATAAACTACAGCCTAACTACCAGTGTCTAATGTGGCGGGTCAATTCAGTAAACATACACATAATACAAAAATTAATAAGGTATGCGTATGAGTACTGTTTTCCTGCATTATATTAGGTGGGTCACTATTATGGATGTGTTAAACTTGAATTCAAATTTCAATTATATATTATTATATTTATCATTTAATTACCAAGTAACTACTATCTATGGTTATTCATTTTCGTATTACGTAAAAAAAAAAATGTTAGTTGAATTTGCGTAAAAATTCCCGTCTTTCTAACATAAAATTGATCTAGGAATTTCCTTTTTACCCACTAAAGTATCGACAAGATCTAATTTTCTACCAAATCCTACTTCCCATTGGGCCCATTTTTGAAAATCAAAGCATTTTACTGTCCCGAATGGTGATGACAGACAAATAAAAACATATCTTCTACTATATACCAATACATTCATCAATCCTCTTATAGAATCGAAAATAAAATAAATAATTAAGAACATCGATTTTACCTCATTGTATCAAATGCGATATGCAGGTGAATTTAAAAACGGGTTGGGGTATTATCGTTGCGCTATGAGACATCATTCATATTTTAGTTTTATTGTATGTAAATAATCATTTTTAACTTTAGCTATCAATGTTTCGTCGTCAACCACCGCATTCGTTATAGTATTTAGTTTCTAATTTACGGTTTGTTAATTAATAGTAGATTATTATTGTTATCAATGTATGACATTGTCTGACTTATGAGTTACCTACCAATAACATTGTAATAACATTGTCATTAAATGCCAAATTTTTTTCAATATCTCTCCGATCTAAACTCTAAAGACTCACATCTCATGAGTGACTAGTCATTAGTGTAGAAATACCCAAGTTAAAATTTGTGCCTAGTAAATAAATAGATTAACCTATGCGTACTGTAGTAGTCTATTTTATATATAATTTATTAATTTTCCATTTATGCTTATTGTGTTTAAATTTGACGAAACAAAAAAATTGTAAAGTAATTATAAAACTATACGTCAGAATGTTAGTCGTCTATACCTACCACGGACTATGATAGATCCAGATTATATTCTATGCCCTGTGGTAGTATAATACACTGGTACTTATAATATTATTTATTATTTATTAATTACAATATTATTAACAGAAAATATTATAATATGTTATTAATACATGTTTACCGTATACAGATTATACAGTATAGGTTTCGATAAGGGTTAATAATAAATATAAAAATATTACTAAATACTAATAGTAGTACAATATTATCAAATATATTATTTGCTCACTAATAAAATCGACTAGTACGAAGTACTAACATAGTAACATATGATTATACAATATAATAGTCTTGAAATATAGGTAGGTATACAGCAACAGATAATAAAACAACGAAATATAATGTATTAAGTATTTGAGTATTATGTCATAATATATAAGTATATATTATAACTTAAATTAAATATTTGAAATTTATTTTAGAAAATTATAGATATTATACAACCAATGTCCAATACTCCAATTCGTAGCCACGTAGACAACCAGTAAAAAATATTACATTAAATAACATTTTTATTTAAAGTAAAAAATTGTTTTATAAAAAATAAATGTTTAGATAAAAGTAAAAATCTGTTGTATAAATTGCAAAGCTATGAATTTAATGTTGTTGTATAAATTGCAAAGCTGTGAATTTAATGTTGTATATTGATCAGTTTAGTTTAGGTATTAAATAAAAATATATTAATGAGATATGAATCTTCTGTACCTAGTTAAAATATTACAGTGAAAAGCGGCTAAAAAACAGTCAAAATCAGTCTAAATATTATTGCAGAATCTAAATATTTATACATATGATTTTTATTGCTTATTTTGTATATTAATTTATTAGAATTTATGTTTTATAAAAAATATTTATTCAATGTTTACCAGACATGAAATAATTTAAAATTTTCTAGATAAGTATATATTATATTAACATATAAATATAAATAAATTATCATAGCTTACGGTTTATTATATCATAATTTTATTATAAGGTTAACCTTATACATTAATACATATTTGTAAATAATAAAATGAAAAAAAATCACTTTTTTAGTTTGAATTAAATTATCGATACAGAATTAAATAATATGAGAAAAATCCATCGATAAAATTACTCAAAAGTATTACAGTGAATTAAAAAATATTATAAAAGCATTAAAGCACACTACTAAAAAAGATACGGATATCACACGTCAAATAAGCATGGCATTGATAGCATTTAATGACAACATCATATTCCTATAAATGGGACAGAGAATAGTGAAGTGTAAATGAGGCGGATATATGAACTATAGATGAGAACAGATTGCTTAGGTCATAGGTGTTCTAATGATGGTGGTGTAAATATGATGGTCATAGGAAAAGTTGAGTAAAATAAAATCAGTGATCCTTGACGCAGGATAGAAAAAAGGTAAATAGAAATGGATAAACTATTAATTATTATATATCATAATATATAAATAATAACGAATGTCATTTGAATGAAAGTTACATTATAACTTATAAGTTACAACTATGGTTATAATGATAGCAAATTATATTGGATTTTATTTTTGTTTTTTAACATTTTTTTCTATTGGTCATTTTTCTTAAATTTTAGATTTCAAAGAACATTTTCAAAAGTATTTTTTTTTATTATTAAATTTACTGCGTGTACAGTACAAGTGTTCATTTACGCAAGTGAAGCATGCATGTTATATATTATGCTTATATAATTTTAAATAGACCTACACCTGTTAACTGTACCAATAGGCTAGGTACTATTATTGATGTCACAACACGTGAACGCGCGAATATGAAACATTATTAATAATCTAATTCAATTGTATACCTATTAATATTTTTAACTCATTTTGACCATGTTTGCATGCATTTTTAAGATCTTGAGGTAATAAACATCATAAATTAACTTATAACTATTTGATTAATTAATTTAAGTAATAAAAAGACAATTGATACATTTTTTTCGCACAAACATACAAAAAGTATTTCAATTGTACATTTTAATAATTACAGTGTTTCTGTAATACAATATAAAGGTAATAATATTTTCCAAATTAAACTTCAATAATATTGATTGGAAAAAAAATTGTTGGCGAATGATGACTGATATTAATAAACACGGTGGATACTATCTGTAGAATTATGTAGACGATTTGCTGACGAACAATTTCCTACTTTCACATCTTCCGTGAATAATTAATATACTTGTACATGGTACCTATACATGTGTAAACTATACATATAATCTAACCTAGACCTAAAAAAGTAGGTTTGTTAAGTAAATTCATAACATCGTTTCACCGTATGCATAATATTTTCGACCAGAATACCTAAGTACTCTTAGATTATATAGATATAAAAATCCAATAATAACATAAGTAACATTTAATTATTTTTAGATTAAAATAAAAGATTTAGCAAATATGAAATGTATACAATATACCCTACCTTAACCTACCAATGAAAAAAGATACAAATGTATTATATTTAATCAAATATTATAATTTTTATTAAGTACTTACCGCTTTAATGCAGTCTGTTAGAGGACTTAGATTTAACTACAGCATTCTAAAAAATAAAATTTGAAATATTTAACAAAATTTTTTATTGTAAATAAATTTAATGAATATTCTTAAAATTTAAAATAAGTGTCAACAGAACTCTCATTGACATTTTAGCTTTGTACACAATATTACCTATAGCAACAACTATAAATAATAATAATATTCATCGCATAATATATTGAAATATATCTTTTCTTTATACTTAAATCTATTTATTTTAAAAATGTATTTTGTTAATTCTATCGAGTGCTGAATAAGTGTATTATTTAGTATACATACAAAATATTTAATATTTGCTATAATAGGAATGGTAGTTTTTTATTTCATTAGTAGACTTTTCTTAAGTTACAATTAAAATTTAAAATTAAACATTGCATTTCAAGTCCCATTATAGAGTAGTAATAGATCATAATATAATATAGAATTAATAGTTTTGAATTAGAAATCGCGTGTACACAATGCATATATATTTAGGTCTTAGAACTATTAGATATACATTATACATATACCTACGTAAAAAAATAACTGATAAAAAAAAATATAAATTAATGTAACTCATCGTATCAGACATCGTGTAAAACATCAGGCACATATTATTAGGTATTAAGTTGAGAGTGATAAAATAGTTTGTCCCTTTACCCGATTGGGAGGTATTGTCCGCACACAAAGTAAATATGGAGTATACTTATTTTTGTTAAAAAAACGTTTTATTAAACCATTATAAATTTATAA
Source organism: Rhopalosiphum nymphaeae (assembly GCA_036289425.1). Lineage (NCBI taxonomy): Eukaryota > Metazoa > Arthropoda > Insecta > Hemiptera > Aphididae > Rhopalosiphum > Rhopalosiphum nymphaeae. The sequence continues at coordinate 1,965,791 of JAZAQC010000021.1, read as the reverse complement.
TAGATGGTTATACTTGTATGTCCAGGAAGTATATAGGAGAAGAGCACCTAGGTCAATGCAAAGTAGTATATAGTAAAATAGTTTGTATTCAATTAAAATAATGTTATAATGAGTCGTAATGTACCTTAACGTTAACACATTGTACCTATCAATGTACACAAATATTATATATATTATATACAATTTATATGAAACCAGTTTTTAGTGGTTATGTATGTTTGATAAAAATATTACACATTATACTGACTTTATACTGACTTTCCTATCGATAAGTAAATATAGTACATAGGTGAGACATTTATGAAAGATGCAATTTTGTATATAGTATAATTATTTAGCGAACATACATATCAATAAAGATTCAATATAGTTCCTCCGGGTTTATGGACAGAAACACAAAAGCTTACAAAGAACCATTAATGCTTGTGAATCTTTTTATTTGAAATTGTACAGATTATCCCCACACAAACTTATTATACTTATTAACATATTTTATTTTTGAAGGTAACATAAAATATTCTAGTCCAATGACCTCAGACTGATATGGGGTTTTCGGGAGGAGATAATAAATACGTAAATATACATTTTTGAATTTAAATTTAAATGTTTTAGATCTTCCAATGTGCATATACACAAAACAGCTTGCATTTTTTAAATAGAAACAAGTGTTTTTAATATACCAAATACGGATAGACCGAATTATTTTAAGTCATTTTGACTCATCGTGGCTCTAAAACCAAAATTGACTGAATAACAACGAGCAAATGTTTTAATTTAAATCATTGAATTTTCGACGATTACCTACGATTTCACAAATTTCCATACGATTCCGCAGAATTAAAATATAAAATTGTAAATTCATGTGCAATTCAAAGAAAATACATTTCAGCAACTACTCAAATGGAAGTAATGTGTTATCTGTAGTTATGCATGGAGAATGATGAACTAAATTTTGAACAATTTGTAATATAGATATTGGTATTAATTCAATTTTTAAATAAATAATAGAAATTATAAATACTGTGTCAATTCTTTTACACTATTCCCAGAAAAAAAAACAAGACCCGAGATAAACGTAATTTCAAGCCAAATAAAGTCTTTTAAATAATTTATTTAATGTCTAAAAACATATAAGCAAAACACTTCAGGAATCATTTAAAATTAACTATAAGTGAAAAGAAAACGTAAAAAGGTATATTACCTGTATAGGTACGCAATTGATGTGCGTCCGCGTACCTATGTGTTATAAATTTTAAAAATAACCCTCCGACCTCTTAAAAAGCATATTTGACTTAAAATAATGATACTAATACTTAGACGCCAGACTAATGTCTGAAACTTAAAGTATAAATCATAAATGTATAATTTATTATGTAGTTATAAAGTACGAATTAGTAATATATAATACAATAAAAATAAAATAAGTAACAATTTTTCTGCGTATTAATGAATGTATAATTTTGTTTTGAATATTGATATAATATTAGTACCACCTATAAAATATAAATTATAATAATATTAGTATCTATACTAGTTTAGTTAAAAACATAAAACATCGCATTACAATCCTCATAAAAAAATGCCTTAATAATAGGGTAGGTTTTGATAGTTAATATTTTAATATTGAGAATTAGTTACCTAACCAGTAACCACCTTGTGAAGCGTACCGGAAGAACACAATATTATATATCTATTATATCATATATAATATAGTTTTTATTTTCAATTCCAGTCTCGTTCAATGTCATTTTAAAGAACAAAAAAAACCTACAAGGTATTGCAAATTAGAATATAAGAATACAATGCATTGTGTTGATTAAAAGTTCAATCTTTAATGTTATACAAAATGTACATATCTAAGTAATATGTACTATTGAACTAGTTTTACAGAGATATATCTTTAATATATTATAGATTTTTTGATACCTTCATAATTAAAATATTCCAGAATTGTATAAATTCGTAATATCTGCGGGACCATTTACAGTTAGTTAGATTAAGTTTGATTTATTACAGTAGGACATTTAGGTATATAATGTACCATTTACCATATTCTTAATATAACTTATAATTTTTAAAATATAATCAATAATAGTCAAAGTGGATTAGAATAAGTAAAACTATGCAAAGTTTGATATTAAGAGAATCGAAATAATGTATGACTTTAAAAATAATATTTTCCTATGCAAAGCAAATAACCTTAAACAGACATAGTAATATAGTAATATAACTAGTATAATAGTTTATATATTTATAGAAATATTAAAAATTAAATGTATTGTTCAACATATTTTTTAATGTTCATATGGGAAGGGGTCCAATATCCCTTGACCACTATCAGTAAATCCATTACTGACGATATTAAAGTTATATTATATACAATTAGTTTAAATAAAACATTAAAACCCTTTTTATTTTCTATATTTATTTTATATCATAAATTATAATACTAATAAATGGCATACAGTGCGTGCATGCTTTGATATTATAAGCAGTATTACGCACAAGTAAACTTATAAAGTTATAGGTAACCATTCATCATTCATTAATAGGTAGTTTAATATGCTCTATTATGACTATATATCTATTTTACTATTGTACTAAACAAGCAAATAACGCTGATTACTTATTTGTTAACAAATAATAACATTACATTTACAGGGTGATAGTACTTCACAAAGCATACTAATCTTAATATTTGTTACATTACAACTGAGACCATCAAAAACAGCAAAAACAAGTGCTCGAATATAGTCGTAGGTACATATATTATGATTAAAATATCTAATGTTATTCGTATAACAGAGAAAATATCAACTTTTTTCCCTTTAATAACGAATTTATTCCAACACCTTATAACTTAGTGTACAGTGTGAATAGATTAATATTATAATTAATTAATATCTTAAAATCAATCAATATATTTTGGAAATGTCATTGAATATACTATTCATAATATATATTATAAATTTTAGGTTCCCAAGAATAATGTTTTAGAATTATAACAAAATAGTGATCATTATAAATTATCATTATCATCGTTAATATAAGTAATTTCGTAATAACTACAAATATCTGTTAAAAATAATTATGAATCAAAAGATCTAGCAAAAAATTTTAAAACTTTATAAAAATTGAAGATTTTATACTTTTTGAAGAATTTGAACTTAAATTGAATAAAAAATAAAAGTGTGACAATACATTTTTAATAAAATTAAAAATATTTAACATCAACTTATGTGTGATCTTGTATTAATGGTTCAAGAATTTTGACCCAGCGAATAATGTTAAGTAATTTTAAGTTTGTCAACATTTATAAAAAAAAAAATCAAAAATTTATCATGTCTATAAATACCTTAGAAAAAGTCAAATCATAAACATTTAGCGATAAACTAAAGTAACTACCTACGGTTATTCGATTTTAAGTTACATCAAAAAACAAAAATCGTTTGAAGAGAATAGTTTTTATATTGATAAACATTTAATGTCGTCAAATTTGAATTTCAAACAGTAATAAAAAATTAACTTTCTGGAAAAATTTTAATAACTTAAAAAAAATAACTTATAACTTCATAACTTTTTATAACTTTTTATACCTTGTATAAAATTTCCAAATCTTTAGTATAAACTAAACCTTTTTTTTACGAATTCGAACTAGAAAATAATTTAAAATTTTTGATTTTTGTAATTTCTATAAACCAATTTTTCATTAGCATTTATGAAAAATTTTTTAAAAAATAGAAAATTTAAATTGTCCCTAAATAGCACAAAAAGAGATATTAAAAATGATGTCATACACATAAATGATAATAAAGTTTATATTATAAACACTACTACACTTACACACTTTTACACTAAAATTTAAAATTTCTAGTAATTCGTTTTTAAAATATAACAAAATAAAGATATCTATGTAGTTAAAAACTAGTTTCGAGTATAAATTTCCAATTTTCCTTAATTTTTTGTTTCCTTTTCCCAATTATTTTGAAAAATACTGTAAATTTTTAACATTTCCAAAGTACAAACTAGATCCATTTTGCTATTTAAAATCATCTAAAGCGCGTTTTGACTACTTTCGTGTATACACACAGAAAAAAGAAAACACATCATTGTAAAATCAATTAATTAATTAATTACTCGGCTCAGAATCAAAAAAAAAAAAAATTTCATAAATGATTCGCATGATGTTCATTAATAATTAAAGAATAATGTATGCAGTATGGTATCTATATAATTACAAACCAGTTATTTACTTATTTATACATTAATTATTATTACTATATAACCAGTAGTTAGGTAATATAAAATAAATACACATTTACATATTACATTTGTTCTTACTTTCTTAGTATTAAAGAATTATAAATATTTATAATAATTTAAAAAAATATTGATCTTGTTTAAATATACACTTCAGTAGTTGAAAAGTACTTTAAGTGATTCTTTGACCTTTAAACAAATAAACAACTACAATAAATGACTAAAAGGCAGTTTGCTGACTTTGACTCATCATTTAAATATAATTTAAAAAATAGACCAAATATACAATTTAATAATGTATCCAATTAATTTTTCAAATATTAAATACACATTTTAAATGTTGACATAAACAGACAAACAGCTAGTATATCTATAAATAATATTAATTTATTTTATTTTACCTTTACGTATTTATTGATATGTGCGTAAATGACGTAGTACAAGTAAGCGAGACAATCAGACAACAGTTCAGTATTGACCTCGAATAGTGTCAATGTATATATGTATAATAAAAGCAAAAAACAAGCTGTAGGCTTATTATTATATGATATTCGGTAAGCTGTTCATAACAATCGCATAACAAAAATATGTTTTTGCAACATCAAGGTTATTTTCAAAACCGATTTTAGTTTTAGTAAACAGATAAACAGATTATAATATTAATATATAATAGGAATATTATTATTTATTATACAAATTATTTTCCAAACTAATTATTATGACGTATATTAAAAATAGATGGGACAATGGGACAAACTACAAATTTGTTTACAAATCTAAAACAATAAATATTTACCAGTTAAAATTGTTTTTGTTTATTAACTAAATAACATGTTTTTATTTTATTTTTTTATTAAATGGCAATTATTCAAAAAAATAATCATTTCCAACAACGATTTTAGTTATAACTAGCAGATAAACAGATTAAAAAAATATATATGTATAAGAATAATATAATAAGTAGGTTAAATATGAGCGAATGAGTGATAGACAAATAAAGAAAAAACATCGCTTCCAGATCTCTTTGCATTCCAAGTAGGTAAATTTTAAATAAAGTGCTGGTTTTTTATAAATAAAAAATACTTTAATCATAAAAATAATTATAGAACATAAACTGAAAAATGAATATTAGAAAATGTACTTTAAAAAATTGTCCATACAATATTACAATCTATGTGTATGATAATTCTTTTAAAAGTGTAAAATTTCATTCTATAAAAATTAATTTTTTCAAAATAATCAGGAAAAAAAATTAAGCAAAAACATTTTCACAAAATTAGTAAAAATATTAGAAATAACTTAAAAATAAATACCTTACTTATTTTTATTAGCCATTCATAGACAATAGAAACTTTTAATTTTTTTTCTATAAATGTCGAAAAAAAATATTTTTTTCTGGTTCAAAAAACTTGAAAATGTAATTAAAAATTTATCGGAAAGATTTTTTATTTATAAGCATTAAAAAAGTTCATTTGAAATTCATCAAAATCATGAAAATTTGTAAATAATTGTGTAGTTAAATATTTATAAAATGTTCAATTGTTATATAGATAAGGATAACAATTTTAATAGAAGGGTTTTTATAAATAGTTTATACTGTAACCAAAAATTAAAAATCAAAAATATATAAACAATATGTTTTAAAGATATTTTAAGTTAAAATTTAGTTAAAATTAGATACATTTACAAAAAATGACTATTGAAGTTATTTTGTTATGATTTAAAAATATTATTTGATGGTACTTAAAAATTTTAACATATATTATACTCAGTAGCGCCGAACCCTATGTCCAAGTGTTGCAATCACAACAGATGCTTTGGGTGGATGGTGTTTCCCATAGGCTATTTTTAATGTTGGACTTACAGATAATACCTAATGTCCAAATAAAGCATTTGTTGAATTCAACCTATCATAAATATATGAATACATAGCACTTATATAAATAGTTTAATTCTCAAAAATCTGAAGTAATATCATACAATCCAGATCAACAATTTTAACTTATCCAATGTCTATCTAGCTATAACTAGTAAATATATGAAGATGTTATATATATATGGGTCTATAAAACAAATCTAGTTGATGGATTTCTATATAAAAATGTATAATTTCACATTTTCACAATATGATTTTAAATAAACCTCGGTGCCACTGATTATACTATATTTTAAATACAAAATTACACTTTAAAATGCAATGTTTTGTCATCAAAAAATAATTCAACCTACCATATTAGTATTAGTAAAATAAATTACTTTACTAGTAAAATAAATATATCGAAAAATATAGATTGACAGATTGTCTGCTCAATGATGAGATACAGTAGATACACTCAAAACCTTTTATGGAACAGTTATAACTTTCCCCCTTTTCATCATTGTATGTTTTCAAATGTTTTACTTTTATAGATGACAACATACATTGTATATTAATTAAATATACATTGATAATTTACAGTTAATTGTTATACATTAAGAAAAGTAAGAAACATAAAAAAAAGTTAAAATGTAGTAGTAATTTTAAACTATTTTATATTTTTTTTTTTTTTTTTTTTTGAAAATACAGTCTATAAAATGCAAAATATTACTTTCAAAATGTTGAAGAACTTTCCAAAGATTGATTTTGTGTTTACATTTGAAAGAATTAATTATCAGGCATAATATAGTAATATGTTTTGTTTAATGTTCTAGTAATAATTATTCATTACATTTTGTGTTTTAAATAATATTAAATTACTTAAAACATACAAAAATGTGCATTTATATTTATCATAAATTAATATTAGGTATTTTGATGATAAAATAAACCCACACTTCTTCAAGATAGTATTTTTTAAGTGGGTAACTCACTTTTAGTGAGTTCTAAAAAATACAAAATAAACATTAATTATTGTATTTAATGTAAAAAGTAATATATTATGTAGGTATTATTTTATTAATAATGATATTAAGCTTTATACATTTAATGTAATAAGATGGAAATGAAACAATAAAGAATAACAATCAAGTATCAATTATTATCAAACTATAAAGATAATTAATAACTTATTACTGATTAGTAATAATATTTGTACATATTTATTTAATAAATAAAATATACTGTCTCTACTATTTATAAAGTTCATAACTGTATAGTGGTGTATCAGTATCACTGAAGTTTGTAAGCATTTATATACTAAAAGGTTTAAGATATTAATATTAACTTAACTATTTTGATCTTCAAATGTATAGGCACACTTTTGTACAATCTGACATGGATTTTAATATGGCTTTATAATTGATAAATTATTAATGTCAAATAAGTAATCACAAATTATAAAATAAATTGTTAACATATAGCTGCATATATAAATTATAATGTTTTTGAATAATAATAAATGAATAACTGTCTTAAACTCCAAGTATATTTTTTCTATTTATAATTATTAATTATAAATCTAGATTTTTAGATCTTATTTATTCAAAATGCAATAGTATAAAAATAAACTATTGTAACAATAGTTATTTTTAATTTAAATTATAATAATATTCTGCAATGCAAAATATATATAAATATTTTTAAATACCTATACAACTATACATTTTATATTTAATCTATACTTATGGCTAGTGGTTACTACCTAATAGATAGGTAGGAACTACTATAGAGTTAACATACAGTTTTAAAGGTAACATTTGGCCTTTTGTAGCCATAAAAAAAAAAATAAAGTCAAACTATGATATTTCAATTTGTCAATCATTATGAAAATATACATTTTTGTTTTATGGTAGTATAGTTGTTAGCTTTACTATTGCATTGCTATTATCTACTTCTTAAATATTTCAAGGGTAGCAAAATAGTAAAATACTACTATACCATGAGGTATTTAAAAATAAGACAAGTAAGTGCAAGTCCCTACAAATATATTATCTATTTATTATTAGTGTTAAATAAAATATACATAGGTAATTAAATTTACTACACATTCATTTATAAGTTATAACTAAACATTTTAATACCTATAATCTATATATTAAATATTAAATTAATATTATTTTTTAAGAATTTTATAACAGTTTACTATAAATATTGATACATTAATTCATTAAGTGCATATTTTCAAATTGATAATTTAGTCTAGCTAATTTATATATTAGCATAAATATTAAAAACATAATACATTATTAATTAATAGTTAATACTTGTAACTTACCTATTAAAACTTCTAACTATTATTGTTATAAATATTATATAAAAATAATAATAATGATGATGATGATTTAAGACAAACAGTTTAATGTATACCAAACTTCAACTACATTTTATTTGTATATTTCACAAATTAATAATAAATTATACCTTTGTTTTCATTTGCTGACAAATGGGTATATGATAATAACGTAATAAATCAAAAAACCATTAAAAAAATTATTTCTTCATTAGTAAATTAACAATTAGTATAGTCTGTACAGTTATTCAACTGATCAAATGTTTTTAATTTAAGCTAATTAGCTATTGTATAATTATTATAAATTATGATAATTGTATTATAATTAAAACTAAATATTTCATAAAACGCATTTAAATACAAGTTGTTTACAGCTACATAATACCTATTTAAACATTTATAAAAATGATTAAACAATGAAGACGATTTAACAACATGTTATAATAAGCATAGCATACTCATAAATGAAGTATTTAATGTATAGTGTATATATGTACATTGTACATTATGTGTATATATTATAATAAATAGGTATAAAAAAATTTTAAAAATACGTATATTATGTTCTATACGGCTAAGCATACATATAACATAATATATTATAATGTAAACTTATAATTTACAATTAATATTAAGTATTTAAGCACCTACTATATCTAGTTAAAATTAAATAATATCATCAAAATCTTACCAGTTAAATCACGGTATAAATCGCCAACATTAATAAACACTTGTCTATTACGCGAGTAAAATACAAGAATAAAAGATGCGACATCCACCACTGCTCAAAACTGACTGTCGACTGACCGACTGATATATTTATATTAGTCCGTTCGGTTTGGTTGCTCAGTCATGGCTAATACCTATAGGTAGTTGTTTGTTTATTATTTACCTTCATTTTTTTTTTATATACCTACTCTCGTTTAATTAATGGTAGTACGGTACACTGTATACAATTATATCATTTGATTATAATATTATTTCATGTAAATCTAAAATCGTTATGTATGTCATCAAATAATATATTGTAAAAAAAGTAGTAAGCTACTTGTTCTTAAATCTTTATCCAAAATGTAAATAATATTAATAATAATGCTTCTAAAAATCGAAATAGTACCTATCGATTATCTTCCTATGGTAAAGCATATTAAGTATTCGGCTTAGTATTATTTCAAATGGTATTGTAATCATTTACTTGAGTGATAAATATACCTATTATTCAATTCATTATTTACATATTTTTGGATTATCGACATTCAAGTTCAAAGATCATTTTTCAAAGAAACGATAATCTATACACATTCGAGTTTAAATGCGGTTGCCGGTTCTAAGTAGGCACTAAAATACACATTATCTACAATTTACAATAATCCAATTTATAAATAGTTATCATTTAATCTTGGTCAGATAATAATAATTTATTATTCGGTATAGTTAAAAGCAATGAAAACGTGACCTTTTTTTTTCTATAAAGCAACTATTAAAAATAAGTATTCACCCAGGTTAAGTTATTATTGTTTTACCCGTATTAATGTTATAGAGGCTAACTCTCCATACAACCTAAATTTATGAAGTACATAATATTAAATATTATATTATTTATAAATTATAAATTATTTTGAAATCTTTAAGATACTAACTCTCACTTTTACATGAATTGGTCGCTTCATAAAGTAGATAGTTAGCTAATATTTAATAATCATGCAACCTCACTAGTTAAAAATGTGCCTTATCTAAACTTAGGTTACTATTATAAAAATTTAATTTAAAATTAAATCTAGCATCGACAATACCTAATATACCCATTTCGGTAATTGGTTTTGATTAAAACCTATAAAAGATTCTTATAAAATCAATGTTGCAAAAAAAAATAAAATTATTAAGCAATCAACATTGAACGTCACTAAACTTATCAATATAATATGTGTATAATAATTATTAAACTATTTTTTTTCATCATTCTAGACAAAAATCAAAAGATAAAAAAAAAAATTATACTCGTACTTATATAACTTGATGTCTGATGTCTCTATAATAGGTAGGTATGTCAAAATATTTTTAATAATAGAAACTTTAATTATATTGAGGAACCTACTTACATAAAATAAAATACCTACGATTTTTAAAATAGACTAAAATGTTTTTAAACAGATATGGTGTTGGGTGATGTAGGAGCTGAAAAAATTCTTTAAGATAACTTTGGCACAAAAATGAAAATGTTGCATAGTTTTGGCAGGAACCAATGAATGTATTTTTTTTTTGTTTAAAGCAAAAACAAATACAATTTGAGAAATGATCCCCAACCGTGTCATATCTGTATTCATAAATTCTGGTACATTTTCAATAATATATTTTTTTAACAATTTTGATAGTTTTACTGACTATATAATTAGTATAATTACAATGTTATTTTTTATTCCTAAATTTTCATTTACCGCCTTTAATGGTATGTAATAAAATGAAACTATAAAATCGACAATTTAAAATGTTTATAAATAGCTCAAAAAGAAGTAAAATATTTAAAGAATTATATCATATCTAGAACGTCATGCTAAATGCTAATATTAATATTTAGTGAATAATTCAACTTAATACAGTTATTGATTACTTAATACCTACAACGGCTACAACAAATCATATAAAGAAAACTGAATTAGTAATAATTAGTTTTGACCAAAAACTTTTGAAAAAATGTCTATATATCTTAATATACCTACGTACAAGTACAACTATAGTAGTTAATTAAACCTTATACCTTATACTAGTTATACTAAGAGGCAAGTTAGTCCGCTCCAAGATTAGGTTAGCTATCTAAGCCGCATTAAAATATATAATCCAATAATAAACTGAATAAACATATTTTTTTTATAATTAAATTTATTTTAGAATTAAGATCGACTTTTCAAAATATTATTTTAGATTTTGAGCGGAATGATATATAATATATTAATCAAACAATGATGCTTGTTTTTATCAGTTTATCATTACCTTTTGGGGCGTTATAATTATAAATGTGTTATATTTCATGTCTATTAGTTTATAATTTATATGGTCAACATATATTGGTTAACAATATTTTTATGTAGTTCATTGAAAGTAGCACTCCTGGCATCGTAAACGATCTAAAATAATATCGAGATATAATACTGATATACATATACAATACCACATTTGTTATTAGTGCAAACTAAGTGATCTATCCAATAGTGTTGGGCCAATACTACACACAAATTATTCATTCAATTGGGACAAACGCGTTTTACCATGCTCCTCGCGAATTTTTTTTTTTAAAGACGTTTTTCAACGCTAATTTATTTTTATGGAAGTCATTATTAAAAAAAAATATGTGAAAAAAAACTACAAAAACTGAATTTTGAATTTTTTTTTTTAATAATTTATTATTACATACCTACCTTACACTTAAAAAAAAAAATATTCAATAGAAATAATATATATTAAGAGGACGCTACACTCGCATGTGTTGTCTTCGTCTTACACATGTACGACATCAGCGGTGGTCAAACAGGGGAGGATGAGGGGGATCTATTCCCCATGACTTTTTTTTTAATATTTATAACAATTAAATTTATATATACTGTACTATAATGTTAATTAATTAAGTTTTGTTTTATTTTTTTCTCGAAACATCGCCTATAAGCGTATACATATTATTATTATCTAGATTCTATTTATTCTAGGGAAAAGGCTGATATTATTATAAATTTTTAGTTGCTTATACAAAATATGCGGGAATTACTCCACTCGATGATCGTGAATATTTAATAACAACACATTCCTTACTTATTATAAATAAAGTATTAATTTAAAAAAAAATTATATTAAGCATAAGTGCAAAGCCATAAATTATATTTTAATGATTAAGTAGTACATATTAAAAAATCAGCCACATCCCACCATGACAAAATCATTTGACCGCCATTGTACGACACAGACAAAACGCATTTACACAGTTTGAGTAGAACTCGATTAAATTTTGGTTCTAGATGACGAGTTTTTTCCATTATTCACAATATAACATTCATTATATCATTTAAAAATAGCGACAATTTCAAAATTTTTAAATAACCTTTAACTTTTCAAAATTTTAATATTTTTTAAAAACTCATCGTTATTCACGTTATTGTTGTTCTGTGCTATCACCATCACTTACATCGCAATTATTGTCAAATTCACTTTAATTCTGTTTGAAATTTGGAAATTCGAATTGCATACATTTTTAGTCAATTTAATAAATTCTATTAATTAAAACAAATTATTTAATAATTTTTATTTTTAATTTCTTTTAAAAACATTTATTTGATAATATATTGAAATAACTTCATACAAAATCTTTCTTCCTATAGCATTGAGGAAATAAAATTTTGAAATGTCTCCAAAGGCTTTCTACATGGTATTAGTATGCTGATGAGTGATGACTGATGAGTTTTGAGATCTTTAAAATTAATAATAATATGATTAATTTTAAAATAAACAAATTCCTCTTCATTTAAACAATTATATTTCGAATTATTAAAGTACCTCTATTTAACAAACTTGATGGTAGTTTGAAAAAAATTTGATAAAAAGAAATAATAATGTTCTTTACAACTTATTTTTACTGTACGAAACGTATGGAATTATGTATGTATTTGCTATTTAATAATAGGTATGTATGTATAATAAGTATTAATGCATTACTAAAAGAAAGCAACGAATAGTTGGCGACATTTGATTTTATAGTATGTTTTATAATAGATCATCTCGTCTCTCTTATATAACAATATCGATAACAATAATTTAATGTACGTAATACAATTTAACGAAGTATGTTAGAATACAATCTGTACTCTTGATGATTGTGTACTGTATAATAATAATAGTTTTTAATGTTTTTATATTTGTTGAAGAAAAATAACACAAAATTAATTCATTAAATGGAAATTTTTTTCGTTAGATAGAAACTTTTCAAATGAAAATTACGTGCTTACATAAAATATTTCGTTACCTATAATATAGGTTCATAGAAATGTGTTATTTATATAAAGGTTTGACTGTATTTAAAAAATAAAGGTTACCTATTTAATTCTTATTTTAATTTTAAATAATTAGTTTTTAAAAGTTAAAAATTATCGTTATCTCAGGTAAAATTCATTCCTATAAAGTAATTTTAAGTAAAGTAATTTTGATAAAAAATATTTCAAATATAAAATAGGGTACACAATACAATAAGTCTTAGGTAAAGTAAATTTTCCAAAAAAAGTACACTGTGTATTTAACGCTCACTTGACGATGTTGCTATGCTCCGAAAACTAAAAATATTCCTCGATTTGTTATGAAAAACCACGTAAAATGAATCTTGAAAATAATTTTATGCCACAAAAAAGTTTGATACAGGAAATTGAATCCCAAACCCTCATAATATTACGAATGCACCAATAGCCATGAGTATTTTTATTATAATTTCTTTAGTAATAGTTTCCACAAAATAAAAAAAATAGTTTCAGAAAACACCTCTTTAAAAAAAATTGTTTTAAATTTATTAGAGGTATGGCTCGGTATGGTAACTGTTAATTGGTAAGGTACAATTTAGCTAAAGATTGTTATACAAAAAAAATTTTACTAATAGTCAATTATAAAAAAAAAAAGTTATTACATTAATTATCAATTCACACTAGGTTGCTTTTTGTCATTAAAAAACTTATCGAACAACCTTTAATGGATGTACCTATAGATATTTTCCATTCCTCTTACAATCTCTTTTCAAGAAAAGGGGAAGCACCAATAAGTCAATGCTCGAATTGAAAAGTTTTGTTTTTTAATACGGCATAAGCATTCTTATTTATTTACGCACCAATAATTAGCGTACAATTGGTTGAATAAGAATATAATTTTACACCATCATATTAGGTATGTAATATTAATATTACTATTTAGTATTTACTAATATTTAATCATAGGTATTTATCAACTTGCAGGTTTAGAATAGGTAGATTACAAACATTTTGGTAGATTGACTAGATCGGTTTATGATACAGTTACCAAATTTTTAGTAAACCGTTAGCTCACAGTACCTCAACGAAACGCGGTTATTTAATAAAAATAATAATAATAAAAAAGCTTTATCATGGATAAGAAAGCAAAATAATGTTATTGAAATACTGATAAATGATAATACAGCCAATACGAAAATATAGGTAAATGCCAAATAGCCAATAAGTTCATAGTTCATAGTATAAAGTAGTTTATATTGTTTATAAGACCGTGTATACTGAGCATAATTAATAAGTAACACGTTTAGCTGTAATAAAATAAATCAAATAATATTATCTTAAAACTTAAATTGTTTCAAATTTCGATCCTAAATCAAATTCATGAGTTAAGACATCGAAATTACAAAAATAAAGTTAAATGTTATATCTCTAGGTATATATAAATATGAGTAGTAATTTTAATTTTTGCAAGTGATTGTTTTCTGACCAATTGAATATTCAAGTTATAAAACGTATATAATGAATATAGAAGAAAGGCGTGAAGCAAGGCGCAAAAGAATATTAGAGAATTCAGAACTTAGACTTAAAAAAATAACTTTAATAAGTTCTAATCAAAACATATTAAACGAACAATCTGAATTTATAAAAGACAAACCTGGTAATAAATAATTGTTTATTTAATATTGATATTAATTTTTATATAATTAATAAATAATTAATTTTAAAAATTTTTCTGTGTAATTTTTACCTAAGTATTTTATTAATATTTTGAAATTTCTAGTTTTTTGAAATACTTATCTATTACTTAATGAAATTTAATTAAATTTTTTTATTATTAAGAATACTATACACAACAGGGCATCTGTATTTTATCTGTTTTAAGTAGAAGGATACATCATACATTGGAAAACCATAAGTTACTTTTGTCCTCTCTATAATTTATATACCTTAATCGATTCTAAAAAAATTATGAATGTTTGTTTTGCTTTCAGAAAATTGTACACAGAATTCTGAATTTCCCGATTTTCCTGTTCAGAAATGTATTAAAGAAAATGTGATACCAACAGTTATTGAAAACCAACAAGTGTTTAACTATGAACCAGATCATTTCAGTCCAAAATTACATTCCAAAAATATTAAATATGAAATTAAATTTTCATCTATTACAGTCTTACATATTGTATTATCTCAAATTGTTTTAGTATTATTCTACTATGACTTAGGATTTTTATTTGGCAATGTAAGTAATAGATAATTGTATATTTAAATAACATTTTTTATTTTATTGTAAAAATTAGTATTAGAATTTAATGTTTAAATCTAGCTGATAAACAATTTTAAAATAGCTCCTTTCATAATGGGCCTTTTGAGTAAATATGATAGCTTTTAAATTATAGTAATAGTTTAAACTATTAGATAGATCTATTAATATAATTAAGGCTAGACTCAGCTTTTGTTTACATAATTAATTCAATTTATAAATCTATATTTCTATTATATTATTAATACTTTTGCGTTTGATTTTTTTCTAGTCAATAGTAGTGCCATTTTTGCTTAGTTCAATACCTGAATTATATTCATCAAAGGAACAACATGATAGTATACACATGATCGTGTTGTTAATGATGGGGTTTTCTCATAATTTGGCAAGAAATATATCTAAATTTTTAAAATTGGCAAGCATAACAGGAAAAAGATTTTGTATATATATGTTTTGTTTTATATGTTCATATGCAATACTCACTAATCTATATTTTGATGTTAAACTTAATAATTCTATACAATAATAAATTTATTTATTTATAAAATGTATGATTTTAATTTTTTTTTTACAATGGTATTAATAAATTTAATGTATCATAATATGTTGAATTTAATATTTTAGGCCATTAGAATATGTTTTGGGAGTTCTTAATTTAAAGATTTGTTGTAAAAAATGCTCGCTAATTGTAATATATTAGTATAATTATAATATTTCAATATAAATATTGATACTTAAATTAATAAATAAAATCAATTCCATTAAATTCCATTTACAAAATGTATCTTAAGTTATTAATAAAATTTAATTTATATATATATTCACAAATAGGAATGTACATAATTCTATTCTGCATTATAAAACTGTAATTTCAATAATTAAATTATAATATCGCAATAAATTTTATTAATTTGAAGTAATCTTAAAATAGTGAAAATGTGATTTTTCTGAACCTAAATTATATTTTTAGATAATGGGTATCTAAGATTACTTAATTCTTATTTTTTTTTCTCTGGTTAGATTGGCAAGGTGTAGATGAACTAGTGGCAAATATATTGTACAAGCACCTAAACATCCTAAACAACTTATATTTAATTTTTAAAAATATTGATAGCCATAATATTAAAATCTGTCCATTGAACAATTTTTCAACTGTCAAGTATGTTCAGTAATCTATTTTTAATTTCCAAAGGATATTAACACATTACAACAATACTCATACTACTCAAGAGATTTGAATTCAACATTTATATTCAACTATTCTGACTAGAACACGCACCAAGTCACCAAGTAATTGCTTTATCTTAAATGTTGAGCATTTTTAGATAACAATCAACACACAGATTCTATAATAGAAAGATCAAAAATAATATGACCAAGTTTAAATGAATAAGCAATAATAATACATGAAAACAAGGTACTGGTTTGTTATCTCCTTGCCATCCATAATAATAATAATAAAAACATAAAAATACAAAATGATGAGTTTATTTATTGATATTTATGAACTTAATAATTTTCTAATAATCTAAAAATAAATTAAAAAATTTATAAAAATATTTATGCCAAAATTCTGCTATATCTTTTAAATTCATTTCAAACAGATCACTATTATTTAGTTTTGATCACTATATAAATTTCGCCATGTACGAGTCTAAAAAAATTCTACGACAAACTAATATGTACTGTATAGTATATCGGTTTGAATATTTGATCATTTGTGATACACACTTATGACAGTTTTTTCCTCCAAATTATTAGACTAATAAATATCAATAAATATAATAAAAATGATAGGTAAATTTTTCTGTTGAATTATAGTATCAAATTATTAGATGTGTTTATTATTACTATGGAAAGTAGGGAGATAACTAACCTGAGTGGCAGAGCTGTAAAATTTTCACTACCCGCGGTGTGGTTATAACAAACCAGTACCGAAAACAAATAGTGATTATGAATATAAATAGTAAAAAACATATGCAAGAGTTCAAGTAGATTTATTTAATTAATTTGTATTTTTTCAAAAAAAAGAATACCCTTTATATAATATTATACTATTTCAACATAGCAAGCATAATTTAATTTTATAATCAATGTGTTTTTGGAAAATTATTCTATTTTAACATAACAAATAATTGATTTATGAAATTATGATTAATGAAAATAATATAATGTACAAATACTGTAATTTAAATGTATATTAATGATTTATTAATTTATATCTTTGTTTTAATTACATCATTTTAATTTTTTTAAGTTTTCCATTGAAATAACTTAATTAACTTTTAAAAATAATTAAAAATGAATTTATATAATATCTTAGAATAAAGTACAACTTTAGTAATAAATAATATTCAAACATAAATTAGTTAAATGATGGTGGCTTTCTAGGTTCAATACTTTCTTTTTCTTTATCTTTTAATTCAAAAAGTTTATGTATACCTTTTCGTAAAATCACAAAATTATAATCTATAATTCCTAGAAAAAAAAAAAAATTAAATTTATAAAAAACAAATTTTTTTTATATTTAATAGGATAAAATGTTTGACGTTTTATAACTCACTTTGTTTTTCAAAGTTATCTTCTCTTAGTATGCATACAAGTGCCAAAAAACTGCATACCTCTCTTAGATATAAAATGGTACCATTATTTAATTTAATTAGACTTGAACTTTGATCATCAAAAGCTGGATCATTCATCAATCCTGGGTTTTCGCCCAAACTATAAATATTCTTAACATAAAAAAAACACCTTTTAGTAATAACTAATAATCCTTAAATAATTTACCCATAAATATTTGATAAGTCTATGACAACGTCAATCATATCACAACAGAGTTCATAACTTTGAATATCAACTGGTGATGAATCAGTTGCAACATATATTTTAGTTTTCACATCATATAAAAAGGCTTTTTCAATTCCGGATGTCTGAATAATAATATTCAAAAAATTTTCAAGAGTTGCATAATGTGGAATCATTTTTTGCACTACTCTACTAAATGCTTCAAATATGCTATGATCATATATTGATGTCAAATGGAAACTAATATATATTTTTTGTTCATCTCCTAAACAAAATAAATGAGTGTTTAGTATGGTTTTATAAAACATTACATTAAAATGAGAATATTTAAAAAAATATTGCTGTTAAGTTTTACAATAAAATTATTTAATATTCTAAAATCTACCAGAATCTACAAGGTCATCATTAGCTCTTTGGTGAATTTCTCGTTGAGTTTCCATTTTGGTATCTTCTGTAAGTCCATCTACTTTATGAATAAAAACTTCAAACTTTATATTCTTATTTATTTTGTAGGCTTTTGTTACAACTGAATGTAAACGATTAAGTGCACTAGCAATAGCATCCTAAAAAGAATAAATATATAAAAAATATTGATTTGCGTTAATTAGTATAAAATATACATAATTATATATTTACTTGAGCATCAATCACAAATACAAGTGATTGGCATCCTTGAAGTATAGATTGTACATCATATTCAGAATCAGTGAAGTCGAAGTGACCAGGAAAATCACAAATTTGGAAATTCACAAATGCTGAATTGTTAACAACATCTTTAAGCATTGAATTATTACTTCCAATAAATAAGGTCTCATTAGGTGACATTTTTTGAAATACTACTTTCTGTATAGAAGTTTTTCCACTCCTTTAAAGGTAGATAAATATTAATCAAAGTATGTACAACAAAGTATACAATAATTTACCCTCTTAAGCCCATAAGTACAAGTCGTGGTAAATCATCTCTATCTGATTCCGCATCTTCATCTGATATAAATTCATTAAATTCATAATGTTTAGGTAATGAGCCAATATCAAAAGTAGTGCTAAATGATTCTTCCTCAACTCTATTAAATGACTAAGTAAATAATTTAATTATAAAACAGAATTAATTAATAAAAATGTAATTTATTTTATTTTATATAAATGTGCTATATTTAGAATAATGTTGGACTAGCAATAAATACATTAATTTACTATTCCTATAGTTATGAAAAAAAAACAGACAATAGTTAATAATAAACTTTAGGTATTTAATGTATTTTAGTAATATTAAATATAAATTAGAGGTATAAAATAATTATTTAATATTTATTAGTTTATTTAAATATAGTAGGAACAACACTAGGATTTTAGAAAAGGCTAAATTAATTTTGAAAATGATTTATGTGTTGCAAATATTTTTTTAATAAAAATATTTTATTATTATATTTATTTATTATTTGATTTTAATAGATGGAACCCTACTTTGTCTTATATAATAAAACCACAAACAATATGTATGTAAAAATAAGTAATTTAGAATATAAGTTTAATTTTAAAGCAAAACACATAAAATGTACTAACAAGTTAGCTACATAGTGAATACCATCGATTTATAAGTATAAAAATGTACAGCCTCCTCTTAAGTATTAATTTGTTAAATATAAAATATAACTTAAACTTTTTTATTTATAGGACTCAATGATACCACTGAATCTGTATATACATATTGTACATATTAATTTATATATTAAATATGATTAATATGAGGTTAATAATTTTATGAATCAATGTAGAATTTAGAAATGCAATTTTATACTTGAAAAATCAAAAAGTAATTACCTATTTGAGTAGTTTTTTAGTTATTTAAGAGTACAGTTTCAAAATATTTAAGCTACCTGCTGATTCAACAGAAATATCTAATACTACTAAGTATTAAAAAAAAATTATTTATATACATACCATAATAAATTAATATAAAAAAAAATTTAATTTTTAAAATATTATACTGAATAATATATAATAACTAATATAAAGTAATCAACTATTAAAAATATTTCATATCATTGAACTTTTGTTTTTAATTGTTGATGATAAAAATTATAAAAGTACTAAATATGATAGAAAAATGTAAATTTTATTTTTCTGATACAAGATTTAAAAGTCAAAAATTACACTTGCACATTGCAATTTACAATAATTATTTGATTAGGATTTCTGACATACGATATTATCAATAATTAGGTTCATTGTCCATTTGTCCAGATAAATATGAAATGGGTATGTTCACAACTTGTGTTATCACAAATCTGTTGGTTACTCCATCAAGCACAGTATTATCACAGACTATATAGCTTATGGTATTATCACAGAATAGATTAAATCGCATTGCGAAATAATGAGAATTTGAATGCAGACGAGTAAATAATATTTAGATTCGGTAGAGAATAGGGTACTATCATTGAATAAATGAAATCATTTTATTTAAATCAAATAAAATAATATAAGGATAATGATAATATTATTGTACACAAAACACAAGATTAAAAATCATTAATTTTCACTGTTCTGTAATTTAATTAATGTTTTCATACGATAACAATATTAGAAAATGCAATGAGTAAAGAAAAGTTTTCAGGTACGATTTACCATAATTATAATATCATAAATAATACTATTATTAATATGGCATGCTTATTACAGGTTCTTTTATTGACTTAAAAAAATTTACAGCTTAATACATTCATGTATAATATATTGAATTACAAGTATTAAATTTAAAAACTATCTGTTGTGTTATAGATAGTGTATCTGTACTTTTAGAACTTCTAGAGGTATCAATCCATTGTATATTGTATGCAAGAAAAATATATCCTGAAGGTATTTTTGAACTAAAGAAGAAATACAGTGTGCCTGTGCATGTGAGATATTTAATTTTATTTATTAATACTAGTTCAATATTTTATCATAATATGATTTAATATTTTGAAATAAAAATTATTACCTATTTAGTTAAATTAAAAATTAAAGATTAAATTTTCAAGGTTTCTATTTATCCTGAGTTAAATTCCTATATAAATAATACACTCAATGCAGTAAAAAGTCTATTGAAATTAAAAAAATTGTGCAAATTGGATGTATGTTTTTATAACAAGGTTGGAGTTATAGTTGAACGATTTGTATTTAACATTCGTAATGTTGAACTTGAATTGGATTTATCAGATTTTTCGTAAGTATTTATTATTATATTATATTTATTATAATAATGTTAAATTTATTTTTTTATTTTTGAAAATAAGGAATATAAGAGATCCATATTTAGTAAAGTTAGAACAAATGTTGAGAGCTTTCTGTTTAAAATTAACAGTTTGTGATTCTCTCTTAAAACCTTTACCTACAAGTTGTACATTTCAGATTCACATTCATACAACTGAAACAAACTCTATTGAAATTCAAAAGGATACAGAAGTATGTACATATCAATTGAATTGGTTTATATATATATTTTTTTAGAGTAAAACAGTGATTGTGCTTCTTAAATTGAATAAAGCCTTTTTATTAATGTAAAACTAAAAATGATAAGATATGTAAAAAAGATACAGATCAAATCTTAGAAATCAAGATGTATTTATAAGATACTGCTACACGCTTGAAACTTATATAAATAAATCTAAATTCTTGTTTAAAAAAAAAATTCATATTTTAATAAAAAAAATATAATTAGTTGTGATCTGTGGTCAAATGAACATACTATAGATTTAGTTGTTGCGTGTAACCATTAATGACTCCACCTACCACAAGGTGATTTCACACTTAATAGCTACAGTTGTTGGTGCAATATTTAAAAATAAATAGTTTTACTCAACACAAAAATTTTAATAATTTTAATACTTATCTGTTGTATTCATTTTAATAAAAATTTTATTAGCTAGCAGTTAACAACAACACATTTGTTTGGCCACAACTCTAGTATTAAACTATTAGTAAATTAGCTTTTATATAACACCAAATCACTGTATCAATAGTAACAATTTATATCAATGTCAATGTGTGTATGGGTTCCAAATTGGCAAACACTATTAATACAACATAAAATAAACATTACAGTTTTCAATGATTTTTTTTTTGAAAATTGTATAAAGATTATAAAATAAAACTATTATATTTCAAAACAATGTGAGCTTTATCTCTAAGTTCCCCAACATATTAATTTGACATATGATGAAAAACTTTTTTGTAAATTTCACTTTTTACTCAATGAAAAATACCTTTAAATCAATCAATTTAATATATAATATTTTAATTTTTAGGAATTTCCATTAATACCTAGTGAAAACAAGGATACAATTTTAACATCACCTGCAGTAGTACCATTACGTAGTATTGACTGTGACCATTTAAATTTAGAAATCTATGCTGAAGAAGGAAATAAAGATGAAGATCCAGATTTATTTACACCAAGTCCGTTAATTTAAATACACTCAATATCAATGTTGAATCTATCATTAGCAATATGTTATTCTTGTATCAATCTTTACTGACAAACATTATTATAATTATAGTTATTATAGAAACTATACTGGTCTAACTATGTTAAATTTCACAATTTATTTAGTAATATATTTTATGTATTTTATGTATATTGGTTAATTATTAACAAATAAAAATCCTGACTTTTCCTCTCCTCATAACTTGGTCAATCAAGATATTTGTTGGCACATTGGAGACAACATAAAATAGCTTGTAGGTAAAGGTATAAATTATAGTATGTACATAATATTATTTTAATTTAATAAAATATAACAGAAACAACATCTGAAATGCACTCATACAGATAGGAAAACATGATATCCTTTAAAAACAATTAATTTTACAATGATTTAGTTTAAACCTTTAGTTTTTGCCCACCCTTTCCTTTAAATATGTTTAGGAACGTCCCTGATATATTTAGTAAATATACTTTAAAAGGTATTTGGAACAACTTTGTTTACATTATTGATTGACAAATACCAGTTTCAACTATAAAAAAAAGGTGAGCAAGTGAGTATCGCTCTGCTCTATAGTAGAGATGGAGAGTAGGTCACTATAATAGATGTGTTAAGTTTGAATGCAATGACAGGTATCATTGTATATGAAAAACGATTCTGAGCGGAGATGATTTGTCAGTCTAGGTCCTAGACTCTAGGATATAATTTACCTATATTTAAATTGTAATATATCGTTATTTTATGTGATTTCATAAAAAATTAAATTTTATACGCTCATAAAATGTATTCTATATTGACTCTTGAATTTTTTTTTTACAGTTATTTGAAAAAAAAGTTATGGAGAATCTAGTATTGGGTTTTTTATCTTAGGTATAAATCATAAAAATGCTATGAATTTTCAACTTCAAAATTCCTAACAAATTTTCGCGATTTTAATATATTTCGTACACATTTTACCTTTAATGCTGATCAACAAAAATTGTGATTCATGATTTTTGATTTATTTTTACTACGATAAGTACAACTTAAATAAATTTTAAAGATTTTTTGCAAAGCCAAATTTTTTTTATCGGCATTTCAAGAAAAATCGAAAATTTCAATTGTCTGCAAATAGCTTAAATATTTTGAAAATTTAATCGTAAATAGATAACGCTAATATAAACATCTGGTGAAAATTTTAAGTATTTAAAAGGATTCGTTTTTGAGTTACAGTAAAATAAAAAAATCGATCTTGTCGAAAATTGATTATGCGTAAAAATTCCAGTTTTCAGTTACTTTTTTAGAGTTTTTCCTGACGCTTTTAAAAAATACTGGAAATTTATTACTTTTGATCCCCAAATTTACGAACTAGATGAATTTTTTTTTTCAAAGAGGAGCTGAAATCAAAAATCAAAGCATTATTTCTACTCCAAAACGTGATGACAGACACAAAAAAAAAAAAATTGTAAAATTGTAAAATCAATACATTCATCACTCTGTTCAGAATTTAAAACAAGTAAGTTAACTTTTTAATGGATATCTGAAAAATGGTTGGAACTTGATATCAGAAAAACTTTTTTTACAGTAGATTGAAATGTTTTAAGAATCCTTGTTATAAAGTCAAATCTGGGGAAATAAGTATTTTTTTTTCAATTAATTAAAATAAAATGAAATTAATACAAAAACTAAATTAGAATACAAGTTAGTTCCTGAAATTCCCCAAATGCGTAACTTAATTTATAGATAGTTGGTAAAAATTATAACTTTAAAATAACATAGAAGTGTTTTCTTTTTAAGTTAAAAATATAAATTTAAAAATCCATTTGTTCAAATGAAAAGTATTATATAAAATGTATTAGGTACTAACTATATTTATATATTATTATATAATTCATATACATTGTTTAAATCAATGGTTCTCTCCCTAAAGAGACGTGAACATTTAAAAAAAAAACTATAAAACATGAAAATGTTATTTTTGAAAATTTATATTTTATCTGGCATTATTAAGTAATTGTTATATTGAATAATTCAGAGAAAGCTATTGGGTTATAAACATTGATATGAATTATATACTAATATACTATATATACTATATAATATGTACATTGTACATAAGTTTTATTTCTAGAATGTTAGATAATAATAATAAATTTCTACAAATTAATTCATTAAATAATCAACTTAAGTCATAACATTTATGTATAAGTATGTAATCCATATTAATCATACTTTAATCTTGTAGTAGTGAGAGGGCATGATTACATGAATATTAAAAGGTTGAGAAACTATGGTTAACATTTAAACTATGCATTACAAAAAATGTGAAGGATTGATTAGAAGTAATATTTTAAAAAATGTACTAATCTATTATTAAAAAATACTAAATACTAATTATTAATTTTTATCCAATCAACAGTCAACAATTCTTTCTATATAATAAATGAAATACTTATCTGTATTAGTATTTGGGTATTATAAAAATGATCCAGCTCATATCAGTCAAAAATTAATTATTAGTTAGTAAAATAGTAACTAACAAACACTTTTTATTCAAATTTCAAGTTTACTATTTTGATAATCATAATAGTATGATGATTGAATATAATAATATAAAAACTAGCACCTCAGAATGTACTATACTAGCATAAATATTATTGAATAGTAATTACATTGCTATTATACTATCTATTTAAATGATGATTAATATAATTATTCACCTTAAATTAAAATATTTTTCTTCTATTCTTATATTTCATTTTAGTTAACAATTAATGAATATATATCGATTAAACCAAGGAATATATACATGTATATTAAGGTTATAAAAATAAATAACTGACAAAATATTTTATTAATTATAATTTATAATTATATTATATCCAAATAACAATTTTTTCAAATAGAGAGCGACTTTTTTTCACAAAATCAATTTCATAATAATTCTAACATAGCAGAAAAATTATTATGATGCTAATTTATTTATTTATACATAAAGAAAAACATAATAATTTTTATAAGCCAAATCAAAATGGTTGGATTTTTAAAATATAACAACATAAAAATCCTAATGATATATTCAACCTAACAATAAATAATACAATACATGGGTTTAGAAAATCTATACAACATAATGGTTTTCACTTATATCTAACAAAGACACCAATTCAATCCATTGCCCAGTGTATTAATTTAAATTATAGTATCAATTTGTAGTTATTTTAACAATTAGATCAAAGACATTTAATGTATTTAAAAATTATATATGTAAATTCAATTCATAGAAAATTATTAATAACATCCAGTGCAATATAAATTGGTGTATAATATTTCATCAATTAAAGTTAAATGTATGATGAGATATTATTTAATTATAAGCTTTCAAATGAGTACTTTATTATATTTATTAATATTTATTAAAATAATTACTGCAATCAATGAAAGTTTTAAAACACCACTGTACATTATATCTAAAGATAAAAAAATCAAATAATATAGGCAAGAAATTGGAATTTTGTAGATAATGTGTGTAAAACCACCACAATTAATGATTTTAAAAATCCAAGTATTTGTGTATATTTTAAATTTTTATTCATATGTATAAACAATACATTTACATACGTCTTTACAGTCTCAACAATATATATTTTACATTTTTATGGACAAAATATAATAATCTATATTAGAACATTCTTTGTTATGTACAGCAATAATAAGATATATGTATATATTTATATTATAAAAAAATTAAATTAAAAATAATAATAATAATAATAATAATAATAAAAAACAACATAATTCAACTATCTTAACAAACAAATAAAACATTATAATTTACACACATTTTGTGGCATTATAGATAGAAATGAAATAATTAAGAATTGCTTTTTATTTACCAGATAATAGTTTAGAGTAGAAGACGTGAAATTGATTTGGCCCCAGACGTAAATGTAGTTACAGTTATTTTTTAAATAAAGGAAAAATAATACTCAAGATCTCAAATAATCCTTTTAATAACATTCAATTAGATGCTAATTTTAATTTTAATTTTTTACGAAAGACAGAATTTTGAAGAATAATAATTACACAAGATTTCCATTCATATAGAGATTTGTTAGTTAAAGAATAACAATAATGACTATAATAAGTTTGATATTCTTATTTAAAATTTTAAAGAAAATATTGGAAATTGGTAGTAATAACACAATAATTTGTAATCATTAATGAATTCTATTTAGAGTTAATGTTTTTTGTGGAATAAAAAAAAAAAAACACTGTTTATCCGTACATATTTATAGTCCATTTAAATAAATGAAATATAAAATAATTAGACATGTATAAATTTATGATTGCAATACTGGGAAATTAATTTTTACATTGAATAATATAAAAACTTTTTAAATCTTAATTGTATAAAAAAAATAAATTTAAAACTTTCATAGCTAATAATTTTAATTTATCAAAATTAATATTTTGTGTTTTAAATGGAACTTACTAAATTTTTAACATTATGTTTATTATGTTAAATAATATTTAATATTAAATTGTATGTGTAATTGTGTAATCATAAGATATTTGTAAATTAAAATGTGCACCTATGGCTAAACAATATATAAATGTTAAAATATTAGTTGAGGTTAGTAAGCATAAACTATATACTTATTTTGGAGAAGAAAAAGAAAATGTTTTAAATTATATAACTGCAAAATGTATTAAAACTGTTTATTTATGCTATTTACATTGTTACGAATTTACGATAATATATTGTTTTATTTATTTGCCACTATTTGATAAAAAATAATGAATAACAGAGATGAATAAATGTGAGAAATTACTCTACAAAAACATTAATTCCCAAATAGAATATATTATATGTTAATGTTATATAATTACAAATTATATAACCTAATAATTTAATCTTTTAAATGTGCTTTAAGGAGCAATTTAGAAACAATAATTTCTTTTAAAAACATAAATACTAAAATTGAAGGTAAAGGTAACTAATCAGTTATAACAAACATTAGAAAATATTTACAAAAAGAATTAGATTAACTAGAACATAACTTATTCAAATTAGAAAATAATGTATAGTTGTTTTCTGGATTTGTGTGCACATTTAAAAGTACTTGTGATTACTTAAAAAAGCTTTTGCTCATAAAAACACATTTTTGTTTAGTTACAAAAATATAGAATTAATAAGTAAATATAAAAATTATATTTTAGAAGATTTATTATTAATTATAATCAACTTCCTTTAAATAATAATAGTAAAAGAAAAAAATGTCTTAAAAAATGTAGGAATGGTAATGCCGTCTTAAACCTTAAATATATCATACATTGATATCACTGATAAAAAAAAAAAAAACTAACAAGCATGTAGGCCACATAAAAGTCAACTTGATACATGCTTTCTAGTTAATTTGTTTAGTATTAAATTATTGGTTATTTCAAGTATATATTCAACAAAATTAATAATTTAATTTTTATAAAATGTTGGAATATATTTCTTATTTACTAAAATTATTTATTTAATTATAATTTTATTAAAAAACTGTTTTTACAATCAGTGGATCATCTCTGTAAATGTGTCAAAATAAAAATACAATTGGTAGCATCTAAAAATATAAGAAAAGCTTTTAATTTATATAAGTTTAAAAGAATTATGTATGTATACCATTTTTTTAAGAAATATCTATTCAGTTAATTTTATGTTTAAAAAACAGTTTATCTTTGCAATAGATATCAAGTTGATGAAATCATTATTAAAAGGTCAATATTTGAATGGCACATAATGTGTAATATATTTATATGAATGACCCCAATTATTATATTTATGGTAAACCCAAATATAAATAAGTATTAGCTATTGATTTAACAATGAAGAAATAATACTGTTTGTATATGGTCGAGATAACTCACATAATCACTTAAAAGGGCTTGATTTCTAAAGCCAGACAAAGTACAAATCTACAAATATATTTTTTCTTTGATAAAATAGGTTAGATAGCATCCAAAAGCCATACATTGTAATTGACTTATTTTTTTAGAAATTCATATAAAAACATGTAATCAACTTTATAATTATAATACATCTAATGGTTTTGAAATAAAATCTATAACATTAAATAAAATTACAGTGACAAATTAACAAAAAAAGGATATCAATATACGATAATATTACGATTTGTTTAAATTTCTTCTTAGAGAAAAATAATATGAAAAATGTTATCTTTTTAATTTGTACTATTACTTAATATATCGGGCAGAATAATTAATAATAATATAAAAAAAAAAAATAATAATAATAATAATATTAAAGTAAATTTATAACTATCACATTGAACAACAATCTTTCAATTGTTTAAACATAACATGTAAAAAAGTAATAAAAAAAAAAATAATAAATAAATAAAAACAGTAAAAAAAGAAATGGAAGGTACCTTAATTTTAAATCTAGCCGCCTCCATCTTCAGATTCTTGAGATGAATCAGGTTTATTAAGCTGTGCTCGTAATTCAGTCAATGAGTGACCTTTGTATAGCCGTTTAATACCTCTAGGTAAGCCTCGGCAGGATGCTAAGTTCAAGGCGCTGAGACGGTGACAATTATTTAATATAGCTTTTACTGGATCAAGACTAACAGAAGAACCAGTAAGATCCATTTTTCTAAAAATAAATAAACTTCCATGTATAAATTTATATTTTATAATTCAAAAACAAGTGGTAATAGGTACCTAAGCATAGATTTTTCTCCTTGTTCTGAAATTGCAAAAACAGCTGCATCCAGAATTAAAGTGTTGATTGACCAAGAAAGATCAATTTCTACAAGACTATGACTCCATTTTTTACATATCAGATCAAGACCAGAATCCGATACTCGAGTAACATAAGATCCTTAGTAAAAACAAATAAAAATGTACATTATAAAAAGAACCATACCTAAGTAATATAATGAATAAAAATTTACCTGATAAATATAGATGAGTCAAATCCCATGCAGGTATCCTTACTAGACTTGAATCTGTTACTTTAGAACATCCTCTAACATCAAGCACATACAATTTATGTGATGTTTTTAATATCCTCTCAAGAGCTTGATCATCAATAAATGGTTGTCCAGAGACATTTAGATCATTAGAAATTGTGGCAACACTTAATTCTTCCAGAAGTGGAAAACCCGGAGATAAGGCTTGTTCATTTAATGGAACATTACTTAGACATAGTTGGCTAGTGGACATTCGTAATACACGCAATTTAGGACATCCTTCTTGTAAACGTTCAATATGAAGATGTCCTGTATTACCAACCATCCGGACTTTAGTCAAATCCAATGATTGAAGATTTGGGCAGTGTGTCTGAAATAAGAAAAAAAAATGTATGAACTTTCAACATTAATATGACTACACTAAATAAAAGAAAATTCAATAAAAGTTGGTTAAAAAAAAATTATATTAGTGAGTTTAATTGTTTATAATATAAGGACTTTGTACTTTTGAATTAAAACCATAGCTGTTCAAAACAAATTAATTAATTTTATTGTAAAAAACAATGGTTTTCAAACTATGAAGACACCAACTCTCTTAGGAGATGCAAGCACTTCATAGGGAAGGCGTGAAATAAATATTGATATTGTATATAGTATACACTAGTAAAAAATGTTATTTCATTTAATCAAGAGAAGCATGATTAATTTTTTTTATTTTTGGGGATGCATAAATCAAAAAAAAAAATGGAAATCAATGATATAATAAATTCAAAACAATAATGGCTATGAGATTGGATAGAATAATATTAAAATAACATAATTTATTAGTCTTTGACAAGATCTTAGATACTAATATATTATTTAATATTTCTAATAATTTTTCACACCTAATCTTTAAGAAAACCAACAAACCAGTCAATTTAGATAAATAAATAACTGTGAAATACTATAAATGAAATACATTTTAAATACTTACAGCTAAAGAATTGACTAATTGAGTAATCCCAGAAAGACGATTATCGGCCAAATTTAAGTGTGTCAATCTTTGGCCCATATGTTTTGTCAGGAACATCAAAGAGTTTAAACAAACTCCACTTTTACCACTGCTATGTTGAGCCTAAATAAACGCATTAAAAAAATTAAATTGATTTTTAACAACACTACTTAGAACATTAAAAATAAAACAATTAATAGTTTTCATGATTAATTATAAATCTATGATTCCCAATGTAGTTTTAGAAACATTATCTATATTTAAAAATTAATTATATAAATATATTTTACACACACACACACACACACACACACACACACACACACACAAATACAGGTTGCATGTAATGAACCTCTCCCCCAAATTTCAACAGTGAATTTAAAAACAATAATAAGATATGGAAAAAAATTTTTTTGAAAAATGTCTCAACAAAACTACATTGTTCACTGGACGACGGCATGGTAATGACTAAACACCTTATTAATTTTTTAAATCTAATACGATAAACTGCTCTAAATTAATTGATATGTTTACACATTAATAATTGTTTGAAATATGGAAGTTCATACGCTGACCCTGTATTTCAGTTAGGTATGTATTTTTTCTTTTTATCATAAAAAAAACATCTATATAACAAGGTTATATTATGTGTATATATAAATCTTTAAAAATAATATATAAAATGGATATTTTTTTTATGAGGCGGATAAGGTAATTTAAACATGAAAACTTAATTTAGTATACTCTTACTGTATTTGCAATGAATTAAATATTAAACTGATACACATGCATATTTTTAATTTAGATTTAAATATATATATATTCTATTATAAATTATATATATATACATAAATAATAATGAATAATAAAAAAAAAAAAAACACATTTGCAAAATTATTATT
Source organism: Rhopalosiphum nymphaeae (assembly GCA_036289425.1). Taxonomy (NCBI): domain Eukaryota; kingdom Metazoa; phylum Arthropoda; class Insecta; order Hemiptera; family Aphididae; genus Rhopalosiphum; species Rhopalosiphum nymphaeae. Next base: position 1,933,943 of record JAZAQC010000021.1, on the reverse strand, counting down.
ATTTTTTAATTAAACACCACTTACTATAAAATTAACAAGTTTATGTATAAAACCTGTAGGTATCTCCCAAAAATTTTCAATTTCAAAGATAAAAATGTTTACTTTTAATAATATATTATTTGCCTTTTATTACAAATAAAAAAAGTAATTAATAATAATAAAACATTATATAAAATATTTAAAAACCGTTAATTACTATACTCTATCTTAAAAGAAAACAATCATTTTTTGAGCATTGACTGTTCTCGGCAGTAGCAAAGCCAAATTTCCCTCACTTCGCTAGTCGATGTTACTCAGAGACAACATACAAACTTTTACGACTAATATTCCTAATAACAATTAGAAAAATATACATACAGTTACAACATATTGTGATCGTAATGTTGGATGAGGAACAACAGACTGCCCAATAAGTAGGGGGGTTGTAAATGAAAAACACGTGGAAATGGACAAACATCAGTTGACGAATTGATTATCTTCTTTTAAGACAAAGTATATATATATCGTATTATAATTAATATGATATTAAAATATAATATGAGCTAAAATTAATTTTATATAAGTAGTCACTCAAATTGTTGTATACATCTATTACATCAAAAATTATGTGTTTACAACGATTCATTTTACATTATTTTCAAAATGAGAGTAAATTGATCTATAATAAAATATGGAGGTAAGATTATTATTCAAGTTACTTTTTTTTATATTTTAATTAAGAAGCATATTATGAGTATTGTAAAACCGTAATTTGTTTGTAAACTTTAAAATTAATTTGCATCAAAATTAAAACATCAATAAAAGCATTTGAGATGACCAAACAATAGTCTTACCTTTAAATTTTTAATAGGCCACTTCACTCTTAATTTTAAAATAAACATAGTAAAATAGATTATTGTGAAAGTAATATTTGTTATGGTATACATTTGTAAGACAGAAACAATACATGCAAGTGTATCTTCTTAAAGAAAAATTATAAATTTCATTATTATTTTTAAAGATTTATAAGTAAACAATACATATATATTCATATCAAATAATATTTATAAATAAATATCAAGTATAATTATTGGATAAAACACACACACCTATATTGCCCTACTAAGCAAAAGTACCGTAAAAACCAATAATGTCATTTTGAGAAAAATGCAGTTTTGTATTTTTCATTTTATTATTTGTTAGTCTATTTGATTTAATATAAAACATATCTACCTTTAAAGTTTTTTTGATGAGGAAAGCAATAAAATAATAATTTAAAAGTATTATTTACTTATTATATGAATAAAAGTTACTTTTATGTTATAACTTAACAATATAAGCTGTTAATACTTTTATTTATCAGAAGAAAAGTCACATTCCTATTCTACTTAAACATAATGGATAAGATAAATCAATCATAATAAAATCATAAATAACAATTTGGAAACTATTAATATAATATATTATTGCCATTACTTCAGAAAAAAATTTGAAATGTTAGGTAATAACACTATATATATAAATATATTTAAGGCGTTTATGTGTAAGATAAAGGGTTCTTACTTAATATTTTTAATTTTTTTTTGTTACTCACGGCGTTTTCAAATAAAAATAATTATGTTTGTAGCCTATTCAATGTAATTTCAGTGGTATTTTTTCAACAAATATTGTGTAAAACTAATAAACCTATCAGATGCTTTAACTGAATTTTTATTTTTTTCGAGTTATGGCAATTTTGCTTAGCAGGGCAATATATTTGTATACATATTTTTTAATTAAATATTATTAAATTTCTTACATTTATTCCTGATAAATCTATTCGTTCCAGTTTATGACAATTGGTGATGATAAATCGGACATTATCCAAACTAAGACCTTCCCAACCTGTTAAACTCAATCCTCGTAGATCTAAGCACGAGGTGCTAATTTTATCTAGTATAACAGGAATGCCAGTAAATTGCCAACCACCTAAAGCATTTTCAAATATATGTATTAACTAATTAAAAAAATTAATCAAATTTAATGTATTTACCTAAATTGAGTTCTTGTACTCTGGCAAGTCGGTTTTCACAAAGCCATCTAAAGTTGATATCATTTCTTATAGGATTTTTTGAAACCCATCGCCCTGCTAGATCAATATTAGTCCAAAGTAGTGGATCAGACGCAACTATACGCCAAAACCTACAAACCTGAGACACTCTAAAAAATATAAATTTGTTGTAAGTTTAGATCAATTTGGTTAAAGTTTTAATAAATCATTTTTTTTTACCTGACAAGAAACGGAATGCATCCTTCATCTTTAGTTGCTAAACGAAAAATTTCAAATAGTATAGGTTCAGGTAATTGATAACCCCAAACACTTTGTTCAGCTGGTTCATCACAATGCATTGTTTTACTTTCATCTACTTTCTTCCTACTTTTTCGTTTCTTTTTTTGAGGCATAGCAGTTAATGATATTTTTAATTTAATACCACCATTTTCAGCAATTTCACTATGATACATTGAGCCTGCAGGTGGTTTTTTGGGCTTAACTGGTTTGTCTTTGGGAGCTGAACGTCGTTTGCGAGGTTTCCCAGATTTAGTTAGTGTAACACCTTTGATAGTTGTAGATTTTGGTACAAGTGTTGGTGGAATAATTAAAGTCTTAGGAACCTCTCCATTAGTAATAATTGGAGTAGGTTGAGGTTGTATGATTAAAGACTCTAAATCAACTCTAGGTGAACATAAATCACTTGATACACTTTCAATTGATCGTGGATTTGTTTCTACAGATCGCTCACTACCAGTTCTTTGTGTAGTAGCAGGACTAATAACACTGTCACTTAAACTAGAATTTTCTCCATTGCACATAGGTGATGCACTAAGGGCTCCAGCACCTGGACTGTCAGACACGCTAACAGGTGTAGGAAAACTAGCAATAGTTGGAGATATACCAGGAGAATACTGATCAGTTCTAATTTGTCTATTATTAAAATCAGGCAAGGTTGATGGTCCTGTATTAACTGAAGGTATAAAGGTATCCACATGATTTGACATTGTGTTAGGATCAAAGCCAGGAAGTGGTAAGACCGAAGAACTTGTGTCCATTGAATTAAAGTTTGAACTTAATGGTTGAGGGTTGTAATTAAAAGCCATAGGTGAAGGATTTGGTGTTAGTACAGTATAACCACCATAAGAATCATTCATAAAATTTGAGTTATCCTTGTTAAAACCTTGACTCAGTAACTGATTTGAATCTAATCGGTTCCGATATACATCTTGTATCATGTTATTATTAGGATGCAACATGTTATTGTATGATAGTGGATCAAAATTTTGAACATGTAGTGGTGGATGATGAGTTGTTTTATCTTGATCCAATAAAAACTGTTTAAGACATTCATGATCTTGGTCTATTTCCAAATGGGAAAATAGAGATGGATCACTGATAAAACAATTATTACTATTATCCATTTCACTCGCCTTCAGTAATGGTATGTTAAAATTATCCATTTACATACAAAACTATGGGAAATAAATCCACAAAACCTCGTTGATCCATTAAGCAAAGAATCATTCAGGTAAATAATGTAATAGGCCTGCTATAATTGAGGCTAGATTCCTGAAAAATAAAATATAATAAGCATATTAATATCAAATCCCTAAAAATAAATAATCAATATATAAATTAATATTATACAAAACTAATACAATATTAGGTATACTTAAGAATTAGGTATTAGTTTAAGTATATTAAAAATAAGTTAAATAACATAGTGAAAATATCCTTATAGCAGACACCTTAGAAACTTTAAAAATCGCCTGCTAATAAGAAATATTAACTTTTTTAATAATAGGTACCAACAATTTGACAAAATATTTTAATATATACATTTAATATCTACCTATATTATAAAGTACTTATTTAAAAGTAATCTCATATCCAAGAACCTACTTCAAATAAAATCATTTATATAATTGTCTAAACCTAATATAGGTACACAGGAGAGTTAATGCAAATATATCCATAATGGAAACTGACTTAAATACTACACAATGATATTAAACATAACTATCAAAATCAATATGATAATATAAATGTTTAAGATCTGCAAATACCACTGTTGGCACTAAAATGAAGCCGAACACAATTTACTATTATAATGGCAGAGAGTGCAGGTTTTTGGATATTTCTGTTTGTGTCCATAAAAGGAAAAAATAAGTAGTTATAAAAGATGACATATTTTTAATATAGCTGTCAGTCTTTTACTAATGTGATAAGAAAATCTTACAGAATTTCAGAATGTGAAAACTGAATAAAAACATTAGGAGAGGTGTATCTTAAAGAAGTTAAATTTAAAACATGTAGGTGACAAAGTAAACTTGATGGAAACGACAAGCACACAAAATGATCAAGTAATAAATAAAAAATGATAATTGCAGTTAAAAAGCAAGTTATTATAATATTATAAATATGTAGCATGACTTGATGTTCTTAGTTAAATTTAAATACTCACACACACACATTTTTGACAATATTTTTATGTTATTTATACTATTATTATATTAAATATTGATTGCGGAGGGGATGTATGGGAAAGGAGAGGGAAGAAGCCCAATTCTTTAGAGATATCATCAATCGCGCGATTATATCGATGAGACAGTGGTGCGACTAGACAGGAAGTCCGAAGAACTTACGATTCGGAAGACGGAAATCGAAGTTAAAATAGAAATATAAACCTTAGCAATCATGAATCAATGGATACCCAAGCCAAGGGGTCGTTAACTCGTAATAATACGCCGTAAGTATACGACTACGACGGTAGACGGCAACCGTGGCGGGCCACCTATACCACGTTATCATCACTTTCCTGTCCGTGGCTGTTATCACGGGCTAGTAATACAGTATAACAATTATATACACTCACACACACACACTCATACATACGCATACAGCGTATTTAGGACATGATAATATCTCACGACTGAACTATAATATTGGCTTTCCCGACGGCTCGCGCAACGGGTCTAACTATGACATAAATTGGGTCATCGAATTAACGTTTGAGCCCGGTTCGTTATGACTTGTAACCCGTCGACGGTGACAACGTACGCGACGATCGCTGGCACCCTGTCGTCATACGTGTGCCCCTTTTAAAGTATCTTGAAAAAGAACGCCAACGGCACCTCAAAAAACATAATTGAACTACTCACCGATAATCGACACATATAGTGTGCGCTCCTTGTCACAAGTTTTTGGTACGATTATGTACAGGTGAAGGAGGTGGTGACGACTGCGACGGCCGTGTACTGTGGCGGCGGTCGCTCTCTTTACGCCGTATATCGATCTAACGTGATGCGTTAACGACGGTCCTGTTTAGGCGCGTGTAAAACGCAAATGGTCGGAGACCGGCTGCAGTGGACGTCATCGGCAGAACGGGGGATATACGGCAACGACGGACACCACGGGAGCAACAATTATCGCGAAACGCGTACCAGAACACAGATCTATACTGCAACGGAGTGCGGACGAACATCCACTGACCTTCGGTCGACGGCAGTAAGAAACAAACTAATGGGCTATTGTCAAAACGAAACGCTCATATGATTGGCTTAAAAATAAACTTTCCATTGCAGTGTCGCCAACACGTTTTCCGACTGCTGGCCACACCGTTTAACGAACCACCGCCGTAGACGCTTTTAACTCTTAAATCCTCAGGGCTCAGACATCAGACATCACTTTATTATTCATCATTCGGCATTCAGCATTTGTTAGTCAGTAACTATCCATCACCACTAACAGCTCCAACACTATCAAAGACTATGATACTCGTCGACCATGTCAATATATCAAAAGATTTCTTGCTATTTTCACACACATTTACGTCTTCAAAAGTTTAAAAAAAAATTATTTTTCTAATTTCACGTATTATCCACGAAAGATCTCGTTATTAATATTGTCCGTTAATTCATTATCATTTATCAACAATATATTACAGTACCTCTACTTATATAATTAAAAAAGCTCGCAGTTAAATGTTTACAAAATTATGCACATATTAGGTATACACACCTTTGAATAGACAAATTATTAATATACAAAAATATTGAACTTTAATTCTTATAATTAAACTTTCATAAAATCTTATAGATTATAAATCACAGTTTAATATTTTGAATAAATACTTGATCGTAGTGGGTACGTACCATATGTTCATATGGATCATGATCACTCAATATACTGCTTAGGAGTCCTGATCCTCGTGTATACGAATTATATACTACAAAATAAACATAAATGGGAACGTCTAAATTGCATGCCTACTCTTAGAGTGGTCTACCCGAATTACATGATGTGTAATATTTCATTAAAACTTTTTGTAAGATTCTTTTTCTACTAAAATATATTGTATAGATAAATAGATTTCGTTTTGAAACCTTAAATTCAATTTTTCAAACTGGATAGTATGTTTTACTACCCAAGTTCTAATATATGTGTATACGTAAAAGTGCATATTTTAAATTCAAATAATAAACGTCGGAAAATATTAAACAAAGAGTAATTTATAAGTACTTATAGCGATGACGCAATTACAAAAATAAAGAAATTAGTAGAATAGTATATATAAAAAAGTCAGCTTACACGGTATTACCGATAATAAAATAAATAAAAATAAATAATTATATAATCAAATAATAAATATGAAATTAGAAATTAAAATGACATAATATAGAGGTAGGCGATATTACTACTCTATGTATTATACTAAGTATATATACCAAAATAATAAAATAGAATAAAATTGTTTAATACTGAATTACAAACATACCTAACATACTCCTTCACTTCCTGGAAATCCCCGTCGAAGGCTCAAAAGAAAATGGTGTAAAGACCTTTTAACTTAATAATTCTATAACCTTAATTCCAATTTAAGTACTACTAGTGGGTGGCTCCTTATTCACGCAACTCTAATAATGTTTTTTTTTATTCTCATCTCGCATGTAATTATTGCACTTAATTGTATAGATTGTATATTTATCTTAAAAATAAAATAAAATAAAAATACCTAATTTTAATATGAAATTAAAAAATACAACATTTTTAACTATATCAGTAAACAATTAAGTTTTTACTGTCAGCCCTAACTCCTAAGTCTGCAAAAGTGCGAAAAAAAATATAAAATATAAATAATTAGAAATTACACAATAATGTTTAAATAAAATTTTATATAATACGTATATACAGTGTCGGCCTGGTCATGGCTGCTGGGCCGCAAATGCGGCCGGGGCCCCTCCGTTTTTTATTTTATTATTTTTAGTGTCGTAAATTATTTTGTTCTTGGTAGGTATACAGAAAATAGGGACCCTGTAAAGTATTTATCGAAATATTCAACTGTAATTTTTAGGAGCAATTTTTCTTTCAGGGCAATTCTTTCAAATTGAAAATTGAATCAATAATCAGATGCTTACCCATTACCTATAATATGAGCAGTGCATAATAGTACCATTGTCAAGTAACAAGTTGAGGGAGGTTTTTTTGGATTAATTGCGTTACTGAAAGTTAAGTTATGTTTCATCTTTCTTCTTAAAAACAATGCACTCAGACCCCGCTTGGCCGACCCTACAGGGACCCCAGCGCCCCCTGTTAAATTCAGCGACCATGAAAATATTGCAAATATTGCATACAAAAATATGTTTAATGTATTAATTTACAATACTAATATACTATACGTCTATACCTGTATAATATATAAATATATAATAATGATGATGAAGAAGATAAGATGTTTACTTTTGAAAGTTAACTGAAATAATATTATTCTTATATAGCTTATGGATTTGTCTCTAAAGTAAAAATTCTATGATAGAATTATAATTTTTGTTTTCGTAATTTCGTTTCTGTGTTATTAATAATTATTATTTATAGTTTTATAATTTCAAATGTTTCAATAGTTTCATGGTTTATTTTTAAGCAAATGATTTTTACCGCTTCGATTTCGCATTAATATTATATAAATCTCACCCCATTTATGTCGATGGCTATAGAAAAAAATATAGCTGTTGATACTCAAGAACTGATTGAGACAATACCTTATTCATCTAATGAATTAAAAAAATTAGGTACTTATATAAAAACTTGTATTATGTTTTACTTATGTTTTATTATTTAAAGAATTCTTACTGTTTAAAAAATAATTAGTTGTAAAATTGCTTTTATAATTAAGTTAATTCATGATTATTAATTATTATGTATTTATACTAAATTATATACATTTTTACTATGATTTATATTGGTAAAAATGTTAAGTATGTGTATTAGTATCTTAATCTGTTATTTCAATAAAATTTCTTGTACATTTTTTGGGGGCCCTTAAAAAAAACTGGTCTATAGTTCTTTGGTGTGCCAGGCCGACACTTCGTATATATATCATGATAATTAAAATTATATAGTGCATTTATGTAGATTAGAAATGGTATGCAATTCAGATGCAGCTTTATTTTACTGGATCCAGGGTCCTTATTACTTTATTTTATGTAGGCATGTAGTTATAGATAAGTTAATAGACTTAGTGGGTACCAGTAAAATAACTAATAACCATATAAATTATAAGTATTAATAACTAATGTATTTTTTAGTTATAATGTGGGTGTTAATGTTATAAATTTAAGCCATACCTAAGTTAGGTAACCTAACTCATAAATTAAAGTTAACAACATTTTTTAGCATATAATTAATATGGTTTTCTACGACATAGGTCATAGGCCAATCTATCTTAATATCATTATTCTTAATAATATTTAATACTCGTTTATGTTAACAACATCAGTAATCAATCACAATTCAGTATTCAAAATCCTTATGGCATAATAATACACCTATTTATATTTAATATTATTATCATTTATTGTTTATAAGTGCTATGACTTCATAAATTATTTAAAACATTTAACCATTTTAAGTATGCATGTTGCTTAATGATTGTGATAATATGATGGTGCCAACAAATAGCTAGGTAGGTACCTATATTTATTTATTATGGTATGCTGTTTTTTTACTATTTTACATCATAGTAGATTCATATACCATATTATTATTGCGCGATCTTCAGTTCTCGTCAATTGTCAATGGCCAATATTATACACGAACAAGAAGCCGGGCTTAATAGACCTGATCTATAAATGCACGTTAATTATTTTTTGATCGGATTTTAATTGAACACAAATATTTTATATTAATGATTTGGACATATATAGATATAACCATGTAGGAGCTGAAGGCTGAACAATTGAACACATTAACCCAAAAGCCTACATGTTTGGGCAAATAGAATATAAGGTATTTTATAATTTTATCAGTTAAATCAGAGAGACAGAGAACGTTTAGGTTTCGGGTATAAACTACACGTCTACGAGACGTTTGGGTACACATAATAAACGCATGATCTACAATACTCGTTTATAGCAATACAGCTCGATAGTTTATCTCCAAATCAATTAATATCAATTATATTATTTTGATTATTATACGGTTATTATCGTAACATATGCGACTGCGAATATATACGTAATGGTAATACGTACACGTACTAACTGTTATCGACTATTATCTTTATTACACCTGCATCAATATATATATAAATATACATCTGTACAAGTTTCTTTATTCTTCTCGTGTGACAATGTAACTTTGATTCGTTTTTCCGAACAGTACGAGCCATGAATCATATTAAAAGACACAAGAAGTTTGTGACCTGTCGTGGTAAAAAGTGCGTTATTATTGATACCTTTAAATTAAGCAAATTTAGAATAAACAAAAATAGCAACATTTTTTCATAAGGCTATTTAAAAAGAAACCATCAGCGCCGGATTGCAGGCAAGATATCGCCGATATCGACCTACCTAGTTTTAGAATTTCCAACGTTTGATTATAGCTACTGTAGCTACTATAAGATTCAAATAATTCAAATCAATTATATTTTCTACCATGTTTGTACTAATTTATCACATAAATAAAAAAATATACGATCAAAAATTCAAAACTAGCCCGTATTTTGAGCGGCCTACCGATTTTTACTCGGTAGCTCGCCAGACCAATCCGGTCCTGGAAACCATAACAAAACAAAAAATAATGTCAGTATTAAAAAAGAAGGCAACTGTAGCTTTAAATGCGAAACAAGATAAAACTTAAAAGACAAATACTCCATAATAAAACAATTATTCTTTCATTTCTATGAAAAACCTTTACACGTAGTTATTAAAAATACATTTAGAGTTAGAAATCGGTATATGTGCCATATAATTAGAAGTTTCTGAAAACTGATAATAGGTTGTTGTTTTTAATAAATCTAGATTTTGTATATTTATATAGGGTGTTACCACTGGGTATCTTCCCTAATCTTATTATTCATATTATTCTTACTTGTCACCTATCAAACCTACTTATTATACTAAGAAAATGTATAGATGGTAGATTACTTCAAATAAAAAAAAAAAAGGTTTTGTAGATTAAAAAATAATAACGAATTATATACGCATTACATAGAAAAATCAATGTATACAAATGGGTTCAAAATTGTTTTGGTTATAGTAGTTTATCACCTAACGAGATAAGTGATGATTTTGTAAATCTAAATGTTTTAAAAAATGCGCCTCAGGCAATTTAAACATTTAGGGATAATATTTTAGAGACTTTCGTTGATGAAAATAGTTTTGGCATAATTGCAGTTTAGCTTCTACGTGAATTTTTTATTTTTTTTGTTGAAACATACGTATTTCAACGATTTAAGAACAATAGTGTAAAAACAAATCGAATTTGCACAAATGATTATTTTGGAATTTATAGCCTTCAAAAGTTTGCGATTTTACTCTATTACGCATGCGCACTACACTGTACTTTTTGCCGCGCAACGCTTCTATAACAAATTTTTCAATTTTTTTTACACATTGTAATAAATTATGAATGATAGTGAAATCATAATACGATCGACTGTCAAGATTTACAATAGCTGACCGGGGCTAGTAGTCGTGGGGGATGACTATTTTTTTTTATTTTACTGGTAGGTTTGGACTAGGTATTTATTAGGTTATTAGCAGTCCGAAAAGCAGGTATGCTCTCCTCCCTAAGACCCCGAAGAGGTCCCCCACCCCATGAAATCTTTTTCAGCCCCGGGGGGTTTAGGGGCCTAGCTCCTATTCAATTCGCGGTCCAGAGGACCGAGTCTGGCGACCAGAGCCGGTAGGCGTAAGAAGCCACTATACTTGACATTTAATTGTTAGCTGGTTCTTTTACTCTGAAACCCAAGTAAAATTATGCGAAAGTACTGAATAATAATCACAGAATTGTTGAAAATTACGACAATTTTGCGTTTAAATTTATACTTGCCTACCTAATATTTTGGGTTAGATAATAACCTATTTACTTCATTTAATAAATAATATAACTATTATAAGCTTATAATGTTTATACTTATCTAAATAATGTATATTTTTTTTTGGCCTTCGATTTATAATTATCTAAATTGTATATTTTATATTATGTGTATGTATATTAAGTACCTAAGTATTAAGCATTAAGTTATATCATAAATATTACGTAATAAACGATAAAATGTATATGTTTTTTAATGTTATAATTTCAAAACTTATAGTTTGTTCAAATTTATATTATAAGTATAAGTTGTAAAACGTTGATTTACTTAATCTCTAAAAAAAAAATTTAAAAATTCATTGTAGACGCGGCACGTGGAAAAAGTACAGCATTGTGCGCATGCGTAATAACGTAAAATCGCAAACTTCGGAAGGATATAACTTCCAAAATAATCATTTGCGCAAATTCGTTTTTGCACCATTGTTCTTAACTCGTTGAAATGCATACGTTTCAACTAAAAAAAAATCGAAAAAATCGCGTGGGAGCTAAACTGCAATTGTTCCATAGTTTTTTTCTCGCCATATTTAGAGGAAGAAAGTCATCTGATCCTAGGACTACAAATGGACCCGAAGTATTCCATCGGTACTTTAATAATTAGTTTTATACAAGCCATTCAAATTGTTTAATTATAATTAATAATATCTTGATGAAAATTCAGGAAGAAACATTTTTAAAGATATTTGTAGTATTCCTACATATCTTGTAGTAGAAAAAAATACAATTTAATAATAAATACTGTATAGTGATAGTCCCACCAACTATAATTTACCAATACTGGTTTTATCTAAATGGTATTATATACATATTAAAATATTTTTAAGTTGCAAGGAAGAATTTTTTGGTAGACGATTAAGAGCCAACTCCTCGTTAGTGTGTTTCCTGGGCATATGATACCATTGATTATAAATAGACTATTTATAATCAACGGTAACACTAATATTAGCTCTAAAAGGTAAAATAGTAAAAAATATGTACCTAAACGTTAGTGGTTTGGTATACCTAACCGGACCAAACGTGGTACAGTAAAACAAATGAGACCAAGGGTCAAGGAAGTGGGGGATAATCAAATTATAATACGGTGGATAAAATAAAAAAATTAATTTTTATATTCATAATTTTTATAACCATAATAATTTTAATTTTTAATATTGTACATTTGTACGTATTAGTATATATGATGATAAATTAAAATAATTTGAAAAGATTAGTAATTACCTACTTACTTTAATTCGTTCTTATAAATCCCGATCGTTTTTCATAGTTAAATTTCTTATTTTTTTACAATCATATTATGTGTACGACATACGTGCATAATATATGCAATATTCTATTAATAATTTACAATATCATTAAGCAAGTGGGTGGCATACAATAGAAGTTGACGAATAATCAGGGTTTTATGGTATTATTTAAAAAATAAGATATACGATGTACCCAAATGTATTCATTTTTGGTATTTCGAAAAATGTATAGGTACCTACCTATAAACGTGTTCCATATCGTTTTCCCAAATCCTAGATAAAAATGTCGTTTTGTGTAACAACAAGTAACGGCCATAGATACTTTTAAATTAAAAAGTATACGTCAATACAACAGCCGAGTTTAAATAACTCAAATTTTACAGTAGTCAGTGTCAGAGACACAGCGGCGTATTTAAGAACTGTTATAGGGAGGGGATGAGCCATTGAATGTCATACATACTTGTAGGGGCTTTGCCCCCCACACCCCCTTCAGATTTTCAAAAATTGATCACTACATACTCTCCAGCTTATACTTTACACACCATATATTATATTCTACACTAAATACCAATTATTCATTATTTTTAGTTAAAAACAATAACATAATGATTATATTATTAATTAAATCAAAAATAAATTTCAATTTTGAATTTACATTCAAAAACTATTCTTTGAGATTTAACTCATTAATAATTATCATCTTACCGTCAACATTCAATATCAATGTCTAATAATACAATACGTAATTTAGTACAAAAATAATAGTATCATAAATATTTTTTTTTACTATAATAATTATAAATTAGAACATTTAACAATATAAATTCTTTCTTTTACTTACATATTCATATTCCACATGAATATTTGTCTTCTATTTTTGTGGCTTAAAAAAATAATCTAGTGTATTTCGTTTTATTTCAAATTTAACTAATTCAAATTAAAACCAACGATTTAACACCAAAGATCAAAATTACACATTACACAACAATTACAACCTGCTCGTGTTTAGCCTACGAATACGAATGTTGTTTTTCCAAACAAATAAGAGTCTAGAATTAGCGCTAGTCTAAAAATATCTTGTTTTTATATTACAAAGTTACAACTATACAGTAATAACTTATTACTAATAAGTAATAACTAATGACTAATGAGTAATACACCTGCTAGGGCATCTAGTTCGGTCTGCATACAAGCACAATAGAATAGTAATCTGACAGAAATCGCACCAACTCTAGCTACGACATAGCGGTTTCAGTGGCGTAATAACAGGCTATTAATAACCTTTTAACTGATTTTTTTTTCTACTTTATTTACAAAAATGAAAAATACACCAAGATAGTAAATACTAAACACAATTTAGTGTCTAGGTATATATAGACTTATTAGAAAAAAAGACCAAGGGGGATTGATCTCCCAAATCCCCCCCCCCCGTAAATACGCCGCTGCAAAGACAAGAAAAATATTCCAATAATCGCTAATGTACTATAATAGTCTATAATACCATAAAAATGAATCAATTTATATACTTTCTTATTATCTTAATGATAGTTAATAATTTTAATTTTTAATGATAAAATAAAATTCATAGTTATTAAGGTACAATTACTATAAATTATAATACATAAGAATTAGTAGTGTTTTTCTTAAGTAGATAGGTACTTTATTAATACCTACACAATTTTAAATACCTCTGATTTTATAAAATTGTAATTTATTGCAATAAAGGTATCATAGCGATTAGTAATATATTTATAACGTATTAATAAAATCTAAAAGTTTCAAGCAAATGTGCATTATTTAATACAGCTAAAGTTGAAGATATATGAGCTTTTCATATTATCGATGAGAATCATAGTTTTTGTACTATGGATAGAAAATCAACACTAAATAAAATAATTTTTTGAAGAGTTTTAACTAAATTTTCACTGTGTGAAGATCAAAAGTTTAGCTATTATAAGATTTATAACAAATATTTGCTTTTTTCCTAATTTTATTATGATTAAAAGTTTATATAATTATACATATTGAATACTTGTTTTTAGATAATGAGCTAATGAGAGGATAGACAATGATGTGTGTTTTTTTAAATTTTGAGTAGAGCGATGAATGTATTGATTTTATAAAAGTTGTCGATAAAAGCTATGATTTTAAAAAATTGGAGTGATTTTGGATAACAAATTGGGTCTAATTTATACTTTTGAGAGGACTAGTTTATAAATTCCTAGCATTTATTTATATAATCGGTAAAAACAAACAAATAATTTAATAATTAATAAGAAAATCGTTCATTTTTACGTAAATCCAATTTTCGACAAAATCAATTTTGTTTTTTGATGTAACTCGAAAGGAATAACCGTGCATAGGCACTTGACATTTTTACCAAATATTAATCGTTATTTATTTACGATAAAATAATTAAAATGTTTTTACTATTTTTGAGCTATTCATAGACATAAGACATTTTTTAATTTTTTTTTTATAATAATGTCAATTAAGAGAAATAGGTTAAGTAGAAATACTTGAAAATTTAATACAAACCTATATGTATAATATGCTTATATGCTATAAGTTGTTAATTTCTTTATTAAAAAATATCAAAAATCTATTCATAATATATTTTATAAGTGCTTAAATTTGGAAATTTGACAAATTTCATAAAAATTGTGAAAATTATTGAATTATTTTGTAATTAGAAATTCATAAAAAAATGTTATTTTTATACATAAGATTTTAAATTTTAATATAAGGTCTTTATTAGTTCTTCAACCTATAAATGAAAAAAAAAACTTCTAACGAAAAGCCAAATCAATTTTTTATTGGCATTATGAGTTAAAATGTTTACGACATTCGGTATTTACCCGTTATATATTTATTTTTATTCCACCATTTTTGATATACTATTGTATGCCAAAAAAATACTTGAAATTTTCACCAAATGTATGTTATCATTTTCATTATACAATCACATTTTCAATATTTTTAAACTTCTTTTGAGTTAATTATAGGCATGGATTTATTTTTTCGATAAAAAATTATTTGATGGGTTAAAATTCTTAAACATTTAATGCGAGATATTTCAAAATGTAGTCTTATATCTGTATAAATATAATAAAATACATATGAACAATTTTTTTTTATACATTTGAAGGTAGAACTTTGTCAAAATCTCAAAAAATAGCAAACTATTTTTTAGTTAAAATTCATTAAAACTTTTTTTTTTTGTATAAAGTTATGAAAATTGTATACCAAATTCGCTGTTGATTTTTCAGCTTTTGTGTCCCGCTGTCTCCAAAGAACTCAAAAATGTTCGGCTTTGAAAAATGTCACAACTAAAAACCGTATGGTCCGAACCTATGCCTATACTGTACACTGATATCAGTGGCGTAGCCAAGGGGTGGGGGTGGGGTGTTGTTTTTGATTTTCAATAACTTAAGTTATAAGTATTAAGCCATCCCCCATAAAAAATCCTGGCTACGTTTCTGACTAATATACAAATATACATTTTAATCTGTAAACAATGTAAACCCTCACAGGGGCAATAGTTTATAGTACAGAGATAAAAATGATACGAAAATAAGTACCTAATTGAAGTCATTATTTTGAATTTGCGGATCCTAAAAATATGAAAAAACTAGCCAAATAATTTAATCTATTATAACATTTATCTGTGTTTTTGTTTTGTCATTTTTAAATAAATACACTGTTTTTTATTATATTTCTAGTGATGTCATTTTACTCAAAAATATTTTAGTTTTCCTATTAAAATCAAAGTGTTCTGCCTTGCGAAAAAAAATAATGGTCATGTTATTCATACTGAAACAGTGAAACTAAAAAATCAAAAAATGTATAAAGACAACTATTTTTTATATATATTTTGTTCCAATTTGGATGAAATTACTTATTTAAACGATAAATAACAACAATATGTTTAATTATTTTGTAATAATTTAAAAGCATTATTCATGAGAATTTAAAATATTATGTATTTTATATTATTATGAATTTTACTGTAAGCAATAAGTTTTTTGATTTATTTTAAAATATTTATTTATAGGTACTATAAAATCTATTTTATTGTATTACTGTATTTACAGAAAGATATTATTAATTGTTATAAAAGTAAATATAAAATGTATAATTATACATTAATAAAATAATTAAATACTAATAGTATAATAGCTGCAATGGTTTGGAAAAAATTAAATCAATCTTCTATAATATTAAAGCCTAAATGTAATATAAATGATTTTAATAGCTATATCACCTGTATCAAAAACATATTAAAATAAATAAAATAGGCTGATACTCTGATGACTGATAGTCTATACTCAAAATTGTTTTTTGTATACAAAGATATATCATTGAATTCAAAAACAAATTCAATTCAAATTTAACATACCTTATATACCGATAACAGTGCCCCACTCAACATCTATTGTAAAGCAGAGCAGTAATCATTTACCTATCTTTTTTTTATATTATATCTTATTTTTATAATTTTGTTGTTAACCATATACCTAAGTATTTGATGTTTACATATTGTAATGGATTAAATTTTGATTTTTATCAACAGTTAAAAGAATATTCATCAATAATAAACTAATGATATTATAATTTATAATTTATAGCTATAAATTTTTTTATTATTTTAATGATAAAAATTTTAACCTATGGAAACAAAGCTGTATTCATATCAATTATTAAAGAGCTTGAACTCCCCATAAGTACTGCTTTCCCTCTTCCTCCAGTTCATTTTGAATATTTGTCCAACTACTACAACCATTACATAATTTTAAGCTGATCACTTTCAAAATAAATTATCATTAAATTATTATAGGTTTAAAAATGTTTTGTTAGTATTTTTACACTGTTATGCTTGAAGCTGAACAAGTATTTGTTTAATTTTTTTACTGAAAATTTTTTTTTCAGTTAAGGAATTCTTTTAACAGAATTGTGGTAATGAATAAAAATATAATTTTATTTGAACATACTAATGTTATTTATCAACTGCTTAAGGCATATTATGCTCCTACTTTATACATTATAATTATTATAGACAGAGATGAAAACAAAAGTTAATTCTTTATTATTATTATTATTATTTAGTGTAATTTACTTAAACAATATTGTACAAGGGCCCCAAATTTTTCAATAAGAGGTTTTTGGCTTTTTCAGAGTATTAAATATTCATAATAAAAGTTATAATAATAATCACTATAGCTTATTAATTAAATGAAATTATATAATTTAAATTTAAATTTGCTTAAACAAGGAAAAATTATATATTTTTTTATAAATAATTTATTAAACAAAATAAATTAATGATCACAAATTACAATTTTTTCTTAATATTACTATGGATTTTTGATAGTTTTCTATTTACTAATTAGATATTAACAAAAAAAATCAATATTCATAATATTTAACAGTTTAAAGTAAAAATAAATCAATAATATAACTGAGATTTAATAATATTAAATTATGTATTTTATAAAATTAATTTTATACAGATTATGAATGACAAAATAATATTATTTGTAAATATTTAATTTTTAAATATAAAAAAAATTTTATTTTATATATAAATTATATTTTGTTAGATTAATATAAATATTACATCCTCACTTGAAATTTTCCAGCTTTTGTAATGTATTTTACACCTTTAAATGGTTTATATTTTTCACCATACATATCGAGACGGTTAACCTTTAATCCAGATAATGCTAGTTGATTGATAGTAAATTTCACCTATGAGTTTAATATTTGTAAATTAAAATTATTAATTATTATAAATATAATATAATTTATACGTACATTAATAACAGGGTTTGAATCTGTAACAACTGTGCTTACAGGCAGACTAATCTAAAATTAAAATTAAAATTAGTATAATTTTCAATAATTTTAGTAACAATCCTTACAGTTCCTTTTATATTTGGAAGTTTAGTAGTTTCTATTCGCCCAACCTCCCAAGTCAAAACTTTAGAAACAGGATCAAATGAATGTTTACCCTGGTTAGGAATAAGTGTACAATTTAACACACTTTTAGGCAAAGGTACCTCTATGACGACATTTTCGATCTAGACATTTTTATTAAATGTAAAAAAATGTGTAATCAATATTTTTATTGTAATGTTTTATACTGACTGTTCTTCCAAGTGTTTGTTTTGGCCCAACAGTTATATCAAGGCGACCACTACCAGTAGTTGTTTCCTTTAACGCAAGCATATGTCGTATATAAATTGGAATAGCAACTATTCCTTGTGAACCAATATGATAAGACATTAACCGGAAATTACCATCCGGAGGTATAAATGATAAAATTCTTTCAGACTATTATAAAAAAAAAAATATACATAAATATATCAAACATTCTATTTAACTAACACGAATACAAGTATTATAATGTATAATAATTTTGATTTACCTCCCATCTTTTGAATCGGACACAAGGATGGAAGCTCACATCATCAAAAAGTCGTGGGTTCATGAATGATAATGAAAGATCAGGCATCCCAGTGAGTTTTATGCTGCAATCAATCTAAAAGGAAACAAAGATCTTACATATTAAACGTTTAAATTATATATTACATGTATTTTTATTATAAGTAAAATAATTTCTTGTAGAAACCTTTAAGATTCTTTAAGCAACTTTATACTTTTAATACAAATGTCATTCAATTTAAAGGTTTAATAAAAAAAGAAATAATAAATTCAATGCGTTATATTAAAAAAATTGATTTTAAAATATAGTTTATTCCATCAATTTATGAAGTGGTATGTTTATATCAATTACTCTAATTAAATTATTGAATTTTTATAATGGAAATTGTAGATAATACAATTTGTTGTATATCTATATTAAACCTTTATTTTTTTATAAATAAACATATTATATAAGTAATTATCCTAGATATTTATTGCAAAAAAAAAATGTTTTACAAATCATTTTCATATATATTTAAAAATTTGAAAATGAAAATATCTTACATATCCTTGAATTTCAGCAAATACAGTGGAACCACCTTTATCAATAATAGCATCTACTTCTTCTATAACATCAAAGTAAGCTTCATTATTAGTATATTTTACACCTGATCTTCTCCATGGAACGTTAGATAATTGACCACTGGGTAATGTTGCACTTACACTGAATAACATTAATAAATAAAGGCACTTAAATTTTAAAATATTAATATAAAAAACATAATAGAGATGGAATTATTACTTAGATTTTCCTGTGACAGAATTGGCAATTGTTCGAAGAATATTAGGAGGTTTAATAAGCTCTTTTAGAATATTTGACTCTGTAGCTAATGGAAAGCCATTGTCTAACATTTCATCCAAAAGCTAAAGGTAATAAATAAATAATTGATTAATTAATAGTGTTATAATATGATATAAACCAACATACTTCATAAACAACAACATAATTGTCTTTAACAACATTTTCAGAACATTCTGAAAAGTAATCCTCAAACGTATCAACTACTCTATGTAAGAATTCTATGACAAATAATGGCGGAACTGTAATTCAAGTAATGCAACTAATTAATTGATATAAAACTAAAATATTATTATTGTATAACTGAAAAACTAACCTTCTGTCATACAAACAGCTACAAAATACAGACCACATCGATAGATACTAATCAAATAATGATGTGGTGTAGCTATAACTGGAGGAATGTCTTCTGGATTGATAGCTTTACGATGCTGATCAAAGAAGTAATCACAAACTGATCGCGAAATAATACTTTTCCAGTGTTTTTCTATAAAAACATCGCTAAAAAACAAACCAATACAATAGTAGCAAGTAAGTATACATTTTTATTTTTCAATACAAATCATTAGGTATGTAAAGTACTTACCAAGCAGAATTTATAATAAATAAACTATGAATCATGATTGAAAGAATAAATAAAATTATCACAAGTTAACAAATTTGTATTTAAGAATTAAAAAAAAAATTATGACTTTATGAGTTGAATACAATTCGTGTATTAAATACTAAATTAAGTATTATAAAAGTCTTAAATAATATTTGATTATCAATACAGGATCATTACATAGACTATAGATTATGGATTAATCCACAGAGTCCATAGAGCACAGAATAGAATAAAGATTATACATTTTCTAGGAGAACCTGTTATTTTGTATTATCTGATAATCACGGACTAGAATAATACACAAGGCGGAATACACCTTGATAATACATTAAAAAATGTGATAAAAATCACGGAATTCTAAAGACTACGATAAAAGTTATAAACGTTATCAATTTATTACATCACAATATTAGTCGATATCATAGATATGTTCTAAATCACGAGATCCAAAAAGACATTTTTTATAAATCCCACATTACAATATTGAATAATATTCAACATTGTTAATATTTGGTGATGTGATATAAAAGTCTGATCTCTAATATTTTCAGAAAATAAAATATTCAAAAGTTGTATTTCACGTCTTCTTATTAAACAGATATAGGTACATATTAGAACAATTATTAACTTAACTACTACGCGGTTTTTTCTATTTTTTTTTAAACAAATGTATTTCAATGAGTTAAGAAAGATGGCGGAAAAATGAATACTTATCATTATTTTGGAAGTTATATATATAAGTTTGTGAAATTTGTGATTTTACGTTTTTATGCATAGGTATGCACAACTGCCATAACTATTAACCTATATACCTACTTAACTGCCGTATGCCGCGACTATAACGTATTTTTCAATTTCTTATTTTGATGACTAGGTAAATGTTAATCAACGTTTTAAAACTTATACTTATAATATAAATTTATATAAACTATAAGTTTAGAAATGATGACATTAAAATACATATAATTTTTTACGTTTTTATTAAACCGATACTTACTGAAAATTCAAAATATTCAGTAAACAAATATAAATTAAATCGTGCTGTGATTATGTATATCTCTAGTTGGCACTCTCGCGTTCAAATGATTATACTTAGGTTTCAATGTAAAAAACCTGCTAATAGTGCTAATAGTTAAATGTCAAGTATAGCGGCTGTTCTTGCTTACCAGCACCGGTCGCCAGACTAGATCTTATAGACCTCCAAATTCCCCGGGGATAAAATAATCCACCTTTGGGATGGGTGGGCAACCCTTTCGGAGTCTTAGAAAGGGAGAATTGCTGCTCTTCGAGCAGCTAGTAACCTAATAGGTAATCCTAACCTACCATAGACCAAATTGAAATAAGAAAAGTAGTTACTCCCTACGACCTCCAGCTCTGGTCGGCGGTCACAGCTGTTATAAGTCTGCGCAGTCGATCGTGTTATGATTTCACCATCGTTCATAATTCATTAAAATATGTAAAGACAATTGATAAAATCATTAAAGACGCTGCACGCGGTAATAAAGTGAAATGTTGTGCGCATGCCATAAAGCGTAAAATCACAAACTTCGGAAGGATAAACTCCAAAATAATGATTTACACAAATTTGTTTTTGCACCATCATCCTTAACTCGCTGAAATACTAATGTTTCAATAAAAATAATTTTAAAAAAAATCTCGTGATAGCTAAACTGCCTAAATTGCATTTATACTCTCATATTTTTCAATTAAATGCTGATAAATTTCTTCGAATACGAATCATTTAAACATAAAATTGATTTTTCAATATTTTTTTTTACAAGTAAATAAATAGCAATAGGCAATATATAAAGAAGGTAATTAAAATCAATAAATCAAACAGTATAGTATTTTGATCGAAAAAAATGGATCTATTTAAAATCTATTTAATGCTTAAATCTGTACATACTAAGACTTGTTAGTTACTTGTTAGTTAGATAAAAACAAATAGTGCACCGATTAAAAAAAATACTCTTAATGCAAATACAATGTTAATTTATCATTGTGTAAATGAGATGCGCTGATTTTATGCAAGTATGTTTAAATTTTATTTTATTTTATAAAATATTAATATATCTATTAATATAATATACTTCCATATTATTTATATTAAGATTAAGGCAGGCATACGAGTCGTATGGAAACGAGTAAATTATTATTAATTAGTTAATTGAAAAATATAGCGTATAGCATAAAATTAATTTGAATTAAATTACTAACTAGGATACTTATTTTGATACAAACATATTTCATTTATTTAATTGTATTATTTAATTTGAATCAATGTGACAATGTCATATTGTCATGTACATTGTACATAAGTACATGATTTATAGGAAATGTTGGTAGGTTTCTGAAAAAATATATTTATACAAATTCATCAAATTATGATGTATCTAAGAGTTTTAATTTAGTTAGTACTAAGTAATAAGTGGCATTAATCAATTTCTTATATATCCCCTTACTACAAAGTTAAATAATTAGTAAAAAAATATTGGCTTATATATTATATTATACATTAATCAATAATTTATAGTTATGAAAATTTATAATATTTTACTTTTTTACATATAAAAACTTCGATGTTTTATTGTTTGCTAAAATATCGCAACAGTTAAGAGTGAAATAACTCCAAATAATAATTTGTTTTAACTTTATTATCATGTATATTTTTATAAGTTATATTTGGCCCAACTGTACCAAGTCAAAAGTTCTATATGTATAGCTATTTAAATCAATAATTTTTTATAATTGTAACAAATTAATTATTTTTAGGGTACATAATCTATTGGACCGTATATTTTATTATTTGCCTAAATCCGTCTTCAATGCAAAAATATTGGCAATTTCAAATAACCTCTTGCATCTGGTGTCTTGGTAGATGAACTAATGTTAAAACCTGAGGTAATATGATATATAATTATTTATGGTAAGTACATTTATTATATATATTTTTTTTTTAGATAATAATTCAACACTCTGGAATTTACAATGCATATATCATTCATAAGTGTATTCATGATCATTAATTAACGTCAGTTCTGCATAATTCAATGGAATTATGTTTCTAGATTACTTTAAAAATATGCTGTGTATCTGCATAGTTTCTTTTGTGGCATTAGTTAACAAAACATAAACCATAAAAAATGACTATAAACAATTTTAATTTGAATTTTATACTATATCTGAATTGGGATCATTATACTTTCGTTGTTAACAATTTTGTCAATAAAAATGATTTAGCCTAAAAAATCAAAAACTATTTTCTGAATCAAAATCTAGTAAAGTTAAGTTTTAATATTATTAATATTAATTAGTATGTATAAGTATTTATAAATATCAAATTTAAAATTATTATTATTTTTATTTAATCTTACTAAAAGACTAAAGTTTACTAGAACTTCGACTAGGTAGGGGGAAGGGGGCGATAATTCAACTATCGCTGGTCCTAATCATATATTATTATAATATCTAACATCTTCGACAAACGCCAATCGTCGAAGATGATCAACGAATGTAATAATTTCAATTAACGAAAAGAAATTAAGCAATAAGCTAACAATAAACGAACGAGCTGTTGAATAGTATAGTTATATATAACATATTGTATTGATATATTTTGATTGGTTCAGGTTATTTTAAAAAAAGTATCTTGATACTTCCAATTTCTAGTGCGATAAATACGAATAAAGCTGTTAAATCGGCGGTGATGTTCTACACGTCTGTATTGGAGATATGTTTCAGCTAAGTTTCACCGGAAGAGTCATTGTTTACGTAAATTTGTTTTTCTATTCGTTTAAGGTCAGAGGTTTACAAATATTTTTAGACAAAAAAAAAATATTTATTGCCACAGGCAATACGCTACCTATAGTTGACGTATAGACGCATATTTTATTCTGAAGCGCACAATGTATAAAATAGTAAATACGCAAGTCCGAACAACCCAAATGTCGTTGTTTCATCCATCAAGCTCAAGTTACAGAATAATTATATATTTATATGTACTAAATATATATAAATAGTATTACATATTAGTATGATAAGTCTACAGAACAATAAGCCGTCCCCATTTCACATTTATTTTAATCATTATAGTATTATAGAAAAATGTATACAATTTACTGCACACTAAAGTCAACATTAGGTGCATATGCCCCATATCATTTTTATTTGTATATATATATATATAAAAGAAACTATTTATTGAATATTTACAATCTGTACAAGATTGTTTATAAGAGGTGTGAATGACATGAAGAGGACTCGCAGTCAAGACACCTTTAACATTGAGTACATTGGGTTTAAAATATTTTAAATTTTTGTAGATGTTGACGATGTTGTATATACATGTGGTTATTTGTCTTACATGCTAAGTAGGTCTCTGCATCAGTTTTTTTGAGTCGTCTGACCGGGTTGTCCGGAAGTGTTTCGACGTTAATTGTGATTTCAGGCAGTTGTTGTTTCCTTGAAGTTTGGCGTGGGACCTTTTGTAAAGTATAACATTGATAGCTGTTTCTTGGATGTATTTAATTTGTAAGTCGTCGTGGATGAGTTTGTTTGTAACACACCAAGAGGCTTTTGATACAGTACGTAGACAAATGGGCCAGAACGCTTGAATTGTTTAATGTTTGAGTTTTTGGATAGATCTCATAGTATGATACCGTAGGTTCAGATTGAATGAAGGAGACTTCTATATAATGTATATAAAAAGTTTGTTTTGGATGTTGAATGTTGATGTTAGATCTGAGTAGTAGTTTTAGTAAGTGGAGTCTATTATTTAGCTTTGTGTTAATGTTAAAATTTTTTTTTTTATTTTAAACTAATTATCTCTACATTCATACTATATGTGTATATAAATATAATATTTTAAAAATATATACAAAATAAATTTCAAGTGCAACGAAAGTAATATTTCTAACGAGGCAATTTTTTCACCTCATTGTGGACTTCGAATACGGTTTATAGTTATAGGACTACAAATTCAGTAGCGAATTACAACTTTTTTTTGTGGAGAGGGAGGGGTGTAAAAAGTTTATATTATATATTTATATTTATAAATAAAGTCAAATTATAAAATGAAATTAAACTTTCTATTCTTATTTGATAAATCATCAATCTCTGGGGAGAAATCCACGGTACCTCCTATCTCCATAAATTCACCACAGTACTAATGCATGCGAGTCTTTCCATGCAAAGTTTTATATAAATCATTTTCGTCATCTCATTCAAGTATATTTATATTTCATAATGTTTTAATTTCATTACACAGATAGATATTTAATTACTATATTTTAATTCAGAATACTAACACAAGACCTTCAACTACACGGAACTAGAAAAAAAATAAACGAAATTGAAATATATATAAATTTATATGCTCAAAATTAATTACCAGGTTATAAAGTTTTTGAATTTAGTTAGTCATAATTTCTGTCAAAATACTCAAAATACTACTTTTAAGCTCGAGTGTAATTTAAACATTACCAGCCTTTATACTGATTGAAATTCGATCACACCTGCAATTTTTACTATTGTCCTCTTAAAACTTTTATATATAAATATGTTATTATGAATTTTACTTTACTATACAAAATATAATTTTCAAAATACCTGAATTGATTAATTTTAAGGTATTACTTATCTATCAATAATATGAACATATTCATTATTCTACGCTAATTACAAAAAAGTGACATATTTTTGGGGGCAGAGTTTCCCTCACAGGAATTGATGACTTAGCAATTATAAGAGCTGAAAGGTTGATTTTATTTTATAATTTTTCTATAGTAAATTAAGAACATAAAAATAGATAATGTAATAAACTTTTCACCCTTCCCAAAAATAAGTTTTAAATACGCCACTGTATAAAAAGATATAATAAACTAAAATGTTAATAACAATATTAGATGGTATAAATATATATTATTTTAATAATTAAATATTAATAATATAATAAGTGCAAAGATTTAAAAAAAAAAAAAAATATTTAAACTACGGTAATACTAATAGTAAAATAAATTATTACTATAGCTTTATCCAAAAATATATCGTGAAATATACATACTTTAATACTTAGTGATGATGTAGGCTAATTATAAAATGAAAGTATAATGATATAGCTATAGGTGAGAGCCAAAAGACCCAAGCGTAACCCGGTAAGTACTTATACAATAATGAATAATTACCTAGTGGCTAGTTTCCTACAATAGATAGGTAAGTAGCACAGTTATCTATACACAACAATAACCGTGGTCCGTGGTATGTAGTAATGTAGTAGTTAATAATTATAGTTACTATGGTTTCCAGTTTTATAAACAAACCAAAAATAAAAGATATACTTAATATATAAATATATATGTAATACAGAACTTCATTATTTTAATTAATATTTATAATACATATTTAAGACTTGTTTACTATTTTATTTTAATGTAAAATGGCTATACCTTTGTTTTCATTGCAGTTAAGACATAGTATAATACCACATTTGGTTACAATAGGAAAATATGACGGATCACATCATTGTTTAACTGCAGCAACATCTGAAAATAAGGCAAGTTTGCTAAATGTTTATACCTATTTATACATTATACACTCATGGAGATATGAAAATTTTTGCCTTTTATAAAATCTATAAGTGCGATATTTTTACTGTCATCATGCAGTCTACACAACTGTATTCTATAGGTAGTTTTTTATATATTAAGTGAAAAAAAAGGTTTAACAAAATTTTTAATTTTATTAATTTAATTTAAATTAATTTTCTACTGTCACCCTAACCAAAGGCTAATGTTTGTATAGAGTATTTTAATTTTGAAAAGTTTTTTCCTTTCAATTAAGAAAATCATTGTTTACTAAATAGGTACTAAACAGTTTAAAACTAAATGGTTATGTACACATTTATACATAAATAAATACCTATCTACATTTCTTTTTGTAAAAATGCCTCTAAAGCGCCCTTGGCCCTAATGAATACCTATCTAATTACAGTTCTAATGTTTTATTTTATTTTTCGTCATATCTAGTAGTTTGAGGTTGACTTTATATTTTTGTACATTTAAACTTATTGATTAACATCTTATAATACGTTTAATTTTTATAAACATAATTTAAACACTCAGTGATTAAGTAAAATTTTACACATTTAATTTATAGGTTACCTATGTTATAATATGATAAATATTTTTAAATAATAAAAAGTAGCAATAGCAAATAAATAAATTATTATGTTATAGATTTTAATACATAGTCCACACAGGCCAGAAAAGGATATATCTTATTTGAACATTAATCAAAAAATTACAGCCTTACTGGCAGGAAAAGCTATTCCTAACGATGAAAAGGATATACTTATAGTAGGAACAGTTGGCAGTGTATTGGCCTATAATGTAGACCTTAACAGTGATTTATTCTTTAAAGAGGTGAGTAAAAGTCTTAGAAATTGTATATACATAATGATAATATGCATTAATACAATACAAAAAGTAAAAATATTTTATTTAAATGTAAAATATAAAATGATTTGCAATGGTCAATAAGTATCAATACCTATGATCGCAATTTGTCAAAATGACAAAATGTTTCATTTACACTTACTAACATGGACTGTTAAAGTACATAAAAGCCATAAATATTAATGGTATATTATAACTATATAAGATTAAAAGTAAATATTTTTTGTATATATGCAATGAGCGTACTATTATAGTAAAATATATTTCTTATCGTCATCACCATTTGATACCACATAGACCTTTTAAAAGAGGTGTGTGCGTATTTCATAAATTATATATATCCATAAGTGTAACTATAGTCCTTTAAGTTAGGGGGAGGAGATATAGATTTTTAAAAATGTTTTTAATGTTATCAATTTTTTTTTTAATTTAATTATTATTTATTGTTTCTATTGGTTTTAAAACTGACTTGAATGATTATTAGTTTATATGAAACATAATATTTTTTTTTATTATATAGGCAAAAATAAAGTTAATACTAATATGTTTATAAGCACATACATTTACCCAAAAATTTTGGGGGAGCTGAAGCCCAGCCAAGCCCCTCGCTAATTACGCCTATATATATATCTATATATAATCATACAAATTACTAAGTAATGATATAAATTTGAAAAAAAGTCCATTATGGGAGGGGTGACTGCCCCATTCACCACCCTCTGAGGACGCTCTTGCGCAAGGTGCAAAGTATTATAATAATGAAACTAATAACTTGTGAAAAAATGTCAAATATAATTATATTCTCAATTATAGAATGGTGAGGAATGAGGAGGGAGGGGGGTATCGCTCCACTATACAAAAGGTATTAAGTGAGCCACTATAATCTATTACTTCTATATATATTTATATTTATTGTTTTAATAATTTGACAATAGGCTATAGGGCATAGGCCATAATTTATTTTACCTATTTAACTCCTGTTTCTGCCATTTTCTGTTAGTTTTTCCTTATGTTTTTATTGAATATTGTAGGTGAGAAAATTTCAAAAGCTGATACCTTCAATGTTGAATCTAGGTTCAATTAACTACTTATCAGAAAAGGTATTGAACATAAAAATTAGCTGATTATTTCTGGTTAAAAAGTTGTCCACAATAAAACACTATTGACAATCACTCAATTGTATAAAAAAAATGTGTATCTTAAGTTGAATCAAAATCAAACGGTAAATGTTCAGATTTCGGACATTGACTAATCACAGTGACATAAAACCTAGGTTTTACTGGTATTCATACTTTTACCATTACATATACATCATACACACACAAACACATTGTAGAATTAATACATTTATTGTTCCACATGAAATCTGAAATTATGAAAGCTATGAGTTGGTAACTTTCTTGTTTGTATTATTTCTTATTTTCTAAATGGTTTAATAAAAAGAAAGTTAGATTAAATAATAAATAATATTTATTACTTCATAAATGTTAGTTATAAATATAGTTATAAAAAATACAATTTGACAATTATTATTTATTTGATAAACAATAATATGTATATATGTAATACCATAACTAACATTTAGTATTTTAGTAGCTAACAATGAAATTATTAAACAATCAAATTGATACCAATTATAAAATTGTAAAAACAAGGGTAGCAAAAATGGCTGTATACATTTATGAAAAATTAATCAAATTAACAATATCTATCAATTAAAAACTTGATATAGTTGTTATTATAGAGCAATTAAGAATTTGATATACGTTCTAAATAAGTATTCCACAGTAATTCTTTGTATACTTTGGCGGCTTCAGCAGGATTGTCGTCTTGATAAATACCTCTTCCTACTACTGCAATATCAGCCCCTTTAGTTAAAATTATATCGCTAGGACTTTGATATTGTTGGCCAAGATTATCATTGGAATTTTTAATATTTACACCGGGCGTAAGTTGAAGTAGACTAGGTGATGAAATAACATCATATGATTGGCACACAAGACCAGCCACAATATCTTTATACTCTTCAGCTATCTTCACAGTCTCTACAAATGTTTAATGGTTAATAATTTAAAAATCACAATTCATTTGTAAATTAAATTATCTTTATTAACCCAGGGTCTGCTAGAATGGTCCAACCACATTTATATTTTAAGTAGTTGAAACAAATTACATAACTGGTAAATTTATTTTTTATTGAATATGTATAATATATTTTTAAATACATATTACTATGATTTTTTTAATAGTTCATTAAGCCAGTGCCTGGTTTATTCTTATTAACTTACCTTTGATATATTGTTCTGATATTAAATTTCCATTGCAACTTAATTCGGCAACAATAAACACACCTCGGCTATCTAATAAGTCTGCATTTTCATTTATCACTTCCTGAATACCTTTTAACATCATCCCACCAGAAACACTATGTACTGTTACTAGATCTGCCCAATGTACTATTTTTTTGTATTGCAATTTAACAGTATTACCAATATCTGCCATTTTTCTGTAAAATATAAAAATTATTTAATAGTAATATTTTACTTAAACACGTATGTTACTGTATTATGTACTTAAAACTATCATTATAATCACCTATCTTCCATTATTAGGAAGTTATACTGTTTGGCTAAGAGTTGTAGAGTATTGATAGTAGCGTCTGTGACACCACTAATTGCATCAATATGAGTTTTTAAAATACAAATATGCGGTGCTATTTTTTCAGCAATGTCTAAGAGTTTGTCGGCAGTATCAACATCAACAGCTACACATAAGTTACTTTTCTTTTCTAAGCTTAACTTAAAGATTTTTTGAGCTATTTTAGAAGTTTCTGATAATTTAGCTCTTTCTTTAAATTCTAGTTTTATTCTCAATGGTTTTTCTAAAATAATAATAATAAAAAGTGTTAAATAATTACTATAAAATTAGAAAAGTTAAAAATATCAGAGATATAATAGGTTAGAAGAGATTTTTAAAAAGTTTAATAAAATAACATTTCTAAATTTCTTAGAATTTATGTTGATAAATTAATGAAACAATTCATTGTTCAATGCTAAAATTATCATAAAATAAAAAACAAATATTGCACATTAGTTTAATATGTTATCTACAGAACAATATATATTATTTACTACTATTTAAATTGTCTACCATATCAAATTTATACAGTCAAGTTTAAGAGGATTCTATACACACATGTATTATCTACATCTTACAAACATGCAACATAGAAAATTTGAGTTCAGTAGAACCAATTATGTATTGTTAACTTTAAGATTAGAACAAATTGATCAATTATACAATTCACTCTAATATTAAAGCTAACAATCAAAAATCAGTTTTATTGAACACAAATTTACTATGATGATTGTAAGATGCAAGACAACACATATGAGTATAGAATCCTCTAAGCCAACAGAACTTTATAAAATAAAATTTTTTTCAACAACTATTTTTCAATATAATATAATATATACAAAAGGTCTTATTTATTCTTCATATACTGAATTTAAATAAATAGACGTATGACAGTACTATTCAAAGCTAAAATTATTTATTATCATCTATTCAAACATTAAAAATAACCAACATAAAAAATTCAATTCCATCAAATCTCACTATTTATCATACAAAAACCGTGGAATTTGAAATAGAAATATTTATAGATAACATATTAACCAGTGTCCAAATGCAAGTATTAATTCAATTATTACCACATTCATTTACATGTTGAATTTGATTATTTATAACATAATCTATAACACTTTGATATACTTCATCACTTATTTTGCCTCCTTCTTTAAGTACCGTAACAATCTAAACATAAGTTAAAAATTATTAGACGTTGAATTTTTTTTTTTTTAAACTTAAATCTACTTATAATACAATTTTAAAGGTAAATTTTGTTTTATTTAATTCAAGCTATCAAACCTCAAATATTCAAATATTTAAATAAACATTTTAGAGTATTATGTTTTTATCTTTAATCAAAATATATTATAACATGAATTAGTATTACTAATATATATATATAAAACTAGTTGAATAATCCAGCTTCCCTCATGTGTTAAATAATCAATTTGTATATAAATTGTTTATTTTTATTATTTTTTAAAGCCTAGCCACGTAATATATAATATTTTTTATAATTTAATTTAATTAATAATTTTTATAACTGAAATGACAAATACATAAAATTAAAAATAATTAAGAGTGATTTACTCATAGGCTCATTAGGTATACCCTTGTAAAAAAAAATTGTCAAATTATTTTAATAACACGCTAAAAAGCTTTAAATTTCAAATATAAACCTCCCAGCCTCACCCTAGACAAATAATAATAATAATAAATTGGGTGATGTGGTAACACTCAGAAGAATACCTCTGTGAAAAAAAATTAGAAAAAAGTTAAATAGCATCATCACAAAATTGGAACATAAAAACATCTGTTCTTTTATATATTTAAGAATATAAAATTTACTTCTGTAATGTTGAACAAACTTTTGATCTTTAGTCCTCTTTTACTTAAACGTTGCATGCCTCCTTGTTGCCTATCTACTAAAACAATAACATTTGATACGTTTAAATTGCTTTTCTCCAAATCCTAAAAAAAAAAAAATACACAACTATGTTAGTTTATTAAGTAGCAAGTACTAAATAACAGTGAACTATATCATAAATGTAATTTAATTTAATTTAATGCTTTTTGTTATCGTCTCACTATTGTGTCAAATGAAATTTTACATTTTGCTTCTGGGTATCAGGGTATACATTTATATTTTTTATATATTGTAATAAAACTTTCAAACAATGATAAACAATAATAACAAATTGTTTATAATAAGAAGTAACGTAATTAATAATTAAATGTAAAAAATAAAAGCACATATAAAACTTTGCAGAAAATAACTAAGTTAAATATAAATTGTTACCAATATTTTAAAACATGTTATCTTTCAATTACCATTACATATAATTTAGCAACAAGCTAACAACTAACTTACATAATTAATACAATACAATTTAAAATTATGATAAATATTTAACTTTTACTCATAAATAGATCATATACTAGATTAACCTAGACATAAAATATTATAAAGAAATATCAATCATCAATATCAAAATTTAAGATTTTAGATTAAAGACTGCTAACAATAAGGTTTCCTGCAGGTGAGATGATAAATTTTTTATGGGTTAGTAGTAGGGCGATAACAAATAAATACATAAAATATAATGTTAATTAAGACATTTCAATTTGAGAATATAATACTCACAATTACTGTTTCTAAAATACTAGCACCACTTGTAATTACATCTTCAATGACAATTACATCGTCACCACAAGAATATTCACCATCAATTAATTTTTTTGTACCATAAGTTTTCTGTTCTTTTCTGCGAATTAACATTGGTAAATTGGTGTCTATAGATACTACAGTAGCTATAGGTAAAGCTGTATAAGGCACACCACATAAACGCACTTGATTTTTAGAGTCTGTATTATTTTCGAGAACAGTAGTTGATACTAGTGAACAAACTTGTTTCTAGAAAAATGTTATAGAAAATTACTAAGGAGATACCACTTTACCTACTAGTATTATCATTGATACAAACATGTAAAATACAAAATTTGCATTCAACAGAATAGCAGAATTAATTTTGTGTTGTATTCTCTTCAGCGAGAAAACATCTTGTGACCAAAACAAAAATTAGTTTCTCTGTACATCCTCGAGTGATACCCTATCATAGTGAAATTGGTCATGATAGCGAGGTAGCACATGAGGATGTGCAGAATCAGCATGTTCTCTCGGTAGACAAAGTATAATTTTAATTTCGGTATGAAATGATCAATTATCAAATCTAAAGGTATGATCATGTTCAGATATTTTTTATTTGGGTTTATCTAAATTTTAATTTTTAAGCTTGTTATTACCATTTTTAAATTTGAATATTTTATATATTCATAACTCATATAAAATTAGAAATATAATAAATACCAAGATACAAAGATAGGTAATGTTCGTACCTTTAAGTTTGTTAATTGGTCAATTGGTTATTTATTTTAATATTATAGCTAAACCACGGTATTGGTTACTTCTAAATGAAAATTTGTTTGATTGTTTATAAGACCGAGATGCAATATCCGTGTATAGCGTTGTCTTAAACAAAAATTAGTTAAACTTACTAGTATTTTTGGGTACGACACAATGACTCTTAAATCCAAATAATATTTCGACAATTCACCTGATTTTAATTGAAATGTACCAAATTTCAATGCGTTTATATCATAGAGATTAATAATTATAGAACGACGATCGATATCCATGTTTTAACTTAAAAATTAAAAAATCAGTTTTTAATTGAAAAAAATTTTCAAATTGAAAAACAAACACGTGTTGCATAGATACGGAATACCGAGTAGTGTACAGTGTATTCTATATAGGCAATAGGCCTAAACACAAAAGCGTCAAGGCAGTACACACAATGATTGCAGAAAAAAAACCGGTCTAACGATTTAAAAACAAATAGCAATAGGTAGTCACACTTCACATTACCTTACAAGACCTTGGCATTTAAGACTTTAGATAACATTATCAAAAGATAAAGCATAAGTGGTACAAAGTATAGATTAAATTATAATATATGTCGATGCGCTACGAAATTTTCCATTACTTAATATTGATTTTTATGTGTATTGATATTAGTATATTTTAATTAATATAATTTTTGTTTTAAATTAATGTAAGCATCTAAGTTATTAAAGACTAAAATATTTTATTTTTTTTGACATTTTTTTGGTATAATTTTACTATCTATTTTAAAAAGAAAATAGTTATCTATCAACTATCAAAACATACGTTGTGTTTTATAAAGTAATAAAGTGCAAACATATTATTAAATCTTTAATGAAAGCCGAAAACAGTAAACAAAGCCTAGAGTACCTTATTGCTAAATGCTGAAGTAAAAACGGGACGATTGATGGCTAAATCCAAAAATGCACTGTAAGGTGTATTGAAATTTATCTCATAGATGGCGTTGTTTTACTATATTTTCATTGCTTAATACTTTTGCAAAGAATTTAATACATTTTTCCAATAAAGAATAAATAAATTTTATAAAGTTACAAGCCAAATAGGCAATAACTTATGTAGTGGACTAACCAGCAACTGATTACTTGAGCGGTATAGCCGTGGTAAATAAATAAATTGTGCAGATATTTTTTATAAGCGTGGTTTTATTGATAAATAAATTATACTGTAAATTATTCTAAGTGTAATTAAATTAGAAAATCAGACTAAGTCAGAGGGACTGAATCGTGATGAAATCTGACGTGAAGGTGCTCGTGCTGACTCTGGTAGATCACGTCTGCCGGTGAGCTCTCCAGGGCCCCCTTATATAGTAGATTCTCTTTACCTATTCTTCTGCTGTCCCTTCTGGTCAACGGTTGTGACTCAGTTGTGCACGTGTTGCTTATGCGTTTTAGGATTCTGTGAACGTGCGATGACCTAGTTAGATACGCGGCAGGATGTAGCCCTTTCCGTTCATGTCCATATATGGTATTCTCTGTTATATTACTATTGCGTAGTTCTATTCTGTATTAAGCTATTTTGTTTTAAACAAGGGACTGATATTATTATATCTCAGAACTGGTGTATTTTGATAGGCTGGAGTCTTTGACCTGCCTCCTTCTTTTAACGTTGTTATTTTATCCTTAATTAATCCAATTATGTGTTGTTACGAGTTACAATAAAATTCCATTGTTTTAATAGACATCTTTTAATATCCCGTTATGCCCATTAGTCTTTGTAAAGTGTTGTTGCTATTCTTATAATTATTGTGTATTACTTTTACTATCATTATCTAGGATGTCAGAGCACGTGTAGCACTTATATAATTAATTATAATTTCACTACCTGAGATAAATTAAATATTTCTTTAGATATTTAATACTTTAAGCATCGTCATTCATTATCATTATTTACAGAGACGAATTTACAGAATTGTCTCGCTGTTAGATAAGTTTTATTTTGCCGCCCTATTAAACCTATCAATGAGAAAATATATTTTTAAGTATTTATTTTATTATTTTCAATAATTATCGGTTATGTTCATTAACTGTTCTAATCAAGTAAATAGTGTACCAATACAGTAATTATTAAAAATGTAAAGTTTAATCTATCGCCATGTTTTCGAATAAATTTGCTCTACTAATTAAATATAATTATTGTTTAGATATAATTAGGTTTCTTAAAAAAACTGATGTATTCAATCAAATTTAAATCATATTATTTAAAAAAATCAATAACAAATAAACAAACTTAAAAATTCGAACTTATTATTATTATTATACAACATATTATAGCAAAAGAAAGCTATTTAATTAATAATTTGTTTGCGTCTTACTTATTTTTTTTTCAAAAGTTTGAATTAGGTGTGTTTTAAAATTATATTTCTTGTGTTATTTCATTTTTAATCGAAAAAATTGGATATTTATTGTTATGCATTGTAAAAAAAAGAAGAAATATTAATTAAATTAATAAAAATGTGTTGTTTAAATATTAAACATTTTTATTTGCCATTGTTCAGAGTAATCTTACCCTACATTACAAAATCTAAAAAAATCTAGTGTTCTCAATAAAATATTGGCCTAAAAATTTGGTGTCGTAGGCAACTATCTACTTTGTCTGACGCTTAATCCATCATTAATTATTTTATTGTTTTGTATTTTTCGGTGTGATTCAATATACTAGTATAGATAATGTTGGTTTCTCTTAAATTTTTCTCACATAATTTTATATTTTATTGTAATTTAATTATTATTCGTAGGGACAATCTAAGGTTTCCATCATTACGCATATATTTTTTTGTTGTATAAAACGACATTTTCTAAATATTTATAAATAGACTAATTTTAAACTATTTACATTTTACACTACGAACTTATTCCTACATTTTATGATTTTGTTTTGCACAACGATGCACAGCTGTTCAGGACTGTTTATGGTTGGAACAATTTTAATAAATTGTCAAATTGATTAATTAAGAGGGCACTTAATTTCCACCGATAGAACAAGCTTATCAATCTTTATTCTAATATTTATTATAGTTAATGCAATATTGAATATATTATAAATCTATGAAGAGCACAAGCATATTCTCAAACAACTGCGCAGTATGCTCTAAACGTATTATGTAAAACCGTCGCTGTATCTTAACGATAATTTTTTTGGGACTCAATCGCGTCCATTGTCACTTTATTAACATTATTTAGCCTTTATAAGTGCATAGGTGAAATGAAAAATTTTAACTGGGGGTTACTAGAAAAATTTATGATACGTACAACTACGGAGACTGATGGAGAGCTTTATTAAGTAGTTTAAAGTATTTTTCATTAATTAGATATTCTGATATACATAAATATTAATATATTATATTTAAATAAAAAGATCATTATTATTATTTATCATTATGTACATACAAACAATAAATTATCATAATTTTATTTTATGTAATATTATTGGTTATAAAACTACAATTTTCAATAAGCATAAACGTTATTTTACAAATATGTCAATATTAAAATATTATTAAGCACATGGTTATTTAGTTATATGTATTATAAGAAAAAAATATTATTTATTATTTATTAAGAATAAAAGTTTCCACAACTGAGGTTATAAGCCTACAAAGTTTTAAATGCATTTTCTAGTAGGTAATAGGTATACATATATTGTTTTAACATAAAAATTTATATTGGGATTATAAATTAACAATAGATTTGTAAGTTTAATGGAGTTGTAAAAATTATAAATAACACCTGTGTTAGTTTCTCCTAACAGTTCCTCTATTTTGGTGGAGTAACATACAAATTATCGTTCCTCATTTTATGTACTATAAATGGTAGAGGAATGTGAGGTATTTAATCGTCAGGGGTGTATCACATTGGTGACAAACTGGTTGATGTCTTGGTTAAAATATGATAATGCGTGAGAAGTGTATAGCCAATTCTATCTCTAGTGGTGACAAAATAAGATGATTAAAAATATAAGCACCGCTCTGCTGTATAATAGGTGTCGAGAGGATCACTGAATATATTCAGTTTGAATTCAATAATTTATCATTGTATATTTATATATGAAAAATGATTCTGCGCGGAGTCTGCAATCTGCCAATATATATCACAAAGTACCTACGTATGTTTCATAATATGTTTTTAAATATAATAGCTATTAAAATCATTTATTTTACTATTAATATAACGGAAGGTTAATTAAATTTTTATTCTAAAACACTGAATTTAATATTTATACCAAATTATATTGTTATTAATTTTTAAGTTAATACCATTTTACCGTAAAACAGTGTGAATAGGTTCATCGTGCCTTCACTACCAGTCAGTGAACCGCCTGCAGTATTTCTCTATCTCGCATGTTAAATATACAACTTAATGTAATATAAATTAACTGTTATGTATTTTTTATACAATACAATATTTACTATATTTTAATTTATATAATTTTGAAAAATATGACAATGATTATAAAATCAAAATTCATTACCAAAAATTAAGATTCTTTGAGTTTGTTAAGGTCTTTATAGTAGTTGAATAATGATTCTAATATTATCGTAGAAACTATAAAGTGTATAATCCTTGCGGTGATTTGAAGAGTTAATTGATCGTAGATCGTTCACCAACATAATATTTGTATTTTTACTTAAAAGTGCATTTTATAAAATGAAACAAGTTTTGTTAAATCTATAAAGATATCTTTTAGTTCATGTAATTCAAGGACAGCTTTTGAGAAAAGCTGAGATATTTTTAATTATATTGAATTTCTACAATTTACTTATGATAGGATATGATAAACAAACTTAATAAATATTTCTTGGATTTTTTTTTTTTTGGGGGGGGGGGCTGAAGCCCCCTCAGCAATCTATAAATACTCCCCTGATTTAATTAAATTTCTTGCTGTGATCAAATTACATTTTATATAATGCTTGACGCTCATTTTACCGTGACCAAATGGCGTATATTATATAGGGAATATATTATTTAAGTATTTAACATATGTTTTAATGTAAAATTTGTTAAAATAATACAAACTTAATCATGGGCGTAACTTAGGTAATTTTTTTTTTTGGGAGAGGAAGGCAAACTTTATTTTACGTCGATGTACCGTATACTTACATATACTTAAAGACTAAATATACTTAATCAGTGGAAACTTGAAAGAATAACATAATAATATTATCTAAGCTAAATCATTATTGTAGCATGTAAAATTAAATGACATGATGGAAAAAGCTTGATAATATGATGACTATTTAATAAAAACATTCTGCATTTCTATATTTTACGACCTATTAGTTTATTTTCACATAAAATTGAATTTATTTCCGAAGTACATAAGTCATAACAATATAAATATAATATATAACATACCTAATATTATAATTTATAGATATTATATATATCATAATAAATTTAAATATGTAATACTAAACAATTAATTATAATTAGATAATGATTATGTTAATACATTATTAAAAGTTAAACCTAATATTATAATATTGCAATATATATATATAAATGACAATTGAAATCTTCTACTTCTTTCAACAATCTTTCTGTTGAATTTGCATCAAACTGATCAATAATGGTATCAAAATTAATTTAAAAAGTTTTTCCAATATGTAAAATAGTCATGTTACTAAGTCTTTTTTGGCCAATGATGTTTCTTGTAAATGTGTTAAGGCGACGAACAGATGAAAACGAACGTTTACTTGAAATAGAACTTATTGGAATAGAAAGAAAAATTTTATAAATAAATTAAATATTGTCAAATGAGCTAATCAAGTTTTTTCCAAATGCAAAGTTAAATGGGTTTTACAATTTTCAGCAATATAAGTCGAAGAACACATTTTTCCAAATAGTATTAATTCTGCCTTTAAGTCATCGAAGTTAATATTGTAGGTATATGGTGTTACAAACTTCTAAAATATTTTCATCTCTGTGGTTTTAAGTACTTAAACAATTTTGAAAAGCGTTAAGTATTTTTAAATTAAAATTTTTTAAATTGTTTTCTGTAAATTTTGTTTTTATATCATATATAATTATATCTAACACAGGAAATCTTGAAGGTATTGATCTTATTCTTGAAATTATGGGTGGTGAAATAGACTCTTTGGAAGCTAGCTGTTCTGTTTCCATGTATATTCCTTAAGAGTATAGCTGGTCTAGCTGCTATTAATACTGAAATAGTAGAGATGTTACCTTTTTTTTTTTTTGAAAATGTAGTGACAACAAGAGTTGGTTAATTCAAAAACTAACTTCATTAACTTTAAACAAAATATAAACTCAAAGTTATATTATATATTATATTTTTAAGTTTTTTTTTTTTGAGGTTGGGGCGTCGTTAACGCCTATGAACTTAATTATAGTAATTATTTATCATAATTTTTATTAGGTATACTATTATATTGATCATTTTAATGTAAATTTATAACGGATTTTCAGATACCTGATGGTGTTACAGCAATTGCTATTGGTAAGCTTAATTTTATGAAAGATCCAGCAATTGTTATCGGTGGCAATTGTTCGATTCAAGCATTTGATAGCAAAGGTAATGAAATATTATGGACAGTAACTGGTGACAATGTCAGATCTATTATTGTTATGGACATAGACTTGGATGGATCTAACGAGGTTAATAACATATTTTCAATTTGTATTAGCATCATATTGATTAAATATTTAAATATTAAAAAAAACACACACAACAATATTACTACATAGGCGCACATTCAGTTTTAAGCTAGGGAGTGCTATAATGGTTTACCCTAAAGTGACCCGTAAGTGGCCCGCTATCAGTTATATATACTAGACCTACTTTAATTTATTTAATTTATAATTATAAATTATTACCCAGTGAATCTGATTTTCAATAAACAATCTTTTCTGTTCAATATATTATAATCGACACTAAATACTTTCCTTTATAATATGAAATCAATGAATAACAATTTTTTGTTATGTAAATATATATTGTATATTTATAATATTATAAATATAAAACATAATTATAAATATAAATGTATAACATGGTTTAATATTATTATAGCCTATAGGTAGGTATAGCCAGTAAAGAAAAATTAAAAAGAATTACAAATTAAAATATATTAAATTTAATTTTCTTGATTTTTTTTTGCAAACTTGTCAATTATATGTTAATTTTTTACCCATTTGCTAGTTTTCTTTCTATATATAAAGACATAAGATTAATTAATCTACTCTGTACCATGCTGGTGTGTAACCAAATTTTAATGCGATGCATTGACGAAAATGACTTTTCATATGTTGTTGACGAGTGATGAGATTGATATAGTTATTGCAACTTGAATAAATTTGTAAAGGTTCGGACATACTTCCGGATTGCATGCACACATGAGAACTTCCAGCAAATAATTTTTATCAAGATAATTTTTTAACACTATTATCTATGCTACTAAACTTTTATAATAAGCTCTTAAAACATCATAAGACATTAGTATATCACTATCAAAAGACCTTTTTATTGACCGAGTTGTGTGAGATTTATTTACTTGACATTTAATTAGTAAAAATTAAATCGTAAAATTAAATATTGACGAACCGATAGCTTATACGAGTATGATGTTAAAGTTTCATTTCCAAAATACGTTATTAATAGGTAACATACTAATATCGTCAATCCAAATACCCAATATTGTACATATATTATAATATATGCTGTCCGTGGCATTAGTGCATTACCAATACAAACTCAATAAACTTATTTCTATAAACGCAAAATTACACTTTTAATAATATTTTCAGCTCAAATAAGCACCTCTTGGCATCCCCGTATGTGCGACAATGTACTACTATAATATTTACTATGCTTCTATTTATTAAACCATAATTATATGTCTTTAATATCAAATAATAATATAGGATTGTATAAATATTTGTTACAAAAATGCAAATGTTGAGATGCATTTTATAAATATTTTTTTTTACTGAAAGATATCTATAACTATTGGTTTATTTAAAAGTTAAATTTAAAACTTAATTTGCATATTTTGAAACCAAATGTTTTTTATTTTACCACAGTCATATATATAATATCAATTGTATCGATTAGATTAAGTTAGGACAATAGCACATTATAGACAAGGGCTTTTTTAATACTTATTATTCATAAATTAAAAAAGTAAAATTAAATAGTTATATAACTTATGTAAAATCTATATTATATAAAAATGTACAATAAGCGTATATGATTCAGTCATTACTGATACAAACACGAGAGTATAATGTTAACTGTTTGCCTAATGTCATCATAAAAAAAAAGTTATTCATTAATGACTAGTGTCCAGTTCAAATTTGGATTAAAGAGGATATAATAAAATATGTATACATGAAGAAGACGTTGTTTTAAATATAGTACGGCACAAGGATATTTTAATATATAGGTAGGCATTAGGCAGCGTATAGTGGGAAAGACCCGAAGTCCGAAAATGGTATTTGCTTTTAGTTTTAATTTAAATAACTAGAATGATTTTTAAGTGATGAATAATAACGACTGGCTATTTCATGTGCAATCTATATGTGTATATTATACATTAGTAAAAATCGAAATGTTTTAAATTGAAAAGTTTAAACTTTTAATGATAGATTGTTTTTTTGTGGATTATTTCAAACTTGGCTACCATACTATAAAAGTATAAAACTAAAAATGTTTATGTAGAAGTTTATAAATAGTTATAGAATGTTATGAATAACGAGTCTTGTAAACTTTTATGATAGATTGTGAACGTGAAGTAAACTTTTATATTGTTATGTGATTATATTAGAACTCAGATTTCAATGAATTTATTGCATTTTTTTTTCTTTTGATTTTTGATTTCTTCTAATTAGTCACTAATTATCTTTTTTTATGTACATGTGAACAGTGGATAATTGAATGAATAGTTTGTCAAAAGTATTGCTTGAATGTTTGATTGAAGTGAAATTTGGTTGGAATTTGTAAATTTTTTTGCGCGAGATAGAACTACTCACTACATAGACTGTAATTACAGTTAAGACTTCAAATTTATATACAATATATATCATATATTTAGTTGAAAGCATTATTTATGAAATATCATTTTTATTTTTTTAATCATTTATAATAAAAAAATTCTTATTGTCTCAATATCTATCATTTTTGGACTTGAATAATTTTTTTTTTATAATTCTAATATTGAAAAAATAAAAATGATATTTCACAACCAAAGTACCATTTTTTATATGGTGAAAAATTCGTTTCTTATAGTTATGACTTCTCGGTTATTTCTCGCGCCATTCCCCCTGCTATTTTAGTTAATGTTAAATATTAATTGTTTTATTACCTATTTGTAT
Source organism: Rhopalosiphum nymphaeae (assembly GCA_036289425.1). Taxonomy (NCBI): domain Eukaryota; kingdom Metazoa; phylum Arthropoda; class Insecta; order Hemiptera; family Aphididae; genus Rhopalosiphum; species Rhopalosiphum nymphaeae. The sequence continues at coordinate 1,890,550 of JAZAQC010000021.1, read as the reverse complement.
GGCATAAGTATTTATATATTTGATTTTGCTCTCTCTCCCGGCTTATATTTCTACGGACGCCTTAGATTCAAACCCTTTATTATAAAATATAAGGTTTATTATCTTTAGTTTATGACGTTTAATAACTCGGAAACTATTATCCGTTTGAATATTAATCGCATATTCACATCAACATTTTCATAAATAAAATAAAAGTCATAAGTTTTACTACAGTAAAAAGGCTAGTTATAAATTCAATTTGGATTACCACATAAAACATTGCACGGTATAAACAAGCTGAGTAGAAGTTTTAAAATATGGTTTTAAGTAATGTACTTAAAAATATAAATAAAAGTATTTTTAAATGATAAAAAGGGGTTCAGCTTAATTATATTTGCATCATTACAATTTACAAAGTTAAACTTGATTGTATTATTTATTATTTGTATGTACTATAATAAATAAATAAATTTGTTATGTTTCAGTTACTTGTAGGTTCTGACGATTATGAAATTAGGGAATTTAAAGACGATATAATTGTAAATGAAATATCTGAAACTTCGTCCATTTGTTCATTAATTAGTTTTTCGATTGGAAGATTTGCATATGCATTAGATAATGGAACTGTTGGTGTATACGATAAATTTCGGCGTGTATGGAGAGTAAAGGTAAAAATAATTAATATCTAGGTACCTAATATATTGTATATATTTTTTCTTAGACTATAGACATTATATTATATGGTAGACGGTTTGCAAGTAATTTATATTAGTAAATAAACTAATATGCTATGAAGACTTGTAGTTTAGTCTAAAAATAAATAAAATTAATTGTAAATTTGGAATGATTAAAAAAAAAAAATCATTATAATTGTAAATAAAATAATTTTTAGTCAAAAAGTTCAGTGAATTTCCTCGAAAAATATGATTTAGACGGAGATGGAAAAGAAGAATTAATAACTGGATGGTCAAATGGAAAGATAGATGCGCGCAACTCTATAACTGGAGAAGTAATTTTCAGGGACGTGTTATCTAATAGCATTGCCGGTGTAGTTGTTGGAGATTATATAAGAGCTGGGAAATGCCAATTGATAGTAGTTTCGATTACTGGTGAAGGTATATGTTTAAAGTCAAGCAATAATTAATGTGTTATAATTTTATATTTATTTTCCTAGTCTAAATATCTCATTAACCTGGTTTTCTAGTCCGAGGATACGATAATACTAGTTTAAAGGTAGAATCTGGAGTTCAAACAAATATTATTCATGATCTTTTACAAAAGAGACAGATACTCATGTCAGAATTAAATAATTATATTAAGGCATCTAATGAAGGTCAAGGAATTCCAGTAAGATTGAGTTTTTGTCACGTTATTATTCTGTATAATATTTTATATGAAATATGTATAATATAATAATATTTTATGTATTTAGTAATTTAAATTAATTTATATTATTATTATTATTATTGTGATATTATTATTAAGGGAGACACGCGGCTTATCACTGAAATATCAGTTTCAGAAAAAACCATCGTATGTTAATCTTGATTTTTAATCTTATAGTTTCGTGTTTAATATAATTTCATTGTTCATCTGATATTTGTTTATATAGGAACCGTGTGTATTACTTACGTTGTCAACTAACAATTCAATGATTTTAAAAGCAGTCACAGTGTTTGCTGAAGGTATTTTTGAAGATGAAACCCATGTCATACATCCTGATAGAGAATGTACTTCAACTGAATTGAAAATCGTTTTATTACCTCCGAAAGATATACTTTTGGACATTCATATTCGAGTAAGTTTAACTTATAAATTATACAGTTACAAAAGTGAAAAAAGTTTCTTTAGTATACCTTACTTTTAATTAGAATGCTCTAAAAATGCAGGTCATACTTTTTCAAAAAAATTTATAAAAATATGTTTAATACTGTATGGTATTATATATATATTATTATTAATGTAAAATCGCATTATTTATAGCATACACAGTAAAACATAATATTAGCTTCTTTAACACAGTTTGAATTAGGTACTATTGTCTATTATGAATTCAAGATAAAAATTTTCGTGTTGAATTTTTTTTTACAATAATATCCCTAAATTAAAACTTTTTGCATTCAACATTTTATAAATTATTTGTCTTCATTTTGTAAATATTTTACGCGTTTGCACGTACGTGATATGGCATCCTAAATTAATAATATCTATTTGAATATATTTTATATTATAGACGATTCATTGTTGTTGAAATATAATTATAAATCAATTATTCACCCATTTGTTTTTTGAAATATTATAGTAGAGAAATTGTTGAAAAATTACTGAAAAAATGTTTCGAGAAAAAGTTGAAGTTGTTGAAATATTGGTAATTAAATATTATTTTTGAGAAATTGTTAAAAAAATAGTTTGAAATATTATTATGTGAATTTCGGTAGTAGTAGTGCAAATTCTTGCTGTAATGCGAGTATAGCCGGTGCGACGACTATGGTAAATAAAACACGTTTTTTAACTATTAAAAGTCTATAGGTTATATTAAAACTTACTAGCTATAACCTTAATAATTATGAACTATGATGTTAAATAAATTATTTTTTTTTTAATTTAACATTTGTATATTTTCCATGAAAAGTAAAACGTTCCAAATTAAGAAAACTTGATTCCAAATAGTTCTAAATAAGTTCCGAAATATTGGAGAAGATTTAAGGTAGTCAGGATAAAGTGGGAGTGCTAACTTAACGCACTATGAATTAGTTTTAGAATGATGAATTTTTTATTTGATCATCATTATTTTATTTTATATATGTGCGTGTATATTAAATACATTTTTAAGATCAATATGAATAAATTAAAACAAATAATAATAATAATAGTAATAATAATAATTGTTTTAATTAATTAAAACTATTAAATTAATTTTTATTTTTATTATTATGTTTTAATTGTTTTTAGGCTTTTGTTGGATCAAACGTGGATAATGATCAATTTCACGTTTTTGAACTTACCAGACAATTACCAAAATTTTCAATGTATCTATTAGTTCCTTATCCAGAAATTGAAGATGTTCCCAAAAGTTTTGTCAAATTTCGTTTAGTTGAAAGGGTTCAAAGAGTAAGAATATATATACATAATTTTGTTTGCACTACTAATAATTTTATTTTATTTTTACAAGTTGGATTTATGGCTAAGTCAAAATTTTATTGTACCCCAAAAAACTCCGGTTAAAACTAATGGTCAAGACTTTTGGAAAGTAGCAATAAGTTCGTTAAGAGATTCTTCTCTTACATGTGTGGCATTTGAAAAAGAAGTGATATTTATATACTCAGTGAATATAAGCCTTACAGCCGATATTGTACAGACTCTAGCATCATATCTTAACCTTGATCAAATTGATGTATGTTAGTATTAATATTACGATTGATAGGTATCTATTGTTTATCAATTATTTCTAAGTATAGTCTGAAGCAGAATTTCCCCAAGTTCTCGATGATTTGTGGGAAAGTATACAAAGTGTTAAGACTCTCCAGCAGAATGCAGTTAAATTAAATGCTTCAATAGCCGATAGTTCAACTTTGTTGAAAAATCTCATTGTTCAAGCAGAAGACTTTCGGCTTATAGATGACACGTAAAAAAGATAGTTTTTTGTTCAACTTATTTCTTAAATTGTTTGAGTTTTTTTTTTATTAAGGTCTAATATGGAAAAATGTCTAAACGATATATTTCATATCGATAAACAAATGATTCAAAATCATCAAGTTACATGTGAAAACCATGAACAATTGTTACTTACACTAAAGAAAATAAATAATATTATACAGCATGCTTCTCGACTTAGAGGTTAGTGATAATTGATTAAAAAAAAATACATAGATGATTATATTAATTATTAGTATCTATAAACAATGCATATTAAGCATACTATTAATAAAGTTAGGTTAATATATTAAATACTATAATAGATACATCCGTTCTTACGGGCTTGTTTATAATTCAAATATTTTTCTGATTCTCAGTTTCTTAAATTTCATTATAATTGCACTTATACAACTTTGAAAATTAAATTAAGAGAAACGAGAATTCATGCAATCAATATAAAAATATCGAATCAATTTCACAATATTAAAGTTGTTCTTATCATCTATGTTTAATTATATAGTATAATATTAGTTATATACCTATATATTTAGTAATTACTTTTTACTACAGTGTTTATAATATTGTCAAACATGATAATAAGTCAAATTAAAAGTTATAAATACAATCTTATTTTGTTTTGTTATTTTAGTAAGCAATAACAGAACAGATACGATAACTTCTTATCGACAAGCTGTGGCTTCAGAAAATATGACAATTTTAAAAAAATTAATAGAATCTGGAAATAAATAAGTGCTAATTTAATTTAATACTAAAATTTCTCGGAAACATATACAATATCATAAAATATTTTTTTCAATTACCTATTGTATTTTTTTTTTTTTTATAATAATCTGTATTGATTCAACTATATTAAAATTTAAAACTATCTACATATTATATTAAAGTAAATATCTAAATTAAATAATATATTTTTAATTATTTTGTGTCCGTTATTACAATTCTGTGTGTTGAGAAGGAAATTTTTTCTGTATGGCGAGGTATAGAGTCCGAAAAGAATATAATGCCATTGCTACAATTAAAACAAAACTAGTAACAAATACAGCTGACATTACTGTATCACTAATAAGATTTTTTTTTTTGCCGATCTTTTGAAACGCAGAACTACATCCATCTCCAGACTTCTCTTTCAGACGAATCAAATCTCGCATCATCTTAATTTGTTCGATTTTCTCCTCAGCGCCTGAAAATAAAAATAATATTGATCATATCTGTGTTATAAATATAAATATTAATAAGTAAACTAAGAAAATATTTATTATCTAAAAAATTTGATTCACATGAGAATGATGATAGTGTTGTGTTAGTGCCATTATTTTGGATGTTATAATTGCCTCAGAGTATAATTTATAAATAATGTACCTATTTGTATCTTATTAGTTTCAACGCTGACCATTACAACTGTATACTACAGTTGTGTAATTAGTGATAGTCGATAGAATAGAAACTAGAAGGAGATCAAAATATTAGGACCATATAGCTAGGAGTGCTAGGACTTATTTTCGCGGTGAGAATGGGTAATAGAAAAGTTTAGAAAAAAAAATAAAAAGATCACCACAAACATAATATCGTGTTCCATTTAAAAGCAATTAGACAATTAATAGATACCATAAACCCTTAACCATACACATTACACGCGCTATATTATGTTTTTCAATAATTACACGCGCGGTGTATTTTAATATACACCAAATTGGTTTACATAGAAATCAATGTGTAATTTGGTATTGATACGTATAATGATGCATACTGATATTGTGTAATATTTAATTTATTTATTTACTTATAAAAGAACAAAGTACTACTGAATGTTGTTTTAAGTTTAATTATAATTTATAATAATATAAAGTTTACTTTAATAATTTGTATAAACTATTTGTACATATATATATTTTTTTGGTACATCGCTTATAAGACACTAATAAGATATACGTACAGTAGATCGTGAGAAATGACATTATAGCTAGTATATTATATATAATATGTCACTGTTACCAATACTTAAAATGTTCATATGGAATATGAATAGAATACCGACAATACCGTTTTAAATTATATAATTAATCGGGAAAAAATAATTATAAAATCATTTTGGAATACGTTAAATTGTACTCGAAATAACTAAGTTGTTAAATTTAACATTAAAGTCCTTTCTCATTCTCCTGTTTGATATTTATTATTGGTATACCGTATCAGAGATAGACAACCTTTAGAGTTAGACAATATTTACTGTTATTTGGTCCATTAGGATTAAATAAACAAAAATATAATTTTGGAATAACACGTATAAGGTTTATTTTTGCTGTTTTAAGTATGTGTTAATAATAAACTATTTTATTTTAAGTAAAACTCTAGTAAACATTTGTAAAAATACATTGGATCTAGTATATACCTATTAAAGTTAGATCATTTTTAAAAACTCTAAATATTTATAGATCTATGTCTTGCCCCCATATCTTCCAAACTCATTATCGTGGACCTATTATCCGTAGCAGGTGCAGATCTAAAATATATTTACAGAGAAGAAGACAACGGATAAAAACAGACACGGCCTAAACACTATCGACAAGATTTTAGAATACTTAAATATACAAAAAATTAGATTTTGAATAACTGCGCTTAAAAAAAAAAGCAAGCAAACTATTGATGGATCGTTACATTAATGTTTTTGAAACATTTAGTGAAAAATTATTAACATTACAATCCTATTGTACTTATTTACTTAGATATTAAAATAGAATTGAAATACTTAAAACTTAAAAGTTATATTGTATTTTATAAATTTATGATTTTTTTAACTTACTCATTCCATCGATGTCCAACGATGTCGTTTTTGACATTTTGTTTTATAAAAAAAAAATATATGTATATTTTATTAAAACTCTAAGTAGACACTATGTAGGAACTCAACGAAAGTTAAATATATTGTACGTACGTATATTATTATTGATTTTTATTGCATATCCAGGGTTACCATAGTTACACTAGGGATGCTGCAAATTTATATAAAGACACACTGCATCCCTAAACTTGTTGATAACAGCGAAACGAAAAAAATTGCAAGCACGTGTTTTACCATCACTATAAGCTATAACTTTATTTTATTGCAACAAACCAACTAAAATCGTCGTTTTTCGTTTAAATATCTAATTTTAATAAAATTATAACTTCAAATCTATGTAAAATATACATAGACAATTTGTTCTATTTTTAAAGAACATAGAATTTAATTTTCAAGCATCATCTATAAAACTGTTATTTGAATTAACTACAAAACAATTTTGAAATATTTGTAAATTTGACGAATATTTTATTATTTTAGATTCTGAGTGGAGTGATGAATGTATAAATGTAATGATTTTAAAGATGTGTTTTTTTTTGTGTGTGTTAAATACACGTTAAGTTGTCGATAAAATGTTTTGATTTTCAACTATGAAGATAGTTTAAGATTGAAAATTGAAACTCCCTAAATTCAACGGGTCAAAAAACTCATTATTTTTCAAAATAAACAGCATACAAAATCAAGAATAAAAGGGATTTTTTCTGCAAACCTAATATTTGACAAAATTCACTGTTTTTTGTTTTTGTTTTGCGCAACTCAAAAACAAATAACCGTAGATACTTGATGTATTTAGCAAATGTTTATATTATCATTTTCTAAATATTTTGACTTTTTTTGAGCTACATATTTATAAACAATTGTAATTTTCTTTTTTTTTATAAATGTCAATAAAAAACGTATGAATAGGTAAAAATGCTACATTAAAAAATATTAAAAAGTTATAGTTACAATATTTTTAATTTAAATTTTGAATTTTGACAAAATTTAGAAAAATACGAGTTATTTTGTAGTTAAAAATATATAAATCAAACGTTTGTTTATACCTAAGGTTTTACAATTTTTTTGACATTCGATTTTTATCTATAATAATTTTTGATATTTGACTATACTTCAAAAAAAAAGAATAACAATAATATATACATGAATTGTTTATTATCATTTTCATGTAATCAAATTTTCAAATTTTTTAACTTTTTTTAAGGTACAAATTTATAATTTTTTTAATTTTTTTTCTATTAATGTCGATAAAAATTATTCACTGGGTCAAAATTCTTGAAAATTTAACACAAGATTTCACAGAAGTTATACTTATATCTATATAAAAATATTAAAAATATATATATATGCCTAATTTATTTTTATATGCATTTAAAGTTAGAATTTTGACAAATTTCGTCAAAATCTCAAAATATACAAACTATTATTAAAACTTTTATTTTTGTATTAAATTTTGAAAATTGTATATAAGATTATTCATGACTTCATAGGTAATTCATGTCATTAAAAAACCATAAAATCTAAAAATGTATAAAGATAATTTTTATAGACATTTTAGGTTCCATTTTGAACGAAATTACTTATTTAAACAATGAATTTCAATATTAATTTATTTGTTGAAATTTAAAACATTATTCGTGGGAACTTAAAACTTTTACGTATATTAAATTACTATGAATTTTACTATATTATTCAATGATTTATTTGATTAATTTTAAGATAATATCTATGTCATGAATTTGACCCACTCAACACCTACCTAATGTAGTACCCATTTACTTACTTTTTATTTTTTATAGATGTCGATAAAATATTATTCACTGTGTAAACATTTTTGAAAATTAAATAAGTATAAAATTCCTTATAAGTTGCTTCAATTAATTACCAATTAAAAAATATCGAAAAGTATCACAATATTTTTTTAAAGCGTATAAATTTAAATTTTCGATAAAATTCGTATTATTATTATTATTATTCGTATAATCTTAAAAGTTTACAAATTATTTTGTAGTAAAAAATTTATAAGAATATTTTTTTATATTTTAGATTTGAAAATTCAATAAAAGTTTTTATATAAATTTATCAACCTATATTAAAAAAAAAAATATCTAATAGAAAATCAAATTATTTTTTTTTATGAACGTTTAAACTTCAAATGTTTACGACATAGAATAATATAACTATTTCTTCCTTAACATTTTTTTTTTTTATATTTTGTTATAATTAAAAAACTATTAACCGTATAATAAATATATAAGTACTTGAAATTTGTACTAAATGTTTGTATGATTAATTTTCTATGTATAATACATTTTCAAAATACTTTGACTGTTTTTGAGTTATTTATAGGTATTTTTATTATTTTTTAGTTTTATTTTTAAAAATGTCTATGCCTTTTTTCACTTAGTCATATACAGCTTGAAAATTCTTCACTAGCTGGATATTTTAAATTTAAATTTGGAAAATTTAACGTAGGTATATCTATTATTATATTTTATACATAGGTATAATGATATTTTAAAATACAATGTTTTTGTAAAAAAATTATTCTTTCTTCTATATTACTAAATGTAAAAGAAATTACTTTAATAGTAATATCAAAATTCATGTTTTTAAAAAAATGAAATAATGTAATACGAATACTTCTAATTAGAGGTATACTTCTATAGACTGATATATTATTTTCACTTAGAATCGTTTTTCGTATACTGTATAGGTACAAAATGTACAATGATATATTATATTGAATTTAAATTTAACACTCCCACTATCACAGTACCCTCTCTAATTCTCGACACCTACTGTAGTACTGTTCAACAGAGCGATATCCACAACTATCACCAGCCTACTTTTTTTTAAATTTCTTTAATAAGAAACGACTTTTGAGGAACTCTATAGTTTGACTTATATTATTTACATTTTAAAGCATTATTTGTTAATACTGAGTTGTTGCTAATATACTTGTAGGTCAAGATAGTGTAGTAGATTATTAGAGAAAAAAGAAATATTGATAGCTGCTGGTAAATTGGTAGTGATGTACTGTTATAGTAACTACTAATTTTAGGTGGTGTATAGCTTGTAACTTGTATAGATCATTGTTACAATGTACATGACGTATAAATAGGTAAAATAATTAATAATTAATAAAAAAGAGTTAAATGGTAACTGATAAGTAATATAAATAGCTATATTTTAGTTAATACCATATGGCATAGACTAAGCTAATATATTAATATTATCTTAGTCCGTGTTAAATACATTAAATATGTATTTATGTATTTTTTTAATTCATTATAATTAGAACTACGATAATGGTGGTAAAACGTGGTACCTAAAATGACTAAAACGTCTAAAACATACGTTACTACGTTAGTACTACTAAGTCATTATCACATGGCACATTTTTATACGTACATTATTCAATGGTTATACGCATAGACGTCTATGGTTATACGTTGTATCCTTGTTTAATATCACAGAATATAATGTGATACCAGTTAGCTTAAGTATACTAAAGAATAATATGAGTCACTCGTACTATCTATAGTCATGAATCATGATATGAGTAAAAATTGAAAATAATAATATGGTGGAATCACGATAATGCTTACCTAATCACTATTTAATGAATTCAACAAGTAGTAGTAGTAGCTGGTACTGTTTCTGTTCTACTGTTACAATGATAACAAAAACTTGCATTTCACAATATTCAGAAATGTTTTTTTCCAGTGTAGCTACAGTGTTTACTACATAATATTAACTCTTCAGTATTCCTATAATTTTGCATTTATTCGTCAATCATTTTTTATTGTTATCGGTAGAAAATTACGAAGGATAATCGAGGTAAATAATAATTATTGCTATGCGTATTTAAATTTAAAAATACATACATATTTTAGTGACGCGATTTATATGTTATCGAAATTTGTAATTAATAATTTAGGTAAATCAATTTAATTTAAATATGCGTTATGAAAATTAAATTAGTTTGGTATAGTACTACAAAATAGGTTATACTATTCTGTAACAATATTAAATATGTAATATTATTAGATATAAGTATATAAACATTGATTAAATAATTAGTATTATAGAGTACCTATAGTTTAGACAGTTTAGTATTATTTAATCGATGCATAATAAACAACAATAATAATATTATTATTGTAATGCGTATTAGTTATGATTGTCTTTTAAAAACAAAACATGATGTAATATTTTTGAACAAACTGATATCAGGTTTAAGTTTCACAAGTTACAAGTGTACACTGTACAGTATTAGTGAAAATTATCTTTCAACGTCATTATAATATTTTGAATTTTATATTTTATTTTCTCACAGTTAATATATTTAGTCATGAATTAAGTCATTAGAATACGCCATTTTACTAAAATAGTTATGTAATTACTATGTATTGTGAAGAACTTATTAAATATAGTATATAGGTACTATTTCTTTTCTGGGCATAGTACAATAGTCAGTAATTAATGGAACCCAGTCTGGATTTGAGGGCAGAAAACTGTACCATCAAAATATGTCAAGTAGATTATGTTATTAATTTATTATAAAGATTTTTTTATCCAGACCTCATTTGTTTATAATTTTAAGCTTTCGGATTAATAGAAATTACTTACTGACCCCGACCCCTATTACAATGTATCTATTAGGTATATGGTATTTAGTATAGAGTAATATAAATGTATTAAGCTATAAAATATTAAATAAAAGTAATCATAGATAGCCTAATAGAATATGCTGATTTGGACATTTGACCTTAATACAAACCACATACAATCACAGACGACATTAAAGTATTATTTTTTGGGTTCACATAGAACAATATTGGTAAATGCAATTCATTGTCTTACAAAGTAGATATTAATAGTTATCAAATTCCTAAGGTTATTTTTAAATAATTTAAAGCATTAAGATTAAATTAAGTTAATTACAATCAACCTCATCTTAGTAATATTATTTTTACTTTTGTTTTGAACTTTTTTATAAAAACCTACATTTGTAACAGTTATAATAAAAATAAAAAAAATTTTCATTTTAAATGAAAATTATTGCTTAAATTTAAGTGTTATTGTCATCAAATGACTGTAAAGTTCAAGATTACTTATTTTTTTTTGTTTATGTAGGTATTTCTGTATTTCTGTATTTTTATTTATTTTTATTTTAATATATTTTCATAATAATTAATAAGTCTTAAAATCTTAATATTTTAAAAATGTTTTTATTTCTTCTTTATTATTTTTATTTAATTACCTATGTTTAGAGTTTAAAGAAGAAACTTACAATAAATACTCATATCAAAAAAGAAAAAAGATGTTGTGATACATGAATAATATATTCTAAGACTAAACAAAAATTTTTATATGAGGACAACTTTAAAAACCATGGCAATTAGACATAAAGACATTTAGAGAAATTGAAACCTTTTTATCTAATTGAAGTCTAATACTTATTAGAGCAGGTAATCATGGAAAATCAATGTTATCATTCAATAGAACATGTATAAAAAATAATATTAACAGTTTCTATTTTAAGCCAACAAATTCCTAAATATACTTATTAGTCATAGGCTGTAGGGTTACCATACGTCCAGATTTCAAATATCTGTCTGGATTTGAGAAATGTCCGGATTTTATAAAGTTTAACAATTTTACTATTTAAGATGGTTGAAACAAATATGATACAAAAAGTTATGTTAGGTGGCAAATTTTCGTATTCACTCATTATAAATGTATAATATGTAATTTCTATTTTTGTTCATATTTTTTACTGGAACGCCACAAAAAGCGACTAGATACCCATTATGAACGCAAAAAAAATTGTTAAAATAATACATTTTATAACATATTTAACCTAATAACTCTTATGTAGACATTTTATTCATAGATCTAAATAAAATTGTATTAATGGAATAACCATATTGTTTATTTTCAATTTTACTCCCCCCCCTCTGAAACTGAACTGATGTTTAGATTTAGTCTAAAAACATTATGGTAACTCTAGTCATAGGTGTGTTTGTAATATAAGTAAATCTTATTAAAAATGTTTCTTGAAAATGTCCAACTTTTTATTATAAATGAAGAAATTTTGAGATCAAATTGAAGAACCAAATTCTAATGACAATCTAACCAGGGTGAATAAAAACATAGTTACCTCCCTAACATGTTTTAAGGTAAATAATTTTCTTGTGTATAAATATAAATACTTATGTTAATAAATCTATAATTTATGCATCTTTAACAATTTGTTTACCTGTAATTTATAATGAAGCTTAAAAGATAGTTCTAATTATGATCATCTACCTATTAAAATATAGTATTACCAGTTACTACTAATCACTATAACCTAATACATTTTTTATATACTTTAATATAATAAAATTGAATATACCTATAAATATTTAATATATGTTTTAAGTGAATTTTTGTGATTTGTTAACTTTATATAAGTGTTTTTGTTTTAATAGAAGAATAATGATAAGTAATAAGTATGGCTCATTGTTTAGGTAGATAATAATAAAGGTATAATATATAATAATTGTTGCAAAATTCTACCAGGTGCTTATGGATAATAATAATTTATCATTCTTTAATATGATATGTACTATAATAAACAAAACCTAAAATTAAGTTGAACACAGTCTTTTGAAAAAAAACATTGTTTTAATTTTTAATAAAATAAATTATTTTCATACTATTAAAGTTTTAAAATTTAAATTGATATTTTACCTATTTAAATATATTCCAGGTGTATATACTAAAATGGCCTTGAGTTCTTACTACTTTTGTACAAGTATATTTTACACATTTTACAGTGTGTGCATATGCATAATTTTTAGATTAATTTGTAGACCTACATACTTTACATTCTAGTTTAATATAATATAGTTTGTTTGGTACAGTTTGTAAGTTTGTTATACTTGTATTTTAGTAATATGTTGGTTTATATTTTTACCAAATTTTAAATTTCTTGCTTATAATTGTTTTAAAATTCACTATAGACAAAAATTAAAACATTAACACTATCTACCTATATTATATGAAAAAAAATTGTACAGTGAGTTTCTTTTAAAATATTTTAATAATTTAATAAAATTATAATAACAAAGACATTTATAGCATATTTTTTTTTATAATAATAATTAGGTTAACCTTTTTTGAATCAAAATAATTTTCTATGAATATTATAATAATAATAATAATAATAATATAATAATTATTTTTGTATTGTAAAATGTTTTGCTTTAATGCAATTTTTTTAAATTATTTAAAGGTTAAGCCTTAGAACTCGTTGCATGTTCAATGATTAAGTATTCACTTATTCAAATTTTAAATGATTACTATAATCTTTTTACTAAGGGTGCCTGATATTATAATGCTATGATAATTACATACCAATATATATTTAGTTTTTATTTTTAAACAATTAAACCTATTTGCCTACACGATATTCAATGAGTTAAATTTATAAATAAATTATTATTTTTAGAAAAACATAATTTTGTTAAGAAAATATTACTAACAAGTTAAATTTTACTTAATGAAATAAATTATGATTTAGCTATAGTTAAAATGCATTAAATGTTGATACTTTCCTTGAAAAAAATAATATTATAATGAAAGGATAATAATAATAATAAAGGTTTTTAATAGTATTTTTATATTATTAAAGTATATAAGTTATAAATAGGTGCCTAATAACTAATATTGTGTATTATCATTTTGTTAAATAATTATTCTTTTCTTAGTAATATGGTTATTATACTATTCAACTTAACTGAAACCATGAAACTGATTAACTTTCTTTATGATAAAAATCTATTGAAATGTTTTCTATTGCTATCTACATAATTTGATGTCTTTTCCTCTTCAATTTTATATGGTTGAATTGTTTTTGTCTTATACTATTATATTTTAATTTTGTTTTTGTTTTTAATTTTATATTATTCCAATGATTTTTAATTCTTAGAACAATTATCAACATACCTATTTAATTAGAAATAATTATTAAAAATAATAGTTCATAGTTATTTTTGTTTAAATCTTCATTTTATAATTACATTTTATGTTTATCTAGCTAAAGAATGTACTATTGTTATTTTAATATAATTTTCTTTTGCAATTTTATCTTAACATTCCATCATAATAGCAGTTAAATATATTAGTAATCATAAATATTATTTAAATTTGTTTTACACGTGATTTTAATAATTGTTTTTAATTTTTAGATGAGTGATGGAGAATACTAACTACCGTCCATTGCCACCTCCTAGGAATAAAGTTACTAGTAAATGCACTAAAAAAAAGCCACCAGTACCATTACCACGCAAGAATGTAAACGTTTATAATAGTGATTTGAAAGGTGGTTCAAGTTTAATTTCTTTAAATTTTAAAGAAACAAATGTTTTGTCAAAAAAAAATGTTAAACCAGAAATGAAAATGGCATCTGAAAACGGTCTAGAGCGAAAAAAGTCTGTCATCGAGAATACTAGAAGTATGAGTATTTGCATTGAAAAATCTTTTCGTAGCCTCTTACCTAGACCTACACGACGACATACAATTAGTCAAACATCTGAAGATTTTAAACCAGATATAAGTGAATCTCCAATTGATAATGACATATTTTCTACATTAAGTTTTGATTCTCCAATTCCATCAGACAGTAACTCTGATCGATCATTCAGTAATTATTATTCCGAATCAGATTTTTGTAGTTCACAGCCTCCAAATTTTCCACCACCTCCTTTACCTCAAGATGTATTGTATGATAAGGTACCCAGATCAAGTAATTCTAGTAGCCAATGTGGGTCATATTCTACAGAAAACATATATGAACTTATTTTAATTGGGCAGACAAAATCACAAGCTTATGAAAACTGGAATCCAACAAGTGAGAAAAGTTTTAGCTCAAGTGATTCAAGTAATATTAATAATGAAACTAAACATAGTAAATCTGATAATGATGAAAATTTGCATCAAACCTGTTTATTTACCAACGAAAAAACGCCTAATGATACAAAATCTGTTGTATTACAATTTGATCCTTTACATAATTCATTTATAAATTTATTGGATAAACAAAAAGAAGAAGAAGAAGATTGCTCATTACTACAAGAAATTGATGAAATATTATATTCATCACATTACAGTACTGTTGAATCTAGAAGTGTTGTAAACTTAAATCTTGAAGATTTAGATGAAGATTTGTATACTATTCCCGAACCTCCAGATCGCTTGGATTCAATTGAAGAACCTAATAATTCATTAGTGTTACAAGACGATAGTTTAAATAACATTAATTGTAAAGAGGAAATTCAAATTGATCCTGTTTTTGAAGAAAAACCGAGAAAAAATTCTTTAACAAGTTGGCTAAATATGAAACGTACTTTGAAAAAAGTAGCTGATGGATCAACAGGTTCAGTTAGAAAAATGAAATCAATATTAAAACCAGAAGAAAAAATTGAAAAAGAAGATAATTTAGAAGTAGAAATTTCTAATATCTTTCACAATGGTATTTTATTTGTTAGCATTGATGAAAAAAATAAAGATTTTGAAAAGAAATGGTGTCAAATAGTAGGTGGCCAATTCAAGTACTCATCAAATAAAAACCAAACAGGAAATTCAATCTCATTATCATCATTATTGAATATTCAAACTGTCAATGAACCTAAACAAAGGTGAATTTATTTTTAATTTGTTAATTTATTTTAATTTCATAATAAAAAAACTTTAAAATATTTTTCTTTTACAGTGAAGGGGAGGATATATTTTGTTTTAAAGTAAAGTTTTTGTCACGTCCTCAGTCAATTTTGTTTGGAGCTCTATGTACTACAGAACGTATTGTATGGATGCAAAAATTTTTAGGATCAGTGACTGATTTATTTCCACTTAAAATATCTTCTGAATTTAGTAGAGCCGGTTATGCAACATTAAAAGTAAGTTCATTAACATAATTTAATTACTTAATCCTAATAGTCATTAATTTGTAATATTTTCATTTTCAATATTATTTATTTATAGGAAGGTATAAACGGTGAATGGAAACAAGCTTGGTTATTGTTACATAATAGAGTATTAACATTTGCTAAACAAACCTGTGGGCCAGAATTGGTTGATTTAAGAAAAGTCAGAAATGTAGGTAAGTATACATTTTATAAAATTGAGTTATAGTTTAATATTATTAATAATAATTAATAAAATTTCAGTGACTCAGGAAGATGAGGAGTTAAAAATAACTGTACTAGTTGTAGATTATATTACAAAATCAATTTATTTGAAGTTTGATGAAGATTCGGAAATTTTGAATTGGCAACATATAATAAAAGCTGAAACTGTGAATACTAGTCCACATTTAAAAGATCAGCAGCTAAGTAAAGATCAAGTACCTGTTATCGTTGAAAAATGTTTAAAATTCATTTATGCCCATGGTAAAAATATTAATGCATATTTTAACAGTTTGAATTTTAAAGTAAAATATTAATTTTTTTAACACAGGATGTTTGACAGAAGGTGTCTATAGGCGCAGTGGTTCTTGTTCTAATACTACTAAACTTTTATCTGCATTCAGAAAAGATGCTTGGGCCGTACAATTCAGCCAACAAGATTATTCAGTATATGATGTGGCAAGCGTATTGAAGCGATTTTTTAGAGATTTGCCAGAACCTGTGCTTACAACTGAACTTCATACGCATCTTTGTAATGCGGTAAAATGTAATTGTTCTGAAGATGAAAAAGTAATACTTTACAGAAGTTTGTTAGAACGACTACCAGCAATTAATTATGTGACTGTTCGTAAACTTCTGGGTCATTTATATTACATCCAACTTCAAAATGAAAAAAACTTGATGACTGTGCAAAATTTAGCATCAATTTGGGGTCCAACTTTAATGCACATAGAAGTATGTTTAAATAATACTATTATACAATTTATAATTTGTTTCATATTTGTATTATTTATTTCAGGATAATGATTCACTCAACTGGTCAAAAGTAGAATCTGAAGCTGTAAATGATCTTATACTCTTGTATCCTAAATTATTTTATGTAGAAGAAGATGAAATAAAGCGAGAAGATAGAATTATGGAAGCATTAATACAATATAATTTATCAAATGGTAATGCCCCTCAGCCATCAAAACCTTCTGGAGATTTAAAAATTTGGATATATCTTGGTTCAAAAGATAGTGAAAATTGTGTTAATGTCACTGTAAGTTTATAATTTTTAATTTTTATATAATTATATTCATATTTTTTTATTTTTTTATTTAGTTGAGTCCAAGTAAAACTGCATTGATGATATGTGATGAACTTGCAAATAAAATGGGAGCCTGTGGTGGATATTTACTTGGTTTACAAGAAGTAGTTTGTAATGGAACAATGATTCGTCCAATTCATCATACAGAGTTGTTATTAGACATAGTACTATTATGGGCTTATTGGGATGTAAAGTATAGAAAAGAAAATTACATTGTTTGTCTTCAACCAAATTCTTTACTTATTGAAATTGTACCATTTGTAAGTATTAAGTATGATATAATTACCATTTAGGCAATAAATTTAAAACTATAATTATACATTATTTATGCGTTTTGTCTTTATAGGCTAAAGAACATTTAACTATTTGTGCAGAATTAAAATTTGCAGAACAAAAGAGTAAATCGTTTAAGTCTTATTTGTTTGAAATAAGTGACAGAAAATTAACATGCTACAAAGATAAATCTGTAATTATTATTTATTTTATGAAACTTTATGTTTTGTGTACTCTGATTTATTTATAATTTTTGTTTCAGGGATCAACATTATTGTATGAATGGTTTATTAAGGA
The DNA here is from genome assembly GCA_036289425.1 of Rhopalosiphum nymphaeae. Lineage (NCBI taxonomy): Eukaryota > Metazoa > Arthropoda > Insecta > Hemiptera > Aphididae > Rhopalosiphum > Rhopalosiphum nymphaeae. Next base: position 1,872,240 of record JAZAQC010000021.1, on the reverse strand, counting down.
TTTAATTTGGTATATTGGATTTGAACCTAAAAGAAACCCACATGCTAGGTAAATATTAGCATATCTATTTATATTTTCTATAGAACAGTAGTAAATCTATTATAAAGTATCATAGTGTCAAGGACAAGTGTCCATTTTTCCTACTAGATTTAAAATTTCTTAATATTAAATTAGAATATTGATATACTGCGTTGGATAAACTTTCACTAAAAAAATTAATCAATTAATAGTTAACTAATGGTCCCTTAAATGTGATTAAGTGGATCATGATTAATTCATCAATTTTTCTTGGTGACTTGGAAGTTGGAATTATACCTTGTTTTAAAAGAGAATAATCACTATTGTCACGTAAACTGATTGACCATTCCTACAGTGGCAAGGCCAAATTTCCCCCACCTTGCTAGCCTATGTTTCCCAAAGACAATGTTAAACGTATGAACATTTACAACTGATATGCTTAGTAAGTAATATTATTATATTTAATTTGGGGACTACCCAATAGTGTGGGTCATTAGTGGGATGTATGTGGAAATAGACAACAATTGGTTGACCAATGATTGTTCTCTTTTGAGACAGGGTAAATATTTTGAGTATTTTTCCCAATTTTAATATATCAATTGTTTGAACTATAATAATATATTATCTTCAATATTGTAATGATTATTTATGAATTATAATTTTATAATTTTTTATACTTAATCTCCTTTTTTGTTTAGATGGTGTTTAACATTCATTTTAAAAAATGACCTACCTAAAGAGTAAGTAAAGAATAATAGGAATTCATCACATATTTTATCAAATAATGCATTTTAAACTAATAATTTTTAGATTAAGAGATAATTTTGGTTGGTCAATTGCTGGTACTACTAAAGAAGATCATTTACGATGGATGGCAGCGTTGTTGTTAGCTGAATATGGAGTTAATCAGATTACACCCCCAGTGACCATTAATTTATTAGATTATTAAAATAATTTTAAAAAAGTATTTTATAAGTTGAACGTAATCATGCTATTCATACTTAATGATTAATGTTGTACTTACAATTTAATGTATGTAGCATTACAACATTTTGTATTGCTGATTTGAAAAAATGTTACATCAATGTTTTCAAAAATTTGTTAATAACATGTGATCATTAATTTAAAAAAATTATTAAGTTAAAATGTATATACTATTATTTCAAATATTATTTTTCTATAATATTTGTTGTATAATACAGTCAAATTAATTACAATATTTAAATAATAGTTAATAAATCAATTATTCACAATTTAGTTGATAATCGATGATCTCATTTAAATTTACAATAATGTTTGTAATCCCAAAAGTCTGAATTGTTGCTTAAATTAATAGAATACTGATTTTGCCATTCTTGAAATTCATACTAGTCGAATTATTTATATTCATCATGATTTTATGAATTATTCGATTTGATTTTTGTAGTATTGTTAAAATAAACAACAAACATTAATTTATAATTTTTTATATAATACAGTGAAGTTTAGTAACTAAGGTGCATAAGGATAAAGAAAAATGTTTGTATTTTTAATTTTTAAAATATCGTAGAAGAAGAATAATACTTGTATATTTTACACTCTCAATAGCAGTTATTTAAATGATTTTAGATAACTATGGGCCACAAGTATTTGTTTTACTGTAATATTGTGTAATTAAACAATTAAACAATTTATATTAAAATAGAATCGATTATTATTATTTTTTAAATTATACTATGTTTTGTTGTAATTTAAAATATTTAACAAAAAGTTAATTTGAAAATGTTTATAATAATAATATACCTACTATTTAATTATACAAAATATTTTGGTGCTATTAATGTTATTATTTAATTTTAAGGTTTTAACCCTAATATTATTTATTTGTCTTCTTTATTATCATAGATTATTTAATTTTTATTAATATAATATTTTATATTTTTAAATTTTCTAAATCTTTTTAGATTTGTAAATTAAGATTATGACCATTTACGGTAATATAGAATTATTGATATTTTTTTATATTAACAGTGTCATTTTTTATTTACCTAATCATTAAAAAATATAGTTAATTTTAATAGAATTACTATTCATTGATGTGAAACTTTTAGATTCTGAACAGTGTGAAGAATGTATTGATTTTACAATGATATATGTTTTTTTTTTTTGTGTGTGTCATCATATTTTGGAGTAGAAATATCAAATAATGCTTTGATTTTTGACTTCAGCCCCTCTTTAAAAAGGAAAATTAATTTAGTTGGTACTTTTGGGGATTAAAAGTAGAAAATTTAGAGTAGTTTTCAAAAACGTCAAGAAAAACTCTAAAAAAGTAACGAAAAAACGGGAATTTTTACGTATAAATAGTTTTCGACAAAATCGATTTTTTTATTTTGCTGTAACTCAATGAAATCATTGTAAATACTTGAAATTGTTACCAAATGTTTATATTAGCGTTATCTATTTGCGATTAAATTTTCAAAATATTTTGACTTTTTAAGCTATTTATAGACAATTGAAATTTTCGATTTTTCTAAGTTTTTTTTTTAAGTGCCTATAAATCAAGTATGTCTGGACGAGGAGTGAATCTAGATTCTAGGTCAGAGACAAATAAATTAATTTTTTCTAAGTGAGAAATTGCTAAAGAATTATCAGGGTAACGTAGAGGAGAAGTAATAATTTTAGTATATTTTTTGTAGCTTTCCATGAAGAATTGTTAGTTGTTAAGAGGGAATATAAATAATTTTGATAATTGTCCGAGTTAAATTTTCGAAGAGTATTTTTAAAAACAAAGGCAAAGTAATTGTAAGTTTTTTTAACATTAGGTAGGTGCGATCTTTGTCATCTAGAACGGGCACGACGTTTAGCGATAATTAATTGCGAGGTATGTTGGGGAAGTTGGGAAGTGGATTTTTGTGAAGTTGAATTATCTATAGAAGAGTTAAGAGCAGCTTTTTTGATATTTTATGTAAAGGATAGGATAGCCGAGTCTATGTCAAGGGTTGTTTTCAGTGGTATATTAAACGTGATTTGATTTTCTAATAGGAGTTAAAATTTAGACCATATGATATTCCCTGAAGTAAGAGTAGGATAAGGTTTAGTTTTGACCGAAGAGTCATTTAGTGTTAGAATGATAGGTGAGTGATCTGAGGAAAGGTCAGCTGAGTTTTTAATGGTAGCGGATATGTGATTTGGCAGAGTAGAAATAAAGAAGTCGAGAATGTCAGGTTATCTGTTATAATGCGAGGGCCAATAAGTTGGGTATTGTGGTGAAAGAATGTTTAGGGCTTTATTTGCAATGAGGTTGTTCAGTGCACGACCCCTAGTGTTAGTTGTTCTAACCCCATGATGGATGTTTAGAGTTAAAATCACCGTCGGCAATGTAGTTATTGCCTAAGGACGAGAAGTACTTGTTGAAGTCTGCTGTATTTATTTTTGAACGAGGTGGGCAGTAGATAGATAAGATGGTAGTTGGAATATTATTTAGAATTAATCTTATGTTTGTGGCTTGAAAGCTATGAGTTTGGTATGGAGGAAGGGAAGTGTATTTTATGTTGTTTTTATTTAATATTGTAGAGCTTGCGTGCGCAGTCCCATCAGGATAGCTACATTGATATAATGTATACCCAGGAATGTTACATTGTAAATTAGTGATTAAGTGGGCTTCACTTATGAGGAGTAAGTTAGTTAAAAACAAATGTTGGTACTATTTTCAGCAATAGAAATACATTTTGAGGCTTCAGATTTTATATTATATTTAGTGTTAACGTACCGGTTTTAAATGAATACATGCTAATTAATAATTTTCAATAATCAATATTGATTATTGAATATTAATCAAATAAATATTTATAAAATCCAAAAAACATTGCACACTTTTAAATTTGCTACTACACACATTTTTAGGTCATGCATCTTACTATATATAATCTAAAATTAATAAAAAATGTCATGCTCATTAGCTAGCTGGGGTTAAAAACCCCTCTATTATTTTTTTCATGATGTGTTCTCTTGATTCTTATTATGAATACCAGCTTTTATTATTAAAATCTAAATTAAGATAAATAATTTGAGAGTGCACACTCAAGTCCCCCAAATTGAGCCTATAGACTTGTAAAAAAATATTAGTATTTGATGCGTTAAATAATACTATTTAAAAATTAGGTATTCATGTCGTATGCAGTTTACCGCACACTTGTCTACCATTTATGTTTCTACGCGTCATATGTGGTCTATTACCACACATCTACATATATATATATATTAGGTCATTTCTGTTAGTACAACAGAGGACGATTATTGGGGGCTAATATTGCTACTGAAAATGTTGATGTAGACGAGTTGAGCAACGAAGAGGAACCTGATTTTAATAATAGAAATTATGGTAAAAAACTAACTGATCTATGGGTGTTTGGTATATGTCAAAAAGATGAAAACGGTGTTATTGATACAAGATACTTTATTGTAGAAAAAAGAGACAGACAAACATTACACCAAATAAATGAAATTGAAGTTGGCACAGAAATACACTCGGATGAATAGCTTGCATATAAGACGATAGAAAATAAAGGGTACATACATAAAACCGTCAATCATTCCCAATTTTTTGTCGATCCCACCAGTGGTGCGCACACGCAACGTATTGAAAGTTTATGGGGAAGTTTAAAACTTTGAATTATTAAAAAAAATACATGGTACATCTCCATCATTGCTGCCCTCGTATTTGGAGGAACAATGGTGGCGTTTAAAAAACAAGAATGACAACACATTTGATTGTTTTTTAAGAAGTGTGAAATTATATTGTACCTAATTTAATGCGTATTTTTATATATTTTTACATTTTTTGTCGTTTAGTTTAAATATTATATTGAAATTCTACATTTATGTATTCATTCATATTTTTAACTATGTGGTAGACCGCATACGTGGTAGACGATAAATGTACGGTAGACCGCATCCGACATGAATAGCAAAAATTAATAGCAGAAAAATTGAAATATTGTAAAATGCTCAACTTTAACATCGTGTACCTATTCGTGTTTATCGTGTGAGAATATTTAATGTCCACATGTACCTACGGGTTTAATAAGTCTAGACAGCATCATACAATAGTATACAAGTATTGTATACGTTTGCTTAAGTTATGAAAATAATCCATCTAAATTCTAAGGAAGAAGTCACAAACTCAAAGCCGTTATGACGCATTCGAATTCGCGTGTCTATGGTGGCTACCGCCCATAGTAGTAGCATTGATTTTAAATATATGTACATTTCAAAATCAATAGTATTAGTGTAACATACAAATGGCTTCTTTTACTATTTATTCAAGATTTAAAATATTTCAACTTGCCCGGTGCCAGTGGTGTATTTAGGATTTCTTTGTGGGAGAAGATTTAACTTCCTAAAATGGTCAATACCAAAAAATACCAAACATCTCAGCATTTTATTATCTACCGAGTACTGATAAAGTGCTAAATAGAAAAAATACTCAACTATTATATAACTATATAAATTTAAGCTAAAAAAGGGGGTTCCCAGCAAATGGTGCCCTGCATAGGTACTTAACTTAATATTTATATAATATAATGATAATGATATTATTAATAACAATTTAAACAATTTGTATTATCTTGATTATTTTACTAAAACTGGTAATATATATATATATATATTATATTATACAAGTGACAAGTCTATACTAGTTTACTACTATACACATAATATGTATTGAATATATAATAATATTAATATAATATAATATTGATATAAATTAGAATAAAAATTCCTTGAATCTAGTGAATAAAAAAGATGTCAGCCAAAATCTAAAATACTATTTTTCCTAACCTTAAACAACATGAACGATTAGCTATTGAAATTGAAGAACAAGGGACTAGACTAATTATCAGATTTGGCACGTTGAATGTCGAATCGGCTACAGCTTCAAATTTTAGCCGAGTTTATAAATTTCGACTAACTACGTCATGCAAGAATACTATTTATAATAATATATACAATATAAATATAGGAGATTTTCTTCGAAAGCAACAGATTATGTAAAGCTTCTGAACCACAAGGTATCGTCGAATTTGAAAAAAAAAATAATTTGTAAATTGAATCTATAATATAGACTTATTATTGATGAATGATGAATATTTTCATTATTTATCAACTTATCAATACCAGGATTCTGGTAAAATATATTATGGCAATTATTAGAAATATTAATTAAATCACTATTACTAATTTCATTTTTTTAATTTCTATAGGATAATCTTGTCAATGATGATTTCATAATTTAAATTTGATGTAAAAGACAAAGTCAATTTTAGGAATGATAAAAAGTTTATTTTATTATTAAAATATTTAGAATTAAAAGTAAAAAAATGTAAAATGTTTTTATTACAATACTTAATTTCACTTATCCTTCTGTTAATTCGGTGAAAACAAAATTTTTGTTATTTCGTTATTTATTCAGCAAATCAGATAGAAATACAAATAATTGGTATATCTTTTTACCTATTTTAAGTTAAAAATTTCAAATGCAAATATGATCGATTTGAAAAAAATTCAAAAATCTTGAACATAGTTGTCTAGTAGAACTTTTCAAGATTTTTTTGTTAAAAAATCATGTTGTTACAACCAACGAGAGCTGAGGAAAATGGGAAATATGAAAGCATGTTTTTACATTCAAATTTAGTAGAATGGTATTAGAAAACCATGAGTTGAATAAAGGAATTTATTATTTGGTACATAATCGAGTTATATTCTTATAATTGTGACATTTGCTGTAGAAGCATCCTGTAAATAATATATATATATATATTAAAAGAATTATAAGTCATAATTAATACTATAATTTTATTGAATATTTAAACATAACATAAATAATCAAATATAAATATGTATTTCTTACAATAAAATCTTTATTTTGAAGAACCATCTTTTAATGTAATTGTTCTATTAAACACTAATTTAGTATCATTAGAATCCAAATCCACACAAAAATAACCCAATCTTTCAAACTGATAATTCATTAACACCGGTGATTTTAATATGTGTATGTCAGCATAAGCGTTGACTATTTTCAATGAATCTGAATTAATATCACTAAGATAACCATTTGGTACTTGATTAGTATCTTCTGGATTTTTATGCATAAATAATCGATCATATAACCTGACTTCAATCTCGACAGGATTTGAAACCCAATGTATAAATGCTTTTGGTTTTGGTGCAGTTTTAACATCTGTTGCTTCAACATGAATTTCTTCTATAGTTGTCCCAGCAGTTATCACTTTAATCACTTTGATCACAATTCCTGCATACCTTAAACCAACAGTTTGATCAATGGTTAGGCGACGATAATCTTTATCCGGATTTTGACTAAAATCACTAGATTCAATATACAACACTGATGAGAACTTGATATCGTGCCAACCTTTGTCTGGATCACTAGGGAAATCAGGAACACTTAATGAGTATGGCTTGTTTAATTTGTCAAAGTTGGTTATTATTATTTTCAAAGGCTCTAAGGCAACCATAGTTCTAGATGCTGTAAGATTCAGGTAATCTTGAACTTCAGATTCAAGCATTTGTGGATCAACAATAGCTTGAGCTCCAGTTACACCCATACGGGCACAAAATGAATTTATAGATTTTGCAGGAAAACCTCTACGCCGCAATGCTGATAATGTAAACAATCTAGGGTCGTCCCAATCATTAACAATTTTATTTTCAATTAATTTACCAATTTTTCTTTTTGATACAACTGTATAGTTCATATTAAGTCGACCATATTCCCACTGTACAGGGCAATAAAGATCAAGAGAATTGCACAGCCAATAATATGTAGATCTTCGACTTTGAAATTCTTTAGTGCAAAGAGAATGTGTAATATTTTCAATAGAATCACAGAGACAATGGGTATAATCATATGTAGGGTATATACACCATTTATCTTTAGTACGATGATGAGGCAAATATTTAATACGATAAGCAACTGGATCTTGTTTACCTTCTTCAAGAGTGACTTTCATTCTTAATGTAGCTTCTCCTTCGTCAAAAATTCCATTTTTCATATCATTAAGTAAAGACAGATTTTCCTCAACTGGACGATTTCGCCATGGAGATGGTGGTGGATTAAATCCTTGCATGTCTTGTTGTTTTTGATGGCAGACATAAGCCAATCCTTTTTTTGTTAAAGCGATAGCCCAATTATAGAGTTGATCAAAATAGTCTGAAGAATGGGTGATTCTATGAGGTTTATAGCCTAACCATTCCACCATTTCTTTAATACCTGTAAAATATTTTTCTTCTTCTTTCTCTGGATTTGTATCATCATACCTAAAAGTAAACAAAAGATGATTACAACAATGTTAACTTTACTAATAGAGTTCAGATTTGAAGTAAATGCCTTTTTTTTTATCAATAATGATAGAAAAATAAATGTTGTATAAAAACATGTTAAATTTATATTTCTAAGATAAAGGGTAAATATTATTTTTTTATTATTTGTTTAATTACTAATTGATCATAATGGTTAAATAAATATTTATAGTACAAATCAATAAAAACTTGCAAAGACAATACATTTTTGATGTTATGTTTAAAATTATCTTTAATGAGTATATTTTATTATTGTTATTACTCTATTATTTGCATTGATAAAGTATTCAATAAAGTTAATTTAGCATTTATGAAAATACATATAATAAAATATATTATTGATGGGTAGATATAAGATTGTTTGTCAAAAAATGCTTTTTATAGTCCTTTTTTACATTATTAAGTCCTTTTATTTTTATTATTTATTTTGCTTTAAAATATAGACCCTATTTATCAATAATGATTTATGTCTTTACCTGAGAATACATTCACCATTAGAAGCTTTAGCAAACCCGAAATTTATATTTATAGCCTTGGCATGACCAATGTGTAAAATTCCATTAGGTTCTGGAGGGAATCTAGTGATAACTTTGCCACTAGTTTCTTTTAAATGTTGTTTTAATAACATTTCTGTATTTTTTGTAATAACATAACCATCAGTTTTAAAATTTTCTCCGGGCTTATGGAAGTCCACTTTACTCATTATCTCTTCAATGGACAGCGGTTTATAAGCAAGAGTCTTTTTTTCTATAGATTTGATTTCTTTGACTTTTTTCTGCTTTTGAACAGGTGCTAAATCAGCTTCAGTTTTAGCACCTAGAATATTTACGATTTGACAGTCAACTTCATTTTTTATAGCTTTTCCGTCAGCCCACATTAATTGTTTTCTAACTTCTTGCATTAGACCACCTGTGTTAAACTTATATCTTTTTTCTAATAATTCATTCTTGTTTTGAGATATAATGTCTTTAACTGTCTGTTTTATTTCGTCTAGTGTAATAACAATACCAACCCCACATGCTTTATCCAACTCTGATAAATCTATATTTTCAGATATTAATGAGCGTAAGTAATCCAAACAGCAATCAATTCTTTGGGGAGTATCCAATTTGTTTTCAAATATATATAAGTCAATCAGACCTACATACTTAGAATCTTGATTTTTTAACTTGGAAGCTAGGTGGTACAATAAAGTGCCATAATTAGTTAATGGTTGATCTGTTTTTGGAAATTCATTGATAACACTTTTCAAATTGGAAGTTAGATTCTTATTTTTTAACGTTTCTTTAGCCTTAGCCTCAGAAAGACCAATAGACACAAACAAATCCAAATCAGACATTTTCAATATCTGAAAAAAATATTATTTTAAAACAATATAATAATAAATAATATTAATTAATTATTTTTACCTATATCTATTACAAGACTTTGAATATCTTTTGTTCTAATTAGAGCACTTGAAACAATTCCTATTGGAGTATGTAAATCTTCAACAGCAATATGGTTGTAGGCTCCAGTCGTTACAACAAATGTAGCTTTCACTTTAGAATTATCATATAAGATGGCAGTACAACGTTTATCTAAAACATTACATTTTGTATATTAATATTATATAACTATTGAAATTGTAAAAAACTTTAAGTTAATTTGATATGGATCAAATTTTCATCAAAATGGAACAAACATTGAATTTATCTTTATATTAAATTTTTAAATTGTAATTAATAATTCATATTAAAAATTAAATATAATACAATTGTGATGTTCTCAATTGAGTGCAATACATATATATTTAAAAAAATGAGCAAGGAAACGCATTTATTAAATTTAACTGTAATAAATTAAAACAAAATATCAATATTACATAAACATACTATTTCAATAATATTTGGTATTTAGATTAGTAATATATTAAAAATTTAAAAGAAACAAGTGTAGTGGTAATATTGATGGTAATAATACCTCTAATGAAATTTAAACATAGTTCTGGATGGATAAGAAAAAAGGAACATATAGAAAAAAATTAAAGGCTATTGATCAAGACAAAAATCAACTAAGAAATAAATGTACTTATACTTTATTTGTACTTGTTGTAATTATTTATTTAAGATTAATCATTATACCAACACTAATATTTATAAATTTAAATTAAATATTTTTGGTATGATTAAATTTTAATTCTTATAATAAATCTTGTCTTACTAACTACATACCAGGTAATCAAATTGCCTGATTTGAATTTGTAAGTGGCTGTTTAACATGGTCATATCCAAGGCCATGGTATAGTAAAATTACTAAAATTTGTATAGTCTTTTAGTATTGTAAGACATGTAAGGGAATAAATAGTCAACAATACTGTGGTATAAAAACATAATAGTATTTTGTTAAAAAAATATATTTTATTAAATTCATTAATTTTTGGTAAAAGATGACCCGAAGTTTTAAAATTGCTGACTAATCTGATGTTTATCCAGTTTGCCTATGAATACACATCATTATTAGCAACATTGAATAATATAAAATACGATATATAGAGAGTACAATTCATACCAGAAAATTCTATTATCTTATGTGATTATTTCTATGGTTTATACCTAAGTAAATAACTTTTAGTTTTATAACACACCTAAGAAACACAATTTAATAATTTGTTTTTATTAAACAGAGTAATTATTTTATCAAACAACACTCATTATTTCAAAATGTATAAGATTTTTTTTTTAAATTTTTAAGTTTTTGAATAATAACACATATATTTAAATTCATATTCTGAAGTAGAATATTTTTCAGATTATTTTAATATATAAGAATCTAAATTTGAACAAATAGTCTAAATTATAACAATTAAAAAAATATTTTTTTTCTGAATGTTTTATTTTGACTAAACAGAAATAATTAATTTTGTTCGATAAAATAATCACCCAGGTATAATATACTATTCATAAATGTATTGAGTGATATCTACGTGGAACATAATAAAATGTAAAAATACTTGCCTTCTAGTTTTGAAATTATGCTGAGGAATCGTTCTCTCAAAAAACTGGCTGCGATCTGCTCACGGCTGTCCATATACGAATTGTAGAAAATTACTTATGGACCAAATAACTAAATTACTAAAAGTGCTTGCGTGAAACAGGAGATGGTCATGTGGACTATTATCACCTTAATCGTTGTTATTGTAAACGTACGTAAAAACAGACATACTTTCATACTCGTCTTCAATTTCAACATTGAATTTGATAATAACTGATACGCGGAAGTCTCACCAGACAGCAGACAGTGCAATGTTGATCTGCGCCCTGCGGTACTCGGCTGCGTGGGCGGCAGGCACTTGTATGATGGTAGTAACGGACTTCTTCGAAGCGCAGCGCACATACCCTTAGAATTTAAATCATATTAATATATTAACACCATTTTGCTTTAATCACAATATAAAAATATCATGTATTAGTTTATTTCACTGACAACATTAATAAATAATAATATTTATAGCTTCATGAGATGTTAAGTGTTTTAGTAAACTACCATTGGTACTTACCACTTTGGTAGTACATGAAGATACTACAGTGGTAAAAGCGCCATATTAAAAAGCTGATAATATTATTATTACTATTTATTTATTTGAAATTAAAAATATTATTGCTACTCAAACAATTTAATAACGCCGCTATGACGGGTTTTAAAGTCCTGCTGGCTTTTTTTATAATTATAACTCATTTTAACTGTTAAGCCTTTAAGGATCACGTATTGGTGAACTGACGTACAGCATTTATCATGCGACCAATCGTATGGAGATAAACAATCGAAATGGATAGAGATATACGTTCCCAACTTTGACGGCTCGCCCATATCAACAACAATATTAATATTACATATTTTTTATTTTATTCAACTTATATACTTATAACAAATAATAATAATAATTGTATATTTTATTTAATATATTCCAAACGCAATTAATGCATTGTTTACAAAACCAATACTGTAATTTAATACATTTTTAATTTTTAAGTGATTAAATAAGTTATACACGTATTATATTATATCATTTACCAATACACTGAGTTTATATAGGTAAGTGAATTTAATCAAATGTGTATTTTAATAGTTTCTTACAATTTACAATAACCTTGTATCTATCTAGTTAAAAGCTACCTATCCATAATGTTGGGTAAATGTTTACAAAATTGTAATTTATTATTATGCTGTGAAACTAAAATAATGTCTTATATTGTCCTATTGCACTTTTTCTGAAATATCTTATAGATACTTAATATCTTTATCTTTATTTTTATGTATAAAATATTTTTGTTAATGTTTACAAATTAAAAATTATCTTAAACAATAGTAAATAATAGTAGATATTGTGAGTTGTCACATTAATTGATGCCAAATATTTATTTAAAATAATTTTTTATAATACTTGGAAAATTATATTTATAAATAGATACCTATAAAAATAATTTTATAATTCAATAACAGCCAAGTAAAAATTTAAAATGTATATATAATATACCTGTTAAACAATTTTTAGAGTAACTATTGTCTAGTATAAAAAAATACAAGCCTAGATATGTTTAGTGCTACCTTTAGGACTTAATTAAATTGGAAGAGTAGAGTTTTTTTTATTTAATAGATCAGTAAGAAATGATTTCATAAAGGTTAAGCAAAAATGATAACAAGAGAATGTTATTAATGTCTACTGCAGTTTAAGATGTAGTTATATTTCTAGGATTGCTTTTAATTAATTCTTATTCTTATTTTTAATTTTATTTGTGAAATTTAACAATCTGTATATTCTTTGTACAATAAGCAGAAAAGATTTGAATTGAAATTGACAGTGTGGCTTGATTGAAAAGACCATCTAGTAATGATATTCCAGCTATTCTCCTTTTAAATTCTAACATTACTAAAATAAATTATATATACATGAATATGTGATATAAATTATCTTTGAAATAAAATTAGTTAGATAAAAAGTTTTTTATGGCGTTTAAAATTATTTTCAGTGTTATGATGGGCGATGTGACTGCTGAAAGTCCTCCAGCTGATGATTTAAACAACTCTGGTTCTTCTTCTTCATCATCATCCGATTCTGATGGTGAATCAAGTAGTTCATGTTCCAGTTCTAGTTCTTCTTCTTGCTCTGAAACACCTAACAATCAGTGCAAAAATTCTAGTTTTCCTAATTGTGATAATGATACTCCACAGTCAAATGGTCAATCTGAATGGATAGTTTGTCAGCTTTGTCTTTACAAGGTAAAAACACCTTTACAATTAAAACAACATATGCGAATGCACACTGAACATAAAATACATCGTTGTGCCATCTGTAATAAAACATTTGAACAAGCTACTCGATTAGAAAAACATATAGCCATACATTGTGGTACAGATAATCGTTTTGAATGTTCACTTTGTGGCAAAGTGTATAAACTTAGAACTCAAATTGTCAGTCACATAGCAGCACACAAAAAACAAAATGCTGGGCGTCGTATTTCATACACATGTCAAATTTGCACAAAAAAATTTTCAAATAAGTCAAAACTGAAGGAACATGTATCAGGACATGAAAATGGGACATTACATTCATGTGATGTTTGTGGGCGAACTTTTAAATTAAATTCATATCTTGTTGTACACAAAAGAACACATGAGATGAGTGTATCTTATACAGGTGATAAACCATTCACCTGTTCAATGTGTAACAAGTCATTTTTGAGCAAAAGTAACCTAGACCTACACATGTTGGTTCATAATTACGTTAAAAAAGCATCATATAGCTGTGACATATGTGGAAAAATATTTATGCGTAAATATAACTATGATGCTCATGTTAAAATACATCAATAGTTAGTAAGTTTTTACCATTATAACTAACAGTTATTATTGCAACCCAATTCTCCATAAGCCCTAAAACATTTCAACATTTTTGTGAATTTTTACTTTGAAAACTAAGAACATTATTTTTTAAATACATAAACTCAATAAAGTATATATTTAATAATGGCTTCTTGAACTAACATTTTAGTAATTTTATTAAAAATTAAATTATTATCTCATTATTTTCCATTACTACAATTTTTATAAAATAATATTGGATGATAAAGAATCTATTCGTTATAAATAAACACAATTTTTTCTGTTAAATGAAAAAAATAATTTACCAGGTTTAAAACTCTTGATTTCCATTGTGACCATAAAATATTTATAATTGTTTTCTTAGTATTAACTATTTATTATTGATTTTACATACTCTTTTATTTATACAAAAAAACAAAAAAACAAAATATTGTTCAACAAATGTATATTTCACAATTAATGTATAAATCCAGTATGTATCCAAGTAACTAGAGAAACTATGTTCCAATATATTAATTTAAGTCCGTTTATATTATGTATATAGTGAAAACTTAAATCGTACAAAACCATAGTTTATTTAAATGTTTTATTATTTATTTATTTTATTTTAATGTGTATTATAAATTGTATTTAATTGTGTATTTTAATTCAGAGAATAAACTTTTGTTCTTGAGAATAATCAGATTTTAAATAAATAGTTGATAAGAATCATATTAGGCAGATAATTTTTTGTAATTATATAGTCTTTTAGAAAAATAACGTAATGATTTTACTATTTTAGAATAACTTGTATTTCTTTTTTATATTGTAATATGTTTATAATCATTCCAAGACAAAATGTCTATTGAAATTATATTATATTAATTATTGTGTATTTTCTGAAGTGTTCTATATAATATATTTTATGTATATCACTAAAATATACAAATTATAATATTGTATATACTACCATTTTTGATATAATGATATGAAATACTTATTCATTTATTTTATAAAAAAAAAAAAAAGCAGTTGTGTTTAAATTTTAAAATTACATTGCTTTTTATTTTTATTAATAATCAAATATTAAAAAAAAAAAAAAATGAAACAATGAATCTTATTACATATTGGAGGTATTGTACTTTATTTTTTCTTACCAATGAATAGATCATTTTCTATTCAAATGTAACTTTAAATAAACTTAAATATCTACTCAATTTAACTATTAGCTGTAATATTCTCTTATGATAATGCGATTATTTAGTATCATTGTTCATTAAAAAATAATGGATAAATAATTTCTATGTAATTTATTTTCATGTTGTGTTTTGTGTTTATTCACAAGTAAGAGTATAGCTACAATTTAATTGCTTATTGGTAGTACATACCATGTTAATATTACTGTAATGTTTGTTATCAAAAATAATTTTACACATCTTGTGAATCAGATTTAATTAATCGAAATATGACTGGTAAAAAATATGTATGAGTATTTAATTGTTGTCTTTCGTTTCACTTATTGATTTTTATTTAAAATTTGGAAATTTTGTGCTAGTAGTATATAGATAAATGAAAAATACAAACCTGATGTTTAATATGCGTATATGTACATTTTTCAATTAATAACTATAAAAAATTATCATATTTTATTTACAGTCTGTATATTTATACAACTATAATGTCTAGTTCCTTAGTGATAAAAAAAAAAAAAATGTAATTTACTTTTGTGGCATTTCCAATTTAAGTTTATTTTCATACTTAATTTATAGGCATGAGTGATGTGTACTCAATATTTTATGTTAAATAAGGACCTCATTTTTATTATCAATAGATACCATACCGATTACATATAGATCTATAGACATAAATGTTTTATGTTAAAATTTTTTATTATTTTGATGTGTTGTTTTTTTTCTTGCCATTAGATTTGTTCTGTTAAAAATTTACAATTTTTTTTAACTTATAAATTTTTTATAGGTGTATGATAATAATTTATTATAAACCTACTTATTTTCATCATCACTACCTATGTAAATATTATAGATTTTTGTGAACTATATACCTACCTAATATTAATGTGTTATTTTTTTATATTCTATCTATATTCCTTCACTAAATTATAATAGAGTATTCTACTAAAATTTTTATCTGACATTCATATTAATTACTAATCATATTCTCAAATTAACATTGAAAGAAAATTAAAAATATTTTCTTACCAAAGTAAATATCAAATAGAGTATGCATATTATTTATTATGAATTTCAGTATTTGCGATCATATAGTATTATATGTACCAACAAATGTGTAATTAACATTAAATAAGAATTTGGATTTTAAGGGAACAAGGAACATGTATAGGAAAATCGTTCATTTATACCATTAGATAACTGATTATATATATATATAAGAATATATTTTTGTCATTTTCATTTAAGTAGTTTGAGTCGTCTTTTAGGGACTAATCAATTCCTTGTTTTATGACGACCTATAATATGTTCAGTAGTGGTAAGTATTTTGTTGATGAGAAAACTAATTGAAATTTATCCCTATTCTATGTCTTCATGACAAAAATTAAATTAAATATTGTTAACTATTTTTATTTTTGTGTGAAATACAAACATCTTTTCTTTTTTTTCTGGCAGAAATTAAGTTAGTCTTAATATGAATTTTTAGGTAGATCAATATAAGAAATATCTATATTTATAGTAGGTATTAAGTAATAAGTAAATAAACACACTTTGATGTTTTAGAACTACTTATTGATCCTATAAAAATGAAACCATGTGGATCACGATCATAGGCGCAATTAAAAGGACGAGGGGGGGCTTAGCCTCACCTATTACTAACCCCTCTTCTAAACATTTTTGTTTTAAAGATTTTGCTATAACGTAAAATATCATAAGAGTATCCAGTATATAGATTTGAGCTTCAGTGTTCAGCCCCTCCAATTATCTAACATTATTTGCGTCTATAGTTGCTATAGATTTTTAAGGGAAAATTTGGGTCATATCTTATAAAGATATAGAATCGCTGGATTAAAAATTTTTATACCCATAGGAGGACATTTGATTGAATTTTTAGGACGGTTATAATAATCCAATGTAAAGAAACCCCACACCCCCTTTTTGTATTACCTTCAATTTTTGAGGTATATTAAAATACTTAGGGGACTAAGCCGCTAAGCCCCCTAAGTCCGGTTATGTTTACACCCTCAACAAATTACCTTCTCTTCTAAAATTTTTGGGTCAATTTAGCAATTACAATAGAAAATTTAAAACTGGTGTTGCCAAGTGCTAGCAAAAAAATAATAAATTTCCTCCCATTAGTCTTACCCTTTTGCAACACTAAATATATATTTATATATTTAAAAAAAATGGAATATTTTTCGGGAAAAATACAATTCTTATGAAATATTTTCTAATTACATTATACTGTTTGAACGAATTATTTTTGGATAAAAAACGATTAGGGTAGAAAGGTAGAATACTTTTGGACTGGAATTGATTATAGTTATAAATGTGTTTGGATAACTTTTGTCCAAAATAAATGTGCCTATCATGGTTAAGTATTTGTTGTTAGATTTCTCTATACTTTATATAGTTTAAAATATTGTAAAACAATAGGATATAAATCTTGTTGTTGTAGAAAATTTAGAATTAACATTTACCAGGTATTGCAATACAGCATGCTATTAAGACTTGAGATACACGCATAAATAAATTATGGTTTTTTTATTTAGATATGTAAATAAATATTTTTAATTACAGTTTTAGTCTTTCATTGCCAGAAAATAAAATTTATAGAACTATAAAATAAACGTATATAATACTCTTATGCTTCAATTTTTATAAAAATAAAAATTATATTTTAAAACTTAAAATGTAAAAAAAAATATTAACACATACTGGTATTTATAAACTTTGAATAGTATAATAATAGTACTATATAAACTAGCTACTAAGTCATGTAACATAATAATACAATATTTTAATATTAACTCTAAAAAAAATCGATGAGGTGTCCTTAAAATATAACAACATATGATTAAAATTATTTAAAAATAAGTGGGAAATAATAAATATCAAGTTATAAAGATGGACGAATTATTACCTATATATTATGTATAAGTATACCTAAAATATACCTTTATTTTCTAGTCATTATATAGGTTGACTGGTTGAATATCGCAATATTCCGCACTGTGGTTACTGACTACACATAATAATACCTACATCAAATACGCCTAATAGTCTAGAAGATTATAAAATATGGTTTTGTATCAAACTTTGTGACATAAAATTTTCAAAAATTTAATCAGAACCAATGTCCATTCAAGCATTTTTAATACCCCTACCCGTATAATAATATGAATCAGTGCAGCGGTGTAATATAATGTAATACATTACATCAAGTCCAAATATATAGCCACGTGAAGCGTAAAGCTATCTCTGAACGCAATGATTCGAAAAATATACACTACGATAAAGTGTAGGGTTAAATTGATTTCGAGCGTGTAAGGGGTTTGTGTTTCTTTCAGATAAGGATTTGAAAATAAATAGGTAACATTATACATCACGAATAAAATACAGACCGTTGAGTTGGAAAACAACCATCATATTATGAAAGCAACCGGATCATTTACACCTATTATTCTGGTATAAAAAGCACTCGTAGAGGTCCCCAAGAGTATATTGTGACTTAGAACATTGTCGTCGTTACACAAAATGAATAAGACGTAAGTTCAAGAACTTGGAGCAAAAAATATATTTTACACATTCTTATTTTTTCACATTTCTTGTACAATCATACATCATTAAGCTCTTGTTATAATAATACGAACAAATTATTACTATTTGTATACACATTTACGAGTATTTATTTATAATTTAAATAAATATCGTTAAATTAACATTGTCAATTGATTTAATTTTAGGATTCTATCAATCGTAGTTGGCGTTGTTTTCTTCTTGGCTCTTCTTGGCTCACACTCGAATGCAAACGTGTGCACGATTTCGGAAAATAATTTGTAAGTAATTTTTGATCAGTTATATTATTATTTAAGCTTGATCATATTTACTATCCAATCACCGAAATCGAAATCCATCAATTTATCCTATAAAAATAAAATCATTTCAAATTTTACATCCAGTATTAACTTAAGAATTTAAAGTAGGTACCTACCTTATGAAATTAATATTAATACGATGTGAATAAAATTAAGTAATAATCAGAACAGGAATTTTACTAAACTAAACATTTTAAGATTAAAAAGTAGGTAAGTGGGTACTGCTCTGTTTTACAACACCTATCAAGGTGTTGAATAGGTTTTTATGATGGAAATATTAAATTTCAATTTAATGATAAATTATTGTATTCGAAAAACAAAATTCTTAACGGAAACGGTTTTGTCAGCCTATATTTCTAAGTATATTTTATAAAATGTTCATTAATATTGCTAATAAAGTAATTTATTTTATTATTGGTATTACGGTATGGTAGGTTTAATACATTTTTCCAAAAACATTGCATTCATTTTCATTATATTATTAGTATTTATCATAACAATATATGTAACTATTATTGTTATTAACTTATGAAATCTGAATTAATACCACTTTATATGATATAAAATTATAAATAGATAATAATAATATTTATATAATAAAATAAAATATTATTATATACAGAGTTGGAAAAAATTTTATCTAGATAACTATTCGAATAAATATGTATTCGAATAAAAAAATATTCGTATAATTTCCAATCATTATTATTCAAATAAAAAATTATTCGGATAATTTCTAAACGTTATTATTTGAGTAATTTTCGTTCATTTTGTTTGGGTAACCATAGTCCATAGAGTTGGTAATTAAAAACAGGCAAATAGTTGGCATTGTATTTTAAATTACATGATGATGATTGTAAATGTTATTTTATTCGGAAAAATATTATATATAAAACAAATATAAATCATTAGAAGAAAGTAAGGAATTTGATATATTTTTTTTAATAATAATTTAGTAATATTATAATATGAATATTATTTCGTAATAATTACAACAATTATAAATAGTAGTAAATAGTAATAACAAAAATGTAAATAAATAATTTTAGCAAATTATCCGAATAATAACGTTTGAAAATTATTCGAATAAAATTTCAGCTAAATAATCATCTAAATAAAATTTCATTCATATAATGCCCTATTCTGATTATATATAATAATATTTATAATTTGTAATATTATTATAAACTATAAACTCAATTAAAGGATTAATTAAAATTAAAATAATTTAATCTAGTAATTTAATGCATTTTTAACTACCTACAAAATAATATTCTAATTGTTAAGATTTTGACAAAATTGGTTAAACTTTTAATTTCAAACGCTTATAAAAATTGTTGTATATTTACGCTCAACTTTTTTTATTTGTTTTTACCGATTATTTAAATTATTTAGAAAGTATTGTGAATTTTGTACTTTGGACGACCCAAAGTACTAATTAAATCTAGTTTGTAATCAAAAACCACCAACATTTTTTTTATTATTCAAAAAGTTAATGACGAAAAAAATACATCATTGTATATAACAGTTACATACATTATTTATATCTCTGATCAGAATCTAAATATAATAGTTTTTTCAAAATTATATAGTCACTAGATACTATTGATACTAATATACCTAATTACCTTTCTTACTGCCTACGTATAAATTATACAATACATATTGTATGTAAGTATTCATATTTTATTTTAACTAAATAACGTTGTTTGGACTTTTACAAATATTTATTGTCTATTAAAACTTATAACTAAAAATAAATTTAGTAGATTTTTAAGAAAAACTAACTAGGAACCATCGCTTTTGCCGTAAGCTGATATTTCCGTACCTATGTACATATATATTAGGTTTTCAATATGCCGTGTCATTGGGTAGTTCACAGCAGGAATAGATGCGTTAAATTTCAATTCAATTATATAAATAATTGAACGAAGAAGACAGGTGGTGTCTACAAGTAATATACAAGTATAAATACACTGGTAGCCCAGATAATTCGATAAATATTATAACATATTACACATTACACATACATACTTACTTATACTGCATGACCCGATAGTCCGGTTAATTTTTATACGGAGTGGTTAAAACGTAAATAACTGCCGGATAGTTTATTTTCTACTATATTTATATTATTAAATAATTTTTTATTCGGCTGATTTTTGGGTAAAACTGAAAAAATAGGTACTTACATAATATAACTTGTAAACTAATACAGTATAGTATAATGGTGTAAAATGTAAATAGGGCATAGGTTCGTAGTACAAATAGCTTAAGAATAATCTAGATATTTTGATAATATTATAGTGTATAGTGTATACTTTAAAGGAAATAATAATATATACGAAATGATAAAATATCAAATCTCAATGATTTATACCTATTCATACAAGTTCAGTCCACGATCGAACCACCGAACTATTTGTTTTCTAACAAACTTAACTAACTTAACCAATCTCCTGTTATTAGTTTTAATATTAAAGTAGATAAAGTAGATTGATTAATTAATAAACATTAAGTAAAGAACAATATCTATGGATAGTATTTGTATAATGGATTTTTTACGATATTTTAATATTTCTGTAATAAATGAGCATATTTAAATTGTAATATCACATTCATAATTTGCATAAAAATTTAAATATCGTGAACAATAATATAATTAACCAACGTTATAGAAACACAGAAGATAATGTTCCTAAATTCCTAATATTAAGTTTGATATTGGGCAATTCACTTTAATATTTAAATATACTATGTTGTACGGCGTCAGATAGAAAGAAATTAATAGTATGCACTTCGCACTAACATACTTTTTAAATTACAACAAAATAATTAAAATAAACTAAGAAAATTGATGTTAATAAATAATTGTGTTATTTATTTACAGTAACGTTTATCGAAAAATATCAAACAAAGAATTGGTGACGATTTCAAATGAGACAGATCAATGCAAATTTAATCCTATAGACAACTATTATATTAGAGACACGTACAGGACTAAAAATTTGAACGTACGATCCGAGAGACGTAGAATTATTGTGGACAGGAAAGAACAAGAGCAGCGAGTTTGGGTTAGAATTGACGATATTAGAAAAGGCAGATTGACAAGATCAGAATCATTGCCTAATATTCGTCGTGAACGAATTCGGAACGCAAGAGAGAGGGACATTGACATACGAGGTATTCTTCACCAACGAGCTTTAGAACGGAATGGTAGAAAAATTTTGGAACATCGTCCTGATGAAAGAATTTTTAGACGCGAAGTCAGAGATAGGCAATACGATGTGCAAACTATTCGAGATAATATAGATAAAAGAAGCAGGACAGCACACATCAGACAGGTAGATACTCATAAATATTCATACAGATGTAATTAGTTAATTTAAAAAATACATATATGTTTATAGAATGGTATGGTTGCTATTAAAGACAAAGACGAAGCGTCATCATGGTAATTTCCATTAATATTAGAATACAATATAGTGAATATTATATCATAAAACTTATATATTTTTTAGGCCATTCACAAATTTTGTCCAGTCAGCAATTGGTGTTCTTGGACTTTACTATTTTGGGATGCACAGTAAAAACATTAAGTAATTTAAATTGCTAGTTAAAAGAATATGTTAGTAAAAACTTAGTATAAGTACTATACCAAAATTATCAAAATGTTAATGAAATAATGAATATATGATTACATTTTTCTTCCATAACAACTATATTTGTGTTTTAATTTATTTATTTGTTTGAACCTATTATCAGCTATATTTTATTTCAGGTATGATATTATATAAAAAACTAAATACTAATTTCTCTAGTAAAATTTAAGAAAATTTAACTAAATATATTTACATATTTACCAACTGATGTATAGATATTAAATATATTATAAATTATAATCAATAAGTATACAGTCTTAAGTATTAAATAGTAAATGCAATAAAAGGATATTAAATTTAAAAACACAATTTCTTACTTGATCATATTCCATCTATGAATGTGTTCACAACTTATCTGTTCACACAAAATGTAAAATTTCTTTCTAAATGATTGTCAATGCGGTATTGATAATTTACAAATGTTATATTTTTGTATTATTATTTTTAAATTTGTAAACATTATCAAGTATTGTTTCTATTTGATTGAGATAATTTCGTATTTGTTTATTTTTTTCTGATAGTTTTATTCTGTATTGATTATGTGATTGTCCAATTTCTTCAAGGAGATTACCAATTATAATATGTAACTGTGATTCTCTAGTCATATTACGTTCAATTAGTTCATTTAATTGAAAATCGTAACTCTTTAATGTCTCTTCGATCTAATGTAGAAAATAAAAACAATAAAAGAATATTAATGGCTGCTTTTTTCTTAAATAGGTTTCAACTATAATTTAGTATAAAATATAAACTATGTGCTTAATAATGTTCAATTATATAGGTATATTATCTATTTTTCTGTTGATAGAGAAGTTACAAAACTATTAACAGTACATAAATATTTAATAAACTATGTGTATATATATATTAATATGATATTTTATCCAATTACATACCAATCTAAATTAAAAAATGAGAAAATAGTTTAATATAAAAATATTATACTAAATTAAAATTTCTCAAAATCATAAGAAAAAAAATAATTATTAATCAGTATGTATGACACATAGCAAAACGAATAGATATTTAAAAAAAGTCATTTAAATTTGACCTATTGACCTATTTGTCTTATTCTAAACAAATTTAAAGATTGATACATATTGGAAAAAAATTGTATATAGTTTTATATTACTTTTCAGGTCATTTATTTTGAGTATAACATTTAAATAATTATTAATTATAAAATATCATTAATTATTTACCTAAGTACTTACATTTTTTTTCAAAAATGATTCACAATACTGACTTAATTGCTGATATCGATTTTCCAAATTAAGAATTTCTTGTTCTTTAAATAAAAGATTTTTTTCAAGCTCATTATTTTTCAACTGAAAAAAGTTAATAAAGTATAAAAAAAAAATAAATATTATATTATAATACAATGTTTCATTTACTTTATAATATTTTAATTCTTCTTCCAATTTTAATTTATTAATTTGGTCCTGTGTTTTATTATTATTAGCAAATTTATCATGTCTGTCACACATAATTTGTAGGCGATTATGATTTTCCAACAATGATGAACTCACTTTGAAATGAGATTTTATAAAGTTTATTTCAGGATCAAGAATCTAAGACATATAAATAATAAATATTAAGTTAAATAAAAGTACACATAAATCAGATATAATAATGTTTTATAATATTACACATTTATTGATTTTAGAGGCCAAAAAACTTTAAAAAAATTATGTAATATCTAGAAAATGCTTAGATTTTACTTTAATATATTGTACTACTAATAGAACGATAGGTTCATATAATATTTGCCAAAAACATTGCATTATTTGTATTATTAATATATAATTATTAAAACTATTTATATATAGTGTTTTTCAAAAATCTCATATCACCATTAATATCTCTGTAGAAAATCAATATACTTAAATGCGGTTTTTTTACAGCAATAAATATTGAAATTCTGATTGAATGGCATAAGATACAATTTTTTTTTCAATTAAGTTTTTTAAATTTTCAGATAGCCATTAACAAAACAGTACAAAAAAAAAAAAAAAATAATAATACTAAAATTGAATAAAAATTTACCAAATTAAAGACAATAATATTTTTGAATTTCCAAGAACAATAGTTATGTTATCTAGCAAAACACAAATTGCGTGATTTAATCAATTTTGATTGGAATTCTGATTTTTTTTTTGACAATTTGTAAATATCTAATTATTAGTTAAGCTTTTAGTTGATAAAATTTTTTTTTTTTAATTTTTGATAACTGGTATTTTGTACGTCAATTCATAATAACTCAAGAAAAATTAATTGTTTCACATTTCAGTAATAACATATTTATTTCAACCTGACAATACTTATACACATCTAATTAAGGTTTTTATTCCCATTTCTTAATTTTAGGTTCATTTCACGACAATTATAATACTTAAAAATAGGTAATCAGTTTTGCTGTTCATCTAACCTAACATAGCTATTTAAATCAAAACTTTAATTAGGTATGTATAAGTAAGTAAGTAAGTAAGTATTGCCAGGCTGAAATAGATATTTCATTAATGAAATATGAAATAATTAATTTTTCTTGAATTATCATAAATTGAAGGATGATATGGGTCTTTTTGGACTAACTTTATATCATATATTAATGTTATTAACTTTTGAATCAATACTGAAGTAATAGCATGAAATTAATCAAAATGTTTTAAAGATATAATAAAGTAAAAATAATATAGTAATATAGATAGAAGTTTCAAATCTTGAAAAAATATTTTTAAATTATAACAAAATAATTTATAAAGATATTTTTTGATTGAATATCTAATTTATTCCTAATATGAACATAAAATGCTTATATATAAAAACATGGTTTTTGTATTAATTTTTAGATTTTACAGTTATAGTATGAATTATTTATGGGTAGGTTTGATAGATTTTGAAATCACCAAATCAGGACATCATGTTAAATAACCTTTTTATTAAGATAAATCTTTAAATAATACAATATTTTCTGTCAGCTTTAGTTTCCATTAATTGGGACAAAGAAACAAACTTAATTATTGGACAGGGGACATCAGAACATGCCACTAAAACTGGGATGAATGGCAACTCTAATCGTGCATATTTGTATACAATAAAGCGAAATTTGCAATGTACAGTTTCAATCGAAACATTTTGGTCTTTTGGAAGTTATTTTTGGAGATAGGTCAATATTGGTGACAGTCCCAATATATCGGGAAGGATAGCAACCCTACTTATGAGTAACTTTGCATTTTATTTTAAAACCTTAGCTGTATAGGTAAATTAAATATCTTTTCAACAAATTGTGCAAGTATATTTTAGATCCTGAGAGGAATGATAAATATATTGATTTTATAATGACATGCATGTGTTATTTTTTGTTTGTCCACATAAAAAGTAGTTTAAAAAAGTGATTTTCAACTTTAAGGGTGGTTTTGGATAGCAAATTGAATTTAGTTTGAACTTTAAAGAGGTTAAAATTAAAAGTTCTGTAAAGTACTGTTTTTATAATTGGGAAAAACAAACAAAATATTAGGAACATTTTTACATAAACCCAATATTGTTATTAAAATAATTGTTTTGTAATTATGGTTACCAAGATATAGATCATTTTTGCACAGCATTGCTTTTCATTATATACAATAGGTTATCATTGAATTCAAAACTAACAAAATCCATTACAGTGATACTCATTAACGAGTTCTAGTCAACAGCAGAGAGGCCTACATTTTTTAATATTTTTTTAATTAACTAAAATAACAACTTATGAGGAACCTTGTATACCATTTTCAAGCTTATTGACTCATTAAATATTTTACTATCAATATTAAAAAAAAAAAAAAATCAAAAATGTCATGTTAATAAATTGCTTAAAGTATTTGAAAATTATACTATGTATACAAAATATAAATACAAAATTTTGTGAAAATTTCAAATATCTACAGTTATTCGTTTTTGAATTACATTATAAAAAAAATCAATTTTGTTAAAAACTAGTTTTGTGTAAAAATTCAAGTTTTTTTACCTTTTTTATTTTAGTTTTGGGAATTTTTAATATTAACCTTCTAAAAGTACCAACTAGATCACTAGGATTACTTTTCTATTGAAGTTGAAAATTAATGAATTTTTACATACATACATACACAACACATCATTGTAAAATCAATACAATCGCAATGATAAAAATTATTTAAGTATCTGAGTAAATGAATTCTATTTATAAACATGTTCAAATTTTGAATACACTTAGTAGTACATTTAGTTATACATTTAGTAGACAGTAGTTAACATTCACCTCGAAATATTACAAATTATACTTCACCTTGACTAATAATGACCTACATAATAAATGAAATGAATATATTATTAAACATCAGTTTATACACAACATATTCCAAATCGATAAATTACAAACATTAGTATGTACAGTGGACATCTGGTTTCTTGGAATGTGGTTTATTAACTGGTTGTAGGGGTTATTGACACAGTCAACTGTCAACATATTATATTTTTAACCTTTTGTTATTCCAATATATAAATAATTTGTAAAATACATGTTATTTTACATGCAATTTGTTCATGTAACAAAAATTACAACTTCAATGTGGTATTTAAAAACGATCAATTCTTAATATAAAATAAATTTAAATACTAATAACACATAAAATACAAAAATTATTTAAATATTATAACAAATTACTATTCACCCTAAAATGTTTACATTTTTCATAAATATTAATTACTTTTTAGTTCATTAAATAATTTTCTCTTTACAATTATTGAAGATTAGAAATTATTTCATTTACAATTCTTTTTTTAAAAATTAATACAAGCTATTATATTGATTGTTTAATGATTAAATTAAGATAGGTTATGCAATAGTCATTAATAGTTGTTAGTTTGAAAAGATCTATTGTAGATATTATAAACATAATTTTATATTATTTTAGTTATAAAAATACAATGGCAATGAACAGTTTACAACAAAAAGATATAAAACATTCTATTCATGTTTATGTCAAAAGGTAGAAATTTTGGTCAATAACCAGTGGTATTAATAAAATATCAAATAGGTGTGGCTTGGATTGGGATCATAGTACAGTACCGGTTTCTGTATACATTAAAGAGTTCCCTGTGGTCAAGAATTAGTTTAGTTTATCCTCATTTAGTTGTTCGAAATGGATGGTTGTTCCAGAGTGCTTTATTGTGTGTTTACACTTTTAGCTTTAATAACATTCACAATATGTTTAGAAAATAATGGTCAATATCAAGATGTTGATGAAAAAACAACTTATAATGGAGACCAAGTATTTAGAGTTGAAACAGTTAACTCTAAGCAAAGGAAAACAATCAAGGAACTAGAAAATCAAGGATGTAAGTAAATATAATTTTTCATTAATGAATGTAATTAAATTAATTTAAATATATTTTTTAGTGATTGAAAAATGGTTTACCAATTCTACATCAGTAGATATAATGGTAAAAAAAGAAAACTCAGAAATTGTAAAAAACACATTGAATAATGGATCATTATTATTTGATGTTTTTATTGATGACATACAAAGGGCAATTGATGTAGAAAATCCTCCAATAAATGAAGACGAATCAGAATTATCTGGAAGACAAGGTTTAAATTTATTTATAAATAATAACTATGCTATATAAATCTTAAATTGCATACACTTATATAAGTTAATATAATATTAATTTGTGTTTCATAAAAATACAAAGAAATAAATTAAATTAAAAATAGTTACAGCATTACTCGTAATGATTTTAGTTTTATTAATTATTATTTTAATGATTTTAGGACATAATTTAACATTTGAACGTTATCATAAGATACATGATATATATAAATATATTGATTACTTATCTCAAGAATATCCAGATATAATAGAAATAGAAACTATCGGTAAATCATATGAGAATGTCTCATTAAGAGTGATACGGATTAAACCAGACAAAAATGCAACTGATGTAAAAGCTATATGGATCGATGGAGGGATACATGCTCGAGAATGGATAGCAGTCTCCTCTGTGTTATATTTAATAAATGAATTGGTGTATAACAGAGACTCATTGGAATCTCATATGAATAATATTGAATTTCACATAATACCAATTTTAAATCCTGATGGGTCAGTATTAATGATATAATTATACAATTTAACAAAATTAAATACATCATTTTTATTTAGTTACAAATATTCTCATGAAAAGGAACGCCTATGGCGAAAAAACCGAAACAAGCATTCGGCAAATTCATGTATAGGAGCAGATCTGAATCGTAACTGGGATTATCACTGGGGCGAGAGTGGTTCTAGCAAATATTCATGTGCAGAAATATACAAAGGAATAAAAGCTAGTTCTGAACGTGAAACCCAAGCAGTGGTTAAATATATAATGAATAATCCAAATAAATTTAAAGTATATAAAATATTTTTGATTTTTAAATAATAAGTTATAACTAAACTATAACTTTTAACTAATATACTAAATGTATATATATGTTTTAGGGATTTCTGACATTCCATAGTTATGGACAATATATCTTATATCCATGGGGCTATGCCAAACGGGTACCATCTGATCACAAAGAAGTACACCGCGTAGGCCAGGCTATGGCCACAGCTATTAAAAAGGCTACATCAAATGAGTATACTGTTGGAAATAGTGCAACACTCTTATACCCAGCAGCCGGTACATAACATTTAATAAATATTATTTATATGTTGGCATCTTAGTATAACACCAGTGTCACCATTATTCTTTTTGAATAGTGGGTAGCATCAAGGGTATTAGAAATATATAAAGTACAGATATCACGGGCGCTACCCAGCACATCCAAAACAGATATTATTTTTCATCCATAATTTACAGCTAAGCACTCATGACACCCATTTTTATTTTAAAAATATGTTTACCTTGTTAATACTTATTGATTAATACATAAATTATCCACTAAATGTTGTTATAAGTGAAATAATTACAGTTCTGTAAATACCAAGTATACTATATAAATAACTACTTCATTTTATGTATAGTGTAGTAAAAACATAGAAAAACACATTAAAATTTTCTCCAACTATATGAAAAATATTATATTTAAGCTTTATTAGTTAGATATTTGCACAAAAATGGTAAAGACTTTATAAGAATCAAATAATATTTCTACCATTTTAGTAAAATCAATTTCTAATTAATCGATATATATATATTATATCGGGTATAGTATGCACTTATAATTTGTCTTAATAAATACAATACCATGCACTTTTAAATTTTTTTAGGAGCATCTGATGATTGGGCTAAAGGAGTTGCAAAAATTAAGTACTCATACACTGTAGAATTGAAAGATACAGGAAAATATGGATTCATCTTACCACCATCTGAGATTTTATCTACTGGAAAAGAAGCATTTGCAGCAGTCTCAGCGTTAGCAAATGAAATAAGTTCAGAAAATAATAATAATGTGTAAAATTATTAGCTTACTTTTAACTCAGCTGTACATTTTTTTAAAGATGGAGAACAAATATGATTTTTTCTTTCCTCTTCTTTAATATACTTATTTATAGTTAATTTTCCTATAAACATAATTAAAATGTATTAGTTAAATTTGATTTATTTCATTAAATTATACAAATATTGTAAACTCTAAGACCTAAATAAGACATAAATTGATAGTTGTCTTGTAATATTTGTCTATATTATATTTCTATTCCTTTATTAATCAAATCATCTACCTGCATTTTAATACTTATACATTTATATGATAACTTAACACATATGTTAATTTACATTATGTTAAAAAAAATATGAAATAAAAAGGTACTTAAAAATAAGAAAAGGATGTCAAAATCAACCTATACAGTATACCAATAATTTGTAAACAGTGTATAACTATTAAATAGCTTAAATTTAGATATCAGCTAACAAAAGCAAATGTGTTGATAGAAATTAATTGTTCTACATTCAAAATATATTAAAATAAATTAGCTATTTAATATTCTAGATAATAAACATATAATATGTTTTACATTGAATTTAATAAAAATGTATTTAAAATAGTTATGATTTTCAAAAAAATTAATTAGGATCAATATACATTTTTGAAAAAATAAATAATGATAAGGTCAAACACCATTATATTTCTCAACATGGTTAATTATATTTATACCATATTTCCTAATAAATTCTTAATACAAACCATAATTTTCTGATGTTTTTAAATGTTTCTCAGGAATTGAAATACTTCGATGATTATTTTTTAAATTAAAAATAACTTTTTTTGCATCATTTTTTTCAATTTTAGTCTGTGCTGCTATAATCCTAGTACAATTTTGTATACTTTTAGGGTCTTTTGATGATTTAACTTTATTTGTATTTGAATATGTTTGAAAGAATGGAAGTGTTTCACCAATTATTTTATCAGCTTCAATCAACAAATCATCAATATTTTTACCTGCAGATTCACCTAAAATCATTAAAAATATAAAATAAATAAAAATAAAGTAATATAATTTTTAATTTACTGAAAAATTCAGAACTCTAGATTAATCTATTTTTTATTAGTTAATATTAGTATCTACTAAACATATCTTGTTAAATTAGAGTTTAAGGCTTTTTATTAATTCTTGATAATTAATTTTTTATTAAAATCTGAATAAAACTATTAAATTTAGAAATCTAATAAAAATGAAATAGGTAGAAATTGACAAATATTACTACTTATATATATATACATATATATGTATGTGTGTGTAAAAGCTCAATTATTAAGTAAAGCTAGGTTTTACTAATTATTACTAGGATTTACTGTTGTACTTGCTCAAAATCATAATTTTATTTAGACTTTTACTAAGCATGTAGTGTATATCTTAGAATATACAAATAGTTAGTAAAAGCTAATTATAGTTACATAATATATTTGAGTATTTTTAATAAACTTGCAATTAGGAAACAAGTTGTGTCAGTTACCTTTTCTTTGTATATTAACTGTTTGGATTTTACGTATTAATATCCTAAATTTTATTACTGTGTAATATGTTGTGCATTTAATGTTTGTATTAAATTGTGATTAACTTATATAATTTTTTAATTTATTAATATTATTCTGTTTAAATATGACTAGTATCAAAAGGTTTTATGAATTTTTGAATTCAATAATTAAAAATAAAGATTTTAGTAATATGTACATTTTATTTACTACGTAAAACTTATAATATGTGTTTACGAAAAGTAAAGGAAGTAAAAACAATTGTAGTCAAAAATCAAATTTGTACATCCTAATATGCATTACATGCTTAGTAAAAACTGGAATAAAATTATGAGTTTTAGCATTTATTAATGAATATAAACAGTAAATTCAAGCATCAACTAATAAAATCTAACTTTACCAAGTATTTGAGCTTTTACTGTAATACGTATTATAACTAATATCTCTAATTATCTTAATATTACTAAACATAGGTAGAAACCTAGTAGGTAGTAGTACTTACTACAGCCAGACATTTTCAGTGTCCAACACTTAGATGTATCAAAATAACAAACAATTAAAGTGCATACATACTATCTTCAATCTTCATATAATTATTCAATTTTTTTATTTTTTTATATTTTGTTTTGATATTGATACAAATATGTTGAATGTTAATAATATTTTTTATTTGTCATATGAAATTTAAAAAATGTATTTCAGTTAAGGAAAAAAATACAAAAATAATAACTATTAAATCTATATACTTTATAAATCTATGATAGAAACACTAAAACTATTAATATTACTTAGCATTAGTAATATCGACAAACTAATTTATCTAATTTAAAATGGATTGTGGATGTAAATATATAAGATATTATACACAATGAGTTCTGCTCAATGTTATCACTAGATTATAGAATAAACCGTTTTGTTGGAATCAGTGGTGTAATGAAAAGAGTTTAATGATGCCTAGCCGTCATGGTGAGAAATATGAAAAAAGTGGTAAATTGTTATTTTTGATAAATTAAGTCAGTTATAATAACAAAAAATAGAGAAAAGCTTCTTAAAACTTAGTATTCCCAAATAGGAGTTAGTAAAATATATAAGTTGGTAGATACTTAAATCTTCATTAAATTTTAGTTTTCTTCAATATTTTTTCAAACAAATTTTATGGATGTGACATTGAGAAGAGGATGGGTGGGTAGGTACTCAAATATATATGTTGTATATCATAGTTAATAAGTTCACTATGTCACTGATTGGAATTTAAAAAAATAAACCCAACCAAATTGTATGTTACTAAAGTTAAATTGTCTTTTAATTATAATCACTTAATACCAGATAATTAAATCATTTTTATTAATGTTTTTTTATTAAATATATGACTTTTCAAATTGATTTAAGTTATAAAACAATTTTATAATTAGAACTAATTAATATATTGTTACTATTTAGTCATTTATATTACTAAAATTATTTGTAAAATTATTGAAAAATTTTAGATATCTAGTTACCTATAATGTCTTGGATATTACAGTCCTCTCTACCAGATAGTAACAATTTTTCCATCTCAGAAATTATTGAGTCCATATTATGTTATAAAAATAGTCAACTAATAACTAACTATTAAATTACTACTTATTTAATCTATTCTGTGCTATTAGTGCAAAAGAAATAGTTTTAATTCAAATATTTGAAATATTTAACTAATAATAAAATTATGGAAATAATTTATTGTAGTAATGATTAAAAATGATAGTAAATTTAAAATTATACGATTATCACATATTATTATTATCTTTTATTATTCTTTATCAAAAAAAAAAAAAAAAAAGTAATAATAATAATAAATACAAATAGTACACAGTAAATTTGTATTTTGTATTGTTCTGTATTTTGTCTAGTACCTACCGCAAAATGAATTAAATTTCATTTATTTTGTGCTAGTACCTACACAACAAGGTTTATAGATAATAATACTATTTATATTATAGACTATAATATAATAAGTATTGCCTACACAGTACTATTTACAAACATAGTGACTTATGTTAACGTAATTTATGCGCCTTGGAATGTTCATTGAAAATTGTTCGTTGTGTTGGAATCGTTCGATTATAGGACTTAGGAGTCATAGAGACATAGAGTATAGAGTTGCATTAGTTAGGTCTTATCATGAACTAAGAAATATATGAGTACTATGAGTTATTAAAGTTTTTCTACCAGAGTTCATGGTACTATTTGGTCCATTCATATTTCATAGTTTCATACGGAGATTAGATCTCCATATCATCAATCAATAATCCCCATGATAAAGTTTCTAAACTTTATATTATCTTTATATTAACTTTATATTATTATTGTTATATTCTGTAATATTATCAAGCATATCATTAACCCTTGTATAGGTCGCTGTAAAATGCAGCCCGACTGTTAATAGTTTATACATACGTTTGCCCGTTTGTGGCTAATTATTATTTTATTCATACATAAATGTCGTAATTGACTAGGTTTTACTTTTTGTTCCTTGATTTTTTTTAAACTAATATGTATTTATCACTTGTTGCGTGTTTTTTTTTTCATGTGCAGAGACGTAATCTACGTACGTTTCAAAAATAAGTATTACAATTTACGTAGTACACTAGTCAGTAGTCACTAATACCTACAACCTAACTATATTATGACTGAGCTTTTTTCGTAGACTCAATTTTCCTAATACCCTAATACTAATATTCCTAATACTTGACTTACTTTACCGTAAATAATGGTTTTTACTATAAGTACTAGCTAGATACTTTAGGTACCTAAAATGTCCACGGAAGTAATGCGAAAGCTGTTCCCACGACGTCGTCAGTTATAAACTGAAAAAAAAGGTACCTGCAGTTGTAGTTAGTAGTTAATAATGGTGCTGCTAGCCATTTCTGTTAGCTAGAACTTGGCTTGACACGCTACCGTGTGTCTAGATAATTAGTAACTCTCAGTGCGTGGTGAACAACAATTTCAGAGACATTTGAAGGGGCTAGGTGGTGCCCCTAGTTGAAAATATGATATGATATACTAAATAGGTACCTAGTCAATAATGATCTGAAATAATATAATTAGTTGTATTATACCTATTTTAATAATGTATTAATAACTTATATTGATACAAATATAGTATAGATATATGCACGTATGGTACTCGTATATTAATAATCATCACTTGCTGGTTGCTATACATATTTTAATATTTAAAATTTATAAGTTATAGACACATATAATAAAGTGTAATAATTTTTGGCTACCCACTTATTTAGATTATATTACAGATAAATCTAAACAACTACTTTGTTATTTTTCGCCCATTTCTTCATCATTTTTATCATTTGTTCAACTTGAGAATTTGCCGAATTTCTTAATAAATGTATAACATCAGCTATCTGATCTCTATAATAAAATAAAAATGTTATTATTAACTTGTTGTAGCTATTTTGAAATTTTGTGTAGAAGGTACTATAACGATTTTACAAATAGTGCAATTCTGGGAAAGAGGAGCTTCATATGATTCAGATTCCAGAACAGGAAAATTATATCGTTAAACATTTAGAAGTTTATAAAAAAATTACAAAATAATTATTATAGAAATCTGAACGTACTGTGGTTGATTGCCAAGAACAATTTGTTGAAATATGTCGGCACAAGCACCTCGTTTTCCTTCCCAATATTCAGGTAATAAATCTAACCTTTCGAGCATATCAAATGCTTTTGCTGATTGCCAAAACTGATTAGTTTTATAACAATCATTTGCAATTGACTGCAATATGATCAATGAATCTTGTGAATTTTCAATTTTCAAATATAAATCCCATGCTGATTGTGACTTTTTATTCATAATAACTAAAAAAAAAAAAAAAAAAATACTAATATGCTATTATAATTTTACAAACGAACAATAATATTTAAATATAAATAACTATAATACCTAATAGTTTCCTATAATACATTAATACCTAAGTATAATATTCAATATTGTATATACATAATATATACATCGAAATAAAGACATTTAATTAAGTTTCTAAAAAAAAAAATTAACCTTTTTGGCTAGATTATGGAGTAAAAACACTTTTTTCATCCTCTACGGACTCAACTAAGTCACCCATCTAGGGGTGGATTTACCCATAAGAAACCTAGGCAAGTGCCTAAAGCGCAACTTTCGGGGGCGCCGCAATTTTTCAGTATATTTCTACTTTTATTTAAATAATATTGTAGTGTTGTAATGCCTTGGGACGGAAAACGATAAGTCCATCCCTGCATCTATCCACTATAGACGATTTAAATTGAAAACATCCCTCGAATTGTAATTGTTATGCAAAAAAAGTTTCAAGATGGGTCACTGAATACAAAATATTTTTCAGTCCGTATATTAATAGACTGAGTAATTACTAAATAACCTGATATGGGTATAGGTACTAAATGTCTATGATTCGCATAATATATATTATACTGGATTAGCTTATAGGTAATAAAATATTTTATTGAAAACTTACAACAATGTGTTAAATGGTTTATGTAAATAAAACTTTCTCGTATTTTGTTGCTTTTTACTTGTAAATACATCTCTTCTGCTTCCTTGTACTCACCTAGTGATAATTTAACCTATACATAATAATAGGTATATACATATTTTACAATTTTACATTTTGTTATTGCTTATTCAGATATTTAGTTCATAAATAATAGCTGATAAAAATACCTGAGCAAAATTAAAATTAAAACTATCGTCATTTGAGAAATAGCTCTTTATTGAACTTAGATATAAGCTAACTTCGTCATAACGCCCTTCTAAAAATAAAGAGGAAGCCATGCATTGTCGACCTGGTATTGTGTCACATTCACTGGAACTACTTCCTACCATATTGAATAAACTCTGCCCGTTATCGATTTGCTTGGTCTAAAAATATGAAAAAAAAAATTATCTTAGGTATTTTTTTAATAATTTATTAACGATCGTTTTATTTTTTTACATCTCCTTTTTCTTGACCAACAACTACATTAACAATAGCTTTTAAGATATATTCTTGGGGAATAGCTGGTTCCAAATCTTTGATTAACTCATAGGCTTCTTCATTTTCTCCTTGCCTCAAATAATATATTACCAAATTAAGACGGGCTTCTGGAAGAATATCAACAAGAGTTGGCAATACTTGTAAAGCACCTTCTCCTTCGCGAAAAACAACCATATTATGTTTAATCAAATCTTCACAAAACTTAAACGTTGACGATCTTCTCGCCTTTTATTATTTTTTGGTATTAAATAACAAATGTATTAATATTTTTGTAAAAAATAATTTTATATGAAACAAGAAAAATTATTTAATTAATATAGTTTAACTCACAATAAGATTTTTTAATTCCGATTCAGCAGCCTTACCATCATATAATTTGTATAAATTGCAAGCTTTTAAATTAGTTAATATCATAGAATCTGGATATTTTTTCATATAAACATCTAGAATTTCTTGAGAAACATCATAAAAGTCTAATTTATAATAACAAAGAGCCATATAAACATTCAGTGCCAAAAATTGTCTGTAAATATAATAAATTACTAGAACTATTTTATATAGTTTAATAGTTATATGTACAACGGGTATAACTAAATCAGATATTAAATTAATAAACTATAACTATTACCGAATCCCTAACTATACACCACATAATAATAATATCAAAACCTACATCTACACTTCTAGAATTCTACAGTGATCACTGGTCACTACAATCAAATGACAAATAGTAATTTTGACAGCGTTGTATAATAAAAGAACATTTTAATTTTGTGGTCTGAATTTGCTTTTGAAAATTGGGAGAAGGTGAAAACCTAAAATACATTATCTTATTTTAGAATAACCTTTTAATGTAAGTCTTTTTACGATTTTTATTCTAAGGTATTTGGTAAGGAAATAAAGAATTATTATTTAGTTGTAAAGGCCATTCTTTTCGGTTTGAAGTGAAATTTACTTAAATTGATTTGGTTTCATTCAGTTTGATTTTTCATTGCTTAATCCACGAGGAAATCAAGTCAAAATTATGTATTCTTTAAACTGCAATAAGGATATGTAGAATTGATGTTTTATTAGCGTAACCCGTTAGTTATTAAAGTTGTATTTGTGGTAAATACTAAATAGAATATTTATGGTACCTACTAGTTACTACAATCTACAGTAGTGGTAAGAGGTGAAAGCTACCTTATAGAACTCGTCAAGGGTGATGAGGGGGATATATCTCTCTTCATCCTGATCTTTTTTTTAATATTTATAACAATTTATATGTAAAATGTATTCAATTTTGTTCTATAGTTATTTTCTTCTAAAAACATAAATAAACAACTATCTATTGTACATTTCTACAGAATATATTTATATATTCTATATGACTATATATTCTTAACATTGTGTATAGTGTATTATTATTATCTAGACTTTTACCTAGGATCTAGGCTATTATTATTATTAATATAATAATCTTAATATTAATATTTAAATCTTTATACAAAATATACGAGAGTGACTCCGCGTTATCGCTTGATGATCATGATTGTTCAATAATAATACCCTTCTCAATTCTCATCTGTCCTGGTAATGGTAAATATATTGTATAATCATATATTTTTTAAAATCGTCTCAATGACTTAGTCGCTATGGCCGTCTAACCTTGAGTTATAACTTAAAAATATAAGTAATAAATAACGAATAACGAAGTACTAAACAAACTAGCAAAAAAAAAAAAAAAAATACGAAAATAGATTTAATAATTTCATTAAAAAATTGTTATTTAATACGTTTGCAAATAAATTTTGTATTTGCTGCAATTAAAATAACTAATATCGATATAAATTATACTTGTAACGATTAAATAGGACATATGTCAAAACAAATCAGCCCCCCATAACCAAATTATTTAACCAGTCGAAGTAAATAAGTTGACATTAAATTACCTACGCTGTGTTTTATATAAAATTTGAAAAATATCTGTCTTCAAGCTACAACTTGAGGATAAGATAATATAGAGCTGGTAAAAAGGATTTAGATTATAAATAAAAGGCTTAAAGACCATTGTGTCATTTTCATATACTTGGATTTTAATTTTTAATATGTAGCATAAACTTTCCAATGATAAATTGAGTGAAATTTATTGATAAATAGAAATTATTTATGGTCGTGACTACTGACTTGTGAAAATGTATTATGTTCTGTGTACAATATATTAGATATACTTATATACTTAATATGTATATATATATTAAACACTTATCGGTGATAAGTTATCACCTATGCCAGACCCGTATACAGGAGGGTAGGGGTTCAAACCTCTCCGAATTTTTTAAAGTAGGTATATATTTATAATATAATAAAAACAAACTAACTAGTTCATGTATTAAAAATATTTTAATTCCCCCCCCTGAAAATTTATCCTGGATACGTACTTGACCTATGCTCTATCTGGTATCAAAGGTAGATATGAGGTATTGAATTATATTATAACTAGTAACTACTAGGTATTAACTATACAATTTAATTTATAATTACCGATTATTGATCATTAACTTTTTATATATATCAATAGCTTCTTGATAATGTGATCTGAGATAATGTATAGCTGCTAATGATAATTGATCTTCAATCACATCCGCTAACAGTTCATGATACTCCATAAGTTTTTTTTCGTCACCTTGTTTATGTGACAAATGAAATTGCAATCGAATTTTTACGTCGGAGATGTTGGACTTGCCTAATGCCTAAAAGTGACGGGCAATAATAATTATTTTAATAGTTCGTATGATTTGTACTAAAATATATTACTTCTTCAGCCTCCGGGTACATGCCTAAATAAAAATAGCAACAAGCCAAATTGACAAACAAATGTTTTATTTCTGAATTTTTGATATGACTTTTGTAAATTAACATTGCGTTATTATAATCACCTAAATGAAAATAACAATATGCTAGCCATAGTTCTAATTCCACATCTTGTTTTGATTTTTCTATATCAAACTAAAAAAAATAAATAAATTAGTTAAAAATTTACTAAATATTACAAAATTCTCGAAAGTTTAATACAAGATGACATTTTAGTTTCAAAAACATTATTAGATTTTTAAATAATGAGTGGTTCATGATAAAAAATATAACACAATAATATATATACGCATAAATATATCTAGCTACCTAGTGCATATTGTGGCGTGTTCATATTATATGCATTATACCTAATGCATATATTATAATAACAGCTTATTCCCAATACCATTGGTTATAGTCTATTTTATAATCAATGCTAATACTGTATGTCTGCATATGCCTATTAGGAAGCCTGGGAAAGTTAACTGATTACTTTAACTCAGTAAGTTAAGTTAATACAGTAAAATGTAAGTTAAGTTTAAAGTTAAAAGTTATTTTTTTTATTTATTTAACAAGTTAAAAGTTTATTTAAAAAGAAGTAACTTAGCTTAGTTAAAAATAAGTTATTTTTCTTTTTTCATGTAAAATTAATTACATGAAAGGTTACAGGAAACCAGGAAGCAATACAAATAAAGTGTTATGAACAAATAATAATTGTTGACGACAGGACGAATTTATTGCCTAATAGTAAATATGTTAAAATCATTTTGAGGTTTATCGTTAAGTTAGAAGTTACTTAAGTAACTCGTTAAGTAATTTAGTTAGAATTAACTTATCTTTAACTTTTTAACTCGTTAATGCCTGACCTTGCC
Source organism: Rhopalosiphum nymphaeae (assembly GCA_036289425.1). Taxonomy (NCBI): domain Eukaryota; kingdom Metazoa; phylum Arthropoda; class Insecta; order Hemiptera; family Aphididae; genus Rhopalosiphum; species Rhopalosiphum nymphaeae. The sequence goes on along the minus strand of JAZAQC010000021.1, from coordinate 1,831,570 downwards.
TATTAGTTATTACTTTTATTAATTGAGCATTTTATTTTATATTGTTGTATTTTCTTTTTATAAAATAAAAATATTATTAATTAATAATACTACTTTGAACGGTGTTGTTAAAATGGTTTTAAATCCTCGGAGAATAAATTTTTACTAGTTAATAAAATAATTTATACTATCCGGAAGACAGCGAAATCTGCGAATATATCTGTATTAGGTATAGATATAATATATAATATATTTAAAATCGTTTTAACGCCATCATGTAAACGTAGTAAATATTTTATGTATGATAATTTTATTTTATTGTAATTTGTAATGAATAATGATAAATTAATAAAGCGCTTATAAATTATAATAATTCAAGTGATTAATTTATTAAAAGTCAATACCAACTTTTAAAATGGTTAAAGCACCAATGTAATCTCTTTTCTCGATGAAATCCTTAGCGGTTATTTTATGATTTATCGGTTTAGTTTTCTCTAATTGCTGTTCCACCGCTGGTTTTACACGTGATAGGATCTATATAAAAACATATTATAAACTGTTATCTAATATAAAGTAATGTAAATCTAACAAATATCAAAAATTTTAAATCTTGTACGTAATATTATACTAATAAATGATTGTCGAGTATAATAAGAGAAAAATATATTTTTTTATGATCTTACCATGTTTGAGGTGGGTATTGACTATTGGTAGTAGCTAGTATATTACACAAAATATTCTTATAATTAATAATTAGTAAATATTTTGTGTTAAAAATGTGTATATTTACATTCTAAAACTTGGTAATACAATCATTAAAAACTAAAGTACATTACCTAAATTACCTATATGTTCTTATAAAATATTAACTATTTTTTAGTTATTGTATCTTGTCTACTTCTACTACTGTTGTGGTTTCCACGTCAATACCCATATCCATAGCAACTTAGGTAGGATTTAGTAAGTAAATACTATCTACCTATGTACTAATATACTTACTGTAACTCGAAATTCATTTTCGTTTTAAAATATTTTTTGAAAGGCCGAGTTCGTTTAATATAGACTAAAACTATATTATTATATAATTAATAATTTAATATTAACAGTCCATTTTTAATACAAAATAAAATATTCCACTTTATTAAAATTGTTTTTATGATTTAGTAGACACTTGTATCTACTCTAATTTTTTGAAAATTCAAGAAGAATTAATTTTAATCTTGAAAAAATATTTTAACGAAAATTTTGAAATAACTTGGTATATTATAATTTAAAAATAAATATATTTTATTGCATATTGTAGGTACACCTACTGCATTATATATACTCGTATAGTCGTATTTCGTTGGTACATACATAATATATAACATGTTAATATTATGTTATGTCCAGCGGCCAGGCGTCCGGTTCGATATCAGTTCACTAATATACTTATATGTATAAAGTTTAACTATAGTTACCATAGTCTACATTTATATAAATATTAAAATTTATAATATATTACTATAGCAATAATCAATTGATAGCTGGATTGTTTAGAACATTTTTGTAGTAAAGATAATGTGCCTTTGGCGATCTATCCTCCGACTCATGTCCTTTATTTACAGTCTGGAACACTAAAAATCCACAAATGACTGCATACTTATATATTCGCGGTATCTATTTATATAATTATATAAATATTGATAATAAGGAATTATAAATGTAAAACATACAAATTAATTCAATAGTACAAACAAAAACCTATATCTACTTATTAACAGACCTTATACCTTGATAAGTATACAATACTATATATTATTAACAATAATAATACCTACTGACAATACTACCATATCTGTGCGGTGGTATCTGGTATATTGGCTTAAACTTATTATTTTAAACTCCATTATGTTTTAATTGGTAATTGTATAAATGAAAAATATCAAATACCTACCTACTAAATTGTACAGTAAAATTAAACACAAATTCTATAATATATTGATCGATTCCAATAAAAGAAATCATTATTATAATTTTTTTAGCCTTCAGGAAGCATATTATTTTTAACATCAATATAATGTCAAAATTATCATATTTGATAATTAATTTAATATATAAATAATAGGTGCATTAACCTTTAAGCCAGGAAAAAGTTGAACGACCCCAAGTATGTGTCATCGGTTGACCGCCGATTGGGTGGTGGCAAGTATGACAAAGATCTACTGTCGACCTTGGTAACCGTACAATATTTATTCGGACCAGCCACGTTATTGTGGTAACCTCAAATACCTACATATTATACATACGAAGGCGGGTTAGGTTAGGTTAGCGTCCTGTTATCAACTTCCGTCTTGCCAGTTGCCACCGGATAATATCCGAGTTATCCGACTGATTTTCAGTGTGACTGATTATACTATATATTATTATTTAAAATATATTATATTATATTATTATGTATAATATAATGTATTGTAATAATATGTAGTAGTAGTCTATCATTGAATCATGTTCTATTTTTTTTTATTTTCGAATCCGTCGTGTGTGCCGTGGTACCTCGTTCTGTAACTCTAACGATATAGGTATCTATATTTTTTAATGGGTCCGTGACCCATTAAATGTATAATATTGTTTTCTAATTCAACATGTATTACCATTCTCATTTGTTAATATAGTTTTGTGCAATTTTTCTTTCTATTGTGTTAATTATTATTCGTCTGTTTTTTAAAATAAAATTTTATTTATAATTCATAATATAATTTGTACTTATATTATTTAATTGTTATTGTACTTATAATTGTTCGGTCAATTGCATAGATATATTTATTTTATCATTTGTTGTTATTATGGAAGAATACGGGGAAATTAATTTAACAAATCAAGAGTTACAAATGTTGTCAGACTTAGACAGGTAAAACGTCAGATTTTACATAATAACTTAACTAACTCTATGTACAATAACCAAATAAATATTATTATATTTTTTGTAAATTATCCATTAAGATTATTTAATTTAATAATTTAAAAATAGTATTTATTGTCAAATACCTATTTACAAATATGACACATTGGTAATGTTATATATTTTAAACACTTGAACTAGAAAATTGGAGACTAAAGAATTTTTTCAAATTAATATAATATGATCAATAAAACAATAAGCCATATAAAATTTGTTTACTTTATATTTATTATTAGGTTTTTATTTCCTATACATAGACTAATATATTTACTATATTTTTATACTTCTTACATATTGTTTTAAATTTAGCGTAATAAAATATATAATTGTAAATTGAAACTCTTGAGAGCAATTTTACACCTGTTGTTGTTGTAAATAAAATATACTAAAGAACAACAATGACATACTAATATAATTACATAGTTTGATTTTTTGAATGATTCAGTTGTTTAAATTTTCAAATATATTATAATATTTAGATATTTCTTAAAAGTTTAATTATTATTACACATGTACCACTTATACATTATTAGATTGATATATTATCAAATTTTCTACATAATCAAATAATAAATATATTGACAAAAAAGATGTAATATATAAAAACAGACACAAAATATAGCTGGAGGTTATTCTGGTTAGTACATTTACTTAAAGAAAAATGTAATTCTATTAAAATGTTATTCTATTATACCTAAATATTTATTTTTATATACTAATAATACTTTAAAAAAAATATAATATTAATGCATTGATGACGTAAGTATTTTTAAATGTTTTCCAATGTTTAACAATACTACTCATTATTCAAATAGAATAATGGTTAGAGTGGCACAGGATCTTATCCTTAAATGCTAGCATATTAAAATGTTTAGGTACATAGTACATTTATTAGTTTGAAACATTAAATTAATTCTCTTGAGTAGGAATGGGCAGACTGTTTTAACAGAGTTCCAAAAGGTAATTATAAAAATGTACAGTGTGTATAAAAGGGTTACATTTTGTATTTTCTGTATTATGTTTTGTGGCCTGCATTGATTGCAGTTGTGTGCTAAAATTGACTAAGGCGTGTTAGATTACTAGAACAACATGTGATGTTACATGAAGGCTCTGGTCATAAGATTGGTGATTAATCAAGGTTATAAGTTGAATTTGCTTTATCGAGATAAACAAAATGCATTTTTATACCTATATGTTTAAAATATATGATTTTTTTATGATAATTAATTTTTAACTGATGGGTAATTTAAAAATAATGAATCTCCGATTATTTTTAAAAACATACAATGTGGGTTTATTTTTTCATGAAATGAGTGAATTATTTTATTTAAAAGTAACTTCATTTAAAAATATATTTTGAGAAAATAGGTACTTCCAAACTACCTTAGGTGCACAACCGGATTATCTCGACTACCTAAATATTTAAATAAAATAATATATAGATATTCATATTATATTGTTGAAATTTAATTAAAATTAAGCTATTACAGAGGTCAGGTAAAATCAGGTTAAAATAATTCATGTTCTCAAACAAATTATTTGTTAGATAGGCGTTATTTAATGGTATAGTTGACGACTACTATAGATAAAAGGTACCTAATAAATGACAGTCAAGTAACTGACTAAATAAATACCTACATAAATGGTTAATGGCCTAATGGTAAGATACATGGATAGTACATTTTATAAAACAAAATTAAATTAACAATACAAAACACAAAGCGGGAATGTAAAATTATAAACAGATTGACAATTTTATTATTATTATTTGTTACCAGATTCTCTATACGAAGCAGTTGATATAATCAGGATGATTATATAAGGTAGTTTTGGAAATATTTGGGTTGTTGAGATAACTAGGAAGTATCAGAAAATATTACTTAGCAGGATAACTCAACTTCTTAAAACTTTTTTTTATATTCTAAATTAAAAGTTACCTTATAGTTCTTAGTAGAATTTCCTTGAGAATTTCTTTATGATTAAAAGGAGTTTTTCCAATTACATTTTGAAAGTACCTACTTACATAATTATCTAATATTATCATATAATATGTAAATGTTCAGTATACTTTTTTAAGATCGCTATTGACTATAACAACATTAAATTTATGTTTGTTTATTTATTTATTATTATGGTATCCACATATTACTTAATTAATTTCCTAACCCAATATTTGTCCAATAAAGAAATATGTTTGTGACATATTTTATTAATAATTGTCCCTTCAAATAGAAATGTACTGACATTAAATCTATTTTATAATATGCGAAGATAAAACTTTTATTGACTGTTTTAATATACAAGGTGATTCTTTTGAAAGTAAACTCTAATTTTCTTAAAAAGCATTCATTTTTTTATATAAAATATTGTGTGACAACTTCAAATTAAGTAAAAAAAAAAAATAAAAACTTTATGTTGGAGAAGAGATAATTAACTATTCTAAAATGTACTCTTATTTTGATTTTAATGACAGTAATAATATATAATATTTACTATTATTATTTTAACTTTTATTTTATATAAAATAATGACATTGTACATTTATATATTATTATTCTTATATTTTAATCATTTATCGTTATATTTAAATAAAACATATTAAACATACATATTTTTTTATGTTTGCTGTATAATATATATATTTTATTCTAGTCGAATGTATGGATTTTTGAAGTTAAATGATCCAAAAGAAGAAAAGAAAAAAACATTAGTTTTAAAAGTATGTATATTTCTTTCACTAATAATATATTTATACTATAATGAATATTATCTTACAAATAAAACAATTAAATAATCATCATTGTTATGATATATTTTTTTTTAATATTTCATCTTCCAATATCTATCAGAAATAATTAGCTTTACTCTAACATTAATTATACATTTTAAAAGTAATTATTTATGATTTATCTGGTTATTTTAAGTCTTAAAAATATAACTTTTATACATATTGCTCCATATAAATTAAATTATATTATCACTGACTAAAGCAAAACAGTTTACTTAATCTAACTTATCCAAGTATCTGGTAGCACTTGAAGCATTTTCTAAATCAGTCAAGTAAAGTTTACAGCTTACACCTAGAGATTATAGCGATGCATCTACATTTCAATACATATTAATATTGATACAGTTGCATTAAATATGTTCTTAAAAAATGACACATTGCTGGAAAAATATTTAGTATAACATTTTTTTCTTTTTATAAATTATCACTATTGCACAATTTATACATAGAATTTGCTATCATACATTTTTGTAACAGAGTGATTGTATTTGTGCGAAAAAAATAAAATAAAAATATAAGATAGATAAAATGTATCTACATAATTATTCTTGTTCTACTACAAAACATTTAATTAAGCGTTTAAAAGTAAAATTTTAATTGTTCAAAATTTGTTGATACTAATCTGATAATTAAAAATAAAAATAATATTTCTATAAAATCTCTCAATAGCTGGTACTTAGCATGTGTATTAAAAAGTATAAGTAGTTACACATCACATTTACATAATAACTAATTTGTTATTTAAATAGCTCATCATTTAAAAAGTGTAAACTCTAAAATTAAACACTTACCCGGTTATATACTTTTTTCTTTTAAAGCTTTTATGTGAAATTATTTAAAAGTTACCTAACGTAGTAGTTAATATTTGAATTTAAATAATGATTGGAAACTATATTATTATGATATAGACATTTCTGCTAGGTAATTAACAGGGCTCATAAGTTCATACATATTGTTTTTAATCTTTATATATATATACATATATTACATATGGCTATGTATTAATTATATTTTTAAATTTATAATATTCTTAATGTTTTCTATAGACATATAATTATATACTTTTTTGTAATGTTTTCAAATTAATTTGATTTTTGATAGACTTAAAATCAATTTATATTTAACTTAATTTGGTGGCGGTTTACCATTTCTCCTACTATACTAAATCATCTGTTGCGACTATGTACTATGCCACACCCATTGTTTAAAAGTCTATCACTAAGGTTGCTTCTTATTTTGAACCATGTATATACTTAAATCAAAAATTGCAAACCAATTGGATATATTAAATTCTATTATTTTGAAGGAAATTTCTAGTTTACTTAGCATTTAATCCAACTTCATAAAATTGATATGCAAGTGTATGAATATATAAGATTAGGTAATTTCTTACCAAATTCTTGCTATTGGGAGAGGTTTTTTAAAAAATGAATAAACAAATTAAAATTGACAACTGTTAGAATTATGTATTTTATTTTAATTACAGACTAGTATTAATTAAAAGTGAGTTATTAATTTGAGTTGTAGCATAAATTTAATTACATTTGATCCCATATACCCAACTTAATCAGTAATTACTATTTACTACTACCTATAAGTATTTTTTAAAAATATAATTATTTGAATTTATTCTAAATTATATATTGGTCATCTTTAGGCAATAAAGTACCTTGAAAGGATGTTAATGCAAATGCAGAAAGAAAAATCAGAAGATGAATCCTCAAAAGCAATCAGCATTGATTCTAAAACTTATTGTAAACTAGGACACTTCCATTTATTGTTGGAAAACTATTCTAAAGGTATTTTATAATGTTTAAAAATTTCAATTATTATTTAAGAACGGGATTAATTAGTATATTTCTTTTTATATTATTTGATTTTATTTATATTTTTATGTGTTACTTTCAATCAAAAATATGTAATTCTTTATAATTAAAATTCGTCACTATTTATCCAAGATAAAAACTTAAATTCATGTTAATTTAGTATGGTTAAATAATGAATAATATTAATCATTAGTTGTATTGTTGTTATTTAATTATAAAGATTTGTTTTGATTTTAAGCCGAGTAGTTAATATTGTTATGTGTATTATTAACTAAAATCATTTTGGTTAATATTTATAATATTTGTTATCATTATTAGCTTTTTAAACTTCTATGTAGTTATTTTCATTAATACTTTTGTTTTAAATAATAATAATAATAATAATAATAATAATAATATTACTTTAAAATATATACATGTATAATTTTATTTTGTTTTAGCAATGTCTGCATACCATAAATATTACAATGATGCAGAAACTAATCATTGGAAAGATGCTAATTTTTTGTATGGTCTTGGTCTTGTATATTTTCACTTTAACTCATATCAATGGTAAGAATTATAGTAATTTATATATATTGCAATTAAAAGTTATATTTAATAATTTATTTGTAATAGAGTATCTTAATCATTGATAATAGTATGTAAATAATAACTTGTTAAATTTATGATATTTGGTATTGAATCCTATTTTTATTTAACATTACTTTTTACTATAAAATTATACTTAAATATATGTCTATAATTGGTGTGTTATATTATTATGTATCAAAATAAGAATTGTTTATTTATTTATTATGATTTAAGTAGGTGAGTCAATAGGTATAGGTAGGTAATACGGAAATACACAAAATATAAAATATGTTTGAATACCTGTATGATATTTATAAATATTGATGATTTATATCTGTTATATATTGCAATTTATTATCAACTATTTAAATTAAACAAGCAAATTCATTTAAATAAATAATTAAAATGTATAAGTATAACCTTCTATATTATAATTATTATTATTTATAAATACTAGTAAATAATAATATACCAATATCTATAAATGCCATTGATTTATTAAACATTTATATTTTTGCATTAGTAATCTCAGGATTTTAAGTAAAAAAAATGAGATTAGCGTATTTATTTTTTAATTAACAAGAATTATTTATACATAATTTTCATAACAATACACTAACACTTACAATCTTGAAAAAAATTAATGCATTAAAAATATCAAATAAAATAAGTTAGTGAAAATGAAATAAAATTTCTTCAGAAAACCATAGGTAGATCGTCAAGAAAATAAACGTCTTTAGTTTGATAAAATTCACTCTATAACTACGTACATTATACCGATGATTTTGTATTATTTTAATTCACAAGATGTTGGTGGATTAAACTAAACCAGTCGAGTGGAATGTCTGCGGCGTAAAACCGTCCGTTTACCTGCAATTGTCTGTCAGACTCTATACATCATAACGATAATAATAATTAATAACCAATAAGGAATATATAGAGTGAAGTAATAACAATAATAAAGATAATTATAGTCTTGATGAAGACGTTCGTACGGTCGCTGTTTTACGTCCCTCCGAGATAGTACACAGCCGTCGCACCACAGTGGGTTGTGGCTGTCGGCCACGTACTCTCCAGTTTTCCCGCTGCCGGTCAGCGCCCAGTGGTAGCTTAGTAACTGTCCGACACTGAACCGACTGCAATTGTACACTACTTGCGCGTGCGCGAGGATAACAATACGGCTCGGCGACGAACCGGACAGACGTGAGTTTGGCAACCACTGAAGTGTCTCACGCGCCGAGGTTAGCGTCCCACAGGTCAACGTTTAGAGCGTTTGCATGTACGCGCAGCGGTGTATATCGTGTACGTGTTCGTAGTCGCCTTCGAACGTACACCCGTAGGCCGTAGTAGGGATGCGCTGCCGCCGCCGCCGCCTCTTCGGCATCCTTCTTCTCCTATAACCTCTTCGTCATTATGGTTTCCGCCCCACCCTCCGACCCGCTGTCACCGTTTCCTCACAACCGTGGCCGCCCGTAATTCGCCTCGGCGGCGGGGCAGCCCTTCTCCCACTCGTCGTTTTTTTAATCCGTCTCTCTCGCTCGCCCGTCTCCTCCCGCCGCGCATCCCTTCTCGCTCGCGCCGTGTTCCCTCCCACCGCCGCCGCCACTGCTATTCGGGGGGGAGACGCCCGACGCACGCACATTCATCCGAAAGACCCTCTTTTTTTTCACAACGACCGTCGACGACAATGTCCTCTACACCGCACGACCTGCAACTGTACATTTTACAATAATAATATTATATATTATTTCGGTTTTTTTAAAAAATCTCATCCTTTTCCTCCTCCGTTTTCTTTTTACTGTGCGGCCGTGCGGGTCGACTGTAGTTTTACTTAATTCTTTCTTGTTAGTTTTAGTCATCGCCGTTTGTCCGTTTCAAATGCCTCCGGTCGTTGTTTACTTATACCGATTGATAATTTCGCACGTAGTGTTCAGTGTTCATTAGTTCGTAAGCCACCGCTGTCGTTCCAGTGTTCGACGTTCGTAGTGTTCGTACGCTGTAACTCGTCCACACACGTCGTACACACATCCACACGCGCGTACTCAATACACGCGCGCTCCTTGCGCACACGCACGTACCGTCTCCTGTTATCTCAGGTAAACTTTGACACATGTGTGTATATATATATATAGTGTATTGTTGTATAGTATTATTATAATTACTATAGGCATGGTATTATAAATTTTTCCTGTCTTGTCTTGTTTCTGACCACGACGAAGACGCTCCGCGCGCTTAATTCGTCGGAGCGGTTGCACCGATGACCGATCTACAATCATACCGTCGCTAAGTGGTTTTTTTGTTTTTTTTTTTTTCACGCAGTATTTTCCCCGAGATAATAAACATTACGCTATCATCGCCGCCGCACCGCGCACAGTATCGGTCGTGTCGCTCGCGGTTCGTAAACAAAACGCCAACGCGCTGAACCATCGTGTCTCACGTAGGCACTAGGCGCATTGGCCTTTTGCCGTCCTGCTGCCTCCGTCGCCGGCGGTCGTCGTTGTGTAATATGTAGTTTTAGTTGGTTTTCGTTCGGGTTTTTTTGTAACTGTATTATTTATTTTTTTTTTCAAACGCGGCTTCGCTTTGTCATCGATATTCTTTTTTAGCGTTGCAAGTTTTCAAGACTGTCCTCAACTAGTACTATAATACAATTCATATCTACATAACGAACTGTTTTCGTCCACTGTTGATTTCTTTTGTTCAGGCGTGTCTTCGTCGTCTGTCGTTAGTATAGTATAATTTTTTAACTTCTTATCATGTCTGGTATATGAAATAATAATAATAGGTATCGGGTATGTCATAGAATATTTTGGAGTTTGTTGTCAACAATAATTAGTAATTTAGTGTCATATTCTGTATTATACTTTATTGTAATAGTGACATTTATCATTTTTGCTGTTTCGGTCACAGTACGGTCAATAGTATTCATCGTCAAAACTTATATTTTATTATTTTTCTCTATTTAATACGAGATTTAATATCTATTTAATTAGTAATTTTTAAAATAACTTTTTAATCATTAACGTATGAATTGTTAAAAAAAATGTTATCTAACAATTAATTGTTTACCTAAGCCATGTCTTAGTGCAATAATTTTTATTTACAATTATTTTTTTAATAATAAGTTAAGTATATTTTATCATGTTCAACTGTAATGTTTTATGAGCTAAAAGATATGAATTTCTATTTCGAGGACACCAAAGCTTTGAATACCTATTATGCATTATGTGTTTGGAGCTAAGTTGTAACAATTGCATAGTTGGTCCTATACCTATTTACTTAAAAATATTATCAATATTTTATTCTATCTAAATAGTTGGTCACAATGCCATTAACTATGTACTTCTAGTTAATAATTATTACAAAACAAATGTTAAATAACAGCTATATTTCTCTATAAGTATTTGTGTTATCAACACTTTATTTTAACGTTTGATGAGGCAACATTTGTATTCATATTTAAGTAGTATGTTTATAGAATTAATAATTTCTTTTATTTATTCAGGCCAATATTTATTGTAAATATATTTTATTTACTTATTATATCCTAAATATTGGTTTAAAAAAGTTCTTCATTAATTATATTGTTAATATTATTAATGTTCAATATTCTACAGCTTTATTTTGTTAATAGTTCATAATGCAAAACTTAAAAATAATCTAGATATTTATTAATAAATTTATATTATGTAATAATATTTATAATTAATTGTGGAATTGTTATGTAAAAATAAATATCAGTAATTGTACAAATGTTTTTAATTTTATGGACAAACAATGGTAAAAAATAAATAGTTTTTAATTGTTTAATTCTAATTTTATTTTACAAGAAAAACGTCATATTTCACTTACTTAGATAAATTCTATACTAACCCTATCTTATTTTAATGTCATTATGGTTAAAATCTAAAGACATGAACATTATTTTATGTATAATAACCATTTTGTGTAAAGTAAAATTTGTAAACTAAAAAATATCCAAATTCAATTATTCATCAAAAATATTTACGATTATACTTCAATTAAATCTCAACGTTTTAGTTATTTTAATCATAACTATTTTGAATATAAATGAATAATCTATGTAGGTATAATAATCATAATTGTTATTAATGAAATCATTTATTGTTATTTTAGCCAAATTCAAGATTTTTGTACAATTTTGATTTCTTAGATACAAATTGTATAAACTTTCATTTAATAACTGTTAAAATGAATTCAAAGAAAAAAAATAAACCAACATTACATTTAGTCATTGTACATCCTGCCAGTTTGGCATTTTGTCAAAATCATTAAACATCTCTATATATTCTATTGGCTATTATAAAGTTATTTTAAGCTCTTATTATAAAAAAATAATGAATTTGTTTTAAAATTTTAATTTTTTAAATAAATCTAGTGTACTATATTGTTAAGTAAATGTATTAATTGATTTTCAGGTCTATACAATTTTTTCAAAAACTACTTTATATTGACCCAAATTACCAACGAGCAAATGAAGTACACCTTAGATTGGGTTTGATGTACAAAGTGTTTAATGAGTGGGAAACAGCGTTAAAACATTTAAAACATGCTTATTCAGACGTTAGTTTAAGCACATTTTCAAAACTTGAAAGTATGATTTTATTATTTTTAAAATAGTTTTATTTCTTTATTTCTTTATTTCTTTTTATTTTCAGTAAGCTTCCATATAGCACATTTATATGAAGTACAAGGGAAGTACAAGTTAGCCAAAGATCATTATGAACAACTCTTAAATGATTCAAAAATTACTGTTCATCTACGTGCCGATATTTGTAGACAGTTAGGTTAGTATTATTATATTAAATACTAAAAGGTGTTTTTTAAGTTAATAAATTAGTTTAATACAAAATTTTTTCCATAGGATGGATGTTCCACAGTTGTGAATGTCTAGGGGATAAAAATCACCGTGAAACAGTTGCTATTCAATATTTACAAAAATCTATTGAAGCTGATAACAAATCTGGTCAGTCTCTTTATTTATTAGGACGTTGTTATGCAAGTGTTGGAAAGGTCCATGATGCATTTATAGCATATCGAAATTCTGTTGAAAAATCTGAAGGAAATGCAGACACATGGTGTTCCATTGGGTAAATTAACTTTTTTATTCCATGCTATAATCTTTTATTGTTTATTTTTTTTAAATTAAGACCTTCAAACTTAAATAGGAATTTAATTACATTTTAAAATACAAAATAATTGTTAAATTAATTAAATAGATATTGAGTTATGTATGATTTATTTAAAAATGGTTAATATTTTTTTATCTATATTGCTTATTGTTATTTTTTCTTGAATAGAATTATTGAAACAACCTATGTATTGCTTAAAAAATATGTAATCATTTAATTTTTCATTAATAGTAACTAATTTGTTTGTTATTTGTATTATAGAGTACTCTATCAACAACAAAACCAGCCTATGGATGCATTGCAAGCATATATATGTGCAGTGCAATTAGATAAAGGCCATAGTGCAGCTTGGACTAATCTTGGTATGTTAAATTTGTATAGATTCATTAAGTTTAAAAGAATTTTAATAACATTTTTATTTCAGGTATATTATATGAAAGTTGTAATCAACCAAAAGACGCTCTTGCTTGTTATGTTAATGCAACAAAAGGTAATGCAGTAGTAAGTGAAACATTGATAAAAACGACCTTAAATGTTCCAGCATCTGCAATATCGAACATGAATCCTAATCTTGGTCAACGTATTAAATTTTTACAAACTCATTTATGCAATGCACCAATGCCTAGTATTACTAGCAAGTAAGTTTTATTTTTATGCTTATATTGCAATGACATTTGTATATTTGTTTTAATATTTTTTATGAATGTTTTAGGCGGCGACAATTACCTTCAATCGAAGAGGCTTGGAATTTACCAATTTCTGCAGAAATGTCTTCAAGACAACAACAACAGCAACAGCAACAGCAGCAGCAACAGCAACAACAACAACAACAACAACAACAACAACAAAAGACTGCACAAACTCCATATCAAAAATCTCAGGATATAATTGCTACACCTCATGGGCAACCTCCTCCTTATAATTCATCTAAATCAGATAACCCATTAGAAAATAACATCAAACGAATCAAAGTAATTGTTTGTTGTTAAATAAATTATTTCTAAATTCAATTTAAAAATAAAACTATTTTACTTTTAGGTTGAACCTCAAACTAGCAGCAACAGTAATCCTCCTCAACCTGCATTTTATTTAAATAGTCAGCAAATTCAGACAATGAATGTTCTTCAACAAAATTCTCATAATTTATCACATCAACAACAAGTATATAATAATAATATAGTTAAATTTTGTTGAATTTATACAAAAACTTATTTATTTGATTTAAATCTATCTAGGCTTTGCTGCAACAGCTTCAAAATAACTATCGTATGATGCAACAACATCAACAGCAATTGCGGCTAAAACAACAACAAAATAGCCCTAGTCAACAAGGACAATATCAAAATCCTACTGTGATAAAACAGTTCTCTGACCAAAGCCGCGGAGACTCAAAATCCAATGATTTAATTGATAGTTCAAGTGAAAATCAAGAATTGGATAGAGAATTACAAGCTCTCCTATCCCATAAGGAATTAACTACTTCATTAGCTGAAGATTTGCTCAAACAGTTTGGTTCATCAGATGAATTAAATATTAAAAATGAAACTAATACCACTACATCACCTCAAGGTACAAAAATTTAAAATTAAATAATTATATTTTGTTTATATATTATAATAAAAAAAAAAATTGAATCTAAAATAAAACTTTATTTAAATATTTAAGAAGTTAAAACCATACAACAGCCTGCAACTGAAAAGGTAGTTAGGTATCAAGATTCAAATTCATTGGACACTGATTATTCTTTGGACTTAACTGCTGAGGAGGTTTTGGAAACAGCCCAGTAAGTAATTATTTAACTAAAACAAATTTAATTCAAAGTTCAGCATAAAATGATTTTTTTTTTATTATTTAAATTATAAATAAATAATATAATGTGTTTTTAAAGTATGACAGTATAATATTAAAGGAACTTAATGAATTCAATTCATATAATGTTGATACAGAAAGGATATAGCAATAACTATCTTTTTAGGATTTTTAATTTATTGTGATCTCTATAAAATGTAGGTATTATTTATTAACCTATGACTTTAGTATTAGATTCAAGTTAAAAAAAGATTTCTCTTCTCTAAGTATTAATTTTTTATATGTTTGTTTTATATTCAATATTTACTAATAAAAAATCAATTAAAATGCTCTTAATTTTTTTCTTAAGAGGTTATAAACGTCTGAATATGCTATCCTTATCTTACTAATATATACATATTGTACAGCATATTTAAGTTCAGTTGAATTAATTTTGTTTTAACTTTAATGTTAGAATTGATCTATTATCAAACTTAAGATAAAAATATTATCTTTTTTTATACATAGATTTTTTATGATGTTACAATTTTTGTTATGATTACTGTTTTCAGTTATATTGATCTTAAAACACGAGTAGTATTGTTACTTTTAAATTCAATAATAGGTTGTTAATTTACTCTAATATTAAAGTCAATAATAATTAATTGTTTTTGTTGAACTCAAATTTATAATTAAGAATGTTGGGATAATGCAGATATGAAATCCTCTTAATATTTTGGATTTTAAGAGGACTATACTTCATTCATTGTCCCCCGTATTATAAACACATTGCATAGCAAATTATACGTTCTGGAAATTCTTTTTTACTCTTTTGTACTTAACATTATAGTTATCTTACTTGTTTTAAATTTAAAAGTATGAATATTATTTTGTGAACCTCGTAGGTTTTTTTTATACATTTTAATTTTAAAGCAAATTATGAATATTTTAAGATTCTAAATTGTTTATGCATTTTTCAATATTCATAATTCACATTAAAATTAAAATATAAAAAAACACACCAGGATTACTAGATAATGTATATATTTTTTAATTTGACAATAGGTAAATTCACTATAATATTAAGCATAAAGGAGTTAGAAGGATTCTTCAGAATGTAAAATTTGTTGTTACATTTTTGTATGATAGTGACAATTTATGTCTGTTTAATATCCTATTAACATTTAATTATAAGTAATTTGTATATTAAGATTATCAATTATTTTTAATTTCTTTATTATGGTATAAATTTAATAAAATAAATTATAGTTGAGAAAAGGGAAGGATAAATATTTAATTTTACTATAAATATATGAGATAAATTTAAAGAGTTACCTTACCTAACCTATCCTAACCTAAGAAGAAAATATATCCTTGTTAATTTAACCAACAGGTGATACTTACACCTGCACTTTGTTTTTAAACACCTGACTATGTTCTACTTTTTATCTTATTTAATATATAAATTTGGTATTATTATTTTTTTAATCTTATTAAAGTAGTATTCAAAGAATAGTTGTTTGACTCTGATTTTCTGTTTATAACCAATTGGATCAAATATTTGTTTTTCATTTATTAATACTACATACCAAAAATTTAATAAGTTTAATAAAGCTATTTACACTTCAATAATTATTATTTGATCCTATAGTACTAATGTTTATATAAAACTAGTTTCAAGTTTTAATCGATATTAGTTTTATTGTTAAAATTGGGGGCTTGCTAATTAATTTATTATAAAATTGTTTGATTTAGGTTTCATAGAGAACACACTGTTTTTAGTTGTACTATTTAGTTGTATTTATGTTATGCTAGAAAATTAAATAAAGTGACAATGTGCTATGTCTGTTAAAAACTGATATTAAGTCCTATTAAAGTCTGTTTTAATGTATCTAATTTTTATAGATAAATTAATATGATGTAATCAGAAGACTTGAAATTAAAATTAAATATATTATTTTCAATACAAATTGTAGCTTAACTTGAGTATGTATATTTGTTAATTTGTGCTTAAATACTTAGGAAAGAAACAGGACCGGGTATGTGGAATAGGAATGTATTGAGTCCAAATGGGCCACCACCTACACCTCCAGAACCTCCTCCTCAACAATTAACACGTGAACAATTACTGCCATCTACTCCATCGGTTATGCTTGAAAATAAAAAAGACGCATTTAGTCCAAGATTACAAGAATTTTGTTTAAAAAATCCTATTGCTGTTGTTCGATGCTTAGCTGGTGCACTAAAATTAGGTAATTAAAATATTAATATTGTCCTATTAATTTAAATATTTTAGTATTATTATTTAAATGTATTTATTTATTTTTTTTAGATTTGGGATTGTTTTCAACTCGGACATTAGTGGAAACTAATCCTGATCATTCTGTTGAAGTTCGAACACAAGTAATGCAGAGCAGTGATGATAACTGGGATGTGAAACAAAATCGAAGAGGATGGGCTTGTATTAGCCACCGATCACATACAACCATTGCTAAATATGCTCAATACCAAGCTTCCAGTTTTCATGAATCAATAAGAGTTAGTATTTTTAATGATCATATATTAATTGTAATTAAAACATATACTATTTATTATGTATATAATAATTAATTTTAATAATATACACTTAGTTTCTCAAAAGGAATTTATATTTGTGGAAATAATTTTTTTTATATAACTTAAAGTCAATTACAAATCATTTTTATTTTCATTTATACTTTTTTGAACAACTATTTATTTTATACTTCAAAATAAAACATTTTCTAGGCATTACAATGTTTAAATTAAAATATAGTAATATGTATATATATTGTTTTTTGATGTGGCTACAAATTAAATGAAAACATAATCTAAAAATGTTAGTTGAAATAATTTAAGCGAGAATTCTTCAATAAAAGAATTTCTAATTCAATTAGTGAAGTACTGTGTAAATTTTTTGCATTGTTTTTTAATTATCTGTAATAATTGTTATTATCGAAGACATAGAATTTAATGAACTCATATAAACATTCAAATAGATTGATTAATTTTGAATTATTTATGTTAAGATAATTTTGTATCACTGCAAGATGGTCTTTTAGTGTGTTAATAAATAGTTAAGCTTTATGTGTACTTAAAAAGTAGAATTTAGTAAACAAACAGTAATGAACTGTAGACGGCAAAGAAAAAAAATTGTGTTAACTGTTAGTTATTATTTACATATAATTTTAACTTATTTATACTTAACTTTAATTTAGGATGAAAAAGATGGTATACCAAGCGCTCATACAGTTCCTAATTCAAATTTATCTGACTCTGATTCTAAAGACTCAATTACGATGGAGAAAAAGCGGAAAAAGAATATTGTAAGTTGTTTATTATTTTAAAAATTATAATATCTGTTTAATAATGATTTTTAATTTTAAAGAATTTACCTGGTGTAAAACCTCCTGCTGGTAGTAAAATGCTTAAGTTTGGAACCAATGTGGATTTGTCTGATGAGAAAAAATGGCGTCCACAACTTCAAGAACTTACTAAGCTACCAGCATTTGCACGAGTTGTCTCTGCCGCTAATATGCTTTCACATGTTGGTCATTCAATATTAGGCATGAATACTGTTCAGTTGTACATGAAAGTAAGAATTATTTATAGTTAAATCAAAAATTACTGAGATATTTTAAGTTTATTTGTTTTTTTTTTCATTTTTAAAAAGGTTCCTGGTAGCCGAACACCTGGGCATCAGGAGAATAACAATTTTTGCTCGATTAATATTAACATTGGTCCTGGTGATTGTGAATGGTTTGCTGCTCCTGATGCTTATTGGGGTGTCATTAATAATCTTTGTGAAAAGTAAGTTTAATAAATAATGTGTTATTTAATAAAATCAACAATTTTATTTAACAACTTTATAAATATTAATTATTATTATTTTATTAAAGGTATGGCTTAAATTACTTACATGGATCTTGGTGGCCATTGGTTGAAGATTTACTTGCAGCAAATGTCCCTTTGTATAGATTTTTACAAAGACCCGGTGACATGGTTTGGGTAAATTCAGGTAATATTGATTAAAAGAACTATTGTGTTTAATTACATTTCTAAAATATCCATGTTATTAGGTTGTGTTCATTGGGTTCAGGCTGTTGGTTGGTGTAATAATATTGCATGGAATGTTGGTCCTTTAACGGCTAGACAATATCATCTTGCTATAGAACGCTACGAGTGGAATAAACTGCAAAGTTATAAAAGCATTGTACCAATGATTCATTTAAGTTGGAATTTAGCAAGGAATATAAAAGTATCAGACCCGAGATTATATGATCTTGTTAAGTAAGTTATTATACCATGATTTAAATAATAACATGTTATTAAATGAAAAAAAATGTTATTGTTTAAATAGAATGTGCTTAATGTGTTCTTTACGTCAATGTGGTATAACATTGGAATTTATAAAAGTTAAAAAAATTCAAACTCGTTTTCATGGAAGAGGCAAAAATGAAGCTTCACATTATTGTCATGACTGTGATGTAAGTTGCTTTTATTTGTTATATTTATCATGTTAATGCTACTTGTATCTAGTATGTGCGTTTAATGATAAATGAAACTGTCTCATTATACTTATTAAAAATAAATTTAAAAATGCTATTCTATTAGAGACATACAATTTTAAGTTTTTATTATTCCTATGCCCTTATTAGTTCTAAATAATACTTTTATTTGTTTAGGTGGAAGTATTCAATATTCTTTTGATCCGCGAACAAGAGAAAAAACACTGTGTTTATTGTGTTATTTGTGCAAAAAAACAATCTCCAAATTTGGAAGGATTTGTCTGTCTAGAAGAGTATAAAATGTCTGAACTAATAGAAATCTACAACAGTTTTGTATTACATTGTCATACTACACCTGTACTGCCACCTAGTAATAATACTATAGCGCAATTAACGTAAGTTCTGCAATAAAAAAAATGTTTAACTTTATTATTATTATGTAATACATACATATATGTATGTATCTTTGTGTGTGTATATATATATATATATATATTGTATATGTGTATGTATATTTATGTATACAAGTAGTTAAAATATTTGAATATTAAGTATTTTACCTAATTTCTTAAAAAAAATATTTTCTACAAAACTTTAATTTTGAAAAAGATAATTTTAAAATTATTGCAATAAACCATAAACATTTTCATGGACTATTATTATAATTTTATTGATGGACACCAATGATTCTCAACTGTGAAAAATATCGACATTAAATATATTTTTGAACCGTTTATTATATTTAAAAGTCTTATGTAAAGATAAGAAGTTTAAACATCATAGCAGCTTACATATATGTAATGAATAAAATGTAAATTGTCTGACTTTTGATGTATATAGTATATGTATGTGTTAAAAATGTGTATATCATATAATTGGTTTATGAATCTAATGTGTATACAATTTCTTTATTTGATAAATATTTTGACTTTTTACATTTTTATACATAATTAAATCTACATACATTTTTTAAATTGTAGATTCTTAAAGCTTAAATACCCCAAAAAAATGCTTATCATAAAATATTTATAGTAAACGGTTCTTGAGTATCAAATTGGTTTCATAAAGAATTTTTCCATACAATTCTCTATTGTGGTAAATTTTGAATTTAAGTTTATGGCAGCTCATTGCACACATGTGTTCACGTAAATTGTACAAAATTTAAAGGACTGTTAATGCCATTTATAGTAAATGCATAATAACTATAAGAAACAAGTAGAAAAATATTGTATATACTATGTAAATTTAAATTCGGTTGTAATAGCTACACACCTTTCTAGAATTTTTCAGATCTCAACATTTTTTTTTACCTAAATGTTCTATTAACATAATATTTTTATACTGAAAAATCAAATTATTGTTTTATTTTTATCTGATTATTATTTTCTGTGCCTTTATTTTGAAATTACTTTTACAAAGTACAAAATTGTATGTTTTTCTTTATTCATAATACTATACAGTCAGAAGGATATTGAATTTTGATTTATTATCTCCATCATTATTAGTTATTACTTATACAGTAGTACAAAATAATGAGCCTTACATTTTAAAGCTTACATACATATTATGAGGTCCAAAAAACATTATATGTATACCATTGTATTTTTTTAAAAATATTGAATAAGCTACTGTTCATAAGTACATTTTATTTAATGACCATATTTATAATAGGTTTATAAACCTATTTAAGTATTAGGTTAAAATATTTTAAATAATATTAATATGTATAATTATATTTTGTTTCTTGATTCTTTTTCTCTAAATTTAAATAATCCAAATAAAAATTCAAAAATAATATATTATATTAAGTAAAATGTATGGTCCATTTCCTCTTTATATATAAATGTATTTATGATTTTTTTCATTATATTAATTATATTATTTTCATCTGGTCAATTTTTGGGTTCCTTGTTTAATTTTTTTTAGTAAAAAAATATTTTTGGACATTAATTTCGTTTTTTGAATTAATTTAAAACTATTATTGTGTTAATTAGTATATTTTTTTCAAATTTAGTCAAAAATGTGTTTAGTTCAATTTGATAGTAATTTAATTTTTAGCAACATTTGAGTAAAATAACTTATCACTGCCATAAACTAAGGCGAGGCTTCTCGTCCTCGTCACCTAGTACTGATTTTAGCTGTGCATTTTTTTTTTTGTGAACAACATGTGAATGTTGTATTTTAAATGTGTTCAATAGTTTTACATATTTAAACATATTTTATTTATATGTTAATAAACATTTCATTGACTTCATTAAATAAGTAATAGCTTTTAATTTTTAGTTCGATTATAAATGTATTGTATTTTAATAACATTTATTTAGATTTAAGTTACAGTTTCAATTTTTTTTTTAGTTATGAAAAAAACATTATTCTTTATTATATATTTTTTCTTTTTAAGCTTAGAAAAATATTAAAAACCTAACCTGGTGTTAAGTAGCGAATTATTGTAATATTTAAATAATATTTTCAGCTGTCAAAAGCCGACTTGTATTCATTGTATAAAATAGTTGATCTCATGATTATTTTATTTTTCAAATGATAAAATTATATTATAAAATATTGTAATAAAGCTTTAAACAATAGTATAACTCTTGTCTAAATTAAATGTTTTTTTTTATTTACATAAAAGTTAATAATTAGTTTTACAAAAACTTACAACTTGAACAATAAAATTACAGTTCATTTATACATCATATATGCCACCAATTTATATTGAAAAGATGCCTAATTTTATTTTGCATCATTTACTAAGTAATGCCTTACAATTCAGTAAATATTTTACTTAATTGTGAACATTATTGTGTTCTTTAGTCTTATGTTATATTTTAACTACTATATTATACCTGTATGTGTGAAAAAATATTATTAATTTAGTACGTCATAATCATTTGTATTATCAGTTTTTAAATACATATTGGTATTTACTATTTAGTTATTATTAGACAGCTTAACTTTAATTATTAATTATAAATTGATCAGTGGCGAAGCGTCATAGGAGACAATGAGACAATGTCTACCCACTAATAAATTAGAACACAGGGCAAATAATACTTTGTTTTATAAAATATTTATAAATTTAACGTCATTAATATTATAAAAATGATATACGTTTTAATATTTGTTAAAATCGTTTATTCGTTGTACAGTTATAGTCTTAAAAAATTCTTAAAATAGATTATATGCGTGCGATCGATACGGCCGTGCGTACGAGCTGTTGTGCGGGTCATTCCAAATATTATGGTATTATTATATATCAAAGAGACATTGCGATGCAACGTCTCCAAATTATGGGCGCGCGGGTACTGGGGAAATTTTATTGTGAGCGGGGTTTACTTTCTACGCTATGAGACACGTCTCGCCATTCGTATTTCCTCAATTATCGACAACGCCAATACGTCTTATACCTACCCCTGTAAATCGTGATAGCCGATAGGTACCTCTATCTACGTGTTTCTTAATATTTGTTATTTTTATAATTATAATTTGTAATTTGTCCTCATGGCTGATAATTTAATTAATGCCATTTTAAATGATGGAAAAAAAATGTATTACTGTATGTATAGATAACATAAAAATGGGAGAGTCCAATCGTATTAGTCTTATTTTTTTCAATGTCTTCCCAACCAAAAACTCACGCCTCGCCACTGGAATTGATTTAAATTCCTTCAAAATAGTCATTGTATTGCATACATAAAAGTGTATTATAAATTCTAGACTAAATTAAATATATTACATCAATTAGTGTGAATTATAATGGTATGTAAAACAATTTGTATGATTTAAGTTAAATTATTTTTTCAATATTTTATTTAATTCATACTTGTAAACTTAGTTTGAACTACAATCAAAAACTAATGAATTTATAATCTATTAATTTTATTTATATGGTTATATATTAATTTTTTGCAATATTTATATTATTTTTGTGAGAGACAGGTTTGCAAGCCTATAATTTTTTACAGAACGCCAATATACTGAGTATTACAGATTATTAATGACAGGTATGTCAGACATAGATAATATTTATATGTATGAATTGGACATGCGTATCATGTTGTATTCAAGTATTGAATGTGATTATATGAAATAAAACCATGTAAGGTGCAACTAGGTGGGAGGACTTGTATTTTGGATAATACATCATGAAAAGAATATTTTTGAGTAAGTCATAAAATTGATTAAGAATAAGTAGGTTACCGCAAAATTATTTCTCAAATTTAGCAATGCTTAGATTTGTTATACCATTAAAGAGTGTCCTGTGGGGATATCAACTTTCATTTTATAAATGAGAACCATCCTTTTTACTGTAGATTATTGAGTTGATTTTTTTTCTTATACATCTAAATAATAATAGATTATAATATGGTTCTTAATATATTTAAAAATTCCAATAATCAGAATTTAAATAAATTTGTTAATAATTGAATTCCATACTATCTATTATTTTTTAGCAAAACATAAACCTACATGTGTTTTAAATACTGATATAAGTTATACTCCGATGATAATTTTAACGACATATTTATTATTTATTCAACATACTTAATGGATTATTGAATAAATATTTATTACAAACCATTTGCAAATATACAAATTAACTAATAGACTGTAGCCAGTATAGGGGAAATGATCACTCACATTTATAAGGAAATAATAATATGCGGGCTACAGCCCCCTAAAAACTGTTGTCCTAGTTGCGATAAGGTAAAAACAATGGTGAGATTAGACTTAGCTGCTAACACTTGGTTTTTAGTTTTTTGAATATTCTGATTTTTCTGGTTTTTTTTTTCTCACATATTGGCAAAATATTTACCTTTCCAGTCAAAGTTAAATGAATAGTTCAATAATCGTTCCCTATATCTGTCGGCTTTGTTCGTTGAATTCGAGGACCTTAGTACCTGTCGGATGGGGTACTGACCCATAAACCACCCAGGAGTATATCTATAGGAGCTATATAGGAAGGACTGTTTTTGGTCTGGTGCAGTGGTGTAATTAGAAATTGTCCTCCGGTGAAGGGGATTACAATTTATAGAGATTTAATCATATCATATCTGTATTGCTAGTCTTGGATCTCAATTTTAAAGAGCAGGCATGTTAAAATGAATAAAAAGATTCATTTTCCGTTTCTACATAGAAACAGATTTATATTGTTTATTTTAATAATATAATAATAAATTGTAAACAATCAATTACACTAGAATAATTTTCAAGTGCGCTTTAGAATAAGCCCTGGATTATAATATATACAAAATGAAGTCATAAAGTTTAAAAAAAAAGTTAACTAATATTAAAACTAATAAAATAAGTGGATTTTGCTGAATACAAATATCACTAGATAGTTGTTATAGCCATGGCCCGTAGACCTTGTATTGCTTAGTGCTTATATAGCTATATTAGTTAATAATATAATGTATTATTTCATGTTCTATTTTCATCAAGATTCAATCCATCTTAATTTTCATATTCTGTCATGTCTTCTGTGATAAATGCTATCTAAATTCGTATTTATCAGTAGTGATAAAAATATTATTATCGGAGACTTTTCGTCCACAGATTCGTCGAAATGAAGAATATTCTTATCTAATTCTATGTTTTGGTCTCCTGTGTTATCGAATATTGTAGTAAATGTTAATGTAGTCGTTGAATGGCTAAAACTGAGTAAAACTGCAATGACTGATGAGTAATGTGTTTATTTTATTAGCGTTAATATCATTTGATAGATGTTAATACAATAATACTTATCAACATTAATACTAAGATAAGTCACGTCTGGATTCTTGGGCTGTCCATTTAAGATTACTAACGATCATATTCTTATTTTACGGTAATGATGTTGATTCTGTGTACGTCAAGTCATTAACTACAACAGTGAAATTTGTACACAACGGTTTACAAAATTATATTGTGCTTGTCTGTAAGTTTATGTTTAGTTTTTTTCCGTTACCTTAGTTAAAATAATGTCATTGGTCAATATAACTTCATAATGTCCAATTTAAAACTGGAACTCGATGAGTATCTTAACAAAGGTCAAAAAAATAAAATTCATAATGGGCACCACGTACACATTCCCAAAGTGTTTAAGAAACTCCTCAATGGCGAATCGGGAGAACAAACAGAAAACCTGTTGGATTCAACACAGACTACTTATTTTAATTTTCCACAAATGGTAAGATTTATTATATTATACAATTTTGTTGGCTTTGGATTACATTTAAATTTTAATTATTGCCTTATTGAATATTTACAATTATTGTAATTTGATTTTACAGAGTAAAACCCAAAGAATATTAGGATTTATTGTTTGTGTGTCAATAAGTTGTTTGATGTTTTCTCTGTCAGCATTATACTTACCCGTTCTTCTAATAAAAGCTAGAAAGTTTGCAATTTTATATGCTTCTGGAAGCATTTTTGCTTTTGCCAGGTAATATATGACACTTATTGTTTTTCAATTACAAGTTTTTTTTTTATATTTAAATGTCCTTAATGTCTATTGTCTTTATATCAATTAAATACTTAATGTTATAACATTTTTAAATTTTTAATATGAAATCTTAATGTGTACATTGTTATTTTGCATAATCAAGGGTATATGCCGATAACATACATTAAATAAATGAATAAATTCATAAATATTTAATTTTTTTTTTTTAATTTAGTGTGTCATTTTTAACGGGTCCATTGAATCACTACAAGTATATGACATCTAAAGAAAAGCTTCCTTTCATGTTTGGCTACATAACGACTCTTTTGAGTACTTTATACTTTTCACTGTGGATGAAGAGTACTCCATTTACTTTACTATCATTAACTGTTCATCTAATACTTATTTTTTGGTTTTTATTGAACTCCATACCATTTGGTCAAAAAGGTTTATCATTTTTTGGACGTTTATGTTCATCTATGGTGAAAAATAAAGTGTCAAATTCATTACCTGTTTAAAAATATTCTATTATTTATTGTTATTGTTGTTTTTTTATTTGTATTGATATGTTGTTTTTTTCAATTAAACTGTTTTTGTATATTGTATAATTACCAAGTTATATTCATTTTTTTTACTCTATAAAAGAAAATTTTATTATAAATAAATTATTAAATTATTACTAGCCGTTAAGTTTGTGAAGTCTATATCCTTTTGTTTATGTCTTACCTGTATCTGTCAAAAATCATTAACTGATTATTATAAATATAAAAATCAGTGCACAAGTATAAGTATAGAAGTGTTTGAAATTTACTGGAAAAGCAATGTGGGTGGCTTATGTCATCTTCAAAATTCTTACCTATGATGATAGCCAAGCTCAACCCCCTCATTCACAATCAATACAAACACCTAATTGTTGATAGAAATATTTTTATTAAATTATTAGATTTTATACACAAGCAGAAATATAATAATATGATATAACTAGACCTCCAATCAATTATTAATATAGTCAACTTCTTAAAGGAAACCAAACTGTACAACATAATTTAAAAATTTTTATACAAAATGTAAACTATTAAAAATTAAAAAAAAAAAATGTCATACTATAATTAATGACCTTGTAGCCGATGTTTCTTTTTGTTCAATAAAAAAAAAAAAATAATATGATATTTTTATAAACAAAAATATGCAATGCAAATATTTGTGTGATAAACGTTTAAAAATGCAGAATTTTCACTTTGGATTTGTGCCTGGTTCTAAGGCTATTTTCTAAAAATGAGTTATCACTACTAATAGTGTATTTCCTTTTAAAGGTAACATGAAATATTTCAGTCCAGTAAACTCAGATTAATATGGGACTTTCAGGAGGAGATAGGGAATACCTAAATACACATTTGTTGATGATTTTCAAATTGTTATGTCTTTCAGTGCGAGCATGCGCAATATAGCTTTTTTTTTTAAATAGCAACAGGTGTTTTTATAGACTGATTTTTTAAAAGTAATTTTTATCTCTTAACCATGACTCTAAAACCAAAATTGACTGAATGATAACGATCAAATGTTTTGATTTAAAACATTGAATTTTTCGACGATTTTTCTATGATTTTACAAATTTCCGTGCGGTTCCGCGTATTTCTTTCACTCATAATGTTTTTAGACAAGCAATAACATCGTATTATTTGGTAAATAATATCAATTAAATATCGTCCAAAATAAAAACAAATGATATAAATAATAACTATACTACTTGTAATCTCTAAAAATTATTTTATTTTAGTTTTGTAAAATAAACAAAATTTTACTTTTTGACTATCATATATTAAAAATAAGAATAACATTTATGTGTTTATATTAATTATATAATTAATAAGTTATTGTAGAAAAATTTAAGAATAATAAGTTATAACATTTGATTAAATGTGGTTATTAAAATTCATAGCAAGTTAATAACTCGTATGTGATATATCTCATTACAATTTTAATTAATTTAACAATTTTAAAATGCGGAGTAACAATGAAAAAGTTGATATGATTTTAGTTTTTAGGGAATGCAAGCATAATTCTCGAGCTACTGTTAGATTCTATACAGAACAATATCTTGATCGATATCATCCTTCTTTCAATGATTTTATTCGAGTTGAATCTTCTTTAAGAAATAGTGGCGAGCTATCCGCAAGACAGGGATACAAATACGGATTGATCTTTGAATTTTTATTTTACAACAATTCAACATATGAAATTCTTCAATCATATTCTTTAAAACTAAATAATTATAAATATCGAAAATTGATTCGCCCAGGAGAATGTCCTCCAAATATTTTTGTGGAGAAAACTAAAATAAAGATGAATATAAAAATTATATGGTCTAAATGGAAAAAAATAACAGAATTAATATGTTACACAATAAAACGCAATTAAATTACTAAAATATTTTTACAGAATATTTTCGTATTTTTAGAAGTTTTTCTTTTTTCTTGTCAAGTACTATTAAAGTGTTTTAAAATATTTGATGAATATTAAAAATAAATAAAAAAGATAAAAAAATAAAAAATGTTACCCAGGAAGTTATAAATATTTGATGATTATTATGATTCATAAAATTCATATTACAATTTTTCCGAGCTTACATTATTACTGTTGATGGTCTCAGCAGTCAACCGTGTCTTTGACAAAACTATATGTCTCGGATCAGATACTAATGGTTTAATTTCATGCATGGCAAAATGCAAATGAATAAAATTAAAAATTGGTGAATATTTACGCATTGTTGGTATTAACGTAATGATTAGATAGAACTAGAGAAAAATAAAATTTAAATAACCATACAAACGTAAGTATCAATAAAAAAAAATTAATTTGTTTTAACTTAATGGGTTTAATATAAATATTAAGAATAGCAGTATCATTTGAAATAGATAATAAAATCATTACTAAAATTAGTAATTTTTTATTAATGTTTTTTCTAGTAAAAGTGTAATAATTGTTACAATAATTACAGGTAAACAACACTAACTTCTCAACATTTTACAATCTCAAACATACAAAAGAAAAAATTATAAAAAATACTTTATCAACATAATTTAAACATCAATGTTATCCAAGTGTAATGTCTTAAAAAAGTAAATTACCTCACTGCTTGTTATCATTAAACAAACATAATATATTATAGAATAGGTATACAGAGTGGGTCACGGGAATAGGGCTAAAAATAGATGGGTTTTTCTCGACGTAGGCTGAATGTGAGTAAGTCGGAAAGGTCTCATTCGATCCGTTAGAAAATGTCATTTAGTTTCAACAAGCTGGAGCACCTCCTCACACTGAGATGGCCACAATGAACGTCATACGCGAGATGTTTCCCGTCCGCCTCATTTCACGTTTTGAAAATATGCATTGGCCTCCTAGGTCACCTGACTTGACGGTGTGCGATTTTTTCCTTTGGGGTTATCTGAAGTCACGTGTTTACGAGTCAAAACCACGTACACTAGACGAACTTAAGCATGCAATAAAAACGGAAATTGCATTAATAGATGAAAACTTGCTTCAACGCGTTCACTCAAATTTGTTGGACCGACTTTCTTCGTGCTACGAACAAGATGGACGTCATATGCTCGATGTTCTTTTCAAAACTTAAAATGGAACTTATTTGTGTATGATAAAATATTAATAAAATAATTGTACGTCTACAACATCATGAGTTATATCTATTTGTTTTTGTCCCTATTCCCGTGACCCACTCTGTATACTACAATTGAATAACTAATTTTTTATCTACTTACTCGATAAAATGTTGATTCATCTATAATAATTTTATTTTTATTCATAAAACAATCCATTTATTAAATGTTTTAGTATCTAAGTAAGTATTTAACTCAGATTAAAATTAATTAACAACTTTTTTCA
The DNA here is from genome assembly GCA_036289425.1 of Rhopalosiphum nymphaeae. Classification (NCBI taxonomy): domain Eukaryota; kingdom Metazoa; phylum Arthropoda; class Insecta; order Hemiptera; family Aphididae; genus Rhopalosiphum; species Rhopalosiphum nymphaeae. Next base: position 1,801,672 of record JAZAQC010000021.1, on the reverse strand, counting down.
AGTATAACTTTTTTATTTCTGTGGTATTTTTCATTTTGTATTCATTCTATTAAGAAAATATTAAAATATTTTATAATAAAATACCAGTAACTGGAATAAATATTTTAATATTTAATTATAATTTTTATTTGAAAACAAAATAAGAACTTCTAATTAAAACGATGTTATTTTTTATGAAGTACACATACTTTTTTAGACTTATAATATATTACTTAGTTAATATTATTATTTCAAAAATTGTTTTTTTGCTGTTAAAAATACAATTAGGACATTAAAAATTCCTAATCATTTAGCCATTTTAACTAAATAAAATATTCACATTATTACATTATCCACAAAAAAAAAATTCTTCACACGAAATTTTATATTTATTAAAAGTTTACCATCTATTGTTATCTTTTAAAATAAACTTCCTCAATATACAATATTATACTATAATATCATATACAATTCATATTTCACATAAAACTTACAAATTATTATTCAAAGTCTCTGAAATAGTACTAAGACCTTTGCATTCTTGAATTATTAACAATTGTGATCAAGTTTGAAACTTTTAATTTGGTTAAAGTAAAAACAAAAAATTAGTCCTCCTAATAAGATATCTAAAATCAGATTAAATAATTTTTGAAAAAATTTAAATCATTGATAGGTTCTAACTTAATAACAATAAAAATGTTAAAAATGAACTATAACCATTGAATATTAATATTTTCATCATTTTCCATGGTTGCCATAAAAAACTTATTAAACTTTTTTACTACTACAACATTTGTTGCTCTAAAAATGTTTATATAAAAACACATGCTATTGTATTACCAAAGTATCCTTAGTCCGCTCCAAATTTAAACCACGTAGGTATGTTTTTAAAAATCCATTTGCTATAATTCTTCTGTAAATGATAATATTTAATTCTGAAATATAATATTATTCTAGAATTTAAATTGCATAGGGTACTACTAATAATGTGTTATAAAATATTAGAAAAAATTTATATTATTTTACCAAAGCGTGTTGTATAACTTAGCAATAACCAAACACCATCACAACAGCAACCATTAGGTCAAATATCACGAGTTTTTTGGACACAAACCAGCTATTATATTAATCGATTTTTATTAAACAATGTAAATATATGTAATACTTGTATATTTAAAACTAAAAAGGCTTGTAAAAAGATATTTTTAAACCATCGTTTCATTAGTATCAATTAAATATATCCATGCAAAGAACGTTCTGATAATAAGGCCGTACTCCTTTATTATAGTTTATTAAATTTAATAGTTTACTAATATCATAATATAATATTTAGTATATACGAGGTGTGGCTATTAAATAACGAGACTATCTACTTAGCGATAAATCATGAGTAGATAAGGGTATAATGGTAGTATATTTGTAATCTATGAATATCACTGCATCGAACAATACCAGTTTAGTCAGTTTCCATTTTGTAGTCTATGTGTAAGCGTCGTTTAAATTGACCTCTTACGTGTTGAATGTCGAAATCATGCCGGACGAAAAAATTAAACAACGTATTAATTTAAAATTTTTAGTGAAACTTGGAAAATCTGTGACCGAAAGTTTTAATTTATTAATTGAAGTATATGGAGATAGTGTCCTATCACGACCACGTGTTTTTGAGTGGCACAAACGATTTCGTGAGGGTCGTGAAGAAGTTGAAGACAATCAACGGGTGGGTCATCCATGATCCTCAAAAACTAACAATAAAATTTCAAAAATCAATGAAATTGTGCGAAAAGATCGACGTCTGAGTATTCGAATGATAGCTGAGATATGTTAATATCGACAAGAAGACCGTTAGACAAATTTTGCACGATGAATTAAACAAATGACTCTTGGATCTTGCATCAAGACAATGCGCCGGCTCACAGTGCCTTATCTGTAAAGCGATTTCTAGCTAAAAATCGAACTCCAGTGCTTCAACACCCCCCATATTCACCAGATCTCGTTCCATGCGACTTTTGGCTTTTTCCAAAACTAAAAAGTGCGTTAAAGGGCACACATTTTGAGTCAGTTGAAGCTGTAAAAACAAAAGCGACAGAGGTGTTAAAGACATTGCAAGAAAAGGATTTCCAACACTGTTTCAACTAATGGAAAATTAGAATGGAGCGATGTGTCAAACATGGAGGGGAGTATATAGAAGGGGAAAAATGTTAAACCATTAAAAAATATAAATAAAAAGTTTTTACAGAGAAAATCTCGTTATTTATTAGCCACACCTCGTAGTTTGCTAAGGTGCTTTATATTTATAGTAATTATTAAATTATTCGGGTACTAATTAACTGTACAGGCTCATTTAAACGCCTGAACATTTTCATTCTAATTTCATTACCACTATTGAAATTTGTATCAGATATCTTTTTTGTTTTTTCCGACTCTTATAATATTATTTCTAATAACGCTTAACTAAGATTCTGGATTTGTCTGCGTGCAAATACATCTAACGTTTTAAAACGTAAACACGTAATTATTACAATTTAAGAACGATAAAGTGTATTTAATGAAAAGCCAAAAACTATAGTTAATATCGGTATGATTGATTGATATAAATGTTATTAAAAACAACTTCAGAGTACTACTAACAAAATAATTAGACACAAGACGCGAGAATTTCTACGATAACACATAATCAGCACGAACAAATCCCACGCAAAGTCAAAGTATCAACTCTGTCGCTGTAGTAGTACTCATTACTCATTTCAAGTCGATCTAAAGATACTTTAGAGCACAAAATAGTTTTATACTGACGTCATGTTCATACCACAGATGGTTTGGTAATTAATACAATTAAGATTACGCGGCGCTTTACATAGGCATTTTAGCTACATTACTGTCTATTTCTTTGGTTTTCTGCTACGGTTAATGCAATAAAGTGTAAAAAATATTAGTAACAATTAATATTAAATACTGAATACTTGCTGTGTTATCATAATATATATATAAAACAACATCAGGTTGCATTTTTATTGTATAATAAAAAAATGTTTTAAAATATAACTGTATAAAATTGAGTTTTATTCAAAAATAAAAAAAAAATACAGACTCTGTTTTTCACTGCCACATTTTTGCTGGATTTTGAGAGTCTTTTACACATCTTGGAGTTCTGATAAAGAACAACAGCGATCAAAAATCATCTTACATTCTGTAATATTATAATATCAAAACCAAATTATGTGATTGTATATGGAAAACCAATTAAAGCGGTATAGTACATTTAATGTCGCTTTCAAGTACACTCCATTGTTATTTATGAACTCCGATATATAATGATTCTTTAACACCTTAAACGCACATTCAAATTCACTACAATATATCTATCACTTACACAAAAATTGTCTTTCGAGATTTTCATTATCTCATTGAAACAACACGCGATCGTTTTATCCAAACAACATAATTTACTTAAATGAAGCACAATTACTGTCATAAATAAACGCTTAACAATCAGTGGCTATTAATGAGCTCACTAACTTAAACACACGAGTGCTATAGATAGTAGATAGCTGTAATCATAAATAATACGTGAATATATCTACAATAATATATAATTAATTATGTACAACAGTATATATGTATACTTAAACAAGCATATTATTATTTCACTTTATATCATTTCATAGCTACCATTTTATTTAACGTTTTTCTTTTTTTTTTTTTTTAAATGAATTACCAATAAGGATCGTTTTTACTCTGGGTGCTGATTAATTCAAAAATTAATTTGTATTGTACTCGAAAGTAGATATTTAATTTCATTACCATGCGTGTGGGACCTATACTATGAAAAGAGGCTCAGATATTTTAAATTGAATGTTTTTTTATTACTTACTTTGCATAAATGTTCTAAAACCCAATGTTTATGCAATATATTATGGAAGATTTTATTAAAATCCAAAACGGGTATTATTAATCCACCACAAAGGATGTAAATATCCGTTACCTATGTTTATTTCCTTCGACATTCATATTGGTTGGAGAGTAACAAGCAGAGTGAAAAGGCTGACCTTTAAATACTTATAAGTCATATATAAATCAAATTAATTTTTCAAATGTATACGTTACATATTATTTAGGATATGGTCATTAATATATACTTATGTTTCTTTTTTTAATTTAATAGTCTTAGAAAGTTAACAGAGAAAAATGAAAAAATAACTTTTGCCCCACGTTTGGCCATTAAAATTTATTAATTTAATAACAATAAAGATTTTATATTACATGAAAAGCTTTAAACAACAATTTTTTTTATAAAAATAAATGGCAACATTTAAAAGTACTTAGATAAAAACAGCCTATTTATCGTTTTATTATATATTATTATTTTAAGCACAAAAACTTACTTCATACTTTGCACTGAATCCACCAACCAACCGATAATGAACCCCTTTTCGTCCCAATATACTCATAGTACGTAAGTACTAAGGTACTACTTAAAATATCTATGTTTAAAGTTGATTGTTGATGGTTTCTGGTTTCATCCATTCGAGTTTTACAAGAATCATTTAAATTTTTGACAGTTATTTTACATGTTTCCTTCCAAATAATAAGAATATTGTACTTTGTGGTGATAATCTATCTATCCAAGTAGGTCAACTGCATAGTGTCACATAACCCGTGTATAAATAATACGAACGTATTAAACAAAAAAAAAAAATTGAAAAAACAACAATCGCGATAGATATGCTGATTATGCGCATACAAGTCGAAATAATGACAAAAATGATTAAAATTGAATATTTGCCATACTGATTTTTTTTATAGTTTAGCGATAGGTACTGTTTTTACTTTTGCAGTAAAATATATTACCTTTGGTTAGGGTGACCATATTAAAAAAAAAAAATACAGGACAAAATTAATAATAATAATAATAATAATAAGCATGGAGTTATTATTAGGCATATCCAGCTATCTGCTATAATATTGTATAACCGTATTCACAAAACGTATTTTCAGTGATATAAATAGATTTTCGTGGTTTAACAGTTAAAAACAAAACATATTGTTATTCTTATTTTCGTATTATGTACACTATACAGTATATTTAAAATGCACAAAATATAATAAGAAATAATAATAAGGAAAAATTTGATCAAAAAAACAGGACAAAAAGCGTCCTGAAAGAAGTTTGTCAAGACAACAGGACACAATGCTGTAATAAAGGACAATCCTATAAAAAACAGGACGTATGGTCACCTCATCTTTGGTTATAATTTTTACCGGTTTGGCGGTATACCGTATACAATAATATATATATATTATTACGGTATAAATAATAACTTGCACATACAATTTTACAAAATATAGATGACGGTGATGACAATTACTTTTTATAAAATAATTATTAGATATTATTGTCTTGTATCTTAAATATTCCAGCATCTATTACCCTGGCGTTCTTGATTATCCACGTAATTGTAAAATACCAGCTCTATAGTTATAGCGCAACGATGTATACCATTGCATATTTGTAGGCCACCTAAGTACTTACCTATATATTAGTACTAGTATATTATATTAATCATACATAATATGATGTATATACATGATGATTTCTAGTTCTTTTTTAATGGCTATATATAATTTATTTATTTATAAGGGTTGTACCCTTTAAATACTCATAGGTAAAAGAAAAAAAATTGTAAATATTTATACATAATACGATTTGAAAGAAAAATAATTGTAAATAGTCCTGTGAATATTATACTATTCATTAATTGTTACATCAGAAATATTTTTAACAAGTGCCGATGCAGTCGTACAAATGTTCGAAGTACATAGATCATTTCATTGGTAAACAATTATTATTATGTTCAGAGCTATTGTGGCCTGAATGTGGCATGACTTTAGTGTTTATGACTAATCGTTTAAGTCATTTAACGAATTTATCATAATTTCTAGTAGTATTGTGTTATTACTTAAATTTTTTTTTTATATATATTTTATAATAAAGACAGTGTTACTTTTTCATTTCTCCGTTATTACCCGTCATAATAAAGTATAATTAGGTCGTAGGACACTGTGCGGTCACATAGAAAAATTGAAAACCGCAAAGAGTTTGTCCTATTTTAGGTAGAAAAAACATATATCTATATATTCAAAACTATAATTTGAATGGGGGTTGCTATAAAAGTCTAAAATGTTATAAAGATATTCACATTATCGACATACCAAACGTATGAGGATTCTATAGTTAAGCCTTCTCTATACAACCACAATGTATTGACGCCGCTACAGTTATCTATACGTTATAATATATAGATAGTAGATACATTATATCAATAACCTTTCGGTAATATACAGTAGATAATGCAATCAATATTAATTAAAATATTATTAAACTGTGTATTTGACAATTATATTTAAAATATAGTGACTCAAAAAATTTTCTTATAATTAAACGTATTTAAATTACCAAAATTTGTCGCATCCCAATGTTATTTTTTTTGTTTTTCCGCTTTCCATATAAATAGCTGCTTTACTTATATATTATGATAATCAGTGGCATTAAACTTTTAGAAATGAACTCCGGCCAAATGAAAATACATCGACTTCAAACCTCTTACTTGGTCACTTTCATCAAGTCTAAATTTTTATTGCATTTAGAAAAAAGACATTTGTGAAAGTTTAATTTTGTTTAACTCCTAAAGGGAAATAACGCAATGCAATTAATATTTATTGCACGTAATGTAATATGAATATTTTAGGTACATAGTACCTACTTCTAACATAGGCAACGTATACACACTATATCTAAAGTTTAAAAACTGTATAAATATAACTAATATAAATATAATATAATTTTTTTTTTAATTATTATATTAAGTATTCATTCATATTTTTTGTGATGAATTACGGATCATAACTATTATTTATTCATTCGGTTTTGGACTCCGTCTACATTTTTTAAAAAAAACTGGTAGGTCATGACCTAAACATTGTAAAGTTTGGCGCCCAAATCATGCCAACATTTTAACGTAGACAGTAGTATGCGATTATTGTGGTTTTTGAATTTTCACAATTACATGGTGATCTACGATTACGATTTATCGATACATATGATTATCGTAGTTATAAATATAGGATTTCTATGGACTAGTTTTATTGAATTTTCGTTACATTATAGCAGATATATCTTATACACACGCTACACTTTATGCACTCGTGAAGGGTAACGCGGTGATTATTCGATCGAGAATCGAACGGCGCAAAGAAATAGACCGACCGACGACCACCGCGTTTTCCCCATAGTACTGACCAACCAATGAGATATGGAAATTATCATGGTGTAAGTTTTACATAATATTAAATTAAAGTACAATATAATTATATACAATTAATAATAAATCATATTTATAAATTATATAATATATAATATTATTAGAAGTATTTCCTTTGCAATAGTCATAGAAGATTTCGCCGTATCCGTATTATGGGTTTGCAGTGTTTGCTCTGTCTTACTAAATAATATAGAAAATTATACGTACAGAAGAATTAATTTTTCTTTGTTATTTATAAATTTAAAGTGAATTTATTATAAAACTTTAAGCTAAGTATATTATTTAGAGCCCTGTGCAGGTCAGTATAAAAGTTTAATTGAATAAACTTATGATTCGAGTATTTTAAAATTGTAAATTTTTGAAAATGTAGTAACTACTGTTTACTTTGCATATTATATATAGTTTACCCGTCAGCGGGTAACCATTATAATATTCACAGTTCCATTCCCAATTACCATACAAACCGTCCACGAGTGCAGATACTAAGGTCAGTCTGATTAGCGGTAGTATATCTTTTTATCGTGATGCGAGCTGTGCTCGGCGAGTTACTATGTACCTACACCGCATATTATAATAAATTAATAACAGTACACTAGCATTGTGACAATCACGGCAATTGGCACCCTTAATTGTATATTACGATGACCGTGTAATTGTACGTTATAAACTTTTTTTTATTTTAATTCAAGTTAGATTAATTCATGATAAATCCTAAATACAATTTTCAAGCTTTAGGTATTAAAATCAAACTTGTATGAATTTTGATATTGTAAATGGATTCGCATATATCTACGCGTTAATATCATTATTTATTAGTTCTATAAATTAATGCTTTATTCAACAGAATCATTTTTCAAACTATTGCTCTGCCCAGTAAAAATTTACGTGAGATTAAGGATTTAATTTCCTCTGCTAACTTCACGTCTTCACGTAGTGGAATTTCATCAGAAGTCAGCACTAATATATTTAGTGGGTATTGCTCAATTATAGTGCTATTCGACGGCACCAATTTAAAAATGAGTGCGGTATTTCCTCGTTATTACGAATTATTGATTTTTCAATTTTTTACAACAGCTGTCTCATTGGTAGTACTAAAATTCACTACAACAACAACATTTAGTTTTATTCTATGGTATTGTTTTTACAATTTGTACTACGTTTCACTACGAAATAGACGATAGTATCAACATTTGCAGGTGCTGTTGTGTTAGATTAGTTAAAATTAGTATTTTGAATTTAGATCTAAGAAAATATCTTAGAAGTTGATTTCAAGTAGTATTATATTTAGATATATATCTATAATGTATACAATAAATACGAAATATGAATATATTATAATGTTATACATTTATACTATTTGTAGTACAAATTTTGTACATTAGATGAAATTATAGATAAGTTATAGGTAAAAGTGCAATAGTTTGAATTTACAAATTTACTATATACCTAATTTTAATATTAAATTTAAAACAATTTGTGAACAATATTTCCATATTGGAATGAAAAAAATTCTGAAAATTCGTGGGTTTTTATAGAAATTCAGAACCATATCACTACGGGCCTTTAGGCAGCTCTGTAATTATATATAATATTTATTTTAACTGACTGCGGATATCTGCATAATATGATACTTAGATATATTTATAATTACAATATATTTATTTATATATCTATAATAGGTTGTAAATTGTAATTGTAATTTTCATTAATAAAAATGTAAACTGTAATTAATGCTGACAAAATAAACTATATTATAAATAAGTAGTTATATATTATTTATAGTTTAAATACAGATACCAGTCCCTATTTTTTGTAAATTTTACTACTACACACTTTACCATTTTGTTTTTAGCATATCTAGACAAACATCTTTTAAGGTTTTTAACTAGGAAACATAAACTTTTTTTCGTCTATTTGTTATTTGCTACTACACACAAAAATAGGGACTATAGTATAGTAGTACTATTGTGCCATTAATATAAAAAGGAATCTAGTGATTAGTGTTATGGCAAAAATTAGTAGGTACATATAAGTGCACAAAATAGATAGAAGTATAGATGATTGTAAGCATTAAAATAAAATTTTAATATGTATAATTTAAAAAAAAAGATATTACAATAATTGTAGACATAGACTTTTTTTTTAAAAAAAATAATAGTTTATATTTTTTAATAATATAAATATAAAATATTATATGTAGGTACACATCGATATAAATAATAATTGACTAGTATACGTAATTATGTATAAATAACAAAACGAAAAAATAAAAATAGGATATAATATAATAATATAATAGTGGATGGGCACACTAGCGGAGTGTAGTAACCTTGTAGATTATACCGCTATGTGGCCGCGACTGAAGTGATCGACGCTGGCAATAGGGTAGTAAAGCGGATTGATACATAAAACAATACCTAGCCAGCGCATATAATATATAATTATTGTAATATAATATGCGTGATCAACAACGTGTCGACGTTAATATTAAAATAATTTAACAATCGACGTACGATACGCGAGTGAAGTTTTACGGAATGTATATACAACTATAAACTTTACATAGTATATTATTTATAATATATATTATTAAAATATACGATAATAAATAATATTAAAAATATGTCAATATAATGTAATAATATGCATCCGTACACCACGGTTATTTTAACTGTTACAAAAAATATGTCGTGTTTCGGTGTGCGTGCAGTACAATATTATTTATAAATACATAATAATATGAATACACAACATAATATAATAATGTATTAATATATACGTTGTATATTATTGTGTACAGTAGAAGTTTTATTTTTATAGGTCAACGCATGTATAGTACACAAGCGCTGCGTACTCGTCGTAATGACAATATAATATATTACAGCCTTATATTTACGCGACAAGTGCTGGCCATGTGTTTTAACATGTGGATCGCGAGAGTCTGGCTTGTATGATCTCGGAGGGTGAAAAAGGTGCGTTGTGCGTACTGGAGCGACGTTCGCCGTATCCAGGCGGGGTAGGAGTGATCTGTCATCGCTGCCTTGGAATTGTTTCCAAATTTCGCCTCAACGCGATTATATTATACTATAATATAATGTATAATAAAGCAATATAAAACGATATGTATTTAAATTATGCGTTTCCTCTCTCTCTCTTTCTCTCTTTTTCTTTTTGTCGTTGAGCAGTCTTCACGCCGTGTGCTTTGACTAGGAGTTGTGATTATTACAACTCTTCTCGTCAACGCTTTCGAACTCAAAACAATGTATCACACGGACTTATGCGGTTTGTGACCGAACCACTGTATACGCCAACAATACTGGCAGAGATGGGCGGTCGAAAATGGTTACGAGGTTTTATGTAAAAGTAACATTTCCAAAACGATCATATTAAAATATAATATCTTATAAGATTGCACATGCGTGTACTAATCGAAATCTTCGTCTGTTTATGGTTTGTCAGTAGACGGAAATATTTTACGTACGATAAACTCGGCGACCGTCTCAAATATCATCTTAATCGACCGCCGTAAATATATATATGATATTAATATTTATTATTTATAATAATGTTTATGATATGGGAAAATATATTATTCACGATTGTGCGGTAATATTAACCTCATCGTTAGTACTGTTACTGATCGTCTTTCCTCTTTCTCGTCTTGCCCTCCATGTGTATGATTCCGGTGACATTGTCCACGCACTCGGCCACCGTCGGGTTGTCGTGCTCCGCGCTGTAGTCCATGTCCAGCAGTCGGGACAGCGTCAATATGTAAGCGCTGGCAATCCGGATCGTCGACAGTTTGGACAACTTCTGATTTCGAGAGTACGACGGTATGGTGGCTCTGAGCGTGTCGAATGCCGCGCTTATGGTGTGCACCCGAGACCTCTCACGGGCGTTGGCCTCGATCCGCCGAGCCCGGGACATGTTTTTGCTGTACCTGGTCGTGGTGGTCGCGGCGGTCGGTGCGCCGGTGGCCGTCGCGGTCTCCGCGACCGCACAAGGGAACGACGCCGCCGTCGACGGTGCGGCGTGTCTGGTGACGTTCTCGGCGTCTGCGGGTGTCGCGTTCACGGTTGCGGCCGCGGCGTCCACTGGTCTCGCCCCTGCACGGCGGCCCGCTTTGGTCAGATCCAAGGGTTGCGGTTCCGGCGGTGGCGGTAGCGGAGACTGTTCGCCGCGGCGTTGTTGCGTCAGCGTCAGTATCCTGTCCACGTTACGTATGTCGTGGAACAGCCGGAGGCCCACCTCTGACGACGACTCCTCGTTGCAGCTCCACGGCCGGAACGGGGGACACGCGTCCATGTTGATCGACCGCAGCACGCTGGCCGCGGTAGCGTCGGCCGTCCTGCCGAACTTGGCTGCGGTTGGACACCCATCTCCGTCATAGGAATCGTCCAACCGTTTTCGCTTGAACGCCCCGTGGCTGTCGTGGCCATCAGCCGCCGCCGACACGTCCACGCCGGAATCTTCGCTCTGGTCAGTGGTCGGTGTATGCGCTTCCCGTTTGATTGTCACGGTGGTCATCGTCTCTGCGCCGCACGACGACGACGATGTGTCGTCTGCGTGATGTTTTCCCGCGTCTGTGAAACGTTAAAAATCTACATTATAAAATAATATTAATTAATTATCTAATAATATTCTTCAAAACACGCCTTGCTTGTATACAGAGTGTGCTCGATAAGTTTGAGAACGGTCATTAGACTAATTGGGACTGATAAACGATAATATTATAATATGATTAATGTGGTTATCACATTATAAATGTACAGAAGTGTTGACTGTTATTGGTCCATACAGATATTAAAATATGCATACGGTAATTAAGAGTTTCTAAACTTATTGAACACCTGATACTCGTTTAAGTTGTCAGTTGACAAATATTATTATTTAATTATTTATTTCAGGTGTCTTTGTCACCAGACATTTTTATTTTACTATTTTTCATTATTTTTAGAAATATTAAGTCAAATTTCACTTGGTACCTTAAAAACCTTCAATAAATTATTTTAAATTTCTATAAACTATTAAGATAGAAAATAAGCTTATTCATCAAAGTTGGAGCTATTTTAATTTGGTATTATTAAATGTGTTATGATTTAAAAACATATAAGTTTAATTTGTGCATGTGTTGTGCGCACACAGGGGTAAACATATCAATAAGATAACGTTACTATCAGTCATCTAAGGGAAAATTATGGCGGGTGTAAAGTATAGGCGTAGAAGTATTATCCCAGATTTTGAATTTCATTTAGATATTATAAATTATGATATTTTTTTCCTCTTCTGCAGTAGCTATATCAAGATGAGTATAAAGTATAACGTTGTATAGGTTTGGTTCAATTTTAGTTCATTTGGGGCTGCTACATATATTTCGATGCATATTTATTCATAGACTACGTTAAGTTCGAAATACTAGCGCGTATAAATATTAAATACTATTGAATAGTGATTTTGTTTTATTTTAATTTAATAAAGTACATAATACATTATGCATATATTTATAAATTATAACAATTATTGTTGATAAAACACATAATAAACGCAATGCAGAGTCACAGCTGGTTTGTATCAGTCTATGTTTTTACAGAATGTATTCATATATTAACTAATAAACTTTTAACCAATTAGGTAACTTTATGAGTGACTATACGAAATTGTCTCGGATTGGTGAATACATTTGGCAGACAGTATTGAAATTGGTTAAGACTGACAATAGTATCCTTTCAATTTTATACGTGAATTTACAGTTGTTTGCCTGTCTACATCTATTGTTGCTACGTAGGTATGAAAAATGTTAATATGTTTTTATGCTGCTACGGAAGCAAAAACGGACTTTACGTTTAATGAAAATGAATAAAATAAATATTTGTATTAAAAATGAACAATTAATTAAAATTAATTTATCTTAATAAAGCTTTTTATTAACAAGCAATATAGTTGTTATAAATCCAAGTCTCACAATTTAAAATAATCTTTTATTTTATTTTATTTAAAGAATATAGAAAAAGTATAAGCTGTATACATAATACAATAAGTAATTGATCAATAATTTGCAATAATAATGTTAGCACGATAGAAGGTGGTCGATTGGTAGTACTTAAAATTTAATAAATAATTATCTTACAAGTTACAATTATTATTATGAAGAATAAAAAATGTAATAATTAGATGCTCTTTTATAGACGTTATAAAAATAAAGTGCTATTTAAGACTAATCGATTTCATAACAATTTTGTATGTGTTCTAATTATATAAGTCACGTAGTAATGTCATAATATAATAAATCAGTGGTGTATTTTTATAAGTGGGTTCAAAACATAAATAAATATTATGAACCTAGGAAATTTCTAATTACGCTACTGTAAATATGTAAATTTATTATTGTAAGTACTTGATAATTTGAATTTACTTAAATATTTAAAATACTTTATTTTTAACAGTATATTATTATATACGTTTTAAATATGAAATAAGAATTGCATTGTGTTTTCGGTTTTTTGTTCATCAATTACTTTTTTCACCTTTAAAACTTAAGTATATATTGACATTTGACCAGTGTCAATTGTTCACTACAATTTATTTATACAGCTGTAATTTTATTATATTATTTTAGTATGAAAAGTTAATAGAAACATTAATCCTTTGTTATTAATTAAGTATTATTTAAGTACTTCAAGATTCAAGTACAGCACTATACCTATTCCCACACTATATTATGTAGTAAGTGTAAAATTAAATTACGTACACGGTTCGTATATCATCATATGTTTCCACGACATATTAATTTAATATGTAAACTATTTTATACTTAATAATATACATAGTTATATCACTAGCTAAGCTATTATCATCTAGGCTGCAGTTTTTCTAGTATAGACCTACGCGCTTTATCACCCCGTATTTGACAATGTATGCAAATTTAATACAATATAGTATTTTTAATGTAACATGAACAATGTTGGCATTATTAAACTTTTTTTTTTACAACAATAGGATTTTTTGTATTAAATGAAGATTCATTCATAAAAATTACTCCGTAGGTGTAAGCTTATATTACCCTATAAATCCCTGTGTAGGCGTTTTGGATTTTTTTTAGAACTAGGTGTGGTCTAAATCTAATGTTCTATTAGATGTCGGTATGTGAATGAAACATTTTAGTGATAAGTCATCCAATGAGTTTTATGATGTGTGTATTGACTGAAAATCATTTATATTATAATTTATAATATAGTATTTCACGTACACACGGTAATTAATTGAAGATTGTAGTTAGGTGGTGTTTATTATATTTATATATTATTTTATTATTTAAATAATATATGTATGTTGTTTTATTAAACTTCAAGATAAACAAAAATTTCATTTTAAAAAATACACTTAAAAATAAAAACAAAACGTGGTTTAATGCGGTCTGTAGAGATGAGTCAAAGTATAAATTATGTAAAATTGCTATCACAGTGCTTCTTAATGTCGCAATGGAAATATTTATCTATAATTAAATAATATTATATTTGCAAGAAAATTTGGAAAAAAAAATTAAGAATATTCAATTCGTTATTAATTATTATTATGAACAAGTGTATTGTATAACATAAAATGTACATAATCAATAACATATTAGTACTAAATGGTCAATTATTATAGTATACTCGGATATTGGCCCGTGGCCGGTATCTCTATTATTAACAATCAACATCAATATATACAGACATAATCGTTTACTACTTACATAAATGAAACAATTCCGCTGTGTTTCCTTGCATCCTTAACGTGTCTTTGCAAATGTCTGTTGTCAGTCTATTCTGCAAAAGCCCTTCCAATGCTATGCGTGAAGTCACCATTGTACACGTATTACAATAAAACAAAATGTAGCCAGAGCACAAATGTATTGATCGAATAACTTGTGAAAATTTTTTATACACTCGCACTTAAAGAACAATATGAATAATGCCCGATGTATGGAAAAAATGTTTATTGGACAACCGTCAACCGAACGCGTTGTCTTCTAGACCAGTACTGGTGACTGGTCAGCAGCGCGCGGTACTGCGGTAGTCTTCGGGTCTCCGCCGCATTGTTCAGTTTGAACATGTGGTCCCCGTCCCGTCCCGCGCCACCACACATAATATAATGCACACATACACATTACAAACACCGAAACATACACAAACTACATAATATATTGATATAAACAAAATAGTGCATACAAACGTATGTTACACAAAAACATGTGTGTATACAATATTTTGATATCGTTTATCAACACTAATGCTGTCTCATTGTCTGTACATCAATTGACACAAAGTATGTTCATAGGCACTACATGATCGTAGTGGCGTAAATAGGCTATAGAGTGGGGGCGATAGTGTACCGCAGCCCTCCCTAGAAATTACAGTCGACTTATATCATATAAAAAATTAAAAACATTAATAAAGGACTATGAATTTTATTTACTTGTTTAATATTTTATAGTCCGCTGACAATTTGACATAATTATTTATCATAGACGATGTTAATATTATTGTGTATTGATTAATATACTGGCAATAACTAATAATTATATTTTTTCGATAAATTCTGTATTTTAGATAATAGAGAAAAGCCATCATAAGAAATATTCGTCTTATAATAGGTACTGGTTATTATAAATAACTTGCTTAGTTTAGGTAAGTAAAGTAGATATGAGTTTTTATATATATATATTTCTAATTGCATTCTAATAGTTTATTTTATTGTTATGTTTCTATAAACATAATATAATATTACATACAATTTATCTATGATTATTACTAATCTTATAATTTATCAATATCTCATTTTTGTTGATATAGTGTATTAATTAAAATTAAAACAACTATCATTTTAGCATTTAACTACTTATATTTTACCATTGAAATAATTACGTATTGAATCATGTAGCATAAGATGGTTTTTGCAAGTTCCTTAATCCTTTTTAGAAACTAGAATTTACAGCAGCTGCTATAGGTGCTAAATCATATTCTATCTATATATTGTATTTCATTCTGTAAAATGATTTCTATGTACGTCACTGCGGTACCCATTTACTACCCATATACAATGTTACCTATATTATTTTTTTATGCCCCGTTAGCTTTCCCTTTTTTAATTATCATTAAGACCTCGACTACGACTCCTTTAAAATTAATCCTATCAGGCGTGGCGTTTCTTTAATATGATTATTGCCACTGAAGTTAACTGGTCTTTATCTAATTGTCTTCTTTAATCGAAAATACCTATTAATAATTAATATACTGCCTTAGTATAAATTAATAAATTAATATGTACCTGATAATATATTCTACTATAAAATATTAGCTATCAAAGTATAAAAATCGCGAAAACCAGTGAAAGAAAACGTCTGGTTGAAAAAAAAGTGCTGAATGTTTATACGAATGACAATGTACAGACTACCTCTTTAACTTTTGAATGCTTTGAATTTTTTAAAAATGTCAGGGCTTTCAATGTAAAAACTCTTGAAAAAAATGTGCTATATCCTGATGTTTAATATGTTATAATCAAATTATTTCTCTGTCTATATATGATGCAAACAATTAATATTTTACATTTTCGTATAAATACTATTCTCATATTTTTAATTTAATAATTTAAGTAGGTAGTATGTTTTTAATCTTTTAATAAAACGTATATAAGGAGAGTACGAGTATATTTTGTTTATATATGTATACATTGAATTAGATATGTCATATCGACAATGATCATATGACCGTCAATTGGATTTGTATGGTGAGCTCTTTTAGTTCAGAGATTGAATAACAATACATTACCTTAAAGTTGTATATATCATAGAAATTATTTATTTTTTTAAAGTTAACTTTTAAAATATATTTTGTGTGTCTATATGTTTAGACGTTACAGTACTCATATTGAATTTATTCTACACCGAATTTAGTACCTATTGTTTATATCATCAATTGTCGTGTACTATTTATATTCTATGTAGGTATATTACTATAACTTATAAATACATCATCACTATTTATCAGTACTATTTTGTTTATAATCTGTTATTTATTCTTATAAATCATATTCTGTTAATATTTATATACCTCGGTGGCATTCTACAGTGTTTCAATACTAAAAGTGATCTGTAAAATCTAAAATTCCAATAATGCCAAAAATTAAATTTAAAAAAATGACATTCTACAACAATTTATTAAATGAAAATCGGAAAAGTCGCGTAATTATATATTAACTACTGCCTATAGATGTCAATTATGTAACTCGTAATTGATGTGTTAAATTTAAATTCAATAATAAATCATTACATGCGAAGAAGATTTTTGAGCGAAGACGAACTGTCAAACTATATTCCTAAGGATATATTTTCTGACATAATAATATTCCATTAATTAATTATTACATATTTTAAAAATTAGGTATTAATTTATTATATTTATCGCAATGCTATATCATTATTATAAATATGGAGGTACCGTTGTAAATATATAACTGTGTCGTTGATTTAATCTCAACCGCAGTTCTTCTGTTGCCAAAAACTTATACTTAGTACATTTACCTATATCTATGTTTAAAATCTGTTTGACAGCGAGTTGACAGAAAATATTTTAACAAAGATTTAAATATTTTTATACTTGTGTAAAAAGTAAAAAATGTTGACATATTTATAAAAATGACATATTCTACCTTTTAGAATAATAACATTTTTTGTTTCAAAACGTTATAACTGCGGAATTTTGTTTTAGAAACAATATTATACAGATTTAAAATTACTTTAATTTTTGGAAATATTTATCGGTTTTAACGGGAATAACAAAATACCTCATACGAGTACATGACAGTATAGGTTTGTAACTATATTCATAATGTCAACTTAAAAATCAATTGTAGTTTCTATTCTCAGAATTTCAAGTAAATAGATAAAGAAACAAATTGGCTTGATGAATATAGGTTATTTTATTTGATAAATCAGTTTATAATACTAAAAAATTAAAAGTATTATTTATCACTGTCAAAATTCAAACTATTAGATAATATAATATATAATTAGGTACTTATATTATTTATAGTAAACTATTATTATAAAATTTTCAACATAATGAAGTATATATTTTATATAGTACATGAAACTTTTGGTATACCAATTTACCAGCAGTTTAAATACTTTAAAATATAAAAAAAAAATATCGTATACAACTATATAAAAAAATAAATGAAGCTTTACTTTGTTAAATTTTAAACTATATAATAGTAATTTAATAAATCTAGGTATGTATAAAATAAAATACATAATATGCATAGAAAAAATATGGATATAATATATATACATATTACAATATATAAATTCATATGTACGTATATATACAACCCTTGTTAAATTTGTCTTTTCACTAATACATAATAATCATTATATCAACTACATACGTTATTATATTAGTGCTTAAGTTATATCTATATTGCATCGTGTTATAACATAAATTTAAAAAAATTAATACTAGGATTGCCAACATTATTGAAGTTATATTATGATTTTAATATGATTCAATTATTTAACATATCGTTTAGATATTTTGAATTAATTACCTAATTATAGGCACTGAATAAAAAACTCGAAATTGTGATCGAGGAAAAAATTATTGGTTGTGTAATATTTATATATATATATATATATATATTATGTATGCAATTGTGAAGTGTCTTCAAATGTATGCAGTGAAGAAGAAGTACTGTGAGAGGGTCATTTCCTGTTTTGCGACAGTGCGGGTCATCTCCCGCTACAGGCGGCATGGGACCAATAAGGCGTTGCAAAAAAAACGTTTAAACGTGTTCGCTCTTTATAAATATATGTATAGTATATACACACACATACGCATATACCGGACATTTGACAAACGGACTCTAATTAAGGACGTGGATATTTATTATCTTGGCGGTTTTTTTTTTACACTGAAACTACACCGAAACGAAGAGCACGTGGGTCTTGGGGTAGCCCAGATGGTCTCGGGGTCACATATATTTTAATGGACTCCACAAACACTGTCGCCCTGAGTATTAATAATAACACGCATTCATATATGTATTCTAATATAATTCAAACTCATATATACATAACATATACGTTAAACAAAAATACACAATACGCATTTACGAGTACAATAACGAGGCGCTTATAATTTCTCTTGTGAAGCATTTTACAAACGCATGTGTTTGGACGACCGTGCGTGAGTGTGTACACAGTGTCTGTGTGACCAGATAGTGTTATTACTTATAACCTTTTTTTTTATCAAGAGGGATGAATAGAAAAGAATTTATACGGTCCCTACACAATTTTTTAAGTGGATATTTAATATAATTATCCTGAATCTGGGAGGAGACTAATGCCGTCGTGCATATAGATAGTGCCCATTTAAATTGAAAAATAATTAAATTATCAATTTGAATTTAGAATTGTATACATATTGAATTTATGTTGTAAATATAAAATTATAAATTTTGTTTAACGTACCTACTTCATAAAGTTTAGTATCACAAATGAAATAGATCAATTTTTTAAATGCCAAAAACATCTCAATAACCATAACGACTATACCTATATCTAAGTACTCTTGCAACTTTTTACGCTTTTAACAATAGCTTTGTCATCTAAAATATTTAGGAAAAATAATATTATTAACTATAGGTTAAACTATCATAAAATTTAATTTATTTGTATATCCTCCTGCAGGCTCCATTCTGTTACTAAAATTTAAACTCTTTATATAATAATGTGTATATAATAAGCCGGTTAGTTATGAGTTCTTGGCTCGTATATATAATAGCTCAAAATTAATTTAGACTCAAAGTATTTTGTATTTGAAATGAAACTGTATTAAGTGTAGTTTACGACCGTTGGTCTCACATTATATATAACGTATTTGACGTACTCATTACACTTATACATATAATTCAAACCCTCTTGATAATTGCACAAGCGTGGCCACGCGGGGGCGGTTCCTCGCGGCGGATGCGGGAAAGTTATACACGCGAGTGCGTTCGAAAAACGATAGTCGCGTAACCCATAAATACATTATAACGAACTCTATGAACAAATTGACCGTGAAAGAAAACGACCGGATCTCATCGATAACGGGCAGCTCGACGTGTGGTGTCCACATGCGCGGGATACGCATACTATATTATGTATAGTTATAATAGTTATATCTATAATATTGGTTACCACGTTTCGCTTTCAACCGAAGAAACAATACCGTAACGACACTAAATTATAATATTGTTATTTTTATAATTTACTACAACTGCTGTCGTCGGCGCATTAGACGTTATTATATTGTTATTACTATGTTATAAATACCTATGTGGCTATGTATAGGACTGCAGGTATCGGAGACCGGGTGTCACGCGTGTGTATAAAATTTCGTCCTTTGGAAAAATGTATTCGGTACCTAACCGAATATAATTGGGAATATTCGTATTTCTGTATAATATTATACAATACAGTAGCGGTAGTCGACAATATCATGGGAATCGAACAAGCGCCCCTTGAACTTGGACACCCAATGCATTTATTTACATGTAGATACAGACAGCAGACTTCATACATTGTGCCTATAGAAAGTTTGTGATATACATTTAAAATAAATATCACTGAATTAGGTACCTATAAAACGAGCATAACGCGTGCAGTATTTTCAATTTTGACAAAAAGTTGATAAAAGTGATATCATATTATACTAAATGTAGTTATGTACTATATATATATAGAGTGGCGTGTTAATATGTTATAATTTTATTTATAAGTGTAATAGATCCCCAAACACGGTTAAAAATTGAGGATTCCCTGCAACTATTTTGATACACTTTATATATATAATGTCATCGTTTTGTCGCAGCTGATTGCAATTACTTACTATAATATAAGGTGTATATATACATATATATTTATATTCGTGTAACTAAACGCAAGTACACACATATTAACCAGGTGCGTATCGCCGGGACGGCACGTGCGACGGCACAACTTCCCCCTTTTATTAGTCCTTATACACCTGGCTGTACGCGTGTAAGCGCGGTGTTACCTTCTGTGTGTACTGTGTAATGTGAATACACTATATTATAATACATCCTATCGGTAATCGGTGACATCCTTGAATTTATAATACAAACCCTCATAGCCCGTATGACCCTCCTCCCACTATAAAAAAATAAAATTGAAGAGTTGTAGGCGTCTTGCTTGTTATATAGACGTGTAAATGTTTCATTATGGTATATACGACTGTACTGTACTCGTATGTGTGTGTAGTAACTAGTAGATATATAAATGAAACGTCGACTCCGATTTGAAAGAAATAATAATATCCCTATTGCGATGTCGCAGGGACCAGTTTTTTTTTTTTTTATCACGATCCTCCATCACTTTTTTACGTGTGCGCGCGGTCTAATTAACCCAGGAAATCGTTTATATACGCCGTCAGGGTGTGTTTTTCTGTAAGTTTATACCTTTTATTCCCGGCTAATTACTGTATATACATCATCCCACGTGCAGGTGTGTTGACCATTTGGCACTCATGGGCAGATGTGGATGCTAAAAAAAACATCCTACAGGTGTAATACATATATTATTATTATGATACAGATACAGATATTTTATAACTATTTTATATATAATAGGCCTAATAGGTATTACAATATAATAGGTTTGATATGCGTAATTTTATGTTTCAGAGCGCATGGGAGATGATTGAAAAAAATATAAACATGATATTTCGATGACGTATTTTTGCACACTATACGGATTATAAATTGATATCCGTTCCATAATAAGTATTTGGTTAATTGATGGGTGTGCGTGGAATTTTTGTTTTTAAATGAAGACCAGTTTTATGTTTATAACTCACAGATGAGTCTCCAGAATTCGAGAAATAGTATACTATCCCTAAACGACGGGATGTTCTATATTATATACATATAATTATGTATATTAAATTAATAAAAGTCTACGACCGAATAATTATTATAATTTTATTACGTTAAGTGGAAGAAAAAAAAACAACGCTCCGGGGAAAAATAATTTCCATGCCACC
The DNA here is from genome assembly GCA_036289425.1 of Rhopalosiphum nymphaeae. Lineage (NCBI taxonomy): Eukaryota > Metazoa > Arthropoda > Insecta > Hemiptera > Aphididae > Rhopalosiphum > Rhopalosiphum nymphaeae. Next base: position 1,779,294 of record JAZAQC010000021.1, on the reverse strand, counting down.
TGACTCAACGATACACAATGTCGTAGTACTTTATATTTAATTATTATTAAAAATAAAGAGAATATCCAGTATTCCAGTAATCCAGTAACAATAAATAGTAATCAAATTTAACTTATAATGCATAAAAGCTTAAGCTAACATTAACATAATAATAAACAATAATGGGTTAATTTCAAAATTTTAATTTTTAATTTTTCAATAAATAAATATAGTTCTATTTTTTAAACATCAGATGATAATTAAAATGCAATTCATTTCACTGTAAATATATTTAGATAAACTTAAATAAAAAATTATAAAATTGATAGCTATTTGATATTAAACATACACACTATTAGTTTATCAATAAAATATATTGAATTAATAGATTTTGAAAGTTAACCATTTATAATAGTTTTTGTAATTTTTTAATATTTTTATAAAAAGTTACCTATCATATACATACAATGTAGTGCATTATAATACATTCTATTCAATTTTTGTATAGAGTCAAACAAGAATGTTAACAGAAAATTAGTTTTGTGGATTCAATTTTAGTATCAACCTATATTCATTATTAGCATTTCCTTCTTGTTACTGTATTATATTTTAAACGAAAGACACAAAATATGTATTTTATCAAAAATTATAAATAAAAAATAATATCAAGGTTAAACTAACCAATAAATCTAAAAATACATACATATTTTCTATTGAAAATTAATTTGTTATAATATATTACTTATATAGTTCTATATTCAAAGAAATTTGTAAATTGTATCCTTTATATAATATATTATTAGAAACAAATAATTGTATCTACATTCATTTAAATTTTATTCTACTCTTTTATCTATGTACATCTTTACGAATCATACGAGACTAAATTTCAAAGTTTAAATTACAAAGGCTATAATAAACGTCCTTATGTTTCAACATTTTGAATTTTTCAGAATTTCATTTAATTTTAAACTAAACCTGACGTTATATTCTTGTGTATTTATTTTTACTATTTAGTGTATCTATACTATATAATTCTAGTATAGTTATTTAATACATATATTGTCGATACTAAAGTTGTAATTTTTACTTTTTATTATAAAGCGCAATTTGAATTTTGTTAACCACTGGGAAAAAAGTAACATAATAACAATACTATTATATTAAATCTATCGTTTTAGGGATGAATAGAGGTGTGTTTTTCATTGTTTATATAGATCCGCTTTGTGTTGTCCAGAGATATACATCATTGAAATTAAATTACTAACACAAACAGTTTCACAAAAACATACAAGCTTATTCAATTTTACATAGTACCCGTTTACACACGCGTAAGAAATAAACCATTTGCTTGTTTATTTGACTCGCTGTGTTCTTATGTGTACAGTGTACCTATTGTTTATAATAATAAACTACAGTATTCTATATAGATTACAATGGAGTAATAATGATAGATCGATAATAACGTTGTCACATACGACATACACATATGCCGATATGCATATCAAACATAGCATCATAACAAAGTAGATACACATTTTTTATTGTAAATAAATTGTTTTAAATCCAAGACCTTTTTTAAAATAACTGTTGTAGGAATACTTTGTATAATATTAAATTAAAATGTCTTCGATTTACTTATATGTAAGTGTGTTAATAATATTATATTATATGATATTATAATTATATCTTATATGTTATGTACTAACAAATAAAGTACCTAATATATTTTTTATTAATACTTATATTTATTCACTTTAAATACGTATATGAATACGATCAATCACTGGGGATAATGGGATTTCATTGATTCCGTCTGAGTGAAAGATACATTTATGAAGGTACACAATAATTATATTATTCTATAACTCTTCTTTTTCTTTTAGCGAAATCTTTTTTTTTAAAGTTTACTGTGACTGGAATAATATTAGAAGTTGAAACAAATAATTGTATTACCTATTATGGAATCCTCAAGATAGTTCACTGACTATATGGCTACTGGCTATGTTTGTTTCAATATGTTTACTTAATACTTTGTTATAATATTATGTATATACTATATAATACCGGTACCAGTATTTTAAAAGTTTATTTTTTGTTTTATTTGAAACATTTTATATTTTACATAGCCTCCGAACACCAATTGAAATTGTATTAATTGTATTTATAGAATATTCAATATCTAACTATTATGATAGATATTAATATGCATATCAGATCTTGCACAAGAAAACCACACGCATTACATTTAATAAGCAGTGAAGTATAAGTAGCTAATAATTATTTGCTTAAAAATATATTTTGATCGCAAGAACGTAATTCAAAAATGATTATTATAAAATGTTTTTGTAAGTAATAAGGTACATTTTCGGTAGCGGTCATTAATTAAACGTTATTTGAACGACCAATAATTATGTCATTGGGGAGGAGATGTCCTGCGGCGAGTATGGTTCAGAATGCGCTTGCGTTCACAACAAGTAGGTATTGCGTCTCTCAAGGATGGATAGTGGAACTATTTTAAGGTATTTTCCGTGTATACAATCCCTCGGGATAGACGATATTAGTAAGATATTAATAGTCGTTGCTGCAGTTGTTGTCGTCGTATTTATAATAGTAAAATAACTACCGGGAGGTTGTGTATATGCCGCCTATCGCATACATGTATATGTTACCTGCAGCAGTTCACACACTGCACACATAAGTGGTAAGGTAGATATTATTTTCAACATTGCTGTGAGAAACAAAAACGTTCACAAAAATATTTAAGTATTTACCATGAAACGCTATTATAAAATTATACATATATATATGTCTATATAAAAAATAAAATATAATTATAATATCGAGAATACTAAATGATAAATGCATGATAAACATCGATATGATAAGAATATAGTTCAAATTTAAGCCTACATTTATTTTCTTTAAAGTGGAAATTCTTAAAATTCTTTTGTTTAGTATAACTAACTCATCGGCATATTTACGTTTATTTCTGAGACAATATTTTTCACTGTCACATTTTTTAAATTTATCATATATTATTTAAAAACAATATATTTCTCGAATCGCCTCCATATTTTATTTTTATTTGTATCGGTCAAAATAGGAAAGACATTTTTCGTCTCACTCGTAGTGGTGATAAGATGCACACACATACACGCACGCACACACCTGTACAAATGTATTATATAACTGCGCGATAAAGGCGACGCACGCAAGCAAAGCACTGTCTTAGGCGGCCGTGGAGATCGAAATGAGTACCTATCGTGGAAAAAAAATAAAAACAACTGAGTCCGTCTGACGACGCCCGCGGTCGGCGACGAAAGCATCGCACTGCGTTAACATTCCCACGGACCTGCTGGTTGAACGTATACATGTTATTATAAAATATGTATGCGACGTGTATGCCGGCTCGAGGGGGTGGGCGGCTGCAACAATTATCGCGGGTGTAAGCGCCGCCGCTGTGGTCACGACGACTTGGGTGTACCGCACCGCGTCCCGCGTGATGCGTACGTCCGGTAGTATAATATGCATATTATAATATTATGCGGTGAGTGGTTTCGTGAGCGTCGTGGTTAGCGGTAAGGAGGTTTCGTTAAACGATTTTTCGCCAACAAATTATCATAATGCATTCCGTAAGATACAAGGGGGGCATCATTCAAGGAGTGATGTGAATTTTAGTATATTTTTAGGATTTCTATAGTTCCGTTTTTCTTTTTTCCAAGAGAATTTATTGTAAATTATAATACCTGCATAATAAAATTGAAAATCCAATCAGGAAAAATTATAGATGTCACAACTATTTTCAACCTTGTTGAAATTATATAGGTGTAACTTGATCAAATGCAGTAGAGGCTGCAGGATAGACAATTATTATGGCGTAATGATGTATGTATATATATTTCTACGATCTATTGTATTTACAAATAATATTCCATGGCGTGATTATATATACCCCTGGCCTTGGTCTCTCTCTATCTTGATATCTTTGCCAACTGTTAGCATGGCGCAATAGTGTATACGCATCCCTGCATGATTCATATCTTGTCTTTTAAACCTTATAACCAAGAAAGTCGATTTTCCTTCGTTTCTGACTCCTATCATTGATTAATTTCTGTACTTATATCAACTTGTAAGCTGCGACACACTTGTACACATTCCTATATTTTCTTCTTATTGCCGTTTTCTACTTCTAATTCTAAATCAAAGTTTCCCAAGCTTTATTTAAGACAGGTCGCCACGAGACTCCCTCATTTCTATTTCTATAGTTTTAACCTACTTTATAATGAGCAATGTTTTTATTTAATTATCAAAAACATAATATATGCTATTTATATTTTTGATTCTCGTACCAAAAATTAATAAATAAATACAGATCGTATAGACGTTATGTTAAAAGGCACAGATTCGTCTTCCTTAAATTATGTAGAAGTTAAAATTTCAAATTGACATTTACAAAATTTTCTTTACTTGTTTTTAATATGCTATAACCTATTATTTGATCATTCTTAAAGTTATTAAAATTGTGTGGTTATAAATATATAATATTTTAGATAACGTTATAAACTTATAAATTATAATATATACTTGTATACAATATAATATAAGTTATTAAAAATTATTTTTAGAAAAAAAGTTACTATACAGGTTCTACTTAACTGAACATTTGCGATATTTACTATTAAAATAAAATTTTTGCTGGAAAAAAAGTAGCAAAAGGATAGAAAAATTTAAAACACATGATACGTCTAAATATTTAAAAAAAAACAATTAAAATTGCTTTTCCCGTCTCCAGTTCAAAGCAATAATTTTTTTATACATATATGGTCCGTGCTGCAACTATAAAACGATATTATTTCAGTGATAAATGGTTTGACAATATTAGAGATAGGAATTTTCAGTTCAATAATTATTAATTGCATAATAATGTGTTATGTGTAAGTCGCGTAACTAAAACAAGTATCACAGTATACGAATATTATATTATAGAATATTAGTATTACTAACCTGTAATAGTGCCAGTAGTAGGTATACTACCTGAAATTTACACTTTACAGAACAGATCAAAAAGAGTGCTTGAAATTTCTGAGTAGCATAACGATGGCTTTTGATCTCAAACCTCTTTTGCATATACTGAGCTTTCAATTATTTATCAAAGGTATTAAGTTTTTAGTATTTATTGTTATAACTTGTAACACAGCCGGTCGAAGACAATGTTGATACTTTAGTGACTATTTATGTGGGGCGCAAAAAATCCCATAGTTATTTGTTACAGAAATAAGAATTTATCTCTCAGACTTTGGAATTGTCTTAATAATTTTTAAGCAAACGTAGAAAATGTTTTACACGGTCGGCATGGGCGGTAGAAACGTCTCGGCGCGGCGGTGGCGACAGACCGAAGGGAATGCGTAAGTAAAATTATTTTGATTTCTCACGGCAGAAATATTAACGCACTTTATTATATAAGTATTTTAAACTCCGTCGTTATTATAACATTATAATAACATAACGATATTGTGATAGTCACAAGGACTGCAAAGGGTGCCGTCATATTATATATATATTGTGTTCGTTCCCACCATATATATAATTTATGTATTGGTATAGGTGTAGCGTGTACCTATATAAAAATCAAATACTGCACACACCCACCAGTGCCGACGTATTATTCATATGACCGACGTTCGACACCCATACTCATATACCCATACTACACACACACACACACACACACACACACACACACACACACACACACACACACACACACACAGACGACACACATACACATCTGGTCTGGAGTTGCTGCGAATAAGGGACCTCCGCGGGCGGCCGGCACTGTCGACGCCGCCGCCGCCACCGCAGGCGCCAATCGGTTTCGGCCGACAAAAGAACCGTCGTCGCGCGGCGCACTGTCCCGTCATAAAAACACATTACAAGGGAAACGAATTCCCAGAAAACGCGTCGGTGGCGGCGGTGACGACGACGACGACGACGACGACGACGACTGTACACTGTACAGCGTGTAATAATATTAAAGTCGCTGCAGCAAACGAACCCCGTAGATCACGGGCGTGATGTCGGGATAACATAATACGTAGTACACAATATATTATATTCAACATTCGGTTTTTATTATAACCATTATTTTCATTATTATTATTATTATTATTATTATTACCATTATTATCATTATATATTATTAATACCATTGTGCCACGGTTAGCAATATATAGTAATATTATAGTCCCATTGTCGTTTTATGAAAAATATAAAAAATTCAATATAATATAATATTACGGGTATTCGAATATTGTTGCATAGGTACCGCACAGGTATCGGTCTATATAGACGGAGGTACTACTCGGTAGTAATAATAATTATCTGAGGTGGTTTGTGGGAGGGACTCTGTTTCGAGAAATAAATGATCCATTTACGGATTTCACAGCTTGTGTAGGTATACAAGAAACGTGATGATTTCAGTGTAATATAATTGTCGTAGGTAGTTTTTCATTCTGATTTAAGATACTGAATATTCCAGTTATTATAATTCGTAACACTATATATCATTATATTAAAACAATAGTGCAGCAATTAACAGTCAATATAGTAGCCAGACAGACAGCCAATGGATATGATAATACCTACTAATTAATGATTTCGAAATCAAAATTGAGATGTTGTCATATTGTTATCATAGTTTTATAATCGCATTAATCAACGGATAATTGCTTATCAATATAATTAATAGAAATTCATTATATCTATAGAGTAAAATATATTAATAAATTAACCTAAGCTATAAACCTATAATATAATAAGTTGAAGCCTTTTACCAATTAAAATATATATATATCAGTATTAGTATTATGTGAAAAAAGCTAAACAGGACATACTATGATCTGATGGGTTCTAAGTTTATTCTATGACACAAAACATGATTTTCCAAGAATTTATTAATAACATTGAGACCTAAATTGAATAATTTAAATAAAATGAATTATAAACCTTTTCGTTTTGAATAATAAAATATTTTTAAGATGGACTTTATAAACATATTTTTTTCGTTTTCTATCATCTTCGTTCTTATTATACATAGGAATATTAATTTTTTATACGAAAATTATAATTTAAACAAGCAATTTACCTGTGAGCATGATCGCCATAAATTTTTCTTTAATTTATTATACAATAATAATACCGGAATTTAATTTTTAATAGATAAACACAAAAATATTACTTTATAATTTTAACATTTAAAGCGTGTCCTTATTTTTACTTATTTATAAATTTATCTTTTTTTAATTAACAAACATGATTTCCTTATAGTATATTATTATTTTATTAAGCAGGAAATGTGTGGAATCGTTCTCTGCCCAAAAGTAAATGATTTTTTAATTATACGTTGATGTATCTATGTTAGTATGTAAATCAAAATGTAAACGACTATACAAATACATAAAGTCTTTGAGTTATTAAACTATTATGTGATTTTATGTATACTAATAAGATATTTGTCTATAGTTTAGATTTAAAAGATACAGGAACCAAAAAATAGTCTATAGACTAAATATTATAGATATATTTTATTATTATAAAAACTATTAGAGATATTTAATTGACATAACAATTTTAAGTAAATGTTTTAAAATATAGTCTAAAGTATATCTACTTAAAAATTCCTAAAATCGTAATGAACCACCCTGTATAATCTGATCCTGAGTAATTTTGTTTCCATTTAATTACCACATATTTTTTTTATCATAAAATATATTTGACGTATTTAATATTTACACTGTTATATCTAAAAGGCAAAATGACAATAATGCAATAATGAAAACCATATACACTTGTTAAAATATTATCATATAGCGAGTACATATATATAATATATACATTTTAGTATAGTTTTAAATCAAACGATTATTATGTATTTATAATTATATTAAAATTGATATTGATAAAAAAAATTAATAAATCGGTTATAAATTTAAGTAGTGTAATGTCATAGTTATGTATTTTATGATCTATATATTATCTATATTTTGTATATAGGTAGAATTGATCGATATACAACATACACAAATAACAGATGAAAGATATATTTACTAAAAATTGTAAAATGTAAAAATAAAATATACTACTTATAAATTATAAAGTATGAAATGAGCGTTCATTTTATGAAAGATAGATATTTTATTTGTATGTTTACTTTAATAATCCCTTTACGAGATGACTAAAGATATTCTATAAATTAAAAAAAATATAACTGACTCAATAATAAAAATAAATGTATAATTTATACATTTATGCGTGACTATCATGTATTATATATAATAATCATATAAGTATTATATTTACAACTAGTTTATAATTAAAAATAATATGGTGGTTACTGGTTACGTGTGTTTGGAAAATCTTGTAAGATAAAATTAAATTATTTTAGATTTGTGTATTTTGATCACGTTGTGCGTCTTTAAACACGCAACGTTGTGGGTGAACTGTTGGGTGAATTTTAATGCACAAGGACTTTCATCTATACATATGTGGCGACCATGTGGGTAGGCTTACTCTTCCACATCGGCAAAATAAACTACCTCGATTCAAGAAGACAGCTATAACCTCCACTATTTTATAATTGAATGCCTATACATTAATTATTTTTCTTGTGAAAATTCCAATTGATTATTTTATACACTACTGGGAGTACAAGGTGGGTATAATATTATATACTTTACAACTGCCAACAGTGAAAACGAAAACTATCGTTATAATATTATAATCAATAACAATGATTTTATAACTATAAGATCTGTTCACGGCTAATTATTATTATAATATATCGAATCGATATATTATTTTGTGATTTTAACTAAAATAATAGCAACATTTATACTTAACATATTTTGCTGTGGTATTAAACATATCATAAATACATTATATGCAAAAGTTATATTAAATAAATACACATAATATTAGTAATAATCAAATATTGATTTTGTTAATATATTTTAAATACTAAAATACAGGTTCTTATATTTTACTTAAATCATTATATTATATAACATACATAATACGAAAATATCTAGGTGGCTGATGTATTAGTGGATTATATTATTTGATTTTAAAATTAAATTAATTTAATAATACCTATACTGTTAAAGTGCAGTTAACAATAATGTTTACGTTTTATACTTTGAAAGAAAAAACATTATAGTTATGAAATGATTAATATTGAGAATAAAATATTCAGTATGTCATAAATAAATATAAATATTTATAGTTACACAATAACTGATAAAAAAAATATTAAAGGTTTTATAATACATTTATTATAATTTAAAACCCTGTATAATGTAGAAAATGTAAAATTGAGTGCATTTATCTCTTTCTTAAGGGTAAAATATGAAACGAATTCATCAATGATAAACCAAGTATAAAATCAGTAGATTTTATATATTAAAAGGAATAAGGAATTTGATTTTAAGTAGGTAAAACAATGTAATTTAAATACTGGTCTTATTTATCTATGTATTATTAAATTTTATTTTCATACCATAATAAATTTAAATTATTATAACCTTGAATTCTATAAAATATATGATAAAAATAATATACCTAATATCTATAATATATAAAATTATTGTTCATATATTATTGTAACAAAGTATTTTACGTAAATAATTTAAATAAAATAATTTATATTATTTTAAATTTTGAATTTTACTAAAAACTCAAACTTTTATAAAACTATAATAACTAATAAATTTAATTTCTAATACAATTATTTTAGTTATTTAAATAAATAAATAAAATGTAAATAGATAATTCATGGATTTGGAAGAAATGATATAACATTTAATTTAGTATTACTTATTTATTTTTTAAGAAAATAATGAGCCAACTGAATAAATTTATGCAGAATCCATAAACTCATAATTTTTTATGAAATATTTAAAACAAATGGTAATCATGAATTAAAGAGCAATGTATTTTTTTCATGTTGATTAGATTGTGATACACATATTTTATATTAAGTTTGTCTTACAAAATTATAAATAACAACAATTATTTATTTTCTGTTCGTTTGTATAACAAACTAAGTTTGCCGTGTATACTCAAATTATTTTTTTTTAATAAAGAGCGATATTTATAACTTTATTAGTATCAGAATAAATATATATATATATTATATAGTATATTTGAAAACTAAGGTACAGCTTCGCACCCATTAAATAGACCTCTAATTACTCAACTTTACATAAAGTTAAAGTTATAATAAATAATAATATTGCTATTTTGTTTATACAAATCATCGTACTCTAAGTTTCACTAAAACAAAAAGTAATTATTGTTATACGCATTAAAGTTATATAATTCTATTTACTATAATATAGTAAAATAACAACATTTTATAGTTATATGATTTCTTTGGTGATTGAATTTTAGTCTGAAAATTTATTTTTTAAATTGATGTGCATACCATAAATCATCATACACGAATCCTTGTTCAATTTTGAGGTGTACATTGTACCTGCAGGTATGCACAATAAACTTACCACCGAAAGGGCGAAGACGCATATTGTCCTTTCACAATGGGAAGTCTTGTATTTATTACAGTATTTTAACGATAAGGAATAAAAAAAGGGACATCTGGAATCAATTTACGATCGATTATCGCGAGTTCGTCGACCCTTGTATATATGATTTATCAACTGCATTCGGGCAGTCAGGCCATATACTCTTGAACACGGTAAACAGTCCTATTTCGATAGGTAAACCAGGCGTCACGCAGCGGCTACCTTCTTTTGTGTGACTCACACAGTCACACACATAAACACTTGTATAATATAAATGATTTTTCTTTTCTTATTATTCGTTCGTCCAAAATGCAAGAGATACCGAATACGTACGCACACACACGCGCGCGCATATATAGATATACAATAATAATAATATAATGGATCGGGTATGCGCCTAACGCGAGGAATGTATTCAGTTTAATCGGCCACCTGGTAGGTAACAGGTTCACCGGGGGTTTTTTTCTCTGTGCGTGTTGTATACAGAGCATTCAAAAGTACTCGAACGGGCGGTGTTGGTATAATGTGACGGCCGTTGGGCTTTTGCGACGAGCGCAAAAGTCCACGAAACACGTGTTCGCCGATGTTTTTAGTCCCATCTGTCGCGAATGAGCGAAACGTATTATAAGCCTTTGTACGGTCGGCATAATATTCCCGGTTATTCGGGGTGCCCTGTATAACGTTGTATAGGAACTATTATGGTATTATATGCGTCGGGCGCACGTGAATATTATTGGCCGTGACGGCGGCGGCGGCGGTCTTCGGGAGAGTTATGTGAGTGGAACCTGCCGCCGCCACTGCCGTCGCGAGGTGTGCAAGAGAGAGAAAGGGGGCCGCATATACGTATACGTAGGCGCCATGAGTACGTCTAGACTCTTCTCGTACGTTTACGTACACACACACACACACACACACACAACGACGGCGTCGATGCACCACACACACACACACACACACACACACACAGGTGCTCACCTGTACAGGTGTCACGCATGTATTGTATTGCGGGTCGTTGATGGCGGAGGCGGTGGTGAAAGGACGGGCGCGGCGGCAACGACACATATATACGTGTTCAATATAAACTATCCTTGTTCACACACACACACACAACCACCGAGTACGAACCCATAAGCGCTCGAAAATAATGATAATAATATTATTATTATTGTACGTCGTGTGATGTATACACATATATATGTATTTTTAATACACCTGTGCGCGTCGTTAATGGAACAGGGTTCGTGTTGGCGCCGGCCGGACCCATACAGAAGAATACGTGCGCACAATACGCTCTATACCTGCGTCGCGTTCCACATATGTAATATATATATACAATAAATACATATATAAATACGTTCCATTACGTTTTTACGATGAGTATGTGTGTGTGCGCGCACCCGAGCTACCTGAGGAATGCAGTCTGCGACGCCTCCCTGCAAGCCACCACCCGCTCGCCAGTCACTCCCGCGCTCACGGATTATTGTCGCACAATAATAATAAAATTCGTTTTTTAAATATGATGCACAATAAACAATATATAATGTACCTACCGTCGCGTCGTCGTAAAATCCGAACACCATCACATGCGCACATAACAGCTATACGCGTACATAATCGCAGAGAGAGAGAGAGAGAGACGGAGCCGACCGGGATGCCGAATGCGCAATTTTTTTCTTGTGTGACAAGGTCGTGTCGCGACGACCTTTTCGATTTTATATTATTTATGTTCTATTTATACGACGACTACTGCTAGTTAGGTGCGGCGACGTTCTCCTCAAAAACTCGTGTGATAAAATTTATCATTTTTCTTCTACGCGATACGCGTCTTCATATAATTTCTCTAAGAGTTTCCCATTTCCGGTCAATTACAAAAATCGTTTACAAAGTATAAATACAAATGGCATCTTTAAAGACCGTTACATTGTAAAATTGTTATGTGTTCCATATAATGATGTGACATGATTAATAATAATAATAATATGTAAAAAATAAAAAGATTTTTGATTTTATTGTAGAGTACTTCTTTATTAATTAAATTTATATTTTAAGTATATTAATGCATTACTAAGTCCAGGTGACATACTATAGGTTGAGTATATATATAAGGTTATTTTAGATACTAATTATTAATTATAATATTTGTGTTAATAAATTTAATTTTGTACTCGGTACTCATACATTATTCGTACTCAGTAAAGCTTAGCCTAACCTAACCATATATATATATTTTTTTTTTTATCTTTCTTCTTTAAGCAAAGCTTGTGTTGGAGAAAGAGAGTTATTATATAATATATGATACAATTATTATAATTATAAAACTAACAAAATATAGAGTATAAGTTCTAAGTACGTATAAAGCTAAATTACAAATATAATTCAGAAAATTTTATCAAGAATTTACATGATAAAGAAAGAATATTCAATAAACATATTAGTCTAAGATACACAAATAAAACCTCATAGGTTAATATTTATAAAGATTAAAAACAAAATAAAATTATAGCAACTCATTGTTTAACTCAAGAAATAAATATTTATATACCAAACCTTTAGTATTAATCCTTTCATCCCCAAGTATTTTTTTTTTAAATTCAAAAGGCATAGAATTGAAAAACGTTGGTCCAAGATAATCTACAAAAGATTTATTTGTATAATTCACAGTCAAGTCAAATTTCCTCAATTCTCTTTTATTACTTAACTTTTTATGATATTTATCTAAATTAAATTTCTTAACCAAGTACATAACAGTAATTTTTTTATAAAATAACCTTATTCGCAAAACACCAAGTTCTCTATAGTTGGCTTTCGTAGATCCTTCTAGAGTGAATTTATTTAGGCAAATTCTGACTATATTATTTTGATTAACTACTAGTGCATTTAATATGTTATCCCGAAAGCCACCCCATACCAATATACCGTATTGGAAAGTTGATTGATATAGTGCAAAATATACTATTTTCATTGTTTGTTTAGGTACCATGTTTTTGAGTTTGATCAATTTAAATGTAATAATACGTAGCTTTCCTAATAAATTGTTGATATGAAAGTTCCATATTATATTATTATAGTCAATTCTACGTTTAGGAAACATACATATATAATCAAAATAAGGCTAAAGATTTACTGTGAACAACATCGTATAACAACTAAAATATGTATAAAATATATTATTTAGGTAATATTTATAACGAACAATTGTATTTGTCAATAACCATTTACGACAAAATTTTGATTAAGGCGTTATAAGTTGATTAATATTGGTATTACTCGACTAATTCATTGTAGTAACTAAAAAAATGAGTTAAATAATTTATTTATCAACAATTAACTATAATAATATTATACTTTATTTTATATTTTGAAAGATCTGGAGCGGTTGACCTATATTTTAAATTAAAAAATATGTATAATTACTATACTGAATATATACTATATGTATACAGTACACATGTATTTCGTATACGTCAATCATACATTACTACAATATTACGTTAGCATAGATCATACTTAGGTCAATGGATCGTGGGAAAAATGTAGAAATGTGATTTAACACTTAAGTTTATTATATTTTATAATAATTCATACAAAATAATTACAATTTATATAGATATTTAATATAAGAGTTATACTCTAATAGTCTGATGTTTGATGACAAGCTGTTTTAGGTTATTTTTTGGTAAGTAGAGGTTTTGATACATAAACATGAAAAAGAGTGCTAATTTTAAAATTGGGAATGCTGATACCCCTTAAGTCACCCCTAATTACACTTAAATATAAAGGCCATCACAAAAAATAAATTAAGATTTATTTAGATTTTACTCATATTTAATTTTCATAAAAAGTACGTTGTATATACGAGTGTACCCTCCAATACACCGCTAAACTAATGTCACGAGTCACGAATATTCACAACGGTCGATGCTAAAGAAAAAAACCAAACATTCGTCGCCACACTCAAGTTACAATATTACAGGTATTACAGGTACCACTTTATAAATCTATTATACTTGCATAAATATTATGGTGTATGTATAGAATATGTATGAATAACATGAAGTAACGATAAAATTAATAAAATAAAATAAATTAAATTAAAAATACATCACATCATGAGATAATTTTACCAAGGTTTTACTTAGATTTTACAAACCTATATTATATAAAGCATAGGTATAGTGCATATTATAATATGTAAATTCAAAAAAATTCTAAGCAGGAGCCATTAGAGGCCATATAACTATTTGAGTAACCATGTTTTCCTACCATAGGAGTATAGGACCCTGAGAAAATACTATACAACTATTATACAAGTAACTATTATAGTATACTATATTAATATATTGTGTATATCGTGAATTCGTGGTACGTATACTTTATCTTCAAAACCGATGAACCATGCATTTAAATCAATCAATTTGTAATAAATCTTGTGTTTTAATTTTTAATCATTATTTTTTCAAAATATCATCGAATTGCTTACTGCACAGGACACATCACTATTAAATATTCACTTGCGGGCGGTGACGCAAAAACGGTTTGAACAAATTGACGAGAATCAGACGCAGATAAACGAGTAACTGAGTACCTATCTAATGATTGGAGATAAGTGCTAGTAACCTAAAAACTATTTAAAATGACAAACAATTTAAAAAAATGTATTAATTATTAATTCAAAAACACCTTTATAGTCCAAAGATATCTGTACAGTAATTGTAAATATGTTTAATTAAGCTAATAATAAGATATAATTATATAGGTCTTATAAGAATATAGGATACTATATTTTAAAGGGGAAAAATACATAATTCATGTACATCCTATCTCTAGGAAAGACTAATAATATCAATTGTAATATACTATTAATAAAACGAATACAAAATTATACCAATAGTGAACAGATCATATTAAATTCGAGTTTCACCTATTTCTTTTTGGGTTAAGTTTTGATTAAGTATATATCAGTTTACATTTAAAATAATGATTTTTTGATATTCAATCGTTTGAAACTCTGACTACGAGTCAATAATGCGTATATACTACTTTCTATTAAAATGCACGCTAACTTGATAGTGATTGGGATAATTAGTTATATTATATTTGTTTGTAGCCTTTACTCATTTTACTGTACATGGGATTCGTACTTTGTAACTTTGTATATACATAATTCTATGTCTCCATACAACGAGTATATTGTATATTATATTAATGAGAAAAATTGATTGATTAATTATTATCTGCTAATAATAATTTCTGAGGAAATAAAACCTAACGTTTTTAATCTTAACACAAAAGTGAAAAACATACTACAATATACATCATGTTTAAAATCAAATTTATTTTTAGTTTCTATTGATATAACCAGTACTAGTTTTTAAAGGTTTTATTGTTAATATTAGGTTTTGTTTCCAGATCTTATGAATTTTAAATCAAATACTCAATAATATATAAATATATATACTGAAGTTTAAAGTTAGAACATTTTTATTCAACTTATTCTATTCATAATTCATATTTCAAATTGTATAAATATATATTATATAAGAAAAAAACACTGAAAATAACCGTAAAATCGAGTGTATGAACGAGTTTTTTGTATCACATTAAAAAAAAACCACTGCATGCACCAATAATTGCAGTATATAGATGCACACACACCATACAGTTGTGTATGTGTTTATACAATATACATATAAATAAACATAATATGTAAAAGTTGTTATTTTCGTATCGTCGCATGGCTGCAATGTGTCGGCGACAGAGGTTTTGTGGTTGCCAAAACGCGTGTCCGAAAGCTTCGCGAAACTTGGCGCGAGTATATATTATGTTTAAATGTGATGGCTGGTGAAAAAACACACTAAACGGACGCGGTTGAAATAAAAATCTAATCGACCGCAATAAAATATACCTATAACTTTCCTGTAATATTTAGTCAATTATTTATAGCCGGTCTTCTATGTTTATCTGACTCTCGTCCCATTGTCTTTGGGTCGCATAATACACGCCACACAATATCATCATAATGACACATAATATACCTTATAATACATAGCATATTATACATTTACGGCACGTACACACCACACGCGCATATACGTATTAGTATATTACACATCCACGCGTGCGCCTCTAGATCATATATATATATAAATATGTGTGTGTGTGTGTGTGTGTGTGTGTGTATTTATACATACTAATATAATATATACGTACCGCGGGCGCGCGCACATTCGGGTCTGCCGATCGTCCTAGACACGTACGGACGAACAGACGCCAGCCCGGCACCACCACACAGGTTTCTGTTTCGTGACCGAACGCGCGCCGCTGCACCTGATGACCGTACCGAACAGCCGACCGCCGCCGCTGCCGCACATCACGTGCCGCCGTGTATAATGGTCTCGCGACGAAATTCCAAAACGCGCATTCTTGGACCGCATTTTAGACTTTTCGTCTGCAATACATAGTTATAGTGAACACACAAACACAACAATACACCTCTTAAAACACACGCGTATAAAAATAATACAGATAGCGTCGTATTCGTATACACGTATATTGTATATAGGTATCTACAATACTATTGTTGTTGCATATTATACCATGTTTAATATACTTCGTATAATATTATAACATTCATAACTATATATTCCCACCTATTGTATGTACATATTATAATATACTTTAATACGATTTAAATGTTTTATAGATCGACGCGATCGTCGATTTTATTCTTTAGTAGGTATTACATTTATTAAATAATACATTTAAAGACAATACTTTAAGATACTCTTATTTTTATATCATTTAAAGTGTGTGCACTCACCACAGAGGTAATATTAATTTATTTTTTTCCAAACGAAAACTACTACTTTTAACTTAAATGATTGAGCAGAGTATTTTTAATTTAAAATGTTGTTGCATTTAAATCGAAATTTTAATGGATAGTTCCTGATTTATTAAACTTTTTGTATTACTTACATGGTATATAATACTATATAAGGATAATTATTTTTTATGATGATTTTAATATTTTAATGGTCTATATAAAAATAATACAAAATATAATATGTAATATATTTTAGTCTAATATTTATTGAAGTGATATCTTTAGTAAAATTAGTAGTTACCTATATAAACGAAATATTTAATAACTTAAAGCTCCACGAAGTTGGCTGCCCGAAGTAAAATTTTTGATCCAAATTTTATCGAAAATTTGTAAGTTTAGCCGTTTTAAATTATCCACAAAATTTTAAATCACGGCTAACATCCGCGAAACTTTGCTATTTCATCATTTCAAAGTTTTTGACTGTGTCAAATTGTCTTGCACGATTTGTAAGTATTTGTTAGTACGATAAAGTATGGTCAATTTCTTTTTTGGGATAAATAAGGGAGGGGACGACTAACACATTTTAAATTCGTGCTTACAAAGCAAAACGGAAAATTATATAGATAATAGATATAGATTAATTTTAACCTGGAAAAGTCGGTTAATATATCTAGTATAATATATACTGTGTAACAAGATCTGTGTGTATATTAATATTACTATTATATAAGGTATAAAAGGGAAGTATCTATATGCTTAAAAATTAGAATATATACCTAATATATATTATTATACAAAATTGTCTATTATAACTACTTGTGATCAACATCGATTTTGATAGCTGATTTATACGAATAGTGCTGTATTGCTGTATGATAAAATTTATATTATACATATAATAACCTATCTCTATAGTATTGTTCTAAGTAAATTATATAAATAAATTCCGTGTGTAACAACATAATAATAGCAAAGCGACCCCTGTGTTACTGCGTGCGCGTATATATAATAATATATATCTACAATGTACAGACGATATACACGACTTTCATACACACGTAATACATAAACATTATATATATTATATATACCTATATGATATAAGTATAAATGTATAATATAGGTATATATACATACCCACCGGCCACCGATGCAGACCAACTCCCACGGTAGCAAATGCCGGCGGCAGGATTTACTGGATATGTCGTGACAGCCTTCTGTGGGAACGCGGCCAACTTATGTTATATTATATATTCGCTACCTAACGCCATAGCCACTCATCGCGCGGTTTTACATAGGATATATATTTAAATGTAATATGTATATTTTATCATACATGATATGTGTATGTAAAAAACGTTCACTGTTGAATTCCGATTTATTGACAAACAAGGCGTTTCAATATAGGTATATTTGCAATTTGCAAATAAGGTAGGTAATATAAAATATAAACAAATAGAGAGCGTTTAGGCTAAAATACGTTTATGAAAATATTGTACTTAATACATATCCTATAAATTTTTATTAGGAGAATTTGTAAAAAAAAATAATTAATATTTAGTACTTATACCTATCTTTGAAATCGTTGGTAATTTATTTTGTTCTTTAAAAATTTAACTACATATATAGTTTAAAGTTTTTATTTTTTCATTATTATCATATTATTTTAAATATACCTTACCAAACTAATGAACTACTAACTATATTCAAATATTTAAATAACCTATTATTAGATTTTTAGTGAAGAAATGAATGTATCAATTTTACAACGATATTTATTTTTTTTATGTCTGTCATCACTTTTTGGGGCAGTAAAAAGGCCTCGACAGTGAATATGACTTTCAACTTTAAGGGTTGTTTCTGAAAAAAAAACTGAATCTAGTTGCTATTTTTTGGGATCAAAACTAAAAAAATCCTAGCAATTCTCAAAATAACCAGAAAAAACAAGCAAAAATTAAGGAAAACGGGAATTTTTACACAAAACCAGTATTTTTTGCAATAAAATAAATGTTGTTTTTTTAGTTTAACTTAAAAATGAATAATTTTAGTTACTTGAAATGTTAACCAAATTTTAATTTTTTCGTTTCTTACACATAAATAATCATCAAAATATTTTGAGTTATTAATTGATTAAAATTTTCCATGTTTGAATGTTTATAATTTATGTATAATTTCTTATTCCTATACTCATTTGAGCATAGTGAAAACATTTTTTTGAAGGTAGTGCAATACCAAACAAGCCATATAAGAATCCGAAAAAGTACTGAGCTTCAACTATCTTAAATCTCAAACATTATTTGTGCTTATGCAGTTATGCCTATAGCATTCATATAGATATGAATTATATGTAAAGTATTAGAAATTTATAGGTACCTATTGCTTTTTTTAGCATAATAAATAAATTTTTGGGGTGAGTACAATATGTTGACTTTTCTGATTTATTTTTTTATTCTTTATATACGTTACAGTACCTAGGTTGCTCTTTCGCACATTTAACACTTAAAATAATTATGCAACCATAGCAACTTAAGAAAAAAACGTTTTCATAGATATATTTCTATTTAAAAATATCTATTATTCATTGTTTTTCCGCGTTTTTTGTGCTTCTACAAAAACATTATAAGTTTTGTTTTTATTGTTATTATCCATTTTATTGTACCTAAGTACAACATAAAATATACAATAATAAACTTATTATGTGATGCGAGAGTAATGTTCTAATCAGTATCATAATTTTTTCAGTTTTCTTAGGGTTGAGCAAAATGTTCATATAGTTATAATAATATTAGTATATTATAAGACCGATCACTTTGCTTATAAAAATTATAACAATACAAATAATTTTACAAAAGTCTAGTATACAGAAAATTAACAAACAAATATTATAATTTATAAAACTTTACCTTTACTTGGTATTCGGTTCAGTTATGTAGTAGTTGTATACAAATATAATAATTTAATATATCTACAAGCAAGCATGTTTTGTTAGAAAAACAGCACTCATTTGAATGACAATGATTAAATAAATAGATTATTTATACCTTTTTGTTTTCGCTATTAAACTTCTAATATAAATCAGTGTTTCCCAATCTATGGGTCTCGAAATATTTTTGATGGGTCACGACTAACGGTGTTCAAAAACTAATAAGGTAATTTCTTGTTAAATTTTGAATATATATTATGTATAAAGCAATTTTTGATAAATATATGAAAATAATTTTAACCGTAAATTGATAAATGCTTAAGTTCTGTTTTATTTAATATCACTATAGGTATAATAATAATGTAAAGTTGAACTAGTATTGTAAAATGTAGGACCATCATAGAGTTTTAATTAGTCTATGTGTATAAGTAGGACAAACATTTTTCAATGGATATTATATATTTTTAGTCATTTTTAAATTATTTTATTATGATTATAGAAAATTTGTTGTCTGATCAGTAAATTATGGGAGGGGATATGAATATTTTGTAGCTATAAACCCGTGAGGGGCTAATTTGTATTTTGTATTTTGTAAAACAACAGTATATAAATACGGCACATGGGAGGATCTATCCTCCATATCCCCCCCCCCCCCGTAATTACGCCCCTGACTGTGGACTGTCAATGCGGTATCGGTTGATTGTACAATTGAGCAACAAGTAGTACATCGAGACTACGAGAGTAAGTACAAACAAAAAGTTTTAGCTTATAAATATCATTTATCTGGCCGTAAATTTAAAAAAAATATAACAGCAACAAATAAACAATATGTCATTGAGGTCTTAAAGGAAATATATATAATTGTCGTGATATCAATTAGATGTTGCTTTTATAGTATTATTTGCTCCTTAAAAATAACAAAAATGTATAATATGAGCTCTGGCCTGCTTTTATAAATGCTAAAAGATGTGCTAAAATGGACCGACATCATAAATATGATCATAACAATTAATAATAATTAGGATGTGAAAAATTCCTCAGTCTTCTCACACAAATGATATACCTGCTACTATAATACCTAATTACACGAGAAAGAAGACACTCATTAATGACAATTTCAATTAAATTATAAATAATTATATTATAGATCAATTATGTAGATTCTCTATAGTCATAGAGGACAGAGCTATTATAAGAGTGCTGAAAGCCGGGTGCTGCCTGATATAAAAAAAAATTATATAAAAATGTATAGTAAACATATATAAATTAGTATAACCTTATATATATGCCAGCTGATAACGTGTTATGTGTATAGTAACCAGATGTATAGTTCAGTCTGTATAGATGTTTTATAGTGACAATGCATTTCTCTATTCCCTCAGATATCTCGAATGTCGATGTTATAATAATGTTACATATGTGTATAAATATGTGTACTAATAATAATACTACACTATACACTACACAGTGGGGCAATAATTACAAGAAATTAGTTGATATTCCTCGTTTATAATAAACATCGATTAAAATATATATTAAGATGCAGGAAACTAATATATTTGTTATAGTTTATATTGTATTATTGTCTATGTATTCTAATCAATTGTGATATATTATTGATATATAATATATTTATTCTGGCTCAAGTCTTTTAAAAAATGATTATAAATTTTATGCTTGTATTTTATTAATTATTATTACAATTATTAATTATTCCCGAAAATAGTAACACGTAAATTAAAAACAAACATTTGTATATAAAATATATGTAATGTATAATGTATCGATTATCGAGTATTACTAATACAACTGTAATAAAAGAGCCATACATATTGCATACACAATAAAATGTCATAACCTTATATAATATATGTATTATTATATTCATATACTATATAATATATAAAGTCTATAATGTATATAATACAATATTATACTATTACATATCATACTAAATTCTTAAAACGTATATTTAAAAGCATTAACTATTTACTAACATACAATATGTTCCCAGAGGAAGTGACCGGCAAACGTCATACAAAAGTATAACTAAAATAATAAAGAGGGGTCTAACTTTTTTATTTTTTTAAGTCATAATCAATTTAAAATTTAAACGAAACTAAACTTACCGTGCATTTTTTTATGTTTTTTCAAAACTTTTCAACGTTTTAACATATTTTTTATTTTATTTTAAAGCTATTTAATTATTTTATCAACCAATATACGCAATTAAATAAGAAATTATGCAAATTATTATTATTAAATTGAAAAAGTAAACATTTTTTATCAAAAGGTAGAATTAAAAAAAATAAATTTCGTATTAATCCAAATAATTTAATATTTAGTATAGGTTTTTTTGTTTGTGTATTATTTTACTAAATAATATCTAGAATACCTTATAAGTTTGGTTTTTATATTTTCCATTATTGCAGAGTTATGCGCAGCTAGACATTATAGGTCTTTTGTTATTGTAATTATTGGCTATTTATAATCAAACTAAACATCAAGCCTAAATGAGGCATAAACGCACTAGAGGTGATGTAAATAATTTAACAAGTTAGTTTATTTTTAAAGACAAAATGGAACTTAATTAACATATAAAAACACAAAATAATAATAAAGTAGTTTAAAAATAAACATATATAACAAGAAAATAAATGTTATTTTTATTTAATTTATTTATCAGAGATTCTAAGTGTTCCTCACCTGATTGTAAACAAGCTTGAGCTTTAAATGAAACACTTGCGGAGTTCTTTATTTTAACGACCGATATTCGATTCTACGAAAATTAAGATAGTGACCACTAATAGTGTATAACTGCAATTATGGAAGATATGAAAACCAAATATATAAGGTATTCTAGGTATTATTCAGTAAAATAATACACAAACCAAAAAAACTCATACTAAATATTGAATTATTTGGATTAATATGAGATTTATTTTTAAAAATTCCAACTTTTGATAAAATATTTTTATTTTTTTTAATTTAATAATAATAATTTGCATAATATTTGGTTTAATTGCGTATGTTGGTTGATAGGATAATTAAACAGCTTTGAAATAAAAAAAAATATGTTAAAACGTTTTAAAGTTTTAAAGAAACATAAAAAATTCGTGGTAGATTTGGTTTTGTTTAAAAAAAGTTAAATTGCCCATAACTTAAAAAATAAAAAAGTTAGACCCCCTTTTTAACGGGTATTTTTTTTATAATTTTAGGTATACTTTCGTATGATGTCAGTCGGTCATTTCCTCCCGGAAAATATTGTATAAATTGTTCAAATTTATTTATTAATAATCCATGTTAGGGTATACAATGCATAAGCATTACTTTAATTAGTTTATAGCTTAACTATTTTACTGGTATTAAATTAAATACTGGCATATTTTTTCAATTTCATACCTATATAATATGAAGGTTTGTAAAGGTTTTAATGATGATGTTATCATAATTTTAAATATTTAGTATATATTTATTTATTTCCTTTATTAAAAAAAAATGTCTGGCTAGAAAGAATATTTCAAAAATATTGTATTCTTAAATAGTTACTAACTATTAGTCATAGTTACCTCTATACCTTATATTTAAATTATTGAGAATTAAGCATTGATTAAACATTGACAATAATATTTCGATATTAAAATATATAAACAGTAAATCAGAATTAAAAACATATGAAACTCAACAGTTGCAAAATATTAAAATTAATTTGTTTAAAGAGTATTACATCATTATACATCAGTTATTGGTGAATTGTGATAGGCCCAATTAATATTGTACACTACACTACTTTAATTATATTATATAATACAAGAATATTAAGTACATATACCATTACAGACTATACCTACTTAGTATACACTCTATATCAAATCACTTCATAATAAATACACAACATATTATTATTATACACCTACATTCGTATATATTTTATAATATCACATCATTTCTTTTTTTGCTCTGTAATAAAAACAGTGTAATTAATGTAATTTAGTCATTAGTCGTACTTGTATTGAGATGTAATCTTTCATTATTGACATTCACTCTTCGTCTACCCGCTTGCGTAAGCCAGGAAAAGGACTAAAAGAATGTCGTAAATGACAAACTGAAGGATACATACACCACTAGTTTTTTTATCAAATCCGGTATTAATTACTATTTTTTTCTTTAAATGAATTATTATATTTTATTCCTAAAAGTAACATGGGATCTAATCAGCGTAGTGGTTTCATCAGTCCATTTACAAACTATAATTCCGATGAAATAATTATTCTATAATGTGAACCGTTTAAGGCGTTTTCAATAACTGGCTATCATACATGGAAACAAGGTGTTAATAAATCATCTCAGTGAATGACATAAGACTACTCAATAATCATATCTGAGCTTATTATGATACGTGAGATGAATATTACAACAATTTCTCATAAACTCGAGGATACATAATCATATTAAATTATATGAGACGGAATGACCGCGAATAGAGTAAAGCGATGGTGCTGACGTGTAACGTCACCTATTCGAACCTCGGTCATGGGTGGTTTTTTTCTCTAGAGCTAGCAATTGTCTAAGAAAAAGAACAGCCATCACCCCTCTCTCCTCGCACCGTATGAAAGTTAATGGGAAACCACCGTCCACCACATGCAATGTTCCTAAGTATTTATATACATCTATAATTTCAATAAAAATAAGTTTAGGGTATAAGCAGACAGCCAACCAAATATAACCTAATTAAGAGTGTAAAGGTTAAGTACAACAATTATTTAATATACATATAATATTTATACTAATTTTATAGCTAGATTTAAACTGTAAACATTTTAATGTAACTAATTTAAATAATAACAGCAGCATACACTTAATGGACTGTATTATTTCAACTCATTACTACAAGCATAATAATTTTTACGTAATTATATCGACATTTTACAGATTAGAATCATTTGTTGAAAATGTTTTGATTTTTAACTAGTCATTAACGAGCTATTAAAACATAAAATACTTAGTTTTACAAATTAATGATAAAATAAAGTATCAATATATGTTTAAGGTACCAAAAAGGAATATGTATAGATTTTTTTTTTCTAATTTTTATTTGAGCAATTCAATAATATATACGTTATTCTTTGTAGAATAAGCCAAAAAGATAGAAATTGAAATTATCAGCTATGTGACTTAATTATAAAACCATTTAGAGACGGCACTCTGGATGTACTAAATTACTAACTAATCAATAATCATTTTAATGATTAACGAATAATTTTATTAAATATATTATAAATTATAATAAAATAGAATAATTATTAATAATACATAACTTCAAACAATTTAGCCTGTAAAAACATGCATAGGCATTTTATATACATTATTGCATTTTGTATTACTTAAAGAACATTTTAGTATTGTACTGTATAATGTCCCGCTACTAATAAATTAGTAATTAAGAAAATAAAATTAATGGGAAAATAAAGTTTTGTGTTTTTATTATTTTCTAGTTAATTAAAAATGTTGGGTATACTTTTTTACTAATATAAATGAACAATTATGATTTATCATAAAAATTCAATAAAAACTAATAATTTTATGATAGATAAATATTTTTGAGTTTTCTTAAAATTACGAAGTTATGCTTTTCACTCTAACATTACGCATTTACCACATATAAATATATATATATACTATATTATGTACATAATGACATCAGCATTAACAATAGGTATGATTGATTTTGCTTTAGCAATGCTAGTATAGCACAGTGGCATAATATTAAATTTTTTTTTTTTTTTTTTAATAAGCATGGAGTATTGAGCAGCTACTTTAAGCGTAAGCCACTATTATATTATTCAGACCAATTAATTTATAAAGTAGGCCAAATTACTATAACATTGGATATTAAATATACAAATAGTGTTTGAAATTTTTTTTTTTTTTGGTGGGGGGGCAAGGCTGTACGCCTGTACCTCAGTTCTATACTGGATTTTGAATGTATCATGTAATTTAATCATTAGTTTTTGAAGACCTATAGCTATTCTAGGGGGGCTTAGTCTTCCCCTCCAAGCCTCACTCTATTTGCGTCTATGCTGCGCGGTCCAAATGACACCACTGTAGTAGCATATCATATACTAACAGATAAGTATAAATAAATAATATTTATGAATTATTAATAATTTAATTATCTGTCTTATAATTTTTATGTATAACAAATAGTTTTATAATGTATAACATAAAAAAAAATTCAACTTAGTGAGTAGGTAGGTAGGTGCTTACCGTAATCACAGTAACTACAATGTATACATATTCTGTTTTTAACTGGAATTGTTGTTTATTGTGATTTTCTATAGAACATATTATTTATTTTAACCATGTATAGCCAGTATATAGGTACGACGTAATATGATTTTTGTTTATAACTTGTATTCACAATTTAATGTCAAATTCTAAGGAACTAAATGTCGATTAAAATTCAAAATCGTTCATGATAAATATATGTATATTATTTGGTCCATAAATTAAATGGTTTTTTTTTTCTTAGCTTGAAATCTTTCTTAAATCAAGTATTATGGTTGTTCTTTGATATTATAGTATTTAAGGAACGGGGCGTGGTAGAACTGAGTCGGTGAAATGATAAAATTTTGATAATACTGGGTACTGATAATAGCCACGAAAACTATAATAAATTATTATTACTACATACCTATATTATTATTATAGTAGTAGCACATATTATTATAAACAAATTAGTTATTATTTATTAGCATATAGTATAAAAGTATAAAATATAAACTCTACAATACTTGCCAATTGTTGTTAATTATTAGTTAATACTTTTTTTGTCTTGAATTACAGTGCTCAATATAACCGTTAAAATATATACCTATAGTAATACAAATTTCTGTTGTCAATTAATAATGAACTTGTTTTAAGCGTGAAACCGGTAGTGTGTCAACTTTGGGATATGATTTTATATGCTTTAATTTTAAGAAGCCGGGACCTCCTACCACTGACATCCACTACCAATTACCAATGTAGTAATGGCGAGAGCGCCATTGACTTGAAATTAATTAACAAGATTGTAAAGAATGTTTTGAAGAAAAATGATTTACCCAAAAACAAATGTTTCCTTCGCACCAATAACAAGACTTACTAGTATGTATATATTTTTTTAAATATTATCTTAGATATGTATTTAAAATATCTTATAAATTTAATTTAATGCTTAAATATATACTGATTAGTGACTGTAGGTAAAATATCCCACAAATATCTATGTATAACTTTATTACTATAAAAAAAATAGTATATTCCGGTTTTTGTTTTGATAGATTTAATTAATCCTTTAATGTCTAATTTTATTTTATATTATGAATGTATTATTATATTTTTCTTTAATAATGGAGATATTCAAAATCTGATTTTTGGAATTTTTAAATACATTTGAAGACCATATTTTCAAATACTTAAGATTTTTTATACCATTTAGAAGAATGTTAGCAAAATATTTGTTTTCTCGTTAAGACCTATATGCAAAGTAAAACAGAATCTTATAAAATTGTTTAATTTTTTACAATTTTTGAGTAGAATAAGACTTATCACAAAAATTATTGAGGATAATATTTTTGAGTTTTTAACTTATTGGTTTTAAATTTTATTATTAGTTGACTTTGTATTCAACTTTAAGAATTTTATTATTTAAACTAAAATAAATTTTAAATTTTTCTAAGACAATATCTAGACAAATTAATATGTTGTACTCTTCAAATTATTATTTTTTATAAAATGTTCAAAAACATAAAAAACTGATTTTCTATGAATGCAATTTTTCTTTGTTGCGCGTCGGCCAGAGAAAAAAAACAAATGGTGGGCTGATAGAGGGATATAGACTTCTGTTTTTTAAACAATTACAAATGTAAATAGAGTTATTAAACTTAAATTATAAAGGATAATGGTCAGTGTCTATAACCCAGGGATCAAATCTTGTATCTAATCTATTTTATAAGTATAAATAATGCACTTGATAACTTTTAAATAAAAAATTTGTAAAGCCTTTTTTAAATATTTTAACAAATATATTATGTACACTTATATATTTTTCTAATTAATGTCTTTAATATACTACCTGTTTTTAAAAACAAATAGTATTACCAAATCTAAGAAAAAAATATAAATGCATAATAGTTAAATATTTTTTACAATAAAAACACAAGATACTTTTGTATCTACCTTTCATTAAATTTTAAATTTGCATTTTTATTTTATTTTCTAATATATATGTTCCAAAACCATAATTATCAAGCAGTAAAATTAATTTTTGCAATTCGTGCAGAACCTTTTTATTTTAAGGATGTGTAAAATACAAATTATATTTTTAAAAAAGCTAAAATTTTCCACTTTGATTGTGTGATGTTATTTTAAGAAGGTATTTTATTTATGAATATTAAATCACATTGACTATTTTATATTTTATAAATAGTAATGAGATATAACTTATTATGTAATAACTAATAAATTAACAATTTTAAGTATTATAATGCTTACCTTTTAAATTTTTTTGTTTTAGCTTTCTACCATGTTTAAATATAATTTGCATGGCTATGTGCATTCCTTCGTATCCTCAAGTTTTAGCCTACAGCTTTTTAGAGGAACTAGCTGGAGAGTTTACAAAAAAATATGATCGTTTCAAAATTGAACAAGCCTTGAGGCCCTACAATCTTATTGAATTTGGTAATATGTTAAAAATATTTTATGTTTCAATATTTTTTATGCATCTGTAAATTTAATATATCATAAACTTATGTATGTTATTAGAACATAAACTTTAATGCTCTAAAAATTAAATTCAAATTTTGGTTGGGCTTATTATTAAAAAAAAATATCACAGTTTTTTATCTAATCCATCTAAATTTTTTTACATATAGTTAATGTATTTAAGCTGTCATTTTAATTTCACAAACTTGACAAACTATACTCCTATCTGTAAAAAAAAAAATACTTTCCTAAGTTTGCAAACATAAAATATAAGCAATCCTTAGTATTGAAAAGTCAGTTATATTATATTACTATTATTAAGAATATTTTAAAAATTTAGAAAATTATCTATGTATACGAATACAAAATTCAACCAGATAGATTCAAGTATATAATAATTATTATGTATTATAAAATATTTGAATTAAGTAGTCCCATTAATCCCTCTTTCTATAAATTATAATGTTTTTTAAACATTTATTTTTTCAATTTCTATGGTATGGTTCACACTTGAAAAAATTCTTCAAGTATTAATATTAAAATTACAAGCTAAGTTAAATGTTATTATGTATGAATATAATTTTGTAATTTTTGTAATTGAAAATTATTTTTCTAGACTACATTAAAAAAAAAAAAATCTTTCAACAATAAAAACAAACTAAGATATTAATATATAGTTTAATTTAAAAAATAATATGCTGTCTATTGATACTGATGACCAAGTGCATAGATTATTAATACAGTGGAACCTCGATAAGTCAAAATAAATGCCATTTCTTTACAAAAATCTTGATTATTCTAAAGAAAAACTTTTGATAATTCGGATTTTCTGAGTTACGAATATTCTTTTCCTAAAATGTTAATAACTAGAAAACCTTGATAAGTTGAATAAAACTGCATTTGAATTACGACTTATTGAGATTTTACTGTATTTACATTAAATCATATTTTTACACTATGTATTTATATCATTTAGATACTACAATACATCCTATTCAACAAATGTATAATAAACCACAACAACTGACATCCAGAATAAATTTAGCTGAAATTACTCGTGATATTACATTAGATCCACCTCAAGAAGTATTTATTGTTGAAGAAAATTCCAAGAATAATATTCATACACCACAAGTTATTCCTCCAACTGTTCGAGGTAAATTTCAAATTAATATTTAAGTTTG
This sequence comes from Rhopalosiphum nymphaeae, assembly GCA_036289425.1. Lineage (NCBI taxonomy): Eukaryota > Metazoa > Arthropoda > Insecta > Hemiptera > Aphididae > Rhopalosiphum > Rhopalosiphum nymphaeae. The sequence goes on along the minus strand of JAZAQC010000021.1, from coordinate 1,749,060 downwards.
ATAATAAATATATCAGTATAGGTGTAATAGAATACTTAAAAATAGAAATAATATAGTTTATTATTTATAATATATATTTATTATATTTGAATTATGCAATTAAATATTTTACTTTTAACAGAATTAGAGAATATAAATATAATAACAATTTATTTATGGAAAATATCTATCAAATTTATGTGGAAACTATGTTTGGTACACTAATAATCAACTTATAAAGTTTTACTTATATTCTCTAATTTGTAATGCATTTATAATTGTTGATTTAGTTGATCATTTCTAAATGTATACTGTATATTTGGGACTTATAAAAAAAAATTGTTTTATTAACATGATTTTTATTACTTTGGTTTTTTCAGTTGGACCACTGCCTACTTTAGAACCTTTATCTTTCATTGACAAAACAGCTTTAATTTTTACTATATGTTTAATTATTCATAGTATTGTTGTAGTAATGGATACATGGAGGAGTTGGACAACTGAGGTATATAATATTTTTAATAATAATGACGGTTTATAAAGTGTAAACAGCACTTATATACTTATGCAACTAATAACATTTTGACTAGAAAATAATATGATTAATATTTAGACCTTTTAATTTTGATCTACATACAATGTACTGGAAGGTGATTTTTTTGTCAGTATTACTCAGGGTTTACAAAAGTTGGGAATTATTATAATAAAATAATTATATTTTCAAAACTAGTATTTCCTATAAATTTATTAACCATTGATTTGAGTAGTAACCGTCATTTGGCGTGCTCTAATCAAATCACATTTGATATAAAACATACTGTAGTTTTAAATTTAATATTATTAAAAATTAACTCGTATACTGTTTCAGGAAGATGACTCACTGGATACTGGTTGGCTTCACTTTTGTAGTATTCTCTTCCGATTATCTCAAATGTATGTTCTTACGCACAAACAAATGTATAGATGGAAGAAAGGGTGGACACTGTTCTTGGTATTATTAGGTATAGATTGGTTTTTGTATTTCAGTGATGATCTATGGCAGGTGATTTTAGTATATGTAATAACTACACTAACACATACATGCATACTTAGACGGAAAATTGCCATTAAGTTACCACAATATCAAATTTGAACATGAATAAAATATTTAAATATTTGAAAACTTATTTTGTTATGATATTTGAGCATTAAACATAAATTATTAAACCATTACCCTTAAAAAAAACGTAACTATTTTCTTTTTTTATACAAAGATTGCAATATAATCTAGTTTTTTCTGAATAATTTATATTTGCTAATATATTATGTATTTATTATTATTATTGTTTTATTGTGATAATATAATAATTAGATTTTATAAATCTTGTGTTCAGATATCTAATTTGTAACAATATATAATTATAAATCAGTGTTATCAAGGGTAATTGAATACAATATTTCAGTAATGCTATGTATATAATTTAAATACATAATGTATGCTCAGTTACAATATTTCAATTTATTGGAGTTTTTGTTCGATAATTTACCTGGTATTGATAAACTAGTCTTACTTGTGGTTAATTCTGAAAGCGGAAAAAGTATAGCATTCTTTTCATATACTGCAGAATGTATTTATTAATATTGGATTAATATTTTTGTTTAAGATGAATTTAAGAATTTATTATATTTTTTTATAACTGTTATTAAGACGTCTATTTTAGATTTCAATTTGTAAAATCAAGATTTTATGTAAGTATAAATTTGTAAGGGTGTCACAGATATACTTAGTAAACTGACAAACTGTACATGTTTTAATAAATATTGTTAAAAAGAAATATATTATTACTATTTATTACATGTATACTTGTGATGACAATTTGTTACATCATGTTGATAAACAAATTTATTTTTACCGTGGTTTAAAATTAATTTAAACCAATGGCATAACTACAGAATGGCAAGACATGGCAATGACATGGGGATTTGTAGGATCCTCGTAAAAACAATTTGTATTATAAAAAATGATATACAAACATTTGAATTTTATTTTACTATAAGTACTACTGTTAGAAAAAAGTGTAAAACAGCCAAAACATACCTATCATATTATTAGAAATAGACAAATGAACTCTAAAGAACTGATAAAAAAATTTTCTAAGATGGAAGCTAGAAAAAAAAACTTTGAATAGCTGCTTTGTAGTTTTATACATATAATAACATAAATAAACTATATTTATGATAAGTAATGACTGTTGTTTTTTTTTTTTAATTTTGGTAATATAAATATATGGGGGCCAACATTTGATACTGTCCCGGAGACCCAAATTTATAGTTACACCACTGATTTAAACATTAAAATATTGGTTTTTTATTTTATTTATCATGTTCTTAAATTATTTTAAATTCAAAGTTCTTAACATCAATATTTGGTCTATAACAATAAAAGAATCTTACGGTAAAAATACTTAATCTATTTTTATAATTAATAACACTTAAATTATATTAATTATTATGGATTATCACTATGTTGTTTTTATAATATTTTATTTAGTAAGTAATTAATCATATTCAATATAAATAGTCATAGAGAACTAATTGTTTTTAATTTTTTTAAATTTAAATTACTCATTTATTTTTGTTATAAAATTTAAAAAACAATATATTTTTTAAGGAAGAATAATTAAATTATCACTTCAAAATATTTATATATTTTGGACGCTACCGTTTCGATTGATTTGTTATTACGTAGTTTCAGTGCGATTTTGCAATAAAATTAAATATTCCAATTAAAGTTGTAGACGTTAATCTATAGATATAAATTTTTATATGCCTATGAGTTAATTTCTTCAAGTTTGCCAGTTCTTTCTATCCCAATCAATTAGTTTGACAATTTAAAAAAAAAGTTGGTTTAAATTTTTGAAATCAATAGTTGTTTTTATAAATAGCGTTATAACCTATATTTTGTTTTGGTACATAAAAGTGTTATATCACTATAAATCTGTAGATTTAGAAAATATAATTAAACTTGCATGTACAATATTTATGGAAGGCATCGCGGTTTTACAAAGTCTATGTACTTTCTTTTTAAATACCACTCAACGTATTTAATAAGAGCTATAGTATTTAAAGCACATACTAAGTTAAGCAATCTAAAACAATTAGATGAAAATCTGGATATCCACTAAATTATGTAAATTTATAAAAAAACAATTACAAACTTAAAGTGAACTATTTTAATTACAATTGCTTAAAAGTGCCATGCAATGATTAGTTATGTACACAGCACCACAAATTACCAAAGTATGTTAATGAAATGTTCAAAATATAAGTTCAACCTATCCTAGAAATAATTAAAATGAAGTATAATAATCCTAAAACTCATGTAGTCTGTTAAATCTGGACATAACACAGAAACCAAGTATTAGACAATTACCTTTCTAAAATCAACACACGATTGTAGTGTTATTATTATAACATATACATAGTATTATTAAATATTAAATTTGGAATAAGCAATTAATAGGTACTGTCTAATTTGTTTAACTGTTAAAGCTATTAGAAAACGTTAAAAAATTTGTAACTAAGAAAATCTAAAAATAAACATGCTTACTATCAGTTAAAATTTTAAATGATATACAAAACCTTAAAAACACAGTAAATCTAAGAATCTTAAGTAAAATTGAAATAATTGAAATTAATTTCTATCATATTTTTATTTAATATTATTATATAATGATAAAAATTAATTTAACAAAGATGTTATTTGTAGACATGAAGAATAATGCAGCCTACAATGAAATCAACAGTGGATATAAACTGTTCTCGCTAACAATTAGATTTAATTATAAATAAAAAAAAAATTTACAAACTACAATTGAATTAAATTAAAGCACCTTTAAAATAAAATAAATTTGCTGTTCAAAAAACATTTCAACAACAAAAATCATTAAACATTTCATCTTCATCTATTCCTTCAAAAATATTTTGAATAATAGAGATATCGTTATTTGTACATTGATCTTCATTTTTTAATTCATTTCTTATTCGTTTGGTCGGTGGTTCTTCTGGAATATTACTAGAAACACCAGGAACATTTTTAAATAGATTATGAACTACAGGAGTTTTTGGTTTAAATACACTTTTTATAGGTGTAGATTGATCAGGAGTATTATTTGTGATTTTGTTGTTAGCATTTGATGGTAAAGAACTATGATTGGTCAAAATGTTTTGCGATTTTAAATTATTGAACATGCTCGTCCGGTTCTTAATAATTACTGAATTAGAATTTTTATTAAAAGCTTCCACATTATATGCATTCCATTGCTTGGCTCTATTGACAATTTCATAATTTGTTGTATCTGTGGTTCGAGTAATAATTACTCTTTGAACATCCTCTAAAATTTCATACATCATTATTTCAAATTAGTACATTAGTATTTCTTAATAAGTTTGTCAAAGTCATTCTTACCAGAAGAATAACTGTAAATGGCAACTAAATGATCACTAGTAATATTAAGTGTAAATCCTTTAAGTATTTTTTGACATGATACACCAACATTGGTTAATACTAAAACAGCCCCTAGTTTCAATTGACTGCTAAATTGGTTCCAAACAGCTCTATGAATTGTTCCTCTGATATTTCCTGTTTTGTCAGCAAGTAGAACTGTTGGATCTGGTGATAAGCAATCAATTTCTTTTAAAACAGAAACAAAAAATGGTATTTTATCTGTGAAAAAACGACCAGATGCAGCATGGGGAAGAAGTTTCTGCTTTATCCATGCCACATTAAATTTATCTAACAAAGCATCAACATCAGTGGTGAAAAAATCCGATAGAAATTGTTGGTATGGTGATGAAGAAAAAGATAAATCATTTGCTTGAGTGCATAAATTCTAAGTAAAAATCATTAATACAAACCAAAATTAATAAAAACATAAAATTTAGTATATTATATATAAAATATGAGTGAGTGTCCAAACAATTTAAATTTAACTGTCATTAAAACAGAATAAACATAAAAAAAAGTCATGTTTTGGTTATAAATTATTATAAATTTTTAAAATAATGAGAATAATTACTTCTTCTTTGCTATCGTGTTCATTAACGTTAACTGATACATCCAAAGACTCCAAGTTTGAAGGATCTTCCGAGTATAGTTCTTCCTGTAAATAAGACAAAAGAAAACTGTATATTTTAAATAAGTAACTAAAATATGTTTAACAGTTTTTAAGCTATAAATAAAACTATAAAGTATTTACGTTTTCTGAAAGTAGACCAGCAGGTCCAGGAAATTTTCTAGAAGTACATTTTGGAGTCATTATTTTTACACTAGTAATAGTTGTATTAAGATTACCATTGCAATTTGATTTATTAGAATCTGAAAACAGAAGTACAGTTCAATAAAATATATATTAGGATTTATAATAAATGCAAGTCAACAAATAAAATGAATATTTATCATGTAAAATTATTAAAAATTGTACATCAATTTAAGATTTTTTAAATTTACTTTTTATGTCTGAAGACTTAAACTGATAACTTTCAGAGTTGACAATTGAAACCTGAAATAAGCGATATAGAGAATTGTAATTTATATTTAATAAATATTAATTTATGAACTATAATTTAAGGATAATAATATTAATTTATGAACTATAATTTAAGGATAATAATATTATGATAAATATGATTTAAACATTGATTAATTTAACAGTATAATAATAATAATGTTTCTATAGAAAAAACCTCAGTATGATAATCATTTAAATCAAATTTAGCTGTGCAATCATTGTACTTTAATGGATTCATTGCACCTTCTATTATACTGGATGTGTTGAAAAAAGTCTGAAACATAAGTAATTTAAGAATAAATAATTAAAAATACATACTACCAACAATATATTTTATATATTACTTCGTCGTCAGAATCAAAATCATCATCAAAATTTAATTTAATATTATTTGGCTGACTTTCATTCAATGATTTAGTAATTTCTGGTTTGGATTGAGTTTTAAGCATATTTTGTGAAATCTTAAAAATAAATAGAATCAAATATATAAAAAAATCATTTTTATTTTGGTTTCCAACTTCTAACTAGGTTAATATTGATTTACTGTAGTATATGAAGTGTTAAAAACAAAATATATTGACATTTTTATCTTAGTATTAATAGCATATACATATTATATAAACTTACATCATTATTCTTTTTTTGTTCTTTTGTTGTATTTTTAATTTTTAATTCAATATTTTCAGAGCGTGAAGATTCCAATTCAAAAACTGAATTTGATACATTAAAAAATATCTGAAAAATAAATATAGTATGTAGATACTAAATTATTTTATCAAAAATAAATTACTATACTTCATCATTGTCTTCAAAATTTGAAGTAACAGGATTTGAATTTGATGTTATTATTGGTGATCTATTAATGGTTGGTGGCATTTGAGTATTAAGAAATATCTAAAAAAATTAGATACTGATAAGTTATTTCTTAATGTAAGTATTGTTAAATATTAACTGCCTAGTATAATTATGTGTAATTTCTATATTTTAAGTTATGGTAATTGTAATTATAAATTATTATTATTTGTAAATAATTATTTTAGAAATTTCTATATTCACAATTTTGTAATGTTAAATGTCAATAGAATCGTATAATTAATTAAAATAAAATATATTCTACACATTACACATAAATATAATCAAATATAAATATATAAATGAAATTTCTATTCACATCATACAATTAACAAGTCTTAAATTTTAAACTATATTCAATTTCAATCAAAAACTTTTATTTTTATAATATATAAAATAAATTTACTTCATCATCTAGATCAAAATCTTCAAGTTCAAACATGTTAAAAGATAAATCGTTTATATCTGTCACAACAAATAATCACATTTTAATGGTAATTGAAAACAAATAAATTACAAATGTATTAAATGTACATTGTACAGTATTTTATCCTTTCATAGTAAAAAGCAAAAATAATTAATAATTTAATTAAGAACTAATTACTGTTAGTTCTACACTTCCTCAACAATTTAAAATGTTTTGTTTTAACAGCAAGTTTCTGTTTCTCAGCTATTTATATTTTGGAAGTTGTAACTTTTAAGATAATAAATATCCAGATCACATAATTGAATCAACCTCACCATCATAAGTAAAATATTTATTATTATTTTTTTGTAACATTTTAAAAACATTATTATAAAATCCCGCTAAGATAAATCTTGATAACGATTAAGTAAAAAATGATAATGTACTATCTAGTGCTACAAAAACAGTTATACCACAACTTATTATTCTGTGACATAATTCATTAAATTTTAACCTCACGTCTCAATTTTATTTTTTTTGTTTGACAGTTATAATCGTGAACTTTTAATTGAAAATCCATAACCTTAAGTATTTTGATAAATTAAAAAAAATTATATCTATGATATAAAAATAAAAATAAATTGAAAATCATTTTTATGAAATATTGTATTGTATGTATATTTTATCGTTTCGTGGAAACACTGACTGATAAATGTTTTAACCTCACAAAATGTACAATCACAAAATCTCTTTTTCCTTACCTAACTCTTCTTGTTAGTGTTATTTTGCTCTATTAATTTATTTACTTGTACTTGAAAGAGGACTTCACCGCCGTCAAAATGGTATGTTAATCCAAATTTATCTGAATAATCGTTTAAGTAAAACTTATTACACCTCTGTATTGAATAATTCACTGTATTTTCAATATTAGCGATGTATTGGGTTTTTACTTGTTCAACTTGTATATGCTTTTAATTGAACCAGACAAAACTCAATTATTGTCATACAATAATCGTATTGTTTTTTCACTGTTTCCTATTAATAAATTATTTTATTTTTACAGGCCAAACGTACAAAGAAGGTAGGAATTGTAGGTAAATATGGTACTCGATATGGTGCCTCGCTGCGTAAGATGGTCAAGAAAATTGAAATCACCCAGCACAGCAAATATACCTGTTCATTCTGCGGAAAGGTAAAGATATTTCAATCTTATTGTACTTAATTGATATCAAAAAAATGTATGTAGTCTAATTAATAATAATAAATTTTATTAATAATTTATTTCACCAATAACAGAAGATTACTACAATATTAGAAGAAATAACAATAACAGTTTGTCTACTCATTTTAACTTATTGCTGTGCTATGAATAGGAGTTATAATTACAATTATTTAACAGAAAATATAATATAATATCAAGATATGATTAACAAATACATAAAATGAACTAAAATAAATACTGACCTGTTTAAAATTAATTATTTCTCTAAAAATATCATATTAATTATAAGTATTCTAATTTCCTTAAAATTAAACTTAGATTGTTGAATTTCCTAAACATTTGTTTTAATTTCGAGTAAATTACTATAAAGATAAAAGCTTTATCTAGATGCCCAGCCATGGTTAATAGGATAAACAACAGCTGTCCACTGTCAACAATTTGAAATTATTGAAAAATATTTTATTTTTAAATCTAAAAGCATATGGAGTTAATATCTATAATATTCTTCATAATATAGGGTTATCAATTTTATTGTTCAAGATCCTTTAATACTTGCTTAATAGTAGTTTTTTTTTTATTCTTCAAATTATTTTGGAAATAAAAATATAATATTATATAGAAGATTTATGGATGGTTGACTTCATAAGTCAAATGTATATTGTTTGGCATCTTTCTAACAAAAACTGGTTGCTTCTGACTATATTTCTTAACTTTAACCGAGTATAAAAAGAACATAACACAGAATTGGTTAAATTGTTTGAAATTAGGTCAATTAATATGTATATAAAGAAAATACAAAATAAGTACCATTCTCGTTCAAATAAAAGTAACTTATTCGTGTATAGTTAAGTATTCCTTATCTTACGGTTCGTGATCATCTAGATATAGTATTTATTTAATCCATTTTACTGAAAATTACAAATTTGTTAATTAAATTTTAATATGTTGACAATATTTAAATTATTTGTCTTTGTTAAAATTTTCTGCTATTTGTTTTTTGGGAGGGGAGGTACTATTAATTGTTACTGTGTAACAGTGTGTAGAGCGGGCCATAAACAGAACACTGAAGTTTTAATTGTTTAATATATTAAAACAGATCAAACAATATGTTTAAATATAGCAAGATCAATCCACAAATACTAGAAACTTAACAGAATATAAAGTTTTTTTAAATTATACAATTATAGATCCTGGTGTATTCTAAAATAGAATAAAATTTAATAAATTGTGAAGAAAATATAATTAAAATAAAATAATATTTCAATCTATTTTAATTTAAAATGTAACTCCACGATCTCTCATTTGTCTAATTTGTAAATTTTGTTGTATTAAGGTTTTTTTAATGTTATGATACTTCAAAAAATATTGGTTTATAATACATATTTCTTTTATAGGAATCTATGAAGAGAGCTTGTGTAGGAATTTGGTCATGCAAACGGTGTAGAAGAACTGTAGCAGGTGGAGCTTACGTATATTCTACAACAGCTGCAACTACTGTAAGATCCGCAATCAGACGTTTGAGGGAAGTGAATGACTTGTAATTTCCAACATTTGATCATTATCTAATATAAGGACATTAAAAAAAAAGCATTTGTTTCATTTTTTCTTTATCCTTTGAAATTAATTTATAAAAACTATTTATATTCATCTTTATTGAGATTAGTTTTTGTATTTTAATACATATAAAATATTGAGTGGGTAATATTCATCAAAAACAAAACTTAGCTATAGTTAAAAAAAATTTATATTTCTAACTAATATTTTATTTCTTGTTTTAAAAACCTATTACTATTACAATTCTGTTTCAAGTGTCTTAAACTTGGAATTATTTAAGTATTTTAGACATATATTTATACATAAATGCTTTGAAATGCAAAACTTGATAGGTTGAATAATGAAATTTGAGGGGTGGCTTGCAATCAATTTAGGTTCCTTTATAATTTTCATGGCATATATGTAAAATTTGATGAATATTAAGAAAATATAGCAGCTGTTACTGTATAAATACAGAACTTTTTTAATAGCCTCAGCTATAATTCACATAATATTTGCTAATTTGATTTTCTATCTATAAAATATTGGTATGCAATTGTTAAGGTATGACAGGTGTCTATTATGAAAATTAATATTAATAATACTTCTCTAACAAAACCATTAAAATATCAAAATGCTCAATCATTACTTTTTAGTTTTGACATTTAAATATTTGATACTTCATAAATTATATTAACAAGTAGACTTGAAGTGCTTTTTAATGGCTAAACAGAACATTCTTCGTATTAAGTTACATATAATAAAAAGTAATGGACATATTATTGTTTATTAAAATATTGTATTAGTTGATTTTAAATAATTTTTATGTTGGTAATAATTTCAACACGTGTATTTTTTTTATATTTAATGTGCAATTCTGAACATTTAAGTTGTAACTATGGACGATTTTGGTGAGATATTCGTGATATTTATATATTATAGGTTATAGATAATAATAAATTATGATTAGTATAATAACAATTTAGAATATATATTGTCTATTATATTTAATACATTTGATATGATAAAAGTGGAAAATAAAATATTTTACTTAACTAATAATTGTTTATTCGAACAAACGGGCAAATTTCCCAATAGTTCAGGTAATAGATAAGTAATACCAGGTGCAAGTATATTGCATTGCACAAATAAGCCATGGCTCTTGGAATAGGAAATATTTTTAAATAATGTATGCTGTTTAATGGCAAGTAAAACGTGGTAGTAGTTTAATTATTATAGGTTTGAATGTTAAATAGAATATTTTGTATTGTATAAGAGATATCGATGTAGTTTATTGATTATATATAAAATAAATGTCAGCTAATTCACATCCAGAGACGAAGGTGGGAAGGTTTAGAAGAGATCTTATTGATGTATGTATAATTACCAAAGGTACGTATGCGAAAAAAAATTTTGGGGGGTGTTTTTGAAAATTGGGTATAGGTACTTACAATATTTTTTTTAAATATAATCATTGATTCAACAAAATAAACATTAAAATTGAATAAGTAAATAATCATAAAAAAACCCAAGTACAGTAAAATCAAAATACCGGACACCCTCGATTGCTAAAATTTTGTCCGGTATTTAGAGGGAGAAATAAAAATAGAAATTATAATTTAAAAATGTATTTATACATATACATGGTACATAATAAATTTAATTTAATTTATGTATATTTTAAAATAGAAAGGTAAAAAGATAAAAAACTAAAACTAACATATATTAAAAAAATTAATTACTTAAGATTGTTTCGTATTTTGATGCAAAGTCATTTTGTATGTTAATGCATTTTCTGATTGCACTTTGCTGGAGAACAATTTTGTATTTCAATAGAAGAAATGTATTTACGTATACCGTATAAGATAAGGTATAACAGTTTAGTTATGTATAATGAATACCTAATATATTAATATCAATAAAATTCAATTTACAAGTGTAGGCCTATCTTAACATTCCACATTATTTTTCTAAATTTACGATAGAAATGATTAAAATCAAAAGTTAAAATGCCATAAAAGTGTCCGGTATTTAGAGATTTTTCTATAGAAAAATAGTGAATATGTCGGCTATTTAGAGGTGTTCATTAAGGGAGGTTTCACTGTATTTCGAGGGCGTTTGAACACCCATAACACCCCTGTGTGTACGTGCTTGGTGTTGGTTAAAAGTTAAGTTGAATTTGAATGCTATGAACTTTAAAAGTAGATTTTGAACAACTTCAATAAAGTCAATGTTGAATTTAGTGTAAGGACTCCAAATAGGAAATCTAAGACTAGTCTAACTAAAGCACAATAGAGCAACATAAATAATTTCAAATCCTTAAAATCAGATAAGTGGCGTTTAACAAAGCGTGTCAAAGCCTATATCTACACGAAAATGTATTTAGTCTAAACACTTTCTTATTTCTTTGTTACTGAAAATTTAAATTATGGGTTTGGGTTATACCTAGGTATCTAATGGATGTGATTGTCACTGAAAAAAGTTTATTATTGTTTATACAATATGTAAATTTAATATGTTCACGAGATCTATAGAAACACATTAAGTAGTATTTACTAAATACTAATGTCTCAAGCCAACGTGGAAATATCTATTACTGTGCTGGTAAGAGGTCAGTATAAGTACTCAAGGAGCTTTAATAATATTTATTCGAGATTAGGCTAATGATGTTTGGAAAATGAGGAGACTGTTGTATTTTAATGTTTTTGGGCATGTTATGTTATATAACGTGATAAGTACTAGGTACCAATATAGTAAATAGTAATTACTAATAATAATTATTTTATCATTATCGCTTTTTCTCTACTTCTCATGATAAAACATTCATTTTATATTATGGTGTTTTTTATAGTTTTGTTTTTATTTAAATTTAAATTTTAATTGTATTTTTTTCCAAGTGTCCCAAAATATTGCTTTTCATAGACCACATTTTTCTATCTAAATCATTTTTGGGACATTTTTTAAACCAATTTTTTTTATACTTCATCATAAGTATAAATGTACTTTGAAAAAAATTTACCATAAATTATATAATTATGTAAATAAAAAAATAAGTATAATTTATTTTTCTTCGTGTAATATTATTTGTATTATGTATATTATTATATATTTATCCCTATATACCAGACACCAGACAATGGGACAATAGCAATGGTAGCTGCATAACAAACGATCAAATAAAAGTAATTTTTGTTACGAACACTGATAGATATAAATATGACTTACATAATTAATAATGACTTAAAATAATACAAATAAACTTGTTTTATTATTATATTTAAAGCAATTTTCATTATAATTTATAATTTTGTCATACTACTTATATTAGTGTATTAAGTAGTATTTTTAAAGGTATTATTCTTGATTTTTAGAATATTAAAATCCATGCCATAATAATTTTTATTATTTTATGACATAAGTATAAATGGTACGATCTTAAGGACCGTACAATCGGACAAGAGCTTTAGGATGCTGAACGCGAAACTACAATCGTTTTATTTAATATTCATAGTGTCATATCCAATTTAGTAAAATGTTTACTCGAACAAATGAGGCGATTACCATTAATTTACACGCAGTTATCCGTTGTAGCATACCTATCTACAGACAACCAAACCGTATATGTTTATAATATTTTGTGATTGAAATCGAATTTCGTAATTTTCAATGTTCTGCTTATTTTCATATTAATAAATAATATTTTCTCCCAATAAATACATCGAAGAACGAGACGATTTGTTGCAAAACTATAAAAGCCTCTTGTACCTACATAAAAAAAAAATAACCTAATATTTTGTATTCTAGAGTATGGCAGTGTCCTTTGGGATCCCACAATTCTCACCTGCTCAAATTTAAAACATGTTGAACATTTTTTCGAGCTACGGTGGTTATAGTCTTATAAGCTAAACCGCTAAACCATTGATCTATTATAAATTATGATTTAGTCAATGGGCTGAACAGTAAATACTTGGGAGATCAGATGCAGTTGTCCAAAATATGATAAAAAATAAATATCTGATAAGACTCCAATAGCAAGAGTATAAAGTACAATGCAAAACACCGGACAAAAAGTATTTTTTAATATAATATGTACGACTATATTTTATTGATAAAAATTATATTATAGTTGGATAACAATTAAACCGTTATGAGCCATTTTCGAAGTTACTAAGTTTTTTAAAGTTGAAATTATAAAATAAAAATGCTGTATGCATATTATACTGTTTAAGTTTTATCCGTTTTTTATCCGTTTTTTATAATTATTTTTTTTTAAATAGAGATAAGTCTTTCAATCGTGTTCATTGTCGATAATCGATACAGAGATTTTTTTCTCATTTATTTGTCTACTGCTACGACAATAATTTTATTATTGTTTTTGATAATTTTAATATAAGTTTAATTCAAGAACATAATCAAATAATGTAATAGTTAAATAGTGTAACCACATAAACAAAAAAAAAGTTTTATAATAAAGCTTTTGAAAATTTTGTGTTGATAACAAATTCAATGCCATTGTATCTCTGCTCTGGGGCTAGGTAAATTGAGTCCGAAATACCGTTTTTGTGGTAAACAGAGTCCCAGATTTGAAAAGGTATAAGGTAAAAACTATGTCCCTAGTTATAATAGGTTTAGTTTCCTAAAAAGCATATTTTCCTTCTCACTTGTACAGGCTTAGGACTATCTGTTGTGTTTACATAATTGGCGTGGTTAAAAATATGTTTTTTTTGTTTTTAATATCTATTATAATTTACAATGTTGTACATAAAAATCACAATTAATTATATATACATAATATACAAATTCAAGTCAATTTTTTTTTTATTACTATTTATTGTTATTATATAATTCATCGTAAAAATTTATTTGATATGTTCTTAACAAATTTAGATCTTGAAATATTTTCAAATTTAACAATTATTGTCTCAAAAAAATTTTTTTTCTATTGTTATTTTTTTCATTTTAATTACCTCTTTGCTACGTATTTTTTATATATATATACATATATATATGTACCTATCTACTTGAATGTTTTTCAGTAGGCAAATCGATAATCGATGATCACTAATTGGTGACTAGTCACTGAACGTAGAGACATTTTTTATTTTTGAGTAGGTACATCGTCGTTATTTATAAATTATTTTTTCGAAAAATATTATTACTCGGCACTCAATTTATCTTGAACGTAAAGTTTTCCGGACTCAATTTCCACCCAATTATTTGAGACTCGGTTAACCACTCTCGCCCGATTCCACATAATGTTTCGGATTACTATCATATGACCACGGCCATTGCCATCAGTGACGTAATTATGGGGGGGGATTTGGTGTCGTATTCCCCCCGTGACCTTTTTTTTAAAAAAAATGACTGGTCAACTACATTTAGTTACTGATTTAACAATAAATATTATTGTATATTAGTGAATATATTGTTATTTGTTTCCGCGCGTGTCTTATGCGTAGGTAAATACATTTATTGCACTGAAATGAGATGTTTATGATAAATACAATTTTTTTGTGGCTTATATGTACAATTTAAAAACATTTACTTCCCCCCCCCCTACAAACATGACCAAATTACGACATTGCTTGCCTTATCTTGACTATTTACAAGTTATTGACCCACAAATCAAGACAGTCAAGTCAAATCTCTTTCAAGTTCTTTTTATAATTTTTTATCTTAATTCTATAAATTAAATAACTGTGATAATTTAATATACAGTTAAATAAAATAATAATAGTTATTCAGTTCAAAATCATATTAGGTATTCATATTTTCAAAATATTAATTTAAATAATACGATAAAAATAGTAAATAATATTCTCAAGCAATTGGTATTATTTTATTTTATTTAAAGAATATAAAAGTTGTAAATCCCTACGAATAATATTTTTGAATTCATTATTTTTAAAAGCATTTCATTTTTGTAATAATGTTTTTAAAATATTCAATAATAATTACAAATGATAATCGTATGTTATACAATAATACATAAAGTTTATATGTTTGTGTAGGTATCTACTGTACGTATAGGTTATTATATTATATCGATTATCGAGGCGACACAAGCTGTACGTGACCAATTATGTTTGATTTACATTATTTACAACATTTTGGTGTGATATTCTTCGACTCAAATAACGATGATAACATATATCAAATTGCATACTCTATAATGTTATTTATCACTGGCATAATGCAAATTATTATGTATTCTTTTGTAAGCCATAAGTTTGACGACTGGTCTAAAGCGTTTTCCATGTCTTTAACAGCAGTGACATGTAGTGCGGGAATCATAACTTCATTGATGTCGAAATTGATTGTTCTGTACAACGTCAAGTACAAAAAATATAAAAAGTATAAGACGACATTAGAAGGATTTGAGATTTATGTACCAATGAATGCAGTCGCTATAAGACACATCAAGTATTTTTCCTTTACCATGATTTCCTTGTGCTTGATTACTATCTTACCTATGAATAGCTTAAAATTGTTTTACCTATTCAATAACCACACCAATCCTATTTTGATGACTACATATTTTTTTTTATATTACATTCACAACCTGAGCATGACTTTTACGGAATTGCATTTTGCCATCCATTGTTTTGTGGTGTACACGAAGTTTCGAGATATAAACGAGGAATTAATTCAAATAAACGATGAACACAACTATTACAACTACCAAGTACGATATCCGTTTATTGCAAGCAGAGTGGAAACCTCAAATAATAGAGAAGACGTGTCACCGTCTAGTGTGATAATATACGAAAAAGATTTTTACTGTCCAAAAGACAAAAAATATCCAATGGCAAACACTATCGAGGTTTTAAGAATTAAACACTGGTTATCTCGGGAAGCAATCAACGATCTAAAATGTTTGTTCGGCATTCAAATGGCCCTGTCGATCATTACCTTAGCAGTTACGACATTATTCGACGTGTATACTGATGTATTTTATTCATACACAAATACGTCATTTAATAAATCACTATTTCGAACAAACGTCTTATTCATTGGGTGGATGCTACAATACTCCTTAAGATTATGTCTCATAATTGTCACAACGCATACTACAATACGACAGGTTGGTAAAAAATACTGTACCTATACCTCCCAATACACGATTATTTAATTCCTATAACTTGTATAGTACATAAGTACCTATATAGTCTAGTAATTAGTATTAGATCAATGTTATACGTGTAACAATGCTTTGTTTACGAGCATAAATCAAGAATAGTGACGTGAGTATTCAATTTTATAACTAGTCAGTACCCAGTAGTCGTGTTTATTCATACAATATTTATAGTACAATACTAAGTGATAATTAGCCAGTAGAACTACGATATAAATGCATATGCGTAAAAATGCGTTTTTTAAGGTGTCTGATAATGACACTACGCAGAATGATACCGAGTTTTAAATGTATCTAGGTGTTTTAAATGCATACTATTCTATCGATGAATATTGTTTGCAGTGAATATTTTATGTTTTAGTATGTTTTAAATTTCTAAGATTTTTGTTAATTTTAGAAAAATGAAAAAGAAAGAAAAAGTAAATTTAAATCCAACTATAATACCTATTCTACCTGTAAATATTTATTGAATAATAATTTAACGAAATACTATTTTTTAAATACTGTCATTAGTGAATGATCATTAAATGTATCGTGATGTTCTAAACACGATTACGAACGTTTTAAAAGTTCTTATGATGTGGCGGCGTTTATTTGATGTTCTCTCAAATTAATGTTTATTAATAACTTATATCTTACTTGTCTACAAACAGTTAAATATTTAACAATATAATATTATTTCGGTTTTCAAATAAAATAAGTTATAGTAAATATCACATTTTGATGTTAAATTTTAAATTTTGTAGTAAGAAAAATACTTTTTATACGAAAAATTAAAAAAATACTTCCTCAATCTCTAGAAAAAAAAGTAATATTTATAAAAAAAAGTAAATCCTGAAATCTCTGTTTCAATATGAGATTATCCAATTAAAACATTTACTGGTACATCATAGCGTGAACACTTAATATTGTTAAATATTGTTTTTTTTAAAACATCATCACGAATTATTTTTGGCTCTTTTTGATTGCTTAATTATTCTTGGATATTTGGCTATAGTATCTCCAATATTAAAAACTAATTCATAAAAACAGTCAATGAAGGGGTTAATTTCATTTTCACCATATGCTGTCACGTCACAACAAAGCTATAATCATAATGTTTGTTTTAGAAAAATATGCACTTATTGAATGAAAGTTACTTAAGATATAAGTAAATAAGGTAAAATCTTTAACGAACCCAATCGCACATGATAGTCACACGTATATTTACATTTAACAGTGTACGTGTACAATATACACTAGGTGTAACCAGTGTTTCTCAATCAGTGTGTTGACAGATAAGTCCAAATATAAAAAAAATTTCCACACGATTTTCAAAAATTAAAAAGCATGTGATATCGCAAAGTATGAAATATTTTAATCATGTGTCACCATTATAAAAAGGTCGAAAACACTGCACTACATACTATGTACTAGTTAATGTACTGTCTATTACTGTATTTCTTTCAGTTAATAAATACTATTATATTATTATTTATGAACAGTCAACTGTATATAATTCTGTTATATAAAAGATATTACATTATATTATTCATATGATTTGTATTTACTAAGTTGGTTCACCTATATTTTAATTATTTTAATATAATACAAAAATTACATGTTTTGAGCTATTTCCAATATAAATGAATTATAAATTATCAATGTTTCTTAAAAGTTATAATAAGCACTACTTATTTATAGATTCTTATTCAGTCAATCGTTGTTTATTGTAGGCGGTTAAAACCAAAAAGTTAATAACAAAAATGAACATTCGACACACAGATACTAATACGAAAGAAGAGGTAACTATGAAGCAATAAATTGCCATAAAAAATCCTTATTATTACTTTATTAATTTTTATTATTAAACATTTATATAAGGTGATTCTATGGTCAAATAACACACATTATTAAAAAATATATTAAAATGTTTGAAAATATTTTATTCGCATTATTAATAGCTGAAATAAAACAACATTTTGCATGAAGCAGAGTATTTTTCTGAGTATTTTGATACATACAAATTGAAATTTAGACTATAGTGGTTTATTAGTTATAAGTATTTAAAGTTTAGGTTAGTGGAGTGGTATAGGAATACCCCGCATATGTTGGTTTATTACTTCGCTCACCAAAACTTTAAATACTTTTAACTTATAAGTTATTATAATTCAAAGACTATTTGTTCAGTTTTTTTTTTATAGTATATATTGAAATACTCCGAAAATGATTTTGCTTCAAAATATGAAATCAAAAAATTAAAAAAATTTAACGATAAAAAATGTTGTGTTATTTCGACTGGAAATTATGTAAGAAGAATATTTTTAAATACATAATAAGTGTTAAACGATAAAATAATCACCTTGTATCAGTGTTGTATATATACTTTTTTTCAATTTATGTATTTATTTATTTACAGCTACAATTATTTTATAATCAATTAACTGTCTATTCATCCGAGTTCACCATTTTCGACATTTTGACTATAAAAAATAGTCTCCTAACTTCGGTAAGCAAATAATGAATAAAGGTGATATAATATAATTATTAAACGTAATTAAGATGTTACACCTAATTTATACAAAATAAAAATTTCTCATTACATCAATACAGGTAAACTAAATACGTTAGTATACTTAGGTATAAGGTATAACCACCATAAATGTTATTACCTAATACAATATAAGATAATTATACTTATGCTGTATGCAGTGGCGAAACATATAGTCCAAGTGTTGTTCAGTCAACTCCTTAAAGTTGGTGGGTCATGGTGGGTATTGATAGAAGACTAATGATGAAGTAATTAAGTATTAATAGAAACATGATATTATAATAGAGTTATTAGCAGAATAGAAAAAATATTAAAAATGCGTTCTGCTAGGGCAATACTATAATCTATTAGATTAAATGAATTGAGTGCATTAATATTATATAAATTAAATAACATTTATTCTTATAACGTTCTATTATTATGGATAGGTTGCACTTACTATTATTTGAACATTTCGAACAATCCCATTTTTTATGCACTGTGTCACAGAACATGTATATTGTTCAATGTTAATTATCCAATTTAAATTTAATATAATTTATTATTGAACAATGAACGATTATATTACTTACTCCTATTTTAATCTAAATATTGTTTTGATAATAGATAATGTCTACTGGTGCAACATATATACTTATATTAGTACAATTTCATTCGGACAGAACAAGGAACCAAAAAGAACATTATTTATCCACACAGTCTAAGAATTAAAACTGGTAGGATATTCATATTTGTATGCAAAATAATATTATATTTTATTATTATAGTCTAAAGGTATCATCTTCTATTATCTTTTTACTGTATTTTTATTGTATTTTAATATCGAGAAATGTAACTAATTGAAATAACAAAAACTAAATATATTATAAATATATAAACATAATAAAGATATTTTATGTTAAAATGTGTTTGTTAAAAAAAATATGTTATATAAATATATATAATATATATACATATATTTATAAGATAATTTGTTTAAAAATATTACTATAGAATTGCAAACTCGCAGTGTATAGTGTATAGGTACACCTCTATTTTTATTAAAAGTTACATAAGCGGTTATACAATATATTGTATTAAATAGCACTACATTTATTATTTTTTTACTTGTTAAATTAGGTTAATTAAGTTTTTGATTTTGAAGTGTCAATTTTTATAGCACTATAAAACTGAAATCTTAAAGTTAATCTAATATTTATTTTTAATCGTTAGGGTTATTGCTGTTATTGGCAATCATTTATCACTTGCGCACACTACACAATATATTATAGTCTTTGAATTTTTGAAGAACAAACAAAAATACAAGATTAATATTTGGTATGAATGTATGCTATCTCTTAGGACCTAGTTTATGCATAACTATGCGTGATGTAAGATTCTTGTGTACGATAAGGACGCTAGATGCAGTCACAAGTTAAGACTACAATAGTCTTAATACAATTCCACTTTTACGGTAACTTTTTCAAAACGATTTGTATACATTAATTATTCGTCTGTTTCGACATCGTCTATTTTTTTTTTTTTATTATTTTTATAGATACACAGTTATCACTATAAGAATGCTCTCTTCTCTTTTTTCCTTCAATAAATTATATATTTAAATTCAGATTTTTTAGATTGTTTAATAAACTTCAATGTTCATCTGTCACTAATTGTTTAGTACTTAAAATGTAATATTCAACACGAAATCTTCTGGTTTAAATGTTGATAAATGTTGACCTCTTAAATTGCATAAAATATTCAAGTATTAGAAAATCCGATTATCATCAGAATTGTAAAAATACATGGTTAGGTTATCAGATTTTATTTTATTTATTTACAGGACGCTCATCGTTCCCGGAGTTCTAAAAGTATGACAGTATACTTATTTAGGTGTACATAATTTTTACGAATATTGAATAAAATACATATTTACATATCATAATTTGTTACATGCTTACAGAATTGTTGACTTTACTTGATTATTTAATATTATTATATTTTTTTAAACATAGAAAACAAAATCATTTAAATTATAATGGTCGGTCATCATGTTTGACATTCAAAATGCTTGATACCTACTTCATATTATACAAATTTGATGTACCGTCCTGCTTAGTAAAATGAACACATATCAGACAGGTTAGATGAATACTTAATTTTTTATAATGGTAAAACATAATATTAAAGTGATTATAAAAATAGCTGTGCTATCATTTGTTTATTGAAATGTTTATTTGATTCAGTCATCATATTTTTAAATTGGTAATATTTTAATATTCAGTTAGACTAGTAGAGTAAATTAAGTTTTTTTAATCGGTGACGTAGAAAGTATTCAATATTATACTTTATACAACCACTAGCTACTACTTAGTATATATAAAGGTAATATATAATATATTTTAAAATACTTATAAAATATAAGTAAGTAGTGGTAGTTCGAGAAGTATAAAACCGTCCGACAATAATTAGTAATTGCTTTTAATTTGTAATGTACTTGCCAATGGTGTACTGTCTGTGTGTCAGAGTATACGTATAGTTAGCGAAGATGCAGCTTTATACATTACCCATCAATACATTACATAATAGAACACGATTAAGATGACGTCACATCCGCATATATTGTCTTCGTCTTACAACTTACAAGTATTTAACATAACAAATTTACGCTCAGCAGATCACTTTTATCTCCGTTAGTTTAAAAATTAGAGTAAATCGACCTATTATGAAACTTAATGGTTAGAACATTATCTGTGTTTGTATGTTAGTTTTTTACAATGGTTTAATTTTTTAGCAAATTATGCGTATAAAATATAGCGTAAATTAAAAATGCTCATAACTCACTTAAAAATTGAATAATCGTAAAAACTAACATACTTACAAAAAGACAGATAATGTTCTTACCATCAAGTTTCATAATAAATCAATTCATCACCCTAATTTTCAAACTAATGGAGTTAAACGTGATCTGATGAGCGTAAATTTGCCATGTTACGCACTTGCAAGACAAAGACAATACACACGGGTGTTGCGCCCTCTTATAATATTGTTTAATATCACAAATTTTGTAATAAATAATAATAGAATCGTGTATTTGTGTAGGTATGTATTCTGTGTGACAAAAATTTTTGTGTTTACTTTTTTGACCATTTATACTTATTAAACATTTTCAAAACTATACGTTATAAATTATTATACTATAGTTAATAATAATATTTCTTGCGTGTAGACTGTGATAGTATATTGTGCGTATGTGTAGTAAATACTAAATTATCATTGTAATTTGTAATATTTATGAAGCAAGAAGAATGGAAAAGTAACTAAACTTAAAAGCGGTCAGAGGATACTTGTTTTCACATTATGCAAGTAGTACAGTAAAACCTCATTAATCCGGACACCGTATAAGTGTGTTTTAATATATAATTATATTTTATTTTTTGATATCAATATAAATTTTAAAAAATATATGTAAGTAATAGTTATATGTATATAATGATTTTGTTAGGTCTAACACTGTATTAAATTATATCTTGTATAATATTATATTTAATACAATTTTTTTAAATTTATAATTTATGATTTTTAGTTATTTTATTCAATTCGAATATTGAATATATTTATTTCATTAATTCGGACAACCTAGACCCCTAATTAGTCCGGATTATAGAGGTACTACTGGATATAGTGAGATAAGATAATTGTCAAATATCAATTCACCTTAAAAAATATCTGACATAATATTACCTATGTAATATATACACAGTGAGAAAAATAATGACAACTAAACACTTTGATTTGGTATGTATAAACTACAATAAATTACATATTGCCAACAATAAAATTTTCATTTATATCTTAAATTCTATATATGTTTGTCTGAAGGGAAAGGAAGTATTAAAGCCCCCTAAATCCCGATAACTATTAATAAATAAATTAATAACGACTAAGTGTAAAAAATAATATTAACTATAATTATTTTTTGAAAATATTGTTTTTTAACCTCCTAAAATTATCTAAGAGAATTTTTTTAAAAAACGTTACTATTTTTTTTTTAAATAATGAGTGTCTTACGTTAAATAGATCATCCCATATCTATTATATTGTATTTGTGTATAATATATAATGTATACTGTATTATGTTATTTAGGTACGTGCATAATAATAGTATACGCGTGGACTGTAATAATGTTTTGTTTGAAATATTTTGGGGTGGTATTCATCGACTCGAATAATGATAACGACGTGTGCCAAACTATTTACTCCGTTATTTTATTTGCCACTTTAATAATTATTGCGATCATGACACCCTACGTCACACTTGAGTTTGATGACTGGTCAACCGCATTATCTACATCTATGTCACAGTTAATATGTAATACAGTGAACATTTCTTTATTTATATCAAGAATAATTGTTATATACAACGTCAAGTGTAAAAAATATCAAAAGTATAAGACGACATTAGAAGGATTTGAGATCTATATACCAATGAACACAGTCGCTTTGAAGCAGATCAAGTATTTTTCTTTTATCGTTATTTCCTTGTGCTTGATTACTATCTTACCTATGAATAGCTTAAAATTGTTTTACCTATTCAATAACCACACCAATCCTATTTTGATGACTACATATTTTTTTTTATATTACATTCACAACCTGAGCATGACTCTTACGGAATTGCACTTTGCCATCCAGTGTTTTGTGGTGTACACGAAGTTTCGAAATATAAACGAGGAGTTAATTCAAATAAACGATGAACACAACTATTACAACTTCAATGTACGATATCCGTTCATTGCTAGCCAAGTGTCAACTCCGGGGAATAGTGATGATCCGTCACAATCTCGTGTAATCGTATACGAGAAAGATTTTTACTGTCCAAAGGACAAAATAAGTCCATTGGCGAACACTATCGAACTTTTGAGGATCAAACACTGGTTAATTCGAGAAGCAGTCAACGACCTCAAATATCTGTTTGACTTCCGAATTAGTCTATCGATAATTTGTATAATCACTTCAACGCTGTTCGACATATATACGCAAGTATTTTATTCCAAGTCATACTACAGTTTATTTAATAAACCGGTATTTCGATCCAATGTTCTATTTTTTGGGTGGATGCTTCAATATTCTTTCAGGTTTTGCATCATCGTTATCACAGCCCACACTGCAACTAAACAGGTAGGTATACTGTATTATTATTTATTTATAATTGTTTGTATGAATGCATTATATTACTATTTATTTAGGCTTAATCGTCGTCATATAAAAGTCCATTTGACTAAACAGTGTTTTAAAAGATTAAAAACCGTGTGTTGGCGATTTGGCGTTCGAGTAATCATCGGAACGCGATCATTTCAGGGTATTGTGTAGGTTCCCGTGTACGTTTTTAATAATTTACATCCAACACATTAAGCACAACTATGAGTTAATAGTTGATTATCATTTATCATGAAACATTCTCTTATTTTAAAGTGGAAAAATATAGTTATATTTTAATACGTCTTATACTATCAAATTGCCATGAATGTGTAAGATTATACATTTTTAAAATAAAATATGATACAAATGAGTAAATATCGAGAAAAAAAATCTTTTTTATTTTAATATTTATGAGTCTAAAAAGTACGATACTTATATTTATATAGACACGTAACAATTATATACTAATTATATAAGAATTTTATCTTGTATGTAATACTACAGCTCACACCTAGTGACATTCAATATATTTAAATAGAGCCAATAGCCACCACTTTGAATTTTATTTATCAGTTAGTTATTAATATTGTTGTACTCGTATATTAAACTTTACCTAGTAATACCTACATATTACCATGTTCTCTGAATTTATTTTCATTGATCAATTTGTATAGAAGTGTAACAGTGGCGTAATTTGGTTATGTTTGTGGGGGGATGAAATATTTTTGTACACCCTCCCCCCCCCCAAAAAAATTATGTTTTTATGTACAGCTAATATTGGGGATTCTGGTTTTTTGTATTATTTCAATAAAATATAAACTAATTAAACTATGTATAATAATATTTATTGATAAATCAATAAATAAATGTAACCAACAAGTCTTTAAAAAAAAGGCATGGGGAGGGGGAGATACGACATCCAAATCTCCTCCCCGTAATTACGCCACTGGTACGTATTAAATAATAATTTCTTTTCTAAAATAGCAACTTTTCTATTTTATAACACTAAATTATTTTTTTCCCTTCATTTTAGTGGTTTATAACCCAATTTTTTATCTCTAAAATTAGCTAAGTAGTAACAATTTAAATGTATTCGATTTTTTCACAAGAATTTGTGAAATTTATTTTGTAACATGTTACAATAAACACATTTTTTAAATTCCTAAAAAATTGGTTATATCATGAAATAATTTTTTTCTAACTTTTTACAATTTTCTTAGATTCTGAATGGTGATGAATCTATTGGTATTAATGTATTTTTTCATATGTAATTGTCTCTGCCATCAACATTTCCAGCTGTAAAAATAATTTGATTTTCAACATTGAAAATTTTATTGTTAATCGTTTATAAGATAATTAGGGGGATGGGAGAATAGAGAAAAATTTGTCTTTTCACTTAAAACAAATTTTTTAAAAATCGTTGTTATAGTTATAATTACAAAATAAATGATCTATAAAAACTTGACTTTTTAATTAAAAATTAAGAGGCCTCGCTACTGCTGTCAATTTTAGCTCAAACGACCTTAAGTTTTAACAAAATTAAAGTTAGTTTAAGATGTTCGATTTTGGTTTTGATAAAAAAATTGAACTCTGCAGAATTTTGTCTATAGGTCGTACGGAATATTTTGTAAACATTAATTCTTATTTTATAATGTAGTGAATAAAAACATGAAAATATGAATTTTTCCAAATCATAATTAAAATCAAAAACAAAAAGTGTTTCGTACGGTCTACAGACATTTTTCTGCTGAATTTAAAGATTTTTTCAGAATCTAGATCAGACAACGTTAGCTAACTTTAATTGTGTCAAACCAATGAGTAAGTTGTCGTGTAAAATTCCCAATTCGTCTCGTGAATTTTTATTGTTATCGAGTTACTGATGACATGTGCATGCGCGTACGAGAACGCCTACAGCCAGTACCCGCATTGTACAATTTCTCTCTCATACTAATAATCGTTTACAACTAACACATATCCCGGGCGGATAAGATGAGATTATAAATTGCCTACATTTTGCCCCTTAAATAATAACCGTAGCGAAGCCCCTAAATGTTAATATTTATTGGAAATTCTTAATTTTTCATAGTATTTTATTGCTATTTATAAAATTTAAAAAGTTTATTTTTGATTATAGGCTGTTAAAATAAAAAAGTATATAACAGAAATGAACAATCGATACTTAGATTTAAGTACAAAAGAAGAGGTAAGACATTAAAGTACTTCATCACTATGAAATCATAGAATAATATTTCTTGTTTTTTTGTATTTTGTATTTGATTTACAGCTACACTTATTTTATAATCAGTTATCCATTTGTTCACCGCAATTCACAGTTTTTAATATTTTCACTCTAAACAATGGTATAATAACATCGGTAAGTAAATGACCTACCCTAACCTAACCAATACGAGTATTAATATTATAAAATAGATACTTATAATAGTATAATATTGTTAATAATATTATAATATAAGATGTTGAAGACAAATTGTTTCCATAAATATCAAATCAGTGAATGAATTTAACCAGAATATTGGAGCAAGTGTGAACTAGTTAAATATATTTTTTGTTGGATTTAATCATAGGCAATGGCTGCTGGGTCAACATACATCTTGATATTAGTACAAATCCATTCAGACAAATAAATTTATTAGGAGCAAATTTTTAGATAAAAACTATTCATACAAAATAAAGTAAAATACAGGTAGGTACCTTAAATATTGATTAATATTTATGATAATATATATATATATCGTATACTGTAGTTTTATTGTTTTTGTTTTTAATAAACTTTTTAGTTTATAATAGTTAATAATTACAACTAATGCAATCGGACGAATATCGTTGCTTAATAATGCAAAATAATGATTAATGAATACTATAAATTTGGTTAATAGGATATACTGTCGATAGTAGTACATAATACTATTACTATAGATACTTTATATTTAGTTTATAGTCTATAATACAGACGCTCTCGTAAGCGTGTGCAGACTTTAATTTCCGGTCGAGCCTGGAAGAATTAGTGCCCCAATACTTAGACACTAAGTTAGGTTAGGTTGGGTTGGGTTAGTAGACACTCCTAATATTTTTTTAACACATTAACATACATTCTAATTGTAAATAACTGTATAATATTTATTATTTATACAACTATATAAATAGAATCAAGTTGTACATAAACACTACATTAATGTGCTAGACATGGTACTTGTATATTTTTGATGTTAAAAATAAAATTACATATTATATTAATACATATCTAATGCATATTATATATAACTATACATGTAACCTTACTACCTTAGAAATATATAAATGTGTAATTATGTAATAATTTTAATAAAATAAGGATAATAAATGAATTTTCCTTTTTCCCGTAGGCGATAGGGCATAGTCTATACTCTATACTATATTCTTTAGCATTTCTTTAGTCATACTACATATTTTGTGCACTCTGTTTTAGTCATATAAATAAATCAATAAAAGTTATGTAGTGGTACACAAATATTTTTAATTTTATTTTACTATTACGACAAATACAATTTTTATGATCTCCGCGAGTCTAATGATAGAATTTTTTTTTTATTTTACAATTTGAAATACACAATCTGTACAACGTAGCACAATAAGTGTATGATATTATAATAGTAACATGAATATTTTGAAATAAGAAATCACCCATTAGTGACACTTGGCTGGGAATTTAATGATAGAATTAAATATAATATACACAAATTGTATTATGTCCTTAAAAGATTTCAGTTGAGGAAGGTTTCATCCTGCTCGTCCCGTGCACACGCCTACGTTGAAGACTCTATATTATTGGTAGTTTAGTAATCCATTAAATCTTACTTACACCTCAAGGTAATGACGGACACACATCATTATAAAATCAATATATTATTAAAATGAATAAATAGAAAAAAATAAACCAAATGGGGTTACACGAGAGCCTCATCCTTATTCATGAGCATACCCCTAGTTCTGAAATGCTGCACCATTTCTCTATAAGGATCCAATGATAGTTATTACTTGGTAAATGATTTTAACGCTCTTATGTGTTTACTTTAGATCCAAAAAACAAATTTTTTCCATTTATTGAATTGAAGAAATGTAATTCACTATCAAATTACTTACAGAGAGCCTACAAGAAAATCAAGACCTATTACTAATGACAGTATTGGTGCAAAACTTAATGTTAAAAAAAAAAATCTATTTTTGTTTATTAATTTAATGTGAGTAGTTAATACAACTATAAAATAAATAGTATTAAACTGATTAAGTTATAAATAATAATAAATTATGTAAAATAGACAGAAGGTATTTTTAATTTCATGTGTTCTTCATTATTGTCATATTGTATTTAATACCATTTCTTAAAATAATGAATAAAAATCAATCTTGTAAGAAAGTACTATAATATAACATTATGAACTTTGTAAAAAGAGTGTACTATAAATTGGTTAATGTCATAATATATTTATTGATAATTAAAATTTATTTTGCGTTATCTTAAGCAATGAAACGTATATTTTATAATTAAAGATATTTCTTAAGAATATCTTAGTACATATTTTCACCAATTTATTAAGCCCAATGTCACCCGTAGAAAATTATTTTTGCTGTTTTCTAAATATTAATTAAAAAAAAAAAAAATGTTCATATTAAAATAATTATTTATAATATTATCAAAAAAACACCAAACATAGCAAGTTACCATAATTATAAAAATTTTAATAACTGCTATTTTCAATGGTGACCAATTTTACAAAATTAATTTGTTCGCAAAAAACTTAAATAAAGAACAATACAGAATATAAATTGAATTGTATTTATTATTTTTGTTTATAATATTCCAATGATGTAAAAGCAGAAAAAAAATATTTCAAAATTTCAACGCTTGTTAGAAGCACTGTCATTATTGTTCTTCAAGATCTTCTTTTTCAAATGTTCTTTGTAATCTAGGATAGTTGACTGCCATTTAGTGGCTTTACCATTTTCACAAATCCAAATTTCTTCTGCCACCTATTAATTAAAATGTAATAGTAATTATTGGAAATAAAAATCAAAATCTTACAATGACAATAAAAAATTCTTATCTTATGTATAAAATATATAAAATTTATTTCAAATATTTTAATATTACTAGTCTTAAGAAAAATAACACCACTTCATCTGAACTTAATTATCTAACCTAATCTAATTAGATTACTTTACTCGTAACTGAAATTATTATGAAATTATTTTACGTTTTAATTAAAAAAATATCAATATTAACAAGTTGAATACAAAAACAGTTGATTGGTATTTCTCAGTATTTAACAATCATAAATATTAATTTGATTAGCAATGTAAGTAGAAATAGTAAAAATACATAAGTATTATTTGAAAATATTTAGAAAAAAATTCACACGTGAATAATAAGTCTTCAAAAAGAACCTGAGTATTTCAAAAAAACTTAATTAATCAATTTATTTAATTAACTTTTATCATAATTTATGATCCAAATATAAATATTGTTCAAACTACTGAAAACTGAATTATGCATGTTAAAGTTAATTATATATTTATATTATACACTTAATATTAACAATCAGACATTTTAAAATATTTAATTTTTCCAATGACTTAAATTTTTTTAAACCAGTTTACTTAGTAACATGTTATGTTATGGGAATTGTTTATTTAATATTTTATCAAAAGTAATTTAAATTACATATTTGTTGGAAACAATACTAACATAATTATATAATACAAATTAATGTTCTGAATTAACACTGTTATTTTCTTTAAGTTCATCATTAGTAGATATGTCATATAAGAAAATAAAATAGAATCAAATATATAAGTATATATAATTAATTATACCTGAGAAATAAGTCTGAAGTCGTGACTAACTAAAACCATTCCACCATCAAAATGATTTATAGCATCAGCTAAAGAATCAATTGTCTCCATGTCTAAATGATTAGTAGGTTCATCCAAAAGTAATAAATGAGGAGTTTGCCATGCTAAATAAGCAAACACAACTCTACATCGTTGACCATCACTTAGTTGACGAATTGGGCATACCTATTAAAAAATGTACTTTTAAATTATTTCTTATGAAATTACTAAAGAGTGATAACTAACTTGTTGTCTTCCAGTTAAACCATAACGTCCAATAATTTTTCGCATTTCTTCTCGTTCTTTTACTTCAGGGAATGAGTTCATCATATATTCTAGAGGAGATAAATCCAAATCAAGGAGTTCATGAAGATGCTGATGATACCTAGCTATTCTTAAGTGAGAATTTTTACGAATCATTCCTTCAGTAGGAAAAAGCTAAAAATTATTTAATTAATTAATATTACATAAAATATAATTGAATCTAAATTTTTTCAACTTACTTCACCATAAAGTAACTTCAGAAGAGTACTTTTGCCAGCTCCATTAGGGCCTACCAAAGCAAGTCTGGTATCCAAGTCAATACCGAATTCCAGATTTTTATAAATATAAGGTGAATCATCACTATACCGGAAACTCACATTCTAATAAAGAAAATAGTAATTATTAGACAAATTATTGCAATAGAAAAAATAGTAAACAAATAGTAAAATATGATGCAATTAAAATATTTGGAGAATAAAAATCAGCTACCTCAATATCTTTTAAAGAGAATTTTTTTTTTTATAAATAATTATTGAATTTTTTACAATTGTTAAAGCATTAAATACTTTTTTAGACAAAAAACATCCACTGCATTATAAATTAACATTGACTGCATATATTGAATAAAACCAATTGGTTTTTTTGGATAGTGTTTCCTATAAGTATTATTTCATATGTATGTGCAAATCATACATTAGTATTTTAATATTCTAATTTTTCAATTTATAAATCTATCTTTACTTATTTCCATATAATCTAAATCATTATTTTAAATGTAACTAATAATGTACCAATCATAAATAAATAATAACAATTGTTTGCTTAAACAATTATAAGTTGAATTTTTAATATTTTATTATTATTTACCTGAACCATAATAACTGGTGGTGGTATAGTTCCACATGAAGGAAAATAAAATGTAACTAATTTGTCATTGGTTACTTTATCAGTTAAACCTTGTGCAACCATCTTCGCTAAAGTTTTTTCTTTACTCTGAGCTTGTCTGGCGAGTTTAGCACTTCCATGACCAAAACGTGCAATATAATTCTATAAAAAGCATACTTATAATTTATACTAGACAAATTATATTAACTATAAGTTTATTATTTTTGTTATTCCCACAACAAATGTGAATTACTAAATCATATATTCTATATTTAAATTTACCTTCATATGAGCAATCTGATCTTGTTCCCAATTGTATTGTTTCATCTGATTTTCTAGTTGTTCTTCTCTTGTACGAACAAATGCATCATAATTACCCTACAATTGTATAATTATATATTATATATTATAATATGTTCAACATTTGGATTTTTACAAATATTTCATACATACTCCATAAGATTTAAGCCTCTTTTTATCTAAGTGAATAGTATTAGTACATATACCATTCAAAAAATCTTGAGAATGTGATATTATAACCAAAATCCTCTTGTACCTATACAATTATATATCAGATATTATCAACCAAGGACTGCAACAACATATATTATAAATACATTATTTAAAAATGCAATATAAGCAACAAAAAAAATTATTATTATTATTATTTAATAATCATAGGTGGCAATACATAAATATAAAATATATGTAAGCTTATTAGCTTAATGCTGTATTCACAATCAATCACTAAGCATTTGTTAATGGTCCCTTAAACATTATTTAATACTTAATATACTCAAACAATTAGAATATGCTGATTCAGTCAATTTCACTTATACTGATTTTTAATAATGTATTTCTTTGATTTCCTATCTCAAATGCATTAATTTTGATTGTACATAACAATCTCATTTTGAAACAAAATTAGGCATTACAAGGATAGTTACAATATTCAAGATTAATTTATTTAAAAATAAAAATCATATCCTTATCAAATTACAACAAAAAAAAAAGGATAGTTATTGTTAGAGAAAATTAATTATGTACACCAAAATCATTCAGATATTCTTAACACTAAAAATCTTGCCTTAAAAATTGTATAATTTAATGGTTCAATAAAATATTATGGGTTACTAAATCAAGTTCAAGTGACTATTATCTCACTTTAAATTTATTAAATGTTTAGATTGTTCATGGAATGCAGTATGAGTATTTTAAAATGTGGTCCTGAAGTACAAAATTTTAAAGATCGGAATTTGAATAAATTCATTATTAAAGATGGCATAATTTTCAATTCTATAATAGTTTACTTAATTTATTTTAAATTATATAATCTTAATATTAAATACAAATATTATAAGATCCATATTTTATGATATGGACAATTCAAAACTTACGATTTCAATTCTTCTTCAAGCCAGACACATGCATCTAAATCCAAATGGTTGGTAGGCTCATCGAGTAACAACAAATGTGGTTTGACATACAAAGCTCGAGCTAAAGCAATTCTCATTCTCCAACCCCCTATAATACATAAAATAATAATAATAACATTAAAGAAAATCAATAAGTTCAAATAAATCCATCAATAATTAAGAATATAAAATTTTAAAAATCTTGTTACCTGAAAAATCTTTTGTTTTTTGATTTTGCATTGCTTTACTAAAACCAAGACCATGTAAAATATTAGCAGCTCGAGCTTCAGCTGTATCAGCGCTAATGTCATCCAATCTTTCATAAACATCCATTAATTGTTCTTGTGATTCTATGAATAAATTGTTTAAAAATAGGTGTATTTTTAATAAGAAGAAATTATAAAAATTACTAACCATCATCAGGACATGCTATTAATTCATCAACAAGTTTTTCGAGTCTAATTCTTTCTTGATCCACTTCCATGACACATTTGAGTGCAGATTTTTCAGATGCTGGCATTTCTCTAGTCAAATGAAATATGTCAATTTGTTCAGGAATTGGTACTTCTCGATTTCCTAATACTGATAATAGAGTCGACTTTCCTAATAAAATAATAAAATGTGAACTAGGTATAATAAATTAAATCTTATATGTAACAAGAAAATCACACTTACCACTTCCATTTAAACCTATTAAACCATAACGACGTCCACAATTCAATTCCAGCATAGTATCTTGTAATAGTTCACAACCATGGAAGCTTATTGATAGATTATCAATCTTAATATCCCTAGATCTAGGATGAGATGCTAAGCTACCAGTACAAGCACGAGCTTCAGCATTTAATTTTGCATCAGCTTCTAATTTTTTACAGAGCAATTCTAAAAGTAAAAAATTAAATTTGATTAATAATTATCAAGGTTAAATTTTATATTAAATTTTTATCTTATTATGATATTTATGATTAATATTTTCTATTATCAATCATTACAATACAAATTAGTTTTAAAAGTTCATTAATAATCTTAAACATTGTCATGAGTCTAAAGGTCGGATTCAATGGTGTAAAATAGAAGTACTTATACAAGATACATAAATCTAAATTTTACTATACACTATATTTAAGTATAAATCTAAATATACTAAAACAAAAACTAGGTTTAGATATTTTAGCCTTAAGGTAACATTTTAAAATTAAAAACAGTAGAGATCATAATATTATTGGACTTAAATATGTTGTGCTAACAAATACAATATAGATATAATTGTATATCTATATACTTATAGTTAATTATTTGTTACATTTAGATTATAATAATATATATTATTAGTGCTTTAGCTTAATTTACAAGCAGTATTGTAGTATATCAACCCAGCAATATTTGAATATAAATCAGATCATAATAAGAAATTATTTAATTCATTAAATATAATATGTCAATAAGTGTTACCTTCTTCACTAATAGGAACATTTTCTTCGCCATTTGATACTCCATTACTGTCAGTTTTAGAACCAGCTGGTTTAATATTTTGTCGTGCTTTAGCTGCATCTTTCTTTTTTTGTAGTTGTCTCTTTTTCGCGTCGGATGGCATCCTAAACAAAAAAATTAAAAATGTATATTAATCATAATTTGTTTATAACGATTTTAATGGATAAAACATGAAAAATGTCTATAAGTTTATGTGGAGTATAAGAAAATAAACAAAAATTATTAGAAACACATATACTACATGCGATAAGTTATTACTTGAAATGAAAATAATAATTATTTTAACTGGATAAAATTAAAATTTATTGTAAAAAGTAATTTATTAAATTAGCAAACATAAGTATTTAATGTGGCATGACAAATAGCGAATAAAAAGTAGAGCAATGACCCAAGACTCATTTGATACATGTTGACAGAAAACTCATACCTGAATACAGTTGACACAACACAAAAATGTATTTAAAAATTTATTTTCATTAACTAGAAACAACAATTAGTAAGTAAGAACCGAAGAACAGCAAACGTATCAAACTTTATAAAGTAAGACACGAGCTTTTCTAATTTTTAAAACAAAGATATGAAGTTGAGTACAATATTTGGTAAACGATAAGAAACTAACCTTAAAAAGATATTTTTTAAGAAAACAAAACCATTTATTAAATTATATTTATATAGTCATATTCATGAATATCTATTAATTGTTAGGTTTTAAGTTTTATTCAATTTTAATTTTTAATTAAAATATTAATAACTAGTAAAACACAATTATGATTTTTTCTTCCAAGAATTTCTAATTAAATGTGAAACTCGTAGATATAAACAATATTATCAGTTATCACATTCCGGGAGAACTAGTAGAATTTGAATTTATAGACAAACTACAGACTTACAATACCAATACCGGCAACACCTTATGTCTTTGTCCTTGTTTTTAATGGAAATAGAATTAAATTATTTAAAATGACAAATATCACTGTAGATACTTTGAAAACCAAAAACCAAATTGTTTTATCTCACCATTTTCACCTCGTAATTCCAAGTCAATTCGATTGTACGTATAGAGTATATTTTGGGTCGTTTCATGATACCATCTTAGTTTAAATTAAACCAAATTCTAATTTAAGACATTTATTATGGTGACGTTGAGGTATAGTAGGTACACTCAAGACTCCTACACACTAGTGGCTAGTACCTAATACATACCTGAGTGACTTTTTCCAGTTTATTTTTATATTTAATTGATGATATAATTAATACAACCATTGATTATAAATACCATTCTGTGATACAACTAAGCAATAATATAGATAATATAATATCATCTATAGCCGTACAACTAGTAGATTATAATCATAACCTTGAAAGGCCTTCGCAATCTTAAATCTAATAGAACGCTGTTAATATCCGTGGTAAGTAGCAGGCTGCTGCAAATGGCACGTCTCATCCACGTGGGCAGAAAGAGCAACCAAGTACGTGATCTGTCGAAACTTTATGTGTCATGCGTAGACGACTGCGTTTCTTAGAGAGAATAGAGTGATATCGGCAACGGGCCTATCACACCATTACAGCTGAGGCAGCCTTATTCCTCGCGGAAACTCGGGAGATCTCCTCGCACTGGAACGAAAAAGAGTTCGGAATAAGCTTGTTGAACGGATAGGACCAAATCGAAGACAAAGGTCTGGAAAGAAGAGTGCGACATCCTGTTTGCGACTTGGTCTAACAGATGGGCGATAATGCGGCCTGGGCGCGTTAGATTCTTCCAGACCTGAGGAGATGAAGACGTTCTAAAGACTTCACGTTTCATGGGCTTACGAGGCACGGGTGTTTCAAGTATGTGTATATACTGCCAAGTACCTGTGGAACATTGCTGAACATACAATTTTTGATTGTACACATTGGGATCCACTTCGGATGGCAGTGAAGGTGATCGTCAGCAACCGAAACATCACCACGAGGGATCATTCACCAGGATTTGCTTTACATCCTTCCCCCTCCCCACCCTTCACTGTGTCACGACCTTTGAGAATGACCAACTACAGACTGCTGGCCCCAACGTGGTGCCATTCAGTTCTTCTACGGCATGGTGGAGAACATATTACACTGTAAAATGCAAAGAATTGGACGAAAGGATAACTGATGCTGAACCAAGAGCCAATCTATGGATAGCTAACACAACCGACTAACCCCTTCCCGGACAAACAGGACCCTGGACCAGTATAGATCGAGAACATATGCTACGGGTGCGTGCGATATCAAGCTTAGAATAGACTGACTTTATTTTATTTATTTATTTTTTCTAATGTGATGTGCAGCATTACTTGCATTCGTCCGATGTGTCATTTGTATTACTTATATGATATATTAAATGTATTATATTTTTGCATAAATTGTATTCATTAATAAACGATGGCAGCAGAGGAATAATTTTGTTCACACTGAGCTTCTTCTACTGTCAGTTAAACAGGAAAAAAATGTAAATTGTAACTTAAATTTAATTTAGAATAGTTGTAACTTACAATTATACTTCTATTTTAGAACCAAAATTTCGAATTTTAACTGTTCTACGACATTATCACAGTTAGTGATGATAATGTTTATCATAGACAAGTTATCAATAACTTTCATAACAGACAATATAACATAACATAAAGTTACTTCATAATTAATAATATTATATTAACAGGAATAAGAATGTAAGATTCCAATGTATTGAGTGCCTTTATTTTTTATTAATAAATATTAATAGTTATTAAAATATATAATATAGTAGTTATAATATTATAATCACATGATTAGTGTGTTGTATTGTTAGATGATTTACTATTATTGTCATATACATCTTAAATCTTAATAATCAATCATTGATCAATTATTTATTATTCAACTGTTACTTTTCACTATTGAAACTTGAGTAATTTTAAACAAATTTTTATTTATTGTGTTCTGTCTTATAGTAGGTATATAATATTTTAAACGTTTTTGAATTCTAATATCAATATACCTCACCACATTATATTACTTTGTGCTCAAGATACGGAATTTAATTACCTAAATATCATATATTTCTTGTATATAATAAAATCAGTTTTAAAATGTCAAAGCGAAACAAGATTTCATATATTAAGCCACGAGAACCATCATTTTTGAGAAAATTAAAAGAAGAAGCCAACTACAAGGAAGGACCAACAGTTGATACAAAAGTAGGTATTATTATTATTTATTATTAAAAACTAAATATTTCGAAGTACATGATAAATTGAGGTTGATTATAATTATAATATAAATTAATAGTCGAGTAAATAATTATTACCATCAATTATAAATACTACTAAATTAATACCTAAACAATTTATTATGTTTTTATGTAATGTACACTAAAAAAATTTATCAGTGTCATATTTTATTTGTTTTTAGAAAATCGAACTTCCAACTTATGAAGATGACGAATCATATGATGATGACAATCCTACTGTGGTAGTATTAGCTGAAGGTGATTTAACTTCTGAAGAAGCATCCAAAGAGGCACTAGCCAAAGAACAAGGTATAAAATTATAAAATGTATACTTTATATAGGTACTTATATAGTAAATATAATTTTTCTTTTGAATATCTTCAAATGATATGTATTTAAAAAAATTTCAGAAGAAAATAGTAAACCAGCAGATTTATCTAAGCGTATAATTTTTAAACGTCCAGCTAAAAGTACACCACAATCTGAAGAAAAACATAGAGTGAATAAAAAGAAAAAACGAACAGAAAAATTAGTTTTATCTTTTGACGATGAAGAGGAGTATTCTTGAACCTGGTTTGTTTAAAGTGTATTAATTTATTAGAATAGTCAAAAAAATCCTAGTATAAAAAATTTGTTTGTTTTAATATTTGCTATTATGTTAATATCAGATTTTATTAGATATTTTAGTTTTAATTACAAATCTGGATCAATCATAATTTTTAATTAGAATCTTGTTTATCTAAAGTTGTGATTAAATAATTAAGAAAATGTTATAAAAATTATTTTTTGTTTTATATTTTTACTATGCTTTGGGGGAGTTTTTCTGTTTTGGGAAAATTAAATTTCTGTTGTGTGTATGGTTGTATGTCTATATAAGAAATATTAGTATTTTATATCTTGTGTAGTATATGTTATATTTTTATACATATTTTAAGTACTGGTAGTGGATACTTACTATCTTATATTATACAGCTTATCTGTACCATTAAGATAGCATAGGTAAGTTAGATTAGGTGCCTATGTTATTCATTACATTAATGTATATAATACCTTTTTGATAGAAAATCTGGCCTAAAAGTTGTTTATCTTATTTAGTTAGTTATCTTATATTAATGAAATTAATAAAATATATCTCCCCTTAACCCACCTTTTTTTAGCTATTTTTATATGGTTATAGTTGTGTTGTTTTTATATTTATCACTCTATCAGTAGGTAATACAATTTTGAGTAGTTGGGTTTTGACAATTTTAATTATATTTCCTCCTTTAAAGAAATCCTAAATACACCCCCGAATTAGAGTAATATCTTTTTTATTGTATTATAAGTGCAACTAAATTATTTTAAATATTTAATAATGTAATTATTTCAATTGATATAAATATAATATGTGTATTTTTTTTTAGGATACTGTGAAATTACTTTTTATTTATCAAGATATGGTTGTCTCAATAATTGTTTGCACCAATGACTTTTTTAAACAAACACTTATCTATGTAAATAATATGTATTTTAATAAAATATGTACTTATAATGGCAATAGATTTTTATAACAAACCATGATGACTTATTTGTTTGCCAAATAAATTTTGTAATTTTATTAGATTCAGTAAAATATTTAAGGATAAAGTTATTTTAAGTTAATTTAAATTTTGTATATAATTTTAAAAATATTAACTGATCATATTATAAAATTTATCCTAATTATTTTAATTATTAAACAATAATAAACAATATTTCTTTGAACTGAGTGATTTTTTTTTTTGATCAAATATTATAGTTAATTATTAATTAGACCTAATAACTTAAACTATTTTTTAGATTTTTTTAATGTTTTACATTATATTTATTAATTGTTATTATTATTACTTTCAGTTACTTTTAGTTATGAGTAAAAAAGATGTGTTTTACTATTAACAAATTCTTTTTTTCTCAAATTTTGTGTATATTATTATAGTATTTATTAATAGATCTATGAATTTAATACATTATAAAACCTTAAAAATGCGCTCAAAATCTCAAAAAATATATTGTTAGTATACTAAGAAATCATAATTTAAAAAATATAAAAATCTATCAAGTTTTTTGTTTTAAATTAAAAATAATATTAGTTAAGTGTGACATGCGATAATTATGTGTAAAATATTTATAAGACAAAAATTAAAAAATAATTTATAAAATAAGTAATAAAAGAAATAAAAAAATGAAAACTCATCTAAAAGAACTAATTAATCAAAAATTTAAAAACTTAAAAATAGTGTTATAAATTATAATTAATAATTTTCAAAATGTTATACCTAATTAAAATATTATGATAAAGAAGCTTTGTACACACTTTGTACTGTGTAAAAATAATACATTTTTCTAAAAATGCATGGCTATATTTATTTATTTACAAAAGATGAGCCAGTTCTTAAAAAATTATCAATTTCGGTTTCAAAATTTTACCTTTGGTTATCAATATTGGTTCTGATACCAATTATTTTTTTTTAATATCATTTAAAATAAGAATAATACATTTATAAGAATTTTGTTATAAAACGTAAATAATAGTTATAAATTAATTATAATTTTTTATTTTTTATATTATATAATAAATTATTAATATATTAATTATTTATTCAGATTTTTGTTGAAGAACATCTACATCTTTACTTTGTTTGGGCTTAGTCTGTTTCTTTTCTTATCAATACCTAGATATTATAAATAGCATTTCAAAAAAACTGAAAATGTGGTCTTAATATTTATAACTAAAGTAAAAATAGAAAATACGCATTGAAATGTTAAATTATTTTAATATTAACTCTTTATTTTATACTTAAAAAAAATTAAAAGTAAATTTAATATAATTTAAATGTATTGTTAAAGATTATCCGTCAGAAGGCAAATTATAATTTATTCATTTAGGTACCTAGATATAACCATATAAATAGATGCTTATTTTTTATTTTTTCTGGTTGGGGTGATTAACCTTTTTTAGAATAGTTGAGACTTAAAAAAATGTTTTTTTATTATTAGTAATTATAATACGATCTGGGGTGGGGGGGGGGGGAGACAAAATTCGTCACAATTTATTAAATTAATTATTCATTGAATATTCTTGGTTAGAGAAGTGGAAATAGGAAGGATTGATAAACTTTAAATTGTCTACTATTAAATCCTGTAAAAAGAATTTATATTTATACAGAAAAATTAATTTTTTTAAAGTAATCACAGTATTATAAACTACTTTAGCGTCTTTAACTAATATAACATTGTGAACCTATTATTATTTAAAATTTATTTTAAAGATTACTTGTGTTGTATTTTCATTTTGATTCAATATTTTTTAGTAAAACTAATAGCCAATAAGTGTAGTTTTAGATATTATAATGCAATTGTACTCAGTGACGTATATAGGAATTAATTTCGGTGGGGGGGGGGTATAAAAATATATATGTATTGAATTAATATTATAAATTAATTTTATTTTAAAAATAAATTTAAAACAAAAAATCCAATTTTCGAGATAAGTTTGCAAAATGTGCAACGTGTGCTGTACCAAAAATACATTTGAGGAAGGGGGTGTTAATCCCTAATCCCCCTATATACGCCATTGTAAGCACTTATAAAGTGTATTGCTATTTTTTTTGAGTGGAGCGGAAAAATGGTTTGCTCCATGGTAACCGTTAATTTCGCTCTGTATACATAATATACTATGATATATTATTCTGTTTGACGTTTGAGAAAAAATCGCAACACATGCTATAGCCTTGTAGAGTTGTAGCCTACAGATAGTAGCCAGTAGGTAGGTACAATATTACAATGTATGACAGCTAACCGCGTATAATGCTTGCAGTGTGTATATAAACGGGTTCAAATAAA
Source organism: Rhopalosiphum nymphaeae (assembly GCA_036289425.1). Taxonomy (NCBI): domain Eukaryota; kingdom Metazoa; phylum Arthropoda; class Insecta; order Hemiptera; family Aphididae; genus Rhopalosiphum; species Rhopalosiphum nymphaeae. Next base: position 1,707,636 of record JAZAQC010000021.1, on the reverse strand, counting down.
ACCATAAATTCGTTTATCCGTAATACCTATACGTTTAGTGCAGCAATGACGACGGTGCAGAGTGAGGAGGTCGTATACTTTTTGGCGCGCTTGCAACTTGGTCATCGTCGGTAGTCGGTATTTAATGCGTACATACCTGCCTGCGTACAACGTGCTCACGTCTACGCGCAACAGTAGACCTAAAAAATATATACAATTAATAAAACAATGATGATTGTCATCCGTCCAAATACCGACGACGCCGAGGAGGTTGGCGCCGCGGCGGTAATAAGTCACGATGCGCGCTTGCTACATCATATTGTGACAATCGCGACGTCCACGCGAGGACAACGACCGCGACGATAGTTCATACATCTAATATACTAATATCGTGTATTATGTTAGTATAAGCATTATTTTACGGCCCGGAAGTCATTGCATTGCGTATTTTTATCCGCGCTTAACTAATTTGTAGTTAAGCATAAACTACAAATCTATTTCATGCAAATGTCAAGTTACCTATTAACTTTTGATTCTCGTCAGTACAATTTTGAATATGCTGTTATTTTCTTATGAATTACAAAAAGGCTATCGTCATAGATATTAATGATACTTGTCAATATGAAAATACAACAATAAAAAAAAAATAAGCGTACATTTAGCTTTAATCTATAGGGAGTGATAAAATGTTTTACCCTTAAGTGACCAGTGGGTGGCTTCGCTACCCCCCACACCCCCTATACGATTACACACATCAGACATACATTATATTTAATTTCAAATAAAATTATAAATTATTATATTAAAAAAAGTATATATAGTGAATCTGATTTTCAATAAACAATCTTTCTTTGTCCAATATATTATTATTGACACTGAATATTTTTCTTTATAACATGAAATCAATTAACAACAATTTTTTTATAATATTAAAATATTGTATATTTATAAACATAAAATATAATTATATGTAAATGTATATAACATGGTTTGATATTATTATAGGTATAGTCGGTATAGGAAATAGGAAAACCAATAAGAATTACAAATTAAAAATAAATTACATTAAATCTAATTTTCTTGATTTTTTTGTAAACTTGTCAATTATATGTTCATTTTTTTTCACTTATTTCTTAGTTCTTTTTCTATATGTAAAGTCGAAAGATTAGTAAATTTACTATGCACTATACTGGTGCGTAACCAAATCTTAATGCGGCGCATTGACGAAAATGACTTTTCACATGTTACTGATGAGATTGGTATAGATTGGTTATTGCATGCAACTTTAATTGATTTGTAAAGGTTCGGACATACTACTAGATTACATGTGCACACGAGAACTTCCAGAAAATAATATTTACTCAGACAATTTTTTAACACTATCATCTATTGACTATATTATTGAACTTTTATATGAAGTTCCTAAAACACCATACAACTTTACCATTAAAAGACCTTTTTTATTATCTTTTTGACCAAATTGTGTTGTGGAATGGAATATATTATATTATCTACTTAACATCTAATAACCAAATTGTAAAAAAAATGTATAAATTAAATATTAAATATTGACAAGTCGATATAGGTTATGATGTTTAGATCTTGTTTCCAAAATCACAGTGAGTTATCTATAAACAGCCAAACAGGTAACCTATTAACATTGCAAATCCAAATACTCAATATTGTACATATATTATATGTATATAAAATAAAGTATGTACGTCCGTGGCATTAATAAATTATCAACGCAAACTCATTAAAATTCATTCTTATAAATGCAAAATTACACTTTAAACAATATTTTTAGCTTAAAATAAGCTGAGAGTGCTAGTTTAAGACTTAGGGATGCTAAGTGTTCGCTGGGACCCTCGTATGTGCGCTAATACTCCACTCACTTACCTAATTGATAATCTTACTTTTAAATTCTGGAATTTACATTGAATAATTTGTACGAATTTAAATTTTTTTTTTTGTTTGCAGTTTTACTATGAAAATAAGGTTATTTAATAGTTTTTTGGTTACATTTAACGGTATTCGGAAATATTTCATTACATTTTATTGGTAAGTGTAATAAATTCCGAATCCTAAATTCTTAAATACTTATAATATATATATATATATTGATATAATTAATATTATATTTTCGGAAATTGCTGTTCTAACATGTAAATTAACATTGCCGGCGACGACGACGGCCATCATTCGAAATAATATTTAGTTGTGCACAACAATAATAATACAATATTTATATCAATGTCGCTGTAGTACGTTGGTTTTCGGGCAAAATTATTATTAAACAAAAGTCACTGTTTTCGAAACGCCGACACGAATGTTTGTGTACTGTTCGGCTGTCCCTGGCACGTACGGTGTAATATGCATAATTTATTATTATTATTATTATTATTATTATCATCATCGTCGCCCAAGTCGTAGCGTTACCGTTACCTGCGCCGCCGCAACACAGTTTAGTAATATTATTAGGCACGACGGCGACGAACGGGCTGTGCGAAAATCGTAATCCGTTTCGCGAAAACAGACTTGGCATTAAACGAGGTTGTTCGGCGGTGGCCGCGGCTCAGTCCGCGCCGGGCGAAAAGGCAGTTATAAAAATAAACGTGGCGGCGGGGCCAATCGGCGCGTGTATAGGTAATATCAACGCCGCCGTCGTCGCCAATACACCTGCATATAGGCACCATCCATATAATATCGCGTCATATATTGTGTTATCATCACCATCGTTTTGCCGTCGTTACGGTATTACAATACATTCCGTTACATTATCGCCGCCGTAACAGTTGTACATAGCAGTGTTGTACGCTTCTGCACGTGCAACGGCCACGGCCTACCCGCGGCATTCGATCGCCGCTCTGCACCGTTCGTACGATCATGGCGGCCGACGCGCGCCGTCACTGCGGCAACCGCGAAGGTGATTATTGCCGCCTGAAGACGACGTCGGCGGCCCGCACGGCCGTCGTCATCATCGCCGCGGTCGTCGCCGCGGTGGCCGTCACCGCGACGCGCGCCACCACGTTCGAGGGCGGCGAGACGGCCACGGTGCCGCCCGACGACACTGTGTACATGACCGAGGAGGTGGCCGCGTGGAACGCGACGGCCGCGGCTGCCGGCGATTACGTGTACGACGATTACGACTCGTCCACCGCGGACGCCCTGCAGATGACGCCACCCGTCGACCATCACTATTCGCCCAAACCGGTAAAGCCCGTTACGCGCGTGGACGCCAGTACCGTGGTGCCCGCAGCCACCATCACCGTGCAGATACACTCTGCCGCCGTCACGGAGGTTCCCGTCACCAACGCCTCCTCCGCCGCCGTCGACGTCACGACTGCCGCCACCGCCTCTACCGCGGCCGACGTCACGAGTGCCGCCACCGCCACCAATACGACGGCAGTCGATTCGACCACGACCACGGCCACCACCGAATCCGCAGTACTGATGCAAATCGCCAGCCCGCCGGGCTACGAAGCGACGACCGCCGTCACCGCGACTACGCCCGCGCCGACCACTCCGAATTCTTCGGCGCCGCTGCTGCATTGCCGGCGGTGGACTGCGGCACTTTTGCTGTCGCTAGCCCTAATCGCGACAGTCGCGCCATAACGATGACTGCTGTTATGCGGTTAGCCGAACAAGCTATAACACACATGCATATATATATATTTATGTGTGTGTGTGTATAATATAAGGTACGACGACTCGTATTTGGTCAGCGCGCTCGCAACGATCGTCGCCACTGGAAATTGTAAATTATATATATATAGATGAACCTAAAGTCGTTACGTTATAATGATACATATTATAAGGTCCGAACGGCCGTTTTTAATACATTTTCGTTGTGCTGATTGTCGAGTATTTTTTTTTTGTTTTTGCTAAGTAGGTATAGGTATATCGAAAGATAAGACGTCGACTCTATTTCGTGTAATTACCATTTTTTCCTTTTCAAACATTTCAAATATCTCTGTGGATGTTTGCACTATAAACAGTTATAGGCGCATCGAGTTCAGTCTTTTATTGCATTTTTCGAATTCATAAAAAAATAACTCACCCCTTATTGTTGTACCTACTTATACAGTTGTATCAGCCATAATATTATACCTTCTGATTTTAACTATTACTTACCTAAACCGTTCAAACTACAATAACCATTTATAACGATTTTATTCATCGATATTATCATATTATTTATGCTAATAGATCGACGAATTTGTGAATTTTAATGTATAATATTATTATAATTTAGGTTCTTCGTACGCTTAATAAATAATAATATAATATTTCGTCGATTGTACTGTTTCGCTATTACATTTCAAGAATTTATCTTCAATTAAAAACCGAAATATAAAGTTCATTTCACAATCATTTTTTTTATATGCTTGAATTGCCACTAGCCAAAACGTGAGACTTTTTTCCGATGTCTAGCCAAAAGTATTACAACACATTTTATCGAATGCGAATTCTTTTTGCTCGAACTGCAGAACTCTTCTCTTTCAAATCTTTTTAAGTAGGTACCTACTATCTACGCATACAATTTATACGTGTCTTTTGATTTTTTATAATTGGCACGACATTGTACGACAGAATTTAATTTTTACCAAAACATAAATATTGTTGTATCCAATTGTTAAAATTATAATACCTATATTATATAATATGGCTTTAATTATATTATTTATTATAAAAGCTGTTAAAAATACATTTTTATAACATATGAACTAATATATATAATTGTAAATTAGCCGCAATAATACTATATTTGTTAAATTCATGATTAAACTATAAAAATTATTATTTTATTTAAAAAGTGGATTTATTTTTCAATATATCTGCATATCATTTACATAATATAATATAATAAAGTAATAATTGTACGTTTAAGCTTGACTATATTTTTAGACTATTGAATAAATTTAATTTGCAAATTCGTAGTTTACATATTGCATGGCATTTGCGTATTGATCATTACAAAAAAGCTACTTGATATTTTTTCCACTACTTCATGGAAAAACATTGAATGTTTACAATTTTTTATCTTTGATTATGAATTATAAATAAAAATGCATCAACGAGGTTATTATGGGAATATAATTATATTAATCATCATTTGCTAAATGTACTTTACGAAAATCCAATTATCTGATTAAAAATTAATAAAAGCAATAAAAATGGGGATGGTCTTACGTAAAATTGACAATGTAAAAAAAGTTATTCATCCCAAAAACATAAATATAATATGTTTTTATTAAAACAAAAATACAACACAAAATTATATATTTGGATTTATCTACCTTATGTAGTTGTGTAAGCTTGTGTCGGAGATAGAGAGTTACAATTTAAATTAAGCTAAGAACTTAAATTAATATAAACATTTATATATGCAAGTTAAAATCTTGTGTTGAAAGATAATTGTTTGCACGGTTTGCATAGTTATGCGTGTGCATCATAATTCATCCGTATTATCTTTTATCGATTAACAATTCTACTAGAAAAATTCTCATGCAGTTAACAGCTATTTATATTCAATAACTATTGTTAGTAGTTAGTAGTCAAGACTGCAGATATTACATAATTAATGTTTATGTATTGTGATTAAAATAAGTTAAATAAACAATTTACATTTTATTTCTAGATTTTATGATTAATGGAGGAAGAATAAATCTTTTTCCATATTATATTGAAATAGTAATACTGGCAATGGTTCATGCGTTTCGTTTATGTTTATTGTTTAAATATTGTGTTTTACCTATTTTAATTACCAATAGTAAGTATTTAATACATAATTATTTACGTTAAAAACCAAAAATTAAGAACATTTACTTTATTATTCTTATTATTATTAAGTTATTTTTATGATAATAGATAATTATTTTATATTTTATAAATTTAATTGTTATGGGTTTGTTTATTTTAAAATAATTGACAACAGCCAATCAAATTTATACCATAAATGATTATTTTTCGAATTTTTTTGTTTATTAAAATAAAGTACCTACATAATAAGTAAAATCATATTGGAGTTATGTAACTGTATAATACGTATATATGTGTATATTTCTTATACACTAAGAAAGCAACATTTTACATTGGTTAGTTTTGAAAAAATCATCAGTACTTAAAAATTTATTGATGTATGTAAAACGATTTTATGAAGGAAATTAATACTTTTTTTAATACTATAATATTCAGTACTTATCATATAAATATTTTTAACTATCTTGTGTGTTTTTATTCTATATTGCTATAATTCATAACAAAAAATGTTGATGTCTTATACAATCTTATACGTGCATATTATGACAAATTGTTTAAATTGTTTCTTTTGAAGCATATATAAGTATGCCAATTGACAACTACTCTCTAAAAGAAGCACGTATTATAAACACGATAATACTATGTTTCCATTATTATTTATTATGCAGATATTAAACTTGAATTCGCAGAAACTAGAAAGATAAATTTCTCTTTTGGGATCGTACATTTTTGTAAGTATATAGGGCTCGACGATTTCATAGAAGTTACAAGTAAGTATGTGAATGCTGAATCCGGCTCTGATAAATAATAATTATGATAATAGTATACAATATTATGATCTGTAGTATACTACATTGACCGACGACGATCGTTGTAAATCAATATAATTTATAATATTATGTAGACATGCAATTTATGAAATCATCCCATCAATGGCGTACCTTGGTCACAAATATTATAAGTTAAAATGGCGTGTGCCCATAAAAATATATTGATCGAAATCATTGATGTATAGTTCAACGAGAATTAATCAAGCTTTATATCCTACTATCCAACATTTTGGAAGACTAGTCATATTGTATTCCTGAGATTAGAGAGAATATTTCATTTTTTATCTTACCATTTTTAATTATCAGTCACTCAATAAGAATAATACATAGGATGTAACAAAATTATTATCGGAGTTTCGAAGAGCTTTATTGTAAACACTTATTATACACAATTCATAACTATAAATAAATTGTTTATTAATTGTACCTATATAATTGTCTATAGCAGTGTTTCCTAACCAGTGGTCCGTGGTCCTATAAATCTCCGATTTTTATTAGAAATTATTATTATTTGCCAAATAATATTATTATCGTTATTGCTGCCGACTATACCATGGTATTTTCCACTTTTATAGGTGTGTAGGTATCAGATTAAATAATATTATTATCAAAAAAAAAAAAAAGAAGGTCTTCCTAGTTTTTGTAAAATTGAGGTGGTCCTAATAAAATATTATTGAAGAGGTCCGTCGTGGTAAAAAGGTTGGAAAACACTGGTCTATAGGAACATTGTTTTTTTTCTCTTGTGATATCGGCATTTTGGTACAATATTTGCCCCCACGGGACATCGTTTATTGAATAAATTAGAAATTGTTTAATGTTGTTCAATGTGCTATCTAATATATATTAATCCTTATAATATTCAACGCATATTCTAGCAGATCATCCCAAACCATCTCAAACATATCTGTAAACTACAATGACTGTTAGGTTACTGCGGCGATCCTCGTTTTGAATTCTTCCACATTCTTAGTTATCGGTAGTTTGACTAAACTAGTGCTCGCTATTACACGGGTATACGTGTTTTTGTCTGAAACAGGATTAAGGCCCGTGTAGTTAAAATACACGTACATACTATTTTCGTATATTTATTTACCCGACATTATTCGTGTTTGTATTAAAACTATTGTAATTTCTCTATTTTTTTGTTTATTTATTAATAACTCATAATAGTGAGTGGTTAAAATTGAAGCGTGAGTAAAATAATTATTTAGGCGTGTTCACACGACTTTATGATAATACAAATTCTGAATAATATAAGTGTAATATAAATGTGGCATACTACTGTAGGACTACATCAGTGATTATACACACGGTATGGCGGTTTAAGGGCGAGTGCCTTTATGTACATCGAAAGGCCCCACTTAAATGCCATCATTGAAATCATCATACATTCATATAACAAATAAAATGTATGTTCTAATCAGTAATGTTATAACTTGAAGGTTATGAGTGACTATTAGTCACTAAATAAACCTTTTCACATAATTCCGAAAATGAACTCACGTGAAGTAATGTAAACTTTACATTGTAGAGTGATCCGAGATGCCATTGGAAAATGACAAATCGTTATGTGTGGAGATTTTTTCGGTCACAACGATGGTTATGAAATAGTATCTTCAGCAGTTAGTACAGGAGCTTATAATAGAGGAGATAGGGCACGATGAAGGTATCGTTGTTCACAGTCACAGTTCTTTCGAAGCCTTAGAGATTGATGAACAGTTCTGTTTGATGATTTCCGTTTTGGCGAAAAACTGACATTTTATTATACGTAAGCGGGAAGGTCAATCTTGAATGTTGTTAATGCGTAAGAATAATGATACCAATTGACTACCTTCGTGATACCAACGTATACCAATAATATGTTTTATTTGTACGTGTTTATTATACAAGCATATACGATATTATATTATTATAAATGTATAATAAATAATAACTATAATTCATCATTCAGCTAATAATTAAAATATTTTATTAAAATTTATCAAAGAAAACGAATAGGAATAAAGAAGAAGATTTAATTTGAATGGAATGGGAATGGGTCAATGTAACTCGACTGTACCTACATAGTCAATATAAGTATGCAATAAAAATGTTAATACAAATGATATTAAATGCGCATTTAGCGAAATTTTGATATCTCTGCCTCTGAGAATCTACTATACTCGTATATATACAGTTCGAGTGTAGGCACCATGTGAAATCCCCAATGGACAGCTAGCAGTGATACAATAAATTTGCATACGAGGAAATTACGACGAATACTGCGGACAATTGCGCGTGGCGCGTTGCGATCATTTATCCATTATTTTTCGACAAGACGTAACCAGACAATTAGCGATAGCTTCCGGAGCCGTATAATACATGCATTACACTTGTTCGTCTACATATAAATACTATGATGAAGTCCCATCGTTATGAGACGTGCGCTTCGTGTTTCCATCTAATGAATAGCGAGATACCGATCGTGCGAAATCCGGATTGATCTTGTATAATAAAACAATGAGATTGCCTATACCTGTCTATAACATAGGTACCGACCTATAACTAATTTGAGAACGAAAAATAAAAAAAACCGGCAACTCGTCTCCGTACAAGATACAATAGGCTTATAATAATATGGTCGTGTACATAATATAATATATACATTTATATACGCATAGTCTTAAATGCGTGTGTGTTTCGTAAGCGAATATATAACATACACCGTATTGTGGTACCTGCGCATAATTAAAACTGTTATATAATGCAGGTAGATATGTACTGTATACATACTTGATTTCATTTTCAAACATACGCTGGGAGATGACTGCGGCTAAAGCTGCGTGCACGCGATCATAATGTAGACGAATGAAAAAAAAAAGAAAAATCGACTTCGCATTCGCGTACGTGACTCGATACTTTATTCCTTCCATAATTTACCCTCTGTGATTTATCGTTATTCGTCTATGTTATATCTACACTATTTTTAATGATGATCGATTACGTTTTTTGGGACGGACGAATACATATAGTAATATTCTTATGGGCTATACGACTACTTTTCACACATATATCTATCACTTACATATACACTTGACATATAATAGTAACCTTTAAACATAATATATAGATTGTGTATACATTTCCAAGTTTGTAAATAACGTTTTTTAATTATAAGGTTGATAATATGTGTATGGTTTATTTAATCTGTGATTGTAAGGTTATATAATTGTTAAAAATATTATGTAGGTAGGCACTTAAAAATATTTGTAAAACAATTTGAATACATTAACAGAGGAATAATCGATTGCCGAAATGCAATAGGTAAGTACGTTAAATACGTTTTATAGTTTTTATTAAAAATTAACTCAAAACATCTTAAAATGTCCTTCATCCTTAAAACGGCTTAGGACTCTTTATCAATGACCAGTAAAATCGTACTTTAGCATGGCGGTCAGATGGGTCTAGCTTTAGATTGATCGACAACTCGATTGACGCATTATTATTCATGACTGCATTAGCTTTATATGATCAAGGTCTTTTCGTCTTAATAACAATTAACATTAATATTTACTCATTAAAAATATGTACTCGTGCTACTCATCACACAATATTTTCTTATTGCAGAAACCTTTTCTAATTTATTGAAACCAGTGGTATAATAGATGACTATAATAAAGTCGCGAGGATGAACAAAACCATTTTACATCTTATAAAATTGCAGTTTAATAATATTACTAAAATGTATTATATTTATTTTTAATGTTTACCCATACTTTTCATTTCGAATTTTATTTTTTACTTTTATGAACTAATCAAACTTTTGGTCTCGAATTATACTCGAAAAAGAAATTCTATGAGTTACAAAAGTAACTACTTACTTAAAAATTATAAGTTGATATCCATACACTAATAATATCATTATAAATACTTTACTCAAATTTTTTAGTTTTTTTAAATCTTACATATTATACTAAACTTTCAAAAATATGATATTTTAACAACTTTGTTAATTATTATACTTTACGCGGAGGTGGTGAAACGTTGTGGGTTACTGAACTGCATAATTTTCTTGTTACCATATTTTAATAGACAACTATACTTACAAGTTACAACAGCATGGTTGGTATTTGATATACTAATTTTAACAATCAACTTATAAATCGGATAATAGGTACAACTCAAATTTTATCGTGCATAAATTAAATGATTGAGGGTTACTTTACACACGTGACGATTATTATTATTTTTCTTTTATATTTTCACGTGAAGTCTTCAAATTAATATTGCATAATAGAAAAACGAGGTACTTACAGATTATTAGTTATTAATTATTACACGCCCGTTATATTACGTATGTTACGTACAGAAGTGGACTTAGAGTTTTAAATCTGTAAAGTGGTTTTACGTTTTATGCTCGCATACCATTCAAAACTTTTAATTTAGCAATTTATTTTTTAGTCTTGAGAGGGGGGAGGAGACATGGAAAAATAATTTTACTACCACACTTATAGGTATATACGTTATATACAGTTATACAATAGGTGCATATCGTTTTACAGAAATGTTTTGATTAGCGAGGGGGGAGCTACAACGACCACTCACAAATTCGACTATGTATTTTATGAATGATATTATTATACATCATATACAAAAATCACGTGTAAAAATATCAGAAACAACATATATATAATAAATGATATATATGTAAAGGTACAGTGTTATAATATAATATTAGATTACAATTTGTCACGTGAAGTCATGACAACAATATAATATATAGGTATATACACACAAATTATAATAATAATAACAAAAGCATCAACTCCATGCCTGAGCTCTTTAAAACGTTTGAGTATTAATTGTCGTCGTAGTTGTCGTTGTTGACGCCACCGTTATCATGTCGTTGTTGAAACTGCGATTGTCACTGGAAAAACAAATACGAATTAGCCGTAATACATAGAATTCTCTTGTGGACGACATACAAATAATTGAGGTGCATACTGTCAGAATGGCTTAAGACCATAAAAAAAATGTTACATAATATGTTCTTGAGCTTGTAATTAAATAGTTATTTTTAGTTCTACAGTGCTACATATTATTATGCGTAATATTGATTCGGGTTAAACACTTCTAACGCTATATAATACATACCTATTTATATTATGAAAAAAAAAATGCTTTGCAGCACCGTGTTAACTAATTTTCAAATTGAGAAGATAAATTTAGGACAGCGCCATCGTCAACCACCTCTATCATTCTCTTGCAGTATTACAATATAGTTATCGCAATTAAATAAAATCAAAAATAATTCAAACATATTGTTGCATTTTTATAATTTATTTAATTATAAATTATTTTTCGAAATCCTGTTTTCTAATAAGTTCGTAAGATATAGGAAATTGTTTAAAAGACCCCTAAAACGGTGCTACAGAGCTCTGCTGTACAAATTATATACAATGAATATCGGTCGGTTGTACAACAAATGTTATTCGGTTTTCATACGTAACAAAAGTAATAGACATCGTCCGCGCAACTCACTTGCTACAGGTGTCTGGAATTATTTTTCTCCGGCATAATTTTATCTCCAGTGGGCCCTGACGCACCTTTTTAAAACAGTTTATGGCCAACGCGTGCGTCATCCCATTGACGGATTCACCATTTACACTCAGTATTTCGTCACCTGCAAAAAACCCGAATAAACGAGACTTTTAATAAATATTATTATCATACGCATTCCATGCGTATAAGCACTGTTTATTGACATAATGTATATAGGGTGAAATATGGAGATGTATAAAACATTAGTTCAACGTAAGATTGTAAAATATTCGTGATACACTATACAACCGTGACGGTGACTTGGGATTGTGTGGGGGTTGACGAGTGCTTTCACGATTTTGAATTCCTCGTGTTCACTCTCGTATAATCTTTCTCCCTCTCTCCTTAACCTATCCTACCTATTTATATTCATTGAAATAGTTTTCTTTTATGTGTTTAAAATTATACGCGTATACACAATCATATAATAGAGTCGAACGAGTCGCTTCGTCGGTATACAGCAGTAGATTTACCACTTGTTACACTTGACATGATATATTATTATTCGAACTTTGACCGCTGGCAGTGGAATTTATTTATAACTTATTGCCTAGTATATAGCTTTATTTAAAGGTAAATATTGTAAAAAAATAAAATGTGTACCCATTATTATATTATAGGATTATAGGAAGTGTAAAACATTTTTATTTTCGATCATAATAGGATTATAAAATACGATCGTGTGTCAGTTATATAGATTTTATAATTATTTATAAAACCATTCTACTCTAGGTAAACGTTTCTCATACTATCAGTATCCATATGATTTTGTGTTACAATTATTATTCGTCTATAATTTTAATTAAAATCTAAAAGGTTTGTTAATATTGTTATAATAATAAAATAAACGTTTCGTTAAATTTAGATGGTTTTTTCTTATTTGATTTATGGAGTATTACATTATATTTTTATTATATACGTTTCTGCTATAGCACACATACCTTCCATCAATGATCCGTTTTCGGCGGCCTGGCCACTTGTGAAAATGGTCTTTACAAATATTCCCATCTCGCCTTTCGGCGAATCTGACCCACCCACAATGCTAAATCCCAACGATTTATGACCGGTACCCTTGTAAAACGTTACGGACGTGTACACGGTACTCATGCTCGGAGTTGGAGATTTTGACGAGTGACTGTTCATTTTGTTGGCCAGCACTCGATTGATGACGGAAATCGCATTCTGCTTAGACGAATCAGCGGTACTATGGGTATGGTCAAAAGCCATTACGGTCGAGTCCGGTTGTTCGGACCTAGACAGTACGATGTCCACGTAATACTTGTTTGCTATAGAAAAACTGTGATTCAGTATTTTCTCTACTTCAAACATGTCGGTGATACCACGCAACAATTTGCCGTTGACGTTGATTATCTCATCGTTGACTCTAATCCTGCCATCTCTAGATAATAACATAAATAAAAACAATAGTAAAAAAAACCCGTTATCAATAACGTCCTCAACAATAATGGACATTCTCGCGTTGACGTATTCTCATACCTGTATGCTATTTTCCCTGGTTCTAGTTTCATCACGACGAACCGGGTCTCGTTGTAATTTGCTACGTGTTTGACGACCATTTTCAAATAAACCCCGATGTCGTCCTCATACCGCGACTTGAGCAATCGGATCATTTGCATGCGAGATCGCAGGTTGTTGAGATCGACCGGTAACGACGACAGGTGGTCGGCGGTGGTGTTGGGCGGTAACGAACGGTTCTTGATGAACATCCGACGGTGGAAGTTGGGTGTGTCTTTTGACGATTGCCTGTCCGACCTTATGCGGTCGTTAATTTCGCGGTTTTTCTTGTAGAAAAGACACATGGACGGTACGTTGTAGTCCTTGTCGCTGTGACGCCTAGACGGCGGCTCTGAGTGTTCCTCGAACTCGTTAAGGCTGTCCGTGGCCAGCGATTTGGTGTCCCCGAATCCGCTATCCTCGTCGGCGGCTTTCTGGTGGTGATGATGATTGTGGTATGTGTCGGGCGTCCTGCCGGGACCGTCGCTATCGTATCCCGACTCGTTGGACGAACTCATGTTGCTGAACACTCGCCGGTATTCCCTGTCGCTGTCCATCTCTCTGAACAGCTCTTCGGTGACCACTATTTCGTGCGTCGGCCCTCCTGCGCAGCTCCGCGGCCGGACGCCCGATAGTGCTGCCGGGCGACCGCCGGCCACGCCACCGCCGCCCCCACTGCCACCACCGCCATTCTCTTCGGGAAGCACCGATAGCCTGGACCTGAGGAACGCGTACGGAAAGTTGGGCTTCTTGGAGGTGCCCAGCTTGGATATGTTGTCGCAGCTTCTAGTCTTCAGCGGCACGTAACCGGGCTCGGTGGGTGATTCGATCTCGGCGTTGTGGTCGGCGTCGGCGCGCGTCCGCGGTTCGCCGCGGTCTAGGCAGTCGGCCGGGTCGTCGCCCTTCATATACGATGTGGCCAGGTGGGATGTGGAGACGCTCCTGTATAGCTGGCATTCCGCGTGCTTCCTGGATAGCTGCAACTTTTCGCGGAAGCTGTTACTGTACAGCCGCGAGTAGCTCAGCATGCCGGTGGACCCGATGCGTGTGAAAAAACCCTTAAGTGTAGACGACTTGTCGCCACCAGATGACGGCTGTCCTAGCGGCCACACGGGCTGATGTTTGGTCGCGCTGTCCCTGGATGACAGGCTGTCCAATGAATCGCGAGATTCGCTCCTCCGCAACCCCTCCAGTCGCTTGCCCATTTTCCTGCCCCAAGTGATCAACTCTACAACGATAAAAACAAAATTAAAACGCGAATATACTCATCTCATAATAGTGTTATCATTTATCAGATCGTGATTTCCGGCAGGCCGAAAACCACATTCTTGTTATATAGCTCATATTTATATTATTATACTATATAGGTTGAAATTTGCTATGATTTCCGGGGTGGGGCTGATCGGTGACTGCCAAATTGTTGTGTACCTATGCATACATCAAATTCACATAATACATTCACACCAAGGACTAAGTTGTCACAAAATTGTACACTTTTTATTAATGTTTTATTCAACGTAATATAATAATCTGTCATAGTATGAAATACGTTATATTATGTTAAAGTAATATAACTAGTGAAGTATTAATAATAAATGTCAATACATTTAGGCACTTATAAGTAGGGTTCGGATCGTTATAACAATTTTATTATACCATTTTCAAATATGGAAAAATATAATACAAAAGAAAGTAGTATACAAGTCCCTTACAGAGAATTCAAATACTAAATTTATTTTTGAGTATTTCAGGAGTTTTACATATTTGAAGAATTAATTTCTCAAAGTAAACTGAATCTATATTATATGTATATACCTAATCTGTATACGTATGTGTTTATTTCATTATATATACAATATAGCTGCAATAACTATGAAATTATAAGGGTAATCTGCAATTTTCGTAATAGTTAGGCAATAAGCTTAAAACTTTTTGGGTGACTAAGTTCTCTCACGACCACACCACGATTTTCGTCTATGAGTGCATATAATAAACGACTGTTAATACAACACCATAGTAAAAAAGTCAAATGTATGAGGTACGGATTCTTCTTGTAAGTATTTACTAACATTCGTGTATAGGTATCTGCGCTACAATGAGCTGTCAATTAACGAACGCGTACTAATCGCCTCTCAAGATTGCTTATACACGCATTGCGCGCGGTGTGGGTATACAAGTATACACAGTGCCGTATCTATGTGGTGCGGCGATATCGTGACCGACAACAATCGCACTTAAGAAACCTTTTTTTTTACTTTAGATTCCTTTTTCATAACGTTGCTAAAGTCGTCTTCTGATTTCCCTCACGTCTGCCATTCCTACTGAGATCAACCACTCGAGTACCACTCAAGGTTGTCCGGTTTACGGTACGTCCGAAATTTCATTACCGCCGTGTCCCAAGGTCGTTGGAACGAGACGACGTTGTTGTTTAGTGTTTCTATTTCAGACCGCGAGTGTATATTATACGTACGTGCTACTGTCGTTGATATATAATAAAAGGGTTAACGTTTTGCCCCCGGGTCAAAATTTTTTATTTAGATTAGTGTGATTTATTTATAGACACTGACTGCAGGTATTAAGGACGGTTAGAACTTTGAATTAATTATTTTATTGTTATGAATATTGTGATGCGGTTTAATAGCAATCCTGCAGCAAATATACAAAAACATATATGGGTTCTTTTGATTACACGGTTAGTTTGTTTGTTTAAAGTAATTTTTTTACGCACAACCACGTCCACGAAAGTCGTCGTAAAACTAGTTTCGATGGTCGTATATTTTGTGAATATATATAAGTACATATACATATTGCGGACCAATTTTTTTTTTATTACGATAAAAAAAGGTGCGGTTCTTTTTTACACTGCACGATTTTGATTATTCAAAAGTGTTAGCATTATAATTATTATTTATAACTTATTATAAGCACGTGGATAGGTATACATATTTATTGTACTAGGCGCCTGTGCTTTAATTGAATAGTATCAATCTTAAATGTATAGTACAAAGAATCATTTTGGAATCCAAAACGTATTTAATATATTACCTTCCGACCACTAGTTAGCTATGTCTTCTATAATATTATGATATATACACATAACTTGAAAAATAATCAGTAAAAAGTTTTTACTAAAAACATATACGTCTTAATTGTATTTTTATTTGCCAAAATAATAATTAGATATATATGCAGTCAATGAATGCATTATTTTTGCTATGACATTTACAATTATAAATCGCATTAATTAAGTCGCTCGCTTACAATGTTATAATTTATCAAAATTATTTTAATTATTACAATAATAATAATATTTAATGATAATAATATGTATATGTTTAAAATAAGTATCATATTATAATTGTTATATGAATAAGTCAATACTCGGAGGATTATAAAAATAATAATACACATAGTAGGTATTAGGTAGTATTATATCGAATATATTAGAAAAATAATGACTAACATTAAGGATTGCCGATTTTCAAAACGACCTTATTCAAAGTTCAGGGCTGTAATAACTAATAATAACGATAATATTTTATACATATATCTAATATATTCAGTTTCACATATCTCTAAGTACTTTAAAGTACGTGTGTATTTTTTTTTTATTAAATCATCATCACTATTAAAATATGTCATAAGTTTAAAATTGTTAAGAACAGTTTTTATATTGTCTCGCCTTGGTACCGATCAAATACAACAATGTGACCCGTCATCAGGTTCTACTAATTATGAATTACACTACTCAAATGTCAGAATTCAAATATCTTATATCCGTACATAATATATTATAAATTATATATGTGCGTATAAACATAATATGTAATATAACTTTTATTCAGGATTCTGTTGGATCAGAATGTTCAACAAAATCAGGTTCTTTAGTTTTCCAGTCGGTCGTGTAGAATAATGTGTTTTAATATTTTAATAGCGGTTCGAACATTATAACATAATAATTTGCATGTTCTTATTATATACTATGTAGTTTATATATATATATATATATATACGGTTAAAAGAAACTACGTGTCTATTTGTGTACATAATTATCAAATAATTCGATATAAATATAGTAATATTGACAAATTCTTACGGTTTTTGTATTAAGATGTTACTGCACTTTTGAATAAGTAATTAGAGAGAGGTGAAGGAAAAACATGTTTATATTAATTTGAAAGGTGGTTGAATATGTGTTATAGAGGCACATGCATTTCAGGCGGAGCTTTATACCACATATGGTTATCAAACGTGTAATGATTGAACACCAAGATTGTGAAACGACATAATCATCAAGTAAATATAGGAAATTAATTACGGGGCTCCGTTCCTCGCTCTTAGATTTGACACTCGTGTTGTGTAATTTCTATCGGTACTCGTTTACTCTTTAGGCGAGTTTATTTAATAAATCGTTCCAAAATCAGATAACTTACCTGTGAACAAAAATTATTTATTACTCACCGAAATTATTGAGAAGTTTATTATTCATAGAAATTATCGAGAAGTTTATTATATAGATATCTACACGGATACAAGCAAATCGTTTACAAAACTACAAATGTAAGTACACCAGACTTTTTAGACGCTAAACGCTGAATGCGAGGACGTCACAACCGAAAAAATGTAAATCACTAGACAGACAGACTCATTATAATATTATAGTGTTCGCAGTTAGGTATGTAAAATATGCGATCGAAAGAAGTGAAGGATGTTTACACGAGGCATTTTGAAATGTTAAATATTACGATAAATATTATGTAAAACGGTCGAGTGAAAAAAAAATACAATGCAACAAATACATTGACTGGAAGCGTTTTTAACGAGTTTATCTCTTTATATAATATATACATATGTACATTATAGTAAATATAATATAATATAACCTATCTTTTCTCTCTTTTTATCGTTCTTAACAGACGTCTGAAGTCTGCCAGACTATATAGCTCATATGTATTCCCTCCAAAACCTATATACCTACACATGTTGATTATATACGATTACGTGTGTGGTGTACACATGCATATTGATCTACAGCAATTAAACGGCATTGCAGTAGTAATTAGAACGTGTGCATATAATGTAAAACGTGAGTTACGTGGCGTGCTGCCTGATGTGCCTCTATCTTATATATATATATTTATAACAAGTTATAGGTACTATATAACACTACATAATATAACACACATACTATAGGTACTACTGTCGTTCCATCGTATTATATACATGTATGATATATTATTTCTTTCTTTCTTTCTTTCGTTTTATTATTGCCATTTTTTTGCATCCAGCCACACCACTACAAACCATATGTAATACCAGTAACTGAAGCCATAAAAAATGTTTAATGGTCAAGAATCGTGTTCTAGAGATCTACAGTCTAATGGCATTTAAACGCATATACACACTCAAATACGTGTACACAATATTATTATAGCCGGACATAGTGTGGCTGCTTCCAGTGAGATACGACGAAAACCACGTCAAATAATGAAAAAAACCGATCACCACAGCGCTTGTTACTTATTTGTTTATTTACATTTCTTTTCACGCCGCTACCCACTACACCACACCACACCACACCATACCACATCACACCATAATATAATATCTTACACACACTGCACTATGCGACGTATACGTATAATAGTAGTGTAAAATAATGTAATACACTGGTATATTTCACTTAAAAATCTACACACAAAACCGGAATGCTCGGAGGACATTGTAACCGATGGTATTTGAATGATATGTAGTGTACATATAATATATACACGTACAACATACGTAAAACATACGTAAAACACACACACATACCCACACTTACACATATAAATATATAATAATGCAATATATATTTACGAATATTTTAACGATTAGGTTAAATTTTAAATTTAAATGCCTATAAATATGTTAAATTTTCGACCATTCTTTATACCGCGATATCCCATATACCCCTCTTTCTCTCAATATATGTATTTATATATATATATTATATACATTATACAAAAACGTATTCTTAAAATATGTTTGGACAACGCATATGCTAAAAAAATGTATACAATATGTTTACATGTAAAAAGGTTTATAGAGAATCTTAACCTATAAAGGTTTATGACAAATTCGTATAGTGTAGTACGTGTAGTATGTGTCAACCGCACGGGGAGCTTGCCAAGCCCATAATATTGTGACTAGTGAATGTATTCTAAACGTGTTTGACGTCCTCTGTTTAACGTTCAAACCACGGTCATTGTTACAAATAAAATACATAATAATTCATTGTATACAATGTAGGGAAGATATAGCGGATTGCATAAACGCACTATATTTTTTAAATTATTAAATTACGAGAACCTTTTTTATCCCCGATTTACTGACTTGCTTCAACATATTGCTATTGTAATTTTATTTTTCTTCGAAAATCAATATTATTTTTAAACTTAATTCATCTTGGTAAACTGATTTTGCGGTACATTATTAATGTACCAGAATTCAAAGTTCGAAAACCTAATAAAAATCAATAACTAACATAAATAACCTCGGAGTACGGTTAAATTATAGTAAATACACTGACCTATAATATTTTTATTTTTTACCCATAAAAATGAGGAGTGACGGTAATAATGCAGTGACGGAAAGTAATTACTATGTCGAAACGTTGAATTTGGGTAAAAAAAACACAACGCACCTTTATTCAGTAATTTTCAGTTTATTAGTACCTAATTTATAGTTAAAATTTCGTATAGATAATGATATATACTTTTAATGGTTAGCCTAGAAGACCTTCGAAATGGAAATCGTTCAATATTTACTATTATTGTGAATGTAATTTCAAAATAATTCTATAATGTACACATTAAACAACAAAAATGAATAAACACAATATGTCTATAATATAACTATACTTATCTAAGTATATTATGATCTAGTTATATATTATAATATATACATACTTCTTTTGACTTCGGCAGATTTTGGACTCTCTTCGAGAACAATCGCCGGTACGGCGGTAACCGTTTGATAGAAACGACCGTCCATGTCCGGTGTTACCAACGGTTTGCCATTTTTTTCCACGACGTTTGTTTGTTTAAACATTCGCATGGTCCTATAACATAAAAAAAAAACATTTTTAATAAATTTATAACACCTCAATCGAAATAAATCGATAATAACAAAGAATATTAGAACAACGTTAAGAAGAAGATGAATATATATACCTAATATTGTGTAATGAGATAAAGCGCATATAACCGATAGGCGCAGCGGTACCCACACCACATATACCATATCCCTGGTAAATATGTTACGAAATCAGGCTCATAGATATTTATCGATGACGGTATATTATAATTATACATTATATATTATTAAATATTATGTGGTGTTATTATAGCGGCAGCTGTGTCCGAAATTCTCGCGATGTATGTCTCCGAGAAGAAACCTGCAGCAGCCGCGAGGTGGTCTTTCGTAATCTCCTTGACCGGAATATACCTACATAATATTGCCTATATCACATCGATTCAACGTTCGCTGCGTACGTATAATAATTACTACAAGTATATATAGTATATTTCAGTACATAGGTGCGACGAGACAAACTGATCGTCAGACTACGAAACGTCGGTGTTATACATAATATAAATGATAAAATATGATATTTGTATTTTTGTTACAACGCGAATCAAAAGACCAAAAATCTAATATTTCGATTATTATATCAGTGCCCTCATTATTATTTAATTCACTGTAAGGTACTCGAACTTTTAACTGACCGCTATCGTTTTATTGTCGAGGTCGCGGTGTACATGTTTTAATAATAATATAATATTATGCGCGCGATAATTCGATTATAATATCGAAACAGAAAAAATAGCATGCAGGAAACGCATGGTGCAGTCTTTCGAGTATATTTTTATTGTATATGACGTGGTTTCTCATTTTTTGTTATTAATTTTGGAATTATTAGATTTTATTTGTAAATCAAATTGTATTCGAATGATCTAATATATTATTTTAAAGTTTTATCGATCTAGCTATCCTCTACAACTCGTTATATTTATAAAAAAAAACCATGAGTGTAGAATTTTATGACGGTGACTCAAATAATTAGCTAAAATATTGCAGCAGTAGAGAACTTAGCTTTTTAGATGAACTCCGTTTGCTAATGTCATACACAACGGCAAAGATATAAGTGCTGTAGTAGTTGTGTTTAGAAGTGTATACACACGCACATGTATGTATTATATTTAATATATATATATATATCATATATGCATATTTTAGTGTATATATAATATATAGTAGCTGGACCGGAGGCAGGTGATCAACATCTGGCTCGTGACTGGCTCGGAGAGAAAAAAATAAAATAAATAATAATCGTTACATTACCGTTCGTGTATATAATATCCGTATGAGACTCGCAACCCTCTTGGGCCAGAACCGTTCACATGAAACGATATTTTATATTATAAATTATGTATATACAAACCGGAGGTTTAGTCTATAAGACCCGCTATATACACAAATATACATTATATATAATACATGACGATATAGACATACACCTCCGCTCCTCGTCCGACCGGCAATACTCTGGTTTGTTTATAATATAAATATACGTCGAACGAGGCGCGTTATTGGTTGTCACTAAACTATAGTCTGCAATAAAAATATTGTGACATATATATAATATATAGTTGGTAGGTCGTAGGTTATATATGGCACGTTTAATATATACAATATAATATATAGGATTATACGAAAATCAAAAACTTATTTTGGATAATTTGCATTAAACAGAACGTGGAAAAGACCTTTGAATAAATAATGTTTTCATATAATATACTCAATACATATTAATATACTAAATAATTATTATGTATTAATGTATTATGCACATATCATCATATAGTCAACAATTACTGGTTAGTAGTTATTAGTTTTATCTCATAAACTTTTAAATGTATCTAATTAAATAGGCAAACGCAATTGTATAACCACCCCATATAAAACTGAAGTATAAGGAAGACAAGGGCCTTTTGGGGATACTTGAAAATTATTTAAAAAAACTTAGCCTCTGTCACCTTGATTTTAACTTATTATACCCATAGTAATATTACGCTTATATTCTTATAATATTGTTGATAATTACACATCATTATTCATTATATATGCCTATGTCATTAATATAATGCCTGTATTATAATAGTAAGCAGTATAACGATTTACGAAATTTCGCCAAAATGATCCAATTGACAATATTACCGTCTGCGTGTGCGTGTTAGTAATATATTTTATTGAGAATTTAACCCACGAGGATTTTTGTATTTGTCATAGTTCAATATCCGTTGTGCCGATCGAGCTATCTCAGACGTCGGATGAAAAAAATAAATTTTAAAATTAAATCCGGTTTGATTTTTATCGTTTTTTTTCACTATACACGATTTATAATTCGATCGTGGTAACGGTTTTTTATTAGAATAGGTCATTGCGAAAATTGAAATTTCTTGCTGAAACTAATTACCAAGAATGCAGGGGTTTATACGCGTACGTCATTATCTCGCGCGGTGTTCGTCGATCAATAATGCCGCCAATTATGTCGATTTTTGTATGCATTCTGATATTTGATCGGAACGCGGTAAACTGCAATTGAATATAATACTTAGCGAATTGGCAATAATTTCGCCACAATACGTATTATATCTAGACGAATACATACTGTAAAAATCATACCTATATTGCTGTTTAAAAGGTCGATTGCCGGTAGCACGAACTCTATTCGTATATATGTATTATGTAGGTACGTACATTGTACATGGCGTACAACACAAAAACCGTACACGATAAATTTGTTTTCGGTAATTCGAAATCAGTGAAGTTTGTATTCTGGATTCCTTAGATTGTATATTTTCATTGATCCGAAATCATTGAGCGTTATTTCACAATCTTGTACATAATACTTATTACAATCGGCAGATCAGTCGATCCAAATAATGTCTTTTATTCCCAAATGATCCATAGCACGACATAGAAGAATATAACATAACATGCATATTACCAGTGCCACTGGGGACGCAGTAATAATTGTTTAGGTATTTCAATAGTAGATACCCGATACCTACATAACATAAATAGGTACTGAAATAATATGTAGAAATTCGCAGTGCGGCGCACGGAACAGCATATCAGCTGTATACTGTAGTTATCTAATCGACAATTGATAAATCGTCAGACATCATCGGCCTAAACGTGACCACTGACCACGTATCATATGTAGATATGATATAGCAATACTATACAGCACGGATATTTATCATCCATACGCACGCGGCTTTTATAATAACATACATAAATGGATAGTATGTGATCACTGTAAATCGTGTACATTTAATCTGCATATACACCGTGTATAAAATAATGCGTTAAAACACACACACACGTGTATAATATGTAATATTTTTATGTGTGTGTATTATTATCTCGTATCTGCAGACGACTTACGACGAAGTTTTCACAAACACCCGCAAAGCCTATATTATATAAGTATATAACACATACGTACGACGACGCGTGCACTAATATATTACGGTTTTCAGGACGCGCTCGTTACATTCTCGAAAGATAACCGCCAAACATTTATCAGTAAGTTGATGATACGTATATATTGTATATATATATATAGTGATTAGAACCAAGTATATAGTTGTTTTAAGCGAGTTTTCGATCGCTGCACGGTTGTCCGCGGTCGTTCAAATACAACACAATATAACTTGGGTTTTCGAAGTTTCGTAATCTCCGGTTCGTAGCACATTTATAGTATAACTATATAGACCATAGAGTAAAATATTACTAAACACAGGTTTGGATATAATATGTTTTACACCGAAGATTTCAACTGAGAGTCATAAATTCGAGGCCTATTTTCAAAACAATATAAATATTCGAACTCGCAAGTGTTATTGACTTATCGTGTTTACTATTACTATTTTGTCTGTTGACATTGGTGACGATCTTCAGCATTTGAAACGTTTACGATGTTATACACTCATACACGGATAGTATTATATTATGATATATTGTACATTTTGTATGACTCCAATACCCGTACATAGCATATGAGAAAATTACGACGATAAAAAAGACGAATAGCGATAACGTGATCTGATGCATTATTGTCACAGTGGGTAAATGCTTGGGGTGCAGATCCAAACTTTTATTTAATTTATCACATCCCTCTGACCCCCAAATCTGTTGATTAGTCAAAAATGTTAAAAAGGAATAATATTTCTTTTTTGTCTATTACTATCACTAGGTACTTGATCGATTATAATTTATTAAAATAATACCAACTGACTATAAACATATATAATGATAATTATATTAAAAAAATATTAAGGATTGCATAAAAGTCTGTAAAAATATTAAATTATACTATAACGACTGAAAATGTATTATTTATATTACATACGATTTTAAAAATCTGAGTATCGCGTTAAAGTTCGCTTATTAAATTTGCATTAATGAATAAAACGCCAAGACGAAACTGTAATTATTACAGTCACACAATTTTAATACTGTATATAATAATATGTTCATCGATTTATTTCTATTTAGTGTGTTACACTAGTGCAGGTTATCTCACAACAATTATAATAGGTGTATTACGTATTTATATCGTTCTAATAACTAGTTTACGTTTATACAACGCGATATTATAATATATAGCGTGCGCGTTGTGCGCGTTACATAATTTTATAGATTAGGATTTTACCGTTTTACGAATCTTTACCTGGGCAATGTTTAAATCATTTCACCCGTTCCCTGCTATTGTCCATGTATGTGTTTGTCGCGCGGCATATACGTATTAGGTTTTTTTTTCTTTTTCGGAAATGATATTATACGATTGTCATCAATCGCACACACACAAACACACGCGACTCACGTGTCACTATATAGGTATATTACTACGATGGCGGCAGCAGCCGACCTGACAGACGCGTTTATCGTTGTATCGCGCCGACATTGTTACGCGTATCCGCGAGAACCGGACGAATTATTTCGATCATACCTATACCGCGATACGTCATATACAATGTAATATAATCTCCATCTCCGTGCTGCAGTCTTCAAGCCAAATCGTTTTTATTATATTTTATACTCGTCAGTTTCCTAACGAGTTTGATTCCGATTTGATGTTTCTCATCATATTCTATATACATACTTCTATATGTGCAGGTACGTCCTGCGGTTGATTTATACAGGTGCAAATTTTTTTCCATCTTCATTTTTTTCTTTTTCGCTATTCGAATTGTTTTAAACGTACTCGCGCGACCAAGTCGACATCGCTGTAATGCTGCAGTAGTGGCGACGACTATAGTGACTACTGTCGGCGGCGGTTAATGACTTGGATACAATACGCGTTTCTTTGGTTCCCTTCACACCCACCTACCTTCGTCATGGAGGCGCATATACAATTCGTCCTTACTATACTCTTTACCTCGCCGGTTGCTGCAACGTGCACACACATACAAAATAAAATAATATAATATAATTCTTTTTAACGATCGCCAGTGTGTACTATTTGAATATTCCACGCACAAACTATGCAGTCGGAATGTGTTTATGAATGATCGGCCCCCGAGGTACGCAGTCGCGCGTGTGTGTAGAAGTAGAAGTTTTCATCCACACGACGACGTCGTAACGCGTTTCTTGTTATGTAAACCGGAGCGGTTGTACTCTCTTTCCGCTGCCGCCGTCGCCGCTGCCTCTAACCTGTATAGTGGCTATAAGCCACCGCCACCAATATCTTTTACGATTTTTCTAAGTCCGTTGACGTAAATATTTTCCAAAAACTACCTAATATAGAACATCCGTTGATTTTTGACTATCGAGAAACAGATCAATAACACGTTGTCAAGAACCTACAGCGGCTGTGCGATTGCGTAAAAAAGTTATTATGATACGAAAAAATACGTTGGTATACGCTACAAGACACTCCTTAAATAGTACAACAAATCTATAAGTATTTACCAAATTTGAAAAACAGTCTTACAGCATACTCGCTCTTGTGCCTCATAGAAGAAAACATTTGTGAGCTATTATCCATTATATATTTAAGGATCTAAACCTCATAAAGCCAACACCTATAGTTGCGCCCATGTAATACTATGTCACTAACTATAAGCCACCGTCAGTGGCGAATCCAGAATTTTTTTTAGGGTGGTATATTATCAAAAATGTTACCAAATATATTACCAAAAAAAATGAACAAACTATTTAATGTTTTTAATAAAAAAAAGAAATAGCAAATACGGCCAATGAGAGAATGGTCCCTGTGCCCTCCTGGATACGCCACTGGCTACCGTAAGTTAAGCCGAGTTCAACTTTTGGACATGACACGACAATTAATATAGCTATAAATCCGGCTTTATATGCATGTTAGTATATGATAAAGAAATTTTTTATCAATATAATATCTTCTAATTTTTTAATTAAATAATTAGTTTCAAAATGTTTTTTTATTATTATTAATTATTTTGATTGCTTAGTAATGGATTATAAAAATAAATGAATAATCAAAAATTAGATCTAAGTATACCAAATAAACTTTATTTAAATACCAATAATATAACTGTTCTTATTTATTATAATTATTCGTTATTGTTATCATTGTAAAACTTGTATAGATATTTTATTAAAAACATCTGTTTTTTTTTTTTTTATTACAAAGACTTATTTAATATTTTTTAATAAAAATATAATAATGCTTGCGTTGTTACTTATCACAGTTGTGATGATATCACATCTTAATTATATATTTATTCCATATGGTTTATGGTTTCAACACTCAAAACACCCCTTCTGGTAGACTAAGCCATCGAGTATGATATGTGGCTTATTACGTAGTTAAATTCGATTTGATTTTCCGGAAGTCATCTGTAGAATCTGCCGGGTTATTCTACCACCACGTTGTTATGAAATATGATTCGATTATGTATAGATAAATAATAATATAATTATAACGAGTGCATGGTGAAATTAAACGAGTTGCATATTATGCTTGTATATACGTAAACCATGGTATCGCATCAGAGTTTATTGTATCAATTATGATGTATACATAATATAATGTAATATAGGCGTAAATAATATTTCGATTACGTCGTCGAAAGTCGTCAGAGACGAGTTGAGTAGAAAATAAGCGGAAAACATGAATTATATTATAAATTGCAGCCCGTGTATACTTATTGTGATTCATCGATTCGACATGGATATTAATTCGATTCGAGACATAAGTTTTATGGCAATATCGTTTTAGCAGTATATTTCATGATATCTTCGGCTCTGCGTACAGTTGTATAAATATCGTAACTTCGGGAATCGTGAACGCAACGATATACTAGTAATAAACTTACGGTCATCTAAATAAACTCTGAAGATAATTATATAGATATAGAAAAATATTATTTAATCTCAATAGGTTATGAAGGGAATTCGAGGTGAAATCCATATTCTTAATAATAATGCAACTGCAGTATAGCGCATACAATAGCGTGGTCATTATCAGTTATCAGTTTATCACCTATACATGTTTATATATATAATGTATATAAATAATAGTGATGGCTAAATAATATAAAATGCCGCATACTCAACAAACGACAAATGCGCAGTGATTTCCCTTGACCTCGTGCGCGTAAACGATGACAATGTTATATGTACCTCTACAACCTACAGACTATGTAATATATAGTATATTATCATTCGTCGCTATTTATTTATATATGTGTATAATGTATATATAGGACATATAAAGTATATTATAGGTATTATGTTTAAGATCGTTTCATTAAGTTTATAGCGATGGCGCAGTAAGTGTAAGGCTTCAATCGCTGCAGTAGACATTTAAACAGCTATCGAATTACTGGAGTCTTTCGGAAGGGACATCATCTATATTGTTAAGCATGTATAATGACTTGACCTATATATTATATATTTTGAATACGCTTGTTTCAATAATGTTCTGAAGTCGCATTCTTTAAGTAGTAAGGTATAGTATAGGCTATATATAGTCTATAATTTTAATACTGCGCTGAGTGCTGACTTACAAATAATTTAACGTCTGTTATATTATTATAGAGCTATATATATATGTATGTACTGGTATACAAAGTATAACATTATATATTAAACTAATATATTATTTTCAACATACTTAATTACTAATAAGTATATGATAATATAATTTAGAAACCGAATAAGAAAAATCCATTGACCATTTGGATTATAGTCGCAAATGGACGAAACCATTCTAATATATTCTGTTTTCCTAATTGTATTTTTGTTTCATAAATTAAATCATACTTTAAGAAAGAAAACAAGCTATATCAAGGATACATTATATTGTGGTTATATAATTATTATAAATTCAACTTATTTCATTACCATGCTACATATAAATATATATTTAGTATTAGTATACATAATATAATAATATTATGTTTACTAATATTACGTATTATTATAATTAAAAATACACGTTTGCGGTTTGGTAAGCCTATTATTAATATTATTATAATTGTAAAATCATAGATATATTATTATTATAATTAAAATCTTGCAGAATTAATACTCTTACCTGTTTGTGTACATATATGAGATTATAGTTCTTATAGGTATAATAAACAAACGGAAAACTGAAACTAAAAAAAAATCCACTGTACAATCCATTATTAAAACATAATTCAATGAATAATATGTATTACACATATAGGTACGGCCTCGTTTGATATAATTTATCGAAGCACGTAGTGACGTATACTGGACGCTGTGCGTATTAGGTTATTTATTGAAATATCAGAACAAATGCAGGCCATAAGTTATAATAATTGCAAAAATAAAAAATGAAAAAATAATATGTACCACACTCGAGGCACTTGAGTGTATAATTTGGGTAGGTGCCTATATATGAATATTGTATATCGTAGATTGCTGAAATGTGAACAAATCTAAAAATAAATTTGTGATACTCATACCTACTCGATATGCTAGACTCATTATTTTGAAATCGATACTTCAATTATTTTTTACATGATAGACTCAGTTTATACAATGCACTTAAGACATTATATTTTGTTATAATTTGAACCGAATATTCCAAGTACCTATCTTACCCACAATAAATTATGAAGTTTTCTAACAACGTTGACATAGGATATTCTTGAAATAGTTACCTTTACTATATCTACCATCTTTTCAAGCATGTGTAATGTGAATGTATAAATGTATAAAAAACAAAATATTAAACAAATAATATTTCACCATTCAGACAATGCGAGTTTTAATAACCAGCGATTTGTTTACGTAAAGACAATTTTTTTTTCCATTCGACATACGAGTAGGTACTTTATAAATAATCATTTCGAAATAGTAAATA
The DNA here is from genome assembly GCA_036289425.1 of Rhopalosiphum nymphaeae. Classification (NCBI taxonomy): domain Eukaryota; kingdom Metazoa; phylum Arthropoda; class Insecta; order Hemiptera; family Aphididae; genus Rhopalosiphum; species Rhopalosiphum nymphaeae. The sequence goes on along the minus strand of JAZAQC010000021.1, from coordinate 1,677,537 downwards.
CCTATTATTTAAACACACAGTGGTATAATTTGAAAAATCTAAAAAAAAAGAATCTACTCCGTTATTATGTACTATCCTCCGTAACTAACTATTACTTTCGGTCATTGACCATATTGTGTATTAATAAACTTACGTGAAATTTAAAAAAATAAATATTATATATATATTAAGCTATACGTTATAAAATATAATGCATAATAATATTACTCACTCGCGATATGTTTATATTTGAAGCATAATAAATAAAAACAATAATTAAACAAATGTCTACTTTTTTTTCCTAGTTAACAAAAAAATGTACTGAGTAGTGAATATATTAACACAATATTATTCAATTGAATTAAAAAACAACATTTCGGTCTCGTATTTCAGATGATTCTTTTTAGTGAATCGTAAATAAAATATATTTTATATCTGCATTCGTAAAAATGTTTTGACGATTTTATTGAAATTACAATGCACGTGGTTTATCGTTTTCATAAAAATATTCAATTATATTATGGGCATAAAACTACTATATGTATTATCATAGTATTATATTATGGTAATTGATTATTAACGCAAAAAAAAAAAAATCAGTCCCGTGAAAACAACTGATCACATAACGAGATTATCAAGAGAAACGTGGGCATCAACGTATGAAGTAATTTTTAACCGGTGGTATTCAAATTCGATTGTGAAATATTATAAATAAAATAAAATAACAATAATAAACACAAGGCGCATATTATAATATTATCGGTTTTCCTATTACCTATAATAAATGATAATATTCTCTAGAGAAATGCTGGACATCACAATATTATTATTATTATATTATAATTCAAAATACATCTCGTGCGAGCGACCGTGTTCACGCCGCGTAGTCGGCCGTGATAAATTCGATACGCGCACCGTATAGGCATAATATACAGAGCCGATTTCTTGAATGATATCGCGCTTATATAATTTATATTATTAATCCGATCGATTTTTGAAATTGTTTTCGGTCGTGTTCGTGTTTCTCGATGATCTTGGTCGTCAGGCATTGTCGACTTCGGATGATGACCGACACGTCACCCTAACTACACTTTTCATTAGTTTCGTCTTATATAATGTAATTCTTTACATGGGCCACACCTATTGGCTATTGGCTATTATTATCGTTATTTAATATTAGTATATTGTTATTATTTCACTATTTACCCGCGACAACAATAAGATGACAGACACTGCACGAGAAGTCGAGAACTCACATCCTCCGATGTCGTGCCCCGGATCGGTTCGCGCGTATTATACTATTATATATTTTATTATAACACCAATCGCACGTGCCCGACCGCGGACCGAAATAATATGTTGAATAGTAAATACGATATCGTGGTCGTCTTTTCAAGGTGTCATGTGGTTATTACTTATTAGGTATATTATTTTTCGGGAAATATTTGCTTACACTGCTTACTGCAACAATCATAATATGTGTAATGTCGGCAATCCATATTACATAATATTTATACCACCATCATTTTTAGTAGGAAACGGTTCTTCTTTCCAGCGAATAAATGCAAATAAAATCTTACGTTTCAGTACAATAATTTACCGTATGCAATGAATTTCACAGCAGTAGTCGTTTTAAACCATTGTAGTTGTACAAGGTCAAGAAAAAAAAATAAAGCGATTAAAAGTTATGAACATTTGGGCAACTAAACAGTTATACTAGATATAGGTAAATAATATTATAGATAAAAATATATATCGTACTCATAGATATACTGTATAGTGCTGATATTATTCTGTTAACTTATAGTACGTATTTATAATGAAATAGCATAAAATAGATGCGTTTCAACTGCACCGAACATACGATGCAGAATGCAGCAGCGATACATCTTAATCGGTCGTCTTGTGTATAAATAGTACTAAATCTATTATATGTAATATTACGCAGTTTGTTGAAACAGTAGTGTAACAGTCAACAGGAACATAATGATATAATAATTCCAATTCAAATTGTTTTAATTCGGTGATTACGCGCGTGCGCATTGTCTGCAGTAGTGTGCGGCTGCAGGTTGGTATTTAATTTTCGTATTTCGTGTCCACTTTCACTGTACCAAGCGAGTAGCAGATATAGTCATAGGAGTAAAAGAAAAAAATTCGTTAACTCATAACGTGTATGTACAGGTAGGTACAGTATGTTTCGTAATGGTCTTGTGTTTGAGCTAATAACGACACTCTTTTAACAACACACTGAATAATTAATTATAATTGCTACAACAGTGTAATTAATCATTTCAGGGAGCTTCTTTTTTTTAAGCTGTTCACGAAGGAGTTATGTCTGCAAAGACCACTTGTTGCGTTTAAAGCCGGTTAATATAAATTATATTCAGTAAAGCTAAGACAGAATTTTTTTTTAAAAATAATTTTTATAATTGTATAATAAGTCTGTGAAGGATTAAAAAAAAAACCGGTCGTCTATAAAGGTTTAATATACTTAATTTTTTTCGTATATTAAAACGAGGAGATTTTTTTTTACTTTTTTTTACTTTTTCTCAACAAGCACGCCCACTTGCTTGACCAATACTGATAAAGTCTTGACGGATCCACAAATGCATTTTACAAGATAGAAATTACCATAGGTCGAAAAGTTAGTAGTATAATAAGTGTTTGTTTTTTTATTGTCTGAAAATGACATTATACATAGCGTCCTGTACTCAGAGGGATAAGATGTTGTTCCACACTTTACAATTAATAAACATCGTCAAGAGTTAATTATTATATCACTCGCGTAACATCAACAACACTAAATATTTTCCAATACATCAAACTATTCCATATTTACTGTTATATTTTCCATTATTTTGATTTTTAACTTATATTGAGTATTTTTAATTTGTGATCTTGTTTATTTAGATAACGGTCAATATATCGTGCAAATCAGACATTCAATTATCTAATTTGGTGATATTATCATAAAATATATATTATAATATCATACTCATATGCATATACTTAATATTTTGTTTAATCTCATTGATATTAATTATTTAGATAAATTTAGTTTGTTAAATACTCAAGTATAACATTATTATTATGATAAATTGGTGTTATTGTTTATTTGAATTTGACGATAATTGATATTTATTGTTATAAGTTATAACAATTAAAAAATAAAATCAATGTTTCCTAATTTTTAAAATATAATTTTGGTTATCACGGATAAACATTATAACAATATACAATGAATGAATTTCTTTGTAATAGAACAAAGAATAACTATTAAAATATTATGTTAAATTTTTCAAGTGGTGGAATCAATTTAGTTTAAGAGTAAACCTATTGTTTGATTATATTAATAATATTAATATATTTATACTACAATAAAATATTCTACATAATATTATGAATATAACTATTCAATAAACTGTGAAAAAAATGTTATTAATAAAAATATAATATAAACTTTAAGATATTATAAGTTTTAAAAAGCGTATAGTATTGTACTAAATTATATATTAATATACATAATAATACGTTATAATATAACTACTACATTAAAGTAACAATAAATATAAAGAAACATCATAAGTCTGAAGTAACAATAATTCACATACACAGTGTTATGTTTTCTATTTATGAACATTTCAAAATCTAGTAAGTATATTATCTCCAGCGTAGGATTAATTTTATATTTGACAGAGCATGAACATTATGTTTGCGAAAATATTTGCAATACTTTTGTATGTTAAAAAGTGAACGCACTACTAATAATTATATACTTAATACCCAATTATACTAGTTATATTTCTATTGTTTCTTTCTTATATGTATAAATATATTACATATATAAACTGTTAAATTAATTTACCGTCATATAATATTATAGACATAGTTCGTCGAAATAAATATTTTATAAACTATATTATTAATTGCAAGACAATAATATTATTTTTTTTCATTTATAAAAATTTATTTTTGCATTCATTATTGTTACTATATTATTATTATATCTATTGCATTTTAAGTAATACGTATGAAATATTTGAAACAAACAGTACATTTTTAAAGTTACAAATAATATATATTACGGTAGTAAAACGAATATTATAAATCTAGTGTTTAAATTAATATCCATACCAACAAAGTATGAATAATGGATAACAAATGAGATTTATAATAACAGCTAATAAATGACGATCCATGAATATAAAATTATTTATGCTCAACCAAAAAGCCCTATATTTGGATGTTTTTCATAATAAACTCGTTATTTATGGACTGTAATCTATAACCCTTAATTATCAACGTACGTGAACAAAATACCTACATTTGTGAAGCTAATGATTTTGCAATGTGTTTTAAAAACTGTATAATTTGGACTGAAAAGAGGAAAATTAAAATTCATATCAGTACAATATATGTATATATTTCTGTTCATAAAATTCTTCACCCGTTATTTTAAATGTATTTAATCTAGTATAATATACATTGAACATTATAGGCTGCAATAACATATATTATCTTTATGGAGGGTAGGTACACGTAAATATCGGTGATAAGCATATTTTATTATATCATCGGTTGTGACGTTTAAAATAATATCATATAACATTGACTTTTTTAGAAAATTATGACATTTATCTAAATGTTTTTATTAGAAGTTTCGTTTATTTTGTTTTGTTTTTCAAATGGGATAAGTTTTGTTTAACATCAACGGGTTGTATACCATATATAAAATTATACATATAATTTACTTATATTTAGAGATAAATAAATAACTACGATGGCCTTTTAAAATTGTAATCACAAACAACAAAATCAAAAAAAAATAAATAAGCGGTTTTGAACAAATCTGAGAACAGAATTAGAAAACTTAAACAAAATTTTATTAAAAATATGTCATGTTTTAAAATATTTTTTCGAAAACCATAGTAGGAAGTTTTAATAAATTATAATATTTAAGACACAAACGGTTTATCTCCAACCTTATTTCTATGTTAATTTTTTACGAAAAAAAAATGTTGAGTTAATATTTTTCTGGCATTTCAAACTTATTCTTGGAAAATTACGATGAAAATTTGATTTTGTATACAAATATCCAGTAGCAAATTGCGATTTCCTTTATCAATAGTGGCATGGGCCTAATATATCATGATATATACGTCATTAATACTGCAGCCTTAAAGTTGAATGGCTCACCGGGGTTGAGAAAAGATACTATATTTGATAGCATACGCTGTGGCTGCAGATTGCGAAAAACGTTTACAAATAATAAAATACAGAAACTTCCTTTCTGGGTCTCGCAAGACTGCACGTTGTGGCTAAACAAAAACCAGCAAGTCTACAGTTCACGTCAACGATGATAATAATATAGGCATATAACATAACATTATTTAACTTAAAATATATACAATCATATATACCAAGATAAAATCGACTGTGGGCTGCATAGATCGATTGGCCGCTAATAACCATTGCATGCCTCGTCCGAATATCACGATCGAGATTCGCGTGGTGTCGTATTTCCCACAGAAAACGAAAAACTCGTGTACGGATTACACTGGTTACTGTGTATATATCTCGCGTAATATTGTTATATTTTTCGTTAATTGTCGTTGACACGCACAAAACTAAAGATAATATTATAACTGCAGACACACAGTAAAAAATAGTTAGAGAGAGAGACAGAGAAAGAGAGTGAGAAAGACTGTCCGCTGACGAGACGCGAGTGCGTGGCGGAGGAAACGCGCGACGACTGCGACTCGAGGCGGCCGCCGACCGGCGGTTGTCGTGATAAACGATAGTAATAGTAATAGTAATAATAATAATACGAACGAGTGTGTTGTATGCGGCTCTCTAGCCGGCGTGCGCGTGAAAACTTACAAGGTCCACCCACGCACCACCCCGCCGGCGCGTCACGCGGTAGGGAGACCCAACACATACTGCACAATCCGTTCGGGATTTTTTTCCTTTCCCGTTTCGGGAGGTTTTTAATACTTTACGTAACGCGTGCGCCTCGGTCGATCGGTCAGCGACTCGCCGCGGACACACACTTCCGGGTATATAATAATATCGACTATATAATATTATAAACGCGTGCGGGGCTCGCGGCGACGGCGGCGCCCGAGGCCCCGAAATCAAATAAAACACGTGTTGTTATTATTATTATACATATAGAATGTCTATGATATACCTATAATACGTAATATATATATATATATATATATATATATTATTATTATATTACACTGCAGCGCCGATCGGATATAAGCGCGGTGGCGGCGTGGGTGTGTATACGATGTATTGTACGTGGTTATAAACGGAAATCGAATACGCACAGCGACGACTCACGTCGACGATGCCGTCGTCGATAAATAATATCATAACCGAATAGGTGTATACCTACCTACACGTAAAGCTTTATGGATATACCGGGTTTATACCGAAAACGGTTTCCGGCCAATTATAACGATATATATTATGTGGTATATTAATAAGATGTGGAAATATCGATTTTGGTTCTTCCTCAATAGGTGTAAATATAGGTTCACCGCACCGTTTGCATATATTTGTTAAAAAAAAAAAGCGTTTAATCGGTATGTGATCGCTATTGTGATACCTATATAATATGTAAAGTGAATAAAATGTATAAAGAACATGTTTATATGGTACGTCCATACTCGAAAACACTAATCGATTTTCAGTTATAAATATTAATAGTAAGGTATGCCATTATATATGACGGACAAATATTATATATAGGTAGTAGATATCTATCGTATACATGTATAAAAAAACTGTTTTAAAATATGCTCGTGCATATATTACTATGCTTATACATTGTGCAGTTGTGTATTTTACGATTATCAGAACATCGCGATATTATATGCAATTTTTTGTATCGTTTTTTCTGCATATCAATACAGAATATATCTAAACGATATATTTATCCAATCAGCGTTTTATATTATAGTACCTATGACTATATATTATTGTTTAAAGTGCGTTCATTATAATTGTATTTTTAGTAAATATATTATTGCGCTTTTTTAAATTTATATGATATTTATGATTATTATCTCAGTGAATCTCAAAAATAATACTTAAATTTTAACGATAAATGTACAATTTAATTGCATACATTTATTAAATCATAATATTTATTTATATAACCGTCATAAAAAGTGAGTGTTGAATAAACGGTGGGTAAGTTGCATTTGTTGTAAACATGGATATCTTTAAGACATTTAACCATGATGTGCAAAACACTTTTATATGGGAGCAAAATGAAATTACGTAATGAAAATAACTAAGCATCTGTAATATAACCCATATATTATAAACTTATAATATATATTTACTAGTATTTTTTATTAAATTGGAAATGTTTTACTATAGCCTATACCATGAAAATGTAATGAAATACACAATAGTAATATGAATAAAATATAGTTACTAAAATTTATATTAATATAAGTGCTCAATAGGCTGTGGTCATTTTTTTAGTTCTGTCTACTGTCTAGAGTTCAAGATTAAACGTATAATTGTAATAGCTGGTATTATACATTTTAGTTACTATTAACATTATTCTACCGGAAATGGTCATCCCTTAATAGTATAGCCATTTACCCTAGTCTCTTCTGTATTCATAAAAATAAAAAAGTTGAAGTAAGTTTCTCTGTAGGTATATTGTATATAACTGTAGAAGTACCTATATCAGTACACTGTAGTACAGTGTTATACATTAATTATTTTAAATATCGTATTTGATATATTGTACAGATAACTTGAAATACATTTTTTAAATAAATATAACATATATTTATAAGTTATAAGCTTTTTTTAATGTAAGAATGAGTATTTTGAACATTTAAATATACTATTTTATATCTTTAGTTTGATATGTAGTCTTCCGAGCCTGAAGCTATTAAATTCTATTATCGTATATGCCACTTTTAATTCTAAATAACAGTACAACACAACAACACAAAAACACAACTGAGTTCAATTAAAAAAATAATAGCAATCTTATCAAATCACTATGAATTAATTTTCTACATACTGATAAAATAATTTAGTAATAATTAAGGAATGAAAAAATTTAATTAAACGAAATATGGTGCGTTTTGTTGCATGAAACTCTTGTAGCAATATTGTTTACATGTATTGCCTCACTACTATTATAATTAAAAGAAAATTCAAATCGATTTCTTTTCATTGTTATACAAAAGTGAAAGAATTAGACATATAATTATACATAATTTACTATAACGAATAAATTAAATTTGATTTTATTCCGATAAGTTTTTGAAAGTAACATATCAATGACATAAAAATGAAATGAATTTAAAACACTAAATTATTAATTCGTGAGTATATATTACAGTACACGGTATAATATGGAATGTGATTGTGACAAGAATGTAGTTACAGCAAACACACACACTTACGTATTATATATTTGTATACATTATTATACACTTAAATAACTTCTGGTTTGTTGCGCCGCAGTTACAAACTACCGCTGATAGTTTCGGATAATAACGTATTTCGTTATTAATTGCCCGGTAAAATATTAATTACGGCCATTTGCATAAACGGATAATCTATTTGAATTGCTTTTCTAATCGATACGCCGTAATAATAATGTAATGGCACGAAAAGAATGCAGAAAAAAAATGATATAAAGTAACGTCTATACTCGTATTGCTGCCCTAATGCTTGTGTATATATACTGTATACATAAACATAATATAATAATAATAATAATAATATAGTCGTATAGTGTATTAGTGTGCGTATAATAAGATATAAATGTATATATGTCGGTAACCAGTTTTCCGCGTGCGCTATAATATTATAATACATTAGCGCACAACTGTCTGCGACTAACAGCTCCAAGTGTCAGGTGGTAAGACACGACATAATATAATAATGATAAAAATAATAACAATAAGACTGTCTAATAAGGATATGCATTTTTTCAGCTAACGCATTGTTTTTAATATTAAGTTTGAATCATAATTACTAATTACAATATAGGTATATGGAAGTAGAAGATAATATTTAGATACTTATGGTTTATTTATTAACATTTTCGGTTTTTTGGAAAATGTTATGTTGTTTAAATATCGGTGCTTGTAAAATTACTACACATTAGTTTTAGAAAACATTTCAGATAATAAAAATTACTAAAATAAACCTGCAAAATTGTGAAAATATAAAAATTTCAAACGAATAAATATATATTATATTTTTACATTTTTTTTAAACTCGATTAATTGTAATTTTTCATTATATTTTTAAGGTCTTGCATTTTTAATATTTTAAAAGTGGTTATAAAAGGTTTTATAGTGCCATTTTATTCATAACTTAATAAAAACAGTAATAACCGCATAATATATACTGCACTTATATTACACGCATACAATATATCTTTACAGGATTAGGTTTCTGAAATCGAAACTCGAAACGAAAATATAAACAGTTTTTGAAAAAAAAAATTCACGCGCCTCTGAAAAACACCTGTGGATTAAACATTTTCTGTCTGTCCAGCATATGTCCAGCGCGAGTGTCCCGAGAACATTCTGTCGGCTGACCTGTCATGAACGCTAGCGTGTTGTAAAGCTGATGCCGCCAAATAATTAGTACACGATTTAAGTCACAAGACTGATCACGTAATAATTTAATAATAATAACAATAATACTATTCAGGCACGCCATCTGCAACGGATGTTTTCTTTGGGCATCTACGTAGGTACTATATATACGTACATATCACAAATATCAGCTAAATATCAAATGGCATATAATATAATATACGTGTATAATACATAAATACAATTATTCGTTGCTCGTTGACAACGTATAATTTGAATGGATTACGTTTACGTTGGAAAATTTCCGACGATCCTGAGCGGATTTCTGAGGAAAGTGGTTGCGAGTGATTGTATAATACTTATATAGTAATCATTCGCAAAATGTAGAATGGTTAGCAAAAACGCATCCTAGCTGTTGCTGTAATATATAACTATTATATGGTGTGTTTTTTATAAAACACTTTCTGGAAGAATATACGTATACTAAATTTCTTACAACCAATTAAGTCATATATATTGTCAATATAATTGTTGAACCATTGCGAGAGAACATTGATTTTCTTCGTAAAATCTCAAACTGAGTTAGTCATTAATAATTTTAACACTTAAAACACTCAAAACATATTTTTACAATCTTGCTGCGTATACCTAGTGCGTACGACTGATTTCACAGTTCACATACAACTGCTGCAATTGCGGCATCCCGCAGACACAAACTCAATTAAAAAATTCTTTTCAAAGTATAGTACTTCTGAGCATTTTAGCATAGGTAAGAAAATCATAAATGGATGCATTTAAAACCATGACTACGCCACAAGACATCCTTCTTTCAAGCTCTGAAATAGGAAATACCGCTATTATATAGCGATGAACACGTTTAACAAAAATAGTATACGTATCTACGTATTACCTGCCATGTACAAATACATCAAAATTAAAGTACAATATTATTACCTATAATTATTGTTTTACTGTTATTAATTACCTTGTATATTCCCTTATTCCTCATCAAACAATTTTATTAATTTATTTAAGACGCGTTTTATAATACAAGAAATACATTTAATTTTACCTTATTCCCAAAACAATTGATTTTGTTCATTCCGCGTATAAATTATTTATAACGAATAAAATAAAAATAATAAGCATTTAATGCTTATTCGAAAAAAATAATAAAATTGACTTGTATCGAGGTTTGTGCGTATTATATGTAATCGTTATTAAAACATATACATAGCTTGACACTAAAACACATTGCCATAACTCATAAGCGTGATTCCGTAAAACAATGTGGGTAAATGAATTATTATTATCCTAGTTTATATAAGTCTAATGCATTTAGGTCTAGGATAAAAAAAAGTAATAGTGAATATTATATTATATTATATTATTTTTACCTACTCGTACCACGATACAAGCATGTTAAAAATATATTTGCAAATGAACGACTGCTGCAGTTGTAAAATAATATAAATAAGTTTCATCTTAAACACTTATATAATGTGATAATTATTATGATTTAATGATCGTGTGTGACAAATTCAAGTCGAAATTAATAGTTTGGAATCATTTAAATAATTGTTATCTGAGAATGTTTTTATAATTCTCGAGAGTTTTATATATGTACACAGAAACATTAAATAATAAATTGAATTTATAATTCTCTTAACGTTTGTTTAATGACACTATTTATTTCGAAACAAAATAATTGACATGAATCATTATGCTCAACTGTATACAATTTGAAGAATATCGTTTCAAGTATATCAAATAGTATTTGAAGCAATATTCAAGATTTTTAAATGTACATAATTCCATTGATTACACTTACACACTAACTTCGTGATAAATGATCTAGTACACACTTGAATATTACATTCAATTTCTGTCTACCAACACTTTATTATACATCGCCTTAAAAATAATAATAATTATTATTTCTAAGAGTGTTGTAAAATAATTATTTAGTTGATTTAGGCCTAAATCTCACGCGCCTTAGGAATCAAGTTGAAATGTATGTCAATGACAAATTGTTTAATTTACAAATAATGGTCAGTTGTCTTATTTAGATTAGTGTGAAATCGATGTATATGTGTTTTCACGTTTTCCTTATTACGAAATTATCGTACTAGTAATAATTCAACTCAAATAATATGGGCATATGGCTATGTCTTATATAACGTTATATGTGTATAACATAAACAAATATATTTGGTTTAATTCTATACTTTTAAGTTTAAATGACTTGAAAGAAGAATGAAATAACAATTTGGGAGTAACTCTTTATTTGTTTTAGATAGTATACAATATTTAATAAATATAACTAATATAAATGAAAAATTGTAATATTATAAAACAATATTTTTAATATTATTAATTCTCCAGTATAATTTTATTGTCAATTGCGGCGATCGTCCAACAAATATTGGTAACGCCAAATACTTAGATGTATTTAATAAGATTATAGACATAATAAAGTTTTATCTAACAATCTAAAGTCCATTTACTGATACATTCCTTAACTATCACTATAATATGTGATTTGAATTTACGACAAACTTATACATTATATGGATACGATTGAAGAATTAACAAAACAAAAAAATCACGTATTTTTTGTGTTGCGTTCTCTCTGGATGCCTGTCAGCCACAGCTAGTATGACGTACCTATATCAATATGACGTATGTACTTCCCTGCGACGGATATCGTTTATTAATTTTTTTCCTCGTCGATATTGTACGTGCACGACGTTCGTCTCGTACGCCAAGGCAGGCAGATCAGCCGCTGTAGAAGCCGCTACAGTGCGAGACGACAGACACGAAGATGCGACTTCCTTTTGGAAGTGGCGTTAAAAAAAACTTCGATATTATATTATTACCGAAGAGCCGAGTGTGGCGGGAAGAAAAAAAATTGAAAATACCGTCAATACGGTTCAACTCGCGCGTAGGTACATAAAATATATACAGCCTCATTTTTTTCCTCCATACGATCACAACTGCTGTCGTACATAATAAAGTATTATATACACATTCGCGACACACGTATTATATAGGTATACGAAGAAAGAGTGAGTGCGAGAGAGAGAGAGAGAGAGAAGTACACGACACGCATTACGAAAGAAACGATATAAAGTTTATGGAAATGTGTATATATCGGCTGGACAGTTCATTACAGGTTCCGCCGTTACAGTCCTATGAAAACCTCGACAGTGGCTGCACAGTTTCTCGGCGACGGCGGAGATCGTATTCGTATAATATACATATAGAGAGAGATACGTGTATACGTACGTTATGATGATGTCCAGACGGGAGGCTGTTGACGCGCGGCCGTCCAATTAAAAGGTCAACAATACGAGCGAAACATATTATTGTTATTTTTATTATTCTTATAACGTCGATCGCCGTGTGATTTATGTACAACAACTGAGTTGTGCACGCAATTGCTCAGGATTTGCTCTGCATTTGCAGCGCGACACGACAACCCTATTTTATCGTCGACTTTGACTGTTCCGCCGACTCATTTCTTTTTGCTTTTAATTTTAACTCGGTAATTTTTTGTTTTAGTGTTTTTTGTTTTAAGTCAACATTCAGTTTTTTTGCAACAACCTAAAAGTATAAGCAATTCAATATTCTATATTAACTCGTGAGCATTAATAGTAGTAAGTAGGTACCATTCGAATAAAACTAAGTCATTTTTTTCTCCCAAAAATTACCATCAAATTGAGTTTTGTATAAAAAAATATTATCGTACATATCACACGAAAAACGACAACTGTCGAGCGCGGGACCGGCAATCAAGCGTTTTATTATTATTTTCATTTTTATATAACCAAAAGTTTTTTATTCAGGTGTAACACGACACGGGAAACCGATTAACGACGTTTTGACAACGCTTCCTACACACGGGTACGTGCATTGTTGAATAAAAAAAAAAATTAAATAAAACACAGTAATAAGTTGAGCTACTCGAATGTCAAACGGACGTATACTATGAAAAATAATATCATTGTTACCACAACGTTGTAACCAAAGGAGGACCCTTTTAACCGGTACAAAAGCACAATATGGTGTTTGTTGCACTCGACCGCCCGCGCTTAACGCGCGTTTAATAATATTTCGGGAAAAACTACACACTTACATTTTTTTTTCATCTTTGTTACACACGAAGAAACTGTGATCCAACAATTATTTATGTATATTATTATAAAACGAGAGACGCGATGAGATAATGAGGAAGTCGCGGTCGGTGAACCGTATATCGGCAGATACCTACTATCTGTCCGATGTCCGAATACCAAAATTATCTCAGAAGACTTTATGTCCCTGCGGGTGGCCTGGTGTCTAAAATGCGTTACTCTAGCTTATATATATATATTATAATAAGCATAACTATATCTTATGGTTAATAATCGCAAAGCACTGTGACCACATTCAATTTGATTGCGACAACCAACAACAAAATAATTGACACCTGGTGTTATTATTAATACACATATTCCAGTTATGTAGATCAATTTTTTTCAAGCGTCTATAAATAAACTTAAAATACTATAATAGTAAGGTTTTTTTTAAAACCTTTTTTATATTTTTTTTATTTTACATTCCTTAAGACCTGTTGTACATATAGACATATAATATAATTACACCGTACATAGTACACGTAATTATAAAATTGTTAGGTTAGGCATATAATTAGTTACCATTAATGTAGCATATTGTCACTATAATTTCAACATGACTTTATGTTATTTGACAATGAAAGCAATATGTATTGATATTCTGGAAATAAGATTAAAATTTATTTAAACACATTTACAATTTTTAATCTAGAATAATTTTATTATACAAATAATTTTGACAGCCAAGCTGAAACATATACTTTGTAAATATTATAAGTGCTACAACTGCAATAACTGAAATATAATAAGGTGGATTTTGTAGATACAATTTTATTTTAACTATAAATTATGTTATATTAATTTATAGGTAATAATTATTACAACAAATCAAAAAAACACGTTTATGTTAGAGTTTACGACCGATGATAGTTATTACTAATAACTTATATTGTAAGGTACATAATATAATACCTATTGATATTCAATATTCATCGTATCCGAACATCGCCATAATAGATTAAGACACGAATACTACTTTCATTAACATTGGCATACTCGGGATTGTTTTTGAATGACAAATATTCGCATTTTACGTATACATAAATTACACGGGTTCGTGGTATGCTAATGCTAATGCATCTATTTGAATGAACATAATCTATTATTATCGAGAACATTTTTAGATTCTATAAGTAGGTGCCTACGTAACGTTATTTACGATTTATGAATGTTAATTTAAAATTCTTTAAATCACACTTGTTAAATGTAAATATATGTAATGAACTTGAATTTAAAGGTTAACAAATTTTATTAAAATTCGTTCGAGTTATTACCATTTTCCAATGTAAATATTAGGATTCAAGATAAGTGTTATTTTGTTGTCATAATATTATAATAATATTTACTACAGCTATTATAGTATAACCTACCCTGCGTATAGTTATATACATACTTTCTACCTGTAATAGTCACTAATAAGTAATGACTTCTGATTATACACATTAAAACCATAAAATAGAATTTATAAGGTTACATTTCGCTATGAATATAGGTATCGCTTTTAATCTCACTAAAAAAAATCCTAAGGACATTAGCTAAAGCACGACTGTAGTATCATCCATTCGAACACACAGATATATGACCTAATTACGTAATGATGACGCCTGAACGTAAAACGAATGATAGAAATTGAACAAAATAGTTTTTTTTTTAGCTTTGGATTAATATGTATTTTTTGAGTGATTGATTTATGATGGTACGAATGTACGATTTACGATTAAGTTGTTATATTATTATGTTATACGACGTGACTTATTTTTTAGAAACGTGTAAATTATATCAACGAGTAATAACCGTTTTATTCACAATAGACCATAGGTACTGGATATTTAACATTTTTAACTACATTAATATTATCATCACGAATGGTTTTTGTACAATTTAAATAATTTACAGTGTTGATTTTTTTTTAAACATCAAGTATTACTAAGGTAGTCGTACTATTTACCAATAATAAATGATTCATTATTATTATTCTTTGTGTATCTATTGATTTTTGATCACAACACAATTTATCGAATTAAATATATAACGATACAAATTAATAGCCAAAGTATCTATAGTATATATTTTATGTATTGGGACCGTTATAAATTCTACGAAAAAGGTGAAAAGTATTTATGAAAACTTAACTGTAGTGGAAAATAAATAGTTACCTAATAAAAATAAAACAAAAAAAAAACAAACAGTAATATAAAAATTATATACAATTATGTAGGTAGTAAGAAAATATTTACTATTGTGCTTCTATAAATATGATATAAAAAACATTTGTATTATAATAAATAAATTTTATCAGCTTACTGTTTAGTTTTAAATTATATTTTTACAAGACTAAAATAATTAAATTTTTTTCCTAAAAATTTAGTGTATATTCATTAACTTAAGAACTAGATCTGTAAGTATTGTTTCAGTCTGACAAATGTACAATATAGTAAATTTAATTTTAGAAGAACCAATTTTGTATAGTTAAATTTAATTTTATAGTGAACTAATTTGTTCTCAAACTTAAAGGTGCCAAAAAACATTACATGTATTTGTACGCTGGTTGTTTAAGACACATAATTACATTTTTAAGCTAGTTATAAGCGCGTAAAATATTTCAATATAAATATGATCACAACTCAATTAAAAATTAAAATACTTCCAGTAAAAAACTTACCTACAAAGATATAAATGATATGAAAATAATAATAAAATCAAAAGAGTCGTACCTTATGATCAACTTTTTAGAACTGTGTTTAGAATTTTTACCAGGTATAGTTTATTACGTATATCACAACAATTATTGGTTATTCAAGTAATCAAGCAATACACAACGTTATACAATATAGTATACATCATGTAAAATGTATCCGAGTGATACGTTGGTGAGAAAAAAAAATTGTTTAAATAACGTTAACTGTTTATTAGCACTAAACAGCTAACAATATCATAAAAAAAAGTTGCAAGGGAATTTTTTAATTTGCAAAAATTAAATTCAATCGTTTTTCAATGATCCGGCCACGTCCAATGTATGCGCAAGTATATATAACGTCTATTATTATACTGGCGGCGTTTACAGAGCGAAATAACAACAAGGATATTATTATAGTACAAATTGTTTCAGACATAGTGATGAAAATTACATGCAATATAATGGTTCTTATAGCTCGTGCTACTACGGATCGTAATAATATTTTCCATCAAATCGATTCTAACCTGGTTTGTGTCCCATAATAGTTTAAGTTAGACTTCCATTCAAAATAAAAAAAAATTATATATATACATGTATAATATTAAAAAACCGCTTTTGATTCTGATGTGTGTGTGTGTGTGTGTGTGTATCTGTGTGTGTGTGTGTCTGTGTCTGTGTCTGTGTGTCTGTATGTTGTGTTTACCTTGTGATTAACATTATACCGGCTACCGTGTATGCATCCAATGCACACACACACACACACACACAAGAACGTGCGTATTTATAAAATATATATATTTATAAATTTAAATATCTATAAAAAACATATATATATACAGAACACACACCTTAGATACGGTGTGCATACTGCAGCACAGCATCTCATCAGGCCATCAGTGTTATTGTTTTTACCTCCTTATTATAAATATATAAGGTACACACGGAATATTTCTTTCCTTCTTTGTTTTTCTTTTTATACCTTATATATATATACACACACACCTAAATAGCGGCCCATAATTATCGTCGACCTTGGGCTCCGTTGGGTGGTCTGCCCGGACCGGTTGTTTTGCTTTTGCCTTCTGGGCCCCCCTCTCCCCTCACCTTCGACAAAGAACGGGCAAGTGTGTGTATGTACGCTGTACGGTGTATATTATATAATATATATATATAGGTACAAACATCACGTATCCCGAGGACGCTTCGTTTGCACGTCGAATTCGAATTTGTAATGTGAGAAGGGGAGGGGTGTGGATCATTTGCACTCATTTTGCAAGATTATCAATTGTGAACAAGTTCGGGAAAATCGTTTTTATTTTTAAAGCCGTTGTTTTCGTGTATAATTGCAGAAGGACATCCTATCCTATCCCTCCGGCAGAGGAAACGACAACAAACGAAAATACGAACGTGCACCGCACTAATAATAACACGCCGCACCGGTTTGTTGGCTCATAAAACACACGAGCTAGTATTCTGATGATAACATGCAGCTCGTTAAACAATGCGTGTTAGTTACTCGGAATACAAATTACATTATGCGTGTAGACGCTGATGAGCTAGTTGGAATTTTTTTATACATCTTATATATATACTCATATATACTTGTATACGTCTGTGGAATCTGCTATATTACGGCTAGGTTTTTACTAAATAATATATAAATATATTGGTATACTGTAGCGTGCAAAGACTGAGCGGAAAATCTTAAGTTCTTAATCATTTATTTATCTTCCAGTGTAAGTGTGCGTTTTGTTCAAAATGATTTGGCGCTCTCCGAATAGTCACACCGATTATAATTTTCATTTTCACGTTTATAGTTTATTGCTATTCAAAAGTAGAAGTTTCACCGTGATTATTATAATATAGGCATAAATATTAAGTACGTAATAAATATATAGGTACTCGAATACTTGAAATGTTTACGTTTAGCAGATGATCAATGGCTGACTCACGGCTCGTTAATAAAAATCAGATGATGATATTGACGGCGCCATAAACTGTAGAAAATTATATTTATTATCGTATCTAATAAAATTATTGTATGGTGCAGTTTTCTCTTGGCGACGTTAAAAAAGCTCTTCCAGTGTTAAAACTTTAAGTTGATAATCAACTGCATTTCAATAAACATATAGAGTCAACACATATTTGCACGGTGAAAGTTAATTTTGCGCTTTTACTTAAATTTTAAAATTACTAATACTTAATAATATAAAATTATAAACACATCATTGCCATTATATATATATAGTATATATAATATTACATAAATATTTTGTTACAAACTCAACATTTTATCTTATTAAGTATTAATAATAATAATTGTACACATACAATTTATATTTGTTTTCATTATAAATGTTTCAATAGTTTATAAACTGCATTAATGCAAGCTAAAAACCCTTGCCGTTGAATCCTTAAATAAATTTAAAAAAAATTATAAACTGTAGGTACGTTTATACAGAAATAAGTGATAAAAATAACTTAAAACTGTAAGGTATCTGTCGGTTTTAAATCTGTAGAATTATTATGTTCAAACTATAAACATCTTCTTACGAACAATTAGATTGTAAATAACAATTCAACGACATATTTTCATTCAAATACATCTCTCATTAAAAAATAAATTATCTACTCTTTCTTCTCTTCTCTATATAATCACTACGGATTTATTGAAGTAGGTATACAATTATTATAATTTATTATGTAAATATTGTGTACACGCTAATAACCAGATACATTGTTGAAGTATAGTGTTAAGTTGAATGAAAATATAGTTATATTTCTTCGACGATATAAAGTATCGTGACACTTGATGTTCGGAGTTTATATAAATTATAAATTATGAAGAGTAAGCTTGATTCTTGAAGAATTTAAAATAGTGTTCAAACGATTGCGATAAAAAAAAAAATAGAATTGTTCTCATTTCAAATATTTATGAGTTTGAAAAAACTTTTTTTAATATTGTTGTAATTTAAAAATTTCTTAGCGTAGGATTTCTAAATGTTTATGTAGAAAAAACCACGATTGTTTTGAAATATGTTTTATTGTAAAATACATTTTTAATCAACTGACGTATATATTAATAATCTAACAAAGATTTATTCGTTGATTGCTTTTTTTCTAGCCAAAAGAAATGCCCATTGTAAAAAAATAATAGGAATATATTAAAATATTATTAGAGGGTATAATAAGGCATAAAACCGCTTCCGGGGTTGAAGGTAAAAACAATAAAAGATTACGCGAAAACACGACGTGTGACGTGATATTATAATATTTTCTTTCGTTTAAATTCGAACGCCGCACAAAAAGAAGGAAATGCGATATTATGGTTCAGTGAATCTGTCGCATTGCAGTTATATGTATATTATGATTATTATGTATATTATATACACATAAATATATATATATTCTACGTCACAGCGTGCGGTATACCACTTTCCAGGTACATATTATACATAAAACACAAATGCTTCTCCTCCTGTCGACCGTTCCCTGCGAACGACCACTGTACGCAATTACTAATAATACGATAATATTATAAAATATGTATATACATTATACATATATATAATATATAGGTACGGTAGTTCGGTGAAAACTTCTAAAAAGCCAATAACGATCGAACGTGCGAACCAGTGGACAACGACAGTCGACAATAGAAAGCAACACGAGCACATGAGGTGAATGTTTTTTCTTCTTTTTAAAATGACCACTGGTGAAAGTTTTCTCAAATATAGCCATATAGGCATATAATATTCAATATAATATTATGTATACAGCGAATGGGACACTTTTATTACGGTTGATTATTATTCCACACGCGTTATCTCACGTATTGGGTTGCGGTGCGACGACTGCAACAGAGAGAATAAGACGATAGAAATAATATTAAAAAAAACATCGACACCGTCGAAAAACCGAAATTATTATAACACGACGAAATATCTGTATATATTGTAACCAGTGACAAGACGTTAACGCGGTTACGAATAAAATAATGCAGCGGTTAATACCGTTAATAGCGTTGGGGGAGGAGGAAGAGAAGAAAAATAAAACACCGACTAAATATAAAACCCGTTTTCGATATGTTATATTTCAATATCACTATTATATATTATAGGCAGGCGGTACAGCAGTAGGCACTATATAAAATACTCGTGCATATATGTAGTATTTCTGTTTAATTAGCCAGGGTATTAATAATTATTGCGTCCATATAAATAATCCCTGACCGGCTGCCGTCGGTAATAATAATAATTGCTTTCAGTGACTGAATTATGTGGCTACCTGAAGTTACGCCCGGTAGACAGTAGTCCCGCGAAAGGTGGAGCGTATATACCGGCCCCGGGGATAGATGCTCTCCAAGACGTGTTTCTCCATGCTCGAGAGTACACACAAGCCTACTGGCGGCGAGCGGGTAACGTGTATTGAATAATATAGTATTTTATTCTATAGATGTTGTATACACATTGCCGAACCATAGAAGATTGTCTTCGCTTCGATTCGGGTAGTGCGTTAAACCGCGAAGTAATAACGTTTGATGTGACGCGGCAGGTACCTATCTCGCACAAGGCACGGGAAACGATTTTATTTCTCGTATAAAACATTAGAAACAGACGGGCGAAAGGTGAAGAAAAAATAACCCGCAGATGCCCAACCGCTTGTATTATAAATTTATAAACGTCGACTCATGCAGGTTTCTGACAAAGTGTTTTTTCAACAAATCGTATTGCGATATACACACTTTATATAATAATATTATGATAAACGTAAAATATTGTACAGGGTGATTCATCAGACATGTTCACCCCCTTGTTTTCATTTAATAATCGATTTAATTTTTTTTTTTTTAATATACTTGAAATAGCTTTAAAATATATGGAATATCGAAATGTATTGCCTATTATAAATGTACCATATAAATTATAAATATTGATGGATTAATATAAATTACTACAGTTACAACTTATATTTTTGGACCTACGTATCATCCTTAGTACACTATGAATTAACACAAAACTAACTTTTTCGAATTTTGATTTTAATACCTCAAAATTTTCAAAAAAATTATACGATAAATAATTTATGGTATAAAAGGGATTTATCATTAAAAATTAATTTGAAAAACAAAAGTTTGTATTTTCGGCGAATATATTTGAAATAATACAAAAAATTACAAGAATTTGGAAATAAGGTTTTTAAGTATATAATATGTAAAAATTACAAAAATTAGATTTTGAATAACTGTATTATTGTGAAAGATATAGGAGGTGAATATGCTTGGTGAATCACCCTGTATATTAAATTATGTTATATATTTGTATGAGATCAACTGATGCGTGTGTGCGCTTTTTCTTGAGCTCTGCGCGCGTCAGTGTAGTGTGTAATGCGGACTGCACATAAGACATAACGTTACAGGAAATATTATAATATTGACGACCGCGAACGTCCAACGCGCATTCCATTACAGCCGACAACGTTGTACACACCTTATAAGAGCTGCACATACTGCAATGCGTACAGAAATCAAAATTTTACATCGATAAACCCATCATATGTCTAATAATGTGTATATTAATGTATGTGTATTTATATCGTACTACACGCCTTACACCAGGTGCTTACTTTTTCAGAAAGACCTTTGCACGGATCGTCAAGACACTAATCAGCATGTAATTATATCATTATTAATTATTTTTAGTGGGCAGACTAAAATATAAAATAAAAATAAATACACCGTCTGCGTCGAATGCATATGAATACGGTTAGGTGGGAAATAATACCTTAGACGTGTTTGGACAAAAATGACTGTGGGACGTATATGGTAGCTGCTGCAGTGATAGGTGCATAGATTATAGATCTCCGTCGGCGGGGGCGTCGATTTGAATTCGTATTAATTTTGGATTTAATGGCTGGGCGACTGCAGTATAAAATATTAATATAGTGCATAGACGCGTATACCTACCATAAAAAGCGTTCACATCGACAAAAACGGATTGTCTGGTCTTCGCCGTTTGATAATGAAAATATAATACGTTACAACCGTATTATAATATTAAATTGTATTTGTGTGTTCGGTAATATGGCTCTGCCATTCAGTATATATACGTCTGCTGCAGGTGGCAGTAAAAACGTTCAAGTACGTATATAAAGGTATGTTCCAAGAGAATCGACGTCCATTGTCCCTTGTCCGATCATTAGTGGTCACAGCACAACTATGTGTCTATAGCTATATCATGTAGGTATAAACCATGTATAATGTGCATAATGTATACATATATATATATATATATATATATATGATAATATTATATCAGAAACTCAGAACTCAAAAGGTACGCATCTTAGATAATTCGGTATAAAACCTATACTCGTTACGAGTTTTAGTGTTTATATAATATGTCCGATCAATCGATTACAGTTGTAGCAGACAGCATCGTGTTCCGTTTAAATACGTATACCAAGAATAACGTCATTTTTTAGTTATAATTCCGTTACACACACTACAGTAGTATAGTATCACACACACAATCGTGTGCATTTCGCGGAAATACGAAACGTGTACAACACCTCGTCTATATAGTACGGACAATTGATGTAATACATGGGAAGATTAATTCGGCGTATGGATTTTTTTTTTTGTCCGTGTCATGTAAAATAATATATTATAACATTTATATTATATGTAACTGTTAAACGATAACGGCCGTATTTACTACGGTATATCCGCGACGTATAATGTCGCGTCGTAGCCGATTCTGATTAATCCGGATGTGACAATCGTAGGTGTACACGAGACGCGATGACAATAAAAACAAGGAGAAGAAGAAAAAAAGAGTCGGTGGACCGTGTAGAGATGGACGGGGGAAAAAACCGTATCGGCCGTGTACAATAGTAATCGTCTCGCGCGGTAGATAATATTACTATATTTAGGTATACATGTATATTTTATTATATTATTATTGTCGTGTTCCGGGGCCAGCGTAATAGGTAATAATAATAATATCTTCTCGCCGCCGAGCCGCTTCGTTGCGGTTGTGGGAGGGTTTATAATTTAGACACATACGCGTACATCACGCGCAACACCACCGAGGGGTAGGTTGTACATAAGACGTACCGTGTATAATAATAATGAGAATCGGTCCTTTTCGTTGTCGGCTGCAGCGGCCGTCAGCCCGGTCGTGCAGTCGTCGTCGATCGGCCGGGCTAATGATGACCGCGCGGTCGTTACCATCGTTGTTATTCTACATATTATTATACTTAGGTATAGTGCTCGCGTTGGGCGACGTGTGATCTATAGCGCGCGGGGTGTACGCGCGGAGATCGATCTTTGACCGACCGTATCCGTCGACGTATGCACACCGTATTATATATTGTGTTATAGGTACACGTTATTGAGTGTAGCCTGCAGTATAGGTATGCGCACTGTACCTACACAGTCTGGTTGCACCACCGCGATGCGGTTATCCACGCGATTATACCTCGCCGCAAACGCTTAATACGATATTATATATATTGTGTATACCGCAAGTATGTTACAGGTACAGCCGTCAGTGCCGATCGTGATTCGTGGCTTATATATTATTATATGTGGGTAGGTATAATATACCCGCGCGGTCGTACTAATGTAAAGTAATACCGCCCTCATAAGTGGAGATGTGCAGTAATCTATTAACAAATAACGAATTTGACTTTTGGAAAAACGAGAATTTCCACATTACCTTTATTTTGTTTTGTTTTTTTTTTAATCTCTGTAGTCACTATAATCTTTTTTAGTATTTTTTATTTTCTACGTCACATATTATTTGCCCTATTACTGAGAATGGATAATATATTTTTACCTCTTCAGTATATAATATAGCTATTTAATTCAAAATAATATATTATAATTAAGCATAGGCAGTAGGCTTGAAGTGGGTTGCGGATGCATCAGGGCTCGAGCACCCATAGATAAAGTTGGTTCCACAGCAAAGATCACCCGTTGCGTTTATTTAAACGTTAAATATTTTCTTTGTGCACAGCCAAAATAAATATATATTTAAAAATATGTTATATTATTAATGTAGGTAAATAGAAAAATAAACACCGCTAAACATTTAAATACCTCAATATTGTTGTTATTATTATAATAAAACTTAAGTTTACCAAAATATTTTTAGCGTATAAATTACAATGATGTAAACAATAAATTGCAGTATACATTTTTTCTCATGGGCATTAATTGGTTTTTATAACTTGATATCCGTGTTATGAACTATATGAAGAATCCAGCTTTAATTGACATAAAAACTACTAAAAATAGTCAAAAATGTCTTTAAAAAAATCAATTTAATACATTATATATTAATACTTAAGGAACTCTAATAATTGTAAGATCGAATAATTATGACAATAATATTGAAAATAACTTAGTTTTTATAGTTTTTATCGATGAATAATATCTTATTATTGCTATAAAACTTACAAATATTCAGTTATATTAAAATCTTCGTATAACTATTTTTTATCTGTTAAATTAAGAAAAATACTAGATAAAATTGTAATTTTTCAAGTATTTGTTACATAAATGTACTTGGAATGCATTGTTTTAGAGTCATCAAAATAAAAAAAAACTGATTAAGAATTTAAATTTACGTCTTAATAATATAATGTGTATAATTTTAAATATGTATTAATGGTTTTTAAATTACTTATTATATACGAAATGTAAAGTGGTTCACGATATTACTACACGGTTAAATCTCATATTTCATATTAGGTAAATATCCAACTAAATACACATAGTTTATTAATATTAATATTCAATATCTACACGTATAATATATACAACTTTATACCTTAACTAGGGTGTATTCTTTTATATGAGATAAATTATACAAAACTTCTATATTTAACACATGGACAGTATATTTTGATGGACATTATATTTTATTTTAAAGCATTTCATTTTAACAGCACGCGTTAAAGTTTTATTTCAGAAACAATTATAATTGTCTGCACTTTCGCACTATAAAAGGGGGCATACTGCACCCTTTGATGCTGCAATGCGGTACAATGCGACGGGAAACAAAGATCCGATAATCGCCGAGTTATAATCGTATATAGTATAGGTATGTACTACATAATACATATATACATATATATATAGTACGTAGGTTGATGACAACGCCGCTGCGGCCGTATAAGTCGTTTTGCGGTTTTTTCTTTATTTTATATATATATTTATATATATATATTTTTCCCTTCAGGGGGGCGTGGCGCGTTTGGAATAAAATCTTGGTTTATTTTCCAACCTGCTACATTCGAATTCCACCGGACCGGGTCATCGCGTTATGGGCCCACCTGTCCACCTGTTAAAAGGTGTACACACACACACACACACACACACATATGGTAGGTACGTGAACATGCGCGGTCCAGGAGACATTCGATATGTTCGTCGAGTGGTACCACGCAGCAGCCAGTCAGCTCGGCGGTTCAAAGATGTTACTGCGCTACGATAACGTTGTAGCTCTCGTAATACACTCTTGTCAGAAAAAAAATCTTCAAATGCGATAATGATAGTAATAATTATAATGTTATGATATAAAATTGGCCGGAACATGAGTACGTATATGACGCAACGTAGACCGGAAGCGTCAATCCGCATTCTTTAAATCGGATGTACATAATATTTATTCGGCATGTATTGTAAAATACTATCGTTCTCCAACAGTTTTATCTCTCTTTTTTGTATATCCGTCTTTCTTCTCAATATTAACGCCATGCGTTTATATCTATATTTATGACCACCGCGATATTCTAGTTATTATTTTAAGTACCTAGGTTAATAATCAAGATTATTATTATTATCGGCGTCTAGTTGACGAGTATATTATGCACTACCGCCTTTAAGGTTGACTTTTTTTTTTACTTCATATTATAATAAAACCAATCTATTGATTCTCGTGATGGACACCAAACCATTTTGCCAAAATGAATGAACGCAATTATTGAGAATTCATTAATCGTTTTGGAATGCATACGTGCAATACAAAGGATACCGCCGAGAATTGTTTCGCCCTCAGACATCAATGAAAAAAATTTGATCATCGATCAACTGACAAGTAGAAAATAGATTTAAAAAAAAGAGCCAAATCACCGTTTGTATTTCTTTTTTCTTTTTTAAAATTTTGTATGTAAACATTCAGTTGTCCAGAAGTAAGTTCTTCTTTGTCGTGGAGTGTGTTTTTATTTTATTTTTGCTACTCTAAAAATTATATACACGAGTACTCAAATACATTACGTCATAAAAATGATGTATTTTTTTTTAAAATCGAAAATGGGTAATTGAAATTTAATTTTTTTGTGTAATCAAATTTAAATGGTTTTTTTGTTTGACAAACGTGTAATTCGAAAGTGTAACAACATTAAGCGTGAATGTTTCGCACTGGTGCAAACGAATGCACATATATTATATCTATAAAGATTATAAAGCGTTATAATAATAACAAATAATTAAGTCTATAATAAAAAGGAAAAACGTACGCAGACACTAGTTATAATTAATTAGGATATCTAGGTGTTATAACAGTTAATAATTTTAATAGGAATCAACAGGTTTACTGGACTCACAATGCTTACATATTATATATTATACATTTGGTTGATATATATATATAAGCGGTTGTTTTAAAGTTACAGATAAATTTGCCTTTAATATTAAGTATTATTTTATCGAGTTATAAAACTTTTAAATGGACTGTCTTTATTAGAGTTCGCTTATAGTGTTTAGCTTAGTGTTCTGGTGTTTTGTTAGATTATAATACCTACTATTAATACTATTTGCTTATGAGATTACCTAATTAGAAAACACGGTTCGCGTTCACGGTCAAATAATTATTCTAATAGCATCTTTAAGCGTTGTGCTTGCCAATCGATTATATACTACAACTAAATTATAAATAAAGGTACTTACATTTATGCAGTAGTTATAGCTCGAGTTTTGGCATTCGTTTCATTATCAGCACATTGCACAATTTGCTTTTAAAATGTATTACACTTCAATGGTACTATTAAAAAATATATATATAAATAAATATTTGAAATTAAAGCACTTGGTCAGCGATATTAAAATACCTCGTATTTAAATTGTTTATAAACATTAATGACACAAACACAATCGACCGTGACAGACGAACACCGCCGTGCCGGTGTGTGTGGAAGACTCAGCTCCAGACGCACATGCCACTATGAGTGTACATAATATTAGAGTTGTCGAAGTAACAACCTTCGCGCCATCTGACGGATAAATATGATTTAAGATATCATCTTTTATGAAAAGCATTAATCTTGTTTATACTTTCAATATTTTCGTTGTTTTGCTTTTCATACAAGTGTTGTTTTGTACAAAATAAATCATATTTATGGTATAGAAAAAGTTAATAAAATTAAAATTTTTTTTATAATGTTGGCAAGTATTTCAAATATTATTAAAATAATAAATACACCTATTAACATAATATATAATATTAATCATACTGTTCTCTTAAAAATCGGTTAGTGGAGTTAATTCATAAGACTTCAAAATAAATTCTTAATAAATATATTGATATTCGTAATCGCTAACTAAAACAGTTATACATTAATATGTGTGTTAATAATAATTGTAACATTTTAATAAAGGTTATAAACACGTTTTAAATTGTATTTTAATTTATATTTGCTTTTATTAACGATAAGCTACATATTTTGACTAATTATTTCTTTACAAAAAAACAGTTAATAGTTATAATATAGTTTAGTCATCACTCATCATTATAAATAATAGTATTACGCTTAATAATTCGAGCTATGTACATAAATTAAACAACCGATAACAATTAGGTACTGATAGGGTTGATAGGAATTTAGGAGTTTATCAAAACTGCTATAAACGGTTAACAATGAACTAAAGATTGTATATTATTTATTTAATTAGTATTAATTAAATTATAATATCTAATAGCTGATAAAGAAATGACTCTTACAATTTATATATTTGTTAATTAACTATGTAATTATTATAATTTTGTGACTGGACTTTAGCTTTTAATAGGCGCTTTTAAAGATTTAATGTTAGAAAAATCAAAACGTATACCGCGTAATAAAAATAAATTGATGCATTAATAATTATTACTAATTAATATATTGTTATTTAATTTTATGTAAGTACAAATTTGGGCAGGTACCAACTTATAAAACTTCAATTGCTATATTTAATTCGTTGTACTTACCTATTCATTATTATTATTATTTTTTATTATACTTAAAATAGTTTAAACTATATATATAAACAAAATGTTATTAGTAGTATTTGTTTTTTAAAGTATAAAATTAAAATACTTTATAAAAATAACATACTTAATTTATTTTTTATATATAAATATAAATTTATTGATTACTAAATATAAATGGAAATGTCGAGAATACTAACTTGTATTAAATGATCAACAATTTTTAATATTTTTAAATAAAAATCTTTGTCGACAATTAAAAAATTATTTTTATATTTTAAAAATCTGTAGTTCATCAATAACTACGTAAATTGGTAATAACTATAGATGAACATTTTTAATTACCAACAACAAAAGCATCAAATTTTTAGGTCTTCAAAAAGTATAATTAAATTTATATATTATACTATACTATTAACTCTATCGCAAAGATGTAATATTCTATATTTTTGTTTATTATATTTTAATCATAAAGAAGCATTAAAAGTAATAAAAGTTTTAAAATACAAATTTAGCCGAAATCAAAATATGGAGCTACTTGGTAAATTTTAAAACTTATTAATCTTCTATGTCAAGGTAGTATAGTAATATATATATATATATATATATATATATATATATATAGTAATATAGGTAGTAATCTAATTTATTTTATCGTATATAAGAAACAAATTAAATTAGGGTCTTGTTTAAAAGCAAAAGCACAATAAAGTTATAAAGTTATTAAAAAGTTGAGCTTTTAAAATAGTAGTTCCGAACGAGTGGGAAAACTGTATAATGTTTTCTGAACATTGAGTCGAGATAGAAAAAAAATGATTGATGTTTATTTCTCCATAATCTTATATTTATTATCCCCGCTCAAATTTCTATTATCATAAAATATGTATGGTCACTATTTTTTTTCACATATTATAATTAGAAATGTATATAAATCATTTTGTTTGATATGAACGAAAAGTGTTTCAAATTACGAAAAAGTAAGTAGAGATAATTTAATAATATAATTTGGAAGAATATTGCTTATACATTTTACTTAATTATCGTTAATTTAAAGCCACCTACTGTGGGGCAAAACCGTTAAGGCAAAAATGTATGCCGCATGGAATTATAAAAAATTCAAAACTATTAATGTTTATTAACACTAAATATTAGTTAAATATGAAAATTACTCTAATAGTACCTAAAATGAATCTCTATTCCATACCCCTCTTCCTACTGCGCGAGAACGCCCATGATACTTGTATAATAATAGGCACAAGGATGTCATAATTATTTTTTAAAACATGAATTTATTATCAATAATTTGTGTTATTAAACATTTTTTATGGAGGGTATTGTGTATCACTGATAATATTTCTACTATTTTAGATCATAAAACTATCATACGGTCTCTAATACGGTTTTACCCTAATTCTAACCCAATGGGGAAAAATCGTATTTTTAAGTATTTTCAAAATTTAAATTTTTTTTAAATTCATGTTAAATTTTTTTTTAAAAATGCTTAAATATTATTGAAGTTAACAATGTTTGTAATATAATAACGTAATTCAATTTAAAATCCTTAAATTTTTGTAAGTTTTACAGTGCTTATAAGTTAGTAGTACTGTTCTGCCCACCTTCTCCTCCTTGTGTACATGTATATAATATCAAAAAATTATCAAATTAAACTTTTTTATTAGAATTTAGAAGGTATAAATGTACAAGTAATACTTGTAATTGTATTTATTTCACTTTAAAAATATATAATTTACAACTGCAATATATTTTTACAATAATAAATGTTTATAACTCTAATCTTTAGGTACACGTATACTGCACAATAGGCTCCAGGCTTGATTAAAGAGAAAATATCCATTAACATTGCTCTATGGTTTTTTTTTTTTTTTTAGACATATAGGTACTTATCCCTCGACATTTGTGTGTATTTAAGTAATAGTTCTTTATTTTAATAATTGATTTAAGGTAGTGGAAATCGTTTTCACAATAATATTCTATGAATTTAAAGATCCGGGTTTCGGCTTTGGGTCATTGAGATGAATAATTCTAGTGTACTGAATATTATGTACTTTATATTACTTAGTTTCTAAGGTCGGAATTGGTCAATTTTAAAATAATGGCAACGGATGTAATTACCTAAATACCGGACATATCTGCCCTTCTTTGGTTAGTAACCGACATTGATTATAATAGATTAAAAAGAGAATAGATTATAATAGGTCCCGGATATATTGTACCACCGAATTGTTTACAGCATACCTACCCCTGAGCATACGCCATGATATACTATTGTTATAAATGTATTAGTATTAACTATAGTCTAATTAGCTGCTTTTATGCTATTATAAATGTATTGTCTGAGCACTAAATTATTATTATTGGTCTGACATAATGAATCGGTGATATTTAGTTATATATTATCTACATCAAACTATTTTTAAATAAATATTTAGGATAAATGCACATATAATTTTTTAAACTATGTATTTATAAAAAGCATCTACTTATAGTATAATATTCTTTACAAAATGTGTTTTAGTGTACGTATCATAATATTTCTGTCTAAAATTATTTTCTGAAACATAAATAATAACACTTAAAACATTATGTTAAATAAAAATATCTTTACGTCATGTTTTCTGACAAATATGACACCACACACACATTTAAATATGTGTAAGTAATGCATTCACATACATGATAGTTTCATTTCGATTTTCATTATTTTTTTAACAAGAGTATAAAGCAATATTTAACTATCATCATTTAATCATGTTTAACTATCCTTATTATATCTATAAAGAAGAACATGCATTTTTTATATTCCAATTTTATGACGGTACTATAAAACTTTTTTCCAATTATTTTTCCCAGAAATTTTGCAAATACTCTTCTGACTGTTACCATGTCGCCCAATTTTTCATATTGTTTTTGTCTGAGGGGAGTGAGAGGGGGTTTTGTACTTAAAGTTTACTGTTTTTTAACGTGTTATTTAAATAATTTAATGATTTTTTTTTCACAAGGGTGTACCAAATGAGCCTACGAGTAAATCACTCTTATTATTTTTAATTTCATTTTATTTGTCATTTCAGTTATAAATATCATAAATTAAATTAAATTATAAAAAATATTATATATTACGCGGCTATGTTTTAAAAAGTTTAATTATAATGAAAAAAACAATTTATATACGAATCGATTATTTAACACACGAGCGAAGCTGGGTTATTCAGCTGGTATTATTATATATCTTATTCTATTTTTATATTATATATTATTTTTACAGATCATATCCACTTCAATGAGTTTTTTATAGCGTATATGTATGTTACGTCTAACAATTCTAACTAGTATATACAAGAATTCGACGAATGTATATTGAAAACCAAATAATAAGGTTTATAAATTTTCATTGGTGGATTTATATTTTTGGCGCCCAAAGTAAAAATTTATTTCGATAAAAAAAAATATAAATATTTTGTATCACATTTTCTATTTTATATTTGAAACTAGCATTGTCACGTTTAAAAATGGAAAAGTAGGTGATTGCAGCTCTGCAGTACGCAGTTAATAGTTGTCAAGTGTACCTCGTCATTGAGTATGAGTAAGCCACTACTATGTATGTTTCATCCATATTTTAACTTAAAATGTTTATAAAAATAAAAATGGTTTTATATATTTTAAAGCTATAAAAGTTGAATATTTTATAAATTTTTAACTGAAAAATAGTTTGCAAATGTTCGTGTATATTAAACAAGTTTTATAAAAATTTGAAATGCTTATTAAAAAATTCTGTCTATACTTATATCTAAGTGTATCATAAGTATTTTTAACTTTAATAAACTACTTATATCAAAATTAACTAAAAAAAAAATTCATATATCAATAAATAGTTTAATAATTGTGATATTAGGAAAAATGTCTCCGGAAAAAAAGTCTACCGTTGCATAATTAAAAATATATAAAATATAAAATTATAATTAATTAATTAAAAAATATAACTTAATAATAATACTATTTAAAAATATAAAAATGTATTTATTTAGTTATAAAAAACTCTTTCTTATATGTTGACCTATTTGTTTTAAAAATTAGGAATATCTGTAGATTTATCTTCATCAAAACGTCGACATAACATTTTTAATCAATCTTCATAATAAATTTATTGAAAATTAAAAAAAAATTATATATAATTATACAATAATATTATTTAAAAAATGTAAAAATGTATTTACTTACATAATGCAACGTGAGATTTTTTTTCCCCGTTTACTAAAAATTGTCAATAAATGTAGTAAAAGAATTATAATACGCATAGAAAATCCTAAAACAAATATTTAGTGAAAATTATAAATATCTATGTGTTTGTTTTTGAATTACAACAAAATAAGAAAATAGATTTTGTCAAAAGCTGGTTTTGCATAAAAATAGTTGTTTTCTTCAATTTTTTTTTTAGAATTAAGAAAATTACTAAGAAATTTTTATTAGTTTAACTACTAAATTCACTTTTCTACTTCATAATTAAAAATTAAATAATATACCTGTTATTTATACAATTATAAAAATTTTTTTTAAAAAGTAAAGCTACGACAACTATGTTCTTTGGTTGTTATGAAATATTTTTTTAACTAATATCTAAAACAAATATAATATTATTAAAATACCTATAAGATGATATATTAGATTCTGAATGAATTGATGAATGTATTGATTTTACAATAATGTGTTTTTTTTTATTTTTGTGTCTGTCATCACGTTTTGGAGTAGTAATAGTGCTTTGTTTTTTGATTTCAGCCCCTCTTTGAAAAAGAAAATGAATCTAGTTGGTACTTTGGGAGTTAAAAGTAAAATATTTTCAGTAGTTTTTAAAAGCGTCAGGATAAACCCTAAAAAAGTAATGGAAAACGAGAATTGTTACGTATAATTTTTAAGTTTTCGACAAAATTGATTTTTTTCTCTCAAAAATGAAACATTGTAAATACTTAAAATTTTCACCAAATGTTTATATTAACGTTATCTATTTACGATTACATTTTCAAAATATTTTGACTTTTTTTAAGTTATTTATAGACAATTTAAATTTTCGATTTTTCTAAGTTTTTTTTTTTTTGATATGCCGATAAAATAAATTTGGCATTCTAAAAAATCTTTAAAATTTAATAGAAGGTTTATTATAAGTTGTATTTATCGTTATAAAAAAAAAATCAAAAATCGTTTGTCACAATTTTTGTTGATAAGCATTTAAAGTTCAAATGTTTACGAAATATGTTAAAATCGCGAAAATTTGCAAGAAATTTTAAAGTTGAAAATTCATAAAATTTTTGTGATTTATACCTTAAGTTAAAAAACCCAATATAAAGTTCTTCACAACTGTGTCTTCAAATAACTGAAAAAAAATTCTAGCGTCAAGATGGAAAAAAATGTATGAACGTATGAAATTTAATTTTTTACGAAATCGAGTAAAATAATGATATATTACAATTTAAATATAGGTAATAATATAATACTAATTATCCTAGACTGACAAATCGCTATTCAGAATCGTTTTTTATATACAATGATACTTGTCATTGCATTTAATGATAATGTGAGGATGTGTTAAATTTGGATGCAATTACAGGTATCATTGTATATATACAAAAAATGATTCAGAACGGAGATAATTTGTCATTCTAGGATAATTAGTAGGATATATTATATTATTACCTAGCTATATTTAAATTGTAGCATATCGTTATTTTACGCGATTCCTTAAAAACTTAAATTTTATATGCTCATAAAATTTTTTTTAATTACTTTTAATTAATTTACATTTTTTTTTATGTATTTGATGATTTTAATTAAAGATTAAATCATTGTTATTTGTCTAACTTAATTTTTGTTTCTTAAAGAATATACCTAAATAAGTTTAAAATGACAAATACTTTTATCGAGTTTATCATGCACATATTGTAGACATATCAACATGAATGCCTATATATTTATAAAATCGCTGGAAATACCACTGCAGGGTATATAATATTATGAAGTTTTAGTTAAAATTCTGTTTAAGGCAATGAATCGAATAGAATTCTATCATTCTGCAAAAGAATGAATCTTAGAATATGCGTAGGAAAAAAAACTATTACATTTATTACGAGCCGGCAGTAATCAGCAACAGTAACGTACCGCTTCTACTGTATAGAAATTCAACTGCTTAGATTTATGACCAACCGCTTGGAAAATGTCACAGGCACGACATGTCTATGATATGCCCCGTTTTTTTTTTTACCTGCCGTTATTGTGGCTCCCCTTCTTTATCCTTTTTCCTGCCGTATTTATGCGTCTCTATAATATACTTAAACGCCAATCTTTCTGCGAAATCATTACCTACGAGCTGGGGTAAAAACCTGTTTAATCATTATATGAGTACCTATAATACACTATATTTATATAATGTACATATATACTACTAAACTTCAGGCCACTATTTGCAATTCTCTTACAAAATTTTATCGCGTCTTTTTTTTTTCGTACTACCATCAAGTTTGAAGCGTATAGGTACATAATATTAATTTATTGATAACATCGCCGGAAACATGTGCACCGAAGAAATTTACATAGGTATAGGAACCTCCCATAAATTTTGTAATTTCTTTTGTCAGATTTTATTGGAATGATTATTATAACATTATATTTTATGATATATTTACTGTACACGATATTACGTTTATTTTTATGCGTAATAACGGATTGCTGAATTGCCCTCAATCATCACACAGTTCATCAAAACCCCGTGAGCCTATCTACCGTGCGCCCGAGCACGATGCAAAAAATATGGGCATTTTGCCACACGTTCTTATGTATCTTGAAGGTAACGTATCAGCACAACTTATAAAAATGAATTTGAAGATATATTTTCGGGCAGTTTGCCATGTTTTTATAATATTTCATTGCATGACTATTGGTTTATACATATCGTGTTATGTGGCTGTTAATTATAATTTACTGAGATTAAATAAATTATGATATATTCAGAAATATTTTTGATATAAATTAACGAGTGTATATTGATCTACATGACTATATAGGTCCTAAATACTAATATTGATGATCTGCACTCAGCAAACTGTGAATGTGTTATCGTTATGTATTAACCAATGTAATTTTTTGGGTTCTGAATTATTCACTAATATTTTGCCTTATTTTTAACATCCAATTATGTACGTGTAACAAATAAATCAATTTTTAGAATGATAGTACCAAATAACTGTCATAAATAGGTATGTATTTTTTCAAAGTTATGATATTTTTTATTATATATTTAATATTTATTAAAATACTCTATAACGATAATGAATAATTAATATTAATTATAAACTAATTAGTTTATAGATACCTACTTTTTAATTTAAATTGATATTTGTGTGGTAATGTGCACTTGTATTAATTATTAACTAACTACGATTACTTAAAAAAAATAAAATATAATGATGTATTATAGGCATAGGTACTCAAATAACTTGTTTGTATAGAAGAAGAGTACATGGTTACCGCTATTTCAATCAGTAAATAAAGATTACTGCTGTTCTCGTCCTTTATATTATGTCTCTGTTATATAAAAGCTTACCTACAATTTACAAAAATACATTTTATTTTTCATGATTTATAACTTTTAAACAGAGTTGCTTGTTAAAATAAATTATTGTAGTGAAAAAAATTATTGTTATTACTCATGTGCTGTAATAACTACAATAGATAATATAAAATAATAAAAGGAATTTTATCGTGAAATCAAGAAACTTTACAATTTGAAGAGGATTATATTTTATTGTCGATTTTATGAAAACAACGAATTAATTAGTAGAATTTACAAATGTATCTATTTCATAAAGAACCGATGTTGAGTGTATTTATATATTATTATCTGTCCAAAATAATCAAATTTTCAATATAAATTTTATATTTGAGTTTTAATATAGATATATATTATATACTGATATGTAATTAAGATTTATTAAGTTAGAAAATCATTACTGTCGATAGTAAACCAATCATAACTCCTATAGTTAAGATATAATAAAGTGTACATATTGATATATTACTATAATGATATAATTACATTTGTTGATTTTATATGAATATTTATTGCGTATAATATTATAGTAGTTTAAGAGTTAAATACTGGAATATTTCTAAGTATTTTATAAGAAAGTTATTTAATAATAATATTTGCATTATAGATAATATAATTATATAAATGTAATGTATATTTTATGTAGTTATCTTGATTAGTTATCAAAAAATAATTAATATATATTTTGTAAAATTAAACAGATTTTGGAGTTTTAAGAGTTTGAATAAGAATAACTATAACAACAAGTTTAATTCCCAGACCAATTATTTATTTTATCTTTTTAATTAAAGTAATAATTTGTATTTAAATTTATTGAATAGTTATTATGATGTAAATAAGTAACGTATGGTTAGAAGCTCACGTTTTCATAACAATTAATAAATAATAACCAAATACCGAATACTACATATTCTAATAAAATAAGCGTAAGACTAAATAATATTACTGCAATAGCCGAACTTTCTAATTTTTCTAATTTCTAATTTAAAAGTTAAAAGACTAAATATAAAATCACTATTTTATAATTTATTAAAGAGCTCTGTTTTAATATTTATAATTTACCATAATTCAGATAATATACTAATATTCTTGAATAAATTATCTTTTTAACTAGACAATCAAGACTAAATTAATCTACAATTAAAAATTGTAGTTACTAAAGAATTATTTTAAACTATCAAATAAAAATATAAACTTAGTACTTACTAATATTTAGTTTAAACAATAAGAACAAATAATTGTCCAGCTACAATTTTATCTAACTACGCTTCAAAAAATAAATGGTGGAAATTATTTTACTTCTTTATATAGGCATATTATAAGAAATAATAAGTAAGAACTAAGAAAAATATTTGCCGACAAAGAATGTATTAACAGTTATCTCGGTAGATAATGGGCTGAGAAAATTGTTATGAATGTCCCACATGGCCACATTGCTATTAATTATTATATGGTTGGATAGTTTATAAAATTGTTATAATTAACACATAATCGTTTTACATAATTTAATTATAAATGTTTTAATAATCATTTAAAAATAGTTATAGAAATAGAAAAAGCTTAAAGAATTAAATACTAATATAGTAATAGATAGGTATAAGTACCTGTAGGATGAATACCGAGATGAATATTTGATATATTTTAATATACGTGTAATTTTACTATTTAAATAACTTTTCTTCTTGTTCTAAAATTAGATACATTATAATATAATATTATTTTTTATAGATAGATAGTTCATAAAGGTATGTATTAATTTTTATTAGAATCTAAACTGCTTATACTGGTTATAATGGTGATTAGTTTAAATACAATGCTTAAAATTGTTATGGTATTATTAATAATTGTATACGCGTTGGTTAACTAGTCATTCTCCCGTTTATTCTTTAATGACGTATTTAATAAAATTATTATTTTTGGAATTTTTAAATAGGTTTATAATATAATACTTAAAAGAACGTATTTTTAGATCCTTCGATTTTTATACCATTTAAATATTAAACTAACTAAAAAGTATCTCGTAGTGATATTAGCTTAAATATTGAAGTTTCTTAATCGTATTTGAATGATATTTAATAACTTTCTTGTACTTAAGATGATAATCCCTAATAATGGTTTATAAAAGGTTTGTATAATGTAAATATACCTAAATAGATTTAATATTTAGTTTACTATACCAACTTATTATAATTAAACAATTTTTACGAATTAAAAGATTCTGAATTAATTATTATAATTTTTAAATTATCATAAATCTACTATTATATGTATCATGTATGTATATCTTTATAGTTTCATACAGCATATTATACGTCTATAATTAAATTCTAAGGATATTTAAACTTGGCGGGGGGGTTGACTTGAAAGACCGTTATATATTTTTTTTTTGTGTGTGAGTGTATTATCTAAAAAAATAAATTATACATACCTACATATAAACAAGCCTGAATCTTTTGGTGTTATTTAAAATATTATAGTTAAAACGTTGTAAATTAACTTTATAACTTCAAAAAAAAATATAAATCTTAAATCCTAAAACTAAATATTTAATAAAATCAAACACAAAAAAGAAAGAAAAAAAACCTTTGTAGGAACGAAATATTTTTAAATTGTAGTTATAAAATAAAATAAAATGATTTTACCATTAAAATTTTAAATTCTATTGAAATTAAAATTTCCAAATCTATAAATTGTAATTTTATGATAGGCGGTGATTATTACTTAGCTACATAAACATATGTAACTAAAGTCGATTATTGAAACCGTCGCTCTTATTTTATCCTCTAACGACACAAACTATTTTCAGATTTAAAAATAATTGAATTACAACAACTTCAATCAATCATTCGGTTGACTATTATATAGTTAATAATAATACGTACCTATTGGATTTTTTTCCCAATGACTAGGATATAGTTATATAGATATAATATTTACAGGCTAAAATATAATACTGATTTAGTATTATTGAATAAATCCAGAAAATGAGACTTCTTGCAATTGTATTGTTTTGAAAGTTATAATCATAATGTCATAGGTGGTAAAATGTAATCATTTTCTCTATTTAATCGAGATATTATAGCGATAAAATTCAAATTTTCAGAGGAAATAGTCGATTGCGTTGAAAGTGATAATAATATTTTTAGTGAAGGTAACAAAATATCAATTGCCGATACACCGTACACGTATATTTAACTGATACGAGTATAAGGCAAACGGTCTGACCTGGATTTCATGCGATGTACAAAATATACGCGTTTGTCGCAGACGTTATGGCGCTAATAAAAACAACACACTGTATAGTTGCTTAGCGCGAGCGAATGCGTCTGGCCATCTTCCGGTGGCACATTTGCTGTCAACCTTTCTATACTGGTCGGCCGAGACCAATACAATGGTGTTGACACGGTTTCTTTACTTCGACGACGATGTATTAATATTTAATATTAACAGTACCTAATTAGTTGCGCGGCATCTGATTTCCAATGCTATAAAATACATAATTTTAGATAAATTATATTTTTCAAATAAAATTGATAGTAGGTATACATTTACCTATAGTATATATCTGTAGGTCCATACACATGGAATATTACGATCTAAGCGATTAACAAACTGTTCAGATACCTACTATAAGTACAATCAACTCTATCAAAAATCACTGATTTAAATATTTATGTATATATATATATCTGAAATATATTAGTTTAAGCCATCTAAGAACGTACAACATAGCTTTATATAATAAACAAGTATATAAACTGATAATTAATAATAAGCGATAACTATTATATATATTTTTAAATATTATAGCTAATGTTATACTACGTGTTAATGTATAACTTATTGTATTAATAGTTTAGAAATTGGCGTAAGGCATAGAATAAACACTTTTAAGGAGATTATTTTCAAGAAGGATTATTAATATACGATTTATTATATGCTATATTACTGTATATTACTATAAATAATTTCGATATTTAAATTAGAATGGACTAGATAGATTTTTTTAATGTATATTTTATTGACTAATACAACTTATGTAAAAAAAATGAATTGTTAAAAACTAAAGCTTAAACATTTCAGGATCTTTTTTTTTTTTTACGTAGTTTTTCTCTTTATTTTGAAATATTATGATCTATATATAGTTTGCACAATAAGTAATAAGTATGAAGATAAACATTTGGGAGTGAGTGATTACATAGTAGGAAGTCTCACATTAGAGACACCTATGACTTAATATTTAAAAATTTGAATTTAAATTTACATTAAAATTTTACATTAATCATATTGCATATTTACATTAATATTTACATTGAATACACGTTTTATACAGTTTTTAAGTCACGGCACCAGTTCCGTTTAAATCTTCTCGTCGGTTCCCGGGTAGTGTTGGTAAGGCCAAATCCCTGATAAGCTGGTTGGGGTTGGATTGAAGTTTCGTATGGAAGTGTTTGTAATATAGAGTGGCTGTATCGTTGACAGAGCGGATTTTGAGATCGGAGTTTATAATGTTATTGGAGACATACCAGGGTGCTCCTGTAATTAGACGACAGCAGATATTTTGGAAGGCTTGGATGGTTCTCTTGTTTGATTGTTTGGTAGAACCCCATACTACCACCCCGTATGCCCAAAGTGGTTGTATGAGAGTTGTGTATAATAATATCTTAATGTTTAATGTTAGGTTTGAGCGCAGGAGTGGCCTTAGTAGGTGCAGTCTTGAATTCAACTTTTTGCGTTTGTTCTTGAGGTGAGCTGACCATGTTAGTCGTCTGTCAAATATCAAGCCAAGATATTTTACTTCGTTTGAATGAGGGATCATAATATTATTCATTGTTACTGGAGGACAGTAATGAGGCCTAAGAGAAAAAGTAATAAAGGAAGACTTCGTTTCATTTATTTTTATTTTCCATTTAACGAACCATTGAGAGAGGATGTCAATGTGTATTTGCAGTTGGAGACTTGCAGTGGTATAATCTGTGGCTGTAGAGAGGATTGCGGTATCGTCTGCACAGGTTCCGTATTTCAGGATCTATCGATTTATTAATGTAAATAGTGATAAATTAGTACAATGCGGGTTTAGTACCTTATCATGTTTAAACGTTAAGCTGAAAATCTGAACTAATTTATTCATTTTATGCAGATATAAAATAATTGGGCTCCAGTAATCATGTTTAGTAATTACATATTTTATGGTGGGTATTAATACAAAAATTACAGTGTTGATTAATTGCTGAAAATACTTAATAATACATTATGTAGTAATGTATTGTAATTGGTAATATAGGTTACCTATGGTACCTTCATATAATTAATCACATATTTTAACCGAATGTCCAAAGTACACTGAAATACGAAAATCTATACTAACCAGCTTCACTATAACACACACTTACGAAACTACAAATAAGCATGATAACAATATATGTTATTTTTCTATAATATACATCTTTTTTTTAACATTATTTTTTATTTAGCAATCTGCTACAAAATTGAACAATGAGCTTAATTGATATGATAATAAATAGCACAGGTATAACTAACAGAATGAAGAGACCTATCATAGTATACATTTAAGGCAAACAATATTATTTTGTTTATACCTTACTTGTATATTATCTAATCTAAAA
Organism: Rhopalosiphum nymphaeae; assembly: GCA_036289425.1. NCBI lineage: Eukaryota > Metazoa > Arthropoda > Insecta > Hemiptera > Aphididae > Rhopalosiphum > Rhopalosiphum nymphaeae. The sequence continues at coordinate 1,635,614 of JAZAQC010000021.1, read as the reverse complement.
GTAGACTAAAAAGGGATCGCTGTACAAGCCTTTACAGATAATTTAAAATAAGAAGGTTGATAAGCGGTTATCGTTCTGCTTCTGCTGTACAGTATAAGTGTCGAATGTGTCACAATAATAAATGGGTAAAATTGAATTCAATGATACATTATTGTTCACAAGAAAAAATTCTGATCGGAGACAGTCTGTTAGCCTATATCACTAATATTTAATGATGTAAGAAGTTATTAAAGTCATATTGTATAATATTACTATTAGTATTATTAGTATTACAGCAATAGATCGATTTAAATTTTCCAAAAACATTGCATCTATTATATTTTTAGTAATTAACCATTAATCTTATTATTTTATAATATATTATATTTATAGCATATTATAATATTATTGTTACTAAATTTTGAGTTAATACCATCTTGCCGTATGACAGTGTGATTAGGTACATAGTATAAATAAATATCTTTAGATTAATCTGCATATTTTTAAAACATTGCGTATAGTAAAATTCATCATAAACATACAAGTTTTAATTGTTTTAAATCCTCACAAATAATATACTTAAATTATAACAAAATAAATAACTTCGTTATTCATTGTTAAAATACGTAATTTCGTTCACATTTGAACTACAATCTTTAAAACTTCAAATACTTAAAAAGTATGTGCTTATGTATCTATATTTATAATTTTTATTTACGAATATAAAAAAAAATAATATGAGATCTTATATTACATTTTTAAGAAATGTTATCAAGCGAATAGAATAATTTTTCTATTATCATTTAAATATTAAAACCAAAATTATTTTAATTAGCAAGTAGAAGCTTTTGATTTATTTAGTATTTTTGTTTCCTAAAAATGAAAGGTCTATAATACTGCATTTTTAGACAATGTGAGGGACTTGAAGGTTATGTCGATTTGTAAATTGTAGTTATTAATCTAATAATATTTATAATTTGTAAAAATAGTCCAAGCATAATAAATCTTAGATTAGTATTACATTAAAAAAAAATTTTGTTTGAATTTTGAATTAGGTACTAGTTACATCAAAATGTTCAGAAAAATTACCCGTTTAATATTGCCTATCATTTATTGTAGAAAAAGGAGGTTCTCATTTGAAAATAGAAACTTGTTCTACCACAGGACACTATTTTAATTTTCAGAATAAAAAATTTCAATATATTGAAAATACGGTATTTAAGTAGGTATATTTAAAAATTCCAAAGATGAGAATTTTAATAAATTCATTATTAAAGGAAATAAGAGAGTAAATATGCTTGATGAATCATCCTTCATTTACTTATAAGTCGTTAATTGGCACGGCGTTTAAATATTTAATACCTGTATGTGATTAGTTTTATTTATAATTTTTATTTTTAACAATATTACGAATATTTTAATTATCATACGTTGTTAAGCGGATTAGTATTTATTGAGTTTTCAGTTTGTAAAATATTAAGTTGCTTCTTTTTAAATTCTGTAAATACGTGTAAATATACAAAGTAAATACATTTTAATACAATTTAGTAAAACTATAAATATATATATATTAGGTTTTGTGAAACCAAAAAAGAGTAATTTTTCTTATGTTTGTAGTAAAAACTGTTTAGTTTTTTAGTATAAAGTTTATGTTTTTAGTTATATTTATTTTATTGTAAATTTTAATTTAATTAGCAAATTAGATTATTGATGGGTACCTAGATAATAGGTTTTGTATTGATTTAGAATAGTTAGATTTTTAATTTTTAGATATCAATAGTTGTGCATAATCATAATTGTTAAACTATATTATGTACTACGAAAGTAAGAATATTTAACTACACAAAAAGCAGGAATAATATTTTTTTTTGTATTTTAATTTATAAACTATTATCGCAATCACTATTTATTTCATTACTTGTATCACATTTACATAATTTACTACATTATTGAATTAAAATTATTTTTTTTAATTCCTGTTAAGAAAAACATAAGATTTCTTGTATTACTTTTTTCAGATTAAAGAATAAAAATTAAAAATTTCATGTATTTTTAATGAAATAAACAATTGTTTTAATGATTTTGTTAAATTTTAAACGATTGAAAAAAAATATATTAATATTTTGATTATTTTTTATTTGCTGTATAAAATATTAATAAATAATCTATTATTAAAATTTCATGCTTTTGATTTGAAAACTACTTTATATATAAAAATTGATAAAAAAAATAAAAATGCTTAAAATTTCAAATGATTACATAGTTCAAAAAGTTAAAATTTTTTGAAAATTATATCGTATCTATAGAAAATGATAATATAAAATATTGGATGAAAGTTTTATGTTTTAATATTTTACAGTTATTATTTATTAATACATTACATGATAAAAATAAAATATATTTTGTTTAAAACTATTTAGTATTGCTAAATTATTCTGTTTTCTCGGAATTACAATAAATTCTAACTAAATAATATTTACTAAATACTAGCACTAAAGTTGTAAATTGAAGTATTTTTGCATTTATAGTGATCAAAAAAGGATTACGAATACACACAAAAAAAAATGTAATGCATATAATCATTATTATGATATATATAAATATTTTAGAATTATTAAAAAATAATGTATTCAAATTATATAATATACTTAAATACCTACTGAATAATTATGAATTCATAATTAAGATAATATTACCAAAATACTATGTAATCATATTTATTTCAAAAAAAAAAAAAAAAAATCAGCAAAGTGATGTTAGAAATATTAATATAACGTTAATTCTCTAACATAAGTTCCTAAATTACATTTTTCACAGTGGTAATTATTTATGAACAATGTTATGATAAAATTAGAATATTTCAGTAAAAATATTATGTGTATAATATACATATTGTATATTGTTGCGAAAAAACCTCGTACATATTTATTTAATTGATATAGGTGATATTATATTGACTGCAATACAACATACGAATTGTATAAGTTACGGATAAAGTAGGAAGTCGGACATTGTGCACAGTGACTAGGTTGTGACACTTTTATCAATTCATGCGGTCACAGAAGCTAATCATTATTTTTAAGACCACATTATAGAATGTCAGTAATGTATATTTATTATCTACACATATAACTATTAAACAACGTAATTTACATAAAATTATTATTAATTAATAATAAACTAATAGTAAAAATTTGTTTCCCGAGATAGTACACATGCATTCTTGTGGCTCACTCGTGTATTTAATTATGACCAGCCGACTGTCGACATTTATTGACCGTAAGATCGCGCCAACTAACCAGTTCGTAAGGATTATCGGATTTCGGTAAAATGGATTGTTGACATAAATAAATAATTACTATCTATATTCTATAGGTTTATAGGATTGGTCGATTCCTTTGAGAGTAAACAAACATTATCTAGAAAATAATTAATGTTTACGTTAGGTTATATTTACCCCTTTAATATGTACGTTGCTTATAAAGATTATTAGCAATTGATCTTAATGCTTATACTCGGCAAATATTCATATTTTTGGAAATCACAGTAGGTATCTGTTCCTACAGAAAACAGGCAATTTAATTTTTGTCTATTAATTCTCGACAGTGTCTAATTATTATAATTGCCGAATATTCCGAAAGTCTGTAAAATCCTACACGGTTTGATTAAATTTCTGTTCGTAGATATTTTATCTTTTAACAAGATAAAAAAAAAAATACCTATTTATTTTCATATTTATCTGGGTAGATAAATATCAATTCAGTTATCTTTTATATGTATTTATAAACATTTTAGTTGTGTTTTATTTATTGGTATTAATCTAGATAAAAAAAGTTTCTAATCTCAACACTGTAGTTACACAAAACGCCACGTAGTTATATCAGTATATCACACAGTAAAACTATAGGTGATGGTATAATTATTACCTAGTTTTTATTATATAAAATAAAATCATCAGAAAATTTAAATTATGTCTTTTATTTAAAATAAATTATATACAATTATGTAATATAACCTTCATTACTCAATAATTTTAATGGATTTTGATTTTAAACATAGGAATTTATTATGTAATCAGTCATTGGTATAATGTATAAACTCGTACAAACACATATACAAATATAAATACAAATTAATTTGTAAAATTTAAGTGTTAATTAACTATATAATACCTATGAGGAGAATTATGACATTTTTCGTGGATCATAATATTTCTTACTCTGCACTCAGTAATTGATTGCATTCCAAAATATAATTTTAATAGTTTGAATCATATTGAACTATTTTAAAAATAACACAAAACTATTAACAATGCGTAAAATATTATAAACAATAATTGCGTACTTTAAAACATCAATAGATTTTCTTATAATTAAAATTGTTTTTATTACGTTAAGGTTTTGGAGACATATTTGAGGTAGTGGGAATAAGACGTATGCTATGTTATAAACTACAAACTATATTTTAATATGAAGTTGAAATCAATTTAGTCGATATTCAATTAATAAGCTTCAGTGTTATGTACAAAAGTGTAAGACGCTAAGAACCAGAATATCGAAGTAATGTTTTTGATTTTTATCCAGTATTTTTCACACTATATTAAACTGGTTCAGTTGAATGAGTATATAGTCATTATATATGTATAGTGTCACCGAACTCCCATTTTATCTAGTGTCATCCAATTTTTGTAATCCAAGTAAAATATTTACTCGGGTATTAATTTAAATTGTACAGATTGTAAATTAAATAATTATATTAATTACATTTTTTTTTAAAATAAAAACAAAGTATATTATACACTCTGGACTATGCTTGAATCAAACTTGTGTAATTTTTTTTAAAGAAACTGTTTTTTTTTATCTTTGTGGTAATACGGTTTTATAATAATTTAATAATAATTTTTAAAACCATACAATTACCATGTATTACACAATATATAATATGGATGTATATTTATTGTTCGTACGCCATGTGTTATATCTACGTATATCTTAGACAGTACTTTTTTACAGTAGATAATACTATTAATAAATATCTATGTAGTTAGGTAGTTTTAAATAAGGTTTGATACTATAATGCTATCACATTTAAGATTTATAATATTATGTTTGATGTAGATATTTACTTAATTTTAAGTACATTTTGTTTTATAAAACTACTCGCCCTTATGGTTGATTTGTTTCAGTAGCTAAAATTACCTACACATATAATAAAAACATAAATTTCGACTGATATATTTTTTAAATTTAAATGCATATAACAAGGAGTATTGACGGAAAAAATAAAAAATATACTAAGTGACAACTACCAAAAGGATTATTGGATTAAGGACCTTCTAGTCAATAAAAGTACCTAATTCGTTTGAAGATAATATAATATGTATAAAATAAGATTACGTTTCTAACTAATATCACATTAGAACCATGACATCAAATTAACTAATTTTATTAAAAACCAAAGTACAATAAATTATAATAACCAATAACGTCTAAGAAGATCACAATAATTTTGGGAGTGGAAGATGATTGGGATGCCTCTGCTTATTACGAAACGATGGCGATTCTAGCGTTCAGCTTAGGCGGCAGAAAATGATCGTTGTAGATCATTAATCGTCACAGGAATGATTCTGGCCCGGGCAGTTCACCGGGCTTTATGAGGAACGGCTCCAGTTGGGCCATCATCAGGTCACTGGTAGACAATTGCTTGTCATGTAGTTCACTACGGGGCTTGTAAGTTCTAGACCCAGAAGTACTGTCCGACGGGTCGCTGTAGTTGGTAGAGTGATCCAGGGGTTGCATATGGTGCATCTCTGAAAGTAAACCGACAATGACAGTTTCTAATAAGGATCGAATATTCGATAATAGCTTTCTTTCAAATAAAATCATGCATTAACACAAAATTACCACCATAGTTTAAGGAAGTATCAAATATCCAAGAATAGAAGTCCAGTAATGAAATACATAAATAGTATTATAGGTATAATTTATTATTATAAATATAGAAAATGTAATATTTGTGATCCAATGTCATAACTTCTAATTGGTTTTTAAAAATTCAAAAGTATATATATATATATAGTCATATAGATAATTAATATTTGATTAAATATAAAAACGAATAACAATATTATATTATTAACAAATATAAACTAAAAAAATAATAACAAAATAAAAATGATTTAAAATGTATATTGTTTTTAATAATTAATATTTATTTATTCATCGAAACAAAAATATTATAGTAAAATACTTGTCAAATAGGTTAAAAAATGTATAACTTTAACAAGCAAACAAACATAAAGGCATATCATTTATTAATAATGAAATATTAAAATATACAATGTGATTTTAACTCTCTAGAATTTTAAAACTTTTAATGAGAGTATACAAAGTATAGTTATATAGTTTTATTTTATAATAGCTTATATAATAGAATTATTAGGTTTTAATGCATGAAGACAAAGATTAAAAGTTATTAACTTATAACTTATAGTTTGGTTAAATCAATAAATATGATAAATAAATATTCGTATAGCATATGCATTATATTATTTAAGTATACTTAAGCAAATTCCCAATTAATAGTTATGATTAAGTTATTTATTACTAATTAAATTATAAGTATGATAGTGTTTTCATTTTTAAAAATAATTTATGTTTTTATGTAGTATTAAATCCGATATCTATATGGCTATATATCAAAAACAATTTTGATTAAAAACGATCAAGAGTTATTTACTAAAACCAAAATTAAATTTATTTTTCCTACATAAAAATACTCTTATCAGCATAGACATGATATAGATTAAAATAACATTCGTGTTATTCCCTCGATATCGTATTATGCTCACCTGCTGTTTTAAATACAGGTAGGTAACTATAGGTATAGTGATAATAACTTCTGCTTATCGTAGTTATACTCTATGGAATGTTTAAAATATGTACGTACTAAAAGTTAATATTTTATATAGTATGTGCATTAAATATTAATGTACAAACTTTATAAGTAGGTACTTATAGTTTTAAAACGATAATGATATAAAATGTATATCATGTTACATTAGTTTATAGGTACGTTAAAAAGCTGCAAGAAGAGGTTAATTTTTTTCTTTTTTTCTAAAAAAGAATCGTCAATTTTACCAGTATGTGCCCGAAGCGAAATGAGCTTTTTCAGATCGTGTGCACTGCAAAGCGGCGTGTCAACAACATAAGTATTATTGAATAAACTATAATCCACTTCGTGTTCGCCGGTTTCTTTTTTGAATGACACTAATGTATCAAATCTATGTCCCCAAAGTATTTCATTTGGTAGGTACGATGACCTAGCTTGTGTTGTCATTCCCGTTGACTCGATTACTCCTGTAAAATGAAATACATGTATAATTATAAAAAAAGATTCTAATCTGTGTACTTTAAAGAAATAGTTAATAGAAAGTACATAAATATTGTGTAAATTAACTTTTAAAAATATTTAAAAACGATAAATGTACATATTTATATGTACTATAATGTATCTAAAACCTACAGTTAAAAGCGTTCATGACCTAATTTTAAATAAAATTACTATATGTAGTTAGATAATTAGATATTGTAGTGTAAATATTATTTAGTATAAATTATTGGAATTTAGAATTTAATGAAGTTTTCTGATTAAGTGCTAAACGCGTTTTAAGGACGTAAAGAGTTTAAATCTAGTTGATATTTAATCTATTAAGAGAATTTGAAATAAAATCAATAATTATAAATTAAAAACTAAAATAAAGTAATTATTGTATAAAGACTATAAATAGTGTTAATAGATGTGTATTGTGTATGAATTGTAATAATTTAAATTATTATAACTGTTTTATAAATATTATCTTTGTACAATAACTAACAAAATATTGTGTCCAAAATTGGAGTAATTAATAGTCAAAATAATATTCTCGTCAACTTGTTTTATTTGTCTAAACAAAAGTAAAGTTACCTTCTAGGACAACGACAATTTCAAACTTCTCTTGTAAGAAATCGGCAGCCGAAAGCATATATAGCGGTGACTGTGGAGTAATTTTGTGAACAATAGTCGTAGGCCATATGAAAAATATCCTGTCTTCTTCACCATCACCGCCTACTTTAAGTTCCTGTTGATGGAACGGTAACAGCTCACCTTCTATTGTCATCTAATGCATATAAAATTATTTTCTTAATCTTTGGTAATTTATTGGTAAATTGTTATCATATTTGTTCCACAATATTGAATGTTGTAATTTAATTATTACACGTATTGATTTAAAATGTTCATAAAATATTTTACAGTAAAAAGAAGGACGAGAGTTTTTATTTTAGAAACAAAAGTTCATATCGTCACAGAACACTCGTTAGTCCTTACATAGTACAAAAAATCAAAATTCAAATAAATTCATTATTGAATAAAAAGACGGAGGTGATTATAAAGTATATTGAATCATCTCATATAGTATATACTCACTTTTTTCTTTATTAGCTGCGCCCTAACGTGTGCCTCAATAATATGCGATTTTCTCATGTCGCCTACTCGGAACATGAGACACAGAATGCCATCCCTTTGGCAGATTACAGCGTTTCTGCTGAACAACAGTGTCTGCGTTCGTTTTTTCGGCCTGGATAACTTGGCGAACACTACGCCTACCATAAATGCCTGGATCATAACGCCTACTATGCTCTGTAGACACATAATGAATATTGCTTCAGGACATTCTTCGGTTGTGTGCTTGGAACCATAACCTGATATATACAGCGCAAACAAGAAGTAGGTATTACACATTAATTATGGTGTTTTGATTGTCAAGAGACCACAAAACAATAACGGTTGTGTACGTTGGTCAACTTTAGTCAATAGTCAAGTATATTATATACTGTATATATATATAAATATATATCAATATATGTGTGTATACATACAAAAAAAAAAAACGCCGAGTTTTAAGGAAAACGATGAGAAAATAGCATCGTCTATCCGTCCAAACAATACAGTTTAGATTTTTACCTATTGTGTGCTGAGTTTCGACGCTGAATAGAAAGCACGAGGTGAAAGAATACATTTCTCGAACACATGGTACCCACGTTGAGTTATTATCCCTTACCGAGAATTCCAAATCTCCGTGGTTTAGTGCGATCAGCCACCATACAATGGCAAACCCTAACCAACTGAGCATGAAATTCATTGAAAACACTAACAACGTCCATCGCCATTGAGCATCAACGAGTGTCGTAAATATATCCTAAAACATCAGAAAATATATAAATAGATACACGAATGCATATCATCAAAAAATTGCAATAAGACAATTATAGTTATCATTATCATACAATGCTGTTATCAAAGATCAAAACAATTTTTTCTTATAGCCGGACTGTAGAAAGGAAAAAAAAATTAAATTTTACAAAACTTTACTATACGTGTGTTGTATATAATATTACCTATAAATTAAAAATAATAGGTATATAATGATATTATCAAGCGGCGTATAAAATAATTATTATAAATGAATAAAAAACATTTTTTTTTTAAAAGAAATTTGAATAATACATTTTTTAAAAGAATTAAAAATGATTATCCTATTAATAAATAATTTGAAAATAGTATCATGTAGTTATAGATTATGTAATTTATATTAAGCAAAACTATTTGCGTTCAAGGTGAATCCGTGGGAGCATAGAAAAATGTCATAGAAATAATTTTTGTTACTATTAAAAGTACACAATAAGAACAAACAAATTGTCTTAAGACAATAATGTGTAATGTGCAATGAATACAATTTATTTTCATTTAAAATTCAAAAATATAGTATCTATTTATTATGATGTTAATAATTTTTCTACCAGTGTTTTTTTTAAATATTTTTTTTATTCAAGCTAAATTTTGGCAAAGTATTTATATTTTTCAAACTTAAATTCGTTAATTTAAATAAACTTCATTAAAGAGTTGTGCAGAAAAATGTAGGCATCATTATGAAACTAATAATTAACTTCCATCATTAAAAAACTAAAAATTAATTTATAAAATAAAACAAAACATTATATTCTCCTGATTTTGTGTAATACAAATCAGTCATCAGTTTAATATTAGTTATAAACAAGCAATAATTTTGGTTTTAATGAACAGTAATTTATTATATTATACAGTACAAAGTTGTGAGTGTCAAGAGAAAGCTACAAATCTAACAATAATTATTATATAGGTAATTTTAATTTTAAAATCTCTCATAGCATCAGATAGGGACATCGTCACTATACATAATATAGTGTATAGTGTTAAGACATTTATTTTTCACCGTGTCAATATAAAAATGATTGTGCTTAACCATTAGAAGAAAATATTATTGGCTCTTTTGATGAATTTTCATTTATGTGTTTTTCATGGATATATTATTTGTGCACAGTTGGTATCCATTTTTGGGGTTTGACGAGATAAAATCATTTTTATTACACACGGCCATTGTCACGCTCTAGATTTCAAATACAGCAGTGACAGCAGGCTGGTAAAAAAAAATACATTTAAAAAATAGTGTACTATGTCAACACTAAAAATAGGCTAGTGATTTAGACTCCAAGATGACAAGGAAATTGGTGTGCAGTGTACGGCCCGCTGCATTGCTTAGTCGGGAGACAACGTTTATTTATTAAAATATAAAGAAATTGTAAAATGAAAAAAAAATTATGATGCTAAGGGTACTTGAGTTGAGGAAGGGTTTTTTAAATTTGTATTAAAAAGTCAAATTTTAAAGCAATGTTAAAACATCGCATTTCAAAAAAGTTCGATCAAAGCCTACTCAAAACCTTATATTTTGCGTATACACTTTCAACAATTTTCTTTAGTTTTATGTAATTTAACTTTAACTTTTTTTTTATAAAAATAATTTATAATAATAAAAGACAATAATATGTATTAAATCATATGCTATACATATTATGAATTATCGATTATGTGTTTTTTTTTATAATTGAAAATAAATAAAGGAAATGTAATTTGATACCCATTTAGATCGATAAATTATAACTGAATGTTAATCATAGTCGAACAAATCCACATATTTCATACGTGCCTTAGTATAATATAAAATAAAAAAATTGATTGGTTTGATGTAATTTTAAAAACAATTCATTTTTCAGTTTATTTGTTAAACTTAAAAGTTAAAATAGAAAATATTGTATTATATAATAAACGAAGTTGAAAATTGTTAAAAAGTTATTTAATAAGTATGTATTATAGGATAGGATAATTTTTTTCAAGGTCATTTTTTTCAATAATATTATAACTAGTTTATAGGTATATAGTAACACATTTTATTCACATTGTTTTATTTGGAACTTAAATTATGAGAAAGAAAAATTTAATTAAATATACGATGTGTATTAATCATGCACGCTTATATTATAAATTATAAACTATAAATATATATAATATTAATTATTATAATTATTTTAATTTTTTAACCAAAATAATAAGCTTATTTTGAATTATTCATTTTATTTTATTTTATTTTATAATTTTACAATTTTAATTTATTTACATAAATATTTGCTTATTTAACTAAATTCGTTTTAAAAAATAAGTACATAACTATGTAGTGTCTATTGCGCAAGTGTGGAACAATTTCAAAATAGAATTGAAAAATTATATTTCAAATTTCTTCTTTAAAAAAACATATTTATTTACTAAAACTAATATTTAGATACGATAATTAAATACTCAACTAAATAAGCTAATACTACCTATATGATTTATAAATATTAATTTGTGTTTAAAATTTAAATGATATTCACCTGTAAATATTTTCTTCTTCTTTTAGCTACTTTTCCTTGAACAACATTACATTCACCGTGCTTGAATACTACTCGTCTGTACTGTCTCCTAGAACTGAATCTTGGTTGTCTGTACCTAATAATATCAACAATATAATATTGTATTAAAATTACAATTTAATTAAACACAAAAAAGAGAACAACTTTATTAAAAACTGTATAGTATTACAACAAAATAGACGCCCAGTGCCCAAAAATGATATTATTTAAACTTAAATACTACTATTATAATATAATATATATTATTTACATATAGAATCTTTGTTAAACTATTTTTTAAATTATTATTCAATAAGCCAATACTTTGGTTATTTAATCAACAATTACCTTATAGCTAATAATTTGTTATTGTAAATTTTAACTAAAAAAATTCATTAATAATTATTTATTTACATAGAGATCTTCTTGAGATAATAAGTAAATTAAACCATAAATATTAGAATTATGTTCGTATCAAAATGTAATACACATTTTTACTATTTTTATTGAAACTGATATTCATCAATAAAGAACATAGGCAAGTCATCTTATCATTGACTGAATTTTATTGGTAACTTGCCACGTTATAAACGACATTTTCCCACGTTTTTCAATAGTTTATACACAAACTATTAATCCAGTTACATAAAATATTAATTTGTCCTCCCACAACCCATTTGAATGAAATTATGCATTAATCATATACAAAAATTCACAAAGACATCGACAAAACTGTCATTTTTTTCTATCCGAGTTCTTATTTTTTTACATAATATGAGAGTAAGTATATTTTTAAATATGTTTAAAAGGCTTAATTTAATGGAAACATACAAAATTACTTTACAATTTTAAATGAATCGAGACAGTTACATATTTATTTGAGTAAGACCCAACGAACTCATTAAGTCATGAATAAAAATAAAAATGTTACGTTTCTTGTAAAGTTATTAACCTTATCTTAACATATTATGTAAGTACAAATGTCTTGGGCAATGAAAAAAATTACCTAGATATAAATATAATGTAGTGATGTATTTGTTGCTCTATTATGTATAATAGATCAAAATAAAGTTATTAAAATAATATATATTTCACTTTAATTTTTAATTATCTACTTAATCACAATCTTATTTTTTTTTACAGATAATTTTTTATAAAGTTTTTTTTTTAGATATTAATTATATGTATCTTGAATTATAAAGAATTTGTTAAGATATTGTTTTTAAAATAATCATTATAGTTCGTTTATTTTTATAAGTATACCTAAGGAAAAATATATCGAGAGAGTGATTATCATTATTGTTTATTCATATTTATAACTATCCTCACATTCTTCACATTCTTATATGATAATATAATAAATAATAATGTTTGATGAATAGGCTAAATTATGTAATATTCACGGATATAATACAAATAAATAAGGAAACTGTTGATGAATGCAGAATGACACATTAATAGCCGTTACATACGTTTTGAATAATTTCCTTTTTTTGCGATACTGTTATTTTTCTTCTCATTATAAAATATAATTACTTTTGTTGGTTTAAAAGGTTTAAAGTAAATTAGAGTAAATTTTAAGTTTTAATAGAGTACGGATAACTTTTTACTGCTTGTATGTATATCATAGTCAAGCTTTTAGTCAAATATTATAATTATAATCATTTTACAAATTTACATCTAAATAGATAAATTGATAAATCTTATAATATTCTCGAAGACACAATCAATGTAATGACATAAGATTTATAAAATTTATTTAGATATTTTAACATTTTCTACATTATAACCTACAATTTACAAGTTTCTATTTAATATTAATTTAATGTAAGATAGTTTTATTTAATGAAAATATTCTAAAAATAACATTAATTAGATACTAAATTTAAGTTAAACTACCCATGACATGTCTGTATTATTCTTCAAATTAAAATAATGGTATATCAGTAAACGCTAATTTTTAACATTATATTCTATGATAAAAACAAGTTATTTATAAAATAACAAATATATATATATATCCAATATGTATTATATATAGTATAATATATTAGGTGTATGCTTGTATGCCACAATGTTGCATCCACTTATAAGTGTAATGTTTTTAATTTTTTTAGTAAACATACATTTTTATGCAATGAAAATTACAGTTGAAAATAAAACTAATAAGCCATATATAAATGTGGTCTAATAAAACGATAATATTACATTAAATTCAAAACTTTAAAGATGTGATATACTGTGTTACTAATATGTGATGTTTATGTAAATGTAATTTTAATAATTGTTATCTGGTTTGTTAATTTATTAACTACAAGAACATCGTAACTAAATCTTAACATAATTGGACCATAACAAATTATTAATTTGTATGCTTAATAAAACTATACAAGATATCTCTATAATCACAGGTTGAAAATTTAAAACACATCGTTTTTTTAATTAGTATAAACTATAAATTAAAATAATTAATACTATAAATATATCGGTAAATATTTAGGATAAAACGTATTGTATAACATAATATACTATACCACTTAAAAATTTAAATAATTTGTGCACACGTTTACTTATGAAAATTAATGATATTTATTATGCATTATCCTTGTATACTAGAATAACTATTAAGTGTATTACAAATAAAGGTCTAGTTTACGTTATTTAAAGTCATTAACTATTATATATTTTATTGCGATGATTACTTTATAAATTTTAATCTATTATCTATTCGTGTTAAATACTTAAATGCGTTATTTTGTAATGATTCAATAAGAAAATATTTTATTACTCAGTATTTCATTAAAATGTATTAGCTATTTAGTGTATCACTCATTACTCATCCGGTATTCCCTGTAAATCATATGAGAATTCTCTGAACTGAATAATTATATTCTAGTTGAGGAGATTTTAAATTATTGAAACTATATAGAATATAATATTTTTAATGTTTTTTTATAGTTAACATTATAGTTACAGCTTGATAGTTATAAACGGTAAATTATAGGTGTGAGAAAAAATAACTTTTTAAAAAAAATATGAAGATAATTTTATTATGATGCCGAAGGTATTTTATTACAACGTCGAAGGTATATTAAACTTTAGTGAGATCGTCCATTATAAACTATATAATAAAGTAATTAAATGGAAATTTAAAAAAAAAATTTGTTTAACAAATTATTTTATTAAACCATATATTTTTATTGAAAAATTGAATGTTGATACTATTATTACCTATAATATTAATATAATATAACATATTAATTTGAATTTCGTGAATTCAAAATCGTCCGTGGTCATGTTATCCGCAGGACATCACGTAAATCTTTTACATATAGGGATATGTGGTTTTACTAAACCAGTTAATTTATTAAAATGTTATATCATATGTAATTCAAAAGTTTCTTCTGTAGTCAATTAAATGGTATTGTCGTGGTCTAAAAATGTGTACTAAAAAATAAACAATATAATACCGTTTTAACCTGCATTCAAATGTATATTATTATAATGCAAACAATTTTGAAACATATTTTTTTATAATCCGACTCGTTTAGGATAATAGAGTTAAACTTGTATTTGATATGTGAACGTCAACAATTTGAAAATTGGTTCTTTTTAATTGTGCGAATCGTTAATTTTGTAAAAATAAAAAAAACATTATATGTATACCTAAAAGCAAAGAAAAAAAGTTTATAATATTTAATTAAAAAATAAGTGGTTAAAATAACCTCAATGCAATTTTAAAATTTCTTGTCTCCCCCGAGAAAGTTAATATCAGGATTAAAACTGAGTAATTTTAGACTCATTTTCAACATTCAATTTATTTCTATATTTATTTTTCATAAAAAATTCAAGTTAAAAAGGCTCATTCACATGGATAAGTTGTTGAAAAGTCCATCCAATGTCTCAATACATTTTTACAACGGCTGGATAGTCTTACCAAACAATTATCCAGAACGTGACCAAATATCTAATTTAAGTATATAACCAGAATTATAGATTTAAAACGTCTATATTATATATACGCCTATTTTTTTTAAGTATAAAATATAAAAATATTGATGTCAACGTCAATCAGCATAAATTAAAATTTACTAATTTTTGACTTATGTTTGGAAACCAATTTGATGTATAATTAGTATTAAGAGTGATAGTTTAAAAAGTATATATTACACTTTTACCTCTCCCAAATATTTATTGGAGCAGAAGTTATGTATAAGTTATAACGTGAATATTGTGTGAAGTCATAGATTATAGGGATCTGAGCACGCTCAATACACAGTTATTTGTCTGTTTTATCGTATTCTAGTTGACCGTTTTAATCACAGTATTATTCACTAACGACAATAATATGATAATGAAAAACTTAGTATATTTTAATAATTAATATCTAATACATTATAATTAATGCATTATTTTTGTCGAAATTTAATTAATTTAATACTATGTAATAACGTGATTACGATGGATCGGACATCCCAAAAAATTATGGTTGTCATTCGAGTCCATCGAGTCTTGACTTCAACAAAGGTTCCGACAAAATAATCAAATATATAGCTAGATATTCATTTTACCGAAAACACTATTTTTGACTACCTACGGTGGTGCAAATTACTTATATCTATTTATTTTGAATCAAATTACAAACTTCCTTTTTTTTGTATACCGAATCGAATTTGATTAGGCAAGTTGATTACCATATTCGTACATCATTGTATGAGTAATGATTATAATAACAATTTATAAAATACAATATATGCAAATCACGAGTGCATGTATGCAATACACGTACATATTTCTCAGGACGTTCTGCACACATCGTAATAATAATAATATACACACATATTGCACATTCGCATAAACGTCAGCCGCCGTTTTTTTATATTATTTATTTATTTTTATTTTTATTTATTTTGTCTCGTACCGACTTAAATAGTAATAATAATAATAATAATAATAATAATATGCAAGGCGCACATCAAAGGGGGGTCGACCTAGTTCACGCTCAACACTCGATTTATGATTAACCTACAATCCGATATAGGCCCACTGTACTATGCGCGCGCTATACTGCAGTCACTTCGTTATATAGCACTGTACGCCGGTTGCCAAATTGTTATAATTTCGAGACTCTTGGCTTTCGGAAACGGGACAAACGAGACAGCCTGTGACGCACGCAATGTCGCGCATATCCTGGATGGTGGCCAGAGGACTCTGCGCGACTTCTCCTCTTACCCAGACCGACAAAACACCCCTTCGCCGCACTCCACCACTATAACCACACATGCTCCATTCTCACCCACTGCGTGCGCATATGTATAGTACGGTAGACCTATACTGTACACATGCACATAATATGTTACGCGTATATATTATATATATATCTGCAATAATATACGATTTAGTAATGTACGGAGTGATCCGATACAGTCTAGAATCGATTTTCGTGATTGTATCTATTTAAAATTTTTTTTCAATAATGACGCACAAAAAACAAACAGTCCAGTAAAAAGTGTAGGACAAAAAAAGAATTAAAACAAAAATCATAAATTATAATATTAACAGGAAACTGTTGACCTCAACTCGATTTCCGTGCCATAGAAAAGAATCAAAATCGTTTTATTTATCCCAAGACGTTAATAACCTATTAAATGGTTAATTCAATTCAAAAGTAATATATCTAAAATGATGTGATGGTGTAGGCATAGAAAAAGTTAACAAAACGAAGGGAAAACTTTAGAATATTAATTGGTATCAAATCCAAGGTTTCAAAGCAATTGACTTAATAATTTTAAAGTCCATAATACATCAATACATTTTCTTCTTAACTCTAGATTTTCCAATTTAAATTCGATAGAAATAACATATTCTAAACTTTCATTTGACTCCCCTGACTTCCATTGTAGAACAAGTAAGGAAATAGAAAAATTTTCTGAGTATAATCAACTTTTCAACTAAATCTTTTTAAATGGGAGCCTAATCTGCATGGATCCGGATCCTATTTGGAAACATAATACCGTAGAATATAGAACGTTAAGGTACATTGGATCGTTAAATTCCAAACAATTCCTTCCTATGAATTCCCAAGTTCGCATAGTTTCGTTACTTATCATATTTTTGCGATTAACAAATAACAATAGATAAATTACTGGAAAACAGTATCTTTGTAGAACTTTTAATTGTGATACAGCTGTTAAGAACTGATCGCCTATCTAATAATTGAAAACCTTATAAACTCTACAGCAAGTGAAAGTTATTTGGGTGCATTGTAATGAAGATAAAATACGTTGTTATATTATTCAAATTTGAAGTATTTAATTAATTAAAACTATAAAATTTAACAAAAAATCTATAGTTTTTTTAATAACATTATAAACAGACTATATTTTTATTATTACTAATAAAATATCAATTAATACGTATATTACATAGATGAGCGACATTTAAAACAGAAAGTGGTACTTAGAAAAAGTTACAATTCGTTTATCTGAACTTTAAAACGCTACTTTGAATAAACAAAAAATTATTCGATATTTAAACATTAATATTTTTAGAAATTTATCTACTGTATAGTGAAGTATATAGATAGCTATCTATCATATATCTACTGTAGCTTCCGTTTTATAAGTGCTTAAAATTATTATTTCAGTCGCTGAAAGAGTTAGCGACTGTCAGTTAAATAGACCACTCCGTATGAATATATATATACTCTAATATATATTATAGTATACACGCGTGAGACGCAAATAAAAATATATATTTCGGGCTTGAAACGTAATCGGGAAACGTCCACGGTGCTCGTCTACTGTAGCTGAGACCGGACCAAGCGTCTGTCCCGCGGCTGTTCAGCCATAGCGCGAACGCCCGTGGAACCTCGAAAACCGAAAAAAAATCTATACCTATACCTACCTACGACAAATAACGAATATTAAATAAATTTCATACTAGCGATATGAGTTTTACAGTAAAAAAACGTTCAATACATTTTATGTTAAGCTTACGTGTATTTTTTTTTTTTGCTAGGTACATTATATTATTACAGTGTATAATATTTTTATTCAATGGTATTAATATTATCAAAAATGTTAAACGAGAGATCACTCGATTTTATGAAAGGTACTGAGTAAAAAAAAAAAACAACGGTAAAATTTACCGAGCTCCCGTCTTTAAATTAATACCATTGTACCTACAAAGATTTCAAACAACAATGCGGTCTCTTTATCACCCACTATAACATTCACGAACAGAACATGCCTACGTCACCACGGCACGTGGTCGGATTTCCTCCCCTCCCAAATTTATTGATGATCGGTGTTCCTCGCGGGCCTTCGTTTTATTCGTTTCACACTTGAAATCTTATATTCGCATTGTTTAAGTATAATATACCGACCACATACGCATAATATACAACAGGGCAATCAAAATCGACTACAGTGTCACATTGCCGCGAGACCTCAATAACGCGTAACGCGCTTGTCGGTTTCGTTACGCAAAATTTGATCTCGTCCTGATGTATAGAATTATAATATGCTAAGGTATAATGGGCATATTGACATCGCTGACCTCGAAACGGTTTCTCGAGTCTACGATGAGACGACGTTCGTCGCGGGCTTAGACGAAACTCCCGCACCCACACCGCAGTAAACATATTATGCACACCAATATAGCGATATACAGTGGGTATTGCTAGTAAAATGGTGACCATAGGAACCTCCCGAAAGTGATCGGTACCTATACACGCCTATACTTTACGCCTAACCATCATCCTTAATTTGTACATTATATTTAGGCTCTGGGAAGTTGATTAAGAACACGAATTAGCTTATAAGCTTAAAATCGAGTTATAAATAGATTTTTTCTAAATTAACTTATGGGTTTTTTTTTTTAGTAAAATTAATTAGCCTTACTTCGCTTCAACGATGTTATTAAATGCAGTATTAAGTTATCACTATCGTGAACATGTATTATTACTTAAATAAATATGTATACGTATTTAGACATAAAAAATAGATCTTTCAACACTAGTACATTTTACTAAGTACATTATTACATATATATATATATATATATATATATATATATTAATTCATTATCACATTTTTATTAAATTAAACCAAAATAACAAGTAATTTTAATATGAACTTTGGCGGCTTTTTATTCTGATATCGTAGAAAAAACAATGCAAGTCTATAGTCACATTTCACTAGATTGTGTTACCTAAGTACCATATTGCAACAATGTAATATACTATTGTAATCGTTATAGGCAGTTTAAATACTAAAAAATCTCATTGATCTCGTAAACAGAACTGTGTAGGAATTGTTTTATGAAATATCTACCTATTGGTTTTGACTTTTGAATGCCTATCTACTATTATTATACATATTATTATATTATATTCGCGTTGTTAAGTAACATACTCAAACGAACTGCCGAGTGCAGATTGCGAATGAATATGTTCAATGAACTTATACTGCGATGAACATAAGATCAAAATCGGAATTTAATGTACCAATCTGAAATGGAAAGTGTTTAGAAATGTTTTTTGTAATTTGTAATTATTGTACTATACAGGTATTATATTATTTCCTGATAAAAAACTGTTTACATTACAAATAGTATTTATAGATTAGGTATTATATTTATATGTCTACCTACTTATAAATCAAATTGCATACAAATATAATTTAAAATAATACATAATTTATCCTTGTGAAAACTTATATTGAACGTTTATTCATCAACTCTGTCTAATGCTATACTTATATTTTGTAGCATACATTTGGAATTGTATAAATACACTTGTATAATGTATAATTTATAATGTATAATGTTCCCACTTATATCTATTGTAATATATTTTACTCATTGTTAAAGCTATAGAAATATAATAGTTGTGAGTTTTGAATTTTATATTTTATAACCACATTTTCATATAAGTGTATTATCTATTATTATAAATATTAAAAATTACAAATAGGTATATTATAAGAAACCTCGTACTTATCAACTGATAACTGGTACATTAATTTTACATTTTTTATTATCCTGATATTCAAAATGATGAATAATTTTGCATCACCTACTAAGAAATAATTATAATTTATGAATATAAATGCAATATAATTAAAACCCGATAAAAAGGGTAATGTATAATTATATTATATTGCATTTTCCTCTCTTCTTTAAACTTTGTTCAATTGAACGTCAATGCCAAGGTTAACAAAATGTTATTACGCACATCTGCGTTTTAGTATTAATGTTCTGCACCGTGTGTAATGATTTGAATTTAAGAGAAAAAAATCATTAACAAATTTCATCAGTAGTTTTATTGACGTTTCGCAATACAATTTTTATATTAGTTAATATAGAAATTAAATTATATCTTTTAACAAATTTACCTATTTTTCAAACCAAATTTTATGGTAAATTGTTTAAGCAGACAATTTTATTATCAGAAAAAAATGTGTAGCTATAAATTATAAATTATAAATAATAATCAATATTAATTTATATTATATTGGATTTATTAATAAACTCTATTTACATTATGTCATTATATTATAATTTATAATCCATACCATCTTTCTTCATTTATTGTCGAAATTATAATAGAAATTCAAAATTTTAAAAATTTTATAAAATTATTTTTTATATTTTTTAATTACTCAATTTGACTTCAAGTTGTCGGCGTTTTATTAAACGCATAATTTATCAAAAATGAAAATCTATTAAAAAGTTAATTGCATTTAAAAACTTATGTTGCTTACATTTAAAACATACATAAGGTTTGTGATTTAAATCAAGCCAAATCATTAGATTATCATTTATCACCATTGAATGACCGTAAGTAAAATATAGAAAAATTATAATCCTTTTGATACTAAGGAAATACTTTGTGAAAATAATCCTTGATAATTTAATAGTACTATTTTAATATTTTAAAAATATAATAAGTAGGTAGTTACATAATTAATGGTTTCAAAATATAATTCAAAATCCAATTTAATTTTTTACAGTTATATATTACTTAACATATTCTAATTTGTACTTGAATGAATAATACATAATAGACGCTAATAATATCAAACTATAAAATGTAATAGATCAAGTAATAATAATATTACAGAAAATTAGTATCAATAAACTGTGCGTAAAATATCGACCTATAAACAAATTATTGATACATAATAGAATATAAAATAATAAGTGATAGTACGAGTATGTGTAATGTGAATACGACTATTGGTCAATAATAATTAGTTAGGACTGAAATAAATTTTTTGACCCAAATAAAGTACCTAGTTAGTCTACACATAAATGATATAGTTTGTATTTTATCAAATAGCTTAGACAAATAACATTAAAATTAATCAGTATTGGTATTTATTAAGTAATAGTGTCTTGTATAAAAAATCATTCATACTTTTGATTTATTACATTTTTTGTAATATTTATTGTGAAATTATCATTTGCTTAAAAAATAAAATAAAATATTTAATTTTAAATTTTAGTTAATTAAACATAAGCTAAAATAATTCAAACCTATAATAGTGTGTACAACATATCCTTAATGAGCTAATATTTGTCACTGAAAATGTAATTTGTGTATTATCTAATGTTAAAACTTAAAAAAAATATGTATATAACAATTACAAATGAGCTTGCACATTTTGTAGCTTTAACAGCAGAAAAGTTAAAATAAAATATATTTATAGGCAACAAGGTAATAAGCCAGTCGTACATACATAATTTATCATTTTCAAGCATGAGACAATATAGACAAAATGCGCAAAACAATTGAAAGCGGACTCACATTGGTTGAGATTGTCCATTACACTTGACGTGATCCACATTTCTGAAACCAGAAAATAATGACTTTTAAACAAACATCTATATGGTTTTAATGATAATTCCTGTAAATTTTTTTATTGCAACCACTCAAAAATGAAGTACAGTTTTTAAATATATTTATTATCATCTATTCTAAAAGCTAACATAAGTATTAGAAAGAACTATTTTATGATGAGTTTACAGAACACTATAAATTAGCGCCGTCATGACGATTCAAGTTACATCGTGATCTAAATAATCATATGGAAGCTGAAAATATAAAATTGACGGACAACTCAAAATCTAAGTTCAAAAAATTTTAAATTTTTGTTTTAAATTCGTATTTCTATAAAATATGTCTCAAAAAAATAGAATAAAAATATTTTTTAAACTCACTTAGTCCCATCCATGTTTCAAGAAATTTCATTTACCATTTTTTCAATTCAACATGAATCATTTGTGTGCACAAAAAACTAATTTATTGTAATTAACTGTAGGTATAAATTAATAATGAAACACATATGTGGTGAAATCGACGGAAGAACTGATACTGAGTTAACAATATTTCTTTGTACAAACATTTGTAAATACGGACTTGGTTATCTCTAATAAGTTTCTTCAAACAAGACCAAGGACCTTTCATTAAATATAAATTTAATATACCTAATACCTAGTGGCTATTAGGCTATATAGCTAAGCAATTCAATGATAATATTCAACGTATGTAGAAAAACATTTTCTTTTACTCGAGAATATAGATAACTAATTTAAATAAAAAACAATATTGTGAGTGAAAAAATGCAACCACAAAATAATAATAATAATAATAAGTTGATAATAAAAACGCATTTTTAAAATAATTGTATTGAATTGAAAATATATTTTTACTCATGCACCTATTTTTAATCATACTGATGTGCGTGCTAGAACCAAAACTTGCTATCAAGTTGTAAGGGAAACGAAAAATTTGAATGATTACAAATTATTATTTTGTATCGTATTCAATTGAATAATTTTATTTTTGGCGCAAACACCGCTGTGATTTATTATGACTATTGTACAAGTAGATACAGTGAATGAATAATGATTAAAAAGAATATCAAAGCTCAACTGATTTAAGATTTTATTAGATAAAGTATTTTTCCCAACAAGTAGGTTTTTTTTAACTATATTATATTTATATATTATGTGTGTAGAACCAAAAATCTGAAATTCAAAAAAGATTTAAAAATCATGAAATATGCATACAAAGACTTATATAAACAAATAATTATATTCATAAATGATATAAATAGGTACTATCTATAATGTCACACACACATAACCTACACGCTATATTATACTATATTTTTGACGTTAGTCGCAAATGCGTGGTTAAAACACTGGATGTATATTGTAATAATTGTACGTATCCTGTTTGATTATCTCATTGGATGTTAAAAAAAAAACTAAAGAAGAAATATTCATAATTGCACATTACAACTCACAAGGAATACATCATCAAATACCTGTATAATATATGTTATTATTAAGTATAATATTATGTATATAGTTTTGTGTTGCATAACAAGTAACAAACGCCTCTTTTATAATAATTATAAACTAATTTATTCTTATAAAGGAAGGTATAAGATTCCTTAGATACTCTCGTTTTTCTTAGGTAGAATTATTATTTAAATACATATGTATAATAATGATAGCGTTTAATTGTGTACGCATACAGAGTGATTCGACGAGCACGATAAACCCCATTTTAACATTTGTATATTATATAAATACCTATTATTTTATTTAGTCATACTCTAATTCGTTTTAAGTATATTAGAGATCGTTTTTAAAATAATATAAAGCTGTGGAAACTTTTACGATTTGAAGATTATACTCATATTAATATTAATCTATTAGTACCTATTTAATTATTTGTAAATATTGTTTAAGTATAATAATTATTATATATGTACTAGACTATTATACTATTATAGATTATTAAAGCACTCATATTACATTCTGAAACAAAATATTGTGGACTACTATCCTTGCTATATAAAGATTAATAAACTAAGGAACTACTGATTTGAATTTTGATTTAAATAATTAAATAAAAAAAATAAAAAAAATAAATAACATAAAACATACTAAAATATTTTCAAACGAAGTAAGGAATATTATTGTGTCGTCAGTTTGTATCACAAAGCACAGGGCACATTCCTTAAGTAGTATAAAAATCGAAGTAATTAAAAATATTATCGTTTATAATTTTTAAGTTCCTATAGATGTAAATCCATGCATAGTTAAAGGATAAAATGGTGGGGGAGGGGTAAGCACGCTTAGAAAATCACCCTGTATACGTACCTATATATATACAATCTAACTGCAGCGGCGATGGCAATGATTGGAAGTGACACGCAGACCGTAACACAACGTAGGTATGTAAAATATTAAAATAAACTCGTGATTGATCGTATATATAAATAATTTTTTTTATGTACCTTGCGCGTTGTTGTGTGACTTGGCGGCAAACCTATCATCATTATCCGCAATCGTTTGTCTCTTCGATATAATATAAACAATATATGCATATTGGACATATCAACATATTAATTAGCAAAAAGTATAACCGTTTACCATAAATTATAATTTCATTAACGGACTAGTAAGTAAGAAAAAAAACGCATCACATTAAAGTAGTTCTATTTTTGTTTGTTGTAGAATCTGTTATAACAGATCGATAAATACCTATTATACAATTACACCAGCGGTTCTCAACCTTTTTAATTGTGCGTACAACCAATTTTGTAACCACATTATGCCCGTGGTCCATGTGCTAGGAATCGTTGGTTTACACTATACATATATTATATGATATGTGTATACTGTATAGATATATGTATATCAATTATTGCTAAGTGAAAGAGGTAAAAAAAATGTTCGTGTAAATCTTTTGAAATGAACATTTTATTTTTCATAATATAATATGTATTTTAGTTTATTTTACGTGGGCTCTTATAAATAGGACATAGATATGTCCTAAATATATTTAAATATTATAAAAATATAACTACATGACTTGATTTGTTGCCGACGCAACGCACAAAAGTACCAGTGCTTAAGTGGATTAATAGATATTTTGGAGAGGTTTGAGTTAGGATTTTCCCTGCAAAGGAGGAATACAAAATACTATAACTCGTAACATCTCTACGATTCATATTTTCTCTAACGACAATATGCATGGTGCTATGATATGTGTGGTTTAATAATATGATATTAATATGTTTAGTATTATATAGCAATGTATTATTATTATAACTGAACGAAAAATAATTTGCTTATAAATCTTATAAAATTGCATTAAATTAAACTAAGACATAGAAGAAAAGTTTTACTTATATTAAAGTAAATTAAATATTTTACTATATCAACTTATTTTTATGTTTGAAAATAATTCTTCAAGGCAAGTTTATGTTTCATGTGCTTGTAATAACATTATACTAAAATATACCTACCTAAGTATAGTTTTATACTTTTATACAGGTACCATTGGAGGTAAAATATACGAAAAAAATAAATAGTAATTGAATTCTTAATTCGAAAATTCGTTAAGGTCTATCGTTGTTAAAAGGGTAAGTAAATAAAAATGTATAAACACATAAAAATATTGAAAGATATGTATCAAAATACTTTAAATATGTTGTAATTTTAGGTTGAAATTTATGTAAAATAGACGATTATTGCAGACCACGTGTACATCCATATTATGTTAATTTTTAATCAACGATAGCGAATCATACAAGCTTGTGGCCCAATTAAATACATGGGAGGTGCAAAAAAATTTTTTAAGGAAGATGAATAAGTACGTAAGTATTATTTATTACTTATTAAGTAATAATAGTTATTTTTATTTTATTATTACAAATCGAATACAATTTTATTAATTTTAAGAAAAATGTGCATTACTAAAAAACGAAAAATATATTTAATATAAAACAATAAATGTTTGGTATGAAATGTATAAATACATACATCAAAGAGGCAATTATTAAAACCGTAATATAACTTTTCATGAAAGCTCTCGTCGCGTATCTAATATATTATGATTATAGAATAGCACATCACGTATTTTCAAAACTTTAAATACATTTTTTTTTTGGCTATATTTAATAGACATCTAACATTATAATTTATATGTACAATGTATATTAAAATATTTTGTATTTTTGTAACATAGTTAATCACACTAAAATAGTAGTAGGTAGCACATTGTTAGTGGACCATCGAACTGCATTTTTTTTGTCAGAGTTTTGCACAATACATTTTAATTTACCACAGTTTATAGATACAAGACTAAGAAATATTAAATGACCATAAACTAATTCACTGAATTCCGTGTCGATCAGTTTTAATATAAATATATTATATAACACATTATACATTTATACATAACATTTTGATTAAAAATGTTGATCTTATAAGTGACGTTATTACTTAATACATGTAAGTTATATACTCATTTTAGCGTTTGACTTATTTACTTATTACCTACTAATCGATACAACGAGAGCAAATTAAGAACGAAGCAATATCGTTTGAGTGTCCATTACGCGGGGCGATGGTTTTGACACAAATTACTAATTAGTAAAATACGCTCGTCGCGAGGAATATACGCGTAATAATATGACATATGGTAATTTTATTATAACTCTGCAGTCTGCAGTTAAAACTAATAGAGCGAGGAAACATCTACAGCAGACGTTAAAAAATGTAAATAAAAAACAAACTGATGCGTTTGAAAACAAAACCGAAACCGTGAAATATCCTATGGTCGTAGACAAGAGAACAAAATTAGAAATCGTAAACTGGTAGGTACCTATATAATTATTATCACAGTA
This sequence comes from Rhopalosiphum nymphaeae, assembly GCA_036289425.1. Classification (NCBI taxonomy): domain Eukaryota; kingdom Metazoa; phylum Arthropoda; class Insecta; order Hemiptera; family Aphididae; genus Rhopalosiphum; species Rhopalosiphum nymphaeae. Next base: position 1,608,118 of record JAZAQC010000021.1, on the reverse strand, counting down.
TAATATATAATATACGTATAAATATATTATCATATTGAATTCATGCACGTGGGCAAATGGTATATATTAAACCTATACTTAAATATTTTCTGTGAACGGATTATCAAGCATTACGTGTAATAAATATAGACAGTGATGATAAAAATTCTATTATTTCGTAGTTAAGATAAAATATAAGACATAGGTAACATAAATATTGACCGCCAATACAATAGGTAATCAATATATGTAGTTGATTATTTTTTATTGACTACAGAGAGCAAAGTCTACAATAACAAATATCATTGTAATAATATAATATTGAATTGCATCTATTTATGACTTGTAAATATCTATGTATAAGTTATTCTAATTGTTTAAAAATATCCTATTTTAGAGATTGAATAATTGTATATTTTTTTGCTCTATTGCGTATTATGAGATACATGCGTTTTGTTAGGTAAGTACTGGTTCGAAAATGTTACTGTGAGTAAACGTATATTATAAAGTATTAGACAATTGGAATTTTAGGCCGATAAATTAAAGCAATTGTATGATTTTATAATTGTTATGGCTCCGATGCCAATTATTGTTGTATATCATGAAAAAGTCGAAATTCCAATTCAAATGCATTATAATTTCAGATAGCATTTTTATCATCTTGTTTGTATAAAATAAATAAAAATTATAAATTTGAAAATATACTAATAAATAGTAAATATTTAAAACGTCACCTATGTACAATGTTTAGACTACACATAATAATTGATTTTATGACTGTCTCTTTGCGATTTTGATAACTCATGTTTTTCATTTATTCAAATAACTTAGTTCTAATTATAAATTATAAGATTAGCTAATCAGACGGTTTAGAATTTTAAGTGAGAATTTAAGTTTAAAGTTATTTATTTTCGCTCTTAATTTTATCTAATGAAAAGTAATATTGTTTTTTTAATAAAATATCCTTATTTTAATGTTTTTAATAGGTAAATTTATTATTTTTTGATCTACGTTAATACAAAATTTTATCAAGTTATCACTACAATCACGTACAATCAAACTACAAAGCAGGACATATTGTATTTTCATATCTACAATATCTGAGAAAATAATATATTATAATTATTTTCTTTGATGAGTAAAAAAAATAGTAAAAATTTAAGTACTATTACTATTACTACTATTATTATTATTATTATTATTATTGTTGTTGTTGTTATTTATTTCTTATAGATACATGTACGAATATAACAGGATGTTTACTGACATCAAATTTTAATAAATAATAACCCTAAACAATCACACTATAATTGAAACCAAATTATGTATAGTCTATATTCTATTATCTAATGACTTTGATTTAGTTTATATGAAATAAAAGTATGATAAAAAGGTATTCATTATCTAAAGAAGTAATTAGATTAAAAATTAATGACCGTTATTTTTTCACTTCATAGTTTAAAATAATTATTTACAACCATAATTTTCTAAAATTATCCATTTATAAAGCTAATATGAACAATATAAATATAAATAGTGCTTATTATTAATAATTTTTAAATTTGTTAAATTGTTCAATGTTTACAATATTTTGAAATTGGATACAAACTAATCCAATTAAGTATTTAACATAATATTGTATAATGTATGTTTGAGTCCTACATTAACTACACTATACACTACCGTAATCGATTGGTAGATCTATAAATATTAGTTAATTTTATGTTACGAAAATAAAATGAAGAATTATGATCTTCAGCAAAATCTACGTTTCAAGAAACAACAAAAAATTCTTGAGGAAATACTTACAATCTAACAACAAGCTTCATAAATGTAGTGCGAAATTTATGATCTGAAATCTGAATTTTAAAAAAGGTTCAACGACTATAAAATACTTAAGCTAGTTATACAGTTTATATTAAATCCATTTTCTGGGAATATTGAGATTTAAGTAAATTAAATTGGAAGTTTTTTTGAGCTGTATAAAATTATTGTAGAACCGGAAATATTAACATTACAGAACAATTCAGTACTTATATTATCTCAGAATTCTGGAAGCATTCATATACCTACTCAAAAATACCCAAATCTACATAATGTATATTTTCATATTTTAGTTCTACTTAATTATGTGAGTCAACATTTACAAATACGAAATACTTAGTCAAGAATGAATAATAGAAATTTTGATTCAAGTTTAAGAGCAGCTATTTTTAATTCTTTACCAGAATTTTCAAAATTTATGGAAATCCAATGCCATAACTATCACATTAATTAACTTACATCATATTTTTTCTTTTAAATAACATTTGGTCAAATTATTCAATTTCTTAATATTCATACTATAACACTTAAATTCTTATAATAAATAAACTTTAAAAATATACATACATATATATATATGATATAAGCAGAGCTAGATTCTTTAGGCAAACAGGGGTACTTGCCATGGAAATCTTGGTCAGGGGGCGTTAAATTACAAAATAACATTGGCATAATAGTGGGGTGCTGAATTATGAGAGGGTGCTAATTGTAAATATATCTATTCAAGACCAGTGTGCAAGCGGGGAAGGGTTTATGGGTCAATCTCTTCACTATAATTTACTATCGAAAAACCATAAGTAATAAACATTTTTCATATACTTAAAAAATTAATAATTATAATACTAACTTTTTTCCATAAACTTTTTTCCCCCTACATGAAAAAATTCTGTGCACGGGTCTGACCAATTCTATCATAGCTATATAAAAAATATAAAAAGTACTTCTAAAATCTAAATAAAAAAATATCGATTACTTAAGACTTAACATTTTGAATGTAATTCACTTGTTAAAAAATGTCGATAAGTGATAACCTCTGCTTTACACTACACACGTATAGTATAAATATTCAGTTTGTTATCAAATTTTACGTGTATCATGATTTTTATTTATTATTTACTAAGTATTTCTTCCAGTATATTATGTTTACGAAATCATGTATATTTAGCATTTAAAATAGTTAACCTAGCTCCTTACTATTAAAAAAACCTGTTAAGAAACATCCCAAATCTTCATAAACTAATAGGTAGTATAAATATAAAAACTCAACTAATATGCAAAAACCAAGAGCCTCTAAAAATATTTTTTAGCTGTTTTAAACTAATATAAAGAGTCTGTAGACTTAAAACCTAAATTCAGCCAATATCCTGCATTTTCCTATTTACAGCACTAGAAATTTACTATTTATACTATTTATATTTACGACACAAAATATTTACCTTATTATAATTTTATACTTATTTTAAACATGCGATTTTTAATAAAAACAAAAAGGTTTTAATTAACTAAAAGTTAGTAGATACTGAAATAAAATATAATGGTTAAAACAATAATTATGGTGAAAAATTATAATCTCTAAGTATGATATAATTAGGAATAGCAATATAAATTATATACAATTACGTATTATAATAACTTCACAGTTTAGGTCGAAAATTTTTAGTTATTGTTCAATATTATAAATAATAAATATAATAGATAAGTGGGTAGGTATATAATATAATTCAAGAAGTTATTATTATATTATATACCAAACATCATGAAAAAGTGATGATTGAAAATATAATTATGTTTATGTTCAAAACAACTAATGTTTTATACAATTTGAGGTGCTTATATTGCTTATAATAACATGCATTTTTGTTTAACATAATATTTTTGAAAACAATAAAATAAATGTCAGTAATTTGTATCATTGTGATTAGTTATTTATCTTTTTGTTTCATAATAATACGAAATTAAAAATATGGTTTGACAACGTGACACGTGTAATAAAAAAAAGTAAAAAATCTCCATGAATACGCAAAAAATAGATATTTATTATTATACAAAATTATTTATTCCAAAATTTCAAAATTAAATAGAATAATGAGTGACTTACTTTAAAATAATCATTTTATATTATATATACTACACACTAAATTACTAAATGTATGTATTTGATGTGTCAATTTTATTACTTCTCCAAGTAATATTAATATGTTTTTAACTGAAAAACACACATAGGCACTTACACGTGTCAATGACCTGGAAAATCAAGAAACACGTTGTGTAAAATTCATATATTTTACACATCATTAATGTCACTGAAATTTATTTTTTGGACATGTTTTCAAAAAAAAAAAATAAGTACATATTATATAAAAAAAACAATGAAATCTTTACTACAAGAACTTATGCACATTATAAATGGTACGTTGTTTGAAAAACGAATTTAAAATTTAATGAGTTTACTACTAATAAATAATAATAATAAAAAAACAATACACAATAAATCAACGTCACAGTGGAATTCGTAATATTCACCTTATAGATATAATGTTGTTAATTGTTATACCCTAGGTCGTCCAGCAGTCAATTATTATTATTATGGTACACGGAAGATGATTCTTTTAAAAAAAAGTTAATTCAAATCAAATAAACGTATTTGCTTCATCAGTATATAGTATATAGAAGATAATGTATTAAAATTGGAACGATGCAGAGACGATTAATACGGTGGCCCCCGCAGCGCAGGTTTGAAAAAAAATGATTCAAAGGAAACCTGCTTTATAAGTAATACCTACATTTTTCAGAATATCTGTATTTTAATTTTGAAACATAGGCTAAGATACTATAAACATTAAGAATTTCCACTTATAATTTTGTACATTTGAATTAAATCGAATTATTAATGACATCAAAATGTTTGGTGAACAATTCTGACTGATAAATATATTATTAGTTATACTATAAAACAGTTTTATAAAAGATTTTTATGGTTTGTATTTTATATTATAGCATATAGACTGTATTTAATTGTTTACAATTTATTTGATTTTAAATATAACTACGACTAACCTTTGCATCGATAATTTGTAACTGAAACACATATTATTGTTGGCTTACAAAACTACAAAAGTGCAGCACTTCTCTTGTTGAGGATCAATAAAATATCTTATATTAAACTATTATAGTATAGATGTTATTTGATAATAAAAAAGGGGAGAGCGTTAGATTCATTGTAATGCATCACTATCACTGTCATCGTGTTTTAGTAAATTACATCACACACCATAGTGACGGTTATACAAGTTTCCGGTTTTACAATCTGCATGATTTAACTATCAAATCGCAATTCACTTGACGGAAATCAATCACTATATGATATAGTATATACCAATCATCACAAATCTGCAGTATGGCAAAAAAAATGTATTGCTAAGTATTTAAAAAAATAATGTAATATATTCATTATTTTAAATGATACTGTTCAAATATAACACCGAAATTATTTTACAGCCATGCGCCAGCTTTAAAACCAAGCATTTGTTTTGTATATATTATTATAATTTAATGTTTCGTAGGTATAGTAAGTACAATAAATAATTATTAATTTTTCCCATTACTATATATTTCTATGTATTAATAATATATTATTAATATTGCATAATAGAAAATAAGTAATACTAAGACAAATATAATATAAATAATACATATCACGATGAGTTATCGAAACGAATGAGTCATATTATTATACCAATTTTTATTAGATTTAAGTAACTAGAAGCATTATCTCGTTTTCGAATTTTAATGTGACATATAAAAAACAATTTAACATCACATAATACATGGTACTGTAGTGGTTCAATTAACCTTTTTATACCTTACAATATTAAGAGTTTATGTTTATGGTCAAATTTACATATTTTTTTTAACAGTTTTGATTTTACGGTGCAAATTACAAACGTTAAATTAATGAATCCCAAAAACATGTATTCTAATGATTTCAGTTTTTCTTGCAGAAAGCCACGCAGCTGTGGCTCCTCCCTCATCACGATCCGACATATATTTTTTGTGATCAAAATTTAAACAGAAAAACCGCTTATTAAGGTTAAAATGTAAATACGAGTAAGGGTTTGAAATAATTAAAAAATATTCCGGAATATGTGAGTAAAACAACAAAATCATTAGGTTTTGAATTTCAAACCGACAAACCCCATATGCTGAACGTATCAACACGACGAATATCATAGTACGGTTTTCATAATCGACGAGCGTAATAAAATAACAGTTTAAACAGTATGCAATTTCATGAACTCCGACGAAAACCAACAGTGGAAGGGAAAGAAGACAATAATACATTTCGCGACAGACTTTGGCCGTTGGTTTCCGGACGAGGGCAACGGGAACGCGCTTGGTATGTAGTAGTTACCTACTAACCTGCAGTGCGCCTTGTCGGACTTGTTCAACGACAGCCTGGACAGTATGGGTATGTGCCTGTGCAGGGTGCCGAATATGCCGCCGGTCGTGCTGGTGGCGGCCGCCGAACCCCCGGGCAGCACGGTGCCGTTAGGATCCGTCGGTTCCGGCGGCTCGTCCGTGACGGCCAGCTTGACCGCCACCGCAGTGGTCGGCGTCATCGTCGAGCTGATCAGCTGTTCCCATGGCGTCGACATCCGGCAACCGGTGGCCGACCGCGGCCACGCGCATTTACCGCGGGTCCGCCTCCACGCGCGATCCGCACTGCACGCGGCGGCCGGGAAGCGCGCTCGGAAAAACGCACGGACTGGCACGTGAACGCACTACACGTCGATATTACACCGGCGAACTATATATATATATATAATTTGTCGCAATAAAAATTAGTTATTATTATTACTGATGCAACCGGGACACCACGCACTACGACGACGGACACGTCTTCTTCCGGCCGTTCATCGCAGCGAAAAATTAACAACACCTCATTAAACGATATGATATAATAATTTTTAATAATTATAAAATAATAATAACAATAAAAAATTAAACGGTTTTTTTTTTTTTTTTTTTAATTATTATTATCACTATTATTCGACGTCGTGAAATTTTAAAACATCACGGCTGTGTGTGTGTGTGTGTGTGTGCGCGCGCGCGCGCGTGTATGTGTACGATGTGTACACGCGACGTGACGAACGGATTAACAAGACCGTCGACCCGAGATTAACGTGCACTAATAACGCGCGGCGACGGATTCGCGCAGCAGCCGACGGCCAGCATTGGCGGCGGCCCCCGTATATGCATGTGCGTGCGGGAGTGCGCGCGCGCCCGCCCGGCTGGAAGCGGTCCGGGGGGAAATAGAGCCATCCCCGCTCGCACGAAATACATTATTATTATTATTATCATCATACATAGGTAGTGTGTTTAATACCTATTTAATAATATATAATATTATGTTACGCATTACACGAAGTACTGTTATATTAACTCACAGCATTCAATGTACATATTATAATATATTCATGTGTTTTATTTTATACTATTTGTTGGATTTTTGTTATTTTTGTAACCGATATGTATTTGCATAGAAGCCAGCTGGTGGAGATTTAATCGAACTTCAGATGGGCTTAATTTAAACCTCGCATTGTATGAATAGGCCAACAAATTCACATAGATTATCTAAAACTCGACGGTGGCAATAAGATGGTCAGTTTTTAAAATTTTTAAAATTGTATTAAATGTAATTTAATTACTATATTATTATAGATACATTAATAAATACATAAAAAAAAACGAATTCCCAACTTCCGAGAGGATAGGGTAGATTACTACCAGTATCCCTTTCAGTGTGTCGCTTAATTTCTATTCTCTATCAACGTTTTCAATGGCGCTTTAAGAGCAATCAAAAAATGTCATTAAAAAATTAAACACTTGAAAAAAAATTATAATATTTTCTATAAAAACATTGCATTGTTGCACTTCAAATAATACGTGAAAATATTCACAAACACACGTAAATGATAATGTAGGTACCGAGAAAATGAAGAAACTCCTGCTAGGTATATTGCACAGAACTAAAAAAATAATAGGGGATGCGTTTCGTATACGTATTACATAGATTACTTAGAGCGAATAATCCTGGGTCCATGTACAATACTATAAGAGTACCTACATCCGAAGTATAGGAAAATAGTTTTTAACGAAAAAACGCTACATACTTAATTTGATAATATACATTATAGCATTATTGTGCATTAGTCATTTATAAACGGTCTATTATAATAATTTTGTATGTGCACATGTCAATGCTCTGAATATAATGTATTATACCTATGTGTGTATGTGTGCGCGCACGTGTGTGTGAGTGCCAAGAGACGCCGCCACCTAACTCGATAGGTGTCTGGTGTGGGCATTATTGTAATAATTTATAAGTAACGTTTTTACGGCCAAATTTAGTGGCGTACAAAATCGTAGCTGATGTGGAAGATACCGCGGCGGGTTCTTTGCAAAAATCGTTGTATTATTTGTTAATATTATGAAAATGTTCGAGTTAAAAGTTAATATATTTATATTATAATATGTTATGATATGAAACACCGTTATTACGTCATTCTACTATTATTCTGTTCGATTATTTTTATACCCTGTTGCTTTACGGATTATTCAAAAACATGATTTCAAATTTATAATCTCAAATATAGTAAGACATCATATTCTAGGGTATCTATAGATTCTGTATTTCTGTATTTAACTATTTACACTGTGCACTGTATTAATCATAGTCTATTCTCTATAGTACATAATAAAATAATTTTTTCCTTGAAATTCTAAACACGACACTGATTATTTTTCCATTAGTCATATAACATGCGTATACAGGTTTAATTATATAACTTAAGGCTGATTTTTGATTATCTATGGTCAGGTGCGTCATTTAAATTCGCATTGTATATTTGTACAAGTATATGAGTATCGTATATATCATAATCACATATATTTTGGGGGTTAATTCTTATAATAAATTGATAATATGTAGGCATGCATCTCTCTTCGATGACGGATAAGATGTTGAAACGCTTTATTGTTTTGATTCTTTTAACCACAACTGTTCAGTGGACCATCAACCAACGTAAAAAGTTTATAAATTACGTAAACTGTCAAACTTATTTAAAACCAATGAATATTGATAGTTTTTACAAATTTGAACTAAGTCAGGTAATTCTACATTCAACATATATATAACATTTCCATGTCGAGATTTTACTTTTATACATATCTTTAGTGCCCATAGGGTCATATTTGTATGCACCTATTAATTAATATATTTTTTCTAATGATTATATGATATTATATCCTTTTTTTAAATTTTTGTACTTGCTTACATAAAATTCCTTAATTTGTAATTATGTTTATAATGATTGTACCACGTCTTATTATACATATAAATTAGTAATAATAGGTAGTACTGGTAATAGTACAGTAATTTCCCACATAATCTAGAAAAACTAAAAAAAGGGGGGGGGGAAGGTTTTAAGAGTTTTTGACAATATTTACTGTAATTAATAAATTAATTTGTAGAGACACTAAATATTTATATTAGTATATACCTTACATGATATAATGTACAAAACATTTTTGGTTTTATGTGCTATTCATACATTTTTCAAATTATCTTTAATTTTTAATTTTTTTTGACTTAGGCATTTATGATAAAATTTTGGTTTTAAAAAGCTTAAAAATATAATACATTTTTATAAAGTTCTATATTCTCCAAATAAAAATGTACAAAATCATAGTCGCATACATTTTACAGAAACCTAAAAATATCAAAAATACGAAATTTATTTTATAGAAGACATTTCAAGTTAAAGTTTTAATATGTAAATGAATATATAAAACATATCTTATATAATAATATATAAATTTAAATACTATGTATTGTATTCTCAATTATATTATTTGCATATATATAATTTGCATCGACTTGAAACTTTTTGCTAATATGTATATTATTATTTACTTGACGACTATTATAGAGGAGTGCAAATTCCACAATTCCCCAATTTTTTATTAAAGAATACTATGTTGAAAAAACTTTTAAATTTATTAAATATTTTTAAATATATATACTTAAAAATATAACAGTATTTTTTATTTTTGTGTTAAATATGCATAGTCATGTTTTAATATGTAATACATCGATCTATTATAAAATCAACACAAAATATTATTTTTTCACGTGTGGAAGAATTCAATCATTTCTGTTAAAGAAAACCAATACTCATTGCATGTACAATATATTATTATTAAAGAACAATAGCATACAATTCATTAAACGAATAGGTACACTAACCTCATATAGTTTAATAAATATACATATGTATATATGATAACATTGCATTTATATTAGTTTATTTTTAATTTTGGATTGTCATTTGCTTCAGGGTCTTCGTGACCGAAGAACTCTAATTTTATTTTATCGTAGATACAGTTACTTTTGATAAACAATGAAATTGTTTATACTAAAATAAAAATATGACAATAAGCTCAACAATTTTAGAATTTAATTTTTAAAAAATAATACAATTTTACTAGTTTTTAAGTTGTAATATATTTTAGTCGAGCACTTTTTATTTCGTTTTTAGTATTATGAATATAATACTATACAATATTTATTTTAAAATTATTATTTCTGAAAATTAAAAGTTATTAAGATCATCCCTAGTGTCCTAATGACTAGATATATAGGATATAACTAAAAAAAAACATTTACATAAGTAGTATCAAAATTTACACTCTTTGTTCTCAATTAAAATATTTTTCTTAAATTGTATATTTTTTCAATATGTTACTTATTATTATATTGTATAAAAATTCAATATAAATAAGTTTTTGAATAAAAAAAAAATAATAATAATAAAAATAAATAAATATTATTTATAGCTATAAAATAATGGTATTTCTATTCAAACAAAAGTTTGTGCTCAGAGTTATAATATGACAATAATGTTTTTAAATAGACGACCTTTGAATAGATAATAGTAAAATATACGTTATACCATATACATTTTATTTGTGTTGTAAATATGTGGTATCATTCCACTTTATTTCGTTCATAGAAACATAATTTTTTAATCTACCCATCTGTTACAGTTGTACTCCAATAATACCCATTTAAAAACATGACAAAATCGACTTTATAATTGTTATTAGTTGATTAGTCAACAACATTTAACTTTTTATATAACTTCAAAATAGCATTTTTAAATTTTAATTCCAACAAAGAATCAAATAATGAACTAAAAAAAAGTAATACATATTTCATAAAACTTTTGAAATTTGTATCACGTTAAAAACGAAATTAGTCAAAAGACCATTGTATGAAACTACAGTACAGTTAAGTACAGTACAGTACAGTTATTTTGATTCAAATTACATATATACCTATATTATTCTTTATTAATATTAATTACAATTTGTGCTGTTTTTTGCATAAATAATATATTAATTGTCATATAACATTAAAAATTTTATTTTATTTTTCAAAAACTACATATTAATTTAAAAAAAAATTGACAGGAAAACAATATAAATAAGTATGTAAATAATAAATTTACTACATACATACATAAATAAAAATGATTTTCAATTAAAAGCGCTAAAAAATATTTAAAAAAAAAATAATTCTCTCATATAATATATTATTAGTATTGTTAATTTGAATCGTCAAATATTATATATAACGATTCGGTCTAACATAGATCATGCTGTTATTGTGTGTAATAAATTTTATTTTTGTAGTATTTACATTTTAAATTATATCAGCTAGAAATGTATAAGATTATAAATTATAATATTTTAAAAAGAAATAAAAATGGTAAAATACTATTATAAATATGTAACGACTAACGGCGAACTATAGGATTGTTACAATAAAAACGTATCCTATACATTTATGATATATATTTTAGTACACGGATTATACGAAATAAACCACACCAATTAAATGTTGGCCATTTTGCATATAATATCAAAGCTAAGTATTTTAATATTTAATAAATAATATAGGTACCTATATTATAAACAAAACAATTTTTGGTACCTATACACTCTATTTAGGTACCCAAATTGTTATTTTAAATCTATATTATGTACTTATAAATTGATTTGACTATAATCTAAAGTTCCAGAAACTGCCAACTCATACTTTACCGATATTTTATCGATTTTATTTTTTTGTATTCAACAAGTAAATTTCTGAGATGAAGAATGAAAGCTATTTGTTTTATTCTAATGACTTTTTTTTTGTCAAACGCACTTTTTCAGAGCGAAAGGCTTCTAACAGTTCTAACACTTAATTGAGTAAATTATTAATAGGTACTAATACTTCAGGTGGATTTGATTAAATTTTAAAACTAGAAACATCATTGTTCATTTTTCAGTTAAGGTATATATTTCATGTGTTTTTGCCAAAATAATCTATTTAAGATACGTAGATATGTACACACAAAAGAAAAAAATAATGTTTTTTATTTGAATACTCGTGTGTTTGTCTGTTGTAAATACAAAATACAACAGTACTAGGCGACCAGCCAGTATTTTTTTTTTTTAATGTAAAAGTAGATAAAGAACAAAAGTAAAAAACATTTAAGTCAAACAATATATGTCAAAAAACGTTTAAATGAGTAGTTTTCCTAACATACTGTAAAATCATAAATAATATAGTTTTATAGTTTCATAAAATATAAAATTTTTGTTATTATTATGCCATATTGTTACAACTTACATGTCTCGACTGTATAATATATCTTAAAAAATACAACTTTAAAACGAGTTTTGCTGAATTTATAATTACTATGTTTATTATAGATTTATAAACGAAAAGTGAAGAAATATTTAAAATGTAGCGTTAACTATATCCATAATGTAATTTATAATTTATTTACTATATGTTGAATCCAGTTTTATACTCTACGTACTTGGTACTTATTAAGAGTATTCTTTTGAAACGTCTGCCAGTTTTGTTTTAATTACATTTTAGAGATGTTTGTGCAATTTATTTTCTAAATTATTTATGCCCGCAATAACATATTTATGCTTACATTATAGTCATATAGGTATACAATAGTTAGTTTTTAACAAAATATACTTAAGTATTCAAGTTATTATTTTTTTTATTATTATTATTATTATAACTACCTATGATGATTAAGTATCGATTTAAGTACCAATACTTATAAAATCCATAAAAAGTAAAAATGCTCGTAAAAATAATCATACATAATATTACAACTTATAATTATAATTATTTAAATTCAAAGAAACTATTTATTTAGTAAAGGATTTTGAAATAATATTTATTTGAAATTAGTAATAGGTAACTAATAAATAATATTAGGTAATAAAAATAACTGATGGGTACCTATAATGCTAATACCAAACTTTTTAATTGTAATTCTAGAAATACAACGTTAACATTTTTTTAAATGGATATTAGGATGTAATGTAGAGTAGGATATAATATTTAAACTATAGCTGAAAATGTATTGTACATATTAAAAAAAATGTAATGTAATACAATTGTCATGGAACATCCAACAATTTAAATTATAGCACACAAATTAGAGAAATATATAGAATGAGTTAAACAAGAAACAATAATATTATTTAATTTAATTAAATCACGTAAAAAAATTATTTTTTATCAACATTGTGAGTATATGATGATTTGAGTAATTCAAACACGCATTAATTCTGCCACCACCAACTACACCACCAGGCACCAGATAATGTGGTGCCTGGTATATTGTATACACAAATGAAATGTATATTAAACATTTAAATAATGATTTATATGCACAAGGGTTGATGGAAGTCTATACCATATTTATTTATTTGATTTTATGTCATAAGAGAATACTGAGCCTCGTCTAGTAAACTCGTGTGGAGGCCTAGGGTTATATTATATTACACACATTTTTTATCATAACGTATGATGTTTAAAATGCATAAATATAAATTATAAAAGTTATAATATAAATCAATATAACTAGTAATATATCATACAAAATATAACTAAATAATACATAACTTAAATAATAAAATTAAATAAAAACCATAATGTGAATAAAAGACAAAAAATAGTAGATAAGGTATGTATTAGTATTATAACAAATCAATATTAAACTTAAAAATAAGTTGTAATTTTTTTAAATATATGTAGTGGTAATTTGACCAAATAGTTTGGTGTTAAATTAAGTAATTCTATATCAACAATTTTAATGTTTCATATTATTTGAATGAGCCTGTTTTAAAATAATAACTCTTTCATATTTTATTTTATTAAATTTAGTAATTCAATATATTTTCAAATTAGACATTAATGACTGTTGATTATGATTTGAGAATATAATTTTATTCCATTTTAAAATAATACAAAAATGTTCTTTATTATATTTACTTCACCAATAAAAAAAATGGCATGGCATGTACCGTACCTATTGTTTATAATCCTTTCTATAATTTATTATGTTTATGTACAATCATATTATGTACTTAAAATTGTGTTTATAATAAATAGTAAGAAAATAAGAAAAACTAAATAAGTTTAGCATTAGAGAATAAAAATAAAAATTAGGTATTGTTGAAAATGCTTTAAAAAGTGATACATAAAAAAGGGATCAATTTTCCCCTTTCGAAAGCTTTGTTTTCTTGTACTGATTTACGTTGATAATATTATATTTTAATCTATAGTAATTTTAATAAAAATATACATACCTAGCATTTAATCCCCATTTATCAAGAATTATACGAACGAGCGGTGGGTTAAAATAATGCGCTCTTATTGTGTTAATATTGTACATATATATTGAAATTTTACAGGCTAATCTCCCTTCCCCCCTGATGTCTACATATATATATATATTTGTATTTGATTTCGTTCTATAATTGGGAAAGTCTGTAATGGAAACATCGAATCTCTTACCAGTGCAATTATATTATAAAAAACTGTAGTTTTTAATAAAGACTAGAGTGCGTGGTGGCGGTGGTGCACCTGCAGCTATATAATTATATTATAATAAGTATAACGATCGATTACCTATACAATTTTAACGATTATACTTCAATATTGAACAATTTAACCATACGGTGTCGAAACTCGAATAAGGCGAGTCACGTATCGTGAGTATTTAGGAATTATAATGGTAAAAATACGTGCGAGGCGTGTGTTAAAAAAAAAAAATGTAAAAACGTAAAGAAAAGTTGTATTACTTTGTCACAGCCACGCTAATACTACTACTACTACTACTACTACTTGTTTACTACTAATACATACTACTATTACTAATACTACTACTATACTATACTACTAGGTACTGTACACACGTCAAACGTTATCGTTATAGTTGCGTTGTTTGGCAATGTTGAGACTCACGCGAAAATCGCCCGAGATGATCATTATTGCTCTCTATTTATAAAGTTCCCAGTAACGTCCGTATATACCCGCTGTTTGGCCATACGTCCGATTTGACAGCGGATTTGGCAAATAATATCATTTTTATTATATAGGTATATTATATTATGTAACACTGTAGTAGGCTATACGCGCCACTGTTGTATTTTAATACATAATATAATAATAAATACGCGTGTGTAGCCGTGATGTAGGTGCTTACATGCGGTGTATTCCTGTGTACATTCTGTAGACTGTGGTCATCGCACCACATTGTTTTATTACCACCTATAAACTGGTAGGTTACAGTTTAATAAATCATGGTTTGGAATGGTAGGTACACGGTTAGGGTGATTAACCTCCTTTTTTTATATATATCATTTAAAACATTCTTAGTTATAGTTGCTGTTTAAGTTTACTGATGTGCATGTACAAACATTTTTTTTTTACATTGTTACGATACCGTAATAATATCAATGATAGTAAATTTAAATTAAACAACCATCATATCTGAGCATAATATATATATATATATATATATATATTATTCGTTGTAGCTGGTGGTGGTTGTCACTCTCTTCGGTCGTGGGGTTTCCCATTTTCAATCTCGGAGGGCTTATATTTAAGTTGTATTGAATGGCTCCGTTTGAATTTATAAGTAATGAAAAAATCTATTCATTATTGAATTTATGTGTTCGTCAATTGTGAGAATTATCAAGTCTTTGTGCAGTTCTTTGTTACGTGCAGACCAAGGAGCCTCTGTATTCAATATTATACTTAGTATTTTGTTTTGGTATATTTTTGTATTTTGTTTAAATGGTTTTTGACACAACTACCACAAATAAGGAATGCATATAAGAGTGTAGATTATAAAATTTACTTATACATCATAAGTGAGCATTTTTTTCTTATATTTGATTTTCTATTTATTATTGAGAAGATAAAACCTAATGGTTGGTATGCTTGTTGGAGTTAAGCCGACAGGTTTGGACACCAATTGCATTTTTATTTAGAATAATGCTTAAATATTTTACTGACAATTTCCATGCTATTGGAAATAATAATTACACATCAAATATAAGATATAGATATGCACGCAATATTTAGCGTAGTAGGTACTTATTATACTCAGATATAACAATTTTAAAAATTATAAGATACTAATTTATCGATATTACTTATTATTATAGTTACTATAATACACTATACACCATAAATAAATTTAATACTATAATTATTTTCAAATCATCATATAATAGCTTCCATATTTTAAAACCTACCTATATTAGATGTCGTAGAGTTGAACTATTATCATTTAAGAATTACTTACAGCAGCGGTTCCCAACTTATTAAGTTTTGCGGGCCACTAATTTTGTAAGAAAATCTTTGAGGCCCACTAATGACTAATATAACTCCTATATACGAATATATAATATTATTAGGTATATAATAAAAATATATAACAATATTATTTTAAATATATACGTTAGTAATGTTAATATTATATGGCCCATAGTCCAGTTACTCGCTGCCAGTGGCCCACATGTGGACCGCGGCAAATGGGTTGGGAACTACTGACTTACAGTTTAATATATAATCTAGAAACTACTTGTTAGGATTTCAATATACAGGTACTCAAGTATACTTTTAATATACTTCGTATTGGTAATTCAAAATTTAAAAACAATTATCTGCTTAACAATTTACCAGAAAAATGTGATTATCGTTTGGAAAAAAAATAGTTTTATTACATATAAATGCTATACAAAATCTTAATACATATGAATACAGGATCTACTGTAATGCCATAGTGATGCGAAAAACATAGGTACATATTGAAAGTATATTTTCTTAAAGTTTATAGGTAGGTATATTTAATAATTCCAAAAATTCAAAAAACATAAGAAAACATGCCTGGGGAATCATTTAACACTCGGTATACTTTTTTAAACCATGGCAACACGTTTTCGATAGATCCGGGACATATTAGAGTAATTGATTATCTAGTAGTTGATTGCAATAGATAAAATGGTAAATCGTCGTGTATGTTGCTGTAACATAAACGGGATAGTTGTTTTAACTGCATAGGTTCTCAAGCATTAAAATTGAAGTGAACTGCATTTGTCGGTTATTTTAAGAATCTCGGTTATTTAATTTAATATCTTCGGAGGATTAAAATGGTCACAAGTTTACGAGTCATTCTGAATTATTGCATGTATTATGCGGTTTCCCCGGTAAGTGGAGCGTTTCAGCAATGCCTGTGCATTTAATACATAATTTTATCAATTTTAGGTGTAACATTAATTGTAATTTTTATAACGTCACGTTTAAGGCTCGAAATGATGTAGACGCTTATTGTACACCGATAAATATACATCAACAATTCAAGTACGCGTATACTTTTGTACTTGGATTTCATAGATAAATAATATATTTAATATTTTGATAATATTATAGTTAATATATACGTAAAGATAACATTTTAAAAATCACACAATCCAGAAGTAATTTTTAGCGTTCGGGTTCGTAGTTTTGGCTCAAAATACAAGTATAGTGGTCTGGCATCTGAAACGAGCATTTAATATAACCAAGATATTTACTATCTTGTGTAAGCATATATCCGATATAGTGCCGTAGTAGTGAGTTTCATATTATATATATTTTAGGAAATTCACCATTTGCGTTTAAAATTACTTTTTTATATAATTACCAATTGCGCTTAAAACCTTTTAGAGTCGATCGATCATGTTCGCTCAAAATATATTACAATACCCAAGGAAAACTGATTAGTTATAATTATATAATAAATTGATACACTAACCGATTTTTTTGTGAGTATAAACACATAATAAAATAATATAAATAAATAAATACGTTCTTTTCTTCACATTTAACAAGTTATACTAACCTTGCTAGTGGCTATGAGTTGAGATCAGCCCGGGAAGACGACACTCGGGACAACGGAACGAGTTAGACCCGAATTAGCAAGAAAACAGTAAAGATTGAACGAAAGCAACTATGCTCTCGCAAACATATTAAAACAGAAAGCGGCAAAAAAAACTCTCAAGTTTGATCCGGCTGGAGTTGAGGTTTGAATGGTCGTAGATTTATGACATTTACATTGACAGAAATCTTTATTAATGACATTGTTAGAATTTATCACTCTCAGCTCGTTTTCACTCGGAATTCTTTGATAAATGTCTTGCTGCATGGTGACTAATATCATTCTCAAAATTTGAAAGCCCCGAAGGGGTTAAAAATCTTGGAAGTTGCTGTTATCCAACCTAATCATTGTGCAAGAGTGATAAACTGCAATACTTAACCTAAACGTGGAGGTGAAAATAGCCTTAGGTATAGTAAGTTTTTAACATTTCTATAGACGCATCTATATAATTGCTATGAACGATATAGCCATTTATCTATGTACCTACTTTAAAACATCAAACCGTCAAATTATGAGTCTCCGAATTTCTGCACTTGTAGAATTTAAAATAGTTATCCTTACGTTTATTTCTAACTTCACAGTGATGTATGGTCATATAGATATAGTTATGAATATTGTCATTGGTTTTGTTTTTACATAACTTAACATTTTAAAATATAGATATCCGATACACTCAATGATGTTATACAACTAATTCAGTTATTCTGGTTATATTAGTTTATATAGCGGCTACACCATACACGCTGGAAATCCGTTTAAAAATCTGCTGATAATTTATTATATAGGTGTAAGTATTTATCTACCTACAAGACTACAACAGTGCATTTACAAGTGGGGACCATTATTTGAATTATTTCAATAGGTCGTGTTTAGAAGTACTTATTACTATTATTAATAATTGTATTTAATATATACACAACAATACAATATACGGGTTCGTATGTGTATCTATATATGTGAATAAAATGATGAAGTTGCGTTAGAGTTCAATACGCGGCATTCAAGCATATATAGAATAATTTATGACATCTACATAATATATTATATTTAATTTAGTTATTTTTATTAAACGGCTATTAGGTATGTAACCCCATATTATAATATAGGACCCGTTCATAAAAAAGTGTCTCTCATTTGCATATAATTGCATCTGAACAAACATTCAGATATTATATTACATCGAGTATTTGGGGACCTAATTTTTTTCACTTATATGTAGTTATTATAAACTACCTACTATAATGTGTAGGTATATTATCAATTATTTGAAAGGATGCGATTATTGTTATTGACGCAACTAGATGCGAATTTCAGGGGGTGCTAAAATTATGTTACTATAATATACTGTACCTATACCTACTGTATAAAAAAAACCGTTTAAAGGTACTTAGGCAATAACAATTTGATGTGTTGATCGCGGGTCCCCGCCCAATTTATAAAATTATAAGCATAATAACTACATTTGAACTGAGTCCAAAAGGTTTTATTATTTTTAAGAATCATTTAACAGCATTATTTATAGGGTACTACAATGGAGAGACAATAATTCGTCAATTTACACTATCCAAAAATAATTGTTTTATATATTAAATCATAAGAAGTAAGAACCTATATTTTACAATGTCTATTACTGAATTACGCACACATAAAAAATTCTTGTAGATACACCTATTTCGATTATGATTTTTTTAATGACGTAAACACCATTTAACGCAATAAATAATAATTAATAATATATTATCCTACCCTAAAGGTACCTACGCGCTATATTTTTACTTGTTATCTCCGACGTAGGTAATTATTAAAGTATATTTATTATAGGTACCTGTTTAGTTCACGTCGGGCGTGTCTTTTTTCCTTTCTTCGGCGTTCATGTGGTACACTCGAGATCAGACCATTTTATTATTTTGATTAAACGTCGTTGTATACGTGTGCTGGGACGACAATAAGTTCGTATTTAATAGGAATATATATTTATACTTTTATAGGTAGGGCTATAACATATTCTTAATTCCTGCTAGATAATTCGATAATTTCCTTATACACACACATATATATAATATACATATAGTTATAGGTACCAATTTATAAGTTTATCCACAAATGTAATGTTTTACCAATATAGCGGGTTAAATTTTTTCGTTGTTAAGTCTATTTAAGTTAAGTAACATTTAAGCCTTTAGTAGCTGCAGATATGTATATATCAACCCATTGGTCTTGCCATAGAATCCGTGTGGAGATATTTAATAAGATGATTTTATACGACAGGTACGATTTTGTGGTGGTCTGCTGTAGGTAAGGATTTGGATGAGGGTTGGCGGTCGCAATTCTGTACTTATTTATAAATAATTGTTTAATTATTATTTTAATATGATTTATTGATAAATAGTAAGTATATCATACAACGATTTAAGTAATATTATAGTTAGGTAAGTAAATACCTACTACTATAAATGTCTATGTCATTACGTAGGACCTAAACTAACGATTTGGGCAGATAATAGGCAGGCATGGATCCAAGAGGCGGTAGACTACCGTAGACTTCGACACACCAGTGAATTCTAAGATGTCTGTTTTCGAATATGGTCATCTTCCCCCCCCCCCCCCTTTGTAAATATGTTCTGGGTCCGCGCCTGGTAATAGTAGGTAGTGTTATATAAACACAGCTTATTGCTAATACACTTTCAAGAGAGATTTATAATTTATAATTATACCAATTTAGATGTTAGTTATTCTTTTCAAATTTAATGAATAGTAGGACAGGGATTTACCTGGTGGGTATGACTCAGTTTCCCAACCAACTTTTGGCAGTAGGCCGTTGATATTAAAAAATCATCTTTTTTAACATCTCTCCAAGAAATACGCGTTATAGTATCAAGTACCTACCTAGTTAGTATACGCCAAATTTCATGGTTGAATCTAATTCATTTTCTTCGTTAAAAATAAAATATAGATATAAAATATATGAATAGGTATCTATTTTATAAATTTTGAGATTATAATTTATAGAGGTACCTAGGTAATAAATACAACACCTTTCCTCATTTCCTCCACAATAGTCCATAGTTGGTTACGACAAGGTAATAAAATTAAAATTTTGAAGTATTAAAAATTAAAGTTGAACAATTTTACGCCCCAATAGTTAACTAAGAATACAGTAGGTAGAATCATCGTTAATATTGGTACAAAAATATTTTATATCATTAACAGTTAGTTACATAGATGTACTTACAATAGGTTTGTTGTAAAACAATGATTTTTATAGCAATAGATCTATAGAAGTATAGAAGATAGAATCGTGAATTAAATAACCTTTCAGTCCTTCGCAGATTCAATTGAAAAGACATTTTTATACACAAAATGCAATAATAACTTCATTATAATCATTATATAGGTATGATAGCAGAGTCAAAACCAAAAATTCTACGGAATGTTTTTTATTTTATAATAGACAATTGTTTTAGATTCTGAGTTTTTCATCATCATATTATTTATTTAAGCAGTGACTTAAATTATTTAAGTTAAATTTAAATGAAATTGTATGTATAGAGATCAAAATATTATAGGTACAATAATTGGTCATATTATGAGTGTACGGCTGTATCCTGTGTAATTGCTATCTGACCTGTCAAGCCTTTTACATAATATAGCACATATTTAATATATATGTATGTGTGTAACAATGAAACTTTTATTTTATTTCATACAAATTTTAAATTTATAATAATAACTTAGATTATATTTGTAATTAAATGTTAATAGAATGTATCATACAAAATAACAATATATAGTAACTTAAAATTATGAATGCATACTAATAAAGTAACTATATTATTATTTGATAAACACCAATTGACAATGTTACAAATATCGCAAGGTACAATATTAATATACATATTACACAGTCGAATACCTATATCTTTGAACAATGTTATAGCAATCATTTTAGTAAATAATGGCACATTGGATAAAATAATTAACCACAAACAGATGTTAAAGGTATAATCGAGCGAGGATGTGTCATTCTAATAAATAAAAAACAAAGGAACAGTTAAAATTTGTTTGTTTGGTATACAATAATTGTAAAATAAATATTGTTTGTACTTAATTTCAATGGTTTAACAATATTTTGGTTTCAACGTCCAAACACCAGTTTTATCAGGGCACCTGTTAAATGTACAAACTTCACTCAACAATGACTTGAAAAGTGGGGTATCTTCAGCTGAGTATTTATTCCTGAATTGGTTTACTATTTGATCAGTGTTAACACTTTGATTGTTTTCTAATAAATATTGTCTAATACTGTTTAACATCTGCATTTCGCGCTGTGTAGCTTCCACAATTCCATTACGTTTTTTCATTAGGGACAGTATTGATGGACCACTTGATTCATTACTAATTTTAAATAATAAGAAAAAAGTAAAATAATTATTAATTAGATGACATAGCTAGGTAAATAATAATAGTACAAACATAGACAGTGGCATGCCCAGGAATTTTTAATGTGGGGGGAGGATATATATAATACATTTTTAAGTAATAATACATTTAAATAAATTATTCCAAATACAAAAATTGCCCCAAAAATGTCCATGGGGGATATATTATCTCTCCGTGTGCCTGCCACTGAACATAAAACAATAAAAATTAGTGTGAAAATAATTAACACTAGTTTACTTACGTATTTTCCATATTGTGAAATAGCTTAGATCTAACTGTTCCTTGATTACCAGTCCAGTTTAACCTACCAGATCCTGTCTCCCAACACTGTGCACGGGACGCTTCAAGATCTTCGATTGCCTTTTTAGCTAATTTTTGGGCTTCATTTTCAATTATAACATAATCCGATTTTGAAGATTCCATTATTTTATCATGTCTCATTGCTGCTTTTACACCTTTGTATAAAAACATTATATTCCATTATTTTTTTTAAAACTAAGACATAAGTGAATTGTTATACAATATAATAATTTAATGAAACCTACCCGATTTGTTAAATAATTTTTCAAGAACATAATCGTCTTGTTTTTTGGATGTGAGATCATCTACATGTTCTTCCTGATAAATATCACACTTGACCAAATATGGTATTTTAGGTTTTTTGTGCTTAGTATTTAAATATTTACTATTTTTTCTTTTGAAGGTCTGGTTTGAAGCTTTAATCATTCCACTTTTGCTGCAAGATGGAGTACTTGAACTCTCATCACTCACAGAAGTAAAAGGTTTATCATTATTTTTAGAGACTTCAGTAGCATTTTGACATGGGTAAATAATATTAACATTAGAAGAATGTTCACTATTAGTACACATTTCTGATGGTGTTATTTGTTGATTTATATCTATTTTTGAATTTTGACCAATCATTTTACTAAGTTCTCGTGCTTTTTGTTTCATAGCTTCAATTTTATCATCAGAAAATGAATGAGTTGAAGATGATTTTTTAGACTTCTTTCTTTCACGTCGAGCTGTCATCATTTTTTTTAAATTGATCTAGAAAAATAAACATGATCATAAAATATATTCAAGAAATAATAATTCAAAATTTAATTACTTCAGAGCCTGTCCCAGCAAATAAATCTGATGTTTCTACTACACCATTATCGTCCACATCTTGAAGTGTAAAAAGTTCATATAAATAATTTGACTTGAAAAATCGCCGTTGTTTTGGATCCACTAATACTTTATTGCTTAAAAACTGTTTGAAAATCTGACGATGATACATCTAAAATATAAAATAATGTAGTTTGTCATTTAAATAAGATAATTGTTTGCTTAAAAATAAAATACCTTTTCTTCTATAGTTCCAGCAGTGAGTAATCTATAAATAGTGACTGAATTTGTTTGTCCAATTCTCCAAGCTCGTTCTCTAGCTTGTAAATCTGTAGCTGGATTCCAATCCGGGTCAAATATAATCACCCTATCGGCACCAATCAGATTAACACCTAATCCACCAACTTTTGTAGTCAAAATCATAACAAATATTGATGGGTCCTAAAAAAAATTAAATTTGCCATTTATATACAAAAAATTATTGTAAAAACTATTACTTTATTGAATTTATTAATAATAGGTTGACGAGAACCAATGGATGTCGAGCCTTCTAATTTCAAATATGTGTAATTTTGCTCAATAATAAATTTTTGAAAAATGTTAAGCATCTTAAAACAAACAAATAATATAATTTAATTATTATACAGTAATAATTTTATTATAGCCATATTATATCTTACTTTTACACTTTGAGTAAAGAGTAGAACCCGATGACCTTGTTTTTTCCACATTTTTAGTAAAGCTTCAACTACAATCATTTTACCAGATTTTTTCCAATAGCCAAAAGCACCAGATTCCTATAAATAAAATAATTCAAAACTTTGTATAAATATATAAAGTATAATAAATATATATTTTTTACAAGATTTGTCTGGAAAATATCGGGATGGTTGCAGATTGTCCTTAATCGAGATATTCCAACAAAGACTTTACAATTTCCATTTGTTATTTCCGATATTATATCTGAATTTTCAAGATATCCCCGATACATTTTTTTTTGTTCTTCTGTTAAACGACAAAACAGTACTTGCTCACTTTTGTCAGGTAAAGATATATGTGACTGGATATCAGCTTTCATACGTCTTAAAAGATATGGAGATATTGTGTCTTTAAGTATTGTTGCACATTTATAAGCTGTAGTTATCTAAATTGTATGTAAAAATTTAATTGATTAACCAAAATAATATGTAATTCTTAAATAAATTAATTAAAAATTATACTTGTAATTCAGTGGCATTTGCATAGCCTCCATGGGTAATTGGTACAGCAAAGCTTTTAATAAATGCTGGTAAAGTCCCAAGTTTACTAGGAAAAATAAAATCAAACAGCGACCATAATTCTTTCAAATGGTTTTGAATGGGTGAACCAGATATAATGATTCTATGACTAGATTTCAATTGCTTTGCAGCTACCGTTATCTATAAGGTTGAATTTTAATTTAAATAACTATATATTTAAATTTTATAGTATTTATGAGCAAATAAACATTAACAACAATATGCATTGTTTCCTTACATACAATATCATATAAATATAATACAAACAATGTTAAAATAATAAATTAATAATACTAATACTGAATTTACTTACTTTAGAATCAGGATTTCTAATTTTATGTCCTTCATCTAAAATTACATAGTGCCAATCATTTTTTAACAAATGATTAATATGTTGAAGTAAACCATTATATGTAGTAATTAAAACTCCTTTACTAGACCATATTTGTTTAATTAAGTCCCCTGGTTTGCCTAAACCAAAATTAATAAGTATAAAAATAGATAACAATTAGAGATTACAAATAACTAACAAGTAATTTAATATTTCAAATTAAAGTGCTTACATTTCAATACTTATCATTTATTTTATTAAATGAGCTTAAACTTCTAAACATGTAATAAGAATCCATACATATTTTTTGTTTACTATAATTTAATTTAAAATTAGCTACCTTTATAAGCTCCAGTTTCATGTAAAACCACGACACGTATAGGTGGACACCATTTATGGAATTCATCAACCCACTGATGCATTAAGGTTGCTGGACAAACAATTAAACTAGGACCTAAACCACGTATACCAGTGATTTTATCTTTTAAACGACTCCAATACAGACCACCAAAAAAAACAATCATTTGTATGGTTTTGCCTAATCCCATTTCATCTCCTAAAATACCACCAGAGCCTTGTTGATGTAATTCCCATAGCCATTTTATGCCAATTTTTTGATATCTAATAACAACAACAATATTGTATACATAAATTATAAAGCTATTTATTAAGTTGTTTACTTGTATAGTTTTCCCCAAATTTCTTTTGGAACTTTAAAATAATCCCCATCAATAGAGTGAAATGCATCATCATTATCAATAGCTACTTCAGGGTTATTTTTTTCATACTCTCTTAATCGACACTCATAATTTTCTTCTATTCCATCATCACATGATTTGTATTGACCTTGAAAAAATTGTGTACATATGTAATAGGTGTTTGGTTTTAAATACAAAATTAAAATCAACATAGGGATTATTTTAATTATTTACTTGAACAATGTCTAGGTTCGAAATATTCATCATCAGTACCATTATTATAATCATCATCTGAATATTGATTACATTTTTGACGATTATATGATCGTTTTTTACTTTTTGTTTTAACCGGGGTGGATGATTCATTTTCTTAAATTAAAAACATTAAATATTATGTAGGTACAACCTTATAGGCATATTAACACATTTTATTATAACCTAATTTTTATTTACCAGAATCTGTTGATGGGAAATATTCACTACCCGATTCTTTTGACTTTTCAATTGGTTCTTTATTTTCCATATTTATTTTATATTCTTTTTTTGTACTGGATGTTTTAATTTTAGATTTATGAATCATTGTTGAAAGTTTAGATTGAGACATCAAATATTTTTCGAACATTTCTTCAGAGCTGAAAGTTGCCAAGCCCAAAATAATTTTTAAAAACATTTAAAATATTAAATGAATACCAATGATCTGCATAACAACAATAGTATACCTTTTAGAATTTTTTTGTGAAACATCTGTTGAACCAAATGGTGTCATTTCTCCAGTCCTAATTTTACGTTCATTTTCAGTTTCTTCAATTCCTAAAACTCCTAATGTAGGAACCTCAACAGTATTATAAATAGTTTTATTATCCAATACTTCATTTGTAACTTGTTGTAAAACTTCTTGTTCAAAATGATTTACATCATAGACAGTTAAACCTGTTAGATCTTGCAATTCTATAGGCTATAAAAATATATATACATTTGCATATTATTTATAATTTAATTTAAGTGTATTTGTAAGTACTTGATTAATTTTAGGAATAGCTTCAATTTTGTTTCTGTCAATGTTCATTACACTACTATTAATAGAAACTCTTTCTACATCCATGACTTCTAAATTATTACTAGAACACTGATCCAATGATTCCATCATTAAAGACTGAAAAATAAAAATTTTGATTGTTGTTTTAATATATATAATTTTTTTGTTTGAGAAACAAGACATGTACTTATATACAATCATCAGGGAATCAAACCACACCTGATGAAATTGCATATAAACAATAAAGAACACCTCCACCAAATTTGTTACAAAGATTTTTCACATAAAATGTTGTATGTTATCCTTGGTTTGATATCCTGACAATTGATTTAATCATTGTTAATGATTACCTTCTAATGAAAGAACATTCCGTCTCAAAAATGATTGTAGACATATAAAGTTAGTAAAAGAAACAAACAGTTAAAATAAAAAGAACAATATGAGTAATAATTTAATAATCTTACTATTTTTTGTTTAAAAATTACAACAATAATAATTAATGACTACAATGATTTATGTTTATAATAATTCAATAACATACAACATTAACTAATTATATAGATTTTTACAGTATTAATCGTATTTCGATGGTTCAGTCAACGAGTACATAATTTCCATTAAAATACAAAACTTCTAAATTAAAAAAAAAAAAAAACAATGTGACAATATACATTTATTTAGAACAATAAATATAATAAAGTACTAAAATAAAATTGAAAATCACTCCTGTCATAAAAATTCAAAAGAAACTAATATTTTTGAGAACAGAATTGACACACACTACATTGTTTAAAACACATTTTACATTGCACATACATTTATAAAACAATTCCGAATAATTAAAAATGTACTGTTACTAATAAAAATCACAAGGTCTTAAATATTGTAGTAAATTAACATTTAATTTAAAAATAATTTTATGCAATACAGTATTTCATGTTTATATTAATTAAATAATTTTAAAACTCTTAGATTTAAACTATTACAGATCTTAAATCATAAAATTATAAAATTAATTATTTAAAAGTAATAAATATAATTTTGCTTCATAATAATAGGATTTATAGTTCAATTTTGCAAAGGAAAAGGGAATAACAAATACAATGAAAGCTAAGAGAATTATAACAAATGTTAAACAATTAATGTAAAAAATAAATAAATAAATTGTAATACTTTTATAGCATTAAAAATATAATAATATTTTTGAAAATATTAATCGTCTTATGAAAAAACAAATAAGCATAAATGTATAAATATATTATATATATATTTTATTTTAAGTTAAAGTAAAAAAAGTATGAATAATTTCAAAAATATATTATTATGGATGGAATAACATATTAAGTAATATTGGTTTTTAATTATAAAATAATACATAACTACAAATGGCAAATAAAACACAAAGCTGGAGGATAAATTTAATTATTTTAAACGATGTGATCCAGCTTTATTGTTTGAGAAAATTGTGTAATTATTTTTACCTTAAATTAATTTATTTTTATTTACTGAGATATTTATAATTTAATATAAAATTTTATTTATGACAGGTAGTTTATATCATTCAATTTTTTTCATATACAATAATACATTAATACCTGAGCTAAAAAAACACTTATCAGTTGTATAACTTACTAATAACAATAAAGTTATAAGCAATATTTTTAATTGCACTCATTCAGCTGTTCCTGTTAAATAGGACAAATATGAATGAAATCTAATTACTAAGACTAAAAATAATACTATTGATGGTAACGCGAAAAATAAGTGGAAATTTGGAGTTTGTTCTAACTCTCTGCATCTCAATGTAATTTGCTCTAATTCACATTTTAGATTGTTTTTTTCAGTTAAACACAAATCATATTCACTACGAATTTGTTCTAATTCATTTTGGTCAAATACTGAATCTTCTTTAGTGTCCACTGTATCAGAGTTGGTCTCCTGAATCAAGACTTGGTTTATATTATCATTTTCATGCATTTGGGATGAGCTATTTAAACATTTTGTTTGAGATATTTTTAAATCATCTAAACTATGGTCAAGACTTTTGAAGTTACTAAAAGAGCAAAGATTTTTTTGTAGTATATCTGGTACATTGTGTATATTATTAGAGTCAATACTTGATACCTGACATAAATACTCAGACATCAACATTAGTACAATATCTTTACAAGAAATTTCTTTCTTAAGATGTTTTATAGTAGATTCTTGATCATCCAAATTAGTTATACAGTCTAGCAATACATCTTTTGCTTCAGATAGTTTAAATTCAATAACATCAGATTTTTGTTTATAAAAATCTGTTTGAATCTCAATATCTTTAGATAAAACTTCAATATTTTTTAAGCTATCATCATTCAATATAATCATTTTTAATTGATCAGGATCTGTATTGTCTGAATCATTAACAGTTTTAACCTTTATACAGTTCACTAACAATTCTTGATTAAGATCAAGTTCTGTTTGTAATTGACATACTTGATTTTCTAAGTCAGCTTTTTGTTTTATATGTTTTTGCATTTGACTTTGAAGGGAGTTCATTTGATTTAGGCATGTCTGGCGGTCTTGCAATATATGTACAATGTAAGACATTATATCATTAAAGTACTTATTAAGAGAAATATCTTCAGTAAGCTCGTGTTCATTTTGTAAGGTTAAGAGAAGCACATTACGTGTATTGATCTCATAATTCATTTTAGCTATTTCTGCTCGTAATCTTTCAATTTCTTCACATTTATTATGAAAGTTTATTTCTATTTCATTTTTGGTTTCCTGTAATGTTTTTAATTCGGTTACATGTAATTCTTTTGATGCATCAAATTCCTTTACGCTATTTTCATGGTTAGCGACTTCTGTATTTAACTTAGAACAAACTTCTTTAATTTCATCTTGTGCATCATTCAGATGCTTCATCAAGGTACTTTGTTCAGTTATGGAATGTTTCAACAGACTTTCTAATTCTTGACATTTTTGCATCAATTTCAATTTTTCTTCCATTTCTTTTTTTAAACAATCTTTAGCCATTCCTTGGTATGAATATTTATATTTTTTTAAATCACATATTTCTTGTTTCATTTCATCTTCCCCAAAGTCCTTTTTGTAGTACTGCAATTGATTTTCTAAAAATTCAATTTTAGATAGTAAACGATCCTCAGCAACAAGGGCTTTCCAACTATTATCCGTTTCTCCGATTATGTTGGATAAAAGCCTTTCCAAGTTAAATAATTTGTTTTCTAAATTTGCTTCCCTGTGCATTGCATCCCGTATGTAAGCATCTATGGTGTATAAATCTTGAGTCGATACATCACTAATGAAATTCACAACAGGATTAGATTTAGCCTCTGTACCGTCAGCATGATATAATTTTAAGACAGCTGTAATACAGCCATGAGATATGTTTTTAGAATTTTCGATCACATCAACACCAAATTGGACTACATCTCCACTAAACACTTCTTGTGGTTTAGACTCTTCGCCGCTTTTACTGAGTCTGTGGTTGTTAACAAACGTACCATTACTACTTTTCGTGTCTTGTAAAAAGAATTTTCCATTTTCATGCCATAGCAGGGCGTGGTTTCTTGACAAGACTTTACAATCAAAAATTCCATTGTGTGGACTGACTTTGGCTTTAGCCAATAAACGGCCAATCTTAACTGGTTGATCAAGGGTTAGTGTACGCTCTTCAAACGGATGAGAGTTGGCACAGTACTGAAGGATTGCTTTGCAAACAGAACTGGTTACTGTTATTGTGTCGTAATTCATATTTTCAATCATCATGGTTGGTTAATGTACATTTTTGAGTTTTTAAACCTAAATGACTGTTACTATAAATATATAGTCTTAAGTTACCTTATCGTAGTATTAATTAGTATTTTGAAACAAATGCGATTCGACAAGAATTTTTGAGTATACTTAACACATAAACTACAAAATGTCAATAGAAACGTATAATATAATCTACGCCACAATAATAATTATAAAAGGCAAGGAAAAAAAGAATAACTAGAAGAGCCAAGAAACGATTGATAGAATAATAATTACGCGAAATATCTATCGGATATCGATATAATTTGTCTCTTGATAACGTAATTATAGTAATATTGTGTCAACACATTATTATTTTCAGATACATAATATATATATATATATATATATATATATATACATAACAAAAATATAAAGGAATTTCGCAGTGTAACCAACATTATCGTGTTCGCGTAAATGCAAACGATATTATCATAAACACCAAGGTTTATTGTTTTTTTTTTACATGTTATCGCGAATTCGAATCTATAATATCAAATATCACAGTACAATAATAATAATAATATACATTCTAAACATCTAAACTGTATAAGTGTAGTGTCTCACTCTCAGTCGCAGTGTCTGTCGTAGTGGCGTGTTCGTGTACTGGCGTTCCGGGTCTTGAGGATCGCCAACTATCAGTGTCGTTTGCCGACGAAAGCATTATTTTCTTATGATAATTGACAACTTTTTAATCGGCAAATCAAAACGCTACCCAGTACATACGACGCTCTGTTATTTTAATAAAAAGATGAAATAGAAATTTAAAAAAAAATACGTCAATTTTTGTTACTTTTTACTAAGACACCGCCATTGAGTGCCGTTCAGTTGTTATTCAAAGAATCTTTGTCTCACTGTGTATTTTAAACTTGGAATTTTAAAGCACAATTACGTACCAAATATGGGTAAATTTGATTTTCTATAGATGATTGATTGTATAGACATGTAAATCGATTAGATAACCCTCTAATACTGGCATCTGATGAATTAATAATTATACTTAGCCACAATGAAAATAAAAATCATTAGTCTTAAATCTTGCCTTTTATTTTCAGCCGTTTCCACAGGCATGTCGTTCCTTATATCAACGCTGTTAGCATTGTCACTGTTCTCAGTCATGCAGCTCAACAGCAAATGGTTGACGTCTAGTTCTGTGTTGGTCATAAGTACCGGTTTTCTTGGCTCAGTGTTGTTTACATTGTCCTTGACTGTATCCTTTTTTTGTTCTTACTGTTTACCCAAGTATGATATTTTTATTATTGTTTAACAAGAAGTTTTATAGACTAACTAGTTTGGTACTTATTTAAAACTAGGTTTTCCTAGTACACCATCTATTACTTATTTAACATGTTTGTTCCATTTTAGATTTATTATTAATAATATATATGTTCCTAACAATAAATATATCAATTTTAACTTTTAAGTAAATAAAAAAGTACTTTCAATAATTTATTTAAAGTAAGTGAACTAGAGGAACCAATTACCTCTTGTATGACAAATTTTTAAAATAATAAAATGTATCATTATGTATGTACACAATTGGAAATTAATAAGTATATATTGTCTAAGATAAAGAAATATCCCAAAGAAAAATAAAATATAATAATTTTTCCTTGGTCTTACAAATATAAAATAAATAAATCATTACAACATATCTACCTATAATTTTAAAGATTGTTCATAAATAAAAAAATAATAACTACTTAATTATCTAGTTATATGTTTTATAAATTTAATAGAAATAACAAGTTTGTATTATGTTTCCTTAACTAAATGAAAACCAGGCTGTAAGTAATTTAATGACGTTACTTTTGGGAGAAGGATATCAAGCTAGTTTATTTCCTGAAAGTAAGTAAAATAACTAAGTTAAACAATAAATCATTTATTGAATGTTACAATTTAATTTAGATTAGGTATACTCTATAAATGAAACTATATATAATTATTGAAATGATTTCTAACCAATATCATAGATCAGTAGCACAGAATGACTTTCTGTTCTGAAACAAACTACTATATTTTGATCACCATCCACGTATCCATAATTCATATTTTATTTTTATTTTTTACTTAATATAAATATTATTTTAGAAAACTTTTATTGCACTCAATCCAATAGCTATTATTCACCTACCCAATCACCCATTTTGGTCTTGAGGCAATTACCACAAAATAGCCTACTTTGGCTTGCCATGGCTATAGATTTATTTCTATACTTTAGGTGGCTTTATTGCCAAATTAAATGTTTTGCCATCAATAGGCTATAATACATTTGTCATTTAATTCTACATATTAATATTTTATTCCAAAAAGGCATTACTGTATTTATTTATATGTTATGCCAAAAGTAGGTCAAATTCAGTAACGAGTTTTATGGTTTATTTGCGACTAACTATGAATAAATATATACATAATTACAATTGCGGTTTATTTTAAGCACTTAATGTTATTATTGTTTCATTTTTATAATATCATAATTCATTCATGCTCATGTTTATATTTAAAATTATGTTTCAACATTAAATATTATTTTGTATTACATCATAAAAAATATGCTATTTTTTTGCTGTCGTAGGTTATAACCTAAACAGTTATATGGCCTTGGGTGGCTCCTTTAAATATTAAACAATACCAAAAAAATTGTTTATGTTTATAACTACTATTGCTAATAAAAATAATCATTGTTTTTTTCAGTTTTATTGTCATTAATGTTCACTTTTTTCACATGTGTCTCTATCCACAGAGTATGCGCTACAACTGGGTAAATTATAAATTATTTACATCTATTAATGATATTCTTATAAATTTTATTTTATTTTACAAAACTGGGCTAGTTAACTAATTAAAGTTTACAGTAAAATAAAAAAAATAAAATGGAAAATTTAAGTTAGGTATTAAAATACTAGGCATGGACCAATTGCGCTTGTATAATATATACTAAAATGTTTACCTGAGTCACTAAGTATTTTTTATTTTAAAATGTATTTATTCTTATGATATTTGTCATGTTAAAATACTTTATGGAGCATTGTACCCACAAATGATGACTACTTTATTAGTGCATAACATATCAAATTTAGAAGAATTCATTTTACTCAATTATTTATAATATTACAAGTGAATCTGTTACCGAGTTTAAGAGTAAGAATATTATTCAGGGCCTTGTGTATGTTTTTTTTTAAATTTAAATTTTGATGCAAGCTATGATCATTTGAAATTTTTAAATATTAATAATAGGTCAATTATACTCTACTGCTATAAATAGAGAAAAAATTCTTCATGTAGCATTTGATTACTTTGTGTGTTAGTAAGACAAAATCAACACATGCAGGTATAATGTCTTCTTAATTTAAAAATTACCACAGAGGTGAAATGACCCTAAATTGTTTTTGGGGTAAAGAGAGCAAACTAATTAAGCTCTATAATTTCATATAAAAGGTAGTAAAGGTAAATAAATAATTTAAAATGATATACCTAATCAATTGATTTTTACAACAAATATTTGCATAGTACCTATTTTTCTCATAATACAATAACATTTTATTCATTATTATTTTACACAGAAAACAAATTAATTTATTTTAAATATTGGTCAAGAGAGGTTAAACTATTGCCCCTTCCCACTCTCAAGAATTTACTTGGGTTATCAAGGGCGTAATTCTCATTTTTCTATTAATGAGTACCCAGACTAGTATAATAATAACAACAATAATAATAAAATATTAATTAATATTCATGTATTTACTTTTTACAGTTTGCTGTTTTCGTTATTTGCTCTTTACAATATTTATAATGTTTCTCAAAAGACATACAATTCCAGTTCAATGCTCAAACAACCTATTGTACAGAACAAAAAGAAGAAACACTAAATGCCAAAATACAAAACTATTTTATACCATTTTCAATGTTCATAATGTACTGAATAATTGATTTTTATATCTATTATTTATTTTCATTGTCATTCCCTAAGTTAAAAAATTAACATCAATTATTGTAATAAAAGTAAATTTCAATTATTTCTAACTGATTTTTTTATTTGACAATACTTAATATTTATTTATTTATTATAACCTCATGATACAATTATTAAATTATTCTAATTTACTAGAATATCAATTGCATTTACTAAAATCAAAATTGTTTATGATCAATTATTTATATTACAAATTTTTTTTTAGTGATATTTTTGGATAATTGTGACTATGATAATATCATTAAACAAGACTTTAATTTTAAGTATGTACTCATTTTGCTTGTCTCTGAATATTAAAAATCAAGTTGAAATAAAGAAAACTACATAATATTTTTTTTGTTTATCAACCTTTTATTTTTTAAATAAACAATGTTGTAATATATGCTTATAAACATTAAATATATTTGGTATATTTTTTTATAATATTTATATACACAAGACATAATTAAGACTCAATTGTGTACTTAAGTCCTAGGTGTAGTCCTGACCAAAGGTATACCAATAACGTTAACTCCTATTGTGATAAAGTGAGTTAATATTATAATAAAATATGTTTTAGCAGAAATTTAAAGGGTAGATTCAGTTTCAGTCAATAAATTTATATTAGACTATACAGTTAGTAGTTGTGTAAATTACAATATGAATAGAACTTTTCAAAAAGTTTATTTAAAATTGTTTGAAGTTTTCATTGTGAATTAAAATAAAATAAGATCTTAATTCATGGTTTTCAGTAAGATAAATTAATACACAGAATACATAACCAGTGAGGATTTCATTAACATAATTGTTTAGGAGCTTACGTAT
Organism: Rhopalosiphum nymphaeae; assembly: GCA_036289425.1. NCBI lineage: Eukaryota > Metazoa > Arthropoda > Insecta > Hemiptera > Aphididae > Rhopalosiphum > Rhopalosiphum nymphaeae. The sequence continues at coordinate 1,572,493 of JAZAQC010000021.1, read as the reverse complement.
GTCCCAAAAGGATCCACTAAATTGTTTTTGGTATTTTACAATTAGCACTAGTACAGTGTTTTCAGTTGTATCATATTTCAAATGCCTCTTAAATATATATTATATACATAATATTATACAACAGTCTTATACTCTTCTTAATTGATATTAATATATATTAGAATGTCGTGCACTGTTCACCATAGATTCCACTTTATTGGCTGTATCTCTGATAGCTTCTGGTAATTCGGGCAAGTCTAGAGTAGTAGTCAAGTGTGCAGATAGACGTTTATACATAGAATCTTTTTTAGATTTTCCACTAAAATGTCAAAATAAATAAATAAAATTATAAAACAGAATATGTAATAGTAAGAAAACATCAACAATAAGCTCAAGGTTGAATATTGACATCCAACTAGAAATGTCTTACCAGATAAAACTACAGTAAGCACACCCTATATAAACAATCATACTGGTATGTTTTTATTAGGCTTGGATGGTGCATCATTGTCTATTTGAGAAGTTTTCAATCTACATAATATAATATTTACATAAAAAAAAATATATATATATGCCAAAAACGTATCAACAATATAATCTTTATCAAACAAAATTAAATCATACAATAATTTTAATACATACATGCATTAAATATTGGTACTTGCAAGTTACTATTATAGAACTATAATGTACCTACCAACTTGACAATCTAAAATATAAACTGATAGAATTTAAATGTAACTCACCGCCTAGTATGCTCATACTTGATCTGTTGACTAAGAAATAAAGCATTTTTAAGTTGTTCTTGAATATTATTCAATGGTTCTTCACAGTTCTTAATAGAATTAATAGCTCTAATTTATAACATTAATACATGAGTCATAAAAATGTAATAATTAACTAAACTGAAAGTGAAAAAAATGTATTGTTACCCTAATGCATATTCTACATCATAATAGTGCCCTTGTAAATCCTTATGAAGTTTTTGAACTTGTACTCGTTTTTCTATCATAGGCGGTACAGACTTCCGTACATGTTCTTGAAGTCGATAAAATGCCAAGGATGGTTCATTTGCAACAAAATGAAGATTTTCTGACAAAATTCCAGTGGCTTATTTTGAAATAAAAACAAATATAAAATAATGTAAATAATGAAATTTGATTAAAGTAGATGTAAACACACACCACGTCTTGATTTCGTTTGTAAATCTGGGTCGTGCATTTCAGTCATGATCAAAATTCAATATATGTGCACAATACTTCACGGTATATGATAATTATAGTATTTATTATTATATGATAGCAGTACTATAAATTGTAGTATTACTTTAGCAATAAAATAATGCAATTCAATGGTTTTGTAATATCAAATAACAATTAATCGAATAATATTGTACTATTACAGTTGAAATGGTTAGATTTGCAGAATAATAAAAAATAATAATTTATAAAGTGTAATTTTAAATACAGCACTAAGACATATGTCGGTAAACTTATTAATTTATTTGTATATTATTGTTACTCACGCCATACACTTTAGACATAAAAACATAAGATATAGGTAATATTATTGGTATAATATATTTATGTTTATCTAATATAATATTATCATGCTTCCCACGGTTTTAGATAGTCAAGTTTAAGATAACACCATAGCGAAGAAAAGTGATTTCACTGAATATAGTATTGCTCCGAATAAATTACTACGAATATCAATTACTCCGAATGTGGATGATAAAAATGATGATACTACGAACAATCTTTATTCCTATAACGATATTACTGTTGTCAATATTGTTACCGTTCAGAATACTGTGAATTAATTTTCATGTTCAAACGTTAAATTTTGTAAATGAGATAAATAAGATCAAACCTTGTATGATGGCAATTTATGATTGTTAGTGACGAAATCACAGAATAAATTAATTTAATGTATATATAATATTTTAAAATGTACGTAGTCTAAAGTAAATTAAATAAGGTTTGTTCAAAAAGCCCTGGAATTTTATTTCTAATGTATAAAAAATCAAGTTAAAGATATTTTCTTCAAAATACTCATCTCCAGACAAATATTTGACATGTTTCAAAAGGTTTTAGAAATTTTTCTGATAACTAAGCCTTTAGTTATATTACTGTATTGACTCTCCATCTCAAAATTTTTAAAACATTTCTTTTTAGTGTAAATTTAAGAGTTGAAAAAAATCACATTGTTGTGTACCTACTACCTAATAGTTATAGATATTTCAGGTCGTAAATAATAATTAGTATATTACCTTTATAATAATTGTATAATAAATAATAATAGATATGTATGTTCCAGATTATTCGTTATATAATAATTAAATTGTATCATAGTAATAATTACTTTGTACTCTGTTAGCAACTTGGTACATTATAATATATATGTTATGTTGAGAGAACGTTATACTCGCGTGTGTTGTTTCCGTCTTACAAACACACATGGTACGGACAAAAAGGTTAACGTTTAGAATAATCCAATAAACACTCATTTTTAATACTATAAATAATTATACAAATATATCCCAGTTAAAAAATTATTAATTTATAATTATTATTGTGACAATAATTTTGCAATTCTCTACACAACGTAGGTCTAATATTTCTCTACAATAATAAAAACAGTCACTATTTTTACAAGCGACCAGTACACTGAGAGTCTTTTAAAATCAGAGAGCGTTAAATGTCCAGCATACCACCTACCCCAAAATAATACCAATCGGTAACCTATAAAAATAGATATACAGTAAAAATACTCTTTATAACGAAACTCGTTACAACTAAAAAACTCTATATAACGTAAATACTGTGTCATACTTACTCGTATATTTGAATTGGGTTGACAATGTATAAAATATATAGATCTAAAATTGTATCCTTAAAACTTTATGTTGCATAAAAGACAGTATAAAGAATATAGAAGTATAAAAAACAATATTTTTTGTATATATTATATTAATCATTTTTAAAAGTATTTGCATTTATATTTAGCGTAATTTATAACGTAAATGACAGATATTAAATATATCAGAATATCGTGGAGTTCTAATATCTATAATCTATGGCAAAAGGTAATCGTTAATGTGCACCTACCTATGACCTATGTACTCGTACATGCTGCATATTTGTTCCGTTGTGGTTATTTTCATATAATATCTCATTAGTTCACTTTCCAGTTCAACATTTCATTTTTCGATGGCAGTCTGCACTCCATTAATACTATAGTTAGCTGTTTAAACAAAAAAATAGATGTTTGCGTAAGTTATTATTCCTATTATAATGAGAAATGAGAAATTAAATTAAAATTTAAGACTAAAAAAATATTAATTATAATGGATAATCTGATAACCGGGAGACGTAATGACACACATTTTCCAAATGCCCAATGCATAAAATTATAATATTATACAGTCATTATATATTTATTTATACCTATATTAATAGTACTATACTGGGCTACATATATTTTACTGAGTTGACCGTATTGCACTATTTTATGTGTAAAGAATTCAAATGGTGGCCACCGAACAGTAACTTAAACGGTAGTTTACTATAATTTTCTTTTTTCAATTTTATAATATTAAAAATAATGATTATAAAATTTTAAATTAATTTTAATTCAAAAATATAATAACACTTACTAATAGATTATAATAATAATAAAATTGTGTTTTCAATAATTTTACATGATATTAATGCTGCACATTAGTTATATTTTTCTAGAGTACAAATATTGGTGTGGATCATCGACTACCGCCTGCCGACAAAGAAATACTCATAAGCTGATCGAATATGTGTGGGCTGTTGAAACTCAAAGGACGTGTACCAGTAAAAAAAAGATCATTGTCATTTCAAGTGTTGCCAGGATGTGTTTGTTTTATATTTTAAATTTTTCAGGTACAGTTTGTTTTATTTAATACTTAATCAGATTATAGTTTTTATTATTTTTTCAGAAAATGTCCAGTACTACGGTTACAAGTTTTCTTTTATTTTTATTTTAATCATATAATGATAATTTTTTTTTTTTTTTATAATAATTATACAATCTATACTTCTTAGCATAATAAGTATAAGTGAAAAAAGACAGAAAACATGATATGCGTGATTAAGAAGTCACCCATTAGTAACTCTTATCGTGATGGGAGATTTGGGAAGATAAGGTAATAATATTATTTTATTTTGTTTATTTTTTTTTCTCTGAGAGAGGAAAGATTTTATTGATTATTGTAAAAGATCTCTACTCCATCTCCTTTTCAGTCGACGACGAGGATTATTAGGAAGAGTTAAGATATTTAAGTTGCTGATTAGAGGGTTATTATGGTTTGCCAAACGTGAGAAGAACCTCTTGTAAAATAATACAGATTCCTCTTCAATCAATTTAACATGTAGGTTGTTGTGGAGTGTTAAATTTGAAATGTATAACGGAGCGTTAGTGAGTTGACGTAGAGTGATATTCTGATAAGATTGGATTTTTTTTAGATTCGATTTCTTTGCCGCACCCCAGAGCTGAAGACCGTAAGTCCAGATTGGTTTTAAAAATGTTTTGTAAATTAGCAGTTTATTTTTTAAACTTGTGCATTTATTTTTTGATAACAAGGTTTTGAGCATACGAGAACGAGAATTTAAAATTAATCTTTTGGATCTGATATGTGGATTCCAGGTCAATCTTTTGTCTAAGATAAGACCTAAATATTTTACTGTATCGGAAGCAGGAATAGGTATGTTATCCAATGAAACTGGAGGATTGACTTGGTGTGATTCAGTTTAATTCTCTATTTGGTGTACCATGATGAAATAAGATTGAGATGAGTTTGTAGATTACCAGAGGCTATAAGGGGATTTTCATGAATTGAAATTAAAGCTTTGTCATCAGCGTAATCAGCAACAATGGTGTTTTCAGTGACAGGTTGATCGGAGGCATAGATGTTAAACAATAGTGGAGATAGAATACCACCTTAGGGTACGCCTGCATTTATCATAGCCATTTGTGAGGTACCGGTTTCGATGTGGATTTGAAAGTATCGATCGGTTAGGTAGGATTTAGTTAGGAGAAACAAGGAAGGTGGAAGAAAATTGCGAAGTTTAAAAAGTAAGTCATCGTGTCATACCCGATCGAATGCCTATGAGATATCTAAAAAAACACAGGAATAGTATTGTTTACGTTCCAGCGAAGTTGATATAGAATCAACCAGGTGGTGTACTTGATGAATTGTGTTATGATTAGCCCGAAATCCAAACTGAGATGAAGGAAAAATGTTATTTGAGATAACATGTGGGGATAGTTGTTGAAGAATAAGCCTTTTGCAAATTTTTGAGAAAAATGATAAGAGGCTTATAGGTCTATATGAGTTTGGAGCGTCTGGAGGTTTTTTTGGCTTTGCAAACATAACAATGTGTGAAAATTTCCACATGAGAGGGAAATATGATAGACGAAATATTGCATTAAATATGTAAGTCAACAGGACTATTGCTTTTTTAGGTAGACATTTTGCAACCTCAGCTGTTATTAGGTCAAAACCGGGAGATTTTTTATTCGAGTGTTTTAAAATTATATTTTTGACCTCGTTTGGTGTGATGTATTTTACGGGAGGTCCTTTAGGTAACGGAGAGTCTAGATATTTTCTAATATTACTCATGTGTTGAGGGTCTAAAATATCAGCGTGAGGTTGAAAGATATTTGATAAATATGTTTGAAAAACTTCTGCTTTAACTACCTCACTAATAGCTAATGTATTGTCTGCTTTTTTAAGAGGAGTTGAGGGAGATTTATATTTTAAAAGCTATTTAGTTTCTCTCCAAAGAGAACCATCAGCAACAGATAGGTTGTGCAATTTTTGATCGAAAGCATTGGTTTTACGTTTTGTAAGAATTTTTTTCAACGAATTAGCCAGTTTGTTGTAGGTGGATTTGTGTGAAGGAAGACGAGAGAGGTGGTATCTTGCTCTTGCTCTGCGTTTTTCCACGATTAGACAACGAATTTCTTTTGGGATTAACGGGTAATTAAAATTAGAGTTTATTAAATTGTTTGAGTTAACAGTTTTAATAGGTTTGATGGCAGTTCACGCTGCCGATTGTATTAGAGTAGTAAACTTGTTGACAGCTTCGCCAATATCGAGATTAGATTTTAACCTAATATTTAGGTTAATGTTTTCATTAACTGTATCGTGAAATTTGATGTGATCCGTAAAGGTTGAGAATAATATGGGTGGCTTAGTACGTGCTAGTGGTGTGGCTGAAATAGTTAGGAGAACCGAGGAGTGAACAGAGTTCAAGTCCAGTATGTTTTTGGTACAGAAATGTATGTTACTGGGAATCTTGGCGGTAAAAATATCAAGAATGTCAGGTTTTTTTTCTTGAGTGAGGTAGGCCAATAAGTAGGTCCAGGTGGTGAGAAAATATTAAAATTTTTTTCGTTGGAAAAGCTGCGTAATAGAATGCCACATGGGTTATTGACATGATAGCCTCAGCTTGGTGTTTAACATTATAATCACCCCCGATAATGAAATTGTTTTTAATTGAATCAAAAAAATCATTCAGTAAAGCTCTGGTAATATTGTGACGAAGGGGGGGGGGATTAGAGAGCACCGATGGTGATTGGGATGTTAATCAATTTAATTTGAATGAAGCAGGATTGAATATGATCATGGCAATATTTAGGGAGAGGTAAAAAAAATAAGAAAGTTTTGATTAGTATGGCTACTCCACCATGTACCGTATTATCTGGATGGTTAGTTTTAATTAGATGAAATCCAGGAATATGGAATTTAGAGTACTTGGTGAAGTGGGTTTCAGTTATCAGTGTTATGCCTATGCGACTATTGTATAAAACAGATTGGAGCTCGTTTATGTAGTTTTTGAGACAATTATCATTAAATAGTAAAATTAATATGGAATTGTTTGTGATTGAGTTAATCATTTTTTTTATCTGAAAGACTGGTGATTACTTTTGTAAGTAGAAAAATTAAAGGAATTAAAAGAATTTTGAATTCACTTATGAAACTTGTCAACAGATTATTTATATCAGTGGCTGGAGGGAGGGGTGTGACTGGATCTTGAGGAGGTGGAGTAGGTTTGAAGGATAAGCCGGAAGTTGTATCTGCATAAGTTAGTGGTTGAGCAGGAAAGTGCATGGAGGAATTTGATGGGTGATCTTGTACATTTTTAGATTTAAGATTATAATTTGTTCTTACAGTTGAATTTTTGTTATTATTTATATTTATTATTTATACGATGTTGCAGATTTTTGTAGACTGAGCATCCTTTATAGCTCGCAGGGTGGTTTTCTTGACAAAGAGCACATCTGGAGGGTTCATCACGTGATTTTGGGCAGGAAGATGAATGATGGTCATTATCGCAGCGAGGTAAGTACCCACAGTAAGCCTTGATATGTCGATAATCTTGACAATACGCACGTTAAAAGATAGTTTTGGGTTTGTGTGGTTCTACAACAATAATTTTTATGTGAAGTAAAAAAGTCAGTTGGACAATTTCATTTGAGTGAGGCGTGGGTTCTAAGTCTACGAAGAAGAGAGGTAGCGGGTTTTTGTTGTGTTTGTGCAGGACTGGTGTTACTTGTCTGACCTCAAATAAGCGCAAGACTAGCTTTTCTTTTATTAACTCGCAAGGAGTGGTTGGGTGAATGTTTCGAATTACCACACGAATTGGTTTGTCCTCCTGAAGTTGGAATGTGTGGAATTCTGCCTTTTCGTCCACGCCTCTTATGAAAATAGGGGGAGGTATAATGTGTTTAATAATTGTATTTGCTACAGGTTCTGCAAGTGAGGTCTGTGCGTCCTCGGGAGAGGGATTGGGTGATTGTTCCATTGCGCTGAAAATTTCGTACCGATTTCTTGACGAGAATAGTTTTTTATTGACATGCTGGATGTCTTGGGGTGACAACGGTGGGTCCGAGGATGTGAACGAAGAACTTGAATGTGTTCTTTTTGTTGTTTTGTAGTCCAGCCGCTTTTTTCGGCGGGGTTTGGCGGCGACGTATTGGAGTTGTTAGTTTTATTGGTTTTATTTGAATTATTATTCTTGGTTGTTTTATTTATGTTTTGATTTGATAGTGATGGTGTGTTGGAATTGTTTGTGTTTTTGATAGAGGTCGACGTAAAAAAAAAAACCCCGTACCAAATAAGAGCGCACCGCGTTGGCGCATCCAAATGAATCGTGGAGCGACGTCCGTACCCCCCTGGACGGGTCTATTCGCTCTGTCATTGGTCGCCGGTAGTCGGTCGTGTTCGACGCCGTCGACGATGTTGCCGCCGCCGTGAATATAGGGAATTGAAGTAACAATGCCCATGCGTTACGCATAATATTATACAGTAAAATTATACTCATATTTTTTGTTTTTTTTAATTAATACCATTATACTGTACAGCAGAGTGACACACATTTGCCCACCTTTTTTTCCTTTATTGGTGTACCTACGTCTTATTATTATTTTTTCATATGCACCTTGATATATAATATTAATATAATAATACAAATAATATTTTAATTGTTTGCATAAATAGGATAGGTTAGATCATAAATAAAAACATATTTTGGTAGTACACAATTTTTTTGTATTCTTGTACATTGTCAAAGTTATAAGATTTATAAAAATATAGAAAATTAAAAATAAAAAAAAAATTAATATTACTAAACAGATAATTCAGAATCCGAAGACGTATCATCTAATGTCATTGTTACGCGTTCTGTTTCTGCCGTCAACATATTGTCTACAATAAAATCGATCTTATTGAATTTTTCTTCCTCTTCTGTCGTATGTCTTATGAAATTTTTCCACATATCATTCTCATTTACTCGCTTTATACCTTCCATATGTTTTGACGTCACATAATTTATAGCTGGTGTTGTTCTTTTTTACGTGATCTTTCACGGAAGCCCATGCCAGTTCTATTGGATTCAACTCACAATGATATGGAGGGAGTCTTAAATTTTTCTGGTTGTGTGTTTCGACCAGATCGTCAATTACATACTTATCAAATTGTGGTTTTATTTGTTTTACAATGTCGAGTAATTCAGGGATCACCATAGGTCGATCAATTACCTGGCCCTTTTTCTCTAACCATTTTATAATGTCTGCTTTTCTGGAATTTGTGTTTGGAATTTTTTTTTTCTTCACAGAATGATATAGAGCATTGTCCATTACAATGACACTGTTCTCTTTAAATCGTGGTAATATGTTTGACATCCAGTTGTAAAATTTTTCATTCATTTCTTCATGGTAGTCCGTGGTTTTTTTTGACTCGAAACACAAAAGACCATCTGGCACGAACCCGTCTTCTGACCCAATGTGTAACACAATGAGTCTCTTGCCTTTTCCAGATGGATTCTGAGAACCCGTTGTGTGACCTTGCAAAAATGCATCACGGGGTGATTGAATGGTGTTGTCTACCCACGTTTTACTTGTACAGTCCCGTACGTTAACCCATGTCTCGTCAAGGTAGTATATAGTTCGCCCTTCTTCACGATATTTACGTATATTTAGTAAATACGCCACAAAACAATTTCGTCTTTCTCAATAAGCGCACTATTGCGACTGCGTTTCGTGTACACGAAGTCCATAAATTTCATCAGACGTTGTAAGTTCATTTTTGATAAATTTGGCAAACTATCATCATCATTAATGACTTGCAATATTTTGTCCAATGTAGGTATCGTTTTATTGAACCAAAATGAATGAATATGCCTACATACAGTATTTAGTTGCATATCATCTAACTTATCTTTCAATGATGGCTTAATACGAGTTTTGGAAAGAGAGGTCACAGTTCTTTTGGAATTATATTCACTTATTACATTTGAAATTGTTCGTTGTCCGATGCCAAGGTCTTGTGATATAGAAATACGAGCTTCTCGAGCTGTTAACTTTGGATTTTGCCTTAATTGCGCCTTGTAGGAATTAACAATCATTATGCGTGACTGTGATGAAACAGGCTGGAATAAAAATAAGAAAAAACTATGTTAAATAATGTATAATATGCGGATAAAACTATAATAAGTATATAATAATACATAATACATTAATACATAATAGGTACATAATTTTTTACTAACCTTTCCCATAGGATTTTTTGTTGAAGGTGAAATATTTGTCATAGTGTCACGTTGAAATGAAACAATAAAAGAAAAATTCAAAATATTATATACCAATGCGCACAAAAAAAAAAGACGTCAAACCGCGTAATACCGTTGAACTGGTGTGATAATATACAGCACTCTGTATAAATAGTTGACCCTGCCGCCGCCGGAACACGCTGCAGTAGCGCTCTCTGTCATACGCGAGTTTGGTCCGATTTTCGTGCACCGCCAGGTGCGCTCTTATTTGGTACGGAGTTTAGTAGACATTGTGGCGATAGAGTTGGGTGATTAAGGTAATTCAAGTGATTAGACCGTCGGGTGACGGCCTTTAGATAAAACTTAACGCAACTACAATACAGAAGTGTTGCGTAATAATTGTAGAATAAATAGAATATTTAGTTGATATTTTAGACGTTGGAAGCATACGTTCAAACACTCAGTGAAATTCCGTATGAACAATATGAGAAAAAAAGAAAAACGTTAAAGGGACATTGGTGGACAAAATCTCATTTATTTTTATAAAATGAACTCGTTGAATAAGCACTAGTTGTATGCGGGACACACGTTGGTAACGCACATGTGCATCCGACGACCACCACTACGGAGCTGATAATGATAAATTAACAATTTTTTCTTTTTTTTTCTTCACTTAACTGGATCTTTTTTTTCAATTTTTCAATTTAGCTTAATTTTAGTTAGTCTGCTGGTTAACTTACTCAAAAGAGAGAGAGAGAGGAATTTAAACGTTGTCCTCTGAAAAGAAAGTTTAACAATAGTTTACTGTAATCTTTTTTTTCCAATTTTTTTTTTTTCTTAAAATTTCTCTTTATTTTGGAATATTACGATCTATACATAGTTTGCACAATAAGTAATAAGTATGAAGATAAACATTTGGGAGTGAGTGATTACATAGTAGGAAGTCTCACATTAGAGACACCTATGACTTAATATTTAAAAATTTGAATTTAAATTTACATTAAAATTTTACATTAATCACATTGCATATTTACATTAATATTTACATTGAGTACACGTTTTATACAGTTTTTAAGTCACGGCACCAGTTCCGTTTAAGTCTTCTCGTCGGGTTCCCGGGTAGTGTTGGTAAGGCCAAATCCCTGATAAGCTGGTTGGGGTTGGATTGAAGTTTAGTGTGGAAGTGTTTGTAATATAGAGTGGCTGTATCGTTGACAGAGCGGATTTTGAGATCGGAGTTTATAATGTTATTGGAGACATACCAGGGTGCTCCTGTAATTAGACGACAGCAGATATTTTGGAAGGCTTGGATGGTTCTCTTGTTTGATTTTTTGGCAGAACCCCATACTACCACCCCGTATGCCCAAAGTGGTTGTATGAGAGTTTTGTATAATAATATCTTAATGTTTAATGTTAGGTTTGAGCGCAGGAGTGGCCTTAGTAGGTGCAGTCTTGAATTCAACTTTTTGCGTTTGTTCTTGAGGTGAGCTGACCATGTTAGTCGTCTGTCAAATATCAAGCCAAGATATTTTACTTCGTTTGAATGAGGGATCATAATATTATTCATTGTTACTGGAGTACAGTAATGAGGCCTAAGAGAAAAGGTAATAAAGGAAGACTTCGTTTCATTTATTTTTATTCTCCATTTAACGAACCATTGAGAGAGGATGTCAATGTGTGTTTGCAGTTGGAGACTTGCAGTGGTATAATCTGTGGCTGTAGAGAGGATTGCGGTATCGTCTGCATAGGTTCCGAGGATTGTATTTTCAGATGTGGGCAGATCTGATGTGTAAATAGTGTATAGAAAAGGTGCGATGTCACTGCCTTGAGGGACCCCAGCAGCAATAGGAAATTGTTTCGAGTGTTCAAGGTTGTGGCGGACCTTGAATATGCGGTTGTCTAAATATGATTTTAATATTAGGTAGTAAGGGGCAGGAAAAAGGGTTTTTAACTAGAAAAGTAGTTCAACATGCCAGACAGTGTCAAATGCTTTGGCTACGTCCAAAAATAGTCCGGCACAGTATTTTTTGATTTCTAAAGCAGTTGAAATTGTGTCCGTGACCCGATGTAACTGGTGGATTGTGGAGTGGTTTGTGCGAAAGCCGAATTTGAAGTTAGGTATGTTTTCATTTTCTGTAGTTATATGAGAGAGGCGCTTTAGTAGTAATTTTTCCAGAATTTTACCAAGGACTGGTAGAAGACTTATGGGCCGGTACGATGAAGGGTGTTCGGGTGGTTTACCAGGTTTGAGTATTGTCACAATAACTGACGATTTCCAAATTGTTGGAAAATAAAATAGACGTAAAGTAGCATTATAAATATGAGCGAGAAAGATTATTGTTTTTGCAGGAAGATTTTTGATTATTTGGTTGGTTATGAGATCGTGACCAGGAGATTTTCTGTTGGCCAATTTTTTTATTATACCACTTATTTCAGCTGGTGAGGTAGGTTTGGCGGGTGGAACCATGGGTAATGGGGAGTAGAGTGATTCTGCGACCGTCTCTAGGTGCAGAGATGGTGGTGAGATTGAGTGAGGAACGAATACTGTTGATAGCTCCTCAGCTAGTGTGTCTGCATTTTCCTTGTCAGTAGTTGCTAGAGAGTCATTTGGTCAGCGAAGAGGGGGCGTGGTTTCCTTTAGTCGAAGAATTGATTTGGTTTTGCGCCAGAGAGAGCCGTTTTTTAGTGATAGATTTTGTAAATAGTTTTTATATGAGTCATTTTTGTGTATTTTTAGCAGTGATTTAAGTTTGTTTGAAAGCATGTTATATCTTGTCTTATCGCCTGGGTAGTGAGTTCGCTGCCAGGTAGACCTTGCTCGACGTTTCTCAGCTAATAACTGCCTTAGCTCTGGGATTAAATTGTTGGTTGGGCTCTTGCTTGGTCTCTGGATTGAAGATTCTTTAGCTGCATTTTGTATATTTTTGGTAAGTAAATTGATTGCGCTGTCAATATCAGCTGAAGATTTTAACTTGACATTAAGTATAGATTTTTTAGAGAGTATATCTCTGAATGTGTTCCAGTTTGTGATTCCAGGAGTGATGGTTGGTCGATTTTATTTCAATAGGGGTTGTGCTCCTATGTGAAGTAGAACTGGGGTAAGATCAGACGCTGGATCGTTTAGATTTGTAACGTGTGTAATAAAACGATTTGGGATGCTAGAAATGAAGAAGTCAATGGTGTCTGGGTGACGATTAGCATGAGTTGGCCAATAAGTCGGAGTGGTGCTTGATAATAGTTTGAGATGTTTTTGTGTAATGAGGTTGTGTAGCGCGCGGCCCCTGGTGTTGGTGGAATTGCTCCAGGTTTGGTGTTTGGCATTGAAATCAGTGCCTATTATATAGCTATGACTGAGAGATTGAAGAAGAATGATGAGTTCAGGTATAGGAAATGGTATTCCTGGGGGGAAGTAACAGGATGGTATAGATATAGGTACCTAGTTTATTTGATTGAATATTGATGCTCCTATGTGGTGGCAGGGGGGAGTGTTCAATTCGGTTGGAGATTATAAGTGCAGCTCCACCATGCGCCGTTCCGTCTGGGTGATCTGCTCTAATTATTTCATATGCGTATATTTTGAGTATAGAAGATTTTGTAAGATGGGTTTCAGAAATAAGTGCGATTTCGATTTTTTTTTCGTTGAGTACGATTTGAAGTTCATTTAGGTGTTGGAGAATACCGTTGGCGTTCCATAAAAATATGGCAAGTGGTTTTAAGTTATTAGTTGACATTTTTAATGAGTTTATCTATGACAGTGGTAAGTAGTGACACAAGTGGATTGATTTGTGCTTTTAGATAATTTATAAATAAAGACAGTTGAGTTGAGAGGTCGTGGTTTTGATTTGGGTTGTTAGTTTGGGGGTGAGGAGAAGATTCTTTATTCAGTGGAGGAAAACTCTGTGAGTACGTTGGACGATGAAGATCTTGGTTAATGTCTTTTGAGGTTTGTTGATTATTGTTCCTGGTGTTGTTTTTAGATTGTGCTAATTTTTTTTTCAAGTCAATGTGAGTTTGGCACCCTTTATAGTTAGCCGGGTGACTACCGTTACATAATGCACAGTTAGCAGGGGTGCTCCGGTCCTTAGTGCAATCAATAGATTCGTGTTCTAAGCCACATTTAACACAACGAGGAGTGTGATTGCAGTATTTACGAGTGTGACCGTACGTCTGGCAACGATGGCATTGAGGAATATCTTTTTTCGGATGGACAGGTTCAATTTTGACTTTCGTGTAACATAGTGATGTGATTTTAAAAATGTCGGAGTTGGTTGGTCCTGGTTCTAAGTCAACAAAGAAAATTGGTAGGGGAGTCTTAGTTAGCTTATGAGTGACAGGCATTATATTTCTGGTGTAGAATCCGTTGTTTAATAGTTCATCTTTAATAGTGGAAATATCGGTAGTAGGATGTAAGTTTCTAATTACTGCACGATAAGGTTTTAATTCTTTTGATTGATACGAGTGAAAAGAAACGTTTTTTTCCTTAAGATATTTGATCACTGTTCTATACGAGTCAGAACTATATGTTTGTAGTTTAAGATCTTTTGTAGAGCTATTACAATCGAATCCAGAGGAGTCGGTTAATTCTTTTATTTTAATGCAAAAGTTGTTGAAATTTAATTGCGTTTGTATAAAGATAGGAGGTGGCTTAGAGGATTGATTGGTTTTTCCCGAGATTTGCTCAGTTGTGTTGTCTATTGGGTCGTCTTCAATAATGGGTGCGATTGGGGAAAATCGATTTGGTGATATGAATATATTTGGATCGGTTTTTTTTTAGACAGGTGATATTTCATTAGGAGATCTGATACGTTTGTTGTTTGATTCAACTGTTTGCCATAATATGTCAGAATCAGAATCAGATAGCGATGTATCGCCTGTAGAGGCTTTAATTGTTTTTGTTAATTTTAAAGGTAGGATTGTTTTCTTTGGTTATGGCTTGCCGGTGGTAGCCATAATGAGCACTGGTATTAATATAGCAGTCGGCAACGACTGCGATAGTAGGTAATCTTGGAGCCTTAGCCGGTGTGGCGACCGGTGTTAGTGGACTTTGTATGATAAGATTATTTTATAATACATACCAATTAAGCGGTGCAGAGTAGCTTGACTGTAATGCTATCGAGAGCGATAAAAACGGTGCGCGTAAATTAACGCGTTGACTCAACGACGTCTAAACACGAACTTTTTCCAATTTTATAACTTGAAAATTAATGAATATTAAATTTAATATTAATTTATATTCGAAAATAAAATAACACCTACTAATAGATTTCAATATTAATAATTTTTTTTTTCAATAATTTTACATTATATTAATGATGTACATTATTTTTATTTTTCTAGGAACCGAATATTGTTGTGGATCATTGACTACCGCCTGCTGACAAAGAACTGGTCATGTGCAGATGAAGAATGTGTGGGCTGTTTTGCATCTCAGAGGACTTGTGCCAGCAGAAATAAGGAGCTCATCCAATGATCAACTGACGATGGATTTATTTTTTTATTCTATTATTTTGTGAACTGTATTATCTTAAATTTTTTATTAATCTAATCGTTTCGGATCGGATTGGACGTTTAGTACCTTCGTGACACGTGAACGAGATGATCGCGTCAACCTCGTCAGCATCCGCCTCCTTATCTGTCCATGCTTAGTGTGAGCTTCGCGCGATAATCCGTTTTCTTCACTCGTGTGGCGAGACGCCGGCGGCCATCCATCGACAACTTTGTACCTCTTATGGATCGACGTCTATGTCAATTAAAAATGTGAGGAAGTGGTGCAGACAATTTTCAAATGGGAGGACGAATATCCATGATGAAACCAGAAGTGGAAGGCCATCTGTTTCTGACAATCTCCAAGAACAGGTTGAGTCTGAACTTCGTGAAGATCGACGAGTGACTGTTCGAGAACTTGAAGAAAAGTTGCAAATACCCAAGTCCTCGCTTCACATAATCATAAGTGATTTGGGATACCGAAAGTGTAGTGCAAGATGGGTGCCTAAGATGCTTACAGAAGATCACAAACGTCAACGCATCGAAAGTTCCCGCGAGGTTTTGGAGCTATACACTGGATAATAATTAGTATTTATTTATGGGCCGAGACTATTTCTACCATTACAATTTTTATATATATTTTACTCAGTCTTATAAATATCAGAGTACGCATGTCGGACCTAGGTGAGTGTTTAGGACATAAACGACCCCATAGTTGCATGACTAGTAGAATCTGGCCCCCCAAAATATCAAATTACAATAATATGTACAACAATACTTTGTTATTTTAGGTGATTAAAACTTATGAAAATATAGTTTCGCTCAACTACGACTGAAAACCGGCTATCAAATTTGACAATATTGAGCATAAAAAGCAACTTATTAAATGTTGGTATTAAAATATAATATAAATAAGGTAAATCGCGACCATAATAAGCGAATTTGTAATGTATTGTTGGTTGAACCTTATCTACTTACTGACTTCTCGTAAGTGATGCAGACCTACAGTACTATAATCCTAGGCTTGGCACTTTTATATAGACTGTGTATGAAATACATATTTGACAAGCTTTCACATAGCTATATAGTTTTGTAATTTTATTTTGCATATAAATGCATATTTTGAGTTCTTTTTGTTTTTAGGTCATATTTTACATTTTTACATGTTATTTAATTCATTTTGAAACATATTTAACTTAAATCAATGTTTATTACAAACATACAAACACTACAACCCATATTTTGGCATGCCTTATATTTTTTTTTTGCATTTTATTGATCTTCCAATTTCATTAACAATTTCAAATGCTCCGACAGGTATTGGATAAAGTTAAAATATGTTATAAAAATCATAGCTAATGTTTTTAATATAATACCTATGCATAGAGCTATTGTACCTATATTATTGGTATGTGTTACAAAAGCTATTTCCAACGCCTAACCTTCCAATTAAATGTAATTAAAAATATTTAATATTTAATCTTCAATGTGTTACATGCGACAAAAATGTATGTACTATGATAAGGAAAAATTGGCCTGCTTAACTTTTTGAATTCTATTAAAAAATACATATAGCATAGGTCAAAAATGGTAAGTACATAATAAAATATTGTTTCTTTTTAATAGAATACAATAATAATATTATACATAAGTTATTATTGGATTTACAGTTTATATTATGCAATTTTATTTATTGTAATATATTCAAAATTGAAAAGTCCAACTTGTAATATAACTTAAATATAACTAAATAACTATAAAAATACATTATTCTATGTATAGAATTTTTATTAGCATACAATATTCTAAGATTAGGAGGAGCTATGAAATTAGTATTTCATCCCAAGCAAGAAAGTGTCAAATAATCAACTATTGGTACCTAAAGATAATAACTAATGATGTTTCATTTATATAGTTCTATCAAAAACGAAGAAATCAGTTTGGCTAAACATATACGTAAAATACCTTTTATCATAATTTTAATTTATTTAATTCAATTCATTTTATCATATTTTAATAAATAATAGCCGCCTAGTTTATATTATAATAAAAAGAATAATGTGTGTGATTTTATCAACTCAATAATATGAATAATCATAAAACAATAAATACTTAACCTAAAATATATAAAATGCAATAATTTATTAAGAAATTATAAATCAACTTTATTTATATAGAAAGCATTATCCATATGGCATATTACAATATCCTTAATATCAACAATTAAGAATTAATAAGTAAACCGTAGAAATATTTACTATGATGGTTTGAAATAGTTATATTATATACAAGTGTCATAAACTAAATTATTTAAAAAAGTATAAATTAAATAATCTCCAAGGAAAATATACCTAATACAAAGTATAATTAAATAATAATAATGTTGAATTATTAATATCACATGATTATAAATTATATAATATCTAATACATTTTTTGGTAGAAGATTAGGATCCGCAACATCTTCCATTTCTTGATCATTAATTTCTATCTTTATTTTAATGTCAGTTTCTTCTTCGTTCTCTTCATCATCAACACTTAAACTAGCCATTTCTTCCATAAGTTGAGGATCAATTTTTAAAATCTATCAAACAGTATAAATATTAATAAATGTCTTAATATGTTTAAAATACAGCTAGCAAATTACATACCCCATCAGGATTTAATGTCTCATACTGATGTTTTAATGTTTGTAGTTCAAAATCACTGGAGCTACAAGCCGCTTTTAATTCATTCAACAATACAATTTCATTTCGTAAATCATTGTAATTTTGGCATATTTCTTCAGTCGGAATGGGATTTAATTCTGAAAAAAAATGTAATAATTTTAACAAAATAAATTATCTTAAATATAATATAATACATACTAATTTTCAGGGACTCAAGAGCCTGTTCAACATTTTTGACTTTTTTTTGACTAACATTGGCTGGTATTTTCATCCTTTGAGAACGAGTAGATACACCACTATTTTTAATGTCCGGAAATTTAATAGTAGTAGCTTCAAAGTTCTAAAAATGAACATTTTAATAAACTTATAGGATTAAAAATAAATTGAAAATTACATTTGGATCAACTCGGGTTGGCCTGACTGGAACAGTAGGGCGTTTACGGTGATGAGTTGTTTTTTTGTCAATTTTCAAACTTTTACGACTATCGTTTTGCTTATCAACAGCACTTATTAATTTTTGTAGATCTTGTGTTTTACGGTCTCTATCACGTTTTCGTGCTTCAATCTTTCGCATTTCTTGTATTAACATTTGTTCCTCCTCAATCTAAACATTTTCAATTATATATAATAAACATTTACAAAAATTTACAATGTTTATAAATACTTGTTTAGGAGTTCTACTGTAAAGTCTTTCAAGTTGTTGTTTTCTACGAGTTTCATGTTCAGCATCAAACATTTTTGATTCATTGACACTACCTCCTCTTATCTAAATAAATAAAACACCAATTATTAGTAAACTTGATTCAAATATTGATTTTTGTTTACAACCTTTGTCAGTATATTACACACTGAATAATATCTGTCTTTCAGATCCTCAGTAGAACGCTTAACAGAGTTCTCATATTCTCCGTAATTCCATCTAGCCTGAATAATTATGAAACGTAAATCAAACCATTCACACATGTCAAAAAGACGATCAGTTTCTTCTTGAGTCCATGTTTCTGATACTAAATGTTCTTTGTATTCCATATCTGTATACTTGGGTATTTCTATTTTCTATTTAACAATAATAATGCATATATACATTATGTAAATAAAATATATTCACAAATAATACCTTATTAAACTTAGCAAACGGATATTCTTTTCCCTCATCTGCGACTCTCCGCCAATGATAAAAAGGAACACCATCTGCCCGAGCTGGGTTGATAAAAGGAGCCCATACCCAAGGGCGAACACGTCGCATACCCAATCTAGCCTTTTGGAGCTTATAGGTGGGACCTATAAAATTAAATGAAAACCATTAATAACCTGTAATAAAATCAATCAAATCAAGCAAAACAATTACCAGTTTCTGTTTCAATAACAGGTGGCACATCTTTTTTATCATTATACAGTAAGGCAAACACTTCACGGGCCATTCCTTCTGGTCTACGAGTCTGCCGATTACCCGATGGTAGTGAGATTTTTTTCTTGGTCTGTGTACCAAGTATGTCTTCTTTGGACACCTGAGGAGCGGATCCTCTTTCTATGTCCAAAATATCACGAATATCTTCAGTCATCTTGAACGATTTAAGTTGACGAAACGTACGTTCACTCTAGCAATTACTGTAAATTAAAACTTTTAATATTATAATATTCAATAATTTAAATATAGTGTTGAGTTAAGGATTTTTAAAGTTTCAATGTTTATAAAAAAAAATATATTCAATATAATCTCAAATCCACAATACTAATATTAATAATTATAATGCCATAAAGTTAATCCACCATGTAAACATAATACGTTATCTAAACTGTAATCATTGATGTTTTATCTTTGATATTTATACACACGATTTATAATCGATGATTATAGTTATCACTTATCAGATAGAGCCAGCTAAAATCCGACGGGCTGCAGTGTTTACCTCAAACATTGAAAGTTACGACGTTCAACTACAACGAATTTGATTGTCATGCAGTTACTACGAAAATAAGTTGCAACGAATAAACACATTACACGATTTAATATTACCCTTCGAATTTATAAAATAATTAAATTTAGGAACTATTACCATGATACGTTAATACCACTATATCATTTTTTTTTTTTAATTTATATTCATATTTTCAAAACCAATGACCATTTTAATTAAAAAAAAAAAAAAAAAAATTGTCCATACTATCATTGTGGTAGATAAAACCTCTTAATTTATATTTTATAATTTTCCAATCTACCTTTGTTAACGTTTTGTTATTAGTTATTAAAATGTTTGTATTAAAGATAATAGTCCTTAAAAATGGTTTTACAAAATATACGTTATTTATTAAATAGTAGATAGTACCCACTTATTATAAATTTATATATTATAATTAAAACATTTTCACTATTCATTAATGTTTATAGAATATTATAATAATTAGGTTTTTTTAAATCACCTTGACCCCAACCATATAAACCCATTATCTTGGACCCTTAGGACAAAAAGTTAAATAAATTAAAAACTATACTCATTAAAATTTGGACTGAATAATACTGAATAATTTACAGTTTATTCACAAAAAGTACTGCTTGAGTGAATAAGTTTGATTGGGCTCATGGATAAATTAATTAATAGGTATATTGTAATTATTGTATAGTGATGTATAGGGTTTGGGTCTTGTTGCACTTAAAATTATCAAAATAGGTATGCAGCTATTTTTTTTTATTTTGTTTTTTAAATAATGCATAATATCATAATTTAAAAAACAAAAATGTAAAAATTAAGGTGGTATACATAACCGCGATTAACCAACGAACAAGTACTATTTTTTATTTTGTCATACAATTTAGAATCTAGGTGTCATTAGGTTTTATCATAACTATAAAATTATCATTATTCTCGATAAAAAGGTTGATTCTTAAGTGACAAAAAAACTATCGTAACTATCTACATACTAGACGTATGAGTCAGACACGATAGACTACGACCTTAATTTATTAAAAAATATATTTTTGAATACATTCCAAGTCTGGAATTTTTCGATAATTTTACGTACATACAAATTAAAAAATTATAAATTTTAAAAATTATGATAAAAATTGCTCAAACATGCACTTTTCCTAAAATATGATGAAATAATATGAAAAAATATGCAAATTTAAACTTAGTATTTACTTTCACCATTTTATAAAACAAATTTATAACTCATCTAAAATAATCTACGACCACTGTCCACTACAAAATAATATACACATGCAAGTACCGAACCCTATCGATCTACATTGTGAATTGAAAAAAAAAATACAAACAAAATAAATAAAAAATGTATTTAAAATATCTAAAATATGCAATTAACATGCCAATAATTATATAATATAAATATTGCACTTAAATGGTTATTAATTTTATTTTTATATTGTTATTGTTATGAGTATTATACGCATTAAAATGGATTTATTTAATTTAAAAAAAAAAGGTTTTCAAAGATGTAAATTGACTGGAATTTAATTTAAAATACCAAAAATTAAGCTAAAAAGGCAAAAAATGACGTAAACGAATATCTATAACATATTTGATTCTAAAGCCGTACGAGCCACATTTTTTATCCTAAAGCAGAACTCTAGTAATGCGAGGTGATACACTCAAAGTTTTTAATATTTCTTAATAAGGGTCGAAAATATCTGAAAATGTATTCTTTATACTGTCTTTTATGCAACATAAAGTTTTAAGGATACAATTTTAGATCTATATATTTTATACATTGTCAACCCAATTCAAATATACGAGTAAGTATGACACAGTATTTACGTTATATAGAGTTTTTTAGTTGTAACGAGTTTCGTTATAAAGAGTATTTTTACTGTATATCTATTTTTATAGGTTACCGATTGGTATTATTTTGGGGTAGGTGGTATGCTGGACATTTAACGCTCTCTGATTTTAAAAGACTCTCAGTGTACTGGTCGCTTGTAAAAATAGTGACTGTTTTTATTATTGTAGAGAAATATTAGACCTACGTTGTGTAGAGAATTGCAAAATTATTGTCACAATAATAATTATAAATTAATAATTTTTTAACTGGGATATATTTGTATAATTATTTATAGTATTAAAAATGAGTGTTTATTGGATTATTCTAAACGTTAACCTTTTTGTCCGTACCATGTGTGTTTGTAAGACGGAAACAACACACGCGAGTATAACGTTCTCTCAACATAACATATATATTATAATGTACCAAGTTGCTAACAGAGTACAAAGTAATTATTACTATGATACAATTTAATTATTATATAACGAATAATCTGGAACATACATATCTATTATTATTTATTATACAATTATTATAAAGGTAATATACTAATTATTATTTACGACCTGAAATATCTATAACTATTAGGTAGTAGGTACACAACAATGTGATTTTTTTCAACTCTTAAATTTACACTAAAAAGAAATGTTTTAAAAATTTTGAGATGGAGAGTCAATACAGTAATATAACTAAAGGCTTAGTTATCAGAAAAATTTCTAAAACCTTTTGAAACATGTCAAATATTTGTCTGGAGATGAGTATTTTGAAGAAAATATCTTTAACTTGATTTTTTATACATTAGAAATAAAATTCCAGGGCTTTTTGAACAAACCTTATTTAATTTACTTTAGACTACGTACATTTTAAAATATTATATATACATTAAATTAATTTATTCTGTGATTTCGTCACTAACAATCATAAATTGTCATCATACAAGGTTTGATCTTATTTATTTGATATACAATTTTACATTTAAATATTAAAATTAAAATCGAAATACTCCAAAGTTGAAAAAATATTCTACTTCGTAATATGAAATTAAAAATGTATGTTATTATTCAAAAGACTAAAATACTTAAAAGTTAAAAATATTAATAGATTTTGAAATAATTAGAATTCAAAGATTACAAAAAAAGAATCACTCTGTATAATGATGGACTTATTTATTATTGTTATCAATATAGCTTATTAGTTATCACATTTTATGAACCATGACAAATTATATTTTGTCACGATATGAACATTGAAGAGTAAACTGTTCAATCACAGAATAACGTTCAACGCTCAAGTTCATCGTTCATCTATTACAGAGTGCAGAGCTTTTAGATATTTATGACCAGAGCTTACTCGTGCTTAGATTAAAAAATAAATATTCTCTTATAGTTGCTACAGTTAACTTGCATCTTGTCATCCTGTATAGATTGTTGTTGACATTGCACAAATTTTAGTTTTATCTTATTACTATTTCTATATTCACTTTAAGTTTAATATTTAAAACGTTTTATAATTATGCTTAATTCCAAAATGAATTTGATAGCAAAGAAAACCAACATTGGTAACTCTTTCATTATTTTCAGGTAAAAAAATGATTAATATTAATTTTTTTATGTATAATAATAAAATATATTATGTCTTTACAATTAAGGCAATTTGGTGTTATATCCTTGCTTATTTTTAAAAGAGTTGAAATTTCAGATCCTTAACACAGAATTATGTAAAAGAGACAGTAAATGCTCACGAAGTAGAACATCATTCTAATATGAAAGACTATTGGTGGGATAGCAATGGACCACTGAATGCATTACACTCTTTTAATCCATTGAGGTAATTTATAATTAACTCTTTCAAGAGTACCTAATTAATTATTGTATTTAAGATTATTAAAATTAATGTTTAATTAGAGTTTCGTTTATAATAAATGGATTAACAAATATGAAAAAAATTGAAACAAAAAATATTGGAACTCGTCAAAGTTTAGAAAATATAAAAATACTTGATGTTGGTTGTGGTGGTGGAGTTTTAACTGAGGTATAGTTTAAAAATTTTAATTTAATTATATATCAACAATTATAAATTATTTTAAAAGCTTATATCTATATTTAGGCATTAGCACGTCTTGACGGTAATGTAACCGGAATAGATCCCAGTAAAGAACTAATAAATATCGCCAATGATCATTCTGTGATTCTTGGAAACAAAAATATCAAGTAATTAAATAGAAAAATTATTTATTTATAATATTTTTAATATTTTTATTTTTCTTTGTAGATATTGCAATGAATCAATTGAAGAGCATGTGTTATCAAATACAGAATCATATGATGCAATTGTGACTTCAGAAGTTTTGGAGCATGTATCCAATAAATATGGCTTTTTAACAAACTGTATTGATTGTTTAAAGGTAACTCAATTATTTTAATGTACGTACAAAAAAATAAATAGATATGAAATATGTTTTATTTGATTTTTGATTTTCCATATGTGACAGCAATTTAATTGTCTGGGGCAAAATATTGTCTTGTTTTATTTCAAGTATATAGTTTCATTTGTATTGGAATCATTGGATTGAAAAGCTAGTTACTTATGTGTCATATTTATGTTTTTAAAGAATCTATTTACATGTTCTCATTGATAATTATCAAAAGAAATTATGGTTGTCTAAAAATAATTTGTACATAGTTATGTTTAAAAATGTTGAATTAACCATATTTAGTTTCAAGCATTATATTATGTAGAAAAGCTTGTGTTCACAATTATAACATTTTATAATCTTATTATATTGCATTTTTATACTTAACACTCAAAATGTAATTTTTTTAATCTTCACACTTATTGTAATAATACTAATTCATTGATCAGTAACTCTTGACTTAATAGTTACTCAATATATACTAATTACTAGTTAATTTTGTTTCAAACCGACTATGGCAACACAAATATGAATGCATCAAGCTGTGACGACTATTTTATAATAAATATTAATAATACTAAAACAATTATTGTTTATTTTTTTTTTGTAGCCTGGAGGATCTTTGTTTATAACAACTCCAAATAGAACAATTTGTTCATGGTTAAGTGTTAAAGTGATAGGAGAAACATTTGATTTTATACCAAAAGATACACACGAATGGGAAAAATTTATATGTCCTCATGAATTGCAGTCAATTTTAGAAATAAATTGTAAGTATAAATTATTGTATTATTGGTTATTGTCTATGATATTTGTAGTTTTCTTATAAAAGCAAATATATTATAAGATCATCAAATTTTAGTTAAAACATTTTAATATTTATATTTATTTTTTTTTGTTTTAACTTGTCTCATCTAGGTAAATGTGATACTATTTCAATTAATGGACTATCGTATAATCCTTTTACAAACCGATGGAGTTGGACTGATTCAAAAAATGTATCTTACGCCATACATGCAGTGAAAAGTACATAGCCTGTAGATACTATCTATCATTAACTATTACTTTTTATTAACCATTATATTATGTTATGATAATGTTTGTATAAATTTATTTGTTATAGCATTATTAAGTTATTATATAATTATTTAATTTATTTTTATTTGTTGGTTATTAGATGTGCTAAAATGTATTTTTACCATCATTAAACAATATCATATGATAGTTTTATTACTTTTCTTGAATTATCTAAGTGATGTGTTTTTAATTTAAATATTTTTTAGATATATTTCGATATCACTGTATTGTTTTCCTACGTCTAAATGGATATGCAAGTCCTAATCCTATTAATTACTCTGATTATCATTATAAATATTAGTATTTATAATCAATGATGTAATATACAAATAAATATAATATTGCAAAAACCAGTAATTATTTAATTAAAAAAATAAATCTCCATATTATAAATAGAGACCAATGTAATAAATTACATACTCAAAAGATTAAGCCAATACAACACTCATAAATGTACATGCAAAAATATAAATCACTAACAATAATTTGGGTTGAAAAAATTATCTGAATATTTTGACAGTAGCAAATATCTAGAATTATTATTTTATTTAAGTTTAAAGTAGTAATAAAATATTAAAACATAATATATACAAATATTTATGGTTTATTTATATATTGTATTATTGTATTATGATTATTATACAATTTAACATAACATTTATGTTAATTATACATTCATCAATTTAAATATTGTTGTTAGCTTCTGAGTTAGACACTTTATTTTATATGAATGTGAATTACACAAAACTAAATTAAAGATGATCAACTAGTTATGGTAATACAAAACGTATTAAATCAACTTCCACGTCAACAGAATTTTGTTTATGAAATTTATAAGACGCTGGTAGATCAAATCTTAACTCTGCAATAACCTTAGAATGAACACCCAATTGTTTTGCCATGGCTATGACACGTTTTCTCGTACTTGTTTTATGGAGTGAATACACAGCTTTAGTAGCAAGACTTAAAGCCATTTGTAAGAATACTAGATCGGCTCCCTTTTCTCTTGTCCCAAAAGGTGGATTCATTATAACAGTATCAAATGCTTTAAGTTGCATATTTTTATCAATTTTTTTTACATCACATAAAATAAAATCACATTGGCCTAAAACATCACGATCAGCAGCATTTTCTACACTCAACGAAAGAGCAGACGGATCTATATCAAAACCTACAAAACAAATAAAACAGACAGAAATGATTATTTTTAAATATCCCTACACCATAATGTAGACTGTAGAATATTTATAACCTGCACAATATTGAGCACCTAACAAAGCGGCACCAATACTCAATACTCCTGAACCACATCCTAGATCAGCTACACATTTACCACTAATGTCACCATACACAAATTGAGCTGTATGCAGAACACAGGCGGCAATATGAGATGATGTAGTGTATTGTTCAAGTTCAATTTTTGGATTTTCAAATGTTTCAATATCTTCAAGTGCATGCTGTAAATGCTTTAACTTCATAGTTCCCGCCGCCATGATTGAGTATTATTTTTCAATACGAGGTAGGACAGGAAGTATAGAATTACCAAAGGCTGAATCTGTGGTGATGAAGAATCCTGCAGATTGTAAAGCTTGGGCACGTTGAAAGTGACTATCAGATGTTCCCTAACAACATTGTGTTAACATCAAAATTAGATAAACATTTAAAATATAAAGACAAATTTTTTTTATTATTTTAAGAACCAATAACAAAAAGTATTATGAGCAATCAATATAATGGTTATTAAAAAATACTGATTTTAATAAAATAATTACACCATGTAGTATATTATAATAAAATATTGATAGATAAATAATGAATGAAAACTAAGTATAATGAATTGTTTTATAGGTTTTAAATAAATATAACTGAAAACTTAATTAGTATGGATATTTTTGTTATATACCTATAGAACATTTATTCGAAAATTTTAATAAAATAATTTTTAAACAAATACTTAAGCATATATTACAAATGTACACAATACAAGTAACATTTATATATATATATATATATATAATATGATCGTTAAACTAGTTGAGCTAAAACAAAATTGTCATACCGGAGTTGTAGGATGAGAAACTGTTGGAGGAGTTGGAACAGCGCCGGTTTTTAATAATATCTGTTTCTTCAGTTCCAAGTCTTCGAGTATCTTTCGATTTTGAATACCTAAAAAATATCAAAATATTAAATGAATTATTGTTTTACGATTTTAAAAATGTATGAAAATAGTTATGTAAATACCTCTTGCGTTTTGGGCTGGAAAAGACATTACCATTCACAACTAATATATTTAATCAACATTAAAAACAATTTAGATTAAATTAAAAAGTTATACGAGGACGTGATATAGTGTTGACAGTCGACCACTGATAACTTTTGTTTATTGTGGTGGTGACTGGTGAGCATAGATAAGTAAATTATGGCAGTGGTGAGTCTGGAACTAAGCTTTTTTCAATGCTGGAACGACTGGAACTTATGGTGATTACTGATTGCCGAATACCGATTGGTCGGGACTAGGGAGTATCTATCAAGTTTGAGTATCAATCATAGAGGTATCTTCATGGTATCAATGTACCTAACTTGGTTCGTACTGTTCATAGTATGTTGTTGACTTGTAAATCGTTATCATTTATCACCATAGCACAAATGATAAATATTATCACCCCCAATTTTTGTACTCACATGTACGAGCACTACGAGCACAGTGAGAACAATATTATATTATGCATGCGAGTTACGAATGCAATTGTCGACTGCACGAGATCTTAGACCGTGCTATCAAGACAACGTTATTACTTATTTTTAAAAATCTAATTTAACCTAAAAAATCGATTTTTAAATTATACGCCACCTATCCTTTTGACAGATAATATTGTTATTATTAATTTTATGTGATTATCGTAACATATATTTTAGTATTCAAACTTTTTTTAACGTTGCCAAACAGTGTTATGATTTTTTGAAACATTTTTAATTTCTTATTTTTGTTTTTGTATAACAGTTGATTTTTCTATTTTGACAAAGTTTTTATTTTAATTTTAAAATGAGTACTACTGTAGATGAAGAATTTAACAAAAGTAACATAACAATTAATGAAGCTAAGGATGATTCATTTCAAAAAATTTCTCGTATGAATTTACAACTCACTAAATTAAATACTTTAAGAAAATAATCTAAAATATTTATATACTTACTCAGGTCCTGTAAAGACAGTGTTGTATGAAGGACTTCAAGAAAAGGATGTAGGCATTACAGAATTTACAACATCTATTCCTGGGATTTCTGGTATATTGAAACACAGGTGAATTAAAGACCCCAATTTTTTATTTTTATCCAGTGTTAATAAATATATCATTTAGGTTGTCTGATTTTCAAGTGAATGAAATTGCATTAGATGGAACTGTTGTGCGACTTACAAGTCGCACTGTTCCAGAAAAGGAAGCCGAAGATCCTAATTTGGAAGGTAATTCATAAAAATATTAATGTATATTTATTTTCAAAATATTAACTTATTGATTGTGTTTTAGATGCTGTTGATGAAACTGGTTTATGTGAGAAATACTCAAAGGATATTGATGAATTGGTAGAATTACAGAGTACCAAAAGCATTGAAATCAATGTAATGCTGATAATAATCATAATGATAAATATTATATTTTTGTATTGATTTATTAATTGTTTTTCAGGTAGATGGATTAACTAAAGAACAACGCAAATCAATACATAATTTTTTAAAGTTCAAGTATGGTAATAAAGTTAGCACTAATACTAAAAAAGATGATCAGAATAAACAGTTTATAGTCGTAAGATTATCTACACTTGTTAAAAATGGTTAGTTATACTATAAGATAAAATGATTATTTATTGTACTTTAAAAAAAATGTACAAGTTAAGAATATTTAAATATTTATAAAGTTGGATTACTTGATTAATTTTAATACTTTAATATTATTATGTGTCACTTAATATTATATACATTTTTTTAGATAGACAAACATGGCCTAAATCTAGACCTGAATATCTCCATTTTGCATTACATAAATGTAACATGGACACAACAAATGTTGTGAACATTCTTTCAAAACAACTCAGGTAATATTTGAATTTTTTAAGATTTATTTTGTATAAATATTGTGTATTATTTGATTTAACATTATTATGTATAAATTCTATAATCAAATCCAGTGTAAGCTTATGAATAGGTGCCTGATGTTTATACGAAAACCATACTATTTTATGATATTAATTATACTATCCTATTATTTCTATAGTCTATATAATATTTTATAGGCAACTATAAAAGTAAAATTGTTATCTTTTACCAAGTGATATATATAGTTGTCATATCACAGCATTATTGTTCAACTTTCATTATTTCAATCTTCATTAATTTGATAAGACTAATTAGGAATATAGAATGGTGCAAATTTAAAATATGTAATGTTGATGCATACATGTTTAGATATTTTATCCGTGTTACTTAAAAGTCATTCATAAATATTTTGTTTCGGTATAAGAATTTATTTTGTATCTGTTGATGGAAACAACTGTGTCCCATTGATCCTTATTTTTGTTTCACAACAATGATATTTAAATTAGGAA
The DNA here is from genome assembly GCA_036289425.1 of Rhopalosiphum nymphaeae. NCBI lineage: Eukaryota > Metazoa > Arthropoda > Insecta > Hemiptera > Aphididae > Rhopalosiphum > Rhopalosiphum nymphaeae. Next base: position 1,542,408 of record JAZAQC010000021.1, on the reverse strand, counting down.
TTTTGATATTATTTTTTTTATTACAAAAACTTACTATTCTTTATTTTATATTTATAGTGCTTATTAAGAGGATTTTAGCATACTATTTATTTTCTCTATTTCACTTGCCACATACAACACAGACTATTTATGTTTATCAGTATATCAACTATATGTTGCTATATTTAGTAATATAGAGTGAACAATATCTATCATCAACAATTAAAAACATTTGTTCTTACATTTCATAAACTAGGTTAAAATTGTACATTATTTATTTAAAAATAATTGAAATGTTATTATTGTGCTATCAAAATATAATTTTAATGTTCTATAATATATAAATAAACATTTATCAAAATTTGTACTTGTTATAGAGTGAAAGTTAATACAATTAAACATGCTGGCACAAAAGATAAGCGTGGAAATACAACTCAAATGTTATCAGTTCGAAAATTAAATGCCAATAGTGTAGCAAAAGTTAATGCCAGAAATATATGGACTGGTAACTATGTATACAAAGATTCTACACTTAAATTAGGTTCATTAAAGGGAAATAGATTTCGCATTGTTCTAAGGTAATTTTTATACTTCTATTTTAAAATTAATTATTATTTTTCTATACCTATATACTTTGTTTATGATGTATAAATAATTGTATTTATGGTGTTAAATTACATATAGTTTTTGTTATTTTTTTATTACAGATAGTTGTTTATATGATTGTTTGTTATTTTAGAAATATTAAAGGAAATGATGAAGAAGTATCTAATGCTATTGAAATGTTAAAATTGCACGGGTTCATTAATTATTATGGTTTACAAAGATTTGGTAGCTCAGTTGTGTCTCCCACCTATGTTGTTGGAAAGTCTTTGGCTTGTGGTAACTGTGAAGAGGTATAAATGTCATGTATATCATTAACATTGCTTACTAAATCAAAAATACTGTGATGGTCGTGTATATTTAATTTATTTTATTTTCTTGTTAAGGCTATTGAGCATATTTTAAAACCTAGACCTCTGGAAAGTGCCTTTGAGAATGACACTGATCGTGCTAGATCAGTATGGTGGAAAACTAGAGACCCGAAATTGGCTTTAAAAGAATTATCAAAAAAAAATTATACAGTTGAAGCAAAAATAATACGATCATTAGCTTTTAATGGTCCTAAGGCTTATGTTAATGCTTTTCAAATTGTAAGAAAACTTAAAATTACTTTGTTAATCAATATTTTTTAATTTCATTATTATAAATGTGGTAGATTCCAAGAAACCTGGTGTTATTATATCTTCATTCTTACCAAAGTTTAATGTGGAATAAGATTGTATCACAACGTATTCAAAAGTTTGGTTTGAAGCCAATTGTGGGTGACTTGGTGTTTAAGGACAATGAATCAAAAGAAGTACTTGATGAAGTTATTGATGGAGAAGAAATCAAAGAAGAAGACGAAGAAGAAGAAACTGATGTTAATAATGTAAAATTTCCAGAAGTTGAAACAATATCAGAAGAAAATTTATCCAAGTATACTATTTTTGATGTTGTGTATCCATTACCAGGTTGTGATATAAGTTATCCAACAAATGAAATAGGAAAATGGTATGTTGATCTTTTAGCAAAAGATGACTTAACTTCTGAAAAACTTTCAAAGAAAAATAAGTAAGTTTTCTATTCCTTATGAAGTTGTGACATTACTATTATCTAATTAATATGTTTACTTTGTAGACTGTTTTCACTGAAAGGCACCTATAGGTCTATTGTATCTAAAGCCGAAGATATAGTCTGGACTACCATTAATCATAATGATTTAAATGACGATTTGTTATTGTCTGATATTGAAGTAATGGAAAATAAACAGCCATTTATTTCTGTACCAGGTGATTTATAAAATAATATAAATATTAAAATTGTATAATATAACTTTAATAAATATATGTTATTATTTTATTGTAGATGGTTCTTTCAAATCATTGTCGATCGAATTCTCTCTGCGCCCCTCCAATTATGCTACAATGGTTGTAAGACAAATAACCAAACAAGACACTTCGTCTCACACACAAGCTTCATTGTGCAAAATTTCAAACAATAATAAACGAGAATTCATGTCTACAGAAGAAGAAGAGAATAACACTTGTAAAAAAATAAGACTTGATGTACCCACAGAAGACTAAATAATTAAGACATAATATTTTGTTATATTTACTAAATAATATAATAATATCTAAAGAGTTGATTATTGCCATTATGTTTTGGTTTATCTGTGGCATGTCTTGGCATGCCGTTCCACGTTGATTTTTTTTCCAAAACCTCGGCCACAAGTTTTGCAATGGTACGTCCATTCACCAGAATGTGATGACATGTGGGCACGCAAGTTACCCGGAGTTGGGTAAGACTTATCGCATGCATTACATTTGTGTGGTTTTACCTGAAACCATATTGTCACTTTGGTGTATTATATTTTTAAGTATAATTGATTATTATGTATTTGTGGATTCAATGACTGGTCGAAATACTTCTAAAAAATAGAATAAGAATAATAATATAGAATAATATTTTAACTTTAACTGAGAAAATGGTAATCATTAAAAAACGACAAAATTATTATTCTAAAGGTACACAAGAACAAAAATTGTAATTAATTTTAATTTTAAGGTTACCTAATTGCCAATAATAGCTAATTATGTCAGGATTATTACATTATTTTCATAGCTATTGTTATTTTTAACCCTATGGGTCAAATCCTCGATTTTTAATATTTTATTATTATTACAATATTTTTTTAAATTTATTAATTGCTTATTATTTTTAAATCATTATTTATTTATATTTTATACTTGTTATTACTTATTTCACAGTTATATTTTATTTAAAAAAAAAGTATTATTTTTTGTTATTGACCGTGGTATGTCGTGTGACGAATCATTCAATTTTATTTAGAACTTTCAAAAGTAAATCATTGTCCTTATATCACTATCGATAACTTTATTTTCGATAACAAATGTACATAAATACGGGAATAGCACGTACATAATTGATTTTAATAATATTGGAATTTTTAATTATTCACGATATGTTTAGGTATGTATACTGTCTTGTGTTAAATATATTATGCATATATGTTGCATGTAATATTTCGTTTGGTATATATGTTTTGTTCTGTCTTTCTGGTGTAAATTAAAAGCTCATGTTTTGTCGGCTTACTATAAACCTAGAATTTCAACAATGTACAAGCCCTATAACACGCATTGTGCACGTCATCGCGGATATTAATACAAATTAATGTACCGTCAATATTCAATAATCATATCATGATATGTAGTAATTCATAACTGTGGACGACTTTTATGCATTATCCATCATTAAATATTAAATTATAGCTTAATTTGAATTTTTTCTATGTAAAATTTTAGGTGAAAATATTTCTTTTAGTACCTACCTATTTATTACTTATACAGTTATACATCGCTATGAAAACTAAAACTTGCAACTGTTAAAATTGTATGTAAATACTGGGTTGTTTTTTTTTATCAAACAACACTCATTATTTCAAAATCTATTAACGTTTTTGAAAAGTTTTTTTTACATAATTTCGAGTTGGTATAAAACAACATTTTTAAGTTTTTTACTTTTGTGAACGATGACATGCATTTTTAATTTCATATTTAGAAGTAGAATATTTTTTGGAGTATTTCAAAATAATAATAATAGTAATAATAATCACAATCCGGAAGAGAAGTGTATGAATTATATTAACGGAATAATAAATAAACATTTTGCAGGGTACCTATCTAAGTATACGGTATACATTAGTATATGTAATAAAATTATCAGGGAAATACATTCAGAAGTGTTAGTCTTATGGTGATAAGGTGAATTTAGAAATGTAGGTAAATAGTATTTTTGGATACTACCTGCTATATCTGTATAGGATTTTTTAAGAAAACATTAAATACCTAATATATTATGTTTGAAATTTATCAACCCCAATAAAGTGAATTATTATTTGAACTCGTATAAAAATGCATATGATGACCGAAAAATTATACGATTATACCACAGTCCGAACTTATTATGCCATATTATGTTATACGTGATATATGACGATATCTACTCAAAGTTCTAAATTTTTCGAAATATTTTGACTTAAGTGACCATTGGTTTACTTTGGAATGTGTCATTCTATGGTAGTACAGGTTCGAACTGGCTGTAAACGTTTTGCCGCAAATTGGACATGCGTGTGGCCGCTCGCCGCTATGTATGCGTTTATGTGTGTTCAATGCGCTGGACGTGGAAAACGCTTTGTCGCACTGAGCGCAAGCATGAGGACGTTCTCCTGTGAACAGATGTGTGACGAAAAATCATTTAAATTTATCGATTTATTTGAAGGTAATAATTATGAATTATTCCCAAGTAATATTAGTAATATTGTTATAGGTATTGTTAGGAGGTTCCTATAATCATCAGTACATTTAGACATATTTTAAGGGGGTTATTATATTATTTATATTTCCAGTAAATTAATTATAAATCAAATATTAAATTATTATACGAATAAAATATATAAATTAAAAACATGAATATTTAAAAGAATTTCTGTAATTCATTGTCAGGGTGGGAGCAGGCACGTACCCCTGTGCCCAATGGATCTGCCACTGTTGCTAATATTATCACAATCGTCGTTTTTTTCTAAGTTGATTTTTACAGATACCCGGAAATGTTTCAAGTTTTTATTTGTAAGTATCAATTATAAATATTATATGTATCTAAGTATCTGATGATCGATAATTTATTTGAACCACTGTAATATATTATTTGGATCTCGTTTAACAGGCCAAGAAATCAGCCAATTGGCAGAAGTGGCTGTTAAAATAGGTAGGCGTAAGAATTAATATTGTAATTAATAATATTATAATTTACATTAAATCAAACAGTTTTATTACCTTGCAGGTTGTAAGTGTAAATAATATATAATGTAAATACATAATATGTAAAAAATAATCGGGAAATCCGACTAGGCGACAACGGTTCTCATTAAAAACGTATAATTTTAGTTTTATAAATTTACAAAAAATCATTCTTTAGATAAGTTGGTACATACATTTTTTATTTTTTAACAAAATAAAACAATAAGCAAAATTATCATTATCCATTATAATTTTTTTTGTATGAGTACAATAACCAATAAGTATATTTAAAGAGTTGTGTCTCAGAATGTATCAAAAATGTTTATTATAGCTTAATGTTTAACAACATTTAATAATTATCCTCCGTAAAACACAAGAATAAAAATTAAATGAGATCTTGTTTATAAGTTCGATACTATGTTTATAATTTGTGAACCTGATAGTTTTTTCTGTAAAATAAAATTATACATATTTTATTATCATCTCACCTGTATGGGTTCTTACGTGCCTTTTTAAAAGCGACGGTCGATCAAAACCTTTTGTGCAGACCTCGCAAAACAATTTGTACGGTTTTTTTGGCTTGACATGACGCGACGTCAGAGCACTCCTTACCGACAAATCCAATGGTTTTAAATCGGCAGAATCATCTTAAAAAAACTCGCGATATTAAGTTAATGTCATTTATTTTCACTTACGCGAGTAATTTAAATAGGCATATATAATATCTTATATTCATACACCTACCTATTAATCTTGGTCTACAATTACTTTTAAAATTATCACACATTTTTTTTAAGAGTCTATATGACACCATGCGAATAAAGACTACTGTCACCTTCTCGTGATCCACCGTACCTACTTTCACGAAGTATACACACATACACAAGAGTCAATAAATCACTTAGATACATACCTATCGTAAACACCTCATACGCCAATGAAAAGCGCTTTATAGAATGTATAACAAATGGTTCTGGTCGGTGCTTAACTCTATTTTTTTTCCAATTTCAATAAACTATAATTTACTGTGTTAAACAATGAAATATAGCTGGTAAATATGGGTCGTTCACAAAATCTATTCTATGTATAAGTACTTCCCAAAAAATTGACACGGCGATAATAACGCGTACAAATATTTAATTCATAATAATAATTTTAATTTAAAAATTTAAGGGAAATAAAAGCAAATAAATAAAATAATGTGAAGAAGTTATAAAATTCACATTAAACATCATTTTCTTTTACTTTTGAAAAACATCTGAAAATTAACTACCCGCCAGCGTTCAGCAATTCCTAATAATAACAAAACATTGTTTGTAATATTATTTTATACTCAACTATCTTATCTCATTATAGAAATAATTGTATTGTCTGCAAATAATTGGGTTAGTACAAGACTTAACTTTGTAATTTTATGTTAATGTAGGTTCTTATTAAACTACAGCATTAATCTCATCATTTCAAGTGTACCTACTACAGACCTCGCTGATAGAAAATTAATCATCGTTATATATCTCTATATCTATACGCGATATTTTTAGGTATAAATAGGCACGGAAGTGCCGCTTACTTTATTATTGTTATACTCGTTAGATAGACTACAGAGATCATATGTATATGCGAATCACAAGTGTAAGAATTTTTTTATTATTATTTCAATTTGAAATTTTTTTTTGTTTTAATTTTAAATACATTTAATACACATTAATTACATGGAACGTTGTGTATAATATATGACATTATAATATAATATGTATAATACCATTGTAATATTAATATATTGGATGATCCATTTAATGTAACACATGTTATTTCAAAAACTATTAACGTAAATATTTTTTACATAATTCTAAATCGTTAAAACAAAACTTTTCTACACAAATAGATTTTTATTATATTTTAGCGTTATCTTTTTTGATGTCTAAAATAGTAAATATATAATATATTTTTAATTCCTTATTCCAAAACAGAATATTTTTTGGAGTTATTTAATATCATATAAAAATCAAATTTCTGAAGAGAAATTTATCAAATAAATATCTATTTAAAACATTGATGAGCCGAGTGGAGTTTTACCGTCGTAGGTACCAGTTCACAAAATGTTGGTCCACTACTCTGTTCGTTTAAACTTTAAATATACTTATAGCTAAATACTCATCCGAAATTGAATTTTTATAGACCAAAATACTTAAAAAGTAATATCGTGTTTAGGAATATCGAAATGTACAACTGTCATTAAAAAGAAAAAAAATTGATAACATTAAAAAAATATCATTTGTTTTTCTGTAGTAACTTAATATTACATAAAAGAAATATTTTCGTTATTGTTTAAAATATTTTCAAAAACGTGTTTTTCTGAAATAACGAGCGTCTTACGTCACTATAAATTGATCATCCCGTACATATATCAGTATCGAACGATTGAGCGGGCATGGCGGTAGCTATAATCATGGGTATTAGTATCCGTGCCTGACGCTCCATTTGAAATTTCCGCTTCTGTCGGTCTTGACGAAACTGTAAACGGGTTTTCGGTCACCGAAACGGTCGTCGTCGCTGCGGTCGGTCGCTTCAGAACTATCGGCCGGCGCCGGTCCCGCGTCGTGGAGCTGCCGCTTGATCCTGAACGAACCGTGCACCACGTGGTCGGCGACCGTGCCCTGCGACAGCGGCCCGTCAAACTGGCCCGTGAACGGCATTTGGAACGGGTCCACGTACTGGTGATGGTGGTTGTGGTTGTTGTGGTGCTGCAGTTGGTGCAAGTTGTTGTTGTTGTTGCTGTTAAACCGGAACGCGTTTGGTTCGGCAAACGAAGGCGGCGGCCGGAGCGGCTGTTGTTGAGCGGTCTTCGGCGTGCCCCAATACACGTTTTTGTTGGACGCCGACGGCCGTATGACGGCGTCTAGTGGCGTGAACTTGGTGTTGGCCGCGGCGGAACCGTCAAACCCTCCTCCGCCGAAGAACAGGGATCCGCCACTTGGATTCGGGGGGTACTGTTTGTTGTTGCGCACCGAACCCGCGGCCTCCGGGCCAAAGTCTTGCTGGAAGAACGTCTGGCCACTCGCGCCCGACGGCTGTTCCGGGGCGCCGGCAAACGGGGGCGTGAGTATATCGCTTGCGTCGAAACCCAACTCCCAGCGACCGCCGTTTTGTTGCTGTTGCTGGTGGTTGGCCGCGGGGTCGTTGGCTTGCAGCGTCGGCGTGTACGGAGTGAACTGTTCCAGTGGCGGGTTGGCGAACGTCAGGCTGTGCACCTGGTTGCTGGGAGACGACGTCTGCACCGCGATCGAACCGAGCGGTGGCGGTTGAGCCTGGGCCGAGGGAAAACCACCCCCACCGCCGCCGCCGCCGCCGCCGCCACCGCCGGCGATGCCTCCGCTGGGCGTGAACGGCGACGTGTGCACCGGCACGGGCGCCGACGGCGCGGTTAACGGTACGAGCGGCGGCGGCTGCGGCGCTTGTACGTTTTGGACGTGCGACTCCGGTCGGTTCGGCGGTGTCGATTCACCACCGGCTAGTGACTGAAAGCTCTGCAGCAACTGAAAGTCGGCATTCGGCGGCGGGGTCAGATAATCGATTGGCGCCCGGCTGTCGGCCGTCAGGTCTACCGTGGACGCCAGGTCCGCGGGTTGCTGCATCTGGCCACCGGTCTGCACCGATTGCAGTGGCGGCGGTGACACGGCCACGGTGAACATGCTTTGCTGGTGATGGTGATGTTCTTGCAGGCCTCCGATCCGGGCCACGGTGTGCGACTGTACCGGTACGTTTTGCCGGCGAGCTCTCAGCAGACCTGTTAACGTGACGCGTCAAGTGTAACATTATGAGTGTATTACATGTGCATTTCTTTCTAACGGACGTAAGAAAAACGTTTGGGCCACCGGATAGTTAATATTGTTATGATGACGGGCGTGTTTTTAATTCGGCGCGAAACTTTGTCTGATTGAAAATAGTGAAATGGTCGATATCACGCGCATACTACACGTTGAGTAAAAATCTGTTTTTATTATATTTTATATCGTTTCACTGTATCGGACGTAAATTGGGTGATTTTTTTTTTATGTCGCATGCGTGAAAATAAATAACGGATATCGGTACCTAATTATTATTATTACATTAAATAAAAATTACCATAAATAATGTGAAAAAGGAGTACAGACCGGCCACGTCTGTTTCTGTAGGATTTTGTTATTATTTATTAATATTATTTTTATTTAATGTAAATTTATTTGAACACGCGTTTGTTTTGTTTATTTGTGTGCCTACTATTTTTGCTACCAAAAACAAAACTTTTAATCACACTTACGTGGGTTCTTATGTGGGAAGGAATAATAATATGTCGTTCAGAAATTTACTTTGCTATACCTCGGTCGTCATATTTGCGATATACACATAGCTATGTCTTTTAAAATCGGGCAGTATACACATTTTTTTACTTTGACCGGCACAACTCGGAAACGTTGCAAAATAATCGAACATACCTACCCAGATATAATATTTTACAAGCATCTATAAAATATTATATATCCTTATTACCATCAGAAAATGATTATCATATAATATTGTTTGCAATACAAACGACTTATGGAAGAACAAGAACGTACGCTGTAAACAATATAAACACCGTGAATTTGTACTTGTACCAACATGTTAATATAGGTACTAATAACTTACATAATATTATACACGTATACGCTATTTTACGTTGCGAAAACAGCGACAGCCGTTATGTCAAATCCAGTCCCGTACGCAACAATAACGAGACATTTTATTACACGAAATTTTTTGACTACCCCATAAATGTGAACCGCCAGATTTTATTGCGTATCCGCGCACAGCTATGCAGCTGGTCATTGTATATTCGTTCGAGTTTTATAGGTTCTGGGGCTTTTGGTTTACGATGTGATTGCTGCGTTATGGTAAAATTTATATGAGATTTTTTGAAATATTTTATGATTTTATTTAAAGTTAATCGGCGCAGGGTGCATTTAAAGTATATAGGTACGTTACTTCCTTGTTTTTTAACAAACATTTATAATGCAACGTAAATGCGCATACTTTTCAACAAATGAACATATAAACGCAAGTTCTGGTTATTATAATAATAAAATTAAAAAAATCCAAAATTTATGTCAGCAGTGACACGTGGGCATATTTCATAAAACACCAATATTGATTTCCTACATATTGCAATAAAATACAATATACTATTTTATATACCCTGAAAAAAATATATATATACATATATACATCATATTATTATAAGCAATATTAAATTATAATATATTATGTATTATGACATAACAGCAATAATGGTTATGTAGATATAGAAAAAAAAAATTATAATAATAATGTGTTTAGTTTAGCTATACCTGTCTTGAAATCGCGTTCGATGACGTATATCTTTTTGACTTCAAATAATACCGCGACGGATACGGTCGAGAGGAACACCTGTAAAAATATACATGCATTTGATTTTCATTAAACGTGACATCTGAACAACGGCGGGTACCTTATGAGATCAATATGGTCGCGTTATTGTTAATGTATTTTTTTTGATTTTACGATATTATGTTTTCGTTTTGTTTTTGATTACGTAACAATATCCACATGCTCGAGCGGATCAAAAAGAAAAGGAGGCCAAGAAAACATATAACATGTTACTTTTCTTTATTGTCCGTTGATTACCTGGTGCGTTTTTTCCCTACATGTCCCCGCCGTATTCTTTTCATCTGAAAACCGTCACTAATATTGGGCTGATACGCAAGGGAAAGTGCCATCAATGTGACAAAATGACAAAAAAAACCATCATATTTATTTGTACATGTTATAATTATAACTGATGTGAATAAATGTATAACATATAATAATATATGTATGTATGGAATGGGAAAGAACAACATTTTTAGACGAGGAAATTGAAAATTATCTCCAAATTTTTGAACTTTACATCTCACGTACCTTGGTAAATCTAAACATTAGGTTTGATTTTATTTTTATGTTAATTTTAAACATCAGTAAAATACAACAATATAAATCTACACGTGTAATTTAGTTTATTCTACACGAATTTGAAATACTTATATAAAAATAGTGGAAAAAATTTAAATTAATTAATGAGAAAAAAAATTTCAATAACAGGGATTGGCACTTAGTTTAACGATACCAATATACTCTTACACTCCACAATAATATATATTAAACAAAAATACATATTTTATACTCTTTTCTAAGATTTAAATAACAATATTTTCATCTACATAGAATTTAAATTTACAAATTACATTGATATAAGTTTTTTAACAACCATCAGTTACTAATACGATATGGCAAGTAACTGATTTTTACGTTTGATTTCAATAACAGATTTAAAATAAAATAAATTATGCTTTACAAAAATAGCAAAAAGAGATTTCTCAAATAATCTTAATACCTATAGAAAATAAATGTACTTTTTGTCATAGTTTATAATCAATCAAGTAATGATTTTTAATTTTTTTTAGACCAAAAATATGTTAAGGTAGGTTATTTTAAAGAGTTGTTAAGAATAATAGTTTTTATTAGGTTTACTAAAATAATAAAAAAAAGTACTTATCTATTATAGTAAGTATGTTAAAAACATTATCTATTAATATTACATGCTATAGTACACAAATTATAAAATTTCAAATTCAAACTGTCTCGAAATTAAAATTATCTAATACTTTTTAAATAGTGTGAGTGTATGTTAGCTGCATAACATATATAAACTGCATTAAAGTAATATTTAATACATATGTATAGCGTATAGAATACATAATGATATGCTTATTAGAAATACTAAGCGCTAGAATTCTAAACAACTGACAAAATAGAACTGCAGATAGTTGATGTTAGTTTATAGAAAATATAATATAGGATATTGTATAAACAGTATATTTTTGTATAGTTTATTTATTTCTACTGTACTAAGAAAATAAATATCATAAACTTTTTTGAATGGATATTATAAATACACATTTATATTATACTAACTATAAACATTTTACATGACATACTCAAACTTCAAATATATACAATAGTATTGTCAATATTTGTAAGATACCTATATTATATTTTCATTCAATTTTGGAAAAAATATTATATTTACTTACCAAACAATAATAGAAAAACTGCATTATTAAAAGTGATCAAAACTATTTAAAAACTAAGTTAAAAGAAGATAAGAACTGTGTAAACAATATTAATATATGTTATTATTAAAATAGTGTAGGAGGTATAAATTATTGTTGTTGGAGTAGATCACTATTATTCAGTTGCTCCGACGTGTGTCTACAACGTACAGATTGACTTTTTACTGTGGTTGACATTAGAACCGTCTAGGCTGGTTTCTCCTGTTCCCCTCCACGTTACGTTTCAAAAGAAATATATTTATTTGTTATTGTATTTTATCATAAAAGAAATGATATTATTTTACAATTATAATGTTCCCACCTCTTATGAAACAACCAATTCAAATGTCAAATCGTATTTATTGTTAGATTGTTAATACAAAGACTCCGATCTATACGATTTATTTAGTTATGATGATTACGTATGTTGTTAACACAAAGTTAATCGATAAAGTTCATTTAATTTGATTTTAAGATCAACCCATTACATCTAGGTTAGTTTCAAATTTATAATTACGTCATAGATAGACGATTAATGATAATAATGACAATTCAATATTTTATTAAAATAACGAAAGTATGTTACCTAAACCTACACCGAAATAACTTCAATTATTGATCTATGAAATGTATTATCAATAATTATCGATCTTAGGATCGAGCAAAGTATTTATTAATATGTAATAACGACTTTTTAAATTTTTTTAAATTTAATTTCTAAATTAGTTTTTAGGTATTAAAATTTAACATTTTAAGATAGTTACTAAAATATTATTATAATTATCATCATATTAAAAAAAATATGTTTAAAATTTGAAATTATATAATAATAATTTTTCTGAATGTTGTAAAATAATAATTATGTGTTGTTTTGTAAATAAACACTATATTTAGCTTATTTCCATTAATAATAATTGTATTGTTTGTGAAGACTTATAATTTAATTAAAATGCTTATAATGATTATACACCATTATTTTGAAACTAGGATTCGGGATAACCAAAGTAAAACGATAATTCCACACCAGATATCTGCGTGACTGAATGTATCTTGTGCAGATTTTTAAAAAATGAAATTCAAACTCCTCTAAAAATAATAACTGAAAAGTTTTGCATATACTTAATAAACGTTGAATATTTTTCGGTAGATTTAGATTCGCCTACAATCATTTTATGAACCCAATAGCTTATCATTAAGCATTTATAAATATAGTAGGTGTACAATTTTAAGTATTTGTGAGTGCTTATATATCTACCTATTATTTTTATTATTGAGTTATTAATTAATAATATTAATACATGATATATTTTCAGCTCAGATTTAAGTTACATAAATATAATTTATTCTCAAAATAACTCAAAAATTATTTATGAATGTTTTAAATTAAATAACTGCTAGTGATAGTACCTACAGAAACTTAACTAATTTAAATTTATTGTACACGTACATGACTTTGAATTTATTAATCATGTTTTAGTTAAAAGGACATTGGAATAAAATGATATCAAGTTACAATAAAACACGTAGTTACACGTCGATAATATGAAAGGTACCTACCACCATTGATTAAATAATAAATATATATTACTCGTATATTGTATATTTAAATAATTATGCTACTAATTATAAGTATATGGGTATGTATTACGTATAAAGGTAACGTTTCCAATTATTTTGATAAATTATCTGTCACGTTATAGTTTCTTTGGTTGTAAACGCTTATAGTACTACTTACATAAATATAGATGAAATAATGTTCACTAGTGTCAAATGGTTATTGTTATTTTTCTGGTCTAATTATTAAAATTATGAATAGTGTATAACAATAATATTATTGTGTATATAAAAATGTAAGCCTTCATTTTTTACGAAATTATATTTGTTACCCTATGTGCATTTTAATACTATATAAGTATTAATGTAATATTTTCGTTCTAATTTATTTTCTAACTATTAAACCAGTACATATAAAAATTTATAAAATTTATAATGTCACATTGAAATATTATTAGGCACATAAATATTTAAAAAAAAATTGTATTCATTCCCTTATATGCATATTGTTTTCCATTTTTATATTCATTAATTTGAGTATATAAGCACTATAAGCGTATGACTATAATGTACATATATATATATATATATATATATATAGTTATATATCTTTTAATTTAAATTATGTATACCTAAGTACCTTTTCCATGATTTATTATAGCGTGATTTATTTTTGAACCATATGATAGTGTTATTATATTAAATGATGTATCATATTATCCTTGGATACGGATTATCGGATCCGAATTATAATCACATTAGTACAAAACAAATTTAAATTTTTCAGTGAAAGTAACTTTTTTTTTTCATCGTGGGAAAAGAGAGTCAAACTAAACGGTGAACATGGACTGCCCGTTACAACATTAATTAGGTTCCTATATATTTTTTCTAAGTGTCAACCATATCAAATAGGGTTATACAAAATAAAATGACTAGGGCCCATCATTATCTGTATTGCTCTTATTATGTGCAACTAAATTATGAACGAATGAACAGTGTCGCTTATAGCATAATTATAGACGACCGGTATAATAATAACAACATAATAGTCGTTACAAAATACCAATCAATACTCAGTTTTTGACAGGAGTTTATGTAATGGACCAGGTCTTCTGCAGGTTTTAAATATTACATTATATTTTTTAATATTATATGTTGAACTGAACACTTCCATCATTGTTATTGTTATAAATTACTTACCTATACAAAGTATAAAACATATTATAACTCAACGAGTTATTTTTTTATTGGCTGTCAATATTTTCAAACGACCAATTATATATTCGTACTAAAGCATTATAAAAATACAAGTTGACAAAAAAAGTAATTTTTCGTTTAAAATTATGAATATAATTAATAACGTCTATTTACCTATTTTCTTTCTGGCAAATTTTCACATTTTCTATGATAGCCAATAATCGAACTGCCTATGAGAGGTATTCAGGCATTCATTCAATTTTAATATTGATAAAATGTGAAAAAATGATTATAATATAATGGCATAAACGATATATACATCGAATCACGTATTTCATCACAGCAATATCTACTCTAAATTGTATAAAACATTAATTATTATTCGCTTAACCTATATTATATATGTTCATTCTTAAATCCTAAGCAAACCTATAAAACATTAATGGTTGTTTAGAAAACATATAATTTAATTCTAATTGTCTTAGTTCTTGACTTAGAAATCAATACCAATTATATGATGATTAGGTTTTCTCATAATTAAAAAATACCTTTCACTATTTTTATGTTATGTAAATTATTAATAATACAAAGTTATTTGTTTATTGCATTATTTAAAATTTAAGTGATTATTAAAAAAGAAAAAACTTTAATAAATCATTTTTGGTTTATTAATTGCATTTAACTTAAGTAGGTACTACCAGAAAATTATTCCTACTTATTTTACTTATCTTATATTTGTTTTCCTTAAACTTGTTACATTTTATTTTTTTTAATGTGCTCTGAAGCAAAAACATTTCATAAAATTAATTCATTAAAATAACATTGATTTAAGATAAATTTATAAAGAATAAGTATATAAAAAAAAATTAGTTAGTTGTGTATTTCAAAAAAAAGTTTAATAACCTATGTAGTTATCTTTGGTTTTTGTATTAAAATTTATAAAATAAAATAATATTACAGATAAATTATTGATTTTTAATTGGTTTCAAAATGAATTTATTTCCCGTGGCTTCGTCCATGACCACTCCAGTCTTCATGTCAAAAACTAAAACAGGAGCTGTTTTTTTAGTAGAGCTTCCTATAGTTGTCGGTGCAGCTGATGGTTCTACTAATCGTTTTGGATAGTTTCGTACATTTTTACCGGGCTTCTTGGATTTATTCTTAAGGAGTGTAATCGTCATTGGCTTATAAATAACGGGTCTCTGACGGCTCTCCTAAATTTAAAAATGTATTTAATTATGTTATATTTCTATAGGTACAGTAATCACTAATCATCAATTTATATTTTTTATCGCACAATATGTTTGTCCAAAAAAAGTAAAGGCAAAATTAAAAATAAAAATAATAAATTAAAAAGTGCGTATTATTATTTTTCCTACATGCGGGTCAGATTAAGTCCGACCAATGACTACCATTTAGCGACCTCTTAGAAAAGATTTTAGTAAAATAAGAAAAATATAGCGAATCCTTTAATTTCTGTATTGAAAAATCAAATAAATAGATAAGTCCGATACTATATTGTTGTGTTACGTCAAAGTAAATGCATAAACTAAATTTATATTATTATATAATCGTTTTTAATAATGAATGTCGATTTTACCTGTCCGTATTCGGCTGGGGCAGATTCTTCGTATTGATCGTTTTTTTCCTAAACAAAATAATAGATTATATGTCTATTGGTATTGTTTTCAGCAATATTGATAATAATAGTTAAAGAAACAAGTGATTATCTCATAATCTCACATTTTCGTCGGATAATTCATCAGCGCCGCCGTGGTTTAAATCCCAGTACTGTTCACCGTAACTGCCGTCTTTATCACCCCATTTTACCTTTTAAATCACAACACATATTGAACATTCTATGAGTACTATAAATATATTATCACTTTTTTTAAAAACACCAAACTCACTTTTCCTTGGTACCGCTGAGCGTCGAAATCCTTTTTCTCGTACCTCTGTTCCCAGACATTTGGATCCTCGAATACGTGTCCAAATTCTAATTGTTGAGGTCCGCTTTGCAACGAATAAATGTCCCTAAGACACAAAAAGATAATGTAAGTAATCGATTAAACGGCACACTAAAATCGATATTTCCATATAGTTCATCATAGTTGTATGGCATTTATTAATACGCCTGGTCAAAGATTTTTTTTTTACAATAAAATACATTATTTTTCGAGATACTTTTCTAAACAAATGTATGTGTAATATTGAATACTCTTTTTTATTTATCAATTATAATTTAAAATTGAATAGTATAATGGTTAAATAAAATTGCGAGAATATTTCGATAAGTTTGTAGATCACTGTTCCGCTTTCAGCAAATTGTAAATGCTATTACCAATAGAATAAATTAGTCGATATTAATAAAATAACAGTTTTAGAAAAATATTCTACTTCAGATAACTGAAACCAATTATAAATTCTTCAAATTATTTATTTTTGTTTTCTATAACACACACAAATTTACTTGAGAATAATAGTGAAGCCATGGAAATACATATCCTCGATGCTCGTATGTAAATAATGTATTTATTATTATTTTTGAGTTTGCAGATCGTTACGTATAGTTGTGTTATGTAAACTAAAGGGGGTTTGTATTTCCTCAGCCACCGTTTCACTTTTATTTTATAATAATAACTACACCTGCAATATACTATTTCGTATCACGGGACTTCCGACACGTTAATTCAAAATAAATAAGGTATATATATATATATATATGAATCGGTTCGGTTACTTACATGAAATGTTTGTTTTCCGCATCCTCGTCTTCCACTTTCTCTCGCAAGTGCGTGTCGTCAACGGTGTCCCTATCGCTGCCTGTTAACAATAATATTTGGCCGTATTATGCACAGTTATTATACTAATATTGATTTGTATATTATATTGTCGTTGGTCGCTGCAGCGTTTACCTCCGGCTGCGTATCGATCCTTGGAAATGTGATCGACCACTGTAATGGCCGTAGTTACGCCATAATAATAACACGCCTGCAATAAAACCAAAACAACATACATTAACCACAATGGTGGATTATAAAAAAAATTCATCCCCAGAAAATTTTTTGACCGGCCCTCAAATTTGTTTCGTTGAGGATATATATTTAGTGATTTTTAAATGCATATTTATTTTGAAATCTTAAGAATAATATATTGCTCTCGAAATATGTATAATTAATAAACGAAAAATTCGTTTTTTACATTTATTAAAAACAGAATATTATAAAATGTTAAGTTTAAATAAAAATACTTACATCATTTTTTATTTAATAAATCAGTTTAATTTTTATCAATGTTAATGTTATTTAATATATTTTTCTCTACAGCCGTAAGTAAAAATGTCTAATTATTATCTGTATGAATAGCCCGCTACCCACTACTACAGCCTGCGGCCCACGCCAGGAAAAGTCTCAATATCCCGCTGGCATAGTCACCGCCATTGACTCTACATAGATAACTATAATACTTAACAAATATATCTCTATAAAAGATATTAATATATTTTTACAATTATTATTAAATACTCACCGATACCAATAGCAGACAAAAATAGCGTGGACTGGAGATCGGCCCGACAGGGGACGTCATGTTTTCACGACTGTCTTATTCGCTATGTTATCCACTCGCGTTCTGCGAGTCTGATATGGTTATTATTGCGTATAGTTATAAATATATGTATATATTATACATATATATATATAAATATCGTATTGGTATTGGTATTCGATTTTTTTGCGTACTGCACTGACGAGGTAGGTACGAGAAATCGCCGAAATCGATCGTAGCGAAATCCGTTCCGATTATCAGCGTCGTGTCGGATTTCCGCGTGTCTATAGCGGCCCGCACACTATATACTATTATATTATTGCTATTATTATACTGTACGCGTTGTGCACAATATATAATATTGCCACCGCCGTCGTCGTAAAATCGAAATGCATTGTTTCATGTTACACGGCAGTTTTCCGATGGAGACCCACCGAGTGTGAGTCGGTACCTTTTCCCGCGTGTAGTAGCCGCGATTATTGCCGTTATAGCGGTTTGCGAAAACTGCAGTCGTTGTGGTCGTGCGGTCAACGCGTAAAACTGTAGCTGTAGTACAAATATATACAATAATATTATGAAGTGCTATACGTATTGCGGTATAGGTATCTACTTACAAGTTGCTACACGTAATAAATAATACATAATATATATTACCTACGTTGCACTGCAGTATAGTGCAATGCAGTCCACGTGAATTATACTTAGTTATTATTATAGGTTAGTATTTGGTAAAATCCGAGACGCCGCTCGATTTTCCCAATGGACTAGACAACATATTACAGTATATACATCTATTAAAATATTATGTGAACGACACCAGCATTTTAAAATTTAAATTATGACATACGAAATTTTATGTCCTAAATGTACCAGATTTTCGTTGAGTCATGTCAATGATGCCATTATTATAATTTTTGGCTGGTTCGATTGGTCCAGACCAGATCAATGCGGTAAATACCTATAAATATATATATATATATATATATATATATATATATATATATATATGTGTGTGTGTGTGTGTGTGTGTGTATCAGTGAGGTAATTGTGTGAATATAATAAATTATGAACGTGCGAAAATTTTAAACGATTAGTTATTATACACGATTGCATTATAATACGTATACGAATGTAATGTCAAATTGTCGTTTGTCACATCTACAATAAGAACGTACACTGAAACGCCAAAAATAATTGCACAGTTACATTTTATCTACCTGTATATAATTGAAAATGTATTACAATGGAATAATAAATATGACGAAGGTATGTAATACGTATTACGTTGTGAGTCTCTTAAAAACCCAAACAAAACTTAATGGTTTAATAAACAAATAAACAAATTCGAATTTGTAAACATGTGTTGCACAGATACAATAACTGTACAAATATTTTGAATGATGACTATAAAAGTAAATAGTATTTAGGACGCTGGACATGTAGGTACAGCATACACATACAATGAGCTTAAGAACGTTTATCTATTAAGAAAAAAACGTCACTCTAACGTTCTAACGTAAGGACATAATTATTTGTATTGGCTATTTCAATAACAATAAAAAAACAAGTAAATTGTATTCAATAATAAATATTTACTTACCTATGTGTATTACTTAAAAGTAAAACGATATTTCGTAAATATTTAATATTAGTTAAATATGTTAATTAAACATAAAATTAAAATAATACACAAACAGACACAAATTGATATACCAGCTATTATTAAATAACATCATAATATATGATTTAAACAAAAATAATATGTTTGTTTCTATATTGTAAAATGATCTTAAATGTTTTAATTCAATTTTTCTGCCTTGATTAATAATAATAACCTTTATTTACGAATATAAATTTTAATTAATGTTTTATTATTAAAAATTGAATATATTCATAGCTATATAGGTACAATAATTTATAAAACAATTTCAAATTTAAATAAACTAAAAAACACGTAAGTGCAACAATTTTCACAGTTTATAATTTTTTTTTTTTTTTATTAAAATATAAATTTATTCTAATTACTTTAATATATTTTTGATAGTACTTAAGACCTGTATTTTTAACTCTGTTAATGATGTTCTTATTAAAAAAAATCAATATTGTCCATATAACTAGCTAATATTATAGAATATTCGACAGCGAATTTAACACATAAAACACATTTTTAACCACGCAATTTTTTGAAGTATTTCAGAGCAATAAATTATATAATTATAAGTCTATCAGTGAACTTTTATTTTATATGACATTGATTATTTTGTTTTCCCATTTACACTTGTGATACACTGTACTATTTTATAATTTATGCTAAAAAAAAAAGTATATCTATTATTGTACCTATATCTTCTCTTTTATTGAAACATAATATGTTATATATTTATATATTATATCTTATGTTGTTGTAATGAGATCAAATTTCATATGTACAGTAAAGGCTATAAGCTAATTAACATAAACATAGTTGGGGTTGGATGAATATCCATCCCTTATTCCCTTAGCCGCTAAACAAACATCGGTATATGCCTATACACAACGAACAAAAGACAATTAACCAGTTTAGCACTCTTAATTAAATACTAGACGAGGGAGAAAGATACCCAGTGTCCAGAACTGGTTTCGATGGGAACGAAGTAGGGTGATATAATAATCCCCTTCATATTGACCATTGCCGGTAACACGATCATTAATTAAGGCTCCGGTTTTTAATTAGGCCATAAAATATCAACACTATGCATTATTACATGTCAACTTATTCTAATACTATACAAAAAAAAAAAATTATATATGTACGAATAATTTTCAAATAAAAATTGTATTGATACCAATTGAATTATTTTGTTTATTTTTTTATTTGATTAAACGATACTTTATTAATAATTTATTTACACTTAAACTATATCTACTATATCTACAATAAGTGATATATTATTATTATTGTTTTTTTGTTTCCATTTCTTGAATTATTTACTTTTTATATTTTTTACTAGTATCAATTATATCACATAATGATATATATATATATTATATGATCGACAAAATAAAATCATTTTTAATTCCACAATAATAATTATTAATGATGGAAATCAACTGTTATACCTACTTACATATAACTTATTACTAGAAACTATTTACTTTATATTTCATTTAAGAAAATATAAGTTTCACTTTGAGGAATTCTCCTCATTATAAAGAGCAATCTGTTTGGTTTTCGATAATAATAAGACAATACGTCAAGAAATCGAGAATATTTTGTAATTATAATACGATTATAATCGTCACTTTCTTAATATTCTGAAAAAAGTTATTTTATTTAATACAAAATAGAAATAGAAATATATAGTTATTTTATGTGTAACGAGTTATATATTATAAACTAACGGATAATTAAAACGAGAAATTAAATTATATAGTTTGTAGTAGTTACAAATATTTTTTTAAATTAAAATAATTAATAAAACTGTTATACTATGTATTGTAAACTGTAAACTACAATATCCTGCATAGGTTTTATTCAACAATATATAAAATAATATATTATTTAATATTTACCATTGCTGTTAATAAACTTAAACATATTTTTTCATGCATTAGATCATTACGTATGAATATGTCTGTACTATGCGAGTAATATACTTGATAAATTATCTCATTACGTATGTGCTGGATTATCACTACGATAAAATAAGTAATCAAATTCTGTTTTAATTTGAACACCAATAGAGCGACAATATGTTTAGGTATGAGTTACAACAACATCTCCGGGGAAAAACTTTTCCCATCATCGTGACGACGTTCACCTGCAGCGCGTTACGGATATATCGCTATAAATTTAATATCAACAACACTACGGTGAAATTGTTTTCGTTTTGGCAAATCTAATGGAACGGATTCCGCGGCGATCATGCTCTCGACGCCACCACTACCCGGTATACCATCGTGATGCGAACACGTGTTGATTTTTCGAAGCATATAGTATATCCAGCGCGGTCGTAAAACATCACGTACCCATAATATATCTTTTCGTTTCATTTTAATCCCCGTATAAAGTCCTTGATCCGGCCGGTCGCTATATATTTGGAACGCGACTATTATTATCACCATCATCATTATTATTATTATTATTATTATTCCCGCCGCGGTTGCAGTAAGACCGTCGTATATATATACGCGGAACAGACAGAGAGTGTACAGGAATGCAACGGGAGAAGAAAGAAGAAAAAAAAACGTTTTGTAAATCCTTTCAATGTTTACGCTAGCTTAGGTAATTCCCTCGTAGATTACAATGCACTTACGGCCCTTGTTTTGCGCGACCGTTGGTCACACGCGAGTCCGCGAGAAGGGTACTATTACATTGTTGCGTGCACACGGTACTGGTTCAACGACAAAACACGGTGAGCAGCGTTTCCTTCCGCGGACGGCACCGGCCGATAGTCGCGTAAAACACCGGAAACCGGTTTCCGTGTATGCAGAGAAACGCGTGAAGCCTCAATGTTTACGGCCACTGTAATAAATCACCAAACAACGGCCGGCACCGGAACCGTAACACCATTATACTTGCGGCGGCTCCCCTTTTTGCGCTTTATTTCGACTTTGCATAATTAGAATAGAAAAGGGTTGGCGTGTGTGTGTGTGTCCGTCCGTCCGTCCGTAGGGTGTCCGATTCCGACTTGCAGGACGTGCGGTACCTAATCGAGTGTTATCAGACACTGCACACTGCAGCACGACGACGATATGTGGCTATCGGATAATAATAATAATATAATAATATTGTACGTCCACCGTCAACATATTATAATATTATCGTCGTGATATTTTTTTACACCTTATTTTCTAAAACCACGAACACGCGTAACTGTGTTACGTATTTATATAAAATATAGTAATAGGTTTAAGACAGTATAAGGTTTACATACATATATAGGTGGTATTTTAGCCGGTGTTATTACAATATGATGCGTGTATGTAACAAATGGTATTGTCAAAAGAAAACACTTAGTCGTCAAGAGCGAAGTAGGCAGATTATTGATAAGGTGTCGGTGTCGTAAATAATGCGAAAAACTGAAATCAGACGCGGCAATTAACTACAACATAGATGTCACGTAATAGATAGAACGATTAGAAGTTTTTTTTTATTAAGAAGTAACTTTTAAGCAGAAAAACAAAATTAAGTAACCACATACCACCCTATCAATGATTTTAATATTTTAGTTGCATTTATTAAAAATTCAATCCACGTGAACAACGAAACATAAAAAATGTGTTAATTGTATCAATTGACATTAAAACATTAGGTACCGCTAGGTTATAAAATATTTTTATTTCTGAGATGAGGTGGATTGGCGATTAGCTAAAGCTCATAACGCATAAGACATAATAGTATATTAAACCAAAAAATAGAATCCAATTTTCAAGTATTACCTAACAAATATTTTCAATATTATTTATACGAATTACGAGTAAATTCTAAAAACAAAATATTAGTCAAATTGTTGTTGTTGTTTTTTTTGAGGGGGGATGGTTGTGGTTGGTGGGAGAAGACTTGAAAATTGTATGATGTGCTAAACTCATGTAAATCGAGGAAAGATTGGAGATAATTATTGCATGTACGCTGTATTGTCATATTTATTATTGCCTGTATTTTCAATTGCTGTGAATTATATTCCTGTATATTACTTTTCTGTGAAATATTTTACTCGATAATAACTTTCTTGTTCATTATTATTCCTTATTATGTCTTTCCTGTCTTTTATTATCCTGATTTTTATAATCCTCTTTATATCAGTAGTAAATATGATTGTGTTACACACAAATAATAAAGTTAAAGTTAGTTATAATCTATGTATTATATTGTCGATATTTTTAAATAGTATTTTTAATATTAACTACTTTAACTAGAAAAAAACCATATTAATAGAAAGTTAATAGATTATTCGTGTCTCTTTATTTTAAAGATATGTTGTAAATTATTGGAAAGTAATTTAAAAAATAAAAAGTAAAAACCATATTTTTATATTGTAATATTTTAAGTAAGAAATGTTGAACTAGAGATAACTATATTAATAATTAATTATTAGCAAATAAACTAATATATTAAATTTAAAATATTTTTTTTAAGTTATGTATTTTTTGTCATATAGGCTATATTTGTCTGCTATTAAGATTTAGATTTTGGAATAAAAGTATTTACAATGACTTAGAGCTATTTGATCATTTGATATGCATAATTTTAAAGAAATTATTACCACTTCACATATTATATGACTATATATAATATGTATTATGTATTCTGTGAGAATTATTCTCAATAAAAATGGTCTTATATCACGGTGGTTAAAAAAATATAGTAAAAGAAAGATATATGTCCGGCTGTATAAACACTAAAATCACCGACCGTTTTTTTCGGTGATTGATGGGTTTGCGCAACAGTAAATCATAATTATAAAAATGCCCACAAGCATAAATTTAAAATTACGGGGCGCAGATATATTGGAGGGAGCCCAACCCCAACCGAAGAGCCGGCATCCTTTGGTCATTGGGTCAACACTACGCTAACCCTTTTTAGGTAGGGATGTATTTTGCAGTACTTTTGAGACCACACCTTAAAAGAAATCAACAGTTTTCAACAACAGGTCTAGGAGGACACTTGGAGTTCTTTTTTGAAGTAAGTAAGAATTATTGTGGTTTTTACAAAGGAAATATTTAACCTTAGATTTTTTTTTTAAATTTTATAAACAAAAATAATTTAATTTAATTTAATTTATTTACTAATTTTACTCAATAGAAATGTTTTAATAAGATATTTCTTTTTTTAAATATATAACATAATATATAAAATATTTTAATATAAACCATCATGTTTACATATTTTAATGTCATTGCAGAAGCACATTTTTAGGGAAAAATTATATTTTGAATAATGTTTAACGTTATTATTTATTAAATTTATACTTTTTTGAATAACGATATACATTTTTAATTTCATATTTTAAAGCAAAATTTTTTTTAGAATACTTTAATGTATAGAAATAAAATAAAATTCCAAATGAGTATTTTTAGATAATTAGTAATTATACGTTTTCAATGTTTTGATAAGTGGAATAATGAACCGATATTTTAAAACAGTACTTATTTTATAATTCGTTTATCTTAATTTTAAATATGTTTTAAGTATTTTATAATGACATTAAACTATGTAAATGAAATATTTAATAAATATATATTTTTTTTTTGAGTATAGACACTTAAATAGATTACCTTAGATTTGTGTACTGAAATACATATATAAAATATATAATATTATGGTTGGTATAACCAATTAGTAAATTAGTTTAATACCATTTATACCGCGATAGGTTTTTAGACGAATTGATAATATCCGAATGTCAAATATTTATCTTGGTAGGTAAATAACTGTAGGATATATAAAATGTACTTAAATTTGGGCATTATAATAGGAATTATTATTGCTAAATGTTAGGATTAATCAGTATTTCAAATTTTATTGTATCATTTATTTTTTCATATTTACATGATGGGTATACATATTATTATTAACAACAAACAACCCACTTTTAACACAATAAATATATATAAGTAATATATATTAATATTAAAGTTGTTCAAATATTTTAAAGGACTTATGTGTAACCTGTACCTAAACAATATGCGAAGGGTTTATTAAAATTACGCCTTGTGGGAAATATCATAACTACCACAATAAATAACAATAATGTTAATTATTATTAGTTATGGGCCCCTATGACTACATTGTTTTAAAATAAATATTTTTTACACAGTAGTATAATTTATCATTGGTTATAGATAAATATTAAACGCCTCCTAATTAAATCTATAAACAATAAGAATATAAATGTATTACTTAACTTAGATACCTAGATATAAATTTATAAATTATATTTTTAATTATAATAATTTAAAATTTTAAAAGTATGATCTCCATACAAGCTTTTAATATTATTTTTCAAACTAATTTAAGTCATATTTTTATAGTTTATTTAATAAAAATAAAGTTATAGATTTTAATATAAATAATTAAATATTTGAAGATTGATTGGGTCTGTTTTTAAATGTATTAATTATAATAATTATTAATTAATAATAATATTATTAGGCATTAAAATGTATTTAATTTTTTAAATAATATTTTATTTATTTCATGATGCATGGTTATATGTATTTTATACTGCAGTGGTAATTTATATTATCTAAAATATTGATTAAAATAATTAAATCTATTTAAGATGATATTTAGAAATATAAATAATATTTAAAAGTTTTAAAAGTTGATATATTATGTATTTTAATAATTATTATAAAACATGATGTTTTATTTATGATTTGTGATTAATCTTGGTGGAGTTCTTGTATTTCTAATACTTATAGTTCTACCTAGATTAATATATTTTTTAACCGTATTAATTTTTTTTACTAATATTTTATTTATTTTAATATTTTGCATAAGTATATATTAATATTGTTTTATATATTTGTATGTACATTATAAATATTAATATAAATTTAATATAGACTATGAAATTTAAAAAATACGTCACTTATTTAAATAATATTATACTAATACAAACTAATATATTATTTTTTGGCAAATAAGTACGATTTTTTATTATAATGTATAGTAACGATATTTACTTTGATTTTATTATATTACCCGTCGTTAGCAGTTATTAAATCGTAGTGTATAAGTTACATAAACATGTTTGACGAGTATTTTATTTTTAATCGGAAATAATATAGAGTACCTATTCTATAGTCTGAATTAAAAACATCTATAATACCAAACTTACATGCATGCGATATTGAATCCTTTGTGTGGGGTATCGGTCAAACAGGAAATCTATGTGAATATTAGTTATGAGGGGTCAAAGGTGTGAAAAACGGAAATCGAACCAGTACTGAATATTCCGGTTCAGGATCGTCGTAATGGTTATTGCCGATGACATATTCTCCCTAAAATTGTCGGGTGTTATTGTTATGAGGGATATTTGGCTGGGAATCGAATCCTGTATTTCAGGTTATAATAAGACGTATCGGAATGTAGTTTAAATATCGAGTACATATCATAAATTGTATAGAAGACGGCAATGAACTGATTTATTATAATATTGCAATAATAATAGTAATAATTTTGAGTTTAAACATATCCCGGTTTTCCTACCAATGCGAGTTAAGCGAAGAAAACACAATTCACAATTTTTAAACATTTTACAATTTTCAAATTTCCAAATGGTTTTTATTTATTCGTCAGCCAACCTAAGTCTTGCAAAGTCTTCAAACACAATATTGTCCTCGTCATCGTCGCCAAAGCTCTTTTGATATTTCATTCTGTCCGAGCTCTTGGTCTTCTTCAATACTCCTTTTTGTGGTTGCTTAGGCGCAGTCCAGTCCTCGGATGCTTAAGTTTAAAATTATTTTTTTTTGTTTAATAAATTCATGTAAAAAAAATTGTTTAACACGTTATTTACTTGGATTCGGGTGCATAAGTTTGAATGGTACGTCGGTCACGAGTTCGCCTCCCAGAGTACCACAGTTCAACTTTACTCTGACTGAATATGAAATGACGATACCAGTTTGGTCACTAGGACCTTTACCTTCCGATATCAATGTAGACGATGCCAAATTAACGTCGTCTTCCTGTAGTGTATATTGCATGGAGTTAATTCAACGTACGCTAACGTGTTAAAAATAGTTTTTACCTTAAGATGTCCGTCTAATGCAATGCCTCTTCTGTCTTTATTACTGGACGCCAGTGGGACTAAATAGAATTGTTTAGTAAAAGCAGCACCCGGTGTTATGGGACAGCCTTCTCGGGTTTCCAAACTAGCGACAAACTTAGAAAACTGCGCGTTGACCATTGTAATTTCGGTATGTTGAACAACATATACCTAGATAAAATTATAATTTATAATAATAATACGCGTATTTAATATTAATATTTATTTGTAAAATTAAACATAATTATTATAATAAATTATGATTGATTACTTTTATGATTACTGATATTAAATTAATAACTATTTATTGTAATCACATTGAAATATATATATCTTACCTTAATATTTTTGACAGACTTTCTCGAGCTGTTACTTATGACAAGCGTGGCAATTACTTTTTCCCCGTGATAATATATTTCCCTGTCCAATGTGACTTCCAAACTTATTTTTCCGTGAGAAAACGTGAATCCTTTGCTTATTAATGAACTCGGTAGTCTTTGACCTCTTGTTGATGGAGCGTATTGTAACTGAGTATTTACACATTTATATGTTAAATTGACTACTTTTGAAAAATACATACCTTTTTAATAGCTAGTACGATGGACGATCTTTGATTTCCTCTGTCATCTTCTCTGTCTGATACATATGTTCGGATACTATATTCAACTCCAAGTGGTTTTCCACTATCATCATCACCTGGCTGCAAGGTCACCGAAGATGGGGAATTTGGGGGGAAATTGAACAAAAATGGAAATGCATTAGAGCTACCAAATTTTTTCACCAATTTTTTTTGAATAGGAGTTAATTCTGTGAGTTCTTTTATTGGTGGAACAACTTGATTACACGCCAACACCATTTCTTTACTAAATTTTACACCCATTACTTCATCTTCATCTCGACCGTATCTATAAGTCGTGGAAACCTGAAAAAGCATTATGTAGATTACAATAATACTTTTGAAATCGTAATTACCATTCCAAAAACTTTTCGTCCTTGTAAATAGTCATTTTCGACTACGATAACGCCATCAATTGGATCAACACTGTCTAAGTGATCAATGAAATCTCGTTTACTGACGTATATTGTGACTTTTCCTAAAAATAATAATTAAGTGTTCGAATAAAAATTAATTTATTAATTTTTGTTTACATTGTATTACCATTTGGCGTAGTTTTTTTAAAAACTTTTAGCGTTGCTATAAAATAAAGAAATAATAAAGGTATCATAATTTATGATGAAATAAAAATACAAAACACTTGAGTCGAGGGCCCGGTTGAATGTGACCCGTCTAATGTTGGACTAAACAGTTGATCGATGTTACTCAAGCTCCCTCGTAGGGTTTCTTTTTTACAATTATATCGTCATAAGATAATTGGATTAAATGAAGACCCGGAAGTTCTTTGATATTTTGTCACTGCAAAAAATGTCTTCGTTAAAATTCCAAACACGTAAAGTTTTTCTAAAAACCATCGATTTCTTATCCTATCCAAGAAGCCCTTTTAAACTACTTTACATAAAACTGTTGACCTGATTTGTGTAGATATTTTCATAATTTTAAAAATATTTGTTATAATTTATATCCTACATGCATTTTTTGAACTAAGGATAAGATTAATTTCAGCAATTGAGTATTTGTTTTATTTTATTAAGACAAACTGGTATAATATTATATACAACTATTTAAATATTTTTCATAACTTTTAATACATATTTTTATGAAAATATTTAAGTAATATTATACTATACATATTGATTTTATAATAATTAATTCGATAATCAATAATAAAGTATTCTAGATAAAATCATACTTAAAATTAAGTTTTCGAAGCCATAGATTAGTTGTTATAAATTCATTAGGTACCAATCTACAAAAGTATTTAACAAACTAAACTTAGGCCTAAGATTAAGTATAAAATTGAAAGTGATAACAGCTCCAATAAGGCAATACGGTACAGACTACTGAGAAAATTAGAAATCATTATTTTATTTAGCTAATCTCGGTACAAGCCTTTTTGTATTTTAGTTACTATTATGCATTATAAATCAATTACCAATCATTTCATTATTAAATTATTACAAATTCAAAAAGATTATGAATAGAATTCTATAGCTTGAAAATAGTCAAAATTTTATGGAAAAAGAAAATATTGAAAGTACCTTTGATCGATATTAAATCAGTATATATGGTCCGCAATAAACTTATTCAGTGTTTTTTTATCTCAATTTCAATTCCAAAAAAGTATTAATTGAAAATATAAATGGCCCCTCTTAGTATATTTTTAATTGATAGGGTCACAAAGATATTTTTGAGCACATCTCTAAAAAATATGTATATAAAAGAATTTTATAAAAAAATATATTATTGTAAGACCAATGTTCTTTGATTTAAGTATACATTTTTCTGTAATTAAAATTATATGTACATAAATGTTAGGTATATGAATATATTACTAATTCAATTTCTTTTTAACCATAATTATTGCGTGTTCGATGTTCGTATATATTTGACTCGATAACTCTATATTATAATTTATAATCAATATCCATCATTATATTACATACTTATTTACATTAATTCTACTGGGAAAGCCTCATCAGATATTTAAAAGCGAATGGTGTCTACGTGTTGTGACCTTTGCAAAAATAATTGCTTGGCGTGCCAAAGTATCTACCAAGTGTCGCCAATGGGTGGCTTCTTTCACAATACAAGCACATGGCTTGTGTTTAAATAATTTGTATGTTTATAATTCACTTGCAACTTTTGTGTATGAAATATAAATATAAAATGTATGTTTACAGTTGGACATTACCTACAAAATAACTTAAAATAGTAATTAAATTATTTAAACTATGTAATCTGCGATGCATGATTTATATGTTAATAATAACACATACTATAGCAGTATAAATAGTATAATATAAAACGTACATACTTAGTCTTATTTTTAAAAAATCCCACATATTAAAATCGTATATCAAATCTAAAATGTCATTAACTTATTTTCGATAGGCTCATATTTAATTTTGAAATAGATTATAAATATACAAAGATTTAAAAGACAATTTATAACTTAATAATGTTATTATATTTATTGTTTTTACTTTTTAATACAATTTCATAATTATAATGAAGTTTAAGCTAGTTGGGTTTTTAACCTATTTAACTATTCAATTCAATATATTTCATACATAACTATAGCTACGCTATGGGATAGGTATTTTATTATAGTGTTGTTTTTATTTACTAATGATTATAGACTATTAATTATATTATATTGTATTAATATTTAATATTAAAATTATTACAAACATTTGATTATTTATTGTTGCTAAAGCTGTTTAAGAATATTCATCTTGTCATAAGATGTTAGTTAATTTGAATTTAATTATGTGATTTAAATTTCATTTAATATTTAAGTTTATTATACAAATGAATTGAAACTATATTGAATAATGAATAGTGTAATTTAGCTAAACTCAAATAAAATAACAAAAATCGTATCTAGTTTTAATCATAAATCAATAGGATTTAATATTATACATATATAGTGTTTAATTTATACTAATTGTTCATATTTAATAAAATGTTATAATTTTTTTTAGATTTAAGTTCCCAATGACTACTTTTAAAACTGAAAACCGACATGGGTATTCGGTAAAATTTTCACCGAATCGATCAAACCTCCTAGCTATAGCCACGTCACAATATTACGGGTTTAAAGGCGGCGGAACATTGTTTTTGGTGAAGTATGATGATGACAGATGTCTGATAAGCAAAAAGTATGAAATGCATTGGGACGATGGATTATTCGATGTGGTGTGGAGTAGATCAGTCTACAGTTTACTGGTGACGGGTAGCGGAGACGGAACCGTACAGATGTGGAATTATAAATATCCACAAGTAACATATAATTTATCATAAACATACAATCAACAATAATAATTTTAAATGTTACAAAACGCAATGCTAATATCGTATCGGTTGTCCAACAGAAACCAGTAAGAACGTTTAATGAACACAAGAAAGAAGTGTGCGGTGTAGACTGGTGTCAAAACTCCATAGACGATTTTTTGTTGTCCGCGTCATGGGACTGTTCAGTAAAACTTGTATGTGAATAAAACAAAATACATAACATACCTAATCGTTTCCGGTACAACGATGACGTTGTTTCTTATGTTTTTAATATTTTAATTATACGTTTTTTACAGTGGGATCCCAACAAGTATTGTTCGCTCACAACATACAAGGGACACGACAGACTGGTTTACGAAGCCAAGTGGTCTCCATTCTTGTCTTCATGTTTTGCGTCGGTTTCAGGTAGGATAAAATAATATGTTACTATGATGTACCTTATATAAAATATGCATACGAATGAGTGTTTTCATTTTCCATCTATAAAGTGACCCTCGTCAGTTAACTCCATGTCCGTTTTCCGTAAAATACTATATATTTTCAACCCCCCCCCTAAACTTTCCCCCTTATAAACTTTAAAAAAAAAAAAATTAAAAAAAGTTATGATTAATATGCCGTGGTCATAAACGGTGTATGAGTGGTATTATCGTGAACGCTGACGAATGCTATTTAATCGGTCAGCGTTAGCGAAAAGTTACTTATTGATTTTTTAGTTAATTACTTAACTGTAATGTCTGTGTTAATAGTATTTTTTTGTTTAATGTCTGAAAATATTGAAGTGATAACGATATAACGAGTTACTGTGAACATTGCTCATTAGTCAATTATAAACATTTTGAGTTTATCCAAGCGTATACATCTCAACATTTCATTATGCGGTGGAGGTACTATGAAAATAATTCATGCTTTCGAAGAGTGACATTTTTAATTAACAATGTATTTAATTTTATAATTTACTAGCTGTCCCCGTGCACTTCGTTGCCCGTACAAAATGCATCCGTGTTAAGTTTGGTTGCCTAATGCTAACATTTAGCGTGAGAATAAAAACTATTTTTGGTTTTATGATTTGGTGCAAAGATGATATTTCCAACATTTCAACTTGACGTAACTGTCCCGCCCAACATTGCATTTTTTCAATATATTAACCGATTATGTATCATTCGTTAAATAATCTCTTGTTCAAATAATCGATTAAATAATCGCACAGCCCTAAACATAATAAAGAGGTAATATATTGAGGTCATTAATCGGGATAAAAACTATTCTATCTTATGACGAAGACAAAATTTATCACATTGATCATAATTTCATCAGAATCAGTTGAGTAACTTCGGAATGCATCAAGAATATCATACCTGTCGTACACCAAATTTTTATATAAAAATATATCGGTTAAGTATTTTTAAATTGTACTTCTTAGTAATTCATTGTCTCTATACATTTAAATATTTATATAAATACCATATGTTTAATATAATAAATTAAAAATAACAAATGGATTATAATTTTTGAATAAAGAAAATATAAAATATTTCTACTTATTTACAATAAAATTATTTTAAAAGTATTTATAATACAACTATAAACTCTTAATTAGTAGGTATCTATTTTTATTGAATACCAGAATGTTCTTATTATATAATACGACATAAACCCCCTAAACGCTAATAAAACACAAAAAAAAAAGGGTAGGTTGTAGGTAACTTGAAACCCACGGGCCGCCGTGCCGTATACATGTATACAATTTACACGTTTATTTTAATTATTAATTTTGTAATTAATAATTAACTTTATCGGACTAAATTTATGCCTATGACACTCACAAAAATGTGGCTTTCTATTGGTAAAAGAATTTTCAAAATCGGTTTAGTATATCCAGAGCAAGTACGGATTGGAATTATAGACCAGCCCGGGAAAATAACTTTTTAACGGACCACTTGCAATAATGTTTTTGTAGGGGGCAAGTACACCATAATGTAAATATTTATTTACATTATTTGGTGTATTCATTGTTCCTACAAAAATGATTATATTATAATGATAAAGTGAGGTTTGAATAGACAGATATATGATAGGTACCTAGTTGTTATTGGTTGTAATTTTTAGTTAAAAACTATTTGGCCTACTTTAAATATAAATGTACTATTTTAAAAATATTATACTATTACTAATTATTTGTATACTAAAACACATATCTTACCAGTATAAATAAACAATACATACAATACATATTATTTAGAATTATTTAGCTGATAAATTAATATATCAATTCGACAGTACTAATTACAATATTATAAATAATTGAAATTTAAAATAAAAATATTCTTATTGTTCAGACTACCGAACTATGCCGGCTTGCATTGATGAAATTCGTCATCGTCACCCATTGACTACCATCGAACGCCGACAGGCGACAACCCGAATATGGAATAACAAATTATTTATAGATTTTACTGTTCATGGAGGTTGATTTTTTGATTAGAATTATTATTATTACTTATAGTAATATTTATTATTCATGTTAGTTATTGACCTGTTACTTTCTAGTTTGTTATTTAAAAAATTGCAATTCTTGCAATTCTTGAGAAAAAATTACAAGTTAAAAAATAAGAAAAAAACATCTATGTTTAATTGTTGTTACTTGTTAGTTTGCGATAGGCTACAGCTGTAGAATTTTGCGCACGTAGCGGCCTCGTCAGTTAATTAACACGCGTCCCATCGGGAATTTCCCGATTTTCCGATGGCCCAATCCGTACCTGAGCCAGATATTACCCCTAACAACGTCAAAAAAGACTTCTCTTTATACAGTTTAATTTATTTCGACGCTAAAAAAAGAATATACATATTTGTATTAGTATGATATGTAGAGATTAATGAAGTGAGGTTAGGTGATGCGCGTACACCGTAATCATTACAATTTGGTTAATTAGGATTGAAGAGTTTTAAAAAATATTTAAAATAATAAATTTAGTTTTTTGGCTGAAATCAGAATAAAAATGTTGACGGAAAATAGTCGTAAGCCGTAGCGTTACGTCGTAGTGCATACGATTATGAAATATATTATTAATTTGGTAATTGCGAATATATTTTAAAGGCGACGGGATGTTGGACATCTGGGACTGTTCATCACCGCTGCGGCCGAGCGTCAAGATAAATGCACATCAAGCAGAAATCTTGAGCTGTTCGTGGAACCAGTTTTACCCTTTCGTATTGGCCACCGGCGGGGCCGAAGGATTGATTAGAATATGGGACATACGGAAATTGTTAACGCCGATATTCCAGCTCGAGGTCGGTACACACACGCATACGGCGCGATATAAGTCGCGAAAATATCGCGAATTTGTCACTGGGACAACAGAATTTTGACGTTGGTTTTATTTTTTTTTTTGTTTTCATCGATCGCAGGGTTGCCAGGACGCCGTTAAGCGAGTGCAGTGTTCCCCTCACCACTGGTCCGCGTTGGTTTCGGCGTCATATGATTGCACGACAAAGTACGTACACAAAAATTACATTTTATTTTTTTAAGACAATAATAATAATAATATTATATAATATATCGTAAATTTATGAAACAAAAATGAAATGAAATGTGAACGCAGTCACGATACAGTACAATATTATTATTACAATTAATTAATACTACAACGCTAATAATGATAATATCATCATAAAAAGTATAATAACATGTGGTGCGCGTATAATCTATATAATATTATAATGACGTATATTTATAGGATATGGGATTACGGTGTGTCGTCGGAACCGCGGCACAGCCACCAAAACCATTCCGACTACGTGTACGGTCTGGACATGAGTGCCGACCAGGACGGATTGATGGCCGACTGCGGTTGGGACGCGGAGGCGCGCGTGTTCCGGGTCTGAGATGCAGTGGCAGGGACGACGACGACGACGACGACCGCGCCACCGCCGGTCCACTGCCACACGACAATACGTGTTGTTGTTATCGTGCGCTCGTCTTACTGCTCGTACGCCTGGTAGATGATCGGCGGAGAGTTGGTCGGCGCCGTTGCGTAGCCCAGCGCGCTGGCCTTGTGGCCGGGCTGGGGCCTGGGCGCGGCGAATCGGTGCGCGGCCGGCGCCTGCTTGACCTGTTGCGGCGGACTGCGGTAGTAACCGGAGATCGGGTCGGCCGGTTGCGCCGCGGACTCGGGTTCGCTAGCCTGTGCGGGAGATCAAAAAAAAAAAATAAATAAATAAATCGTCAACGTTTATAATAGTTTATATTATTATTATTGACATCGGTTCGTGTCTCGGCTGATAGCCGTTAATTGTTATGTATATATATATATGTATGTATTACCTACAGTATTGTTATTATCGTTCATCCGATCATTTATCATTATAATATTTTATAGTTATATAGGTATCGTTTTTGTTGTGTGGTTTATTATTATTATTATTTTTTTTAATTGAATATTGTTATTGTACGCGGTCGTGCGTTCCACGAGAGGGTGTGAATCGCTCCTTGCAGTGGCGAGTATCTTATTACCTTATTTTATTGTTCATTCATATTTACACGTGTTTATAAAGCTGTGAAATATTAGATAATTGTATAAAATAAAAATCGAATATTATTATTAAAAAAAAATCAAGAATACGAGTAAGTCGTTTGACGTGTGACGTGAAGGGTGTTTGTAAAAATAAATATGTATTGAACAATTTTCTAACCGCACCCGTTCACGAATGATCGAGTTACGCCATTGAATTCGTTCCCTAATCGCGCGTGTCAGAAATTACAATTACGCACCTGGACTGATATGTATTGCGGCTGCTGTGCCTTCCTCTCGGGCAATCTGTATTGAGGTGCTGGCGATGCGGTTTGTGGTGCTGGAGTGGGAATCTTAACTTGAATGTTGGTCGGCTCTCGGCTCACTTCAGCTTTGAATCCCTATATTTTAATTGAATACATTATACGTCCAATGTGATTGATAAGGTATACATATATATATATAGGTACGTGTTGTATTGCGTGTATATTTCCTTGACAATTTATGATGCTCATTACACAATCGCATTATTGTATAATAAGTATATGATGTATAATTATTGTAATAGAATAGACACTGTTATACGATATGTTACATTTTAAACTTATAAACTCAATTAATATGTATAAATGTGTGCTTACAGAATGTCCTTATCTTTTAAAAATTACTTTAAATAACAATTAAAAATTAGTTCTACATATCATGATATATTCGAGTCGCTTAATTAAATATTTGTTGTGTTAAGTAAAATATGCTGCTGAATATTTAATAAATACCAATGAAATCGATACGATAAAAGGGATAAGCGCTTTATATTGACAATTTTAACAACAAAATTAAAGTAAGTATTTTTAAATCATTAATAAAACATGTCTATTTAATAAATGGACTATGGACTCGTATTATGCCATTTCCATTACGTTGTGAAAGACGATTTTCATTAAAAACCGAACGTTAATTTCTTATAGATATAAGATATTCATTATTTAAATCAAACCCATTTGAATATGATTATGTTGAATTTTCAATAAACTGAAATATATGTAGGATATATGGGTAATAAATAAGTTTTTTTTTATCAAACATACCTCTTCAGGATCGGCAGTATATGTGACTGTACGGATAAATCCATCTGAATCTACGACGCTGTAACTTCCAGAAATCTTTTCACCATCTCTCTGCTCTTTGCGGTTGTGGTAGTTTGTTGACTCGTCGTCACTGATGTCGAACG
The DNA here is from genome assembly GCA_036289425.1 of Rhopalosiphum nymphaeae. NCBI lineage: Eukaryota > Metazoa > Arthropoda > Insecta > Hemiptera > Aphididae > Rhopalosiphum > Rhopalosiphum nymphaeae. Next base: position 1,504,685 of record JAZAQC010000021.1, on the reverse strand, counting down.
AAAACTGGTATTGAGCATTAGGCTATGATAAAAAGCATAAAATAAATAATGCATAATTATTCATAATTATTTTAAAAAGTGAAATTGAAACATATTATTACTTTTAGCTTATACTAATTGTGTTGTTATACGTATAAAAATATTAGTATCATTAACGGATAATAATAAGAAATAATACAACAAAATTAATACAATAAATCGATAAACATATTATGATATGATTAAATAATTTAGTTCAATAATATCAATGTGACAAATGGCGATTTATATAGATGCATTTCGAACTTGGTCTATGATGTCCTTAAAATAAAACTAAAGATAATTTTTGTACATACTGAAGTCTAATAAGTGATTGGTAATCATTTCATTATATAATCTAATTTTCTTTTGCTTAAATATATTCTACTAGTTCATCGTGTAAGTAAAAATCCTATTATCTAAAAGCCCATAATCTTTATAACATGTTTTTAAATTTCATTTAAAAATTAAAAGTATATAAGTTTTAATATTTCAAAAATGTTTTACGATTCAAAATAATATACCATGAATACTGATTAATTATTTTTATTTATCTAATGTTTATATTAATAGTAATTGCTATTTCAATTTTGTTTAACTTAATATATAATATGGACGCAGCAGTTATTACTAACCATTATTTAAAGTCTTTGAATTAACGGACTAAGGACAATTTTAAATTACTATCAGCTCATGCCGATAATAGTAGTAACATTATCTGTTGGGTCACAATTATACACGTAAGCGTTTCTAAAGTTTCTTCATTGCCTACACATTGGTTGTTACAATTTGTCTGTTGTGAAACAAAAGTGAACGTCTTCTCATTTTCTGCACGCACGGTACGGATTTAATGATCGTCTAGATCCAGAGCCACTGCTTAGCATTGATGTTACGCAACCGATACGGTCGGGTTAAGTCGTGACAACTGTACTCCCGTGCATATGTCCGGTAATAATTTAAATTTTATTATTCCAATATATCTTTATATATATTTTCACATGCGCCTATAGCTATATCGACAATAATACACATTGGAGTTATAATAAACCCTAGAAAATATTTCGTAACACTTTTAGTAATCTATATAATAAGTCCGCTTCAACATTAATATGATTTCCTATAACTACTTTCTAATAGTAATACGTTATTTATTTATTTGTTTTTTAATTTTTATTGCATCGTAACTGGATCAAGTTTTTCAACTCAATCGCCCCCGCGAGTTACACACTTTCGAGAAATGTATTACAAACAGCATTTTACTTTCCTGTGCGATATAATATAATATTATAATATATTGTATCCTGCATAATAACGAAAGTTATATAAGTAACCATAGAATAGCTGATTGAATAACCATCTATATCAATATGATTATGGTGATTCAATTTAAAAAATATTACATCGACATAACTTTCTTAGACTTATATCACTAGTAAAAAGTTTAAATTATTCATATATATTCTACAATAATTATGTTTACAATACTACGCGAAGGTGTAATACGAATAGTATTATATATTATTTTTTTATTATATATTTTTATTCGACTAATGTATACGTTAATATTATAGTAATTTTATAAAAATACGAATTTTATGGTACAGTAAAACTATAATCATTATTTTAATATCTTTATTGCCTATTAGAAGCATATATAATGTACAGGAATACAATTTTTTTTTCAAATTGTTATTTCTGAAAGATACCGTCGTTACAACGTTATGCAACTGACATAACAATATATTTACTCTAAAAATACAAATTTCAGTTTTTAAATATAATTCATAAAGTTAAACAAATAACAAGAAGTAATAAATTATTTTTATGTATTTTTAATACGTTTAGATGAACGTTTAAACAGTAATATAAAAATTTCTAAGACATTTAATAAAAACAATTGTTCGAACTATAACTAATTAAAGTGATTGAAAATAAAAATACTTGAAAAAAGTTCTGTTTTGTAAGATTATTTGATTGAGTTTTTTAAATTTAAGTATCCTTATTATATTGTATGATTATAGTTTAAAATTATAATAAAGTGATGGTATATATTATTTATTCAATATAATTTTTGTGTAAAAAATATTTTTACATTCCCATATTCATATTGTTTATTTTATTATATTAATAATATGTCGCTTTTAGATATTATAATTATATATTATCATATCATTAATAAATAGTATTATATCGGAAAATAAAGCTACTTACATTGTTGTCGTTTTCCTCGTCCTCTGGTTTTTCGGGTCTGTTCTGATATTTAGACTTAGATGGGGCCTTTGGGCGCGGTGCTTGTGATCGAGTGGATGGCTGGTATGGTTGTTCAGGTTGTTGGTACTCTTCCGGTTGTTGGTAGGTCTGGGGTGACGGGTACGCGGCGGGCTGTGGTTGGTAAGCAGCGGGCTGGGGTTGGTATGGCGCTGGTTGGGGTTGGTAAGCAGAGGGCTGTGGCTGGTAAGAGGCTGGCTGTTGGTAAGCTGGTCGAGGTGACGCTGCTGCTGGTTGTTGGTAAGCTGCACTGCCAGCCGGGACAACCTGCAGTAGTACAGGTCTGCGGATCGGTTGGCCCTTTTCAGTTTGTTGCTGAGCTATGTACCTGGCATACTCTTCCTGAGTGACTGGCATAGATACTGCTACTGCCGCGATTCCGGCTACCAGAAGACACTGCAAAATGAACGACACGATATATGATTAATTAAAGTATTCATTGCACGACGGCGAATTGGAGGACAAGCCCGAAGGAGATAGAAGAGAAAACGTTGAAACTGCAAAAATGCGCCTTGATGACACCTGCAGACAAGATGTAATCGAGTGCAATAGATTGTCGTTAGGTTATTGGACAGCAAATATAACAATTCTGCAGTTGTCAACACATATATCTGATATTATACATTAAAATAAATATGACTTACCTGTGCGATCATCATTTTGAACGCACGCGGAAAATATGCAGACGGGATGAATACGAACGAAAAATCGAAGAAAACCAATAAAACAACTCTATTGCTTGACGAGTTCGCACAAATAACAATAATATTGTCTCACCGTGTGTAGCTGCGGTGGCAATAAGTGAATGGTCCACCGTTGACGTATCCTTCGATTTATATAGGTACGTGGGCGACTCGCGGCGGTCTGCGCGGCCCGTCGATAGTGCATTCACGACTTTGCATTCCCACTTTCCGCCGTCTGCAGTCGGACGTCCCCGCGAAGTTGAACCGAACACGGATTAGAAAGTGGTCCACCGTTTCAACAATGATGTTCGGGTGGACCTGAAAATATGAGAAGGAACAAAACGCCCCCGAGGATAGGTCGCTACGTAATTTTCACAATTACGTTACAAAATAATCGACCGTTACTGTGTCAAGACCCTATCCACCCTCTAACAGACATGTACAAATACCTCGTGTTTAAAAAGAAAGAAAACAATTATGTTATGTGTTGTTGTTTAAATTAAAACTGTTACATTATAATTTTTTTTATTTTTAGTGACTGGGTTTCAGATAATATTTTTATTTTTTATACTATATTATAACTAATTACTTACCCGGTCTTGTGACACAATCGGATATTTTTAATCGTCTAAAATATTAATTTAAATTGTTAATATTATAAGCCTCAACGCTTCATATAATTAACTTATATTACATTGTTACATACATATTTTATTCATACCGTAATTTTAAAAGGTTTAATTTCAATTATATTACATTAACTACTTCACTAAACAATATGAGCAATAATAATAATGTATATTAATATGAGGATACTAGTTGGGTAAAATTAGTTGATGGTTAATTTTTAACACCATTCAGTTATATGAAAAATATAATTAATACAAGTTCACATTTTACGTAATAAAATACTATTGCTACATATTTTATTAGACCTATAATTACGTAATCTATTGGAAATTCTGTAAAATATTTAATTATTACAGATTATTAGATTTTTATCAGCTTAAGTTAATTTTGTATTACGATCATTTATAATAATTATATAAAATATATTTCTTACCTATAACTGAATATTATGTATTGCGTAAGCAATATAATATTAAAAATAAATAAACTATAGTATTATATTATAGTAGAAGTAAAATAATGAATTTTAGAATTTAATTTCAATTCGATCGACAATATTAGCTGTTGAAACTTGAAATGAAAGTATTGTTTATCGTTATAATGCATTACATAATGTCTATTTTATATTAAATGTCTGTATATAATATATATATAAAAGAATTAAAAATTTAAATTATTACGTTCATATAATAATAATTATGTATACAATTATATTAATTGGTAATTTTAAAATTATTTTCTACATTCATATTAATCAAATATCTAATTAATATTTTTAATGAAATATTTTAATTTTTAAATTTCATTTATTCTAATGAATTAGTATGATTAATATTTAATTTATAAGATTTATAAGTAACTTAAATGCATGTTTAATATTAAATTATTATATTATTATATTATTATATTATCTACCCATTACATAATAATGTTTGGTATAAAATCGATTAAAATATTTTTAAATTTATGGTATTAAACAGTACATAGTTTTTGAGAACATATAGTTTTATCTATGTAAATGTTATTAAATTAGACGATTTTTGTTAAAAATATATACTTAATTTATAAATTCTAAGTAGATATAGTGGGGCATGTTAATTGCATTTAACATTTGGTTTAAATCAAAATACTTATTTAAAAAGTTATAAATTAAACATGTATATATTATTGTACATAATTGCAATAGATGGAATGTAAGCGCAAACATCTATATTTTTTTTATACAAAATCTTGTAACTTTTAGCGATATTATAACTACTTAGAATCATTTTCGAGTGCAATTATTTATTATTGCATTTAAATGTAAAATGGACAATACAACTTTGTTTAGCTGTATCAGATTTTTAGGAATCTTTATTAAGCATCAAATAATAAACAAAACAAATCAAAATAAAACACATTAAGTATTTTATTCAACATAATAATTTATATTATATTATATTGTATTTATAATATTAAAAGGTAAAATAACAGTTCACATAATAATATTACAAAATTACGTTTTTATAATGTAGGCATAATGATAATATTATTTTTAACTGTGATTTATTTTTTATTTTTGCATAACTAAAACGAAAAAAATATAACCTTAAAAAACTAGTGCCCTCACTATCAAATCACAAAAAAAAATATTACAACCAAAATTCCTTTCCAATATTCAACACAATCGTTATCTACAAAACATAACTGAGATCAACAAAACATCATTCATACCATACAATAATATAGCTAAATAATATTAATTTAATTAATTATTATATAATATATAATTTATGTATATATGTATTTATATTTTTACATTTTACAGTCTACATAAATAGAAAAAACTCGAAACAAAATTAGGAACATTTTAATTATATCTGTTTTAGAAGTACAAAACTAAACATCTATACAAAATTAACAATCAGTACATTTCGCTAAGTCTATAAATTGACCGCTAAAATAAAAAAAAATTCAAATGCAGTTTTGTTTTTCTGCTCTAAGAAAAGAATTCCTCTTTTATCTTGACAAATTTTCATATTAATAAATATTTGGCTTCTTTGAGCTTATCGATTTTCATCAGAAAAAATATACGTCTTTAATAATTAGCCTTTTACGTTTGTAGGAGGGGGAGGGGCCACTAATGGTAATGGTGGTCGAATTCACTTGTTACGGCCATTACAATTATGTTACACAGTTAATATCCATAGCCTTAGAATACAATTATGCCTCTTTATGTGCACTCGATAAAGTGCCTCTGTTCGATAACCGATGGTCGTTGAATCTCTTCCGGTTGGACGGATGTCATTGCTGGTTGATGATGTGGTCGCAGATGAGCGTACATATCGTCGTCATCATCATGTTTGTCACCAACGTGCGGTCCGCCGTAAATATTTTGATTTGTGTCGTCAGCGTGTTCCATTATACCGTTCGAATAATTATTTTGATGATACGCCTGGTAATCAGGACTGGAAATCTGCTGTTCAGTGGCATCGTCCTTGCCGCTCGTGTATGGCGGTCTACAGGAAGTGGTCTTCCAGTGGGTTCTAAAGTCAGCACAAAAATAAATATACCGTTAGTAACTATTTCCATGTTAAAACACCGTCACAGAAATAATTGGCATTATAAATGAGTACTGACCTCAATCCGCTGGCGCTAATGTACGATTTTTGGCAACAATGGCAGGTGAACGGTCGCTCGTTGGTATGGATGCGCTTGTGCAATTTTAAATGCACCAATTGAGTGAACGTCGACGAACATATCTCGCAAACGAACGGTTTGTCACCGGTATGTAGCCTCGAATGCGTTTTAAGGTTAGAAGTGGAGCTAAACCGTTTTTGACATACATCACATTCGTGCGGACGTTCTCCTGTAATGATTAAATAAACAATACAATTAGGTATAGTTCATATAATAATTATTATAATTAAATTGTAATATGTATAAGTAATAAGTATACATAACATATGCGGTGAATTTGCTTACCGGTATGTACGTAGTTGTGTTTTTGTAGGTGAGCCAACTGTGTAAAACTCTTCCCACACGTCTTGCATTTGAACGGTCTCTCGCCGGAGTGCGTTCTCAAATGTACTTTCAAGTTGGACAGCTGACCGAACGTCTTACGACATACGTTGCACTCGTAGTGCATTTTTCCGTTTTTCTTGCTGATCGGATAGGGCAAAGACCTGTACCCACGTGAGTTACTGGTGCTGCCGGGACTTCCGCATGGTGACACATCGTCTGGCGACATGGAGCCCGCCGGCGGACTACTGGCGCTGGATTCTACCGTGTGATTGACGGGATAGTGACACTGGTAGCCACCACCGTTCTGCGGTGGGAATAAATGCGTTTGGTGGTGATACGGCACGTATTGCATCTGTTGACCAGGAGGCGTAGGGTAGACAAGAATTGCCGGCGGCGGTGGGCTACGGTGCATCTGGTGTAAGGGCGACAGTACTTTAGTAGACGAATCTGGACTAACCGACGCATTGACGTAGCTGCGTTGTATGTAAGTTTGATCGGCAACCGGCATTTGCGGCGGAGGCGTTATCGATGGCGCGATCGGTGCGGGTGCTGCCGGGGGGCTCGAATCTTTGTTTTGTAGCAAAAGGTTCTCCAATAGTGACTTCTGATCCCTGGGATACTGATAGATGACCGATGGCGGTGGAGGCACAACGGGTGCATCGAGCTTAAGCTTTTTCGGTAGCGATTCGACCGTGTCACTGCACGGTGCACTGGACGATGATGGTTCAGCGTATCTTTTTGGTGACTGAGAACGTACAACAATCACTGGATCGGCTGCTACCACGACCAGAGGTGGTGTTTGCTCTTTTGGCGGTTGATCTGAATCCTTTCTGTACTGGGATGCTTTGCGTAATTTAATTTTCACTTTGAGAAACTCGTTAGTTTCCACTTCTACTGCTTCCTCGTCAGGTTTTGGCAATTTCGATTTTTTACTAAAAATAAATCATTTTTTTTTTAATTAAAACAATATTCTACTAAAAGTTTAAACGTAAAATGAATTCTTATGCAAATAATTTTATTTGATTCAAATTATTTAAAAAAATTCACCTGTAGTCCAAAATACAGTTGGAACTATCGTCGGAATCAGATAAATGTTCCGGTGGTGTGGGTGCATCGTCGTGGTATGTGTGGCTATGATATCCTTCATCAGACCGTACTGAATGAGACTGAGCGTACCCTTGAGCTTTTCCTTCGTCGTCTACGGGTCTCAGTCGTAACCCATCTAACCTCAAAACATCAGCATTTCCATTGTCCATGTATTCTTTAACTGGACTAATTACTACACGACGCATTGAAGTCGCATTGTTGGTCATTGCTTTATCAAACTCGTTACGTATATCATCGTCCTGCCAGTGAACCCGATTACCGGTCTTGAGTGTAACATCACTACTATCTGTTGGCAAAGGTGGAGGTGTTGAAGGAGTTGATGATGATGAAACTGTATCTGCGCCATCAGCTAGCATGGGTAATGTAGGAGACGTAGAAGTTTGTATTTCTGTTAAATAAAATTAATATATTATGTAGCTAAATTAAAATTGAAAAAACAAAACGGAAAACAATTATTTTAAAGTAATTTATTATTGTGCCGTTTAACATTTTAACTAGTGAATCAAATTTCAAACATTATTAAATTATATTAATTTATATTAATTTACTCAACAAAATTTGAAAGTCTTAACAGATTTTACTTAATCGCAAATGTCCGTTGAATTGGTATATATTTGTTAGTTATTAAAATATATAATTATTATTTCCAATAAACAACATGTATTATCATTTGTAATAACGCGGCGTATTAGATAGGCAAAATGTATATATCAACGTATATAATAAAATTAATATCAAATACCTAATCGTATGTTAATAATTAAATACCTATATAAATATATCTATAATGTTCATTAATTATTAAATTTTGGTTTCACTTACTTCCTTGCATTCGTTGTATCATTTGTTCAACGCTTGATGGATAATTTAACCTTTCAGCAAATTCACGACAATACCAAACAAGAAGTTCTTCATTTGGAAAAATCGGTCGGATTGTGTAAAAAAATATATCAGTCTATAAAAATAAAATATTAAATAAATAAATAATATTTTTGACTTTTAGGTTCATATAATAAATTTATATCATAAATTTATCAAATAATTGTTTAAATTTATAATTTTTACTTACTCCGCATTGACAAGCAATCAAATTCTGAGATTGTGGTGAATATGGGGCACTCACGTACCGCATCCAATTAGATTTAGTTTCATCGTACGTGTTTATGTAATAGAACGGTTTATTCTCTTTATAAATCTGTAATAATTTAGAATATTAAGTAAACAAAAAAACGAAAGAAAACGTATTTTACTTAATATTTCTATTAGGTGATAGTTATTAGAAGAAAGGTATTATCTAAGTAGCCAAAAGCAAATTTACCTGTTGGCGCATTTTCCGCCAGAAATTATCTTGGGCTAGCATGAGTTGGACCTAATAAAAAAGTACGGACAGATTTGTAGATAAGAAAGCATCATTAAACCCAATAGTTATTAGTTTAAAAGCATTATAAAAGAGCTATATTGATTTTTAACAAAACTTACCCTCCAAAAGTATTTTCGTTTTCCGTTTGGCGCGTGTTCTTTGACACACACTTCACCTACCAATGGACCAAATCTTGTGCCTAATGGAATGTATATGGCACTTTTTACGCCAGTGATCTACGGAAAAAAAATCAGTTAATAAAAAATATCTATAAATGTCTAAATTTTATTTTTATTTTAAATGCTCACTTTTTTTCCAATTTTTTTCAATTTGAGATTTCTGGGTAATGAACTCTCTGCTCGATTTGGGTTATTTGGATCTGCTGGTTGATCTAATACAATATAGTCAACAAATTTGTCAAATTCTTCTTCTTTAATTGAGTTGAAATCAAAAGGCAAATCGGATTCCATCGGAGGCGTTTCCTGAACGGTCAAAAATATCATGGTTTAAAATTAATACATTCACAAACAGAATCAAATGTTTATGATTGTTCAGGGTCATGTTAGTCTATTGATTTCACCTTCCTAGGCGGATATATTTTTAGCTGGATGTGCGCATTTCGTTCGTATCACATGGCCAAAAAGATAACTACAGTGGTTTAAAAGCATACGTCGCGATGCTCATCGAGGTCAGACACAGTGCATTTAGGGCTGAGTATGAGTGGTATCTTAGGGTAGGGGCAAGGAGGAGTTAGAATATGGGTCACTAGTGCCAACTGAGAGCCCTACAAACTGCACTATCGATCGTACCGATGCATTCATATAAATATATATAATATACTCTCAGTGCCAGTATTTCATTATGACGCGTTAGCCAAAATAAAGATGCAGTTTATGTAGTCAGCAGAAATATACTATGTTTATCATAGAGAGCCATTTCTATTCTCATTTATTTATTGAACGTGTAATTTTAGATAAAGAAAAAGAAATGAAAAAAATCGTATGCCACTTTGATTGCAGTTATATATTTATATCAAAATAAAAATAAATATAGCTTGCGAGTTGTGACCTTAAAGGTTATATTATTAGAACTACTGGAAGGCCATTATAATGAATAACTAGACACAAGAAAATGGCAATAATGAAACCGAATCATATGATGTTTGCCAAATACCAATGTATAGTGATGGAAATACAATAATATATCTACCAACTTAGTCTAAAATGATTTTTATATGCTTGTCATTTTAAATTAAAATTTCATTGATTTAATAATATCAAATATAAATTATTACAACATACAACATGAGTATCCGTGATTATTCTCGCGAACAATAGGCGAATTTTTGAATATTATATTACTTAGAATAATTTTAAAATTGATTTATATAATATTTTATTTATTAAAAAATTTTTTAAATTAGATTGAAAGTAAAAAAAAAATTATTTTATATTTCTATTTTTCTAGTTTTAACGAACTTATATATGGATAATTATACTATTATAATCCTCAAGTAATGAAGTAAATTGATAAAAAAAATGTTTAAAACATCTCAGAAAAAGGTTGTTGAACTTTTGCCCCGGAGCAGTATCCGATTACGGCGGCTGTCTAGTGTAAATCCGTCCCGACAAAATGGCGGACCGGAAAGTTCGATAACGCAGTTCTAGACGGCTGCGAAAGGAATCGATTGGCGGCGGCTTCGCAGTAAAGGAGGGGTAGCTAACCAAAGAAATTACCGTGCCAATGTTTATGCAGACAAATATAATAGTAAAAAAAAAAAAAATTAACGACTCGATAAAACTGAATAACCAAATAATTGTCGAAGGTCCGTGGTGACCGCTGTAACAGACCAGACAGAATCAATATCACTGTACCGGAAAATAGACGGCGCAATGTCTGGAGAATGATAGGGTGAAAAAAAATGCTCGTCTGGTGTTTGAACTCGGTTTAAACTTTCAACAGATATAAACCGTATACAATTCAATTTATATTAGTAATTTGAGAATTTAATTTAAGTAAACAAAATTATTTAAGTACATTATGAATTTAGTGACCTGTTTATTTTTTATGCTAAGCTGGTATAAAATCAAAAAAGAATGCAATTCATTAGATTTTTTTTTATAGTTTTACTAAAAATATGTTCATACATTCCACAAATAAAAAGAAAAAAAAACCAAAGCATATTTAAATGGTTACCTATCTTTAATTAACATCTTATTATTAAATAATGTTAATATGTTATATTTTCATCGGTTACTTAACGAGTTATTGTTACTATATGTATGCTTAACAATTTAATATGTAAAAAAAATGTCATGCTAAATAAATTGTATACAATTAAACTATTAAACAGAATTTAAATTTACCTGTCTCATTGTAATACTCGATGATTTACTAGTCCTCCATAAATCTTCTACAATTGTATAACCTGTAAACAGATAATAAATATAAATTAAAATTTACAATACACAGAATTATTTAGTATTCAAATAAAATAGCAATCAAATTCGTTCAATATGTATGAGTATTTGTATAACACATGTCTGCAGGGCTTATTTTAAGACGGCCGGCGACCGAAGTTCAGTTTGTCCCTTTTCTCCATTCAAATTATTTATACACACACATAAAATTCCAAAAATCTTCACACATACTGTTCTTGATCATTCAAATCAAACATCGAAACTTAGTAATGCATGAATTATAGTAAGTGTTTATACCTCCCGAACGAATGTAAATGCTAATAACCACAAAATATAATAATATATACATAATATACATTTATAGACGGTAATAATTAAAACAGATTATGTTGTATATAATACTGCAGTAAACGCATTATATTGTTGAGTAAAAAATAACCAATATTATTGTTATCTGTAGCTCGACTGAACAGTAAAACGGCTAGCCGGTGGTTTGAACAGTCTACAAGATAGGTATATTATTATTAATCAATTAATAACAACGATAAGAAAAAGACAACTAGCTATATTAATTTACCGGGTATTAGGTTATACTTTAAAAATTGTTTTATTTTTTATTTTTTCGATGACATATTCTCGCGGTGAAATAGTATTCCATAGATCGTGTCGAATATATATATATTTTTTTAACTATAATCAACGTTGTCTCGTAATTAATGCGTTATTCTTGGAAATGATAATATCGCATATAATATTTTTTAATAAAGAAAAATAGTTATCGGTATAGGTAGGTACAGCAATAAAAAACAAATAAAAACAATAAATAACCATATTTAATGTTTTTAATTAAATTATACAATTAAAATGTTATTTGTTTTGTTATTATTATTATAAATAATAATAAAAATTAATTAAGTACGTCTTTTAATTAAACTCAATTATTAAGCGACACGTTAAATATTATAATACAATATTTTTTTTTTTTTTAATCAAATTTAAAAACAATTTTATATTTTATTGCACAATATATACTTGGTAATAATCTATAGAAATGACAAATTTCAATATTATTTTGCTAAAATTTAAGGTCGTCAGCACAAAGACCCTTATTGTATTTTTATTTCACAATAATTATTCAACAAAATAAATATTAAATTTTTTAATTACGAAAATTATTGTCGATGCTTGTACATTGAGTATACATAGTATGTATTATATTAAATACGTTTTAAAAATGATTAGAAAATAAATGAAATTTGTATCAAAAATGAGAAATATTGATGAAATGTAGCTACAATATATAATGATATTGAAATACATTTTAATAGATATTGATAAATTCAATTAAATCATTTTTTGCTTTCAAAACATTGTATTATATCTAAACTTGTAGACATATAATAGTTGCATATGCCGTTGTCTAATTATTCTTAAAATAAATGAACAAGACTTGTATAGTTAGATAAAAAAAAAATAACTCAAATGATAATACGTTGTTTTTTTTCTAACGAACGTAAACTATATATAGTCACTCAACATTTATCCATTTACAATAGCTTTGTCTAAGAATTTTTGTCGTACCTATACATAAAATCTTTTAGTGCATGATTCTTTAAAAATGGCTAAAATATTTATTTTTATATAATAAAAATGTATTGTTAAAATCTTATGATATTTCAATATGTATTGGAATTGTATAAAAAAACAATTATTATGGCTCACCTCGCAATAAAATGATACAGTTATTTGAGAAAAAATGAAATTGAAACTCGTATATTTTCTATAAATTATAAACCTGAAGTAGGAGCACATACATTCAGAACTAGGGATATTATATTAAAGCTTTATTGTAATGTACTAATGTATGAAAATATTCAATATGATGTTATTTCGTTACACTAGCTCAATTAATACACGCCTATAATAGCAATGTATTAATTATTCGTAGGTACAGTAAATAAATGTAACAATAACTTTATTAATATTTGTTTTCTTTCAATAATATTTCAATTTAACTATATATTGCAGTACACTATAGTGTAAATACTACAATTTTGTCAATGAATCTTTTTATCTAATGTATTTTAATACGTTTATATTATACTCGTCTAATTAAATTCAATTACGTTATATATTTAATTTGTGTTAAAAGTATTAAACTGATCTAATAATAGCGAAAATTTGATTGATGTAACGAATTAGAATCGAACATTTATTATTCGTTTATCAAAACAAAAGTAAGTCAATAATTAATGTGCATTCAAAATGTTTTGTATATGAGTAATTACTGTTATTGCTGTCAAATACCATAGAACCTATATAGTTAATATTTAATTGCATCATAATAATTTGTTTCGGCCTTACACGAATATATGTATTATTATGTTTATCAAATGCACCTAACTGATAAAAAGTGCATTGTGCATTTTGGTCAAGGACGTATTGGCGATTATCGAACAAATGCATACATGCCTCTTCTACATTATACATCAATCCACTCCGTGCACCACGTCAGTGTATAATATAGATATAAAGTAATCTGGTTTTATTGGTTCTTTCAGTTTTCAATAACTCAATTTTATTGTTGTTGTCGTATGAACACGAATATACGAAAGATTTGCACAATTGTAATAGCTAAATGTCCTTCATCCTGTTATCAGAGTCAAGGTCGTAATAAGAATTTTTAATAAAATATTTAAAAAATACACTTGTTAACTCGCATTATAGGGTATAATATTACATTCGCGCATTCAATTAGAGACTTGTCCATTGGAGTACTGTGGCTGTGTGGCAATGTATACTAATTTCGAAACTTATTGATCAGTTAGTCATTTTAAGATCTCGTGTCAGTGTGGGATTAGTGAACATTCAATTTAGATTTCTTTATAATATAATTGGCCTATATATAGGCCAACGAGTAAACGAAGATATACGAGTAAATAGATATAGATAGTTTAAGCGATGCATACTTTATATTATTTTTTACACTGCAGCAGGTTTCGGGTATACCACCAGGTCACCGTATATAAACACATAAGCGCTCTTTGTGTTTTAACCCCTCCCCCCTTTGTAATATATGCATTGCACAGATATTAAATGCTGAACAAAAAAAAATTGTAAATTTGTATTGAAACAGCTGCCCTGGTGTATCCTAGTATTTGCACAAATATATGTATATATATATATAACGCATGCAACCATCTAACACTTGAGTGTACAAAACACAAACTAATGATGTGCACGTATTGTAAATTAATTTTATTCGAAAAATGATGTATAATTTTAATAATAATAATATCGGGAAAAGAATAGAATACATACGTATTCGATGTTTTAAGTATTCATAAAATACATATGTAATTGATGCTGAAATAAATAAATTCAACAAGTGTTAAAAATACACTCAAACGTTTCTATGTGATATAAACGACGAATTTTTAGAACTTAAAATGTTATGAAGAAAATATGATTATACTTACAGAAAAATTAGGTTATCTTCAAAGATTCTAATGATTTTTTACGGGAACTTAATACACTGTGGTTATTATGATTTATGAATGACATTGTTTGTATTTATACAACAAGGTTTTTTTTTAATAATTAACCTATAATCCCTAACATTGATTAACACTGTAAAATAAAATAAAATTGTGTTATGATATCTTATAAAAAGTCAGTGTAAATAGTCTCGCGATTTTTTTATTTATATCTGAAACAGGGTGAAATATTTTTTTTTTTCAAAACCTTAAGTCACACTCGTAATAATATAAATACTTAGCATATCTCAATAATTAAAATTCAGTATATTCTATTACACAATATAATATAGCTGTTTCGCAATCGCCAACAACATAATTTTTCTTTAGAACAATATACATATTTTTAGATCATTGTATTATAGCATATGTTCTTGATTGATTAACTATTGATAGTACAATTTTCATTATTATATTAGACACAAATAATAAATAGGCACATATTTAATAGTTTTGATTTACGATAAATATAATGAAAAATAATTGAATAGTTAAAATTATTTTAATAATATTTTTTTGTGCCGGTGCATCTTACCACTATTACTCAACTTGAATTAAAAAATTTAACTATCTACGATCAACCGGAAGAAAATATCGAGAACGTGTTTTGTGGTAAATACACAAAAAGGCATCGCGGGGCATACACAATTACTAGATTATTGATGTTCACGGCCGCAGCCTTGGGACTCACGTTTTGTCCGTTGCACATGCACTTTACAAAAATCAAAATGCGATCTCCGTGTGTGTCCCAACGTCATAATAATGATGACATATTACTGTCATAGATAAACGTGTAAATTGTAAAAACGACAAGGGAACATTTCGCGAGAATGCGTTTTATAATAATACCGATAGTCTGCTATACTACGCTAAATGAAAACGTGCAATTCGTAATTTCGTAAAACTATTCTACACCTTTTACAGCATATGGAAATTAGTATCGTATGATGTAAATTTGTAAATAATATTGGTAATTAAATCATAATAGTACTCCGAAAAGGTCGAGGAATATTTCAACTCTAGTTTTTGGGTACAAATACATTCAATATGTATGTGCAATTCGTCACATAACATATAATAATAACGACGAAGAAGAGAAAATTTTAAAAACATTAATTAAATTCGAATAATAATAATAATAATATGCTTAAAACATGCTTACCCAGACGGCTGGCGAGCCCGGACTGTATATAGTGGAAAACGAAAACGAAAAGTGTGGAGCTTGATAAACAAAAAGTATGTTCTAAGCTATCAGGCGTTGTACTGACCTAAGGCAACACAACGGTCTGTGTGCACCGAATTTTAGCCTGCACGACGAGGATGCGCTATGCTCCCCACTGCCACACCACCCTACCCGGCTATTATCCCGTCGTCGTCGTCGACGCCGACGTCTGGTCCCTGGCGCGCGCGCGTTCGCTCACTGCGTACACCCGCTGCACATCACTCCCTCTCCACCGAACGAAACGCGGACGGGCGTCGAGTGCATTTCCGCATGCGCCTTGGTGCATCAAGTCGACGACGCAAGCGCGCGCCGTCGCGGAGCAGCAGCACTATAGCGGCGGCGGTGGCAGCGGCGACGGCGTCGGCGGGACACTCTCGCTTTTTCACCAGCGCATATTATACACCGACGGCGACGACACTCACACACGCTCGCATATACGTACACACATGCGGAAAAACTCGGTCAACGGTCGACGGCAATTTGGCGTTCTACTTACATTATGCAAGAGCAGTGTATACATATATATATATATAATATATACGACGTTTTTTCCAATATAGTTCCGACAATCACGCTTCAAGTCGTACCTAACCCGTGGCCTATATATTTTATACGGAATCGAAATGAATTTTCGATTATTATTAATGTGCCGTCTGCGTTTTAAAAAAAATGTCAACCGACTGTGTATACAGTACGAGTATACGGTATATATATTATTGTAAAACAAAGACAATGATTATAGACAGTGTAGGTAGGTGTATATACGTATATTAGAATAGAATACGGTTTCGAAACGCATTACAACGTTGCGATTCTATTTAGGTTGTCTAACATTGCGGATAAAAACGTAGTAATGCAATGTGCATGGATGACGTGCGCGCGTCCGTCAGCAGTATAATATACTGCAGAAGTAAAAATAAATCAATACTCTCTTCCGTGATATTGTATACATTGTATTGTATAGTATCAACAAAAATATAATTTGAATAAAATTCAACTTGACATATCCAACATGGTTGTCAATGATACAAATTTATTACAATCAATTTGATGTTGTTTTGTCGTTGCAATAAATGCAATATTAAGTGCAATGTGCGCGTAAGCGATATGTATATACATCATAACAATAATGTATGCACTCAGAGTGGGAGTACTTTATTATTGTTATTATAATTATTATTATTACAACGAAAAGCCGTGTAATCTCAATGTGCGTGGGTTTTCAATAGTGTCGCGCGGTGTATGCGATGTATCTGAATGTGCATCAAGGTCATCACGTAATGCGCTTGTTGACGGTGCGCGCGCGCACATTGCACACGAAATCTGGGTCAATCGCTATCGCCGCGTGTAAATATATCGCGAAATTAATAATAAACGAATAAATGTTTCCGTCGAATTCCTCGATACGTGCATAGCAGCTGCGTCGGTGGCGGGTGCTGCGCGGGTGTTGCGAGCCGCAACGGAGCTTAACGCTCGCGTGAACCCGCCGATGATACGGGTCGTAATATTGTAGGGTGGTCGGAGGTTGGTTTATGGCAGGTTGATGAAGAGGGTTGAAATGGTATGACGGGCAGACGTTTTGCGGGGAAATCTCAAAGAAAACAACAACAACAATAACAAACGAATGGAAAATAATACGCGGACGCGTACATTATAACGGCAGAAAAACGGAAATCGACCAGGAAAGCATAACGGTAGCGGCGGCGGTAGTATAATAGTGTATAGTGGGAACCCTCTCGGCCCGGAATATAGCGGACAAAAGTTCATCAGGTCACCGAGATGGCGGCGGCGGTAGTGGTGGCGAACGACAGCGCGTAATATTGAGGACGTTCGGTCAGTGGGCGTGTCCCGGCGGAGGCCGCGGTATACCTATATGTGAAAGAAAATCGGAAGTATATATAATATAATAATATAATAAATATAATGTGCACGGCGGTGGCGACGCAGCAGAACTGCAGAAGCGGCATTGGGCCAGCAGCAGCAGTAGCAACACTCCTTCCCCGACCGCGAAATAGTCGGTCAGACAGCCGCAGGGGTTTCGCTTGCTTCCTTTCTCTTCAATTCGCTCCCGCTCATTTTGACGTAACGGCGCGTTATTATTATTAAACATCGCGCGTCTGTCTAGAAGACATATATAGAAGTATCTACTTCACTGCTACTTCGCTTTGGTTTATGCGCCGGCGCCGCCGGGACGTATCATACTTCCGCCCCCACAACCGTCGATCAACAGAGTGATGCGACGAGTTTCGAGGGTTTGTTATGGTTTCCGGGCCGTATATTTTTATTTTTTTGTTACCCCTTTCTCGCATCATCATTAGCTGTATAGTTGTAAAGATGTGTACGTTGCAGTATACATATTGTTATGGTTTTACGCCGCCCAGACGGAAAACGATTTTCGCGACACAAAATGACGAAAAAACCCGACGGCCGCCGCCGTCGGCTCGCCTCGGGTCAATGACCAACTTGCGCACACTCGCGCGCGCGCGCTCGTTCGCTTACTCGCCGGTAACGGTAACCTAACCTCAATTTTGACGCACTTTATTTTTCGTTTCTTTTGTCGATTCTCTTCCATAATTTATTTATTGGCTCATTGACCTTACCACGGGAGTTCGTACATCATAATAATAATAATACACTATACCTAAACGGATAATTACAATTTATTTGCGCGCAAGCTCCAAATCGCGTGTCGCAGTCAACGCAACCACTTAGTATTTTAAAATTGCATTATTAATTATTAAATACTGACTACCAGGATCATGGTGTTGGCGCGATAGATGGAGATAGACCGAAAACGTAATTATTATGTAGTTATGTCGTAAAACAATATATCACAGAAGGGTTCGGCAATTACAATACAAGTGTCATTTTTTTTCGTTTTGTTATTATTAACACCACCCATCACATTTTTTAATATGCGCCCAGACTCTACTGCAGTACAACATACATGCTATTATAGTTATATAAATGATATTTTGTTACATGTTTATCGTTTAGATTGTTGGCGGTGTATGATTGTATTCGATGATTTTCAAACAAGCACTAATTCTACAAAAAAAATAATTATTGTAAATAATAAATTAAGATAAAATTTTATATATTATAATGTGGCCGCCTATAATGTATAATTTTCAATATTGTTGCAAATTTTTTGAAAAAATTTAAAATGAGTAAATTTTTTACCACAGATATATAATATGGGTATGAGCATCAGATAATAAATTAAACGTGAAAAATTGTCATTATCAAACACGGCATTGGTTAATTATTTATACTCTACGCGCACTATATACCTATACACAGTGACATTTATAATTCAAGGATTGCTGCTTGCAGCAGTATAATAGATATCTAGTATATTTATAATATATATAGGTACATCCACGGCAAATCAAAAACACAACAAATATCTACGCCAAGCGTAGGTACATATATCTAACGATGTATCCGCGTTAATTAATTCGAGTGGGCATTAATTGCAAAAAAAAAACTCAGGTAGAAAAAAAATAATAAGTAACAATTTCTTATCGTTCTGCACTCCCCGCCGTCATGCGGCGTTCTTCCCTTCCCGACGCGGACGACTTTTACGGGCAACTACACACACCAGAGCCATGGCGGTGACCGGTCGTTGAACTCTCGTGCGCGGCAGCCGTACATAACAATGTATATTATATATAGGTACATATAAACGATGTTTATTATATATATATATTATATACATGTAGATAGGTACAGTGACCGCGGCGGATGAGTTTTCTGAATTTGCAATAAATGCGCCACCGCCGCCGCAGCCGGTACTCTCGAATAAAACATGAAAAACTGTGCAGGTGCTTGGGACAGGGGAGAGGGATAATTTGTAAAATTGCCAAAAAAAAAAAAAATTGAGGCGAGACGGGCGTACGGCGAACGAAAGAAAAAGCGATGCGCTCGCGCGCGCGACGGGAATTCGACGCCTGGACTAATGACCTCCTTGTAAGTGGAACAAACCGGACGCGACAGACACTCTTCTTTTCGACGAACTGAAGCTTTGAGCGCACAATTTTTTTCACTTCCCAAAACCCATCGTCCGTTGTGCCTATACCGCGTTGCAGTTTCAGAAGAAATGATAATACGTATATAATATACATATATATATACAATATACTCGATGACAAATTTTCTTTTCCCACAGTCGACACCGTCACACATGTGTAATAAATATTATATAGTATAAATACAAAAGTACAAGACCATGCACGCATGTGTGCGTAAACCTCCTGCAGGGGCATTATTATAATATGACCGTTATTGACGGCGTCTTTTTGTGTGTTATTCGATACCCAACGACAACGACTGACCATAAAATCATGACAATAAATATATAACAATAATATGTATAATATGTAACTCGCGCACGCGATGACCTCAACAAAATGTCACAGATACGCGTTATTATATTATACCCGATAATAATGATAATAAATGTATTATGTTTAGTGACCTTCAATACCGTTAAAACCACCCTCGCCATGATCTTCTCTCGGAAACGGTACTTCCAAGGACAAGGATATAATATCACTTGTCCGAAGGCCAGTGGGTTACACCACGGGGTGCAAACCGGCCCATAAAAGTGGAAAGACGATAGTGCGTATCGAACGACAACCGTCATCGTTATCGGTATATATTGGAAAAGATTTAATTATTTTTTCGTATACATATACAATATACGTGCCGTAATACTAATTAGTATAAAGGAGGAAGAAACGCGCATATATAATGTAGAAGGTCACGTTTGTTATTGATATTCGATTCCCACAATAAAATTATTATAAAATAATGTGACAAGATAATATGCAATATTGGCACATTATATGCATACCTATATTAATGCACATTGTGCGTGTACTTCATATTTTTTTCCGATATGCGAATAAAAAAGTTATGCACGACCTTGCAGCTGAAACCGGTGTGTTATCTAATCGTAATGAAATACCTATGAATTCATAAAAATTTGTTTACACTTCCTCCAATGCGGCTGTTATCTATCCACCCAAACGTATCGGTGTAGGCAAAATAATAATTATAATGCCATGATGTATCGTAATAATATTCTATAATAATTAATATTACATTAATATTACACACATCGATTAACAAAAAAATGTATAACTTTTTTTCCGCAATAAAAGACGATATAAACTACGTGTAGTACGTAGTATTCTGACTATACGCCTGTGCCTACGTAATCTGACGACAACAATATATTCATAAAATAATATTACGGTGCTATATGTTTAAAATGAAAACCGAAAACGACTACCTGCTAGAACAACAACAAAAATAATATTGTTCCGAAAAGACGAGGGTGTAACAGAGGCGTAATAGAAAGTTACGTATATATAGTGCGATAAAATCATTTCTGTTATTTTCGAACCGATGTCAACACTATACATTGCGTAATTCCAAAAAATTTTGGCGGCTTTTCGTTAGATCATTCCACAAAGATACACCACACAAAGGATATATGGACCGATTATTCCCAGGATTAAGAAATACCGAAGAAATAACATTGTACGCACACACACAAACATTACTTGTGCGGTAGTGCACCAACGGTAACCTAACCGTTCATCGGCCCGGGAAGCACTTGTATGTTCATATATTATGTTTAGGACAGGTCACGTCGAAATATGCCGCTGCACACGCCAGAGATTTCGAAAATATATTATTTGTCCGGTACTTGATGCGTACTTGTGGCAATGATTTACTATTAATTATTTTATTATATTATACTATACATAATAACTAACACCTGTTACTAAAAATCAACAAGTGACGATATTACATATTTAAGACACGATGATATTATATTATTATATATTATTAAATGATCGAGATAAATCACGTTGTAATATATATGGAACAATAACTTATGTCTATGATGCACTGACATCAGCTGCAGTGATCACTAAATATCGTGACTAGCGAACCATCGCTATGAATATGATTTCCAAAAAAAAAAAAAAAAAAACAAAGATTTTTGAAATTTAAAAATTGTTTGATATTCCGAAATACTGCGTTTATGCTATAATAATAGTATGTGAATATGTGTAGACGAGCGCTCGTGATGCGGTTACGCGCAAATCTTGAATCGGCAGGCGGGCGTGGGGAGGAGCAAGCAACACAAAACAAAAAAAATAAGCCATCGAAAATCGCATGAAACCGCACGTCCTCTAAAGGTCATTGACCACGCCGATAGTGGTGGCAAAGAACGTCTTATTGTGTGCGTTCATCGCTAATACATAGATTTTTAACAAAAACTCGAGAAGCCGCGCGATCATCACCGACGAGTGGTTCGAATTCGGACGTTCATCCGCGAGAATTTCGGCCTCGAAATAAGGTGGTGTCGGGGGAGAGGGGGCGTTACGCATTATGTAGTTATAATGATTAATCTTGATCTCTGGGTGCAGTAGAGTATCGTGGAGGTCGTAGTCCGAGGGGCAGCGTTCGTGTAGGTTTGGGGGGTGGAGGGGGGGGGAGAGGGCTGGAACGTTCATTTACGATAATAACGTAGTTCGCGATTCCGGGAACGCGTCGAGCAAATTATAATATAATATTTTATATTGTTCGTTGTTCCACGCAACAACCTTGTCCGCGCCCAAAACCGCAGATAATCGCACACGCACACACACGCGCATATAATTTATATATTATGTGTATATAACTCACACACACACACGCACACGCGCGCGCGCGCGTATAATGGAGCGACGCAAGAGTCATCGACGGCCTCCGCGCCGCCGCGAACAGGCCAATGAACTTGGCGCACATTCAGCCGGCGGACGACGACGTCATCTCGTCACTCGCGAACGTCGGATATAAACGGCGACACTATACGGCGCGCAGCATCAAACGCGTGTCCAATCTTTTTTCGTTCTCCTCTCATTTTCAGCATTCCGCGCGGGCCCGCGATCAACGACCCCGCCGAATCCTCGCGATTCCAAACACGCCCAATACGCGCGCACTGCGACGGTTCCTCCGCCACCGACGCCGCCCCGACGTGTAAATAACATCGTATTATTATATATACGCGTATAGTAAATATAAATGCTTTACGTTTACACGTTCCGAGTGCAACGCACCCGCGATGGAGGCGTTTAACTCGTGAAAATATATATAATATTATACGCGCGGAACAACAATGATGTGTATACCTACGAACGCGGCGCGCCTAAATATTATACTATGTTTACGGCCGGTGCCTCCCGACCTCATCGTCGTCGAGGGTCGTTCAGCTTAAATTTTTTCCCGAAAATACCGTATAATGAAATACAGCTAATACGAGTGTATTCAATACGACAATATTAAAACGTCGTCGTTGGAAAAACTTCGCAGGGTTTTCCAGGATTTACAGCCAAATGCACGATTATTTCGCTACTCAACAAACGACGCGTACCTACAATAATATTATAATATTATCGGTATGATCTGTATGCAACATTTTATATGCGTAGTAAAAACTATATCTTTACGAGCATGCGCAAAATATAAATCGTTTATCCCGCGAATTTATTACGCGTCGGTATTTCAGAAATCTCTTTTCGGTTATAGCTAGCTGCTGTATCGTCGTTAATAATAGTTATTCAATATAATCGTCATTGATTGTATTTTATTACCTTGGCATCGACTGGGCAATTTATCCGTCTACCATAAACGCGTAACGATCGCCAGAAACTTCGATAACACCGAATGATATGGTTGTCGCTCAAAAGTCATATTATTAATACTATAATAATTGTACGGTATTTACGTAATACGTAAAGGTCGGTTTGTACAATAGTAATGGCTGAGACTAGTTCGCCGAAACCTTCAAATGGTTTTAACAAAAATGTGTATCGCGGGCAATGCGTTCATCTTACCGGTATTAGAATACCGTCATCTTGTTCATTGGACGGCGCGCGTAAATGTCGTTGGATTATAGAATTATAATATATTATAATATTATATTATCGTGCCTATATGCACGCGAGCCATCAACGTGTTCCATCTTGAGCAACACGCACGTCCGACGATGTAAACAAACTCGCGCGGACCAGATGATATATATTCACGCATATATATTATATTACAATATAACATTATATTATATACGTGGGACGATGATAATATAAAAAACGACGAGGTCACGCCGCCGGCACGTACGTCGCACCTAAATGTATATGCGTGTTTGTTTGTGTGTTTGCGTATGTCGTCATCGCGCTGATGTCAACGACAGTGGTGTAAATATACCTACCATTGGTCGGTTCCAAAGACTACGACTTTAAAACGGTATAAAGGATACGGAAATGATATTCACGGATACGTCGTGTCCAAAAGTCTAGCCCGGTCCGAATACGTTAAAAAGCCACACGACACGCTGACAGATGACGTAGCCGGGAACCCGACTTAAATCACGATATCTGGTGTCGCAGCCGAAGGAGCTCGCAGGGACTTTGTACAACAGTACGAGAACGACGGGACCGCGTCTTTCGCTCTACAAATGGCGGTCCGACGGGTTGAAATCAGTAGAAACGCCGAAACGTACGCGATATTGTATATATCACGGTATAAACATCAGCGGCCGCGAAGTAGATGTATATTATCTTTTTTCGTATTTTATGTTTTTGCTTTGCTCCGTTCGCACGTACGCGCGTATTATTTGCGATTTTTTTTTCACGGGCGAAAGGCCACGGTTACATCGGGTGGGGAAGGGGGCGCGGTGACGGTCTGGTTGTACGTCGCACCGAGTTCACCGACCTGCCCGGGCGACCGAACGCGCGTCGCCGGTGCTAATATACGTGCGGAGGGGAGGGCAGGCGGGCGGGCGGGCGCACGGCCCGGCAAGGTCGATTCGCGAGCCGCCCGGAGGGGTAGCGGTTCCCCGCCCGCCCGCCCGCAAATACCCATCCACCCCCGATCGCCCGCCCCGAGGACATTGCACCGGTCAATGGCTTTCGCGGGCCCCCGTCATTATTATCACGCGGACGGTACATCTTGGATACGGCAAAAATCACGGGCGCGTAAAATACGTTTATAATAACAATACGTATATACTGTATTATGTACGTGTGAAATTTGTATTATAGTATACAGTGAATGGAATTGTTCGGGACAAGACCTGTTGATTGAAGCAAGCCGCTCATGGCCGAGTATTGTATACCTCATCTGTGGCGGGATTAACGATGGCAGTGATAGGATCTTTTGCGATTTTATATACTATCTGATTACGCACTTGATAATAATATTATATTGTCACAGATGAGCCGACGACGACCGCAAACTCTGACCATTAATTATTATACACGCGTATTAGAATTTTGTTGCGTTATTAAATATATAGGGAAAATAATATCATAATATATAGCTTTTTGCGACATACAGCGGTTGCAGTAAATACTGGTTTTCTGACATTGCGAATATTGACGCAGTGACGGTTACAAGTTGTCCTCTATTCCCCACCAGCCCTTATAATATATTTTACGGTAGTCACTTCGATTGCAACGTAATACATTAAGTTCTGCAACTACTGCACGTCTACACACCTATCATCGACCTTGTAAATCCCTTTGAGGTGTGTCCGGTTATGAAAAGAAATTACGTTAACGCTAATTAATGTTTCCAACTATAATTCCCACGCTGGAGACAACTCAGTTATATAATATTAATCATTATAGCATGTTTTATAAACGATAGGTTTTTCTCAGAAACAAAAATATACTATATTATATTTTTCATACGCCTATTAGAAAATTATATTTTTATTGAAATCGATCCCAAAACAGTTAAATGTAAATCATAATTATTAACAATAAACATTATCGTTATAGAATATAGATATTATACTCATGTACTTAGTTCACACAGTATATTGTTTGCCAATTGCCCAGTTATAATTAGAGATATGAGATATTAGTCATATTTTTTTTAAATGCCCGTTAGTCAGATACTAATTAAATTGCCATTGAATAAATAGTATTAGTGAACTTATTGTAGTTTAAAAAGATAATGTATATTTAATGTATTACATTATTGTAATAAGATTACACGTGCGTGTATTTATGTGAAATGTAGATATTTTTTATACGATTAAATATTGAAAGTATTAATATTATTATGAAAATAAAAATTGTACTTACTCAAAATTTTTGGTCGTTTTGATTATTATATCCTATAAATGCGTTGTACGTCGATTATAAAATCATCTCGAAATATATATAGGTATCCAACGAGAAATAAACACACAACCGAATAGTTCACAACTTTATAAAATTAAAAAAATTTTCGTACACCATAAAATATTATTTATATATATAATGTGCATATAAATAAATACAATTTAAAAATGTAAAAAATACTATTAACGAAATTATAATAAAATATATTATGACAATATTTAATGTTATGTTTGTCAGTAAATTCGCATATTATATTAAAGTCGTAATAATAATATGATAAGTGCGGAGCAAATAACGTAACCGATCGGCGACAAGACTCGCACGGTCACCTGTCTGCGCTGACACTGCGGATCAAAGCACTTCCTTAAACTTAACCTTCAAAACGGACCGACCTCTGGTGGAAGAAACGGTATCTCCTTCCAACCGAACGCGACCGGTTCTCGCGGGCGCACATACGGCGTCGCGGCGCACGAACGGTCGATGAACTCTGAAAGTAAACGCCACAGGTAGTCGGTGCCGCCGTGGTTTGCGGTGGTGGGGTTACAATGTATTATATGTACACTGTAACGTAAATGTGTGTACATGTGTCGTGTATTTGTATGTGTGTGTTTCCATCCAGAGCCTTCCTCTTTCGATATTCTTTGTTTTTTTTCTTTCTCATATTATTATATTCATATACGCATTGTGTATTTTTTTTTTCATCGTATTTAACGGTACTGCACCGGTTTCTGGAACTGCAGTACAAGCGCATCGCAACCCTCATCGACCACAACGTGGTGACTGTACCGCTAAATTTCTTTGACGGGATCTTTGTACTCAAGGTAGGTGGTTTTGATGTTATGGGTAGCGGGTGAGAGAGTTCGATCGTGTGAAACCGTGGGACAAAACGCAAATTTTTTTCCGCGTCCAATCTGTAGCAACAGTTGGTGTAAACACATATAACATATTATATTATTTATATTTGTAGGTATGCAGCCCAATGAAACGACGTCACATCATCAAAGGTGTATAGTTGCCATTTAATATACGGACATACAATACTTAATGGTATTTACTCGAATATGTTTTGGACAGGCAGCCAGTAGACAATGTACGTAAATTTATTTATGTGTATACTTTAAAATACGATTATATAGTGATAAACTGATAATTAAAAGTGTGCGATCTATTCACCATACATGAGTTTTTCGTCGTTCGCCAAAACGAGATACAAACTGGTTTAAAGATGAAATTATACTCTTCCTCTCGAGTGGAACAAACCAATAAAAAATATTTGCCCAAAGGGGAATCAAGTTTTTTTATTCTCAAAATCTCACACCAAAAATTTGTATTTTTATTATATGTCCAACGATATAGTATATACATGTATGCTATATATACTATCCGCATGAATTATGCGGTTCGAAAAACTCATTACAAGGTCAATGGCTTCTAATGCAAAATTGTCAAAAATAACTATACTGAAGTCGTCCTTTGCGTTCAATTTTCCAGATTTTTGTCAAGTCGAGTCGAAAACATGCATCGTCGACAAATCATACTATACTATCCTATATTTACTCTTATTATATATTATCAGCGGTTTTCTATAAAACGTCTTCTTTTAATTGCAATATAGACTTATTCTCAGCGAGAGTTCAACGACCTATTACCGGTTTGCTCGGCCATCGCTCCAGTAAACTATATTCGCGGTCGACAAGCCATTGACCGTTCCAGTGACCACGCAGGAAAACGTATGATCGGATTTTTTCTTTAGTCTATTATACAACGGGTCTTCAATTTCAGGAAACGCGTCTTTTTCTCAATCACGACTCCCCCACCTCACCACGATAAATCGAATTGATTTATAAATGGGTCGTGAAAACTGTTATTCGTATACACTGTTACACTGTTTACGTAATTTTTCCTTCGACCTACATATTGTTAATTGAGATAAATAATAATGAACTATAACTGTATTCCGTCGCCTAAGTATATTTTATGCCTGTATTGGATACCATCGAAATAAAATGACGTGCGTGTTTCGATTTCGGTGACTTTAACGGTGGTCAGCTATATATTATATTATATATAGCACTTATATAGGACTTCTGATGAAAATTTTAAACAAAGTCGATTAGTCGTAAATTGTGTTCTATACATGTATACGATATTATGTATGTTTTGGGCGAGATACAGGTTCGGGGCCGCACAGTGTTTGAAAAAGTCGAAACGATATTATTATCATCGGTATCGACGCTATCGTTCAGTTTGATAATGTAATATAATGATTTGATAGGTACGACTATTCAATCCAGACAGACGTATATATATATATGTATGTGTGTGTGTGTGTGTCCGACGTACGTGTATATAGTATTCAGACGAGCGATGGTTTTGCAATGTCCAGGTAAAAGTTAAAAGAAAACAGTATGTACCGTAACACACACACACGTCGCGCGATTAGTGAGAGGATGAACTTGGTCATTGGCGGCCGTTGACCTAGCCGTGACGCGCATGCGCAACTCACATCACCGACGGCGGATCAGAAAGTGGATCAAAGAGTCAACTCTGACGTCACGGGAAACGCGCGTACCGTATTAATATACCTATAGGTACTCTATAGTTCTAAGAGATGTACACGTAAATTAATCGTCCGCGAGTATGCGTTGTGGGGATGTCCGAAGATAACTCGTTGTGTTTTCCCGCAGAAAATCGCCAAAATATAAAAACGAGAACGAAAATATATGATATATATTGCAACTGTGAAATAAAATCGAAAAAGTGTTTTCTGCGTACATACATATATATGTATATTTATTATAAATTAATAAAGCAGTAAAAATATATTTTATAAATAGTCTCCAGCTGATATACGCAAATATATAACATGTAGCTACCTGAAGGCTGAAGATAAGATATGAATAGTTTATATATATACATATACTGACCGTGGACAGTCGTGAGAACCGTGTTTGCACCGGGTCGATATAACAATATAATATAGGTGTCGATCGACAGGTGTGCAGATTTACACTGCATTTATCAAAAATATTGTAAACGCGTATTCATTTATAACGCGCGTACCTATATCTAATTTCAGCGAGATTATAAAGCGAAAACGAGTTGTATACCACCCGCGGGGTGTTCGCGCACCTATTTATGGCTATATATAATACCGCTGCTGCAGGTGTCGAAGCGTCTGTAATATTGCCGGTAGTAAATAAACTCGATTAGGTAGACATTCGTATGGGTACATGTTATGTACGCGGATGCGATCGTTTTCGCGTGATACATTGAAGCATCGGAAGTCTGCGCTGTCACGCACGGTCGATGATTCGGCGTTCGAGACGAAATTCGTCATCGCTGCAGATATAGCAAGATCAGCCAATCCGTTCTCCGAACCCATAACGTCATCGTACTTGTTTATAGTATTATAATATGACGAGGCGTTGGAGACTTGATGTCTGTATTACGGGTTTGTTGATGAAAAATATTAAACATAATAAAATTATTAATCGCCGTATTGTCGGTCTGACTCACGATTGGGCACCCATTT
The DNA here is from genome assembly GCA_036289425.1 of Rhopalosiphum nymphaeae. NCBI lineage: Eukaryota > Metazoa > Arthropoda > Insecta > Hemiptera > Aphididae > Rhopalosiphum > Rhopalosiphum nymphaeae. Next base: position 1,474,710 of record JAZAQC010000021.1, on the reverse strand, counting down.
AGGAATAAAAATTCGTCAAGTTTTTAGCACCGACACTGTGGTGGTTGAATGACCGTCAAAAAATTTAAAAAAAAATAGTATCTCGACATGTAAATACTGATCATGACTGATGTTGTTTAATGTTATTGAGTGCGAAATTGATGTATAGCACGAATCCTAGAAAAAATATACTCACGGAAAAAAACCCAATGAAAAAGCAACTGAAAAAAATGTATACATTATAACATAATATTATATAACAATAAATCTTCATTCATCTACATATTTGTTTTAAAATTCAAATTATAAAAGTATTATATATGACTGGCCATTTTTCATTTCATTACTTTTTTGTTTTAAAGCTTAATTTTATTTAATGGTTTAGATATACAAGGGTAAATATATAGGTAACCACTAACCAACAATATAAATTAAGTACACTGTGCTTTGCTCAAACTAATCAAAGTGTTAAATATTTTATCAATAGTTGTGTAATATAAATGCATGCGGTACTCTTATAAACTTTTTTTTTACGTGGACTATATTTTTTACCAGGGTTTGTTTATTTTATTTTTAGCTTTTTATCGTAATAATTTTTTTCTAGATTTTTTTTTCGTTTTTATTTTTTATTTCGGCTATACCTTTCGGTATCTTCTGTTATATAAGACTTCTATATTATGAGGCAAAAAGGATTAATGGAACTTGGTCGAAACTAAAAGTTTTGGCATATCCCTCACTTTCTGAAAAAACTATTATTAAACCTAAGTATCGTTACTCAGTATAGGATCTACAAACGCCACGTATAGGTATTATTCGTCTGCAAACATTTTGCAAATTTATAACTACGGTAGGTATATTTTTTACAAATAAAAGCACTGGTGCGTGAGTCAGCTAATGCAACTGCTACTACAAGTCTGTATTAAAATTTATAATATACCTGTATATATATATATATGTTATACTTAAATTCTCATAAATCGTAATTTGTCGTTTTCGTAGAAAATTTCTCGCGAGACGTACAATAATTACTCGCACCACCTATTTTAACTACCAAGTGGTTTTAAACAATAATGCGTTTATATTATTATATTATATATACGCAATTATAATAATATTGTAACCTCAGCAAAACTATTGCGGTATACGGCGACAGTGAGCTCAGTACAAAAAAAAATCATCACATATATAATACGCGTATGTATGTGTAATAAAGACTGCGGCGGCGGTCGCGGCTGTGGCCGTGGTTAGGAACATAAAGTTGAACCACGGTCGTTGACACGGACGAAATAACGGATTCCGGCATTCCACTCTATCTGGTCGTGTACGCCGCCGCCTCAGCTCTCGTTCTCGAACGTTCTGTACGGGAATCTTTTATAGTATACGGTTTTTTTTTCGTCGTAGTAATAATCATCATCATTCGTTATGGTTTGCGTATTGATGTACCAACGAATACACGTTAATGTAGACGTTATTTGTTATAATTATTTTCATTTTATTATATTCGGTGTATAGCGGCCGGCGCGGAGGACGGAAAGGAAGAGTCACGCGTGCACTGCAGCAACTGTAAAAAGTTCGGTTTTCTTTTAAACGCGCTCCGTCGAAAATGAAATTTTAACATTAAATATATCCAACATGCGTGTGCGGGGCCCGATATACTCGTAAAAATAACATATATGTACAAACCGTTGCTCAATGTACCTACTACCTACTTGTACTTTTGTTTTTTATTGTTATATCCTTATATATACGTAAATCGGTTCGAGATATTTTGCAATGGTCGTCCAATATTTTTTAACTAAAAGAAACAAAAAATATTTATAGTATAATTTTTTTTTACTTTATAGTTTACGATTTAATGATGTACGATAAAAACATAAATTTAATTAACCTATAACTATAAGGTTAATTTATTTGTATTATTACAACTTATAATATAATGTAGACTATTGTTGTATAGTCAACTAAACAAAAATTAATATGACTATTCTTATTAAATTTAAATTTAAAATTCTAGTAATATAATTATTATGATTATCAATAATTAATTTAAAGAAGATATCTATAACAAGGATTTATTTTTAACTTAACTATAAAAAGTTAAAAAATATATAAATGGTTAAATTTTAAAATTTTCTTGTGAGTCTTTAAAGATTTTATTTTATAAAACATCTAACCTAACATTTAATATAAATTAAAGTTAGTATACGTATAATACACATAATATATTATACTCGTTCAAGAAATATGTGATATATTTATATAAGATTTATTGCATGCCAAAATATTCAAGACGGTTATTTAAAATTCCCTATTGTTGTTATAACAATTGTTAAACCTAAGAAAAAAGATAATAATCACAGAGTTCAATGTATCCTCAAAACTGTCATTTATAAATTATATATTTCAATAGAGGTATAATAACATCTTTTAAATAATATTTTTTTTATATTACATTAACTCGCAATACATATTATATACGAGTACATCATACATCATACAAAATTTATTACTCAATAATATAATTATAATATATGCATCATAATTATTTTTTTTACAAGGTTTAAAATATATCGTTATTATATATAATAACCTAAGGATTTAAAAAATATACAAGATCCATTTTTATTATCACTTTTAATTTCTATTAAATGTATTAAACTGTTTAATTAATAACTATCGTTAATAGTAGTTAATGACAAATAAATTAATAAATGTGTTATTTTTGAAAAATGTATATTAAAATCCAACAAACATTTTTCAAGAATTATTCATTTATTAATAATTAAGAAAACTATTTTTATTGGTTGATACAGTAAAACTAAAAAGAAGACACATCCGTCTAAAATCCAGTTCATGTTTATAGTACTTTGTACCTCTGTATGTTTTTTCTTGTCATACTGTATTATTTAAAATACATTTTAATTATTTACAAGAAGTATTATAGTTACCTATAAGATTTTAAAATATTTATCATTCATAAATATTATAAAATACGTTTTATATGTTTTAAAAAAAATACTTATTAAATGTTTCTAAAAGAATACATTTAATTTTTAAATAATTAATTGATCAAGTTTACAAATTAGGATAAAATTGGTATAAATATAACTTTGCAAAGACTAATCTGATCTAATTACACAGTTTTTTTGAAGTTAATCATAATATTATACTAAATGATTAGATTTAGGTAGTAATTGTCAATGATTATAGTGATTAGCTAGAAGGGCATAAGGCTATTTGCCTTATGCAAAGAGGAAATGACAGCCAAATGCACAGAAAATAATAATGAGCTTGGATGCATTATACAAATATTTTTAAATGTATGTCAGTGTGTTAGATTCCTGTGCAATATCATTTCGAAGACTAAATCAATTATTGTCGCTTTTGCTTGCAATCGCTTCTACTTCAACTATAACGTGCCTGGAATATTATCAATTAACTCAAAGTATTGTTTAAACATATACAGTGTGATTCAAGTACAAACTATGTTATACTAATATACTTATAAGGTATACCAATATAATTCAATGAACAAATATGGTAAAAAACTGTAAAATTATAGTATGGATTATGGATTATGGATATACAATGGTTTTTGATCTTTTTTTTCTAAATGATATACTATATTACTATAACCTAACTCTAGATGAAAAACTGTGATCATTAAATTATCTAAAATAGTGATTTCCGGCGTAGGCAATACTACTACTTTTTGGGCTTTTTAATTTTGAGAGATGCGTTTTACTTAAGGGGGTGCTAAAAGAGACAATTCTTCTATGAATTTCATTTTTATCATTCATAACTTATTGCAATGAAATGTGTAATGTACAATTAAAAATAATTTAAGATAATGTAAATACTATCAGTAATATAGAACTATGTAGGTATGCATAAAATGTGTACACACTATAAGAATTTAGTATACAAAAATAAAAATTGTTTGTAGTTTTATACTTAAGTACAATAGCTAAATATAAAAATTAAACTATATGTTTTAATTTATCGGTAAGGGAAAGAGTCAGATTTTTGAAAACCTAAAAATGGTGTTTAGTAAATAAAAGGTTTGGAAATACTGGTATAAAAGCATAAAATGTATATTAATTTAGGCTCATTTTACCAAATCCCATCTCGCCGAAACCTATCTCGTCAAAATCTATCTTGCTGAAATAAATTATTCTGTATAATCATAATAAAATAGAATTTTGTTTCATTTTTGTTAAAAAAATAATATTAGTTTTATTTGTATGGCCAGATTAAAAATTGTTATCAATGTGATCACCATTTTAAATATTTAGTAAAATTATATAAACATTCGTCAAACATTGTTAATTTTAATCGAGATAGAAATGGTAGATGCTAGATAATTACGTTCATAATTGTTATTTATCCATTTCCAAATCTAAATTAAAACATATATTTTAGGTATTAATAAACACCCTTTTATAGATGTTGCATAGTCAAAAGTTTCTCTAATAGAAACAAACATACCAACTTCAAAGTCAATTTGAAATGTATTTGAGCTAAATACTAAGCAATTTCTTATAGCAGCTTCTTTTATTATTTTAAACATTCTTGAATAAGTTGCTGTACTTTTTTTCGGCAGCAATGCATGAGCCTTAAAATTAAATTTTATATAATTAACAATTATATAAAAAAATTCATAATAAATTACTTTTATTATAATAATTACCAATCGTATCATTATTCCTACGACATAGCTGTGCAATATATAGATTTGATTAAATAACTGAGGTGCTGATTTAAATATCGTATCCATAAAAATAATTTCACTTCTGCACAGTTTTCTTAAAAATCATTCCGTTTATATTATATCAATTTTGTTAATATTCTATATTGTGCCTATCCATCCAAGCTCTGATAAGTAAAAACTTGGACGTTTTCAGCAAAATGGGATATTTTATTAATCTATATACAACTGGTTTTTTGTCGGCGAAATGGGACGAAACGTTTATATTACATACCTATATATATTGTTACTTTCAATGTCGGGAATCACCCATTTTATCAGTAACGATTAGTCAGTAAATATTAACAGTGGCTAATTAGGTAAGGCAATGCTAATAATGGCTAGACAATTTATAAAACGCCTACAATTAATAATCGATGTCGATAATATTTAATTTATTTACTATAGTGTAATTTAAATTAACAAAACCATGTATTATTATCATAAAATATATTATTTTATTCGTGTTCACAAGAAAAACTATTATGGAACTTTCAATTACATAATTTTTTAGCTGCTCGGCACTTAAAAATGATTTATTGTCACGTTTTTAAGTAATAATAAATCAATTGGCTTATTAAAGTCTTCGCGCATATCGACTAACTCTATTATCGGAAATTATAAAGGTCACACTCTTCATGATAATACTGCATGACTAAAAATGTGTACGATTATTTTGTAAGAGGAGAGATAATGTGAATGTGATAAATCAAGATAATCAATCGATAACTAACTCAGAAAATACCGATATTGACAAAACATATCAGTCAATTACGGAAATATACACCGATTGTCCACAATGACTGGTGTACACCGGCAATATCGACATCGCCTAGTTATTACCATCATTGCCGGAATTACATATAATATATATATATGTTTAATTTATATTACAGTAAATATTAAAGTACAATATTATTTTAATACTAAACAAAAAAACTTATCATATATTTTTACAAAATACAAAAACTAAAATTCTATAAATTATTTAATTTTAATCTCACTTATATCAACCTAAATCATTTGTAAAAATATAAATATCTGTGTTTCAATAAATAAGTATATATTATAATTGTAGATTGATGTCTGTAGTTAATTAGTTGTTTGTAAGTTATTAGTATTATGACTTATAAGTTATTATTCATAAATCATAAAAGCATATTTATTTTATTAATTTTCAACGTTTATAATATTGTTTAAGTACCGTGTGAAAGTATTAAAACTTGATTTTTAATATATTATTAAATTGTTAAAACTATATAGCAAAAAATTATTCTTTAAAATTATAACTTTTAATATACTATAGTACTTATATTTATATCACATTTTAATTTTTATAAGTTTATACATGTTCTTATTAAATTACATTTAATAGGTTAATATTCTAATTTAATAATTATATTTATTACATTGGTAAATATACTTCATACTTTAAAAAATAATTGTAATTATTTACATAAATATATAAACTAATAATAACTCTAAAATTATAAAAATAAAACTACTATTATAGTGCTAACACCTTTTATAAACATAATATACAATAAGCATTATTAATAAGCGTTACCATTATGTCTATTATGTTTTGGTATATTATAAAATAAACAATTTTAATAAAATTAAAATAATTAATTATAAGAGTCTTATACATCAAGATAAGCGTATTATAGGTATAATACATAAAATATAATAATGTAAAATATAGCATAATAAAATACTATAATAAATTAAAAGGATAAGTTAATAATTATGTATATAAAATTATAAAGATTTTAAGTAGGAAAAATGGAAAACAACCTATCTGCCTACACTTTCCTAGTTATTCACATCAACACAGTTAACATGTATCTAATACACTTATTAAACTGTATACAAATTTCCCGAACGAGATATTTGATAGAAAAAATGAATAACAGTAAACCACGGCGTTTAAGTATAAATAATACGTATGTCGTATATATACGGTGGCCGGATGTCTTCTGATTTTTATTGAAACGAAATGAAGTGATTACATTATACATACATATACACTCTATATATTATATATATATATATATATATATACAATATAATATATTATTTTCAACCCGAATAACGGTACAACGTAATACTATCGTACCTAAACACCACACAAATACACGCGCATAATATCCATAACATCTGCGCGCGGTTAGTAAACAACAAAAATATTACGAGAGAGGAGCGGCGCGCGGTGGGCTCGCATTTCCATAATAGGAACGGTGAAAGAAGAAGAAAAAATAACCCGAGTTGAAGCCAACACAATGACTGCACGCGGGTAGGCCTATACCGGGTTGGCTGCTGCGCGTAACGGGTATTATATGTACAATATCATACTTAAAATGTGTATATAGTCAGGTGCAGGTGGTCCGGGCAATCGTCGTGCACATGTGCTGGATGAGGGGGATCTTGAGACTCGCGCAGTAACGGGATCGATCGCCCGTCGAGGGTGCTCGCTCCTTCCTGCTCATCGATCGGTTCGGTGGTATATAGGTACATAAATAATACTGTACTATTATATGCGCTTATACCCCCTTAAGATAGGTCATGATTGTGTCGTGGAACGGCAGGTACAACAGGTATACACATCAACAAACGCTTAACACACACACACACGGCACACACGTATTTTATTACCTATTATATATACATAATAATATTGGGACGTACCTGCATTATATGTGAATTTAAACTCGAGTCTAAATTTTATTGTGCAACGCGGGGGCGAAGACAGATTAAAATATATCGAATCTTGAACTCGTATAATGTACGCGTGCATTTCCTCAAACACGCCGCAATGGTGTGATAGGTACACAGGATGAGGCTGCTTCTTGCCTCTGGCACAATATATTTCTCGAACACGGTGCATAAAATACAGTACCTATACGTATATAGATGGTATACTATATTATGTAGATAGGCATTGGTACGTGAGAAACGTATTGTTCGCACCACGCAGACATGGTAACAATATGAATCTAATATTTATGGAGGTCGCCGTCTGACTGTGATTTTACTTCCTCTTAAAGTATCCAATGCGATATATTATTATTACAACATTTATAGTGTGTGCAATGTGAACATACCGGAAGATTTAGTGATTTGTATAATTTTTTTTAATAATCTATTGTATACCATATAGGTTCGCGCGTAACCGATTTTAAACGATTCAGTGATAACATTTAAAATGTGTATATTGTGTTCCTAATATTATGCTGCAGACTAGTGTAGTAGTGTGAATGGAATCCATTACGTAGATATTATGGATGCAGACAAATCATTTATTTTAAGTACTAAAATATTTTTAGTTGTTTCGACGAACAAAAGAAAAATTATAAAATATTTTTACCTTATTGAACGAAATATTTTTTTTATTTATTCCAAGAAAATCCTATAATAATATAAAAATTTGTTTTAGCGATCATATCAATTTAAAAATTGTCCACAACCGGTTTTACAACATAGCTCAGCGTTACTCAATAAACTGGTTTTGGTCAAAATCAATAAGATACTTATATTTAGCGTATATTGCATACTATTCTAAGTCTACTTATATTGTATGATCTGTATTTTGCATTAGTGTGTTGGTCAATGACCTAGACATGTTTATTGGACAATTTTAACTTTCCTTAGTTTTTAAAAAAAAATGAATTTACATTTATCGAAACTAATTGAAAGACAGATATATTCAGATATAATATAACTAGTACTTGTCATACGTATACATTTTATTTATTATAAAAGCAATTCCAAAACAGGAAAGTTACCATTTTTAGTGTCGTATTTATTCTGACTGTGCTAAATAAATTACCAAACTTGATACTCCAGCGGTTATAAAACATTTTAGCGAACGAACAACAATTTTTTAGATTCATTAAATCTTCATAGTTCCGTCATATAAAATACAACTTAAAAGCGAAACAATAATACTTATTTATGACGTATATCTACTATCGAGATATTTGTTTTCAAACCCTATATAAGATATATGTCTCTATTTTATTTAACCCATAATAGTCAAAATCGATTATAATACTATATATGGAACTAGAATCATAAAATAATAATAATGTAACTCAATATAATTCGATAAGTTTATAAATCAAAAATATTACATGTAATATTTGTTCCACCCGTAAAGGTTTTGATTGCAATAATATAATTTATAGGTGCATAATGTATCAAGAAAAAAAAACACAATAGCTTATATAAAATATATTATACATGTGGTGTATAAACTACTATAAATTAATTATTTATACAATTGTATATTTTATTATAAATTATTTTATGATTGTTAATTATAGATAGGTATGTAGGATTAAGTTTAATCTAGAAAATGCAATTTTAAACTATATTTTATAATTTAAAATATTGTGTTTTATTTCATGTATATTTATTAACTTAATAAAAGTATAATATACTGTAGAGAGGATAAAAATTAAAATATATAAATAAAATATATTCAATAATATCTAAATAAATCTTTATAAAAATATGTTCAATATCAATATTATTGATGTTATTCTATTATTGCATTTTGCACTTATTATCTATAGTGCTGCACGCCATGTGTGTGTGTGTATTTGGGTTAACAAAAAAAGATATATTCTTTATAGGTTGAGCCCCCAAATAATAAAATGTTGTTATTATTATTATTATTAACTATCACTGATACACAACAAAAAGGTACCTATACAATTTGTTCACTTTTTTCAAAAATCAATTTAACACAAAATAAAAATACCGCAAAAAAACAGCAGGATGTAACACTATTAACTAAAAGGATCATAAATTGTATCAGATATAATACATATTTGTTGTAAAGTCATTCATCTTCAGTATTACTACAATATACCAACATAAATATCTAATCAAATTCCTATTTTATTAATTCAAAATTAAATCATAAATAATAACAGTATTACAAAACTGTTTATGGATTGCATTTTAAAATAATTAATCGAGAGTTTACATCGACTATGTTTTGGAGGCTTCGCCATTAAACATTCGAAATGAATAAATGAATAGTTAAATAATATATCTTTGTATCAACATCTAATAATACCTAAGTACATATTTTATATCTATAGTATTTAGCGTGTTTTAAATTTCATTTTACGTTTTAGAAATCCACATCTTTAATATTTATGTTTTATCATACTATTATTACACTATCAAATATTATATAAATTATTATTATATTATGTGTAGCTACAAAATATGTAGGAACATCGTACTTTGCTCCAATTTATAATAGTTCGTCGGCCGCGCTTTAATATATATTTATGAAATAAAAAAAGTGTTGAATTTACTAAAAACTCTGTATTAGTTATTTTACTGAATAATAAATAACATGTAATATATTATTCAATAGTTATTTGTTAGAGATTGGATTATAAATAATAATAATAATAATAATAATATAAATATAGGTATATACCTATATACATAATTTAAGTAAATAGTGAATACATCATTGATAATTGAAAACAAATATAATATTTGTTATGATTATAATTTATGATCTTAAATAGATAGAACTATTATAAGTTTTTACGTAATAAATGTCAATATTAGAATATTAGATTTCATCATATAATCATTTTAACTTTTATAAATTGTATTGTTTAATCAGCATATTATATTACTTTATATTATTTTATCATTCTTTATAAATAATTATATAACAATTTAATTTAAAATACATTCATAATTGTTGAAGTTGTTCACAAAATGTTACTTGTTAGCGGAATAATAAATAATGATCAATTACAATTTATTCATATAAATATGTATGCAATGAGCATTTAAAAAAATCAAGAACAAATTTTTTTGATTTATAGATTTAATTTATTTGAAAAAAAAATACAACAGCCATGATGATTTTTTTATACTCGGTATACGATAGAATGGCACAGGCAATGTTCTTACTTAGTTCTAATTATGTGATTAATTATGATATAGATACTATTAGGTTTATTGAGCAACAGTAAATAAAAATGACTCCATAATATAGAACTACACTGTCTATGCTACTAAATACTAACAACCAACTAAGTCACTAAAACATTCTCAAGTTGATTGTAATGGATTATGTAACTTGTAAATTAAAATTGTAAATGTTCATATGAATACTGTAGATAAAAATTTATTGCATTATTATTATAATATTAAACAAAATAAATAGTATAAATAATAAATATCTTCTTATTGTATTGTTTCATCTCACCCGCAATCAATATCATATTTTAAATTTTAATGTTTTAAAATTGAAATGATTATGTATATAAAAAACAACATTTTGTAAAACTGATGTCACTATGAATAACTTACTATAACTTATACCTATAACTCACTTATTATAACTTTATTATTTACACGACGATTATTTTGGTATTAGACAGGTATAAACGTATTACTCAATCTAAAAAAAAAATATATTTTATGTTTCTAAATTATAATCAATACCAGAGCTATACAAAACTTTTGAACTACTCCTACTCGGAAACGTGATCGTGTACTAAAATATAAAGTATAAATATAATACATTTAAAAAAAAAGTTAATGGTCAAAACCTATAAAAATAAACCTATTTAATTTTAACCTATGTATACATTGACTGCAGTTGAGGTCTATACAAATTCGGTATTTAATATTTATTTACCTGCTATTATACAATTTAAAGTTGTAGCATAATATTATGTGTATTCACATACTTTTAACGTGTGACTATAAAAGATGCAAATTAATTATACCTTTTGGAGTGTATAAATGTTTTTAAATACAAACCAATATACTTAAGAAGTTCTTAGGAAATACATAAATATTTTTTTCATCTTTAAATGTTATCAACGAGTTTGACAAAATATTATTGTCTAAAATAATTGTTGCTTCAGTACCTTACATTGACGTATAGTAAGTATCTATCTACCTAATTAATAACTGCTTTTAAAGTTATTTTTATCAACATTTTATATTAATATTAAAACAAATGTTACACTATACTAATTATATTATTGACAACATTAAAATAATACCAATTTTAAATTGTTTTTATTTATTAAAATATATAGAAATTGTTGTTTATTGGTATATTATATATTATTTCAAGTTAATTTTTAGATAAAATGGAAAAAAAGAACTAAAGGTTTAAAAAATTATTCTTAGTATTAATAAAATAGTAGACCTATTATATGAAAAATAAAATTTACGATTTATTCCATTAATCAAACTCGTTTGTACAATTTATTATTTTATTTTTAATACGTAAGTTACTTTATTACTATTAGAATTAAAATACATTAAGATCTATAAATGTATACTGTATACAATGTATCAATATATGTAAAATATATTAGCTATATATAGTTTTACTGTATAATTATATCTTAGTTCTGTTATAATACATTTTTTACGTTATATGTATTAAAAAAAACCTCATGTAAAATAATATAACTAATATTTAATAAAAATATAATAAAATTCAAGTTTAAGGAAATTATTTATCTGACCCTTATCCTCTCATTGGAAATCTGGCCATGATCCAAAACACCATTGTGAAATATTCATAAAATGGTTAATAATTTGATAACATGCTAGTAGGTACAATTACTTATTATATAATAATAGTAATAATAAAATAGTAATACATTATAATATTATAAATAAGGTCAATACGCGATGATTAAAATTATAATATTTATATATTGAAATAGTAAAATGAAAAATGTTCTATTATCATTCCTAGTGCCGATAAAATTTTTTTTTATCCTTGAACTTCGAATTATTTAAAGATGACTGTATTATAATTTATACCTAAGTATAAACATATTATATATAGATTGATGAAACAAAATATTCTGTTGTTACCTATTCTAAAGATTTGCGTACTTATAATTATTTTTTAAACATATAGAAAATTATAATTTTTTTAATCATCAATGAACAATGTACCCACTTGCAATTCAATTTTTGAGTTATCTGAAAATAATACCTATAGTTTTATACAATAAACATATTATTTATTTAAATTAAATAAAGCTATTTTTAAATAAACGTTTCTTTTTTTTGTCATTTGATAATTCTGCTTACATCATTATCATTGATGTTTCAATATTATACACATTTATAATTTATTATATATTTCCTAAATCCTTGAATATTCTTCCTAATTAAAATAATTTATTTTTTTTGTATTTTCAGTGTTGCTTGTTAAGTTTTAAATAAAAAAAAAATACTATAAAGATAAACATTGTTCAACAAAGTTCAATGTGTACGGAGGAAATAGAAGAAATAAGAATATAATTTCATTGTTATATATTATGTATATTTCAGTTATATTTTTTAATTATTGTTAAAACATAGAAAATAATTTTTAATAATTGTTATTTCAGTACCTATATTATATAGTATTACAACATTTTAAAACAATAAACAACACTCATTGCGTTTCATACAATTTCATCAACTGTAGATAATTTTATTGAAATAGTATCTTAATTACCTACCTAAGGTAATAAATAATAATAAAGTTTGTTAAAATAATTTGTTTTAACAATTTATCTAATGCAGTTATAAATTTGTAATAGGTATGCATAATATTTATACAAGTTACTATTACGAATTACTCATTCACAACTCATTCTGAATTGACAAGAAAACAGTTTGATTTAGTATGTCGATTGTAAATTTCTAAAGCTTCTATTAAATATAAATTTAATCCAAAATAAATTATACTTATGCTTTACATTAATAAAAAGAAGGAAATTAGGTAATTGCTTTGCTGTTCTGTACCTGTGTCGAGTATACCTCGTCACTTGAAGTGAGCAAGTCACTATAATAAATGTGTTAAATTTGAATTCAATGATACATCATCGTATAAATAATGTTTTTAATCACGAAATAATTTACAAAATGTTTTGATTTTGATGAATTTTTTCAAAATTTAAATTTCAAATGTTTACAAAAAAAATTGTGCCTGTGTATTTTAAGTATTTTTAAATACTCAAAAGAACGACTAATGACTTTTGAGGAACAATTAATTAAATTTTTAAGATCTTTGATCGAACAAAAATATTTAATTAAGAATTGTAGAAGAAAAAAAATATGTCACTTACTCAAAAATCTTCAAAATATTTGGAAATACTAATATAAATATTTGTTAACAATTTTAAGTAGATATATCTATAGTTATTCGTTAAAATAGAAACTATCTTCAAGGTTAAAGTTTGAAATATTTATTCTACTATAATATGTTTATACATATCGTGTATATAGATTACGGAATCTAAGAATATATACAAAGAAGCGGACAATTTAATTACCTACAAAGTAAAAAAGTCTAAACTAGTAGAACAACAAAAACAAAAGACTGAAAAAACAATATTATTAAATTTTTAAATTAATATATATATAATATACAAATATTGAAATATCTAAAACAAAATATTGGAAAGAATAAAAAATGAAATATAAAAAAACATCAATATACGTATTAAAACGTTGAACAACTTTAATAAAATATAAACGCTGCCGGCCAATATCGAAATATCAACTATAGAGATTTATTATTTTTCAGTGTTTTTTGACCTTACACAAGTATCATTATTAATATTACAAATATCTATACTATAATAATATAATAACGTTTCAATCGAAAAATGTAATCATTTCTATGAATATAATTATAATCGAATTTAAAACGACCCGTTTTAAATAAATTGATACAAACGAAATAAACATTCATAAAGCCGAGTTACATAAATCTATTATAATATAATAAACTATCAAAAATTATAAATCATGTACTCGTGTAAGTAACGCATATGATTAAAATAAAATTATAAGGTATTATACGTGTGCGTCTTACGTTATATCTTAGAAAAATATCAATTAAATAGTATACCCAACATTTTTTATTTTTTTATAGCTATATTATAATTATGCGTTAAATAAACTAATATTGGTTATTCTTATAATTACTAATAACACAACAAGGTATTGTAAACTATACATTTTATTGATATTAGTCTGAAATTAAGAATAAAGGAATACCTCAAATTGTGGCATATATTTTGATAACAAAAAAATATAATTTGTTTTCTTTTACTTTAATTCCCGAAGTTTTTATTTAAGACATTCAACATATTTGTATAATGTTAGTTTTGTTTAAAATCCATTGGATCTTATCTTAAAATGTAAATTTTGAATCTCATTAATAAAGATATAAAATATATGTGCACTCTGCAGAGTACATAATATCTGTATTTCATTATGTTTATAATGTTATCAATATGAAATAGTTGTATAGTCAAACAAAATTAAATCATAAATAAGTCATAACAATGTGTGTGCACTAATGTATAATATAATCTAGAAACTACAGTGCATGCATCTTATTATAACCACAAGTGTGCACACGAGATAGTCAAAGACTAGGGTTAACTGTTGATTATTCTGTGAACTTTTTGTTTTTAATTTACACGATTATAATAATTATTAAGCGTATAATTATAAAAAAGTTATGAGTTATAATGTTATATAGTTTACTAAATCAAGCCGTTAACGTTTGATTTGGAAAAAATTCACTAATTATAAATCATAATAAATCTTGAATAATTTCAAATTACCATTTATCCTTGGTACAGTAGCTTATAAATACACAATATTATTATAATATTATATTACAGTAATTACTTTTATATTAATTGTAATATCATTATTCATAACTGTACATTTTTAAATAGTATTAAAGGTTATTTTTTTATATAAAATATTACAGATTTCAGTGATTATCTTATGTCAGTACTAAATTCATATCATGTAAGCTTGATATATGAAAGGATAGTGAAAAGTGATTAAAAAATTCCCGTCATAAATATAGTAGATACCTATCTCTTTTTTGTGTATTTTCTTTTTTATTCCTCAATCTGTATTCAATTTACAATAAATGTAAATGAAGTGCAATGGGGTTGACTTACTGTAGAGACTAGTCTGTTGATAGAACTTCGGCCAACGAATAGTTAAATTTCTATATTTAAAAAATAAATTGCGACACTATATTCGTTTTAGAAGGTCTAAAAAGTATTTCTATGAATATATAATAAGTATGTCAAATTTGAAAAACTATTAGGAATTCCTTATATATTATATTTATCAATGCAGCATAATATATAAATATTATGTTAGTATTAAATTAGGTTTTATATGTACTTAATTAATAATTTGAATTGTTATTATTATGATTTAACTATGAAATAAAAGTACTTTTGGTTTTAACTTTAAATTTAATCAATTTACCACTTTATTGTATTTTAGTTTGTGTATATTTCAAAACATTTATGTTGCACGCAGTTTCCAATCAATTTTATTATATATTTTATATAATAATAGCATAATATTCTAGATTAATCTAAACGTATGATACGTATAAATAATTGGAGACCATAAATAAATTCAATCCAAGAAATCATAATATCACTAGAAAGCCAATTACTTAAGTATAAAAGAATCATAATCAAGGAAAAGCACACACTGCGAACGTGCTACAAACTTATCCTAATTACTATACGTTACGTAAATGAAATAAAACCAATAAAAATTAACCGTGTTATGATTTTATATAATATTTAGTCTAATAAAATTTAATATATTAAAATTCGTTGATTAAAATGGTTATAAACACTATAGTTAGTATAGGTATAAGTACAGCACACAATTCTGTACTATAGGTTGCTGCATCTAATCGGGTATATAGAGTCGCGAGCGTGTAGAATATCTGTTACAGAAACACAAATTTCGCTGGGTAACTTTTGTTTATTGCTACTTCACTTCTTTCAAGTCTTTAAAAACTATGAACGTTGAGTGTCGAAATAATCACTCTGTGTAATTTAAAACATAATCATACTTCTATTCAATTTATGCCGAAACTAGTGTGTAAGCTTATCTGATGAATGAAGAGCAGGTGGTTGATGAGATTTGATATCCTCCCTTGATCTTTTTTCCCGTTATATGCCTTTTATTGGAATTATCAATGTCTGTTACTTGGTTATTAGTAAATAAATATAGTATACATCGCAATACTTAGACCTCTATTTCCGGATATCACCCATGCAATGAATAAAATCTCTTTACATAACGGAATTTATTGTAAATATTATACATCTGTAACATAAAAAACCTGTAAATTTTACACTCCCAATTCTTGCCATAGGCGTAGGTACAATGAACACATTTTCATTTCCCTTGCAAAAATGCAGTCCGATGTAATAAATATAACTATAATATGTATAATAATATGACACAATATGTTTTATTAATCCGCTTCTCGTTAAATAACAAACAATGTGGCATAATCGTGTAGGTTTGGTCTCAAAGAAACAATCGTGTCTCTAAATTTGGCAATAGCATAAGGTCATTGCGTGACATAACATATATATCGTAAACAATAAATAAAAAACGGTATTAGAAACATTAATTTATTTGATTATGTGTCAAGATTATGATAGATATAGAATATATATTACTACGTGGAAAATAATAATACATATATATACATAACAAACTTTTCGTTAATAATACTTCAAATATATTTTTATTTTTACGAAATCAACAATATTACAATACCACGGTGACCTAGGTAACCATCACAAACAGACATGATTAAACGTCCAAACAACATAATGTACATATAATATCATGTATGATGACGCAAAAAGTATTTATTTTTTTTATAAATAATGAACTATTTTTTTATTTCCTGGAATCGTTGTTAATAATAATGCATTTAGAAATAAAATATTTTCAATTCAAACTATTCTTAGTAAGTGTCTTATAAAGTGGGTGTTGGTTTTAAGAAATCATTCGGACGACTACGTAGGTGGACTAACAAAAACGAGCGCACGCGCTATATCGCATATTGTTGTATAACATAATATCATTATTATTTATTATACCATTAAACTATTATAATATATAAGCCACTGAACTTTTACAAAATATTTCGCAACAGTTTTCGGTAAAATTCACTGTCATATCATAACATGCATATAGCATATTATAATTTATAACAAGCAGTGCTCCGATATCGTAGAAATTTGTATATTTTCTAGATGCACTTAATTTACTGCAAACCAAACTAGAAGCTCATTCTAAATAATGACGAAATTAATAACAAAAATTTATAATACATATTTTTTCATATCTCGTGAATTTCAAAGAAAAATACATGTTTCTTAATTTTGATAAATTTTTATGCATATTTAATATTTTATTAGGCACTTATTGTTATTATGTAACCTTTTATAGTTTTATACCACTATTCAACAAAGGTATTTTTCTTTTCTAAAGATTTATTGTAATCTTTTGGTATTTCCATATTTTTTTTTAAATCTAACCACTAATTATAATTAATAAGTAATAACGCAGCTTAACCTCTGATGTTTATATAATATTATATGTTCGATATTTATTTTTCAATATCTTCAGAATAACTATTTTCTCTTATATCACTGATTGTGCTATTCCATTACAAAATACGTTTCGTTATCAAATTAACTGATTAAATCGACTAGATTTTTCATACGTCCATTGACGTATATCACTGCACCCATATTAAATATTATTGTTTTTACTAATAAATCGTCTTGACTTTCGGATATAATTTAAGACATTCAAGTTTAACTAGTTTAAGTATACTAATTGAAGTTCGTAGTTTGTGCCACACTTACAAAGTATATAAATATAAATACTAATAATAGTTACCAATTCTTTATTATATAAAACCCTCATACATGAGGTATATAATTTGATAATAATGTATTGGTAAACAAAAGAAATAATATGCATAATGAATTGAGGCTGTGACTTGTGTTCGAAAATAAAGTACATCACGCATTAAGAAGTATATAACATATATTGTCATTAAAATTACTATCAAAAGAAACTAAAACGAATCTTTATATATAGCCTATTAATATGTAATGCCCTAATGCTTATAATATACGCCATATTGTTATTTGTTACGGATGTCTGTGAAAAATGGGCAACAACAAAATACAATGAACTTAAACTCTCAATAGTTGAGGTCTTGTGGGAAAAATCTTAAGGAATAAAAATGGACATACACTAAACCCCGAATCAGAAAATTATAAAAAGTAAGACATTGAAAGAAGTTTCAATAGACCAAATATACGAAAATATCTGAAAGCTAAAACTAGATTGAGCTGGCCATGTAAGGTGGGTAAAGAATAAGCTAACACACACAAGACCTTAATTGATAAGCCCAAGCAATCAAAGTTGATTTCCAAATAAGTTTCGTCAGCAATAGTTTGGTATATAGTGAATAAATATTTGGAAAGCTTAGAAACAACGAAAATTGAAGATATAAATGATCGGGAAAGTGAGAGAGATTTGATCAAAGTGTTTAAAGGCTTTCATTGCTTTCAAGGTCTGTAAGCAAAAAAAAAATATTAGTACCCAAGTATAAATTGTTTATCAGAAAATCAAAAACTAAAATAAACCGTAAAAAGTTTTCAAAACGACCCGCAGTAGATATGGCCTAGAAAAAGTAGAAAAAGCCCGTTTGAATCGATAAAAAACAAAATACCACCTGTAGTACGATTATTCCAATATTATACTATACATATGTAATCAGGGTTAGGTAGTATTTTAAGTACGATCGTGTATTAAAATATACTATTGAACTATTGTATCTATATAGGATTTTTCAAGTTTTAAAATACAAGTTATACATTCAAAAATTGTGTTTTATTTATAAAATATTTTTGCCAACGGCTCGATGACTACAGTTTGCAAGTTTTGGAACTTATAATTATATTAATTGCGATAGTGTCATCGATAATCTAGCATGAATTATATTAACTGTCGAAAATTCATCGGTACGCGCGTAGTAGATCTACGCATATGTCATACACGTAAAAACCGTTCAAACCGCGTCAGCGTATCGCCTGTCGCGGACGTCGCGTTATCGTTATTCACACGGTCGTGTAACGGTAGTCGGCGCGAGATAAAACGCCTCCTCGCGACGACGACAACGACAACAACAACAACAACAACAGCAGCAGCAGCAACAATATCGTAATAGTAGATACGCGTATAACTTCGCATAGTAGGACGCATATTATTATAATAACAACAATGGCGATGCGCGTACAGCCTCCGAGCGCGGCTTTGTATATTATACATCGACGCGGAACACCTGTGCCGATTTCGCGGCGCGGCGGCGGGATGGACCACTTTTTGGCGAAAAAATCTCGTTCCGCGCGCTACCCGCGGAAAAACCGTACGCCGAAATCGGCTGAAAACAAAAACCATCCGACTCGACGGGATAAATATATACCTGTGCAGATGCTGTGCCTACGCGCCGTACACATTTTAATATACCATACGAAAAAAAAAGTGTTTACACTAAAATACAGCTATAACGGCGCGGGCCGCGGTGTACCGGTGCACTGCGCGTGCGCGCGCGCGCGAATCGCACCGTCATATCGGTTTTATTATAGTAACGCGTACGTCGTTTTTATTTTTGTTTTCGGGAGAAGGCGAGCGCGTCGTGGGAGAGTGAACGCGCCCTCCACCGCCGAGTGAGAGGCGTATACGCCTCTAGGCAGCAACGCGATGATGTGCTGCGCATTTGGGGGATAACGCGCGCACGCACTCACAATACATATAATAATAATAATAATAATAATAATAATATTATTTAGCGGGTCAAGTGCAACCGGTGACGGCGGCGGGAAGGATTGAGCGGCGGTTCCAGATTTACCGTACGCCGCAGCCGACGAGAAGCCCCGTTATGAGAGTGGGTCGGACCGGATTACCGTTATTATGTGGCAGCGGCTGCGTCGGTGGGTGGCGGGCGGCGGGCGGCCACGATCACGACGACGACGACGACAGTTCCCGTTAGATTCTAGCCCGCGGCCCGTTAGTGAAGAGGAGAGTATTATATATAGTTGGTACGTTAGTCGGCGGCAGCGGTGGACAAGAACGGTATACAGCGACGCTGCAGAGATGGCCGCGCCGCCTACGAGTCTATAACATATTACAATAGTATTATTAACGCCGTACAGTCGATGACGAAGACAACTTTCGTTCGAATATCATTATAATAATATTTCGTTCGACGCTTCAAGCAGTTGTTGTCGCACCGCAACCCCGCAATAATATATTATAATGTTTGTTCGCGGTAACAACCCGTAGTCGGAGTGTCCGAACACTTTGACGCGATGGGCGTACAGGGAGGGGGTTGGTACCTGTCCGTGTCTAAACACGATTGAAGCACGTATACCCTTAGATCGACATCCTCTGCAGGAGCATTTTACGTAGTGTTTACCGGAATAAATTAAAGCACCCATTCGACAACAGCTGCAGTGTAGTGTTTACTGGAACAAACCTCAAAATCAAAATTGTATTTTAAATTAATCGTACATTTCGCATTACTTCCAACGTTAGCGTGCACTGCGAATTACCAGAAATTGTAAGAACGAACTCCCGCCACGCATCAATCGTGTATTAATTATTGCATTATGTCACGCGGGTGACGAGTGGTTTTGAGTGCAATATAACATATTCCCCGGATTGTATTTATATCGCATTGTTATATTATTTGATATACTCGGGTTATGGCTGCCACCATGAGCAGTGATTTGTTTCGTACTCTGTAGACCTATATATTATATAGTATATACAGAGAACAGAGTTATTCAAAAAACATGCTTCCTCCATTTTTCTTCAATATTGCAGGTATTATAAATCTGGTTTTAGAAACTGTTTGATATAGGTAGGTACTTTCTTAAAAAAAAACTTAGTTCAAATATTCTTGTAATTTTTCTACCGTTTGAGAAGTGTCATTTGGGGATACAAACTCTTATTATTCAAATGAGAATCCCTACTTTTTTCTACTAGAACTTATTTAGCAGAAAATACAAAAATAAATGTTAAAAAAATCTAAGTGATGTAACAACGAGCTTAACACACAACACATTCGCTATGCACATGATAACGGTAACATGTATTATAACAACGTTTACGTTATGACGATAAATCCGTGCAGGAACCGTTTATTTTCACAGATCCGCAGATGTAATAATATCGTCGATTGTGTTATTAAAAGTATAAATATCTTAAACAGAATTAACTCCATTTAAAATTCATCTCATATGAATTTACGAGACAGTTTCGGTCAGTTTTGTTGTACTATCGGAGTCACTTTAATATCTGTATATTATTATAACAAATTATGAGATAACATATTATACGTAAGACGTAATCGTAACATTATATCCAAATACAGCATGCATCGTAGTAATGTAGGTGTAACGTTTATGATAACTAGTGAATTTTTTTTTTTATGTTTGAAAAGTATCACATTTGTTAACAAATTAATGAATAATAATTTTTATGGTAAATATTTTGTTTATGCATATAATAAGTATTACCTACAATACTTATGTGTACAATGCACGTTTATAATATTATGATCCAAATTGTGTATCTAATAACAACGAGAATTAATTATATATAAATTTAATTTATTACTATAAATTACAAAATATAGTAACCTTCATTTTAATTTTTAAGACAGTACAAACAAAAAGCATTGTTCTTTTTCGAACTACAGTATTAATTTTATTTATCTCAAAAATAAAGCTTGAATAGGAATTCGAATGAATAAAAAAAAATTGTATTTATTAATCTAACTTGTTATTATATAATGTTATATAATGTATACGATTATAGGTACCTTTTAAATTATTTTAAAATTTATTTTTATTCAAATTATTTAAAAATTAAGAATTAACATATAAAATAAGAAAATAGCTATATTGTTTATCAGTATATATACATCTTATACTAATACATTGTTCAACAAAATAATTTATTAAAGCTATAGAAAATATACACAGAAATTATTCTAATGTTTGGTTTAAATATTTAAAAAAATGTGTTAAAAGAAAATATAGTGCGTAATATGTATTTGAACCAGCATTATACAGTTTCTTTTTCTCACAAGTAAATCTTCAAAAATGTGAAAGCATTATGTACCGAAGAGTGAAGGATACCCGTAAACAGTTATTCGATTGTTATGTGAGGTCTTATAATACAAGGACTTCTATGAGGGTCAATCTTAGGCCATGTATTTTCATTATTATCTAACCACTCTAACCTTCGTGGAACACATGATGAATATATAACATAATAGTTTAGCACTCAAAGATGTCAACTCAATCACCACCGCAACCTAAACAATATACCTAATGGGCTATGACTAATACAGTAATAATGCTCTAACACTAAAATAAAATAAGTATACGCATATTTAAATTAGGCACAAAAAAAATAGTAATTTCATGTCAAATAAAAATAGAATTTTTATTAAAAATCTAGAAACTTTGAGACCTTTTTTATTAACACTTTGTGGTTTGTATTTCATACAAAATGAATTATGTATTTATATGTGTTGTTAACATATATATTTTAGGATTATTTATTAATTTTATTATAAAATAATTGCGTTAAATAAAATGTATTCGTAAAACTCCACGTTTATGTACTTCATATAGTTTGTTCATTTAATCATTTTTTTTAAAGATGTAAATATACGATTATGTAAATGATGAAAACATAATAAAAATGATATACAATAAATTAACTATTAATAAATCATTATTATATAGTCACATTGTAGATAAATAAATTGCTGACGTTAAAATCATAATATTAAAGTAACTCTCGTATTTTATCTTATATAAACAATGTCTAGTACGATGGGCATACGAGTATACTAATAAGTGATAATTACAAATTTATAATATTACATAATATGAAAATATAATAAAAAAGTCGTAAGTATAGATGATATTTAATCGTTGATATGTTATATTTGTACAATTATTCAGTAAAATGAAAACAAATTTAGGAAAATTGTATATTACATTAAATATGTTTATACCATAATATACTTTATTGAAATATGTCTATATTTTAATAATGTATTAATATTAAACACATATATCCATGCCTAAATTCTCTCCCATTACGTTGGTGATCATAAATTTGAATTTTAAATTAACAAAATATTATGTTATTATATTGGTAATATTATACTATTAAAATATGGTAACGCGTATTTGTATTTACTTACTACCTCTTTTAATAAAATACTTTTAAAAAATCGTTATGAAATCAATAAACAAACATAAACACCAATGACGGAATTTCGTGTATAATTTATGCGATACCGTACTATGTACAATGAGTGTATAATAACATATATATCTGAACAGTAAAAATACAAAAGAAAATATTTTCATTTTTTTTCTCTCGAGTTCCCTTTTTACCAAACGCTCCATATAATCACCATAACGGTAGTTCGTTTTGGTTTCATGGTAATACGTATTTTATTATTTAAATGGTTTCACTACCATATACGTTCTAGGTTTACATGTTAAGAAAAATATATCTAGGAGCATTCGTATTTATATTTAATTTTTAATAAGTAAAAATAGGTACACAATCTAAATCTATATTAAATAATAAAATAAAATTAAGTTTACTGACTTAATATTATGTTCGGTACACGTTTAGTTTTCGATTGATTGATTTTCTGCTGGTATGATTAAAAATTAAAATGCATCAATTACACCTAGACTTGCGTGTATACGTCTACTAAAAATTCAATTTTTTTAACGCAAAAATATGTAATACCTAAATAATTTAAAGAAATTGAGTATTTTACATCAGTGACCATCACCATTATTTTGTTTATTTTAAGTTTTAATTAGTCTAAGTTACGTACTCACATTGTCAAACTAAAGCTGAGCATTATAGATATCTATATAATTATACTTTTATCTAATAACATTATGGTGTTTACGACCAAGTAAAATACTATATATTGTTGTAGGGTTTATGATGAGAATGATGAATACGGTAGCGAAAAGCACCAGTAAAATGAAACTAAGTGTCCCGGTTTATCGATAATACGAATTCGTCCAACGATAGTGATTGAACCAACGGAGTAAAATAAAATATCCGATAAAAAACGTTATTTTTTAGACCTCCCCCTTGCTCTCCTCCACTGTTGAAAATGTTCACGTAGCGTCGCGGTCGTGATTTTGAACTGCATATTATGGTCAATTAAAAAAAAAAATAATACCTAATAATAAAAATAATGCCACGATCTACTTATAAAACATAAAAACAGTTATATACCGTTCATTTTCATCGACTTGTTTATACGGTACTGTAGCTGTAAACCGGGAACTACAACAACAACAATAATAATAATAATAATAGTACCATCAAGTAAACACATTTGACCCGATTTCGAATGACGGTTTTTCACGACGACGACCCAATAAAAAATATAAATACAAATAATGCTATGTTAAATTCGCATCAACGTAGAATATATAAGCTAGGCGTAGTTACCTACAAAGTGACGTATAGATATCATTTCTGTACGGAAAGAAGAGTAGACTAGATCAGTTCCAAAAAATAACCTAATCTATCAATTACCTACAAAAAAGTATACTAAATTTGGGTATTTCTTCCTCCTCCAGGCATTTCACTCCTATGTGTTTTTGGCGATATGGATTTCTTCACCTGCCAACCTCCAAATTCAAATTACCTAACGGTTATTTATGTTTACGTCTTTCAACTACATAAAATACCCACACATTGTTAAGTTTTTTTTTTTATGAAGTTTAAAAATAAAATAAATTATTAACTACCTATAATAGTGAATATAATAGATGATATAATATATATAACACTTTATTTCAACATTTATATATTCCATAATTAAATTATAAAATGTATTATCCTTTTTTTTTAACTAACTCGCTTATTATTCTTCCTTAGAAGTAATAGGGATGTTTCTAAGCAGTGTCGTAGCCATGGGGAGGGCTGAGGGGGCTGCAGCCGCCTCCCCCCCCCCCCCCCCGAAATATCAAGACAATTAAAAAATTATTTTGATTTTTAATGATCTATGAAAATCAATAAAAAAATCTTAAATTGTATTTTACAAAAATTGATCAGACCTCTCTCAAAAAAAATCTTGACTACGTCACTATTTCTAAACAATATCATTAAAGCAAGATCGTTGAAATTATAAAAAGGAAGGTAAGTAGGTATCCTTCTGCTGTACATAGGGTATCGAGTGAATCACTATTATAATTGTGTTAAATTAGAATTCAATGATAATATAATTATTGTACAAGAAAAAGATTCTGAGTAGAGATGATCTGTCAGCCTATATCACTAAGTATATTTTATGATAATATTTTTTTGATATACTTATTAAAGTCATTTATTTCACTTTAAGTATTATAGTAGGATTATATAATTTTTTACAAATACATATACGACAATATTTGTGGGATCTTGTATTAAATTTTCAAGACTTTTGACCCAGTTATTAATTTTTTATTAATATTTATAAAGAAAAACATTTTAAAATTTCTCATACCTATAAATAACTCAAATAAAGTTAAAAAATGTTTAAAATTTGATCGTAGAATGAAAATGATAATACAAACATTTGGTGGAAATTTCAAGTATTTTTTTTTTAAATACACTAATAATTATTTTACGAATGAATATTGTATGCCGTAAACGTTTGAAGTTGAAATGCTTATAAAAAATTGATTTGGCTTTCCGGTAGAATTTTTTATATATATATATAAGTTAAAAAAACTAATTAAAAACCTTATATTAAATTTTTAAATCATATGCATAAAAACAAAAGTTTTTATGAATTTCTAATTGCAAAATAATTTACTAATTTTCACGATTTTGATGAATTTTTTCAAAATTCTTACTTTAAATGCTTACAAAAAAATAATATGAATATAGATTTACGATATTTTTGATAGAAATAAGCAACTTATGAGACGCTTTATATTAAATATTCAAACATTTTTACACTACAAATAATTTTTAATCGACATTTATAAAATAAAACTAAAAAAATCTCTTATATCTATAAATGTTTTGAAAAATTTATTGTAAATTGAAAACAATAATATAAACATTTGGTAAAAAATCAAATTCTTATGGTATTCATTTTCGAAATAGATTAAAAAAAGGAAAATCAATTTTGTCAAAAATTGGATTGGCGTAAAAATTCCGTTTTTTCTAATCTGTTGTTTGTATTTCCTGATCATAAAAATAAGTACTGGGAATTTTAAGCTTGACTTTTCTAAAGTACAAACTAGATTCAAATTGATATTCAAAACAAACTCTATTTTTTTTTTAGTCGAAGCATATAAATATATAGTCAAAAAATTATTATGTACTATGTATTCATACATGAAAAAAATAAAAAATTAGTAAAATCAATACATTCATCGTTCCGCTCAGAATTTAAAAATAAACATAAAGATATTTATCTTTGAATTTTTAGTTGTTTATGATAAAAATGTTATCAACAAATTGTTTATCTACAAGTATGCTTGGTAGTGCTGTAAATACTGTATACTGCAGAAATTCAAAAGTGATACACCTTGATTTACAGTTTGTAATTTACATCATGATTGTAGATAATCATTGTAAAATACATTATTCTCAGATATATATTATTACAGAATTTACAACTGCTTGTCACCTGATCTTACGCCACGTGACTACTTTTTTGGGGATATGTTAAAGATATATTGTGTACGTAATAGGCTCCACTATTATCATTAACCACAAAGGAGCTAAAATATTAATAGAGTCAATTACAACGGATATGCATGCAATGAATTTGAGTTCTGACTAGATGTCGTTGCTTTGACTAAGGGAAGCCACAATTTCTACCAAATATAAAAAACAACCACCTATTAAACAACTCCCACCATCAGACCTATAAAATATGCTCAAAATAAATTACAAACATGCTTGGCAAGATATGTGGTCATCGGCAACCGCATCCGAATTTGCTACTTGATATAGATTTATTATTACCCCTGTAATCCCATCACATCCGTGATTTCACACATAGCCCCTATCCAGATCTCATATCGTTCGTTTTTCAAGACTCAGATTAAGATACAATTTACTACCTTCTCACGGCTTTTAGGTACCTTTCCTTAAATGACAGAGTATAAAGAGGAGTACCTACTCACCATTTTAAAGAAGCTAGTTGTATTTACTCACATTTTTGCTAACTGCCTATCATTATCTAACTCCTGTTTATTATTATTTCATTGCTTATAAGTAACAATATTATCTCAATGAAGCCTTAAGTTGATTTAAATTCTTCTTCTAGATCTGTTTTTATTAGTATAGGTTTTTCATGTTTTGCTAAACTCTTAGTTTGATCTTAATGTAAATACGTTTTCATTATATATATATATATTTATACTCTATAATCTATATATTATTTGTAGCGACTATTATATATACATATTATATAGTTGTATTTGTTAAGCTGTATTAATTTTGATATTGAAAGCTATTAATAAAAAAAAAAAAAAAAAAGGAAGCCACAAGAACATTATAAGTAGATATTGATAAATACATTATAAATATTAGGTATTCTTTTATTTAATGTATCATAAAATATTCTACTTTAAACCTAAAAGAGTAAATAATAATAAAAATATATAAGCATTTAAATTGGATGTATCATTTATCATTTATCATTTATCTATTCATTCTTAATAACATTGTATTATGTATATGTAATTCAATGGTATGGTACAGCAGCAAAAGTAGTTACTATTTACTTACAGACATTATTAAAGATAGTATACTATCTATCGAAAATATTTAGTAAGATTACAAACAAGCACGTTTGATAACTAGGTATATGAAAAAAGGCCATGGGGGATTAAACCCCCACATTCTTCCTTTTCATACGAGGCGGCTTCTGTACCTACATTAAATTACTTATAAATAGCGTATTTATATAATATGTATAGTATGTGACTATTTTCTATATAATATATATACATCCGATGCTGTGTAATCGATGTACCCACCTATATATTTTTATATATTACAATAATATTATTACACGTGTGTGCTTGTTAATGGACGAAAACTCTGAAAAGACTTTTGTAAACGAATGCCACACTTTGCGAAAACACGAGGACTATGTATCGCAGTGCACGCGCGTGCACGGCCCAAGTATATAATAATACAATGCAGCTGATACCCATGTAGCTGTGTATATGTATCAATATATCTTAGTTTTATTATTATCATGGAATTATGGAATATTGGTATGATATTATTATTATTATTATTATTATTATTATTATTATTATTTGTACGCATGTCAATATACAGTTACAGCTTTTAGCCGGTGAAGTGTTGTGTAGTCATGATACACAACTCGTCTGACGTGCGCTAGTGAGCTTCTCGTGTGATTACGTTTCGTAATACCACTCTCACGACGCAATACGTACGTAGTATATTATGTAGGTATACCTACACACTTATTAGGTCGGTATAGGCATATTATACGTGCAACACGCGGGACCGCGGTCTTGAAACCCCGAAGTACTGCACTCATCACTCTGCTCGGTGTGGTTATTTCTAGCTGGCTTAGTCGAATTAATAACTGTATAATGTTAAGTATCCAAGTATAACATATATGTTTTTTTGCTTTAGAGAACAATAAAGTATTGTAATAACTAACTGTATTTAATTCTATACCACTCGATATATAAATATTAATAATAGTACGTATATACATTATACATGTATATAGGTACTGCAATAATCTAAAAAATTAACTATAATTATCGCTACTCATACATGGATGTAAAAAAATAAGTACAAGATGCGATTATGTGGAACGATGAGATAATCCATCTTGTTACAACAGTGTGCGATCCTATATAGAACCTGATCTGGATAAAAAATATGAAATGATATATTATGTCCTTACAACTCCCCCCCTCATGCCCTTAAAGATGAACAACACCATTTAGTTGTTGAGTTCTAATGAAAATTTGTTTTATTTGTTAACAAAAATCAACAATTGGTTTTGGTTAAGTGGAAATACAATCCGATATAATAATGCCAATACCAAAGGTATAAACTTTTAGAAAATATATTTTTAATCAATAATAATTTATATAATTTGTATAAAAGTATATTATGTTATTTTTTTCCACAAGGCTGTTGAGTGTGAAATATAATTATTTTTCTACGAAAATTGTAAAGTTCATACTGTATTTTAGAAGTACCTGTTATACTGACGTGCGATTAAAACAAACATAATCGTATATTTTATTAAGAACAATTGACCTAAATTATGATACGAGGCAAAAAAACTCGACTACGTTCGCGCAAGTTTTCAGTTTTAATAATTAAATTTGACCTAAATGCTAAATAGTTTCGTTGTGTCGTTATGCCACCGATTGTTATGCAATGTGCAAATACACTTCCAACAACGATAGATGTAAATAGTAAGTTTTATATCTAAACACAAAAATCTCTAGTTATTATTAATGCAAACTGAAAATCAAATAATGTTTTTATATGTGTATTTAACGCGCATGTTTAGAGTAAATATCAATAGAGTATTTAAAATAAAAGCAACAATCGTCCTGTAGATACTTAATATTATACAGGTTGTATTATTTACAAGAATTCATTAAAAATGTCGTATCTCTGCAATAGACTAGTAACTTGAATATGGCAAGGCACAAATATAAATATACGAATCACATTATTGAAATTTGCCTATCAGCCTAAGTTTCTTTTATCGTACATAACTTACTATGACTTTTTAGACTGAACAGCTATCAACAATTTACTTATCTAATAAAATTTATAATTTGTTTTTTTAGTTTTATTTTTAAACTATTAAATAATAATAAAATACTTAATTATGTATAGTACCAATAACTATCTACATTGTCACATCAATGTTGAAATAATCTAAAACTTATGTTTGATATTATAATGTAAATAATTGTATTGTAGTGTTATTATATTATATAATAGATACTTTAAATGTATGTATGTTATATTTTTTGTACAAAAGCTAATGAATAAAAAAAGTTTTATGATTTATTATTGTTCAACAACATCGTTTATTATTTTTTATAACACTAGTAAAATAATAAGAGTATTGTAATGTTATAATATTTTAATATTGTAATAATCGACAAAATAAATTCAAGGTTTAAGATAATAACTGCTTATGTATTTATATGTATTATACGACTTCAAGACAACAATTGAATATAAGATTGTTGTACGCTTTAATACATAGATGAAGTTATTTACAAGAAAATAAAAATCGATAAACGTTTCGATTATTAGTTATTATGTGATGACAATTTGTCAAATTACCTAAAAATAGTATCTAGCTATTAGTACCAATTTATATGCATGTAGAAAAAAAAGATGTTTGAACCAGCATCAACTATATATAGTATTATGTTCTATAAAAAATATATATTTATAATATATTAATATAGACTGCAGTTTACCCCGATATGTAGATTTCTGTATCTATAATGCAAATACAAATATAATATAGATTAATACATAAGACAGCTACAACTGTGATGCGGTATAGAATGTAAATCATAATTATATATTAAGCTGTTTACACACGCATGTTAAGTAATTTATTGTATATTCATAATTTGCCAAAGACAGTTCTAGGTATATTAAAAATAGTTAAAAATTCTGGTTCAAAGTATTATTTCATAGTTGTAACAACAAAAAATAATGCTTATAGTAGATATATAGACATGTTTGTATAATATGACAACAAGTATAAATAACATTTAAATTATTTTCAAAATTTGCACCCGAATGGTTTTTATTTTTATAAATTATTGCAGTTAAATATAATGGATTTAAGCTATGTTTATACCTCGTTAGTGCTAACATAAAATACGTACTTAATGTAATATATTCTAGAATATGATTATGATAAAATACTACATATAAATCCATACACGATACACGGCAGATAATTTTAGATAATTTAAAATTGACTTACTCTTACTCATAAAGTCATAAATATTATTAGTCTTATCACATATACAATACAATTAATACGAATGATATTGATATAAATATATCGAAAACTTCTTTAATGACGTCCTGCACAGCGGATCGAAATTCATAATAAAAGTATTCTCACAAGGAGAAGATTTTTTTAAGAACAAAACAGAGCTATAACCAGTTCCTGAGTTCCCTCATGAAAAATTGATAGTAGTACGATACTGCGATAATAATCGAATGTATAAAACTCAATATTATAGACTTGTAGTGCCTAAAAAAATTTATATTTACTGACGACATTTCGTAAATCGAACAATTTTTATATTACTGCGGCCTGTAAACCACAATTTTAGAAACGTAAGTATTTTTTAGTTTTTTTTTTTTTAAATTTCATTTCGAACACGGTATACAATAAATAATAATAATATATTCGTTGAATTTTGTGCGCGCGCGCTCAATTTCCTATTCGTGTAAACGTACTTTATACGCGCGTAGAAATTTTATTCGAAATTTGGCACACATATTGAGATTCTACCTATGGTTATATGATACAATATGTAAGTGAACGTTAGTAGTAAATTTCGAATCTAGGGCAAACTTTTTCAACCCCAAACTCCTCCGGGCAATCGATATTTTATTACATCAGTAGATATACAATATAAATATAATATATAAATAATACAATAAATATATATTATATATAATGTACCGGATGATCCATTTAACATAAAACACTCATCATTGTTTCAAAAAATATTAATATATGTTTTTTTTTTTTAGATTATTTTAAGTCATTAAAAAATAATATTTTTTCACTATTTTCATCATTAATTTCATACAGTTTTTATTCATTATTTCAAAGCGGAATATGTTTTAGAGTATTTTAATATATAAAAAAATGTAACTCAACGTTTGAACGAGTAGCTTATGAATTCTTATAAGTATTTAAAGTGGTCTAGAGGTAGAGTACCTCTGTAAAATTATAATTCACTAATTCGCACATCTATAGTTTAAATAGTATCAATAAAAATAGTAAAAATATAACTTTTTTCAAAGATAATACTGAATAAAAATTAAATAAAAATAATATTTTCAAAAATGTTAATGTTTTCTGAAATAATGAATACCTTACGTTAATCACTATGTATGTTGTGTATTATCTTCAGTCTTTTTATTTAGCTACCAAAAAATATTGTCGCTTGAATACTTGAATGGCCAAATAAATATTGACTTGCTCACAATGAACATGATATGTTAATAATATTTTAAACGATGTTCTATACTAAATTTAAAAAAAAATAAAATAATTCGGTGAAACTGTGATAGCCATAATATTATGACTATATCTAAGAAAGGACACAACGTCTTCGCTATTCATTATGATTGGGTTACACATTATTAGTACCTATATTAAAAATTACATTGTAATAATTTTAGTATTATATTATACTATACTTATTGGTACCTACATGTATCATATTACCTATAAAATGATTATAAATAGAACTTCACTCATCAATCAAGATTACAATAGTATAGAAATTTCATATTTTAAAATATAGGTATTAACTGCATTTACCCACTAAATTCTTTAATAAATGAACTTATGTGTGTACCCATGATTTTTATTTGATGTTATAAATATTTTATTCCACAAACCATCGAAACTATACAAAGTATATAATTATAACATAATTTACATCATATAATTATATTCTACACAACAGAGATGCGTAACTGGCGGCTTGTGAACTTTTTTTAACTGGCCCTTGCTACATTTTCAAATTACATTATTGAATTTTATTTTATTATATTTATAAAATTGATAAAATATTTATCGTTTATCGTAAAACATAGATATGATTTATCCGAAAGTGATACATTTAATGCTCTACAAAACGTAATTGAACCATTTGGGGGTTTCAAAAAATTGTCAGCAATTATGACTGATAATGCAAAACCTTTTTTTTTTTTTGCTTTTTATGCTCTCCGTCCCGCTAAATTTTAAACTTCTAAAAATTAGCTCTCTAGTAACTTCGAGTTATCCATCCTTGCTATACAATAAACACTGTAAAATAAGTTTACTTATATCTATATATAAATATTAAATATATATAATATATATAATCATACAATGTGTATATAAATAAATAATAATTTACATATATAATAAAAAAATTTTATTTATGCGCAACATTTTTGTTGGGTGTAAATTACATAAGTAAATCAACAAATTATATAAGCAATGTACGTGATATATGTGTATAAAATAAGGTAGTTACTGCGGAGAACACGTTGGATGCCGGATTCAGAAAAAATCTTTATCCAACACTTCTGGAAAGTATAAGACACAATTTAACGGTTTAATTAGGACGCGTCCGTTAGATTATCGTTATAAACCGATTGTATGTCCTCGTGATGACTACAGATTATTTCCGATAGTAATAATATAATACCGTTTTAAACTCAAAGTGATAAACAAGATGTATGTATCTATTATGAAAATAAATGTGGGTCAAATTATAGTGTAGTTAAGGTTTTTACAATTAGTATTTCGCCTTTAATACTATAATGACTCTATTGACAATTTAATAATACAATTAGATAATTCGATTTTGATTACTTCACAGACATAATAATATAAATACCTACTTATATAACTATAGCTCTATAGGTATACGATTTTTACGCATAGACGCATATAGTATAATATAATTAATAATTATTAATTATTTAATATTAAATACAAGATGGACGTTTATTCATTACCATGAAAATACTTTTACAACCTAACATAAAACAATTTGTATTTCATTTAATTTCCAATAATTTACACGAAAAATACAAATAGACATACAGTTATATAACTCAATATATATTAGCAAACATAAATTATGCAAATATGTTTGTGACGATTGGGTCTATGTTTGAGCAAATTAAAAACATAGCGA
The DNA here is from genome assembly GCA_036289425.1 of Rhopalosiphum nymphaeae. NCBI lineage: Eukaryota > Metazoa > Arthropoda > Insecta > Hemiptera > Aphididae > Rhopalosiphum > Rhopalosiphum nymphaeae. Next base: position 1,440,030 of record JAZAQC010000021.1, on the reverse strand, counting down.
AGCATTTTTACTTGTCCTTTACTCAGTGTAAACAACCAGTATGTAAATGGTTCAACTGCAGCGAATACAACATTTATATAATAGTAGATAGATTTTAACTGTTTCAGCTTTTTAGTAAATATGATTATATTATTATCCTTTGCACCATTTGATACGTTTGGTCAATAAAGACCCTGGATTTGACTATGGAGCATTATTTAATTAAACATTTCAAGTATAAAAACTTTTTAATGTAAAATACTTTAAAATATTTACTTGCATATTTGTTATTGTTTTGAGTATTATCAAACCCGTTTTCTAGTTGAATAAAATAAAATATTATTAAACCTATCTGTATTTATGTGTTCGATAATCACAAAATAAGTTAAATTTAAATATTTATATATTATAGAGGTATATTTAAAAAAAAGCTGACTAAAACTTGAGAGCTGGATAAAATAATACATTCAATAAACTCAATTACAATGTGTATTCTTTAATATTTTTACGAGGTGAAACACCTGGAACAATTATTATAAAAATAGACTGGGTAGAAAAATGCTCACTCGCCTCTCATAGATTATGTCTCCGTTTACAAATAATATTTATATATATTATATAAATTATATTTTAATATTAGTATGTTGTATATATTATATGTATATACAGCATGCCATTATAAATAGTAATTATCGCAATGCATGGTGTAAAGAACGATTATAATAAATTCATCAAATATTTTAGAAAAATAATTTATTTAAGTAACGTTAGTAACAAGCATTATAGAAATAAAGTTAAATGTGCTATACGAATTAAAGAATAAAAACTTGTTTATGTAGGTACATTTATTTTTTCATTTAACCATTTCATATTTTGGCACACTGTTTATGATTACCAACTCCGTATTCGTATTATCCGCAAATGGTAAATAATAAAGCGGTTAGGTTATTTTAATGGAAAAACGACTTTTTAAGAAACAACGCATAAACTATTCAAACACTGTTGTTTGCTGTACAGAGTTGCCAATTGGAATCCCGGGGTTACTGACCTCAATACCTTTGTCGGGAGAATCGAGAATTTTACTTTTATAACAAATAAACGAAATAAAAAATTACTAAAGATAGTTAACCAGCTAACTTAACGGTTTCATGCATCGATACCTACATCGGTTAAGTTACACCTAAGATAATTTAATTTCATATTAGACTATCTCGCGTGATATCTTTAAAGAAAAACAAATTATATTAACATTAACGCGTGTTAGTTATTATAGAGAGCATACAAATAAAGTATAGTACTGTAACTTGTGTAAGTATTGATACTTTTGAAAGCTACTGTAGTCTAAAGTGTCAATGCTAATACGACTGCAAGACTGCAACCATAATAGGTATATTGCAGAATTTTGGAGTATTGTGATAACGATTTTGTCGTCACTTGGTGGTAAGTATAATAAATAATTATAGTAGTACCTACTTATACACAATTGCGAATTCGGTATAAAAGTATGTGAGAACGGGCAGTGGACGTGGAAATATTACTTCGTAAATCGCTTGTGTTATAATATTATATGCACAGGCGGCGCCGGCACAGCACTTAATTCACAAAAGCATTAAGTAGGTACCTGCTACCGGATTTTAGTTTGTACACGACGTCTGAGACATTAACCTGCCGTTCGCCGTTCGACACAGCAGTACTTAAATGAATCATGTAAATGTGTTTTACGTATTTAATCATACGCCATGTGTATTATAATGATTTATTGGTAATAGGTATGTACCTAACACATACGTATGTATAGTAAAAACTATGTTTTTAACTGATTGTGAAATGCTTTTAGCAAACTCAAAATACATTTTATCAGAAACTATTTTTTTATAATTACAATAAACCACTTAATTATAAAATATATTAATATATGATATATTTATAATTAATTTGAAACTGTTATCTCTATTTATGTTTGTTTTTAGTAGACTGTTGGAGCCGTTTAATTTGACAACTCTAAATTTAGCATTGGCTATTATTTATTCTGAAAACAGGATAAAACACTCGGAAAATAGGTGTATAATTTGTGCACCTATTCCCCGCGTATCAAAGTTTTCAACCGAGTTGCTATGCATTTTTGCAAACATGTTTAAATTACGTGTCATTTTTTAATTTATGTCATATTATTATTATTATTTTACCATATTATACTGTTGGTTATTACTTATTAATATGATTTAAATTGGTGCTAATGAACGGGTTAAATATTTTAATGTTTTGACTGTATAACATTACTGAGGTAAAACCTACATTTAATAAGCAAATATTTACTAAAAAAAATTATATAATTAATGTCGAAAATAATATACCGACATTTTTCGCAAATAAAATGGTTTAAAATGATTGTATAAAGTAAAACAGTGAAATACATTATTTCATTAAAAACGGTACAATAAAAATAGCCATAATGATCTTTAATAATAAAGTTGTCAATTGCTGAACTACAGACTGATATTAATGTACGCCCAAATTTAATGAAAATTGATTACCTATATGTATTCATTATTAGAAACTGAAAGTATTTAGTACTTTAAATTTGATAAATACGATAATTAATAATAATTTATCGCATCTAATTAAAATATATTTACACGTTTACCGGAGCGTAAATATTTAATTAAATGCTTTAGGTATACTCATAGGCGAAAATGAGGAGTGGGGACTAACAATAAATATTATAATAGACCCTTAACTGTTATTCATTTCTTATGTAGCAATTAGCAACCTATACATTTTTTATCTAGTGTAGTAAAATATACTTTTTTTTAATATATTATATTGAAAAAAAATTTTTTATACATACACATCATGGAAATATCACAATTTAACATTAAAATTATATATTTACGTTTACATTAAGTTAGATCATTGTGATACACTCTGTATATATTTATTATAAATTAATATAAGAGAAGGAGAGTGATAATATATAGATTACCTCACAAGCCTAATGGTTTAAACTATAAGAACTATTAAAGTGAAATATTATTAATATAAAACGTTAAGAGTTTCTTATAAGTATCTTAAACATTTAAATAACATTATTGTTTCATTTTAACTATTCTGATTATTTTTTTTTTTTTTTTTGATAATATTAATAACCAGAACAAATATTAGGTTTTTTTTGCTATATATCATATCACAAAACGACGAAATTAATGAAATTATTGTTTAATTATGATATAAAATACTATAAAATCTTGAAATACGTATGATTTACAGACTGTATTTCGAATCCTACTGCAGACGTCTTGCGTAGGTACGACTTTATTTTTATTTATAAATATACGATTTTTTTTCCCTCCCAAGCGAAAACTATTCTATAAACGTATCTATTCTGTCTATACGTGTACCTACGGGTCGTTGATCTTGCGCAGACCGTACCACGCTCATCAACCAGGATTATAATGATGATGATGACTACGATGATAGTAATTTTTGGATTTTTTCGCAATGGACAGTAAGTATTATATGGGCGGTGGTTGGCGATGATTGAAACCGACTTATCCCCCTAAACGGTAGAATAAAAAAATTTTAAATTATTCCATTCCGCGTGCGAGTTAATGACTTATGAGTTATGTTATAATACACACAAAACGGTTTCTTGGATTCGGGCGTCACGGCAAACGTGTATAGAGCTTTTGCGCGGCCATTGACCGCGGGAATTCGCGCGGCACTCCGTACATCAGGAACCATCCGGTTGTAAATAAATATTATTATTATGAATTTATGAGAATTATGTTAATGTTATCGATGCGAATGGAAAATATGTAGTATTATGTCGTCTCGCGTTCCGTCCGATGTATTACATAGTCAGTATCGTTACGCGCTGTGGTTGATTACTATTCAGATTTATGCGAGAGCATATTATAATACAAACACGATTCTTTGCGATTGATCATATTTCATGCGTGTATTGTGTTATTATTACAGGTACAGTAGGTATACATATATAAAATTGGTATAGGTCCATCCGAATCGACGATTTTTTTTTTTTTAAATATCGATGTTAAATAAAACTGCTATTCTGTCCTACATAATTTTATAATAATTATTATTAAGTTTGTATATTCACAAATGTCATTTCTTTTGGTCAGAAAACATCCAACTGCACGACCACAGATGCAGTCTTGGAAAGCTTGGGTGTGCGCACCACCCCCAGCTTTTCATAATCAATACCATTAATTTGCAGTTAATTATAGTTCATATTTTATATTAATAAATTAATATATATTGTACTTAAACGGAGATGACATTACTCGATGTAATTTATATGGTCAGTTGTTTCATTGAAACTCGACCCTTGTACGAATCGTTCAAAAAAAAAATTATTATTTGATGAACTCGTATCTATAATATCGTTTTTCACTACGACACAAAATATTCGAGTTAATTTATGTTATTAATTCAATAAACATTATATTATACTAAATATTATTTTATTTTTATTTAATTTAAATGTGTCCACGAAGCCCCTAGATTACTTTCGCAGAGTCCTAGGGCCCCACTGATCATAGTCTGAGAACCACTGTTACAGGGTGTAGATAACAAGAATTTTGAGTTATTGTTTTACATTTTATTTTTATTTTATATATACAAATATGCCATATACAATTTTTCACTAGTAAACGTGTAAAAAATAAATAAGAAACTTGAGAATAGAATTGTCTGATATTTAAGTTGAACTTTACCTACATAATAAACTTATCGTTACATTAAATATTTTCCTGTTTTACATTATATATAAATGAAAATGACGAAATAGTTATTTTGATCGTTATTGAACAGTACATTTACTTGATAACGTTATTACAGTAACCTTATCATAAACTTAATTTAACACGCAATATACTCGATGATTTTTTATTTTTTTTTTTTTTTTTGGTAGAAACAAATAAGACACAACTAAACAATACAACTATACAACCCAGTATAATACAGCCGTTCGAGAACACGATAATTAGTAATTATATAATATAAGTATACAAATTAGTTATTGTATTACAAGCACAATATCGTGTGCTAGAGATCCGTAGTTTACGATGGCTGATCATCATACAATATTAAGGTTACCGTAAAAACATAAATCATCATTATTAAACACACACACACACATATTTTATAGCCACACAATAACCGTAGCAGGAGATACAACAGTTACGCGAAAAGTCGGGGTAATATAATTATGACACCGCTGTCACAAAAACAACGTCACTGTGCGGTAGTAAATTACACGCGAGCTCGAATTTCGGTCAAAATAAATGGGCCAAGTGTGTATGTCGGCAAAATTGTAATAATAATAATAATAATAATAATACGTATTGGGTCAAATGGCAAATGTTAATAAGTAAATAGGCGAGCCGTTTATTATACACGACGTGGTATGTATTTCGAAAACGACAATAATTCGCAATACGCGCTATAACGGTCCACATTACAATGTCGCTTGTTACATTGTTGTAATACTGTAATACTGCATTAAGCACTAATGTCTGTGTAATATATCGGGTATCATTTTTTATTACTACAAACTTAACACCAAGTCATCCATTCGTTTAAAATCCTAATTTTGAAATTATCAGTCATATATATATATATATATATGATATTATAAAGTCTAGAGATTATTCTTCTTCAAATATACGCATGTATACTAACGTATCGACTACAATAAGACTTTCGATGTAAGTTTTATTTAAAGTGGATTATAGTTTTATACAAATCTATGTACGCATTTCACTAAGAAGTGCAAACAAATAAATTTTAAATAATGGTCGTAAAATTGTCAAAGATGGCGAGGAACTTATGAGCTGTGAATAATATACATTGAAAACTGATACTGTACGTCTTATCTTGACGTGCAGCCCTCGGTTTATAATTTTTGGGAAAACGTTGACTCGTAGGTGGACATTTGATTGAACTTTTAAGCGGTCTATAATAATCCAATGTAAAGTGACCTGCGAAGGTTTCGCCCTCGCAACCCCTTTCTATACACAAGTATAACATATTACCTTCGATTTTTGGGGCGAGGCTAAGCCCCCTATTCCTCCCCAATGTCCGCCTATGTGTTGACTGTGCGATGATAGCTGACAGTCGGACTAGAATATTAACGAAGTTCTCAAATATAATATATAAATGTAAACTGATTACAAGACTCGTTTCGCCGGGCTGTCGTCGTACTGCACAACACCTTATGCACTCGAGAATGGCGGCGCGAAAATCATTTAATCGAGAATCGGACGGCGCGACCAATTTGGCTACCGTTTTCCTACTTTAAAACCATCGGGTTCATAGCTACGTCGTGGTCGTCTGTCGTATCGTGTTCAAAAGTTGAGCTCAGCCCAACTCTGGAAATTTTTTGACAGATCATAATTAGTGAATTATACCATGATTATGGGTACAATGGCCGATCAGAATACGATAACGGATAAAAGTCACACGACAGACGATATAGCTGTGAACACGGCTTGCGGTATTAGTTTTCGAAGACGGTCCACATCGTATCCGGTACACCAACGAATGGGTAACCGTAACTATCTTTTCCGTTATCGGTCAGTCAGTTTTTAGAAAACACGGAAGTCACTAGACTATTTCTCCTGTTCGAGTGTTTTTCTGAAAGATCCCAACTATATTTATTATTTGTTAGCTTCCTCGTTCAATTAAATACAAAAAACCTACGTAAAATCATCGTGTGATACGCTGTAAGTAATTATAGGTATAACGATTTTAAAATAATATAAAAAGATGATTACATGAAAGGTATTAGATTATGGTCGCTTTGTTCATTATAATAACTTCTATATCAGAGTGCAGTATCATAAATTATATAACATGTACAATGTACTGTACATACTATAAATTCATAATATTAATATAAAAATGTACGTATTTTTTTTCTAATTCTTTGTCTATGTACCTACGTAGTACATATATAATACGCACCTACACATTAAATACTTATCTTTAATTTTACGATGAAACCGCCACCAATTTTTTCCGTGATTTACATTTTTAAATGAATTTTCATTGTTAACACTTTATCAATAATATTATTTATATATTTTTAGCTTACAGCTCGCGATTATTGTTTAAGTGTAAGTAATTCAATTTCAAGGTTTTTACTTTTATCTTTATTTTGAATTGTTGCCAGCCATTTTATATATTATGTATATTATAATAATATATAGTATATATCTATATAATAGCCATCAAAATAAATAACACTGGTCTGTATAATATATAGATTTACAAAGTCCAAGTTAAACCTTCCATTGAGTTTTAGTGTTTACATCATATAAAAATGTACATATAATAGAATTTTATATCTGCAGCTGCAAACGAAAACCCACTTAAGAATGAGTGCTTCTCCGAACCTCACCGGTTGGCGATGTACCATTGAATTTATAATAAATTATATTTTATAGTATATTATAAAATCATTGATAAAAACTATCATTAACTTGCTGAATCTGTTGACAATTTTATGAAAATCAAACGAAAACTGAATTTGAATTATTAATTATCCTGCGTGGCTGCATAGCGTTGACGAATTAAATAATACCAATGGATTTATCTTGTCTTAAACTCTGATGAATGTAGACTACACACACTTTTAACACATTTATTTGGGTGATTTTGACCAAGTATAAAATGCAGGTTTAAAGTTATATCTAATTATAGTAACTATTTTATTATCTGCAACCCTATTCGAAAAAAATATTCATTTTTCACGAGCTAACAAATCCCAATTTGAGTCGCGTTATAAAATACAAAATTTTAAAAACTGGCTTCGAGTTGCTTATTCTCGGGTATCATGAATTAAATTTCATGTGTGGATTGCTTACACACACAAACATTGCTTTTTATTAATATAGATAACTATTATAATATTATTTCATATTATAATATTTGAATAGCCGTTGTCTTATAAAATAAATAGGATATGGTATTCATAAATAGCTTAGCATTAATCTATAAGTATTTTTAAAATTGCATTGTGTATTTGAATGTATTATTAGAAAATAATAATTTGCGAATGTGTGCTTATAGGTACTACCTAGTTACACATAGGTGGTGGAAAAGTTTCAAGTCCTTAGTCCCTACCTTTGCTCGTGTACTTTTAATATTTTTAGATTATTATAACTACTATAAGAACAACTTAAGGATCTTGTATTTAATTATTAAGGTTTTTAAAAAAAATCTAAGTTGATAATATGTCTTTCATGTCAAAAAGGATTACTCTGTAGTCTATGTTTATATAGGTGATACCTTATACCTAATAAATAAGTAGTGCAGTAAAAACCACAGGGCCAATGCCTCTATTATTGGCCTTCTTAGCATATGCTTTAGCGCGTTCAGAATCTCACCGATGAAGAAGCAATGCTTTAATTTTAAATTAACTGATCACGTGAAAATGTAATTTTAGTAATTTTTGTGATTATTAACAATATATAATCAAAATTTTTAAATTTCATACTTTACACGGAGAAAAAATTGATTGTGGGTGTTTCTTACTAGGTATATACTACGAATGTAAATGTCTATACATGAGTTATATCTATAAGCTCCGGCAGTCTGGCTACGATGGCGGAATAAACTCGCGAATTTGGTTTTTAAACAGCCTAGTTATGGCCGGGGACAATTAATATAATACAGAAGGTTACTCTTATTTTAAAAGCAACATTTCGAACAGCCCACAGGTACTTGTGGTGCCTGCGGCAATATTCTTAAGTATAAAATAGAACATAGGTACCATTACCAACACTTATGACACAGTCTCATTGTCTCTTCCTTTCAATAAAACACATATTCATAATGTGTGTATATATATATAAGACTAGGAAATGACCTGAATCTGTGCCGAATTTATAATTAACAAAACGATTATATCGAGGAACTTGTGGTTAATTATTAGACTCCATAGGGCCGCTTATGCGTCCTCATTCTGAACATAATAGTAACGTTGACTTTTTGTATTGAATATAAATAATATTTATTAGATAAGTACCTACTACAAATTTAAAAAAAAATAATATTACATGCGAATAAGGAATATAATTATTTTTATTTCTTTAGGTAAAAAGTGAGAAAAATAAATAGGAATTAAAATCCAGTGATAAATAATTAATATTAATCATTACTCATTAGTAAGATCCACATGTAAGACGCTGTACATGATCTGCTTTGTACTTGGACGGTCGTATGTATCCCAAATGCTGCAATTCATTTACAGCTCGCACAAATCGAGATCTAATATACAAAATGCTTAAGGAAAATTATTATTTTATAAAGTAGTATAAAATATTTATCAACCTAAAGATTTATTAATATATTGGTTTAAAAAATAATGCATACTTAAAATATTATATTATAAAAATAATTTTGTAAAGTAAAAATATCTAAAGTCTGAAAATGTAAATAATAAAAGATAAATATATTATATTATAATTATATAAGTCAAACTTAAAACATAAATAATAATACAGAATTGAAAATATTTGTCATAAAAGTAAATAGAAATCATTGCATTTTTGTAAATATTAAATGTAACTGCTATAAAACTACGCAAATATAAATTCTTAGCTATCTTATGCAAACTGATCACTAAGAAGTCTTTTATAAAACTATGATATACAAAATACTAAGATACATTAAAATAAAAGAAATACAAAGAATCACAGAAAAGTCATGAATATAACTATGTATAAACTGATAACACAAAAGATTTTGTTACAGTGAACTCAAAGACTTAGTAAGGAATAGTGTAAATACAATAAGCAAATAAATAAAAATAATATGAATATTCATTTTAGTATTTCTTATAAAATTAACAAGTATTTATTTTATAATACTTCTTATTAAAAATAAACAAGTCCCAGTTCCAAACTAATAACACTATAGTTAACCTAACCTATTACTCAATTGGTGAACTACAAAAACAAAGAAGTTCTAACTATTTATCTCTATTAATATGATACAGTATACAAGTAAAAATAATAATAAAATATCAAATAGTAAATCTTAAATTTAAAAATAAAGTGGGTAAGTACTGCTCTGCTATACATTAGGTATAGGAGAGTTGCTGTAATGGATATATTAAATTTGAATTTAATAATATATTATTGTATAAGAAAAAGATTCTAAGCAGAGGCGGTCTGTCAGCTTGTATCGCTAAGTAAATGTCATAATATGTTTTTTAATATAACTATTAAAGTATTATTATTTTACAATTAATATTATAGTAGGTAGATTTAATATTTGCTGAAAACTTGACATCTATTATATTATTAGTATTTAATTATTATAATAATATATATTTATATATATTTTATACCATATTATATTGTTATTAACTTTTAAGTTAACACCACCACCTCCATACCCAGCCCCGTATTTAGAGAGGGGCAGGGTGGGCCATTGCTTCTTCTGGTGGAACTTGGGGGGGGGGGGGGGGGGGGGTTGATAAATTTTCATAAACATTTTTTTTTTATTAAGCTAACATAGATATAACATTGAAATTATGTAAAATATTTTTTCCTTATATTATGATTATATATTCTACTTTTGTTATTATAATATAATTGTTAATTATAAAAGTATACCTAATATATTTAATTTCTAATAAAAATTCATATTAATACTATTATTAAGTTTGTTTAAAGGTGTAGTGCATGACGGTAAACCGTAACATTGTGCACATACGTAAAAACAGAAAATTGTAATTTTTAGAAGAATATAACTACCAAAACAATGATTTGAATTTTATTTTTTGTACTCGTAATAATTTATTTAAATACGTGTTTCAAAAAAAAAAATCATAAAATGCGAGGTATTACAAGTATTGTTTTATAATTTTAAATAGGTATTTATAATTTTTATTTTTAATACTGAACATTCACTCTTTCCCTATTGCCAAAAATAGGGGTGGAATTTCAAGTGCCATGGAGCGCATAATTTATAAATACGGCCTTAACCATACTGTAACACAGTATGAATAGACTCATAGTATACATAAATAAAATATAATATAGCTTAAAATTTATCTATATATTTTAAAAATAACAAATCGGAATTATTCGGATTTTTGAAATCCAAATATAACCACCACTAGTTTGTACATATTCAATATTTTTTAATTAGTAAATAAATAACTTATAAGGAACTTCTAATTAAATTTTTTATCAGCATTTATAGACATTATTTTAAATATCTATAAAAAAAACTCATAAAAATGTTAAAATATTTTGAAAATTATTTTATGTATAGAAAATACTAACATTCTGTGAACATTTTAAGTATGTAAGCTTTTTCGTTTTTAAGTTAAATAAAAAAAAATGATTTGATCCAAAACTGGTTTTTTGAAACCTTCATTTTTTTTTATTATTTTGAAAAATGTTAGTAATTCTACCTCTCCTAAGTAGGATAGATCTAATTTACTATCAAAACCACCTTCAAAGTTGAAAATTAAAGCATTTTATCTTGTGTACAGATACAGAAGAAAAAACACACCTCATTAAAAAATCAATACTTTCATTACTTCATCTTCATTTAGAATCTAAAATATGAAATAGCAGGAATAAAAAAATAAATGTTATTTATGTAAGAGTATACGTTATAAATAAACTTGAATAATTAATAACAACATTTTAACCATTCATTATAAGTTATTTTACTAAAACCTACTATACAGAAATTTATTAAAAGGATACTGTAATACTGGATCTATATTGTCATCATTATCATTGTCATTTTGTTCTGGGCCAACAATTGAAATAAATTTCTAAAAAAAAAACAGATATTTTTAGAAATAATAATTGAAAAGTTATAATATATAACCTACAACTAATACACTGAAACATATTTAATATTTATATTATTTATTTATTTAAAATGGCTTAAAGACAAATTAATATTACAGCGAATATAAAATTAATTCATAGGTATTAATAATAAAATTAAACTAAAAAAACAAAAAGTAAATAGAATAAAAAAATAAAAATATTTTAATACAATTAAAATAGGCTACATTAACCAATTATTAATACTTCAGAGTTTCAAAAGTTTTAACTAATGTGTAGTTGAAATAATGTAATGAAAAATGGTTTAAAATTGACTTAATTATCAAATTACACAATTTAAATTTAAGTTACCTGTAACCAATCATAAATGTTAATCTGGTCAAACCTTGACTCTAAATGTAATTTGTACACAATAGATATATCTGGCATAGTTTTAAATATTTGTTCTGTAAATTCCAATTCACAGCAATCACACTGTTGACATAATATTTATTTGTTGAATATACATTAATAAATTACATATTAAGATTTCTTACGCATAAATAGTGTTGAGGGTTAACAAATGCTGTATATTGAGCAGCTCTATCTTCTCCAACAATTTTACGTTTAATTGATGGTAAATCATCAAATATCAACAATTCATTTAAAGGCATAGTTGTTGGAGGTACAAGGAATTGACGTAATATTACATCTGAAAAATGATCCAAACTTTCTGAACGTGCTTTTTCAAACTCAGTCATTGGCCGGCTATCTTCATGTTTAACATTTTCCATAAGTTTCTAATAAAAAAAAAAAACAAAATAATAAAATAACATAAATTTATAGCTATGTTAAATTATACTTTTTTAAACTGTGATCTTGATGTAGCTTGTAAATTTTCTTTAAGTTTCTCTTTAGGTTTATTGTTTTCAATAACTAAATTAGTTAAATGGGACTCTTTTAAACGTTTCACATAACTTTGAACTAATTTTAAAGCAATTGTTGTTCGTTGATTATTTTTTACATTCTTGAAAACATGAATTATCTGAATAATATAAAGGAAGTTAAATTAAACATATTATATCAAGTATAAACAATAATAAAAAATCGTAAATTACCTTATCAAATTTTGCAAGTATATCATCTTTTGACAAAAATTTTAATAATTGTAGACATGTTTTGTAAGATGCATTATCAATTATGTGTTTTTTCATTGCAGTACAATACATTTCTCTGAGCTAAAAATATAACATTTATGTACATTTTAGAAATAAAATAATAGTTATAAATAAATGTAAATTTGTATACTTGAGTGCCTAATGGTGAATGTGGTAAATCTGCCACTAAAATATGTAATATTCTTAATCCAATATGAAAATCATTGATACAAGCTTTCAATTCTCTAATTAATTTAAGAAATGTTTCCTGGAATTGTCATTAAAAATAAATTTTTAGTATAGTTAATTGTAGTTTTGAATAATTATTTAAGATCATAGCATTATACTTTAAAATTACTGTCAATTTTTAATTTATAATCAACTGAACGCAGCTTTATGATTTCTTCTAGTGCGTTTTTATCTAAAGAATCAAATAGAGCTTCTTGTGCTGATTCATGAGCAATACATATGCAATTAAGAGGCTTACAGTAAAAATGTTCTATAAGGCAAAACTGTAAGAATTGTTATTGGTAAAATTGTAATTTTTCAAGTTATTTGAGTTGAGTTATTTATATTACCTTAAGACTTTCTATAAACTGTTTAATAGAGAAATTATAGTATAAAAATACTTCAGTCACATATTCCAAAATACGTCCACCCAAATAGAATGAACAGTCTGGTTTTAAAAACACCTAAATAAAAGATTTAAAAAAAAATGTTCAGTCATTAAACATATGAAATATATTAAAGCCATAGAAGTAACTAGACCGCTTGGATGGTCTTTAGCCCCCCCCCCTAGAATTTTTGGGTAAATGTATGTACTTATAAACATATTAGTATTACCTTTATTTTTGCCTATAATATAAAAAAATATAATGTTTTATATAAACGAATAATCATTCAAGTCAGTTGAAAACACCAATAGAAACAATGATAATCTAATTAAAAAAAAATTGCTATAAAACATTTTTAGGAATCTAGTCCCTCCTAACTTATAAAACTAGTAACGCCCATAATAAAAGCATACAAATCTAAATTATACTTATATATAGTTAATAATAAAAATTAATCATGCTATAATTTTTTTTAAATATTATTAATTATACCTGATCCATAATATTGTTTAAAAATACAACAGATGCTTCACTAACAAACATTTTCACTTTAAGTTTGGTGACGACATGATGAGGAAGAGAATTGTGTAAGTTTGATATAGAAGTAGCAATACCAATAGCCATTACAATTGGGATTTCTTTAATATAGCAACTATGAAAAAAAAATATATTTTAAAATAGTATAAAAATCTAGATTAAATAACAATATATTTCCACAACACCCATGCAATTATTTATCACTTATTATTTTAAGATGAATTTGATCTCATTAATGATGCATGATGTCAGGAGAAGGGAAGTAAATATCTTCTAATCTCCTACTACCATATGTCACTAGAAAATCGAATCCAACTTAAAATAATGAGCTATAAATTATTTCTTTGACTTTGTATATTTTTAAGTGTTATTTAATCAATAAGTAAGCAAAAATATTATAAGTAAATAATTTCACAAAACCTTAAAAGTAAGATGAAATTTTGCAAGACTGTTTGTTGACACATTTCATAATCTTTTATAAGAACTGCTATACGAGTTCCATTTGGTTGCTGATTATACCATTCAATTAAGGTAGACATAGTACATTCAGATCGTTTAACAACAGTATTTAAGCTTTCATCCATTTCTTCATCAGACTAAAATTAAATTTATTTAATTAATATTTTATAAATAAACATAATATACTAAAAAATAAATAGAGGTATACATCGGATTCATCTTCATTTGTATTTAATAATTGTGACACCATACTTATAACTGCATTTTTAACATTAGAAAAGTGCTCAGAAAACAATGTTGCAACAATAACAGGCGGCTGAGATTTTTCTAAATTGGTTGCTAGTAATTCAAATAATGATTCATGATCTGGTAAATTGACTCCTATATAAATAAAAATATACTACTATATAAAAACATATTTATACCTAATTTGATTTTAAAAACTGAACCTGTAAGTAAACATGCTGTTGGAATACTTTGATTCGTAGTAATGTTTGATGTTGTCATAAAATCTATTGTGTCTGAAATAAACTTAGAGTATATCGATTCATTTAAATCCTAAAACATTTTAGTAATATATATTAATGTTTTATTTGTAAATATTATGTGTTAATTAATTAAACTATAATTACATCAATTTTAGATTTAACACTATTCCAAATATCAATGTATGTAGTATGCCATAGTTCAGTTTCTGGTTGATTGATAGCCAGTTGTTTTTTGCTTTTACTTTTTCTTTTATTGTTCTTTTCCTTGTTTGGTTTTTTAAACACAAAACATCCCTAAAAAAATAATAATAAAAATTATTTAAAACTTGAACTAGATTAATTTATGTATCAAAAATTGATATTTTAATTATTTAATATAGCCAATAGGTACTATAAAATAAACACAATTTAATTTTTAACATACTATAATTGTCCTAAACTTTAATAAATTGGAAACAATAACAAACACAAATTCTTCGAGTTATAATTTGCGATTATACCTTTTCCTTAATTGAATAATAAACTTATAGCTTATTTTATTATTATTATTATTATTATTATTATTATTATAATACAAATAAAACATTCCTAGCCATAGGCTATTTATATCTATGGGCATTTAGACAATTTACAATAGTTTAAACAAATTAAGGTAAGGATTATAAATATTTTTACTTAAGAACTATGGGATAAATTATAGAAGTAAAAATATTTAACAATATAATAATATTTACAATAATTTAATAACTATAAGTATAAAATAGTGATTAACGTGTAAGAGTGCTTTAGGAGAAGCAATTGTCTAGTATGAAGATTTAAATGTTGTGAGGGTGGCTTAGCATAGAAGCTCGTAGGGACGACCTGGTTTTAATCGACATTGAGTTGGGTGAGTGAGGAGATTATAATGAACTGCGCCTAATAAGTTTGTATAACCTATTATAGTTTAATATTTAAACAAATAACATCATATTATGATTTAAAATAACAAACTAAAACTGATTAAATACAAATCAATAGTAGTATTATTTTAGGTAAATATGAGTACCAGACTTTCAGTTTCATATTCAAATTTATTACATATCAATTTGTATAGACAAATATTAAATCTATGCTCTAAGGTTTAATATAAATATATACTACAAGATTATTTATACAAAAATGTGAGAGAAGAATACATTTAACATTAGCAAGACCTTTTATTTTTATATACAAAAGTAAATTTAAAAATTTACCTTAGACACGGAAAACGTTGAATCCATAATGGCTACACAGTTAATGACGACAGTAACCGTGAAGTGCTGTTAAAGTAACTTAATATTCTAATTTGTCTAACTGCAAATGCTGTCTGCAGACTACAGTGCTGTAGTTGTAACAACTTTAGTAAATAGTGATTGGTGCTATCGATAATTCAGTATTCAAATGAATGAAAACAATGTAAGTCGAACCTGAGATATAAGTACTAAAGAAAATATACGAAATGAAAATATGGAAGTACCGAAAACCGATTAACCAAATAATAGTATCCGACTAGGGTATAATCAAGTATTTAAATGACTACTGACTATCAAGTAGCGTAACACAAAACAAAAATATAAAATTTAAAATAAATAATAACAAAATAATATTGGGCATTGAGCTGATAGCGGTTGGGCGAAAATCCGCGGGAAATGCATTTGATAATATGGCTACCATATACCAAGTAAAATACTGTTAAGTCGATAACTAAGTAAAAAGTGTGTAACCACCACAATTAAATGATAAATATATTGTCTTGGCTCGTTATAATAGTAGTTATCTCGACGTATATCTTTATTCTTTATTCTTCATCGAGTATTCGTGTTCATTACTATTTAGAATTTTACTAATTACTATCATAGTAATACTATGCAATATGCGTCCAAAGGCCGTTGCACTTTAAAATGTATAGCGCCATCTTGTGATCAGATAATACTATAAATGCCTGGCGCCTGATATATCTATGGATGCAACCGAGTATACAAGGTGTCTTATCACTATAAAATAGTATTAGACCATAGTAGTTAGTACTTTATAGTAGTCGTACGAAATTCAACGAAAGACTCAACTAACTACTCTATTTCATAACCGTAAATACTGTATTAGTATATTAATTTCTGTCTCTACTTCATTATTCATTAACTAATAACTGTTAATATTTAATTTTTATACACGTTCTGTACGTTATGACTAGTATAGTTAACTGTCAAGCGCACACAGACGATTCTAGTATTTTTCGTTCTATATAGTTTGGCATTTTAACTCTTTAAAAGATATCATGTGGCACGAAGCAAGAAAACAAGAGAAAAAAATCCGTGGTCTATTGGTTGACTATCAAAGGCGAGCTCAGCGTCGAAAGGATTATTATGAAAAAATTGTGAGTGCTTTTTTTTAAATCATACCAACAATAACAATAAAATTATATCTTAATAATTTTCAGAAAGCTGATCCTACACAATTTTTACAATTGCACGGTCGTCAATGTAAAATACATATAGATCCAAGTATTGCAATAGCTGCCAATAGCCCTGCTACTATGTAAGTATTTAAGAAAATTTTTATAATTTTTGTTTTTTGTTTTTTTTATAATTGCATTGATTGTGTTTTTCTTATATTAGGATGCCTTGGCAAGGAAATGAAGAAATAATGATTGACCGGTTTGATGCACGAGCTCATCTAGATTTTATTAGAGAACCTAAGAAAGATGATGAAGATGAGCAAATGTCATATGAAGAACGTCATTTAAACTATGAACGTTATCGTATTCTTGTTCAAAATGAGTTCTTAACAAGTAAGATATTTTTTTATTCATCTATTGTTATTTAAATAAAATTTAATATTTTAAAAATTTTAGTTTCTGAAAGTAAATTTTTACACCAACTTTATCTGGAAGAAAAATTTGGCCCTGTAACTAAATCAGATGCAGATGATGCTAAAAAAAAGTCTACCGCTAATGCAGCTATTCCATATAAGTATAGCGATGAAGACACTATTCAAACTGATGATTCCAGAAAATATTTAGATATAAAACCTAAAACTGATGGTTCTGATGAATCTGATGAAGAGAGTGAAGTTGATTTTGGTAAGCATCAATGATTAAAAACTAAAATTTAGTATAAATTGTAACTTAAAAGTTCTATTTTTTTTCAAAGATTTATCAATTGATGTTAGCAAAATTGGTACTGATCAAGCAAATGAGTTGAATTCTACTGCACATGGTTTTGGCATGACTACTAATGATTTTTACAGTTTTCTTAATAATGATTTGGAAGAGGCTGAAAACATTCAATTAGCTCGTTTAGCTGAAGAAGAAAAAGCTATGTTTGCTGTAAGTTTTCTTATTCAAATTAATAACCATTATTATAGTAAGATATTAATTAAACTTTAGTATTATTTTTCATGTTTGTATATTTAAGTTTTTTCCTATAATTTTATATAATTCGTTGAATTACATAAATATTAACAATAAATTTGTATCTTTCAATAAAATTGTAATTTTTGTAATTAGGGCAGAAGATCTAGAAGAGAACGTAGAGCTTTTCGATTAAAAGCATTAGAAGGCAAAGCATTAAGTCCACTCAGGTATTTACTTTTAATAATTGAATTTATTCTATTATAATCTAGTTATAAATTATATTAATAACTTTTTTAGTTATGCAACAAGAAAAAGTCCTAGCTATACTGATTTTGATCAACTATCATCAATGATGACTTCTCGTTCACCCACTCCTGAAAACTCAGGCCAGGTAACTTATATAACTAGTTTTGGCGATGAAGAACCTACGACAAATGATAAATCGAAAACAGGCACAAAGTAATTACTTGATTATAATAATTTTATTTTATTAATATTGATGTTATAGTATACTAAAATTAAAATTGTATCCAATATATTTTTTGTTCACGTAAACAAACTAGACCAATTATTTTAGTTATTTTTTATAATTTCAAATTTTGTTATTTTAGATCAAAATCTTCAAAAAATCATTCAAGAAAAAAACGGTGTTCTCGTTCAAGATCTCCTCGTCGAAAATCTAGATCATTATCTAAGAGTCATAATCGTCGGTATAGATCACGAAGTCGAAATAAATCGGTGTCACCGATCAGGTTTGGAATTATTGTTTATTAATAATTTGATATATTATATTGGAAATCATCTCATAAGTAGATTTTACTGTTAATCAATTAGTGATGACATAACAATTAAATCTTTACAGTCAAAAAAATTTTTATTTTAATTACCTTTAACAATATATAGATCATAATTGACTTAAAATATTATTTAATTATTATATCATTGCAAATCACTTTACTCTATTCAGTTTAAGAGTATACTGGATGGTGGACAAAAATTTGTTGTTTTTACTCGTCTCCCCGCTGCCAGTAATCAGTGCTAATGTCTACCCATCAAACATCACCGCCTGTTCTTATCTAATTGTTACCAAATGATCAATCAGGAGAGTCTGGCCACATAAAGCAGTCATGCTAGTAGTATATGTACTCTTAAACTAAACAGAGTATAGTTATAAATTAATAATAAATTGTCATTGTTCTTTAATATTAGTTTGAATAAAATTTTAAATATATTTAATTTATTTATGTTTTCATTTTATAATTTTATACTCTTAAATGAATAGGAACAATGTACAGTTACCAGCTGTTCAAAAACCACCGCCTGTTCAACGGTAATAATAAATTTTTATAAAACCAATATTTTGTGAAATATTATTTTTTTTTTTTTTTTTTAGATATTATGGTCGTAGAGGAAATGACTCATCATCAGAATTAAGTATTTCAGATGATGATGACAAAGATAAAAATAAAAATACAAATAACATTAAACCTCCGTAAGCTGCTTTAATTTTTATGAATACTATTTTTTATTGAAAAACGTTTTATTTATTTCAGATTACCAGATCTCAGTCTTTCTTCTTCCAGCAAAAAAGTCAGTAATTTGTTAATATATCGCAAGAGTACATTAGCATGTTGCGAATAAAAATAAATCAGAATTCTAGGGGATTATGAATTTTAAAACAAATAAAAATTTATAATAATAAATAATCTCTTTAATATTATATTGATTATAGTTTGTAGATTTAGATGTAATTGTAATATAATATGTTTACAGCAAGGCTCAAGTGACAACAAACCAACTCCACAAGAATTAATGAAACGAAAAATGAAAGTTTTGCTTAACAAACAATGTCAGTAGTATTACTAATAGTTCACTATTTTAGTGAAGAAGTTTTTAAAGTCAACATTTTAATATATATAGTTATTTTATTTATTGTTAAATATATTACATATCTAATTGGTTTTTAGATAAAGCCGATAAAAAAGCTCAAAGAGAACGAGAACTTAAAATGGAAAGAGAGCAAATGGAACGAGAAGAAGAAATCAAAGAATTGTCATTAAAAATGAGAAGAAAGTATGTATTATACTATTATTTATATAATATATATATATATTTTTTTTTATTATTTATTTGTTTTAGGAGACGACAGTTACGACATCCTGAAAATAGTTCTTCATCGTCGCGATCTAAATCGCGTTCAAAATCTAGTAGTTCTAGTAGCTCGAGTTCAAGTTCAAACTATTCCAGGTATAATGTTTAAATATTCATAAAAATAAATTGTTTCTGTTAATTTTAATATTCTAATTTATATTAATTTTTAGGTATCGAAGTCGTAGACGTAGATCTAGATCAAGGAGTGGTGGACGTAGGTCTAGATCAAGGAGTGGTGGACGTAGGTCTAGATCAAGAAGTGGTGTTTGTCATAGGTCTAAAAGTGGCGATCGACGTCGTCGGTCTAGAAGTGATGATAAGAGAAGATCTAGACGGAGTGAAGAACGAGATAGATATAGAAGAGATGATAGACGGGATTATGATCGTAGAGATGATTATCGTTATCGTCGTAGCCCTGAAAGAAGAGATAGAAGAGTAGACAGAAGGGACAGTCCAATTAGAAAGGAAATAAAGCAGAGGGAGAGTCCCACTAAAAAAGAATTTAAACAGTATAGGGAAAGTCCAGTTAGGAAAGAAATTAAGCAAAGGGAATTTCCTGATCGTAGTAAAAGGGAAAATGTAGATCGTCCAGTTGTCAAAATAACATATGAAGCAAGTCCAAAACGATATGTCTCAAATACTAAAGTACAACCCAATTTGAAGTGAGTATTGTCTAAACTTAAATCAATCATTTTTACAATTGCATTAAAAAAATTTTAAATGTAAAGAACATAAACTAATTAAATATGTGATCAAATATATAAATTAACTATAAAAATAATAAGTTAAATATTTTTCTCTCATACATTCAGTTTTAAGATTATGAAATTAAAAAATATTAGTTTTTATTAAAAAAAAAAATAGTGGGTACTGCTTTGCTGTACATTAGGTGTCGAGTAGATCACTATTATTGTTGTGTTAAATTTGAATTCAATAATTTATCTTTGTATATGATTCTGAGTAGAGACAGTCTATCAGTCTATACTCTTAGTATATTTCATATGTTTTTTGATATAGCTATTAAAGTGATTTGTTTTTATTTTAATATACAGTAAGTTGATACAATTTTTTTCAAAAACATTACATTTATTATATTTTATTAGGAATTCATTATTATAATAATATAATATATTTATATTATACATTTTATATCATATTATATCTACTTATCATTTTAAAATCATTAGTTCAATCAAATAATTATATTTTTTCTCAATTGGCAATATACTCTCAAATCAATGCCTGTCATCTCAATTATAGCAAACTATCAACTTTTTACCAATATATTATAAAATTAAACAAACTCTAACTTTATGAGCAATCTTACAACTTTCTTGAACACCCCTCATTCAAATTGAAAGCCAGTTTTTACATTTGTTGTTTTAATTTAATATTATAAAAATATCTTATGTATGATCTTTTATTAAATTTTCAAGTACTTTGACCCAGTAAATAATATTTTATCGAAAAAAAAATTGAAAATTTGTCATGTGTATAAATAGCTTAAAAAAAATTAAAATATTTTAACAAATTTATCATATATTGAAAATGATAATTTAAACATTTGATAACAATTTCATGTATCCGCTGTTTTTTTTTTTTTTAATACAATATAATATCAAAAATTGATGAGGAGAAATAATTATTTAACAGGTGAATAAAAAGTTAATTTGGTTCTTCAGTAGAATTTATATATATATAGATTAAAAAACTTATAATGAATCTTTCAGAAATTTTCAATTCTTAGGTATAAAAATAAAAAGTTTTATGAATGTAATATATCAAGATTTTATCAATTTTTGAATTTTTTATGAATTTTGTCAAATTTCTAACATTAAATATTTTTTATTTATATTATTTTTTTAATCAATATTTATAAAAGAAAAAATTGAAAATTTTATAACAAACAAAAATGATAATGTAAATATTTGGTGAAGTATTCATGTATCTATGGTTATATATTCTCGCATTACACTAATAAAACAATGATATTGTCAAAAATTCCTGTTTTTTCTTAATATTTATTTTTTTTGATTTTTTCTGATTGTAAAAAAAAAGTACTGAGAATTTTTATTTTGACCTCTCCAAAATACTAACTAAATCCAATTTCTATCAGAAACATCCCCTCCCTTTTTTAAAATCAAATCATTTTATTGTTTTTATTTGCATTATCATTTATTGTATACATGTACACACAAATAAAACATCAATTAACTAGGACAATGATCTTAGTATAATAATTCAGTATAATATTACTTTGCTATTTTTGTTTTAGGTTAATAGTTTTGTATAAAATAAGTCAGTAATAATCATTATTTATTTATATAAATTATAAAGTAAAAATTAAATACTTTTATAAGTGAATAAACAAAAAAGAAAAGAAATATAATCATAATGAAATATTAAGTTACAAATATAAGTAAAAACAAGGTATAAGTAGGGTTCAAAAGTTGTTAAAGAAACAAATTGTTCTGTATATTTTCAATTTATAGTAGATCAAGCTAGAAATCCATTTTTACAATGACGAGTTTAAAAACAAAAATAAAAAGACATTTTTTTCAATTTTTATATAATTTGTATTTATATTTTATCTAAAAAGCTTTTATTTTCTTTTAATATTCAGTTATTTTACCAAGTTATTTATTTTTGTTGTCTTTATCAACTTATAATTTAACAACAACGTAATAAGTATATTAATTATTAT
Source organism: Rhopalosiphum nymphaeae (assembly GCA_036289425.1). Taxonomy (NCBI): domain Eukaryota; kingdom Metazoa; phylum Arthropoda; class Insecta; order Hemiptera; family Aphididae; genus Rhopalosiphum; species Rhopalosiphum nymphaeae. The sequence continues at coordinate 1,416,749 of JAZAQC010000021.1, read as the reverse complement.
TGCACTAGCATTATCATATTATCTTTTGTAACAAAAAAATTCAGAATATTAAGTAATAATATTTAATAATTTTTAAATATAATATGTAATATTTTTTTATACTTATTACATTTTTAATGCATATTTTGTCATTTTTAGTTCCTTTAACTTCTGAGCCCTAAAAATAAGTTATTATATAATATGCTGGATATTACTTTTTAATTGATTCAATGGAAGATATTAGACATTAATTTTTGTAAGCTGTTTGGTATTCGGTTTATAATTTCTTTGAGATGTGTATAAAATATTGATATTTCATATTTTTGTGGTACTTATAGACTCACAAATCTTAAACTTCATAATACTGTTAGGAGCATCAATCAATTCATTTAAAATTTTCCAAAAAAAAAATAAAAGATTCTTTGGTTTTTCAAGTATATTAATTATTAACATTATTAATGTGTGTTATTCTAAAAAATGTTGTCTGTATCAATTTGCTTATAGCTCATAAATTTACTATATTATTTTGCACTTTTTCAATCTTTTGAATGCTGCATTGATTCTGGGTTCTACATTATGTTACCATATTCTAATTATGAAAATATTAACAATGATATTATGTATTTCTTGACTGCGGTTAAATTTAATTCTTTATATGTCTTTACAAATCTCGACATTTGTTTAAATTTTTTTATTACATAATCTAAATGTTCCTTTAAATATAGTTTGCTATTTAGAATGACTATACATTTGTTATTGAATTTGGTTCCATTATTAGTTTATCATTCATATTGCTATTGAAATGAATGTATTGTTTTGTTTTACAATATATATATATATTTAAATATGATATTTATTGGATTTACATTCACGTCATTAATTGTGTACCGATTAGGGAGCAATTAATATTATATAGATTATGGCAATCCTCAAGATTCCTTAAGTACATAACTAATTGCATTTCATCTGCATAAATTAAATGGTCACAGTTCTCGAGTACAAAAATCATTTAAATAAAAAGCAAATAGGTCTGATGATAAAACTCCACTTTATAAATATCCTGAAGTTGGATGAATAGGTTTAGAAAGTGTATTAATTGTCACTTAAAATGAATTTGAACAAATAAAGTAAATTTTTTTTAAGATTTATAGTTTCAATTGTTTGGATAATTATGTTGTAATTAACTCGGTCATATGTTTTGCTCAAGTCTGTGTATGTTAAGTCTACTTTTTTGTTTGCTTTATTAATGAAATTGGTGAATTTGAAAAGATTGTTGACTGTTTATATGCAATATTTGCTTATATTTATAATTAGTTTTGAATCTGGTTTTAATTTCTTCAAAACTAGTTTTTAAAATAAATGCGTGACTTAATTTAAAATTGTAATAGGTAGGTAATTATCAATGTTTTATTTTGATCTGCTTTTGTGTTAAGATGTATGTATTCTATAATTTTCTAAATATTTAGAAAGATTCTTAATTTTTTGGTTGATTAAAGAGTAAATGTATTAGTGATTGCTATTCTATTATTTTTATAAACTGAATTACTAATGTATTTAACTCATTCGTCAATAAATTTAACGCTTTATTCTTAATTTGTAAATTATTAGTATAAATTATATTTATAAAATTCTTTTATTTTTTCAGGCCACTTGTAGATTATGATTGAGTGCTGGAAGTGAATTTAAGGTTTATTTATCGGGATTAAAAGTAATCAATAATATTAAAACTCTTATAAAATATTAATCTTAAAGATTTTGTTAAGCAAGAATATCAACTCTTAATCTAATTATGACTTAATTTGTACCATTGATTTTATTATTTTAACATTTTAAATAAACTTTTTGAGTTTATTTTTTTTAAATTGTATAAAAATATCAACCTCTGATGTTATTAGCTTAATACAAACAAACAAAAGGTATACCATTAATATTGTTAATATATGTAATTTGATACAATGTTATCATCAATGATGATAATAACTGATGAGGCATTGTCAAGAGTGTTCAAGCAATAATGAAATAATTACTTGTTTAATATGACACCATAAGTCCATAAATGAAAAAATTAAATTATATATATTGACTTAGCATTATCAACAATGGTGATGCTCTTTGTCAGTGTGATAGATGGGCAAACCATATATCATACAACTAAATTAATCATCATTCAAATATTATCACATGGCCAACTATTGTATTTTTAATACATATTTATTATTAAACATAACAAACATACTTATTAGTATTATATTTGATTTTCAAATTACATTTTTTAAATCCTTGTAGTTCAGTGATTCTATTTAAACTTGCTGCTTCCCACAAAGTTATCTTTGTTAAGCATATTAAAATAACAATAAATGTTCTAATACATAGGTGCCCATATGAAGTAAGAAGTTTGAAGAAGTTGTATAGAAATGTTAATAAAACTTATTATAATATAACAAATTACTTACAATTTTAGTAAAACTGGGGCCCATGTTTAATGTTTTAATGTCCTAAAAATTATCAAGAAATGTATAACGTTTATATACATCCATTCATTTCATATTTATACATCGTACCTGTACATGTTATAATAGTTATATTTATACTATATAAATTATAATCAAATTTCTTTCTTTATTAAATTTTAAATAAAATTAATTATGCTATTATTATAATATTACAATATTAGATATTGTAATACCATTGATTACAGATCAGTCGATTCTATAATCAATGGTAATACTATATCTCCAATTTCTTTAGTCTTAGCAAAGAAGTTAACAACTAATTATTTACCACCCGCTCTTACTATTTCAGCAGAACGGCTGCTCCAAAAAATAATTATCAACACATAATCACGATCCTAAATATACCATGATGTATTTTAAAACATTTACAAAAAAATCAAGAAATATAACATTTTTACAGTAAAGTATATTTTTTATATAATCACATATACACATTAATATTTTATCAATGCTTAATATTATTACTCATTAAATTATAAAAATAAATATATATATATTATATAAATAACAGTATGGAGAAATACTATCTAAACAATATAATAGAAATATATTAACTGGATTATAATGCTATTTTTTTAAATATACATTGAGTATAAATATTTAAGAAAATATATTAATGTTTAAAGAAATCATAGAGATTAATTATTAAACTTTATTAAACTATTTATATTTAAAAATAGATTGTTATTTTTTCATTAAATTGGGTAGCTCAAGAGTTCTATCAGAGAAAAAATATACTTGTTAGTAATAATTTAGTTTTAAAAAAAAAATAAAAATTGATTTTGTTAATGCATATTAAGACAAAATATTGATTAAAATTTAAAATTAATGGTTGACAAACATATGAGTAGATATTTTTTCACCTCAACTCTTATATCATGTATTATACATATACATCACCTTTAACAATGAATAATAATATAATTTGTACAAAATACAACCCAAATCAAATAATAATTAAATTAAAACAGTCAACATATCAAGCTGTGAAAATACATAAATAATATGTTATATATTTTACGTTATCCTCCTAATTGTGTCCAACTGTAGGATGCTGTCTGATACGAAGTGTGTTCATCGTCCTGGCCAGAACTATAAATAGGGACACACTTTTTATGATTGACTTGTGGCTTAACAAAGTAACAAGCTGTACATTGACATCGATTGATTGGTTCTCTTTGGCCTCCGTACTGAGATAACCAATCATCAGATGTTGTTGTATTATAATTCTCGTGGTAAGAAAAATTCAAGCTACTTTCTACATTAATACATTAAAAAAAAAAAATTAAAAAAAACAATATTACATTAAATAGGTATTAAATATTATTCTTGTATGTCTATGATAATGTATCATACCGTATCCAAGTGCTGGTTGATAAACATCTTGATGTTCTCTTCTATCCTTTTCCTCAGCTTTGACTTTAGTGTCTTTAAATGCCTTTGCAAATGGATTATATTTGATTTTAAGTTTGGTCACCTAAATAAATTATTTTAATGTATAATCATTTAAATAATTTCCAACATAATATAAACACAACTAGCAATCGTTATATATTATATTCAATTAAACCAATTACACTAATGTGAACCTAACCTAACCTGATGTATCACTAGATCAATAGAATCCAATAGAATAGATGTAGAAAATCATAAATCTTTATTAGTATGAATGACTTAAAATGACAATACTAAAATACCCATAACTATATATATATATGTTTAACAAAATACTTTGTAATTTATAAGACCATTTTTAATAAAACTGAACAATAAGGTAAGTTATTGACAAATAAATAATAATTAATGAAATTAAAATAATAGAGTAGAGACCTAATGGACATACCTACTTAATGTAATGTACTATGTAAGTATTAATTTTTTAATAAGCTGGTATATTTATAACTATTTTGTACAATATGTAACATTCCTATTAAATGACTAATGGGCTTTTAGGTACCTACCTAATATTGATAATTGATAGGTTTTATTTAATTGTCAAGTACTCAAATTATATAAGTTTTTCTGTTACCTCTTCATTTTGATATGCTGTGACTGCCATAAATCTGGTTTGTGGCATTGCAAAAATTTGTACATCATCCGGATCACCAACTTTGACTATATGAAGTTTAGTCTCATATTGATGTAATGAATTTAAGTGAGTCTATAAAATACAATATATTAAATCAAAAAGTGGATACCTAGTTGATCGATTTCATTAAGATTATAATTCTTTAATTTACTATTCCAAACAAAAAATTGTTTTTTATGCAATGTATACTTTATGTGCCTACTTATACTTAACAAAGTAATAACTAATAAGCTTATATACTGCTATATAGGTTATAGAATGTTAGTTTAATAATAAGTTTGTAAAAATGCAATATTATTTTTTCTTTAACAGTAAAACAAATATACTATTCCAGATTCACGTGGCTAATAGTCAGAATCAGAAAAAAAAAATTTTCCTTTACATTATGTTTACTACCTATACAAAAATTTTAAAATTGATAAATGTCCAAAAATGAAGAAAAAAATCGTTTACAACTAACCTGAAATAGGTACTCAAATACACGACTACCTGAATGTTTCTTTACTAGGTATATTACATGTTGATGCCTTGATGGATATATAATTAATTAATAATTACAAACTAGAGGACTTTCGGTTTTATATTTTATAATATTAAATATTAGGTACAGATAGCGGTATACCTGTCCCGGGTTATCCGGTCTGTTGGTAAGTTTAATTTTAGCAAATGAAATCGGTTGATCCATCCAATGTTTGCCAAAATTTGGTGATTCCGGGTGTTTATAAAATGGATTCTTTGTAGCCGGGTCCGACGTGGTAGTCGGCGACCACTCGCTGTTTATGTACTTCCATCGTTGTCCAACCACTTGCACAAACTCCAAAAATACAGTGTACATATCTCCCGGACACAACCCGGTAACTTGCGTTTTAATTACCGGAAACATTCTCCTATAAGATACAGTCGTAAATTATAGTGAATATTTTTTTGGGGGGTTTTGAATTATGTATAAGTTCTACCATAGGTGCAAGTAGACAACAATTTATTATTTTTTTTTTTTTGAATGGAGAGATTAAAAAAACGTGAGACATAATTACATAATCCCTTACCAAACCCTTCAAACTATATTTATCAGCTTACAAATAAAAAATATTATCTAAATAATTTACATTCGAAAACTATCTATAAAATAAACTGAGTAAAATAGTAAAATATACAACTGATAATTACATTTTATTTCTTAGGTACCTACAATTTCAAAATTATAGAAAAAAATACTTAATACTTAGTGTTTACTTGATAAAAGTTTGATTTAGGAGACTTACAGTTTATTATTTTCAAGTAAGTTATGATCATTTTAAAATGTACAGTTTCGAATAGATCATAACTTACTTAAAAATAATAATACAATATCAATAAAAGGCTGAATGTGGCCTTAGATATCTAAGAATAGGTAATCTTACCTTTAAATTATATAGGTAATAGGTCAATAAAATCCACCCTTAAATCAAAAATAATAGCACACTATTGAAACTGGCGAACAAAAGTTTAAAACAATTTAAAACAAAAAATTGTCGTACGTGTGTATTTATTTTATATCGTATATAAATTCTACACTCCATTTATTTTCAATAATGAATATATATATATATATATTATATATTATTGTGTGTTATAATGTAATTTCGACTTTATATATAAGTTGATACCCAATAATCCGTCCAGTATAAGTAAATATTCATTAGTTATTATTCTTAAGTCATAATATTTTTTATACCTATCAATATAATATAAAAATTCATATTTCATGCGTTTTATTATTATAGATAGCCAAGTAAGTATTTACTCAAATATAGAATCAATGGACAATATTTATATCTGTAGGTCATAATGGTTATATACATGATTGGCACAGGTAAAAATTTACCAATAAATAGTGACGTATTTATGCTGAGGTCTCCAAGACATGTACAAGATGAGGAACACAAGACCTTTAATCTTTATATTAAAAATAAAATTTAGTATCAGACTCTTTTTAGCATCAATGGATCAATGTGACAATGTCTAATAATTTAATATCCGTGTTTAAGAGGGGCCCCACTATTAATATACCCTATTTTCTTAGGGCCATCAAGTTTCATACTATACTATTGCTAATAATAGGTACACAAGTCCTATGAGTGTTTAGTACAAGAAATAATATATTGTGTATCGTACTAATGTGGCACATATAAATACATGGATCCCAACAAAAATTATTCTAAATCTGTTTTGCGTCATCCCCATCGTACTTGATTTTCATATTACAAAAAAAAAATTATATAATAGAATAACAATAATATTGTTGTTGGTGCTAATTTTTATTTGGAGATATAAAGTTCGCATAGCACCTTTGGGATTTGTACAATTTTGTATCAGTGAAATTATACTTATGGTTATTAAAAAAATAAGCTTTAAAAAATATAAAATTCTAAATAAAATATTTTATATTAATGTTATTCTGTATGAATAATATATAAAAAAAATTGATACTAATATCATATAATTTATGATAAAATATAATATTATTATATTATTAACCAACATCAAACACGGCAACATAATATAATAGTATCTATAATATAACTGTGTAACTAAATAGCTATTACCGATGATGTTACAGTTAAAAACATAGTATTCTCAAACTATTTAAGTATACCAACATTATTTAACGATATAATTGATTGGTTTTCCATTTAACTATATTCAAATATAGTATTCCTACGTAGTACATGAATGACAATTTACAGCATAACACTATTATAATATTATTACATCTATAAATAGAGAATCCAGGATATTTAATTTTTACTTTAAAAATATAGCTATTCTGATATAGCCGTATTATTGGATTTAAATGAAATGTATACTCGTAAATTATGTTCTTGCGCGTCTAACAAATAAACGATTGTTAAATTATTTTTTTAAATTTTGATTGTTCTACATCCACTTCTGTTCTCAACGTTTTTTGTGTACCAAAATGTATACATTACATTATACTATTTATAATAAACAAGACATTTTACACAACTTATAGTTAAGTTATTGTTTTTTTTTATTTTTTTATTTTTTTGTAAATAATTTATTAATAGATATTATACAAACTCACCTCCCTGTTTTTGTGACAATCATTTCATTATTGATGGCTAAAAATTCGGACCAAAGTTGAGCATCCAACAATCTTGATCGCACTTGATGCCTTTTGCCCCAAGTCAAGTTCTGTAATTCGGCAGTAGTCATTTCTCTTGAATTAATATTCATTTTTTGTTTTGTTTTTGTTTTCTTGATACAAACACAATTGGACCAAGAATTATTCAATACACGAAAACACAATTAACAAGTAACGCACATTTTTGTTTCTCACATTAGTGTTGTCTCGTTCACACCTGAGTGCCCAGTGACTGGGCAGGTAAAATTTTAGAAATTTTCGAACGGTCCCACTGACAGAAATGACTTGGTGGTCAGTAGGTGGAGACTTCTTTTATTTTATTGCACCCATTATAGTACATTATACCAATTGTTTGTTGTAAACGCATGCGTTTTATTGTTGTGTGAAAAGAGATATATTATTATTCTTCATCAATGGGTACCGCTCAAATATAATATATCCTTTGGGTCTGTGGATTGTGATCAATTTACACCTTAAACATTGCTAAGAATCGTGATACTTAAATTAACACTATCGCTATAATATATATTTTTTAAATATATATTATCTGCACTTTAATAACATTACGTGATTATTATTATAGTACCTAGGTATCTTGATATCCATGAGCTACCTATAAAGTATAAATTATATGTATGATTTTCCGTTCAAAATATATTTTTAATTAAATATATAGATATAATATTTTAATATCTAAAGATATAAATTATTAAAAGATTGAAAATGCAATTATACACTGATGACTCGAGGCCAAATTTGTATGTATTAATAATGTTATTATTATTTTTAATAGTATCTACCTAAAAAAAAAAAAATATTTTTTTCATCGATTTATATTTTATAAAAATTAATATATTTAATACAATTTGCAAAAATAATAAAATTGTTATATTATACATCATGATTTATGTTTTATAACAATAACAAATTAATACAATTTTTATTGTGTTCTAAAAGACCAAAGTTCTATGTTCACTTTACAATCTCTTGAAGTTATAAATTAAAACTATAGTGTTATATTATTTAAAAGAAATAGGCTAATACCATTGATTATAACTACTAGTATTTATAAATCAATGCTAATACTATTTAATGTGTTCTATATAGGTATTCACAATTCTATATTCAATTTTCTGAATTATTTAATCATTGAGCGTGGTATACAAAATTTACTACATTAATACTTTGACATGGTTACTAACATGTAACAATATGATCACTATAATTTTAGTATTATACTTGATTATCAAATTCAATTTATTTCTAAGCATTTATTTTTTATTTTAACACTGTCTTATGTTAGTTTTTATTGTTCGATTAAAAAAAATATACACTAACATAATATACAACGTCGAGAAACCAGATAACTCAAACAATCAATATCCATATACCTAAAATACTACCACGGTCGGAAACTTTGAATAAATATATGTAAAAATATATTAATATTGTCTCTATAATATAGAATGATTGATTGTACCTGGCCGTATATAAATTGTACTTAAATATGTGTGATGTATGATGTCTATTAATAAACATTAATGATAATATTATACTATAAGTTTTTACATATTATTGTTTTCCTTTGTAATTCATCAATAATTTAAGTCACAAAATTCCAAAACTGATAAAAGTGAAATTTAACAAATATTAAATTTATTGATATATATATATATATATATAGGTAATCTATATTATATATTTACCAAAAGAAATATTTTCAATATCATGAACATAAAATTAAACATTATTCCAATCTTTTCTGGGAATCAGTCGTAAATTGCAATGCATTCTTAGAAAGTTATGTTATTAAAACGAAAAGACACATATTTTTCGTATTGTATTATATTTATATAATAAAATCAATTATTTTGTTATGTCATTTTATGTAGGTAATAGACCTTGTAATACTATTTACTATTATATTACAGTATTTTAATTTTATTATGTTTGTTTTTACATTAAATTTTTGTTTCTAAATACACACAATAAAATATTATAATTTATAATATATTCATAATGACCCATTCAAACCGGAGAATAAATGACTACTTACCTCAATAATCGACCACTAATCTACTCTTAGGTATTCGCACAGATATTATTATGTTACTGTAATGTTATGTTAGTAGAATATAATATTTCTTATAGGTACACCTTATCCGCAATAAACAATTATACTGCATATTATTACTCATTAACATTTATTATCCAGTTAGATTACAAATTATTTTATATAATTATTATTTAATTTTTTAGAGTATAAGAACCGAATAAGTAAAATTGCAAAAATATATTTCTCCCCTAATACTATGATATATCGTATACTATGTCTGTTTACATATAAATATATTATTTTCTTGCATTATATATTGATTTGGTAATGAGCGAGTTGTGAGTACATTTAGTATGAATAAGTTGAAACAATTTCTAATTATTTTGTAAACGTTGAGAAGGCGTAAGATAAACAAAATAGCCTTTCACAACTCACCTTGGGGATAAATTCTATTCATAGGAACTTTCAATTCACTATATAATAATATGTAGGTACACAGTAAAATACACACCGCTTTTTCCCGTCTCCTCAAATCTACCAAGCCCGCCGTTGCCCGTGTCTTTATAGGAACTGCGTTGCAGGATATTTTCGCCCCCCCCCCCCGCAACTCGTACCAATAACCACAATAAAGCTGCCATAACAATAATCTGGATGACTGGATCACATAGCAGTTTCCGCAGTCCGTTGTATCAACCTTTTAGTGGGGTGCTTATATACACACAATATATGCGAGCTGTACGTGTATACGCCGTACGCGCATACCCCACGTGTGGTCCAATCGTTTATCCTTTATGTACGGGATTATGTTATTGTACGATATTATTGTATGTATACAGACGTCCCCGGCCACGGACTAAGACGTATAAAATAATTACACGAGACGTTAGTTCCTTTTGTCGGCAGGTGCATCTCTGTGTACACGAAAATACGAAATGATTCATAAACGCGTTGCGGGTTCGATGTATACACACGCGACCATAAAACCATAAACATTGCCACACGAAAACACGACTTAAAACCGTATACGATGCGGCTACTACCACCGTCCATCAATATATTATACATACAGAACACGATTACACACATAGTGTAGTATTATTACAGTAGGTATATATATATATATAACTAGCACTGCAATAGTGCAATCAGTAGATATATAATATAGGTAAATATAGTAGGTATAGTTGAAAGGGTAAATAATAAGTACAATATACACTATACGTACGTGTACCTACACAAAGCCAAACCTAACATAATATTAAGACTTTGTAAGCCACAGCGTACAGGAAATGAATTCAGTGGATCGTGGACTGTTACTTTTTTAATTAAGTATTATCGGCTGTTATTTTAACAATATGGATTTAAATAAATCGCGAGACGAAAAAAAAAATCCGTAAATATTGTTCTCGAGCCAATTTGAATCATAAAAAATGTTATTATTGTGAATAACATTTTTTTTTTTTGTAAAAACACTGATTGTACAATTCACATAAGTTTCTGCGAGCGTTAATTCAGCGGCATAGCTTGGATTTTACAAAGGGAGAATGGACCAATAAAAAAACCTTATGAAAATTAATTTTGTATTATTTTCACTTTATAGTCACTATTAGCGATAATTTTTATTCTTAATATATGACCATATGTAGTCCAGATATATAATATATCCTCGCATCCTGTTGAACTGAATTATTTTCAACAACGTTTTCTCTATCTATATTGATTATATTTAAAAAGTGGGTAATATTTTTTTCTACATTGTCATATTTGGCAAAAATATAGTTGACGGAGGAGCCAGGTTCCTTGCTATTTTTTCCTAAAAATTAACAACTTTTATTATTACAGTAATATTAGTATTTGATTTATACATAATATGTATTTTTGAATTCATAATTTTTAAATTAGTGATATATGAATTAGTATTATACAATTATATACTTAGAAAATATTCGTCAGTTGTTATGTCTTACGAGTCTTTGATATGGTAAATGGACATTTCTCCCCCGACTGTTTTTGATGCGATAGAATATTTTTTCTCCGATATATTTTTGATTCAGTCATTTTGCCCCATTTTTTTTTTTTTTAAGTTATTTATTTAATAATATTATTTATTATTTAATATGAAATAATGTTTTTGAAATAAAATATACAATATACATTTTTTCATAATTATAAATATAATAGGTAGCTAAAAGATTATCTACATCAAATATAATTAATAAAAAATGGCTAAAAATTCTAAAATGATACATTTTGAAGTGCTATAATAGTATATTAAAAAATCAAAGTAGGTACAGAAAAAAATGTTTAACGGGTGATTTTTTTATCATGAACCAATCAATTATTTTGATAAATAGGTTTCTTAAAATATACATTTTTTTAAACTTTCTAGGTATTATATTATTTTACACTGTGTTATAATTTTAACTCTTATTAGATAAAACATTATTAACTTGTTTTTCAAATAGCAATGCTTATTTTCGATGACGAAAATCTATAAATAAATTGAAAAAATAATTTTAACGTTTACAGTATATAATTATTCAAGTGTAGGCAATTCATTAAAGACTTATGAATGTTTAAAATTCGTTTAATTTATTGCTACTGGGCAATTTATCAAACCCAAAAATCAAAAAAATATATATGTGAATTGGTAAATATTTTGTTACCGATGTTCAAGTGTACATTATTGTTTTGAAAAACGTACAGTGTATTTTGTAGTTGAATTTATATAATTTATATATTAAATAAATCATAAAGGAATTACTTGTACATAAACATAACTAATGATGAATTAAATATTTAATAAATATAGTGGCATTCTTAATTATATATATAAATATATAATATATACGAATGAATGTCCATAACATTTTTTGTTTTTGTACACCAAATAAAAATAATGCAAATGTTATTAAGTAAATATTTTGTTGTCAACATTGGTATATTCTTTCTTTTTATACTATACCACATTTGATGTCACGCGAGAAGAAAAATTTTGAAAAAATTAATAAATTCAAGTATTGTGTATATCACTCGTAGTATATTTCAAAATTATTATTGTTATTTATTATTATTGCAGACACACACGGAAGAATAACATTTTACTTTGGTAAGATTTATATTAGATAAATTAATTATGTTTCTATTATAGTTCTATTGTGTAATACTTGTAATAGTTATCTGATTCTCAACTAATAAAAAGCAATAAATATATGTATAGTTATTTACTACAATATTTCAATATAATATAAATATTGATTTTATTTTTTGAACTGAACACATAAATATTGTAAATGTTAAAAATATATTTTGTTTTCAGTATTGTTTTAATGATTTTTGTTAATACTCTGCAATATTAAACATCGTGTAAAGCCAATAGTATTTATTAGCTTCCACGGATACCTATGTTAAATTTGATCAAGAGTAAATAAATTAAATAAAAAATAATAATAATCAAATCAATAAACATCAATAACTTTAATTTATGGCTTCAATTGTTTATATATTATTTAAGTATAATTCTACAGGTTATACATTTTTGAAAAAATTTAATTAATTATATTTTTATATTGTTAAGTACCTACGTAATGAAACACAATGTACGTACTTATTATTTATTAATATTAGAATATGTGTGGAATAGATACTTTCGTAATATTTTAAGTGACGGTGTTATTATGTACTTATTGAAATTATATGGATCATGCATGAGCATTAATATTTAATTCTTTGAATAAATTAGTTATCTACATTTTAAAATAATGTATATTTTATGGCATTAGTCATATTAGGGTAAAGGTAATATAGTACAATACACAATAAAAAATAACAATATGAACAGTTATTGTAGACAAGTAGTTTAAAAAAACAATCAATAACAATGTCCGAGTTTCATTACACACGAATTATACGAATCGCATGAGTAAAACAGTGTTCAACGCATAATTCGCAGCGGTTCAAAAACGGCAGGGGATTGTACAGCACAGCTGGTATCGACTTGTATCGGTTGAGGAAATGAGGACTGATAGCTAGACACTCTATTACCGTTTTCGGTATGCGTTGATTTTTTCGGAATTTCCGGTAAGACGATTTTCACTCGATTCATTCGAAGGCGCCAAAGGTGGCTTACTGGCTTTCAAACACTCAGAATCGAGATACACTTTGCACTACACCGTGAACTATCTCAACTTCTACGAGTTACGATCATGGTCCGTTAAATATATTCAATGCTACAACCATGGTTAGAAAATAAAACTAATTTTGCCGCCAAAAATCGTTATCAGTTTAACCTTAAAAACTGATGGATCACAATAATTAACAGAACACAAATCGAGTTTCAGGATTTTCCGTTATTTTTGTGTTTTCAATATAGTGTTATTATGATTTTATGATTTCAATTCGTAAATATTACGTACGTTTTTAATTTCACTTTCACGGTTTCAATCTTGAGCTCTACTCCAATAAGACTGAATGCACTACTCGTAATTTATTTGTTTCTGTCTATATTACCATTATAAACATTAAACAATGGCTACCAAACAACAGAGCCAAAACGCCATCACTCTCAAAGGGTCTGCGAAATTGGTTATGGACTATTTAAGTAAGCACAATATAACAATAATAATTATTACTATTATGATTTCGTTAATCGTTCATTCTAGATTTTGGAATTAACAGTATTCTTTTTCAACGTGGGATTTATCCACCGGAATCATTCAAAACTGAAGAGCATTTTGGTCTATCAATTCTTGTGTCAACCGACAATAAAATTCAACAGTTCCTACAACCTGTTCTCAACCAAATGAAAGGTATGTGTTTAATTAATATAGCGGTTTGTGGTTGAAAATATTGTTTGTTTTTACAAAAATAATTGATATTAGCTTTATAGTATGTATGACGTGTAATCTCTATCTTACAAACTCATAACATAACAATTTTTACGTTCAGACTAATCTACTGTACTTTTTTTTTGTATTTATTAAAAAGAACTGAGTGAATAACTATGATCAAATTTAAAGTCAAGAATATTATCCAGACCCCTACTTAGGATTTTATGATATTTTTATTTATTTTTATTTGAATCAAGTTATGAGCATTTTAAAATTGTAAGCTTAACTTGATCATAGATTGATTCACCGTAACATTAAAAATAACACAGTAAAGTGTAATATTCTTAGCATAAAATTTACCATGTTATACGTTAGTAAAACTGAGATAATATCTGTGGGTATAAATACCTCTTAAACTTAAATAATTATTCAATATTTATTGAGGTATGAATATATTTAACAAACAATTCACTCGTAATTTTATAATAACAATATAGATATAAGATATATTATGAACCTCAAACATTTCTCTAATTTAAAGTGACACATTGGTAATGGATTTCTATTATCCTTCCATTTGAATCAAGCTAGATATTGTGGGATACTTTATAGGGAAAATAATTAGTTCTTTAAAAAGTTATAAATGTTTTGTTTTTTATATAAACAATTAAATCAAACATTTTGTATTTTGAGATTTTTAAATTAGTTGTTTTTCAAATAAATTGGTTTGTAGTAGTTTAAAAGTTATATAGTTATCCAAATTAAAAATTACAAAAATATTTATAAGCTATATCCAGGTATAATTAAAATTGATAAAATAAAGTTAAATAATAATTAATAATCAAAAAATAATATAACTTGTACTTAAAAGACTTCCATTCAAGATTATTTTTTTCATTTTTAACATTTTTGGTTTTTGAGTTAATTAATATGAAGTTCTTTTTTAGATTGGCTGTTAGAACAAAAAATTCAAAAGATGTCAATGGTTATATCTAATGTAAACACCAAAGAAGTAATGGAACGTTGGGATTTCAAATTGCAGTATGAAGGATCTGGCGATTCCAATCCAGACTCTGTTGGAAATAAGGAGTTATCAATAATCCAAAAAGAAATTAGAGATGTATTAAGGCAAATTTGTTCTACTGTTAGTTTTTTACCTTTACTTGACTGTCCATGTGCCTTTGACTTGCAAATATACACTAAACCTGATGTAGATGTACCACATGAATGGTCTGAAACTGCTCCTAGTTATATTGCTAATTCTCAAGAGTTACAGTTGAGATCATTTTCAACTTCATTGCATAGAATGGATACTGTTGTGAGTTATAAAGCAGACTTTTAAAAAGAATGTTTGTCAATAAGTTGATTAAATTAATAAGTTTTTTATATAAATTAATGGTATTGTTTATATTACAAATTTCAAGTTCAGTGATAATTGGTTTTATATTTTAGAAGCTAATATTTTTTAATAAACTACTACTTTAGCTAATCATAAGTTAAATAATAATTGTTTTTGTTTATGCCATTAAACTATTTTTTTATTCTTAATATTGTAAATTATTTTTTTATTTTGGTTTAAGTATCTCCTTACTCTATCCTATAGTATTAAATAATCAATTTGTATTTTATTTTTAATAATATTTTGTTATTATATTTTTACTCTTTAAGTTGTATACATTAATAGTAAAAATATAATAGAGATATATTATTGTATGTATTTCTAAGACGAGGAAATATACATTTATTTGTAATGTTTTTAATTAATAGTATGCGTTAATAATTCTATAATATGAAATTCTGTTACTAGACACATATGTTACATCATCTTGTTACAACACAAATTTAATTTTTATATTATACACAATTATTTATATGTATAATAATATTTTTGTTACATGATGTAATAAATTTAATGTGGATTTTCTACATTGAACCATATTAATTTACACTAATATGGACATTATTTTTAAAATTGTTAAAGATTAAAATTAAAAATTGATTCATTATGAATTATGATTAAGTAAACTATACATTATGTATATTAAAAATATTTAAAAAAATTAAAGCAATACACTTCTAATCGAGCTAATCTTATAATAAGTCTTTTATTTCATTCATTAAGTATATTTTTACTGTCACTATATCATTAAATGACATAATAGATACATAAAAGTATAAGTAAGTAATTATGTACTTTTAGTGAAAAAATACTAAGAACACTCCTCTCTCCTGTGTATACAGTATTGAAAAATTATATACTTAAGAGTTAAGAATATGCAGTACCTGCATGTATTGTCTCTGTCTTACACACTTATGGCCATTGATTTTAAATACATAATAATTGATTATATATTGTGTTTATAATCAATAGCAGTACCCATGTCCTAAACACAGTATATTATGAAAATCTATATTGATTAATTGGATCAACAAAGTAGGTAGGTATGAAGGTATTAATAAACAAGAGGTCATCACATCCGCTTGATGTGTTGTTTTTTTTGAAAAACATTTCACACAAAATCATTTTTTTTTTAGGTTTTTCACAGATCTTTGAGTAAAAACACTCTTTATAAAATTGTTATAGAGTATAATATTTTTGACAATATTAATTAATTAATTCAAACGGGCAAATCCCAGTAACAGTTTTAAATCAAAACATTATAACAAAATAATAATTCAACAGATAGAAAACAATATAGCATATTAGTTTGTTTAAATAATGTCTCAAAACACATTAGTACTTATATATAATTCTAAAATTTTTATTTTTTATTTTTAAAGTCAAATAATAATAAAATATAAAACCCTCAAAGTTACTAAAATATTGATACAATTAAACAGTTTTTATATTTTATAACCTACCTATTCTCCAAAGAAAAATTTTAAAACAATATTCAAATTAAAAGTATTTGCTTCTAAATTATATTTTCTTTTTTATTTTAGTTGGCGCCAGTCAATTTAATTATTAATCTATTATTTTTATTTACTCTAAACTGTCGTGTTTGCCAAGTATAGATATTACCTATTTATTAGATAATATACCCAAACATGTATTAAAGTGGGGTGGGGGGAAGCGTATTATCCCAAGGCTTTATTATTCCTTTCTACAAAGTATCAATTTGTTGAATACTCATATTTCAAAAAATGAAAAAATATTTGTATCATAAAAAGTTATTAAATGATAAATTCGTTATAATGTTGTTTTTTTTAATTTTGGTTAATTTACATAAATAATTGATAAATAAAACAAGTCACAAGATACAATAAAATAAATAAACAATTAAACAATTAAACTAATTAATAAGAATAACACAATTAAATAGACAAATAATTGGATTATAAGTAAATACCTACAAGTACAGCGTAATTAAATTTTAAGTGTTGATTCAAATGGTAACGAGTTCATAAATCAATGATTACAAACGCAATTTTAAATTTTTCATACACAAAATCTTTATGTAATACATTGACGTTAACATTGAAATTATAAAAATGAGAGTTGTTCAGGGGCATTATCCGGAATTTTCTACGGGGAGTTCAACCTACGTGTACGTTGATGGAGTTAACAAGGTTTTTATAACTTAATATGTAATGGACTATATAATAATTACATACTTATATAGTTTCACAAATTATTTCATTTTTAAATGATTATAATTGTGTAGATATAGCTTTAAAAAAAGTCGTTTTTTTAATGATGAAAGGGTTAAAATTAAAATTAACATAACTATGCTTTTGGCATATTGTCCATATAAACTAAATGTCTAAATACTATTATACATACATGTGATGTATTAACATCATTTCTAAAGTTCAGATTAAATCAAATTGGATTTGCTCATCATCTACGCTTAGCAGTAAAATCTTGTATTACTTATATTGGTTTTAGATTAAGTTAAAAATGATTTGTTTACATATAACAACATTTAAAAGCTTAATATGTTGACTATCCCTCATTAGTTAATCAACAATTTTACAAAATCATCAATTTAATAATAATAACATAGGTAATGTGCCCATTATAAAGGTACATACTAGATAGGTACTTACGTTAAAATAAACAAGAATAATACAAAAATTAAAAATATATTAAAGATCTACATTTTGAAATTCTTCTTCATCTTGTTCTTCAATTTGTGATGTTAAGTTCGAACGCAGTCTAGAGTAATTGGTTTCTTCAATTAATTTCTCTTCTTTATAGAATGACTGTACTACTAACAGCTGGTATACTAAAATAGCTAAAAATAAAATAAATCATATCGTTACATTTTCATTGTTATGAAATTAGTGGGTAATATTCGTTTTACACAGATATTTATATTAACGTAGCATTGTACAATCATTTTGCATTTGTATGGTCAGTCAATGTGTTTTGTGGAAGGGAGTGTAATTATAAAAAATAATTTTATAAATTCCTATAAATTGACATAAAAAAAAATTACTTGGTTTTTTTGTTTACTAAAGATTAGAATAAATTGGTTGGAGGAAGTTTACAGTCTACACAATAACCTATAATAATGACACCACTGGTGAGTAAGTATAGTATAAAGCAAAGGTTTTAAAGCTGCGGGTCACAATTATATTTTTGGGGGGTTGCGTTAAGTTTTGAAATATTTAATACCTACAATATTAGTGCTATATAAAAATAGGTATAATGGTATATGTTATTGTATTTTCGATGTAATTATATTATACCAACATCGATGTTAGAATTTAGTTTTATAATCGATCATTATCCGTGTAGATTAAAAAATGAATAATGCTCTGTAGTTTATTAGGTTTCGAGTGGATCACGAGTGTGTTTAATTCAAATTCTATGATATATCATTGACAGTCTATTAGCCTATATTGCACTAATTAGCCAGGCGTGAACGTAGGGGGGATTTTGGGTGTTTAAAAAGCCCGGATATCAGGAACAAAAAATAAATTACCTGACCTACAAATGAATAGTATGATATTTATACAAACATTTTTTCAAAATTGAAGCATTATTACAGCATCAATATGTGATGACAAACAGAAAAAAAATACAACATTGTAAAATCAATACATTCATCGGATTCGCTCAGAATCTAAAAAATGGTTAGTAGTACTTATATAATGAGTCATCAAAATTGAAAAATGTGTAAACTATTAAAAGTTTGGGAATCTCTGGTACAAGGCATAGCTGGTATAGGTAGTACTAATAGTATTGTTACCAGCTTATAACTTATATCAAATGTTGGAGTTGTACAAATAAAAAGTATATTTTTACCGTCCAAAAGCGCAAAGTATGTGATCAATCCAAATATATTGTGTTGGACGAAATTTGTATGTTTCATAAGTACAACAATCTCAATGGTGAAAACTGTACCAAGTTGGACATAGCCAATCAAAAGCCACAGATAAATCTTGTGTGTAGCATTCTAAAAAAACAATAATAAATAAACTTGAATATTGTAATTTGTACTTAATCGTTATTATCTATAATATCATATAATTGTGTACCTTTTTCGATTGATTGGAAATTTTTAATAAATAGGTATAATTAATATATATTATAATTGATTGTATAATGTATCCTACAAAGATTAACAGGTATAAAATATGCAATTGATAAATAATATAGTATATAATTATACAAAATTAATTGGGTGTATGATAAATTAATATTTTGTTCGAATTTATATGAACAAAAATAAAATATGTAAGCGCCTTCCCAATATGCATGATGTACATTGACCAATAAAGGATTAAAGAATGAGAGTTTCAAAGTTCAACAACGTTTTAATCTGAATAAAATCAATTTTTTTACTTTTTTTAATCAATAAATATTTACGATGTCTAATACAAATGTTATATCAATTTGAAATCAAAAATTTTAAAAGCCAAAAAATCTGAAAAATTATTTTGGTAATTTGCACCATTTTGAAGGTTGCAATTAGCCTCGCATAAAACTAAATAAAATGGCATGTTTTAATCTGCACATATATGCTAAATATAACTGATGCCAGATAAATGTTCAACTATTGAAATTGAAAGTATGGCACAGATTACATATGCTATTTCGCTTTCTGTTAAGAAATACAATTAATATTTAAATGTGGCGCAAATGTTGTTTCTGTATATTTAAGCCAGGAACACATACGTACCTAAAATGTACCTGTTGGTAGCTCAAATTACGCAAGCACTTGTATATGAATTGCCGTGTAATACTATCTCAACAAATTTTATTTCTCAGTTTGTAATTGTATTATAATTTAAAATTAGACACATTATTATTATTTAATTAAATAAATCTAATATTTATCATATGAATAACTTGGTCTAGGGTGACGGCTGATAATAGGGTTTTAAAAAGTTATTTTTGCTGCCAATGGTCAATGAACTCATGCACGTTTATTATACTGATAGGTGAATGTATACTTAATATGTTGAACTTTTAACGTACATTCGATGTTGCTTGTTTCAAGCCAAGACTTGCGAACAGTGAAGAAAATCCAACGAGCATAAAAACTAATGTGATGTAATTCAAAACCATGTCTAAAAACAGATAAATGCATATTGTATTAGGCGTGTTAAAAATTAAAATATTTTAGTAGATATAAGCAGTTACAATAATGATTATAGGATTTAATAAGTAATAGCTATTATAGAAATATTATTAACTAAATATTATTTAACTATATTCTGTTTAAAAGACTTCTCATGTACACACAAAAAAAAATATACATATTCTAACAAAATACAAATTAGAAATAAATAGTTTAAATAGGTATAAAAAAGTAAAAAATATTTTAATATACAGTTTCTCTGTGGGTGATTGGGTATAAGGGTTGAACTATTCGCATAAATTATATATTATGTTCTGGTATAAATCATTTTCTATTTTGGTTATTTTTTAGATACATATACTAGGGCTCATGATATATTCATATTAATAAGTTAGTAGAAATTAACTATAATAATTTGAAATACACTTGGATTGCTTATTATTTACCTATACGAAAACATGTTATCAAATGAATATTATCAGTTTTCACCGTCTCGTTTGTAATCTTTTTGCCTAATTTTATGCTTTTGAAGAAAACAAAACATTCATACATTGACTATTGAATTAGATACTAAATAAAAAAAAAATGTTATAGGTAAAATTTCATTATTATTTGTATATATTGTCATTGATCTGATAAATTAAACAGTGAAAACGTTTATTAAAAATAGTTCAAAGGCGACAATTTCCACATTATAGCATATTCCCGTGTTAAATGTTAATATGTATATAAGAATTAGTTATAACTAATAATAAATAAGATAATTTATTTACTGTCTATAGCTTCAAATAACTGATTAATTTCATTGGCTTCTAAACTTTTGCTTATAGTTGAGTGACTAAAACTATAGTCCAAAATGTAGTAACAAATATAACAAATCGATGCAATCTAAAAAAAAAAAAATTATATTTAATAAATTTACATGTCATAATTATTTCATTTTAAATAGGTAGTAGGGGTACAACTAAAATATTCAGTTTGAAAGTCTACTGAAAATAATTATTTAAGACAATATTCCCAAGTTTTTGTGGACAAGTGGTTCGCTAGGTATTATTTAGTCGCTAGTGTGTAGTGTGTACATACGTCACACGTAGGTTAGGCAAACATTATTATATAATATAAATTGTCTATTAGTTATTACTTAGTAAATAGTAATTTAAGTACACACATTTGATGTAGTTTCAAGCTTGATTAATTTATACTAGTCACAGGTATCAGAATTTGTAATTTAGCTGAATGCGTTATTTTTATTTAATAATTATAGTAAAATATTAAAATTATATACTCGTATAAGAGATTCTTGTTGAGTGGCTGCGGTAAGTAAAATATTTTATAAGATTAGTTTTAATTTCGTTTCGCATTGTTGGGTTAAAGTCATAGTTCATAATTTCACGTATAATTGAATAAAAAAAATCGTTTCTTTAGGGTGACAATATGGTAAGATATTCTATCACCTTGTAAAAACGTTTACTTATGTGTAAAATATATAATATATAATTGAAAAGAATTCATTTAAATAGTAAAATAAAAACAGTAAT
Organism: Rhopalosiphum nymphaeae; assembly: GCA_036289425.1. Lineage (NCBI taxonomy): Eukaryota > Metazoa > Arthropoda > Insecta > Hemiptera > Aphididae > Rhopalosiphum > Rhopalosiphum nymphaeae. The sequence continues at coordinate 1,394,067 of JAZAQC010000021.1, read as the reverse complement.
ATTAATTTAACTTACCAAATTAATTATCGCGATAATATTTGTTCCTGTTCGCAAGGGCAATCCAAAGCACGATGAAAGCATATTTTATTATAAATAATTCACAAACGTAAGTTTAAAAAAGTAATTATTTTCTATAAAATATATAAAATATTTGTTCAAACTGGATGAATATAGAAACACAACTAAACAGTATTAGTTCGAAATTATCAGGAAGGAAACGATTGATAAGTTGACCTTTGCGTTTTATCGGGTCGAATAAAAAATAAAAACTTGATATGTCTATACAAAACATAAAATATCAGTTTTGTTGTTTAATATAAATAAATATATTATGACTTCATGTTGATATAAGATAATAATGAAACTCTAAACAATAACACATTTTACTTATATCAAATATGCAACAAATATAACATAATATACCTACCTCAATTTAATCACATAAAATATATCTAAATAATAATATATTTTTTATCTAAAAACATGTGTAAATAACCATCCGATAGACATTGATTAGTAATTAGGTATTTTGTGTTGTGATATAAATTATTACTTATTGTATTACATATTATAAAAATATGTATAACATATATATATATATAATATAAAATGTAAATTTTAACTTGCAAAAAAATTGTAATATATTTTTGTAATGTATGAATCTTTCACCTTCAGTAGGTATATTTATTAAAATATAATATATCATAGTTTCAATAAACTCACATTATAATTTTATTTTTGTATTCACATTTGTTTAAAACTTTATTAGTTTATCATTACCTATATTACAGTTAGTTGACGAACGGTTTTAAATTAATAAATAAAATAATATATAGGTAAATTGTTTAGTTCAGTACTTACATAGGAAACATATATATAAATAAATATATTTATTTTAAATAATTAATCGTAATTCACACATTTTATAGACTATTCATATAATATAACAGTAGCAAGTACCTACTTAACATACTAAATACATTAAGAGTACGCTATAGGTACACTCGCGTGTCTCCGTCTTACAAACATGTAACATACAAATTTGCGTTCAGTACAATCAATTGTGTGTTGTTAGCTTTGATATTGCTGCTGTTAACTTTGATAATAGGTCACTTTAAATGAAATAAAATAACATTAAAGCTAATAGCACACAATTGGTCCTAAACCAACAAAGTGATTCTATTAAACGTAAATTTGCCATGTTCTATGTTTGTAAGACGGAGACAACACATTCAGGTGTATAGTGTCCTCTTAATTATAATTATATGTAAGCATATGGTATAACTTAACTTAAGTTTATATTTAAATGTGTTCGTGTTATATTATAAGTATACAATATGTATTGGTGATCATATTTACATACACGTATGCATAATACACGTCATGATTTAAAACTCGTTGTTTTGAGTAAAAACTGATAAGATTATTTTTATACTTAAAACTAAATAAAATATCTAATAGGACATAGGTCAAACGTTTTCAAAGATATATATATATATATAGATAGGTAGATTTATTATAATATTCAAATTTAACATATATTTTACTGCTTAAAAATTTCATTTGCATCGATTTAGTTTTTTTGTTTTTATAATTTATAATAATATTATTTTAACCCTAATGATTATTTGAAATAATTATTGTAAAATCGCAATAACACAATATCAGCTAATCATAACTTTTTGATCCATTATACCTGTTTTGGAAAATCTCTTGTAAAATTCCTTTTTATTTTTACCGACACGTGTTTACATTATGCAATATGTATAGTTTCTTTGTTGTTTCCTATCTTCTTGAAAAATTATATTTTAAATAATGTACCATTTCGGCGTTGTATGTCTGTAGGCAATTTTAACCGCCCATGTCTTTTCGTATAACCTTGTAATTACTTATATAGGTATTAATACAATTGTATTAGGAGGTCTTTATTGAAAAAGTATTATGATATATTTTTTGTTATTATAGTGTTTCGTTCATACTAGTTATGACGTGTTATTGCGATAAATATGTTTATTTTTTTTGTAAACTTGAAAATGCACTAATTGTCCGTACTTCATTTGTGTCATTAAATTAAATTAAAATTAATTAATACTTTTTAGACGATGGTTTGCATGAACGAAAACTAGTAAACATAATTATTATAGTCCATATAAAGTGTAATTTTATTCTAAAACTGTTTGAATTAATTAATTAACTGTTTAATATAGGTTTTAACATTTCGTGGATAATTGCACTTGGGTGTAATTTATTGAGATGACTAGGCTTTATAGTGTTTTGAAATTCTGCGTATTAGTTATACACAATTAGAAATCATTAGGATTTTTCACGTGTACATAGGTATAGTAGATATATGTAATATAATATTATTTTCGTATTAATAATTTAAACATTTTTGGTTTTATCATAACATAATTTTTTGTTAAAAAGGCACATTTTAGTGATTTCAGTTTATTTATAAATAATAATTATTATTTATGCAAATAAATTATTCTTTGTGCGAACCCAATTTACGGATTTAATTCAATAATGAATACTACCCTATATAATATTATATAATATAGAGAGCATGAAGGACGTTTAATTGTGTTCTACATCGCAAACTGTCACTATAACGAAATGCCATTCGATTTAACTAGGTATATAATTTTAAGAATTTGCATTGCGCAATTCTTTTACAAATATTGGGATGTAACTGGATTGGTCTTGAGTTTCATCAAGCGGATTCTCTGATGATATTATTATAACTTCAGATTTATTTTGATCTGACTGTATCTTGGAGTTTGGTAAATATTTCCATTTTAATTGAACAAAATCGTTAACTGCAGCTAACTTCTGTTGTTTGTAATACGATTCCACAATGTAGATTTCAACCACAAGAATTATTATTTCGACGAAACCCTGAAATGCAAAAGGAAGTATAGGTATGTATTTAATAATTTATAAAAGTACAGTACATGTAAAATAGAATATATTAGTTATAAACATTTATTAACAATGACATATTATTTCGGAATTAAGTGCAACGTATACTGATTAATGAATTAAGGGAATACTTTAAAATATAATCTGCATGTATCTGGGTAACAATTTTTTTTTACTGAAAATACATACATAATACACATATATATTTAAATAATAATAATAAATTGTACAAACCATAGAATAGTCTAAAAGTTCGTAATCAAGCAACTGATAGAAGATCACGTAAAGTTGAATAATTGTTCCTGAGCCTAAGTTAAGATAATAAATCACTAGCCAAGCATAAATCTTTTCTGGAGACACCTATGAAAAACAATTTAAAGAGTACCTATTATTTTTAATTAAAAATACAATTTTAAAGATTCAAATAATCAATAAGGATTATAACTTTAAGTCTATAATAACTGTATAATTTTTATATTTTATTTAAACTGTGGATGCCGCAAAAATCACAATTCACCAAATTAAAAATTTTGTTGAAAATTAAAGAACAATTACTAATATGAAGTTCCATTAGTATTTTGTTAAAAATCTGGTTTTTATGCAATTTTTGGAACATTTTGTCTGATATTCTATTGATATTTTTTTTAAAAAAGCTAATAAATAGTTTATATTCTCATACGTTTTATTCAGAAATTAATTATGATAATATGACAAATTACTGAAGAAATTATATTTTGTGTTTTAAATATTTTAATTGATTTCTATAAATATTATATACTTATTTTGTTATACACATATATGTATATTTATAGTCTGTTAAATTGAGTCCAATTTCTGGTGGTGCAGAGGCATATTTTTAACCTATAATTTCCAACACACCAATTATCCAACTTCCTAAGTAAAATCCTTTCCTATAAACCATATATTTTCCCATATTTTTCTTTAAATAATAAATACATTTTGATTTATTCTAGCAGTAAAATCTTTATTATTATAATATTAAAAAAAAAAAAAAACGTTTTTACTATTTTAGAATATAGATAGAACAATAATTTAATTGATAATGTCTAATAAATGTACGAAAATTACAATTTTGTACTTGTTTATATATTATTATATATTTCAATGATTTTCTGGTGGTGCAAAAACATACCTTTGCACCACCCAGTTTACGCCAATGTATATATATTTTTAATTGTCAAAAAGACAGAATTATTAAATTATTATACAATGATAAATTTAATTATTATGTAGATACTATATGTTCTATTGATTATTATAACAAATATCAATTACCATTTGCATGTGTACAAAATTATAAACAACATATAAATATAAGTATTATACATAGGTACTTACTGAGTACGTTGATTCTTTGAGGCTAATGTTTAAATAGAATTCCATCACACTCCATCCCAATTTCATTATAAATATGCAATCCATAAACATTTCTATAATTATTCAATAAAATATAAATTAATATGATTAATATGTCAATGCATATACTTTGACAGAAAAGTTAGATTTAATAATTATTATTAGGGCTATAAATTAATGTAGTAAAAAATATAGAATGTGTATTTATCAACAATTTTAAATTATGTGAAAATTTGCTAGAAAAACTTTTACAAAATATTTATAATTATTACATATATATATATATAAATAGCATATTAGCATAAAAATGAATAAATATGATGTATAAAATATTGAAATTGTACGTATTTATATTTTTAAATGAAAAATAGTAAATAGATAATATAATTAAATTGCAAGTATTTTTTATTCATGCAGGATAATTTTAATATTTTAATTTTAAAATATCTACTTGTTTTTTAAGTTCAAGAGTCTTCTAAGGCTTCTAAAATCTAATATTTAAGCCATATACGATTAGTAATTGATCATCACTTTCACTTATTGTTCTATTTGTAACAAATGTGGGTTATATGATGGAAAAAAAAGATCTTATAATATTTCAATTTTTCTCAAATTCATAGTTTTAAATTTTCCTGTATATGCAATCAATTATAACATAACAACATAAAAAAAATTATATAAACTGACGTTTAAAACATTCAACATAGAATTTATCGTGAATCATATTTATTATGTTTCTTATTTTGAATTATTTATAAAATTCATAAATTCATAAAACCAATGAATTCACGGCTCTGCTTATAATTTATTTTAGTATGAAACAATATTATAAGACAAGATGGTGTTTTTGTTAGATTTTCAAGTATAATAATTATATTATTTGTACGCTACCGATTATTAATAAAATAAATAAATACTTAACACTCAGGTCCAGTCTAATTTGTTTTGACTGATTAAAGTTTTTGTCCGTGGAATTGAAGTTTAATAGTATATCTTCATCAGGATAAAGTTTGGAAATTAATGTTTGGGATGTAGTATTTTCAAAACTGGTATGCTCGTGTGGTTGAAAATAATTTGATAAACGGTATAAGAAATCGTTCATTATTACTAATGTGATCCAAAACTAAATAAATAACAAAAAACATAATATTTAAGTATAAGTAAAACTATCATGTGTTCTAAAACTTGTAACTACGAGTTTGTAGTTGTCATTAAACTTAAACATTTACTAAATAAATTAGTGCTGAGAAATATTATTTTCATAGATAAATGGTTTCGGATTAGTTTTTACGAAACTCAATAAAGATACAATATTATTATATTCTGTTGCACTAATATACGTTATAAATTAATTCTTCATTCCGTCAAATTATTATTATATTGTTTTCTATGTTTATTAGTAAAATAGAAAAAAAAATGGTTTTAAATTTGTAAATTTTGAATTTGGTTTAAATTTTAATAAAATAACCATGATTCAAAAATATACATATACATGTATATAATATTTAAAAGCTCTATTTTTTTACAACTATTCAGTACTCATATAATTTTAAAGTAGGTAATTATTGAAACTGATGTGTATTAACTTTATAGTATTACACATTTAAACTTACATCTAATGTAGTATTGTAATTCAACTGGTTTTATATCATTTAATAATAATTATTATTATATATCATGATTATTAAATAAGGTTTAAACGAGTAAGGAAAATAAATGTTAAATAATTATGTAGTATAATATGGACCTATTATTATAGGTATGCGTATTATTAATATTAGTTATACGTACTATATTACTTACTATGTTAAAAATATAAATACAACTAACGCCGTGACGAATAGAACAGCACCCAAAACACGAGTTTGGCATGATTATTACAGTGTGTATATTATTAAATGTTTTAAAAACGAAGTGAAAGTATTAATACATAGTTTAAAACCATATTATACCATGAATTAATTATATTTTTAAATGTAATCGTTCACTCTTCACTATAAATCAACAATAGTTATAAAAATGAAAGAAACATTATTCCTTTTTATTTTATACCTATGATAATAATTTAACAAACTATAGGTACCTATCAACTGACTACTAGATACTAATTTAATTTATAGTTATGTTATACTAATGTTTCCAAAATAAATAAAAGGTTCATTTATTAAATCTACCTATATTATACAAACATGCATTTTGTACCTTAGTCTGATTATCAATAATGTAGATAAAAAATTGAGATTGTACTATAACTATAATATTATAATATAGCTATAATTAATTATAATTTATCATTGGTGAAATAATAAATGGTAACGAATTTGTTTTATGTGTCTAATTTTAAGTACAGCGTAAGAACATAACATTAAACTTTATTTTTAAATTCCAGTAAAAAAAAAACTTATGAGGAAACATGTATTACATTTTCAAACTTAAGGTGCTAAGATTAAAAATAAATATACATTAGATATTAACTAAAAATAAATTATACATTTTCGGGTTATTAATAAACAGCAATTATATGTATTTTTGTAATTTTTTTATTACTATTATAAATAATTATGTTAACCCTTGTATCAAAACATTAAGCCTTTTTACTTGATAACAAAAATACTATAGTAAAAATATAAAATAAAACTTTTAAAAAGGTCAAACATTTGAAATAAATATATCAAAACAAAACAAAATATTTTGAAAACTATTTCATATTTAAAGAATCATAATAGTATGAAAATTCGAAGTCTTTTCAATTATTTATTTTTGAAAAACAAAATTAGTTTTGCGTAAATATTCCCATTTTTATTTTTTTAAACAATGAGAAATTGTATTCTTGGCAAGTAACAAACATTTCTAACTTTCTACATTTTTAATACATCAAAATACATATTTTTAAAGAAAAGAATATTTAATTCATTGCAGACAATTTTTGAATATAACACAATATTTTACAACTAACTGATATGAAATATTATGAGTACAAAGAGAAAAAATACTACTTAATCTAGCTAATGAGGTTCAAACTTAGAGTATACGTTATTTTATGGATTAAATAATTTTTTTATTACCTAATATGTTTATTATATTATATTAATTTTACTTTGGAAAAAAAAAACTAATTTAATTACGAGTAGTTTGCTTGAGCCCATATTTTATTTTTACGTGTAGTAAGGGAATTTTGTACCATCTGTATTTAATTTCAAAATAGACTTATCTTATCTCAACTGTATTATTTTATAAGACCCTTAAATAATGCAATATAAAATTTTTGAAAATATATTTGAATTTGTTATAAAGTTTACTTAAAAGTAATTTTTTCACTCCTAAACCATTACAAATTAAATTTTTAAATTTTGTACTTTTAGAATTTTAAAATGATAATAATATTATTAAAATAATAAAATAAATTTAAAAATGTAGAAAAATCGTTTTTAATAAAATGTTATGACTAATTAATATTTAGGTTAGTTAATCTTTTAAAATTTTCTTTTACACACAGTCGTCAGGCATATACACTAATCATTTATGATTCATAAGTTATGAATAATGATCATTTACTATGCATACATTTCTACGACCACACGCACACATTTAGAAAATCACCAATACTGAAGTCCTTTAAACAGTTTAAACTCTCTTCACTATGAGACTTAATAAGCGGTAAATTTCGTACGTGATACACGTGCTAATATGACAAAAGTACACTTATATATGATTATTATAATATTTTATATTTAAGAAAATACTATGTGAATATTTTTTTGTTTTTATTGATATAAAAAATTGATGTGACTATATTTTTCAAGAGAATATAATATTATAATTTTTAATTAGAATATAAATATTACCAATCAGTTTCGATTTTACATATTTTATAAGATTTAATGTTGAAATAAAATAAAACAATAATAGTTGCAAAATAATTTAATAAGATATTGATATTAAAAGTACCTATGATATTTAGGTATTTATATTATATTAAATATAGGTACTAATTTTAATTAATTATAATGCATGCAAGTACAAACAACGTGACTATCACAATATTGACTAGGTGACAGTTGACAAAATCAAATAGGTATCTACGTATCATTAAGTAAGATGATTTAGTATTATTTAAAAAAAAATTATATAAATAATTATAGCTATTTTAAAAATAATGCATAATTTCATAAAATTTATAACATTGAATAAGGATTTTATGTTATATTAAATAGTTGGATGGACTCGAATACTTAATTTATTATAATTAAATACCTAGTTATACTATAATCGTATTTAATTTAGGAATAATATAAATCAAAGGTTTTAAATGTGATGTTTGATTTAGGAAAATTAAATTGATACATTTCTGAAATCCATAAAAAAGAAATATTTTTTAAACATACTATGCATTTTTGTCAATTTTGTCTGTTGGGTATGGACAAATATTTTAAATATATTATTTAAAATATCATATCAGTTAATTCTGTATAACGTTGGTTATGTATGGTGGTATTCTAGATCCTTCTTGGGTTTGACCTGATGTTGTTGCTTTGAAAGTTGATGATGAAGAATAATCGACACCTTTGGATACGACTTGTCCGCGTGACACGTATTTCCATTTGAGTTGTACAATGTCATTAAGCATATTTTTTTCTTCAAAAATATAGTACGAGTGGATTATAGTGATCTCAAGGCTTATAATAGTTATGTAAATCAATTTCTAAAACAATAATTATAACACAAAACCAATGTTATCATTTTCTTAAAATTAATAAAATAGGTATTAATATTATATTATAACAAATCATTTATTGTTGTTGTACCGAAAAATTAAAAAATACCCCCTCCTCCCACAAAAATACAAAAACAACAACTGAAAATCAATTAATTAGTCTAAAAATGTGTAAGAAATTAGCGAATTTAATCTTTATAATTATCTAAAGATTCGTGTAAAAGAAATATATAAAACACAAATACTTATTTTTTCAATTATTTAAAGACTTGTACTTTTTAGATTATTTCGTTATGTCAGAAAATATTAAAATATTATTATAACATTTTTATTATAATTGTATTTATATTGTATTCATATCTCTCGTGCTTTACTTGTTATCGATATAAATATAGTAATACATTTATTTAGCCTCTGGTCAAATATTACAAAATATAAAGGTATATAGAGTATTTAAAATTAACTTATCTCTTTTTTAATTAATTTAAACGTATACAATATTATATTTATTATAATACACATTAGAAGGTAATTTATGTTTATACCATATGATATGTATTTAATTACTTTTTTAATTAAAACCATAATTTTAACACATATAGGAGTTCTTTAATAATTTGTAAATATATATTTTTTTTGCAAATAGTAATTAATATCTACGAAAATATTATGTTGTAAAATTTGTCAATTCAGATGTTGTTTTAGAGCAACAATTATATTATTTAATAACAGTTTTAAAAAACTCACAAATAAATATTGTGCATCTAGTTATAAAGTTGAAAATGTTCAATCTTTTTTTTTAGATATCTTAGGGGATAAATGAATTACAATATCGTTTAATAACATTGGAAATAAAAACAAATATGATAGGTACATTACAATACTATAGCCTTTAGGTGCGTATTAATTATTTTTAATTTTAATACTGACCTGTATAATATTATTATGATATTAATTTCATTGTTATTATTGAAGTCTTAATTGTTACGACAAATTATTATATTATACATACCAGAAAAAAATGACTAAAATGTTGGTGTATTATTGTGAATAACGTATACGTCAGAATTGGATATCGTATCATCAATATTATGTAATGGACCAAATGCAATATCATAAACAATAAATTTGCATAATAAATCACTAGCCAGGCGTAGATTTTTTGAGGAGCACGCTACAAAGTTTAGACACAAAATTATTATGAGAACACGTTTCAATATTTATTATAAATACTATTATATATATTACTTTGAAGGTAGATTGCTTGAGACAGCAGTTTGAAATGAATTCTAAAACAACCCAACTGATTGAAATTATAAATATATAGTCCATGTATATTCCTGTTGACCAATTCGAGTTCATAGTTAATCGATATGACAATTTTATTAAATATATACAATATATGAAATACATTTTTAAATATGTTATTGGTTAGGTTTTAAACACTTACCGCTCATGACAGGTATTCTTTCCAGATCTGACCAGTAATCTGGTTCTTCTGTAGTACTATTGTCATTAGGAGAAACCGAAGAATTGTTATTTGAATTATAAACCCAATCATATCGTTCATATTGTTCACTGCGATGATAAATATGTTTAAACATTTCCGCAATATTCCAAATCTATAAAAGTAAAAAGTTTAAAATAATGTACTAAAACTATTAAGTATACTTAACGAACGATGTAACTTTTCAATTTACGCGAAGGTATACTTTTTTAGTTGTACATCTGTCGTCACGTTTTGAAGCAGCAAAAATATTTTAATTTCGAATTGATTAAAGTTTTTGATAGATAATTAGATTTAGTTGTTAGATATTTTGGAAGGTCAAGAATTATAATTTCCCATTACTCTTTACTTTAAGTAATTAGGAAAAACTAAAATTGAAATATTAACCAAACTCTAGTTTTATACATAATTATATTGGTTTCTTTACTGTAATTTATAAAATAATAACCATAGTAATTTTAAATTTTCACAAATATATAAGAAATTTTTTAAGCATTATTTGTTTTTAAATATTATTATTTTTTTTTTTTTTATAGAAATTTGAATTACTAATTTTAATAGTTCTTAATAACAAAGTTAATTTAAAGTATGCAGAAAGTTGACGATTTCCTTTAGTTTTTCAGTTGTTTAGCCCATTAAAATCTGTTTCCTATGCCTTATGACAAAAATATTACATTTTAATTGATATTTGGTTTAAAAACTCATATGGCATTAATTTTAATAATGAAATGTTAAAGTTTTTTTTTTATTAAATAATCATTTGCATCTATTGCTAATTGATTTTGAATATTGTAAATTATATGCATAGTTATAATATAATTATTAATAAACTTAATATACTTCATTATGACATTTCGAAAAGGCTATATACAATGCACTTACAACAAATATATATTTTAGTATTGGTAAATCTCTGTTGATCTAATATTTAAATGTAACGTATCAATTTATATAAAATACCGATATAGATATTTAGGTATCAGTGTAAATAATAACATTGTAGTGTCCTCTCTGAAATAGAATCCTAGTTATGGTGCAATAATATTTTATTTTAGATTTATTTTGTTAACAATGAATAAAGATTTGTTTAAATTTATTTTGTTATTTATGTCTTATCTCTAAACATAACTATGAACAATAATATGTGTATTGAAATGTAGAAGATTTTTAGGATTGTTTATATTAGATATGGGTAAGGAAGATGAAGGTACAAAGTTCAAGATTTTTTTTTATTGTGTCGTAAACTTGTAAATGCGTATAGCATTTAAATTTATATATTATTATGTGTAAGATAGAAATATTCAAATGATTTATCTTGGACAAATATCAGTAATAACTAATAATATATTATACAAAATTGTTTTAAAAGTACAATTATTTTGCATTGATTTCTATGGTTTAGGTTATGTTAGGTAAATTTTAATTTCAAATTTTCTTATCAAAATAATATAAAAATATTTTTATTTTTTTATTTTAGCTAACCATAATATAATATTGATACTATTAATCACCTAACCACGGACTGTTCTATGCTATCAATGGTAATATAACATAATAAACAAAAATATAAAAATTATAAAAATATAATATATAACATGTTAAATACGATATGTGATTAAAATAACAATTTTTATGAATGTATAATAATAATTAATAGAATAAAATTTATAACATTAAAATTCATATTCATATTTTGTAGGTGTAAAACAAATTATTTATAAATTAAAGTCAATAATTCAAATTTCTTACTATGTTTATAAGGGCGATCGTACTGACGCCGTGTTTTAGTGGACAACATCCGAAGCAAGTCTTTAACATGATATCAAAAAAAAAAAATCACAACTTAAAATGTTTATTAATAAAAAATAATTTATGAAGTTAATAATTCATTAAGATAATTATTATGTTATAAACATATAGATTATTATATAGGCCATTTAAAATTTAAAAGCGGTAGGTACTATGTGTGTTATTAGTAATTATTTGTACACACGCCAACACGATTGAAAAACGACTAATGATGAAAAAATAACTGAGAGAACATTTGTAGCTGTGTACTGTCGTACTGCAAACTTGTTTATGATAAAATTTTTATAATATATATTATGTATATATAACATTTAGTAGAGCTGATAAAGTATTGCACAGTTATAAATACAAAAGATGATAAGTGGTGGTAGTGTTAGTTTATATGAACTCAACGTCCTGTTTCATTGAGTTTTACTTTTACAATGCTGTACAAAGTACATGGTACTTGTACATTATTTAGGTTATCAAAGGAAACGTTTTTCGTTTGATTCGGTAATTATATAATTATTATAAATTTAAATATTTTGAATAAATTATTAAATTATCATAACATAAAATATTACAAATCATAAAAAAAAAATTTAATAATTAAAATTATATTAATTTGTTAAATTTTTTATCGTTGTTGCTGTTTAAAATATAATTTAATGATCACAATCCGATAATGTATGTCATCTAAAAACAGGAAAGCAGTAATTATGATATACACTATTTTCCACTAAAATCTTATAGTGTTGAATATAACATTCGATTATATACTCATATTAATAAACAAATTGATCTATTAACATAAAAAAAAATCAAGCCCTTATTGTCTAAACCATTGCATTGGATAGATCCAAAATAATTGTGGTTGAACATTATTAAATAAATATAATTATTTTCCTTTATTTATAAATAAATGCAATTTTAACATTGGAACTCCAAATAATAACAAAAAAATAAAGAATTTTAATATTCTAGCTAAAATAGTTATAAAAGTATAAAAGACAATACATATTTTTATAACACAGTATTTTAAATAATTTTATATTTTATTGATTTATACATTATTACGTATTATTCACGTTACCATAAAAAGGAGTAAGTTTTATTTCTAAGCTTTTTTCTTGTAGAAAATAAATTGTTGTACCTAATTAATAGTTATTTTGTATCATAATATTAGTCACAGCTTCATTTACTTTGATCTATATTGTAATATTATTGAATCTACCATTTTTTTCAAACTATTGTAATAAGTTATCATTATGTAAATTGAAAATTGTTTATGCCATATACGGTGTTACTAAAATAATAATGCTCTTTGACTTAAATTTAAAATAATAATTCAAATTATAAAATAGATAATAAGTAATGCATGAAATAAATCTAAAGTGTAATAATCAAATTGAATAATGAACAGAAATATTTTATTTTATTATGAGTAAGCAAACATACACCATACTAAATTTGAGTTCAGCAGAACCAATTTTGTATCAGCAGCATTAATATAAATAATTAAACTATAATAAAAATCAGTATTCAAAATCAAGAACCATATTACTTGTATTTGTTTATAAGTTTTTTTTAAATATATTACTTTTTAAATGAGTCAATATGAGAAAATATTAAAATAGTGTCCAGGTTATAAATTGTATAGGTAAAAAATATCCATATTTTCCAAAAGAAAATAATGTGGTAAATAGTATTTTAGTATGATGGTATGAGTTTTGTAATACATCTCGGAATTACGTTGTTGCAGTAAATGATATTTATTTATTTAACTAGATTTCGCTTAGGAATATACTGAGCTTCACTCAGTACTATAGTACTATAGTGTATATAGTATGCAGATCTATATTATATAAATAAGTGATGAGCTAAGTAATATCATATCAACTCAAATAAAATGTACATCAACAATGGTATTAAATTATTTAAATAGTCCATATTAGTTTAAATTGCCTCGCAATTAAATAAAATACATTTTGTACGACGCCAACAAATGTATAATTTGAAATTTTGTTGAATAATTGTATTTATGTAATATTCAAGACATACTCAATTTATTTTTATTCGATAATATCACCTCAGCCATAATTAATTTTAATATTTAAAACAGAATTCAATAAATAATTATGCGATATTCTGCGTAATTTAACTTGATAGAGTAATAGCAAAGCATGAAGCATGTCTTAATATGCTAATTTCCAAGATCGTATTTTGTTCTATAGTATGTCTTTATCTATAGCGGTATCTTGGATATTGAATTTAAGCTTTTTTTAACCAACGTAGCAAAGCTATTTTATAATAACCATAATATTGCACCTAAAATTATTATAATTCGATTTAACAAAATGCTGAATTTTTATGTATGCCTATCGTTTGTTACGCGTAAAATTTATATAAAACGCAAATTAAAATTAGTAAATAATTAATAAATACATTAAAATATTAAAATTATTTAATAAAAATTTAACTTAAAATATTTTGGCTAATCCAAGGTTGTAAAATTGCGCTTGATGTGAAATTATTATTATTCATCTGTAATATTATATTCAGCACGCAAATTGAAAAATTGATATGTAGCTACAAATTAAAGCATATAAAACATATTACTGCAATCAATTTTTATGATTTTTGGATTTTTTTTTTTTAGTTACTACTAATCGGGTAAGGATTTCAAAACCTTGAAAAAATGTATAAATTATATTATAATTTCAAAAAATACTTTTAAATGTGTTTAAAATACATTTCTTAGAATTTAAAGTGTAAATAAATTATTTTAGCGTATTTTTTTAAATAATACTTCAATAAGTGAAAGATACATTCAAATTATGAATGTGTAAAATGTAGAACTAATTTATCAAAAAATTATATTAAAAAGACTAGCATCACCTAATATATGTTTTCTAATTAAGTAACTAAATTTTAAAACAAAATCTCAGCTTTGATTTTCAATATTTTTTAGATAATTCTTTGTGGCAAATTATCTTCACATTTATAAAGACGTAAAAAGATAATACAAAAAAAATTCACAAATTATTTTGTTGTCTTAAACTTGTTCAATTTTAAATTTTAAAAGGCAGATTCAATGAGACTTGGAAATGTAATACAATGTCTATAATTATAAATTTTTTACTATCATTGCTATAAGATTTATAAGAAACATTTTATGTTGCATATACAGTGCGCCGTTCCAATTTTGTACTTAGTATAAGTAAGAATATCGGGAAACCGATATATTATTATATCAACCATTAATCATAATTTTAAGCAATTAATAATCACTTTGTGTAACGCTAATCGATCATTGGTAAGAAATTGCTTTAAATTCTAAATAACATGGAACGAATTTATATTAATCTTGTTAATTATTTATCAATAAATACATCGACACCTAAGGCCACGATGACCATTCACGCGGAGCGATGAATATATTGATTTTACAACGATGTGTTTTTTTTGTCTGACATCATCTTTTGGGGCAGTAAAAATATTTCGGTTTTTAACTTTGAAGGAAGTTTTGAATAAAAAATTGGAACTAGTTTATACTTTGAAGAGGTCAAAATTAAATGTTTCTTATATTTTTTGAAATAACTGGGGAAAAAAAATAAAATATTGAAAACAAGACATTTTTAGATAAATAGAGTTTAAAAATAAATCAATTATGTTTTTTTTTGTGTAACTGGATAACGAATAACTGTAAATACGTATTTGAAGTTTTCACTAAATATTTTAACTTTTTTTACTTAAAGATGTTTGAAATTTTTATGTTTTCATTTTTTTTTTTTTTTTATATAAAATTACTTGTTTGTAAAAACTACTTGAAAATTTAATAGAAGGTTCCTTATAATTTATTCAATTACCAATTAAAGTACAAATTACAATTATACAAATTAAAATTATTAAAAATGAATAAGTATTTAGATTTTGACAACATTTGTAAAGTTTAGAACATTTTCAAATTATTTTGTAGTTATAAATTTATAAAAGTAAATTTTTTCTCTTTAAATTTGAAATTTTAAAATTTAATAAAAGGTTTTTATGAGTATTTAAATTTTTATTAAATTGTCTACAAGAATGTCAAATTGATTTTTATGAGGGTTTGAATTTCAGATTTTTACGAAATTCAAAAAACTAAAAGCCATAGAAACTTGAAATTTTCACCAAAGTTTTTATGGTAATTTTCTATACATGTGGATAATATTTTTTTCACTCTGTTGAAACGTTTGAAAATTTCATATAAAATTTCACATAAGTTATTGTTATAGAAATATATACAAATATAATTAGTAATTTAAATAATTAGGTAAAATTATTTTTTATAGGCATTTGAAGTTCAAACTTTGACAAACTTCGCTAAAATCAAGAAAATTTTCAAATTGTTTAGCAGTTGAAAACTTATAAAATATATAATTTTTATAGCTATGTCTTGAAAATTGAATATAAAGTTTTTCATAAATAATTCATACTGAAATAAAAAAATAAATATGCCTTATGTTTTTATAGACGTTTTAAGTTCAAATTTGGATAAAATTACTTATTTTAATCTAATGACATTCATTATTTTGTAATAGTTCTAAAACATTATTCGTGGTGGTATAAAAATTTTATATAGGTATATTATATTTTATACTTTTATACACTTAACGATATTTATAAATACGATGTTGTATGCAAAAGTTAATGTAACTGGTGGTGCAGTGGTACTGTAATACTAAATGTAAAATTAATTATATTAATGACGATATCACTAAATATTTTATGAAATACATTTAGCGATATAGGTTAATAGACTATCTCCGTTCAGTTTACCTATCATAGAGCAGAGCGGTATTTCTAACTTTTTTTCATTAAATTAAACAATTTAATTACAATTACCTTTTTATTATATTTGGAAAGCTATGATGTTTCATAACCATAGATTTATTACATTAAAAAGCTTACAAAAATGAATAAAAAATATTTCCAAATTTTACTATCACTGGTCTAACTTCCTAACTTCATTGCTTTTTTTGGTATTATCGGGGAAAAAATACGCTGTTAAATTGTGAAGCAGTTAGCAATATATAGTAAATTATTACGTGGATAATAAATATTCAAATATATTATAAAAATACACAATTATTCTGGTAACACTGTTACTCGTCATGAATAACATTACCTAGTTAAGTGTAATTTATAATGGGTACACACGTAAGTACAAAAATTAATACTATAAACGAATAATTCGAAAGCGTATAATGTAGATAGTCACCACTCTCCAAATCAGGTTTTAAATGTTCTATCAAGTATTATACGAGTATACTAATAATATTATGTATTTTTTTCCTGAGTAAATTTGTAAACTCGTCATTGTCGTAGTTGTCGTGTCGTCACGCTAGGATGTCGATATAAAGTTAATAATTTATTCTGAACTATAGAAAACCGGTTGGTTTGGTTAAATATTTTGATGATATAAATTGCTATAGCCTTTTATTTCTTATTCTTATACACACGTTAGAATTCAGGAAAATATGGCATTTATTTAAATTTAAAATACAGACTTATATAATGTAACTTAATTAAAAAAAATACATTTCTTGTGGTTATTGCTGACAACTTTTCATTGTAACTTCATGCTCGTCATAAAAACTGTTGTTTGTAAGTTATCATTATTAAATTTGGTTCCAATTATAACTCAATACAAAGTAATAAGTATATTATTATCATTTCAGGTCCCGATTTTTCTTTTACGTATTTATCTCGTATTGTAATTTTGAGTACGACTATTAGAATATTATGTTTATTAATTTCAGTTATATCTTTTCTGTATTATTTGTACTTTGTAATTTCCTAGCTTAGTTTAACAATGATGAACCTAAACTTACAGTTCATTCCTACGTGTATCTCAAATTTATTAAATACTTAAGTCTGGAGTCTATTAAACACATTTTTAATACTCAACTTTCTGAATCATGACTATAATATCTAAATTCGACGGTCACAGTCCATGATAACGATCAGATGGCAACAGGTGTGTAGCCAGAATTCTTTTTAGATGGGTGTTTTGATTTTATATTTAAATATAACATGCGGTGAATTTTAAATATTTTTAACATTTTTCAAACTCCATTGTGTTCATAAATCGTTATATTAATATTATCAAATATGAAATAGAATCCCAGAACCATATGCCAATATTATGTTTTGTAGAAATCTGTATCATGTAGAGTACATATATATTTTACATAAAGATTATCGATGGAGGTGATTCAACTGCAGTCGAAACATCCCTTGGCTATACCAATTGTTGTGTAAGTTTCAATTTTATAGATTTAGTTTTACTATAAACTAGACGGCCATGACGATAAAAATGGAAATAACTAAAGTTGTACTCATAGTGATATACTTTACTTATACGTTTAATTTAACGTTTAGATTCTAAATGACTACAAAATAACCACGGAATAGATTAAATGCATACTTTTTAATAAAACATAAATTAAACTTTCATTTTAATACCCACCTACACTCAAAAACTCAACACATATGAAGTTTGGAGACACACTTCTTCGTTCGTCGTGACTATATCGTTTTAAAATCATTACAATTTTGATGGCTTAATTCAATTTCTTCATTGTTCAAACCTACTTATATACTAATTATATAATATTATGCACTATAAGTTTTAAATATTTATAAATAGTTTAAGTATAAGTCAAAATATAGAATAGATAGTTAGGACTCAGGGTACTAGGTGCTAACTGGATATGGTCGTTGTACGAGTTGATAATCATACAATTTATAATTCTTACAACTATATCTGATTACTTTGACTAGTAATATTCGTAATACAACGCAATGAATATGATCACAACAATAAAATTGATAAATAATGAATATAACTTTTCTACCATGTTATGAATGAAATATATTTATGAGTTTACTTATCTAATAGCTTCAGTTTGAGTGACTAGACCTATACTTATTAAAGTGGATAGGTAGTTATCGTTGTGGCTAAAAATTGTAAGGATAAATTAAAACATATTAATTATAGTACTTTGAATAAATTTACATAGATCATTTAAAAATATAAAGGTATAAGTATTTGTTTTAAAAACTATTTTTAATTTATAAATAATGTATAACGATATATTTTTAGTATAATTGTCCACATATATTATATAGAAATATAAAATAATCCTATAATAAAAGCATACAATTTTCGATAATAGGTTAAATTTATTTTGTCATGTTTTGAACACGGTTAGAAATGTATTCTTAAAATATATTTAAAACAACAATTATGACAAATTATCTGGTTTTATAAATCTCTGTTAGTTATCAGTTATCACAATATGCATTCATAATGAAGATTAGTAAGTAGATAATCATAAGTATCTTTTAAAGCTAAGCAATTAATAAAAAAATATTTAAAATATAATGACTTAACAAAACACTTTCATACAAATCACATTATTTGGTAACAACAGTGTCCTAATGGCATTAAAGCTTATATTTATATAATTATAATATATAGGTAATTCGTTTTTATTAAGACATTAATGTTTATGGTAAAATAATAAATAAAAACAATTAAATGTTTTTAACAATTACCATATTTTACATTTTTCAGTTTTTGGATTCATTCTTGAACCTTCTTTACATTTCCATACTTCGCTAAATTCATCTGAATTGGTTAGTCCTGCAGTTACTCGTATGCTATTTGGACTGTGCTCATCTAATACACTGTTCGATAATGATTCACGTGTAGTTGCCTCACACCAATTCTAATAAATAATGTTATACAATTAGGCGATGAATTACATGATTGATAACTAGTATAATAAAGTAATTAAAAACTATATTTTTGAAAGTTTTATAAATACCTATCTACTTACATTCGCAAAAGCTAAGTAATACATTTGTTCATTACTGTACTGTTCAAATCCTGGTAATTTAGGTTCTTCGCCGTTATCATTTACAAATTTCCTATAAGCCAATAGTGCTTCTCTTAATCCACCATTATCAGCAATATTTTCATCCAATGTTAATTTACCACTTATCTAAAATTTAATTTAGTTGTTAATATAATTATATAAAATATTATATATATATATACAATTATATTTATGTTTAATTGATTTAAAGAAACCTAAATATTTTAAAATTATTTTTAATTATTATTTATAATTTAGTATAGTTAATAATTTATAATTTTAAAATAATAATAATACTAAGAAAAAAAATGATACCTATCATTGCATTCAAATTTAACACATTCATTATAGTGACCTACTCTCCATCTCGACTATACAGCAGAGCGATATCCATTTGCCAACCATTTTAAATATATAAATTTAAATTATCTACTAACTACTAAGGCTAGTAAATTAATTTCTATGGTAACAATTGTCTTTTATTATTGTTTATTTAACAGTTAATTTCAGGTTATTCAGTTAGGTTTACTTCACAAGCATTTTCAGATTCAGAGTAATACGCCTAATGTCATGTATTATTCAGGCATCATTATTAGAATTTTACTCAGTGTTGTTTTCTTGTGCAGGATATTTGAAAGTATATGTCTACAAATCATATTATTGTATCAAAAATTAATACAAATAATGATTTTAAAACCGAATATAATGAATGTGTTAAATTTTAATGCAATGACAGGTATCATTGTACATGAAAAACGATTCTGAACGGAGATTTGTCAGTCTAGGATAATTAGTAGTATTTATATAATTACATATATTTAAATTGTAATATATCGTTATTTTATACGATTTCGTAAAAATTAAATTTCGTATGTTAATAAATTATTTTCTATATTGACGCTAGAATTTTTTTTTTTAGTTATTCAAAAAAAAGTTATAAAGAACCTTGTATTGGGTTAAAAACCTTAGGTATAAATCACAAGAATGTTATGAATTTTCAATTTCAAAATTCCTTGCAAATTTTCGCGATTTTGACATATTTCGTAAACATATTAACTTTAAATGCTTATAAAAAAAAATTGTGACTAACGGTTTTTGATTTTTTTTACTATGATAAGTAAAACTTATAATAAACCTTGTATTAAATTTTAAAGAATTTTTGGTGTGCCAAATTTTTTTTATAGGTATATCAAAAAAAACTTAGAAAAGTCGAAAATTTCAATTGTCTATAAATAGCTTAAAAAAAGTCAAAATATTTTGAAAATTTAATCATAAATAGATAACGCTAATATAAACATTTTGTGAAAATTTCAAGTATTTACTATGATTCCTTTTTAAAAATATCGATTTTGTCGAAAACTGTTTATGCGTAAAAATTCTCGTTTTTCCGTTACTTATTTAAAGTTTTTCCTATCACTTTTGAAAACTACTGAAAATTTTTTACTATTGACCCTCAAAGTACCAAATAGATTCATTTTCCTTTTCAAAGAAAGGCTAAATTCAAAAATCAAAACATCATTTCTACTCCAAAACATGACGACAGACACAAAAATTAAAAAAACACAAATCATTGTAAAATCAATACATTCTTCACTCCGTTCAGAATCTAAAATTAAGTAAAAATATATATTAAATAATATTTCTTTTGTTTTTTTCATCATTATTTATTGTTATATCTTTATTAAAATTATTTTTTTTTATTTAATTTTAAATATTTTAAGTTGTTATATTGATTTATATTTACATAAATTACATTAAAATAAAATGCGTACAATATAATTCATAATCTCTATATCTAATATTTCTCTCTTGTGTGTCTTTTTTTGATTCAAAAACTTCTGGATTAAAGTTTTTATCAATATTATAGATTCATATTCATATTCATGAATATATAGCTATTTGTTAATAAAAAGTGATTTATTCTTTAATTTTAAATTAAGATATCAGGAAATTCTATTATAGATACTTAGGTAGATTCGGAGTTAAGATATAATGTACATCAATTAAAATAATTCCATTAACTAGTAAATATTGGAATATATTTGAATGTGAAAAAGCAGATAGGAACGATTCACAACTAATCTCATAACTCATTATTATACTATTCATACGAAATTTATAATATGTATTTAATGGTTTGACTATTGGAGTTATAACTATTTATAATATTACCCTTAAGTTAATATATAGATATATATTATACTAATAAAAAGTAGTATTACTTATAATTTTTGAATAATATATTTTAAACGAACAAGTTACTGTATAATTGTACGAAGTCAGGGTATTAGACATCGCCCAGTAGGTATTGCTAGTTTTAAATCTTTGCATCAGAAAAACTAGTTACAGAATATTATAATTTCGTATTAAAAATCGATTTTACTAAGTATATATATTTAACGATTTATTAAAAGTATACCTATTTAAAAAAAAACTGTATGTAAGACTGTATACAAAAAAAGTATATATAAATAACTAATTTTAACTTTGCAGCCTAATGATAAAATAATGAAAAAATACCTTTTCTTCGATTTCAGGTACTAAATAAGATTCATAATGATGAATGAAACAATCAGAACGTTTTTCATACTCAGTGATAGTTTGATTAGTCCACCACATATTTTCATTTCCATCGTGATCAAATTTTCGGCCAGTATTGTCAAAACCATGTGTTAATTCGTGTCCCAGTATTGAGCCAAGAAAACCATAGTTGAGCATCCTAAAATTAATATAATTAGTACATTTTTCCTATTAAAATTAAAATTTAACATACTGCAAATCATGTCCAAAGAAAGGAAATTGTAATATACCGGCTGGAACAGCTAAACATATATACACAATATTTTGTTTTACATAATCATTAAATTTAGAATAGTAAACATTTTAAAATTGTGTTAATTACTTATTGCATTTGCTTGGATCCAATTATATGCATTTACTTCTAAAGGATCTGATGCCCAACTAAAAAAATTTAGATTTTATTGCTATATATTTTATTAAATACTTTTAGTATTACTCACGAGTTTATAGTGTAATCGTTTAATTGTCTAAGCCCTATCAAAGATTCGTTCAATTCTCGTTGAACATAACGTATGATGTTCCCAAAATAGTCATTTTCTACTATTTCAAACTAAACAAATATTCAAAATAATTATTTAAATAATATAGTAAATACTGTATGAAATAAGTACATCATAATAGTATTCATCAAGTTGTTGTGGATTATCTATGAAATCAGGAAAGCCAATAAATGTTCTCATCTGCTCTGCCTTGTATAGTGTTCTTTTTTTGGTTGTATCATCCATCCAATTTAACTCTTTGACTATTTTTTCAAATGCCCAATGAATATTTTCAATCATTTCAGCCGCCTAAAAATACATCACTATCATTTCTACGATATCTTCTTTCTCGTCTATGTAAGATTTTAATATTTTCAAGTTTAATACCATTTTGGTGTTATTATATATTGATTCCATATCTACTAATAAACGTGAAACAGCCATTCCCATCATTGAGTTTACAGCATTTGCACAATAAATTGATCTCGAAGGATTATTTTCTAACCCGGTTGTTTCATAGTAGTATCTATCTTGTATAAATCGCATCTCATTTGTAGTATATGGCAAAAGAGTAGTAACTACTTCCCACCATATATTTATAACTAAAATTACGTATTTATATAAAAATATATAATTAACAACATTTATGTTATAGTAATTGGTAAATCAAAGATCACGATATTTAACCATAAAAAATATTAGCGCTGTATATTATTACAAATAGTTAAATGCGTAAAAACTAATAATATTAATCAATTGTTTATACTTACTAGCATGGTTTTTATGATTACTAATGAATTCAAATAGAGCTTTAAAATATTCAATATTAGATATTTGAATCAAGTCAGTTTCGAAATCCAGTGTTATATTTTCCACATCTACAAATAGAATTGTAAAGTATTGCTTCCAATCAATCTATATAGTTTAAAATGTATATTATTATTATTTATTTAAAATAATCATAGTTTAAAGGTAGGTACCAAAATAAATTATAATATGTTGTGTTCAATTTGATCGGTAAATAGAAGTTCTACAGTACTTTGTATTACCTATGTGCTATGTAAATGATAAATCAATTTATTTTATAAACATCACCTATCGGCTATCAGTGTATTTACGCAGAATAAAAATAATTTTTTCTGTGAAATGTATAACAATAACTGTAATATTGTCTGATACAAAAAATGTGTAGGTAGCTTTATAATATATGGAGTATTTTGGTAATATAATAACAAATAACTTACAATATGTTCGTTCGTATCAGTGAAATTGTATGTAATACTATCAGTAAAATTTTGTAATTCCTCAACAGTCATAAGTGATGGAAGTTCTTCATCTCCGTCATATACTTTATCTTTTATCTATAATTAATTATTTATTCATATCGTTAAAATACAAAATGAAATATAATGGTAAATGTATTAATTACTTTTGAATGTTCATTAATGAAATTTAATATTTGTGATACTTTAATTCCAAAATTGTGTAAAATAGGCTTAAAATTAGTTGATTTCGATTTATAAATCTCCATCCAAACGCTTTTAAAATATTTTGCATACGATTTTATGTAATCAATTTCATCTGAATATTCTTCACTATCATTTGTATTGCCTACTTCTTCTTCAGATGCTAATGTTTCACGCATTTTTCTTGAACTCATTTTTTTAATATTATTCGTTATTTTATGACTAGAAAATTTGAAATATATTAATGTAAGTATTATTAAAAGTATAGTATAATGAACAATTTAAATTCTTACACTGGAAATATATTTATATCTCTTGGTTTACCCAAACTAATTCGATTAGTTGTCCGATTTTTTGTATCTGCCTCGACATTTGTTACAAATAAAAAGTCTAAATTAATTTGTTTTTTTAATTTAGCTAAAATTGACGATAAATTTGAAGATTTCATCTTAGTAGAATGCCCCATGTGCGGCAATCCAATTTTATCTAAAATTTGAACCAATTGTTTGATACCAACTGCGTTCATTTCATCTAAACGTAAAAGTAAT
The DNA here is from genome assembly GCA_036289425.1 of Rhopalosiphum nymphaeae. Taxonomy (NCBI): domain Eukaryota; kingdom Metazoa; phylum Arthropoda; class Insecta; order Hemiptera; family Aphididae; genus Rhopalosiphum; species Rhopalosiphum nymphaeae. The sequence goes on along the minus strand of JAZAQC010000021.1, from coordinate 1,368,761 downwards.
ATTTAATTAAATGTATCATCTATTTCATAAAATAGTATTTGTTATTACCATATAATAAACTAACACACCTGTTGCCATGCAAGAACGATATAAAAGTCGGGATTGTGATACAGAATACGGGTCATCGTCATTATCTTCTTTTTCCATAAAATCTAGAAACATTTATAACATTAAAAGTAGGTAGTGCAATGAGCCCCAGTGGTGTATACCTTATTTAACTAATCTAGTCCCACTGTTCAATAGTTTGTAATAATTTTATTGTCTATGCGATGTAATTAAAAATATTGTAACATTACGAGCTAGATCGGATTTACGTTACAGCAATGAAATATTCTTGTTAATGTCCGTCATTTTTGTACTTCATATAAATGTAATAAATGAATCATTCCGCAATATCTTACCGACATAAAAATAACATTCATAGAACATACCAGAATCGTATACGTTGTAAACTAATACAACATTATTTCAATATCACAGAACTATCTACTATTTCTAGATAATCATTTATTACAATAAAGAAAAAAAAGCGAACATGTAATGCACTGGACGAATTTCATACCTCTTATAAGTACTAACATTACAGCGTGTACTTCAGCAAACCGATCATTTGAAACAGCTGTTTTTGGTATTCTGTGCGATTTGGCGAAGTTTCCACAGGCAAATTGATAAAAGTCTTCACATGGATCTACAGATTTATTCATTGACTCAACGAATGATGTAGCTGTATTATAACAGATAGAACATATTTTGTTAGATATTACAGATCTATGAATTCGTCCATTATGATTGTTATATAAACTAACCAGATCTTAAGCAGTCTTCTGTTGTACATATTCTTTTGTTTTGATCTTCTGTCTTCGTTAGGTCTAACAAAAAAACAATGTAAGGTTTATACATTATTGATATAAGCACATTACACAAGTTATAAGACGTGGGTTCTAAGTTTACTTTGAAGAAGGACTGAAAATAAAATTAATATGAATAGATGACCTCTTATTTTTTGGGAAATTGATAATTTTGTATTTTAAATCAATATTTGAGTATCTAATTAAACGACATTTTTTTATGATTATTATGTATAATATTAATGTCATTTATATTTTACAGTTGATACAATTTATGACTACACAATATTATGTTTAATATATTAAAGAAAAAATGTTAAAAATACATTACGTAGATAACGAAAAAATAAATATTTATACATTTAAATTTTTATTGAGAAATTATTTAATAATATTAATCATTAATTGATCAAATTTCTTAGTTTAATAAGGAAGTTACTTTAAATATCTTATACATTTAATTAACTTAAAGATGTATTATTTAAACACACAATGCGTATAATATATTTTGTACCCTATCAGTCAATCTATAAAATATGAGTCATTAGTATGGGGGGGGGGGGGAGAGCTTAAGTAAAAACATCTCAAAAACGTTTCAAATGAACCAAAATAATATAGTTCGAATCTGTCTGAATACCTTAAAAGGATCAACAAAGTAAAATTGCCGTGATTTGATTGTATTACCAATAAAATATTTATACAACAAAATAGCTCTTAAGTGTCTGTGTTTAAATGTTATTTAAAAGATAATAGCAAATCAATCGAAAACAAAAGATCAAATAGAGTTTACGACATTCTTGTAAAGTACCTTTTAAATCTTTAGGTCAGCTTTCGTTGATTATTTAGGATCTACGTATTTTAATTTTTTGCTATTTTAGATTAAAAATAAATACATTTTAATCAAAGTAAAACTTAAAATAATATGTATAATAGTGTATTCTTAGAATTAGAATATTTTAATGTTTTTCATTTTATGTAATTTTTTACTTTATGTCAAAATAATTAACTATATGTTTTTTCCTTCTCTTTTTTTCATTTCTTATTATTTTATTTTCCTTTCTACGTATGTATAAATGTACTTTACTGTTTTGATTTAATTTAATTACTCTTTATCTCTAACTCGCTAACTTAGTTTATTGTTTTATTAATCTGTATTTAAAAATGTTTATTATACACATTTATTATGATTCAAATAATGAAAAATAAAAAAACTCCGAATACATTAAACATAATTTATATGTGTCATAATTTGTTCATAGTTTAATAGTACTTCAGTCTTGGCTTTCTAAGCACGTCAATCAGTCATTTTAAAAATACGTATTTGTATATATTCTTTAGCTACATTATTTATAAATAATTCAATACTTACAGGCAAATGATAATCCAAAAACAGCTATTATGAGCACTGCAAATATGAATATTAGTAATGTTAAAACTATGTAGAAGGTTCTTCGGCTTTCCATTTTGTTTTTGAACCTGTTTTGCGTATCAGATTAATTTGAGATAAAATACCCTAGCCCTTATTTAAATAAATTGTTTCTATTTTTTTTTCTATATTTTTGAGGGTACAAGGATAGTTTTTACTTTACCTTGACACAAATATCAACGTAATGTCATTTCAAGGTTCTATTTATGTCCTATACTATTTATTCTATTGTAAGTTACGATTCATTGATCTTGAAACAATAAAGAGTTGTTATTCCCTTTAAGAATAAAGAAATATTTTACATTGGAATACTTGAATTATTGTTCCGATTCATTGTCTGAAATCTGTATACAATAATTTAAAATCAATAATGTACCTGTTCAATATGAGTTTAATAGACATAAAATACTTGATTCATTGGATTGATCTAAGAAAATAATAATATATAATTATATAAATATAGAATTTGATAAAAATATTTGAAACCTCGGAAAGAATATTTGTATTTTATTTTTTGTGATGATTCAATTTGTATTATTAGTTATCTATTTAATAACGTTTCATAATATTATAATCCATTATTGATACACCTAAAATAATTAAATATTGTTCACTTACGATTTCGAATACCCCGATTCAGGATCTTTAAGTCCATCGTTTTTTAGTTTACTTGTTGGTAAATCTTCGTCGTCACCTGTTGAATTTAAGAAAACAAATTTTGATTAATTGTATACACCAAACATTTTCTTTTAAATAATTTTTAGTATTTGTTTCAGAAAAAAATATGTTTATTTTTTTTAATATTTTTAATTTCAAGAAAAAAAAATATCTATATCTACCTAATTTTGACCGAACTGAACCTTCGCGGCAGAACTCTAAATGACGATTGTCTTGCCTATTTATTTTTATTGATGAACACACTATTTCATTAGAGTAACCTTGAAATAGTACCTAATAATACCTAAGATTATTACATCGGGAAGTTTACAAATATTTGCAATACATTACTTACCAACACCGGTACACAGTCACAAATCAAATAATAAGAGTATTATATAAAGACTAAGTCTTAGTTATGCAAGTCGTGATAATAAACATATACCTATATTATCTACCCATAGCACGAATTTTTAATATAAACACTATAATATCTTAGCATACAAACGACTTATTTATTGAAATGTAAGAAATATAATATGAATGACGTATTGAAATTATAGTTTAAATAACTTACAATATTTAAATATATAATAAATGTACCGATATATCGTAGTGTATAAGATAATCTATTTAAAAATGAAATAAAATTTAACACAAATTACTGTAAATAATGTGTGAAACATGCAATCTAGCTAGTTATAACTATTAAATAGTTCATTTTTAAGAGAAATTTTACTTGAAAAAAAACAATAGTATATTCAATAAATAATGAAAAATATTTTTATAAAATGCGTGGGTTTTTTCCGTAAATTTATTATTTTTATAATATTTTATATGAATTTAATATTCATGCTTCAAAAAACACTTGGATTTAAAACATTTTATTTTGTTTAGTTAATGCTAGATGTTGATGATAATATTTAATATATTTTATCGACTTGTATCATAAAAATTTGAATACTTGTTAGAACGATGAAAAATAAAAATAAAAATGATTAACAGTAATAATTTGATAAAACGTTAAGGGACTTAGAGGTGGTGAATTTAGTACCACGGAACTATAAAATATGCAAAAACAATTGTTTTTATTATCTTGAAGACTGTCCAAGTGTACTTCACTATTTCTATTTTGTAATTGTAAATATTTAAAATTTTTAATTATATTTATTTTTAATAATTATTATAAATTATGACTTTTAAATATTTATAATTTAAAAACTAAAATGAATTAATCAATTCTCACGAGGGGAAAATCGTCCCTTAAAACCAATACTGATTATATTAGAATATATTGAAAGGATTCAGTTTAAATTGTGATTTGTTAAACAATAAAAATATTTTTTATAGTCCAATCATATATTTGGTATAATACATTTGATTTTAAGTTTCATTTGAAAATCTTTACTCTTATTATTATTTTACTAAAGTGATTGTACAAATTTTGTAATATTCGATGAAAAAATAATAGTTAATACTTTATTATTTATACATATATTGTTTTTATGGTTTTATAGATAATTTTATTAAGTATAAATATAATATTGTTATTAATTAATTATTTCCAATGAATAATATAATATATTGTGTTTCACTATAATATCACATATCTATGATATGAATCGATATATTTATGTTCAATACATTTTGATTAAGTAGAGTACTTACATTAGATATTAGTATATAATATATTATTTATAATCTGTTTACATTTTTGAGTTGATGACCTCTACATAATGTTTATAGCTGCGTTCTGTTTATTGGTGTTACGTTACATCTACATATTACATAGAACATGCTATAATATAATATCTAACGTATCGTGTAAAATGACAGACAGGATCCAGATACTGGTATCCGGGAACTCGTCTTACTTCACCTACCTCAGCGCAGGAAATAGATGTGTAATATTATAAATTTTGAAGTGTATGGTTTGGTGGGAGAAATCGGACGAGTGGAATTCTACAGATAACTTCAATTGACGTACATCACCGTCATCGGTTCAAATTCGATCAAAATATGTTGTGGTTGAGAGATATAATAACCCCCCCCCCACTTGGTGCTAAAAATTAGTGTATAGCATAATTTCCTCAGAAAACAACAGTTTAAACTATTGAAAAATTATAGACTGTTTTTTTAAATTAATCTAAATGTACTATTACAGCATATATTTATAAGACTAGGTATAACTTGGTAATAAATTTATGTTCTATGCACTAGTTATATTATATTAAAATTCTAAGTTTTAATAACTATTAACTATATTAAGCTATACCAAAATTAAATTGAAAACAATTTCGCTTTGCTAATCTCATCACAAGATATAGTGCTATATATTATATAAGTCCTATGTTAGACAAAGATAACCCGATAAAGTAATTTAGATAAGGTAATAATATATAACTCTTAAAATATTTATCTAGATAATATACGTAGATAAACGTTTATTTAAATAAAAAAACGGATAATTTTAAATTTGCTTTTATAAAATATCATTTTTATTAAAATAATTATAATTTAAATTTTAGATTTTAAGTGGGGTGATAAATGTATTAATTTTAGAACGATATGTGTCTTTTTGAGATATTTACAATTTTCCACTTTTTTAGTGTTTTAATAATCGCCAAAGTTTTTTATTTACCAATTAATTGACTTATCAAAATATGCCGTGGTCGTAAACGTGTTAAAAATATCAAAAATGTATAGTCAAAATATTTTTTTTATAACCGTTTAAATTTAGAACTTCGACGAAATTATTAAAATCTGGAAAATATTCATATAATTTTATATAATTAGAAATTCATAAATTTATACCTGAGATTTAAGAAAAAAATATGAAGTGCTTTATATGTTTTTAAAATGAAATAAAAAAAAAATATCTACCAGAAAGGTAATAAAAATCTAAAAAAAATATATTATGAACAATTTTTTTTATAGACATTTTAAGTTTAAATTTGGACGAAATTATAGATTTTAACTATGAATAACGATATTTATTATTTTATTATAGTTCAAAAATATTATTCGTTGGGCATAAAGCTTTTTGTATTATATTATTATATTTTATACACGATGATATTTTCAAAAATGTAATATTTTTGGAAAAAAATAATTTAACTTACTGTATTAATATAAATTCTTTTACTTAATTGTAATATTGAAAAATATAACATGAAATATAATGTAGATAAATCTGATAGACTGTTTCCGCTTAGAATTGTTTTTCGTATATAATGATAATGTATCTTTAAATTCAAATTTAACACATCCATCATAATGGCATCTATAGTACCTACTGTACAACAGAATAGTTTCTATTTGCCTACCTTTTTATACTTGAAAATAAGCACATTTAAAATACAATTATTTATTGGTACTTACAGAGAATGGATGTATACTACGAAATACAAATATTAAAACACACCGGGAAACACACGTAATAAATAAATATAAAAAATTATGAAAATAAAATCAAATAGACTATTAGACTACAGCTTGGCAATACATTAGAAACATTAATATAACTCCTTATTAAAATTTGTTTTTTATAACAATAAAATTATAAATTTTGTCACAAAAAATTACCCAGATAATAATTTTAGATAAATAAATATACATTTAAAATTTTTTTTTATCTAAATAATGGATAATACTGGTTATAATTTATAAGTATATGACCTATAGGCTATACTATGTTTTAAGTTATAGATTATATAATAATAACGATAAAAATAGTGTTTTTTAAAACTATACTATACATATTATACAGTACTTATAGATTAAAAATATATTAAAGATGGCAGTTATAAAAATTATTAATATAGATAATTTTTGTAATGTCTAAGATTTCAAGAAGTTTTCTCAAAAAGATCTGAAACAAATTCAATTTAGTCTTTCCGGGTTTGAAGAATGAAACATAAATAATATTATGAACAATTTTATCGATTATTTACTTATGTATTTATTTATTTATTTTTCGGGTTTATATGGAATTTCAAGTATGTTTGTTTCATGACATTAATAATATATAATTATAATATTTTTCCTACTCAAATTTAAAAATTGGTGTTTTAGCGTTTAAACTACTTATTTAATTTGTAATTTTAGTATTCTATGCTATTAATTATTGTTATGTTGTTCAATGTTCATAAATTTAATATTATTTAACAACTTATATCGACTAGTTTTGATAAAAATAACTTTTAATTGGTAACTGCAGCTTATAATTGCTTTGTGCGTAGCAACAATATTTTGCGGTTTAAACGTATTTATAATTGTACTGTATATGTTGTATACATTATGAAGTGATCATAAATTGACGCATAATAGGTGCCTGTGTACATAAGTTATAGATATTGTGCTCTCTACTTAATCTTAATAGTAATTTAATCATATTTTGTTTAGAGAGACAAGAGTATTCATTAGTCATTACGATACTAAGCATTTTAAGACATTTAATTAATATTAAACTTTTGGTAGTCATTTAAATTGTATTTTTGGTTTGATATTATTAAGTTTCAAATATTAGCTATGCACTGTTATTAATATATCAACTTTTATTGTATATTATTGTACTTAGATTAAAATACAAGCAAGAAAAAAAAATTGTATTTATTTGAGAAAAATGTCATTATATATATATAATAAAGAAACTGATGATTATAAATTATAATTTAACATTTTAATGAATTATTACAACTGACGAAGTTGTGATAGTTGAATGTACAATTTTTATTAAATTTAAACTAATATTTAAATTACAAACATTTATTTAATAAAAATGAATTAGGAATATGCGTGTTTTTAAATTGTTGAAGGTTTTATGGAATTTATTGTTAATTACAATAATATTTTTTGAAAAAAGACCATTGATATTACTAATAATATTTTTATTGCAACATACTTACTATGATATTATTTCTCATTATTATTATTTTTGCTAGTAAATGAATAAAATACAATTTATTTATTATTTGTTTGTAGTATTTATTTGTTACATTTTTTAGAATTCTCAAATATTTATAGCATGTTAAAAAGTTCTTGTATTTAGTATATTTATTAAAAGTTTGACTTACCTAATTTCTAGTATAGACACCTAAAATAATATTTAATTGTATTTGTTAGCGATTTATTATCAATAATGTGTGATGTTTTAAAAAAAGTGTATTTTTAACCTATTAAAGTCACTAGTGTACACGAAGTGGTCCAGAGGATACTGCAGGATAACATATAAATAGGTACCTATCGTTGAACACAATTCGGTATAAAAACCCGACTACTAGTTGAATTTAATTATATATTTTAATAGTATTTTTTTAATTTTATTTTACGGATATACACAATGCACTTACTCATTTTGGTTTAATTATATTTGTCCTTCTGCACGACCCTCCCCCTAGTGTGCATGAATACGATTATTGTGTAGAATCGTCGACGTATACAGACTACGGTACAGCTAGCCGGCACAGGTCGTCGCGATCGCGTGCTGACTATTTGTCGGCCTTCGTCTAACTGAAACGCCCAACCATACATACATGTTGCGGTCTTTTTTTACGCCGGCTTCATATGGATTTATGTTTTGCTTTCATGTTGACAGTTCTGCCAACAAACATGTGGCGCGGCCAGGCGCTTTACGCGGTGGGATGAGAGGAGAACATAACATGAGGTTCAGTCTTTTATTTGTCCCATGGTCTGCTGATTCTGGCAGAAACGCATAATAATAATAGTAAAAATAATATATAAAGTCTTGTTCATACATGTAGGTGAGCGCGAAATTGGTTTTTTACGCTTGCACTACGTCTCGGTTTGGGCGTGCCATTACAATACGGTAGACGCGTCATATATGTACATAATATACGTTGGTTCATCTACCGGTAATAATCAGACGGTTATTATATATTTACAGTTTACCTATTATATTATTATATATTGTATTGTTATGTCTAATAGATTTATAATCCATTTTGTGAAGTAATACCGTGTACGCACTATACCACGTATTTTACATTCTGAGCGGAGCTCATATTATACAGATTTCATCACGATAAAGTGTGATTTTTTTATTTTTCTATTTATTAACCTGGGGTAGTAAAAATGCTTCAATTATCAACTTTGAATGTGGTAATAAATTTGACCGAGTTACGTTGAGATAAAAATTATTTGTACTTTTCTAAATAATTGGGAAAATAAAAAAGAATAATTATAAAATGTTAAATTTTTATAGCTTAAGACAGAACACGTAGTACAAACAGTTCATAATATAACCATAAAATCATTAAAACGGTTTAAACACAATTTTTTTATGGACATATTAATAGTAAAATAAAATATAACTTTAAAGGTATATTTGTAGTAATATAGGCTGATTGACTACCTACTATGGTCTGCAGAATTAGTTTTTCATATAAAATAATTTATCACTGAACTATACAAAATTTAGGGATGAAATACCTTATAACTGTGTAAAATTTGACAAAAATTATTAAGTAATTTTATGCCTACAATAATCATCACTAGTTGAATATATTTAATCAATGAATATATAGCAACATATTATTGTTTAATGTATAACATATAAATTCAAAATTAATTAAATGTTATAGGTGAAGACACGAATATCAAGAGGATTATAGGTGCTCCCCTCATAACAATATTTTTAAGTCATATTTCTTAATAAATATGTGTATATATTTTACGTCCAACTTTAAGTTCATAACTATATCTACTAATAAGTAGCAAGTACTTATAAGACCAGGCATACATGTCTAGCGGACTGTCCGAGAAAAATTTAAAAGTATTTATGTTTAACATTTATGCTAATAAAATAATAATTTAAGATTTCTCTTCCTCCATAATGTTGTCTAAGATCTCCAACTATGTTACCGTTCTATTTTCACAAGTATCTTTATAATACTTACTATTGTCAATAGCTATTTTCTACGTATGTTCAAATTATCTTTTAGATTATGTGTAATTATTTTGACTATATTAAATTCTACAAGTTTTTTGATTATTTTATGAAATTGGCATGATTAAAATAAAAATAAAAATAAATAATTATTATTCTAATGATTTTACATTTATCGCTAATTTATAACTTGTAATTAGTAGGTAATCAAACTTGGAATAGCATGTAATATGTTGAAACATTTTAATTTTAATAAAAAAGAAAAAAAAATATTTATCGCTCTATTATTTTATTTGATACTATTAAGTCTTTCAGATAATTTTGTGGGCACCTATGTGTATAAATTATGCAATATTTTAGGTGACGAACATAATAATATTATTAACTATTTACAATGATTTTGCAAACTAGACTAAATACAATTAAAAAAAACTTTAACCTTGTTAATTATGATAACCTTATATGATATTATTTTTATTTGAACATTTTTCCTACTCACTTTTTGTTGCGATGTATTGATTTATTAAGTGATTTTAATTCAGCGTGTTGCTAAATATCTGTATGTTTTTATAGTCCTGCTCATATTATCTTACTTTACATATTTTACATCGAATTTTTAGTTTGCACAAAATGATTTATAATATAATAGAAATATATATATATATATAATTTAAATTGTGAAGCTAGTTTCCCGATTTTGGTGACAACCTTACTTTATATTTGTATTTTTTTATTTTTTATGTGCTTAATTATAAATTATTTAATTTTTTTTTACTCTAATATCGCAACATTTTTAAATGTTGAACTATACAGTATTTATTTAAATCGTTTCGAACACATTATGATATAATATAATAATAATTAAAATATAATTTTACCACGTGTCGATGTCGTATAAATAAAATGGTAGGTATTGCTATTGAAAAATACTTTTACTTAACTAGGATTTACAGATTAATAATTCAATTAAATAGATTGAGTTTTTAATTGAATCAGATATAAAAATCAACAACAAAAATGCATCTATATTCTATATTGTTGATTTATTTCACATTTAAGCATTTGTAGTTATCTGCACACTTTAAAAAAAAAAAATTAAATCAATCAATTCCACTACCAATTTACTTAAACGAAATAATATTTTTTAAAACTATGAATTAAGTCTGCGGTTACTAGTTTTAAATTCAACTTAGTAATTGTATACAATAAGGGAAGGCATGTAAATAAGAATATGTATAATGTAATGTAAGACATTGAATATTTATTTTATTTTTGATCATGACTTAAGTTGAAATTAAAACTAATAAACTAATAAATAAATAAAATAAATTATTATAAAGAATGATAAAACATGATATAAATTCATACTTTGGATGGGCAGAAATGATAATAATGTTACTTCATATGAACTATTATTAAATTGTATTGCATATGAGATATAACATAAAAGTATAATCGCTAATTTAAATGTTTTGTTTAAAAATTAAAATACGTTTATTATAGTTTTATTAAATAATGTTATATTATTATAATAAAGAGTTATTACTTGTACATATAAAATAACTTTTAGAGAGGACTTTGAAAGAATGTCATGTCTGTATGTATTGTCTTCGTCTTGCTAACAAATAAGATACCAAAATGTATGTTAAACAGACCCAATTTTTGTCAACTTAAATATTAAAATAAATTGATTTATAATCGAATTTAAAGATAAGAGATTTATCTATGTTATTATTATTAGTCATTAATTTTGAAGAAAATTATCTATGACTTTATAAGTATGTAAAAATTATATACGATTGCAAAATGCTCACAAATTGATTAAAAATTAGAATATAGTACAAAATATATGAAAGTACTTTTTGTTGATTTTAATGACAGGTCAATTTACTCTAATAGTAAAGCTAACAACGTAAAATTAAAACTTCTGAACTCAGATTTGTTATGCTGTCCATTTGTAAGACGGAGAGAACATAATAATATGTAGATGTAATGTCCACATAATATTTTATACTTATTAATTATTATGATGTTGATAGGTACCTAACTACCCACCTAGCTACCTACTTAGTATATACCTAACATTATGTATCTTAATTTCAATTTTAAAATATTTAAAATTGTATATGTGTTCTATTACAGTTTGAAAATAATAGATAATCACTTTTAAAATACCTAGTATTATAAAGTAATTATAATATTATTTGTTTTTTTTTTAACACTGAATAATAATATTAATATACATGAATATCCAATATCCATAACATGTACATAATATTATTGCCTTATACTATTGCATATTACTTGTATATTTTCAAATATTCTATGTTTAAATTCTATTCGGACTATTTAATTCTATTCAATGGCTTCAATTCAAACTATGAGAGATTACTTAAAAGTGTGAAAAATGTCTTGTATTATACTCAATGTTTTTGGCAAAGATGCAAAGTAGCTAAAATTAGTAATACCTCTTTAAGAAGGTCGTTGGAATTTACTACTACTATAACTGTGTTACAACTATTAACTAAAAAAAAAAAACAATAGTGTTATTGATAGAATGTTTTCATTCATTTAAATTCAATTAATTAATTGTATTAGATTCATATTGACAGAATCACATTTGTAGTCATGTTAAATTGTCAAAAGATATTATTTATATTTATCATTTATATTAAGAAATCAAAATTATTTTTATAGTACAGTAGAAACCGATTATAATAACGTCTAAGAGATAGATCAGTAAATTATTGTTTTACTTAGTTTGTCATAAATTATGTTTAGAAAATATTAAAAAAAAAAAAAAATACATAAGAGATAAGACAAAATATTTTAATGATTAATAATTAAAAAATATCACTGGCAAATCAGAAGTTTTTTCCATTTAATTATTATTATATTTTATTCTCCGCAAATATGCTGGTATTGAGCTTTTTATAATTATTTAGTAAAATATCATAATACGTTATAATCCAAATCATATTATTATTATTATGTTATTCCATTATTTTATCTAAAATTAAAGTAAATTACAATACAGGTATGTTAGATATTTTATTTGTTTTAATAAAAATATTGTTGTATCGTATAAACCATATTATTTTCACGCACTTACATGGATTATTTACTATAGTAACCATATAATTTTAGTCTTGATAGAAAAAGTGTAATTTTCTTTTTTCTTTTGTAGCTATTGTAAAATAATACTTCTATATTCATTTAATGTTTCATATGTAAAAGTTATTTTACAAAATATTAAAATATTTTTTGATGGCAAATGGTCGACAACTAACATTCGGCGAGTAATACGAAAATGTGTCATTGGAGGGTTGATTTCAATGGCCGTGTTGGGGTTGTCCTGGTTTAAATCACGATGGTAACCTTTACGCCTCCTTTACAAATGTCAACATCTGTATGGCGAAAACCTAACGAGTACAATTGTCTAGATGGAACTGTTTGTCCACTTTTTGTCACTGATTTGTGTGTATACCATTGAGTTATGTTAAAGTAAAAATGTACAATACTTACTTTTTCTTCAAACCGGTCGTCCAAGGTGTCAAATCCAATTAAACAACAATTAAATTATTTACAATCATTCATTATTTTTTATTTTATTTTTTTATTATTATTACGACTTAACAATTAAGTCATTAGCCGGAACAAGAATTTATAATCAATATTTTATACTATAATAAGAATATACATTGTTGAACATTATATCCATACATAATAAAGGAAATTTGTTAATAAGAATAATACATATAGTTATACATTTATAATATAACTGTTTAGATTCGGTTGTAAAAGTTCGTTTTTCTTAAGAAATATATTGATAAATAGTAGTTTTTTAATGATAGTACATCTTCTAGATTTGTTTGCTGAGGGTCTACTATTATTTTTATCTGTGTATAGGTGACGTACATTTTATATGATTATTATTATTATTAAAATATTTTACTCTTAAATTTGGTTATTCTCTTAAACGTTTAAACTCTTTCGATCTATAAATTATAAATTTATAACTATTACTTTTAGATAATTTAAAAATTAAGTATTTTTTCATCTAATTTTCTACTTGTACATTATGTATGAATATCAAAAAACCTATATACTAATAGATCTATTTAGTCATTATTATGTTTTGTTTAAAATACAATATTATTTCAATGTTTAAAATAAATAATAATAGTGATATATATTTAAAAATATCTATAATAATTACGTGGTTGTTGAACGAGTGTATTTTAATTAAAATTTGTGTGCAAAAATAAGTTATATTTATTAGTTGACAATTAAGTTTATACAGAGGAACTTATTTATTTAATATATTATATAACATTAACGTGGTAAATATTAGGTAATATTATATTAACAAGTAATATGTGTAAATAATACATCATAGTATATATTCAATTTGAATAAACTGAAAAAAATATGTCATTTTATAGATTACCAAATAAGACATTTATCTTTTTTTGGATTCATTGGACTACCAATTGGACAAGACCATGCTTTTGCAAATTCTGGTGAAAGTGATAGGACTTCCCGTACTCGAACCACATTTGGACTGTGACTGTTATAATTGTCAAATTGACTGTCGGTGTCGTCATAATGACAATATTGCTAAAATACGTATAATTATTATATGTTTAGATGGATCTTAAAATATATATTATTAGTAGCTAAGTACATAATATCATTGACTAAATGTATACAATAAATATATTATTACTTATACTTATAAATATAATAATTAAATCAGTGGTGATACTTATTAGTTATTATTTAATTATTTATGTAATTAAGTCTGATTAATAATATTGCAGTAGATGTTTAGAATTTTGAATTCGATTGTTATACTTAACACATAATTAATTGTATTGCTACTGCTAACAAACAATATAACATTTTAATATCATAAATTGCTATTGTGAATTATCTTATTATTGAATTAAACGAAACGAACATAAATGATGATCAGAGTTTTGTAATTTTAATAATATAATATTAAATGATCAATGATCAACTGAGTTTAGTGATTTTATTATCAGTTTTATTAATTATTGCCTCAACAAGATATGTGATAAACAGTAACATAGACTGATAAATACGAACGAATTTTCTGAAAATATATTAGTTGCAGATTGTCGGCATTCGCATAATTGTATACATAAATAAACGTCAGTAGATACTGGTAATGATTTATGAGATTATCTATACCTGTCATGAGGTTAGTAGATTAATATTAGTAATAGGTTATAATATATGAGTAGGTTTAGGTAGACAAAACATTTTCTTTTTAATTCAATTGACTTGGACACATAGTAACTATAGCCCAAAATAGGTAACATATGATTTTACACAACAGTAGATAAATATATTGGTAGGTGTACTCACGTTTGCGTATCCTAAGAAAAACAATTGTTCTTGACTATAGCGTTCCAAACCAGGTAATCTGGGTTCTTGACCGTGTATGTCGACATAACGTCGATAAGCATAATACGCCTCCTTTAGGCCGGTTATATCGGCAATGTTTTCGTCTAGTGTTTTCTCGCCGTTAATTACGAACTATTATAAACAACGTGTGGACAATTTATTATGACGTAACCACAGTATTAACACCAAATCAAAGAGCACAGAAAATAATGATAAAAAGTAATAGTACGCACAGTGTTATTATGGCTAACGACTTTGATGCCATCGTAGTGGCTTATCAAGCAACTCGCTCTTTTCGTGTACTCTTCGTAGCTACTGTTGGTCCACCACTGCGCCACATTGCCCAGCTCGTTGTACAGCCTACCGGTGTTGTCGTAGTTATGAGAAAGTTCGTGACCAATAGTACTACCTGTGGATCCATAATTTAATGCCCTGTTGACACGGCGCGCTATGCGTTAGGTACTTGCAATGAAACTCTATCCGTATTAAGTAATTATGGCTAGCGGTAATCGGACATTTGACCCTCCGAAATTTCGCACACCTTTTATAGAGTATTTCGTCCCCTCGTTGCTATATGAAAATTATTTATATAATGTTATATTTACAGGGGTCATATACTAAACCGTTGCATATAAGTTAGTTCGATTATTTTTTTTTTATATTACCAGAAACTTCTATTTTATTATATGAACTATACATCATCATATTTATTGTTGTTTTAAACTCATAAGTCATTTACTTCAATAAATACACAAGTATAATTCTGCTGTTTTAACTAACGGTTTAAATGTATAGTTCTACCCATTTCTAATAAACTATAACCTATAAAATATTAATAATTAGAATTATCGTGTACACTTTAAATGTACATTAAAAGAAAATCGGTCGCATTTTCATGCAAAATATATTATGAACTAACTGGATGGTATTGACAAATTTAAATTTCTTCAAATTTTACTTTGAGGGAGGGGATTGCGAAAAGTTCGATTAGGGGAAGGGGTCGAATTGGGTTGCTGGGGAACATAAAAATATTTGGAGATCAAATGTCAGATGTAAATTTCTGTGATTCGTGTTGTATATTGTCATAAGTGTTCACTTACTGTATGCCATTGTTGTATAACGGATCTTGTAGTATTGCTGCGGGCATAACTGGAATTCATTAATATGATATTAATATTATTTTACTGAAATAATAGGCTACGATTTGAACTAAATGCGACTTAAATAACCTATAAGAATTTGTTGTCCCGTTTTACGTGTAACAATGATTGTTAATTATTATGCTATACACATATAAAATATTTAAGTTTCATATGAGAAATTGATACAGTTTTGTTATTTTTTATATTATTTAAGTAATTTATTAATATTTTATCAGGTTCAAAGATGTAAACCTTTTTTTTTTCAATGCTTATTTAATTTTATAGCGAGTTTTATTAGTATCTACACAATTTACCTAAAAATAAAATATAATTTTAAACGTTCGTATACGTGTTAATAAAATTACTAAATAAATTAATGAAAGAAAACACATCTTATCGAATTTGATATTAATATATCGTGGTTATATCGAGCATACGTTTACTGTATTACGTATAGTTTATACCAAATATTTATAAGATTGAACTAGATAACAAATAGAAGAATCCCATTTGATAATATTATTCTGAAACTTACAAAATGCGTTCATTGAATTATAACAGAATGCATTTACTTCGTCCGGAGTTACTAACCACCTGAAAATGTTGTTAAAATAGTTAACTCACATATTTATTATTGAGTTTTTTAATTCCTACGTATATATTGAATACAAATGAAACTTACGTTTGATTTTCCCAGTCTCTGTCTTCGGTTAAATATTTCCAATTTCTCTTCATGTTAAACATCGAAATTGATATTATATTTTCTATATGATTGTCCGTAAAATTCAACTAAAATAATATAAAAGATAGTTTATTACCGTATAGATTTTTCAATTTCCTAATAAATAATTTAGAAGTTCTTACATTTTCAAATAAATTATTAAGTATTTTGTCGTAATTATGTGGGTATCCAAAATACGTTTTCGTATTGGCTAATTTTCGTAAAGTAGCATTCTTTGTTTCATCGTCCATCCAACTCGCTTCATGAACCATTTTACGTAAGGCCCATTTTATATTATCAGTCATTTCGGTTAACTAAAACAAATTTAACAATATATAAATATTGTTTGATTTGATTTTTACTTTACTTTAATAGTTCAAATATACTTGCTGAAACTTTAGAAGAGTTATCTAAGGTGTTTATCATAGAATACCCGGTGACCATTCCAAAAAATTCTCTCGTCAATGAAAAACAATGTCTAAAATAAATAGAAACTTTTTAGATTAATGGTAATTATGCTTTTGAATTGATACTAAGTTTAACTTACTCATAATTGAAACTCTCCCCAGTTGGAAAATTATTTTCCAAATTATCTACTACGTGAAATAGTATTGACATTTCTAAATACATTTCAAGATTATATTATTCAATACAAATATACTTGAATAAAATTATGTTAAATTAATTATTACTTATTATTGTTGTTGGTGTTTGAGATAATAATATAAGCACTTCGTCTAAATAATCTCTATTGCTTATCAAGAGTTCATAATTATCTGCATTTTCTGATGTCAATATTTCATAAACTTTTGGTTGGATATCACGAGTTAACTCTCTCAGGTATAATGTCCAATTGAACTAAATATTTTTTATCATAAAATATTTTTTTATCTAAAAATATTTGTTTTATTTAAAATGTTCTTAGTTACCTTAAATTTACCTCCAGATATATTTGTTAATTCTTGAATTTCACCAAGTGTTATTACTTCAGGAATAACATTTTTTGAATTTAATGGATTTCGTAAAACCTTAAGCAGTGAAAATAATAATGTATATATTATAGCCATTAGACAATAATTAAATTAAATTATTTACCGAGTAATTTTTAATAATCGTAAGATTTATTATCTTAATTTCATTTACTTATTTATTTACTCAATTATAATAATTAAAAATTATAGTACCAAGCAAATAAAATATTTAGTTTATAAAGTAGAGTTATTTAACGTGAATAAGTGAATTGATTATTAAATTACTTGCGAAAATTCTTCTTCAAAATTAACTAATTCATTAGTTGTATTCACTAGACCTGAAACTTTAAGCTGTTTTATATATGTATGATTACGATTTAATAGTTTTTCAACCAGTAAATTAAAGTATTCACTAAACTTTGGTAAAGCTTCTTCGATATTAACATTATTTGTTTTCATTTTATTTCTATATAAACATTTTAATTATTATTATTATTATTAATTATAAGTATAATTATTACTTTTAATATAATTTTACCTTTTTTCATATTTTTTTAAATTCATATTTTGATCAATAATCAAAAGTGAATGTGATGATGAATTCCTAGGATCGTCGTCAACGTCAATATCAAAAAAAATATCCACATTAAAAAAAACTTTAATTCTTGCTAAAATTGTTTCAATTTCTAATGGGACTGATTCATTTAGGTAGTTTGTGTTTAAACCGACTTTTTCCCAAATGTCCCATAGAGAATCATATTTGTTTGCAACTTGATCTGTATAAATAATTATAATTGGCTTTTTTATAGAGCTAACTGAAAATATTTGGCTTGAAGCATATATGCAGACCTTCAGTAGAATTTAAACAAGCTTGGTAAAACTTCCTAGTTTTATGAACTGCTTCAGGTTCGTATTTTTCATTTTCTTTGCTGAGAAATTCTAGTGGAAAATACGTGTACGTTTAATTTTAATTGACCCTAGTTAAAACTTAAGAATTCGTAGCTCATTTACTTTTCACTCTGTGTTTTATTTTTAACGTCATTATCGTTATCCAGCTGTTTTCATTTGAATCAGAATAGTAAGGGTAGTTAGTTTCAAACATACCACAAGCAAATTCATAAAAGTCTTCGCATGGTTCAACAGTATCGTTTATACAATTTATTAATGTAACAGCTGAAAAAACATTGAAATGCATTTTCAGTATAAAATATTGTTCACTATAATATATTATTAGTATATTATGTTATACTATTAAAGTCAACAAATGTAATCAGTAAGGATATGGACTATTTTATAGGGGTTTATATGTCTTTGATAATCATTAAAAACATAGCTAAATGAAATATAAATTTGTTTCATAACAATACTAGTGTATATTTAAAATGTATGTATATTTTGTGTATTTGATCATTTTTTATTAATAAGTGCATACTTAACAATTATTTATACAAAGATGTACGTTTTATAATTTTTTAAAGAAAAACTTATTTTTAAATAGATTTTCTAGACCTGAATTATTAGTATTATGGTTTTATTCATATAAAATAAATATTTTAAAATTAGTGTTTGTGATGTTCTCGCCAATCACATGCATTGTTACTTATCGGTACACCGCAAGCGTGATTCAAAAAAAAAAAATAGGAAAAGAAAGAAAAATATTAATAAACAGTTTATAATTTTAGTAATTTTGCAAATATTTTTTAGATATTAAAATTAAAAATTTTTTTTCAATATTATGATTTTTTATTTTTTTAATGCTTGTTTTAATAGCATATTTTGTTTGTCTTTAATCATAAATGCATGCATACTTCTAGATATATTAGGACACGAAACCCCTAGCCATAGTTATTAGAAAAAAAAAGGTCAACCAAAAAACACGATCCTTAAAAAGAAGAAACTAATAACATAAAAAATGTGATCATAATCACTAAAAAAACTTAAAAAACATAAGTCTGAAGTGTGGCATTATATGAAAATAATACATAGACATTAAATAAAAAAGTAAAAGACATGTAAGAAGCTTTGGAATTGTGAAAATGTAATTGTTTGATCAAGTGTGGACTGTATTACAAAATCTTTTATGCGAAATTTAAATAATTAATTAAATAATTGTTTTTAAAATTATAATGGTTTTTGACAAAAAAAAACTGATTTTGAGTAAAAATTCCTGTTTTTTTCGTTTTTTCCAATTATTTAAAAAAAAACTTTTTTTACTTTTCACCTCACAACGTATTAATTTTACTACTAAAAATTACCATTCAACTTTAAAATTAAATTATTAATTCTACTAACAAAAATGATAACAATGATAACAGACACACAAAAAAATATACATTCATTACACCATCGGAATGTAAAGAAAAAAAAATTACGTTTTGGTGATATTATATTGATGTAATTGTAATAATTGTAAATTATGACTTACCGGATTTTAAACATGATTTTGATTGGCAGATTGTATACTCTGGCCTGACATCTAAGATAAATTTAAAATTAAAATTAATTAATTGATATTAAGTTGTTTGGCATTGTATAAAATAAAAATATTAGGTAAGCATTTAATTTTTTGATAAATAATTATTCATGTCCTGGGAAAAATATCATAAACATTTTATATATGTAAAATCATTAATAATCTATTACATAAAAAAAATATATCGAGATTCAAGGTTGTTACCAAATCAAATATTCAAAACTATATTTTTGACTTACAAGAATAATAAATGAAGATTGCTGCGAGGAACATGGCAATTACCGTTAATATGGTGATGACAATTTTTTTTTTGCTATATTTCTTTTGAAAAATGGCACTAAAAAAATTATCAAATTAAAAATAAACCTTAATTAACTAATTGATGCGAATTAAACATATTTGGTTAATGTACATGTACAAAACATGCAATTATATTTTTATACTTGTAATGCACAACCCTATATATTTATTATTTTTACTTTTATTCTTTTATACATTATAAATTATTTAAAAAAAAATTATAACTGAAAATTATTTAAATACATTTTATAAGCAATATTTTAAAATTAATTTGATTTTTGTGATAATCATAGATATAACATATATACATAGTTTCTTAATAATGTATATTCATAAAATAAAAAATGGTAGTTAAAAATATGAAAAAATTGTGTAGTTTTTAATTACATTATTTTTCAAATATAAATTTAATAATAAAAATATTTTATGCTTAACTTACTTTCCATTTTGAGAAATAGTGAAGGAGGAAATTCCTTTTCCTTCGATGTGTTCTTGAAAACCTTTAAATATTAATTTATAGTTTTAATGGAATTATAAATATCTATATTTGAATTATGAGAAATAAATGATTATTATTTATCCCTTAGAGTTCAGAAGAATGAAACAAATATTAAAATTTTTAAAGTACCTACGAGTATGTTATACTTAATATATTTAATTTTTAATATTTTATAGTTTTATTATGGTCTTAAAATATATATAAATACTGATATTCATGTTAATAGAAATAACTAATAACTTTCAAAGCATAAATTATTATTATAACGATCAGTTATGATTTTGATAATATTTATAGCTTTTGGTTAGGTATTTATTTTGATAAATTCAATTATGAATTTGTGTGATTATAAATTCAAAAATAAACTAACCTCTAATAAAGAATATAATGTCATTTTTTTTTAATCATAATTCCTGATATATTAAACATATTAATTATTTTCTTATTGCTGATTACAGTTTTAATGAAAATGCGCTAATATTTTGTTTTGTTTTTTTTTTTTAATGATCCTAATAATTAATAATATGTAATGATCAATTAAGTAAGCGCCTTTCTAAATTAATTCATTAATGTAATGATTTTAATATTGTAACAACAGTTAATGAACATGTTTTACTTATATAAGACAAATATACTTTATGAATAGAGTGAATCTATTTTAACATAATATTTATTATATAAAGTATTTATGTATCAAGGATAAACTTAAAAATATCTATGGATTATAATAATGACATAAATCTTTTAATTAAAATTATTATTCAAGTAATCATTTAGGACTAGATACCTGTATATATGTAAAAATTTCAACTGTTTTCTAACAAATCTATCAATTAATAAATACTAGTACGAATAATCTTAAAATACTTGTAAATATATGTATTTAAATTCAATACTATATTTTTATTAAATAATAACGCTTTAATAAATCTTATTAAATAAGTATACATAATTCATAATAATTTGTAGATATTTTATATGTTAGAACCTATATAATATTTTAAATATTGTTTTTAATTATTTCAGTTTTTTTTTTTAATCTATATACGTTAAATTAAAGTATTTAATGTTGTATTTCTTAAATTTAAAATTAAATATATTGTTTTGATTATATTGTAGAAACCACGAAAATTTTAGTGACATAATTTTAGTATGAATACTCCAATATTATAAATCATAATCTAACGATAATAATATAGAATGAATTTATCTCGCTGAGTTTACTGTAGAATTACTGTATTAGTCATTGAATAGATATTATTATTAAAATATGCAATTGGAAGTTATCAATAAATTTAATTAGGTATATTTGTGTTAGTATATAGGTTATTAAATTACAACAGAGATGCACATATTATAAATTTATTATATTAAAATATGTGAATTCATAATTTTTCAAAATATATATAATATATATATTTTAATGTTGTACCTTTTTTTATAAACTTATAATATTTAAAAACAATTAATTTTAATTAATAATTTACCTGATATATTTATTTATTTCTTAAGTTCTATTTATTAAAATAATAATGTTTATGCATTCGTTATCATATTATTATAATTCTTGTTACTTATGCGTTAACTGTAATGTTGCGTACCTGATGACGCATATTTGTAGAAACTATATGCGGTGTGATAGGTTATATTACCTACGAGTATGGTATAATATAAAAGTTCATTTAGTTAATGAATGATCATTTGTTTTGTTTGATAAATGTCCGTATGCATACTGTCCCTAAGTGTTTTGTTTCCTCTATAACAATGGATTGTTTTTTCTTTTACTTTTTTATGAAATTAAGTCAATATATAGTTTTGTGTCTTGTACTTCTTCGTTAATTATTTGGCTTCATTAATGTTTATTTTTCTTTCTAAAATAATTCATTTACCTTTTTTGATAAATTTTGAAAGTAGATTATTAATCTAATCGGAAATTATGTAATCGCATCTGTAAATTATTTTATAATTACATATATAATGTTCTAACGAAGAATACTTTATATAATAATATTATAATATTGTATTGTAAATCGTAATGTACGTTTTATTAACTTAAGTATGATTAGTAATATATTTATATAGTTTCTAAATTACTACCGATTATTTTAATAGTAATAATTAACTGTATTATTATTTACATAATTAAAGATATACATTAATAAAATAACCAAATATAAAACACCATTAACCAATATTTAACTATGTATTTTATTATTAAATAATAGTTGTAGATTTAGAAACCTAAAATAGGTTCCATACAAAGTACTGAATATAAGTTTGAAATATTTTTACAATTAATCAATGTTTCAAATGAACAGTCAAATTTAAAAAACAATATTTATAACCTTGACCAGGTAACTAATAAAAGAAATAGGTTATTTGATGGTAAGCAAGAAGGTCTGTTGTATCTACTGATTTATACTCAAATTTGTTGGTTAAAAGTGAAATTTAACTGAGTAATCATGTGGTTAAATTCTACTAAATATAATTTTAAATTTATTCTTATTAAATTATTACATGCATAGTTGTATCTTGTATTTATTTAAGTATTAAGATATGCGTAATTATTAGTTTACAATTAAATATATTTTAGTTAAATATAAAGTTTCTAATACTAAGTTTCTATATATTTATATATATAGTAAATGTTATAAGTAATTTAACATGAAATTTATTTAAGTTTAAACAATAAACTAATTGAATTTCATAATTGTCTTTAAACAGTCTAATAAAAATCCAAAAGTTATTTTTATATTTGAGGTAATATATTTAAATAGATTTTGATTTTTAAGATGCTTAAAACATTTTAAGAAGCCAGTTAAAAATTAAACATTTTAATATTAAATTATGATTACCTATAACATTAATATATTATACGTCTGTTAAAATTACTAGGTACAGGATAGTTTCAAAATTAATATGTACTTACCCATAGTCGAAATAAAAAAATCAAATCCGATAAAAAATTTTTAATTTGTTTAAGACAATAATTTCTATGTGTTTGGATTGAATGAGTGCGAACGACTGAATGCTATTCAACACAACAGAGTGCATTGTGTTGGGAAGCCCTTGAATATAACCAAGGTTGATGAGAAATTTTAATGTTTGTATACTAATGTATTCTACAAAAGAAAACTATTTCGACACGTAATTAGATTTAAGTAAAAATACAATCAAAAATACAAGATCATTATGCTTAAAAAAATATAGGTAATTTGCAATAAAATTAATTAATTAGGTAATTTTTTGTCCTTCTAAAGTTGCGTTATCACTATATTTAAATATTATTTTCTACGAAATTCCAATTTTTATTTATATTATATTTCATAATTTACTAAAGTTTTCATAAAAGTGGAATAAATGAAAACATAAAAATAATGGTAACATAATTTGTTTTATTTTGTTTTTCAGTACAGTAAGTTATTTTATATTAGAACCTATTTTCACAACAATGTTTTTGAAATTTGTCTGTAACCATTTGATGGTAGTTGTTCTGCAATTAATATATTTTATAGTTTTTACTTGACCTAACTTAAGATTGCCATAATATGTTCTGCTTCTTTATCAGTTTTGAATAAAGCATTTTGTCGTTCCAAATACACTCAACTTTCATCCAAAGAATCTTTTTATACCGATTCTGTCTTAGTTTAAAGGAATATATTAACTTCGTCCCTAATAAAAAGGTCAATCAAAATATTAGTACATTTTATTGTTTTCCTGTTCCCTACAATATTTTTTTTTTTATCACTTATCGTTAATAACTGATAATTTTGTTGATTACTCATTGCGATTTGTAACATTAAGCTAATTTTTGCCTTTCAAACGTATGTCGTAAAATGCTGACTATTGTGTCTGATATTCTAGTTACGATATAAAATAAGGTGAAACTGTAATGATTTATTGTGGAGAAATGGTATACGACTTTTCCCATATAATGTGTATAAAAAAATATTGTTACGATTTCAGTAAAATTAAATTTGGCAACCTTAAATTGTACCTATAATATAATAAATGTGCAGACCATTTAATGAATTGTAATTATATTTTTATGTTATTATAATAATACATAGTTTATGCAGTTTGCTTAAATTTAGTATAATGTTCGTATATATTTTTATACTTTTATACTTTTAGTGTATTATAATCTTTTGTATGATAGATTAATATGTTTTAATACCGCATATAAATTAAAAGATGATAGTTGTGATAGGTATACAAAAAGATTATTTATGTTTTACCTTAAAGACTTTTATATTCTCTTAAATACTTATACACAATATTACCTATGATGGATTCTAATATAATCCACATTTTTCTTTTAACTCATCAATTTTGTTTGTTTTAGGCGCAAGGGGAGTCCCGTTATCATTGTTATAGTATAGCTTGTCATGACTTGACATTTCATTTATTTTTAAAACAAATCAAAAATATATAATGTTTCTGTTTAAATAGTTTATAAAAATACAATGTCATAAATAAAAAAAAATTAATGTATAGCTGTGAATCATTATCTTATAATAAACGAACAGAGTATAAAAATCTAAAAATTGTATCACTCATTAAAATTTTTAATTTTTTGTATAATTTTCAATTTTCATATGTTACATACTAACAACAACAAATCTAGTAGAATAATTACTAACTGTTATGCTCCCCACTCCAATTTATATTTCTGTAAGTACGAGCGCCTTGTTAAAGTAGATATTCAAAATATCATATTAAAATATTTTAATAGAATAAATGATATACTTATAATAAGTAGGTATATTATACATTTATATACATATTATACGTTGTATTAACATAATTACATAATATTATGGAATAAGTATACGTATGTTTGAAAATGTTATCGAATCAAGTTAAGTATCTGTAAATAAAAAAACAACCGTCACGTATCTTATAAGGAAAATATTATTTTAAATTCATGGTTGATCGATAAATGTATTAATTTTACTTAATGATTTGTTTTTTTACGTAAAAAAGTGCGTCATCGCCTTTTGGACCAATAAATGTAATGCTTAGATTTTCAACTTTAATATACTTTCTGATAGGAAAGTATATATTGTAATATAGTTACAATTTGAGGGGATAGTTAAAAGTAAAAATTGTCAAAGGAAAAAATAAAATAAAATGGGAGTTTCTTCTATACAAATCCTTATATTGCAAACAATGCAATAACAATAAACAATATACATGTATTATATAATTAATTTATATGTATACATGTTAGATAATTTAAGTATGGATAAAATTGATGATATTGGAAAAAAATTACATGTTTTGCTCTTATAGGTATTTAATATTTTAATTTTAGAGCGTGGAACCTTGGGAGTCCCTAAATTATCATTCATATTGTTTGTTTAAATGGTATAAGTACATTGCATTTTATACTATTTCATTTATTTTATGGTCGATGTTTTTTGATTTTTTACATTTTGGAAATTTAAATTACAGTAATTAAACAGTATTTTTTTTTTTTTTTTTTTAATTAAATGCTTCAAAAATACATATGATAATTATAACTTTATTTCATTAATAATAATATTTTGCTGAATATTGAATTTGCATAAAAATTCTCGTTTCTTCCGATTATACAAAGGATTTACTAGATTCGACTACATTCAATTTGCTACCAAAAACCACTCTCATTTTTGAAAATCAAAGCATTTTTTCTGCTTTAAAAGGTAATGACAAACGGAAAAAATCATTTTAAAATCAATACATTCATCACTCTATATAGAATCTAAAATAAAAAACACTTGAGCTAAACTTAATAATTTAAAATATTGGTAATAACTTGTTAAGAATATACCTATAATGATTTTTAAACCTGAATAATTAACGAAAATAATATTTTCTATAATAAATAAGAATATTGTAGATATGTTTTCATAAAATCACCGTGAGATTAAACCATAAATCATAGTAGTATAATTTCATCTAGTCTATCGACATAAAGTTTTAATAAAAACAAACTTCTATGCTTCACTGGATTATAAAATAAAGGTTCATGAGTATAAATGATCAAATTAGTTAAATAGGTACATATAAGTATATAACTATATCTAATATCAAAGCTAATATTATTGTAATTTACAATCTGTTTAAATTAAAACATTAAATTTGATAGCTAGGAAAAATAAAAATAAATACACATAAAAACATGGGGAGGGAGCCATAATTAGGATGATATCTCAGAATTGTATGAAAAAATTGATCAAGTTTTTTTTTCAAGTGATTTACATAACATAATATTATCCAGTAAAATATACGTTTACGTAAGCATTATTTATTTGTTGCTATCACATTATCGCAAAACTATAAATCCAGAACTTATAAATAATAATAATAAATTACATTTAAAAACAATGCGCAGAAATATTATAATATACATTTTGAATAATTTGTCTAGGTAATGACAATTAGAGAACAAGTTACATTTAATATTTACGATTATTAAGAATTTAAAATCTAGGTTTATCTAATTATTAAGATATATTGTATTTTTTTGCTAGATAATTAGGTACATAATATTAAATTATCAATTTACTAAATTATTATTTAATAGGTAGGATTTAAGAAAATCATTAAAATTTAACCTTATGATTTATCAATAAATTAAATGTTGTACAACATAATTTAATTTATAGATATTCGTATTAAATAAATTGCTTGCATTATAATATGCACAATTCTAACTATCAATGCTTATCTACAGTAGCAATGTTACATATCGTATGTATAAATATAAATGATTTTGATAAGAAAAAACACGAGTGCCCAAGTCTGTCATCATAATATTATACTTACAGTTGGTCATAATACTCAATAATTTATTATGATAACATTTTTTTCAGTATAGATTTATCTGTTATCAATGGTTCACAATAATGATCACGCACTAATTTGTTTTTGTCCATCAAAATCGGACAATATCGTAACGTTCGCAAAATATATACTTTACCCATAACGTATTAATTATTATATACTATAAAGGTACATGACATGCACTAATACGTAATAATAATCAGCATTAGCTACCGTAAAGAATAATACTAAAATATACATATTTATTTTGTAAAAATAACATAAATATATTGCTAAATTGTTGTGTAAATATCCAACGCAAAAGTTCGAGTCTGCAGGAAAAACACACTTGTATTTATATATTATATATTGTACTTGGTTATTAATTTGTAATTTGTAGTCAAAAAGCCCTAAAACAGGTTTTCTCAATACAATCAATCCATATAGATACAAGGTTGAGATACATTAAAATACTTGTGAGAAGAAAAACGATTACTGTTTGATTTCATTACAATAATATTTTGTGCTGTAATTACTATGCTACTGACAGCATTTGGACCAGTGACAATAATAATTGAAAACCGCCGACATTATATATTCAAACAAACGTTAAAAGAATAAAAAATAAACCATAGCTATGCCGAATTCAAATAAGGTTTAAATGTATGTCAATTAGTCACCAACAGTAATAACATTCCATTTAATCAAAAATAATGCGCGCAATGAAGGTTTTAACACACAAGTTTTCGTTTTCCCAAGTGATTCTTTTATGCATACAAATGATCGTTACAAAAATACCTGAGGTCTGGTTAACAAGAAACAAAATTGAGGGTCATTGTTAAAAACCACACGTTTTATACGTCAAAGTTAAAAACCACACACTTCATTATTTAGTTAATGAATACACAATAGTTAATTATTTTTATGATTTTTTTTCTATCAATGTTATAGCAAATACGGTTTAACATACATATAATGATTTATAACTTAAAAGTATACGAAAATTGTTCGCCTAATAAAATTAAATATCCAAATGATTATGTTTAATTAATATTATCATTAATATCTGTGTATGATAACTCGTGTGGAGGTCCATACTCTCATAGTATATGTATATTGTATATATTATTAGCAATAATCATACTTAAGGGTTAAACAAATATTAAAAACTGCCAATTCAATCAAACACTTTTGGTGTATTGTCGACCACATATTTGATATGAAGATAAAACTTCTTAATATATTAAAAATACAAGCATCTATATAGGGCTTAAGACACTGAGCATTCTCTATTTGTACTCATCTCTGTTATAGATACTATTTTATCAACCACTATACCTATTTAATATAAAAACTACAATATGTATAATCAAAACAAATCTCCATATAATATAAATACTATTACAGTTCGACAACCGAGTTATATGATCGTTTTTATGAAACTGCAGTGAATTATGAAAATAATATAATACACATATTTAATCGTAATACTGCATATATTATATAGTAAACATATTATGTAAATAATATAAATAAAAAAATTATTCTATAATTAAAGTACAAAATGTAATCGTATATGCATTATACAACAAGCAATTAAATCTCTAAATTTTTAGAGGGATGCAGGATACCACATGTAGGTACGCACACAGAAAATTATATAATAATATATACTTAAAATAATCATTGGCATGATTTAACGGACGACAGAGAGAGAAAGATTGAGAGACACAAATAGCCCCTGCGCGATTAGACTACAAAAGTTATGTTACATACTAACATGAGATTATACTTTTTTTTTAATTATTACTCACAAAAATGAAACATATACAAATAATAAATATGTTGTAAGAGTGTAGATAGAAGTGGTGGGCTAAAATAGTGAGCGACGTGGTATATCATCGCACTATCCAGGGAATTTTGGACAATAGCGTAACGAAGGAGGTATATTTGAGAGGCGACTAAGCAGTTTTTTTTAAGTTAATGTCATCATATTGTGTATTGTCGAATGCGATTTGTTGAAACTGCAGCTGACACTTAAAGCTATAATGTTTATAAATTTAAAGTGGCGATATTGGATAAAAAAAAAAAAAGATCGCCTCTGACAATTTTTGAGTTCACTACGCTATTGCCTAGGTATTGGGACTTTACATAATCGCCGGTAATAGAATTTAATATAATATTAATTATTATTGCTTGTCATCGGTGTAGTCGTACGAACTGGCAACTTGTTGCTGTTGCTGTTGTTGTTGACCGTATTCTGGTTCCACGGCCACTTGTTGCACATACTTGTACGACGGCACTGCTATGTACTTGTACTGAATAGCTGGCTGTTCGTATTCTTGCTGCTGAAATTGCTGCTGTAACTGTTGCTGCTGTTCCTGTTCTTGCTTGAATGAATTCTGTTCGTATTTGAGTGCATACTTCAACGAGTTTGTCGGCTCTTCCGCGGCTTCTGGTTCGGTAGTCACCGCCGGTGGTTGTACGTATTTGTACGTGGGTGACGCGGCCAGGTACTTGTAGCCCGTTGTGGACGGCTCTTCGAATTTACCGGATTGCTGTAGGGCGACAGCGGATGGCAGTGATATATACTTATAAGCCACCTGCGGTTGCGTCAGATACTCCTGCTGTGTAAAACAAAAATTTAAACTTTAATAACATATTATAGCAATACACAAGTGTACAGAGTTATCCAAATTTTTGCTTTATGGATAAATAATAATATAATAATATCTACACAAACCATCATAATATTGCAGTTATGTCCTATAATAATGCGTTTTTATTTTTTTGTGCATTTTAAATGACACACATACAATAATAAGTCAAAATAATTGATAAAAATATGTCTGATAAACTATCAAAAATTCAAACGTCAACCTTTATTAAAATTATTTTGATTAGAAATTAATCCAAAGCGATTGTGTGTTATTTGGTTTTTTGATGATGGTCAGATGGTAACGTAGTATATGGTCACGAGTTAAGCATTTTCACCACACTTAATCTACTATTTAGTTTAAAATTTTGGGAAATGTTAGAATTTCTCCAAAATTAAATGATTCAAAACATTATTATAGATACTTATTTTTTCAGTATATGCCAAAAGGGTGAAATAAAAAGAGTGATATATTTTTTTATACGTTTTAATATAATTAATTATAATTATGTTTATATTATTTATAGTCGTGTGTTGTTTAAACTATATTATTTTATGGTATGTATTTTTGAAATTTAGATTTTATTGGAAAATTTAAAAATAATTACGTATCTAATTTTTTATGCTATTTTAGCCATATTATATTTAAATGGGAATTAATTACGTCATATCGAATTTTATTACTAAGCAACTAATTTAAATAATTAAAAATATTATTCAGTTTAAAAATATGTTAAATAATGTTTTAGATTCTGAGCGGAGCGATGAATGATTTTACAATGAAGAATGTTTTTTTTTGCGTATGTAAAAGTTTTATAAATTATTCAAATGTTTCATTAATTTATCTTTAAAAATGTGTATAACTTTAATTTTCCTCACCACTCCACAAAATTTATTTAATGAATAGAAATAGAGATTATTGTACATTTTTATTTCACTTTTTTTTAATAATGTTTGCTATTATAATACAACTACGTGATTTATTGTACTACAATCTGTTTGATGGATTCGCAAAAATCAAAATTCGTCATAAAACATTACTCAGTTGATTATTTCTCTTTATCATACATAATTTAAGATAACATAATATAGATTTAAATAAAAATCATAGTGATTCACAGTAGTTACTAATAAAAATTTAAGTCACACAATAATTGGAACAATAAAATTATTTTTTATAGAGATTAATGGAGAGCATATAAACCTTTAAATAAAAATGGATTTACTTTTATTATTATTAATTTAATATCTTGACTTAGTGATAACAATACAATACATTCATATTATAGGTTATAGTAATTTATAGATAATAATAAAAATAGTTATATTTTAATACAATTAATAACAGGTACACACAAAGAAATGGGATAGTTGTTTCAACTCCATACTATGGTTTCAAGCATTATAATTGAAGTGAACTGATTGTCAGTTAAATTAACTACAATAGAGCGTTGATCTAAATAAAATATTTTGACTTTTTGAAGGTATTGAAATAACTTTTATGTTTTATGTGTGTATCTATCTAATAGAAATAGAGATTAACGCTGGTGTCTTCTTTTAAGTTCTGAGCGATATGTGTATTGATTTTACAATGATGTGTGTATGTTTTTGTGTATGTCTACATGTTTGATCCGTTTAGGTATTGTAGAAAAAATACTTCAATCTAAAAGTCAGAATTGTTTCTTTGTTCTTGTATCTCTTCGTAGGAGAAAATTGAAAATTGCCAGTTATTTCACAAAATAATTGGGAAAATCAAAAAAAAAAAAAAAAAAAAAAAATGTAAGAAAAACGGGAATTTTTACGTGAAATCAGTTTTTGATAATGTAATTAAATTTTTTAGTGTTATTCAAAACTAAAACACCGATTTCATTAAATAGTCGAATTAACTAGACTTGATATAATTTACGAAATAATTCAACTCCTTTGTAAATTTTATACAGACACTTGACATTTTGGGGGTTATTTTTAAATTCTTTTACAATTTGCGTACAATATAATTGTAATTTGTAAGTCGAGTAAGCACCTTAAATATTTCATGCAAGGTTTTTCA
This sequence comes from Rhopalosiphum nymphaeae, assembly GCA_036289425.1. NCBI lineage: Eukaryota > Metazoa > Arthropoda > Insecta > Hemiptera > Aphididae > Rhopalosiphum > Rhopalosiphum nymphaeae. Next base: position 1,335,868 of record JAZAQC010000021.1, on the reverse strand, counting down.
TAATTTTTTCATGTCATAACTTTACAATTTTACATAATAGAAAAGCATATATTTTTAATTACGTATGATTTAATGTGCTGTTTATTATTAAAACAAATTGTGCTATGGTTAAACAGTCGATGAATTTCAAAAATTAATAACTTTTATAAAGAACCTGAAGCTCTAAATCGAAAGTTAACATTCAGTCAATGATATTGTGTATTACTGAGGTAATTTATACTATGTATATAGTATATACTATATACTGTATTACTGTTATTAATGTGTAGATCGAGAAACAATTTTATTGATATATTTTGTACGTAATCGTCCGCGTAACCGGTTCATACGAAACCATAGCATAAATTATAAAATCTAGAGAGGTGTGTAATGGGAAGTCATTAGCAAAATAAATAATTGCTTGCTGACAACAATAAAATTGAATCAAACCATGCGAACAATAATAATATATACATATAACGTCCGTCACTGTCACAATATTATAATAATAGGGTACCTATATTATATAGTTGTCCCGCAGTGTTTGACACCATCAAAAAGTTTTTCAAATTATAACAGTCAATTATTCAAATTTTTATATTTATTTTAAATCCAAAAAAATCATTATGGTTAATAATTTTTAACACTGACAAAAGTGCAGAATTGGTGTACAATTAATGGAATTGTTTAATTTATAAATAATATAAACATTTTTAAAATAAAATATCTTCTTATTTTATGTTTTGGAAAAAAACAAGGGTTAGTTTTATTTTTAAGTCAAAATTATCTTGTAAATTATAATATAAAATAATTAACATGAACCACGTGAATAAGCTATGATCATCAAATAAATAATTTGCGAAAATTAGACAACAAACAAATATTCGAAAAGAGACATATAAAATGGAAAATCCTACCTAAAACTCTAAATACCTATAGGTACTTGAAGAACTCTTATACTCATATTATACATTTGATTCACCAAGTATGCTTGCTCCTTTTTTTCTTTAATAATGCAGTCATTCAAATTATGATGTTTGAAGTTTTTAAGTAAAATTCACTACGTAAAAATTTTCAGAAAAAAATTCCACTAAATAATTTATAGTAAAAAAGAAGTTCGTATCACCAAGGACACTCCTTAAGTAGTACGAAAAATCTCAACATTTTAAAATAAGGGTTTTAAGCATTTTTAAAAGTGATCTAATAATCATAATTTGAATAAATATGTTATTAAAAAACAAAAATAGGGTGAGCATTCATGTATATCGAATTCATAGGGGCGACGCTAAATAATATTATACAAGAGGACTTTAACACCCACGGGAATGTTATTTGAATCCATTTCCTCTTTTCTACCATTGTATCTACTCGCTCATTGAATACCTACAGTGTATTATTAGCACCACGAATAATATTTAGGTCTATATATATATACATATATGGTTTGGTCGTAGTTATATTAGGTAAATAATATAAACGATCGATTATCGAACCTTCAAGGCTAATATATATATATATATATATATATATATAGGGATAACCTCACGGGCGTTTGTCGAACTTGGAAAGTGAACGAGTTGAAAAAAAAACAATCGTAATGCGGTGGCGGGCTTAACGACTTGGCGTCTCCTCACGCCGCCAAACTTATGCAACTCGCAGGAGAAAGGCGTCCGTTTCGTGCGCTAGAATATACACGACGCTACTACGTACATCGTATATTCGTGTGTATACATATTCACGTGTGTGTGTGTTTTTATGGGCAATGGGTGTAATATTATATAGGTATCTGCGTGCGGCGGATACACACGCGTATATGTATACATACTTCCTACTTCGTATATACACACACGCCGACGGCGTTCCGCGGCCGTATACAGAGAGGACATAATTATATTATATATATATTGTAATATATTTTATACACATTACAAAACCATCGCATTTATGATATTATGCATACATATATAACGATATTTTGTTATGCCATATTATGCGCCGAGAATTTCAATATTTTTATACAACCGCCTATTGTCTAATAAATAAATTATTCGTATTCGTGCTGCTCAAATATCGTACGCTAAGTCCTGTTCATAATATTTATAATACGCACAATACGATTATATTATAATAAACCCGATACCGATTTGTTTTGTGTCGACAAACGGGTTAGGTTACGTAACAGCGTACACGCCTCTGCTCATCTCGTCGAAATAATATCGCGTTTTAGGATATTTTATTTTTGATCGATAGACACGCTGTAGTTATGATGTTAACACCGTCATATAGGTACTCACTTTGTACGGCGTCGCGTACTTTGTGGGTGCTGCCGGCGGGTGTTGCACTTTGACGTGCGTCGTCGATATGGTGGCGTACGACGTAGCTGGCGGTAGTCCGTGATGGTGTTCGTGCTGGTGCCCGTCGTAGTGGTCGTCTTCTTCTTGGTAGACAGGAGAGGCGGCTGACGATCGCGCGTACACGAGGGCATATACGCCCAAAAATACCTGTGGACCACAAACCGCATTATAATGTTATAGTAATATACACTATTAGCCGACTTATACAACGACAACCGTGCGCGGTATATGCAGCGACACGTCGGGAGGCAATCATTAGTCGGGTCGATTGGATAACGATTAGCTGATCGAGTTTTGGCGGACAGGTGGTATGTTCAATGTTCGTATATCATATAGTAATATGTAATGTTTATACGTGAAATACAGTGCAGTGTTTGATAGTAATAGAAACACGAGTGAAAATTATTACTACAACGAAATTATACTTTTCGAGTGACGAAACAGTGATATAATTATGTAGGTTTATTAAGTAGGTAATACTATACACCTACTTTATGTAGACTTAACGGTAATAAATTAATTAGAAGTTGTTTGAAAGTGATCTACTAAACACTGGTAAAACGTTATGAATTGTGACAAATTCCAAAGTATTGCGTCCAAGCACGTATTATATGATTGGCCTTAAACGCTGCAAAAATTTGTTGTCCATTCAAAATATTCATCGACCAAATTTAACCTCAATCAATTATTTAACTAAAATCGACCCAATCCAATGCAAGGTCGGGACGTTGTTAATTTTCTAATTATTATTAACGATTTTTGATTTTTCTTAAATATACCATACATAGTTACCGCGTAATTAACTTTTTTGTCGGTGGTGATGTTGAACGACTGAATCTTTTAAATTATCGATATGTGATTAGAAACGGCATTATATATACTTACACATTTATACGTAGTTTAGTGGTAACTGATAACACATTACAAAAATTATCCTTTAGAATATTCCTACTTTATATTTACGCATATTTATAGTAATATACTTGTGAAAAAGTAAATAAACATCTTGTGATGATACTGAATAATTGAGTGAGGTACTCGAATAAATATAATACTATACTATACTATCTATACTACCCGACTTTGCGTGGATTAAAATTAATCTACCTCTATCATTTTTCATTTTATTTCAATTGAAATATGTAATACAAACATTGCACTTACAATGAATAATTTTATAAATTTCCACTTTTTAATACTAGACATATTTTTTATGTAAACACAATAAAAAAATGATAAAAGATTCAACGAATGCTTAAAAGCTGACGTAAATCCAATATCGCTAAGATTGGTGTTCATACTTAAGTGTTTACATGAAAAATATGTCTAGAATTAAAAAAGTGTATCATGATTTCAAATCATAAAAGTAATCATTGTGATTGTGTTTGTAAGTATTTGATTTTAAGATTGATTTTTTTTAAATATATTTATAAACAATTGTATATGCTATATTTTTATTAATTATAGTAGTTATATAATATATAACCAATGACGCCATTTAAATAAACAAAAAAATATTCGATTTTCGTAAGTTAAAACTAAATTCATGCGCGAGACACTCTATAGCGACTTATAGAAGTTGAAATAATAAACTATAACTATCCTTTGACTTTTGAGTCTCGAAGAATCAATTAGTATAACTTTTATTGAAAACAGTCTAGTCATTCAGAAATTACACGATCATAACTGACTCACAGAAGAGTTATATGTATATAATATATAAAATACTCAAATGATACTTCAGTCGTTATTCGCTGCGTTTATAGCAATGGTATTAAATCAGTTTACACCCAATATAGTTGCGATCGAAGATTGCTTTCCCACCACTTCTATTAGTAATAATTACTACCCGTAAATCACACAAGACCCATGGGTCCATCACTATGATCGTGATTGCGGGATTAAAAAAAAATATAATAATTAAAAAATCTATATTACGCACAGTCTTATCATTTGGTTAAACCGTACTCACCAAGTGTCTTGTGCCGACCATGGTTATGGTCGCGGAGGTGTTTATATATATATATCTGTCACTGGTGGTCTGCGATCGTCGTCACAGTCTTCTAAAGCAGTATACCAACGATGTCGGTGGAGACGAGAAACGGCGCGATCCGTGCGGGTTTGGTGCAGTGTGTTAGCGATACGGTCGGGTTATAAGTGCGCCGGTGAGAGGTGAAGTTTTGACGCCGGAACAGAGTCGGCCTGAGGTTTTTATATGGATCACGACAGTCGGTGCTTCCCCCGGTTTGCCGTTACCGCTTTAACAGCCTCCGTGGTTACGTCACGGCGGTGCGATAACTTCGGGATGCACGACCGCCAACGGTATAGGTACACGACTCCACCGCCGCCGAACCCGGCAGCGATACGTTTCCTTCTACACGAATAATGGTGCATATAATCGTGAACTTGAAGACCGGACGTCGCCATCCGCTGATCGTTTCACCTGACCGGCTGGTGACCTAGAACTGCTCTATTACACAATATCGAGTCTTACAGAGCCCATTGGTTTTCGTCATCGTCATTATTATCAACATCGTCATCGATTTTTACTCGACCGGCCGCCGTATACAAACACACGTACACAATAGAAGTTACGAGATTATTATAATAACTTTACAAAACGAGATTACTGTTTGGATGGTAATATCTACGCATAATATTATGTTATGATGTTATCTTTCTCAGCGGTTATTATTTTATTATTATTATGATATGGTGTTCGTTATCCAACGATATTATATTATACTGCGTATGGCATTTCCTGTGATATCCATTTCAGATGGATCATGGATACGTTAAACATTGTAAAAGGAAGTTATGGTATACCAGAAATTATAATTTTCTCGGTAAAATTCAATATTTTTGATAAATTTTGAGGATCTGTTTAAACTGAATAATATTTTATTGTATGTCCATCATGATAATTGAACTCTCGATCACAATAATTGTATTATAATACTTCGGACTATCAGTGAATACCATCTTATAATACCGATAATATTTAGATCGGTTGAGCTGCTACCCTATTGATATAACAACTCCGCATTTCTATTGCATTACCGACACATAATTCGAGCTAAATGCACTTATCATGTATCATCTACATATCAATGAATCAACCATAATACTTGAAGTTATGTTATAGGTATATAGTTAAATAGTTGTCTACCAAACATCGTATCATATTGCAAGTCGCGCGATTATTTTTAATTTTCCAAACCTATTCAATCTCCATACTATATAAGTAATATTGTGTAAATACAAAAATCTAATTTCAAATAAAGGCCGTAGAGGCATTTATAAAACTGTCAATTTTCATATTCTACGATGCACCTGTGAATAATATAGACGATATTAACGTCTTGTGCGTATCCTGTATTAATGTTTCACGAAGCTCAGCGCATTATCCCAGGAAATCAACTGACCAATAAATAAAAATCGCAGATAATCTATTTTCTGTAAGTATCTGTGGTAATCAATATATAGTTAAGTGGTAGATTAGTGATTTAGTCCGTTTTTAAAGCACATGTTTAGTCTTAGAACCTTGCTGGATTTCGTAAATACATTTTTTTGACACCAACTTTTCAAACGTATTTGTGTGCAAATCCCACAATGAGGTTCTATAAGCCCGTATAAAATTACCAATAGCGATTGAAATTAGAACTATAACAGAAAATAGTATTCTTTTTGTCGACCTACCTCCAATCAGAGTGGTTTTTTGGTTGTGATGTTTAAATAACTAAACACCTCAATACATCGGGCCTCATCAAAGTGGCTGAAATGAAACGAATATTTTTATATTCAACATCAAGTTTTTGTGTCTTAACCAACTTATTTTATAATATTTTAATAAACATTAAAAAAAAATTAATTTTTGATTTAACAGTTAATACCATTAACTATATTTATATATATATATATATATATATATATATATATATATATATATATATATATACACGTAATGCTAAAAAGTACATTATATATCTACTGAGACTTAGGTGTCTAATTGAAAATATGATAATGTAATTTATATCAGATTTATGTTCGTACCTGAGAGATGACATTTCGTAATATATTTTTAATACTGTATAAAAAATATAATATTATGGCGCACGTGCCTGTAATTTATTGATGAGTTGATTTATTTCAAGTGGAAAGTTACTACTTCGATTTATAAAAATCTATAACCATTTATTCATAATATGTAAAACCACATTGAAATCATATAAATAGTTCCTGTTATATTTTTCAACCTACTTTCGAATTCTATTCCATATTGTATAATACACAATAAACTAATGTAACATCGCTTCCATATGAACAAACTATTATATACCTAAATGTTTATATACGTCATCGTTAATAAAACAATCTTGTTTTGGATGATTTAATCTAGCTGGCGAATGAGAAAAATACTGATAATATTATTGCCCTTCGAATTTAAACGATTTATAATCATCTAGGAATTTGTATACCTACTAATAACGATTTTATTTTGTTGTTATAAAACAACGTATGTGAAACAAATTATATAATGATTTAAAAACAAAAATAATTTCTCAAGTTTTATTTAGAATTCTATGCTTAAACAGTTTGTAGATTTTATTACCAGAAAGTTATTTGATGTTATAAAATACACATTTTAATACTTCATACTCGTATTATTATAATATTGGTTCCAGTTTGAATAATATTACCACCATTATCTAATAATACGATCATTGTTAAAATAACATTTATGATAGTAATATGTTGAAAAATTAGTTGTCATGTATTAACCATAAAATATACCTATAATAAAATATAAAAAATATTTTATTACATAATATAAATAATCATATTCATACCTCTGATTCATAATTTAAATTTACTTGAACAAGATTATTTTTATATTCTGACCCATACTATAAATGTAAATTGTTTAACATTAACAGCAAAAATAATGCTCTAAAAGTTCTATGTGACATAGATTTCATTTACTTTAAATTGGTACTCTAGGTAAGTAATCTTCAAGTGATCGTATTATAACAGAAATAAAAGGATTTCTGTATTAAAAAAACAATGAAATGTGAGCATTGAGCATACATAAAATGATGCAATTATTTCCTATTAAATATAAAATTTTAAAATTCATACAATTCCTGACATTGTTTATTACTATTTATTGCAACAATAATTTGCATATTGTATAGCGAATTATTTAGTTTGTTTTGATTATTATTTTAAGTCAAATTCCCAAATAATATTATTTATCATAGTATCTTTCCATCTATTTCATTGTCACTATAACGGTTATCCGTATAGCTATTATACTTAAATTAATTTATTATACATAATCAATCACTATTAAACTGGTATTACAATATAATATATTGTTCTTAAGTGTTGACAGTGTTGACACCTTACAACTATGTACATACACATACATAATGCGTCATTATTGGCTTTTTGCCATAATAAACATTGAACAACGATATCAATTATTATTTTATCTATACAATTAAACTTAATTCTTCAATAAGCTTAAAAATACATGTCAATATTTACAAAAAAAAAAAATGTAGTATATAATTTTTCTATTTATTCTTACATTAATATTAATCCAAGTAACTAATAAGTGTATGAGATAATCAAAATGTATACAATGAAGTTTAAACATTTAACAATTTTAAACCTTGTAGGTCTTGTGGGTACAATTTAAATAAATGAAAATATATTTTACTATATTCATTGTTTGATAGAAATTAAAATTTTAAGAATTTAAAAAAAAAAGGAATATAATAGTATAAATAATAGAAAACAATATAATATTATTTTTATAATACATTAAAAATCTTTATTGAGTTTGTTACAGATGTTTTAATATATTAGGCCAACAAGCACATGAATAACTGTGTCACATAGTTTAATACTTAATAGCTTAAACAGATGTTGCTTATAATATAATATGTTTACAATCTTCAAAAAGAAATGTGTATATTATTGTGTGTTTTTTAAATTTTTATTTTAAATAACACATTTGGTATGAACTATATTATTATTTATACACAAATATTTATAATGTCTCGTATAATTTAACAGGACCGATTTTCAAAATGTTTGCAAATTCTTTAAATTTTGAAAATTATATTTTAATTTCCGGCTTAATTATAATATATTTCCATTAATCTACTATCCGACACATTATTAGAGAAGGATAGTTGATACGGTGTATTCTATTAACAAAAATTACTTAACAGAAAAAAACTCTCAAGCCTCGCAGAATTATCGGATTTTGTAACTGTTTTTTATTTGAAAGAAAAGACTTTATTTTACAATCAAAATTCAACTTCGATTTTTTATTATTTTAAACAATGGTATAAAAAAAAACTTAAATTATAAACTTAATTTATTAAAAAAAACTTAAAATTGTCTAGTTTATAATCATATTATAAAGTTTGAGATTAAAATATTGAAAAACGGAGTTTGATACGGACTGTATAATATTTTACTCTATTAATAAAAACATTTCAAATGAATAACTATTAAAAATTGACCACTACCGAATTAAATTTGTTATAAAATTTCATGACAACTACGCAACTACACCTAATTTGTAGTCAAAATATTTTAGCAAATTCTGAGTACTGCGCACAGTCCTTGCACAGCAACTGTGTTATTATTATGTATTGCGTAATTACGCATAATCAAAAACATAGTTGAATAGCATTGTCTAAGCTGCAAGTCGTAATATCAATTGATTCCGCTTCATTCGGATTCCAGTTCTTTTCCGTTCACACAAACTACACACGCACACACACACACACACACACACACACACACACACACACACACACAATATTATTCTTCATAATACTTGTATATTAAATAATATTACTATAATATTGTATTTTTGTGTGTTCAATGCTAACATAATTTTATTTAAACGGGTCATCGGGCCTGTTAAGCAAGCAAAATGTACACTATAACCCAAACGTTCGTTTCTTTACTGTTTTTCCTATGTTGGCAAACACCAAAATTATTATCACGCCATGGTTATTTGTGGACAAAACACAAATCTGAATTTTCGGCCATATAATAATATCATGTACGTAGTCTTCTGACCCGTAGACAGCCGAGTTCGAAGAAAGCAATAATTTATTTGTCGTGCGCGCCAATGTTCAGTCACAATAACGACGAATGTCACGTTTTGAACTCATTCAGTTACCGCACTGTTAGGTCAATATAATAATGTAATAAGATCACGTAAAATTCGCCCTCAACCGTTAAATGATCACGAATGTCTATTTCCTATGGTGGAATAGTTGCACATGTGTATTTAGTTTAGGGAGAACGCATGATAAACTGTTCCCCTTCTGGAGAAAACAAACCATAACAAAACGGTTAGATTTTGAAAATTATATTTTTTTCTTCAAACTCATTATTGTTTAATTCGTTGATTCATTAAATATGACATAAGCTAAACCACCTATACAATGATGCAGTAGTATAACAAAAAAAAATTATTTTTTTCCCACCATCCTGATTCTACTAATTACGATAGGTATTGTATTTAAGGTAATAAATGATAATAATTCTTCGTGACTTTTATATTAATTTAACTTAATGATAAATTAATTAAATATGAATCATTCTTTTTTATACTTTAACGTTTCATTATCCTATTACAACTAATCATCGTTTTATTATCCTTGTATATATATATATTACATATTATAATACATAAATTATATTTAATATATACATACTATATACAATCAAATAATTATAATTTAATTTTCCAGTCAATAAATTGAATGTAACACAGGTGTACGGTACTTGTCTGTTGTCTCTTTCCACAAACTAGTGGAAGTTACTATCTTCAATTAAATTATCTTTAATAATTTCAAAATAATCATAGTTATCATATTTGAAATACAGTTCATGTTATATTTTAAATTTTAAGTTACTTACCTTATCGGGCTTATCCTATTCATCGCTTCGCTTTATGTGTATGCAAATTTTGGCTACTTAACCATCGGGACTTCTTCCACATGATCTTATACATTTACGTTATCAACAGATCTTTATAAAGTGTAGAACATGTAAATATCAACATAATAATAGGTATGTTAAAATATGTATGTTAACACTATTATAACCCAAGTAACTATACACAATAATACATGCTCAAAAAAAAGGTGACACGTTTTTTTTGACGAAATAATAAAATTTTAATATTTGTAACCTTAAACATATGTATTAACTTTTATAAAAGTTTAAATATTCTAATTTATTGTCTCAAATTAAATTACTTCTACTAGATAGGTATACATTTTTTTAAAGGTAAAAAAAACTCAAACAAGTACAAACTTTAAATCTAGAGCGATAAGATCAAATAATAATTGTTATCCGAACGAGTAAAAAGAATTTAAAAAAGTTTAATATATTTTTTTGAAACGTCCAAAATAAATTTTAAAAACATGGTGCGTGTTAGCGATGTATAAGAAATTTCGGTACTAAAGTGCATCATATTAAATTTTAATACATTTTATAATATTAAAAAAGATTTTTATGTGAATAGACATTAATCATTAGTCATTAGAATCCATTTTGTACAATTCTTAGTTCTTTGATTAATTTATACTATAGCTATCAATCAACAACATTCTATTGCAAGTTCTAAGCTAATGCTTTGAGATTTTTTTCCATAGAAGTTTTATTTTGTTTTAGTAATTTAAATTTTCCTTTAATAAATACATAATCATTTAATCAGTCATCAACATCACTAAATTTCGTCGTCAAAACAATAAATAATCTATATCTAGGAAAATAATTAGGATTAATAGTCAAGCGAATTGTTTAAATATTAGGTAAAATTGTTATTACTGTTCTATGCTCATATTTTATAATTTTTTTGAAATTATTAAAGATTATAAAAGTAAATAATCATAAATCTATATTTATACCTAAAATTAATGAACCAATTATTATTACATAAATAAATAAAACAATTGAGTAAATATCAAAACAAAAAAAAAAACAAAAAATTCTTTATTTTCAAAAATAATCTATATTATATAATATTTAATACATAATTTAGAATTTCAAATTTTTTTAACACACTGTATGATAATAACATTATGTACTTTATTTTTAAAAATAGATTTTTTTTTAGGGATGGGCGGAGTAATGAAAAGACAGTGTTGTTGACACTTTCTAAAACATATTGTATGTAGCTAAATTACTATGTGTAAACAAGAATTTTTGTTACCGAATGAGTTTCTACGTTTGTTGAGTTATTTTTATGATTTTTATTTACTATATTATGAATATTATGGAATTAATATCATAAATATCCAATTTTTGAGGGACCAAGAGATTTTTTTTCTTTTTATCTACTGTTTTTTTTATAATAATATCATTTTTCGTCGATTCAATCATTTTTTGACAACTAAACTATATAAGCTTAATTAACTTAATAGACTGTCCTACCCTCTTTCAACAAATAAATTGCTAAGTTCCATTACATAACCACGTCTTACTAGATAATAGATACATACACACTCGTCCCTTCTTTATTCCATTCTTCTCATCTAATTATATAATAAATCCCCCTCTCAATCTTTGTATATGAATATTGGTAATGAATACTTCACCTTCAATTATACTTTATTTAATTCATCAAATTGGTTTTACCACTTCTATTACTTATGGTTGCTTATTTTATTTATTATTATGTTATTTAGTTTTAAAATTTACATAGGTAATATGTTTTATTGTTTCTGGGCCTTGATCTGTTTTGTATTAAAAATTAAATTAAACATATTGCCAAAAATGTTTGCACCGAAACATTTACTATCAAAAACTATAAGATTCCTAATTGCACCTTTGATGATAATATATATTCTGTAAACAATCGGTAAACATATATGATTTATTTTTTGCATCTAGGGAATAATTTTAACATGAGGATAACAAATGTAAACTCAATAATTCAAAAACCTAACATTAATCAATAATCATTAAATAACAGTACATAATAATTGTATTTTGTTAAAATATTATGATTTAACTGTTTTTAAAGTTATACTATAGTGTGTACATTGATTATATTTCAATAAAATCTTAAATCTTTAATACATTTTATAATATTATATAGAAATCATAATCTTTTTTTAATAAATCTAATTATAATACTTTTTTATAATATTTACTTACCTAATTTTAGATTTATATTAAATACGAGCAAGTATTTTTAAAATATAAAGTAAAACAATAGTAATATAAATAATATAGTCCAAGACTTAAGTAGTATTGTTAAAATGTTACAGTTCGTTAAGAATCAAGATCTTAGTGCCAATAACTACTTGCATTTTTTTACGGGTAAGATTTTATACGTTTTTTTTAAAAAAGAATTTAAATACCAGTTCAAAGAATTTGGCAACTGCTTAAACTGCAATATTATAATGCTATCTATTAATATAATATATGTGTCTCTAATTTAAATTATTGAATCATAAAATGTTAATGTTGTTAGAGAAAAAATAATAAATACATTTAAAATTATGCACTAAGTATATCTTAACATTTACTATGAAGTAAAAAATACAGAATTTTCTAATAACATTGTGTTAATGCGTATATAATTGTATATAGATATATTACAATTTATATAGTTTTATCTAAGTTTATATTTTCTTACATATTTCGAATTATTAAAACAGCAACGATTGTATTTTTATAATTGGCACAACACATAATCTTACACAATCTATATTTCCATTCTATGAATATAATATGTGATACTTAAATATTGATGACCTAAATATTTAGCTCATGTGAGTACTGAAAGAAGTTATTTAAATTATGTAATTTCTTGGCTTTTAATAGTTATTTTATGTAATAATAGATTTACCCTATTTGAAAGTTGAAAAAATCTTTACAATAGCCTAATATAACCTATATTATGTATAATATCATAATAGTATTGTTAAATTAATATAATATTATGATAGTACACCTAATTGTATTTATAATATGTGATAGTGTGTACAAGTCGGTGTTCTTACTCAAGGCACTGATTTTCTCATACATTTTATTTTTATATTTTATTATGAACTATAGTAATACCTAGTTAAACTATATTCTATAAAACAGAATATTAGTCTTTATCTTTTGACGTATTTCATCAAACATTTAATAAATAAATTATTAATTGTACACTTTTTAACGATTAAAGTTAATAATTGGTATTTAATGAATAGTGCAATACAAATTTCAGGGGTATTCAATGATAGCATAGCAATCCCGATGCACAACAAATCGTAAATAATATAGACTATATTATTTCATAATATCATTTTTCAATATTTGTTTTGTTAAAAGTTAAAAAAAATTGTATTTAGAAATAATTAATATAAAATTATAGCCAAAACTCTAAGAAATCATTTGTTTTAAATAAAATATTACAAGTACTTAAGAACTAAAAATTAGCCATCACTCAGCACGCTGTAGAAAGTTTAGCCAGTTTAAGTCCCAAAACAGAAAAGGAATATAAGTAATACAATACAGAGTTTCTATAAAGGAATCTAAATTTCAAATATTTGATAGATTATAGATAAAAATTAATATAGATTAAGTCTTATATGACTGTATATGTCTAAAATAGTATCATTATACATATAAACATTATGGTTATATACTATTATAGCAACAACATTTAATACATTAAGTCATTAGCCATGCCATATTCAACTTAATATACTTACGCGGCTACATGATTGTTGAATTGTTCACCTTATTTAATTTATATTTTAGATTTTGTCCGAAGTAATGATAAGTAGGCACCTGTCTATTCTACAATGATCAATATTTTACAAAGTCATCAAAGCGAAATTAAGATTAATTAAAATAAAACAAATTAATTTTTTTATGGTCATAATAATAGAATAAGTGTGTACAAGGTATAAACAAGTTGATTTATTGAATCATTTTTATTTATGATTACAAATTGTTAAATACGATTAACAGCGTTGGTAATGGTGCAATTCGATTGGCTTTGGGAATATATAGGTAGGTACATATGTAGCAGATTTACATAAGACCAACAATTATTTCGAATACGTATAGCTAACATGACCCATGGATTTAAGAGCAGGTATTAATTATAATATATACATCTTATATACAGGGAAATTATTGCCGTGTTATACGAGTACATAATAATATTAACTACCTATCTATTCGAAACAAACCTTTACGCCGATCAATAATAATTAGTAAACAAAATAATACATTCGGTAAATGTTTCACATTGTATGTTTAAAGGTATTATATTTTATACGGGATGTCTGTATTATATTATATTTGTAATTCAATAATATTATAATCAAACGTGTTTGTTTAGTGGTCTGGTTTTTTAATTCTCGGGCGTTACATGTTATTTTTAATTACATCCTTTAACATCAATACATAATAATATAAGTATAATATTATATTTCAATCAAAATTATCCAGTTTAAAAATTATAAAGCTATTACTAGAAGTATTGCAGTTTTACGGAACTCGGATACTGAGTTCAGTGTAAAATAATTTTAGGTTAAAGCAATATAGATTTAGCTGGTTTTTTTTTCATAGCTAAGTATAATTACATACACTTCAAACGGTTATAAGTGCGTGTCCCATTATTTTCTAACGTTCAACGACTAAATGGACTTGTACACAAGCAAACAGCGTGAGACTACATATGTTTTTTATCATTAAAAGTTTCGTTAACTGTTGCATTAAAAAAACCAGTTTATAACTTACGTAGAAATTTAATTATCCCGATTTTTATACTTCTAATATCATCAATATCAAATGTTACATTTTTTTTCACAATTTATTCGACATCGTTCGTAGTAGACATGTATTTCAACAATTACATAATAATATTATGGTTGAGCAATATTACTTTAAGTTGTGTATGTTTCACATACATAAATACGTATACAATTAATTATAAATTTTATGTACCCGACAATCAAATTAATTGTAAATTAATTTTTTTTCTAAGTAAATACTTATTATTTTTAAGAATTATATACAGAACTTAACATAATAATACATACTCAGTACATTTCTTAGTAATCAATCTTAACATTAGCAAACATTCAAACGCCATTGTTATGTTCTTATAAATTATAAATATAAAGTTTACGGGGTTGTACCATCGAACTGTAAATATGTAACATGCATTGTTAATAATTCGTACATTGAAAAGTGTCCCCATTTAGGAGGTCACAATTTTAATTCCATTAGTTATATTTTCA
This sequence comes from Rhopalosiphum nymphaeae, assembly GCA_036289425.1. Lineage (NCBI taxonomy): Eukaryota > Metazoa > Arthropoda > Insecta > Hemiptera > Aphididae > Rhopalosiphum > Rhopalosiphum nymphaeae. The sequence goes on along the minus strand of JAZAQC010000021.1, from coordinate 1,320,240 downwards.
TTGGAATTATATCAACAAAAACAAAACTCTTAATAATAATAAATCCACGTATTATTTTTAGCAACGAAGAACAATGAAATCGAAATCAATATGGCGCTGTCCAATAGTAGGATAAATTTGTCAATCATTAGCGCATTTCAGTTCAGTGATTGGTACTTAAGATTATCTGAAAATAATACAATTTAATTTTTATTGACTTTATTTTTAAAAATAAATAAAATATTTTAATTTCAAAATGTTGAGTGAAAAATAAACATAGCATAAAAACATGACGAATTTGATCTGCTTTCGAATAGGTTACAGTGAGTGTACAGTGTGTACACCATCATTAAGTATATTTTTGAATAAGTGTTAAAAAACATCCATCACGAATGTGTTTCATTTTAAAACAATAATAAATAAATTATGTACGAAAAAAATATCTGAGTGAAGGAAAAATTCAGTATATATTTCTAAAAATAGTTTTGGTTACTTATACATTTTTTAATATAAAATTTTTAATAAGATTTAAACTTCAAACACTTATTAAAGACATGTGAATACATATATATATATTTAAGTTGTTATAAAAACAACTTGTGAGGAATCTTATGTTAAATGTACAAACTTTAGCTTATAAAATTGATAATTTTACGAATGCTTAACTACAAAATAATTTATAAATTTTCCTACGAATTTTGATGAAAAATTTCACACTCTTATAAATTACATTTATAATAAAATATTATTAATATTTTTTACTGCTGAAAAATAAATTACTCTAAACTTTTTAACTAATAAATGAACAATTATATCTAAGTTAATTGAAAATTAAATAGAAAATTTATATAAATAAGAGTGGGTCAAAAATATCCAAAATGTTTTGAAAATGATATGCTATGTTTAAAATATGCTAATTTGAGAATTTTGTGAAAATATAAAAATTGTATAGATATTGTTTTCAAAATTACAACTAAGATCAAAATAAATTTAATGTTATAGTGGTAAATTCAATTAATATATACATTTTTCATGTTTTTTAATAGTTTTTTATCAGTTTTTAATAAAAGTAAATGCTAAGAATTTTTGTATCTTAAATTTTGTATCCTAACCTACCAAACATAACCTAATCTAAACCTGTGCAATGTACTAACTATATCAATATTTCTACCAGAAATTATCACTTAAAAACGTGACGATGAACACACACAACAAAAACAACTATATAATTGTCATTCACTCCACCCAGAATCTAAAATATATAGCAAACAAATATAGAATTATAATTAGTAAAAAATATAATTTAGATTTAAGAATATTATTTTTTGAAGCATCAGTATTCTGAGAACAAAAATTTCAACTATTTTTCACAGATAATAACAATGCTGCAGTGTTATGAGTTAATAACTTTTGGCTTCGTTTCAGGAACAGTAAAATATAAAATGAAAATAGCGTGTGAACGAAAATATATTGAATATGTTGATAGAATTTTTTGTAATAATTTAAAATAGTATTGACTGTATAGGTTTTTATTGATTTAAAATATAGTTAATTGGATAGATCTGAACTTTTTTAAAACAAATAGTTATTTTGTCATTTCTTTTAAAAATTTAAGTAGCGTAATAACTAATAAATTATGCACAAGACAACACAAGAAACTAAAAAACCCAAATAAATAATATAGTATTTTAAATTAGTAAAATAAAAATTTACATTTTTTAAAACATGATTAAAATTAAAAAACTTTAACAAAAATTTAACAGTAATATTATGTAATTATATAAATATCTAGTTGAAATATAGATAATTTACGTACTTGCGTTACTTTTTTCATAAATAAATGAAAATATAATTGTTTATGTATACATTATATGTATTGTCATTATAATAATGAACTTATTGGCAACGTATTAATAATAATCAATGCATCTTGGTTCAATTATATAATGATTTATTTCTGTAGACAATTATTAGTTATTATTAATAAAGAAAAAATTCTAATGTGATTAAAAACCACGAGATTCACACTGTTACTGTATTACAGAGTTTAATTGTATACCTGACAAGCTCGTTATGAATAACAACAAAAGTGAATAATATTATAAATAATTTTTTTTTAAATTCTCAAAAAAATATTCTGTTAATCTATCTTACTCAAAAATGTTGAGATTAAAAAAAATGTTTTGTAAGAATTAATACTCGTATATATATTATTATTTTTTTTTTTTTTTAATAGGTACATTGTTTTTTAACTTCAAATTATGAAACAATAAAATTGTTCAAAAACGTTTATACTTGTAGAGTCAATAAGATTAATAATTAATAAAAGAATCACTATGTAAGTAAGGTCAGGTTTTTTGTTTAAAAATGATTTACCGCAGCTTAAAAATAATAGGAAAGGCACTATTATCATACAGCTTTTATACATTAGATAGATATACCAATCTTATAGCATATATAGTTATTGTAAATTAGTTATAGTCAATAAATATTACGTAATGATAGATATACAAAATATCACACAAAGACATGCGTATATCATTATTAATTTTGTAGTGGAATTGGTTGTTTTGTTTTACCGCAATGAAATTAATTAATGATCAATATTATCATTCAACACGCAATCTTTATTTATTTGCCATTTGAAATTGACCTTGCTCTTATGCAGTGTCATATTTGAAGACGTGTTTCAATTCATTTTACTATTATTACTTTTAATAATACGCACATAGCACCGATTTCGTATTGCGTCGAACTATTAGTTCTAATATTGCATAATAATATATTATTTATTATTGATTATACATGAAACTATTCTACGACAAATTCTCTCATTAAATTTTCCATAGAAAAAACTATTATTATTTATTTCTTTTCGCTGTAGATAACTAACCATGATTTTATTATAGATAGTTTACTTTTACTTGTGAAGTTCCAGCACGACGTATAAGGTATAAATATAATAACAATAATATTAATAATATTATGTATTATAAAATCAATAATTGAACGATTTAAAACGGCTAATGTGAGCATTCAAAAAAATAGTTTCAGCCAATTATCGACGAGTTTAATCGAGGTAAATGTGTTCTATGATCACATAACCTCATCTAACCTAACCTAACCTTAAGAAATCAAAATTTCTTCAGTTGACCAGTTGAATCACGATTTTCCCTCCGTAAGATCATAAGTAACACAAATTTATTATTATCGTATAAATTCACAAGGTTAATCTTTTGAAAAATGTGTCGTTAGTTAATAATCCAGGTTAACAGTCATTATTTAAGACCTTTAAAAAAATTAGTTTTTAAATTTATTAAAAAAAGAAAAAGTAATTTTACTATTGAAAAATCATTTACATGTTATTTAAAAAATATTTGTTAATACAATCTAACAATTTTAAGTAATATCTATATTTTTATTCAAATACATTTTTACTAACTATTCGCTATTCAAATAAGTATTTTAAGTATTTAAAGATTGACTATAGTAGAATATACTATTGACATGTATATCGGCATATCGTATATATCTTATGACTGGGGTCATTCTAATTTTTGTGAGACACGGAGAACGTTACGATGACATCATGAATGAAACCTGCTTTACTCTTCACCACTCCCGCACTCCCTGCCCTCAAAAAAAATATGAATACAGAGAACCAATATTAGTTGTTAGTTGTTAAACGATTTCAACAAGTGAAAATTATTGGTACTTATAAGCTCATAACTTCTCATAACTATATTAATAACATATTGTAGTGGTAAATTAGTCAATAGCCATAAGACATTTACATTTACCGATAAATCTGCATGCAGTGTAGATATTCGATTAGTTTTTTTATAAATATATAACAGTTTATAATTAATTTAAATGTAATAAAAACAATACAATTAAGCTTTTAAACTCTCCCATATAAATAAATAATTTCGTTAAAAATGCTAGTACTATATATTGGCCTACATAGCTCATTGTACATAACTACGAAATTGTAAATATTATATCGTATTTTTAAAACCATTTTCGTGGTATTATCAATAGTATTAACGTTTTAAAAATTAAAAAACTACTCGTTTAAACTTTGATTTAAGTATATCTAAATTAAAAAAAATGTATCTACTAAATAATTGTATTGTAAAAAAAGGATTTTCTCATCATTTGCAAATTAAAAAAATTGTATCAACACGAGAGGACACGCCTTGAGTAATACGAAAAATCTCAAGTATTTAAAAATAAGGTATTTAAATATATTTAAAAATTCCAAAAATTAGAATTTGAATAAATGCATTATTGAAGAAAAAATTGGGCGTGAATATGTTTGATGAATCACTCTTTATATTATTTCATGTACACTTGCTATACGTAGTGGTTTAATGCCGATGACGACATGTTTTCGAAATGCGAGTATATATTGCCAACCTCTTTTTCAGCTATATCCAGATACAAATGTTTGCATGGTCGTTATCAACAACGACTGTTTTAAGTAGGCACATTCAATCAAGGATATTAATATGAGAATATTAATATTGATACAATTTTACGTACTTTCTTGAGTGTTTGAAATATTTTCATTGGAAATTTTCATTTGTTAAAATCTGTAATTTATATTGTACATAACGTTAAGGTTTTATTGAAATAACAAGATAAGTCGATAAAAAAAAACTATGTTTGAATTGAATTTATTTGGTGGTACGATATAACTGATGAAACAGAGTGATATCGTATATAAAATATAAATATAAAATATATTATATATACAAATATTAAGTATATATAAACGGATATCAATATATAAATATTTAAATACATCTCACTGTTCTGTCGAAGTCAAATTACGCTTAAATGTAATCTAAATTTATTTTAGTATTTAATATTTGTACATTTTTTATTAGACTCTCACATTTATATTTAAAACATTTTTATATTAAATATTTAATAAATATCCAAAACGTTTTGGTTTTAGCCATTATTTTACAGTGTCTTATTAAAATAATATAACTAATAAGTTGTTAGTAATAGCTATATTACAATATGTAAAACTTATAAGTAATTTTTTCTGTGAATTCGATGGCTTTTATTGATATAATTGTCAACTTTACCCATTGTTAGTATGACAACTTTGTCATTTTTAATGGTATTTTCATCCTTCAAAATATTATAATTAATATCTTTTGACTGTTTTACTCGTTTCAGAAAAACAATAAGTAATAATTTATCAGTTATCACGTATTATATTTTCATTGCTATGCATAGAGAAAATATTCGGAGAAAAATTATTTAGTTGTGTAACGTGTGGTAAATGGTAACCGATGAAATTATGTAAGCCTTAATATACAGTGCTGTAATAATAAAAATATCTATTCAGAAGCATAAACGAGTTATTTTTGTTTTGGATAGTTCATAAAGGAATGTGTAAATGTTTTGGATAGGCTGTGAGCCCGAGAAACAAGTAATAATTCAATATTATATTAACTAGTATTGTGGACGTGTATTTTATTTAAATAAAATATGCATGCAGTTCACGTGAATAATAAATTAACATAACAAATAAAAACATTTTATTACAGATGTAAAAAATCCCGCAGTAACAATAGTATAGTGTATTATAGGTACATGTGTAATAATAATAATAATAATAAAATGCTATAATTATAATAATCGGTATATGATTTTACATTTTGAAATAACGCTCGTCACAAATATGATTTCAGTTTTTCACTTACATACTGTAATAACATTATTATAGACTCGTATGATTCACAATACACAAAAATGTTAATGATAAATATCGATTTTTACATTATAATATATACACTACGTTTACTTTTAGACTTAAATCAATAGATGTACAAAAAAAAAAAAAACGCGGAAACCGAAGAAGAAAGTGTGTGGAGACATCGGAAGGGCCGTCGACATTTGATACATTATGGTAGTGGACCGTAGGCGGCCAACGCGAAAAAAGTGTACAGTGTACACGGTGTGTATGTATATATTGTGTATGAACGGTATAGTGTTGTACACGGTTAATTATATGAATCCATCACATGTATTTAAGTCCAATGGCATTATGTATGGCAAAGACGCCAATTCCGTGGATGACGTGTGTAGACGGGTATCTGAAACGTGCGTTCGACAGTAGTACAAAATAATATAAAATATAAAATATCGCAGTCAATAGAATATAAATCATCGTGGACCGTGATAAACAGAACATAATATTATATATTGTTATACAATTGCGGGGCGTCTGGTTTGTGTTTTCTAACGGACTGTGTGTGGCTGTGTATACAGTAATGGTACCGATAATTTTATAGACGAGTTGGTAGTTACGTGTATATTAATAGCGTGTTATATTATAGTATTATTCAGTATTTACTGTATATGTCCAAAGCGTTGGCTGCCAGCTCTTGTTTTTAAAAATAAGCAATTAGCATTGCACACGTTTTATATCAATTATATTTAGCCTAACTCATAGGGGTAAAATTATATAAACACTTTTTGGGAAATTTCAATGTGCGTCCGTTAGCCATATGCATTTTCATTTTGTAATGCACTACAGCACTATGTGTTGTACTATACGAAAAACACTAAAAAAAAAGGTCTGGCTCTGAGAAATTTATGACGGCGGTCGACGAACCACAATAATATTTACTTCATCACTGAGCGATGTGACGGGGACGTAATAATAAATAGTAATACAATAACAAACATAGCGTTTATTATTAATCCACAACTACATAATAATAATTATGTATATGATTATATTATTCGGGACTCGAACACGCTAATGTGTCAGGAATAATATTATATCGCAATTCGCGACAAAAATATCATCAAACGTGTCTCGTAGGTTGAATTATACTGGCGAAATATTTTCGATTGTTTTTTATTGTTCATACGTGTTTATACCACAAACTCGTGTGTACGATAAACGGGGTGATTCATTTAATATAAAACAATCATTAGTTTAGAAAACTAAGGTTTTTATAAGCATTTATTTTACATCATTTTGAGTCATTACAATAGAAAAGTTTTGGAAAAATAATATGTTTACTGTTTATTATAAATTCATAATAATTGAAAAATATATTCTGCTTTCAAATAAAAAATTAAAAACGCACGCCGTTATTCATTAAAAAAACACCGATAAAATTATTAAAAAAATATAATTGTTTAGAAAAATGCTTTTTAACGCTATAAAATTATACAAAAAAATAAATAGTTTCAAAAACGTTAATACTCGTAATTTAAAAAAAAAGCAATGAATATCTTACATTAAATATATCATCCGGTAAAATGATACAAAAATATAGCAGATTGTATAACGTGTATATTGGCAGAGTTGTAATATGATATTCTTGTCAATTGTTATTGAAATCACTCAGCGCGTTTACTCAACTCGCAAGAAGCCATAACAATATTATTATTATGTGCCATTTTTCCCCAAAAAATATAAACGAAATCCATTTTTAGCATATCATTATTATCGATTTATTTTATTAGCTACATAGTATTGACTGTGCAAACAGTTTAAGAATGAAGTAATTTTGAGAAATTATTGTACTTGATGCAAAGTTGTAGTGCGTTCACTTGCTCGTAACGTATATTTATAACGCATACACATTACGATAATATAATAGACACCATGGTTAAAGGTTACGACCATGTTCGTCTGTTTCTTAACACAGTCTATCGTCTCAATAACGATCACAATGATATTACGAAAACGTATAATAGCTCATCAATATTGTGTAAGCGGTTAATACGATTTTCAAAATACCCGGAACGTTTCACGTTCACATCGGCGGCCGATTCGCTTCGTATGAATGGTCCGTATGCATGCAACATACAATAATGATAATAAAATATATGACTTTGTGACTCGTTATATTTCCATAGTTAGGTCAGGTTACATAAAATAGGGTTTGGGCATAATCCGTCCAGTTCATCTTGGCATTCATCAGCCGTCACGGTTTTGTTACAAAAGCAGTAGTCCGAAAATTATACAATGCTAGTAGCTTAGTTTTTTTCTAATATAACATAGTTTTTGTAAACCCGTAACGGTTTACGAGTACCAAGACGAACTGGGCCGCGGGCAATTAATACAATAATAAGACGATCGCAAAATGCACCGCGTCAAAATGTGTGTGTGGGAACAGCTTAGGTACTCTCGTTTTATTTTAAATCTATTTAATTACCAATAGGTACCTATAATATTATTATTAAATTATTAGATCAAATATTTGGTTGAAAAAATTGATGTGGAACATCGTCTATACGTGTGTGACGTATAGCTCGGTTGGGGTGGAATCTTGGTCCCTTGTCCTCTACGTCTGCAGAATCCGTCCCCGAGTGTGGGTCTATATTTTATACTCACATATTATGCACAATGAACGGTGCCGGACGGCTTTCTGCGGCTTACCACAGGTCGTGGTCTGAGTACAGTGGCTTGTGGTAGGGCAGTGGCAGCGACGGATACGGCCGGTGGACCTCGACCGGGTACGGGTGCGGCACCGGGACGCCGACGTGCTTGATTACGGGTACGGCGTACGGCTGAGGCACGGGCACCGGGTATGGTCTGTCCACGTGCACGGGATACGGCTTTTCAACGGCCACGGGATACGGCTTGGGCACGGCAACCGGGTACGGTCTCGGCACCTCGACTGGGTACGGAGCGGCCACCGGGTACGGGACGTGTTTCTCGACGGTCACCGGGTACGGTTGCGGCACTGGCACGCTCTTGGTAATCGTTGTGGCCGTGTGCACGTGCGTGGGATAGTGCCGCGACGCGTAACCGTATCCTCCGAAACCGGACCCGATGGCGCTGCCTAGACCGTAACCGCCCAGCGTGCCGTAGCTCGGGCCCTCGTCATAGAATCCGCCGCCGCCGTATCCCAGGCCCCACACGCCGCGTTTCTGCTTTCCGTCCACCTTGTGTTCGTCGACCCGCGACTTGTCGGTCCGTGACTCTGTGGTGCACGTGGCTAACGTCACCGAAACGGCCAACAGCACGGCAATCTGAAATATTCCGACGATGAGTATCATAATAAAAATTAGTTATTATATTGGGCACTAAAAATCACATCGTTTTTTAATCCAGACTTGTGCATACGTATTATAATGTTTCATTGACCGTTATAAAATCAATAAATTACAAATGTTTGTTTAAAAGTTTACCACATGTTGAAATACATGGAACCGAAAAGCAAATTTGACTGCAATCGAAACCATCTCAATTCAACGTCCCATAAAAATAAACCTAACCCCAGTAATACTCAATACCATTAATGTTCTCAAAACAAAGGAAACGTAGCAGAAAAATCGGAATATAGCACCGATTACAAACAACTTAAGAAATATAAAACTCTATTTAGAATAGGGCGCAGGAATCTTACCCATTCCTTGCTCATAACCACGAAAATGGTACGTGTGACATATACAAGGTAAACCTTACAATCAATCACGCAGTCGTATCTAAATGTCCAAAATACATCGAAGCACGAAGAATTTCTACTAATCCAGCGTGTAATTTCAATGCACATTTAAAGAAAAAAACACGGAATCAATATATTTATTTTTCCGTTATATTAATCAAAAATGTAAATTATATTATTTTGTTTTATCTTAAGTCTATAGATCTAATCTAAAATTTAGCGATTATACAGAAATTTATGATAGAAAAAAAAATAATTAATATATTGGATATTGCAAATTACGATACAGTGGGTGATTACTAGTTAAATCCTTGTATTTTAACAGCGAACAACGAAACTGTACTTTGAATTGCCTATATGATACGCCGTCCATAGAATTGTTTTAATAAAATAAAAAAAGTAAATAATGAACACTCAACAGATGTGTAAGAAATAATAATTATTTACTTTTATATTTATAACTTTATGCAAAATGTTTTGTAGATATTTGAAATTCAGATTTTGATTAATTTTGAATTTACCAAGAATCTATTCCGTAGTACCTACGGTTGCCTTACATAAGTTAGTAACAGTTAATTTTATATATTATAAATGTAATTTGTTTTTGTGAAAATTAATTCAATCTACCATATTATTAATACTAATTGAAAAATTAATTACTGGTAGTAATATGTATAAATAAATAATAAAATATTCTAAAAAATAAATGTTGATAAATTGTTTAACTCGAAATTATTTTTTGTAACTATGTAATGATTTTTATGGAATACAAATAACGCATTACAGTGTATTCAATGAGGATATACACTTGATGCTTAATTTACAGTAAAATGACTTCTCTGGTTTTTCGAAATTTATAAAAATAACATTAGAAAAAACAAAGTTAGTTTTTTATTTTTACTATCTACCTTCAACTTGCTATAGCTAACAAATAAAAGGTGACTTTTCTAGAAACCTTAGAACCCTTAATCGTTTGTCTTTAATATAAATTTATATAATATACTATTTCTATATTTTTTTATTTCGTAATATTTTAAACATTATGTAAACTTCTTTATATATCCATGTCCTACATGTACGCTTACTGTACAATGTATAGTTGAAATATATAGACTTTTATTAGAATAAATAATTTATGATCAAAATAATAATGCAGTTATTTTAACACACTTTTACCACCTGTCATCATGTTTAAAAATCCAATTGGCTAGCTATATAATACATACAGATTGTAATTTTATATTTTATATTGTTATATCTTATATAGGTAAGTACTTTAAAATGTCTCCGGAAGCCTACTAAAATATCAGTATTTTAATAAGATTTAGTCATGATATAATATTAAATTACATAATAAATTAATGTTTGCGTGTTTTATTTTAAAATTTAAATTGTTGATACTGCTCTGTTAGTATTCGTACAAAAATCAATATAATTCTATAAATGGCATTGACCTACGCGTGAACATTCCAGTACTACGCAGGCATATAGCGTATTATATAACATTTGTTTATGCAAAATACTATTAGACACCGTCACACCGTCACGCTATATCATAAATACGTATGTGGTCTGAGTCTGATAATATAATAATAAAGTTATGTGTCAAACAATTCTGTATACAATCGTGTGTCTGGAAAAAAAATCGACGTATATGTGCAAGACTGATACAATATTATTATAATATAATTTAGAGAAATGAAACCGTTTGGAATTTTCGTATAGTAAAAGTCTGTGCGATTCCGGCCATGAATACTAATCTAAATTGACGTTGTGTAACCAATTTTCTGATGACCGAATCATATGTAAACGCTTCTTGGACACTGACCAAGTTTCACACCCGAATTATGTATAGTGTATAGTTACGACTTACAACAAGGAATCACGTAGTAGGTAATTCGGACATTGGATTTAGGCGCGCGCAACAGATTCCTCATTTACGCGTATGCACTTAATAATAATAATAATATAATATTCGTTGTAACGTTTTCCCACCAAGCGATATGCTAGCGAAAAATATTTGTATGCATATAATATAATGTATAAAATACATATTAAATCATAATACGAATGTCAAATATAATTATTAAAAAAACAAATATGTATATCTTCAACGGTATACGTTTAAAACATAATACTATGGATAGATATACTCTAACAGTTTGTATAATAAATAATATATGTTTTTGATAATTTCTTAAGGCACGATGTGATCAATATGACAATATAACAATATACATAAAAGAAAGCCGTTAGAAATTAATTTTATTTTTAGTTTCAATAATATAATATTTAGTAAATGATGGTGCGTTTATATAAAAACATAAAATAATAGTCTATTATTTTTTTTTCAAAAATATACCTATTATATTAAGTTAATAGTAATTAATAATTATACTATAAGAACCGATCCGCAATTAAAATGAATTTACTTTTAAATAAATATTATGTAGCGGCGTGTATTACACATACTTTCTATTAAAAAAATTAATATATTTTTCCATTTTTTGCATTTTACACTTATTAGTATACATTTTAAAATCAAGATACATTGTTTACATCATATTATAATAATATAATAATAACTAATAACTAATAAATATAAGTACAAATAATATTATATTCAAAATAAATATAGTAAATGGTGAATACTTTTATTTAAAAATAAAATATCACTTATTGTAAAACGATTCAAATTTTGAAAAACTTTTTACAATTAATATATTATATAATATAAAATGAGACACATTGGTAATGTAATATTTGTAGGCGATTGAATAAAACCTTATTTCAAATATTCAATATTATACTGCCTACGTTTTTTCTTCGATTCAGCCATGATGTGAAAAACGTTTAAATAAAATAATACACAATAAATACGACAATTATTAAAATAAAGACAATAAACGACAATCAATAAGGTCGGTATTCGCGAGTGTACTAAATACAAAAAGAATTCAGATAATTTAGATCACGTACGTTTCTGTTATCGCTATAACGACAGATTATCGACGAATGTCGATAAACGACGAACGATTATTCTAAAAATACAAAATACACAATTCAGATAATTTAAATCACGTATGTTATTGCGATAACGACAGATGAAACTGTCACCGCCCCTCTTTTTGTAATGAAATGGCCCCAATGAATAGCTCAAGCGCCCCCAAAGGTGCGATATCGCCCACTTTGGGAAACACTTGAAATCTATATTATCTAATTACAAAATATTGTAACTAATATAATATACATGATAGGCAGCAAAATATTGAAAATATAGTTTTCTTTTTAATTAAAACAAAATTTTATTTGCTTTAACAGTTATTTTTACCAAATTACTATATGTTTTCTTATAGATATTAATTTAAATTAAAAAAATTCTTTGTAAAATACCTCCTCGTCATTAGACCAAATAACTGTCGATATTTATACCTATATCGGGCTATATCTAATTCTATCCATTTTAAGGAATAGTTGAGTACGCCAGACTTTTAATTTTTTTAAATATTAACAAATTTCTAGTTTATCAACGCGATATAAATTAACTAAATCAATATGATGTTGTGCAAGAATTCAAATAAAATATAATGAAATGACGTTATTACGGTGGGTCATCACGCATGTATAATTAATTAATCATAAAATTGTAATTAAAATAATATTTTTATAGACGTGCTTTGAATTAACAATAAAGTAGTACCAGTACACCTTTAAATTAATAATGACCTAGCTACTGTTGATAGAAAAACCGGTTTTCTTCTCTAAGATCTATAGATAATATTGTTTACATTGTACCACAAAACAATAATTATTGTGCTAATATGGGAGCGTAAAAATAATTATACATAACTAAAAATCATAATTTTTATTTTACATTATTGTTTTTGTTAGTTACGTATTATATATTATGTAATATATTTTACCCTGGGTCTCCAAGTGAGTATTTTTAGGTGAGTTCTAATATTTTTTATAAAGAAATATTAAATAAATAAACAATTCTATTAATAATTTGATTTTTTGAATATTATTATTTAATATTAAATATTTGTATTATGAAAATCAGTTATGTAATAAATAAGCATATTGTAGATTCACAAAACAATAATATATTAAATTATTTTAACGTTTAACCTTTAATTGATACTTGAAATGAATGAGGAAATTAATTCTGTTAATTTTAAGAATTTATATTTATTTTGTTCAACTCTTATGAAAGAATATTCTATTTTTTAATTTTAATTTTGATTAAAGTTTGTGTTATATTTCAATAACAGCTATTTTTAGCTATTAATACTATACATTATTATTTATAAAACAATTGTGTTACCATTTTATTATTGATAGAATTTAGCAAAATATTTTGATGGTTTTGAAAAGTAACTTTTTCTTATTTTAATTTAAATGTCAAAATAATAATTTAAGTAAACTTCATAATACAAGAAAATTATTTATTCATACTTATTTATTTAATTTTATATGAATATAATATCAAATTACTCTAGTAAATATAAGTATGTGTAGTTTCTTTTTATTGAAGTTAAGTTTTTCAAAATAAGTTACCTTTGAAACTTTAAACAGTGCCTACCTTCCTAAAAAATGAATTTTTTTTAGATTTATTAAAACTTAAAACATACAATATTTTAAATAATTGATCACAATCAACGATGTATCCATTTGTTATTATATAATGATCGAAATATATACACATTAATAGTACTTGTATTATGTATATGTAATTTACACGCAATTATTTATTGCTGTGATATTAGTATAATTGACAATTGTTGTCTACTAATAAACGAAATGTAACGAAACTGTATCAAATTACTGTTTTGCTCGTCCACTGAAGTACCCGTTAAAACCCGATAGAAGGTTAATGTAATAATTAATAATAACAATAATAATATCATGTACAATAACAGATATGTCTAATAAATCGGTTCACTTACCGCGTGGTTCATCGCGTTTGAAATTGAAACAGAAACACTGTAGAGATTTAAAAACAAACAATACGCACGTGTACAACCCTTTGACGTAAACAGTGTATAACCGACGGACAGCTCAAGAAGTTTATTTATACGCGAAAACAGAAGCCGCGACCCCACCACGTGCGAAACAACGATCGCGCCTTGGCAGAAATGCAGAAACGATACACATAATATACGATATACACCTATAATTCGTTTACAATATAATTTCCCACCTATGAGTTCGATTGTAAATATATTTATGATTTTATGTATTCTACTTCTGTTCCCATGCGTACAATAATAAAAAAGAAAAACATAATAATAATAAAATATGTTCATAAATATTTTGTCTTAGCATGTCCATTTAATAGCGCGCGCGAATAAAATATGTATTAATAAAAAAAGGCCATCGTATAAGTTTAATAAATCGTAACAAATTGCTCGGAATATAGATGGTAGACATTGTTATTATTATACGACGCGTATATGTATATTATAGGTACTTGTATTCGTATAATATACGGTATATTATATTGACTTACGAACGGCTTATTTGTATATTTTGTAATATATTTAATATAACATTACTTATACTATGTGATATTTACTATATCATAATTATTACTATTTGGACATGAGCTTTGTTACCACTTTTTGGTAAATAGTATATATATAAAATGTCGTAAGTCATACGGAAAATTAGTTTTTTGCGAAAAGACTAAGCACTTTGCAATAGGGTAGTCTGTTTACGAACTACTTATTATTTTTCCAACAAGCCTACTGTTTTTCATGCTTATTGCATACAGACTATAACAACAGTTAGATTATTTAAGAAATAAAATCATCATATAGTAATAACTAGTTATTACTTATTTTATTTTAAAGGTAATTTATTACTTGTACAAAAAAAGCAATAGAATTATCATAACATGTAAACTGAATAAATATGGTATCTACTTATTATATAGTATTATATATTATGAAAGTATTTTTATTTTTTATTTTATAAACTATAACAATGGCGAGTATAATTAAAATTGAGATTATTTTAAAGTTATTAACTATAGTATTTACGTAGTATTACTAGTTTTATTTTATATTAGATACTTTTGGAATATTGACTAAAACATAACTTCCAACTTATAAACTATATCAATAGTGTATTTATAAAATCATATTAATCGTGTAGGTATATTTTAAATTCTAGGTATTTGTCTACATTAGTACATTACAACCGGCTACTTAAAATATTTAAGTACGGATTGTTCTTATAAAGTCTAACTGCTGTTAGTCTGTGTACAATAAGACTCAAAAACAGTGGGCCATTTGGAAAAATTAATAAGTAGTTCGCCAACAGGCTACCCCATTGCAAAGAGCCTAGTCTTTTCGCAATAAGACTAATTTTCCATATAGTCTAGCTACGACATATGTATTATAAAGGTTAATACCTAAGGTATATTATTTTCTAGTGTGATACTGGGAATAGAGTAGTGATTTTAAAAAATAAGAACTTTAACGGTGCTATAGCGTCGATACATTGACCATTACCGCTACATAAATCTGCATTATTAATACATATTCGTATATAGTATAGTTATTACAAGTTGCAAGTATCAATGATAAAAAAATAGAACAAACTTAAAAGATTGTGAAAAAAATTACATATTATTAACAGTTGGATATGATTATTTTAATATTTATAAAGTTATAGTAATGGATTAATGGATCGATTATTATAGAAATGGATAATTCGCGTAAAAATAAATTGCGGTAAATTTTTACAAAATAGCTGTAATCTGCAAACTACATCGACAAAAACGTGTGCTATTTTTTTTGTCTATCATCAAATTTTAGAGTGATTAACACTAAAAATACAGTAAAAATCTTCAACTTCAATATATTTTTAAAGTAGATATAGTTCGTACTTTGGAGAAGTCATAAGTAAAAGTTTACAATGCTTTGGAAAACCAAAAAAAAAAAATAGGACAAACTACTTACCGTAAACGTAAAATTTCAGGCAAAATCAGTTATTGAAGAAATCGATTTTGTTAGTTTGTTATAATTAAAAAAAAAAATAGTCATAGATACCTAAGATTTTCACCAAATTTTATATTATCATTATCTATACACTGTAAATCTTCTGAGCTATTTATAGTCATTTTTTTCTAGAAGTATCAAGTTTAATATACAAAAATTATAAAGTTCAAATTTTGACAAAACGAATACTTTAATATAATTAAAATTGTAGTTATTTTGTAGTTATTCAAAAATATTATTTGTCAGGACTTAAAACTTTTCCATATTTATTTTATTAAATTTTATTTTGTCATAAAAAATGGCTTTTTTAAATAAATTAATATACACTTATATTAACTTACTATTAACTTAAAATAAATTTAAATTATTATCTATTAATACAACAAACCTATTCACATCGCCCTACCTTAAGGTAGGTATTAACCTTAAAATTAATAACAATTACAAATAATTTAAATATTATATTATATACTATTAAAATGTCTCTATTAATATTTTGTATATTTTATATTTTACATCTACATATTTTATTTCTAAATATTTTAAATTACAGATATTAAACTTCAAGATACAATGGGTGACGACCCTGTTAATGGATCAAAGCCTCCGGGGATCTCAATATAGGCCGACAACAGATATTGACTCTTGGGAGAGATTGAGCAAAACGAGCAGGAGACAGAGTCCGCTAATAATAAATAATAATATAATATTTTTGTCAAATAATAATTCAACCTACCATATTACTAACAGTAAAATAAATTACTATTATAAAATATACTTTATAATATTAATATAAGCTGATAGACCATCTATTCTCAGAATCATTTTTCGTAGATAATTATGTATCACTGAATTAAAATAAAGTCAATATATCCATTACAATAACCTACTCAATAACAATGTATACACTCGAAACCTACTGTACAGTGTACATGTAGTATAGCGGTTACCTACTTGATCGTTTTAATTTAGTTTTTTTTTTTATCTTTATAATATTATAATACATAGAATAGTATAAATTATGAAAATTTGTTGAGAAAACGTTTATCTGCCATGTAATAAATTGCTAATTTACCTTTTTATCTGTACTGCTATGTATTTAGTTTTATATATAACTGTGACGAAACAAAATTAAAATAATTACATAATGTTTGCATTGCTAGATATATTATTTTTAGAAAGATCTTGAAATATTAGACAATTATGTCAATTATATTTACCAATATAATACATGATATAATATAATATAATATGTTTAAATTGTCCAATCATTAAAATATGGTCATTCTTCTCATTATCCATCGATCGATTTTTTTTTTTTTACAAACTACTTATACATGTTTTATAATACACACGTCAATATTTATTTACATACACTCAAATGTTTTTTTTTTTCATTAAATAATTACTGTTGTGTAAGACAAGTATATATATATTATAACTAAATGTTAAAAAAAAATAGGTTTAATGTTATATTAATAATTATATGTTCAAAATGCTGGTATTTCAATAAGCAGTTATGATTTATTTATATACACACATACGAAACAACATATAGATACTTCTAATAAGTAATAAAATATTTATATAACATATTAATATTTTAGAATATATTATATTCTATACTATACACAATATAAATCGAAGGTTTGTGAGTTGTGACCACTGCCAACGCATTTATATTGTTTTTTAAATACCTATTACTATTTTCTAAAATCTTCAGGTAAATATATTTTCGACGTTCCTAAATTAATAAATAATAACATAAGTACGTCGTTTGAATGAATAATAGATAATAGGTTAGGTTTTTTCTATATATCTTATACTATATGCCTCTCCATCGTATATTTATGCAGTAGTTATGTATACGCCCCTAACAGAGCTACACTTGTAGTATTATAATATATTGTCGTTACACGTGCACTATTGAAATCAATGTATACTCTATCGACAATGAACTTATAATAATTGTTACATTGCACCTGACCGATTTATTATAAATTATATTTATGTTGTAGCATTTTACTTATTTTTTTGGTGAATTCAAAACACCAACAAGTGAAATAGAAATTCGTTTCTCTAGCAAAGATTAAAAATATACTATTTTAATTTTACTTATTTTGCATATTTCGCATATTTTGGAGTAAGATGTTGAAGATTATTGCATATTTTAATGATCTGAAAATCTTTTTAATTATTTTATTGAGTTTATATATATAATTTATAGTACGTCTATTTATTTTATATATATTTTTATTATTTGATTTTATTAACAAAAATGTTTGATTTTATTTAATACTTATTGCCCATGGACTGCCGTGATCTAGTTTTATATGCCTGAGGTCTTCATATTGTTTCTTCTTAATGCAAATTTAAATTTTTTATGATAAATACACAACACAATATTTTTAGCGTATATTTTAACATTTTTGGAGCACATCAGCACATGTCGTAATTTTTTATTACATATAAATCCTTATCCTAATTATAATAATATAGTTTAATATATCATCCATCATTTGAAATATTTTTTTTTTTAAACGATACAATAGAATTTTCTCACTAGACACATTTTATAGAATAAAAGTTATTAAGCATTCCCAATGCTCAATGTTCGCTTCCATTCAATTCTTTAATTATGAATAATGCATTTATTAAACTAAGATTTTTTGAATTTTTTTAGTATATTTAAATTTTCAAACAACCATTGCTCCCTTAATTTCTAAACTTATTATTATTGTGGTCTATTATTCTTAGCATTAAATACTAAAAATTCAGATATTACTCATTTAAATTGAGATTTAGATTTAAGATACATTGATATTTTAAACATTTGTTTGATTATCACCTATAGGGGTAGTTCCCATCTAAAATAAATAAGTTTGTATATCCATCGCAGAACTCTCCTCCAGTCATAATACGTACTTAAAAATATAATCTTAAATAAATAGGTATGGGGACTTATTAGGTATCGAAAAAATATCAAAACGTATATAAATACACACCTAATTAGTTGTTATAATTATTAATTACAAATGGCATATAGAATAATTAATTAATCACCAAGTGTCACTTATATTTATGTATTATGTTAAATATTTTGATGTTTGGTATCTAGATTTAGATCTAATGTATTTACGTGCAAACTATTTCAAAATTGCACAAGGACGATGAAATTGTTACGCAATGCCATCACATATACGCGTTTCGTACTCTTCTGCAGCTGGCCGTGTTAATTTGGGTACAGTATAGTTAATATTAATTCTCTAATATCTAGTATTTATATCTTAATAGTCGGTCACGGCTCGGCCAATGAAGATTGTTACAATACCGACGGCTCGGCCATTGCACTAAGTCGTCGTCGTTATTATTATTATCATTATTAATATTCCTATATGATGTATTATCGGTTGCATTATACACGATTAAAAAACCATTTGTAATCCAAAATTTAAAAAAAAATTAACAAACGAATTAAAAACGTGACTCCCTATAGCGATATGATTTCGGATTTAATACCTCTATATATGCGTGTACTTATTATACGATAACAAATACTTGTATGTATTGTATTATATACGTGAATAATCGACGTCCTTGTATCTATCGAAAGACACGTACCTATTTAAGCGGCTTGCAAGTCTTTGAAAAGTAAACATGCAGGAAAGTGCAATGATAAATGATAATAAAAATAGTAACAATGATGGTAATGATAAAAAATTAATCATAATAATGATGACACTCCGCAGTCCGCATGTATCGAAAAATAGAGCAGGGCCGGACGTTCGATTGATATACATTATAAAATATTTTCTCATGTCCTCCAATAACGAGAATATTTCTGTTTGACCGCAGCCTATATTAAACGATTTCATAATAAACATATTTTGCATTTTAAAAATATATTCTCATATAAATGAATCCACGTATCGTGTATATTATCATCATTTTTTTTTATCTTTATAGCCATTGTATCTGTACGTTCAAAAGGATTTAAAAAAATATGAAGAAGGTAAGAACGTAAATTCAAAATTTTCAAATAAAACAGATATAACTTGTTCATGGCGTTTCGTTGAAGCCGAAAAACTGTCACTTTTCTAAATCGGACGTCTATGAAATATATAAACAATGGTACAATACCTATATTATTATTAACAGTTTACACTCAATAGATAGATAACAAACAAGTGAGAAATTTTAATATTATCCATAACCATTACATTGAATTAATACGTTAAATACTGATTATTATACGTATACTAACGTATTCGTAATAAACAGTCACGATATTGTAATAAGTAATATATATACTTATAACTAGTAGGAAAAAAGTAATTGTACTTAAAAAAACTGTACAAATATTTTATGTTTTAATTAGGAATTTATTTAATTTACTTATTACACAATAGTTAATGTTTATAATATTATGCCTAATCTTTGGCCACTATCGAAACCAATCTGCACCTTCAAACAGATAGCTCAATAACTGATAATTTCTAAAGACTTACGAATTTTACTTTGCACTTTAATATAATCGCCCTCAAATTCGTATGTCAAATTAGAATATAATTTCAATCACACATTTAAATTTAACCAGTATAAGTTAAATCATATTAATCAACTGTAATACTGTAACATATCATAAATGAACTTAGTGATATAGATTAATATACCGTTTCCGCTCAGAATCGTTTTTCATATACAATGATTTATCATTAAATTCAAATTTAGTACATCTATGAGACACACTCAACATGCAATGTACAGTAGAGCGGTACTCATTTACCTACCATTATTTTTATTGTTAATTAAAATAATTTACACAAACAAATTGTAAAAATAAAAGTAAGTAATAATAATTAATTATTGATACCTATGTCAACAAAAAACTTATAAATTAATCATTAAAAACCATTAACGCAATTACGTGTACAAAAGAATGATTATCAGTATGGTGGTATTTAGCAACAGTAAAATTTACTACTAACAATATATAAGAAAATATAGCATAAGAAATATAAAGTTATAAAAAAATTGAGTTGGTAATATTTATATTTTGTTTTATTATTTTATCATGAATATACGAATACGAGTTATATGTTAAAAACAACACATTTTCTTAGTTATATTTTATTTAAAATAAATATAAATAATTCAATTATTATCTACATTATGTTTTTATTTTATTGAGTATATTTTTTATTTTTATTTTTTTTTAGCTCCTCATAATTTATAACTAGGTTAGATTCTTTGTTCTAATATATTGTTTCCCAGGTAAAGAGTAAATACGTTTACACTGGATAAATTCTTAGAGATTTGATGTTTTCGAGAAACGATACAATAATAATACTTCATTCATTTTTACCATCTCAACTCTCAAGAAGATTAGAAATAATAGTTTAAAAATCAAGAATAGCAAGAAAATGTTGCTTGTCGATGCGCCTTCTAAGTTCAAACACTAACACTGGAAAATTTTTCAGTTCCCGTAATACTTCATTGATTAGTGATTATACATATTATTATTATATATACAAGTACGTTAAGATGATATATTATTGCGAAAACAATGGTAGGCATATGACGTGTATTGTTTTCACTTTCACGCAATTCGATCGAGTTATACGTGAACTATCTATAAAATACGACAATCATAAAGTTAACACATATTTTGGCACTTACAATGCATTATTTATTATT
This sequence comes from Rhopalosiphum nymphaeae, assembly GCA_036289425.1. Taxonomy (NCBI): domain Eukaryota; kingdom Metazoa; phylum Arthropoda; class Insecta; order Hemiptera; family Aphididae; genus Rhopalosiphum; species Rhopalosiphum nymphaeae. The sequence goes on along the minus strand of JAZAQC010000021.1, from coordinate 1,298,123 downwards.
ATTAGATTATTGTCATAACAATATCTAATATCCGATTCTTGCTGCGATATTGTCAATTCGTATGGCGGTGCGACCTCGTGACATAACGATAATTCGTATTTCTGTTCCGATTCGTTTCGTTCTTCTTCCTGTAAAGAGCTTCATTTCCTATTCACGACCCGTACCCAAACCCACTGAACTTTCCAGTCCAAAAATCGAATTCAGTGAAAGCCAATCGATTGGACTACACCTGAGTGTATAAAACTGAAACTACGGTTGTCCTGTCATTCATTCGATTCGTTCTTCTTCAAGCTAGTGCATCAAGAAAAATCAAACAAGACAAAGCCATGAAGTCGTTTTCAGTAAGTATTTTAATATTACCTATATGGCTATATATCTATTTTATACAGGTACACAGCTTGTTTCCAAACTAAATATACCCCTGTGTGCTGCATAGTATTCGACATAATACAATATTATACTTATATAAACAACGCCACGACAGACTTGATACACTGGTTGTATGAAAAACAGATAGTTTTTAACAAATAATTCTTACGAAAAGTTTCACTCTGTCGAATCTAATGATATTTTCGTGTAAATTTTATTTCACGATACAATCAAAATATACGTTAGTTACATTACTAATATATCGTTTTCAATTATTATTTGAAATTCCTTTAATTGTACGATATTTATATTATTTATAATATCATTAATATAATAGTTCATAATTTGATCATGATCGGTATTTACATACATGAGGTACTTGCGTTTTATCAATCAAGTTTACGTTCATTATATATGCAACTTTAACACTTTTTCTTTTTTTTTTAACTTTCTTACACCAGTATTTTTTTTTAAATTTCGCTTATTTCAATATAAATATTATAACATCATTAGGTTAAGTTAGGTTATTTATAATTTTAAGCATTTCGAAGCAGTATGTTTTTATTATTTAATATTATACTAAATATAAAATTTTCATTGTTTACTTTATATATTTACCATATATACAGATTTTCTACTTCAAAATTTAAAATTATAAACTACTCAAATAAACGATATTCATTCCGATAAGTCTTACATAGAGTTTCCCGAGTACGTCCCGAAATGACTCTTATTTAATGTTGCGTACGTCTAGAATAAGGTATCGTCCTAGTGTGCTAAATTTACAACTATTTTTAAAATTTTGAGCGAGTGTACTAATATACTGCTTATTATAATTTAATATTTCTATTTGTTATTTATTTTATGTTGATTTTTCAATGCCATAATTATCACACAATTAAATTTAGGGATTTATTCAGTTTGGTATTTTTTATATTATTTTTAACGAATTTAATATTTTATCATAGCCCGGTCTAAATGTTTTGAATACATTTATGATTAGAAGTTTGTATTAAATTTGTGGCGTTTATTTGAATTTTTAATATTTCTAAAAAGTTGATATTATCAGCGAATAGTAAATACATACGTATGGAGTATGGGCTATAGTGCAAATACAAACTAACATCGAGTACCTAATTGTAGATACCATTATAGTATATTATCAGCGGTAAAATTGCGGACGTACTCGATATATTAAAAAAGTACGATATAATATATAAAAAACGAAACTCACTTAGGCGATACGAGCCCGTCTGACATAATATCATAAACAAAAATAGATTAGTTATCAGGGGACACCTATCACCAATAATATTTTTGGGAGGTCCGAGGTAGTAAAATTAGGAAATCGGAAAGTTTTCGAGAACCCTCAATAATCAAATATATATGTTTCAACCGTAAAATACTAAAAAGTAAACGCGAATAAAAATAATGAAATAAAAAATTCATCTCATTAGCCGTAAAAATAATAATTTAAAAATAAATTATTTCTCTCTGTCTCGAATCGCCCACGGTCATTAGTCATTTAGCATAGATTGTGTTGGTGAATACACGTGTTAAAAACGGATGACGTCCTTCCAGGTGTTCTGTTACGCGGTGTGCGCGGTGACCGTTATCGGTTCGACAAGGTGCGAACCGGCAGATGACGGCGCTCCGACCGACAAAGCGCCGCAGGCCAACAGAAGGAGCTTCGGCGAGTACCACGGGCTGTACGCACCGGCTTACCACACTCACTACAGCCCGGCACACTATCACGGCCACTACGCGCCCGCGTCCAGCCACTACCACACTTACGGATACGCTCCGGCACACTACCACGGCCACGGATACGCTCCGGCACACTATCACGGCCACTACTACAACCATCACGAGACCACCGTGCACGGATTCAAACACCAGCCCGTCGTCTACCAGTCGGTGGTGCACACCTACCCCACGGCCACCGCGGTCGTCCACAAACCGGTGCCGGTACCGGTCGCACACCCCGTCCCGGTGCCAGTCGTCCGGCCCGTGGCTGTCGAAGTGCCCCGGCCATACCCGGTGCCCGTCAACCGACCGTACCCGGTAGCAGTCATCAAACCCGTCGCCGTTCCGGTGGCCCAGCCGTACCCGGTGACGGTGTACAAACCGTACCCCGTGCCGGTGTATCGACCGACCCCTGTGATCCCGGTGGCCAGGCCCGCTGCCACTGCCGTACACTACGCCACCAGAATTCCGACGGTTCGCTTACCGGTCGTCAGGTATCCGGCGCCGTCGTACCTGCAACACTCGCACGTTTACGCTCCACACTACCGCGGGGCGGTGGCTTACCACGGACAGTCATCGTACCAGGGACCGACTTCATACCAGGCACCGGCTGCTTACCAGGGACCGACTTCATACCAGGCACCGTCTGCTTACCAGGGACTATCGTCGTACCAGGCGGCGTACCCGGCAGAGGCGCCGTCGTCCTATCTGCAACAACTGGCGGCTCTTAGAGCGGCCGGCGGCAACTACGAAGTGAACGAAGCGGCAGCGGTGGCACAACAGCAGACCCTCCAAGACGAATATTCGTTCCTGCAAGAACAACGGGACGCGGGTGCCGCCGATGTCCATCACCACGACGACGACGCCCATCACCATCATCTGCACGACCACGGGGTGATCGACCAGGACAGCGGTTTAGGTTCCGGCGTAGGTTACCCGTCGTTGACGGCCGAGACCAGTCTGGGAGTGCCGAGCACCGACTACACGGGCAAGAAGAAATGAAACGCGCTACACTACGACGAGAGACGTTCAAGAAGACTGCAGCAGAGCCGCGTATCAGCAGTCGACTCGAAACTCTCGGACTTGTAATGAAAAACGATTTCATTCAAATCATCCACTTGGACTCCAAGTCCCGAGAAACGACTGTATATAATTTGTTTATTGTTATATTATTATTATTATTATTATTATTATTAAATATTGTTTAGTATGCCATAGAGTCGTTTGACTCGACTATAGTCCGTGTTGGATCATGTATTGTGACTTTTTCTTTTTTTGTTAAAATAAATATTAAACGTCATTTTTTTTAAATTTTTACTGCATATTTCAATACCTATAAATAGAGGTTTAAAACTTTAAATGGCATTATGAAAACGAGCCGCGTTCCCGGTATTTCTACATGAATATGTTTCATGTAATACATGCACTGTTTATAAATACATACTCGTATATACGACCGCGGCCGTATGAACGATGTATCCGTTTCTATGGAGTACATGGACCAATACACTATATCAATTGTGATTTGCTGTCGTCGATCGTACTATGTAATAATTAATGCGTATCTATTTCCTATAAGTATATATTATTATATTTTATACGATTATCGTAAACTGTTTACAGTTGATACACGTTTTTTCGGTTTGAATAGTTTTTTGAAAACAATATCGCATGTACAAATTAAACACCCTCGTAATCATCACAGTGTTGGTGTCGAATATCGTATGCACACATGACGTCAACCTGTCCATGTTTATGTATTTAATAAACCATTTGACTCCGCAAGAATGTGTAAAACTCACTGCTTATTTGTATGCCGAGGGCCTTGAACTAACGGCAGTCAAAGAACTTGGTAAACAATCTTCAAATCGTCGCTCGTGTATAATTTTGTAGTTTTTTTTGAATACTAATAATACATATAATACATGCAATATATAATAAAATATAAAGTAGATAGTTATTATAAAAATATGTACAAGTTTAATTAAAAATAATAGCTTTGTAGTAAAATGCTATGCATATTCCAATAATACATTGAATATGGATGCTTATATATTATATTAAATATATTATTATGGTGAATAAATAGGTATAGATACTATTGATACTAATGTTGATAAATCACAGTAATTGAGATGATTATAGCGGATAACGCAATCGTGGTATTAAGTCTTAACTTTAAACTTTAAAACTGTATAAGTTTATAACTTATAAATTCCCCTACTCCCTATGACCCTATACATATTGCTTGTATTATGAATACATCTTTTTTTCATTTTTTTTGTTAAGTATAAAGTATTATTCAGTTGTTGAATCAAAATTGTTAAGGAAAATTAACGCAAAGTACTAGTATTATAATATATTATAATTAAGTTCAAAACTTCTTAATTATAATTTTAAAAATATAGATACCTATATTTTCTATTAATTATACAGTAATCACTAATCAGTGTACACAATATATAAGTACTATAATATAGCTAATATAGGTATACTCTGTTATGATAAGTAGGATAGACATGACAAAAATAAAAATAATTACATTCTGTATAAGAAGTTGTAATTTTTTTTGTATGAATTAATTGTGAACTAGGTACCTATGCAATATAGTTCAATAATATTGAAATAATATATTTATTTTCTCTGCAGAACAAGATTTGCCCTTAGATGAGACTTGTTTATCGTTATTAATGACATGGAATAATAGCGCTGGAAAGGAAAAAAATTTTGTCAGTATAGCTAATTGTTTAAGAAAAATAAACCATGAAAGATTAGCTGAATGGTTGTCAGACACAATTTTTACCCAATTGAGTATGGAATTAAATAATAGTTTTCTCCAAAACACTACGACTCAAAGAAATACAGCTACTGTTTCATCTCGACCACAGAAAATTATACGGTAAAAACAGTTAAAATTTACAATTTAAAATATTAACAATTAAAACGAAAGTTTTTTTTTTTTAAATAATATTTTGTGTTTATTCAATAGAACTGAACATTGTCCTTTTGATAAAAATATTTTGTTTTTATTATTTGATACGTTTTGTATGTATTTAACTTGCATGACTATCGTAACATTTGTATTCTATTCACTGGGTTTGTTGGTTCGAATTGTGAAAGAAAGCCAAAACATTCTAAGCAAGTATATTATTTTTAGAAATTAAAAAGTAATATTATGTTAAGTAATATAATCATGATCATCATTCATCAATCATTATTAATTAATTCTCAAACTATTAACATAATTGTACTCATTGAATATCTACATGAAAAAAATACTATAATAAAGTTGAAAATTACAGTTATTATTATAGTTTACACTGACCATAAAAATATAATAATATTCTATGAAACATACCTACTTTTGCAGTGTCACAGAAAAAACAATACAAAATTCTTGAATTTGGTAATTTTCCACAAGATTTAGATTTCGAAGACGAAATTTTGGATCCTTTCTTTTGAATAATAATATTTAACTATAAAAGATAATTTAATATTACCTATAACGTATTAAATAAATAGAAACTTGTAAAATAAATGTTAATATAATAAAATTCACTCGACAGAATATGGATTTTTATTGATGAAAATTAAATAAAAGACGTTTATTGTTGCGTACCTATATTATACCTGCCTACAAGTAATACATATTTCCATTAAATAGGTAATTATGGTAATACTAATATACGATTAGTTTAATTCATAAAATAAGAAGTATTAGAAATAAATTAGTAATAGTTATCAGTTAGTATCACCATCAATATTACCTAATATGTTTAATACTATTTTATTTAAATAAGCTTTTAATATTATTGACTACCTACTTTGTAATTATTAATGGGAAAATATTCATTTTATGAAATGTATGAGCATACGACCCTTGCGCTTACAGAACTGGATGGCCCAAGGGGATTTAGTCAACAGTGGAACTAATTAACTCATAGGGGATCTAGATGATATATCACTGTTCGATGAACCAACACAAGATTATGTACAATAATATTGCTAAATCCAAGATGGATATAATTATACCTTGGTTAAATCATTATCGTATTATCATTGTTATGTTGTTATCATGCGCATTTATTATCATAGTTGTCGAGTCTTTAATATTATCTTATATTATCTTAGTCCGACAGTCCGTATCTTTATTCTTTACTCTTTAATAAAGACTCGACTGTCAAGTATATAGACACAGCAATAAATCACAGTAACTTCCAAATTCCATTACAAAATGGGGAAAGGTTTCAATAACTACATGTGTAAAAAGTTCTTCCATCCGGCATCAAGAGATAATCTAAAACGAGTAAGTTTTTCTTCAGAAAATGATATATTATGTACCTACCTAATTAAAGCGCAAAGTACTCAATGATTTATTGGTTTCCTAATATAATTAAATTTATAACCTTGTACACAGATTGGATGAAGTATTTTTATGTTATCGTTACACTTTAAATGTCTGGATAGAAAATGATTATTTTTAAATTACAAACTTTTATTAGAATTAAAAAATCCAGTTTTAAGAAGTTATGTACATTTTTAAAATTTAAAAATATTCATAACTCAAAAATATTATATTATATCATCAAACTACTAACAACAATACATAAATAATGTTCTTACCTTTATGATTGATTATAGATACATTTCTCTAATATTAAACTTAATAGCATATAACTGAACACAAATGTTCTATGTTGTCTATATTTAAGATGAAAACAACATGTAAGAGTGTGACATAATATTGTATGCTCTTAAATATAACAATTTTTATCTATAACTATGCTAACAATTCATAGGTATGGATGGCAGAACAAAAATCAGATAAAGATAAAAAACGTCAAGAAGAACTTCGTCTGCAATATGAAAAAGAACAAGATCTTTATAATAACAAGTAAAATACTACAAAAAAATATATACTTTGTTTAATAATATGCTTTATTTATTTATTATATTTATGTTTTCCAGAGCATTGTTGTCAAAAGAAAGCAAGGATAAATTAAGTGTAAATTTTATGTATGAACCACCACCGGGTGCTAAAAAAGAAAGGGAACGTGAAGATAACGAGCCAGAATATAAATTTGAATGGCAAAGAAAATTTAATGCCCCTAGAGAAGAGTAAGTACTACAAAATAATAATATTGTTTTGATACTGTACTTATTGCAGGTGTTAATACTACTATTGATAATTGTTGCCTGGCATTGCCTGAGTTTCATAATTTAAATTTTAAACCTATTTAAGGTAAACAATTCTCATCTAAACCAGTGGTTTTAAACCTGTTTATCATAACTCAACTTTGGGTTGCATGAATTTCAGTATTGGTTTATAGTATAAAATTTGAATGAATTGTACACAGCAAATAAAATAAATATATTAGTGGTTTTATATTAATATTATTATTTGACAATTTTAACCAAAAATCAATAAACAATTTAAAAAGAAAAGTATACCTATAGACTAAGTAGTAATTCTTAATGACTTGATAAATCCACACATGATATTCATGAAGTATTTTTATTTCAACCACTTAGGCAAAATACCATTCCATTAATTTTTGGCTTTCTTTCCCATATCGATATTTTTTGTGATTATCAATTCACTCTTGATCTCTTTTATTTTGTCAAAATTATTTTTACCAATTTTGAAAAATATTTAGTAATTTTAATGGGAATAAGCAAGTTTCTCTAATATTTATATTATATCCAATATATAAATAACATAATCAGTAATCTTACAATTAAAATAAATAAACCATTATTATTATTTTAACCTATATTTACTATTATTAAAATTCAAGTATTAACATTATTTTAAAATTAATAACTTTACTTATACTAAACTGGCCAAACTTTAGTATAACTACCTTCAATTTTATTTCTTGCTTATAGAAACATTCTTCCCACATTTTTATAATCCTGTGTTTAAATCAATTAACATAATATTGAAATTATTTTCATTATTATTATTTTTTGTTTAAATTTTAGTGCGATGAAATTAAAACTGTATAGTTAAGTTTTGTTTTATGTAATCTATACTAATTGCAAGTATTTTTTTCTTTATAGTTATTGCAAAGGAGATCAAGAAATTCGAGATCAGCCATTTGGTATTCAAGTCAGAAATGTACGATGTATTAAATGTCACAAATGGGGTCATATAAATACTGGTAAATAAATATTGAAATATATTATTATAAAATTATATTATACTGTATTGTTTTTTGTATAATTTTTATTTTAATTCTTTAAATTAAAAAAATTCTATTATTATCATATAAAAAATATTTTATAGACAAAGAATGCCCCTTATTCAATCAGGCAAGTATATCAGAAGCTGTAACAAGTAATGCAACAACAAATGGTACTAGTGCTAATAAAAAAACACAAGAACTAATAAAACAAATGCGAGAAGATGGCTTGGAATTGAAAAAAAGTGCTGCTTCTACACAACAACAAATATCATTTGTAAGTTATTAAGTTTCTTGTTAATTAGGCATTATGTAAATCTTCCCTGTTATTTATATAATTTAATTAAAAATGATAAATAATATTTACAAATGAGTTTTTAATATGTTTTTGATTAAAATTTTTTTATTTATAAGATTTTTCATATTAATTTTTTGTTCAAATAAAATTCTTTTGTTTTTTTTTATAAACCTGATTTTGTTATTTTCTTTTATTAATACTAGTGGTATAAATATGAACTAATACAACTAATAAAATGATTTTCCTATTGTTTTTATTTTAACACAAATTTAAAATCCTGAATATTTGGTAGTTTAAGTAATAAATGCTCTTTATTTTAAAATGTAAACTAAAAATATTTATAATTAATGGAATACTATTTCTCTACCTTTAATATGTAATAATCTTTATACATTTACTTAAAATTATTAATTATTAATTATTATTTTCAGAACAACGGAGAGGATAGTGACACAGAACTATTTATGTATGTAAAAACATTAAGTAGAAAGAAAAAAATGAAATTGCTCAAGTAAATTAATTCAACTTCATTCAAAATATTTAATACTTAAATATTTTTGTTACAATTTTTGATTTTTTGTTTCAGACGATTGGATAGAATGGACAAAATTATGATGAAAGAACAAAAGTTGATTTCAAAAAAAGAGAAACTTTCTAGGAAACAAAATAAAAAGAAAAAAGAAAGTAGCAGCAGTTCTGATTCTTCAGATTAATTAAGTTTATATTGTATGACTTTTTTACCTATTTACTGTACATAAATATAATATGCAAAATATAAGTACTACATTAAAGTTCACTAATCTAAAATTGTACAGAATCTCAGTTTACAAAATATTTTATATACTATGCATCTATTGCATCTTATTTTCTAGTCAATTAAACCTAAAACACGTTCCTCTTACCTCAAAGTTGCTTTCACTTTTCATATTATCCAAAGTTATGTATAAGAACAGTATTATATTATATCATTGATGCAAAAGTGGTAGTTAATATTCATAATTTGAAGGCAAGTTTATCAAAATCATATTATGCAGCAGGTTTATATTTAAATTTATATATTAAATATCATGTCTTACATTCATATGTGTGTACAACTAATGTATGAATTATAGTTTAAAATATTGTAAATTATGATAGTTATAGTTTTATCTTTTTTTTTCTTAGGCCTCTCTACGAGTTTTTCTCAGTAAGGCCCAGTAATCTGTTGATTTCAAAATTAAATAAAAAATAGGCACTTTGTTATTTCTATTCGTTTACTATTTCTAAAGGGTTTTTATCCATTAAATTTAATTAAATAAATAAATAAACCTTCTTTTTTTTTTACCTAAAAGATTCCTCTATGATATTTAGTCATGAAATTTAAACAACTCTATCTAACTACTTAATTGACAAACAGTAAGATAATATTTTCTATGTATAGCTTTAAATAATTATAAAACTAAAATCATCATCTATTTGATTTCCTGTTCATTGGATAAACCAAATGTTTTCTATATAGCCAGAGCATATCATTGTAGACCTAGTGCTATTCAGTAATAAACAAAATATTAAATCCTCGACTAGACGATCGTGATCCAAATCGATTTTGTACAGATAGCTCATACTATTACATCTTATAAACAAAGATTTTACACTCTAATTTCAAAAATATTTTAATAATCTTTCTTTCACCTAATATTTTTTGGTATATAACTATTAACCATGAAAAGTTCTACCATATACTGGGTGATTATTTATCAAAAAACAAACATTATTTCAAAATATTTTTTATTATAGTAGAAATTTTGTTAGGAGTATATTAATACACAAAAATTGAAATTCGGATGAATAGTATATGAGTCATAAATATTTAATGTATAGGTAAGCAGAGTAGTAAATAGCTATTTTGTAGGGCTTCCTCTTTGCAACACAATTAACTTTAAATACTCTTAAATTACTAGTTTGAATTTCAATTTTTATAAAAATACTCTGCTCTAGAATATTAAATTAAAAATATATATTGCTATTCAAGTTTAAAAAATTATAAGAACAAAAAATGATTTTGAAATAATGAGTTGTTCGATAAAATAATAATTCTGTATGAATTAGTAGCACAGTAATTGAACTCTCAGTATTATTGCTGTAACTCAATCATTAAATATATGGCTTAACACTAAATTCAATTTTTTTGGTTTAATAAAAATAATAAAAATGTAATATATTTATTAGGAATACAAATTGTATGTTTAAAAATACATCAGTAAAAATGTTTCACTAAATTCATACACAGTACAATAAAAAATTTTTTAAATAAAAAATCATAAAAAATTTTGTATAAATATATAAAAAATCGCAGTCTTAACATAAGTTTAAACATTAATTAAACTAAATAGTTAACAGTAAATAATAATTTAAAAATGATATACTGCTTTAAACATCAGTAGAATTGGTTGAAATCGTTATTGAAGAATCATGATCTGAATTATCGTCATACAGCCCCGGATTAAAGTAAAACCTTTTGTTGAAACCTCTATATAACCATTCTACAGTTTGAGACCCATGCTGGGTACTACTAAGTTTTTCTACTTCACTATCCACCTATATAAATATTAGAAAATGTTACTTTTGTTATGGTAATAATAGAATAAATAATTTTTAGTTAAAAAATTTAGTTACAATTAGCATCATTGAAGCCAAATCTTTGTTATAGGCATTTGTACGGATTACTTCACACAATTTTTGTACAAACCATGACCCATCTATTGGGTCACGTATTGCTGTATGCCCTATAAAAAAAATACAAATTATGTTTTTTAATTAACTATTGATAAAAGGGTAGGCAAATTATTAAAATTATTAATATAGTAATAATGATTTACCAGGAACAGTGGCAAATGCTATAAATATATCATTATTACTCCGATTGTAAATTGTTTCGTTTGCAGAAATATTGGAACTGTCATTTTGTAAGGCATTATTTTCACCATCGCAGTATTTCCAACCAAAATCACTATTCTTTCCTCTTTAATAGATAAATAAATAGATTATTATATTAATCATAAATAAAAAAAATAATTTAACATTACCGACACGCTTGAATAAAAAATAACTTTGGTATAGTTTTAGCTGGTTTTTTTTTTGGTAAGAATTGATCAATTATCCAGTCAGTATTTATTGCAATACCATCAGCAGCTAATATATTTGCTGATCTTGAATTTTTTCCAGCTTCACCGTGACTCATTATAAATACAACAATAGAGTTAGCTTTTTCAATATGGCATATACTAATGAACTCCTTAATAACATTTTTAAATTCCTACAAACAAAAACAATTTAAACATTAATATTTTATGATGAATTTCTTTGTGTATTTTTATATTAATTTAATTAATATATATTTGTTTATTTACTTTTTCAGTTAAATCTTCTTTTGGGTGAACAATATAACCAAGGCCTTTAAACAATTTTTTTAAGTTTTCCAAGTCTACTTTTGATCCTTTTCTTTCGTCTCTATCTTTTATAATATTAATATTTAAAATCAATGCATGGCCTTTAGGATTTGATCCCATTGGATAAGCCTGTCAAAATATATGCCCAATACAGTATTATACAATTTAACATGATATTAAAATAAACATACCTGAGGATTTAAATTGTCTTCATAATTATCCATGCGTTTGCGTTCAGGGTGAACTTTAACGTACGAGTCATCATGTTCCAAAATGAGTTTGTCAAATGTTTTGTCCAATAATTGTTCTTCCTTTTCCTTACTGAAAAATGTGAATAAATTGTTAATATTATAAGAGTATAAAAAAACTAAAATTAATGAATGTATGTTATAGTTTATTTGAATATACTTGGTATAAAACTACTTTACTACTATTTTTTAGTATAATATACTACTCTTTTTAACAAATAAAGATATTTTTGTATGCAGAGAGTAATAGTGAAAACAAATTTTTTTGGGGCTAAATTTTAATGTTATAACTTAAGGGTGGCCACAACGAGGCTTGCAAACTGTAAGCGGCTCTTGACATCAAGTTTAGAGTAAAATTATTATTAACTATTTAATTATTTTATAAACGTCTCATAACAATGGCTCACTTAGAATTAGCTTCATAAATTTAAGGCTCCCAAAATTAATTTTAGTGGCATTCCCTGTTATGACTATTTAAGTTTATCGGTAAGCAGTTAGCACTTTGCATACCATATGATTAAAATAAAATAAAAACAAGATCATTGTAAACATCGGTAAAAAATATAATTGATTTGAATTATTTAAACCATACAGTAACTGTAGCTGTACTCAAATGTTAAAAATTCTAAAACTCGGTAGGTTGATATTTTGCCAATCTGGCGCTGTACATACATTTCCTATTTGTTTTTTATTCAATAGGCAAATTAATTTTTAATATAAATAAGTAAGAGGTACCTTTTTTTGTATAATGTTAAAATATCACGAGCTTCAAGATTGCCTGTTTCTTCTAATACTTTACATAAAGCTGAAAATGCATGAGGCCCTCGTCCTTGAATTAATTCATACAATTTTGTTTTGCTATCTGATTCTCCATCATCGTCCTACAACAATACAAGTATAAATTAAACATTTGTAAATCATAAATAATATATGTAAGAAAAATAAAAATTTCTTACCAAAATATAATCTTTCATCCACTCATTGATTACAGTTTTTTCTAATAGAATATCTACAATAGCATTTAAATTAAAAGTAACATATACTAATTCGGACATACAGTCGTTAATCAATTTTCGATGATATTGTTCCATTATGATTGAGCAAATTCAATAAAAGTATATAGGTACTCAAAATGAAGTAGTAGATATACTACTAAATTATTGTCCTTAGTACATAATTTATAACTTCACTTGAAAAAAATTACAATATATTAGTTACTTATAATCATACTATACTCTACTAATCCAATAGTACCTTAATATTTTAATAATTGTTACTTGTTGATAGTTAATACCTGTTGACTATTAGTAATTTGATGTACTTGTCGTGATATTATGTTTTATGTACTACTATTGACATTCACATATTACATTCAATATTGATAAAAATACTATTGTTAATCAACCGGTTTTAATCATTGTGAAGACGTGAAAATCATGATACAAATATTGGATATTTTGGACATGGTCGTACATGTGAATATATTGCATCATGTGCATTAGTCATTACGACTACAAGTTACAACGTTCAAAAAGATCGGTCTTCGGGTAAATGACAGCGTACTCTGGTGAGAAAAATTATGAACTACTCGTGGACATAATAACAATCAGTAATTTTTGCTATCAGCACCTTTAAGATAGCATTGAAAGACGCCAGAACGGCGTCACCTTATCACCTATATCTAGACATCGTGAACACGGTTTTAGAATATCGGCCGCGGTATTTCATCATCACCATGACTTTGGTTTTTTGTGTTATCGCCATCTTCACTTGTCACTGAATAGTGGTTTATACCAACCAACCCTCGGAACGGTATTATTGACGCACATTTCATTTTGTCACGATTTGTTTGTTTCACACACTGACTGACAACTACAATCATATTATCATAGTGTAGCAGTTTGGTGAGTGGAGACTGGGAACGTTCAGGAACTCTTAGTTTGTAGTGTTCACACATGCTGCTTACTACATAATTTATTATACTTATACAGACTAATAAACAATATAAACACAATACACTTTGTTGAATTGCTTCACGACGGACGTTAAATTAATAATTATTGTTGTTATAAATTTATAAACACCATTGCGGCACAATTATGGATAGCGATATGGCGGTCCCTCAACTTGATCAGTTCGTGCTGACCGTCAGAAACTTGGCGAATTCCGGTGAGTAACGAAACTTACCTACACAAAATTCGGCCCGGCTTGAAAAATATATTCTGAACATTGCCAGACCTCGCTCGAATATTGTAATGTTAAAAATCTTTATGATTTCTTAACTTGTATACATATGTTTATATTATGTACCTATATTTAAATTAAAAACATGAATAATTTTTGATTCTTTGACTCTTAATTGTTTAGTTTATTCGGTATCGAAGATTTATAATAATTATGATTCTAAATCAAAATAGTATTGGTTTTGGAAAGCTCTATAACTCAAATAAATTTTTTCTTTTGAAAACCATGACTCTACTACTATTGTTTACTTGGCTCTAAGCCCCATGAATATTTTCCAAGTTTATAGTAATGCTCAACCTTTGCTAAAGATCACGACTAACAATGTATTCCAATCTCTATTTTTTAGTTTATTGGACAATCTAAGTATCATACTACTAATGTAACTTAACTGATTTATACGTAATTATTTATTTGTATTTATTCATTCTTAACAGTTCTTAATAATTAATAAAATAGTAATTTTTCTGTTTTCATAATAACTTATTATAATTTTGAATTGTCATTTTGTGTATTTTGTTTAATGTAAAGGATAAATTATTATTTTGCAGGTGAAAATCGAGAACTTACTGAGTATCTTTCCAAACAGACAGAAACACTACATAAATATGTTTCTAATTTAGATAGTGTTCTTGAGGCACTTGATGTCCATGAGAACTCGATCACGGTACTTACTATTTTGGGTGTTAAAGCTACTGCCCAAAAACCACCTGACATACCTGGGGTCCAATATCATACAGCAATAGCAACACAAATTAATGACTTTGTTATCACCATCAGCGAAGATGAACTCAGAGTTTTAGCTGAACCGTGTAAGTTAATTTATAATTTTATTTTTGTAGTATATATTATTTGATCTAATTTTTATTTTGTTTTATAGTGGCTAATTTGATGAAATCTATGTTGACTAACCTTGGTGATATGGAGAAACCTATGTCTGCTATTCCAATAATAAGACGCGCTATATGTAAATTGCAAGAGAAACCATATCAATTAACTCAACTTCATTGTCTTTTATGTCAAGCCTGTTTAATGTCAAATAATCTTAAGCCTGCCCTAAGCATCCTGGATCAAGATATTTATGTTTTGGGAACTGACGAAGTAAGTAATGTGATTATTATTTATAGGTTGATATAAAGATTAATTAAGTTTTAGCCATTAGTTGCTCTACAAATGAATTTCCAATTTGATTAATGACTCAACTAAAAAATATTGATACATAATTTTTGGTTTTAAACTTAAAAATTAAAATAATATATTTATGATAGGTACACATTATATGATAATGATTATAAAAATAAAATTAATTAACCTTTAAATATTTCCCATAAATAATATTATAAATACTTGTCTACATTAATACAAAGTAGGATATTTGCCTTAAATTATTTGTAATTATTTTTTATTTTTTTACAATTAGAGTCATTTTATTTTCAGCCTGGAGTGACATTTGATCCAAAATTTTTCTTAAGTTACTATTACTTGGGTGGTGTAATCTACGCTGCAATGAAGAATTATTCAAGAGCAATTACATTCTTTGAAATTGCTCTTACAACTTTACTTCCTTTGCTATCTCAAATCATGGTTGAGTCGTATAAGAAATTTGTTTTGGTCTCAATTATACATTTAGGAACTGTACCTACACTTCCAAAATTATCACCAGCCCTCATTGAAAGAGTTCTCAAACCAGTATGTCAAGCCTATTTGGATATAATACCAGCGTATCAAAGTGGTGATCCTGAAGAATTACAAAGGACAATCAGCAAATATCATGATGTTTATATAAGGTTTGTTTTTATTTTTATAATTCTAAACTAATAAATTTGACTGAAATTTTTTGTTAACAAATATAGAGATAATAATAAAGGATTAGTAAAACAAGTTGTAAAAGCATTGCACAGGAAGAATATACATAAATTGACAAACACTTTTTTGAATATGTCAATTTCTGATTTAGCACAAAGAATCAATCTTCCTAACATAGTAGAAGCAGAAGAACATTTAATGTCCATGGTATTTAAAACAAGACAATTTTTTTTTACAATATTAAATATATTTACAATTTTAGATTGAATCTGGTGAAATATATGGCAAGATCAACCGTAAAGAAGGTACAATTATGTTTAATGATCCACCCAAAAAATATGAAGACCCAAGTGTTCTGAAGAAAATTCTAGATGAAGTAAATTCTTACCTATAAATATTAGTTATGCACTATAAGTGTACATAATATATTATGTAATATATATAATATTATTCAAATTATGATTTTTCAGGTAACTAATAAGATATCATTTAGCAGTACAGTACAAATGATGGATGAAGCTATACTAATAAATCCCGCATTTGTTAAAAAAACTAGTAGTGAAGATGATGGATTATCTTTAGGCCAAAGTTCATCCAAAAGTTATCAAGCATGATCTAAGGCTCAAAAATGTATTTATACTGTAGATTTATTGATTTGGACATAGTTTGGAATACTGAAATTATAATATTTCTATTGTCATTCAAATATCTATCAATCTAATCATGTTCTTTTACAAATGTTACTATAATAACACAAAAATCACATAAAAAACAGTATTTAAATTGTTATTATTCCATATAAAAAGGTACATAATAATACCTATGAAAGTACACCTAAAATAATAATGTTAATAATGTATTGTATATAAATATATAAATACACAATATAAAAATTTGAATAGGTATTCACAAAACATATTTTCTTTGTCTGTCATAACCTCTTGAAGCAGTAAACATAATTCAATCTATAACTGATGGTGGTGACCTTTCTAGCTGGTAATTGAATAAGAACATCAAAAATAAAATTTTATGTAATAGTAGTTTTTAAAAAAAACTCAAAAATACAATTAGTAATTTTTAATTTAATGAAACAAGATTAAACTATACTATATAGATATATATAAATAAATCATTAACCCTAGATTACATGCATTAAAAATATTCACTAGATTTTACACATACGGTTTTTTTGACAGTGTGTTAATAGATAATGAACTTTGAATTCTTCTATAGTACAGGCATAAAATTGTATACAATTGAGAATTGTATCTAATTTTAGCTTATCACCTAATTAGAAGGTACTTAGATTGGGTTAGATTAATGTTATGTGTTTTTGAAGCAATGAACAAAATTCTAAATGTCCAGTCTTTTTGACTGTAAAGCGTGTGCTCTTGAGTTAACATAATGTATAAGTATATAAATAAAATAAAATACTTTCTGTAAAATGACAAGGTTAGTTAGATAGGGGAAAGCTTACTCAAATAGTAAAATTCAGTTGTATTATTTATTAATATTTAATCTTGTCATAGTTTATTCAATATATTGAACATAAAAACTCATGTGATTATATGAATTATGAAGTTTAGGTACTTAAGAACAAATTGTAATATAAACATTTATATTAAATTAAATAAAATTTTATTCAAATAAATAATAAAATATATATTTTTAGAGTGCAATATACTATAATGTGCAGTTATGATATTTAACCAGCTACCTTGGTTTTTTAATAAAATTTAAATTAACTGTGTAACACTTATGTAAATTAAATAATTCACTATTTAAAATCAGCAAAATATACAATTAAAAATATTTGAATAACCTAATTGAGATCATGTAAATATATTGTAATATATTTGTATAATATATATATTTTTTTTATAGCAGTAGTGTTCGGTGATATTTTATAATGGGAAGTGCTAAATAAAATTTCTAGTTAAATTTTTATAAAAAAAGGTATTTTATTGATGAAAATTACAATTTAAAATGTATTTATATGATAAAAGTCTATTAATAATGATAATTATCCAATGTGTGACAACAAAATATTAGAATTACATTTTTAAAATTCCGATGAGTGCTTAGGGCTCAATACAATTCTTTTAACCAACATATTTAAGAACTTGAATACCCCCTTCTATCGCAACCGGTCATTTCTATTATAATGATATGAGCTAGATAATCTAAAATACCAGTGCTTTTGTAAAGAATTTGCTTTTACAGAAAAGAATTAAATTCCTTTCAAAAAAATCTAATAAATTGTTATAAATTTAATACTCATAAAAGAATTAATAATTAGTAGTCATTTTAATGTATAAATCGCATTATAATTTAATAAAATAGGTACATTTTAAACTTCTTATTTCTTCTTTTTGACTGGACATGCCTCTTTTGGTTGCTCTGGCTGTTCACTACAGATTTGCAAGGCTGAGTAAGTTAATGATTATTTTTAACTCAGTTAAATTAAGTTAATATACATTGATAAAAAATAGTTAATCCACATTTTTTTTAAACTTTTTATAAAAGTAAAATAAAGTTTTTTTTATACGTTAGTGTACTTTATTTCTTACCAAAGCAAAACTAAATTATAGACTATAATGCTTATACATCATATACGACACAATATTTTTCTGTATACCTAGTATGTATTTCATTAATTTTTCATTTTTATGTATATATATATAAAAAAAAAAACAATAGTCTAAATAATAATTAATAGATACTTTAAAGCTGAAATAATTAATTTAAATTATTTAAGTCTTTCATACAGATATTATTTGTGTTTTTGTAATATAAATATTGAAATATAAATTAATTAAATTTAATAAATTATTTAATTTCCCATTAATTAAAAAATAAATTTAGTAAGTTAATAGTTTAGTTAATAAAAATCCAAATGTAACTTGTTAAGTTAAAAAATTAAAATAAATTAACATTACTTTAACTTTGTAACTCGTTAATTCCCAGCCTTGCTGATTTGTTGGTATCTATAATTACTTATTCATAATTCATGATATTTATAATTCTATTAATTAATTAATATAGTATAATATGTCTTACTTGTATCCATAATTTAAATGTAAAAAAAAAAATTTAGTAAATATAATATAATATTTCTTTTGGTATATTATAATGTGTAATAACATAAATATATAGAGAGAGCGATAGTATAAGGGTAATTGTGATGTATTATATAAAATTATTCAAAATGAGAAATACCAAATATATATTAAAAAAACAAATCATGTACATTTGTAGGGTTCAGATTTCAATGATGGCAATGACTGAAGTGTAATGTTTAAACATGTAAATGGTTGTGCATTTTTGTTGGTGATTCTAGTTATAATTATCCAGCAGCCAAATGGAATGTAAGGTCGATACTTTGAAACAAGTATATCTCGATAAACAATGTGTTTACCCTTTAAAATTTTAAATCAAATTGATTATTATATTAAAATTAATAGGCAATAGCTATTAAGAATAAAGATAAATTTACTTTTGCAATAGGACATTTTCCTAAATCAAAAATTTGTCGAACCAATGGTACAAATAACAGATCTGTTGATATATGTGTACAAAGATCGGTTTTCTGAACATTTAATGAAGGCACCTTGATTGAGTTACTTATACCTTTGTGATGGGTCTCAATTCTCACCTATAAGAATAACAATTACACATATTAAATTATTATTCCCATTCATAAATAAAATAATTTATGAGTAACTGAAATAAATTTATTAATTGAATATCAACTTAGTACACACAAGACAACAACTACTTATTGGTATGATGGGATTCTTTAAATTATTCTCAAAATTATCTATAACTAATATTAATTATGTTGTAACTTTAAATAGTATTAATTTATTTTAAAAAAAAACATCTATTTTTAAAAATAAAGGATTATTATTAAAATTTTCCAGATAAGAAGAATGGAGTTAAGTATAAAATATAGATTCTTTTTATGTTTAACATTAGTTTAATTTTTATACTTGTTTCTATTGTTTTTTACGGAGAGAGTGCAAATATTATGTTTCAGATGTCAAATAGATCTGGTTCTGGTAAGTAACATCTACTTACTGTTATTTGTACTATCTATTAAATTAAGAGTGGGAGGTAAAACTACTTTAAACATCTTAATGTGAGTAAAATGTCTGTACCAAGCTGTATACGTTAGGTAATATTTAAAGTCTTTACTTTGTATTTAATAATCAGTAGGTAATTACTAATTACTATATATTATATTATAATTTCTAATACTTTAATATTAATAATATTACATCAGCACCTATACCATAAGAGAATGATGATAACTGACAAGCAGGTAATAATAAATAGTTTTACCTGAAAGTTATTGTATTCAATTGCTTCTAAAAATTCAACAAACCCAATATCATTTTTTGCTAAACCCGAAGAATTTTTATACATAACAATGTTAATCTTAGCATTTTGCATACAACTGAAGGCTTCTTTCATAACAAGTGCATAACGAGACTGAAACAATTTAAAACAATTAAAACATAAATAATAATACAGATAAAATAAAAACATATAGGGAAAACTTGAATTGGTTTCAAAGATATTAAGATATTAAGATATTAACCAGAAAAAAGATTTTGAAAAGGTGTTAAATTAGATTTATATTGATTTATTTATAATTATAGTCAATTAGTCAATTTGATTATAGTCTTATATAGGTAATTAAATTATTATGTACTAATATTTGTGAATAATCATTTTTAAAGATATACATAATACTATGAATATTTTCTAATTGGTAATAATTTAAAACCTCACCATTGGCATAATAATTTAAAATTAAAATAATATATAATATACCTCTATTGAATCTAACGAAGATACAAATATTATAAAAAATACCAAAAATTCCATGTTGATTGTATTGTTGAAAAATACAGCTTTGTTACCTAGCTAGTAGAAATGTGTAAGTAAAATAATAAAAATAGGTAGGTATACATTTATAAACTATAGTAGAAAATAAAAATGTTTACCTTAACTAAAATATACATATTACATATAATTTAGTTTTGGAAATGTTATTGAAACACTAAAATTAAATTATTTCTATTGTTACACAAATATCTATCAATCTATGTTTCTATTATTATGTATTGAATAATAATAAAACAATACATGATTGGCAAGATTAAAATATTAAAATATTATGTGTTTATGTACATTAATAGTATATACTGTAAGTAGACATCTATATTTATAGAGTTTTATAATAAGTGCTCAGGAGATATACATTGGAATTGAAAAATATAAAAAAAATATATAATATTGTTCTACTCTAACCTTGAAATTCATTACTACAACTAAATTGTTCTGCAATTATCTAAAAATGATATTTATTAGATTTTAATCAGAGTAAAAAATACACAATTTTGTGTTGATAGCTTTTTTTTATATAATTATTTACCATATAGCTAAAACATTAACGTGTCACGGAGAGTGTTGATTTTGTGTTAAATAAGTGTTCGAAAGGTGTAATGACTGAAATTATTATTAATTGTTTAAGTATAAAATTTTTGTCTAAATTAAACATCCAAATTTTAACTTCAAATGTTTACAAAATATAGGATCTTTATGAGAAATCTTGTGATAAATTTTCAAGTCATAAAAACAAAAACAAAACTGTTTATGAATTTCTAATTAAAAAATAGTTTGAACATTTTTGCAATTTTAACAAATTTGACTAGTAGTACTAAGGGTGATGACAGATAAAAAAAAATGTTATTGTAAAAATCAATACACTTATTGTTTTGATCAAAATCTTATATTTTAACTCGTTTAAGTTTCACCTAAGTTAATTTTAAATTTAAAGTAACTCATGTAATTTTAGGTTTTTAACTCATTAATATTCAGCTCTATAACATTAGGGGGATTCAATTTTGATTCTGTTTGTATTTTCTCTTAAAGTCAAATATAGCTATCATATAATGTCAATTTAACTGAAAATTCTAGTCATTGAATGAGACATATTTGAATTATTCATAATCACCCTAAATTTACTAAAAAATGACTTCTACAAAAATAATAGATATTCATCCATATAATAACTATTACTGCTCAAATAATTTGTATTGTTTCTTTTAATTTAAAAACGAACAACTGTATATTTATATTATTATTTTCTATACATAGCATTTTTTTTTTTTTTAATTAATTATTGTTATTTACATTATAGTGTCGATACACTATAAGTGCAAGCTTAACTAGGACCCTGGCATTTTAAATTGTGAGAGGGTCCCTGATAATATGAATATCAAAAACTATTAATTAAAATAATAAAATGAAAGTATTGTTTTTTTGATTTCGGATTGAAACTTATTTTTTTGAAAGAGAGATTATTGTGGAATAAACTAATAAAGACATAATCTTATTTTAATGATTAAAAATAAAATTAGTAATTGTTTTAGAAAAATATTTTAATTGTTAAATACTTCGATGATTCCCATTTTCTTTTTGATTCAAAATTGACAATCTTGAAAATTAATGAGCTTGAGTAGTAATAACTAAGAAGATTATAATAAACTTAAATAAAAAACTATTATTGGGTTAATCATGTTTAGTAAATTAGGTTAACACGTTAAAGTATACATATATATTTCTTTTATAACTATTTATCTATAAACTATAAATATTTTTTCTAGCAATACAATGAATTGTATTATATCCTTACATTATAGGCATTTTAAATACATTTAATCAGTATCTATATGTATAGATGAATGTAAAAATCATGATTTACAATTAATTGGAAAAACTGAAAGCAATTTATTACTTTATTATTTTCATTAAGTGTTATTTTGAGATATAAAGTGCCCCCAGGGTAACGAGCTCATACCCTGCATACCTCTTGCATACCTGTTAATAATAATAATTTAATATCTACCTTCAAATGAACCAACATTTTTACTTACAAACAGAAGTTAACATATTCAAATAATAGAATTGTTAGTAGGTATAATTATTTTATAACAAATTATATACAAAAATAATAAGTAAAAATCTAAAAAAATAAATTTTTATTTCTTAATTATTTAAACAATGTTCAAGCTTATACTTCTATTTTTGCTTTTATATTACAATATATATTTTAAAAACTATATTATCTATTTATAGCTAATATTTTAATACATTTATTTTGGTTTATCTTATTTGATATTATACATACAATTTTCTAACTGGGTTTAATAATAAATATAAAAATAAATAAATATTATTTTGTCACATATTAAATAATATATATAATATTAAATACATTTAATTATATTAAATATAATATAAATACATACCAAGTTGAATACAGTATTTAATCCAAAACTATTAACTTAAATTAACTAACAGTATAAACATACAAAATGTTTAATTGATTAATTAAACATTATTAATTTTTTATTCAACAAAACTCATAAAAAAATTACAGTTTGATACAAAATATAAATCATTGCAAAATAATGAACACTTATTTTTTTGAAATTTATGATCGTTTGGTTTTTTTATCATAAAATTTGGCCAACATTGCAGCAGAAATAGCAGCTAAAGCTGCAAAAATATATGCTCCACTAGAACCATATACATCCATAGCCAATCCGGCAACTACAGGTGTAATAGAACGAGCTACCGAGATAGAGCTAGTCATAGCACCTTCCAGAGTCCCTCTATTTTCATTAGTACAAGTTTCCGATAGAATTTGATTTAAAAATACTTCAATAAGAGTACCAGCTGCAATGATTGGAACCATGCATATAATGTAAAACGTTATGTTTGGAGCAAATGACAAGCAAACATATCCAACAAACAGTAAAATAAAACTAAAGAAACATTTTTTAAATGAACTATATTTACGAAAAAATGGCTCCAATCTAGCAACTGCAAATCCGGTAGCAACGCCAATTGAACTATTAACTGATAATGTATAACCCACTTGGGACGGTGTGAGTTTATAAGTTTCTATGAGTACAAAACCAAATGTCACCATCATTGTCGAGAGTGTTGCAGTGTACATCATTCTCATGAACAATAATGGCCAATATTCTATCCAATCGACTTCTTTTAAATGGTGAAACATATTTTTTTTTAGACCAGTTGTTTTAATCATCTTGGTTGGAACACTAAATGTAATAATAATAACATTTATGGCACAAAGTATACTGGTCGAACAAGCCAAGTAGTAAAAACCATTTGCGCGTTCAGATAAATAACCACCATATATTGGTGCTATCATAAATGCTAATGAAATGAAACTATTCAATTTTCCGTGGACGCTTAATTGTTGAGTTTTAGGTACATTATCGCCAATCAACGATTTTCCTAACATTTGGGTATGTTTGAAGCATCCCAATAACAATCGAATTATTGCAATTGACAGATAAGAATCGCAGTGTCCCATGGCAAAAAACGCTAGAACACTAAAAATCATTGAAAGCAAAAGCAACGGTTTACGACCAAAATGATCACTTAATGTTCCAACAATGGGGCCAGTGATTAATTGAAAACTTGAGAAGAGAGACTCTAAGAGGGTTATCTGTAAATGAGTAGCTCCAAATTTTAAAAGACGACGATTAAAGGAAGGCATGATTGTGGCTAAACTGGCAATGTCTAAAAAGCCAATTATATATATATAAATAAAGTTTGACATTTTTAGAACGACTGTATACAAATATATTAAATGAGATAAATAAATAACTTAAACAAATAGAAAAAACAATTATAATTCCACTTTTTCAACGTTTCCTTCAACCTGAAAAATATTAGTTCTCATTAAAATTGGTTCTGGTAATTAATGGTATCAATTAATATTTATATTTCTAGTAAAGATCAAAGGTTAAGCCAATTTTTTTAATTTTAAAAATATTATTGTGTAATATATTTGTATGTGTAATTTAATTGAAGTTGTAAACTAGTTGAATAAAACTCAACTAAATTGAAACTATTCCTAAAGTCACATTTAAAATAGGCTACTTAAGATAATAAACATTTTATACAACAAATATTGAATTTTAAAAATAGTAAATACTTACAAATGGAGAGGCTGGACCTTTATATACTTGATTTTCAATTGTCACATCAACACAATCTTCTTGTTGTATCAGGAAATCCTTTGCATCCCAAGCTTGTGAGCCATCTTTATACATGAATATAGCTCGATTATCATCAACCATAAATCTATAACACAAATTAAGTTAATACTTAAACTTGATTATAATACATTCACATTAGTTTAATTTATCTCACAGTAATAAATAATATCTAATCATATACAATTATACTTCATGCATTACGAATGATGTATTTTGCAAAATACTAGTCCACAAACTGACTTGTTCTCTCCAATATAAACTCTGACAAAGTTCATCTATAGATAACACTATACAGATAAGATGAACAATGCTGACTTCTATTATAGTCTAGTTTTCTAGATTGTATTTACATATCAATAAAGAATATTTAAATATTTACAAAATGTAAATGTACAAATAGTATTTTTTTCACAAAAATAAAATTATAAGTTTTAAGTTAAAATAAATATTATAAACTAAAAACTAATAAAATACAATATATAATTATTTAAGATCTGAACTCTATCAATAATATTATATGTTATATAATGTGTAATAATAGTGCTAAAACAGTTAATATTTGTATATGTATATATATATACATATACAACCTACCTAATTGTGTATAAATAAAATTTGAAAAAAATCCAATGCGTCATCGGCTATGGCTAATTTTTTCAAATGTATTGAGTATCTAAATATTTAAAATGTAAGTATCGAGTATCTAGTATCTCGATACTCCAAATCCAAGTATCTAGTATTGCGATACTGATTTTTGAGTATCTTGCCCATCCCTGCCTAGACCAACATCGATTTTATTTAACTATACCAGTTAAGTCTTAAGGCTCCTCTGGATAAAGGGGCATCCTCCCTCCTAATAAAAATTACTTTCATTGTCAACAAAATTATAATGATCAACATTTTGTATAGTAAAAATAAAAAGGTCCCCCCTGAATTATAATATAATATTTACTTGATTATAATTTTAAAATAATTTATTCTATGTATTTAGAATATTAATAAAGTCTAAAAAAACTAATAAATTAAACTTTTCAAACCTTTCTGCTTGAATGTGGTTGTTCCAAAGACTTGATTGCCAGATTTTAGTTATTTTTTCGACATCATCTTTATTATACTTAGGTGAAACTTTCACAAAAGTCATTAAAGTTTTGCCTTTTTTTGATAGTTTTAACAAGGCATCTGGATCATTTCCTAACTGTAAATCAAAAATTAGTCATTCAATAATTCTGTACTTGACAACTATGGATACTAAGGTATCGCTTTATTTTTTTTTTATATCAGTATAATTTAATTTAAATTTATTGTTTTATATTGTAAGACTTCTACAAAACTTAATTTTTTTATATCATAACTTAAAATACAGAATAGAAAAGTTAGACAAATAATGTATAAAATAAGAAAGTAATTTATTAAATTATCATCATTATATTTTGTAGATATTGATTATAATATTTCATATTTATTAAAACCTAATAGTTTCTAAATATTAATAAATAATGGTTATACTTGAAAACAACAAGGTTAACTATTTTTAAATATTAATATAATATTAAACGTAATGGAAAAAAAGCTGAATTCTAACATAGCAATTAAAAAAGTGTACCGAATTACGATTTAAAAAATATACATCACCATTTTCCAATATTATGTGATGATGGTGATTGTCAGGTATTTTTACAAATGTTTTAATAATATTATTGACAATTTTGTAAAAAAAAATAGTTGATACATACTTAGACTCTGTTACCCATTAGTTTAAACATGTATACATAATATTTATCAATAATTTTATATTGTATTATTTGTGTTTTAAAAGTAAAAAGTAATTAATAAAATATTCTGTATAATTTTTGATTATTGAATTACATTTGAATGACTGATATGCAATAATATTTTGTTAAGTTAGAGAAATATTAAATGTAATAAGGTAGTTAATATTAAAAATAATACTAAATATAGTAATAAAGTAATTTTAAAGTTACCAAAGTTGGATCAATATTGACAGGAGGTCTCAAGTGTTCAGGTAGCTCATCAGGTTCCAAAGGTTCTTCATCTTCCTATAAAATTTATCAGATATATAAAAACAGCATTGATAATATAAAATACTAAAACATGTGTATTTCCAAGTAAACTGTGCTGTGACTTGTTTTGATTTAGTTGATATTGAATATTGTAATGAATTTGTCAAGGTCATATTCAAACGCTATAATTATAATAATATCTACCTCCCACTGGTCAAGCAATCGCTCCATGTCGGCCTCGGAATAAGAGTTAATATCTTTTTTAGCCCAAGACGGTTTTTGACCATCGGGTGATTTTTTCGCAACCACTACAGCCGTTAACATCAACGTCACCAAAAGCATTGAACGAATCATTTTTAAAATGTCAATATTATTAATTTACTTTAAGTAGGATGAATTTACTCGACGGCAAATAAATTAAGGAAAAAATAATTTACATAAATTATGAATTTAAAAATCATACGATAGAGAAAAAAGTGATGATTACACGGCAGTCAGTCAGAACGTATCAATGGAAATTTGGACCGTTAACCGAATTCAGGATTAACGGGAATCCGTTGTCAATTGTCGACACCAAAGTGTTGAAATTCTTTGAGTCCAGTCGTCGCGTACATACATGATAAGTGATAACCGGACAACCGGTGTGTTGATATTTTGATAAGATGAAAATGCTGATAACTGTGACATGCACACGAAGGTGTACTGGTTATAGTTCGATTAGGTACGTCGTAGATGAACATAATTTAATACTGATTACTATTAGCCCGATTTGAGCCGTAGAGACTATTATGTTATTATTATTTTTATCTACATCGTAAGTATGTGGTTGACGAAATGAAAAAATACAATAATTATTTAAATGTATTATTTATTGCGGTTGACAATGTCGACGTGAATGATAACGTGTGATTCATGGATAAGACTGTATCCAGCGCCCGCGAAACTGAGAGATTTTAAAACACATACCATAAAATGGTATTATTATTATATGTCAAATAATTGAAATAATAGAACCCATTCCAAATGTATTCATAGGTTCAGATGCCGTAAATTGTAAACGTGCAGAATATGTACGAGAAGCATAATACGACAGTAATATAAATAAAATAATAAACACGTAACATGTAGGTATAAGTTATAACCAACGAAAACTATTAATGTATCTCAAATTCTTAAGAATGAAATCAATAAGGTGTAAATGATCGTATAAGTATTTTCAATTTTACAAACAGTTTTACTTCGTTTCATCAAATCTCTGAAACGCCGTTTGTTTAGATTTTATGTGCCCAAACAAAATATACCCAGGTACATTAACGTTTTCTTTTTCGGGTTTTAGGGTATGTGTGGTAGGTCGTAGGTGTGCACCGATGTCATGGTAACGCGCTGGAAAACAAAACGGCTTTCGTCAGCGAATGTTTGTTTATTTTTTTCTCACAATCAAAACGCGTATAGAAACTAGGTAGTTAAAATTGTAAATGTGCTAGTAAAATCTTGTCTGTTGCTGCTGTCGCTGATGTTTTATTTTTGTTGGTAAATATTATATTTTTTACTTTTATAATACAATACATTTTTTTGTGTCAATTCGAATTATTGATTTTTTAAGCACTCCCTGATTTATGTAATCAACTATTGGCGATGAATAAAATATATTGTGTTATACAACCGTGAAAAAATATTTTTGTTATTATATTATGTTTCGATTTTGTGTGTTGTGGCAGAACCGAATTTAGAATTTCCGATAGTAGATAGGTATATTTATTTAACCATAATTGTGATTCTACACTAGCTGTAATATCTTAAACATTTTTGATTTATCGTCAGGTACGAATTTTAAAAATTACATGTCTCTATTAAATTTATAAATTAATTTAACTGACAATCATTCAAAAAGTTAACTAACTTCATAAACATTTTGTGATGAATAATTATCTACATATAATATTATACTTATAAGTTATAATCTATTGTAGGTAAACAGGTAAACTGTCGCCATGAAATATAGGTATTATACATAGGTATAGTAAAGTTATTAATAATGATATTTTTATTAGGTATATATTATCTAGATAGTCAATATTGGAAAATGTTTATTTAATTTAATTACTACAAGTCTATATAACGTACAAGTTAAAATAATTAATATAATTTTACTTACCTTGTATATTTATTGCAAGATTTATTGTTTCCACAATCATTAAAAAAAAAAAATACATTTCAATGTTTTATAATGTCTATTAATTACTACATAACTATCTTATTCCTGTGCGCCTCCATTACAATATAATTTATTGTATTTTGACTTTGTCGACTGCAATATTATAAACATGGCTTATTTGTAAAATTTGTTCGATAAATCTAAAAATAATTTAAACATAATTAAATATGTTATATAGATAGTAATATAAACTATTGACAATTCATCAAATTGTACTTTGCAGTATGTAGATACTAGATAATAATATTATTCATTATGTAATAGTAGATTGTAGTTTATAGTTGAATTAGGTATTTATTCTTAAATGTGTAAATGCGTATCACGTGATTTACTTATCAAAAATATTATTAAGATTCATAGTCTGCTCGTGGTCATTCGCAAAACGCGGACACTATAAAAGATAAAACATCTAAATAAAAAATTAATAGGTACCTAAAAATGTAATGAATCAATAATAAATCATACAAGTTAAATATATAACCTAACCTATGTTCTTTTAAATATGATTAGCTTATTAATCATTACATTTTAGTAAATCGTAAAACTTAATTTATTTGTAGTCAATTTTTAAACTATTTGGAGTTGGCTATTTTAATTTTTAGGTCATTCTCATAATATTATAATTATCTAACTAGGTAGCTAGGTATCATTAATAAATTATCAGTATTGTTATTTATTTTGTGTTTATTTATGTTATTTTGAATATCAAAATAAAAAAGGGGAAAGTAGTTAACCGCTCTGCTGTATAGTAGGTAACAAGTGCACCTCATCACTGATTGGATTATTGGATATGTTAAATTTGAATTTCATGATACATCATTGAAACGAAAAACGAATTTAAGCATATTATTAAATATTAATGTGTATAAAATTGTTTTCAATAGTATATATTTCTATAATTTATTATTGTTTTTAACTTTTGAGTCATTACCACCTGACTGTAAAATGTATGGTATAAATAGGCTGAAATATAATATAGCTTAAATGAAATCTACATATTTTGAAAATATATGTGTAAGTAAATTAAAATTATAATTATTAAATTATAGGTAAAAGTTTTAAGTTTTCATTTACATTGTATAGTATTTAAATTTTTTGAATTATAACGAAATACTAAAATCGTTAGTATTGGCACATTTTTTCAATTGATCGGATGTCAGTGAGCCAATTATACGAACATGAAAACTTGTTAATAATTTATAGAGAAATGTTATGAAAAAAGTGTTGTACTATTGTGTATAAACTTATATCAGATCTATAAAGACAATAAAAAATATATATTACATTATTCTGTTGAGTAGGTTTTTATTTACTGCAATTTTTTTTTATAATTTATATGATTTTTTTTTTAGTTTTATTACTTATATCAATTTTATTGTTAATAACAATTAATAATGAGTGACAGTTGGCGGCAAACAATGATGAACATTACTGATCGTATATTTCCATCTCTTCCGCCAGAAGAAAAAGTCGGACCAGCTTTTGGTACGTGGTTAATTTTGTAAATAAATATAATTTTCGTCTTTTAATAATGGGTATTGGTAATTTATTCATGAAATTTTGTATAAAAATAGTAAAATATAATATGTACATCAGTATTTATATAAATATTTAAAGTATATATATATATATGTATATAATGTAATATTTAAAATTTAAATATATAAAATATTATTTTAAATGCTGCCTTTGCTAATAGTTAAAAAAAAATATAAATCCATATACTTTTAATTTTAATTTAAGGTAACGAAATCGTGTCTAGTCTTCCACTGCAAATGTCACTGTATTTTAACATTGTATACTTCCCATTTTGGCTTTATACGTTTTTATCACTGATTTCGTTTAAAGTAAGTAATATTCGTGGTAAATTTATAGTTAAATTATTGATATATAAATATAATATAATATATAATATATTTTTAATTTGTTTTTAGTTGAGCTGTTTAAGCATGTTGACCCAAACTATAATTTCCGTAACATTATTTTTGATATTGATTCTAGAATGCGCTCGATTGTACTTGGGTGTTCAAGGAAATCTCAATGAAAAAGTAATGAATTTTTTTAGGGAGTAGGTAACATGTAGGACTTCTCTTAATATGTCATTAATAATACCTTAAATGTTAAAATTGTTTTTTTTTTTTGTTTCGTTAGATTCCAGATTTGGCAGCATTTTGGATGTTTTCGTTGATCCTCCAATTACCTTTACAGTTAGTATTCTTGTGTCTGAATACTATGCCTGTTGAAATCGCTGTTCAAGGTATAATGTGCTTTTTACTCTTTTCACAACTTATATTTGGGTTTATTGTCCTACGTGACATGGCAAATCATCACAAGCTCCGTTTCCATGTATCGCAATTTTATAGTAGCCAGCACAGTAAAACCGAATGAACTAAAAATATGTAATCTGCTATTGTATTATCCATGTAAAAATATAATTTTAAATCATTCAAAGGTGTTATAATATTTAGGTATGGATTTTCAATTTTCTTAAAATGTAATTAATGTAATTACATCAAGTATTTTTATAAATATTTTATAATATTTTATATACCTATTCATAATTGATGAGTCGTGTTATCGCACTTTTGCAAAAGAAAAACAAATGTTTAAAAATGTTTTCGGTTCGGGTTTTTTGTGCATGCAGATGATGTTTGCAAATCGCATAGCATCGTAGTACAACAAAAGAACTTTGTTAAGGGCGAGTTAACGACCGAAAGAGGTAAATGAGTCGAGAGAAGGACTGGTCGGGCATATTCAAACACCAGATGGAAGAGATAATAGAATATTACGCGGAAACACAGAAGTATTTAATATAATATTATACATGTGCGGTATGTGTTCCAAGGGACGTTTTAAGGGTTAAACCATTGTCTAGGGACTCCGGTATACGCTAGTGCGCCGTTTGTCTTACATTTGTGCGCGCCATATCTCCGCGTGTATAATATAATGAAAGTTAATGAGGCTGAAATGCAGATTGCAAAGCAAGACGGTACCGTTTTCGCTGATTAATGGCTCCCCGTTCACGGAGGAAACAATGCGATAATAACTTTATTACGCCGGACGAACAAGTCGTGTCGCTCAGGAAATCCAGCCTAGAGTGTGTTATCTGGTCTCCCGAGATCTATCTTATGTTGTAATCGCATTGATATAATATAATACAATACTCCGACAGACATCGGTTCGTTTCCAATACTGTAATATAGTTTATTATAAATTACTGTGACATATACTGTTATAATATATCTAAATACTAATAACATAATTTAAAACAATTTATTTTCCTTTACTTAATATAAGTAAATAGTGCAAAACATGTCGATGAGGAAAATATTTCACTCATATAATTGATTATTATTATTTAAATTTTTTTATTAGTTAACGTGATATGCCCATAGGCCATAGTCAATAAGTTATTATTAATGTTATAATATTGTATATACAATAATTATAATATAGGTTCTCTCTTGTATTTTAAATAGTGACAATATAGTTTCATAGAACATGAAAAATATTATTACCACTGCATAATATGTACTATATTATTACATTTGTTGTGTTTAAAAATATTATGTTAACTATATTCATCATTCTTGTTCTATATGTATTATGTTTAATTAATTTCAGTCTAATAAATACAAATGCTGTAATTTTAATCTAATATTTATATAGTTAATTTTTTAGATTATCAGACAACTGAGAAGTGATGAATAAATTGGTTTTACAATAATGATATGTGTTAAAAATTGTTTTCCTATTATTATCTTTTGGAGCAATAAAAATAATGCTCTAATCTTTAATTTTAAAGGTGGTTTTTTTTTAGAAAATTGAATAAAGTAATACTTGAATTTATCATTAAATATTTTCAATAGAATTTCATAGTTATAAAACAATTTTAATTATTTTTCAGCACTTTTTGAGCTTTTTATACATTTCATTTTTTGTTTTTTCTAGTTTTTTTTTTTATAAATGTTAACAATATTTAGGTTTAATTAAAACATTTAAAGCGCTTACAAATTTAACACAAAATTTCCGGTCAGTTAAATTTACAGTAATTAAAATATATCAAACAAAACATAATTATTTTGTTATTGTAATTAAAAAACAATATATATATTACTAATAACTATATGTCTATATCAATGATGTTTTAAACATATTATTTCAGTTGAAATTGTATGTAGTTTTATTGTAAGGTAAATATAATTATGGAATGAGTTTTTGTTTCGTTAAGTATATTGTAAGTAATATTAAATTTCAGAAGTTTTAGTAAGTTTTTTATGAAAATAAATAACGTTACCTAATACTCAATTGGCTGACGACAATGTTTACTTATTATTTTAATTAAAAAAAAACCCGTGTTGTGTATCCAATCAATCTCGTAAGTTAAAAATACAATAGGTATTTAATGTTCGAGCGTTGTAAAAAAGTAACTGTAATGAATAAATACTAGAAATAAATATACTTCTTAATATATATTTAAGTTAATCATATTACATAATTTAAATGTTAAATAAAATCACATTGGTTTAATAAAAATATATTTCTAAACATATTTGTGTACCTATTCATTGTATTCATTGTATTTTATTGTTTTTGGTAATTATTAATTATAAACCTTTTAAAATTAATTTATACTTTGTTTGTTTATCATAAAATATTATTTTTTTTTTTTAAAAACCAGTTTGTCATCTACAAAATAAATAACTAGAAAATTATATACAGTGGAATAATAAGCTAGGTATACATTTTGAGTAGTCAATAGGATATAGACACGGTCAAATAATCACATTTCAATGTAACTGGGTTTATTTTTATTTTTTTATTCTACCACTTCTTCCATAGGTTCGTAACACTTCGATAAACGAGTGTCACACAAGAGGGTATACGAAGGGACATAATGAATCGCACTTGCAGAGAACAGGTGGCCCTTTATAAGGGGTGGTTGGTTGGTTGTTGTAACGAAGGGTCGTCTCACCCTTCGGGCAATCCCGGCTGGCAGGTCAATTTAATAGTCATTCGTATTTTGTTAGAGTATGTTTAAAAAAAGTGTCCCCAGACTAAATGGTTTTTGGTTCGTTCGGAATGATCAAAACTTTGATTAGAACAGTTGTAGTTGTAATTCGTTTACAAATACATTTATCGCATGTACTTTTCTGACATCGCCTAATGACACGTCCGTATGCTAAGTAAAATATAGTTATTATCATAAATATTGTTGAATTTAAATTAATACATAATAACGAATAAAAAAAAATATTTGTAGAAAAACAAGAACAATTTTTGTTTAGACATTTTAGACGGTTAATACAGTGGTTAATTGGTGCATTTGCCATTTAGTATTTACAGTATGTCAGTACATATTAATATATAATAATAATACCAACGCAAATAAACAAACTCATAACTTTAATGTTGACTTAGCAGTGAAGCATATTTGATTACTAATTAATAATTATAGAATACTTAAGACAGGGTTTTGTCATTATATATGATTATAAAATATTTACTACCTATATTTACTTTTTAATTTAAAATACAAAACACAATTTTTTTAAAGTTACTATATGTACTTAATAATTAATTGGCTATATAGAGTGTATATCAGTAAGTTCAAAGTCCAACATATAAATATTATTGTAATAGACTGTATATCTAACCGAATGGCTGAACACAAACATGTAAACACGTCATATCATGCACAAGTTCTGAAAATTGTCATTAAAAGTTAATAAGGTCTATAACAAAATATTTGTATTTGAATTATCAGTAAGTATTCATAATAGGAGTTGCAAATGTAAAATTAATACTTGATTTTGCATATATATATATATATTATGTACCTAATATAACTAATAAAGGTACCTTTTATAAAGCTAAAAATACATCTAACTTCTAGATTCAAGTTATTATATTATTACGATTGTAATGCCAAAATCCGTATCTCTGTTATTGATAAGTAGTACTTATTACGCATATCTATGATTTTTTTTAAAAGTATGTCCAAGTCACAATAGATATCTATCCAAGTTCTCTTTCCTATTAGGCATGTCTTATTTACCTGAAAATATATACAAGTGATGCGGTATTGCACGCCTGCACCCAACACGACGATAGGGGTAATATCAGCTGCAGCAGCAGTTAACAAGTGTTGACTAGGTGGCCGGGATATTTTCTTTAAATAGTTTGAAGGAAAAAATCTCGGAAAGTCACAGGAAAATTGGTCACTGGGGCGGTCGAGATGATGGGCGGGGGGAGGGGGTTATAGTATAGCGGTTGTGGTGTCGGGACGTGGGCGGTTTGCAATCCATCGGGAGTCAATTCGCGTTGGACGGTTCGTGCGCCACGAACATCTGGTTCTCTTCAGCCGCGGCGTCGGATTAAAACGATTATCATCCGGTCGCGGACGACCGCGCGCATTATTTATTTTCATATACGAATAATAAATATCGACCGGGCCGCGGAATCGATGATCGCGATCCGCCCGGACGACACCGCACCACTCTTCTGTACGTTATAATTTTTTTATGTTCAGCACGCCCGCCCGATACGGCCAGAGCGTTTAACGAGCTACGCGCGTCGCGGGCAGCTAACATGTGTTGCGGCCAATAGTCTCGCGCGCGGCAGATGCGGTGAGCTCGCACTTACACGCGCACACAAAATCGTATATTATAATGTACATGCACGCGCGCACACACACGACCGCTCGCCATCCATCCTTTTGTACGGATCACGAGTGGGCGCTGCACCCTCGTCCGCTCGTTGTCGACGTCGCCGTACAGTCCGCCGCAGTCGTCGCGACGTCGTCGTTATAATATTATACACATACATGTTTGCGCCCGCTCGACGGGGGCCGCGTTAATCAACCTTTTCCGCACAACATATGGAACGTTTTTCATCGCGCATATGCCGGCCCGTATTATGCGATATACGAATATTATGTGTGTGTGTGTATATATATATATATATATATACACATACACACGGCGACCCGCGAGGGTTACGCTCGCCTTTTTCACCACGGACATTGAGTCATACGCCGCGGACACGGATATATTATCTACATAATGTACACTCGCTACGCAGTGTATGTTAGGTGTATACGATGTAGTGGTATTGCATGTTGTATGTGTATGATAATAACACTCGCCCGATATCGTAACGCGTTTGCGGGCATCGGCGGACTGTCAGATGATTACCGCGCAACTGGGCACCGGTCGTTCGACTGACCAATAGAATTATCTGTTGTGCGTCGTCTTCGCCCAGAGCTTCTTATTTATTCTCTGTACAGGCAGGTATAGGCGGCAAAGGCGTTTCGTTTGTTTCGGAATTCCGGGCACTCTCGAATGATAATAATATGTCGAACGGTTTAACAAATGGTTATGTTATTTTATTTATTTTCAATTGAAATCTCAGACCTTATTTGACGGGGCCGGTGTGCTTAAACATGTCGCGGTCGTATAACTATTGAGATCAGATCAAACTGCTGTCGATTTCGACCACAATGGTAAAAACTGATTATCGACAATCAATTATAATCTTATACGAATACATTGTGTTTTGAACAATACCGTAATTTTGGACACGGGTGCGTGGCGAGGTCTCGGCATATTTTCGTAGCAAGGAATACGTAGCAGTGAATGCAGTACCTATCAAAAAAAAAATGTTATAGGTGTTTTTGAAAATTATACATTTATAATTTTAAATACAATACCAGACCCAAGGGTGTATTTTTGCTGATTTTTCGGGGAGGGGGTATCCCTTAATGACCCGGTAAAATTGGAATAACTGCTGGATATTCTAGATAAACTGTAAATTTAGTTTAAAAAATTACTTTGAGACGTGTCATCGGATGTAAAAAAATTAATTTCACTCTTGCAGTTTGGATAATATAAATATTTTAATAAACGTGGGTAAAAATGTAAAATACTAATACATTGGACTATTATTTTTTAAGTTGGGGGTGGGTACCTAGCCTAGACATAGAGGACACCCCCAAACACACCACTGACCTAGTCATCAAGTATTTACATTTAATAATAAAAAAAAGATCAGGAATGTTCGGGGATGGTTTGGACACACGGAACACCCTTCTACGTAGGTTCCTAATTGTATTATATTATATTATATTATATTTGATACTCCAATCTTTGCGAAAAATCTACCACGTGGTGACCTCGACAATGAGTAAATTTTAATTACACTGTTATTGTACGAATATCCAATTAATTTGATGACAAATCGGTTGGGTTAGGTACGGCGGTAATACGTGTTGTACAATACCGAGAGTATTAAATACGTGATATTATTAGAAAAGCGTGACGTGACGACGAATTCGAATAAAAACAGTGGACTAACTGGGATAATTTAGACGTGTCTCAGCAAAATTGTAAGCTTAACGAAACGTGCGTAGTTTTGCGAAGGTGCAGTAGTGTGTATATATTTTATGTAATAGCAACGACTATAGTCTATAAAGGATACACGTGTGAGGCGTGACCTAACCACATACAGTTATATTTACAATTCAGAGATCGATAAATGTAATATTATAAACTGACGAGTTAGATGTGTGACGGACGCACATCAAAACGGACAAGATAAATTAAGGATTAATTTTTTAAAGATGATCTATATAATATAATTCTGCACTAAAATATAGGTAGTCAATTTCCCATTACCATCAGAAACGGCGTGGATACACGAAATGCCGGTTGGATGCACGCGGGCGCGTGGAAGAAATTTAACACATACGATACACGCAAAAAAAGTTGTCGAACGCGAACCCAAGTGTACAGAAAAGTATTAATGGCTTTCCAAAGTGTTCTTCAATCGTCAAAGTCTCGACCTTATTATTAACCGGGTGTCACTATACATATATATATATATATATATATGTGTGTATGAAATTCTCCGGCGGCGAACTCGTTTCAGTTCGTTACGCCCGACCAAATTCGATCAGTTTTCCCAGCCGATTGAAAATACATATATATATATATACAGATAGATAGCGCGATTGATTGATCGGGCACTGTGTAATTGGTATTTTGCCACCTGGGGAATCGCCGAATGTGCGCGATCGTCGTCGTCGTCGTCGCAGTCGTCCTGTCGCACTGTCTGCCCCGGAGCCACAATTATTGATGATTTGGCTCCACCGAAAATTACTTATGTGTGTGCGTATATACAGGAAACCTCACCTCCCCCCATGGGAACCGCCACAACGGAGTCTATGTGTTGTGTGACTGTCGCACAATAAGTCCCTTCCGCGCGTCCTGCTGGATCGTGTCCTAGAAAATCTTTTTTCTTTTTCGGTCTTCGTCGAAATCGAATCCGGCGATAACCTCAACGACTATATTATTCCAACTGTGTGGCGTTTAAATAATATATCATTTATTATATTATATTACTTACTAGTCGTATATATTTCATTCGCGCTTGTAAATGTGTTATGGTTGATAGCGTAGGTATTCACAATGAGGTATTATAGCAATAGGTTAGTACAAAAAGGGAGCAGTTCCACTACACCAACTGAGATTTCCCCCATATTTTAGAAACTCGATTGAAATTTATTCAACATCACGTCAATCAAATATGGTAAGTGCAGACATTTTTTATTCAAATGTCTGTAAGTATATGCATTATTTTCGTGTTCTGTTGATATGTCAGATGCGATACGTTAGATATTTCATTTGCCACCTGTAAAATTAATACATTATTTGCTACTAGAAATTATTTTTGTTGAATTTAAATGTTTTTCGTTTGGACCATTAATACGGACTACAAATTAAAATGTTAGATCTTTTAGAACTTTAACGGATTTCCGTCTACATATGCAGCGAATGCTATACGTATGTTGTATATTTAATGGTCGGTGAGTAAAGCTAGCACTAATCCTAAGAACTCGATTTGAGGGACTAATATAATACCCGAAAAGCAGACTTTGGGGAGGCCTGGTTTCGTGGCTCTTATCATCGCTTAATAATTAATTCCGGCGTTAGGGTGAGAATTTGAGCTTTCGTCTGCTCACGGGTGTAGTTTTATTTCAATTCATCCAAAAATCGTATATGCGCCATTGCTTATTCTTTTTACTCAATGGCGATTAAAATTAAATTTAATATAATATACAAATAGAGCTCACAAAAGAAAACACTCGAAGAACGGTCTAAATAACTCGTTCCGACGTGTAAATCGGGCTGGGGTGAGAAAGATGTTATGTATATTATATATACGTGGTATGATTTGCGGAAATCGAAGCGCCATTACGTGTGCCCGTCGTCATCGACGCTCCGGCGAACCGGTCATCGACGGAACACCGAACGATATATTACAATTACGCAATGATTCGGCAATTTTCCTTCGCGATACTATTCATCTCGCCCGGCAGTTTCATATCCTACGCCGGTTTTAATTGAATTCGACTATGTGTCGGCTACGATTTATTCCATCAGAAAACCTAACGCAGAATCGACTATACATATTTATACATTACTCATAAGTCATAATTGATTATACCGATATGCGCTTAGTGTGTCTATTCAACGGCGTGAGAAAAAATATATTGGTTCTTTATTTTTATTTTTCGTAAAACTACGTCCTATTATATTGTATATTGTAATATATATATAAATTATGCCTAAAATATGCGTGTTTGTATGGTATGCGTATGTGACATGTGTGTACGAGGATGTATGATATATAAATTTTTAAGCCGCGAAACACATCGTAATTCGATAATCTGGCGACAAGGCGCGACAATAAACCATATTATTATTATGTTAGACACGAACGATATATTACACACGTATAATATTATACCACAATATAATATTATTATTTTTATTGCATATATCATGTTAGAAAAGGGCTGGAGAATGTGGCGGTAGTTTTTGGTTTACAAGAATGTACAGCGCTGTACGTTGACATAGTACTATATATAAATAAATCTAACCTAATTGATTCAAGCGCTATATTTTTAGACGTAAATTTTGTATAAAATTGAATTAAAATTAATTGTTTTATATAATAAGTATTAATGTTGTTAGGGTAATGGACGAATTATTAAAATTGTATCTGCAATAATGATGTGATGAACAATTTAAAAAATAATTATACATGAAATAATTTAGATATCATCTTTTAAATATTAATTAAATTTAAATTTGAATGTATTTATGTAGAAAGTAATACATTTGTTTATAGGACATGTCAACATTCTGAACAGCATACGTAGTGCCTGTTTCAAAGATTATTAATAAACGGTTATAATGAGATATTATTATATATCGGCTACCGAGTATACCATTACCAAAATGTATTAAAAATTGTAATATAATATATTATGTATTAAAATTTAATTACATGAAATATTCGAAAACATCAATGAAACGCTCAGAAATGCGTTTTAAGTTCGTCGTGAGATGTGCGCCGATAGAAAAAAACTTTATTCGGGGTCGTTTTTGTGGGTTATATGGCAATTGAAGGACTGATCGCGCATTTGTCACGCGGTTATACATTACCACGCCACAGATAGGACCTATGTGTATTTACTACAACTCCTTGGAACAGGTCAACAAATCTCTGTCGTCCCACTTCAACCTTTATGTTTTTGTTTTTTTTTGTCGCCTTCTATGCATATTATACTATTTATACTGTAATACAATGTAATAATATTAATAATACCACATTAATTTTGATAATTTTTATTAAAGATTTACAAAACTTAATAAAAAAAAAAAACTCGTGTTTAGAATTCTTTTTTTCATTGGATCATCATTTAAAACACCTTTTTACATATGCCATATTTATTAAAACATAACTTATGTATAAAAGAAAAGGTTAATGTAAGCATATCAAATTATTTAACATGCTGGCACGCACAATGATTTAAAGTCAGACTCTAATTCACAGCAAGCATAATATTATCTCTATGACAAGTTTGAAAATACTTTAAAATAACATAATATAATATAGATAATCTCGTCGTTATCCAATTTATTTATATTGGATTAAATTTAAATTGTTGAGTAGATTAATAATTTCAGATCAGGATTTGGTAAAGTTTACCATTTACAATCTTTATTTATTATTTAAGTAAGGCTGCCAACCAAAAATCACTAGACCATATTCAACCATAATTATTTACAAATAACTATTGATTGTCAAAAAAAAAAAATTGTTTTAAAAAATACAATATTATAGCTAAGTATATCGAGGAAATACATATTAATATTATTATTTAAATAACTTAAGCTACGAGACTTAAATATCGCAGTATTCTAAATTAATATAGAAGTCTGAAAATTTAGTGTTAAACATTAATAACTTACCCATTAAAATTATTATGTTCAATAATAAATATTTTATATACTGTATAATATAAGGTTGGTGAGCAATGACGAATTTTTGAGCGTCAAATACTATATTATTATAATTTGAGACAAAAGCTATACAAGTAATATGAACCACAGTTTCATTTCGCGTTACAAATTTTCACTTTACACACACACACACACAAATATATACATACAATTGTATAATATAAATAAGCCATAGACGTAACATATGGGACACTCGGTCACCCTTGCAATTACGGGTTCGCTGATGGGGCGTTGTGGATTTTAGCGTGTATATATAATATTGCTTTGTGGTTCGTGTATCGTACATAATATGTCGAGCAAAATATATTATATGGAGATGACGACAGTACACATGACAATGTATATATTATATAATATTTAATACTTGCAACAATAATGTTGCGTGTAGTATTATGTCGTGGAAACATATAATATAGGTATGTGTATTACTGCATACTGAGTGTATAGTGTGCTCACGACACATACACACATACGAAGAGTGGAGATGACTAGCATCAATATGATATTGGCAACAGCCTTATACACTCATAGACCGATGCTGTGAAACCAAACCTGATCCATATGATGGAGTGTACTGGTGGTAGCATAAGCTGTATAACTATACATATTTAGTATTTATATAATTGCGTGCGTGCATCGGTTAAACTGTGTTATACTCATTCGGTACGTAATCGCTCTCATCACAATCTTGATTCTTGGCCCATCGACACATATCGTTAGTAATGCGCACAGGACCGGCGTCGGGTATAATTTAAGGTCTGCGGGGACGACACGAAATGCACATGTACGGCAACGGCTCGCGTATCAATCGGTGGCGGAGGAAAAAAAAAAGGAATCGTCTCCCCATCATCATTCCGTCTCTCCTCGCCGCGGGTGACGCGCCAAATCCGACTGCTAATAGAATCGTAATCAACGCTGCGGCAGTGCCCTCGAAGTTTCCGACAGTAAACCAAATGCGTTTATTACCGTTCGTTCGAATATTATTATTTTTCATTCCGCCGGGTTATTACTGCCGCGACCGGAGACCATTGTTATCGTCAAACAGAAGGGTTTGTGCGCGTGTGTGCGCGCGCGTTTATATGAATAAATATAATATAATATAAGAGTTCATTGGTTTTTTTATTTTTTCATTTTTTTTTTTTTAAACACCCGAACAAATAACAATAAGCATCGGAGCAGTTGTGTTCGCGGCGAATGAATACATTACAAACGTTGTTATTATATTTTATCGTCCGTGACGTCACGTTTTGAGACTCGCCGCAGTACGACTATAAAATGCTACGCTACAATAACATTATAACATCGCGTACACAAATCGGAATCGTCACGACGATTAGTACGTCGTGCTATTTATGATGTGCAGGGTCCGATTGCAGCACAAGGGTCGATTCCCCTTATTAGTTCTTATACCTATTAATACACACAGACATAAATAAATATATATATATATAAAATGCTATACTGAATCGATGCGTCCTACGTTTCATGTAAGACTTGATAGGTAATAGGTATACAATATTTGCGCTGCGGAAGTAATGCGAAAGCTGTTATCGTGGCAACGCCGGTTATAAACTGAAAAAAAAAG
Organism: Rhopalosiphum nymphaeae; assembly: GCA_036289425.1. Lineage (NCBI taxonomy): Eukaryota > Metazoa > Arthropoda > Insecta > Hemiptera > Aphididae > Rhopalosiphum > Rhopalosiphum nymphaeae. Next base: position 1,254,500 of record JAZAQC010000021.1, on the reverse strand, counting down.
CATATAATATTTACATTTTTTTTCAAAAAAGATCTTTGGAATAACGTAGCCTAAAAGAACCTAAAGTTAATGGTGATAAATGTTGAAATAAAATAATATAATTTTATTATAGTTTCAAGAAATTAATTTTTTTTTTAATTCAATTTTATTGATGGTTGCAAAAAAAATTGTGGCATTAACAACGATCATGGGTATTTTGTAAAAATTAAAATATTGTTTGGTTGTGGAGAAGAAATATGATAAGATAAATATAAAATGTTGTGTAAGTATAGAAGAGGTTCTGAAGTAATAAACCGCTGATATTATTAACTTTTTTTATTTTAAACTTCGTATAATTTACAGTTGTTATATTGATTAATAAAGTGTATAGACTATGTAAGCACTAGAAGTGAAATTTTAAATTTAAAAAATAAAATTGTATTTGAAAACGTCCGATTTGCAGATTAAAAAATTTTTTTTTTGTTTATTATTTATTAGAGCTTCTACTACTACTCGGATTATTGGCTCATTTTAAAATTTTATACTATAAATATTATAAATCCATCACACTGAACCATATATAATATTCGCAATTGGAAAAAAAATCCCTCAGACATTATAATATTATAATAGAAGTACGTACAAAATGATTATTTATGGTGCACGTACCGCAGAGGGACTGTCCATTTCTAAATCGGTTTACAGTTTTATTTTATTTTTTTGTTTGTGGTTATCAGTTTCTACCCCGGAATAAAAAAAACTAATCTTCAATAATTGCTCAAAGCTGGACACCCTCTATCACACCCTTGTTGTAAAAAAATAAAAAATGCGCATAAATCGTGGGTGACGTATGAAAGCCACAGCGCAATTTTTGAATTTAAATGCGATCTTCTATCTGCCACATCTAAATCTGAAAAAGTAATTTCGATTTGAAAAAAATAACACGTAGATAAGCTTAAATGATTTTAATCGGATACATCATTTATGGTTATTGCGTGATGCATATACATATTACATATATCAAGAGTAAACGTACACAATGGAGAGTGTATAGTATGGTTCATATCGTAATATAAAATATTTTACTAAAAAATTCACGTAGCACGCGTGAACCTAGAAGTTAATTAAGATGTACTATACAATACATTATTAAGTTATAACACATAAAAACTGGTATCGAGAGTTATGTAGGACATACCTACGGTGTTCGTGTGACATATAATTAAATCCGCAATAAGAATTGAAATTCATATTATCTTATATAATATCGTTTATACATTAGTCTTTCATTTTAAGTACTTAAAAAATTAAATAGGTAACTAAGCAGGCATGCTATGAAAAATTATATTACACGTTTTACAGTAGTGTTTTATAGTAATACAGATATAAAGAACGACGAGATAGATAGTATTAATATTGTTAAATGTCTACAATTCATAAACGAGGACTGAAAGTTTCTCATAAACAATTATTTCGGTACATGTCTGTTCAAAATATTTTTCAAAACATTCAGAATACGTGTTTAAATATATTTTGTTATTATTCGTGTTTAAAATATGTATTCGAATACTTTCTTTCAAATGTAGGTAAATATAAATATAAATAGGTACTTTACAAATAATGTTTTGCCTGGTTAAATAATTTTTTATTTTAATCACTTGTAGATAGGTATTTTTAACTTATTTATACTTACTTATTCGAATACTTAACGAGATTAGGTAAGTATTATATGTATAATTATGATTTATGATAGTCTATGTCATTTATGTACAAGTATCTGCTACCTACCTATTATATTACTAAAGAATCACATTTTAAAGAGTCATTATAATATTTTTGTCGACATTTGTACGTTTTGAATTAATCGCTCATCTTTAAATACTTGCAGCATAACCTAACCTAACCTGCAGCATTTATATATATATAACATAATAATATTAAATAGATTAGATGTAATTTATTTTATGGAGACAGAACTTGATTAACGTCGGAGAAGTAAATCCTAAGAACGACCTGTCCAATTGGACTGAGCCGCTGTGAACTTATTCGACAGGATTTCCCAGCACACGGATTCGTCTTGAATACGAAAACAATCAGGGGGACGGAAAGCGGCTATGAAAATGTGTAATTGATGCTGTATTCGTTGCACGTACACAAAACCACACTAACAAATTTCTACTAAACACTTTCCCGGATACTTAATTCCTCTTTTGTCACGCCTAAGGGACGATTCCGAGGAAAGGGGCACGGACCGGGGATTTCGTCGCACAGACTTAAACCGGAGTTGACTGGGCCTTCGGCATTTCCCTAAAATAAGATAAAAAAAATAAAAATAATGATAAAACGAAAAACGTATTCATCGTTAAAATTGTTTTAACGTATTCTTTATCAGTCGATCGATAATTTTATCATAAGTATTCATTATAAGGCATATAAATAACTATTTATACTAACCTAGTAATGGCAGTTATTAATAAACTATTATTTTATAATTACAATTAACTGTTAGAATTTTTATTTATTAAATTCGAATATTATTTAAAGTTAATGAAGAAAAATTAACAAAAACAATAAATTATATTACAAGTGTGTGAACTATACGAAATAATAATAATAAAATCTATATAAATATTGTAAATAGTATCGACTTATTATTTTATTAAGCAGTAATATGTGATATTAGTAAATTGTAATTACAATAAATTATAGGATAGGCACTTATAGTAATAAATAGATACAGAAATAACATATTTTTAATTAGCGACTAAATTATAAAATAGTTTTTTTTTCTTTTATTGTATTGTGGTTTGTGGACGAAGTTTGACCAACTCATTAATAATTTGTTTATGAATAAATAATATTATCAGTTGTTAATGATATTACCTTATTATTTATAACTTGTTTATACTCAATTATAATGTATATTGCGGTTAAAAGTCGACTAAACTAGTAATAAGGTATTATATTTATTCTCATTTCTTTTACATATATCGATTATTTACTCGATCCACGGATGAATTTAAAATCCAATTTTTTTTTGGGTTGGGGTGGGGAGAAACTACTGAGCAGCTATCATATTGAACCTCCACTTAACTATATGACTGCTTATGCATTATATATATTTTTATAGAAATTTATTATACATCATATAACAGAAATATAATAATCATGTATAGAGATAAGTACTGTATCTAACTATTTGTTTACTGTGTTGTCAGGTTTTGATTTTTCTATAGCAATACGTAAAATAAGTTATTGATAGAAGATTACCCAACTATAGGGTTACAAACTTACAAGTAACACTAATTCTGTATATACCACAACTACACATCAGTTGGTCTGTTGGACTGTAGTTATTAAACATAAAAGAGACCGTAATATAGAAGAAAATAAAGATCCAAAAACTCATATACGATGTGAAAAAATTTTCGTGTAGATAATAGATATTATATTATATTATATTGAGTTATAATGTTGAAATCGAACGCAGTTTTTGAGTAGACATTTTACGTACGTTCACTACAAGCTATAGAGGTTCATATACATATATATTTATAAATATATTCGTATTTTTGTAATGTATCCAAGAAAAAAGTATAAAATACAAGTAGAATAAAAATAAAATAATAATAAGAAATTGTGTGTTTAAAAAAAGCTATTGCGGAGACGTCGGAACAATAAAAATCAGAATTTAGAGACGACAAAACCTTGCGGTTCGGTATACGGTGGTGGTGGGTTGAGGATGGAAAATTATCATTTTTTACTGTTAAACAGCCATATTTATGGCCGAATATATATTATTTGAATATAAAAGGCGAAGGATATGAAAAATCGTCGAGGGGTCATATTGCCGCGATGGCTTTCCGTCTATCCCAGTGTACCGCAGCATGGCAACACTGAACCGGAGAACATTATTCTTTAACGACTTCCACAAGGCATTTATCTTTTCGCAGGTCCTGAAATATATTTTTTTTATCCCTCTCTGAATATTCTCTTTTATATTAGAAAAAGAAACATCATAATATTATTTATATATATGTATATATATTATATACATATTTATTTATTTATTCTGCTGCCTCTTCTTGAATATTTTATACATACACTTTCTGAGATGACGGAAACTCGGCATGACATTAACCCGAATAATAATGACATTAAAAAATTGTGTTAGCTAAAAGTGTGTTTTTTCCTTTCAGTTATTATATTTTTTTATTCTGGCTCTCTTTTTCTATACAAAACAAAAGTCGTTTCATGCTTTATCCGGTTCGAGTTTCCGTCAGATATAGTTTCATCAGCCCTGGGTAAATTGATGTAAAAATACGATAGTTGGTCTTATACAGTATACGCTATGTACATTATAGTATATTATACAATTATTATACTATTTATAGTCGATAATGTATATTTTCGTTCAAATATACAATTGTTTTAATGCCCTTTGTTTTATTCTAAGCTTCTACTTTTTTCTTTGTGGAATTGGTATTATACATATTACTATAAAATATTATTTACAGTGATTAATAACCAATATTATTCTGTTGAAATATATAATGCAATCATTTCCGTGTAATCCCGAAATTAATTCAACCCATGTGGTTTATATTCTGAATAAATGTTATAGTCATTATTCGTTTTTCATATTTAATCACTATATTTATAGTTGAAATATAATAACGCATTTGTACCTACTTTAAATAATGGACGTTATGCATTAAAAATTTTCATAATATACACGGATAATTAATCATACACAATAAATGAGTATGTATAGACTCTATGTGAAATAATATGTTAATATTATTGCTATAGGATCGAAATTAAAATTATTAAAAAAAGATGATTTTTATTTATAGTGAAGATGATTTGTTTATAAGTGTTTTTTTATGTCAGCTTGGCGAACATCGGGATTATAATATACAAAATATTTTTGAATGACTTATTTAGCAGAAGTGCGTGTTACTTTGGGACCTTTTTATGTACACCAATGAATGTGAATGATTGGACAATTACATATATTAAATTATGAAAATAATAGTTTACGTTTATGGCACTTGCAAGAAAAATAAATAGTAATACATTTAATATATACGAATGCGATATATAATATACACTTAAAACAATTTAGTAAAATGTTATTAGTTACTATTATTTGTTTTTATAATTTATTTATTTTAAGATATAATAATGTATTAGGAGCTTAACAATTGAATTGTATTATATTAAAATACTTTAAATAATTATAAGTTAGAAGTTATAACTAATTAATTATTCATTTGAAATTCAATTTTTATGTCGGTATCAAAGTATTCTAAAAATATATTGTTCTGATATATGAAATTAAAAATGATTGTTGCCTTTTAAAAAGTAAAAAAAATTATGGAATGATGAAAAACTTGTAAAATTCATATTTTTTTTTAACATAAATGTAGTTTGCAATAATTTATAATTATAAAAACATAGAAAAAATGTTAAAACTTTTCGAAATAATTAGTGAAGACATTTAAATGGATCATCTTTACCTTGTGTATATTGTACGTAGTATAGGTATTTAACAAGCAATTTTTTAGCCATTCTCTACTTATTTTGGGCTATATTCACCATTGCTTACACATGCAAACTAATTTAACTGTTTACTTTATTCATTGGCGATTTCAAAAATAATCTTCAGAATCAGATTTACCTATGTACTCAGCGCATCCTAGGCTAATAAAGAACATATGCTTTAGAGCATAAATATGAAATGTATATATAGAAGAGCTAAGTGCCATCTTTTTTTTTTTTTTATTAGATGGTGAATCTTTTGAAAGGTGATAAGATAATACTATTTACACTAAAATAAAGTAGCTTAATGGTTCAATCTACTTATTTTTTTAGTATTATCTAGCACGAGAGAGGCAAAAAGAAAATATTTAAAATTTAAATATTAAATTTTAAGTTATTTATACATAATACATACATTTATACTATATACATAATTTATAAATTTTTTTAAAATCTGTTTTCATAATAAATAATATTGTATATAATTATATAATAATAGCGAATATACCTAATGTTTATATTTTAGGCTCTTTGTTTTATCTAGTCATCAGTAAACATAGTAAACGTATCTAAACTAAACCTTAAAGATCTATCAATTTGAATATTTTTATCATCAATTTAATATGTTTATTGTAATTTTCTCTTAGGTACATCACTTCATTTATTATTAACCAGAATAAGTAAATTTTTAAATTTTTAAAATATTTGTATGCCGACTAGATTTAATTCAAATTTTAATACATATAGTAAATTCTATAAAATAAAAATCACAACAGTCGACAGATCACGGCTAAGTCTGTAAGTATTTTAAATTAGTTGACTTTAAAGTTTAAATAGTCAGAATTTTCAATTTTGTCATATTTTTGTCTATTGTAAAGTTTTGTCGCATAAACATGGTACAGGTAGATAATAATTAATATCTATAGTAGTGGTATAAAATAGTATTAACAGCCACTTAAAAGGTATTTAAAATATTATTTTATCAGTAACAAATATTCAAATGGGTTTCGGATAATTCAGGGCAATTTTTATAATTGTATTATTATATTAGCAGATAATAAATTTATGAAAAGAAACATCATTTATTCAGCTATGCGATGAATATATTATATTAAACGACTAGCTATAATTAATGTTATTACTGTTTTTAGATATAATTAAAAGGTATATTAATATTAAATACGTAAGTAGATAAATATTATTATTTTAATAAAAAAAACCCATGAATTCTGATGATACTAAGGTAGCCTAGTTCAAAATCTAGCCCTGACTATTCTGTTATTAATAATCAGTGTTATAAATATTAAGCACTTAAAATTTTATGAAAAATAGCTATGATGTGATTTTAAATAATGTACTGTTAATTATAAGTACGACGAAACAGATTTTTAAATCAATCGGCTATATTATTTTGTTTGTTATTGTCATTTAATACTTTGTGAATTCTCAAATTTTCGTGTTTAAAATCAAATTCGTCATTTGATGAATACTAGAAAATATATTGTGTTTTGTCGGTCGGATCACACATAGACGACATTTGCGAATTACACTCGAGTCCTAGACACTTGTCGCGGTATAATGAAAATGCTTGCACGCACACTACACACAAACATATATAGATCAACTAATGTATTCATCGGTCTAAGGACGGCTCTCCAACGTTTTCTGCTGCAGTACACCCCACGCGCATAGCATAAGGCCACTCGACTTTTAGACCACATGCGTATATTATACGATATAATATACATATTATTACGCACATTATATATACATACGCCATACGCACGTCCGCGCTCCGGGTTTACATTTTATTGTTTTTTAATTTCTTTCTCTCGCACTACCCCAAATTTCGTCCACTTCCAACCCCCTCCCCTGCCACTGCCGGATCACGCACCCCTCGGAAGCCGGACAACATCTCTCGCGGAGTAGTGCCCGTAATATACACATGGTCGCGGTCAGGCTATACGGTGGTTGCGGGTGGAAAGTGCGGGCGTGAAACACATACCAAAGCGCACTCACTCACTCACACGAAAATAATATAATATTTAAAACGATGTGAACCGTATAGTAACCGCGGTGAATTGCGCGGGGCGTCGGCGGCACAGGGCATATGCGCCGAGCCGCCCCCGGTGAGCCGGGATTGGTCTGTACCGGTCCCGCCCCGAATACACGCCACCGGGATTTCGGAGTGCTCGAATATTATCGCGGGCAGCACGTGCACCGCGGGGACGAGTGTATCGCCGGCGTTCGAAACGGTCGCAAGTGGATTGATGCCGTTTGCCTTTGCGGAATAACGATAACCGTCCGGATTCGTGGATGAATACAGGTAAGAAACGAGATGTATTAATAATAATTTAAGCTGTATATAAAAATGTGATTACATAATATTATACACTGGAATGTTTTAATAATAAGAGTTTTAAATGTATAATAATATAAAGGTATCTATGTATAAATAGATGTGGTGTGCGTGTTGTCGTTAACGACGTGGCCCATGATACTCGATAATACAGTAATATAGTATTGTGTCACAGATTATCCGTTATTGGTACAGGAATTATTTTACAATAATTACGATTCTGCATTAATTTTTATCATGACGCATTTTAGGATTTTTTTTTAAATTCGTAATGATAGTATGTACCATTTATATTATTACTTTGATAATATTTAATATAGGTTATTGAACATCGAGATAAAATTATGGTAAATATGAAATAATAATAATATGTATACCATTAGTATTAGGTTTAATAATAAGTTAATTCTAGTCTACATAGGAATTAAACCTAAACAATTTAAGTATTAAAAGTCAAATTAATAAGCTAAAATATGTTGTGAATAATTATTATTCAAAGATTTATAGTATTACACAATAATATACATACACTACATAGTAAGATAATGTATATTGTATAAAAATCATTTTTATATTACCAAATAGGTATTTTAATAAACAGTGTATTAAAAAATAATACAAATTAATCACATTTTTAAAATAAATGTTTTTAGTTTAAGGTAGTCTTTCAATAAACAGTATTAAATACTCTTTTTGTATCACAATCGCAAAATTAAAACTAAAACAACATAAACTTACCTACAAATTACAAAATGGACACATTTTTCAAAGGGTAGGATTTGACTCGAACAAAATGTATAGTACCTATCCACAAGTTTTCATTAAAATTATAGATAATAGAAATCACAATTTTATATTGAGCTAAACTTTTACATCGAACGTTTTATTATCATGGCCGTTCTTTTCTTCAGTTTTAATTTCGGCCCATGGTTGTCGTTCTCCTGAAGCAAATATGGCATAGAATACGGCTCCAAACATATATATGCCACTAGAAATTAAAAACACCCATTGCCATTCTTCTGCGCTCTAGACATATAATAATAAATAATTAATTTGTGAATCAAATAAAAGTATAGAAATACTAACTTTGTTTTGTACAATAATACCGGCCAACATAGGACTTACAATGCCAGGTATAGTGGCAAACGTATTGGAGATCCCCAACAAAATGCTGGCGTATTGAGGTGCTATATCTAAAGGATTAATGCTGAGAAATGCAAACAAATATTAATTATGACTTTTTTATATTAAAAAAAAAAAAAAAAAAAAAAACAATTACCTGAATCCGGACCATGCAAACGCTCCAAGACCCACTGCTAATGTCAAACAAATGATAGATCCACTTTCAGACGTAGAATTTGATGCTAAATACATGAATATAGTCTGACTTATAAAAGCACCACAGTTGAAACCCTTTCTCACCTATCAAAATCATTTTGGAGAATTTCTAAATTTATATATTGCAGTTACATAAGACATATAAATATGAACCTGAGTAGTAGTGAGTATTTCTTTTTTCCGAAGCCAATCTACAAAGAACCCACTAAACTGGAGAATAATAGACATGACGAGATATGGTAAAGCTGACAGTAAACTTCCTTTTCCAATATTAAACTTCAATACGTCTGCAAAACAAAAGAAAATGAATTGGATTAACGAGTTAATTTTTTGAATAGAATTTTATAATTACCGTTCATGTAGCTTGGTAATTGGGTAAGCAATGTATAGAATCCCCAGTTTTCACAAAAATGGGCGCATGTTATCGCCCAAACTGGCATCGATGTTAATATATCTTTCCAGGGATAGTTAAGAAAGCTGGCTGTAAAAAAATAAATTAGATAATTAAGAAATAATTAATATTAAATATAATATATAATATATAATATTTTACTATACGAAATAAGAAATAAAAACAATGTGTTTACTTTTATTGTCATTTGTCGGACCAATTGAATCGACAATGTAATTAAGTTCTTCTTTTGTGATGCGTTTATCTTCTACTGGAGATTCGGTGATACACGTCAACCAAACTATACACCAAATTATAGCTACGAAACCTATAAACGTACGAAATAATATGTCAATATAATGTTATTACAAGTTACAACTGTAGTATGACAACGGGAGAGGAGGGATTTGATTAACTATAGGAAATAATGCCGAAATTCAACCAAGTATCTGCCTATGTTTACAATACACATCATTTTTTATAAAATACATATTATACTAGGTGATTATTTTATTGAACAATATTCATTATTTGAAAATCTATCAACGTTGTTGAAAATATTTTTTTTACGCAATTTTCAGTCGAAATTAAATAATATTTTTTTTTTAAATCATTATTTATCGTTTTAATCTGTTAAATTGTTTAATTATTTTGAATGATAACATACATTTTTAATTTCATATTCTGAAACAGAATGTTTTTCGGTGTTTTTCAATACATAAAATGGAAATTAGGACGAGTAGTTTATGAGTTAAAAGTATTTAAAGTTTAGGCGAGCGGAGTAGAGTGGTACGTGGATACCCCGCAGAATGTTGGTCTACTACTCCACTCACCAAAGCTTTAAATACTTATAATTTATAAGCTACTTGTTCGAATTTCGATTTGTATATGTATCTAAATACTACGTAAAATATTCTGCTTTACAATATGCAATTAAAAATGTATGTGTCATTTTAAAAAGTATAAAAAGTTTTAACGATAAAAACATTTTGTTTTATTTCGACTAGAAATTATGTAAAAAAATGTTTTCAAAAACTTATAGATTTTGAAGAAATGAGCGTTGTTCAATAAAAGTATCTGTTGTGTATAGTGTATATATTATAGTGATATTTTAATAAAATAAATATTTGTATATAGATACATATTATTTAACTATTAAATGGGACGTATTATTATTATATTGATGAAATAAATTTTTAATTATTCAAACAAACCGGGTACATAAAACGTAGATGGCCAACCGTATTTTTCGGCTAACCAACCGCACAGCGGGTATCCGAAAACCGTGCCCACAAAACTGCCGGAAAAAGCAAACGATCCTAGTCGGGTGCGTTCGGCGGGCGGCGCCCATCTCGACCATACGGCATGTATACCAGGATATACCACTCCCTGGGTACAACAAGTTTTAAGTTTCAATATTGCGTTGGTGATATTTATCAGTAAGAGCTAATCGCGTACTAAGTTTATATTTATGTACCATACCTCAAATACTCCCTCGATGACTCTGAGAACAATGACTAGATAAACCGAATATCTGGCAGCCACGGGGGTGAGGATCGTTAGGATTGCGGTGCATAACACTCCGTAACCGATCAATTTTACGCCCCCTATCTTTGCGCCCAGCAAACCTCCGATCAGTTGCGTAGAAATATATCCATAAAAGAATGAACTCAAAATCGCTCCACGAAGTTCTGGGCCCCAGTCGAATTCGCTCGTCTGAAGTAAAAACATTACACTTTAAAATATACAATATAAAATATGCATTTAAAATTTTAAAATACTTTCGCGAGATAATTAAACAATTTTTAGATTTCACAAAGCTAATAAATACTTTCATAGTCTTAACTTCATTTGATTATACGATTTTTTTATTTAATGTTTATAGTATCATGTAGTTAACTAATAAATTACTGAGAATTACCTGAGATTATATCCGATGAAAATAGATTTGGTCCATTAATATATACAGACTACGTGGACACATTACGAGCATTTGAATCTATTTATATCGATGTAAATAATTATTATTCATAATATACATAGTTTGTGAAATATCTGCACTACTCAACTTTCATTTAGATTGCAATATTATCTCTAACGACACTATACAACAGTAAAACAAGCGTGAAAAGAAAGTGAAATGGTACCTATCGCGAGTGTTTGCGGTCACCCGCGTATTACCTTTATATATATTTATATATATACTATACTTCCACACATTTTAGTCAGTATGTATATTATGAACACAGTGAAAATTAAGAGTAAATTAAAAATGACATACCATAAAATACATAACAGCATAGTCATATCAAACAACCTAACTTTAGCAATATTATAGTGGTTTTATTATATAAAATATATGTATACACGAGAAAACGTATTACATAAACTGACCTTAAATATTAATGATAACATTTTCATGTTTTTACTTTCATTTCCTGAGGCGTTCTCTTGATAATATATATATATATATATTGTATTTGAAACTATTGACACACACGTTTGTAATACTGATGTGTGGAGATAAAAATGTAAAATAAAATAAAAAAAGTTTTGATCAAATCTTAAGAGTATACGCGATATGAATATATGATTTGTATGCGTTTTGCATGTCGTTGGTCTAAATCGATAAGACGATAGCCTAAGAGCCTCAATGTTGATAATTAAAACCGCCAAAAAATACCCATTAAACTACTCACTTTCGTGTCTGAGGACGATGTCATGGCTACGATTCCGACGCTTAAATTCACCCGAAGTGTGTAGACGTTGAAGAAACCCAGAAATGCCAGGAACGCGACCAAGTTCCTGCGCTGCTTCCAAAACGGCGGTTGGCCATCGCTGTCGGAAACACAAAATACAACTACTTAGAAATATTGTATTGATGACTTTCAGAACACTTTTAAACATTATATTATTTTATTATTTATGTCTTTTAATGTTTTTCGCGGTCGTCTTTACCGTCGGACGGCGAGCAGTGACCGCGAAATGTATAATGTATATATTAGTATGCATGCATGTATATACCTATGGTTTTCGGGTGGCCGGTCCATGGCTAACTGAACTCGCTACAGCAGTGGCACGAACGACTGGTTTATTAGAATGTTATTCTTATACCACTTCCTCGATCGGCGATTTAGTTGTATACAGTTCGGCGGCGTCTGTGTTGGCCGAACCTACTTCAATACAGTATCAACCGCTTGAAGCGCAGGTATTGTGTAATAGTATACATATTATGGCTCGCGGCGATATTGTTTTGTTAATCGTAACACAGGTAAAGTTCAAATATTAATTGAAACGAATACCATCTATCATGTGTCACGAAAAAAAAATTCGTTTAATTATGAATGTCAATTTCAAAAATCATACAAAATTCGTTAAGACCGATAGAAGTGTGGAACTAAACCAATGCTTTGATTTATGATAATATTATTGTAATCGGATACAACTGTAGAGTTATTAACAAGCTACCAGTCGTTAGTTTGTGGATATTACTATTTATTATAATAAAATCGAATAATAAATGTTACGCCTGTATAGGCGGGATCTCTAAAAGAAAACGATCTACGTATCATTTGGTCTTCAGTTTATTTTATCTAACAAAAGTGTTAGTTGTCATAATCGTCTATCCCTTTTGATCAACAAGTGGTCAGTTTTTCGTTGTTCAACGTACCGTATAGGATATTGTTTCATATACTAAGGTTTAAGATTAGATTCATTGTCTAAAATCGTTCACATACACATTATAGAACATTTGAAATTATATTTTAAAGTAGTATAATAGACGCAATATAATATATATTAAATTAGTGCCTAAAATATTTATTTTGCTATTGAGCAGACAATTTTTCGTTTATTATACTTTCTTCAATTTATACATACCTTCATCTTAATCCCTTTTATTTAAATAATATAATTTAATTGATTTAAGTTCATCATAGTTGTTATTTAACGTGAAGATACACAAGTTTGCTCAGCCGAACATTGATAATGAGTAATGAACTTAATGATTTTTCAAATCGATGAATTTCATTCTGATTTCAAAATAAGCAAGTTACTAAATTTGATTGTAGGCATTATCATTATAAATATATTTTAGACGTATTTATATAAGTTTTTTTTTTTAGATATTTGAAAAAAAATATAGATTTGGTAAAATGTGATATATATATATATAGGTACTATAATATATTATTATTTAAATAGGATATTATATAAATAGCTTATTTACCATAAATTATTCAAAAGTTTTTATTTTTTTATATTTATACTGATTATTTATTAATATACTACTTATCAATCCACATACTTAATTTCAAATATTTTGAAATTTTCAACGTAATCATTATACAAATATTTCATATTTTAGTGCATCAAATTCATAGACTGGCATAAAGACTGATAAGCAATACTGCCAATTCTGTAATTCACTGTGGTTATAAAACCTAACCACGCTTATTATCATATAATTAGAGATATTATATTATCATAGTAATAAAATTATAAAATACTGCAAGTGGTATCTGGTGTATATTATATACTATTTTAAATATTTTTGGACTTGTATTACATATCAATACATACTACACGTTATACATAATTTATATTATATAGTATGTATTATTATTGCCCATAGTTGAATTCATAAACACATTACTTAAAAGGTTAAAATCTTGTCAAAATAATGTTCCTTGGTAATTGAACACCTGTTGTGTTACGTCACGCTAGGTATAGGTAATTAAAATGATTTAGTGTTGGCAATAAGCCCAAATATAATTTGTGAAATCATGGTTGATAAACTTTGATTCATTAAATCGTTTAAAAAAATAATTCTGATTTGTTTGATTACTTATAAAAGAGAAGCTATAAACTTCAATAATTATTAAGTATGTATCCCCATAAAAAAATGTTTACATTTTTATAAATTATTGAGGTATATCAAGCCTAACAAATACATAACCATTAACAGCTAGGTATAAACTATAAAATAATTATCATAGAACTAAAATAGGTAGCATATCAATTCGAATTAATATACGCCCTAATTAGACTTTTAGATTACAATACATTTACAAATTAATGTTATTAGATACTCAGGTGTATAGTTCAATCTGTATTATTTAATAGATAGAACAATATACCTGACGTATAAGTACATTGTAGCATACCTTTAATCTTTAAGTATTACGACCACCTGATAACAGAACAATATTATAATATACTTTATATTATGCATACAGAATGTTTCATTTAACAGTAAATACTACTTATTATATCAAAAAGAATTTATGTTATTAAAAATATTTCGATAGTTAATTAGTCATAAACCTATATCTAAGTATTTGATAAGGTTAAATGAACGGAGTAACGACCAACATTTTGCGAGATACCGCAACAGTTCCTTTCAACTTCGCTCATCATAAGTGGGTTTATAAAATACTTATCTATAAGTTATAACTTTATAATTTATTATAAGTTATAGCTACTTATATAACTATTAGTTTAAAAATCTTAAAAAAATAACACTTTACGGAATATTAAATAAAAAATGTACGTAACACGACGTTATCTTTTAAAAAGTGAAAAACTTACAAACTCATATTGATAAAAATATTAATTTAACGAATTAACATTTTTTTTTTAATAATTATCAAAATAAATGTTCATTATTAAGAACCACTGGATGACTGTATAAACAATAAGTATTAAAGTTACACGTTTTTATGATTCTAACGGTAAACTAAAATTGTACACGATGGATGTCATATAAATCGTTGTATACTGATTATTTTATAGTTATCAATTATATCGTTGTCACCCTGCTTACTATTTGATTATGTATAAATATTAAACTCAATTTTTGTGTAAAACACGTATCATTTATGACAACATATATCTTATAATATAGTTATCTGTATACTATTTGTATATCATGTGTCCAAAATGCGTTTAATTTGAAATATGGATAAATATAATTGTGTTTATAGGTAGATACTATAGATACTATATATCTATATCTAACATGCAATAGTTATAAGTTGTGAATATTTTAATAACTCATAAAATATGACTTTAAATATTAAAGTGTATCTGAATAGCGATTAATATTAAATATTATTTTAGTAGCTAATTGAGTACAATAAAAGTCATGTATTATTTATTTAGTTTTAATTTTCCGAAGACACTAATGAGCAGCGGTGTGATACGATTTTTAATATCGTCATAAACAATATACTACAATATATAAAAGCAAAATTGCTAAAATATGTGTATTTATTATAAGAGATACGAAATAAATGTTCACGATATATTCTTAAAGTGAATCCGAGACAGATAATAGGTACGTATAGTATTACGAATTACGATATTCTAATGGAAAAAAATAATATTGATAAATAGTATACGTGATATACGTCTTACGGTTATTTTTACATATTATCTATAGGAATATAGACATTTAGTTTAACAAAATGTATTAAAAATAATGCTCACACTAATTCGCAATGTCGTTAAACCGATATCTTTCTTTATCTACTCAGAATCTAGTTTGATATAAATGTTTCTGCGGTTAAAAAGATATAAACAATTGTTGATTTTCATAAATTTATTCAAATAAATATATCGACAATGTACAACCGAATATAATATGTTTGTACTTATGGGTGGCTTACCATTTATATTTCATTTCCATAAGTTCACGTAAGAAATAATTTCAAGTATCGTTTTTGAACAAGCACAAAGGACGTTAAGTCGCTCAAGTCATTTCAATCGTTACGAATACGCGTAACGTCCGTCCGGTCGTCTCCCCACGTACAATCATGATTTTATTACATTATTACACCGAGTTCCACCGAGGGGTAACTACCGAGGTAATTGAATGCGCGCCGCTCACCAATGTTGTTAGGTACATTATAATTCCATCACGTGTAAGGGAAAACGTAATTTTTTTACCGTCGCCTATTACGGTTGTAGTAGAGTTTTGTCGTCGAAACAATATGATAGTGATGATGTCCCGTTAACCGATTAGGATCTAAAAATGTATTATCAATGCGTACAGGTCACGACGTCATAGTAGTGTATATACAATGAACAGCAATAGTTGCTTTCTCATCCATTCTTTCTTTTTAACTTTATTATAAATATATATATTATATTGTTTTAGATATAGCATATGCACAGTGAAGCCGTAATTAGTTTTTGTACTTAATGGCTTGAATAGCAAATGCAAATTTAATTTTTTTTTAAGTATTTTCTTAAATTTGAAGTGACACTCGTTGGGATTTTGTATTCTAATGTTGAATTCCATTTTGTGTAAAAGGTTGTCCTAAGTACTCGAAATGTTTCACCCTTATATGACACGTCTTTTTACATTTATAATATTATTTGTGTATGAATTTCCCATGTAATATTTATTCGTTGAATATATTCCGTTTTTCTACAACAGCCATATTCATAGATAATTTAATTTTCCTAAACCCAACGCGATATTATACAAATTGCGTGCAGTGTACGGCCAATCAGACTTTTAGATTCCATTATAATGCATATTCACTGCGGTGATCAAAACCATATACATTTTTTTTTATTAATAAGTTTTCCGGCCTAAGATAACTTAAGTTAGGTATATAAATTTGAACACGAAGACGACCACGCCTGAATTTGCTTCTATTAAAGGAAATCATTGAGCTTGCAGTGTTTTGGACCGCTTGCATTACAAGTGACTGAAAACATCTAATGATAGTTTTTGAATTTTGTATAAAATACGTGTTTTTACAACAAACGCGGCCAGTAAGATTTAAAAAAAATAATACATGGCCCATAGTATAAAAAGTTTGAAGACCTTTGCCTTAAGTAGTTGCTGATTATTTGTTTTTAAAATATGTATACAGTGCATCGTTTCGTACAGACTAATAAGCATTTGAAGCAACATCTATGACTTTTTACTTTGAACTTGTATTTTGTTTATGCGAGTTGGAGTAAATTTTTCTGGACTAGTAGAGCTTTTTCAGAGATTAATAGTGTTCGAATTTAATTCTTTTACAAAATTGAAAATAATAACAAAAATGTATAGCACACTAAAATTTAACGATTAATTATAATGAAATTAGTGAATATTATATTTTTAACATTGATATTGTTGTTGTTGTAATTTTAAAAATATGTCATGTGATTTCTCAAAGGCTAAAATGTCATGTGTCTATTTGTTGTTTCAGATTACAACCAGTTTAGCAGAATGACAATGGACGTCCACCAGCACAGAAACGTGACGACGGCCGCGTCCTCGTCGCCGCCGTCGCGGTACTCACCGCCAGTGGCCGCCGGCGTCGCACAGCCCGTACAGACATCGTTGCCCGCGGCCGTGGTCGCGCTACACCAGAGGCCTCAGAAGCGAAGTTTCGACGTGGCGTTCTTGATGGCACCGGACGACTTGAGCAAGCGAAGACCGCGGCCACTGCAGGCCACGCAGCCCGTTGCCCGGTCCGCGTTCACCAAAGTGTCGCCGGACCCACCGTCATCGCTGTCGCCTGCCTCGTCGCCGGCCACGCCACCGCCCTCGGATTTTGCCGCTTACATGCACCACGGACAGCTCCACCACCAGCAACAGCAACAGCTCCTCTCACATCACCAGTCGCAACAAGAGTGCAGCCTCAGCCCACCCCTGCCGCCGGCCGCGGCGCACTTTATGTCACCGTTTCCGCTTGGCTTCCGGTCGCCGTTTGCGCTGATGATGCCGCCCCGGCCGCAGCCCACCGCGGTCGGCTGCAAAGACTATCAGTCGCCACTCCAACCACCGCCGGCGTCGCACCACCACCTTCAGCAGCAGCAGCAACAGCAGCAGCAGCAGCAGCAACAACAACAACAGCAGCAGCATCATCACCAGCTGCAGTCGCTGCCGTCGCCTTCGCCCCTGCAATTCGGACAAGCGGCTGCTGCAGCGGCGGCCGTGGCTGCGCTCCCGGCCATGCTGTTGCCCGCGTCAATCGCTGCGGCCGCGCTCACGTTGCCGTCGCAAAACGTGTGCGCCAAGTGCAACGTGAGCTTCCGCATGACTTCCGATCTAGTGTATCACATGCGATCGCACCACAAGGGTGGCGACGGCAGCAGTGGCGGTGGCGCCGGTGGCGGTATCGGTGGTGGCGTTGGCGGAGGGTCGTCGGCGGGCGTCGGCGCAGATGCCAAGAAACGACGGGACATGGACAAGCTTCGGTGTCCGGTGTGCGACGAGAGCTTCCGGGAACGGCACCACCTGACGCGGCACATGACCGCCCATCAAGACAAAGAGGGCGACCGGCTCGACGACGAGGATGACGCGCCGATGCAGCAACAGCACCACCAGCCGCTACAGCTCCAGCACCAAGGGGCCAAATGACGTAAGGCAGCCGCGGGCGGACGGAGGCGCAACGCCTCGTACTCACGCTTCGCGGACGACCATCGTGTCTAGACGCTCCCCCTCTCTCATCCCCACTCATACGTCCTTCCTTCCCCGTCGCCAACCATCCACCTTTCCAACCACGTTGAGCGAATCTCATTGCTTGTCCGTTAGGCATACGATACGTCATATTATCACGATTCAGCGTAGTTGCCCCGAGTCGCTGCAAACGGTGTGCCGCGGTATAACCTCTTGTTCTAATGGTGTGTTGCGTGAACTTTCGTCGTAAGTACACGAACAATCTAAAGCCATACATATATTATTACATGTCATCACGCGAAGATCTCTCCAGTCAGAAGACTCTTGTGTAAACAGGTTGTATCACAACGATCTGATGACACATTCGAATGTAATTTTAATGTAAAATTGTCATATCTCCACGATACACCGTGTATATAATATTATATAATATAATATAGGTTTATCTGACTAACATGTATTTACACGTATTTATGTTTTAATTGATTTATTGGGTTTTTTTTTTACGAACAATTCATAATCTTATCTTTAATTCAATACATTTTTCGAAAATACAAACCAAAGTGTGATCAAATTAACGAAGATCGGACTATAGTGCCCTGTTACCGATGTATTAATCAACGTTTCAAAATTAATAATTCTTATAATACACTGAAATCATATTATTCATCAATATAACAAAATTGTACCTATAACCTAAATATAGAGACGTAGGTACCAATATTAACCGTGAACGTAATACACTAAGTATAGGTAGTCGGGTCTTTTTAAATGTATACCCATACCCATAGATATTTCACACAGATTTCGTTATATTATAGTTAATGAGATTTGTTCTATACAATTATATTATACACGACGATTGTTATGTATACCTATACAGTATACACAGTTATTTCTTTTCGCATGTTTTTTATGTTATGGAATCGTATAGCTTAACGCGAATTCGCGTTCAAATAGGATTAAAAATTAACTGCGACCAAGACGACTATAATTTTCAATTACTTTGCATGGATAATATGTATATTTTTTTTTACTCGAATTCGATTTTGGCCGGTCTTGTAGTTTTCTTTTTTTATAAAGCATATATGTATACACTTTACCCTCTAATGCGAAAACAAGGGTGACCATTAGGGTCGACAAAAATGACAAATGTCCATACAAATCATAGTCGAATACGAGTAATAATTAACCGTGTCCACGAGGGTTGGTTGAGGGGTGGGAAAATTTAATTCTGTAATGGGGTCCGATAAATAGATTAAAATGCCCCTTTGGCCTTAATAAATATTGTCACGTGATCACTGTTTGTATAATTTTAGTATTAAAATTAAATGGACCGAAATCAAATGATAGCGATTTTAAAATTCATTTCTATAATATTACATCTGTAGGACTACCTATTCACGCACTACATTTTCATTTTCATTACGTCATGACGTATGTAGTGAACTCGTTAATACTGTATAGATGCGTGTGTGTGTGTGTGTGTGTATTATCATTGTTACTAATTTTTTGATAAATTGTAAAATATATTCAGTTAGTCTGTACATCGATTAATAATGTTTCGATAATATTAGGTTCCATATCCTCTGTTTATAAACAATACACATTAATTAGCTACTATTGAATAAATGGTTCATAATATTTTAAATTAATCTAAATTAATCGAGTGTGTCAATATAATAGTAATTATGTTTAAGTGTATTTCCTATTGTATAAATATTATTTAATCTTAATATTGTTACTGAAATTAATCGTTATTTAGCGTTTTCTATTTCTTATTTTGTTTTATGTTAAATTGTGTTTCTTATGTGTCATACAATATAACCATTAGGTATATAACATAATTTATTATTATATCTTCTTTTGCTATGCATGCATAGAAAGTCAAGTGTCTGAATTGTTATTCGCTAAATTATTGTTAGTATTGATTAGAAAAACCTGCTGATAATATTATTTAGAACTATTGAATTAAAATAAATAAAAGTTTTAATATCTAAATTTGTTATTTTTATGTATTCCTAGCTACATTACATGTAAAATAATATTGTGTCATCATTTTCAATAATTCCTTTATATTTCCTTTGTTTATATGAAAGAACTTATTTACCTTCATAAAGTTTAAGGTAAATATTAAATAGTTTAAAAAATTTGGAACTTATATTCTTGAATTATATTTTATTAATTAGCCACAAGAATAATAAGTTTATTATGCACATAATACAATGAAACTATAAAAAAAAAAATATGAAATTTTTAAACGTTATCAACATTTATAAAAATAATTTAAACATTTCAAATGCCTATAGATAAAAGCTAATCTAAATATTTTGAAAATTTTATTCTGAATAGAAAATTATATTTGTTTAAATGTGGAATATTTCACGTTACTTAATGTTTTTTGAATTACAGTAAAATAACTAAAACTGTTCAAGAAGACATTTTGTTTTACGCGTCTAAAAAAATTCAATAGAATATTCAATATTGTAAAAATTAGAATTTTAATCATTTATAACAAAAATGTATCTGCGCTTATGCTAATATTTCCAGTTAAACATTTATGCAGAATCATACAAGCTTTTCAGTCAATACACCTTTATATTATAATCACAGCTTCGCGGTTTCTTCAAATATATATCTTAATTTAAACCTAAATATATAAACAAATGGACGAAATTTTCGTAATTATCATCACCTTAGATTTCACTAAAAAGTCAAAATTTAATCAAACCTTGTCATTTCAAAACTATCATATAAAATACATCCGAGCAATCCGAAATGTTGTCTAAACAAGAATAAATTGGCTTAAAGATCAACATATGTAAATTAAGTTAATTCAGTTTAGAGTGTCAAAACTGTGGCTCGATTAAAACACTTAAAACTCAAGTTATTTTTTGTTATATTAAAATTTATTGTTGTTTTAATAAATGTACTTATTGTACCAAGTCATAATAATTAGTATGTAAATATTTACAATGAAGTTATACTTAAAAAAAAAAATCAAGTATGCTCTTGTTGGGGAGCTTTAAGTAGGTGCTGCGAAACATGAGAAATGATCGCTGAAAGTTTCGTTAAGATAAGATTTCCGATGTATGGAGATTGGAGGCACTACACTTAATTTAAGAGAGGTTGTTGAATAATAATAAAAAAATTAATTTTGTAACAGAAACACATTCCTCATTTCTTTCAAAATCAACTTTAAATCGTAATTATACTATTCAATTTATTACTGATAATGCTGTAAAATTTTAAAAATCGAGTATTTCTTATTTAAAATAATAATTATCTACACATATCCCAGGCTTTTAATAGATATCTTATTATGGTTGAAAAATTATTACTTGTAACATTTTATCAGTATGAAACGCCATAATTTATAGAATATATTTATAAAGATAAATTTAAAAAAGCGTATTAATTATCTTTAAATGCCAATAGGAAAATAACCATAATATTATTTTAATAATCACCAATTTATTATATATGGTATCAATATTATATGAACGAATAAAATAATTTAAAACGAGTTAAATATTTACCAACGGACCATATTCGAACCTTTACTACTATTACTATTATCATTATACGTACAATAGCACAATGCTGTTCATAATAATAATAATATAAAACGAGACGTAATACCCATACAATACAGTAGGTGTCGTACCCTGAAAACTTCTAGCGAAACAACCACTAAATATACGATAAGCCAAAGTTCAACTTGAACATTTGTTGTTTTTATTGCAATCTTCCCACTATACAATAATTTATTTTTAAACCATGACAGGTTCAATTTTTTTTTTATTCATCTCCGAACTAAATCGGGTCCCCGGTTGATCATAAAACAACAGTGCGTTATTATTATTACTTTGCGCGAGTTTTTCGCTTTTCCATTGAATGTATAATTTGTGCACGAATACCCGCACGGACGTCTTATAAAAATGCAAAAATCAAAAATCCGTCGTAAAAAAAAAAATGTATAATAATATAGAAACTTTGAGATTTTATTGTCTCGTCTCATCCGAGGGTTAGAGGAAATATCTTATAGACCGTCGTAAAAAAAAAGCAAAATAAAAAATAACACGCGCATCCTGCCGTCGCTGTCTATCTGTGGCTGGCGCTCTCCGGCCGTCTCTCATTTCTGTTTCTATCGCTCACCTCCACTCTCTGTCGTACACCCCCCTCCTCTATCTCTCTTTCTCTCTCTCTTATCATACGCCATCCATATTGACCGAGGGCACCGAGAAAGCCCTAACGACTATTACCGCAGATGACCATAAATCACATATATAACCCCCGCGTTCCTTCGCATATTTTTCCGGAGAGTGCGAGAGGGAGGAAGAAATGATGGAGAAAAAAAAGCGAAAGACTTACACACTCACACACCCACACCCGCACGCAAGTCCTTAAGGTTAGTCCTCAGACTGCCGAGTGTAATATGTGCGCGTGTGTACGGTCTATCTCGCGCGTATGGCGCGGGGTAGGGAGGTCAATAAAAGTGGAAATCTACAAGACGGAGCCTGGCGGCGCTATTCATGGTGGCCGGAACGGATGACGCCCCGCGCGTTATGTGTGTTATATCCTTCTTCTCCTACTCCTCATTTTTCTCCCGCCGCCGTACAATACACAAACAGCCCACCATACCGCTGCCGTCTTAACCTTACCCGGACGCCGCCATTGCCAATGGATGTATATACGCACACTGCAGCACATACATTATATTATATACATACACGTACATACGTACACGTTTATTATTATTATTATTATTATATGATATATATATGTGTGTGTGTGTGTGTGCGCGCATGTATTATATATCCTTGTCCGATATAATACACAGCCACGGTACGGGCTGTACGAGTAGATAACAGCTGGAAATATAAATCCCTCCGAGAGGAAAAACAACCCCTACCGCTGCCGCTGCTTCGCCCAGCCGACAAACCGCGAGTGGTTTCTGGCGCACACGCTTTTAAAAGATTTATTAATAATACGACATATCCTCTTATATATATATATATATATAAGCTTACGACATAATATATATACCCCTGGCCTCCGCATTCCTATTCTGAATTGTATCGCACGAATAACCGCATCATATTGCTGTAAATAGCCACGGGTTTTGGAATACAAAACTTTACCTATCCATACTATAATGATATATACAGTGTAAAGTTTCCTGTAAGCAGTTTATTATATGAAGTGTTTGTTGTAAAATTTTATGTTTTAACTTTTTTTTAACTATTGCTATTTGAAAATATATACACTATAAAATGGATTGCACGATTTAATTATTTATTTAAAAGCGCTCGGGGTAGTTTATTCTAGAAATTATTAAGAACTCTCCCAAAATTATAATAATATTTTTTTTATTTAATTTTAATTGGTTCATTTTATGTAAGAAGATTTAATCAAATCTCCGGTTATGATTATACCTATTGTACCTGAAGACGTAATTCCCCCTTTTTTGGTTTTTTAAATAGCGTGTTGACAAATTGCATCACGTTTTTGAAAATAGTATGATTGTTATAACTAATTAGTCTGTTAATTCATTTTATTAAGAAAAATAGTTAAATAATAAAACAATAACAGATATTTAGATAATAAAAATATTAATAGTTCAAATATTCATTTACATTTCAATATTTTGTAGTTACTAAGCATACTGCGTAACTGACAAGTATATTAATGTTTATATTTTAACAAAAATAAAGTCAATTATTGTAAGAGTATCAGCCTAATGTTATCAAAAATACCTACCGTTGTGTTTAAAATTTAAATCACAAATATCTTACTTAGCTAATCTTATTTCAACTAATACAGCTTAAAAATTCTTTTTTAACCTATTATATTATGCTATGTTTAATTTATTTTCTTCTTTTTGTGAATAACACTGTACTGAAATGAAAGTATTAGTATATGAATGTAAAAAATACAATAATTATGTTTAAAAATTAATATTACAATTCATATTGATAAAAATTACCTAAATTATTATTATAATTCTATGGCTTTTATGGATATAAAATAATATGTAACTAAAAATATTGACTGTTGATAATAATATTACCTTTTAAAAATCATGAAGATTATTGGTTAATCATACTTTCAGATAACGAGAATAGCATTGTGTTTCCTTTACATCCTATTATCTACAAATATAATGTAACAACTAAAGTTGATAGATTAAACTGTTAACTAATATCAGCTAATTATCCAAGTTATTAAAATATTTTACATTTGTACCGAGCTAATCCACACAATTTAGAGATTCGTTACAAGATAAACATAATATATTATATTTGTCCTCGTAGGTACGTAGGCACTATAACATAGTGTTATAGTATATATTATTTTATATCTAAACATAATTAAACTTGTATATAGTCCACTTTTAAGTTGAATGCTAATTAAAATGTTTTCGTGTTGGAAATAAAGGAAAACATGTACCACTGTTGAAATAGAAGTTTGGATATCTACCGCAGTATACGCAAATAGGTATATATTATTATAAGTTTGCCATTCTCTCTTCTTTTTCTTTTTCTAACATCGCGTTATTTTAATAACTAGCATATCGATTGTTAGGTATGGGACTTATGGGAGAAATTCGAATGCAGCCATAAGTAATATTATAGGTATCCTACGTTCTTCCTAACCACTCATCATGAATTAGAAAATATTAAGAAAATTATGGCTTTACATTATATAAATTGTACGCAATAACATATTACTATTATTAAAAACGTCATCTCGTCATCCGATAGATAAATATTATGTTGTAGCAGAAATTTTTACTATATGTGACCACTACATATGCATACGGAAGAAAGAAAACACATTTTATGGCTGCGGATACGGAATTGCAAGTTGATAATATCATATAATACAATTATTGTAAAAAAATTGTGTGCATGTAGGATAAAAGGTATTGTTTATAATAACTTATCATAACAAGTTTAAATATTTTATTAATTATATATATATATATTGTACTTGTATTATTTTTACTATCTATGGTTATTGTCTTAAATGTTAGTTTGTAATCGCGAAATTCAATCGCTTGGACAAAAATAAAATATTATTTTGGAAAAAGGCCCAACTATTATTGCTATTATTATTTTTTTAGTCGTTAAATCATTTCACGATTTTCACGCATGTTTAATTTATATATTTATAAATAGACTCGTAACTGGTTGTATAATGTGTATTATTGGTGTACGAGTGATTAATAATTGCAAACGAACAGCAGATTTATCGGTAAAAAAAGACACCGGTTTACTGCAAAACTTTGGCGCGGCTGAACGGAGATATATCGTGACAACATTCCATGAGCCGCCGGAAGTGGGGATGGTTGACGGAAGTTCCGACGCAAGGTATATTATAATATATACAGCCGCAATACAATAATGGCGATAACAATAATGCAATAACAGTAAAGTAACAACGATATATATCATCGTATACAGAGAGGTATATATACGCATCAAATATAGGCGGCGGACAATACGCCGGAAAACAATATATACAATAATAATAATAACAGTATTAATAGTACATAACGCGTATACCTTGAGCATGCATTACATTGTACACGACCGAAAAGAGCCAAATACACGGGAAACCGACCATTGTGCGCGGCCGGTGTCGCGGGGTTATGCCGTTACAAGGTCCATTGTGCGCGAGCGCCGCCGCCGGACGAGCCGCCACGTTCCGTCGGGCGGGTGGCGGTGGGTGGGAGTGCGGCTATCGAGGGGAGGGGACACCTGTCGACCGTATTCGTTTTTCCGCCCGCGGCCGCCATCGTTGCGCCAGGCTATACGTTATCGGTCGTCCCGGAAAACCCGATGAAATTAATAACCGTCCGCCGGTGGTCGGTTGCGGCGGTCTTCCCGTCCGGCGTCGAAATCGCGCGAGTCCGATCGGGAGGCATTGTTATTATTATATATTGTGCGCACACACCACACTCCCAGTGGCACGGCCGCGATGACAATAAAATAATATTATATATAATATGACTGCACACACACACACAGTACGGGCGCTCACACGTAGTGTACCGCAAATATAATGTATAACGACGTGTACGTTGCAATAATAATATAACGACGTAATACAATCGCGCGGAACAGACGAGGGCGGTATACTACGCGTATAAATAAAACATGACCGGAACGAGTCGACTGGGTTTCCGTCTATTTGCACAAAGTTCGCCACAGCTCGCCCCCTCTCCTCACCCGCGCTGCTATGGTGTACGCTGCAGCAGCACTGTATAGTTATATATTCGTGTATATAGTTGTATTATAGGCCACTACCCCGGTGGCGGAGTTGCAACGCGCGTATTATACCACACCCCCGCGCCCAGACCTGCGCCTAGGCGGAGTGTTAGTTTTCCTATATCGCTGCTGCCGACGGAGGCAATCCGGAAGCGACGTGACGTTCGCACACCCCCACCCACCCCTCTTATTCACATGCCACCGCGGACGAACCTACACACACGCAGCATACACACATATTATTCCGCGTACGAATAATAATAATAGTTTAGTCACGGTTGTCGGGTCGCTCTCCACAACGACGTTAGTACGTTACATATTTATCCGGGTCCGGCCGCCGCGAACAATTGAGAGTCACATTATTATACGGCCGAGACCCCGCTGTAGAGATCGGTTTCCGTCAGTGGTTTTGATATTCGGCCGCGCAGATGTGTCCAGGCGTCCAGCGTGTACAATGTACATATTATATAAATATGGGCACACCGCCGGTTTGATATTATATTAGGTTATTATGTGTGAAAAAAATATAAAATTTGGCATACTATAGGTGGAGTGAGGCGGTATCGCACTTAAAATAATATGATGGTATGGTAAGTCGAGACGAATTTACGATGATCCGTGTAAACCTTGAAAATAATTCGATTTTAATATTTATAATAATTCACAATGAAAATATTTTCAATGATTAATCAGAATTAAAAATATATACTGAACATAGAAACGTAATATTATTTACATTTAAGTTGTATTATGATTTTAAATATCATGAAATGTGTAAACTGAAATTTGAATGTTTATGAAATATTAAAAACATGTTAATACACGAAAGTTTCTAAGTAATTAATAACATTTGTTGCAGGTAAAAATTGGATTGAAACTCTAATATACCTAATATTTTAGTTATTTGATATATTTAAATAAATAAATATATTACGGGAATCATTCAATAAATGATAATAAATAAACGATAATAAGTTGATAAAAATAAAAATAAAATATAATATAATATTAAGTATATGTATATTATACTTATTATCTATATTATATTGTAGTCATATCATTTTACATTATTTATAGAAAAATTAAATTTTAAATTTTAAATTCTTAAAATAAATAAAATATTGAATTTTTTTTAAATAGATAGAAGGTTAGTTGGAAATAGAACAAGTGTATAAAAATCACTTTCGACTTCAGACCACGTGGATTACTGGATTACATAAGCTATGGACGTGTATTTTTCTATATACGTGTATATTATATTATTTGAATGCATAGCCAGATGGTTGTTGCATGTGAAACGCTTTTAAGATATTGCAATATAAAGAAAAATAACTACTCGTATTACAAAGATATATGTTTATTTTTTTAAGCCACTTTTTCGGTCCACACTTTTTGTAGCAGTAAAAAATCTCTACAAGTTTCATATTGTATTTATAAACAAAAAAATTAAATTAAGGAAACGTATTTCAAACAACAATTTTAATTTAATTTTTTTATTCGAATAACTATGAGGATG
The DNA here is from genome assembly GCA_036289425.1 of Rhopalosiphum nymphaeae. Taxonomy (NCBI): domain Eukaryota; kingdom Metazoa; phylum Arthropoda; class Insecta; order Hemiptera; family Aphididae; genus Rhopalosiphum; species Rhopalosiphum nymphaeae. Next base: position 1,225,691 of record JAZAQC010000021.1, on the reverse strand, counting down.
TTTATTTTTGAGAATATTATAAAAAATGTTAGTATTTTTGAAAACGAGTGGGATGGACTCGTTGTATAATTTGTATTCAACTCTAGTCTCTAATAGTCTAATATATAAGTCTAAATGAAAGTTTATCTAAATTTTGACTAAAACTATATTTTGAAAGGAAAAACTTATAATTATAAGAATTAGGAATATATAATCCATCAAACACGTGTAATAAATAATATCGATAATAATTTGATGAATAAAAACTTTTTCGTGCATTTGTTTGTAACCCAACATTTTTCATTATATAAATTACTGAACAAGGAGAAGTCGAAATTCTTACATCTAAAAAGCTGAAAACTTACGAACATGCATGTTATGTATGTATATTCGTGTCAGTATGATTATTTTTTTCAGTAAAGCCAATAAATTTCATAGAAATTCTTCGCTGAACGGGCAAAGCGTTCACCGATCTTCACAAGACGGTATATATTATATATATATAGTATCGCATTTTACCAAATATAAAACGTCCACTTGTCACGCGATAAATTTCAACTTTTTTTCCCGCCAAATTGCGTCAAAACTTTTCACTCGTTTTTTATTCTCCCTCGCCACCACCTCCACCACCACCATCCGCGCTAGAGACCATAGGCTACTTTAGCTTATTGTCTGTAGAAAAAGTAGCAGAGAGTGGGACACGCGAAAAAAAATGATTAAACTCGGTTCGGTGTCAACTATGTACTACAGCTTAATGTATATATACATATATACAGAAGTTGTTTGTATACGTACATATAACTGACTATACAGAGTGATACACACATCCACATGTATATATATATATTTATAAAAATATAGTAGCGAGAGAGGTGTACTGCGGGGCTTATAACAATAATAAAAATAAAAAGGGCCACGCCAATATGGCAGTTTGTTGTCGCCAACGGTTCTCTCGTCGAAAAACAAGCCAATTCCATTTTCCAAATTAAATCTCGTCCGATGATATACGGCCGGCTGAGGCGTTGCATATGGCGGCGGGCGACCAATCTAGCCAAAGTGAACTCGAAGCGTACAAAAGCTACTAAATATACTTACGCGAGCGCTTGCGCGCGCACACACACACACACACACACATATATCGTTTATATTATTATCGCACATAATATATAATATTATAATATTATGGCACGATAGAATAACTAACAAGACCACTACTTTTGAAATTAAAGTCTTGAACCAATTGAATTGGTTGTTGAATATGTGTTGTTTGAGAAGACGATCGCAAACAGATCCTATAAAATAGTATAATACATTATTATATATTAGTTTGCTAAAAATCTTAGTAACCAAACCCCGCGTAGACGCGATCAGTGTCCGAGTAGCGTTATCATCTAACAACTACTTATGGATCGCGGGGGAAAGGCCTCGATATTCTTAAGCAAAGGACCATTTTTAATATTATCATAAGAGCCAAGTGAATGCATTACTATCAAGATGAACTTTATTATTTTAATACCTATAGTAATAAGTAATAACAATATTTTTTAACGGATTATTCTGGTAAAATTTTTTATTTATGAAATGTTAATAGACAAATTATCGATTTTTTGGTTTGCTGGTTTATCAATTTATCAATTTTTTTCCTTTAAAGTTGAATAAAAACATTGATAGTTTTAGTTGAAAAATTGAAATAAATTTTATTTACAAGAGAAAAATATTTTTTTCAAATTTTTTTGTATAATGTAATTTTATTAACATTTAATCAGTAATTTAATGAAATACAAGCCAAAATAATATTCACTTTTGGGATAAACGCCTATAAAATAGTTTAGTGAATTACAAAACTTATTTTTTAATGATGTTTGGTCAAAATAAAAATAATTAGCTAATTTTGCCTAAGACATTATGATTATCTTTAAATTTAATATTGACCTATTATTAAAACTTATAAAACTAATAAAAAAAATTAGTATTCTTAAACACAAATTTGCCATGTTGTATGTTTGTTAAACAGAGATAACACCACACAAGTGTGACGTGGTATTTTTTGGTTTTTAATTTTTTTATCCTATAAATAGATTTAAAAAAATGGTGAGACCGCATCATCATAAAATAATAAATCATTTAAGCGTATATAAAAATTTTGAACCTCGCACATACTTTATATTAATATAATATTGACCGATCTTATACAAATAAATATTGAACACGCCTTTACATCGTATTCTATTATATTATGATGTATTTAATCCTCGATACTCAAGTGCTAAAATTTGTTAGTCACGTCGATGACTATGATGATGACATTATTCCGGGTTATATGACTTATGTAGTCAATCCGATTCGGCTTCAGTCGTAAATCAGTATCAATTACTCCTTTTGCACGGCGGCGGCGGTGGCGGCGGTAAAGAGCCACCCCAGCATCCATAAATCCGGATTTGGGGTGCGCGGTGTGACGAGGGTTGTAGATGTGTGTACGCGAGTACGTGTATATATAATATAAGGGAACTCAAATTGAATCATACGCTCTGGCTGACTGATGTTCCGTTTATTCAAATGGACCTTTGTGATGGTGTGTGCTATGCCAGTCGTGGTTTATCTGACCCATCAAACATCACCTTCGTCCCCTTTTCATCTGGAAAAAAAAAATATCAAGATCACTCGTACGCAAACACTTTTTATATATAAATTATATGTATATTGTATATATATATATATATATTTGTATGTGTATGTGTTGTATCCGGTTTATACACACACTCACATATATATTTATATGCAATAAAAAAAATCACAGTAAAAATATACAGGATATTACATTATGGTCAGGATTCAGCTGAATCATGATCAAAGTCACTTATATATTCGAATCGGAAACATCTTGGATTGACCTTTTTTTTAAACATTAAATCACTACAAATGTAACGATAAAATCATGATATATATATACATACATATATATAATAATCCATAAACGTAAGTCGCCTGCTTCTTAAAATTATCGAAATATCGAAAATATAAAAATAATCTGTAAAATACTGTTTAAGTATTGTCTGTTATAGAAAAACGGTTAACACACGTAAACCTCAGTCATACGCGTAAATGATAGGCGAGATAAAATGTTCTCAAAGGGTATAAATCATTTTTTTATTTTATGTTTTAATGTTGTGTAAGTTATTTTTAGTATAGGTTAGTGGTTAGTGGTAAGATACACATTGCTATTCAAATATTAATTTAAGTACATTGCTACTTATACCTTTTGAAGAAATAGGAATTATACAAGTAAAATATGAATATATTAATGTCTTTATAATTTATTATTAAATAATTAAAACTATGATAGGCGTTTTAAATTATTTCTAAGTAATGCACGAAAAAAATTAGTACTTTAAATAGTTCTCAATAAATGTTTAAATTGTATTAATTCTTAAATAAAAAATATTAAATTTTTTGTTAAAACTTTGGTCGATTTTTGTAAGTTATAAATTTATAATAAACAGACAATAATAGTAATTAACAATAAAATATATTTGATTTGATTTGCTTAAATATATACAATGTACATGTTGGTGTAAATTTGTGTATTATACTTAGCACATTTCGATATTTTTTTCCTGATTTGAAATGTCTTTATTATTTTAAAAACTACTTAAAATGCACCTTAATTTGCAGAACTTTTATAAAGTATAATAAATAAAATAACACAAATTGATCTTATAGAATTATTTTGCATTATTGAATATTAATATAGATAAGAATTAAAATGATATATGCATTTTAAATATGAACGTACATAACTTTTAAGTGTCCATTAATCAAGTTTTACTGAATCAGGAGAACAAAAAATTGCTGACTACGAATATACGTTAGAAAAAATAACCCAATTTACATAATTTACTTGGGTAAAAATAATATTTAGCGAAATACACATTCTTCAATTTCTTTTTCGTTCATCGAAAGTTTTAAGTTTATCTAGTTATAATTATTGTTTTTACCTAAAATAAAATACAAAGGTTTTTTTTTATTAGCTTTTAGTTAATTAAAAGTAATAATATTAAAGGTTAGCTTGCAAAATAAAAATAACTATTATTTTTTATATTTTTGTTTCTAATATACATATTGTATTGCTATTCGAATCGAAATGATATATAAATAAATAAAGAATAACGATTCGCAGTGGAGTAAGGATCCTTAACATTATATAACTCAGTTAACTGATCCAGTCATTATTTGCCGTGGAAATGTTATATACATTATATTAATATTAAATAAATATTTAAAAAACGGTTGCCTATAATACGATATTATGTATTATTTTTTTTATTGCACACAGCACATTAAATCTGGTACATCCGTAAAGTCGTCACTCAACATTTTGGCATATCCAATAATTCGAATAGCCTAACCGATATCCGAAATATTTGGCTACTATTCAAAATACATACCTGTCACACATGATAGTGTGCTAACGACCACATTTAATGTAACGGGTTTTCGATTCATGTGTTAAGAGATTGTTAGGGACCTCTTCGTCATAAAAGTCATACAGTGGAAATGACGATAGCATGTAAAAAGATTAAAAACTATTCTTATGTGTGTTGAAATTGGTCCAAAATCGTGGTTTGGGATCGACAAAAAGGGTGTTGTTTTGCAGTAAGCAACATTTACGCACATCGATTCAATTCACTGTTTCTTTTGCTGTTAAAACAATAACACTTGAGCTTAGTTCATAGTATATATTTGAAGCAATATTCAATTTTTTTTTAACGTTCTTTTTAATGGATGGCAATCTCGCTCATATTTATTTCCATATAGTGATAATGTTTAATCATTATCATTAGTTAATTTTATGAATGATTAAAAATTAAAAATCAATTTTATATAAATATTAAATAATATAAATCAAGTCCAACTAATTTTAAAATTTAATTAATTGAAACAATAATTTGTTACAATATCTGATGGTGCCGTGGTGAGGGAAGCGAATTGGATATCCAACAGTTTCTTTGGTTTATAAAATTTGACTTGACAATATATTTTACTACAGAAATCTAGAAATGTGTGTTTTAAATATCTGAAATTTATATGTTCAACTATTTCTTAAATGGTTATCAAATCTTAATTTTATTACTTTAAATTTAAAACTCATTTAACTGATTTCCAGTTAGAGCCGTCCTTAGAGGAGAGGGCGAGCAGGGCCAAACCCTGGGCCTCGCGTATTTTACTTAAATTTGGGGCCTCTCGTTTGAAAAAAGTAGAAAAATTAGTTTTTAAAAATTGTTTAATTTTCGTAGCATTTAAATTATATCTTTTATATAATTAGTAAATATCAAAAGTTATATAAAAATAACGATGTAGGCTTAACAAAAAGGTGTTACAAGTATTTTTGCCCTGGGCTCACAAATTCTATGAACAGTGATGTTTCCAGTGAATTTTAACATATTACGAGAAAAATAAATGCATAAAGGTATAATTATTAGACATTGTGGCAGTTATAACTTTTTTTTTTTTATAACTATACAATTTGTAAGTAATAATTTTTACAACAACTACAAGTGATTTGAATAGTAAATACAAATAATTTAATTTAATAGATACGATAGTTAAATTAAATTTATAAAATTGAAGCAGTACTTTTGAGAGAAAAGACTATCTATTGACGGAACTTCGTGGACAATTATACTTAAACTACAAAAACATAAATGACTATACAAATAATAAATATGTCGATTTTCTTAAAACTCATATAAATTACACAATAATTGTTATGGAATATTCGTGTTATATCATGTTTTCTCAAATGTCAATTTAAGATTTTATCGTAAATAGTAATAATAATTGACGATTATGCTTGTTGATTTAAATCCATAATTTAAATTATGCTTTTAACCATATTATTTGACATCATAATAATATAGTATAACTAGTATGTATAAGTAATTTGCATGATATTATGTAATTAGTATAGCGCTAGACGAATTCATTTTCACGAGTATTATAATGTGCTGTACTTGTGTTAATATGAAAATTGTTGACTACTATAAAACCATTAACTATTTAAAGCGACGTAGAAATATTGTGAATTACGTCATTGTAATAAGTTTGGTGTTAATTTTTTTAATAAAATTATATTTTTTACAGTTTGATATAGTGGTGTCATGTAGAATTATAATATCCATATAATATGATAAATGTATTGATTTATTGAATTATGAATGATTCAATAAAATAAATTTGGTTGTTTCATTTGTTATTCAAAAAATGAAAAATAAAAATACCAAATTTTTATTTAAATGAATATTGAGTATAAACATGTATTTTAACAGTTTTCGTGTTACAATAACTTATAAATACACTATGATTTGTATGTAACGACATTTTCTGTTTAACGAAATATTTTTATAAGTCACAACAAAATTAGAACTAAATTTATGTAATTTTTCTTTAGTAAAACGAATTTTTTTTTTTATTTTCCATTGAAACTGCAATAACAAAGCTTCACTATATGCATATATACAATTATAAGTATAGCTATTAAAGTGTTCGCATTTTAGAATGTAAATAAGTCCGTAATATATAAACCTTTTATACAATTTAGTGATTTTGCAACGATACTCACACAAACGATTTGATTTAATGATATTATAAAAATTTATTATATTATGCAATTATATATAGGCATATGTAATTAATATTGTTTTATTCTTACATAAATTATATACATTATAGATACCTACTGTATATATCACAAATATAACATATACATAATAAATAAAATTAATAAAGCAAAACTATCTGTTTTATTCATTTTATTACAATTTAAATTTTTGTCGATTTAATTTAGATTTTTACAAATGGTAGATGTGAAGTAATTGTCTGTCAACAATGATTTACTTACAGCATTTTATTCATAAATCATTTTAAAAGGCACAGCGAATACCAAATATTATGTACATAGTACATATTATTTATATATATACTTGAATGCTTAACATTTAGTTTTTGGCATTTTTATGTTGAATAATCATTCATAATAATTTTTGTTTAATAATAATGCATTTTACTTTTAAATGAAAAAAAAATAATAGTACCATTTCAAACTTTATTAATAATAAAGCATCGAATTTAAAAACTACGAATTCCATCAAGAATAAATTACAAATTAAGTTGTATACTATTATTGTCGCTATGCTATTATATTATTGTACTTTGTAGAACTAAGAAAACATAACGTATGATATTATTTATAGCATTATAATTATATTACACAGAACACATTTATACATATATATTTTCATATTGTAAAATTTAACCTTTTGTTTAATGTGCATATTTTTTTTCACAAAATTACTGCTTCAGTGTAATGTTGTCATAATATGTACATAGCTCGTATTGTGTTCATTTGTAATTAAAATGTATAATTTGCTTAATAATAATGATAATAATATTCTGTTTTGTTCCATTGTATGTACCCTACAAAGGACAAAGGTAACATATGAAAATCTACATAAAAATATAAATATATAAGTCAGCATATAATAAGGGTAATAAAGGTATTAATTGCATAATTTATATTCTATATAATATTATATTGCTCCATAACTGTGTATCACTATATAACGGAAAAACAGAGCTACTAGTGGGTATATATTTAATGTTTATGTAAGTATTTTTAATTTTTTTATCTTAATATTTTTTAAAAGTTTTTACTTTTTTTGAATAAAAACATTCATTTTTAGTTTCATATTCCTAAGCAGAATATTTTTTGGAGTATACACAATAATCGAAATTTAGACGAATAGTTTATGAGTTATAAGTATTTAACGAAAGCGAATTAGTAGATCAACGTTTTATGAGGATCTCATTACCTTCCACTATGCTCAAAATAACGTTAGATATTTATAAATCGTAAACTACCCATTAAAATTAAAATTTATCAAAATACTCCAAAACATATTCTGTTTTAAAACAGGAATTAAAAATATATGTTGTCATTCAAAAAAAAAAAATAAAAAAACTTAAAAAATTACAATAATAAAACTATTAAATAAAATTGTTTTACTTAGAATAGAAACTATGAATACATTTTGAAATAATGAATGTTGTTTGATAACAAAATTTTCCTGTTTTTATTTATATAAATGGAAGACAATGTTTGTGTGTAAGACGTATGTAGTAAACGATCCACCGTACACTACCCAGGATATCACACTCATGGTTCTAAAATTTGGTATATATATAATATGTAATCCTATACCCGAGGATGTGTATCTTGAATCAAAATGTTTACATTGTGAATTTAAAGAAGAGCTCACTCAAAGATTTGTTGATCAAAGAAGAACGAATATTTTTAGCAGTGGGCAATGGCAGAAAATAATACAGTTATTATAATTGATTATTATTTTAAATCTTTAATATTGATACACGCTCAATAGAACCTAAATAACTGTGTTGAAAAACCTGTGCTATTTAAATTTAATATGGTTTAAGGAGACATATTTTTGAACGTTACATTTTGATATATTATTAATAATCGTATATGATATTTATTTAGATACGTGGGTTTTAAAAAAAGAAAAATATCTGTTTAATAAAATATGAACATAAACCAAACTATTTTCCATTTTTCGTGTCTTATATACATTGGGCGCTTCATTCGAAGGTTAATTATTATACAACAAGATTTAGTTGAAAAACTTTTCATGAAAATATATTTTAATTTGAATAATGTCAAGTGGGTCATTAAAAATTACAAAATGATTCCAAGATTATTAAATAATCATTCTTACAAATCAAATATTCTATCTACTTATGTTAATTTTGTATAATATAATTTAATACGTAATCCTTCTGGATCATTACTTGATCTAGTTTTCTTAAATATTTTCAATGTAAATGTTAATTCTGAAACTTTTTCACTCATTTATTTGAACTATAAATTTCACCCTGTATTACAAATTACTTTTTCTTTTTTGTCTGTAAATAATTTACATTTTAATGAGATTGTTTAATAAAATTTTGTAATTGTGATAATATTATAATATAGTATAATTAGATCTTGTTTGCTTCAACTAACTGGAGCTGCACATTTAAAGATTTTTACATTAATATGTAAAATCATTTAATATTATTAATTTATATTTTCATCAAAATATTTATTCTCGTTAAAATATCCTTTTTAATTTTCAATATTTACTTTAAAACAGTTGATTTCGTCCAAGCAACCTTATGGTGTTTTAAAAGCTATTGATTCAATTCAAAACTGATACCTTTAAATTATATAATTCAGATATGGTATCAAACGTATCTTCACTCATCATATCAACCGATATTATCATACTTAAAATAGTTAAAACTAGAAACGCTTGATAATAGGAAGGAAAGATAAGTTTTATGTTTTATTTTTAAATTAACCAATGGAGATATTAATCATCAAAAATTGATATTTTTTTTGAGCTTTAATGTTCCAATTTGTAGAACTAAAGAGTTATACGCCATTCCAGCGTTTGAATTAAAAAAATGTCTCAATAAATAGATTTATGCAACTTGTAATTCTGTTATAAACTATTTAAATGTTAATCTGTATTCTTATGTCTCAATAAATGATTTTAACTATTATCTAAATAGTCTTTTGGCTGGATAACCATTACATTCTATGTCATTATAAATCACTAAAATAAAATGATTAAAAATATATAATAATGAAAACTTAACTTAAACGTATAAAGTTTTTTTCATTATTATATATATTTTTTTAATTTTTACAACATTACATTATATTATATCTAAATATTTCTATTTACCGATTATATCACTATTTGTTAGTTTATTACATTATATATTATATTTAAAATAAACTTTCAGTGAAACAACAAAATATTATTCTAAATTCTAGACGTGTGCCTGTTAAAATATACAGATAAATGTTAGAAAAAAGTTACGTATTTGTTTGTTATAGCTTCATACTAAACTAGAGTTGTTTCATTTCTTTTGAAAATTACAATTATGGCTTTAGTTTAATTTAGTTGGCAACATGTACATACTATTATTATATTATAAAGCTTATTATTCTATAGTTTCGAATTACTTTTAACCAAAGTTACATTTATATTTAAGTTATACCAATAATAATATATGTTTGTTTTGTGAAATTTTCCACGTATTAGCATTTGAATTGTTTATACAAATAAAATAAATTGGAAGTATGTTTTTGAAAATTGCATACACAAACTTAAATTTTGAAAGTTTGAAGTTGTATTTTCTGTAAATTTTATTTATTAAAATGTATAGAATGAGTATTTCAAAGACTTACTATTTCAATTCGATTAAAGTAATATAGTAATAGTAATATTATTAAAAAGTTATTTATTACGACATTTTTCTGCAGTTGGAGCAATATTAACTTTATATCGAATACTTAAATAGGTGCTCTTAGTCGGGCTAAAGTAAGAAAAACGAAAAAAAATCGACGCGTAATTTTTTTGTCACCCCTCGGAAGTCCTTGGCTACATAGGTATACGAAATATACAGTACTACATTTATAATAATATATATTATACGCGCGCGGGCTTAAAGTCCGTTCGGCCGACCATAAAATGAATACGAAAATCTGCTCTTCCCCACCGCCCGGACGCGTTCGTTACTTTAATATAATAATATTATCCTTCCGTCGCATTAACACCACCGCCGCGCGCGTACACGTAGTTATTTGGACCGGATACGCGCGACGCTGCAAAGGGACAACAGACGCGGAGCAGTCATCGCAATATTAATCGTATATATATCTAATAATACATATTATTATTATTATTATTATTATTATTATGATATGCATACGACTACGGATCTAACGGATAAAAGTTGCGGTAATAATTATATTGCGTTTATATATATCATATTATTATATATTAACTGCAGTCGGTGTGTAGCGCGTCTCTCTGTCGTCACCGTCGTCGTCGCGTCTGTCGCGAGTGTTGCGGCAACGGCGGTAATCGGTTTACAACACACCGGCGCGCGCGCAAGGATTATAAGGGTGTAAAATGGGTGTGTGGGTCTGTGGGTGTGTACACACACGCGGAACAACGATAGAGCGGTCGGCAGACGGGCGCCTGGCCATCATATTGTCGCCGTTCCTTCTGTTCGCGTCGGGTCGACGAGCTTTCTGTATAATATTATTATATGTATACCGCTGCGAAATCGCTCGGACGCGTATTTCGATATAATATTACACATACACACACACACACACACACACACACACACACACACACACGCGCGCGGCGCGTAAACCCATCTTTGTGGGTGTGCACGCGCGGAGAGTGAGTGAGAGACACGAAATCGTTATTGTTATCGTCATCCGTTTAAATCGCGGTCGGACGACGAGGAAAGGGATGACGAGAAGCAGCCGACTTTAAATTATACATATTATTATTATTATTATTATTATTACAGTGGCTGGCTGCGGCGGCGGCAGACGATATTACAAGAGGAGGAGATTCGGAGGAGTATAATATATAATAGTAGCTGTTATGATTATTATTGTTGTTGTTTTGTTTTGTTTTATACAATATTATTATATATATATATATAATGGTATGTGAATATACATGTATACGCGTTATATTGCAGCAGTCTTATGTATGTATATTTTATAACGCTCGACGATATTGCTCGGTTTTTTTTTTTTTAATTCGAATGTGTTCTTTAATCACGTTCTCCGAAAAATAACGTCTCTTTTACTGTCCGGCGCGCTGTTATGCTGTAACGACGTCCGCGTCAATATGATATTCTCTTCTTGAAAATCACGTTATTCATATTTCGTTCACGGCATCGGGACGAGCACTGCGGCAAACAAGAAAACATTACGCTCGTAGTAATAACTCGGGAGGACCACATATGCATTACGCGATTAATGATAATAGTGATACAGTCAGAAATAAACTATAATTAGTACGAGAGCAAGAGTACTGTTATAATCGAAAAAACTGCGCGCATCCTTATATTGGCTATTCTCGGCACATTTAATATTATAACGGGTTGTTTTTTACATATCTAAGAATCAGTGGCATCAAAATGAAATCAAAAAGTTTGAACTTAACGTATTGCTATAATACGTGATTATCGGATACTTGTAAAACGATTTCACGGAATAACCATTATATTAGATCATTTTTTAGCTCTAGGATTTCAATTACATTTTTGGTAGTGTACTTTCTGTTAGAGTTAGTTATGTACAATTAATAAAAATATAAGTAGCGAATTTTAGAAATACGCACGACGTCAAATTATTTGGAATCATAGAGTGTTTGTAGATCAAATCGTTCAAGGGTGCCAGTTGATAATAAAAACACCACATTTAAATAATAATTCAACAGCAAAATGACTTTTAATAAATGAACGGTATTTTTAGTTTTGAATAATAAATCACATAACACTTATGTGTAATGTGTTATGCTAAATACCTATACTAAAATATATTATATTATACCTACGTTAAATTTAATTTAAATTAAAACCACTAAACATTGTGCAATTAAATGTTTTTAAACGAATATAGTAATAGTAACATTACTGTATGAGTAGAAGTCATAGAACCTATTGTATAAAATACGCAATAGCTTTTCAACTGGAACATTCTAATTAGTAATGCGTCTAAAATTATTAAAAACTAATAAAATGAGACTATAAAATATAGGAATGTTTATTATTAACCATCTTTTTTATTTGATTGTTATTATTCAAAAAATTATTATAATGTACCTACTTTATGGTGATTTTTTAGTAGATTAGTTAATAAACGGGTAAAAAGTATTTGTATTAGCTATAAATACAGTATAATATTAATTTGTTTAGTTACATATTGTTTTAATAATGTTATTTTTAAAATTTATAAGTACTAATAATAGTATGTAGGCATATAATTTAAGCTGGCTTATGATTTATGAACATAATATTATGAAAACGTATCGTACAAATGATTTAAATTATCATACTGATAATTGTTTCGTGTCGTTGAATGCATAATGAAATTTATAATAATTACGAGTGTGGAACACAAGTTAGTCGTCCGGAGTCACATTCAAATGCTAATAGAAGTTCAGTTATCCATATTATAATATTCATGGTGGGTGTATTTAATGTTCATATAGAAATACGGAATACAAATGAGCAGTTCAGTTTATTGAACAAATATTAAATGTGTAACAATTAACATAGTAATATTGCTTTGATGTATCTGCAATTGATTTGTTTTATTAGTCTCGTTGTGAATGTTAACAAATTTAAATTAATAATTTGATTGTCTAATTTTCTGTTAAACATAACAATTTTTAATTATTTTTTTATCAATTATTAATGAAAAAAAATAAATAGCTACCTTTTATAGAGATTAAAAAGTATTATTTTGACGTAAAAATATTTAAAGTTGATACATGTAGTTAAACATTACTTGATAATAGTTTGGAATTATAAGAGTACAAAAATATAATTTAACCAGTATTATTAATTGTTTTATAAGGTAGTTATAATTGTGTTTTATATTTAATAGATATAATATACATTATACTGTCTCATTGTTTTACTGGGTATCATGGCCATTAATAAATTAAATAAATAAGTAAATAACTTGTACAATGTATAATATGTTAATATAGATCAAAGTAATTATCTATTATTATATCGACTCTAAACAAAAAAAGAAGAAGAAAAGAAAATCTCGATTGAATAATTATTGGATTATGACTGCTAAACACTTATATATTAAACTTTAAACTACCTAAATGTTCTTTTAAGTTATAATGTTTAGTCAAATTAAATAAATGTAATTCATTATTTTAATTCGTTACAGCATATAATATTTTTAAAGATGTGTCGTATTTCAATTTTTAACCAGAAAACGTCATATTATCATCCCTCAAAAGTACCAAAATACGCATTAACACAAAAAGAAAAATTGAAATTCTAGTTTTTTAAATGATTATTGTTTTCACTATAAACATTTCCTATGGACCATCAATATATTATGACTTTTAATTAGTTATAACTTATAGTATTTTTATTAGATTATGGTTATAAAAGTGAAATTTATTATTATTAATGCATATATACATAATATAAAATTTGTTTTTCTAATAATATAAAATGATCCAAACTTTTAGGTACGGTTGAGACTACTACAATTAAAAAACGATTTTTAGAATACTGACAAATAGACGATAAAAAGGGAAGTTAGACTAGAATAAATTGAGAAAATGTTACGAAATTGTGTTCAGTTCAAAAAATAGAGTAATAAATTAATATTGAGTTTCTGATAAAGCTTTGAGTTTTAAAAAAAGTTCTAGTAAAGCGGGACTTAAATTATTCTCGGGCATTGAATATGAAGCCGATTCTGGTACCAGAGTTAGTTCTGAACTAGGAATTGAATTAAATAAAGGTACTGAAGACAACACAGGAGAAGATACTTCAGTTGGAAATGAACTTGATGAATATAAATTAATAGCTAGTTGAGTGGGCTGATCAAGATTATGAGTTGACTCTGGTAAATATAATGGAGTAGATACAACGGGAGTAAGAGTTGTGCTGAGTGGTTCAGTCAGTTCAGAAGTGTAAAGAATGGGAGTTGAACTATGTACATTCATTCGATAAGATGAAGTATGATATGAATTCATAGACTCTATTGAAGTAGGTGTAGATGGTGAAGCTAGAGTAGGATTTGAACTTGGCAGAGTTATTAGGTTATTTATATATGAAGTAGATGGCGTGTTACTTGAATTTGGTAATTTCAATAATACAGATTTAGTAGGTGTAGATTGCGTAAGAACTGTATCCAATAATGGTAACGGTGTCAGTGTAGAAGATAACGTTAACGTAGTAGTTGTAATTGGCAAAAGCGATGTTGTGGTTTCGATTGGTAGTTCAGGAGTAGAAGTAGAAATGGGCAAAAATAATGATGTAGTTGTCGATTGTTGAGTGAGAATTGAATTTGACGAAGATTCTGCATAACCATAGGCAGTTGTAGAAACTGAATTCGGTAAAGATGACGGAGAAAACAAGCCTGAAAAATTTTCGATATTTTGCGACAAATCTGATGAATCGGAATTTATGGTGAGCAATCCACGAGATGGGGGAATTGAGCTGACATGACTTGCATTACTGATCTAAACAAATCATCACACTTAATATTAATTATTATTTAATTATTAATTAACACGTTAAAAATTATAAGTTATTATTCATAATAGTATACTTGGCAATTTATTTTCAAATTTTATAAATGGATAGCTTATTACATTAAAATATGTTTAATGATTCATAGTAATTAAATAAAACAGCCTTTTTGAACTTTTAAAAATAAAAATAAAATTATAGTCTTAGAATTAACTTACTATATTTTACGAGGTATATTTATTTTAATATCATATTGTATATATAAAAACGAATACATGAATTCATACATTGCATCGATAGGTAAGGAGATTTCTTAAAGTTGTGATTGAATTTTTATTATTATTTATAAAAAATAACTATATGACTGATAAAAAAATAATACTTGATAAATTAATTTCAGCAGTAGTATGATTTACTAGTTTTAATCAGAATCTCATTTTAACAAATTTTAATGAATTGATTAATTGATTATTATTTATTATACATATACGAATAAGTGATGAATAAAATTAATTTTAGTACTTTACAATAGTAATAATTTTTTTAACTCTACACACAAAATAAAACTTATTTTTTTAATGTAATTTAATAGAGATTTATAAATTATTTATATTCTATAAGTTAATTTATTTTAATAACATTTCTTACCTTCGTTATCATTTGAATCATAGCTATAACCATCAATATCCTAAAACTTGTCATATTGTGTTATAGTTTCGTAGAAATTTTTAATTTGAACGAGTGATGCAAACATTTTTTTAAGGTTTATATACTAAAAATTGTTGGAAATTTGTTATTTATTAAATCACGTTCTTAGTTATTACTTATCATGATATACAAATTAATTTTTATCAAATTTGTATTCATTCGTCATGTACAAAAAATGGATAAATGAATTGCAAGAACATACAACAGACTTATATAATAATCATATGATATTATTCCAACTCCCAAGGTATCACTTTACTGCTATGGTAAATTAAACTTCGCCATAAAACTAAGCGCGATTACATTTTTTTAATATTTAGTGGTTAAAATAATAAAAAAAATATTTATATTTTATACTTAAAAAAGAAGAGCTTTATAGTTGTACTGTTCGAATAAATGTCTGTCGGAAAATATTTTTTACTATTATGTGTATATATTATATTATATACCATAATATAGTTTGCGAATAAGTTTCAAATGAAATAAAAGATTCTACTCAAAATAATATGGTTCATAAAATATTTTACTGTTAAATATTAATTATAATCAATTATCTTTATATTCTACAGTAGTTATAAACGACAATAAATAGCGTAGACAAAAACAAAGAAAAACTGGCGAATTGGCTTTAAAATAAATTTTTAGTCATATAAAAACATTAAAAAAAAAAATCATAGATAATATTACAATATAAATTTATAGCAAACCAAAAACCTATGTTCACGTTTTATTACACCGAGTAAAGCTTATATACAATAGTATAATAGTATAATATAATAAATGTCATCATACTATTAAACTGTTTTTTTTTTTATTTATTATTATAAAATTCGTACGGTGACGGAACCGAACCGCAGCCGCACTGCGATAACAACGACGGTACAGAGCCGGCATATCCCTGCAATCCGAGGCGGCACGGAGCGGAAGGCCGGTGTACATTGAACGACAGCGGTTTCAGCATGACGGGTATCAATTTCGGCAGCAGCGGCCGTTGCGGGGGCGCGATGCACGGGATCGAGGGCGACATGAACTCGGCCAAGTCGGACGGCGATAGGCTGCTAACCGACGACGACGACGACGGCGGCGCAGGACCGCCGCATGGACAAGACGGCTGCTGCAGACGTGCACAGTAAGAACAAGGCGGCTGATTGGGAAACTGCGAACACGTGCACATTCGTGCGGGTGCGACTGCCGGAACTGCTGCAGCCGCAGGGCAGGGGCACGGGCTGGGGCTCGGAGCCGAGCAGGGGAGGTCTGGGTAGGACGACGTGGACGCGGTTGGCCAAGCCGAGTACGAGATGGTCTGGTACGGGGCAGGTCCCGTTGCCGGGGGGCCGCTGCAAGACGACAGACGGCAAGTGGGTTGTTGTTTGCAGGGCGGGAGGCTGTAAGGATGCGGACGCGGACAGCAGCAATGCGGTTGCCACGATCCACTGCAGGTGCAGCCTTCGTCGTCGGAGTCCGGACGATCGAGTGTTGTACTCGGCAGTTCCGCGGAGCGACATGTCGACGGATTTTTGTACGAGATGTACGAGTTCGGCGTGGCCTGGACAGGATGAAAACAATAAACAAAAAAATAAAACACGTGTTATACAATAGAACAATGTTTCCAACCTTTAGTGACGGCGATTTGATAAAAAAAATGTCTAGCTATGCTGTCATACTATTATAGGTTTTACCGATTTTATAATAATATCTCTGTGATTCGTCAAAAAAAAAAAAATAAAAAAAAATATTCAAGACCCGTGAGTTGGAAAACAATAGAACAAAATAGACCGTAGTTTGGTTTGCATATGTCACGATGATGTAAGTTTAGTTTTTTTTTAATAATTATAATATCGTTTTAAAATGGCGTCACTTACCTCGGCTGCTGAGAAAGTCACTGCTGTGGATAACACAGCAACGGCTATTATTAAAGCGTTCATTTTAAAATAGCCCTGAAGAAGACGACGGCGGCAGATGACGGACGATTGTATGTGGAAAGTTTGCGCGATGTTTGGATTTTATACTGAAAACATTTTGTACATTGTTGTCCATAATTTCACGTTCTAAAAAAAAGTTCGTTAAAAACTGATTGCGCAAATGCTATCGACCGCGTATTTGTTACAAATATTATTATGTTTATTATTTGATAAAAATACGCCGAGTGATTTTTTCACCAAATAATAATAAGGTTCATTGATCTATTTCAGATATTAGAAGTCATTAGGTTTTGACTACATTAAAACTATGTTAATATAATCTGAACAAAGACGCTTCATGTACATATAAATATAAATTTCTCAATTTTCACTTTCAACATGTGCAGTTAGGTAGATATTTTTTTATTATTATTATATGATTATAAAAATACTTAAATTTAGTCTGTATTTTATTTTTTAATTGTAAAATGTTAACAGCGTATAGGTTCCAGAAATAATGGGTTATTAGTTGATATTTTTATAATCCTTATCCAATCAAAAATCATGTTTTACTTTTACCAACTTAAATATAAATAATATTTTACTATACGATAGATAAATAATTAAGATTTTAACTATAGAACGTTTATTGTTTTCTTTATTTTGTTAATTACATAGTTATGATAATATAATCTATTTGTTTTAGATCTTGAAAGCAGCAATAGAAAAATCAATTTTACAACAATGTTTTTTTCTTTTGGGAACCATTATAGTTTCGATTGGAAACAAGATCATTTATACATATAAATTAAAAACAGATTACAATTTAAAAAGGTTATTTTTTAAATATTCCATTATTTTTTGAGCAAAATGGCAAGATATGGTGATACCTTAAGAAATGTTAACAAATGATAATAAATTTAATTATGATTACATAATTTCTATTGATTTTTTCGTCAATGTTTTTACAAAAATTTAAATACAAAAGCACTTCAAAGCATTTTCCAACTTATATTTTGAATTTTATCTGTATTATAAATGTATACACGTACCATATATTATAAATTGTATAAAAATAAAACGATAATAGAGAACAATTAAAATTTTTATAACCTTTAGATATGAATAACAATATAAATAATATGTAAAACATAAACAAAATAACTGATTTTGGATAACTCTAATGCAACTTTACTATACAAGCACACTAATAATAACTACAATAGTTACTGGGAGTCTGAAAGGGGATGAATACATTGGTCTCTGTTTTCAAATAAACGATTGGTCCCAAGGGTTCGTTCAAGCTGTGTTCAGACATGAGTTTGTCGCATAAAAAATAACTATTTTTTACGTAGTAAATATGACATACCACTTTCATGACTCTTTAGGGATTTTGTAAGCGACTTCCGTTCAAAGTCAGAAAATCTTGACTAAAACATTAGATAAATGTCATAAAACATAATTGAATATTTTTAGATATTAGTTACTTTTTATCGATTTGAATTGATAATCTAAAAATAATTTATAAATATTTTACTGTATTATTTCATTCTGAAAGTTATATATTTATAGTTAATGGATGTAGTGTTTACTTATTAGTTGTTTAGTGTTTAATTTTTAATTATTTTGAAAACTTTCGTAAAGAAGAATAAAATTTTCAGTTTAAAATCACATAAAAAAAACAAATGTAGTGAATTATACAATATTAAAAAATGATGCAACTAATACCGGTACTTATAATATTATACGTTCATTAGGATTAAAATTTAAAATAATAAATAATAATAAATATTTTGAGATTACGTGTTGTAACTTTTAATGAATATTCAATAGTATATATATATGACATGTTTACAGTATATTTTATTATTAAGTTTACATTTTTAGATTTTTATAAAATTCTTGTATATTTAACTAGTAAAAAAAAAACTGCATACCTATGCCATTGTTTAGATCAGTTGCAACGATAACAAACGTTCCGTGGCACGTTTATTATTGCGGTATGCCTGCTCCGTATAAGTACATTATACACGTACATAATATAGGTACGGTATATCTTTCGCACAATAATATTAGAATATAATACATTGCAGGTTGTCATTTCGACTGGTACACGAATACACGTTTGATGACGCGATAGTATAGAATTGTAATTTATAGATGTTGCACAATTAAGAATTAATAATTTATTGTTGTAAACTAACAACCGTTTTAATGGTAATATTACGTTAAAATTCACATAAATTGTCATATGTGCGAAAATCGATATTTAATCGAGGTAAAATAAAAACGAAACACTGTCATTTTTTTAGTAAATTTTTTTATATTTTTTAAACAAACTAGGAATGCTTACTTGACAAGCGTACTAAATTTTAGATTCATAAATGTATTTGAAATAATTTAACCCAATAAACTATAACTTCTAAAGAATTTGGTAGCCTTTATATTTCAGTACTTATTGGTTACTATGTATTTTCTTTTAATGGAACCATTATAAGATTATTTATTTTTTATTTAATCGTAGCTAGTATTCCAACATTTAAAACTTAATATTAAAAATTGTAAACATGTGCTGGTAACGAACAGACGGACGGACACACCGGGAATATAAGATTTTCTAAACTTATGTTTATATGTTTATATAGAAACTACAACACGGAAAATATCAAAACCCTTGTTGGACACGAAACTGATAACTTGAAAATGTCATACGCGTTACAGTTCCCCAATTATGTATAGGGACTCGCGTACCAGCGGACACTAATGTGATATATTGTGTTATGCTATGTTATATTGTATTAATATATTATATTAAAAAATTACAGGGGCGTCGGCGGACGCGTAACCGATACTGCGCGCGTGCCGGACACGTGCGGCGTGTGCATCGAATAACCGGCAATTTGTCCATCTATCGCTGCCGCCACACCCGTCGTCACGGTAATATACCGATGCTGAAGTCGTCGCACGAGAAAAAGTTCAATGCGGATACATGATTTAATACTGATATCGTAGTATGAGTAAATAATTATACTTGATTTACAAGCGATATGGTGTACGATTGATGGCTATTCCGCTATACATATATCATTAAATTAATTTCGTCAGAAAAAAATGTAAAGTTATAGTAACTCACATATTCTCTAAATGCATTTAGTCGAATTCTTATTCGAACAGTCAATAGATTCAATACGGCTGTATATTCAATAGTATAAGGCGAGTATAAACATTAGGTATGTGTGATATGAAATACACTTAAAAGCTACTGCAGTAAGCACAATTATTGTTAAAATATATTAATATAATGACATACTTTATTAACATTTGTTAATAGCGTTCTGATTCGCTACTTACTTTTCACTTTTCAGCACAATCATATTACATTAAGTATTTTAGTATTTATATAAAATATATTGTTTTTTTTAAAAGATTTTTGTAATTATTACATTTTTAATTATTTCTATTAAGTATACACACAATACACATTGTAATATCGATAAAGCTATAAGTACGTAAATATTATATTTACATACTTAAGTAATTTAAGTTTTAATTTATTTAAACAATTTAAACCATTTTTATTTTATATTTGTATAACTTTATGTATTCTTCAAATAATATTTTTCAATAATAGTTCTATATTGTTAGTAAATAATAAATATAATATAATTTTGCAAAATTGTATCTGTAGATTTCTATTTTATTAACACATATTATACCTTTATCTGACAATAGTTCCTGATACAATTAAAATATGAAAAATAATATCTTTTAATTTCTTAATCAGGAAACATTTCAATTTATTTTAAAATCAAAATATTTTACACTTTAATAATTACAGGATTATGCATGGATAGTAGTTATAATTGATATTATCGCACATATCACATCAATATACATATGAGTATACGACATACTTATTATGATAATATTAATACTGTACAAATTAGTCATGTCAAAATGGTGTGGTAAAGATATTTTTAATGGTTAACATTTTTAGAATTTTCAAGGAACGTGGTGTCAAATATCGATATAATATCACAATACAGTTTTAAAACGTTAAAAATATAAAATTTAAGTTTTCCTTATTTTTGTAACTGGAAAAATAAGATTGAATATACATAGAAAAAATTACATTTCGTATATTATTGTTTTTATTCGAGTTTACTGTTACGTGCTCTTCTGGATATTACATTTCTAGGCAGTGATTAAAATTATTTATCTTTTATCACTGTACATGCGTATGTAATATACAATGGTCCCAGTTTAACGTTAGATGATAAACAACGAGAATTATTATTTTGGTTTTTTTTTTATAATTTTAATTGATTTAAAATAATATAACAGTGTTATAATAAATACTTTGGATAATAAATTATTATTTGAATAAGTAAGTATAGATGCTTGATAGATAATTTAATAAAATATTGTTTTAATGTATACTGTTATAAAATTATCTACTTAATATTTAGTTGATATTTATTATATAAATTTGGCTAAAGATTTTCATCCATATGTTTATGAGTTAAATTTCCTTATACATAATCTGTTAGGTAGTTATGAAGTAAACTAAATATACTTGTAAATGGAGACAGAATAAAAATAAAAATATTATTGAATATATTTGCCACTATCCTTTTTATCCCACTTACAGACGGCTGGTAGATGCAGATCAATTTTTAATCATCACTTAAACTATATTATTATTAACATTTATAACTTACCGACTTGAGGAAAGAAAGTATTAAATAATTAATTGATGAGCTACCTTATCAAAATGCAATATGTAATAAAGGTCAGTTAATACACACACGGTTACGTGGTTTTATAATCCGTTGATACGATATTTTACCTCTAGAAACATATCTACAATTAATATAATTATATTTACACATAAAAATATTTAGCAATCACATTCGCAGCAGCAGGCAATTGTTGAATGGAAAACGTCAAACGAATCATAGTCTTATTCAATACAACTAGGGAAAGTTTAAATGAAAAATACAAAATAATCAATATTAGTAAATACATCTGTGATATTTTAAACAGTAGTATATTATAATACTATTATAGGTAGGCAGGTTATGGAAAATAAATAATATATATATATATTTCACCTAGACGGTTTAATTTTCGTTCTTTCGTCGACGACATCGCAGAGTGCGTCTTTTCAACGGGATCGCGAATAAACAGCTATGCAAAGGACGTATATATATTATTATACTATAGCTATTATAAAGGTTTGCGTATCACCCACAATGTTCGACGAGGTAATTAACAATTACCGCACCGCGGCGTTGCGGCGGGGTTGATGACGACAAGGTCGGGTGCACCGTAGACCGTATATGTGGCTATATAAATTACAATATTATTATCAACATCGAGCCCGTGGGAGAAAAACATCGTTTAGAGAGGTTTTAATTAAAACCCGTTCGAGCAGCAACTGGCGATTATGATCGTAATCCGTTTGTTGTTGTTATATATAATATTAATATATTATCGAAAACACACCGGCGCGACGTTCGTTACGATTATATTAATATTATTATTATTATTATTATTATTATTGTTGTTATTAAAGGCTCAGGTAGTCAAAAGCACGCTTTTAAAATATCGTTTTTGCGATAAAATTGACGTGTCTCGAAAAGTGGCGGCGGCGGTAGACACTAGTCCAAAAAAGTTTCACCGGCTTAACCGACCGGAACGATACGACTGCGCAGTGCACTTCCAAACATTTTTAATTTACACGGGGCATTTTGAACTTTTTTTTTTGCTGTTTTCGTTTTGTTACGGTTTGGTATTTCATGGAGATGTTTTGTAATTTTCGCTTTTGTATGCGAGGAAGCACATTTCCCCTACAAACTTCGAGCTGAAATCATACCCTAATCCGAATCTCGTGATCTGATGGTGATGATGATCAGTCGGTCGGGTAATTATTATATTGTTATGTACTTAGCGAGTTAAAAAATAATAGTCGTAAAAGAAGGAAATTGGTATAAAAGTATGATTTTTATTATTATTTACTCAAGTTAAAAAGTAAGTTTTCCGTGAATACATCGTACTATGCGTATTATGATAATGTTTTTCATAAGCAACAATACTTTTTTTATTAACTAAAAAAATATACTTACTAAGCTTTAACTATAGAAAATATTTCTTTGATGAATAATTAGAAAATTAAATAGAAATAACACTATTTTTAAACAGATAACAGATAGTAATATAGGTAATATACTACATCAATTTTCTATAAAAATATAAATAATAAACAACAATATTATAAATGCATAAATACATAATTAATTAACAAATTATTGCGTTTACCTATTTATATATGGATTATGAAAATATTAATTTAAGTTTTTAAAACATATAAAATCAACGTAGCTCACACAAATCACAATTGATTAAACATATGTTGAACAATTGTAAGTAAATAAAATATGTTCAAAGTAACATAAAAACATATGGAATATATTATGTATATCAATGAATCCTTTCCAGTTCTCACCACTTATGAGAATTCTTTTGATTTAATATTTATCAATTATAAATATTATATTCTGTAAAATATGTAAATAAATTGAGCTTTAGATTAAAAAATAAAAAAATAAACTGCAAATCTGATTTTTATATTTTATAATCACCAAATACGTATATGTATAATAAATACATATCAATACCCCACTGTCGAAACCATACTAACTTGTGCATATAGCTCGATGCTATAAACTATGCTACAAGCTTAAATTATATTCATAAATAATTAATAGAAATAATTATTTATAATGCTTATTAATCACAATAATATCTTATGATTCACTTAAAAGTCAAAAGTAAAACACATATTATCTATTGTTTAGAGTTATAACTAATATTTATTGCTAGCTCGTGATCTTCAGTGCTCGTGTAATTAGTAAATATATAATAAACGAATAAAAACGGATTCTTACACAACTGCGTGAATATCGAATTTATGTGTGTATAAAATATATATATATGCTTTTGTTTTAACTGATTTAGAGTATTGTTATTATATTGACGACCATATTATAATATTATACGCACGCGTGTTTTGTTTGTGCAGTTAAACGGCTAATCCTTTCCGCATGCACGTCACCGAGCGATGTGCCGTTTTTCCCCCAGTCGTCTCGCGCGTACCGTTTCAAATGTGGTGCAAAGGCCATCAATATTAATAACTATACGAACAACAAAAACAACTACAACAATGACAACACCACCGTGTTCCCATATCGTCGAAGTCGTCGTCGTAGTCGTCGTCGTCGTCGTCGTTATCGTCGCTGTTGTCGCACCGGTCGCGGTTGTTCGACCCGAGACGGATTTCGGACGACCGCTCGCGCCGGGGCCGTAACTAATCACCCCCGACCCAACGTCCGCGACCGTGTGTGGGAAAGTAAAACTTCTGGGCGCATTCGTCACGTTTGCTCGTGCGCACACGTCATTTTCCACTGCCACTACCGTCCCCGGCGTGAGAGTTTCTCTGTCAGCATTACGCATTTTACAATCTATATATCATAATGATATTATGTGTTATATAGGTACGAATATTGTACAACTGTTGTATTGTATTTTACACCCACGAATAGTTTGAGTCAGATGTCTTTAGTGTCTCTAGTAATAATAAGCTTTTTAATTTCAAAAGGTCTACCAAAATATCGACTTTCGCGAGTTATGATTTGCCGAAAGTACGTCAGTGGCGTCATTTCAGTTTTTGTTTAACTAGGGTATCTATTCACTGATTTGCCGGCTCAACATTTTTTCCATGCAGATTTATATAGGATAGTGTTATAATAGGTGAGGGAGGAATTTTCAGGTATATGAAGATCACACACAAGATTTTGAAGTATTGCATATAAACAATTTTTGTCAAATATTTATTAAAATTAGAAAGTCAAATAGAAATAATATTATAATTGAGGAATGTGTAAATAAATATAATAAATATGTAATAGGTACCTTTTAATACTAATTTACAAGTAGTTAGCAGTATTTACAGTCACATAATATAAATACTAAACATCTTGATTAATAATATAATATACTTTTTTTAAAAATACAACAAAAAAAAATTAACAATAAATCTTTATTTATAAAATATCAATACTCAATACTATGATTTATGGCAATGGCCTTAGTAGTAAAAATAAAACTTCTTATAATTTTTAAATGTACCGACTTAAGGTTGATGTAAATGTTAGACTAGGGCAAATGCCCAAGTTGCCCCTCCACAAATGATGCTACTGGAGTACCTATATAGTAGGTGTAATAAGTATATATGAATATAATATATATATATATATAAATACAATTATGTGATAACGTCCAAGACCGGCTAAATTGACGAATGTCTATTGGTACACATAGTGTATTATACTCACATAACACAACTGATTGTAAAAGAAGTTTGGAAATGTTTTTGGTATTGTTAGTGAAAGAAAAAATAACAACAATCATTAATCGAAAACGTTTTCCGCGAATTTATAAAAAAAAAAACACGCATAAAAATAAAATATTTATGATCAGGTGATGTATTCAAATCGTAACTATTGTTTACTCACATACATTATTATGTGTGTCTGTATATACCCCTCCACGGTGGAAAATTATTATAAACAAAATAATATAGGATGCGTATAAAGTGCTTGAATTACAAATTAAATTCACCAGTCAATACAACAGTGGTTTGTGGGGGAGCGGTCTATACAAAAATAATTTTTTGGCTTGCGTTTACAATAATTTAAACAAATGTGTTTGTACATACCTATATAAAAAATAAAAATCAAAAAAACGGAACAGACTAAACTAGATTCATTATATTGACGAGTTGAATATTTTGTTCTTTAAATAATATGTATATATACATAGCTAGTTTTACAGATGTAAATAAACAACGTATTTCATAAACAGTTCAAATTATTTACATTATTCATCATCTCTGCGATGCTCAAATTTTTTCACAATTATTTTTGTTTCTATAACGAACATAATATACCAATATAGGTAATATTAATCATGGCAAAAATAATTTTTCAATACCATATTACTTCTACGTAATGTTTTATTGAATTTATTGTAGTACAATTTTCAAATTATAAATATTTCATATATTAGATATATATTACATCAGAAATTCTAATTAAAGATTTTATTTGTTCGCGAATTTTAAAGTTTAATTATAAACAGAACACCGATACCTAGGTAAATACTTAATTATAAGAAATACTACGAATTTATTACTGTTTTTATCTTCTATCATATTCATAACTTTATACCTAAAGGAATTATCGTATAATTACTTTATAATTCTAATAGCAATTATTATATGAAATAAAAAAAATAATTTTAATCATAGTATAATATATAACACATCATTTTTCCGATTATTAATCATCTATGCTATTTGTTGGCGAATAACATTTATCTGAAAATTATATGATACAACATTAATATTGTGTTTTTAACTAATTATTATAAATATAAAGAACGTCATAGGTAGTTAAAATAATATTAATCTATAAAATAAAAATCTTTTTGTATAAAACATGATTAGCTAATATGTATAATACAATCATTTATAAAACAAATATCTACAGGTTAAAATTGCTCTATTAATGGGTATGTTACGGAAGAGTTTATAGTATATAATATCTATATTATGCTACATAGCTATACATAGCCATTATAATAAATAAAATATAATAACGTTACATACAACTATAATAAACGATAAAAATAATAAATAATAATAGTCGATGTATCGATATTCGGAACTAATTACCATTAAGTTTTTATCAAATAAAATCGACATTAAATCGTTTTAAACTTTTAAGTCATAAACACATATAAAAATATGAGATTTATAGTATAATATTGGTTCTTTCTTGCATTTTAATTGTACCTAACCTAAAGTTAATTTTGTGTTTACTCATTTTATTTATTTTACATAATTTATTAAGTAGGTATATTATATAATTTCTCAGTGCATTTAGGTACGTGGAAAAGTTTTAAGATTTATTAAAAAATTACGCAAGGGGCCTTATATATGTAAATATAATAACGGTCGCATTCAAAATCGGTATCGTACAACCTCTCACCTCTGAAGTAATTTGTCATTACTACTAAAAGGAATCGAAATTGAAACCGAAGAGGGTGTGTTCAATGGGGCTTTTTGGCGTGAGCCGTGATCGTAAAAGCCATGGTAAAATTCACCCTATCAAAAGACATCGTGTGCCTTTTCCAAGACAGTCTTTTAGGTCCCTATGTAAATTTCCTCATCTGACGAGATAAACTCTGAGGAACAAGTCTCTTACACGGTCGTATAAACAGCGTTATCTCTTCGCCAATTAAAACCAACGAATATCACTTATGCAAATGTATCGTATCTCTCTCACTCTCTTGTTTCTCGCTCACTCACTCACCACTCCATGGTTGTTACCTCTTCCGTGTGCTGTTTTTGAGCTCAAATTATAAAT
Source organism: Rhopalosiphum nymphaeae (assembly GCA_036289425.1). Taxonomy (NCBI): domain Eukaryota; kingdom Metazoa; phylum Arthropoda; class Insecta; order Hemiptera; family Aphididae; genus Rhopalosiphum; species Rhopalosiphum nymphaeae. Next base: position 1,197,448 of record JAZAQC010000021.1, on the reverse strand, counting down.
CCATAGTGATACGGGAAAATGCCGTAAATTAACATCACAAGAACGGAATCATTTTTTGATAATCGGATTCACGAACAATTTATGGCTTTTATTTAAGAAAGCTACTAAAATATCAGGTAAATGTTGAATATGAAGATATTTTGCTAAAATTATACGTATTTTTAATTGTCATCTTTCATTATTTAAAAACACATTTCAATTAAATTACTACAGACTTTTGAGTAATATTATGACTTATGATGTTTATACACAATTATAAATTATATATTTATATAGGTATACTTATTATATGCAGGTATTACGAGTATAAAGTTTGATTAAAATCATTAATTTAAAATAATATAACATACATTTCAAATATAATGAATCATATAATGTGGTAAACTTAGTATTTTGAAATGTTGAATGTATCTAAACAATTATTATCTGATTAAAATAATAGATATTCTAATATTATTCAATTACTTGCAAAACAACATGTAAATTAAAACGTGTTTTATTTTAGATTTTGAGTAAAGTGAAAAGTTATTGTATTGACTTTACAATGATATATTGATAATATTGCAAAAATATTCTTGGTAGATCAAAAATAATAAATCTAAGTGTTCTTTAAAATAATCAGGAAAAACCAAAAATTAACATAAATAATGAGAATCTTTATGCGATACCAGTTTTTAACAAAATCTATTTTGTTTTTTTTTCTAATTAAAAAAATAATATTCGTAGATACTTGACATTTTTACTTAATATTTATATTAATGTTTTCTACATATTATATAGTATAATTTTCAAAATACTTTTACTCTTTTTGTAATGTTTATAGACAATAGAAAGTTTTTTTTAGATAATATTTTTGTATGTGAATAAAAAAGTTCAATAATTTATAATTAAATTAGAATTAAAATTAAAAGCTAATCGTAACTGAACAAACGATTTTTATGAGAGTTTGAAGTTTTAATTTTGAGAAAATTGAATATTTAAACGAAAATTGACAAATTAAGTTATTACGTTGTAATTAAAAAACAACATAATCATAGGGACTTGAAATTTATCAGTTATAAATATTCTATTTCGTACAATACATATTATTAACTATTATTTACTACAATACTTTACTTTTTTATACAAATAATTTTCAAAATATTTGGACTAATTTTAAACTATTTATTCTATATACATATATTTACAATGTTATACAATACTCCGGAATTGACTTAAGAGTTAGGTATGTTATGCGATATTTATGGAAACTATTTGTTCAGCCTATGGAATTGATTAATTTATAAAAATATGTTCAATTAAAATATTTATACACCTACACAATCACTAGAAATACATCCTTGCTTAGAATTATTTTTTTCGTATAGAATAATCTATCATTAGTTTCAATTATTTAAAATGTAACACCTCATCATTTTTAATGTAATTCATTGATGACTGAAGTAGATTAAAGTATATACTTTACTATAGAATTGTGGAATCTCCGATTTTATTTAATATTATTATTTATTGATCAACAAACAAAAAATTAAAATACTGTATCTTACGTAATAGGAATGCAAGGTCGATAAGATTTACTGTTTTAAAACTGAATGATTTACTTTAATGCTTCTTCTAAAGAAGTTGAATGAAGAAACTTTACTTTATATGTACATAAAAATAAAAAATTGTCGATTTAGTCTGAGAATTTCAAAGTCATAAAAAAGTTAAGACTTCTAACGAAAATAAATTCATAAAACATTATTTTTCTTATTTAAAGATAAGCTTAACCGGATGATATTAACACAAAGAATTCGAGATGAATACATAAAACGCCTTTTAAATCCTATGCGTCACGTGCAAGAACAATTTTCTGTTTAACGGATTTTTATTGGACCCTTTTTAAGATTAAACGGTGCTTACAAGAACTGCATTTTAATTATCATTTAAAAACTATTTTAATAAAAACCATTTTTGTTTAACAATTTATAAGCTAAGAGTTTTATCAAAGTTAAATAAAACTATAGTTCAACGAATAATTATGTTTTGCTCAAGTGAATTATTTGAAAGTGTATAAATAAATTGAATAAATACTTTTGTAATTAAAAATACACCAAAAAATGAATATAAAATGAAAATCTCAATTCAATTTATTACATTTCAGATTACAGATAAGTTTCTAATAATTCATTAAGAATATTTAAAAAAATTATAGGCACCAACCTGTATTAAGTATAGCTTTGATAACATAAACTATTTAGTGACCTTTTATATCCAACTACCCTTAAGTTTATAACTGAAAGAATCAATCATATTTTTTTTTTCTTAGATGAATGTTTTTATATAAAAATTATGTATTTTATTAAATCTTCTCAATTTATACAAACAACTATAGTTATGTTATACTTATATGTATACTATAATATATTAAATAAACTAATAGACAGCCGGTATAAATATTTTTAAATTTTATATTACTTATAAAATTAATCGTAGTTGAAATTGGTAATGATTTAGTACATGAGCTACAAAAAAAATGTTTACTTTTAACTCATATGTAGAAAATATAATAAGACTAAATATGTTTTTAAATTATATTTTTGGATTAATTATTGATACAAAAACACAAATTATTTACCATAAAATTTAACTCTATACCAATTTAGTATTTAAGTCAATAAAAATATTTATCTCATTTTGCTTAACGATAAAAATTTTATTTTCAAAGAAGTCACTGAAAACAATTATGATTAGTAGTGGCTACTAGCCATTGCGATTTCCTACACCATTGAAGAAAAAATGCTTTCTTTAATTATTATAGAACTAGTAGAAAAAAAGCTCTATTTTATAAAATAAATATTAATATTATACATAGATTTAATAATTCTTCGTATTTTTTTTGTATTTTGTGTGTGGATCATTTTTTTTAACTTAAGTATAAACATATTTTTACGACTTTCACAATTTGACAATTAAATGTTAATGTTTTTATTTTTAAAATTATAGTATTTAGTATCTACATATTATATTTAAATACTAAAAATTGTAGGTATAGCGATGATAATGTATTCGACTAAAAATGTATTTCTAATTTACATACTAGATTGCATTAGTGTTATAGTTTAATAAATGTATTATCTATTTATACGCTCACCCAATTTTAAATTTGTATAATTAATTAAAAATATTAAAATGCATATACTCATATAAACGAATAAGAGAAGTATTTGACGAAGGTATTGTCTAGTTGTTTTATAATTATATAAATATGTATTTCAAACTACATTTTTGGATTTATTATTTAAAAAAAAAATTATTCAGAATTATACGTTTGTACACTTGTACTGTTTAAAGTTTAAAGGTACCTATATTATTTGAAAACGAATGTCATGTAAGTACAAATATATAGTATCAATTATAATATGTTTCCTAGTTTGTTTAAATAATAATAATATAGTGTATTTTTAAAACTTTGCTTAAAGTGAAGTGATATGGTGTATCTATATGTTATACAATTAATATTTCTACCAAATAGAAACAATACGCGTCATATTAACGAGGAACAATATTACTGTATTACTAATAAATATCGTAATCAATATTTAGAGTATATTCTATTATATAAAGACTAAACAACAGATTGAAAAGGTTATTTTTTATAACCACCAATAATTTTTTTCATTTGTTGTTTTTAATACAATTTTGGATATCAATAACTGATAGGTAATTATAATATAACGTTATTTGTTTAGAGACTAATAATACCTAATAATGAATAGTAAGTTAGGCTTTTCGCGAATAATCCCGTTGCACTGCGATAGGAAGGATTTGGGGTACTATGTATTTACGACTATATTGCGCTAAAGTGGGATAGAAAGTTATAAATAATAATATCTCATAACAGTCATAATAATATAAACGACGAGCAGTTGCTTGTGGGATGTTTTGCATCCGTGCGTCTCATCAGACGTCCGACACGCCTATTCTGCAACTATATTGTAACATATAGGTGCTATCTCGAGCCCTAAGGTGGTTTCAAAGGTCCCTGGCCAGAATCTCATCAACCTTGCGGCCAATCCGGCATATTATGCAAATTCTCGGCTATATTATATTTTGCCGTTTATATATAAAATATATGTATATATAAATATGAGATTTCATGATACGTTTTTAAACGGTTGTTCGTCCCGCATAGCTTAATTCCGACCCACGATGGCGGTGTAGCTATCCCTTCGCACGATACGGCCTCCGGGCCAACTTCCTTATTGTTATGTATAGGATTTGACAACACCGTATAGATGCAGGAAGATTGTCCTTATATTATTAGATTCAAGCAGTTATTATTATATTGTTTCGCGCGCCATAAACATCATTATACAGCTAGCAGCTAAATATATATATATGTAATATACACGCCCCACTCGGATTGGTGCAATCGGCGGCTACAGTTGCGGCAGCAGGAGCCTCGAGGGTTGTGAGAAAAAAAATCGTTCTTCATCGGTTAGGTTGACAGAAAAGACAATTACCTGCAGCAGTGCCTATATATATATATATATCGGCAAAAGTGCAGAAAATCCGCCCGACCATTCAACCACGGTAATCATCATCGTATATATGTGATTACTGAATGATGAACAGCGTAAAATTATTTAACATTTATATAATATATATATAGTCAATCACATTCGTATATACGCGTTTTTTATGTGTTATACAATTGAATTTCCATCGTAATATAATCCAAACAGTAGTATTGTTATTTTGTTAAAGATGTTATAGTCTTCGTAGCTTTTTTTTTTTTTTATACATATACAATTGAGTTGGACATTAAAGGTTGAAATTAAAATAATTGGAATCATTCCGAAACTGCATTTGAATTATACAATTAATTATTCATTTTTTCATTCTATTAAATAGTTTAGATCTGTTTTTAATACGCCTAAAAGTACAGAACAGATCTATGAAACGCGTTGAGTAGAACACTTAGATTCACTAAATTTTTCCAGGTATATGAACATATTAATTGATAATTACTAATACTTGAAAGATATGCACAAAATTAATATCAAAATCATAAAAATCTAATCTTTTATAAAAGACAAGTAAAGAATATTTTACTTTCATCGAAAGCAATTATTGCTCTAAGAGTATAATATTTGAGCCACCGTGATGTGTATCATATATGCAGAAATTAACGAATTGCATTTAACAAGTTATACGTATTCAAAGTAACGTATTAAAGCATTTTTAGTGATAAATTATACTACAAAATATTCATAGGTATTTAGTCGTTATACACTATATACAAATACCAAAAGAATATTTTAACGACTTCAAAATATTTTTATTTTTTAGAACTATTGCAATATAATGTGTTGTTTACTATTCTAACTATAATCTAGTTTTATCATTAAGATTAAAAGAACAATTTAAATGAAGAATGACAAGAAATAAATTATTAGATTTTACAACACAGGCGTTTACAGTTAATTCTGAAGTAATACTAATAATAATTTATAATATTATTGTAAATGTGATTAAATTCACATCTTTAAAATTTGCAAGCCCTTCCTTCAGCTGTATACTGAAAGAATATAAATGATTCAAAATTATTATAGTACTATATTGTTACTTAGAACGCCATCTGTTACTCTAACCACCGGTTTTAGAGTTGATGTTTAAAATAAACAGATAGCGCTATACAAATTATTGCACACGTAACACGATAATAGTAGATATTATTCGAAGGTTACTTACAACTTTGTTATAATCATTATAATAATGTTAATTATTACGATGAGTTATGAGTTATAATTTAATTGCATACCTATATTTATTTTAAGTTTATATGTGAATTCGAATTATCTGTTATTGATACTTTTCAATTAAAATAAATTTATTAATAAAAATAACTTTATTTTTTTATTTGTTTTTAATGCCTAATAAGTATTAAATTCAAAGTTTCTTAGTTCCTTTATGAACATAAATAATAAACAAAAATAATTCATAAATAGCAAACACCAAGGTATCTATAAAGGTGATCGCAACTTTGATTTAATTTATTCTAATTTCTAAACAGTAAATCCGGAAATAGGTATTAATTTTAATATCAACTAAAAACTCATCTGCACGATTTGTCTTTTTAGTTACTTAGTATTTAGAATATTAAGAAATTATTAATATTTTGGAGAAGTCTCATCTAATTCGATTCTTGCAGATTTTTATAGCTTAAGTTATAAACATCACCAACATAATATTAATATAACAAATCTCTGTATGAAAAACTGACAAATACTCAATCCGTCATATCACAAATTCCTACATCAATCGTGGCTCCATTGTTCATAAGTCAAAACAAAGTTTCTTTAAGGACAAACAATAATATTTTTGAAACACTGTTGAAAAATATAGGTAATCAACGCATGTTGTTATTTTAATAAGATCCAATATCCTTAAAAAAAAAATTTTCAAAACCAAACAAAAAAATATATCAAAGTTGTATATAAATAGTACATGAAAACTAGAACAGTTGTTAAAAATTATCATAATATATTAGTCATTTGAATTAAGACTACTTTATTATTTATGATTATTTTCCAAAAGATTAATTATATTATGCATATACTTGCGTCGGCTAATATATTATAACTGACTATACTATTATATATAATAATATTAAATTCATTATACATTTCAAAATTTGATATAAAAAGTCTCAAGTGTGGTATTATTATTATAGTATATATATATATATATATATATATATATATATATATGTATAATATAAGCAGGTTGAATATTTAAATATTATAAAAATCATACATAATTTAATATTTTAATGATATGTATTGATATAATTGTAAAGTAAACAATACCTAAATATTGCTCGGCGACTACTTGGGCATTGTATTGTGATGGTGACGATTTATAAATAATTTTAATATTGCAAAAAGCAATTGATCTAAAAGTGCTTACATAATAATAATTGATATTGGGTACAAATTAAATGACGAGTGACCCAACAACTAGACTATTTTGTGAGTTTAATTAATTGAGCTACAGGGCCGTCGAGTAGTAGGGAGAGAACAAGACTATTTAAAAAAAATGTATTAAGGCCACCTAAAGATTACATATAGACTTATGGTTTTTATAAACAATTTTAACGCCAGTTAGATAATAATACACAAGATTAAGATTACACAGTAAACCGATTAGTAGAGCATATGATTTAAAAAATAATTTCTTTATGAAATTTTAATCACATAATATTATTTTGTCTCCTAGCATTAAATAAACAAAATACTATTTTGGTTATCTTAATTGGTAATAATATTGATACATTTTATTATTATCATAATGCCAGTTCTCCTGTCCCCCAAAAATAAGGGCAGTTTACCAATTGCGCTCTAAATATTTTAGGACCGATAAAAAAATTACGTTCAAATAATTTTATAATACCTAAGAAAAACTTATTAGCTAGTTATAATTATATAATAAATGATTTTTTTGTGAGTATTAATACATAATATAAAATAAATAAATACATATAACAAGTTACTTGTGTGATCAAATGTACATAATAATAACATTTCATAGATTTCCTGATACTATAATAAAATATATTATAACCAATCACTTTGACCAATAAATAAGATTTTAATTTTTAATCATTGTAGTACATAGATTGTTTATGTTGATGTTGATGAAATTAGATCGAACAACAATATTTTCATATCTGAAAGTAAGCAAATTTGTGTACAAGTGCAATTGGTAGATTGACCCTGAAATAAGGAATACAATTAGTACACTGACCCAAAAAAAAAAAAAATTGTTGTAGGCACAATTGGTCCATACCCAAAATAAGAACTGCTCAATTTGAACTCACAGATACCTATTTGGAAGAGAGTGGGAAGTTTGGTAAATATAGACCTAAGCTAAGATAGGTACCGAGCGATCTAACCTATAGTTGACAATAGCAGTTATCTCCACGTGGCTGGACCTACCGGATCTGGTCGCCAAGTACTAATTCAAATTTTGCACACATATTTATTGAGACTCTGTGAGTGTTCTTTGTTCATTGTTCAACCCCTATAAGTCACTATATAGTGGCTCATATATGAATTTTATTTTAGCTAATGGAAATCGAATAATTTTTTATTTATTTGTATGATTGTTATTGCGATAACAGAAAAAAAATTAAAAAGTTTATACTAGCCGTCCCACCATACGTTGCTGTTATGGGATTCTTTTCAAAAAAGAAAATAATATTTAGTTAATTGTTTGTTATATAAATGTACGACAAAAGGCAATGTCTGTAGTATGTTTGTTACTTATAAGCTCAACAACTATTTAAAGTTGGGTTTGAGGTTATACAACTGGTTTCTGATAAATGTAAAAATATATTTTATGCATGTTATATTATTTAGGAAAAACAAATTGCACAAAGAAAAATAATAAGTTACTTACTGAATTTCTATAGACAATCACAATTAAAATATATTTTTTATTGCGGTTAATTCTCCCTACCGCCACCTCAACAAAATCTATAAACATACTTAAAATAGAGTTACATTTATTCGTTCTGATTTTCATCTTGTTTGGTTTAATAACATTAGAGTCATCTGCAATCTGTCACCACAAAATAACCCTAAATAATACACACCAGCCCGTATCCCGACCGCGGTGTAACCCCAAAACGGTAATGTCATCGCGAGAGGGTCCTCGGGCTACAGCGCATTCATTATTAATAATAATGGCCAATTGAGTTCTCCCCTTTAATACAATCTTTCTTCTATGTGCTATGTATATATATATATATATATATATATATATATATACACTTAGTACTTACATTATATGATTCTCTTGTGACCTAGTCGTGTGCGGAATACGCATGTGTACGCAGGCATGTCTCGTGGGACTCATTAGGGAAATGTGTATTTATTTTCTACGTCCTCCCCGGAAAAAACAACAGAGACACATTTTGTTTTATTTAAAATAACACGAGCCGGTTGTGTGTGTTTTCGTAAATATGCGTTAATTATTCAGTTTGTCACGTGGGTCCGTTCCGATTTCTTGGCACAGATTTGCGAACACTTTATTACACGCATGCGTGTACTATTCATTGATTCATTTTTCCATTTTTGGATTTGTTCCACTGCAAAAATATACGTATGCGTATGTTTCTGCTGAATGAATCTATCGGCTTATAGAGGAAAATTTTATTCACAATACTAACTCTGTTGCGTTTCAAAAATACGCAGTGTTGTGGTGCGTTTACTACAAACATTTATAAGTCCCGCACGCGTTTTCTATAGTACTTGCGTTTACTGTTTAAAGAATTGTGATTTTCGTTGAACAGTCATAACTTTTAATGCTTGGATCGATATGACGATATCTTACGTTTGTGGTTACACGCGATTATCTATCGGATTGAGAGCATCCGAATAATTTTTTAAATTCTATGATTTCACCATTTTTTTATTTAACAAAAATCACAAATTATTGATTTCTTACACAATATATTTACACAATTTATTAAGTTGCTTTTTTACAACTTTCAGTGACTTTAATTAGAGTTATCTTCGAATATTATTTTTTATCCGTTCAATTAAATCTTATTGCATAGAAAATTTCCTATTAAATATTGAAAAATCTTATAGATCATATTTTATCCGATTCTTTATGAACATTTTAAATATACTTTTTGGGTAAATTTTATATCCATTAAACACGCACATCATAATATTTGTACTAGAATTTTGCACATATATTGACCGTACACAATAAATAAGCTGTCCATTTTTTTAAGTTACCCGTTGCAATGTGTTTTTGATTGATCAGTATTCTAATGCAGCTATATTTGTTTACAATATATTATTATTGTATCCATCAATACTTGATTGAATATAAAAATCTGCATTGTGTATATTATTGTTTATAAAATAAAGTAACGAAACGTTCGTTTGTCTGTTTAATGTATAAATTAATAGAAAAACAGAATATCGCGTTATTTATATTAAGAGAAAAAAAATAATAATATACAAATTATTTTACTCTACGACTGAAATTATACAACCGCAGGAGCTCATTATTAACATTAATTGTTTTGTTACTTGGACAAAAAATATTAAATGTATATATCTATATCATAATATATAATATTAGGTTTTAAATGTTTTAATTGCCCCTGGCCCGCCGCAAGATAATATAAATCCTAAGGTTGTATTACTAAATATACACGTGCATTACAGCGATGCAACTATAGTCTAAGTAACTATAAGTAGTAAGTTATATCAGTATATATTATCATGATAATACAAAGCAGACGATAGGGGAGGTATATATTATAACGACTAGACTGAAAAACAAAAAGACATTCAGAATATCGTCGCCATCGTCATAAAATCACGTAACTAAACGGTTAACATTTTAGAACTTCGAGGAATCTGTCTCCAGGCGCCCCTCCGCCGCTCGTAATATACGGTTTATAATATAATAATCACGCGAGGACTTATGAGGTTTTATTACAATCTATCATAATACAAGACTGACGGTGGCGGGAAACAGTCACATACGTACACACACACACACACACATATATATATATATATATTTGCGACGGTCTCGTTTAATAACTGCTAGTATAATAATAATATTATACGTATAATACTAGAACAGCAGTCGTATATAATATAAATATATATATAATATTTCAGTTGCGTCGAGCGCAGTCCGTCGTCGTCTTCTTCGTCGCGCGGTGATCTTGAAATAGCGTCGGGACATCGTGCCAAGAAACACCCACCGCTCTTCCACCGTCACCTCCCGTCATCATTCTCTTCTTCTCTCCGTCCGCCCGACAAAGAGGAGATCGCAGCAGACTTCTTAACCCTTCTTCGCCCACCCCGACCCTTTTCCTCGGGTACCAAGAGTCAATGCTCTGAGGAATTGTCGTCGTCATCGTCGTCGGTCTGCCGGATTCGTCGTCGTCGTCGTTTATTGACTGCGTGTCTACACGCACACCGACTCACACGAGACCAAATTTAGATCTCGAATGCTTTCTCACACACGAATGCAGACAATAACCGTTGTTGTTGTCGAGAAACTTTGACTCCATAAAAAATAATAATATGACCATTATGTGTGTCTGTATGTGTATGCAAGTATGGTGTAGTGGGTGTGTGTGGGGGTAAGTTTGAGAACCGAGCGTGACGCACCATGCGCGTGATGTGCGAGAATTTCGAGGGAAAAATATTCTATTTTTTGATAGTGGGCCAACAGACGACGCGTTTTATTGTTTTTTTATTTTTATCATTATTGTAATTTATTTTTTTTTTTTGTACGATTATTATTTCGGTAATATACGTAAAATTATTATTGTACGTTCGTTCGAGAGTGAACGACAGAAAAAAAATACAGATTCGTTACTCACTGAAAATCTCTCGTTATTTTGCGCATATACGTGGTTTAAATGTATGTTTAAATGTACTTACATGAAATCACGACGTAAAGTCGATTATCGAGCATAATTTTTATCGTATACGCCGAATTCGATTCACGATGATGCTGTTGTTGCAGTTGACGCACCGGCGAGCACGCGGTAGATTTGCGGCCCGTTATCATATTCATGCGTATTGTATTCGGACGCAATTGGTGGTGTTCGCCGAAAAAGAAGCTGTCTCCAAAGCCATTTCGAGCGTTTGAGCAATTATTGACCACATGATTTGTAAGTAGTTTATTTTATATCCGCTTCAAAGTTTATCATTATATGACTTTAAGCTCTGATTCTGTTTTGTATATGATATGTTTAAAATACGTACCAACTATCAGCGCCGGATCCGGATAAGTCAAGTGCCGGCTCACCGAGATTTAATAACTTTTACCAGCCCAAAACTCTTTAAAATTGATTAGAAAAATACGGAGTCTAATAAACTGAATCCACTAAAATATAACCCAACCCGTCGATGAGTCGAGTTCGGTAACTCGCTGGTGCTATACCGCGGTTCTGCAATGTACGGTATTGATGATAACGGCGGCTAGAACCGTGGTACATGGGGCGATGATTATACGTGATAATTTCGTAGATAGATAGATTTTTGATCTCCGAAACGTAAATACTATTTACAAAATATGTACGTTTTAATAATAATAGTTTTTCCTCGAACAATGTGCACACTGCACGCCACGTAACTATAAATAAATAAATATTTATTTCGCGATAACGATTATTACACGGTACCGTCTACCGATACTCGCGAGAACTTATATAGATAAACAAATATTATGCATATTTATTAAACATAATGCGAGTAACAGTCCTTGGGTTATAATTTATTTGGCCGGTATACAGTGTTCGCTGCACTAAAGTCTCGCGCGTTCACGTTGTACTTTTGAAATTAAATTTATTTTAGATCGTATACATTTCGGCTGCACAAGTTGATAGTGAACAGATGGTTTTTTTTTCTCTCCTTTTGATAAATAAATGTGGAATATCGACGATTGATCGCGGTTATTCGAACGGAGAGCAGTAGATTATTGTTCGAGAGGTATTGCGGATAGAAACACTCGAGTGCCAAGTACACTAAAAAAACGTGATGCCGTCGTCGTATTATATAGTGTCATATACACACACGTTGCACTATATAACATCATAAAGTCTTATATGTATGTATATTCTATATAGTATATATATATATATATATATATATATATATTATTGCTGTATAAAAGAAACTACATTTTTCTGGCTCAAGGACGAACGATAATTCGAAAAGTACGCCGTTCTGTATACGCGCATCATATAGAGCCAACACGGTCCACGACATCTTATCCACTCTGCAGTCTCGAGGAGCAAATAATTTCCTAGACGATATTATTAATTCGATCGAGACGCGGCGTCGGTCGGAAGAGTATTTATTTTATTTATAGTGGATTAGAAATTTAGGTACCGCCTAAATATATATATATATATATATTTAATGTTTAAATTATTTTGGCACAACACTCGGCGGTGCCCGGGACTTCTTCTTGCTAGACGATTTTCGGGACATTAAGACTCTCCGGATTGTGCTTGTGGTATAATATAGTGATGACGGTGTGTTACCACAGACCGCCCGTTCGTCGTGCCACATAGTTTAATATTTCACACGTGCGTATATCGAATATTAGCTATTACTACGACGTACTTGTATATAATATTATAATATTGTATATCATACCGTAGTAGCGGCCACACGATATATCGGCGGCGTCCTCGCACGCGTCTCTTCCGTTGCCGCCGAATTATTTATAGACAACGCCGTGCGAGATGTGCCGCCACTGACTTTGAATGACTACCCGGTCCCATTATTGCAGCCCGCGGCACGTAAACACCACGAACCCGCCACATGTCGTAAAATAATTGTTTTAATTATTATTTTACTGTTTTTTTTCTGTCTTTTTCGTTTCGCCGGTGCATCGTCGGTGCAGGGGCGTTCCACTACTATACCGTTATCTCACACTACGCACACGGCGATTTGTACTTTGTAGTGCATTATAGTAGTGCACGTATCATAGGGGTACTTTTTCCTTTTCCACTCATTCGCTTTTCTCACATGGTCGTTTTGTTTTTACACTAAATAACTAAATAAGTACAATAATATATTTATATTTTTATTATTATTTATATTAGTTTATTATTCCTTAGTAATAGGTACCTGTAGCTATTGCCTGTAGTACAGATTTTTTTTTATTGATGACAATAAAATTACGAATAACAGTTATAAAAATGTGTGTAATACAGTACACGGATTACACTACGGTTATGATTTTGAAATTCATAATATTTTCGCTGTTAGATGACAACTTTTTTACTGATTATCATATTTTCCCTACGAACATATAAATAACTCTCAGTTAGCTTATGATAATGTTTGTTTTTTAATTTAATAATTTGTATTCTTATATTTACTTTTTTGTTTAATTAATAAATATTCTCATCCCTCTTATGTAGTTATACAACGATATAATATATTATTTGGATGCTATCCTATAAATATTTCCATATAGTGGAAAAGGAAAATGTATGATTTTGGTGAAAACGGAAACTCCAGTATCGAGGCGTGTTGACCGCTGACAGTAATAATATTTCAAGCCATGACACCATAGAGAAAAGTCAATATATGTACACACTACTCAATTACGATACTTTCAATTACGTAGTACCTAATATTTCATATTATTTATTATCTATTTAATGTAATTCTATTTTACGTTCCACGTAACACATGAAATTACACGGACGGTAGAATAGACATGATATGTATTATAGGTAGTATATTAGTAGTATACTTATCCTATAAACTTCTAAAGAACAATAATGTTATTTGAAATATTTGTATCGCTCATATACTTAGAGTTAGTTTGTTTTCATAATTTCAAACAATTTTTGGCACCAAATAAAAGCTGTTTATACCGTTTAGGTATTCTATATTCTGTAATTTGATTATCTATACCTATAGCTAAAATAATATGCTTTTAAGGTATTATTATTGATTATATATAATATAATAATTGATAATAATACCTATTATAAATTATAATGAAAATAATATATTTCGTATATAGTTTTACTCTTTGTCGTAATATTAATTTTCTAGAATAGTATTTTAGGTAATTTTTTTATGATTTTTAGACAGATATTACTTATCTTAAGACCAAAAACCAAAAATAACGTCATATTTTATTTCGCTAAAATAACTTAAAATATTGATTTCTCTGAGTATGACAACAACCATGATGGTGTTTTTTAATTTGGCTCCATATGAATTTATCATGTTATATTGACGTACGTATATATGATTCATTTGGCAATTGTCACTCTATTTGCTCCACCGGTTGTTATGGCCAATGCCTGCCCAGGACATAATTCTGATGGGGAAATTGTGGCTTAGTTAATTATTATTAATTATTATAGATACTCCTTGGATCTTACTTTAGTATTGTCAGTATTAAAATATTATTAAAAATTATAACTATTTTATTGTTCGAATAATTTGTATGCAGAGATTTGTACCATAATTAACATGAACCCGTAACACCCATAAATACTCTTAAATATCATACACCCGAAACCTCGAAAACCCAAATAATTTACTTTTGAATAAGCCGAAACTCTATGGAGAAAATTACTTTACAAATTGTAGAGCATGTAAGTCCAATTTTTGAATTGTATAATTAGTTTTTAAAAAATGATGTTTTTAAAGCGAACAATTTTATTAAATAAGTATTAACTATTCAATTTAATAAAATAGTCGCAAATATATTAAAAAATAAAGAGGTTAGATTAATTTGTCAATATAAATATATATTAATGTTTTTGATAAAATCTACATTAATCCACAAAAAAAGTAAATTTTGTAATGATAACTTTATAGTCTTACACTTTATTTTACCATTTATTTATCTTATTAAAATCTTAAAATGCTAACAACAATTCTTTAAATAACTAAACAAATCAAAAAATAACATAAATTATTTTAAATTTATGTATTATATTATTTTCATCAGACTAAATTGTGAAACTTGGCTTAACAAATTCAATGTTTTCACCAACATGGTGCCGGAAATGCATTTGACCCTTAATATTTGGCACAGATCTCATTTGATGGGTAAACATGGACATATCCTTAGGTGCCTTTGTTAAATTTAGCAGTTATTAAAACTTTGATGCCAACATTTGGTAAATTTTATGTTGGATTACTGAATAAAATTTGGTATTATATTATACGACTTTATCAATTATTTAGAAATATGTTAATATATATATATTACAAATGTATGTGTATAAATATATTGTATCCTACGAGGCTATGGGTATTACCCAAATACATAGGTATGCGTTATTACATAATAGATTTATGAAATAACAAAATCATTGTACATTGTATACAATACATAATAAATTTATAAATGGTACTTGTTTGTGTATCATCGAATAATAATACTAATAAATTATTACCGTGACTTATCGTCTGAAATGATTTATTATCTGTATATTAGGTACGAAAACAGTCTTATTTGTGACTAGAAATCACGTTTTTGATTGTAACTTTTTTCTCTACGGGCAATAGTTGTTTAGTAAAAGAACGTAAATTGTATTGATTTTGATTTTGAATTATATTGCAGTCGTTACGAAACGTGTGAAAATAAATTGTCAAAGATCGAAAATCGTATAAATTAGTCTTGTGCACAGCAATGTTTCCTATTGATTCGAAAAAAAATAACACCCACGACTATAATAGTCTGACACATAACATTATTACACAGGTACATAATCTATATAATGTAGGTCGGTGTCCTTGGGAATGAATAGGGACACAGGAATTCGTTGGACGTTGGCGAGGGACAACAATAACACGATATTTCCCGAAGAATCTTCCACAGACCTTTTGTCGGTATATTAAAGGACCATCATCATTCGGCGTAATCCGGGCGAGTGGCACTCGAACACGATCTCGAGAAAAATGCGTCTAGGCCCCATAATATAGCTCGGTCACACACACATACGCACACATACATCACGCTAGTTTATATTATTATAATCGTGTGTTCCAAAAAAGAATTTTGCCAATTGGGTGGCATATGCCGTCCACTTCACCTGTTTTCGAAATAAGATTCATATTTTCTTATACATATAATATTATAATAATATATCGTATATTTATATATATATGTGAGAAAAAATGTTCCATTCAACAACGGTACATTATCGTGGTGGGTATATGTGCGGGGTCGTCTGTGGGAACAATTGCAGTTGAATACTTTAATATATGTAGGTATATATTATGTTTTGATAGCGTTCCCAAATTCGAATTTCGGTCGAATATTTTGTTAACACTATACATGAGCGTTGTAATATGAAATTCAATGACTTTCTATTGTACCTACACAACATTATATTTTATTGGCAAATTAAATATCATATAATATGGTTCATTATTTAAACGCTAACAAATGGAGTGCAATAATTTATTATTATACAATTTTTGTGTAAAAATAATTTCAAACCCTTTTACTGTGAATCACAATGTAGCAATAACACTGTATTTATAATATTATATTATTGTATATAATTTCAATTTTGTATTGTTCGTTAATAATTATAATAATTTTTAAATAGAAAGATTACGTTTTTGTTCAATGCAGGTATTAGGCAATGTATCTAATATGTTGTAGTATATTATAAATGTTAATAATTTTGTTTATTTTACATGAAATAGAGTAAAAATACAATTTTTATATTCACGGAAAAGGGATAACTTAAAAGAATTATAACTTATTTTGTAATAATCTAGGTATACAAAATATTTTCAATCTGTAAACATGCATATTTTGTTATAATATTTATGGTAAAATTAATACATTAAAAAACAAAAATAAAAAACTACTATTTATTAAAAATATATTATTAACCTATATTTTAAAGTTTTAAGTAATATTAAATAATATTTTTTTCTTTAATCTGTTTACACATAATAACTATCTACATAAATAATAAAATTATAAGCTGAGTGAAATTGTGCGAAACAAACTATCTATTTGCGATTGATGACATTTTTTATTTTTTTTTTTTTATGTATATTAGTTAAATGATGTTAGTTCAACAAGTTTCTACATTATTTGTGCTTCAGGTGTATTGGAGGGTATTAAATGACTAAATATATTTTTTGTAGGTACTTATATAGTTATATAGTTCTATGATAAATTAGGCATGTTTATAACAGTGAACATAATATATACTTTTATTATTCATGGATAACAATGAATTATTATACTAATAATTTTGAAATATCGTATTAAATTATTTACAACAACTGAATATCAATATTATTTAATATAACTGTTTATTATTACTTATTACCCACAATATATCTGTAATTTTTTCGCATTAAATTTAAAAAATATATTGATAAGGTATAATATAATGTGAGATATAGCCGATAAAAGTTTCACTAATAATTGTATAATAATCTATAGCTTCTTCAATTTGCAAACATATACATTTTGATTACATATTCAGGATTGATATATTATATAATAGGCATCAGTTGTACACATAATCTACACTGCTGTAATATTAATATCTATAAGTTAGCTTACTCTAATACTGTGTACAAAAAGGTTAGATAGGTAAAATAATTAAGATTTCATTTCATGTGAGTAGTACCAAAAATAAAAAATAAACAAGCAACTAAGTAATTTACTACTAGCTGACATTTCTTAAAAAAATAAAATAGATTAAATTGCACACATCTTGGTTTATTATAAACGCATAACCTTGAAAATTATAATTATTCTGTCGTAATTTAAGGTAGGTAGATGGTTAATCTGCTGTATCAATGTAATTTTAAAGCCAAGTTCATTGTTTTTATTAAACATGTGATTATAAATTAAGTGACTAACTTAATTTAAACGTTGATCATAGTTTTAGTAATAAGAGTAAATGCCAACTTTGACGCATTAATGGAAAATACGAACAATATAGTTTTAATTAGTTTTGTGTATCGATGATAACACTATACCTAACTGTTCCGTGTAACACTACATTTAACGCTATGATTGATTTTTAATTTTTACGGGAAATCACACGCACGAAGGTTGACGTGGCTAATTTTTTCAAGGTTTGTTTTGACTTCTTAACATAAAAATGTAATGTAATAATAAAATGTATAATATGTAGTTGTAAATCGTCTATAAAAATTATAATTATTGAACAAAATTACTTATTTGTTTTATCCGTTTATTGTTCTTAGAATTTCAAACTATATACATCATACAATGGTAAGGTCTGTTAATGGTCCATATATATATTATTGTTGGCATTACAGACTTTTAGCGTGACTTGGTTGACATGAATAAAAAATGTTAGGAAAAACACATAACATATTTTAATTCATATCATTTCACAAACATTTAACAGAGTCAATGAGCCTCTACAACACACGAAAATATTATGGAGTATAAAATAAATAGTTGGTAACAAGTTGATAAATTACTGCTAATAATTTTCAAAATTATACTTAGGCATTTGAATAAGGTTGTAACCAAATGTACAACCGTACTTAATGGTATTAGGAATTTAGGTTGCATTACATTTTTTTAATTTATCAATTTTATTTTTTTCATTAATATGTTTTTAATTTTATTATTAGATTAAAATAAAATGTTTTATTGACATTATAACAAATAATAATAATATATAGTAGGTACTTATTCATATTTTATAACATGCGTTTCAATTAAAGCATACAAAATGTAAATATTGATGTTAAAATATTTGCAATTAGGTCTTACATTTCCATCCAGCCAATCTTCAAGGTTGGTAATAAACTAAAACGAGACACTTCGATTATGTCAGGTTAAAAAAACAATTTTCTTATTTAATTAATCGGTTTTTTCAACTATACGCCTAACTATTTAATATAATACAACACTGTTTTATATATATATATAAACTGTATAATCTACACGTAACAACCTAATCAGAATGTTTCGTTTTAAATTAATAATATATATATATATACTTATGCTATAAAAACGTGGATTTATCAACAGCGTTGAATTTAATAATCTAACCTGCAGGGGCGTCCCTACTATAATTTGATTGTTTAACATAAATTGAAATATTCGCCAATATTCACGCAACTAATATATACAATGAATAAATATATCTTGCTTGTATAGATCTAAAGATCCCGAATATTTATATTTTTGGTTGTGATATTATATTTAAAATGATTGCAATACCTACTATGGTTTGAATTGATTTCTAGAAGATGTGGGCGGGGTGAGTGGGTGGATATGAGTAACCTGTTTTTTTTTAAATATTAAGAGTACATCAGACATCTTGCAAAATATACAATTTTAGTCTTCTTGAACATGAACTTTTTTTTAATACAATTTCGTGTCGCTTTACAATACGTTTCTCTAATTTGAAAGGCGGCTAGGAGTGTTCTATTGATACGCTGTTATATTATAGAGATATTTTATATCATCAATAACACTGGCCATTAGTATAATATATGATGTATTAAATATGGTAGTGTACATTGCGTACTAGATTTGTTTTCTAATGTTTATATAAAACTATCACTCGCTGTGCTCTTTATATTATACAGGCTATTATAGCGCATGATGGCACAGTATATCGCGACCAGTGCACATTATTATTATGTTTGTTATTGTTATAAACTGTTTATATAGTTTTTAAACGCTTAGATACTATAGGCGATGAGTATATAATATTATATTATGCTCAACTTACACTCAACGTTTTATCCTACAGTACGACACGCATTACATACATATATCATATTAATGATAATTAATAATCAGTTTAAACAATAATACACTATGACTGTGGATCCATTGACCACCGCCCCTTAAATTATATACGTATATATTAACCGCTTGAAGTATATTGTTTGGGCGCTATTGATATATACACTAAACGTTTTAAATCGATCATTTTTAATTCATCAAACAAATAATAATAACGATTTATTAACCTGGTTAAGAAATTAAATGTATTTTATGCGTTTAAAAGTATTTTAGTCATTTTAGTTTTATGAAAATTAAGTAATAACTACTCGTTTCGTAATAACGTAACAAAAAAACAAATAAATAAAAAGCTTATTGAAACTATCGAAAAAACTCGTAGAAAAGAATTACCCGAAAAGAGTTTCGTGTGGACACAAACCCAATATGATTGTATAATCATATTGGTAATTTGGTATACACATTTTAAATGCCTAAAATAAATCAATACGATAAATTGTTGGAGTGCCAAAAGTAAAGAATTTTACGAGCGAATGTCATAATATTATGTATGGCGCGTAATATATAATGCTTGTTTGTTTCTGTTATCAAGTCCTTCCTTCCTCAATATTTTTTTATTTTTTATAAAAATAGTATTGGAAATAATTTTAAATAAACGAATATAATATTTTTTAACTAACCAATTGTCGTCATCTTTATAAAACTGTAAACACTATATGAAATACGAAAAGTTATATAGGTTTTTTGGCAGATATAAATTCCATTGAATTTTAGGTAGTCGATTTTAGTAGTATGATTACTAATTGGTAAACTCCAAAAGTATACTTTTTTGATCTGAAAAAAATAATTTTAACTTCATAGATACTAAATTAACAACACGGTAGTCCATTCTAATAATATTATTATTTTTTAAAAAAACAATTTACAAATTAGTGATCAAACTAACAAATGTACCAAAACTACATAAAAATTATCGTACATAAATATATACTACGCCACTAGAGGAAGCTATTTCCCTTTCTCGCTTCACTAGTCAATGGCCAAACCCCTTCAATTATATTGAATGAAATTCCGCTACCCTATAGTTTATATCAGTATTCTAAACATTAAAATAACTCAGTTCAAATAAACGATTAATAAAATTCGTTTAATTTATATGGATATGTGCATTACGTCTAGGAAATTAAACTTTTCTGTAGTGACAGTTAATGTTTGCATATATTTTATTAATCACTTTTAAAATGTTAAGCGTTACAATATATTAACATTTACAATATTTAATTATTCAGTTAATTCGTCCTTTCTCTCCTTTTCGTTTCTCTGATTTTTTGTCAAAGTACTCTGAACGTTTTCGTTTATTCTTCTCATTGATATTGTTTTTTCTGAAGCATCTCTTTATCTATCTTAAAATCTACATTATTAATGTTGGTTACCATAGTAATTCTTTGATAAAACTATTTTTCAAAACTTTCTTAGGAGATTAATAAATAATAATTAAATTAAAACTAAATTTCCAACTATAAGTTAAGTCGAGATATTTAGTATTATGTTTATCAAAATAGATTGTCGTTATATATTTGTAATATTATAGTAACGTATTGATATGTTATTCACCTTTTATCTTATCTTGTATTATCAGTTGTCGTTATTCGTTAATTAAGATATATATTATATGTTATGTTTTATTCAATATTTTAAGAAAAGCTAAGCGATTCAAATTTTCCGGAAAACTCTTTTATATACTTATATATTTAATTTTAACCTAATCTCTTAACTTTTAATGTGTTTATAATATTATAAATTATTATTTTTATAATCATTTTATATAATTTAATAGTATATTAAGTGCTTATATAAAGTTTTAAATTTTTACTATTTCAATAAAATAGTTTAGAATTATATTTATATATATATATATATATCTTGATTAATATGGTATTTAAACAATGATTATAGTGATTATAAGATTTACATATATATTATATGAAAACTTCTAAAGGATCTTTTAAGTTGCTGGCTTGCTGTTAGAATATAAATAGATACTTTATTGGTTTTTTTTTTAAATACTTCAAACAGGTTTTTAATATTTAAGTTAATTGTTATTCATATGAATATAATATATTTTAATAATCGAAACTAACATCAATGACTATTGCTATACTAGTATAATAATTATTTATATTATGTTATGGAGTTGGTACCTTTAAACCATTAATAAAATATTATTAAATTTGGTTATAAGAAAAAAATACTTTTTTATGAAATCTATATAGATTATAATATATATTGTAAGTATTAATTACTATTTTATAATATAAGCTTCACTTGCAAAATATTAGACGAAACAGAATAGTTTCGTGGAGCTTCGGAATCCTCTACACGTAAAGCGTTTAACAACGATATTATAATAATATGTACTTACGCGTTAATCTTATTGATTTTTATAGGCAATAGGCATATATTGAACACGTTTAAAATCATGCGCATATTACATTATGATATAGTATAATATATCTATAACATAACATGTATATTATACTATATGTATATATTTATGTATGTGTGCGTGTGTGTGTGTGTGTTATACATATAAACGATGTATAGGTACCTATGTGAACGACGTTCGGTTTTTAATTTACGTCCCGAGCCCGGTCGTACGTACACACACGATGATACATGTGTATATAATCATATTAAATAATGTAATATAACGAGGAACGATGCGGTGGCGGCGGCCGGGAGGGGGTGCTGTTAATGGGCAGCTATGGGGCAGGGGCCGCCGACCTGTGGGGTCTCGTAATTACAGGGCAACAGTCGGTTCGCCGCCACTAAAAAGCTCATCCGGCCTCCGGCTATTGTTTCTTCTTGCCCAAGAGTAGCGTGAATGTGCGTGCGCGCATGCGTGTGCGCGCAGTAGTGACAAACACAAATATTAGTTTTACGTTTCTTCTCAGTCTTGTTATTATTATTTTTTTTGTTTTGTATTATTATTATTATTTTTTTTACCTCGCTTAACCATCGTCGTCTCGCACCCGCGTTGGAGTCATCGTCTAGTAGTGTGATAATATACATTGTATAGTGTTATACTACCTATATATATATATATATACGTATATAATGCGAGTATGTATAATAATATATGATATACGAGGTGATTATTTTATCAAATAACTCTCATTATTTTTAAAATCTATTAACGTCTTTGAAAACGTTTGTTTTACATAATTTTCAATCGAAATAAAAAAATATATATATTTGTTTTCGTTTTTATTTTTTTGAAAGATAACATATATTTTAAATTTAATACTCTGAAGCACAATTTTTTTCGGAGTATTTTGATACTTACAAATCGAAATTCGGTTGAGTAGTTCATGAGCTATACGTACTTAAAGTTTATGTGTGTAGAGTGGAATGTTACAGGGATACACCGAAAAATATTGATGTATTACTCCTCTTTTAAAAAAATGTTGTTTTATTTAAACTGAAAATTATGTAAAAACAAATATTTTAGAAAGTTTATACTTCAAAATAATAAATATTGTTTGATCAAAAAATCATTCAGCATAGCTACTACATAATATATACCTATGCGTTACATATATATATATATATATATATATATACATACTACATAAATATATTTCAGTATTTAAGATATATAAACGATACTTAACACACATTGATCGTTTTAATATTTAAGTATTTTGAAGAAAAATAAATGTACTTACACATAATTTGAGTATTAAAACAAATACTTATATGACTATTTTCAATATTAATAATTGTATAAATCTTATATTCCCTATTTTATATTAAGCATATTATTCCCTATATTTAAATTATTATTTATTTAAGCGTTGTACTTTCAAAAAATTTTGCCGCAGATGCTATTACTCCCCTACAAGACAACAACAATATAATAACTCCGTATATCTAGTCTAATCCACGACTAGATTAAAAGAAACACAATTTTTTGTAAAGTGCATACCATTTACAATATTACGTTTATAATAATATTTGTTGTATTATTATTTAAAATATAATTATTATGAATTATAAATTGCTCACCGAAAAAAAAAATTAAAAATTAAGAATTTTTTTAATTGTTGTGTTAATTATAACTATTAATAAGAAGTATGTTCCTCATGATTAGGAACTTAAAAATTGAAATTAAATTTATCTTAATACTAAGCTCACTGTATCACAATTAATGAACTAGACGCTTATTTTAATAATAATTTCATAATATTTATCTTTATAACCTATATTATACCTATGCTTTTACAAAAGGTAAACATTTAACTTCAACATACTATTCCGTATTAATGTGGTGTAATCGTCATTTTTATGCATTAAGTGTACTATTCAATTTAGTCTTTTTTTATTTGATATTATTTCATCGGGTTCTAGTGTTTATACTATATACAAAGTACATTACTGTCTATGTTTTTATTTAAAAACATGTATTTATATCCTGTTATATAAAACTATTTGAATTTAAAAATAGTTAAAATTCTGAAAATTTAAAAAAAATAATTTATCTTGATTATAATATAATAGAAAAAAATTAAAATATTTTTAAAATATAAATATTTAAAATTTAAAAACCATTATTATATTTTCTTGATAATTTGGTCAAAATACATAAAGTTTTCGTCCCATTACTTGTTAGGACTCGAATGACTTTTTTCTATACAAAAATTCTCAAGTGACGTCATTAAAGAATTTATGTAATTTGTTTTTTTTTTTTTATACAACTGAAGAAATATTTCTATTTTGTACTGAATGGACTAGAGATAACACGTATATAATATAATATGTCTATGTAGAGCATATAATATGATCTCCACCGCTTATAATCTTATACTCGATATAATGTGTACATGTCATAATGTGACAGCTGAAGACATAATATTACATAGTACACACATAGTATAAGTTTGGAACGGAAATTCAATCTTAGACGGGTGTAATACGCCATCATATTATATTAGGACCATCAACATCATGATAAAATTATACAAACAACCATTTTAATTCAAACACAACGATGATATAAATTTAATTATGTCCCATGACTCCAATGATGATGCTTAATTTAAACCAAAAAATGTATTACTTTAACGATTAATAAAATTGTACAGAAAACATCGAATAAGTGATATAAATTATTTTGTATTTATAATAATAAAGTCATAACCTGTTATTGTTTTGTTTATTTAAAATTGTTAAAAGTTTAAAAACTGCATCATATTGAATTAGGTAATATCAATTACTGAAATTTAACTTCTCCAGTGCCCAGACACACTTTGCAATGGTACATGTGGATGCTCAGGATTTTTTTTATTCTATATCTTTCTTTACTAACTAGTAACTGAATAAGTTATTTCCATAAAAAAAATTCATTAATTAATCACTATAATCACTGAGTAATTAGCTAATGAAAATATTTCAGCTGGGATTTTCTATTATTTAACGATTAATGTTTTATGATAATTGATATACTCAATAGACACCGAATAATTTAAATATTACTATAATATATATATAAATATTATATTTTAAATTTTTGTATAGAACTTTACCTGTTAATTAAAATAAATAATTGTTAAAAAAAAATTTCAAAACGTCATTTAATATAAAATATAATTATGCGATATTTTAACTATATATATATATATATATATAAATAAGAAACAACATACACAAAAATCTTCGAACTATCTTCTAATTCCACCACCCCAAACACTTCTCATATGCATGTATGTATATATGTATGTGTGTGTATGTGTGTACATTATTCGTAGATGCACATTTTAATTGAGAGTGAAAAACGTACACTAGATTTATTCATTTTACGAGTCTGTTATAGTGGCCATTAAGTTCACATGTCACTGCAGATCCTGATGTGTTCGCTATGCAGACAATCTGCTAATTTGGACCAGCCCGAAATGGTGTAAACAATCAGATTAGGTGTTGAAGACATTTATGATTAGGTGTTGCAGTGTATATGCCAGACAACGCCAACTAATGCTGCACTTGTTAAATAATCGCCGCCACCGGTTTTGGTGATGATGGTATTATTATTATATTGTCAAATGTATGTAGTGACGTATAACAGCAATTGCGCGTATATACAGATTTTAAAATAAAATCAATTTTAATATTATCTATTATAGTAAAGAAAACAGTTATTAAAAAAAAAAAAAGACTTATTAGCACCACGACGTTTTCATTATATCATTAATAATACTCCTATTATTAATATAAGTTACATCAGCCAAGAAAGTGAATTGTAAATACTATTATGTTGGTATTTTATTTTTTATTTTTAGTGCATCAAAAATGGCTAGGATAACATACAGTTCTTATGAAATCTTCAATAATTAATCACACAACATGTTATAGACATTTTAGATCGCTAGTCTTACACAACTAATTCATACTGTTATTAATATGTAAAAAAACACATTACACAATATACTATGTATCCGTAATCCGTATATAATAAATATAATAATAAATTATTGTTGGTATATACTCGTAATATTAATTTAAACGATTCATCTTATGACAGATCAATTATAATTGGGAATAAAAATATAACTAGAATACAATTTAAAATATGTTTAAAATTCGATGGGTAAAAAACAAATTTTAAACATATTTTAAATTGTATTCTAGTTATAAAGCGTTATCGCCGGAGATTTTTCTTCATCAACACATGTTACATAATATTATTATTAAAAATTTATAAATGCATAAAAACTATGATTATGACTTATTGTAATCTAAAACGACAATGTATATAAAAAAATTAATAAATTATTTTCAAGTGTAAATTGCAAAATAGTTATAGAAAACATTTAGTTTAAGTAAAGGTATAATTTAAGTCATGTTTTCATGTATTTATTGTCAATGTTCATAAATATCACAAAATACACCTATATGCGTACTAAATATAGTATATACGAGTCCATATCATCGCAATAAATCCATGGTTGGTTTCAAATGCATTATTTTCATTTAAATCTTAAGTATAAGCAAAAAATAGACGTAGTTACCGAAATTTACTAATTTACAATCAAAGGTTTGAGTTACAATGAAATTATCACTCAAACCTTTTCTTTTATATAGTCAATATTGTCATTCAAAACTCTCACGGACAATTCAGAAAGGCGTTTAAACCGAAACTAACTCAGAGACTTATTCATGTAAATTATTAAGTTAATTAAACGAAGAATGTAAGACTTTAAGATTATCCCAAAGGAGATTATATTATCTGCTGCGTTATTGTTTCCATTATACATAAATATAATAGCTATATAGTATAACGTATTATAATATATAATTTTGAAAACATTATTTACGGTCCACCACGTAAGCTTTTGTTTGGATACATCAATTTCTAATCGATATATAAGAATTTTTAAATTGTAAATCGTTTAAAATTAAAAATGACGATGGTTTACTTTAAAGTCAAATATAAAAAACTCTACTTGTGTGCCTAAAAAATATTATTTTTTTTAAATCCGACGACAGATTGACTTGGAATAATATTAAATATAAAAAAGTTAAATGGATTAGTCTGACATACAATGATATTACAATACAATTTGTCATACCTATTGTGTAACTTATAAGACGGTATCAACATCTGCGTGTAAAATATCCTCCTTATTTATTTAGTACCGTCAACGCCAGCCTCTATTTTTTGTGAATTTTGCAACTACACACTTTACAATTATTTTTTTTTTTTAGCATATCTAGACAAACATTGTTTAAGGGTTGTAATTAGTAAACATAAGCTTTTTTTCATCTATTTGTTATTTGTTACTGCACACAAAAATAAAAATTAAAAATTAAATAAAAATGTAATTTAATTTTTTTTTTTATATAAATTCAATGTAACTAAATTATTTTAATGCATTTATCTATTGTATGTTAAAAGAACAGTTTATATCTTATATATTGTAGTGAATTTTTAAGTTTATTTACGAGAATTTAAAATGTATATCAATAAATTATATAAAAAAACTGTTAATTTACAATGCTTATAAATAGCTTATAATTAGTCCAAATATGGTTAAAATTGCATTGCGTATAATAGACGATAATATATTATAATAGATTGTTCCAATTTTCACGTTTAATATTTTTTGAATAAATAAAAAATAACAAAGATCGTTTTAGGAAAATTTGTTTTTCTATAAATATTCCGTTATTTTTTATGAATATATTTATAGCCACTAGAAACTCTTCTTGGGGTTAAAGGTTCAGCCCTTTTTACTACTTCTAAAAGTGATACCAAACATAAAAAAATAAGTTTAAATTAATATGATTTTCATCTCTTCACACAGAATTTAAAAAGTATACCTAATATTAATAGTTATTATGTGTTACGATGTTTGAATTTTTAATAGTTCTAAAAATGCGAGCTATTCGATATTTTTGTTTTAAATAAATAA
This sequence comes from Rhopalosiphum nymphaeae, assembly GCA_036289425.1. NCBI lineage: Eukaryota > Metazoa > Arthropoda > Insecta > Hemiptera > Aphididae > Rhopalosiphum > Rhopalosiphum nymphaeae. Next base: position 1,168,685 of record JAZAQC010000021.1, on the reverse strand, counting down.
CTATTATTTTTATAGTATTGGTTTTAATATATTTAGGTCTCTGAATAAATTTTGTCTATGTAAAACCTGGCTATTTTATATTTATTCATAGAATTAATTATGAATAAGAATTATTATACAATAACAATTTAGTGATAAAATCGAAAGCTTGGTTTCATAATATAATAAATAATTTCATGTGAAAAAAGTATGCATTTATAAACTAGGTTCTTATAGGGGATCTACACACATAATATAATATAATATATTAAATGTTTAAAAGAAAACAAATCGATCGGAGCGGCAGCGGTGACAGCGGCTGTTTCACAATCACACAATGAATCTGTGACCAAAATGGTTTTAAACCATTGTGTTATATATTATTATGTATGGTACTGCGGTGTATGGTATCACCGAGTGTTTATCCAGTAATATTTTACCCCTATATGTTTATATGTACAAATGATTTGGTGAAATTTATTAATCTCGCGGGTGCGTTTATGTTGAATTATGTGTTCGCCATCGCCACCCTTTTATTATTTGGCTACCGAACAGCTGAAAAATGTTTTTACAACGTCTGAGTGTCTGGTCTCGACAAATAATCATAACCCTAAATCATCATTTTCTCTCGTTTCTTGTTAATATGGCTAGTGTATAGCTTTAACCAGGGTTATTATTTTTCTATGCGAAACTTGACCATTTGTCTGCTGAATAATTGGGTATACCCAATATGACCGGAGACGTTTTTTTTTCCGACATAATAATATTATATTATATATAGCGATTTCCATTTATATTGTCTCGATCGTGCTCATAACATAGTACAGACAAATATCGTTTGCTATTCCACCAGATATTATATTGTATTACGTTCCGCGCCGGTTGACTTTAAATTAAAATCTTCAAAAGTAAAATTTACGTAAGTACATTTACTATGACAATATCCATACATATAAATTATTATGTTTATTGTGTATACATATATATTATTATTATATATTTTTCCGTCCTTGAATGTAAGACGACGGCATTTGGATTTTCGCCGCCAATTGTCTGGATGTAACCGAGTTACAAAATAACGATTACTTAAATTTGATATCGTAAGAAGAATTCTGTAGAAGTAATTTTATTAAGTAAACTCATTTCTCGTAACTTTTAAAGTTGTATCCTCAACAATTCGATTATAAATCATAGACAATTCTAATTTTCTTAAAGACATATAATAAAGTATAAAAGTCAGTGTAAATTCAATTATATATTTATAATTTATACCTACACATATACTATTGACACGTCATATTATAATATGTAAGTCATATAATATATTAATTGATATATCATATTGTGATCACCGTGATCGCTGATAAAAAAGAACATATAATTATTTTTGTGAAATATTAAATAACTTATATTTATTTATATCAGTATGATTGTTGAACAAAAATTACATTTTTTCGATCAAAAATAAATTACATTGAGTGCAATTGATATGTTTTTTTATACTTTCTTAAAAATAACCAATATTTTTAAAAATCCACACGATTTATTTTCTCTCAATTTTCACGCATAGGAACTGGTATATTTCTAGACTGAACACGTTTTAAAAACAAATGTTGTAGATACTGGAAAGTACATCAGTTAAAGCTATTCACCAAATTTGGTAAACACGTTTTCGCTCATGGTTTTCGGATCACCGACCACGTGTTTGTTTTATAATAATACGCGTTTAACCTCATAATTTATAATGTATATATATATATTTAATATATATATAAATCTGTCGATAGAAATAAAGATTTTTAGGAGTATCCGTATAGTAATCCCAGTATTTGCAATCTTTACATACCTGACAAAAATCACGACAGCACTATACCTATATACGTCATGTTACCGCTTATTGTCTATAAATTTCTACAGAGTGCGGTCGTTATGAAGGTGAAATCTTAATGCGATACTTCCAAAATATACAGTGATTTTGCCAATTAAGTGTCGATTAAATAATGTTTAACATAAATATAAGCAACTTGAAACATACAGTTTATATAAAAATACTTTTCATTTCTTCTCAAGTTTTAGATTTTTTTTTAAATTATATTTATTGAAATATACACAATAATATATTTTAAACAATCTTATTTTTACAATAATATTAATATGTATTTATTAATTTAATTTTACGTAGCTTTGACGCCAACAATACAAATTCAAAGTTATGTATTGCTGCAGAGTATACAAAACAAATCATCATACGTGCGAAGGAAAATCTACACGATTAAACGTAGGTATATATTTATGTATTTTTAACGTATGTATTTATGGATACTATTAAGTTTGAAATCCAATGTGTGCAATGCACTTATAATAATTTACTCGTCCATTATGGTTATTGTTGCAACAGGTGCTCATTATGTCTAATATACATTATTACGTACATTACGTCATCACCCTAACACTACCAATTTAAAACACAAATTATCGATATATATAATTATTGATGGAATCAAACAAATTTATCTAACCCGATCGGTACCATTTTTTTTTTTTTTTTTTTTGAGGAAATAGTTCGCCTTGAGAAGCTATTTTCTAGTACTGCACTGTTTTTTTGTTTAGTATAAAAATGGTCATAAAGTTTCTTATAAATTACATTCTTAAATAGTAAAAACATTAAAATTTCAGTTAAAAGTAGGATTGTTGTAACAACGTTTTTTTTAGAATACTACGTAACTGCCCCTGAATAATGATCGTACAAATTCATATAAATCATGTACTAAACTATTGTGTTGTAGCAATTTTTAACCGTGTCAAATTCAATCATTTCGAATTCATCCACTGCTTTTTTTTTTTTTATGATAACGGTGTATAACAAAGGTTATTGTTTTTGAAACTCGTTGTATAAATGCATACAAATCACATACTAAGACATGTTTGTGTAAAAAGTTTTCCAGTAAAACTTCAAGCGAGTGAGGACGGGGCGATGTACGTATTTAGGTTACTATAATATTATTGTGTCCCACTGTTCTTAAGTGTAGGTTTGGTGAAACGGTGGATGATGGCGATTCCGAGGCGCGCGCGTTAACTGGCTGTATGGATCGTGTCCATGCACAGACTGATGCCGAACGGGGTGCAAAACGATCGTTTATCGTTCCCGCGGACAGACGATAACCCTTTACTTATACAGGCTCGCAGACATGAGCATAATATACGTATATAAATACGGCGTACAGTAGCAGCGTGAGTTGTAAAAATCTGGGAGTGTAATAAAAATAACCGATTCCGGATTTCGACGTCGTCACATATATATATATATACGAGACAACGACCTCGGTATCAGTATAATAGTATTATTATATTATATATAATATATATATATATATATTGATAGTTGTTGTACAGTGGCAGTACAGTGGCAGTACAGTGGAAGTGGACGAAACGGTAGTGGAGCGGGAAATTTATAAACGGCTTTGCACTGGTATGGTTGTAGGGGGGGGGATAAGGATGAGGCGGCGGTCGTTTTTAGAGCCGCTATCAATCTTGAGGGACCGACGGCGCCTCGGCTACATGGCGCCTGACACAACCCTCACGTACACCCGCCCCGGCGGTGGAACTTCGGCGCTAAAGCGGGTGGCGATCTATCTATCTATCTATCTATATATATATATATTTATCGTATATAATATGTTTACATGCTACGAAGCGGAGCTGAAACGGATCTTTTTAAAAGTCTGCCCCAAGACCTTTATATTATATTGATAAAGTTACACTCACACTCACGCACGTCCGCACAGCACATAAAGGCAATTGTTATTTTTTTCTGTAATTATATTTTATACAATAAACGATTTTTGGATATCGAAACAATACATAATTTAACGTCATCGTTGTCAACGATTTTTCTTTCCACGAAGAGGACTTCGTATTTTTTCCTGTCGTTTCCCACGATCTTGTCATTATTTCTCGCTTCGCTGCTCTCTAATATTCACAATGTTGTCATTTTATTACATGTATTTTAAGATAAAATATTGCGTAATGTCAATGGCTGTGTACAACTGGTAAAATCGTTCTTATGACGATTGGCAGTTTTCACATAGAGTATAATAGTAACCATCAATGGATATTATCTTCACATTTTTTTTTTTTAATCCAAAATGAATTAAGAAACGTATTTATTTTATATGACGCGTAATTTTTAATTAATTTACAATTTTCATTTATAAAGTTATTTTTTTAAGTTGCACAGTAGTCTTAGAATGATAATGGTGAATAATATATACAGTAAAACCTCGATTATCCGTCCCTCGATTAACCGTCTTTCTCGGTTAATTGTCAGGGCACACTTGCACGGACTACAAAAATTAACCTATTTTTATAATATTAATTTTTAAGTATGTATAGAGTTGTAAATAATACAACTTTTTAATAAATTAAAAAATAATAATAATAATATACCAATAAGTAATAGTACCTAATTATATAAATATGTATATCATAATTACTAAAAAAAAATAATAAATAATATGTATGTATGTTTAAAAAAAATGTTGTTGCTGGCTTAACCGTCTTTTCGATTATCCATCAAAGCTCTGGTCTCGAGACTGACGGTTAATCGAGGTTCTACTGTTCTATGTAGTTGAGAGTGTTTTCTACATTTGAATAGGCAACCATATTTACTATTGAGTAAACGTAATATGTTTAATCGATTTAACAATACATTTACAAAGATATATATCACGCATAAACAAATAGCATAATTATTTTGTTTTAATTTTTTTTTTCATTAAATTCGAAAATAATGATTATGCGTTTGAATATATTAAGTTTAATATTACTGTGTGGGAGCAAAAATGCAACTTATTTACATGTAGGTAATACATTTTATTGATTAAAAAAAAAAAACTTAAAATTCTTTTTCAACTAGTTTTCATCGTCAAACAGTTTTAAGTATATTTTGTTGTTCATTGAATGTTTAAATAAAATATTAGATATTTATAAAAAAATAAAAAGTTGATTTTTATGTGTTTAGAACACATATAAGTCAAGCAAAGTGATTAATTATATACCTATACAAAATTTCTAGATTTAATAAGAAATAGAAAATAATTGTTCGAATGCCGCCATTATACATAACTACCTGACTAATGATGAATTATATAATAAGGACTTATAAATCCCAACAATAAATTAAACAACTATAAAGTTATAAAAATGTCCATCCGAACAAAAATTTTCTATTCTTTTATACTATTTTATTAAAAAAAATTATTCTCAATAGTAATAAACTAATAACCCACGGAGAAGGCTGAAAATATTGTTCAAACACGTTCACGTCAATATATCTGTATTACTATTTATATTGTAATCACATATTTAATTTATCACTTGTATGCATATTATAAAGAAAGTAATTTAAAAAAAAATAAAATATATATATATATTACAAAATAAATAAGAATATATTTTTACAAATGTAATATCAAAGTACAGAGTATTCAAATTTTTATTATATTTTTCTTAAAAAACATGTATTAGTTTCTTAGATTTATAACATATATTAGTTATGAATATCATGAAATAAAATTAAAATATTTTTAAACATTTTCTATAGAGAAAAAATTATAATAATAGTAATTTATTAATTATTATAATTTCGAATATTAGTTCCAACTAATAATACACTACCCATAAACCACTTTCAGACCTTGAAACATAGATATAATGATAAAATTCATTGTTTTATTTTTAAGTATGTATAATGTAGAAGACGAGTAGTATAATCTTTACTTGGTTTTTGATAATTACAGTCTATGCGACATGCCGACATCGTTAGGTATAATATGCGATTTACTTAAAAGATATATTCTATACGTTTCATAATTAACGTAATACGAAAGAAGTTAATAAACTTTGAGTCTAAAATAGAAGAGAAATAATAATTGTTTTTAGGAGCTACATAAATCGTTGTTAGTTTGTAACTATTTATTTCTGATATTATATTTTACTATATTGTTGTGTGTTCATGGATTTAACTATACGCAAGTCACAATGCATATAATTAATGATACAATTTTTGAATATTTTAAAAATATCATATTATTATTTATTTATTACTATTATATAGGTTTTATATACCATTTATTTATCAATAATTTATATTATTCAAGATAATTTGTTGAATCGAATCGAAGAATCAAAAAGTCAGTGGCATTGTAGTATAGCCATGTAAGGGTATACTTGGTAACTAACACCGTTGGAGATGTGGCTCCTTATCATTAGTTTATATTATTATTTATTTTTGTCATAAATAAATAGTTATAGTCATATTAACTAGGAAATTAATACAATGTGAATTTAAAATAAATATTTCGTAATTTGTAAAGTGTTTATTTTACATGTCATCAGTCAGTACTATTCACTTCATAGCGATTGATGATCATACAATTTAGTGTAACAAGTAGTAGTCACAGTAGTAGTAAGTCATAGAATAATATTCAGATATAATATGTACAGATGTACAATTATTATTATTATTACCTCATATTCTAATACAACTGACTGTAGATTAGAAAATCTAATCTAAAATTATAGATTGGTTTGGTGTTATAATAGATGTGATATCATATATTGTCTCAAAACAGAAAACATATATTTTATATTATAATTTATCCACCACCGCACACCAGTAGCCTTTTATGTATTTTTTTCATAGTATATCGATTATATAAGAAAAATTGCACTAGTGCTTGTGAACATGATAGTAATCATAAGACATAAAATATATAGACATAATAGGTATATATCTAGTACGTGTGTTCTAGAATTACCAAAATTAGATAATCTAGTGCCTTTCTTCATCAAAGAAAAATTTAATTAGGTATGTACGGTGTTAGCGTATCAATATGAATACAACTCATTTGATTGTACGTAAAATGTATCTGTATAAACTATAGATAAAAAAATTAATCATTAATCAATTTAATCACAATTTTTTTTTTTTTTTTAACGGGAAAATGTAACTAGGGTGGGCATTATCCATCCTGATGAGTGTACTGTTTATTTCTTTAGCTTACGATTGAAGCGGAGCGTTCGTGCACTAAAATAAACTATTTATACATAAATGTTGAATTAGGTTCAAACATAGTATATAAAAATAGTTAACAATATTAGTATATTAAAAATACTACTGAGAGAGGAAACATCAGTTCTCCCCCGTGTCATTTGGTGATGTTCGGTGGGTTGATTTTCGTGAAAAAAAGCGAAAAAAAATAACTCGTGTTCTCTAAATAAATCGCTCACAAATTAAAGCACATATGGAACATTCATACAGTTTATTAGCTATACATTCATGACACAAATTTAAACGGTTCACAAACTATTCATCGGAATTTACTCTTCGGACAAATGTAATAATGTATTTATATGCTTTCATATTTACATTATGGTCATTATAATATAACTGAAATGTTAAGTTATTGTATATTATATTTTATTAAAATATTTTTTGGTCACAAAAAGGAGACACATCATCAAATCAACTGGTATCTGATTTAAACATTTATCTTTAATAAATGATTGGTCACAACACAAAAATAATTGTATAAGTTTGAATAAAATTGGATAATCTCGCATCACTTGCTACGGTTAAAAATAAAATAACTATAACAATAATATTATGATATTATTGTTAATGCGTTTTCAAATGAACTTTGAAATAATTAATAGGAATATGTAAATAAAACAATTAACAAAATATAATTAATATTGTCGCAAGTTTCATTTGAATTCTTTGTTTTTAGATGGTAATTGAAACTAGGAATACAAACATGTATTTTTGTTTGTACGGCCTTTACGTTTATAGTGTTTATACTAATAAATATTATTATATAAAACCTCGCCCCATCTCGTCTTCAAAATACAACTAGAATAAAAAAATATAGTCTATTGCCAAACCAATATTGTGAGTATACCAATTGTAACCATTCTACAGTGCTAACCATTATTGTATATGATTTTTTCTTACCATTCATGCCAAATTTCAATAATATTAATTATCCTTAAATTAACGATAATCTCCTTCATTATGGGCCATTTGCAGTAAATTATGAATTATCAGTAAGTTCAATATTTACAGGTATATTCATTATATAACCAATTATACTAAATTAAGAAGTTCATTCGAAGGTATCACTATGTAGTAAACGCGAATTCATAGGTTTTTATTTTTGAATAGTTAAAAATTTAGAGCTTACTAAAAAATAAAAACGTATTAATTAGATTTAAATATAAGTATTAAATGTTTAGGTAAACGGTGTACCAACATTTACTCATGTGCCAACTCACTCCGACCATCTATACTATAAACTCTTATGGTTTATCAACTAAACTTGTTTAAAATTCGAATTTTATGCATTGGAATTCTCAGAAAAATATTCTGCTAAGAAATTTGGAATTTAAAATTAATGATGCCATTCAAAAACTTAATTTAAACTAAATCGATGAACATACTAAAAAATATCATTAAATACATTCATATTTGTTGAAATAATTAAGTGTTTACTGTTATAAGAATCACCGTGTATAAGTACCATGAATATACTTAGTGTATATGTGGTATATAATATTATAAATAATCTCTATAGGTGCATATTACACCCACGGCTATGGCTATTGTTATTATGTATAAATATTTTAATTACATGAAAATAAAAGACTTTATTAAAATCAATAGGTAATATTAACCAGTCCCAGTATTTAATGGTTAACTTACCTCCTCTATTTCAATATCTATTCCTATTCGACGAACTTTACTAAAGGAAAGTGGCATGAATGTTGTAAGGTTTAAATATGTTTCAAATAACAATATCACTAATCAGTTATTACACGTTGTACCAAAAATGAAATTCCACAGAGTTAAAGAAACATAATATATTGGGTAGAATTGTTCTTCCATTTAAATAATAATAAAAATTCTTTTTACCTATTTAATACTTATTAAAATGACCTAACCAGATATGTGGATTCTGAATAAAACGCTTAATATTATATTTAGTTAAGTGTGTATTTTTGTATATGTTTCATTTGGTGTTTATTTTTGTGTTTACATAACATAAGATCAGATTTTTGTTTTTATGTAATGATGAACATCATAATAATTATAATTGTAACTATTGTGATTTTTAACTCAACTCATTCCTACATCTTATTAAGTCCGTGAATAATAAACATTATAAATTAACCTAACCTAATCTAACTAGTAAAGTAGTATCTATATATAATGATTTACAAGCATGCTCACCGCCATTTTTTCTTAAATAATGCATTTTTAAATAATTCTAAGATTTGAAACTTTTAAATAATATAATATACTTGAAGAACATATTTTAAAATTATTTACGTATTATCTAAAAGGAGAGTACATTCGGAAAAACAGTATTTGAAAATTCCAAAAATTATAATTTTAATAAGTCTATTATTAAGGGAAACAATGAAGGTGAACAGTAACATGTGAATTACTCTGTAAACCACATAAAATTATATTTGATTATAGTCATTAATAAATTAATATTAAAACGGTTTTTTTTTTTTTTACTTATTATTTGGTAATAAGATAGTGAACCGATTAAAATTATATGATAGAAATATGTTACACAAATACTGATAAACACTGTACCTATGTTATATATAAAGATATAATAGAGATAAACACGATAGCACACGCGTGTATTATAATATTGTGTTGTACATAAAATGGTGCTATCGATTTATTCGTTGGCATGTTTAACGGATTGCAAAATTTTAAAAATAAATAATTTCATCCGAATGAAGGGTAATGCACAAATAAATATTAAATTGAGTACGAAATGAATTCTATTAGTACCTTTAGTTATATAGTTAATAGAAAACACTTGGACTTTGGACTATTTGAAATTTTATAATATGGGGATTGTATTAGTGTATATATTATTCGCAAAGTAGTCGAAACTTTGGCACGTGATCATGTCGGTGTCATCGAGATACCGTTGAAAGAATTACTGATTTTTGTTTAAATATATATGTATACTATTTAACGTCAATTACGACACGAGTCATAAACTTTCACTGTAATACGCACTAATGAAATGTATACGTTTATCAGCTGATTAAACGCGAATATGTTTTAGATCACTATTAGAATTTCAATTTGAACATACTACAGATACATCCGTAAGAGCTAATAATAATACATTTTACATATTATGTGTTTCAAATATTTTATCTTTGCTATTTATTTTGTCTTACGTCACTTTTTAGATGTTCATATACCGTGTTTGCTTAAAACGTATTTCTCGTTAAAATAATTACAGTCAATTGTTTTTTGGCAATTTGACACGAACTCGCACGTTTTGACGAATGAATTATTTTAGACATGACACGTCATCTTGATTTGGTTTTACAGCCATCGGAAGTCCATCTCAAGTTTTGTGAATGACGACAAAATGCAAGCTACGGCACTTTATAAGCAATTACTCATCCTTGTAGATATACCCGAGGTAGATCTGTTATCTGTGAGTACTCAATAATTATGGAATTATCAGTCAAAAAATTTTACCAATATTCTTTTGGACATTTGGTACAAAGCCAGATTCAGACATGTCTTATCTCTAGGAAAGGTATTTTTTTTATCTTTAAATTATAATTTATATACGTATTATTTAAAATTTTAAACATACATACGTATATTATAGGTATAACATTTTACGCTTTTTAAAAAAAAAATGCATCAGGCGACAAATCCCCCCTCCTATTCCTATTTAATCTTAAGTTTTAACTTTGTACATAAATTAAAAGTTTATAATTCAATTGTATGACTTATAAACAAAACCCCAATTTCTATTTCTAGTACCTGATATTATGAAAAATGAGAAAATAATATATTTGATAAACTGGGGCAATATTGTTCATCATACTGCTTTTCACGATTTTTGACTTGATATAGTTGGTTTGAAAAAATGGTGAATGGTCTTTACTTCACCTGTTTTGAAATAAGTATTTATTGTTGTTAATACCACTTATTTGTGTGTAGATCGGAATCGGAAGATGTCCGTTAATACGAAGATTTCGGTTTATTTCATCACTATACGTGTTTATGGATGAACACACCACTATACTACCACGAAATTCATGCATGAAAACTCCTTTATAAAGGTTAACGTTTAATATTATCCATAATTCTTATAGTTTCTGACAAGTAAGTACCTCCTAGTGGTTAAAAAAAAATAACTTACCAACGTATGACGTATAGTTATTTCCTATTATAATCATAATCTTTTCAAAATTTCAATAGAATAATGGTAAGATAAAATCCATACTTGAGGATTTAGTCGATCAAAATTAATATTCGATTGTTGAATTTTCAATAATTATATTTATTAATTAAACGGATTTAGACCCCGTGAACCTATTACCACCATACTCGTAGAACTTCAATACAATTAAAGTGTTCTAAATATATAACACTCAACAAATATTAAACGAATTAAATTTACAAAACATATCATAGTTATTTAAAACAATACTATGTAAACAAATTATAACAATATAATATAACAACATTATAAGCTCTTGGACGCTGAAATAATATTGTATTTATTTTGTATATTGTATACAATTATCATAAGTTATTTTATTTCTTTTCATTCCATAAGGTCTATCATAATTCATCAATAATTATAAAGTGCATTCAATTAAATAGCTACTTGAATTCTAACTGTGACTTTGATGTTGATCACGAAAACAATTAATAATCAATTAATATTCAGAAATAATTCAAAATAATGAATAATATTCTGCATTTACACTATTTATATCACCATCTTATTTTATAATAAGGAATGATTTAAGATAGATACACTGAAAAGTGAATTGCTTAAATGTAATCTATTAGGTAATTTTGTTTTCAACGAACAATTTATACATTTGATTAATAAATAATAAGATTTAAATAAACCGAATATAATATGTTTTGATAATAACTTTAAACGTATAATTTTTCTTGGATATTTGCCAATTCATTTATACATCTTCGCCCGAGTCAATGGTTGTAAACAAGCTTAATGGTGCTAATGAACGATCCTAAATATTATAATAATAAATTTAAACTGTAGACTAATTAAATCTATAATTTTATTTTTATCTTTATATATATATAACAATTTAAATATTCCAAAAAATCAAATTATAGTAAATTGAATCATTATTAGTTGCACTTGTTCTGAATTGAATTAAACAAAATTATTAATTGAACATAAGCTTGATTTTGACCTATATATAATATAATATAGACAATCTCATCAATTATATTTTAATATTACATTCAGATTAGACTTCGCTAATGAAAACGAAGATCAATTACAAATAAATATACACTGTTCGGTAGATTTAACTATTTCTATAGTCTTGATTATTCTCGTTAAAAATGCAATCACTCATAGGTCATTAAATAGTTCACTTTTATTCTTATGACACATATTCCTGGAAAATTACAAAAAAACTTAAAAGATATGAGTTCTCAAATAATAACACTACATGTTATAATATAATATTTCTTACTTAGTACAAGTATTTGTGTTGAAGATTTTATTTATCATGAGAAAATCATTAAAACTAAGTGGCTTTTAAATTATATAGTTATTAAGTACCTATGCATTTTATTAATTTAATTTTAAGAACAATCGTATGTTAGTACTCGTTCTAAATTTAAAAAAATATACTGTCGTGTCATTAAATATACATTTGGATTTATTACTCTGGGTTTTCATTATAACCTAATCTATAACCTTTAATATTTATTCATGATGTGTGTTAAATTATTATTACGCTGTAATTCATAATTGTATAATTATATTTTTTCGAATAATTGTATTGTTTAAGAGAAAAATGAATGCGAATAAAAATAACTATTGTGCATAACCGTGTAAACACTGTAAACTATAAATTATAAATTATAACAAATTAAGAAAGCTCATGCACTCTACGAGTGTGCTAAATTCTTAGTTTTAAATGTATTTTAATACAACGCAATAAATTTAAATTCTATTTACTTAACCATATCATGTACGGTAACTACAGACAATACATTTAAAGACAATTAAATAATATTTATATTTACATGCAATAGTTTTAATAATAACAATATTATAACTATGCACTGCGGTAACCCAACGGACGGACGGACAAAACAGAGATACAAGGTGTTCTAAGCTTATGTTTAGAAACCTATTAATATAATAATAATATTTCAATATGGCGATTGATGTAAAGTAAGAAAGTATATCGCACAAAGATTATGTACACCTGAGCTAACAATAAATTATTATTGATCTGACAATGTCGATTAGGAAATCGACGGCGGACGACGAAAACTTATTTAGTATTAATGGCCAATGAGTCGTAATAAACTGTGCATGCGAACGTTGCCAAATTTGTGAGCAAAACTCTCCTTTGTCGGGTGTTCTTTTGTAGTCGGGTTATATTGATTAAACGATCAATCGTCAGTAGGTATATAGACTATTCATCGATCCGTGCAATATCACGCTATATATATATATATAAAACGAAATGCCGTCCCGTAACGATCCGGTAATATACTTATATCGAATTTATCCTGAAGTCGATATGCGTGTTTGAATGCGACCAGGAGTAGTGGGTATATACGTGTACAGTCGCGCGGACACTGTGAATAGGTATACCTGTAATAACGTTGCGTTATTCGAATCGAAATAATATACCAACATTAATAGTGGTTTGTATTGCGCAACGAATCACTGTATTTTGACCAAACTCTAATAGGCTATTTTATTGGATTCGATAAATATGACAAAAAAAAAAAAATATATATATGTATAAAACGATTGGCAAAATTAAGTGGAATACGCTGTATAATACCCGCTCTTGTTGTTAACTATGATTAAAACAATAAACTTCCTTCAGTTTCTTAGTAAGGAAATATTTCATTCATTTGTTAGAAATATTATGTTCTAGGTCATTGCTATTTGACGTCTGTCTATCAGAATTGATAGTTTCTTGGCTCCTGCTAAATTAAACCTACTTATTATTATAATGTTATTGTTCGCGTAATTACATCGATTTAAAATTTATGAATATTTATTGTTTAAGAGGTAAACGTCACGGCAAAGTAAACTATCGAGCAATTTAATAATATATCGGTATATGCATATACTTTTCCGATCTTATTTGACTAAGTCTTAAAATATTAGTTTGTTCAAGCAGAATTATTACGTTGACCATTCAAACTATACTAGTTTTTTTTTCTTATAACATTTCAATTATTAAACTCGTGGATTGTGGATAGTATAATTTCCACAGTTGTGTAACATGAAATTAAGAACTAATATATGTATAATTGTAGACGTTCATGAACGAAGGCGAGGCTCTTTATATGGACTTTATAGGGACTTAGTCTCTTTTAACACTATAATATACAAAACACAAAGAAACTTATAGATACTATACTACATTCATACTATACTACCGTTCAACTTTTGTTTAATGTTTAAACAATTATAATATTAATATAAATGTTATAGCAACGTCGCAACGAACAACATTACAATATTAAGCGACCGATACACATGATTTTGTCTTAAACATGGCTAAATTTATAACATTTTATAGCAAGAAAAAAACTATAAATAAAATATCTTAAACATAATAATTAATAAGTAGGTAGATAATTATTAGGTCATACTAGTTAATTACATGATTTACTAAACGGATTGATTTCGGTATGATCATAATCAGTGAAACTTTAAAAAAATGAAAGAAGATAAGAATAATCAAATGTAGAACAATGGCTAGTAGGTGTACCTAAAAATATAATCGATCATTTGTCAAGAAAATTGTTTTACAATTTCTGTCGGTATATATTTAAACCTGACATGCGTATGTATTATATATATGATGTTAAGTTTATGGGCCTAGAATATAATGTTATACTGTGGGAAAGTGTCAGGCCTGTTTACAAACTACTACTCTTAGGGTACGTCAATATATGATCTGATGAGTGATACGCTTTAAAAAAATACCATATATTTGTAGACGGGCTTTTTAACAGACCACCAAAGACACTTAATTACATATCTCTACTTATTGATGTCCCTCACAGTACTTATACATACACACACATACGACGACGACGACGACAGGTCGTTCGTATACGCACTGACACGTTCAAAAGTATATTTACGGCGGTTAATATTATACGCGCCGAGTGTTGTTAATCCTATTCTCGGAGAGCGACGAGATTAAAACGATTTCCAGCACCAACTAATTACTTTCGGGCACTCGATTCTGGTGTAATAATTTGTAATAATATATAGTATATATAGTTAGTCGATTTCTCCGGGATATTAGCCAACGGTATTTGCCAAGTTTCATGTGCACGGTTTGGACTTGGGATGACTTATTCCTATAATGCTGAAACGCGTGTTCGGTGCTTACTTGGGAATTGGCGACAGAGTTTTAATAACAATAACAATAATAATAATATGTTTGACTACAACTGTTATTCGGATGCACGTGTATAGTAGTATTTCCACTACATTTTGTATATTTAACTCATGGCTACGTCATTTTACTAGGGCGTAGATTTTAATATAAATATAGAATTTTTTTACGACTGCTTTACTGATGCACTGCTTTTCAAATATGTAAAATAATTCAAACTGAATTTTTATTTTGATTCTTTTTTAGGGTTTTAGATTTAAAAAAACAATTTAGGTATTTAAAATTTAGATCGTGAATCTATTCAGAACTTTCTACGATTAGTATAACAGCTATTAATAATCATAATACCTAATATAATAATTAATAATATATTATACGAAAATATATTACGATTTTTTTTTGGAAAATATTAGTTCAACCTACCGTATTAACAATATTGGAAAATAAATTGCCAATAGTACGATAAAAATACAATAATAAAACTTGTATATCTAACGTCAAAGAAGAATCCAATTATACGCAACATCTGTGGTATACAGCTAACGTTAAGATACATACTTTATGAATGTCAAAATATTCAACAAGAACGTAAAGAAACCCTCCCCTGTACTCACCTAAGCTTAAACTCGAATTCACTACTACAATCAAACTACTAAAATTCATCAAAATGGCCAATAATATATAAATATATGTAACACAATAATGTATCTATACTGTTTTAATTATAGCCTATATTTGTACATTTTCTGTAATTTCCAATAGCTGTTACCTCCGCGGATGTATATTTTATAAATTATAAACAAAAAGAATATATCTTTAGAAATTTAAACTGATAATCCGTTCCTGTTCAGAATGGTTCTTTATTTTTTATATAATATAATTTATATTTGAGTTCAAATTTAACACAATCATTATAGCGGCCTATCTAATGATGAGATACGTTCGACAGTTAACACCTTCTGTATAATAGAACGACTTCACTAGTCTTAAAACATGTAATCACAAAATTAAAATGTAATTTATATGACATATTTATTAAGCAATTGTTTACGATTCATAACTATGTTGTTCTATATAATACCTAAAAGATATATTTTTAATTATTTATTTTATATATAAATAATATAATACATTATTTATAATATATTTTTATCTGGAAGGATTTATTTTTATTTTTTATTATTGTCTATTAATGAAGAGTACTAAGTGCATATTTCAATCAAATTATTTAAAATTCTCTAATCAATATTAACATATTAATCAATACATTCATGCAATTACTTTTTTTCATAAACAATAATTTAAGGGTATTTTTTACATTTTTTATGGAGGTACTCTCCAGGATGTGTTTATTCTGACCGCGCGATATATGAGTAATGCGAGTTTATATATAGACCGGCGCCACTATAACCCATATATTATTATTACGGTGTGGACCGTCGCGGGTGACATACTGCTGCCGAGACTGGAGACGGTCCAGACGGGGCGCTGGCGCTGTAATCGTTTCCGGGGCTTGAAGTAGAATTATATCAATTTGGGACGGTTATTGTGACACGGTTTATTTGTTTGACGTTATTCATAGGTGTATATTATTATAGGTGTACTCGAAGTGTACAAATAGTTCAGACAAACAGCTGCGGGAACGAACGCGTGGATTTCAATCATACTCAAACAAGGAAAATGGTGTCGCTTGTACTGCACTAAATGTTGTTAAATTGTGTTGTCAGTAACCCTAGTTCATGGTGTGAATATTTAAGTGAAGTCTTATATAATACATTATATAAAACATATATTATCACATTAACAATAATAATAAAATATTAAACTATAATATGAGTATTACGTATTTCAACCCGATAAATTAAAATATGGTTTGTTACCATATAGTTATAGGAATACAAGAGTATGCATTTTGGGAACATGTATTTGAATTTAAAACGAATACATACATACAAAATAAACAAGTCACTCATTATGGTTGTGTAAATATGTTTATCATAATCAAATCATTGAATTATTTTCAAATTTTAAAAATGTGTAACTTGGTAAATTTTATGTTCAGTAACATAATCAATAGATTAAAATTACCGGAAAAGTATATGTACGCACAGAAAGAGTTGGATATAATATGAAATATTCCGAAAATTGTGTACTTCATTGCCCCCCCCCCTAGTTATCCACAGCAAATCGTATTTTCGTCTAAGATCTCTGAACTTAGTTAATGTTTAGTGATAAATCTAAGATAAAACACACGATATACATATCGTAGTAAAAGAGAGACTACTCGTATTAGTCATAATCTGTATTACGTATTTGCACAAATATATTCACTCGCTTTACATTCTAATTTAGGATTACCTAATTTAATAAAGCGATTACACAAATTCCAATTAATTAACACGCTGTAGGTTTATTATTCCTATTTTACAGTACGTATGTAGTTAATAATAAATTAAGTGTGACTACATAATATATTGTCAGTATACTAATATTAATATATTATTTATTATCATATATTAACATAGCCGTAGATAGTTGGAGGTCTGAGATAGGGCTAAGCAGTTCCTAACTATTAGTTAGCTATATTCCCTCACACTCTGTACGAATAAGATTTTACACATTTTAAAGCATTTATTATTTTTTTTTTTTAGAAATTTTGTAAACCAAGAAGCCTCATATAAGTGTCCAGTATGAGCTTCAACTCACTTACCCAAAAATATCAAATACTATTTTAGCCTATGCGTATTAATTACTATAGTAAAGATGATAGGTAAGTATACAACGTATAATACTTAGCGCATTGACGGGACTGTTCATTGGGTTCGAAGCTATGTGAGAAAAATGATAACGCAATATTTCAAGAATTTTTACCTTAAATACGTCGGTGGCCGTAATTCACATATCATATATAAATATAAGCATACGTGTATAATACTACTCGCGGACATAATATATTATTATTATATATACGGCAATTATATACGCTTCGATAATATTACCGTAATTAAAGGCGACGACGACAACGACGTGGGAGAAACGATTTTTTTTTTCAATGCGTTCAATTCAAACACAATAATATACAAACAGACCTTTATTGTTATAATGATATTTATATAAATATATGTGTGTGTGTGGCTGTGTGCGTGTGCGTGCATAATATTTTATTATATATGCGGTCGGCGATACGCCCACACGCTTGTCGAATTCGTCTCGTTTTATACGTATGGAAAAAAATCGCGTTCTGTATTATTACTCGTAATTCATGTTATATTAGAATATTACGCTATTGGAAAAATGTCGTATTTATTTATTTTTTTATTTTTTTTGTTGATCTCTGTGAATTCAGACTTGTAAGTCCGTACCCGCCATCTCTAAAACATATAGACTTATATTGCAACACTCGTCGCAGTCGCGAACGACTAGTGTAGGTATCACGAAAGAACAATATTATGATTTTCAGCAGTCGTTTACCTCTAACCATAATATTATACTATACGTCACACAAAATGTTTGTTCCAACAAACTGAAAATATTTCATGTTTAATCAATTAAAAAGTGATTGCCACTAGATTCACCTCGTGCACTGATACCGGACACAAGTTCTGTTTTCGTTTATAGGCTGATTCACCAAACACACTCACCCATTATCTTTCTTTAATATTTTGATTTTTGGTATTTTTTATAGCATATTATTTATTAGTATAAAAAAATTAATGTATATCTAATTTAAAATTCAAATATGCATTTTCTCTGTTATTAAAATATTTATACTAAGTATAATAGTCCTTAAACACAATTTTACTAAAAATTTTGATTTTGATACGGCAATATTCACAATAATTAACAGTATAAAGGTGTGTTCTCATTTAAAAATAGAAGAAGAACTTCATATCTGTAGGACACTTCTAAAATAATACGAAAAATCAAAAGATTGAAAAAAGAAAGGGTAAACATACATGATGAATCATTATGTAAATGTATCACGATTCTGGTTGGTTTGAGAAAGGAGGTATAACTAACTACATCCAACAAAATTAGCTTTAATATTGTAATATTACATATTTTATTCGATAAGTTTCGTTTTACCCAAAAATTATAAATTTGATAATCGCTATGATATAGTTTTAAGGTGTACACCTTATGAATAATAATAATTACAAAACATATTATTATATTATATATTTGTTTTATTTATTGTGTATTTATTATGTACTAATATAATTTATATCATATTATTGAATTATACTCGTACGGAGAGTCGTATATAGTCTGTGCGAACCCGTTTACCTAGCACACATTAAAATGTCACGAGATACAGTTTTTTTTCTTCGCTACAATAATTTATCGCCGTTTCGATAGTACTTGAGTTACCTATAGGCTATAAAATATTTTGTTTAATTTTTTTTTTTATCTGAAACATAATAATAATTTATTACGTGTATTGCAAAATATAGGTATATTCTTGCAGCTTTGTACACAATTCGCGCGTAGATTGTTTACGATTAAAAACCGAAAGTTAATAATACACACTAGATGTTATTTAAATTTATAAGACTTCGTAGGATTTTCGGATAATGTTTCCTAAATAACGCCGTTCTCGTCCCAAGAATTCATGAAATCGTATTATTAGATTATATATGTTTATGTGTAATTTAAAGAAAATATAACAATGAAAGTGAAAATGCTAATATATTTCTTTTAATAAATTAACTTCGTGAATCCATTAAATTATAAGTTTTATTTTATTTTACCATCTCGTTCCATTTAATATTTTTAATTTTGCAAATCTACTTTCTCGGAACTTTTTTACATTTCATGTACAAATTATATTTGTTTAATCCGTTTACTTGTTACTATTCTTTATATCTCTTTATTATAACTGTAGGTAGGTTCAAAAATTATATTTTAATAAATTATAATAATAATAATTTATAGTAGATTGTAATAACGATTTAGTAGACAACGATTTTATCTGAAAATGTACGTCTTATTTATTATATTGTTTATGTATACACATTTCTGCTGACAGTATAATTAAACGAATTTTTTTTGTTAGTGTGTCAATTCAAACTTTTACTATTTTTGTAGACTGCTGTGCATAATGAAAAATAACCAAAAAGTGATATATTTTGGAAACATTGGAATACATATCGAAAAATAAGGTTAGAATAATTTTTAAACTCAACGATTAGCTGCTGTCTAATTTTTAATAATAATATTATTTACATCATTATCGAAAATCCGCCCCTGCAGTATAATTCCCGACGACTTTAAATAATTAAATATATATATATTTTATTTGTAACTTTTTCAGCAGGTATATTCAATATTTTAAATTTATAATTCATTGGATTATTGGATTCCTTATGAATTAAAAGTTTCTAACTATTTAATTAGATGTATATAATTAAAATAGTTTTGGTAGATTGGTGAAATTGAACACAAAACCAAAAATATATTGCGGAATACCTATTAAAATTTATCGCACTGACCTTTTTTTATTTAACAGTGCACTTTGGCAAATAATTATCTTCGAGTGGGCCACCTAATATTTAGTATTTATTTAGTGATCACAAGGATTTCGTCAAAATGTGTTTATATAACATCCAATAATGTACTTAAATAGATGTTTAATAAATTGCTGCGCCGATTTTACAGTTTTTTTTTTTATCGATGAAAATAATGTCGACATTTTTCTTCAATTTGAATTAATTATAAGTTAAAAACAAATTAATTTTACTATTATGAAATTTCAACCATTTTTTCATTTTTAGTATCTAAACGAAATAATCTCAAAAATTTTACATTAAAAATAAGTGTGTAGAAAAAATTTATATTATATTTTTTGATATTATTAATTGTTATTTTATTTTTGAAATATATACTTGAAAAAGTTTATAAATTAATTATAAAATTGTATTTTGTAATAATTGTACATGTTTTACGAATATTTAAGAAATGCGTAATGGTGGGCCACATGTGACCCATAGGCAATGGGTTGGACCTCGCTGATTCATCGCTTACTAAATAAAAGATATTCGATGAAAGTACGTGTATAAGTAAACAAAAGCTGAGTGTGAGATTGATACAGAAAATCATGTCAGTTATGTTATAATAATGTGTGTTTTGAGACGTATAAGTCATAGTTTTAATTTTGTGTTACGCGTCACGAACTCTATTAGTAGGTTATTAGTGTTTTACTATATTCGTACATCCGTTTTCGAATGATGATGAATTTAAATAGTATTTGAAGTAGCGCCGGAAATCAACGAGTCTCATTTTACAATTATTTTCTATATTCAATGTTATATTATTCTATTATATAACACAGATATGTATAATACAGAGTGATTCACCTGTAGGCATACTAATTCCTATGTTTTACATTAATTATTAATTAATTTAAATTCTGATTCATGAAAATTTTAAATATGCTTAAAGACTATTTTTTTAAATTCTTGAGATTTTTTGTATTACTTAAAGAATGTCGTATAATAATAAAAATGTCTGTTTTTAAAATGAGAATTTTCTTTTTACTGTTAATTATTCTTGTACATAATTTTTTTGAAAATTTTAATGTAACTAATTCAAAATATAAACGAGCATTTTGTTAGTTATTAAAATTATTATATCAAGAATAATAATCCATTTTTACAGCAATTTTGATTTTGATATAACATTTTAAGGACATTTATCTATTCAATAATTTACAGTAGAAAATAGGATTTTTATTTGACAAGCAAAAGTTTAAATTTTTACAGCACAGTTTTGTAGTACAAAAAATCTCAATAACTTAAAAATATAGTGTTTAAATATTATATTTAAGAAATATTTTCGTAATTGTCTTAAATAATTTAAGAATTACAAAAATCAGAATTTAAATGTCTAACTGCATTTATTAAGGAAAAATTGGGGTTAGCGTAATTAGTGAATCATTCTGTATAGTATAGGAAGCTTTTAATACAAAAAAAAAAACAAATTATGTGTATACTACAAGTTAAGTAGGTAGTCCATCATCTACATTATAATATCATACCTGATAATATAATATCATGCAAAACACACGTAGATGCACAAGAACTTAAGAGTTAAGATATTATTTTATGAAAAGTCGTCTTCATGAACTTAAACTAAACATCGATATATCAAGCTGTACGTAATTTTCTATATACGTATTGAACACATACGAGTATATCTATGATTGTTCATATTATAATGTAATTACCGATTGTATTATGAGCAAGCGCTTGCTGCGGTATACAATAATCATACCGATTATTGTTACATCAACCGTTATCTGTTCACGATAATATATTATCCACATTATAAATTATCATAATTATCATATTCGCGTATTCGGATTATTATTAATATTATATCATTTATGAATGTGTGTACAGCGTCTACCGCAGCAGACGAACGTTATCTGTCCTATAGGAACGGACAACGCGTTATTGTACGTTAAAATATGTATTAATGTATTATTGTAATGATGTATTATGATAATTAACAAATAGTGAATGATGCTTATCGTTTGATTTTAACGTCAAAAACTGTCATTTTTAACTAGAACACTACTTAAATAATATGTATTTAATAATATAATATAATATGCAGGTAACAAGTGTCAGTAAGGTATTAGCGTTGTTTTTGTTTTTCCATACTGTTATCGCGTGTTACAAATACGTCCCATAATATTATGAAATCATTAGGTACCTGCATGAAAATATATTTTAATATTATTATCGTGGTTTTTTTTTTCAACCGTTTATGCTCTCGTTTCTATTGATTTATTTATAAGTATAATACCAACACGGCGTCGAAATTACATTTGCACACATCTTTGCGCAGTTATTTTATAATTTCTTTTTTTTTAATTCTTATTGTATATTCTAGGTCATAAACATCCGGATTCGAATCATAACTATAACAATATATTATTTCCCAAGACTAAACGATCCGACAAAATAGTAATGCTCTTGAATAATGTTTCCTGTGTAATGTCTCGGTGTATAACAATTGTTGAGAAATAGACCGTTTTAATACACAGTAAATTACATTCATATTAAATGTTGTTATTATTATTATTAGTATCATTATAATTTATATTATCGGGAGATTTGTGATCATTATGTATATATATATATAACAATATTAATAGGTAATTATCATTTCAATGAAAAAATGATTGTTATCACCACATGATAATTATAATTTTTTTTCGTAATAATTTTTTTTCAGCCAGACGTATTTGTACTTCGATTATTATTGCAACTTTCATTACGGAATCGCAAAATAGTGACTGTCGTTTTCATAGAACACCACAATATTTATATGTACATACTATGTATAATATTTTGTATTATTGATATCATATATTATTGTCAACTAGAACAAAAAAAAAAAATCCATTACAAGTACCTTATTTTAAGTACCTATCAATAGACAACAATAAACCACGCGAATCATTAACATTCGTTTTACTAACAAATACGTTCGAATTACTTGATCCAATAAATAGCACTATTATAAACACACTACAGCCGCAACTGTAGCTAGTGCTCCACTTGACAATAGTGTTTGCACTGGGACGAATTATGAACAAAACCCACCATATAGGTACTCTCTTTGACTCTTTGGCGGTTTTTTTTTTTTTTTTTTAATGGAACAATTGACAATGAAGTGTCTATTATAAATTATTATATACGTGCGGGCAATCATTGTATTATATAACATGAAGATTAAAAGAATTATTTTTTAACTAGGTAGATATAAGTAGGATAACACATTACGTTTAAAGCTTAAAATAAATTAATATGGTTACGTGTACTTACAGCGCACATGCAATGCATTAAGTATGTATTCAAAGCTGTAAGAACGAATAATATGTGTTTTTTCTGTGCTTATATTTAGTGGGTATTATTCATATGAGTGCCGAGTACGTGGGTGCACCCATTGAAATCACTTTTTTTCCTTTCAAAATAATACCTGTACATTTTAGATTCTGAGCTGAGTGAAGAGTGATGAATGTATTAGTTTTATAATTTACATGTATTATGTTGAGTATTGTATTTTTTTTTGTATCTCAACACTTTTTGAAGCACGAAAATTACTTTAATTTACAGCATTGAGAGTTATATCTGGTATAAAATTTATTTGTTATAACTTTGAGAGGAAAATTTATTTGTTATAACTTTGAGAGGAAAATTTAGCACGAAATTAGCTCGAATGAGTAGTTAAAAAATATCAAAACACAATGTCACATTTTTATTTTGTATATTTATTGAAGCTATAATATTGATGAAATAGTAAATTATACAAACGTAATAACGTGATTTTTTTTTCATATAGTTTTTATTATTGTATTGTAAAACAAAAAAATAATAACTATAGAAATTTGAAACTATTCTCCTTTTTGATATTTATTTTTTTTATGTACAATGTAATATTCAGTTGTATGGGTTTTTATACAATCATTTGACTGGAAACCCGATGATTTTTGAAAACCTATCATCGGATATAGCATTATTATTTACTTTTTGATATTCCAATTATTGTGCCTATACACCGAGTTAGATTTTAATCAAATATACAAATCTTTATTAAAATTTTACTTGTTAACACATCATTATTATCGACAACTGCAGTATTACTATTATTATCACAATAAATTCCGTCATAAAACGGAAAATCTTTGCCGTTGCTCTGCAGGTAGCTAGTATTTTTTTTTTGTCAATGAGGGATGAAAAATTCCGGATTCTCGCATATAGAGTACGTCTTATGTTGTTCGAATAATATAACCACGGAATGTCACGACGGTAGCTGTGTATACTGTGTATACTGTACGCAGATATAATCGATCAGATATACAATTTCCGTTGACTGTTATTATAAATAACTATAACTGATATATCATAAGTTTTATCGCGGGACACGCGGCTTATAGGTGTAGTAGATATTCAATAATAATATTTTCGATGTGTCCGTTTGTCGCGTTGCGACTCGCTGCTACAGCTATACCTACTGTGTACGATCACAACGTCACTTGTATCGCAATTCAATACTGTTATAACGCTATAACCATAACTATTGTAACTACTAAAGACATCACTGCGTAAGTATACATACACACACACACACACATATATATATATATATATATATATAATTATATACGTCATAACGATGATGTTCGTCGTTAATCGATAGCGACGCGTCATAAACATCATGATATATATATATATATATATATTTAATATATCAATATAACAATATTATTTTGTCAATAAATATATATAGGCGATGCGCGCGCACATACACGCATGTATTATATGTGCTTAAAATTAATTAAATATATATATATACATGTATAATATATATAATAATAATAATATTATGTTTAATATTTATGCATATAAAATATTACATTATTACGTATCTGTATGTGCGTGTGTGTGTGCGCGCGCGCGCGCGCATGTAATAAATTAATAACGTAAACGTCCCGGCGGTCGTCCGTCAGATGGCACTGACCAATGAGCAACGGCGGCGGCGGCAGCAGCAGCGACGACGGCGGCGGCGCGCGACCTCTCGCAGTGTGCTATTCGTAATCGGGGCGTAAGAGTGCACCGGTGCTCGGACGACTTACCCCACGTGCGCGCGTATATCATGCGATGTGCCCCGCCGCCAGTCGTCACATTACCGTTAACGCGCGCGAGTCGAGTGTGAAACCGATTGGTGTTTAGAAATTTCGTTGCGTCCGTATATTATTTTGTTTATTGCGAAAAATATTTTAATATTAAACGACCGTGTACTTAGATTTCTATTTCCTCCGCCGTCCGTTTTCAATGAAAATTCACTGATCGCCGTTATAGTCGTTGAATAATTTTTCGTAGTCTATAGACATATTCTGCGGTGGAAAACAATAGCCGTCTGTATAAAATAATACGTCGTCAATCTGGGACGCGTGTGACCACCATGGACACTACCTAACAGAACGTTTTTGGTCCGCTACAACATTAATAATCCTACCCCGACTACTGCTGTGTGCGCCGTGTGTCTCGCCCGCGGTTTCCGTGTTGAATTTTTTTTTTCTTTTTAAAAACCGTCGCTTGTTACGCCGTATACAGTGCCGACGACCATTAATACGCCACGCCGAATAATACCCATCCACCGCAAAGCCCAAACACCATACCTACCCCTAAAATCTGCACTGCCGCGATGACGGACCCGTATGACGACCGACGCAATCTGTACCAAGAAGTGGGCCGGTGGTGGTGATACGCGCGACATGTCGAATGGTGGTGACGGCGCAGCAGGTGCAGTTTGCGCGTGTCGCCGTCGCTGTTGTCGGACCGAGTCGTCGTCGGCGTCGTCGTCTTCGTCGTCACCCTCGCCGTCCGTGCTGGCCCTGTGGACGACGGCGTTCGTGTTGGCCGCGATCGTAGGTGCCGGCGGCGGGGTCGAAGCGCTGCACGCGGCCACGGCCGTCTCGACGGCCGGCGGTGCGGCGGCGGCAGCTGCGGCGGCGGCGGCCGGCCGGATGGCGCCGTGCGCCCACCTGGGCGACGAGACCAACGACGTGTCGGCCCGGGCTTACGCGTCCGACGTGGTGTTCGAGGGTAAGGTCCGGTCCAAGGGCCCCATACGACCCGGCGACGGTACGTACGGCGTCACGTTCGTGGTGCAGCGCGTGCACAAAGACGCCATGCAGGCGGTCACGTACGAGGGACTGCGGGTCGGCAGTCCCGTGCGGCTCAACTTTCGCGAGAAGCGCGGCGACCGCGACCCGCCGCAGCGGAGGCCGCCGCTCCAGCGTCGGGCGGACGCGCAGTGCGTGCAGCGGTTCGCGCCGGCCGCTGGCGGTCAGACCGTCGAGGCCAACATCAAACGCGGAGCCAAGTACCTGGTGTTCGTGGCCGGCGTCGGGCCGCACAACCTATCCGTGCTCGGCGAACCCGTTCTCCGGACGCCCAAGAACGTTGACGCCGTGCAAAAGGTGCTGTGCAGGGACTGCGGTGAGTACCATTTTGCGCTGTTTGCGTATTCATATTTGATGTTTTAAAATTGTGCGACTGACGTGTCGAAATTCTGTAAAAATGTAAAACGAACGTGCACGACAAACCCGATGTAGCGCCAGTTTAGGGTGTATTTACGTCCAAAAAGTTAGAACTAATAGCCACGCATTTAAGTTGCTAAAAGTCCCGACATGATGATCGGTGTGCAGAGCCCCTCGGTTTTTTATTAGTACAAAATATTATGAAAAATATTTATGTCTTTACGAAAATGCTGTAGGTACCTACTCTTAAGCTAAAAATAATTATTGAGAATTTATGGAATGTTAGCATACTAAATCCTTTTCTATGTGTAATGCTGGTCCATGCACAACATAGCGAGTTTGCGTTCAACAGAACTAAAACACTGTTAGTTTTATAGTAATAAATTGACCTGCCTATTACCTATTATATTAATTTACGATATTTCAGTTAAGTCGAAGAATATAATTTAAAAAGGTTCACGTACAAATTCACGCCATAATGTGTACTTAACTTAAAGTTTATGCATAAAAAAATTCGTTCTCAACACTAATGCTAACATCACAATATTAGTTCTACTAAATAATGCATTTAAACTGTGCGTTGCTATGTTATCGTACCATGATTTTTGAGTTATACGAGTATTTGACAGGCCTAGCAGTTATAAATTTCACAGGAATTGTGATCTCAATTAATATTATATAATAATCATTATCAAAGTTTGATATTTAGTTAAAACACACATTTTGTTTATTAGGAAGTACACACCTACAACTATATTATAGTGCCTATTACACAATATAATACGCGTATTTTTGCTATCGCTTTATTATTTTCTCAGTTTCTTTACCTAATCCAAATTTTGTGTTTTATTTTTGATCTATGAACGCTTAATTACATCAAATATTGTTTTGAAAAATGTACACTACTCGGCACCCACTCGCTCACCAACACAACAAAAGTCATTCAGTAAATAGTAAAACGGTAATACGTCGGTACGTCCATTACTATTTGTGGAGTACTTGCTGCGTGTGTCTTTTACCTTCTGCATATCGACTCCCCGCATCTCACAATAATATCATAAATACGCAAAAATTATGGTTGCGAATTAAAAAAAAAATAGTTTACCGATACACCGATTAGGCGTAATATTCTACATGTAAACGAATATAATATTATAATTCGCCGTTTTTACCGCCGCGCGGAACGCCGTTCGTATATACGTTCCTGCGTGGAACGCGGCCAAATCGTCTATTTTCGGATGGCTGTACGGCGGCGGCGGCGACGACGATGACTCCGGCCGCCGCGTCTCGTTCAATTTATCTCTATCGCTCTCCCTATCTCGCCATCACTCTTTCACTCTTTCTCTCTCTCTCTCATTATGTGTGTGTGTGTGTGTGTGTGTGTGTGTGTGTCTCTCTCTCTCTCCTTTTCTCTTTCCTCCGTCTGTCTCTGCGATAATATGAGTCAGTAGGTTTTCCGACTACAAAATCGCTCACGGGTACCCATTTTACGCACGCGTGATATACGCGAGTATAGACACGGCCAGAAAGATCTGTGTATTATAATATACTATACATAATGTCATAATCCTGCTGTAATCGTATGGTGTTATTTTGTTCACGCTGTAGGCATAAGACGCGTTGTGTACTTGTTTTTTTTCTATTCAAATGTATTTTGTCGATCTTTTCGAATCCGATCATACCACGCAGCCACTGCCGTCGTTGTCGTCTGGCAGAATCATCGGGATCCGCATTTTAAAACCGCGCGAGAAGCTTTGAACGCTCTCGATCGCGCAATTTATATCGAAATAAATCGACACAACGCATTATAATAATATTATAACCTATAGATTTCGACGGCCGTGACTCTGCGGCTCGAGTTTTCGCGTCGTCTCGAATACGCCGCGGTGCGCCGGAGGAGCTAGGAATGGTTAACGACTATTTTTGGACGTTTCCGCGGCGGCGGCGGCGGCTGCGACACGATATTATGTTACGCGGGGCAGCCAATGACCAAAAACATCGTATATTTTCAATCGTGTGATACCGTCGAAACGCGATCTCTCTCTGTGCGATACGGTTTTAATTTTTTTTTTTTTAATTAACGTTGCTTTTGATGTTTCCGATTATTTTTCACCGCGACCTACATTATTTAA
Source organism: Rhopalosiphum nymphaeae (assembly GCA_036289425.1). Classification (NCBI taxonomy): domain Eukaryota; kingdom Metazoa; phylum Arthropoda; class Insecta; order Hemiptera; family Aphididae; genus Rhopalosiphum; species Rhopalosiphum nymphaeae. The sequence goes on along the minus strand of JAZAQC010000021.1, from coordinate 1,139,021 downwards.
TTAAATGAAACTTTATATTATATTAAATGCTGGAAAAATTGATATTTTATTGAGTGTCTATTATAAATACCTACATAAAATAATTGTGCAGTTTTTAAACGGATTATACAATTTGTACTTTATTTCGGATAGTCATTTAAGTTAAGCGCCGCTTCTGGATGATGTAATTTATTGTAAACATTATACCATTTTGGCGTGCACAAGCGACGTGAAAGTCAACTGGTCTGTCGACAATTTGTACACACATTATTGCTGTTGAACTATAATATATATATTTATTATATGCACACACACACACGTGTGTGTGTATAAGTGTTGTCTGCTAAATCTAAACTGAGACATACATAGAATAATGTATGCACCAGTGATAATTTGTTTTGCTATAACCTCCCCAGCCTGTCTTTATGTATGTAAATTTTTGACTATAAAAATAGTCATATACTCGATACATAAATAAAATCCTACAAGAATATAACTTTTTTTATATATTATTTACCTAATTTTTTTGTTTATTAACTAAAACACAATGGGATAACATTGGTACCAAAAATATGGTTTGAAATTTTACTTTTTATCAAAAGTGATCAAATAAAAATGTCAAATATTTGATACACAACATATAAACGAAAATACCCCAATAAAAAGTTCTTTTCGGGACAATTTCTTATCCTACCTTTCCGCACCTTAAATACGTCTATGGTGTATCTATAATTATTATATTATAATACCCTAGTTAAAATCTCATTAAAATTATACCTATATAGAGTAGCTCATTTTTGTGTTTAAATGTTTAAAATACGCATCTGTTTAAATTGTGATTTTTTCAATGTTTAAGTACCTAACTATATTAAAATTGACATCTAAAGTTCGTGTTTAGAAAAATATATACGTCATTTAAGGACTCAGGAAATATTAATCATGTAAATATATTTTCATTAAAGTTTTATTTAGATTTTTTCAAATCTAATAAGTAAAATAATCCTTGTATACCTATATTAAATAACCACTGCATTATAATATATGTCACTATAATAAATTCTTAGTTCTGTTCATGAAGTAGTCCTTGTACGAGGAATATGCGAATAATAAAACGACGGAGCGCACCGACTGTTTTCGTTTTCACGGACTTTTCTAATAAAACGTCATTTTCATAGCCGTATTGTATCGATTATAGTCTCTAATCGGTGAGCGATTTAAAATCACGCACACGTTCGACGTAACTCGTAATATATTATAGTATTATACGTATATAAATATATTTCATAATTTATTTATAAGGGTAGTTTTTTATCGCGCCCACAGCGAGTCTTGCATCTGACTGAGAGACATAACGTGTTCGATACAATCGTATTTCTGACGACGTGTGCGGTCGTCCATTAATTTCGGGTGCGCTCAGGTAAAATCAAGTGCCGAAAGGTGGAGGAAAAATAATTCTAGTTACTGATTGATAAAAATATAATAATGCAATGATCCAGATGGGCGCGCCACTATTTTCGTGTCGATAATCACGCGGCAGTACCTATAGCTATATATTATTATCATTAGGTAAAACATTTTATCCGTTTAGTTTGCCACTGTTCTCTCTGTCACGATAATTGTAACCGTCTCGAGGACCGATTGAATTATCATATTTGTATGTCTTATGACGATACAATATAGAATGATAATCGTACGTTTTAAATTTATATTAAAACATAGTTATCACACAGTATACAAGTACCTATGTACTAAATATTCATAAAATTATAGTAATTTTCTTTACCTACGAGATATGATTCGATATCGGATCTATGTAATATATTTTACGTGTAAAAGAGGTGTACAATATGACTACTTGCTGGCGCGTTTGTAAAAATTACAATTTTTAATTTTTTAAGACCCATCCCGTAGCTCGTAAGTATCTATCATTACATCGTTCCGGTGTTTGGCACAGTGTATTGTATTATAGAGCCTCACGAGGGAGCGTTAGATATTATATGAAACAATGATAGTATCGTCAACTGTGGTGATTTTATATTAATATTATACCACAGTTTATAGTTCATCGGATTGAGCAACGTCTCGGTATGAGTCAACTTTTTAAAAAAAGATCATCGAAAAAGTGAATAATAATATTATTATGATATTTCGTTGATTATAATATCATAGCATGTATTCTATTTATCTATAGGTATACGTGCGTGCCGTTTTATTACGACTTTCCCCGCAAGGCCGTAAATATGTATATACATACGTATGATATGCGTTGTGTCATTTTAAACGAATAACTATATAGGTACGTGTGTTCTGCAGTGTATATAATATAATACATATATATTGTATAATGTTATATGATATAAATTGGTTTTCGTCCTCGCGCGCACGTGTGCACGTAATGATTGTGCGATAATCATATTTCTCACGATAAATATTGTCAACGAGACAAAAGTACACATCATGTTATAATATACTTATGTGTTTCGTATAATACCAATCGATTAGTCCGAGATCCGACGGCGGCGCGGGTCGTGTGGAATCTCAGCGTACATACATACATAATATTATACATATAACTAACAATATTATAATACGTGCATATGTGATGTATGCGCTCGGTAAAGCACTTGTAAAACGTAAAATCGAATAATAATAATAGTAATAATAATACAATATCTTATATTGTATATAGACGACGGCCGTAATGTAAACACTCGTGTGTCCGTAATTTAGAGACAAAACAGACGAGGTATATGGAGTACACTCGCGTACGTTCGTCGGACGGAGAAAAGTATACATATCAGAAACCTTCGTTGTCGTCTTCATCGCGCGTGAAATATTGTATACACTATAGGGGTCACCAATTGGTATTTTCGAACGGTCATTGGATGCAATCTGGAAAGTTGTGTCATAAAAATGTCATATAGGTACACATTTAACCGACGAAAATAATGGAAAAATCAAAAGTCAAAATTAAATCTCGTTCGATTCGCAATAATAAAAAAAAAAAATTAGAAGATTTAAAATCAATTTTTTGACTATACGGATTACATGATGCGTTTCGTCGACGTAACGCCATTTGGTGATCTCTGGCCTACACTGTTTTCTATTCGTCAGAGTATGAGACGTAAGCGTATAGACGTTAGACACATCAAAACCCGTAGCGCAGTACCTAAATATCGTATGTGTTACGAAATCCATACGCGGAGCCACGCAAAAACCGTTCCGTCTTATACATTGAACGTGACGCAGACTATTATTATAACATTATTACACAAACCGTTTGCATGGTGATAGAGTGAACTTTTTTAGATTTTTTTTTACATTCAACGGGTTCCCTATGGTTTTGGACCAGCTTTACGCATACCTATTTATTATGCTGCCATTTCATATATCGTTCGCAAAAAAACCTCGTCTTCCTTGATATTTGGCACTGGCACGCCCGTCCGCGTGACATAGCGCAACGAAATATTATAATATCACCAGTATATTATTATTAAATTATATACACACATATACGCGCAATTTGGATAGTGGACGAGTGCACTGTGAAGACCGTCTAGACAGTATAGACACACGCTCGTCTGTGCGGAGGAGTAACACAATATTATAATAATATCATACATACACACAGTAGGTAGATGTGGTAGGTATGTTTATATATGTACATACGGTGTTATAATTGTCGTTGCGCTGCAGAGTTATCGTGCGCTGCAGAGTTATCGTGGAAATAATAAAAGCAACTTAACGCACGACAGTAATAATAATACGAAGGTCGTGGTGACCACCGACTGTTGAGGCGAAAATATATATATTTTGAATATATTTATGTACTTACCACAAAATAAAATTTATAACTACATATTCTGTTGGGATGTTCTTTTAATAGCAAATTTCCATTATCTATAAAAGCATAAATATTATCAAGAACAACTTTTTTTTTTTACATGATTAGAAAATGTTTAATAATTTTTAAAAGTTTTTATTATTTTAAAGATTGAATACGATTTTAATGCAATTAAAATATATTTCTGAGAATTTTACTGTGCAAAAATTATATTTTAATTGAACGGTCAATTAATTATAGGTATTTACTGAGTGGTTCGCATGCACACACCATAAAATGTTGGTCCATATTCTCTCCACTCACCCAACTTTAAATACGTATAACTTGTTAGAAATTTAATTTGTATGCATTGAAATTCTCAGAAAATATTATAGAACTATTAAAATGGAATTAATAATTGTAATTGTATGCTGTCGTTCAACAAAGTAGAAAAATTAAAAAAATTAAAACGATAAAAAAAATCATAAAAAATATTATTTTGTACTGATCAAATTATTTAATATAGTAAGTCTTCGTCATTTTAATATTTTTCGAGATAATTAATGTTTACTGTGAAAAAAATCAATCAATATCTTAATACACGCGATAAACGGTAGACAATATAATATATTACCGTGTTAAATTAAGTGAAATAAATTCGTTGCCTATAATAATATATGTTAGTACCGCCCATCGTCATCAATTTTTTATAATATATTTCCTCTAACATTATTTTTTTTTTTAAATAATTAAATAATTTAAAATTAAAATTTTTTTTTACTTAAACAATTTTAAAGATACCAGGTGCCTAAGCGGTCGCTCGTTACTCTGAATATACCGTGATAAATAATAATTAAATATAATAAAAAAATAACATATAATAAATATTATACTCTTTAGTGTTTGATTATTCAATAATTCAACTGACACCATATTTCTTGTTTAACAAATACATTTTCTATTCTGAAAATCACAAAGATAACATTATTGTTTTGGACTACCTATTTCCCTACCACCTGTGTACGTATTATAAGCTATACATATAATTAAATATTAGAATGTGATGTTGTGCCCGTAACAGTGTTGGTATGTTTGAACGTGTTTCACTGGTTCTGCGTGTTGAAACGACAATAATAACATTATATGTATTTAATATTTATGTTTTGCAAATATTCGACGCGAAGATTGTTTCCCTGTATTATAGGTACGCGTCAAATCAAAACCATTTGTTTTGATGTATTCTTTGCTACAGAAATGTTGCAAACCCGTGGGAATTATTAATAATTATTGTTGTTCATACCATTAAAAAACTGTTATGAAAAGTAAAATCATTTTATATATTATACGGAACGGACTTGATTGCATATTATTTAATAAAAATGTTTTCCGGAGACACATATTTATTGTACGTGAATATTATGTTATGAATTATTATGAAATACGACGATATCTTAATAATTATTTTATTAACATGCATTTAAATTGTGTTCATAATAATTTCAAATGATCAAACGCAAAAAAGTGTGTACGATTTTCATCCGCAACATTGTTAAACGTTTTATTTATTCTTGATGAAGGTACTCCAACAGGCGGTGGTCATTTTAGCGAAGGTAATAATTTTCACTAAAAAAATTATAGTCCGTTTGGGCGAGTGAAATTGTTTTCACCTATACGAGATAAAAACCTGGCGACAGATACAGATGATATTATTGCGAATCGTTATTAATCATTATTATTGAAAACAAGATTACGATTCAGACTTGAATTTGTTTAATTAATTGTTGAGTGTATATTATAATAAGCATTTTCATACAAAGCCAATGCCCGCAATAGGTTACTTTAAAATATACTTATTATTTTGTGTGTAACTTTATTTACTATTTTTTGACTGTAGATTACTACCCACCAATATAATAATATTACTAATATACAAATATTCTTTTTAAAGTAGGGCTCATTATTAATTATGTATATTTTATATGATTATGTTTAAGTACTTCAATCTAGTAGATTTTGTTTACGAAAGAGCACGAGTGCGAAAATAGTGAAATTTTTGAGTAGAAAGCACGTTTATTTTTTAAGCGGTTTTACTCAACATAGTATTTATCCTGCACCTGCCTTACTAATTTAAATGTATCCACAAAGATATTGTATAATGATACAACGATGGACCTCGAGTTTTAAAATCAAGTGCTTGAGGATTACGATGTAAACGCAGCCAACCTGACTATAAAACTATAACCAAATTTACATTCGATAAACATTTGTGTTGTTTTTTTTCTGTTTGTTTAACAATATAATTTCGTATAGTCGCGATGAATGACCTTGATAAGGTTATAAAGAGCTCCTTTGCAATGAAACCGACATACTGTGCGCGCGCTTGTGTGTTGGGGAGGATATAGGAAGAAACGCTGCCGTTCAGAACAATGGGAAACGTTAGAGATAATTACATGGCCCAGGGTAACCTGCAGGAGTATACTAGTCACACACACACACACACATACACAACACACATACTTACTATAAGTTATTACTACTACTATTACTACTACTATTACTATTATTACTACTGCTACTACTATTGCTACTGCTACTATTACTACTACTACTACTACTACTACTACTACTACTGCTACTACTACTACTACTACTACTACTACTACTACTACTACTACTACTACTACTACTAATAATAATATTACTGTTTAGACGCGGCATTCAGTATTATTACGTTCGTGTTGTTATGTGTTCTTTTTCTTTGCCGCCTTCTTCCCTTGTTTTTTTTTTTTTTATTATTATTTCTTTATTATTATTAAACGCACTCGAACGTTTCCGCCTCTTTATACACATTATTATGACGACGAACGTCGTAGTTTGAGTCTCCAGCCCCGCGTATATAATATACATAACATAGTGTACAGGTACCACCGAGCGCGCGGTAGGTGTATACATAAATATACTATTCCATTATTATTGTTATTTTATATTATATATATGCCGCGACGATTCCCACCGTCACCGACAAATCGACCGGCGTTAGAGAAAAAAAAAATTAACACCACCCTCTTCTCCCCGAAAACGTATAGGCAGACGCGCGCGTTAATCCGTATACGTCTTCGCGGTGCAGTTGAAAACGTAATATTTCATTTACAAAACATAAATAATAGCAGCACAACTGTGTATTATCATCTACGTGGACACGTCTTTAAATTAAAGTACCTATTCGTTTTAAGCCGTATTTTCGTTTCATTCGGTCACACGGCAATGACGGCGGCGGCGGCGGCGGTAGAGCTAAGTCGGCCGTCGAAAGAAGAGTGAGAACCATATGCACTGTACACACATCTTATTGCGTATGGATACGCGGACGATAGTAATACGCGTTTTCTCGTTACAGCGGTAAATTAAATAGGATATTAAGATACAAACAGTCACGTTGACCGAATACTGCGGTCGTTATGCAGATATCGAAAATGTATTATATCCAATATAATATTTTAAGTGCTTATAATACTTCTCTGAAATCCCTTTACATAAGACCACTTCGGTTGTCTATAATACACTACAATATTATGATGGTTATCGTATTCGTAAAGTGGTTTCATAAGACATATTATACTGTGCAAAGGATTGAATTTTTGTAATCCAAATAATGAACGGAACTGACTACTGTCGTATTCGCTGATACAGTATATAACTTAGGACATGGCGTAAAATAGATTATGTACACAAAAGCTTATAAGTAGATCATATATTAATAATTATATAATTAACTACTGATAAAGTTTGTACAGGCGACTCGCCTGTACATTGTATTTGTTTTGCCAAAACCTTGGACGCTTAAAATGTATAGGTAAAACAGTCATTCTAATGCGGCACATCTTCGATCGACATCGCGGGAGCATTCAATTATAATAATAACAAATTTCGTCGGAGCGATTCGTTCGTTTTCTGTACGACAGTAAATAATAGCTGCAGTGTTTGTATACGTAAACGATCGCCTACGCATACTATTGTACCGTACAGTAGCACATTGACACATAGTGTATATCATATAATATTATCATACATCAGTTATTATTTATTCCTATGCGTATTCGCCACGCGTCGAAATCATAATAGTTGCGCACTTACGACCCGCACACATTTGTCGGAAAAACGACGTCCGATTTCCATATATTTCCGTGTAATATTTTAACTATAAATACTATTCGTTTAAAGCTCACGAGTACATTTTTACGCGAGTAGGTCCACCAAGTAACTGTTATATAGTACCGACGGTACCGATAGTCTGTTTGAGATTTAAATTATTGGTAAGCCGTTAAGGTACTTTTTACATACGAATGCACACCGCGACAAGGATAATCCTAATCAAGATATTATAAATATTTTATAACCTATAGGTATCGGCTTTTACTATAGCCAGTTATATTTATTATTGTAATCCGCTAAATATACGTTGTATTAAGCTACAACAACTATTAAAATTATGTTTTTATCCACATTTTATCGTTTTAATATAATTTAAATCATTTTATGTTTTCTTTGATTTTATTATTCGCCGGAGCGGAACAGGGGTAACGGCTTCGGCGGGTTCTTGAGTGATTCTTTAACGATATACGACGATGACGGAAATCCTATTAAATTCTATGACATAGCCAAAAATTAATAATACAGGAAGCCCAATTCCCATACAACTATCACGGAAAACTGGGAATACGGTGGCACACTCTGTATAATAAATATTACTGTAAAAATGAAAACTAACCGATGAAATTCTTTTAACTTATTAACTTTAAACTTTTAAAATATATTATAATACTAATGTAAATTAACTGAATTAAGATTTATTATTGTCATGCCCAGTCTCGTCTAATATTACATAAAATTCATCAGTACAACATGAGCTTTATAATATTAGAATTGCGTAATTGAAATCATTACGAATCGCTCAAAATAGGTATAGATCGAATTTAAAGATAAAAAATATGTAGTGTAACAAATAATATGTGTAAAACACACAGAAAATTATTTTCTGTTTTTTTTCTTCCTCTTTTAAATGGCCTAATGACTTAATCACGCATATGTAGTACCAGCTATTGTATTAATATTATAACTTAAAAAAATTTAAATATATAATGTATTAAAGGTAGGTTGAACCTATTGTTTAACATCGCGTTAAAAGAATATGATAAAAACTATCGCTTAAACACTCTATCCTCTTCCGGCCAACAACCACATAATTGCTTGTTAATTTTATTTAAACATAGTATTATTTCGGAAATTTATTTTTATGATCAATAATAACACATTACTTTTGGTTTATCGTTACCATAATACTTATGTCAATATATTTTAGTCACTTAGGGGAGTGATAAATGTATAGATTTTACAATGATGTGTTTTTCTGTCTGTATCACTTTTTTAAGCATTAAAAATGCTTCATTTTTCAATTTTGAAGAGGAGGGGGAATCAAAAGTAAAATATTTAGAGAATTATTTAAAATAACAGGGAAAAATTAAGTAAACTAAAATTTTCTTATAAAACCAATAATCAACAAAATTGATTTTGTTATTTTGTTGTAATTCAAAAACAAACAATCGTATATATCAAATTTGAAATGATTATAAATTACCATTTTATGACTGTAAAAAAGATAATGTTAAAAATGTTAACTTTTTTTTAGCTTTTTATAGACATTTGAAAGATTTATTTTCTTTTTTTGTTTATATTCATTAAATGTACATAAGCAATATCCATCGTTACTTTTCTCAAACTTTCACATTTATTATTAAACTTAATACACATTATGACATATTTTTTTAAATATTTAGATTTATTGTTGTCTATTTATCTATTTATACTTCGAACCTATTCCCACTGTCAAATAGTATTGACTTAAAAGTTATTAACAATTATAAATTATATAAATATATACTATTATTAATAATATCATAAATACAACATTTTCGACAACAATTAAAATTAATTCACCAAACTAATAATAAAAAAAATAATTTTACAAAAGAAATGTCAAAAAACAATATCATGAAATATACGTTTGTAATAAAATAGGCTAATAGACCACTTCGCTCACAACCGTTTGTTCTATTCAATGGTGTTTCTTTGAATTCAAATTTGAAATAACATACATTACAGAGACTTACTGTGCTGATTGGTTATCTACATTCCCTTTTTTTTAAATGTTTTTATTCTGTCAACAAAAAAAAACCTATCATTAAAACTATACCCAGTAGGTAAAATATTATAAATCTGCTCAGTATAAAACTGTTTAGTTAAACGAAATAATAGACGTTGAGTTGATAAATAGAAAAAGCACCAACACCTCACACAAGCTATTTGTCTATAATATGTGACACTAATATAGTGATATCAGCTATATAGGTATACTGCCATTATTTAATATATTATATATACAAATATAAGTATAAATGTTTTTCATAACTGTATTATATTCTTGTATACAAATATTTCGCGGTATGAATATTCTACACATACAGCGATATAATGGCGATGTCCTGTATGTATTTTTTTATAATCTCACGAAAAATGTAATTTATTTGTACGTTGTCATCGATCGATCGTAGATTAAGTACGGACTGTGTGTATAATAATCCTATAACGCAAAACTAGGCCAATATAAAAAATAAAAAATTCTAAATCGTGCAATGAGTTTGAAACAAATAAAACGGTAAATTACAATAAACACGAAAATCGTAGATTTTACTGTACTAATACGACATACGTCTACAGTTTTAAACACGTCAACGGTTAATATGGGCGTCGCACGTTGTAATAACCGAAATCCCATTGCTTCCGTTTTTTGCATCACTTCACGGCATTATATTAACGTCACCGGTAATAATGGTGTGATTACATATTACCGCTATTTTATATTACAGCGTACCTATATATTATAATTATAATATGCACATTGTATACATTACATAATATATCGTTGTTTTATTCGGTACTAATAAGAATACAAAACGAACGGGTCGGTTGACGAACCAAACCGAATATTCGTTGTCGATGCCAATCCCAATGTATATCATATTATAACAATATGCGTGTGCATAATATATTTATATAAACGTATGCATATTAACTTTATATAAATTAAACATACATAATATATATATATACATATATTATACGCTGTAATGTATGTCACGTGGATAGTTTTGATGTTATCGGGCGAGGTTCGGTGATTAGTGTAACACGCAAATGAGTTAAACGCGTTCGGCAACAAAATCGTGTGTATACTGTATATTATTATGCATACGATACGTTTCCACTGGATCGTCTTTTACGTTATTATTTTTAATATATAATAATGATAATAATAATAATAATAATAAACGTAGTGATTTTTTCCACGTTTATATGGATAATTGGCAAATGTCTTGTTTTATCCATAGTATTTAGTTGTCTGTAAAGGTAGTTTAAATCAAATGCTCATTATAGCTCCATCTCATATGAATAATTACCATCTATATTTAAAGAATAATGTGTTTTTGTAAGAAATAATAAATTAACTCATTGAATACTATTGAATCATGGACATTCTGAATCGCGAGCCCTTAAAAGTCTGTTAATCAAAATTTAATTTATTATTCAATAGTAATATATTGGATAAAATATATTATATAACTTAGGTACATATCTATTTTAAGCTTAAGTCATATTAATTTGAAACATCTTAACAATTGATTTATGGAATACTGGTAAAAATATAATTTTGTAAAAAAAAATCTTACTTTTACTATGATATAGTGTCATTATATACCTACTACATGCGTATATTTTATATTTTACTTAGAGATCAAGTTCGATCGGATGACTATCATTATTGTTGAACATTGCAATTTTTCTATGGTTATCAACGTGTCTCGGATAAAATGTCTTGGGATTTTCACAATCAATATAAAATGTACGAACTTTGCCATTCTTTTTGATATTATTTTAGTTTTATGTAGGTACATAAAACTTATGTATATAAACGAAAACAATATTGTACATTATGCAACAAAATAATAATAAGTAAGTCCGAAAACGTATTGTTGTGGTGTCGTGACTACAGTGTACTCGCGTCGTATTATACATTACTTATATTTTAATTTATAGCTCTTCTTACGTCACAAGTTATCATCTAAACTATACAATAGTATAACATAATAATATACCTTGTATATAATATATATATAGAAAGAAAACACCACTATCGTACCATGTGTGTTTCCCCAGCTGCAGTATCTGATACCTTTATAATACAACTTATATTATGCATACCGAATTAATTATACATATATATAATACTTTATCTGTTTCCGACTCACTTATAATATATAATATTGAATATCGTAGATTATTGCACTCAAGGTTAAAATCAAAAACACATAGATACACCTATCTATAACATTAATACTACGCTCTAGTCGGCACGGACGATATAACATCAATAATAAACAAATAACTTTAAGTTTAGAGTACATAATCTATATAAAAAAAATAAATAATAATATGAAAAAACCTCGCAAACCAAGTAATAATAATTATTATGATGGGTATTTTAAAATGTAAATATTTAATATTGTGATCTCGATTATTTAATGTGGTCGTAAAAAAAGTAACCCAGTTAACTCAATTATTAAGACAACGCGTAAACCATGTGCCCGTGTGTTATACATTAACTGATGTGGTAAAATAATACATTATTATTATTTATTATATTATATTATACAAATACTTAACTGAATATTAATTGAACTCTCTGAGCCTATATACTCAATATAACTACAGCATTTGAACTTGGACTTCATTATACACACGCTTACTTGTGATTTTTAGTTTTCTTTCTTAACACTTATATCATAGATAATTTATATATAATTATCATTGTCATTAGTTCATTGTACAGATATTTAATAATAAATAATTGTACGTAGAAAACGATTTAAAGCGGACCGATGTAAATAAATAACATGGCATTTTTGTTTAGGTACAGTGTTCATGTTTTATAAAAACGATTATCGGTTGACATCGCATTTACCATCATGCTCTAAATATTTGATTACCACGTGGTATTTCGCTTAAAATAATACTATACGTCGTGTAGTATGTTCAGAACTATAAACGTAATTAAACAAAAAAATATAATAACGTAGAGTAGACGACGATTGTTTTTGGTGTCGCATGTCTCTACACGAGTGTATATGTGTATATATAAATGTATATTACTATATTTGGATATCAAATATTATAATATGTCCCGCACACACATCCGGAGTTGTATATCTCACGTAGTTTTTTAGGACATAATATAAACATAAAAGTAAAAATAAAAAAGGTTGGCAAGTGGATATACCACTCTTCCGTACAGTAGACGTGTCTAGTGGGTCACTGTATTGAGTATATTAAGTGTGTTAAATTCGAATACAATATAATATAATATCACTAATTATAATACATGATATGTTTTTTGAAATTGCTATAAAAAGTAATAATTTTACTATTTATTGCGGATATTTTAGGTAATTTTTAATCCGCAGGCAACTATTTTCGTGTGATTATACTGATTATAGTGTATTAGTATTGCTTTAAAAATATTTGTTAAATATAAACCGTACAGAATGTATCGATAAAAGTACTGAAACCATCGGATATATTAAATTGTGTATCACTTAAAACAATATTTACGATCAGTCCCTGGCCTGAGGTAGAACAAAAAGTACAAACTGGTGCACGCAGAGGCGCTGAAAGTTGGTTTTGATCATAACAAATGTCAGTATGTAAATTAATGATTAAAGATATTATTGTCGGTACTTGAATGGGTGGGTGCTTAACCTTTAAAAGTAATTATGTGATAGGCGTTAAAAAAGACATCGGCACTGCCGGGAGAGAATTTCTCTAAGGAAAGGCTGCCAATCACCCTAGTTCGTTGTGTTTTCATTCACGTCGGTCACGTTTAGTCGGTTTGCCTAAAAAAGCACGAGAATATGACATTTTTATAGTTCTCATATTTAATATATTATTATTATTATTATTATTATTAATTGTGCGCGAATAACTATATTATATTTTTTATTGTGTTGCGTTAAAAATCGATGGGAAAAATATTTTGATACTGAAAACGAAAAACCGATTTTCGTCTTCCGTTCGTCGTATAGTTATCTTGTAGACATGTAGGGAGGGGAGGCGTGTTGGCCGGGTTATTGCGTTCTGATGGGTGTGTATTATACCTACTATGGGTAAGTCATACGGGATACATACTGTCGTGTGTCGATATGATAATATTATCATTTATCGTTACCTACCGAAGTCTGGGCGGCGGCGATGTCGGCATGCACGCTGCACACGTGTTCGTACAGCTGTCCGTAATACACGCCGAACTACTGGCACACGGCCACCTGGCACGGTATGTCCGGAAAGTACGGCGGCGGCACTCTTATTCGTCGATGCTCCGCGCGGGCACCTGCTCGATGCACCCGCGGCATAAACGATCAAGTCTGAGCACGTCGACTTCGCCGGGCGGTACGCTTCTGCCTCTTGGTGAGCCGTGGACGACGCGCTCACGTCCATCAGCACCCGACACACTACCTCGGAGAGTTGCAATTCGTGTCCGACAGGTCAGGTTTGGTCAAATCGCTTGCCCGATGGGAAGGAAACAAGAAATAAATGGTTCTAGTATTTCAGACATTTTAGGTTACGATGGATCTGCCGGGAAATGACCACGATCTCCTCGACCGAGTCGACTGACCAGAGTAATGATGTTGTAATAGCGCGTTCACGGCCGCGTTACAGAAAGCTGCTCTAAAACACGTTCGCGACAAATGATTTATTTGCTATTAGTGCATTACCGTTAATATAATATCGCGTTTTTTTTTACAATCTATAATCTAACCTAACCTTGACGGGCGTTTTGTTCGTCATTTTTTTTATAACGATAATAGGTAACACAATAATAAGATTTATTACAAACCTATATGGATACCTCCTACTCACTTATCAAGACTAATAACAAAATATATTTAATGTAATAATGTTTTAGAGTTCAAGTTAACCTCAAGATGTATAAAATTATATTTTACTCGTATATCATATCAATGGTTTTTATAATTACGTGATTAATAATGACATATTTGTTTAAATATTCGATTTCGTCGACATTTAAATTTCAAACATAATTTTTAACGAAAAATTGCAACATATTATTTACAATTATATATATATTATTTATATCATCCTTACTTTATGAGAAACATTTTATTAAATGCTCGAACCTTAGCTGTATAAATTGAAAATGTCATTAGTTTTTAACTACACAATAATTTACTAATATAAGTGATTTTTACTTCAAACGCTTATAAAAAAAATATTGTACATTTATATGCTTAACTTTTGACGAGCTGTATTTTTTTTTTTATCAATATTTATAGAAAACTATTGTGAATTTCAAAAGGTTAATAACTTAAAAACAGTCAAAATTAAAAATATTTTGAACTTTAAATTATTCCATCATGTACTAAAAATGCTTATTTAAATAAACATTTGGTGAAAAAATTGTTATTTGTTATAAGCATTATTATATTATACTTATCATGTTTACATAAATGTATAATTGTTCCAATATATTAATTACAGTATAAATAATTTAACACCAAAATCAGTACATGTACCTATTATATCGAACATTATATCGAACAAAAAAAAAAAAAATAGGTACTAACATTTTACTTTTGACTATTTCACGTTATATTGATTATTGATAGAAAATTATTTTTTTTATTTATCTTCTGAACACATTTCTACAGAATAATAAAAATTAAGATATGACGAAAAATACCATTCTTAAACTTTGCAATTTATATTATACTATTCATATTGATTTGAAGTAACTAAAAATTATGACAAGTATGAAATATATATTTAATTTTAACAGTATACAGTATTTACCTAGTTATTCACATAAGTTAGGTTACGATTTATAAATGCACATAGTATTATGTGTAAAAAAAAAAGTTTACAATAAACACACTAATTATAAATTATAATAACATGATACAATAACCAAAATAAAATATAGTTCACAATAACAAATATAATATAATTAAATGTACCTACTCTAAATAATATAGTGAATTAAAATCAATATAATTGTTTTCGATAGATACTCAAATAAAACATTTGTGTTTTTTTTATCTCAGCTTATTTAAATCATAATATAAATAAATTTAAATCTCTACTAAATTTTTTTTTTGTTACCTATATATATATTAAACAAAACAATATTACAATTCCTGATTATTCAAATTTATGAACTAGTGAATTATGCATTTAACGATTGGTATACAAGGTTATGTTTAAGTAAATAAAATGAAATGTTAATTCTAAATACTGTTAAAAATTAAAGTGCATTTAAAATATTATTAAATACAGTGTGTCCTGTTGAAACTTACTTATTTTGATATATCCTGAAATAATGTAGATATTATAATTATGTTTTTCTTAAAAAATTCACAGGGACAAGTACTCCAAAAATGTCATATTTTAATTTAATTTAATGTTTTTATAAAAAGTTAAAAAAATAACTATTTATTTTTAATTATTTTCAAAAAAATCAAAGATATATAACCGTTTTGTAGAGTTTGTTTTTTTTGAAAATTTTTACGTTTCAATATTTTATTTTCATTAGCACTGTAATTTTTAATATTTTTCTTAGTTTTGAGAATAATTTTCGGGCACAAGCCTTCGGTCCACAAGTTTGATAACATTAGCTGACTGGCTCTTATACGGTATTAAATAATTCACGAAATTAGAAAAAATATTAAAAATCATGAGACTAATGAAAATAGAATGTCGAAATTTCAAAATAAATAAAAATAAAATTTAACTCTACAAAATGGTTATCTTCGATTTTTTTTTTTTAAATAATTAAATGTAAAATTATTTTTTTTAACTTTTTCACCAAAACATATTAAATATGAATTACTTGTACTAGTACAATTTCAAAAGTCCCGGTAAAATTAACGTTGTAACATTTTTCAGGGTACATTTTTTCAGATTATACTTCCGGTTTGAAGATAAAATATTATATGTACATAACATTTCTGTTTATATATTTAAAAAAACAAATATTGTTATCATGTATAATGTACTATACGTGTATCGTCTATGTACATTGTACATTAATATTAGTACATATATTTATATTTTGAAATATACGAATAAGATAAGAAATAATATATTCAACGCTTAAAATCAAAAAATCAATTATACACATTATATATATATTATAACAGTGTCTTATATTATTAAATGCTCTTTAGGTCTTAAAAAGATACATTTTGAAAAATAACAATAGCAGATTACTAAAAGTTACCAATAGGTACAACAAGTTAGAAAATTAAAAGTTAACATTGAAGTTACCTCTATCGATATCTTCTAACTTAACAAGTACATTACTTACATTGTTAACACTGAGTGATTTAAATATCAATTAGTTATATTTTCTCGTAATTATTGAACAATTTAACTAATTATTTAAAAAATATCAAGTATCAGATATATTTATTTTTTAATTACAACAAAACATCATAAACCGTTTGAGAAGAAATAGTAATTTATGAGTTGGATATTCACTCCTCATATCTTATTCACTCGTAAAAATTTCACTTAAAACACTCATAAAAAGTTATGTGACTTCCGGTATTTTTTTTTTTTATTATGTATAGACAAATGTTTATGAATCTTATATTACAATTTAAAATCTTAATTACAAATAAACATTTTTCTATGAAAATACTCAAGATTTTACGAATTTTAAAAAAGAAATATTAAAAAATAGCATGAATGATGATACAAATAATTTTTCAATTTCGTCCTTGGACATCATATTGCATGTATAGGTACATTATTCTCATAAAATTTATCAAAACTTATTTAATACGTTATAAATAATATTAAATACATATACTCGTAAGTATTCCACTCGGTCACTATAAACTAAGTATTTAAATACACGTTATAACATTATTTGCATGATATGTCTTTACAAGAGTGCACAATATGGTATTTCTTTTGCATATTATATACTTAATATAATATAACGAGCGTATTCCCGACGATATGTTTATAAATTGATATATCATAAGGGATAAGCTTACAGGTTTACTTAGTTTACCTAATGCGTTCCTAGTGCACGAATAAAAAAAGACATGCACAACACATCATTATAACTACTCCGGAAACAAATCAAAGTAAAAATCGCTTTCGGTGACAGAAAAAGTAAATACGAGTGATTATAAAACAAATAAAATAAAATAAAAGTCAAAATACGTGCCACACGGTACGGTGATTATTTTTCTTTGAATACATTGCAAGTCGTATAAAATATTATGGCTCGGCGGCCCGGGAAAGTGTTATCATAGTATGATGGTTATTAGTATAAAAATACATGGCGGTTACTGCCACGGGTTCGAAACGGAAACGAGAAAAATAAAAAAACAAAGTATTATACCTACCATTGTGACGCGTATAAATAATAGTAATATAATAATATAATATTGTCGATTTCCCCGTGTGAATCGATTTATTCGTCGAAACGACAACGGAGGTACGGGTTATTAATTATCGTTCTGAAAACAACGACAACGGACAGATAAAAGGAAGAAAAAAAAATAATAAAAAACCAGCGCGGCCTGGAAACGAAATACGACGTTTTGTTTCTGTATCCCCACCAAAGAGACGCGTGCAGGCTACGCTGCGCAGGTATCGCGGCGGCTGCGAAGACACGACGGCGGTTTAGGTCGAATCGAAATAGAACTGAAACAGTAAACCGTTGCACACATTTTTCCCACGGTAACACGCTATATATACATATATATATACACGCGTACACTCAATACATGCACGCGTATACACGGCTTAACAGCTATATAGGTAACATTATTACTGTCGGCCGCGACGTTACTCGTCGTCGTAACACATTCACGTTATGCAAGATCGACTCGGCCGCAGCAAAGACTTAGCCGGCAAAGTCCGAATGATTATGTTACCTCGGCGGCGGCAACGACGAACAGACTTACCGAGTTTCGAGTATTCTATAACGGTATAATGATATTCTGACGATAAACTGTAACCATTAGTGGCGGGGGGAGGGATGAGTACGAGCCCTATTAAAAATATAACACGGTTTGCGTGGAAATCGATTAATAAAACGTACGAGTCGATAATGATGAAAAAGCAGGTATAGAACAAAAAAATGAAAACGAAAAAATATGTTTCTCATAAATTCCCGTTTCGTTGTGATAAATTGACGATAAGTGTTGTAGGTTTTGGTGTATACCTACACATTAAATTATTATATAATATATATATTAAATCGTGTACAGGGGTTGTTATATATATATTACATATATGAATGTACCGAGTTCCGTGTTGTTTTATACGACGCCATATCGATTTTTAATCGAAGGTAACGTATACTGCCTACAATATAATATAATAATATTATACTCACGTATCGCCGTGTAGTAATGACAAATATGCGACTTGGACATTAAACACGTACGCGTTCCGCCGTGGTCAAATCTTCTGCTCTCTGTTGAACCGGAACCCAACCTAACCCTGCCGGCCTCGCGCGGGGGACCATATGGTACCTAGATATTCAATCCTTTTGGCCTTGTCGGGCCCCGTGAGTAGACACAAAGACAAACGCGCGCGCGCGCGCGCACACACACACAGACATGCGTGCGATCTATAAGTACCTACGTATACCTTCATGAAGGCATATGTATATACATAATATTTGTATACATAATGTATAGTTGTGTCTCGAGAAGGGAAAAAAATCGTACGACGAGAAATTAAATTCGGCACGAACTGCTCCTGCCGGTGCTGTTGTTGTGTATATGACCACACACGTTTAAAGGTCGGTTAGCCGTGTGGCGGCGGCGCGACTGCAGTACGGGCAATAACAGTGTTTATTTTTTTTTTTCGGAGGGTATGCCACCAGAAGTAAAAAAAAAAAGAAAAGAATATTAGTCGATTGTGTTTTAGAAACCCGATACCGCGCGCGAAGGGACAGGTTGTTATAACGGGCTAACCGGCAGCCAGCTATATAACAGCAACAATACGGCAGCACAGCCACAGCCGCCGCCACTACCCCACAAGTGGGTAGACGAAATCGTGCAATTACGCCGCTGTAACCTGTAATTTTTTGTCCGACTTATTCCTATTAGACGTTTTCATCGATTAGGTACCTACGGCGTTTGTGTGTGCTAATACAACATACTCGTCTAGATTACACGGCGGCAGTCTCGTCCGTCCCGCCTGGCCGTCTGATTAAAGCCGCCGACTCGGGAGGAAATTAAATTTTCAGTCATACAACACCGAATATTATACATCACGACGTATAGTACGCCGCCGCGCCACTGCTACCATCGAGTGTAAAATAATGCTCACCGTGTCTAAAACGGCCACCAAACGGGTCTATTGTCTGTAGTCAAACGGAAATAATACCCGTACAGATACTGTAGAATAATATAATACATCTATATTATATAAATACATATAAAACGTATAAAGGTATACCTACCTACTACCACTGTTGTACACCAATAACGATTTACCCGTGTGCGTAAAATAATATTAAGTCGTTGTCACCGTCGTAGATTTACACACCTAACCGCGAACGGAGTTGAACATGATCGCTCGACATGACATATTATTATAATCATTTTGATTCGACCAACATTTTTTTATTATACAATTCACGAATTAATTGTTAACTCGTCAACAATAATATTGTTCATTCGCTGAAAATAAATTATAAACATCTAATAAGTACTCGTAAATTACTTACATAAATTGACGTCACTAAACGTATATGATATATATATATGTGTGTGTATCAAAATGTCAAAATATTGTTACCTATTACGCGCGCATGAATATTGTTATTATGTATGTAGGTATATGCTTATATATACCGACCGATTGGCGATTGTTATAAACATATAATCGCACTTTGTCGATATCGTTTTGTGTGATTTCACATATTATAGTTTTTGAAATCCGACACAATTATAACATAAATACAATTTTCCTCTATGATATTATGTACAATCTATTAGATTTGAACAATGTTTACAGTATACATACGATATACCAGACACTATTCTAATCTATATATAGTTGTATACGCACTATCACATACTTTAAATGCCAACTGTTTTACGTGTTCGGTATAATATAATATAGTAATACTATTTTATGCTGTGTACTAAATATTGAATAATAATAAAACATGTATAATATATATACATATATACTTGTGCGGTAAACTAAGTACGTATGATTTTATTGTCTTTTCTAAAAAAAAGAAAATACGATATAATATAATTTTCTATATTTACGATAACAACCGATCGTGTTCGCGAACTCAAATCGTCAAAAACAAATTTAGTGAAAATGTCTTTACACGATGGAAACATGCCCGAATATAAATTATATGATAGGTACATCTCAATACATTTCTGGACAATTACGTTTTAATGTTTTAATAAAAAAATCAAAATGTCTTCGGTCTATATTATGCAAATCTAAAAACTTTAATATTAATATATACGATATGTTATTGGACTAGTTGCAACAGACAATATTATCATAACTTTAAACACTTTATGTCCGCCACACGAATTCGTTAAACCGGTCATAATCACCTAATCAAGTCGTATTCGAGAGATTATCGTTGTTGAAGTGGAGTAGGCAGCGAAAGATGTTCACTACTTCATTGGGGATAAATATCTACATATATACTAAATGTATAATGTATAATTTGTTATTATAGTATTATCATTGTTATCCCATTCACGAGTCTAGCATTATGAAAAAGCGTTGTTTTCGTGAATCTGACCCAATTTTTATGGACGCATATCGTATTTAATGAAAGCCCTTCCGTCGTTTTGGGCAGCAATACGTTTTTTTTATACACGTGACATACACATATATATATAATATGATGTAGTCGGCTCTGACCGGAAAACATCCGATGCACCTCGGTCGCCGGACGTCAAGGAACCCGGGACACCGCCAACGTACAAGACCGGAAATCGAAGACAAGGGCCGTGACAAATCGGTAATTGGGTCAGGCCAGGTACGTTGCCGGATGGGACTCTTTGCTTTGTCTTAATAACCCTTTTTTTATATTTATTATACTATATACGTTTTTCCATTTTATTATTATTATTTTTTTTTCTACGGAGTTAAATCGCTTCAATAGCATGTCTAATCGGTCGCTCACGTATTCGTCAGTTCCGCTGTCTGAAGGTTTTATTTTTTATTACTTTTTTTTTTAATATTTATTTTTTACCACGAGTATTATATTCTCTCGATTCTTTTTGGTGGTCCATTTGCGTGGATTGGCGCAGCAAGCGAAACACAAGAGAAAAACCGCGAGTGCGTGACTCCCGGCGACGACCGTGCGCGTTGGAGGCGGTGGCGGTGGCGACAGTGGCAGTGGCGGCGAGGTAAATTATTATATATACTCTGTTCTCGGTCGTTTGGACACACTTCCTGTTATTCCTAGTAGTGACGGCAACAGCAACCTCCTCTGTGTGGCGAATGCTTTGCCGCCAACGGAAAACTAAGATGGGTTGTGGTGGGAGACGGACGGAGACGATCGGAAAATTTATATATTACTTATATAATATGATATAGAAAAATAGTACGAGAAAATAAAAACGGTCACACCGAGGTAAAACATTTTGATAGACATCGGCTAATGGGTACCTACCTATACACGCTGAATTCGCACAATCGTTTTGAAAGTGTATAAAAAGATAATATTATACTACTATTATAATACAATATATATAATTTTTGAATCATCGATGTCGATTTACTAAGGTGGCCGGAGAACGTTGACGTCGAGTGCATGGCAGAATTATATTACATTTATTGTAAAAATATAATCTTCCGGCGCAACATTGAAGACTATATTATTGTTGTGAAGGAAGTTTCATAATAAAAATGATCCAACGAAAATAAAATGTATTGCAACACCGTACGTACACCGTTCTACACTTTTAATAGTAGTTCCTGAATTTAAAATATTATACGATGATAAAACTGATGATAATAATAATAAGGTCGATTAAGAGTAAAAATAAAATTTAAAAAATAATCAAATTGTAATACCAATAAACTCAAATTTTACAACTTTATTACATTTGAACGAAAATTAATGTTCCTCCGATAAAACCGTGAATATTCATAAAACACCATTTTTGTATACTTAAACATTCTATAATAATATTAAACTATAAAATTTTACTTTAACGATATAATAATATTCTATCTGACTATCACATATATTAAAGTGTAACCTAAAAATCGATGAACATTTTCGCCCGATCCAGTGTGTGTTAATATTATATAGCTATACACTATATTTCTTTATTCAAATGCAGTCTATAGTGCAGACTCTGTACGCTTAAAACTCGTCCGTAATAAATCATAGTATAAGTACGTTCATTGCGTAATACAATAAGCAATACTGTAGTTGTTGTATTTTTGCCATTGTTCATTACACATACAAGTGCAATAGCATTCACAAAAACTTCAACGAAGAGCGAGCGTTACTGAAATAAATATTTTGGAAGTTTTTGCAGTCATATTTCGTACACGATCGTCGTTTATTACAAGTAAAATTATAACCAATATAATACACAATATT
The DNA here is from genome assembly GCA_036289425.1 of Rhopalosiphum nymphaeae. Classification (NCBI taxonomy): domain Eukaryota; kingdom Metazoa; phylum Arthropoda; class Insecta; order Hemiptera; family Aphididae; genus Rhopalosiphum; species Rhopalosiphum nymphaeae. The sequence continues at coordinate 1,115,463 of JAZAQC010000021.1, read as the reverse complement.
AATAGTATTACACCATACAAGTGTCGATGTGTACGTGATGTTTAAAATTTAAACACATATGTCATGTATAAATATTATACACGGCAAGGGCGACCAGCGCGATAATAATAACAGATTTATATAGTTTGGATACGGCGAACACTCTTTTTAACGCATTTCGAATCGAACGCCGTTACGCAAGTGTGAATTTTCATTATGGTATATATGTGTAGGATATATATTTATATATAATCGACTTGCAAGCACATCGTCCAATCGTGTAAAACTTTTGGCACAGCGGCATCGCATACAATATTATTATTACACGAGTAATAATAATAGTAATAATAAATATTAATAAATATTTTAATGAAAAAATAACACCGTGTGCCAGATGTCGTTATATTATTATTAAGTTTGTTGATTATTCTTACTCGTACCACCTTCCCAAAACTTCCTTTTTCACCCGGTTACTTATTATTATTGTATTCTAAGCATGTGTGACGTGTGTACCTATCTCACATACTATACAACACACAATGTATAATGAAGTATTTCATGTCCAGACGTCCAGTTTAACCGCATTTAGTTAAATATAGGCGACATCGAGTACGATGTTATAAAAAACTGCATATTATAATATTTACATATATTATGTTTATATTATATTTCATTATAATAAGCAAACGTACGATAAATTATTAACCACAGAAATGTTTGCGTTTCATCGGGCGACCGAGTCTGCAACGATATATACATGATATAGTAATAGTAATATTGAAACGTACGTACATTATCATTATATCGTATTTGATATATTGATAATTAATATTGTCGTTATTATTCTATTAGGTTCAGTATATATATATATGTGTGTGTGTATTGACAGCTCTACTCATCAAACAACTAGTCGGATAGCTCTTAATAAAGCGTCTTAAAAACGCCTTGTACGCACGACCCCCGCGCGCAGACAAAACCTATTAAATTAAATTATTATACACGTAGTTATATAATATACGTATACTATGCACCTATATATACGTGTCAAGTTCGTTTGAGTGGGTCTCGGGACAGATGCGCCACTTGAATATCATCGCCGTATAAGTGTCGGCGAATCACGATGATATATGGTTTAGTTATATGTTATGCTCTTAGTGTGTATACGCGTGCGTCTGCGTACAGTCCGATGTCTGTGTATACAATATACTCGTATAGCTCATCCACAGCTGTATGTATTGTATGTGTGTGTGTGTATCAAACTATCAACAATCATACATTGGTGTGGCTAAGGTGACATTCGAGAGGAGCGGCCTGTCCGAGACTTATTGAAAGGGATAGGCCACGACGATATGTGTGCCGGTTATTTTTCACGGACGAAATCTAATTTGTTGACATTTTTAGTCAACCGATCGATATTGACAGACGGAAGAGCAAGTTGTGGATCTACGGCGGTCACTAGCATTTGTCGATTTTTCCACGTCACCGATGGCTTTTTAATAATATATGATATTTTATGATCATTTTTTTTTGATAAGGTAGTTTTTTTTTATTAATTATTTTAACATTTTATAGGAGTTCGAGGCTAGTTGTCACAGTTTTAACTATTTCATCTTGTGTAAAAGTCAATTGTTTTTATTTTCAAGTACTATTTTTTGTCACATTATTCAAAATTCCATTTTGAGAACATACCAAGAAAAACTCCAGCACTACTTAATAGTAAAAAATATATTTTTAAAATGTTCAATGTTGGTTGTCACATCATCACGAGGTTAGTCTTCTAGGCAAATCATATGATAAAACATAACCGAATTAAACTTTTGGTTTTCAACGTTTGTGTCAAATTATGCAATGTAATTAAATTAAATCCAGAAATAGTTAAAAAAAATATATAACTCATTTAAATTATATTTAGTTTGAACCTATTAAACACATGCAACAACAAACCACGAGCTATTATTTTATAACGAATTTACTATATGAGTTGACACTTATCAGTGTGCAAACGAAATTGCATATCAAAATAATATATGTTCGTTAATACCCTAGTTATTTATAAACTCAATAATTAAAACTATAATATTATATAAATGGGAAATATAAAGTTTATTTATAAAAAAAATTACTCGTTGACTAAAAATTCACTTTATTCGTTTTAAAATTTGTCATATCAGATACAATCAGTCCAAAATTGAAATAAAATGATTATTTTTCATTGTGACAATTTATTTAGTACATATTATACAATTAATATAAATACCATCTAGTTTCAGAGTTACTAACACTGTGCCAACCAACTCATATGACTACTATCTCTAGTCTCCCCACCCACAATTTGGACATGAGATTATAGCAGTTAATTTCTGAAAAATTTTATATTGTTATATAATGTGTTTTGAGAAATTAATAAGTTTTAGCGGCTCAGGTTATAATAGTAGGTATACTCTTGGGTAGGTACGTGTGATTTCACTGAGCCTTGTTGTCATTTTGGGACGCCGCGCCGATTAAAAGAAAGATAAAACAATGAATGGGGTAGGAATAAATTAAAAACGAAAAGACTCTTCGTTGGCGATCCGATTCGGCTGCGATGTAGACGAAGACGACGACGGTGACGACGATATCGACGTTCCGGAAAGAGCGAAATATACACACGCACACGCATCTGCGCGCTTTATACCAAGACTATATTATAAAAACCGGCAGTGGAATTCCGAACGTTTTACGATTGCCATCTCTGGTGGCTTTCACTTTTCAAATGATCTGAAAACCGCGAGTGCGTTCCATGACGATCGGCCCGCCGATATATAATAACGGTTAGACGGTAGTGTATATTAGTATAGTATAATAGTAAGTATAGTAGTAGCAGCAGCAGCAGTTGTAGTAATAGTAATAGTATTATAAGCAGTAGTAGTAGTAGTAGTAGTAATAGTATAGAAGTAACCGTTTGTAGTATATAATATTATTATATATCCGCAACGACGTACGTATACCTGCCCTCAGACTATCTCTGTTTCTAGCGCGCGTGCACACACTCACACACATATGCATTCCTCTGCCGTGTCCGATGTTTGTTTTTATCACTTAGTTATATATGTTTATATATATATAAATATATTGTTGGAGTTTTTTTCTTTTTTTTTTTAATACTATTTATTATTATTATTATTTTTTTTTTTTGATTTATGAAACCCGAGATATATTAGCGCCTCGGAAACATATTTCGCATTATTTCTCTCCGCGCGCGTATATCAGCTATATTATACGTGTTTGTACGTATGTAGCGCCTGTGTGTGTGTGTGTGTGTGTGTGTGTGTGTGTACGTGTATTTCTCCTGCAGATCTTCTTGTAATGTATACAATATATATGTAATGTATACAGGGTATACATGTCGTTTTACCTATAATAATGCAGTTATTTAAAATCTAGTTATTGGAATTTTTAATTATACTAATAAATCGTTTCAATATCTTGGGACTTTTATACTATTTATAGAATGTACTGAAGAGATAAAACTTCTGTTTTTCAAATAAGAACTCATATTTTTACAATAAATTATATAGTGGATAATCGTTCCAAATATTTTGATAAGTTTATAGTAAGTTTGATAGATTGGAGCTATGTCGATTTGAAAATGTTATTAAATAATATTAATTTGTTGATATTTATAGTTTTTAAGAATGGCCCAAGTATATTTAAGCAAGAAGTTTCTTAAGTCGTCACTTAAAAATAGTTTTACAAAAATATAAAGAAAAATGTAATATTATTGGATCTAGTGTATATCATATACTTGTACCATTTTTAAAAACTAGATCCAATAATATTATATTTGTCTGTATATTATTGTAAAACTATTTTTAAGTGATGATTTCAAGAAATTTCTTGCTTAAATTTTGAACTAGGTATATCAAAATTTAAAAAAAATATATGTACTTAATAGTTAAAAATAACAATATTCCCATTTGAAAAAAGTTTGTCTAACTACAGAACACTCATTAAATTTTACAAAAGAATCTCAAGAAAATGAAAATTTTGTTATTAAATATATTTCAAAATTCCAAAAATTGAGAATTTCAATAAATGCATTGTTAAAAGAAGAACTAGGGTTAAGCATGTTTGGTGAATCACCCTGTATATGACACCTGAACCGTCGTGCCTGTTGCCTGTACAAATACTAAAATACATCATATAATACGACAACGAAACACGCTCTTTCAGTAATATTATATATTGTATTCTTATTATATTATAGTATATTATTATGATTATTGGCTATTGTACGCATCGGAGTCGAAAAATCCACAAGACGATTATAACGTTTACCGCACAGGTATAATGCCTGACATCGATGTATAGATTCGTAACGCAGACACGATGACCGTCCATCAACGCGATTATATTTTCATAACATATATTATATACATATTATATTTAATATTATCTATATAAGACATTTTCGATAATTTGCCGTTTTTCTATTACCGTGCGAGTGCACAAAACATTATAACACTACGTGTGGTTGTTGAGCAGTCCGACGTTTTCCCCTTTCTTATTTTTGGACGATTCTCCGCGACAGTTCACTGCCCTTTGCTGATTATTTATGGTTTTCAGTTATATATATACCGCCCATGCGCTCCTGATGAAATTATTACCGTACACACAAAATGATATAATATCTCGTGTATTGATTAATACATTTTCAAGTATTAATGGATTCGCACTCTGCCCCGTGCTCATGTTGTATATTATATATTCAAAAATGAACGTTTCGGTTAACCATTAGAGGTGACAACCACGAATTTTTTTCTCGTTCGCGTGCGCAACGCGAGTTATACTGGACATCATTGTTGTATATTATTTTAATTATTATAAGTGCCAAGGAAAACTGTTTTTTTATCCACCACAATTTATCGCGTCCATGTGCTAAATTTATTCGTTAGGATTACTGCTGTGACTATGATTCAGACTCCTATCTACAGGATCCGTGCATTAACCACGGTGAAGGCTACATAATTAATATCTACAGCATATAAGTATATATTATATTATGCAATTCACATTTTGCTCGCTTTCTTTCTCACATATATTATAATAAGTATTATGAAGAATTCGTCCATCCAAAAATTCTCAGACGTCGGCATTGCCGTGCCGCGGCCGCCGCGTGATTTGTTTAATAATAATTGTATAGAGACTGTTTGAATAACACCGCTCTATTTTAGTCGTCAAGTTGAAAATAATATGTAACGTGTGACAATGATAAGTAGCTTTTCCACGTATACACGGTCGTCTCGAAAATATGAATAATGTAAAAACCAAACCAGCCGAGTTTTCTGTTTTACCTAACCAGCTGCATGCATACAGTCAGTGTATCTATCCCTATTAAGGACCGTGACGACATTGAAGTGAACAAATAATATTTTTTTTTAAAACACGCTTTCTACTCGATATATATGTATAGCATCACTATGCGCAATAACTTTCGTTAGTATACTTACGATCGCCGATGCGATATTATTACGCAAAAATATCATTCTGTTTTATTTTTCCAGAAAACGCCACTATAATATATGATACTTTACTATAAAATATTAATATGTGACATTATGTCGATTATTTTAGTAAATGTTGAGCATTTTTTAAATCAAATTAATGTGCAGACTCACTTATTTTTTCTTAATGCAAACGCACAATGTGTTTATAACTTTATAAACATTAAATTACACTTATATAGATATATAGTTTATATACCTTCAGGAAGATTATAATTAATAAAAAACTAATCTTGAACTTCTTCCAAATTTAAGTCAACAGTACATAAAAAATAAGCCCTATCGCATAATCTAGTGTATCTTAACTCACTGTCTCGATTTACAACATTATTGGCATTGGTAAATTTATATATATATATATATATATATATATATATATATATATATATATATAAAGTAATCAAATACAACCAATACAGGCGTATCATAGTCACACTATAGTTGTTCCCCACCCGAGTGATAGACTTGCACGATACGTACGTTTGTACGATAATATTGACCTTCTGTTAATGCTCGTATAGCTACGTGTTTAAAGTTTGTTTTACGTAACATATGACAATGATCGTATTAAACCTTTTTGTATAACATATTATATTTATTTGAATTGATGTATAGTCAATTCAATTGTTGAAATGTATAACAGACAAAATAATTCAAACAAAATTACGAGTAAGTGAACTAGTGAACACATTTAAACGAAACGCATAGGTGATAACACCACCGGCAATAATAATAATAATGTCATCTGATAATAATAGAACATTGAATTAACGAAGTCGAACTAATATGTAGTTTCGATGTATATTTACAATATGAATCTTATGATAACGTAAATAAAAAGTAATAACTTTTGTTTTATAGTAGCCGCACAAAATTTAAAAATACTTCATACTGTTATAAATAGGTACCTCATCACTTCGGATGTATTCATTTTTTACATTTTACTACTACTAAATAATTCTTATAATGTATTAATACTTATTTAAGTTATAACTATACCTAAGCTGCATGTGCACAATATTATACCATTATAAAATAATATGTAATATATAAATAATATATTATATATTATGGTATTATCTGATTTCAGCGCAATATATTTAAAAAAAAATATGACTAACTTATAAACCGTCGCATAAGCATATTATTGTACATAATATATAAATAAGTATGATAATAATAATATATAAATAAGTATGATAATAATAATATTATACATTAACAGTGGAACAAATTCGAGCACGCACGATGTAATAATAATTATTATTATTACTGTTATACTGTACCTCTCTCGTTATAGTCGTTAACCGCAGTAGAATGTTTTTTTTTTCGTCAAAGGGTTTCACATCAAAAAGAATTTGACGGTCGCGCGCGCAAATAGAAGGTAATTAAAAAAAAAAAATAATAATAATATTAATAACAATGTTGGAATACCATGTGTATACGGTGATGCACCACGCGTGCTTCAATGGTCTTCACACACGTATAAAATACGATTCTTTGACATCGTAAAATCATTTTTTATTATATTTTGTACACGATACAACTGGTAATTTGGATGTACTGTACCTCTATACATTTAATATTATATCTACCTACAGTATAATACACGCGTGTGGTTTTTTCATGATGGTGGCACTACGCGTAGCTTATCCAGAACTTTTTATCGGGATAAAAGATACTTCCTAACCTACAATAATATGTAATATATTATCCATATTGATAAAATTTAGTCGTTCAGAAAAAGTATTTTTTTTTAAATTGAGGCCTATTATTTTTTTAGTGAGAAAATTAAATTAAATGATAAAATGAATAAATAATACATATATAATATAGTTTAACTGAATAATATTTATTGAAATATAATAAATGCTCGCTCTAATCACCAACATTTATACATTTTTTCAAATCATAGGATGTGATTTATTTAAAATGCTTTTTATATTTCAATACTCATTATATTATTTATAAATCAGTGAATAATATTTTAAAAACTTATTACGTAATAAAAATATATAATTCCCTACCAAAACAATGTACTTCAACAAATTATTTTATTTTTTAAATATAATGATACAATGAATTTACACATAGATATAATGCCTATGTATGTTATATATGTTTACATATAAGGACTAAAGTGGTCTTAGTAGACCGTCAGAAATTTTCAAAAGGAAAATTTATTGGTTTTATATTAAATTATAAAATATTAGAAATGTCTGGAAATTAAATTTCTGTTACTTAATACCATTCAAGACAAATTATGAATCTCCTCCCCCTCAACATGAGCACTGAGTATTTATATATATAATTGTAATTAAGTACTTATTTTACTTATATTGTCCTGTATCTATAGATACACTGTATGGTATAATATAATAATATTATACGTCGTGATTAAATTGCACATCTAAACGTCGCCGGTATATTTTAAAATAGCGTATACTGTCGAATTGAAAAATATATAACCACAGTTGTAATTTTTTTATTTTTTTTTTTTCAACACTACCAATTGCTCAATTCTCGGTGCAGTCGATTTACATAGACGGGGACGGTTGGTCAAGATGAACCGCCACTGTAGGTTGTACTGGCAGTGTGTCAAAAAGTGGTGGCCAAAAATAATATACCCTCGTCGATATGGCATGGTTGCACCTTTGCGACGACAACGAAAAACTATAATATATAGAAACTGGGCCGTTTGTGCGTTGGTAGATACGGTAGGTGTTTTATGAGTGTAATGTGTGACCACACATTATACTAATAGGCCAAAACCGTTTCGGACCAGCCGCCACCGTGTTATATCGTATGCATATACCAAGGTCGAGGTCAACGTATTACGTACAACATTATTTCGACGGATCCGTGTGATTTTGTAAATATAATGATATAATACATTACGTTTTCCACCAATATTTAACGACATCGACGAGTATATACAGTATAGGGTGATAGCTGTCTTTATCGAATAGATAACCGTTTTTGGCTTTTACATCATCATTATATGTAATATTTATCGCCAATATTAATACATCGATTATGAATAATCAATTATCAATTGGATTATATAGAAACAGAGCGAGATCATTTAATAATTGAGAGTTATATAGGTACAATAAAAGTACATTTTGTTGATAAATGTATTACACATAGATATTACTCGACCGAGAACAGGTGTATTATGTGTAGATTTGACAATATTTTCGAGATCCGATCGTATATCGCGTGCAAATAGATAGAAAATGATTTGTATGCCCGTTAAAAGCGAATGAAATTCAAACACGCAATTCAACACGTCAGTATTTTTCCCTTCGAGTCCATCATGCTAGTGGATAAAAAAATATATTGGTTTAGTAAATACTATACCCAGGAACGTCATGTAACATCACACGAACCGTTACGTGAACAGTTTTGTAAGTCTAGGCAAATTGGAAATACGACGTGTGGCCCCTTAGGTGATTCGCATCTGGTAAAGAGGTTATGTTTTAAATTATTTTTGATTTGATATTTTACCTAATAATACTTATTAAAATATCAAAATAATCCATTTTGTTTGACTAAACAATTATTATCTTGTCCAAACAAAAACACAAGTGCGTATATGCTTTTACGTAGTACCTACTTATTTTTTATTATATTCTAATAATATGTATACTATGTATGTAGTATACCATATATCACATAACCTATGTGGTTATATGTATATATAGCTTATCTAGATATACTTATCACTATATACACGTATCTTATTCTAATAATACATATTACATTTCGAATTAAACAGCCGGGATATTCTATATAAGATATTGTACAAACATACGGTTCACACAAATCGAACATTTTAGTAATCATATTAATAATAATAACATAGGTATCATAATATATATTATATTATACTGTTGTTCGTATATTTAGATACTGCATCGTTTAACTACATGTTATCATAATAAAAACGTAAGCACCAAACACTACGGACCTAGATGATGCAGTCACCGATGATTTCGAGTAGCCATGTCGTTATTCACATGAGTTTTCTTCTTCTATGTACTTTTAATTAAAAATAAAACACCCCGAGGGGTATAAGTGATGAAATATTAAGATACATGTTTCAGAAAATTCAATGCCGTACCTGCACACGGGATGTTTAGGTGTTCAAAAATACCCCCTTGAAATTTGTATGTACGTCACTGACGAAATATATAATTATCTCGACATGGTGCGCATAATATGAACCCACACATATTATACACAACATAAATATTAACCCTAATTTATAGTTGAATAACAATATTATTATTGTTATCGCGACATATGGGATGTCCACGCTCAATGAAGACGTCATGTGCATCAGCATTATCAAAATAAATACGCGTACTAGAATCTCGTGCATTGGCAGTATACGTAATATACCGTGGTAAGAAAATAAACAACGAAAACAAAATAAATGAAAAAGAAAACAACGCATTGCACGCACACCCATCACGACGGATTATCTCGATCATTTTGGGTCGTTAAAAAAAATTAATAACGGATGTTCACGGTGCAATTTCGGTCGCACAATTATTATTACGTATACGTGTACAATATAATAATATGCGTATAAATAATATTTGGAAACATTCTTTAAGTATATACGATATAGAAATCATACCTATATAATATAATATGTGTGCATGTAATACCTATAATATGCGGTATGCGCAGACAAACGGCAGCACGTGTCTAATAAATATACGGTAATGCGATTCGGATATTTTTTTTTTCCCCGTTCAGTTCCGAGAGCGCAGACGGTCCACTAATTCATTAGACAGGTGATTCTCGTTCGGGAATAAAGAAAAAAAATCTTCAGAATCTAAAACATAAAAAAAAAAAAAACCCCGGTAGAGTCTAATTCGCGTGTGTTATTATTAGGGCCACCGAATGGCAATTGAATGATTTTCTAGATAGAAAAAAACGTCGGAAAAAAGTTTTTGGCGGGGAAAAAATGTCCACCCGCCGTCGAACGTACGTGTGGCTTTTTGGGTGTTCCCGAACCGGTTTTGGCGGGAAACCGTATTTCGAAAAAACGCACACGAACATTGCCGTCGATCTATCCTTACGTAAATATATACACACACACAGTGTATAACGGTGCGGCAGCGGTGGACGTACACACACACACACATGATCGTCAATTCGGTCGTAGTCGTTACCGCCGTCATCCACAAGTCGTCCAAGTCGAAGTCGGAGCGCCTATCCCGCGGGCCGCGGCGCGTGTGTGGTCCCCCGGTGGCAGACCTGTTTCCATCTCATCCATCGTCGTCGTATTCGTCTTATATATATCATATATTATAGTAGTATATTAGAGTTTGTAATATATATATTTATATATATTACTATCAAGTATATATACATATTGCATAGTGGCCAACCCTAACTATATTCGGACCGGTAGCTACTTTTTCGATTTGTTTTATTGGAACTCTCTCGCTAATTACCGTCGCCGCTCGTACATAAACATATTATATATAATATAATCTATTTACTTAAGTGGACCGATCGTAAAACACACATACATGAAAATTGCGTTACATTTATAATCACCGACCGATTAACACACTCAAATACATATAACACTCGCTAAATTCTGTACGTTTGAACTGTAAATATATTTTAATTGTATAATATAAGAATATAACATCTTATATAGTATCTACATATGTATGTATAATATTATAATAGTAAGTGTGCATTAATAATGTGTAGATTAGCTTTGATAACAATCAGGGTGTGCATTTACAGAAGGGAGGATCCAATTGAGTAATATATAAAAGTTAAAATGTTTTAATTTTCTATTTAAAAAAAATCCCGAATAAAAATCCTGTGCATAATATATCAGCTTTATCTTTTTAGAACTTCAAAAATAAACATTAACCATTCCTTGTGAAAAATGACATCAGTCTACAAATGATCTATACATTTTACTTTACTTATTGACTAATTGATTAACGACCGATGTAGAGTTAAAAAATATATATTAGTTGGATTATTATTTCTCATTCGCTTTTCTGACAAATTACCTACAAATCGTTATCATGTATAATATAATATAATATGTATAAAATATTTTACGTGTTCAACACACGCCTTATTAATAACATGTTGATATACCGCCTATATTAATCAAATCAAATTTGTCAAAATTCAATAAAATATATTCCATCTACTTCCTCTACCTGTAAGGTTCTTAATAATAATAATAATAATTGTATATTTTGATCTGGTCGATGTGAGCACGATAATAATAGACTTATCGCACTTTTTATATTATATATATATGCACGCTATTTCTAGTGTTCTAGTTCTATACTGTCGGACTTAGGCTTTCACAACATTTTATGACGTGAAAAAAACCGCACACCCGACGTATAATATTAAATTATACACAAATATACGTTGTGCGTATGTATGTGTGTGTGTGTGTGTGTGTGTGTGTTTGTACGTAGTGCGATCCTCGTCGTCAATGGTGAACCCGCGTTGCTGCTTCTGCTGCAGCCGCGTATATAATATAATAATGTATAATAGCCCGTCCAACGCCGCCGCCAACATAAACATATACTGAACACACACACATACACCATATACATGCTATAAGTCTGCGTTGCGTATAATATACGTATTTTAATATGAAACCCATTTGTACAAACGGTTATTTACGATTGCCTATATACGACCTATGTGCATATACATATACGCGGTGGTCGGGCACCGGCGGCAGACGCAATTAAACGATTGTATACACAGTATTATATTTTGATATCGATGTATATAATAACGCGCGCACTCGCATATTATATATTATAATATATAAATACTCACTCGCCAGTGTACACGTCGCCCCCCCCCCCCACAAGCCGTGGGCAGTATTATAGTGGTGTCTCGGAAACCCTCCCCCCGCGAAACGTTTGCCACTTATTGATATCGCGTATAAACGTATAACGATATAATGTCGTAACGATTCGTTCGGGACGCAAAAGTAGTCTGCCATGTAAAATAATGTACGTTATACACAATATAATATGCACTATAAATTACAGCTCGTTGGCGATTGTCGACGTAAGTAAAACAACGCGTACTCGGTCGTAGACGATCATCGAAGTTTTATATGCTTCAAACATTTGGATTTTATCCACAGCGCTACGGATAGTTCGCGTGAAATTAAAATATCGGTTCGCCCGCGGTGTGGCGGATGCGGCTGGGATGAGAAATTCAGCTCGAATTCATCTTACTCGGATTATAAAATTTTAAATCATTTTTTCGTTTATTATATCGTCAATCCGACATGGGCGTGCTCGACGGCTTCGAGGGGAAAAACTGAAAATCTTTCTTCGGATAAATTCGGGGCACAGATAATGAGTAGCACCGCACAGAGTATATACCCATATATCCTAATGTTCAGCGTTTTGTCGGGGTTTCATCACAAGTGGGCATCGGTAATTTTTTTTTCGCTCGATTTTATAGCAGATATTCATATATATATACACGCGTGGGACACTTAATATTGTTCGTCGTCGATGTGCAGTGTGTACATATACGCGACATATCAACGACGGTGTGTATATACATACATACAATTCCAAGGCCGCCGTTCAGACCAAAAATGTCCGGCATTCCCTCGGTCTCGGGCAAATGATTTAAGAACGTATACACATTTGATTGGCATCTGTCGTCTAGCCCGGGCACGCCGTCATTAAAATGATCTCGGTGACGGCGCGGTCAGGGTTGTGTGTGCGTGCGAGCGGTGTGCGCGCAGACGCGACCGCATAAATCTAAATCACATAATAATAATAATCTCCTCTCTCCGCCGCCGCCATCGCCTGCAGTGGGACGACGATATAATATACAATATATTATATTATATATAATATATTTTATTATATATATAATATAATGTATAATACAATAACGTGCCGCCGTCAAAGGTATTTTTCGTGTCTGAGCGCGCGTACGGGTCGTATATACCGACGAAAAATGTTAATAGAGGCGTATAAAAGCGTGGAAAAAGGCGGCGGTGGCGTTTATACTCGATGCCGTCGATGCCGGTTCGTATACACGTTAGAATAATATATATATATATATGATATAATGTGTATAATATATACGTATATACAAGACCGCTGCAGCGGGGCAGTATACGAGGCCGGCAGCACCAGCACCAGCAGACGATTGACAGACGACGACGAAGGATGATAATCATATGTCGGGCGCACAAATACTACACTATATATATATATATTTATGTATACGTATATACGTAAGTATAATAATATGTATGAGCAGAAGGGAAAAAACTACGACGACGACTACACGACACTGAGGAATCTCGTATATAAAATTATAAAACGAGGCCGGTACAGCGAAACGGAGAGAAAGAAAAAAAATATACTACAACAAATGAACACAATCGGTATAATTTTTTGGTGCGGAATAAATTACGGGGTCGCGAGCGTACGTAGTGCAGATTGTGTGCGGGCCGATGCGTACGCACAATATTTTGTTAGACGCGAGTACCGCGCGCGTGAATAGCGCAACGCAATCGATTGTGTATCGATGTCGCATTTTATTTTCTCGTCGATCGACATTATAGGTTTCGGCTAGTGAGCCCGTATATGCCTATACCTATATTATTATATTAAGACCCCTTTAGGCCTCAACCAATGCGTTTTTCAAAAATCTACGATTGTTCGATTGGCGAGAAGAAAATGTAATATTTATACACGACCGAAAACGATAATGATTTCATAATAAAGATGCTCGAAACTTTCTTAAGGATATCTGAGATATTGTATTAATAATACTACGATCCTTTCATCCGGTTATGGAAAAAACTCTGTAGAGATACGCTTGAACGAGACTCGTGTTTCGCAAAGTCCAATGTATATCTTGACGGAGAAAGATTTTGATAAATATTGATTAAAAATTGTAATTCACCGAGCTTTATCTTTTTCCACCGTTAATTCGTTCAGCTGTTTATTTTTTTTCTTTTTATAAAATTTCGAAAAACAGAAAGAAAACTTAAATATTTTAAAAGTATAATAAACTAGAAAACCTAAAACTACTGCTGTGAATTAATATTTTTTGAAAACCTAACTTTTAGCTCAGTGTAAAGTACGTAAAAGACAGACGATAATATTATAATAAAATGGATCTGGACGTGACAAAGCTGGACGCCGACAGAGATTCGCGACGGACCGGACAGACGTTGTGTCGTATAGTAGCAGTCGGTCTTCTACTTCTATTACTTCTACTCGGTTCTTGGTCTGGCACGTGCTCACAGTGCGATGTCTCTGGAATCCCAAACATCCGTACACGTTAAGTAGCCACGCTCGTCGTATACATTAATTTTTTTATCTTATTATATTATACGTTTCTTCTAATTATTATCGTCGTCGTCTCGCTCTCGTCGTATACATTAATACACTTTTCTGTATATATTATATTATGTATATAATTCGCGTATGTGTGTATTTTTGTGACAGTTCTTGAGTATTGACTACGTATCACTAAAAATATTCCGATTTCCATACTTATTATAGATATTTTTAATACCGAAAAAAATATCCGTTCTTAGACAAACGCACATTATCATCAACAAAGTCATAGAATTATATATGAGTATAGGCGTATAGCAATTAATACAATATTATTATTAATTTACTATACAACCGATTACATTAATTATGCGTAAGTTATATTATACTAGGTATAATGTAATGATTATAATATGAACACTCGCGTAGTGTAAATTATTATTATTCTCTAATTAATTGATTAATAAGTGATATTTTTATGGTATTTCAATACATTGTATGGTTAAGAAAACCAGTAACATCTAGCCTAGCCTATAACGTAATTTAACAAAACCCAACCCAACCAGTAATTTTATACACACATTTTATTATATACACATCTATATGTTTATATATATAAAAAAAAAATTGGAATATATTTATATTTTATTGTTATAGCCTAATAAACCAGAATCCCAAATTGTATATACATATTATATTATATTATATTATATTACATACTATACTATATCTACTTATAAACGAATTTAAATCGATTAACCTAATTTTGTGTTGAGTATCTTAGTATTAAATTTAAATATTTTATTTTTTACATGACTAATCTTTTAAACAAATTGATTATTTGAATATTCTTGTATTTTGTCAAAATTGTTTTAATATATTTTGTAAATTACACAAAAATCTTACGGATAGCTAATATATATATATTTTATACAAGATTCTTTACAAAATAAAACATATAATACAAGTTTTATTCTATAAAAACATCTTTATAGATTTCAATAATATCTCAATGGTTATTGAATTATAATATAAAATTTCTCATATTCAAATTTTATAGTGGACTTTTTGTATAATTAATAATGATAATAAGATAAGTATATTATTTACTTTACTGTCTATACAGTTACAAATTACAATATCTACTGCTTTGAAGTAAAATTAGTACGTGTATTATAAATTATATACTTGTTTTAAAATATCAAAGGTTACCGAAAAAATATTATTGGTTAATATGACAAAACTTACTAATGTCGTTACTCGTTACTTAGTAAAATATATAGAACACTTAGAAACCGGTTATTTTATGTTTATATTGAAGTATACCGCCTGTTTGGCTACACCAAAAACATTATAATATTTGCTTTGCGTGGTGTAGGTAGAAGTTTCTAGTCAAATTATTAAAATATTATGAAAACAGTTTGCCAAATAATTTGTCCTTATATTATATTATACTAGTTTGATATAAATTGTAACGTACAACGATTACACGCAACATATAACATACTTAATCTCCATCTAGTTGAGAATCTCATCACATTTACATTTTATTTCGATGATATAATATGTCGGTAAATTTTTTTTTTAAATATATACAATACGAATAATATTGGTAAACTGTATTAAATATTAAAAAATATATCATGTTGATAAGTGGACAAACAAACTATGAAGAAGCTACCTATCAATGACACTCACAATCCATGTAATAATATAGATATACTTTCTTTTCTTTTTTAACGTACAAAATAATACATGGAACTATAACCTGAGAACGTAAATTTATTTTATGCTTCATCTAAAGGTCTACTTAAAAATAAGTAAAACATAATAGTAAAACGTATTGAAATAATTTAAGATAGTACGGTTTAGTCAGATTTACATAGAGAATGCAGGTGCAGTGTGACGACATTATAATAATATTCTCTAGCATCATATACTTATATTTTCGAATAAGACGCGTTGAGTCGGAACTGTATTTTGTCGGAAACCGTTATAATAAGTTAAAACAGTAATTTAACAAAACCACGTATACCGTTTATTGTTATTTGGTTAACAATAATATTATTTTACGTTTCTGTATACAATAAGTATACTACTATACATACATTTTAAATGCTAGGGATTTTGCACAGGCAAGAGCCTATACATGAAATATATACACATAGACGATTCTGCAGTTTGTATACGAAGAATATGAAGCTATTTATATAAGGCGACTTTAAGATTACACATAATATACAGAGTTCGTTCGTAATTTGTTCGATTTTTTGTGGTTCCGAGTACATGTTTTACAGAAATCTTGAAAAAAAGACAAAAAATAGATCTAAAAAATAGATTAGTTTGTTTTAAAAATACTTGTCCTTAGTATTATAATAAAAATAGATATAATTTTCGTGGGTTTATTTTCTGTAAAATAATTTTTATGCTTGTACTTTGCAATACTTATATAACTTAGTATCATTTAAAACATATAATATAAAATTTTAAAGATAGCTTTTCTTTGCCTTAATTGAATTTAAAAATTATTAGTAGCTAAAATATTGGTGATTTTCAGCAAAATAAATTTGTTCACTCAAATACAACCTATTTTTAAGATAAAAAATAGTAAGCGAACTTCCAATAATAAAGTCTTAATTATTTACACGTTAGTGAACTTGGCCTACTCACTTTAATTAAATGATTTCATATGTATGCCAAAAAGTAGCAAATAATAGCACATTGTTTTTCAAAATTAGTAAGTTACCTTGCTATTACAAAATTAAATTTTGCACCAGATAGGCCAATACATACACATTTGATTTATTCTATATTATACCGAATTATTATGCCATTATAACGAAATATAAGTATTAAAAAAAATATAATATATCCATATGATTGTATATAATATTAATTATACTTTTATTAAAGTGATTATTTAAAAATATGATTCCATTCTGTAATGTTTGTCTTAATATTATGGTATTGTACTTAGTTATAGGATAAATAAGGGTCTATAATTCTATGTAATATTTACTATAAACCAACATCTGCACGAATTGACGACCGCTTAGCATTAGAAAAGCCATTTAAATTATCGCACGAAAATTCGGTCGCGTTTAAATGAAGTATTATACGAGTGTGTAGTTTATTTTATATATGCAAGAAATTCGGCCGGCTGTCGACAACTGCGCGTTTCTAGATCGTAAAAAATCCATTTATGCGCGGCCACTTCGGAGACGCGTGTTCCTTGGGAAAATACCAAAAATTTAATCTGTACATTAAAAAATATAAAAAACGAATATGAACAGCAGCCATCGAAAAACGCGTGGTAAAACCGATTTATTATTAATATTTATTATACGTTATATATATATATATTATGCTCGAATATTTCAATATATATATATATATATATTGATGATCTTTTATATTATGATATTTTGACATTTACGGTGACGTTCCACTTGCATGCGTCTACGTCGTGTTTTTGCAGAAACGAAACGACTCAACGACGTTAACTCCAGTAATACTACCGACAACATGTGGCATAGGTGAAACTTGGACAATATTTTTTTGGAGAGGAGGGCTGTAACCATCATATTTCTCCCCAATAAATGTGTGTGGTCATATCCTATTACCTCATTATACCAAAATTGGCAAATTTGCAAATTACTTGTAATAAATATAAATTTGCATCAATATTTATACATATTATATGTAATATTTATTCAGTATTATTATATAAACTAGCATGCGCTCCCCGATTTTTCTTAATGTATTTATTAACATTTTGATCATCGAAAATTTTTAACTATAAACTGAACCTTATTACACGCATACATTTGGAGAGCTTAGTGGTTTACAAATCGCGCTTAAGGCACGTGGTATGTGGGTGTAGGGTAGTGATTCGGTCGGCGAAGAACGTGCCGCTACAGGAAGTCGCGCGTCCACTATTAACTGTCATGCCGATTGCGAATTCGGAAACGGCCGTCGGCGGCAGTACAACACGGGTCGTTTGGCGCGCGCCGAGACTGTGGGAGGGAATATAATATAGTGTGCCGTGCACTGTGCGAGAATGAGTCACCGAGTTATATTATATTATGCACAGCAGTCGGGTAGGTATACCGTCTGAGTGCAGTGCCAAAAAAAAAAAAAAAATTGATAAATATATCTACGTGTATTATATATAGCAAGGACGACGTCCGCGTGTGTATACGGTTTTCATTTATTTTATCAACGCACAGAGAATGTATATAATTGTATTTCTCTCATTGCAGTCGGCCGCGCAGCGCTATTGAAACGGATCCAAAAACGGTCCGACGGGGTTTCCCGCGTTATCCCGCAACGGTACCTCATCTATGCGCGGACGGCGTGCTCGCGTGTAATTTTATCTCTCCGCGGGGACAAGCCACGCGTATAACGACAATATTGTCGTTAAACACACTTACTGAGACATAATATTATTATACATTATGCAGTACGCTATAATAATAATAAATACTACGATAGGTAATACTTACTCTAATGTTTGTACAGACTCGCTTTTTGCGTACGTAATAATATTATAGATTACAGAATTTTCGTATTTTTGTTTGCTTCTCCACGTGCCCACCGAGAATCTAAATATTTACTAATGTTACAATAATTTTCAAGACGATCGGCTTGAAATTATATAACATAATATAATAGAACGCCCCGAGATATAATTTTAAACGATTCCGCCTTGCGGAGGGTGCACCGTACCGCTACGCTTCAACCTTTCCCCCCCCCTCCCCGAAATCGAGTCCGACGGGGTAAACGCGAAGCGGCTGTCGCAGTATTGTTATGCAGTGATAGCGTTTTGTCTCATCCGAACGATCTGCCCATAATAGACGCGTTGACGGGAAAACAGGTGCTGCTGACGTACTCTCTCTTACCCATCCAACCACCCACGCAGAAGACTTTTATTTTCGTGGGGTACATATTCGTCGGTTTATCTTGTGTCCGCGGAGTGTTTACTCGCGCCAAATGAAGAAAAACAAGCAAGTCACACGTTATACCGTACAATATTATTATTACGACGCTGTGCCTTTATACTTCCACGAAAGCTCTATATGCACCTGGTGACTGTTTTGAACTCTATCCAAACGTCCGTGCATTAACCTCCACGAGTCAGCAAGACGTTTGTTAGTTGTTTTTCTTTGTATTGTTTTTTTCTTTTTGTGATACGACCTTGGTGCAGAACCGATTTAGATCACAAAAGGAGTGACACTCAAAAACGGTAGTAGGTACGTGCAAAATATATATTAGATACTGGTCACTTTACCGCGAGATATTTTTTATTATGTAGACAATCTCGATTATTTTTGACAAATGTTCATCATGCGAGTAGTTCTCGTCGTATATAAGACATCATCACTTTAATGAAATACCGAAAAACAAATTTAAATCAAATTATTTATAAATAGTAATTTTATTTTTTTAAGGTCTTCAAATATCAGATGGTGTACGGTGGTCTTCCGATACTTAGATCCAATACTGACCGCGTTTATCAATTAGATGTCTATTTACGTAGATAACTATACGTCATAATAATTTTAGATAGTCGTTTACGTGCGCCGCAATCCTCGAAAATAGTAATGCACCGAATAAAATAATATAGTTGCCGACATGCTACATGTGCCTACATGTATATCAATAAGAATTATAATAATACTGGCAATACGGCTAACACATTAAGATCCTATGGAAATTATTCGACGTTGTCATCGACCATCGTGAAATAATCATCAATGTCTTAAGTTACGTTCGTTTTCTATACGTTATCACCCAATGTTTTTAAATGTGTTTTGCAACAAATGTTACCCGTGAGTTATAGTTTACGCTACTATTTACGGCATTGGTTGTCATTTCAATTATGACCTTAATCTGCGCGCACTTACCTATATATTATTATATATTACAATATAGTTACCGGCTTCAATATGACGTGCAATTTATTCTATCACATTATATTTGTATTATACGTACCGTGTCTGGGCGTATTCGTAATAAATTTGTATACAAACCGCGAATTATACATCACACAATAATAAGTGCATTAACGACGATCGTATACAAACGCCCCGCCGTTAAACACTGATTGCGCATTATCCTTGTAAATATCCGTTTTCGCCGCGTCGATGGAGTAAACAAAGCCGATAACAATACCATCTCTGATTTCACAAGTATAGAGATTTAAATAATATATTATTATGTATTATATTTGACGTGCCTACGCCGTGTTATACGCACGCCGAAAACAAAAATAAATGGTTAGGTTCACGCCAGAGCTTCGTTATAATAAAGTATGCACACAGTATACGCGTTCGATATGTCAAACATTGTCGTGCAATCATCGTCCCGTGGGTTTTAAACACGATTATTTGTTCTCGTTTAAGGCCGACAGCGTATTACCTACCCACCGCCCAACTGCGTAATTTATGGGTATAATACGTAATATTTTCGAACGAGCTGAATACACGAGCTCGGCGCCGTGTGGCGCGAAGAGATGACACGCTAAACGGTTAAACGAGTGATCCGTAACTTCGAAATCACGAATGTATAGAAGTCACAGTAGAGTAGATAAGACCGTCATGGAATGTCATCGTCGTTATATGTCATGCATATTATTAAATTTTCGCTAAAAGATAACATTTCACTGTAGCCTACAGGTTTGATAATAACACAATCGCATTTCCATGTATAATATAATTATAATATTACTGTTATTGTTAATACAATTACTAGGTATTTATAAGTTTATTAAAACAAATCTATTGAAGTTTTTGGACAAACACCACGCGCAACTATAAACTAATAATTGATTTTAAACAGAAAGTGTTGTTAAGAAATGTGTACATATGATATTTTTTTCACGCGTTTAACCGAATGATGCATGATATGAATTTAATTCAAATTTATTATGTTATCATAACAGACTATGCACTAGACTAAACTCTTGATCAATCTTAAAAGCATATTTCAACACTGAATTCAAATTTTAGATATAACGTACACACAATCTGTAAATGTTGCTAAATGAAATCTATAATTATTGATTTCCATCAGAAATATATGATAATTCTGTGGCTTTTAGTTATTTGTGAACATACATTTTTTATTTGAAGGGTGTTAAAACTTGCTATTTATTAAGGGGCAATAATTCAAACTGTTTCTAGTTACGTTGTATGGCGACCATACAATTTGCCGTACTAAAAAAAAAAAAAAAATTATACCAAATTATTTTAACGATCAAAAACAATATTACAGGAAAAACGATAATGTGTCGTAGAAAGTTAAGTTAGTTAGATTTTGATATTTTTTTTTCTTTTTAAAGTGAAAAACTTTACTCTGTGAATTACTTTGTGATTATTCAAAAATGTATTACAATTTTTGAAAATAGAGTTGTTTAAATATAAATTCTGCCTAAACTTTTAATAATAAATTATAATGCCTTTTAAAATTTATTTCATAACAACATTATTAAATTATGTAAAATATTAATTATTTACACGGTGAAATACAATTATGAGTACCTATGATACAAACAAATAGATAATAATGGTAATAGATTTTAATTTCTTGGCGAAACACAATGTTAAACATTCGATAAAATATTTATTACTGCCATTACTTATTATAAGTCGAGTTAAATATTCTTATTACAATACGTATTATAATTATTACACGACTTAGAAATTTATTTATTCAAAACCAGTATTGATTTTGTTAAGATAAAGCGATTAACACATAGTATGAAACAACGTTTATGCTTATAACTTTCCAACCAGTTTACAGCTATTCGTATTTAGTAATTTGAACTATGTTTAACTTTTCTGAAGTACGGGTATAGATAGGACATTCCTTGTATTTTATTTTAATGTTTTACATTTTTAGAGCTAATATTTATATATATGTCTTTATTTTGTATTATTAATATTTTATAGCAAACAACCTTCTACAGTCCAGTTAACTGTTGAAAAACACGATACATAAAATATATAATAAGTATCAATAATGTAACTTAAAAAATTAAAATATGTATCAAAAATTGTTTTTTCACAAATTCATATAAAAATAAAAATAAATAAAGTCGACATTGCTCATTTAAAAATTTTCAAGCGTCCTATAATGTACGTATAGGTACTAGGTACTTAAGTAATAATTTAATGAGATCATTAGGTTATATCCGCGTGTTATAATAATATGTCTGCAGATCTCGGAAAAACGCGGTTGAGCGAATGTTAATATATAGGTGTATAATTTAAAACTACTAGATCGATCCGACCATAAATAATACATTTTGTTATTCGATTATTACATTATTATTATAGCTACCTATATAGGCTGTACAACGGTCGTGTTTTCAGTCGTTTATTATGATGTTGTTGTTGTTAGCACTATTTATTATATTTTTTACTGGCGCGTACAACTTGAATACGCACCTATAATAATATTTTATACATTTATACACTTTGTGACGGCGGTTATTCGTCTGTGCTCGCGGCCCATATCGTCGGGTACATATAAAATATATAGTATAATTATTGTACTTTAATGCATATTTATACTATATAATATCATCACTAGAGGGCTCTGACCCCTATTCGTTTTGCCCCCTTCCAATAAACTGTTATTTTTGCGATCTGAGAGATCGCATATCTCTGACATAGTATATATAATTGTAATGTCTAATCAAGAACAACATTTTCAAATAATTTCACTTCAAATTTTCATTTGATCATGATTTTTTGGCTTCTAGCAAGTGTTTGCAGCTCTAACCTTTTCAATTTTATTAGCTTAAGCGTTACGGCGTTGACATTATTCTGTCGCATCTCCGACATAATATTATAAATATCCAAGCTCGTCTGTATTTTTTCTTTCGTCTAATACCCGAATAGTCTCCTTCTGTCCCGCTAAAAACGTGTAACTCTGATATCGGTTACCAGGGGGAATTTCGTTTGACAAAACTGTTTTTCAAAATGCATTCGTGTACCATACAGACGGTACTCGTATTATCACAATACTATATTGTCGCACAGATGAGTTACGACACGACCGCGGGCATGGGCCACGAAGACTGTTGTTGAAAAGCTCTGCACTTCCGCAACGATATTCGTGCAAACGTAAACCGCGTTACGGGCATTATATTATTATATATACCTACGTATGGCACGTAAGTATAAGGTGATGTGATGTTATACGGGTTGACAGCGTTATAACTCAAATTATATAAGTCGATGAGCACACACGTACACGCGCATAGGTATATATATATAGTTAAGTATACTCGTGTGTGTGTGTGTGTGTGTATATACTACACAGCTGCCTCAGGCCACCTTAGATATTATGTACGCGGCTACCGTCTATCGCGTACGCCGCCGCCGCACACCTGCGCGATTAATGTCGGCCGGTTGACGACGTTACCGATCGTCGACAGGTCTAGTCACAGTGCACGCCGACAAGTCGTCGTCGTCGTCGTCGTTGTCGTAGTCGTAGTCGTCGTCGTCGTCGTCGTCGTCGGAGGCCACCGAGGTTACCCACAATGCATATATATACATGTCATAATATACACAATACAAAAACCTACTCTATAGGCCGCGTGGTAAAGTGAAGAGAGCCAATTGCCATAGTCGGCGTTCGAGAGCACAACCGGACTGCCGCAGTAGCCGTACGCGTAGCCCCCATACATAGGCAAACGACAAAATATTCCCATCATCTCGGCCTCTCTCTGCGCTGCTGCTGCCGCCGCCGCCGCCGTCGCCGGTCGAGCCACCCGGCCCTAGGCGATGTGGTGCATTACAAAACATGTACGCGTATATACATTCGCGTATATGTGTGTGTGTGTGTGTGTGTGTGTGTGTGTGTGTGTGTGTAATCCGTACTTATACATTGTGAATATATATATAATATATACAGATATGTCAGCGGAGACACGAAGGCACGCCCACTATATATATATTATATATGTATAATAGTGTATACGATATACGTTGATACACTGCCGGCGCGAGAGCATTTGCGATTTTTTTTCATCGTCGTTATTATTATTATTATTGTTTCATCTGCGCGGCGTGACGTGGGAACAAAAAACACCTATAGTGTGTCCCCTGTCCCCCCGGGCAAAAGCTTCATCGCCTCGGCACTGCTTCCGCGCGACCGCGATCCGGTATAGCGTACCGGCACACAGTGTCACATAGTATATGTATATATATAGAGAGAGAGATACGTCGTAGGTATATGATAAGCGTATAATATTATAATGTGATGCGTTTGGTCGCGGTTGAATATTATTATTACTATCTTATTCGAGGTAGAAAAAGCTGAGGAGGAGACATAAAAAATTCGCAGAGAACGTCGACTACGACGATGGCGACGGTGATGATAGTAATAATAATAATAATAATAATAATAATAATAATAATAATAATAATAATAATAATAGTAGTAGTAGTAGTAGTTGTTGTAGTAGTAGTATACATCTGCGCGAGTGGAAAAAAAAATAAAAGAATAAAAAAAGATACGCCGTGCCACTGCAGACTGTCCGGGGTCAAGGATCCGCGGTGCGCACATGTGGGGTCGTCAAAGATGGGCATACGGCGGTTTTTGCGGTCGCACGCATCCCGATATGTAGGACAGACGGACGGAGAGAACGGTTTCCGTGTCCGTCGTCTGCATCTTTGATAAACCGCGCACGTATACGTTTTAGTATCCAGCGCGCCGTGCAGACTCTTGCGCGAAACCCACCAGCCCCGGCTACACAATCAACACGCCTCGCATACACACCCACCTGCACGAGTCGTCGACCGGGGAACCATAAAATAATATGTATAAGTGCTTTTATACATATATATATATATCAGGGATGTAGGCAACTCGCGAACACTCTGGCAAAGGCCTGCAGTGTTAGCTTTGTAACTGCAATTGTAACTTCACGATTGAGGTCGCTGTTTTCATTTTGCTCATCATTGTCTTCTAGAAAATTTCTATTTTAAGACTTGACGTGGCCGAAGTATAAAATGGGTACGCTCATTCTTAAAAAAAACTATTATATCCTCCAAGTTTGGAATACAGGGTAGAAACTACCACGGTGGTTATATAGAAAGCTATCGGTCATCTTATATAAGACCCTAGAACACCGATTTGTAAACGGATCCTAAGTACGATGATTCAAAAAAAAAAAAAAATTAAGTCAGATTAAACAAATAATGTAAGATTAGTTAAGGTTTTCTACATTCGGCTTCTACGGTTTAAAATGATTTTTTTTTTTAAAAATACGTTTTAAATATTCACTTGAAGTTATTTATTTAATTACCATAAGAACGAGTGGTGTCGTATTTCTATCAAATTAAATCGTAAAACGATCATCATTGATCCTTTGCACCGATCGCAAGTGACTCTGCGTGGTATTTGTGGATTTAATAAGTACAAATACGTTATACGATTTATATACATTTATATCAAATACCTGCACCTTAAAAGGTATCGAAGGAATTTTGCACAAGTATATTATATATATATATACCTACGTCATTTATGTATTATATGTATATATTATTTTATATATATGTGATCGGACAAGAGTCGTACGTCCGCGTAGGAATTTCTGAAGATTCTTGTATTTGCGCATGGCAGAGGCGACTTGGCGTGATCTCTGGAGCCGGGACAACGTATTTCATCCATATATATATATATATATATATATATTATAGTTATGTACAAAATAATATATAATATTATCATATTTTATTCTACACCATGCAGTATAAAAGTCATCACTGCTTTAATATTTCACGTGATTTATTTTTATTTATTATTGTATATCATATTTTTAATTTTTTTTTTATGTAAAATTATTTTGTTTGCTTATATATATATATTAAGCCCACGTAGATATTATGTACACCATACGCGCGTACACAGCGCGTAAAATAATATATTATATGGTAGCGAACAAAAATACATTTCAGTCGGGATAAAACTTATATTATGCAAATGTTATTGGAATTTAATTTAAAGATGTTTGAAACTAAAAATAACGACAATTTCATCATGGTGAAATGCTTGTTGTTTGGTCTCTCGAGTTTTATAAACAAAAAACAAAGATAAAATAAATTAGCAAATTAATTTTATCCTGTTCTGTTTATAGTTCAGCCAATAGGCGTGTGGGGACTTCATAACACAACGTTAAAAGTCAAAAGCGCTTTGAAATTGATGTGCAGAGCCAAAGGCAACCCGATGCCCGCTCTACAGTGGTTCAAAGACGGCGTGCCGATTTTGGTGGGCAGGCGAAGGATTCAATACAAAAAGTAAATATATAGTCGAGCAAAAATGACGGTATTCGTCCTGCAATATTATAATCACATTGTGTTATTCTAGAAAAAGATCCATGCTTGTGATACCAAAGGTGAGGCCAGAAGACGGAGGCAAGTATGAGTGCAGAGGTACCGGAGTCCAAACCGGCCATGTGGCTATTACGTCGGCCCAAGTCATAGTTAATTCCAAACCGGACAATAGTGAGTATATAAATCAATTGAACTTATAAATAATTATAATTTATTTTAGCTATCATAGTTCCCAACTGTAATACTTGTATTTTGTACAATTCAATGTTGTTACGTACATAAAACCGGAAAAAAATTATGTATTTTCTTTTAAATTTTCTTTTCATACCAAAACTATTTTATACTTCAAATTAAAATGGATGGTTTAATTTGTATTTATTCAATTTGTTACGGCCAAATGGCTACACTAAATAATATGTTATTACAAAGACAATAATGTTTAAAATACATTCAATTAAGTATTTATGTGTATATATAATTTTAATAATCTAACTATAAAAAAACAATATCGACATCATATTTTTCGTCTAAAAAACTAGAAAAATTGACCCATGGTTTATTGAAAGAACACAAAAAAGGAACCTGTATAATGGAGTTTAGATTGTATACAATTAATTAGACAAGTTCAACTAATTTTTTTTTTTTTTTTGTTATTAATTCTCAATTTTATATGATTAGATTATTTATAAAAAGGGTTTAGTTCAAAAACTAAAGCTTAACTACCATAATTTGGCACTATATTCATAATTATAAACTAAATTTTTGAATAATTATCAATTCTCATACACAAATAAATATCGTCGAATTTAACACCTAAAACTAAGTGATGATTCGTTTAAAGTTACAGAATATATTATTTTATTTTATAAACAAAATAATGTATTTTCCGAAGAATCGTGACTTATCACCTTTCATACACAAACGATTAATTTTCCCTCTTTAATATTGACGAGGGACAGCTTAACGGATAAAAAAATGTGGGTAGTAATAACATTATGTTCGAGAATTAGGTATGTAGTAGCCAGTCGTGAGGTACTATACATAGTCCGCACAATATAATACATAAATATAAATATACAAGTATTATAATATGATTGATTGTTTTTGATAAATATTTTTTTATTTTATTGATGTATACGAACAAATGATAATCGATTCAATTAAAAATTTTCTAAAAAAATATAATATAATTTATTGTTTATACATTGAATTTCCATTTTCAAAATCAAAAGTTTAAATAAATTAAAAATATCTTTTTATAATAAATTCTATTACGGGGTAACTAAAACTTTCGTAGAAGTAATGAAGCACTCATATGCCTTGTGATGATCTTTTCTATCAACAGCGACAAGTAAAAGTTATCGTTTTCAGTACAAGACCAGTCGTATAATCGTTCTCTGTTACTATAAAATAATGTACCTATTACATCAGATAGATTAATATTGTATAGTTCATATTTGGCCGATTCCTATACAGCTGTTGTGATTAATATGTTCACAAAACAATGTATCAACGCCTATCATAGCTATATTTTAGGCAAATAACACTTATTACTGAACGTATAAAAATTATGCGATTACGATTGATTTTCGTCGGTCGTATCCTTAAAAATAATATCATCAATACGTCAAAGTCGCGTTATAATTGTTTCGGTCGGTATACTGCCTATGATAATATATGATATTATACGTATACGTGTGTGTATACACTTACATTATGGCATTACGTGGACAAAAACGGGGCTACTCGTTTTACTAGAAAATTATTTTTAAGATAAATTAAAATGTTATTGTCAAAAAAAAAAAAATAAATAAATAAAAAACATCAACAACAACGAATTCCTACCGCTAACGACCCAATTTCCACAAGTCCCAAATGATAGTGTAAACGCTAAATAAACATACTACCTCCGTATTGTGACTGTGTGTGTGTCCGATGGTGCCGCGGGGCCCCCCGCGCAGGTCGAGAGGCGGCGACGGGAGGCGCACACGCACACACACACACTGGTCAGACTCGTATCACGTGTGGTCGCCGATCGCGGTGGCCGTTCTCTCTCGCGCGCGCGAGCGCGCACACACACACACACACACACACACACACACACCATCTGCTCGATGTGTTTCAATCAATGTGAACTCGTACGTGCTCAAGTCCACTCCCGATATACTAATAAGTAATAACGTGTGTACCTCCTATATAGTTATGTATATACATATATTTATTACGTATATACCTGCTGCGGTTATATCGTGTGTATAGACAACACTGTATATAAGGCATACCTGCGGTGTATTGTAGAGATGATTTTGTTTAATAGCCAATCGTCTTTTCGGTCAATATTAATTGTGCTTCCGATAAAAACAACAATACGATATTTAAACACAGTTTTGTTTATACCAGCTGACTACCATTTTGTGATACGAGTACATTATATTTTTCGACGAATATCACTAATTTTGAGAGATACAGTATTGTGGGTTGATTTAATTGAAGACAATAAAATACTTACATTACCTACACCATGTTTATATATAACACTAGTGTAGTAATGAACACTTTTTACTGTCAACCAAAAAATTATAATGGGTCTGTGTAGAAATATACCATATAATTTGGAAATTTCTCTGAAGTCTAAGTATTTAAAATGTTCATGTTGCAATTTTAAATTTACCAATATTTTTATATTTTATTATTTTGAAAAGTTGTTATTTAAATTATAAATTACAAATTTCACTTTAAATATCAATCATTATAAATGTATAACATAAGTGTTTAACAAAAAAAAAATAATATAATAATAACATTTAGTTTACTCGACAAACATACCGCCGAATATACAAAAAAATAACTGAATTTTAAATATTAGAAATTATGTGTGATATGGTGAATTGTCGACACATTATTAAAATATTTCATAGTGTGCGAGAAATAATAAAAAAATAAGAATAGTGTATAATATTTAATATTTAATTTTAATTGGTTATGTAGAATATGTCGATTACAGACTACTTTTTTTTATTCATTATAAACGTTTTATCAAATACCTATTGGTTATTATAGTTTTTGTAAATGTTGTCAAAAATGTTTGTATATCTTGTGTCATTTAATATTTAAATGTCGTAACATATTTGGACTTTTTCTGTGACACACTGGTTGAGAAACACTGGTCTAGATAACTTCAATCCTAGTCCCCACATCGTATTTATGTAAATATCTTCGTAATGGAAATTGATCTGATACCAAAATATAGAAAATAATATTATCGCTTGACACTTATGTTATAATATGCCTAGCTGCAGACGATATCTCGAGATTTTTCAGCAGCCACGAGTAATGTTTTCTTGTTTAAACTCCGACCACGGAGACTCGTTAAGTCCCGTCGTTATAAATAGTATGCGATTGGGTTCTTATTATATCCCCTCGAGCGGAATCCTACCTGGTCTATGTATGTATATATATTTAATATAGCGACCGACGGTCGTTTCACCCGTTAATATTATAGACGTAGTATTTGTAACGTCTCATTCGAAAAGGGTTGCAAACCACTAATTAACTTTATGATTAAATTTATGTGTGGGAATTATTTGTGTGATCATACGGCGGCGACGTCGTTTAAATATATAAATATATATGTTTTGTTTTAACTTTACCGACCTCGGAACCAAACTTGAACCATTTGTTCCATCGTAATAATATTGTGTTAATGTCGTCGACGTCGTAACGTCGTCGTTACTTGTTACTCATGCTGCTTTCTCATAGATCCGGTGTTATTATAATATCAGACTATATTATATTGTGTATTTATGTTTACGCCGTGAATTTCGATAAAATTACAATCGAACAATCTGTCCAACCGGTACTATAATATAATATACCTAATAGCCAACACAAGTACACACAACGTAGACGTCATTGGCTAAACTTCTCAATATTATTATGTTAATCGTAAACGATTTTAATTCGGCTAACCCAATTATCGAACACAGCATTATAAAATTATAATAATAACATTTATAATTTATGAAAATATACCAAATTATTTCGTATAATTTCATACACCAGATACAATATTATATTCAATGTTAATTATAGACCGCATACTAGTAAATTACCGATTCGTTTTCCTTGTTAACAATACAAAAACCAAAAAAAAACCTTACTTCAAGACGTAAACCTGTACCTGGAAACACTCAAATAAGCTCCCTATAAACAAAACCAAATTTTCGTACAATGAAAGCATTGTTTGCCAAAATAATAAAAGATATTGAGTTACTTAAAATGTACAATAATTAATATAATAACGTTAATAATATACAGGGTAATTCCACTAAGAATGCGCATATTCATGTTTTCATGAATTTATTCAAATTCTGATTTTCGAAATATTTCAACTATCTTTAAACACTACCTATAAAATACCATATTTTTAAACTATCGCAGAAGTTTTTTTATACCACTTAAGAAGAATTCAATGACGAAAGAAAATTCTTTTTTTCAAATGAGAAACTCCCTTTTTTACTATTTAAATTATTTGGCGGGATAAATGTTTGAAAATATGTTTGTAACCAATGTCTTAATTTAAAATTCTAACGAATAGATTTTCAAATATCGTATTTATAATTTATATATCAAGGATAATAATAATTAAGATTTTAAAATCACTATCGATCGCGGATCTATCATCGTCTTTAGTACACAGAGTTGAATAACTCACAGTTAAATAGTCGGGTCCTGATTTGAAAAACAGAAATTCATATCCTCACGGACACTACTCAAGTGCCTATCTAGTACAAAAAAACTTCAATAATTCGATAATATATTATGATCTTTAAATAGACGTGATGTTTAAAAATTCTAAAAATCTGATTTTGAATAAATCTATTACTAAATAAAAAAAAAAAAAAATAATAAAAAAAAGCGGAGTGAGCGTGCTCGGCGCGAAAATCGCCACAAAATTATGCTGTCTCACTCGTGTGTAATATTTTTTTAAATTTTAATACGAACGCGCGGCAAGGAAATGATGAAAATACGAAACGTGTCCGGGCAACGAATCCGAAAAACGGCGTTAAAAAATTAAAAATGTAAACGAACGCGTCGACGACAAAAAAAAAATATCGTAGAAAAAGTCTCCCGCTGGGGGGGTGCGTCGTCGTGCACCGCAGACGGACTGCATGCGTGCGTGTGCGTATCTGCGTGTGTTTGTATGCGCGCGCGCGCGCGCGCGTATGTGTGTGTGGGTGTGCGTGAGTGCGGCGACGGCGGCGGCGGCGGTTGGCCCAGCGCGGCGGCAGACATACAGGCGAGATTCAATAATGTAAACAATCCATCAGAAAGGCGGCGGCGGTCGGCGCGCGACGGTAATTGGGTTATCCTCGGGCTGTTTGCGTGCTGGGCAGAGTCGGCGGCTTCGGCTGTGGCGGGCGCCCGGTTTTTAGAACCGTTTAGAACGCGCGGGCGCACACCCCACCGCACCTGGTCCGGGTGTACGGTGTACTATACGACGTCTATACGTATTCGCCGTGTGTGCGTGCTCTCGCATTTATAATATTATTACTATTATTACATTTTTGTGATTTTATTCGTTCGTGATAATAATATTATTATGTGAGTTAGGACAGCTTAAGCTTTGCGGTCGTATTATTTCTATATACGTAAGTATATATGTATTTATATATATTTAGATATAGGCAAAGGTATGAACATTTTTTTTTTATTTATTTGAAGTTTGAACAGCACGTCATTTTAAATTATTTGTAATTTATATTATAACTCGTACGAATTAATAATAAAAATTTAAAATGAATATTATACACCTAATTGAACAGGTCTGTGGTATTAGAATTATTAGATACTCGTTACAATAGAATATTCAAAAGTGGAAAAGTTAATAAAAAGAATCGATTTTAAATGATACAATTTTACATTCGAAACATTAAGATTTAAAATTAAAAGTTTCTAAATAATATATTTAACTCTAAAAATGTAAGGTTTATATGAATAAAACATTAATTTTGCAGAGTTAAAAACAAGGTATTTTATTGCCATCACAATAAGTCACATTGTAGTGATAGTGTAACTTTCAAGGTTTTTAATTATAATTGTATCCTGTTATATTTATTCGTATTGCATTATTTAATCATTGTCTAGGAAAATGTTATGTTTGTCATTTATTTATTTATATTCTGGATTGAAAATATTAAATTTTTTCGATGGACCTAAAAACCTAAAAAAATATATAATTATGAAAAACTAAAAATTAAATGACTAATTATCATTATAAATTAAAAAAAAATAATTAAGTTTAAACTAA
The DNA here is from genome assembly GCA_036289425.1 of Rhopalosiphum nymphaeae. Lineage (NCBI taxonomy): Eukaryota > Metazoa > Arthropoda > Insecta > Hemiptera > Aphididae > Rhopalosiphum > Rhopalosiphum nymphaeae. The sequence continues at coordinate 1,081,934 of JAZAQC010000021.1, read as the reverse complement.
TTGATGCCTTCCATTGAGAATAGTATACTCAATACATTATGTTATTAGGCATCGGTGGAGTGTTATTGTGCTGTGCATCGAAAAAAAAATAATTTTATTGATGTTTACATAATATTATTATCATATTCTAAAACGTAAATATACGCACGAGTCGTAAATAAATTATAGGAAATAAATAAGACCTCAGTAGTCATCCTCGTGTGTGTAGATAAAATCACCTGACCATAATCAATCATATTATATTATATGACGTGCTTATAGCCTCATAACCGGTTTTCTAATGGAAATGAAACATTTCGTATCTACTCCCATTTAAATTATTACTAGACATTTTTTCGGTTTAGGATAATATTATATGATAATAATATGATTGTTTCGTCGGCAAATATTATTACGATAGCAATAAATAACATACCTATACTTACTTGTACATTATAATATCTCGTACAGCTACAGACGTCCAATTACGACGACATTTCGTTCGCTCGGCAGTCGGCTCTGATAATAACAGACCTTATTGGCTGTTTCGGTTCCCGATATCGTCCGGAGACGTCGTTGTCGCGATAATGCGATACTTTCGAAACGAGTAAAATCGCCGCGAAACGACGATGTGGGCAACGCGCGGACGTTATAATTACAGACCGGTGCGCACGAATAACGCCCAAAACCAATGGGTTTTCAGTGCACGCACACGACGACGACCACCCGCTCGCCATGGGTTACGGGGGTTACGGGGTTAAGTGTTGATCGAACTCTGAGTAATATCGTTGTATTATTATTATTATTATTATTATTATTATTATGATGATTATTATTACCATGTGCTCAAACAACTTAATCATTTTCTTGAATTCCGTTTTTACGATAAAATAAACTTTTCGAAATCTTCGTGGAACTCGGTAATTTAAAAATCTCATCATATCGTGCTGAGCGAACCAGTCTGCGAGGACATCTGTCAGACGAAATCCGCGTGAAGAAACTATAGCGGATGAGCGAAATAAATAATTTTAGATAACACGATTTGAGATTACGCGCGGAGACGCTCTTAATATTGTATAAACGCTTATACTGACAAAAAACAATTTAGCTTAGTTTTTCCTGGTCCGCGTTAACCAATAGCTATTACAACTTTAATAATAGTGATAAATCATCAGTGATGCAACTGGGATGTTTTATGTTTCTTTTGGTGTGTCCAATCGACTAATATTTATTTCCATTATATATTTTTTGTTATTAATATACATTTAAATTTAGATAAAACAGTTATGAAACATTATAGTAATTATTTATTTCTTATAGGTTCGTAAAATAAACAAAAATAACGTTAATTTAAATTGTTTTTTATTAACAAATTACTATTCTACAAGGTGGGGGGTCTAGTGCCAGTGGTACCGGAGTCCACCCGATTCGGTGTGCCATTCAATAGTACCTATTATTATACAAGTGTAACGGTTGTATTTTACGAAACGTGTTATGGTTCAAAATCGTTTTCTTTATATTCGTAATTACGCATCGATCCATGTCACTGTAAACATATACGTATAATGATTAAAATACGCATAAATATATTTTGTATAAATTAGATTAAAATTCATTAAAACGTGTTGAAAATATCTTTAGGAGACATCGTTGTTAATTATATTCGTTGTACAATAATATCATCGATATAATATGCCGTTTATCTAAATAACTAATCATATTTTAGATCCCATTAAAAGCATATTTTGCTGTAATTGCATCGACTGTCACATATGTCACGCTTGGTATATTTTAGTATACGTAGACGGAATTATCACTCACAACAATAATTAATTTATGAATGAGAAAGCTTTTATTGGTGTTTAAGATGTAATAAGTTTCATCGACCACTGCTAAATAACATATTATTATTTCGTTAAACTAATAAATATAATCTAATTTTGTTTTGACTCAGCCTTGTGAATATACAATTTATGCACAAAATATGTGCGGTTACTAGTTATTAATAAGTATCTCTTGCAGTTCTAAATATTTTCAATGATTTAAAACAAATATTATGTAGAAATTATATTATTAATTCATATTATCAACAAGAGCTCGCTCTTAAGTCATATCTTGATATTATATAATATATAGTATACCTGCACAGCTATACGTGTGATTATAATCCTTTGGATTTCAATAATCTATTGCCTAGTCATCTACATTCAATATGAACACGAATACATGTTATAATATTTTGTTTTGTTTAAATGTATTAAGGTTTTAAAGATAAACAACTCAAAACGTATAATCGCTTTTAATTTGTGTGTAATAACTAACGATTTAAACTTATTCCACCATATGTAATAAATTTAAAATATAATATTTATAGTCAATATAATTATTTTTTTATTTTGGTAGACTTAATAAGTATTAATTAATATGTTAGGATACGATTTTGATACAATTATTATTTTATTTTCCGTGGATGTAAAGCACCTATCATTGTATGAACTTTATACGATCAAAATACATTTTCATCGTTCATACTGTTATTATTAGAAATATAAAAGTAGGTAGATATAAAATAAAAATATGAACGTGATTATAATCAATGAGTAGTTTATACTTTGTATACTTTACCTATTATAATGGTAAAACTACGATAAATTATAGTTATTTTAATAGTCATATAGCTGGTATTAATATTTTATTATTTTATTTATCGGGTGATATTTTGTTTTTAAAAGTATATATATTTTTTTATTTTTTTTTTTTGCACGACAAGCGAAAATAATCCTTACAAGCCACTGGCTATTGACCTCATATTGTATACGATTATTACACGCGTTATAATAATAACACTTAATAATACATTATTTGTTATTGCGAGTTTCTGCGTATATTTTTTTCTACTTCGTTTTTTTTTTTTTTTTTGTATCTACAACTACTGTTTCACGAATCGGAACAGCCCTTTAGTTCGGACACACTTCTATTACTACCTAGATAGTACATATACACGAGTATAAATATATTATTATTTTGCTTTGTAAGAAACATGTGATATTGCCAATTCATTTATGTAGTAATGTACTAAATAGGTACTAAACATATTAATTATTTTTATAGGATATAAAAAAAATTATTTATCTTTTGATTGACACAGTTGTATATTTTTTGAGTCAAAATAGCTTTACAAATTTTGTAACTAAACATAATAAAATATTAATTTCAATAAATTTACCTTTTTTTTTGGGGAATACATTTTACAAAATGTTCTAACGACATAAATAATAAATACTCATTGTAAAAGATTAATGTGACGAATATGAACTGTTCTATAATGAAATATTTTACTTTTATTTATGTTGTAAATATAATATTTTTCTAAAAACATTTTTTTCCGGTAAAAGGAACCTGTGTCGCAAAACCTTGCATGTAAATATAACTAACACATTTGACATATCAAGTCTATTAACATAGATAGTACTTACTTTGTAAAACTGCCGTTTAGAATCATGGTTATTTGAATTTTTTGATTCCTTCAAATTTATGGTGCATCTTTGAAAATGTAGCTAACGCATAGAAATAATCAAAAATGACTTAATAAAAAACACCAAAATTCAATATTTAATCGATAATACTATGCAGTAGTAAATAAGAATAAGAACAGTATAAGACGTATATAACTACATAAGTATAATATTTCGTATACTAACTCAAATATTTTGGAATAAAACTCTTTCTATTCATACAGATGTTTGTCAATCAAATAAATCAAAAGCTTATTATTTTTAGTTTCATATATTGAACAATATTATGTTAGGCATAAAAGAAAACAAACATTTACATATCAAATTTAATTTCTATATTTTCTATATTAAGTTCTATAATCAGGACACTTTTGCAGATGCAATAAAAATCCGTATTAACTTCGTTGACAAATTTAATAACATTGAAAAGTATGTCACGGTAAAAGTGCGTTTTGCCAAAACGTTATTTTCAAAAGCATATGTACGACGCAACAGCAGATGTTTACAGTATAAAATTGCCTTGCTGCATATATAAAAATGCAATCCAATTGTTTTTCTCGTTTCTTATTTTATGATTGCGTTATTGTTTAACCGTTAATTCGTTTTACAGCGACAGCCCTGTGGCCGTTGGTCGGCGGTCCCTGTCCAGCAGATCTCGTATATTGTCTGAACGGGGGCACTTGTACGTTCTACGAAACCATCGGAGAGCTCGTTTGCCAGTGAGTAAAATATACATAATTTATTAAGCAGATTTACAATCGTGTATAGTATGTAAACATGTCTATGGTATATGGTCATAATACCAATTACAATATTATGGTATTACGGATGTATGCGATTACTGTAATAATGATATAAGTGATTTCATTCCGCTAGACTTTCAAAAATCAACTTTTAAACCGTAATAAAAACAGGGTTTTTCAAATTTCAGGTGCGCCGAAGGCTTCAAAGGTCAACGGTGTGAGAACAAAGACATTGTTAACAAAAGCAGTATGTATGCCCCGTCTTTGACTTATTTCTGTAAACTAGGCTTGTCTGGATCCTATTATTGTTAGGTTTATATTATATATGCAAATTAAATTTAATATATACATATTATATATATAAATATATATATATCATTATTTTTTTTAAATTATCGAAATTTATTCAAAATTTTTACCAAAGATTTTTTTTAAATTTAGTAAATTTTTTTTCTGGGCCAAAAGTGTTATAATCAAAGTAATTTTTTTATGTACATAATATACCATTTGTATATTATATATCATTTTTTTTTTTTTTATCAAAAATTATTTATTATTATTATTATTATTATTATTATTATGATTATTATTATTATTATTATTATAATTATTATTTTGGATCACTTACATCTAGTCACAACTCCTATATGAATTTTACTTACGTGTAAAATTGAAACAAATTCACGAATAATTTTGCGGATTATAATTATTATTTTTTAATTTATTTATTTATACTTTATTAATTATTTATTTTTGATAATACTTTATTGTGTAAATAAAATGACTTGTACAGTATTCTGATAAAAAAAAAACGGTGAACAGTCTTTTTATTTCGCTTGATTATTATTATTTTTTTATAATTATTATTATTATTATTATTATTATTATTATTATTAATATTATTATTATTATTATTATTATTTTTTACGAATTCTTTTTTTGGTACATTTGTGTGGTATAAGCTTCCTATATTCTTTGCCAAGTTATACTGCGATACAGTTACCAAGGAACGGAACAAATTTATATAATTTTTTTAGCCAACGATCAACCGCTGCATTATGTTTTATTTTCGCTTTTTACCCCTTTTTCGGAAGTGGCGGGTGAATGATGTGTAAAATAACTATTTATCCCAACAATTGTTACGTACATTTTACACATGAACTGGACGAGTCATTTGAATCGCTCCCAAACACAAGAAAGGTAAAGTTATTATTAAAAAAAAAAAAAACAAAAAAAAACAAAAACAAACAAATAAATAAAAAACAAACAAATACGGATTATTAACATTATTATTCTTATTTTGCTTTGAATAACATAATTATATATTTTTACTAACGCAATTTAGGGTTCACGTTATTAGTTGCTTCTACTAACACGGGATTTTATAATAACACCAACTCACAAAAACTTAAAACTTTAAACTTTGTTGACAATATCGATAAGCGTTATAAATTATAAGATAGCTTCACACTTCAGTTAATGCGTAACAATTTGTTGAAAATTTAATTTAAATGATACAAACTGAATACATATTAACTGTGTATATAATACAAATACAATAACAGTCTTATTATTCTGAACTGAACCTACGCCTATAAATATTTTTTAAATATTAAATTCTCATTATTATGAGTGAATATTTTTGATAGTTATATGTAATATAAACTTAATAAAAACACTTCGAATTATATTTTAACTATTACTTGATGCTATTCAAATGTATAGAGAAAAACCATGTAAATTAAATTTAACATAAAACAACCACAAAGCGCAATTTATAAGTATACAAATTATATAATTTTTACGGCAATAAGTTGTTTAATTATTTTAAATTTGAATTGATTGTTGCCATACACAACACTATCGTCATGATTTTATAGATATATTTTATTAAATTTTAAATTTTTAGGTATTAAAAAAAGAGAAGAAATGTATGATACTTCGTAACTTTTGAAATAATTCTATAATCTGTTCAGATACATCAGTATAATATTATTTTATATTGTGAACTTTTATTAAATCCCTCGCGGTTTTGTTCAGAATCGTTAAGTTTTAACTAAAAATGTATTTCTTTTAAATTTTTTTTTTGTTTGATAGAATAATTAATTTAAATATTGCGTTTTTTATTTAATAGTTTTTCCGGTCTCTGGAATCGTATAAAATTGATTTCAATAGTTTTATTATTGCTATTTGCTTGTCGAAATTGTACACAATTTACTATATAAACTAAAGAGGAACGACGTAATACACAATTATAATAGCGTATTATGTTGTTGGTACATTATATTATCGATGTATTGTTTATTTGTTATAAATAGACATTATACCGATCATTATTGTTTAATGTTTTTTGCAGTTTGATCGTATACAGTACACGGTGGGGGTGTGGATTTTTGTTTGCAGATTCAAAACAAAAAAAGAAACAAAATACCATTAGAAACGATACAAATAATTTCGGATAGCGACGCGTCGAAACAATACTATTATATCGGTAAGTAAATCGTGGTAACACGGTCTTGACCACGACAATCTTCATTCGCTAATATTCATTAAAATATAACTGTTGCAGTAATAAAAATATATTTAGGATCAGTTAATTATACTCCATAAATAAACAACAATAATCTTAGTCAAGCACCAAAAAAAAAAAAATTCGATCAGACGATTCGTTGTAATAAATGTATTATAACCATTTTACTAAAACTGTGTAACGCAAGAATATTGCATAAACATTGATTAATTTATAAGATAAATATTCAATAAAGTCATTATTCTGTTTTAAAACTATGGTTTCCTCAAAAATTATAAAGCAATTATTATGAGCAGAGATCTTGATACGCTGTAATGATTATTTTCATTTATAATTAATCTTCAGAATTTTCTTTTTGCTGTCTTCCGCCATTTTTTTGAAAACTACTTCCAAGTGTCAAGTGATTCATATGAAGTTATAACTAAATTAATTTCATTAAACAAAATAGATTAATGATTTTTAAAAAAAAACCTTGTGTGATTAAATGTTTCGTGGATACCAATATTACTATATTATATTATATTATAACTGAATGTATAAATAAAAATACAAAAATATCGATACAAATCTATTTTTAGAATTCAAAACTAATTATTATTATTATTATTATTATTATTATTATTATTGAGCCCTTAAATTTGACCTATGTTTCAATCGATTATACGTGTAATTTATTTCGCAATCTATCATGGTGATACAATATTTTTTCAAGTCCTTTGAAACATGATTTCAACATGAAAACCTTCATCAGACTGCGCCGTGTTTTGAATAATCTAGCTTTATTACGACAGTATCTATATAATATAATAAATTGTCCTTGTAAATAAGAAAAATGCGATTGAACATACAAAAACATTCTCCAGTTGAGATTTCAATAATATTTTGATTAGTTATAAAAGAGTCCAGTAGGTATATATATATATAATATATATACTGCTAGTTTTGTTGATTAAAATACGAAAAACGCATAATTATTGTTAGTACGAAAAACATTTCTTAAAAAAAATATTGTTGTCGTCTGGGATTCCGAGAAACCCAAACACCGAAACTTCATTATAAATGCAATTCTATTTCAAACTGCAAAATTTCGTCTTACGAAAAAAAAAGAAAGAAAATAAAAAAGAGAAACAAAAGATTTATTGTCTTTTGTGTGTACGTAATGTACAAGTTTTTTTTGCAATCGGATTCCGACGTTTATTTATTTTATTTATTTATTTATTTATTTTTTTTTGTTTTTGTTCTTCATTTAACTGACAGATGTAACTGAACATTGGACAGCGGCACTAACCCGAGCACATTCTACAACAAACACGGATAGATGAATACAATATATAATTCTTTAAAATTTTTTTTCTCAACAATTTTTTTTATACATTCATACATAATAAAATGTTTTATATGAAACGAAGCTTTATGTTAGATAGATACCTATGTATATTATTATACATAAATATATATATAATGTAATAATGTGCAACCCAACTTTATTGCTACCCCTGGTTTTCATCGCTATGATATAAATATAAAACTAATATACAATATTATAATAGCAGCATATTATTCCTTAAAGTTATAGCTAATTTATGAAATTATACAATAGAATAAATACATTTTTAACTTAATAAATAATATATAAGGGCTATTTAGACTTGTTAACTTTGTAAATTGTAAGTTATTTTATTTGTTTTGTTTACATATTATGTATAAATGTCATATTCATTTAGTGAAAAGTATTTACAGCGTGAAAAAAACATTATTTTACACTTCATGAATGATTATTTTTGTCTACTTTACAAAACGGATATCAGTTTTACTTTATACACTAAAATTGTAATTTATTTTAAATTTAAATTTAAAAAAAAAACTATGATTGTCAATGCATATATGTTACAATAATTTAAACGAATAAAATACATATGAATAATTTAATTTACTTTACAGATCTTACTTCCAATAGGTATATATACTCTAAAATAGTCATGTATGATAGGTTTTCATAATTAGACGTTCAGATTGTGAACATTTTTTATGATGTTTATTAAACAAACTAACAATTGCATTAAAACTTTTCAATAGATTAGTCTATATAAATAAATTTTATTTCTTAACAATATATACATAATTGATCATTCATGTCGTGGAGAAAAGTGTATTATTCACAGTTTGTATAGGTCCAAAAATATAACCATTTCAATAAAAGAACGATTTTACGAAATGGGTGTGACATATATATTTGTATATATATTTATGTGATTGATTTTCATTAAGGCTAAAGGTTGTGATGTTTGTTATGTTCCATATGTATTACTTTTATTTTGTATAAGTAACACTTAATCGTGTGTATATTTTTTTTATGTTTTATTTATTTATTATTTATTTTTTGTTTAACCAAAAATAATGACCGTCCATTTACTTAATGTTATAACTATTTATTCGATAAAATTAGATATGCTTATAACGATATTACCAAAAATATTATGCGTTTGAATGGGTTAAAAAATTATATATATATATAATATATATGTACATAATTTTGGTTCCTTGTAGCAATAATAAGATAAAATAATTGTAGTTGTTAATTTTTATCCAATAATTTATGTATAGAACACAAAAAAAAATATTATGGTAAAATTGCTTTGAAAGAAAACAACATTGTATTAGTACACCATATGTTAAAAACACCGTTTTCTTTTCCCTTCCATACTCGTTTCATGCTATTATTCCTCATAGCACATTTACATTAAATGAATGTAACGTGTGCGTTATCTACGTTAAGTAGGTATATAATATTAGTTATACATCAAAGTTATAGTTGCACTTTTTTCACCGCGTCGGTCACATAATATACGAGTCGATATATCTTAATATATAAAAAGTCACTATAATTGTATTATAAAAAAAAAAATATTATAACGTTTTGTTCGAGTATATTATATCTCTCTCTCTCTATATATATATACTTAATATATAGTAGCTTTAGGACACAATGAGCAAGCATCTTTGGCGGATTTTGATCTGGCTAGTACCACAGGTGATGACGATTAGCGGAAAAGGTAAGTGAAAAATATCAATATCAATATAAGTTCATATTATACAGCAGTCGATGGTTCAAATTCGATAACATGATTATATATATATATATATTTTCCAAATTAATGCTTAATGCGCGTTTTACAATAATTTATATATGTATATGCATAAATTATACAATATAATGAACATACAATCTATAGGAAGGACATATGTAGGACTATTTTTCTTCTATATATATTAGATATATTGCAACTATAGTTGTATTGCAACTAAGTGTGTTCATTTTGCCATTTTAATATTTCTAGAAATATTTATAAATGAACACACGTAATTTACATAAAGCACTTTCGGTAACGGCAACACCGACTTCAAATGAACCATATAAGTCTATAATAAAATATTGTAATATTAGTTATACAATGTTCTCGGCACACCCAGGAGAATAAAGTCGAATGACAATGAGGCGGCTTGTGTGAATATTTGTATTATTATTATCCATCGGGTTCACACACAGGCGAACAATATATTTTTTCTAGTCGGATGCGACGACGGTGGAACATGGTGTAGAATAAAATGAACTGATTATTAAATATAATATATATATACAAATAAATAAGAAGTTATAATTCGCCGGATCATGTCGGTCGGCGGCGGTGGATTAAACGCGGACGAGGAGCAAAAGAAAAAGAATGAGAAGATAAAAAGTATATATAAATGTATGTCATCTATTTAACATGTTCTTGACCACCCTCCTCCGCCATGACTATATCGCTCTACACCACCGGCACCATCTCGATCTCATCCCCGTCGTCGGCATTATCTGACAATCGATCGCCGTCGAACCGGTGGTCGAAAACATATCGGTTCGAATTTGTCTGAGTGATTATGATTTTCAACCTATTAATCAATTGATCTTCGAGGCGTGTATATATTTTGAGATAAAAAACAAATTCTACAGTACTTACATTACAACGAGTAACAACATTGTGTTTAAGATAGAAGTTATAACAATGTGTTTAAAAAAAAAGATTCACTATTTAAAACCAATCATAAAGATACCTACCTTAAATGTCGACTATACCATACAAATTGTCTACTCATACATGTGGGTGACACGCTTAAAAAACATATATGTAATGTACATAAACGTTTTCAACCAAAATAATCATCCTTTCTTTTTCAGTCGATACACTTGTCCATAAAGCTAAATATTTATTTAGTGTTATACACATAGAAAAGTATTAAAATATAATAATATATATTAAAATTATTTTTAAGTTAATATGTCATATATTTATATGATATTTTCTGTCACTAACACTCTAGACCACCGCCAATAAAATAATTGATGAAAAAAATTACTAAATGTATAAAATAAAGTAAATATAAAATTGTTGGTACTGATGAAAAAGGGAAAAATATGATATCGCATCTGATAACACACACTTATGATTGACTTAAAAATGGTTGATGTATAAAAACCACACACTATTTTAAATCTACAAACCAAATATATTATAAATGTCAAAGTATATCAAACAAATTAGGAGTAGAAAATTCAGTTAAAAATGTGATATTCCTGCTGCTAATAATGAAAAAAAATATTTATATAGTTGTATGTTATATTTATAAGATGAAATTGTTATTATAATAATTTGAAAAATACTGAAGTTTAATGTAATTATTTTGATAAGTAATGTGTACTGTCTGACAACAATTAATTTTATTTATTTATTTAAATAAATAAAAATATATTTTATAATTGAAATTAATTACAAAAAATTCGATTTTTTGATACATTGAGCTATATTATGTTATATGTAGTTATAGTGTATATATTTATATTCTCAGATGAATTATAACTTGAAAGTACTTAATCTACATGCTTCAATTAATACAGCTTTTACAAGTACCTACCTATACCATATATTATAATAATATACTACTGTACAAATTTATTTATTTATTTGATAATAAACACCAGATGAAGTATATAAATATATTGTAACGAACATACAGTAGTAATTTATAATAATTAGTATATTATTAAGTTAAAATATTATAATACGTTATAATTATTTTATAACTTATAACATTAATAGTAGATAATATACTGAATTTAGATAACGACAGATTAGATTTTCAAAATATTTCTAATCATTATCATTGATATAGGTATATTTTTAATTATTTTACATTGTTTATTTAAAATAATTCAAATTGTTATGCTTTTCTTATACATATTGGTTTTAGAATCCATAAATGTGTACTAAAAAAAACTTTTAAATTCAAATGTACATTTAAATATTTGATTTCAACTTGTATATTATTATCAAATGATATGGACATTAGATAGGTATACATTTAGTAATTATTAGTTTTTTTTAAACGAAAGATTAAGGTTTAGTTGAATACAATATTACTCAATATGATAACCAATTAAATTATATCACAATAATAACAATTAGATACAATGCTATAATTTTTAAGTGATATATATCATTCAATGCACCTGATATATATAGTTAATTTTTACCATTATTATTATTATAATTTTGTATAGGTCTTGTTTTAAAGTTGCGATTATCGAATTTTATTAGTTATTTAAGTATGGCGAATTGTTCACTTTTTATTTCTATGACATAAATATATAATATGGAGTATAATATTATGATTAATTTTGGTAAAAACTAATATCTAACATATCATTTTTATGATAAGAATTAACTAAGATGACAACTTTCCATATAAAATAGGTTAAATACCAGTAATTTCAGTTTACTTTTAAATAAATACTAATTATTCGGGTTCTGGTTAGGTATAGATAGAAGGTAGATAAATTACTAAAAAGTAATACATCATTAAGACACGTGTCTGTAATATTATTCCATACGTCTCTGTTATTAATATTAACATTACGACCTTCGACTTAGAAGTAATGCGTGGCGCATTGCCTAAGGTGAGTTAATAATAATGACTTAAAAATTAAAAAAAATAAGCAACATATTAATATTGATATAATTCTGACATACTATTATTGTATCGACGATTACTGTGGTTGATTTCCATAAACGCCGAAAAACGAAAGACCGCGGCGAAACGGTTTTCGTTTTTCGTTCGATACGATTACAAAATATCATATTTTATTCCGGTCACAATATCATTATAACGTTTAATTATCGATGCGACACAGTTAAATAGCAATGAGCATTAAGTACGCGCGCTCTGGTGCAGCTCACCAGTTTAGCGCCGTGTAGAGTGGTTCATCCACTATATTTCGAAAGCTGCCCCGAGCGCGACCATCGCGTGTCCGTGTTCAGCTACACTGCAGTCGATGATGACGGGCACGAGTTACAAAATAATTTTATCGCCGCCACTGCCGTCGTCATTGTTGTCGTCATTATTTTAGTACGTCGTATAATATTGAGCTGAATGACGAACGGCTGTGTATATTATTTGATACATAAGTATGTCAGCTTTGTGACCGAGCTATCACGAAGGTCAGTGGGCAAACTTTTGGTACGTCCCATAATGTTATACGCGATCGGCTATTAGCATAATATATATTATAATATTGTAATATACTATGTGACCTAATTTCCATCGTTATTCATTGGTGATTTATAGTTTGCATTGTGTTCACAGACGACCGCATCATTTCAGTTTTTTATAGTTGTTGCCAAAATGAAAGCTACCGACAATTTTAAAATCATAATCAGGCCACGATAATTTGCTGTAAAATATAATATCTTTTTACTTATCTTTTTTTACATTTTAATTTCGTGGCATTGTACAAACGACAACATATTTTTGTCATTGTGCCATGTAAAAATTATCTTTTAATTTTAATTTTTTATTTGTTTTCAATAAGACATCGTATATGTATATTTATATTATTAATTTTTTATTAGTAAATACAAAATAATAAATATTGTTATAAGAACTCAAATTTAATATACATGTGAAATAAAAATTGATCGGTGATTTCATTTTTTACAGTCATAGAAGTTGTTTGATAAAAAAATGCTGGCCACCTGCACTACCTCTAATGATGTGTTTGTCCATACTTACTTTTTTTTGTAAATATTATAAATTATAAAACGTGTATGTTATTATGATGTATTCTTCCGTTGTTTTGTATATTGTGTTATCAATTTTCATATTAATATATCATAAACATTTATGTATCATAGATATAAGTTATACAACTTTTGATTCCATGATAATCTTAAATACAATCAGCTAATTCACGATTTCTATAGCTTAGTAAGTTAAAAACCTCAAAATAAACTAACAACTATTGAGAGTTGAAATACGCAAATAGTAAAGAACATTTAAAAATGTGTATATACATATTAATAAAAATATTGGTTATGTGTGTGTGTGAGTAAGCGATTCACAACCGAGTCAATCGCATTAATGGTTCTGAAATAGTGTAAATCTATAAACATATACCCAAAGGTGTGCAGCTGGATGACAGTTTTTAAAATTTAACGAGATTATCATTTAGGGTTTGTTTGCTCGTTGAGACAAAAACATTTTTGTTTGTATAGGGTTATCATTGGACGCATAAAATAAAATAGTTATTTATTATAATTTTATATAATTTTAAAACATTATTTTGTATTCGCTAAAAACTAAATAAATTACCGTGTTATAAATATATAGTTTACATTTTACAGTTTTAAAGAGTTTAAACAGAGTAAATCCACTAGTAATAATATAATTTGTATTAAATAAGTTTCCTATATAGCTCTACTTTTAAATTGTTTGTACTTATACTACTAAGTACTAAATCATATTATATACTGGAATGTTCAAAGAATATAAATTTAAATTAAAAAACAAATAACCGTTTAAAAATCTTTTATCTTTATCATTTGCCCTCACCTAGTAAAGGAATTAAGTAAATGACTCGTTACTTGTGATTTATTCGTCGTTATAAGAACACTGTATACTATATTATGTCTTCGTTAGTTTAATACACTTGATTTATTTTATATACAAAAAGATTAATGCACCTTTCCAAGTACTCCATTGCACGCGTACAAAGTGACTTTTCTTCAACTTTTGTTTCGGCGTTTGTTGATGTTATCCATTACAATAATAATACTATGGTCACACGGCGTTTTAAGTAGGCAATTTAGGTACTTGGCCGTCATGCATTCATTTGTCTTGTATTTAATAATATTACTTTGATTCACACTATGTTTATCATTTGTAAGGTTTATAAGTTATAAACTTATGACCGTTATAATAAATGGATTTTTCAGAGTCACCAGATTTTGAATTTGGACATCATTACGTGGGTTTAACGGTAATGCCGGATATGGAGCAACAAGGGGGCAAGCGCGTGGCAGTATCGTGGCAAGTGATGTCCACAAACTCAAACGATTGGGTTGGAGTGTTTGGCGTGGACCCAGCGCATGACCATTCTGGGGCCGCCACCGAGATAGCGCTCCGTAAGTATCCGGTGAATGCCACTTCTGGCTGGTTTGAAACCGATCTCACATTGTACACGAAGACTATACAGCAGCTTTGCCATGACGGCCAGTTTGAAAGCCAGTGTTTTGAGTATTGGGTTGCATACGTCAGTGGTGATACCGACACACGTGAGTATTTATTTGAAATCTGATTTTTAATTATATGTAACGGCTTTATTTTTTAATTATTCATATCTTTGTACTAATAAAGAAGTTTTGAGGGGATAGACATTTTTGTTTTTAAAATTAGACCTCTCTTTTATACTTCAAATTATTTAGTTTATATTTTTTTGAAAATGTTGATGTATATATAAGTACAAATTCGACCGAGTAGCTTTTGAGAATAAGGGTAATCAGCACTTTCGAAAAAGTTATCAAATAAATAATTTACAATAAAAATATGAAAAACAAAAATTATCACTGGTCACTCCTTAAGTCTAAAAAATCTCAAATATCTTAAAACATGATCTTACAAATTATTAAAATATTATAATTTGTATCAATTTATTATTGAATGAAAACATTTAGGGGCATGCTGTTAAATCGGTCTGTGTTGTATCGTATTTTATATTATTTATTTGTATTTTATTTTTTGTTATTGAAGTAGGATTATTAATTTATGCTATTAAAATAAATAGTATCGAACAAATTAACATAAAACATGCTACTGATGATTTATATTGATGTATGGTAATTCAAATTGTATTGTATTATTGATATACGTTATTTTCTTACTTTGGCCGTTACAGATCAATATATATTATTTTTATTTATATATATATATATATATTATACGGTAAAATTTCTCTATAAAGGAAAAATATGTTGTCTCAATCGATTTTTATTGTATATATATATATAGAGATAGATAATATGAACTATATAATGAATTATAATCGTGGTAGATATTATAGAGCAGTGGTCTTTTAATTTTTTTGATTTCTTAGCACACATTTTTTTACGACCCATTTCAGATTTGTTAGCTAAAAAAAGTTGAAATTGCTTAATAATTAATATAATATTAATGCAATATTTAATTGATATTATATGTATATTATATATGAAATAATTAGTTTGTGCCATACCTAAAATACATAATATATTATAATATATATTAATATATATAAATATGGATTTTTAAATTTTAAGCAGTAAACTTATCGTGACCCAAAATTGGGTCACAACCCATAATTTAAAGATCACTATTATAGAGGATGGATTATTAGCTGTTCTTAAATTCATTTTTAGAATTTTTATTCCTCATATTTTCAACATTTTACCTTTTATTAAAAGCTTAAAAATATATTTAAAGTTTATCTATAAGAAAAAAACGACTGCATATCAAAAATTAACACAAAACAAGTGTTATCAGTATATTATATAATAATTTATGCCATTTTTATTTAACATAAATAAATAAATATTCACTTAGATATTTTGCATTTATAGTATTAGCAACAAACTGCCTTAGGACTCAACCTAATTGGATGGACAATTTGACAGACGATGTCAAATCTTTAAGATTAGATTCGCTGTTTTTGCCAGGTACGCATGACTCAGGAGCATATGATACTACGCAACATTTTCCTATTTATTTTGAAAAGTATGTCTATACTCAAGTAAGTTTGAGCTTGGGTTTTTTGTTTTGCTTGTATCTTATATTAATTTTAAAAAATGTTTAGGACGTTGATATTTTGAGTCAATTATGCCACGGAGCCCGTTACTTGGATTTAAGAGTAGGTTTTGATTATCAGTCTGATCATTTATGGTGGCTGCATCACAATATTTATCCAGTACGACCTTTATCACACATTCTTGAAGATATAAAAACATTTGTAGAAGCAACAAATGAGATCATCATTGTTGAATTTCATAAATTTCAAACGGGTTTTTCAAAAAATGTATCGGTGCATCTTAAGTTATATCAATTTGTAACACTTTACTTGGGTAAGCATATGGCTAAAATGGGATGGCATAAATCACTAAAAGATTTACAAGCTGAAGGACGTAGAGTAATCGTAACTTACAACTATTTGCCAATAACACTATACGTTAATGATGGAAACCTTTGGACACCTGTTCCTCGATATTGGCCAAATGCTCAAAAATTAATGACATTTGAAGACTACGTACGTTTCTATATAAATAAGTAAGGTTAAAAAAGCAATTTATATTTTTCATACTAAAATATCATAGATTATCAAATTAAATAACAATATACTATGCTATACACGCCACTATAAGAAAGTCATTATTATTATTATTATTATTATTATTAGACGTTTATTACTTTTAAATGTTTGAACATTTCTTCTTTTAATCGTGTACATTTCAGACCGAATTATAAATCTGCGTGTTATAACATAAAAGCATAATACATTTTGTTTTATATTTCTATGCATTTTTAGCTATACATCAATTTTTGATTCATACTTTAAATAAATTTTATACACAGTTGAGTATTTTTTCTAAAATATCAGATTTAGTTAACAGGTCTCGTTTCAAAACGTGTTATAAATGCTAGTATAAAATTTGTTATAGTAGTTTATAATGAATATTATAATCTATATAAAATATAATATACTTTAATAATTTGAAGATCATACATACTTTGATGTTTTTTGTCATATTTGTATTCATAATTTTGGAGGTTGTAATTTCATAGACATCTCAACTTAATCATAATAACAAAGTTTATAAGATATACTTAAATTGGCCAAATAATTATAATTACTAGTAAACAATACCTAGTAAATAGTTCGACTAAAAATAAATATATAAATACTATAATTTAGGATTATTTAAATTTGAACAAAAAATAATAAAATAATCTTAATAGCGTATGGCAAAAAAAAAAAAAAATATTAAAATATTTAATTTCATTTATTTAAATATTTAATTCCTCTATCGAGAATTTTACACTGAAGTAATATATTATACTAATATTGATATTATTTTTGCAGAATACAAAACGAAAGCGGTGTAACGGTCTTGATGGCTGAGTTAACTCCTACTCCATTTGACGTTATTTTCAATAGAGGTTATGGTTTACGACACATGAGTTCGATAATTAATGAATCTTTGTTCAAGTGGTTTTCAATGCCAGAGTGGGGAGAACATTTCAACATTGTCGCTGTAGATTTTCTACAAAGTACCAATATCATTGATGCAGCGATCCATTGGAATAAGAAAAAAATCATTCCGCCCATTAAGTGACAATAACCTTATAAACAATATTTAAAAATCAAAACCAGTGTCATATGCTCATTTCGCACATACGAATACATAATAATTTATCTAATGATTACTACCAAAACTAATTATCATTTATTTATACCAAAATATAATCGTGTATAATAAATTGGTATCAAATAATTGTATGGACTATAAAATAGACAATAGAATTTGAAGGTTTGATTAATGAAAAAAAAAAAAAAATTATATGCGTTTAGATTTTAGTGAAATAATTTAACTATATATATGATGTCATAGATCATTGTATACAAATAAACTAAGTACAATAAGATTCTCACATTTCATTGTAGAAATATGTTTAAAGAATTTGTGTGCAAGTCTTAAATTATCTATTATTAATCATTATAAAAAGCATTCGTAACCATAATACTCCAACAATGAATGAAACATTTGGGGACCAAAATACTCACCAGTATTTTTATTTAAACTATCGGTACTGATAGTTTTTGGCCCCATTAATTTGTGTTACCGGTAATTAATGTGCCCTCATGATCGTAAAAACAATTTTATACCACCAAATGCAATTTGATAGCCACATTACTTCTTCGATTCATTTGACATCTATTGATTATCTGTCTAAATTTCTTATATATTTTTTTTAACGTTTTTTCACGTAGCCGTTAATATAACTTTTTGACAATGTAAATTGTAGATATTGTAATAAGAACCAATATTATACGTTATATGTGCTATAATTTATTTTCATAACTATTTTGTATTTATTTACTCATTACCTAATAATTCACATACCGAGGGTATTATTTTCATCTTAATAGTGGATTGTGATGATTTACTATTAAAATTATAACTATCGAGAATTGTTCTATACTTAATATTATGGATTTATTATGTATGAAAGAAAATTTATATAATACAATTAAGGAATTTAAATAGTATGGCAAGTGAAATATAATAAATATCTACTGAAAAATTATTTTCCACGTGCGATCAAATGTAGAGTTGTGAGTTTAATCAATAAAAATAAAAATAAAAGTGTTCATTAAACAAAGGTTAGATAAAAATACTATGTTTTAAAATTTAAATTTAATTAATATTTTATATGTAAAGACTAACCTGGTAGCCAGATATTTGCATGACATTATCTGGTATTGGACCAAAGGTTTTTTATACAGGTTTTAGCCATTTAACCGATTCAGACAGTGATGTATGTATATATGTTGAGTTATAATTTGCCAAATTTCAAATGTTTTTGTTCATAAATCTTATAAAAATTTTTGGCTCATTAAACAACAGTCAACAACCACTATACATAAAGGTATATTATAAGATGTTCGTCTTAATTGGAAAGATATGTGTACACGTGAATATCTTAAGTTAATTTCTCCGAAAACTTGGATAATTTAGACGTTTATTTATTTAGTTTCAATACTATCACAGTAAACTATATGTCTTACTTCCTTAGTTGTCCGCTTTGTGTATGTTTTCATTTAAATTTTTAATGGTTCGTCGTTCTCAGTAAAAATAATTTCATATAATTGCATAATATACAATGTCACATCAAGAATAATATTATGAAAAAGACGCGCGTAATCTATTATTAAGTCTGATTTAAATTCTCTTTTTAATGTTAACAAACACTTAAAAATAAAATCACATGTGTACTGCTTGTTGACGTTATGGCAGAACATGAAGTAATGAAAAACTTTTCAGGCGTATCTTCAAAGCTATCATTAACGACCGTATAATTTATAAGTATTCCGCTGACAAAAGGAGTAAAAAAAATGTATTATTAAATATTTTTGGGAATACATTTTTATAAGTATTAACAGAAATCACAAATAAAAAGTTCCTTAAAACATTTTATACTAATGGTGTTTATTTAATAAAATTATCATTTAGAACTCATATTTATAATCGTCTGACCAAAAAGTGTTGTATTAAGACATTTAGTATATTATACGTTATATTTTAAAATGTAATATTTCTTTATTTAATTATTGATAAATAGTTTGACTTTAACCAATAGATAGAGCTCGTCCTCCACTATGTATCAGTTGCCCCTTTGGCTTAGTAAATAGTAATCATTGAATTATACTGATACGTTTTGATAAAAACTTTTAAAAAGCAATTGTTATTTACTTAAAATGTGTACTATAGTCTACAACGTATACAATTTGTATTACACTTATTAATTAGCTATAAAAAAACAGAAAGTAAAAATTCTAAAAGACTAAAATGTGGATATTATTATTGTTTTACATTTGTTGTATTTTAATCATATTATGTTATACATATTTATAAAATCTTATAAGTTTATTTTTAATAATAATATTTGTATACTTGAAAGTTATATTATAATATATTTAATTCATTTTTTTTTTATGAAAACGTACACCTATAATAATTATTATTATTACATTATGATGAAAAAAAAAGAAGAGTGAGATAATGGCTTATATATAATAATGATGTATATATAATTTGGTTGTGAGACAGTGGTTGTCTTCATTAATCACGGAGTGATGTGATAATTTACTATATAATTAGACAAGTTTGAAATTATTCCTTTACATCTAGCATCAACGTATATAAAATTTAGTTTTAAATTGGTATAAAGTTGAAAAATATTAATTATATAATTTCCTAATAGACTATCGTTTTTACCGACAGTGATAGACAAATTTGGTTTTTATAATGAAGTAACCGTGAATCTCATTTTGGTATCGTTTTTTTTCTATTCCCACAATGATCTAGTGTTAAGTGATAATGAAGATAATAATGAATGTAGTTAATTGGTTTTGAATGTTTGAATGTTAAAATGTCTATATTTAATTTGCTGTATTCTCGTTTATGTTTTAAACAATGGGTTAGCTTTTACATTTTTCTGCGCACTTGCATTTGTTATCCATTTTAGAAGATACTTGTAAGCATGAATAAACAGTTGTACTTTATTTTTAATGTTCCATAATCAAAATCATATCATTATATTTTAATCCTTTCACTGGTATATACTAAAATTACAATTACTTGCCATGTACTGAAAATTTTTGAAAAATTTTTTTTATCAGCTTGCACTGGAAGATTTGGACATTTTGAAAATGAGAAAATTTTAAAAAAAAATGTTGGACAAAAACTTACAGAGTTATAGCTCAATGTAAATTTTCCAGCCACGGGTTTCCAAACTTGCGCAATACGCTAACATCACGACATAACATTATAATATAGTGTACCTATAGTAAAGATAAACTTTTCAACATTGATTTTTTTACTGAATTTAATTTGATTAAATAATAAATTAAATTGATGATAATAAACAAAAATATTTAACTTGTGGTAATCAAATTATTAATTTAATAAAAATATCAAATAACCAATTTCATAAATAAAATAAAATAAAACAGAATAAAATACATAAACATAAGTATTTAAAATAAGATAATAATAACAAAATAAAATCATTGAATTTGTACAACCTTGTAAAATTATAATAAAAATAATACATAAATAAAATAAAAGAAAAGAAATAATAATACTTTTAAAATATTTTAATAAGTTACATTTTTTTTAAAATTCTTTTTGCGTGTGGTAAATTTTAAAATAGAGGGTAACACATAAACCAACATCACATTCAATGCAGCAGTAAATAGAATCTATTTTTTTTCTTTCTCGTTACTGCAAACAAAACAATATTGTCTTCCTTGTTTTTTTGATGGTGTAAATGGCACCAACTCTGGAAAGTGCCTAGTGTCAGTTCATTAATTAATTGCAATTGAAAGTCAGCTAAAGAAATATATTTTCCTGTCACCGTTTTACAAGCTGAATGTCTACTTAATTCAGTAGACACATATCAATTATATGAAAAAACAATTTTTTGTACTATTTCACAGTACAGCGTACACATTCAATTGAACTTAAATACATGTCTTTTTAATCAATAGCATCCATATAAACATTGCAGCTTATTACACACTATGGTTTTATATATTTATCCCTAGTAACTCTATCAATTTTTTTAGTGGTAATCATTGTATTTTTATCTATAGTTGTCAACATCTCTGCGATCTTTCCAGTGTATAGCTAATAATTTATTAGTGTGCAGTGATTCCTTTTCTCCTAATTTTAATTTTGAATGTATATCTATCTGGCATTAATTTTCTATTTTTCCTTACTGTTCCGCGAGTTTAATTTTTTTTTATGTAAGTACATTGCTAAGGATGGTGAAGTGTAAAAATTATCAGTATATAATGAATAACCATGGTAAAAATATGGTTTATAAGTTTCTTTACTATAACTCCAGATTTCCCTAATTGGTCTTCTAAAGGGTCTTTATAATCACTTGCACCTGTATATGTGGAGATTTTTAAAATAAAATCAGTATCACAATCACATAAAATGTATAATTTCATTCCAATCTATGTCTTTTTGATTTAATATATTGTTTAAAAGACAAATTTCCTTTCCATAAAACTAAACTTTCATCAATAGCTAAGTTAAAAAAAGGAATATGAGTATCTTTAACATATTTTTGAACTTCAGATAATACCATTTATATTTCATAAAGCTGTTCACCATGGATTTGTTGGTTATTATCACAAAAATGAATTAATCGTATGATTAACAAATATCTATCTCTACTCACTAATTTACCAAATATATTTTGTTGCAAGAGTTCATTAATAGACCAATAATCTTAAATTTCTAGCATTTTATTTTTAGCCATCAACATATTAATTGCTAAAAACACATACATTTCATCAATCGATGTATCCTTCCCTTTAGCTAATCTGGAGCGTTTTGAAAAAGTTTGTTATTGACGTTGTTGTTCACATCGATTGGTTTCAAATACAATCTTTCCCTTAAGGTTTGGTGTTATGAATGCTTCAAAAAAGTCCAACACTGGAGAATTTTAATTTAAAGCAAATTCTTTTTTCTGTATTCCAGTCTAAAATATTAGATTTCATAAAATATAAAATAATAGGTATATTAAAAAAATTGAATTACTTTAATTTGAGTAAATGGATAAATTTTTGGTTTAAAATTAATAACTCTCTTTTTCCATTTCAGTGGACCAGACGATTTTGAAAGATCAGATAAAGGCACCTTTCTTATAGGTACATTTCTAGTGCATATTTCTGGTGAAGGCTGACTAACAGGCAAATCTAAAACAGATTGAGATATAATTTTAAAATATAATATAATTTATATACCTACAATATTAGACAAAATTGAATAGTAAGACTATACAAATTATACTTAAATTATTAGCTTTATAAGAATTATACAAATTATAAAGACTTATCACTTATTATTTTCTTCTAAATCAACTTGAAAATGTTCATTAGGTTGTAATGGTGAAAAATTGAAAGGAGAAGTAGCAACTGTAAATAATACATATTATACAACACAACATGAAAATTCTTATAAAATAGTAAAAATATATTATACTTGACATAATTTATTATACTTACATAAGTCTTCGAAGTTATCAAATTCAAAATTTTTGAGAGCTTCATTAATATCAATATTTTGAAATACTATAGTACAATAAAAATGTTTTAGTATAGAAACTATTTTATAAAGTGAATTTTACATTTGTTAACATTTTACATTAAATGTTTTAAATAAATTTCTAATCTCACCTTGTTCTTGAGGTTCAATTTCAAAGTCTTCGAGAGCTTCGTCTGTTTCCTCTAACGTCGAACTCGTCTTCAGATTCTGAATTGGTATCACATTTATTTAGCGCATTTTCAATTTCAGCTTCAGTTAAAGAGTTTTTAGACATTTTAGCCGATTAAAAATTAAATAAATAATAAAATATATGATTTTTAACCAAATATTGACAATAAGTAGGTAACAACAAGTAATTAAAGCAATAATAATGTCACTATAAAAGTAAAATCCAATAAATATCATGCATGGCTATTTCTAAATTTGGAAACAAACATTCTAGGTCTTTGGTTTTGATATACTTACACATAGAGTCATAGAGAAAACAGACTTTACATTTTTATCCACGATGAAAATTAATTTTGAAAAAAAAATACACTCATTTACATGTATGTGCAATACCGCCGAATACCAGCTTTAATTTACTATTTCAGATCTCAGATATTTTAGTAAAAATAACATCAGGACGGTATGTGGTGTACTTAAATCCGTGACTATGTTGGCTGCAGCCTACACAGCTTACGCCTTAATTCGGGTCTGCATCTACTGACAACACTCCTGTAATATATATTTTGTATACTTATATGTATCTATTTAAAATTTTAATCAAACAATAAATAACAAAAATGCATTCATTATTTTTGGTCCTGTAACTTTCAACTCGAATAATCGTAAACGTTAATACGACGATATTGAGAATTGAATCAACAATAAATTATTTTTATGAAATAATTTAATTTTTATAGTTTAATAATGCAAAATCTATTAAAAACAAATAATAAAGAATTCTTTGAATTGACATTGAAAAAGGAGATATACAGAATAAGTAGTACTACCTTATAATTTGTACTTATTATACGCATCATGCTAGACACTAATAGTTTTTACTATTTAACTTCAAGGTTTAAACATATTTTTCAATAACAGTTTTGAGGTGTGTGGTATACATGTGTCTCATTTAATTGAATAACAATATATTCTATAAAATATAAAAACAAATAAAGTAATAAATAGTATAAAGTATTAGAGTCTGCTGTATTGCCTGCCCGGTATTGCTATCGGTTTCAGTCAAACTACTCGCAAATCAGTCTGAAAAAGTATGACACAATTTTAAGTATTTTAGTATACCACCGTCGATATCCGGAGTTTTGTTGGTACATTTTTCATCTCAGCTAAAATTTGTATAGGAATTCACATAATACAGTTGCTTCAGTTTCACCAAACGTCGTATGCGACTCACTCCCCGGTGTGTGTGGTTAGTTCATGTATAAAGGCATACTAGAATAGAAGTAATTTGTCAAAAAGCTAGAAAATATTCAACAGTCAATACCAAACCTAACCTCACGAGATTGTTTTACACCACTTACAAAATAATCGAAATTATCTGTATATTAATATATAAAGTCAACATTTTTATAAATGTGTGTTTGCCTTATTTAATAATAATACATCAAATAAAATTTAAAAACCAATTAAATAATATAAAAAAAATATTTACTTGTGAAAAACAATACTATTTTCATAGACATACTAATAATATAATATTAAGCATCTGTTTTAATTTTAACTTGCACGTATTTATAAGTTTTAACATTATAAACTAAGTATACAGGATGCTTCAAACAACACTTATCATAATTAACATAATTGAAGTCAATAAAAATTCAACTCGTATTATACTAACTATATGTGGTTTATGCCTATATTACACACAATAAAACAGTCGACGAACGAATTTTTTTGTGCGTCTCCGCCACGAACGGCGTCCACATTGTATCGTGGTTACTTTGGACTGTGTTCCAGCTTATTTTAGGATTTAAAAAAAAAAACGTGCGCATAGACCGATGCTATTGATCCGTTGTCAACCTCGGCTGATACTTGCATAGGAATGTATTTGGTGCAACTAAAACAACTGCATTTAATTTCTTCAGTTGCACCAAATGTTATGTACACGTTCTGCATCGAACTATATATGGTTTTTTCGGTGGACCGTCGAAGTAACCGCTTGCCACGTCCGATTCGGTAGGACCCACAGAAGCTGACCGCAGCGATACCAAAGACAACGACCATTGCATTGCCTGCACCATATATTACTGAAATATTGAGCATTGATACATATTGTCTTGTTATCGACCCAGAAAAATTATGATATACTTTTTCGTTCTGACCATTTGTGGGTGAATTGGCTGAAACTGTATGACAGCATCACTTGATCAGCTGCAGCAGACGACTATTGGATTTTGACATCAGATATTATATTGTTTTGCATGATAATGTAGTATACGAGTAATACACGTTAATAATAAAATTATATGATAGTTAATGTAAGTATAATAGTTTTAGAACCAAATATGTTAATTTACGTATTCTTTGTAATAAACTAGAGACGAATATTATGTATTTCGTACATAATACTATAGTTGTCACAGATTTCAATATTAGTAGATAGAATATATGATTATAGTTTTTGTATCAGAAATACATTTTAATTAAAATATTAAACAATAATTATGATAATGAGTTAAAAACAAATTAGGAAATTTAACTCTACTAGTGTTCTAAAGTCTTGATATCCAACCATATTTTAATAAAACAGAATAAACTGTAATTCCGTTTACAATTTAAAAGGAATTCGTAGATAACCTTTATACTTTGATACCTATTTTTTTAATATCGGCTTATATGAATCTATAATAAATACTCATATTTTAATATTATAAAGTGTTTAAACCTATGTTTTAGAAATTTAAAACGGCGATCTACGATAATTCCGTGACGTAGGAATGAAAATAATGAAATAGGTTAATTTTTACTATGTATTATAAAGTATAAATTAAACTATAAAATGAATTTTTTTTTTATTTCGCATTATTCTTAAATAAAATTACATATATAATTCTAATAATATATTAATTTGTAAATAAAAATTAAACTTTTTGGTTGTTTAATAGATTTAAATATTATAATAAATAATTTACAATCCATTCTAAAAATTAAATATAATAATAAGATGAAACTTCTCATAAATTTCTTAAAAATGCATGTCTATGTAATGCCTATATTGTAATACCGCTTTATATAATTCAGCAAATAATTAACATTTTTTGTAAAAAAAGTTTTTTATTTAAATGTAAATGTTAATATTATGCTGGCTAATGATTTAATTGTTAAAACCTTTATTTTCTCTCACTAAAAAAACAAAAAGATACAAAGAGGGTAATAAGTTTTATTTTTACATACCAAAAATATTATGGTTTATTTATAATTTTTTTAAGTAAATGTTAAATTCCGGTACCAAATTTTCTCCAAAAATTCAAATTAAATTAAATATGAGTACTTATAGAATTATTTTTGAATTGTTTTTCCGTTTTATTGCTTTAATATATTTATATGTTATATTATCATATAATAAGGATGTATGTAAAATATTAAATTATTAAAAATATGATTTAATTCTACTATGCGAATATGACGTAAATAATTATATAAGTCTTTATTAATTATAATAATTATAAACATTTTTAAAAACAAAAAGGCATACCTATAAATAAATTATTTCATTAACGAGAGACTACGAATTACATTTATTTTTATAAAATATTTTTAAGCATTTACAATTTTAAAATTATATTCTATGAAAAAACATTGTAGACTTTGAATATAAAATATTACTCACCAAAATTTTTTATTTAAATTCCTCCCTTAATTTTAAGTAAGTATAATCAAATCCACCCCTGATTACACCCACACTGAAAGTTAAATTATTTTCAATTCTAGGAGAAGTGACGGAAAATGAGCTTTTCCTACAACAGCATCGTGAATAGTTACTGTCAAACCAGATTCATGTTTGTCATGTTTGTAGTAAAATTATTTCTAAGACGTCAAACACGATTATCTGCGTCATTCAATGGATTTTAATTGTAAACAACGAGATTTCTGTGGTAGTATCTGTAGAGAATATTTGAGGTGAGATTGTGACATAAAAACAGTAAGTATGATGACTCGTGCAGCAAGACATTTTCAGCTGGCTCATACCACAAACATTGCGGTGTTTAAACATCTCCGTCGCTATTTCCATCTATTTCACCACATAATAATTATAATTACCATTATATAATTCCAATACGTATAAAAAATCATAAAATATAATAAATTCTCACGATCGCTAAGAATAATTAAGGTATCTATCCTAATACCCAGTAAACATACTAATGGGAAATAGTGAAAAACTTATAAAATAAATAACTAAAACTGAATAGATATACAATTCAATATTTTTAAAATTTAAATTCAATGTACGTTAAAATATTTTAAAATTATATTTTATAATACAGTCACAGCACTAGATTGGTGACTGTTGAATTATATTCTAAGTCAATACACAGGTATAAAGTTGAAAAACGAATCAAATATACATTTAATTAGATAAAAATTTCAATACACATTATAATTACGTATTATATAATAATTTTTTATTCGTGTTGTGTTTATTAGTAACAGACAAATATTTCATTTCGTGGTAGATTAAATCGAAATTATGCGACACACATAGTATGTTATCATCGACATCATCATCATAACCGCATTATCGTTATTATTATTATTATTATTGTATACATAAATACGATTAATACGATATCGTGTCGGCTCGTAAATTGACGCGCGCTCGGCGGTGGTCTTCAATTAAAACACACAATATATATTATAAATTATTATAATTATTATGTTAGATACAGACGAGTCATGACGTCGCACCACATTAACGTCAAACGTCCGGTCGGCATGTCAATTTTCCGAGACGAAAAACGTATTAATAATTATTATTTCGATCGATTGGTGTATTATGACCGGCCGGTCCATTCGCACACTTCTAAGCGATGGATGCGGACACGGAAACGGTCGCCGAGAAATCGTTGCCGAAAGATGTTCCTCGAAGGGCCGCAACCATCTGGCGAAGGCTTGTGTCTTATATGTTTGAGCCGGAAGACGGAGAGTGTCTGGCAGCGTTGCGCATAGCTTTTGGTGAGTTTAACACAACAATAATTATAATTATTTATTGTAATGATATGATGTAAAATATTATATTATTACGCGTACGTGTGTATTAATATTTTGTTTGTTAATTCTTGGTGGATTCGTACTTTTCGTTGATTTCAAAATTTCGAGTTTGATTAATAGTAGTGTATGGCCAAATTTAGAATCCTAAATTTTTAGACAATCTATGTCCTATAGAGAAAGAAGATAGAAATAGGAAGACTGTATTTTTTTAATGTTAAATAGGATGACTCATCAAAATATACTCACCCTTGTTTTCTTCAACATTGCATTTATTAAAATATTATTCGTGGAATTATTAAATATACCATTCTTTCAAATTCTAGAGATTTTTTAAACTACTTAAGGAATTTATTGTGAAGATATAATGCTTTGTTGTTCAAATGAGAATCTTCCTTTTCAACTGAAATTATTTAGTGAACGTTTTTACTTTTTTTGTTGTTGAAAATTTCAACATATCCAAATCAAAATTCAAACTTTATTGTTTCAGTAATTTAACTTTGTGTACTAAGGATCATAGGTTCATGATAAGGAATCTGAAAGATATTATTTAAGCTTTGGAATTGTGAAAATATAATTAATTAATTTTAATTTATTAATATTTATAATTTGTAAATATAAAATAATTAAAATAACTCCAATACTGCATATGCTTTATATTTTTGTATGAAACAATTTTTAAGGACTATTATGCTTAGAATAAAGGTTTTGATAACTGAGAAACTACATATTCGAATGTAGAATTAGGTACCTACTAAATAATTAATAAATTATCTACTAAATAAATAGTCATTTATAGTAAAAAAAAAGGTTCTCGTTTTATAAGCAGAAGATTGTATCACCCACAGAAGACCTACTGAACACATAGTAAACAAATCAGATTATTTTAAAATATAGTCTTTAAGTATATTTAAATCACGATTATCCTCTAAGGTTGGAACTCGACCATACGTACACAATTGTTGATAAATATAATACAATAACTAACACGTATATAAACCCGAGATATATGCCCTACACAAAAACATCATTTTGAAACGACAAATTTTTATATTAAGACACTATACTACGGTATACGATTAACAAACGTTGAGACTTAATAGCTGTAGACATAGGCCACTTTAATGTGAATGACGGAGTTCTAAAACAATGCAATGGTAGGTCTACTGATGATGATCGACACGATGGATGAAAGGGGTTTCTGCGAGGCCGATAAACGATGGATGGAACCCGTGAAATGCTATTTTCCACTGTTCGACTTTGTCAAACCACTGCCCGGCCGATGGATGTGTCTGGCGTATGCAGCAATGTTTTCCGGTAAGTCACAAATAGAAACGTGTTTACTAAATAAATAATAAAATAAATGTATGTATACATCGGTGTGTGTGTGTGTGTGTGTGTGTGTGTATAGATTTAATAATGACAGAAACAGATTTGACGGAAAGCAATTATGGGACCTATTTCGGGCAAGGTATCTTCTGATTCTAAAATATGATTAATTGTATTTTGGGCACTAGATTTTTATTTATAGAAAAATATTAGTGTGATAAAATAAAAATGTTGATTTAAAAAAAAATTGAAATTGTATGATGGTCTCGATTACATAATCAATTTTTTTGGTGACATTAAGTTGCCATTATGTTGTTACACGTCTAATCGATTTTTATCTTTATTAATTGTAGACTCAAATTTTGTGCATTTATAATCATCACAACAGTTGACCATTCTATATTTCGCTATAATCAGCCAATAGGATACATTTGCAATTTTTAGTCTCAGATATTTTTTTTCTGGAATTTTAGGCTTTAAATCTATCCTTCCGGGCTAAGCCCTGTATATTGACCCTAAACATTTTTCTATATATGTACTTGTCTTAAAAATTGTATTCTGTTACTCGCGCTTCACAGGCGTGCTCGGTATATTAATGGGTTTCCACTACCGCGTCAGCTGTGCCGTGTACGCTATTCCTTACTGGTACATATTTTTGGCCGACAAAAGCGTGTGGAACAACCATTCATATCTGTTCGGACTGCTGATTGCGATTTTCTCCATGATAGACGCTCACCGCAACTGGTAAGCAGAGTAGTATTATATTTTGTCTCGTACACTCTAATATTATTAAATTATAGCGTCATAATATTATTGTATATAACGCACGTCGTATTACCCTAAAGGTCCATAGATCGGTTGCTGCGAAAAATTCCGTCGGACACGCCATCTTCAGTTCCCCGTTGGAACTATTTGCTGCTTAGAATACAATTTTTCATAATGTACTTCGTGGCTGGCCTTAAGAAATTCGAACCCGATTGGCTGTGGGGCTACTCGATGATGTCATTGGGACACCATTACGCATTTACTCCGTTCAGGTGCATACTTATATTTGCATAATTCATGACATGAAAAAAAAAACTAATGCACAGTAATATTATTCAACTATATCGGTCGACTCGATAAGTGGAGTACATGGTAAAAATGTGATGGTGTATTATTAATTTATTTTGATTTCATCAATACTACAGGTGCTTTTTCTCAGCCGAATTCGTAGATCATTGGATAGTGCACGTCGGAGGATTTCTTATCGACTTATTATCGGGATTTGGACTGTTTTTCCGGTCTACTCGACCGTTCACAATCTTCGTGCTGCTCGCTTTTCATGGCATGAACGCATCCATGTTTACCATAGGTGAGTATTAAATAGGTAGACAACACATTTATTTCTTAAATATATATATACATATATCTGAAAGCGTAGATGATAACAAGTCACTCAGTGTTATCAATATTATAATAATTATAATGTATATAATTTCTTAGTTATATGCATATCGTAGAATATATTATATTCTGTACACGTAAACTCTATCTATCCGTGTTTACATTTGTATGTACACAACTCATATATATTACACACCATTACGTATATACGTATTAGTACCTGCCTATACATTTATATTTTTTAGTTGATTGTATATATAGCTAACTAAACCTTTACCTACAATTTAATAAAAGCAATTATTTTTAGTAACTACACCTCGTATTCATCGTATTTAACCCGTTATTTATTTGTTGTTCCATTCCACATTTTTAAATATCTTCATTATATTCCACGTTTTAACCCAATATTTTTAATTTACTAAAAGTGCTCTTTTTATTATTCAAAAAAAAATAATATACTATGTATTCTACTTAACTTTATATACTATTATCATAATTTAAAATTGTATTGTTTATTGTATGGTTAGTTACACAACATTTATTTGTATAACAAAAAAATAAAATAATGTTCATATATACTTGTACAGGTATGTTTCCATACGTTTGCGCCGCTATGATACCAGTATTTTGCGAACCGGAAACAATGTCTAAGATGTTGCGGACCGCTGTTGAATCCGTTTGGAACGACAAGTCTGGACCAAAATCTGTCGACTACAAACCACCGACGAGAACTAAACAAAATTTCATTGTCGCAGGAGTGTGCATGTACACAGCTCTACAGTTATTTTTGCCGTACTCACATATATTAACACAGGTATATAAGTACGCACTGTGCGATAAACGAGTTCACCGCATCATCCTACCCTTTAGATTATGGTTATTCTTTGCATTGACTAAGCTCCATCCACTTTCATTTTTAATTTGGATTTTACTCTTGACTTTTATCATGGGTTGTGAATCTTTAAAATTTGATTGAAATTTATTTTATTTTTTATTAATATTAAAACAAACTTAAAAAAAAAAATCATATCGAAAGTAAAAAAAAAAAAACCATTAAAATTTAAATTAATTGTATCAATCAAGTAAATATATTTTTCAAACTTCGAAAATTGGTTTATTTAATTTTTTTTAATTTTGATAATTAATAGCAATTTGACCGATGTGAAAATGTACAATGCATATTGTGCATTAACTTGAATAATGCTGGTAATTATAATGATTTTAAAATAAAAGTAATCGTAGAACGAAATATTATAATATCAAGGCAGTCAATGTTTTCTAGATGACGTACCAAACATAAATGAAACACAAAAAACGTTAGTTTCATTCAACAACATATTTTACATATTATTCCTTTTTTTCTGATTTGAAATAGTTTTCTGTGAAAGTAAACTTCCACATACCTATATATGTTGACGCAAATATTAAATTATTTTTAAAAGCTAATTTTTCAAAGTGCAAACTATTATACTATTATGTCCTAAGTCAATGCGTTTCAAATTATTTTTATAATTGGTGAATTTATTTAAAAAAAAATAATATCGATTATTTTCATTAAAAGGTAAATAATAAAAATATTTTTACGTTACATTAACATTTTTCTAACGTTTTCTAAGTTCAGCATACTAAAATTATAACATTATATATTTTACTATGCAGGGTTACAACGGATGGCGAAACGGATTATATGGGTATTCTTGGGATATGATGGTATACAACATTGAAGTGTCGAAGGTAGAAGTAAAGGTGTTGGACCACGTACGTCGTGAACAATTCTTTTTGGATCCACACGTAATAATATATCCATAATAAATGTATATACATTCTGTCTATCGTCGCCTTTTCGGGCAATGGAAATGCTTCAATTTTTATCGTTAAGGATGGTTTCTGGTAAAACATTGGATCTTGTTTGTATTTTAGATGATCAAAAGTAAAAAAACTTCCAGTTCTTTTCAAAATAACCAGGAAAAACAGGAATATTTACGCAAAATCAGTATTGTGACAAAAATACAAAATCTATTTTGTTTTTTTCTTGTAATCCAAAAACACATAAGCATAGATGCTTGAAATTGTCACTAAATATAGATATATAATACAATTTTCTATACCAGATAACACTAAATACTCAATAAAATCAATATTTTGACTCTTTTGAGCTGTACATAGATGCAGTGCCGGATTTACACGTAAGCCACACATGCTATAACTTGTCCAAGTATACATTTGTCATATTCCATGATATATATTCGATTATATAATCGTTATATATTTAGGGTTCCCAACCAACACAAAAAAAAAAAAATTATCACAAAATGGATCAACGCGGAGAAATATTTCGTGTATTAAATATTATTATTATGAAGTAGTAACTTGGAAATTAATATTATGTTTCACTATATTGTTATAAACAGAGCCGTATCAAGTAATTCAACGCTTCGGGGCAAAATT
The DNA here is from genome assembly GCA_036289425.1 of Rhopalosiphum nymphaeae. Classification (NCBI taxonomy): domain Eukaryota; kingdom Metazoa; phylum Arthropoda; class Insecta; order Hemiptera; family Aphididae; genus Rhopalosiphum; species Rhopalosiphum nymphaeae. The sequence continues at coordinate 1,047,550 of JAZAQC010000021.1, read as the reverse complement.
TAATTTGGGGCCACAGGTAGCAGTATTAAGTGCAAATAAAGGCGTCCCCTTACTTTTACAAAATTAAGACGCCCGAGGGCAATTGCCCCCTTTTCTCTCCCCCCTTAAACGGCTCTGGTTATAGATGTTTAAATTGATAGTGTATATCAAAACCGTATAAATATACATTTATTTTCGTAGTATAATTGTTCTTATTCCATTCGATTTTATTTATAGCCGTAAATACCCTTAAGAGATATGACCCTCTCTTTAAGTCGAACGCAATAGTCGATGGTATAGATAAAATATTCTGTAAGTTTTTATTATAAATAAAATGATTTAGGTTTAATCTACCACGAAAGTAAGTAATATGATTATCCCGACTTAATTTTGCTTTGCACTCCGTTGAATTGGTATTACCTGAAAAACTGCGTGAGCACAATTTTGTAGCTGTTTATTTTACTAATTGGTAATAATTTATTTAATACCTTATACCTACAAAAATATTTTAGCTTTAAAAATTACATGATATATTTAATAGTATGCATGTTAGTTTACCTTATCCAGTTTATTTAAGCCGAAAGTGACTATATTTTGTTCCAAATAAAATCTTAAGTTAAAAATGTTTATTATACTGAGAAAATGTACTATACTACTATCTATTGGCAAATGTAAATTATAAATTAAGCTGTAAGATATTGTTTTCAATTAAATATTTTTATAAATTGTTCTTTTTAAAAAACTTTTGTTTCGTTTTATCCAAGCTTATATTTTTAAGTTTGTTTTAAATACAAATAATATTAAGCTAGAGATTTATTATTTCAATTATGTATATACTTCTTAACTGTATTTAAGTTTATCGCTTGAGATATCCGAAAATAATATTTGGTACTGAATTATAATCATAAGCGGCATTAAAATAATTTTTTTTTTTTTGGGGGGGAGGGACTAAAATATTTATTTGTTTGTGAACTAATAATATACACTTATAATACCTCAAATAGCTTAGGCTTTATTAAGTCTAAATCCGGCCCTGTATAGATGACATTTGTAATTTTCAATTTTTTTTTTTGTCAATAAAAAATTATTCACCGAGTAATAATACTTAAGATTGAATATAAAGTTACTCATAAGTTGCCCATTTATCAATTACAAAAATACTAGAAATTTGAAGTTACAATATTTTTTATAAACATTTAAATTATGAATTTAAAAGTAAACCTTCAATATTTTAAAATTACAATTATTTCATACTTAAAATAATTAAATCATCAAATAAATTAAATCGTTTACGAATATTATGAATTTTAATATACACAATAAAATTTTCATATTTTTAAAATTTACTTATTAGCTATTTATAATTGTATACCATGAACGTATTCGCACTACTTTTTGGTAAAATAATATCGACTTAAAATTTAATAATAATAATAATAATAATATGATAATATTATAGTAGTATTAATTAAATAATTGCAATATTTTAGGAAAATTAATTCTACATTCAAATAGGTACTGTAAGTCAATTTATTAAAATATGATGAAATATAGTAAGGTACTTATTGCAGGTATAGGCTGACAGACCGTCTTCACTTAAAATTGTTTTTTATATACGATGATATTATCATTAAATTAAAATTTAACATATATATTATAATAACTTATTTGACACCTACTGTAAAATAAAGCAGTACTCACTTGTTCACCTTTTTTAAATTTATAATGGAAAAATGATGTAATATATTATTTAAATATTTACAATGAACTTTATTTATATTTATAAGTTATATAAAATGTATTACCGTTAATATTTTGATCAGAAAATTTAGTATAGGGACATATAAATCATCAGATGACAGTAGAAATATATACTTTTAAAGTTTCAAAACCATTTTTATATTATTTCTATAATAATATCTGTAACCGAGAAACGAAAAAAAATGTCTGTAAAATAAATAATATTTTGTTTTCATTTACACTTGTATCTCGACAGAGCTGGACGAACAACAACAAGTGGATGTTGCACGGTGATATGTTGAAGCAGTTCGCAGAGTGCGTGGCTGCCAACATGCCCGATAGACGTGACAATATGTCCATCCAAATGGACATCTGGGGGTCACTCAACGGTCGATTCCACCAGCGCTTGGTCGATCCAAAGGTGGACCTATTGCACGCCCCTTGGTCACCCTGGTCACCTGTGCCCTGGCTAATGCCTTTGATCCGGCACTTAGACCGGTGGCGACCTTTGATGATGGATGCAAAACGCAACACGGATGATGACCTACTATTTTTCGCCGATTTTCCTGGTACATATTGCACCTAAAATTTGGTCCTTATTTATTATTAGTGTTCATATTTTTTTTTCAAATTACTCTTTCTAAAAAAAAATGGATCACAAAATAAATTCAAACATATTTATTAATTTTAACCAGTGTCACAAAAGCTCTGAAGTGTGATTTATTAACAATTTTTCAAAACCGTTAATTTTTAATGGGACGTATAATCATAACAATAAAACAACATAACTAACGTTAATTTCACAATGACTCTTACTCTGCATTCACTTTTTTACCGTTTGTGCATAACTCTGTAAACATAATCTATTTTTTGCTATTACTATATTCACTAAATCTGTAAAATATTTCAACATTTTCGCAGTTTTGACTTTCATTGATATTTTTTTCACGTTTTTAATTATATACTGGAACCATTACTTTTATGATTACGTGCATAAATTACTACACATTTTATTATTCCAAAAACGTGGTCGGGTATCAGAACATTGATTTGTTCGTGTATCAAGTCAAATCCTCCTTACCCCCATAATCTCTCACCGAAATAATATCGATTGTATTTGTGTTCCCGTGAAATACTAATTTTTTTGGGATGAAAGTTTTTTTTTCATTTTAATTAAAAATATAATTAATATAATATACGCAAGTTTTTACAATAGGATTCATTCCGATGAAAACTATACAAAAATACGCGGTGTCCGGCGGTTGTTCTGATGGAAAGACTAGAGTAGGTTTCCAGGACAGCATAATTTGAAAAACTTGCTTTTTAGGTGTTGTCGGGGACGGTGCGAGAAGTATGAATTTTGATTAAAGGGCATTTGGGTTTGACATTTGTTGATTTCGGATTTGTTTGTAGTGCGAGGGGACTGGGAAGGATTAGTGGCTTTTTTTGACCGATGTCCTTATGTCACCCGTCTGTACAGGTATGACCGTGACGAACGACTTGGACGACCGGGAAGCGTCGACCACCACGTTGGCAGTGCTTGAAGGCGCCGTGGCCGTGCGAGAATCGCAGATTGGTGACGGAGACGATGACGGGACCGTGCGACTGGTGTCTGGCGAAGCGATGGACGTGACCGGCCGACACGTCGTGACCACTGTGAGCGCGACACCGTCGTGTTACGTATTCGCGTCAACGGCGGAAAGCGGTGGAGGCGGTGGCGGATGTGGTGTCAGCGGTTCCGGTGACGACGACGGAGGAGTATCGACTCAGCCCGCTGCAGTCGGCGGCAATCGTGCCAAAGGCTGTTCGGGGGCTTGTTACGCGTTCGCGTTGCACGCGATTAGAGACGCATTTTTCGCTTTGTTTTTCCGTACGGCTGTCTGATCAGTAGTCGTAACGTGACTTTTTGTGTTGTACATCTAATCCTATATTAGACATTTCGGTAGTTTGTGCGTTCGTTCAGCGTTATTCTCGCTGCGCTGAAACTAACTATCCGAATATCATGATATTTTTGCACATCCACCCATTTACTTAAATAAAAAATAATAATGTATACTACCATGCTTATTTAATATAATACACCGATATCCGTTACAAAATAATATGTTAAGTTGAATAAATATCGCGTTTTTATCAGCACACGGTAATAACGTCTGTTTTATACCTGTGATTTAAACAACTGTATTATTGTTTATTTTATTCTAGTTTTAGTTTAGCTCTGAAATAGGAGACGCTCTAAGGCAGAGCATTTCAAACTTTATATGTTCCACAGTTCCTTCGTCTTGTGACTCCTAAAGTCCTGACCTAATTTATATAACCTTTTGGCAAAATACCAATGCCGAAAGAATAATATTTAATGTTTAACATTATGTGAATAATGATTATATCATACGATTTGTACCGCAACGAGAATTGGCGGAGATTTGATTACACACATTTTTGGTAAATTTGTATTGCACCATAAGCGATGTATAAGGGGAGGAGAGTTTGTTAAACATTTGCAAACTATGTTATTTAATTAAAAGACATAGTAAACCTAGCCCTATCGTGATATTTGATATTTTTTTCGTTGCATGGAAAAACATTAAATTATTAAATATATATTTTTAAAATTATGATTAAATAAAATTACTAACGAATTTACGTTGATAAGTAGGTATTATATTATTATTCGTTGAGACAACACAAGTAGGTAAGTATTTTAACGCGAAATCGAACAGACAACATAATTGTAATATGTGCAGGTCTCTTGGGGTTAGGGAAACTTAGAATCTAGATAATGTAACGTGAAATTTTCACGTTGTTATACCATACATTTCATCTTTGTTAAATTCCATTTATGGATTACTAGGTATTCAATGGTCGGATTAATATTTCAATTTTTAAACATAAGTATTTCTACAGCTATAGTATACATGCAGCTCCATATTCGAAACATTTACTTTATGTTATAATACTTGATATTAAACATCCGGATTTTCTGGAAGTAAAATTTCCAAACGACTATAATAATAGCATCATGAACATATGTCGTGAAATTTACGGGTTATATAATAGCTTCCCTATTATATCCGATTTAACGTCACCATATGATACGTTTTTTCAATTGTTATAGTATAACATTACAAATCTTGATCAAGTGATCAAGAAGACGAAAATGGATTTTTCGTTTTTAAACAGATTAAAATACACTAACGTACATAATACTTACTATATAATTCCGGTACTAATGGATATTATTGTTAAGTATTGATTTAAAATAAAAAAAAATATATTACTGGAAACTTTATATTGTTTATTTAGGTAAAATTATTGCATTTTATAAATAATTTTCATAATCTAAAACCTAGTCTTATAGATTTTAACGTCATACAATCTACCTGTTTTTAATTCCACGGTACAATTCTGGGTTCTAAATCAAGTAATGTGTGTATAATCATTTTTCAATGTATGATTTTTTTTTCAAAATCTATAAATAGCTGAAAAACGGCATTGATTTTGATTTAAATAATGATAAAAAAAAAGAAAATTGGACCGAGTTTGTACATTAAAAAGATTAAAACTTTTCAATATTTTTCAATAAAACAAATATAAAATTTTAAAAAAATGCCAATTTTCAAACAAATCCAATTCTTAATAAAATCAATTTTGATTTTACAGTGAATTTAAAAATAAATAACAATGTATAATTAAGATTTTTTTCAACAAAAATATTTGAAGATTAAATAAAAGGTACATTTTAATGTTTAATTACTAACTAAAAAAATCAAAATGGTATAATCGCAGTAAACACTACTAGTATTAAAATTAACAATTGTTATTAAATTTGTATTGAAATTTTGAAAAAAAAATGTAATTTATTGTCTGAACGGAGGAGAAATTATTAAGTTCAAAGCCACCTGTAACAGTTTTTCAAGAAACAACTAATTTGATGTAATATCTAGGTGAAGCAGTAATTTTTCAGCTTCGGAACTTCACATACACAATTCGGTGTGTTGCTAAACGAGATACGTACATACAAACGTGAATAAAGCCAAATTTATAGTTCTCATATGGGCCACGACAATCTGTAGACAGTTTTATCAAAAACAAAAACTAATTTTACGTGTTTTTATGAGTGAAGTGTATTTGTGAGACAGTTACAAATAACATAGAACGTTAAACGCAACGTCGCTCATCCATTTAAAGCCATTATAAAAGCGATTATCTCAAAAAGTGTTGGGACTTCAGTCATATTAAAATAAGATTATAGTAATATTATATAAAATGAAAAATAATTTATATTTTTATTTATTTCCTTTTTTAAAATGGTATTTAGATCTGTTTTTTTTTATAAGCTATAATATAATATGAGTATAAGCCGTACGATTAGAAATTTTATTCTATAATTGAAATTTATTTTATATTTAAATTTTATTATAATTCATTACGATTTGTCTTATCTAGGGTTATTTTTATTTTTAGAAGTTTATTTTAAACTAGAATTTAGAGGAATTTATTTTATTAAATTATTTTTGCATTTATATACTAAGACTACTCACATATTTAAAATACAATAGATATTTACTTATAATTCTAAAATCCAGGACTTTTAGCGTTAGTATTAAAGCCAAGCGATCAATAAATCCATTTTAAAATTATAACAAATCTATATAGGTAGGTGGTATTAGGCTTATCTTATTTTGAACAGATAAGCCATACTAAAAAATTAATATAAAATATGACGTCTGGTAATAAGTTGCTAAAAATTCAAAGCACGGTTTATATTTTATTATAACTTTCATACGAAAATTCAACAAGCGTACGTACTTAAACATGTGTAGAGCTTTTGTTTGAATATGATAATGTTACAAGTACAAAATAATGAATTGTTGATATTTTATAAATTTATTCTATGTTAAATACTTGTGAGCTGTGATACTAATAAGTCGTAATCAATTTTAAGTCGAATTTCTTAATATACAATATTATATTATTTAATTCAAAATTTGGCATAATACGCGTGGTTCGACAACAAAAAATTCCTAAATTCAATAAAACGAGTTTTAAGAATGTTTTGATTTCTTTTCAAACCATGTATTTAACATTTGTTTAGAATTTCATTTAAATAATATGTTGATTTTAACATAGCATTGTAGTTTAAAAATAAATTACTTCATAAATATTATTGTTACTCTTGTTTTTAAATGTTTACCACAATTTTAAATAATGAAATATGCGACTACCTACACCATAAAATAAAAAAATTTAATACGTATTTTGTTTAATATTTTTCCCATTTTAAGCTAATTAAAAAAATACGATATTTATTTACATTTTAAAAAAGGTCTTTCGTAAAATGAGTTTATTCATAAAAAAAAAAATGAATTTATCATATTTTAAATTTTAGTTGAAACTTGTTTGATAAAAATCGAATTATGCAAGTATTACACGAGTTGTGTGGGTTTTATAACGAGATGATGTTGTCTTTTATATTTAATTATACTGGATTAATACTTATGTAAATTGAAAACACCTACGACAATCGATGGTAGAGAAATTAGGTATTTAAAATCAACCATACTTCATAAGATCTTTTCATAAGAACTTATATGAATATTTCTCAGTATGATTACAAATGAACATACCTAAATAGCAAATACCTAACACTTTAATATAGTATTTCAAATTTCAACTATTCGTAGTATTATGTAGTTGTTAAACACAAAATACAAGCTAATAGTAAATAACTATACAAGTATAAATATAAATAGTATTTAATAATTTATAATTAAGTAGATATTTATTTTATTTTTAGTCTTTTGGTGTATTTTGTTACATATAATTTAATTATTTTAAATTAACAGTGATGCATAGCATATTTATTTTAAAATGATAAATTACCATTTTTTTCTCAATTACATGTATAACCGATAAAATGTTGACTTAATAAATATATTATACTTATGTATATTTTAATAATTTACATAAAATGTATTATTTTATATTTTACCTTGGGCCAACATCGAAGAGACACTATTATATTAGTACCTACCAATAATATAATATGTTATTGTTGTAGTGAATTTTACTATATATGGAACATGTATACATACAATTGTGAAGCCCGAACGAAGCAAAACGGGATGTGTCAAGTGTGCGGTTTACGGAAAAAACATAAGGAAACATTACACGAGAAAAAAAATTGGTTATGGTAAATAGTTAGACAGTTTCTAATTGGTGTAATACATATTTTAGTTGTGTCAAACAATGTGTTTAGTTAAAAGTACTAAAATGAATTAGTTAAACAATTATAGCCAAACCAACTTGCTTCATAGTTATTGCAACTATATAAACTAGTAATTCAAATACAACCATATGAAACGGTTTATGTACAAATATTAAATAGTTATAGCAACTACAGTGCAACTGTCCCGCTTAATTCAAAAGTTAGTATTTTGTATTAAATAATATGAATTGTAAAATGTCAAATTATTAAAATTTGTTTAAACACAATTAAAAACATATAGGCTATCGGATAACTTTTGTTACATTACACGCGTGATAACTAGTTCAAAGAAGGATAGCCTACATACTCCACGATATATATGTATGTATATATGTGCTTCGTAAATCATAAGTAAAGTTAAATGACACATAATTAATTTGCACTTATATGGTACCTACTTATATAGCTTGAATTAAATGATATTCACGAAAAAGAGTTAGGTTAAACGTTTCATGTGCGGATTATGTGATCTCAAATAATATAGGTGCTGATAGCTCGTACTTGGTGTTCTTAGTGTTTTAAAATCTATGAACGTTTTTTTAAATAATTTTTCTTCATAATTGTAAGTTGTTAAAGAACAACATTTTTCTAATATATATATATATATATCCGGAAATCCGGGCATTGTATAACAATACCCGCATTTCCTACTTTGCTCATAACATAATATATATATATATATATATATATATTTATCGTTTTTAACTTGTATATTATTTTTTAAACGTACTTTAATTTATAAAAATTAAAAATGTTTCAGACAAATAACTTATTAACTATAATTAATTAAAATTTAGATAAATTGAATTGTGTGGTACAATTATGGTACTCCGAAAAAATATTAAAAATATTGATCCTCTTCTCCTATCCTTTAAACTTCAAAATTTGATTTTCTTATAGATCGAAATATTCTAAATGTTTTGCTGCAGGATATGAAATTGAACATGTTTATTATTATTTAAAAGACTAAAACCTTGAGAAAATATTATGATAAAAAAAAATAAAAAAAACATATTATCTTATTAAACATTTTTATTTTGTAATGACTTAAAGTTATGCAAAAGAAATATTATTATAACCGTAATCGTTTTTTTTTAACATAATGAGTATTTTCTTGATTTTCATTCGAATTAAACTATAAACTACTCGTTAGAATTTTAATTTTTATGTGTCGAAAAAATATTCTACTTTGGAATTGAAATAAAATATATTTTATCATTATAACAGTAAAAACTTTAAAAAAATATATAATGATAAAGATTTTGAAAATATATTATTTTTTAAATGTTTTGTTTCGACTGGAAATTATGTAAAAAAAAATGTTTTAAAAAACATTAATAGATTTTGAAATAATGAATTAATTCGGTAAAAAGAATTACCCAGTATTTGTTTTTGACACTTTTTTTCATTTAGTGTATCGATCACTCAGGTACTGAGTGGCAAGTTTAAAATCTATAATGAAAAATTATAATTATATAATAATATTTAATGTTATATACTTATATATTATCAAACTTTGGGAACTATAAGTTATCTGTCTACTATATTATAAACGTAATTACTTTAAATTGCTTTTGCAACAATAGCGTCAATGTTATGAGATTTAAGCTGTACAACAACAACTAATGATAAAATATAAAATTATCTTTTTTGAAAATTTTAACTCGATTTTAATATATTATTATACTTTTTACAATCATTTTTCATTAGTCTTTTGTCTTTAAATCAAAATTTGAAATATATTATTTCTTGTTTTATATTTCCAGGTAAACTTTTATCGTTTTTATAAATATATAATAAATCCGTTTAAGACACCGAGTGACAAAACGTTTGCGGGGATGACGAAAAATTGATTATTCGTTCACTCTAAATTCATAGCATTCAATCACGTATCTTTGAGTTGCGTTTCGAGGCCAATTATAATTTAGAAATGCATACGTGATTTCGAAACGAGACGTCTGCATTTCGCAAAAACGACCAGGGTTGGTGCACACTACAATTATTATATCGCCTACATTCTAAGCACCGGATAACCCCAAGTGAGCGGTATCGGTATAATTACCGCTATAATCGTTTACTACACCATCATTTCTGGACTGATTACTACAGTGAGGGTGTGTGCACGCGTGTTTCGAGTGAGAGAAGGTTGAACTCCATATCAAATACATTATATACTTATTATACATATAAATAATTAAAGCCACATTTCCGAGGACATATACATGAGTCAAATATTGAGTATTTTCGATAAAAATCATACCAATAAATAATATCACTTGTTAAACAATAATACACTAATTTGAAAGACTTTTATTTGATTGATATTATATTATTATTAAATTAATCGTGATGTGCAGAATATCTGATTTCTATAACAACTTTCCGTATTTCTGGAACGTTTTTCGTTAGAATTGCACGTGCTACGTGTACTTGTGTTTTTGCTTACATTAAGTGCGTTGATGCACAATACAATAGGTCGGTACTCGCATACCATTTATACAGTATTTATAGAATGCTTGTATGTAAATATCTATTATAAAGTTGATCCAATAAAAGTTCGCGGTTACACAATCCATTTGAGTATGCCCCCCCCCCCCCTGAAATGACTTGGTTGATACGGGACTCCCGACTAACTAATGACTATAATAAAGTATATATTATTATTAGCTGTATACGTGTAACAGAACATTATTTGATTGGCAAACGAAAATCCTTTTGTTGTCTTAAAGCTTTGTTAATTTGCGTGCAATCTCCGAAAAGGCTTTTCCGTCACATTTGACTGTTTTCACCGAGTCATTTGAAGTGGATATTAAAATGCATACATGATGAAAATACCTACTTATCTAGTTAACTGCTGCTGTGCCTTTATAATATTACAAAAGACTTAAAACCGAGTAAAATTTAATTCCAAGTAAAATTGTTGTCTTCATATTAGAAAATATTCGTCTCGATTTCCATCAAACTATAATATTATTTCAATCTCATAATCATATAATATTATTATGTGCGCGTGCGGAATAATATACGCTGCATAATTATTGTCTGCAGTGTATAATATCGTGTGGCTTTTATATGATGGTTTTTACATGTCGCGTGTATATTGGTGATATATATTACTGTACTTTGTATACATTTTAACTTTTAATTCCTAATATGATATAATATACTGTATGTGTGGTAGAGCATCGAACCAGCTCCGACTAAAAGTTTTAGTAATATATTTCTATATCAATATATTATTATTATTGTAGTGAAATCGTGTATCTAACCGCGGCAAAAACAATCCTACTGAATAACCGTAATGTATAATAATATATAATCATTAAATGAAACGGTTCATACTATTTAGTCTGAACACCACTTGTGCCTGTATCCGAGTAATTTGTAATAATATATTATGTATTGCAATATACGTAAAATGAATATAAATATATAATAATACAATACAATATCAATACTGTAAACTGTTATACGGTTAAATATCGTCCGCAATATCTATAATATGTAAATTTTTCTAATAATTATCATACAAACGATTTCGTGATTACAAACAGAGGTATCGGTGTATATATTAAAATATTATAATTTATATTATTCTCGTGGACCGTACCTATTCAATTACCTATTCGAATTACCACTGTCGTTTTAATTGCTATACCTGTATATCGATTAAAACAGTGGATTTTATTATGTATTATATTATTATTATACACTTATATCATACAACTAATTACTATATGATACCTACGTCGGTCAGTAACGAATATAGGGAAGGAGAGGAGGTTAATGTTATATAGTTATATAGCATTAAACAAAGTGTTTCAACTATAATTTAAAATTAAAATGACATTAGGTATACTATTCGATTGTGTCGCTTATTACACTCGAATTACCTACGTAAGTTACAACAGTATTAGAACTGTTTGCACAGTCCACGGTGTTTACCCATTCGCTAACAAATAACGTATACGACTGGGTTTGTGTCATATGCACGACAGAGGCCGTCAATTATTACTGACAATATGTCGACCTGGCGCTGCAATGGATTACATATCGGAATCGTTATCTGAAAAATTTCACACGGTTTATTGTTATTGTTACGTTATGTGCCTATACGCGAGCAGAGACGAACATGTGGCGTGGCTGTTGGTAGTGCACACGAAAAAGCAATAACAAAATCGAGGTGAATACGAATGAGAAACAGATGTTCTTTTTTTTCTTTTAATATATATACATGTATACCGTTCGAGGGGGCCGTACTTACCGCATTTACCACTGCCGGTGATAGATAAAGTGATAATAGACGTTGAAGGTCGAGATCACCATAGGTACTATGTTGAATCGACACTCATGAGGCCGAACACGCGGCCAACTGCAGACGAGTAAAGATAAAATAAGGAACATATAAAACGCAGAGGTCAATATAAAATGGTTGATTTATAATATGCAGTATATAAGTGTATAAAATAATATGTGTGTGTTAGCATAATACAGTAAATAAAAGTCAACGGCTTGAAAAACAAAGAACATTTTGTACGCCTAACACATATTAAAATTGGTTAAACAATTTAAAATACCACATGAAATGATCTATTATACATGAAAAATTTATAAAATTGTGGCAAATTTTTTTTTTATTTTCATTTAAAGTCAGATTTTTGACAACAGTTTAAAACTAATTTTTTAATGAAAAATCCATAAAAAATTTAATTTTTATATCTAAGATCTGTAAATTTAAAACAATATTCTTTATATTTAAATAGTTTATACTGCCACCAAAAAACTAAAAACTATATAAACGCAATTATTTTTTATAGATATTTAAAATCAAAATGTAGAAAAAATTGAATATCTAAAGTTTAAACAATGAATAACAACGTTATTTTACTATGATACTTTCAGTGTTCATAATAGGGTGGTTTTGACTAATATTATTTAATAGTATAACGTACAAATATATGTTATTAAAATAATTAAATCACTTAAATGTCACATATACATGAAGCAAACTTTATTGTCACATACAATGGTCCCAGATTCCACAGATAGTATTTTTAATATAATATATATATATACTAAATATAATTAATATAATAAACGTTTTCAGTAAAATCTATTAAGTTAATATTATTGTTCATTAAACTATATCTTAAATAATTTACTGTAATATAAATATCAAAAACATATAATAAAATGTACTACTACTAAATAGTAATATAAACTGCTTATAAACTTCTTGTGTATAATTTTTGAGATTTACAAACTTTCAACATTTTTACGAATTTTGATAAAAATTGAACTTGTATTGGTTATGCTTTTTAATATTTTAAAATAAGTATAAATATGACAACAACATATATTAATAGAATATTGTTGTACATTTTCTCAAAGATTCTAAAGGATTCTTGCCATTTTGCACTGATTCTCAAGGATTATTGGGCTCTACACAAAGAAACTTCATGTGAAATGGGAATTATTGGTTTTTAGATCATGACTCTGTGGTTAAATAACATTTTCAATTATTTGGACCATGTTTCTCAAAGATTCTAAAGGATTCTTGCCATTTTGCACTGATTCTCAAGGATTATTGGCCTCTACACCAAGAAACTCTATGGAAATGGGAATTATTGGTTTTGAGACCATGACTCAGTGAAAAATATGGGATTTCCAATAATTTGGAGAATGCTTCTTAAAGATTTTAAAGCTTGCACATTTTGCAAAAATTCTCAATGATTATTACCCTCTTCAACAAGAACCTCCATGGAAAATGAGAATTACTGGTTTTTAGACTATGACTCTGTGGTTTAAAGAGATTTTTAATTATTTGGACCATGTTTCTCAAAGATTCTAAGGAATTCTTGCCATTGTGCACTAATTTTCAAGGATTATTGGCCTCTTCAACAAGAAATTCTATGGAAATGAGAAATTTTGATTTTTGACCATGGTTCTCAAGGAATCATGGTATTTTCAATAAGTTGGACCATGGTTCTCGATGATTCTAAAGGAATCATAGTAATTTTACATAGATTCTCAAGGAATATTGGGCTCTACACCAAGAAACTCTATGGAAATGGGAATTATTGGTAAAACGAACATGGTTCTCTTGATATATTGGATTTTGTAGTTTTTGGACCATAGTTCTGAAATATTCCTAAGTATGCATGGTTGTATTAAACGAAGTCTCAAGGATTATTGGTCTCTTCACTGAGAAACTCAATGGAAAATGAGAATTATTGGTTTTGCGGTTATTGCTCTGTGGGTTAAATGGGATTTTCAATTATTTGGAGAATGCTTCTCAAAGATTCTAAAGTATTCTTTCCATTTTGCACTAATCCTCAAGGATTCTTGGCCTCTACACCATGAAACTCTATGGAAATGGGAATTATTGATATTACAACCATGGTTCTCTTGGATATATTGGATTTTGTAGTTTTTGGACCATGGTTCTGAAATTTTCCTATGAATGCATGGTTGTTTGAAACGAAGTCTCAAGGGTTATTGGTTTCTTCACTGAGAAACTCGATGGGAAATGGGAATTTTTGGTTTTGAAGCCATTTCTCTGTGGGTTAAATGGGATTTTCAATTATTTGGATAATGTTTTTCAAAGATTCTAAAGGAAGCTCGCCCATTTTGCAATCATTCTCAATGATAATTACCCTCATCAACAAGAACCTCCATGACAAATGAGAATTACTGGTTTTTAGACTATGAGTCTGTGGTTTAAAGAGATTTTTAATTATTTGGACCATGTTTCTCAAAGATTCTAAAGGATTCTTGCCATTGTGCACTAATTTTCAAGGATTATTGGCCTCTACACCATGAAACTCCATGAAAAATGAGAATTACTGGTTTTTAGACTATGAGTCTGTGGTTGAAAGAGATTTTTAATTATTTGGACCATGTTTCTCAAAGATTCTAAAGTATTCTTGCCATTGTGCACTAATTTTCAAGGATTATTGGCCTCTTCAACAAGAAATTCTATGGAAATGAGAAATTTTGATTTTTGACCATGGTTCTCAAGGAATCATGGTATTTTCAATAAGTTGGACCATGGTTCTCGATGATTCTAAAGGAATCATAGTAATTTTACATAGATTCTCAAGGAATATTGGGCTCTACACCAAGAAACTCTATGGAAATGGGAATTATTGGTAAAACGAACATGGTTCTCTTGATATATTGGATTTTGTAGTTTTTGGACCATAGTTCTGAAATATTCCTAAGTATGCATGGTTGTATTAAACGAAGTCTCAAGGATTATTGGTCTCTTCACTGAGAAACTCAATGGAAAATGAGAATTATTGGTTTTGCGGTTATTGCTCTGTGGGTTAAATGGGATTTTCAATTATTTGGAGAATGCTTCTCAAAGATTCTAAAGTATTCTTTCCATTTTGCACTAATCCTCAAGGATTCTTGGCCTCTACACCATGAAACTCTATGGAAATGGGAATTATTGATATTACAACCATGGTTCTCTTGGATATATTGGATTTTGTAGTTTTTGGACCATGGTTCTGAAATTTTCCTATGAATGCATGGTTGTTTGAAACGAAGTCTCAAGGGTTATTGGTTTCTTCACTGAGAAACTCGATGGGAAATGGGAATTTTTGGTTTTGAAGCCATTTCTCTGTGGGTTAAATGGGATTTTCAATTATTTGGATAATGTTTTTCAAAGATTCTAAAGGAAGCTCGCCCATTTTGCAATCATTCTCAATGATAATTACCCTCATCAACAAGAACCTCCATGACAAATGAGAATTACTGGTTTTTAGACTATGAGTCTGTGGTTTAAAGAGATTTTTAATTATTTGGACCATGTTTCTCAAAGATTCTAAAGGATTCTTGCCATTGTGCACTAATTTTCAAGGATTATTGGCCTCTACACCATGAAACTCCATGAAAAATGAGAATTACTGGTTTTTAGACTATGAGTCTGTGGTTGAAAGAGATTTTTAATTATTTGGACCATGTTTCTCAAAGATTCTAAAGTATTCTTGCCATATTGCTCTGGTTCTCAAGGATTATTGAGCTCTATACCAAGAAACTTCGTGTGAAATGGAAATTATTTGTTTTGGGACATTGACTCTGTGAATAATATGGGATTTCCAATAACTTGGAGAATGCTTCTCAAAGATTTTAAAGGAAGCTTGCCCATTTTGCAAAAATTCTCAATGACAATTACCCTCTTCAACAAGAACCTCCATGGAAATGGGAATTATTGGTTTTTAGACCATGACTCTGTGGTTAAAAGAGATTTTTAATTATTTGGACCATGTTTCTCAAAGATTCTAAAGGAATTTTGCCATTTTGCACTGATTTTCAAGGATTATAGTGCTCTATACTAAGAAACTTCAATTGAAATGGCAATAATTGGTTTTGCGACCATCGCTCTGTGGATAAATGGGATTTTCAATAATTAGCACCATGTTTCTCAAAGATTTTAAAGGAATTTTGCCATTTTGCACTGATTTTCAAGGATTATAGGGCTCTATACTAAGAAACTTCAATTGAAATGGGAATAATTGGTTTTTAGACCATGGCTCTGTGGGTTAAATGGGATTTTCATTGATTTGGACCTTGCTTCTCAAAGATTTTAAAGGTAGCTCGTCCATTTTGCACTAATTCTTAAGGATTATTGGCCTCTTCACTAAGAAATTCCATGGATATAGGAATTTTTTGATTTTTGACCATTGTTCTCAAGAAAACATGATATTTTCAATAAGTTGGACCACGGTTCTCGATGATTCTAAAGCAATCATAGTCATTTTACAAAGATTCTCAAGGATTATTGGCCTGTTCACCAAGGAACTTCATGTGAAATGGGAATTATTGGTTTTGCGACCATGGTTCTGTAGGTTAAATGGGATTTTCAATTATATGGAGAATCTTTCTCAAAGATTCTAAAGGAAGCTTACCCATTTTGCACAAATTCCCAATGATTATTGCTCTCTTCACTAAGAAAAACTCTAAGGAACATGGGAATTAGTGGTTTTGCGACCATGGCTCTTTGGGTTATATTGGAATTTTAATTATTTGGATAATTACCCTCATCAACAAGAACCTCCATGGAAAATGAGAATTTCTGGTTTTTAGACTATGATTCTGTGGTTAAAAGAGATTTTTAATTATTTGGACCATGTTTCTCAAAGATTCTAAAGGATTCTTGCCATTTTGCACAATTTCCCAATGATTATTACCCTCTTCAACAAGAACCTCCATGGAAAATGAGAATTTCTGTGTTTTAGACTATGACTCTGTGGTTAAAAGAGATTTTTAATTATTTGGACCATGTTTCTCAAAGATTCTAAAGGAATTTTGCCTATTTGCACTGATATTCAAGGATTATTGTTCTCTACACCAAGAAACATCATGGAAAATGGGAATTATTGGTATAACGACCATGGTTCTCTTGGATATATTGGATATTGTAGTTTTTGGACCATGGTTCTGATATATTCCTATGAATGCATGGTTGTTTTAAGAGAAGTCTCAAGGGTTATTGGTTTCTTCACTGAGAAACTCGATGGGAAATGGGAATTATAGGTTTTGGGACCATGACTCTGTGAAAAATATGGGATTTCCAATAATTTGGAGAATGCTTCTCAAAGATTCGAAAGTATTCTTTCCATTTTGATCTAATTCACAAGGATTATTGGCCTCTACACCGAGAAACATCATGGAAAATGGGAATTATTGGTATTACGACCATAGTTCTGTTGGATATATTGGATTTTGTAGTTTTTGGAACATGGTTCTGAAATATTCCTATGAATATATGGTTGTTTGAAACGAAGTCTCAAGGGTTATTGGTTTCTTCACTGAGAAACTCGATGGGAAATGGGAATTATAGGTTTTGGGACCATGACTCTGTGAAAAATATGGGATTTCCAATAATTTGGAGAATGCTTCTCAAAGATTTTAAAGGATTCTTGCCATTTTGCACAAATTCCCAATGATTATTACCCTCTTCAACAAGAACCACATGGAAAATGAGAATTACTGTTTTTTAGACTATGACTCTGTTGTTAAAAGAGATTTTTAATTATTTGGACCATGATTCTCAAAGATTCTAAAGGAATTTTGCCATTTTGCACTGATTCTCAAGGATTATTGTGCTCAACACCAAGAAACATCATGGAAAATGGGAATTATTGGTTTTGTGACCATGACTCTGTGTTTAAATGGTATATTCAATTATTTGGAGCACGTTTCTCAAAGATTCTAAAGTATTCTTGCCATATTCCTCTGATTCTCAAGGATTATTGAGCTCTATACCAAGAAACTTCTTGTAAAATGGGAATTATTTGTTTTGTGACCATGACTCTGTGAAAAATATGTGATTTTCAATAATTTGGACCATGTTTCTCAATGATTCTAAAGGATTCTTGCCGTTTTGACCTAATTCACAAGGATTAATGGCCTCTACACCATGAAACTCCATGGAAATGGGAATTATTGATATCACGACCATGGTTCTCTTGGATATATTGGATTTTGTAGTTTTTGGACCATGGTTCTAAAATATTCCTATAAATGCATGGTTGTTTGAAACGAAGTCTCAAGGGTTATTGGTTTCTTCACTGAGAAATTCGATGGGAAATGGGAATTTTTGGTTTTGAAGCCATTTCTCTGTGGGTTAAAAGAGATTTTTAATTATTTGGACCATGTTTCTCAAAGATTCTAAAGGAATTTTGCCATTTTGCACTGATTTTCAAGGATTATAGTGCTCTGTACTAAGAAACTTCAATTGAAATGGCAATAATTGGTTTTGCGACCATCGCTCTGTGGATAAATGGGATTTTCAATAATTAGCACCATGTTTCTCAAAGATTTTAAAGGAATTTTGCCATTTTGCACTGATTTTCAAGGATTATAGGGCTCTATACTAAGAAACTTCAATTGAAATGGGAATAATTGGTTTTTAGACCATGGCTCTGTGGGTTAAATGGGATTTTCATTGATTTGGACCTTGCTTCTCAAAGATTTTAAAGGTAGCTCGTCCATTTTGCACTAATTCTTAAGGATTATTGGCCTCTTCACTAAGAAATTCCATGGATATAGGAATTTTTTGATTTTTGACCATTGTTCTCAAGAAAACATGATATTTTCAATAAGTTGGACCACGGTTCTCGATGATTCTAAAGCAATCATAGTCATTTTACAAAGATTCTCAAGGATTATTGGCCTGTTCACCAAGGAACTTCATGTGAAATGGGAATTATTGGTTTTGCGACCATGGTTCTGTAGGTTAAATGGGATTTTCAATTATATGGAGAATCTTTCTCAAAGATTCTAAAGGAAGCTTACCCATTTTGCACAAATTCCCAATGATTATTGCTCTCTTCACTAAGAAAAACTCTAAGGAACATGGGAATTAGTGGTTTTGCGACCATGGCTCTTTGGGTTATATTGGAATTTTAATTATTTGGATAATTACCCTCATCAACAAGAACCTCCATGGAAAATGAGAATTTCTGGTTTTTAGACTATGATTCTGTGGTTAAAAGAGATTTTTAATTATTTGGACCATGTTTCTCAAAGATTCTAAAGGATTCTTGCCATTTTGCACAATTTCCCAATGATTATTACCCTCTTCAACAAGAACCTCCATGGAAAATGAGAATTTCTGTGTTTTAGACTATGACTCTGTGGTTAAAAGAGATTTTTAATTATTTGGACCATGTTTCTCAAAGATTCTAAAGGAATTTTGCCTATTTGCACTGATATTCAAGGATTATTGTTCTCTACACCAAGAAACATCATGGAAAATGGGAATTATTGGTATAACGACCATGGTTCTCTTGGATATATTGGATATTGTAGTTTTTGGACCATGGTTCTGAAATATTCCTATGAATATATGGTTGTTTGAAACGAAGTCTCAAGGGTTATTGGTTTCTTCACTGAGAAACTCGATGGGAAATGGGAATTATAGGTTTTGGGACCATGACTCTGTGAAAAATATGGGATTTCCAATAATTTGGAGAATGCTTCTCAAAGATTCGAAAGTATTCTTTCCATTTTGATCTAATTCACAAGGATTATTGGCCTCTACACCGAGAAACATCATGGAAAATGGGAATTATTGGTATTACGACCATGGTTCTGTTGGATATATTGGATTTTGTAGTTTTTGGAACATGGTTCTGAAATATTCCTATGAATATATGGTTGTTTGAAACGAAGTCTCAAGGGTTATTGGTTTCTTCACTGAGAAACTCGATGGGAAATGGGAATTATAGGTTTTGGGACCATGACTCTGTGAAAAATATGTGATTTTCAATAATTTGGACCATGTTTCTCAATGATTCTAAAGGATTCTTGCCGTTTTGACCTAATTCACAAGGATTATTGGCCTCTACACCATGAAACTCCATGGAAATGGGAATTATTGATATCACGACCATGGTTCTCTTGGATATATTGGATTTTGTAGTTTTTGGACCATGGTTCTAAAATATTCCTATAAATGCATGGTTGTTTGAAACGAAGTCTCAAGGGTTATTGGTTTCTTCACTGAGAAATTCGATGGGAAATGGGAATTTTTGGTTTTGAAGCCATTTCTCTGTGGGTTTAAAGAGATTTTTAATTATTTGGACCATGTTTCTCAAAGATTCTAAAGGAATTTTGCCATTTTGCACTGATTCTCAAGGATTATAGTGCTCAACACCATGAAACATCATGGAAAATGGGAATTATTGGTATAAGGACCATGGTTCTCTTGGATATATTGGATATTGTAGTTTTTGGACCATGGTTCTGATATATTCCTATGAATGCATGGTTGTTTTAAGAGAAGTCTCAAGGGTTATTGGTTTCTTCACTGAGAAACTCGATGGGAAATGGGAATTATAGGTTTTGGGATCATGCCTCTGTGAAAATTATGGGATTTCCAATAATTTGGAGAATACTTCTCAAAGATTCTAAAGTATTCTTTCCATTTTGATCTAATTCACAAGAATTATTGGCCTCTACACCAAGAAACATCATGGAAAATGGGAATTATTGGTATTACGACCATGGTTCTGTTGGATATATTGGATTTTGTAGTTTTTGGAACATGGTTCTGAAATATTCCTATGAATATATGGTTGTTTGAAACGAAGTCTCAAGGGTTATTGGTTTCTTCACTGATAAACTCGATGGGAAATGGGAATTATAGGTTTTGGGACCATGACTCTGTGAAAAATATGGGATTTCCAATAATTTGGAGAATGCTTCTCAAAGCTTTTAAAGGATTCTTGCCATTTTGCACAAATTCCCAATGATTATTACCCTCTTCAACAAGAACCACATGGAAAATGAGAATTACTGTTTTTTAGACTATGACTCTGTTGTTAAAAGAGATTTTTAATTATTTGGACCATGATTCTCAAAGATTCTAAAGGAATTTTGCCATTTTGCACTGATTCTCAAGGATTATTGTGCTCAACACCAAGAAACATCATGGAAAATGGGAATTATTGGTTTTGTGACCATGACTCTGTGTTTAAATGGTATATTCAATTATTTGAAGCACGTTTCTCAAAGATTCTAAAGTATTCTTGCCATATTGCTTTGATTCTCAAGGATTATTGAGCTCTATACCAAGAAACTTCAAGTGAAATGGGAATTATTTGTTTTGTGACCATGACTCTGTGAAAAATATGTGATTTTCAATAATTTGGACCATGTTTCTCAATGATTCTAAAGGATTCTTGCCGTTTTGACCTAATTCTCAAGGATTATTGGCCTCTACACCATGAAACTCCATGGAAATGGGAATTATGGATATCACGACCATGGCTCTCTTGGATATATTGGATTTTGTAGTTTTTGGACCATGGTTCTGAAATATTCCTATGAATGCATGGTTGTTTTAAACGAATTCTCAAGGGTGATTGGTTTCTTCACCAAGAAACTCAATTGAAAATGGGAATTATTGGTTTTGTGACCATGACTCTGTGTTTAAATGGTATATTCAATTATTTGGAGCACGTTTCTCAAAGATTCTAAAGTATTCTTGCCATATTGCTCTGATTCTCAAGGATCATTGGCCTCTACATCAAGAAACATCATGGAAAATGGGAATTATTGATATTACGACCATGGTTCTCTTGGATATATTGGATTTTGTAGTTTTTGGACCATGGTTCTGAAACATTCCTATGAATGCATGGCTGTTTGAAACGAAGTCTCAAGAGTTATTGGTTTCTTCACTGAGAAACTCGATGTGAAATAGGAATTTTTGGTTTTGAAGCCATTTCTCTGTGGGTTAAAAGAGATTTTTAATTATTTGGACCATGTTTCTCAAAGATTCTAAAGGAATTTTGCCATTTTGCACAGATTCTCAAGGGTTATTGTGCTTAACACCAAGAAATATCATGGAAAATGAGAATTATTGGTATTACGACCATGGTTCTCTTGGATATATTGGATTTTGTAGTTTTTGGAAAATGGTTCTGAAATATTCCTATGAATGCATGGTTGTTTGAAACGATGTGTCAAGGGTTATTGGTTTCTTCACTGAGAAACTCGATGGGAAATGGGAATTTTTGGTTTTGAAGCCATTTCTCTGTGGGTTAAAAGAGATTTTTAATTATTTGGATCATGTTTCTCAAAGGTTCTAAAGGAATTTTGCCATTTTGCACTGATTCTCAAGGATTATTGTGCTCAACACCAAGAAACATCATGGAAAATGGGAATTATTGGTTTTGTGACCATGACTCTGTGTTTAAATGGTATATTCAATTATTTGGATCACGTTTCTCAAAGATTCTAAAGGATTCTTGCTATATTGCTCTGATTGTCAAGGATTATTGAGCTCTATACCAAGTAACTTCATGTGAAATGGGAATTATTTGTTTTGTGACCATGACTCTGTGAAAAATATGTGATTTTCAATAATTTGGAGCACGTTTCTCAAAGATTCTAAAGGATTCTTGCCATTTTGATCTCATTCTCAAGGATTATTGAGCTCTATACCAAGAAACTTCATGTGAAATGGGAATTATAGGTTTTGGGACCATGACTCTGTGAAAAATATGGGATTTCCAATAATTTTGAGAATGCTTCTCAAAGATTTTAAAGGAAGCTCGCCCATTTTGCAAAAATTCTCAATGATAATTACCCTCATCAACAAGAACCTCCATGGAAAATGAGAATTTCTAGTTTTGTGACCATGACTCTGTGAAAAATATGTGATTTTCAATAATCTGGACCATGTTTCTCAATGATTTAAAAGGATTCTTGCCATTTTGATCTAATTCTCAAGAATTGTTGGCCTCTACACCAAGAAACATCATGGAAAATGGGAATTATTGGTATTACGACCATGGTTCTCTTGGATATATTGGATTTTGTAGTTTTTGGACCATTGTTCTGAAATATTCCTATGAATGCATGGTTGTTTTAAATGATTTCTCAAGGGTGATTGGTTTCTTCACTGAGAAACTCAATGGGAAATGGGAATTATAGGTTTTGGGACCATGGCTCTGTGAAAAATATGGGATTTCCAATAATTTGGAGAATGCTTCTCAAAGGTTCTAAAGTATTCTTTCCATTTTGCACTAATTCTCAAGGATTATTGGCCTCTACATCATGAAAATCCATGGAAATGGGAATTATTGGTATTACGACCATGGTTCTCTTGGATATATTGGATTTTGTAGTTTTTGGAGCATGGTTCTGAAATATTCCTATGAATGCATGGTTGTTTTAAACGAAGTCTCAAGGGTTATTGGTTTCTTCACTGAAAAACTCGATGGGAAATGGGAATTTTAGGTTTTGAAGCCATTTCTCTGTGGGTTAAAAGAGGTTTTTTATTATTTGGACCATGTTTCTCAAAGATTCTAAAGGAATTTTGCCATTTTGCACTGATTCTCAAGGATTATTGTGCTCAACACCAAGAAACATCATGGAAAATGGGAATTATTGGTATAACGACCATGGTTCTCTTGGATATATTGGATTTTGTAGTTTTTGGACCATGGTTCTGAAATATTCCTATGAATGCATGGTTGTTTGAAACGAAGTCTCAAGGGTTATTGGTTTCTTCACTGAGAAACTTGATAGGAAATGGGAATTTTTGGTTTTGAAGACATTTCTCTGTGGGTTAAAAGAGATTTTTAATTATTTGGACCATGTTTCTCAAAGATTCTAAAGGAATTTTGCCATTTTGCTCTGATTCTCAAGGATTATTGTGCTCTATACCAAGAAACTTCATGTGAAATGGGAATTATAGGTTTTGGGACCATGACTCTGTGAAAAATATGGGATTTCCAATAATTTTGAGAATGCTTCTCAAAGATTTTAAAGGAAGCTCGCCCATTTTGCAAAAATTCTCAATGATAATTACCCTCATCAACAAGAACCTCCATGGAAAATGAGAATTTCTGGTTTTTAGACTATGACTCTGTGGTTAAAAGAGATTTTTAAATATTTGGACCATGTTTCTCAAAGATTCTAAAGCATTCTTGCCATTGTGCACTAATTTTCAAGGATTATTGGCCTCTACACCATGAAACTCCATGGAAAATGAGAATTACTGTTTTTTAGACTATGAATCTGTGGTTTAAATAGATTTTTAATTATTTGGACCATGTTTCTCAAAGATTCAAAAGGAATTTTGCCATTATGCACTGATTTGCAAGGATTATTGTTCTCTACACCAAGAAACATCATGGAAAATGGGAATTATTTGTTTTGTGACCATGACTCTGTGTTTAAATGGTATATTCAATTATTTGGATCACGTTTCTCAAAGATTCTAAAGGATTCTTGCTATATTGCTCTGATTGTCAAGGATTATTGAGCTCTATACCAAGAAACTTCATGTGAAATGGGAATTATTTGTTTTGTGACCATGACTCTGTGAAAAATATGTGATTTTCAATAATTTGGACCATGTTTCTCAATGATTCTAAAGGAATTTTGCCATTTTGCTCTGATTCTCAAGGATTATTGAGCTCTATACCAAGAAACTTCATGTGAAATGGGAATTATATGTTTTGGGACCATGACTCTGTGAAAAATATGGGATTTCTAATAATTTGGAGAATGCTTCTCAAAGATTTTAAAGGAAGCTCGCCCATTTTGCAAAAATTCTCAATGATAATTACCTTCATCAACAAGAAACATCATGGAAAATGGGAATTATTGGTATTACGACCATGGTTCTCTTGGATATATTGGATTTTGTAGTTTATGGACCATGGTTCTGAAATATTCCTATGAATGCATGGTTATTTTAAACGAATTCTCAAGGATGGTTGGTTTCTTCACTGAGAAACTCAATGGGAAATGGGAATTATAGATTTTGGGACAATGACTCTGTGAAAAATATGGGATTTTCAATAATTTGGACCATGTTTTCAAAGATTTTAAAGGAAGCTCGCCCATTTTGCAAAAATTCTCAATGATAATTAGCCTCATCAACATGAACCTCCATGGAAAATGAGAATTTCTGGTTTTTAGACTATTACTCTGTGGTTAAAAGAGATTTTTAATTATTTTGACCATGTTTCTCAAAGATTCTAAAGGAATTTAGCCATTTCGCACTGATTTTCAAGGATTATTCTGCTCTACATCAAGAAATGTCATGGAAAATGGGAATTATAGGTTTTGTGACCATGACTCTGTGTTTAAATGGTATATTCAATTATTTGGAGCACGTTTCTCAAAGATTCTAAAGGATTCTTGCCATTTTGCTCTCATTCTCAAGGATTATTGAGCTCTATACCAAGAAACTTCATGTGAAATGGGAATTATAGGTTTTGGGACCATGACTCTGTGAAAAATATGGGATTTCCAATAATTTTGAGAATGCTTCTCAAAGATTTTAAAGGAAGCTCGCCCATTTTGCAAAAATTCTCAATGATAATTACCCTCATCAACAAGAACCTCCATGGAAAATGAGAATTTCTAGTTTTGTGACCATGACTCTGTGAAAAATATGTGATTTTCAATAATCTGGACCATGTTTCTCAATGATTTAAAAGGATTCTTGCCATTTTGATCTAATTCTCAAGAATTGTTGGCCTCTACACCAAGAAACATCATGGAAAATGGGAATTATTGGTATTACGACCATGGTTCTCTTGGATATATTGGATTTTGTAGTTTTTTGACCATGGTTCTGAAATATTCCTATGAATGCATGGTTGTTTTAAACGAATTCTCAAGGATGGTTGGTTTCATCACTGAGAAACTCAATGGGAAATGGGAATTATAGATTTTGGGACCATGACTCTGTGAAAAATATGGGATTTTCAATAATTTGGACCATGTTTCTCAAAGATTTTAAAGAAAGCTCGCCCATTTTGCGAAATTTCTCAATGATAATTACCCTCATCAACAAGAACCTCCATGAAAAATGAGAATTACTGGTTTTTAGACTATGAGTCTGTGGTTTAAAGAGATTTTTAATTATTTGGACCATGTTTCTCAAAGATTCTAAAGGATTCTTGCCATTGTGCACTAATTTTCAAGGATTATTGGCCTCTACACCATGAAACTCCATGAAAAATGAGAATTACTGGTTTTTAGACTATGAGTCTGTGGTTGAAAGAGATTTTTAATTATTTGGACCATGTTTCTCAAAGTTTCTAAAGTATTCTTGCCATATTGCTCTGGTTCTCAAGGATTATTGAGCTCTATACCAAGAAACTTCGTGTGAAATGGAAATTATTTGTTTTGGGACATTGACTCTGTGAATAATATGGGATTTCCAATAACTTGGAGAATGCTTCTCAAAGATTTTAAAGGAAGCTTGCCCATTTTGCACAAATTCCCAATGATTATTACCCTCTTCAACAAGAACCACATGGAAAATGAGAATTACTGTTTTTTAGACTATGACTCTGTTGTTAAAAGATATTTTTAATTATTTGGACCATGATTCTCAAAGATTCTAAAGGAATTTTGCCATTTTGCACTGATTCTCAAGGATTATTGTGCTCTATACCAAAAAACTTCATGTGAAATGGGAATTATTTGTTTTGTGACCATGACTCTGTGAAAAATATGTGATTTTCAATAATTTGGACCATGTTTCTCAATGATTCTAAAGGATTCTTGCCGTTTTGACCTAATTCTCAAGGATTATTGGCCTCTACACCATGAAACTCCATGGAAATGGGAATTATTGATATCACGACCATGGCTCTCTTGGATATATTGGTTTTTGTAGTTTTTGGACCATGGTTCTGAAATATTCCTATGAATGCATGGTTGTTTTAAACGAATTCTCAAGTGTGATTGGTTTCTTCACCAAGAAACTCAATGGGAAATGGGAATTATAGGTTTTGGGACCATGACTCTGTGAAAAATATGTGATTTTCAATAATTTGGACCATGTTTCTCAATGATTCTAAAGAATTCTTGCCGTTTTGACCTAATTCTCAAGGATTATTGTTCTCTACACCAAGAAACATCATGGAAAATGGGAATTATTGGTATTACGACCATGGTTCTCTTGGATACATTGGATATTGTAGTTTTTGGACCACGGTTCTGATATATTCCTATGAATGCATGGTTGATTTAAGAGAAGTCTCAAAGGTTATTGGTTTTTCACTGAGAAACTCGATGGGAAATGGGAATTTTTGGTTTTGAAGCCATTTCTCTGTGGGTTAAAAGAGATTTTCAATAATTTGGACCATGTTTCTCAATGATTCTAAAGAATTCTTGCCGTTTTGACCTAATTCTCGAGGATTATTGTTCTCTACACCAAGAAACATCATGGAAAATGGGAATTATTGGTATTACGACCATTGTTCTCTTGGATATATTGGATTTTGTAGTTTTTGGACCATGGTTCTGAAATATTCCTATGAATGCATGGTTGTTTTAGACGAAGTCTCAAGGGTTATTGGTTTTTTCACTGAGAAACTCAATGGGAAATGGGAATTATAGGTTTTGGGACCATGACTCTGTGAAAAATATGGGATTTCCAATAATTTGGAGAATGCTTCTCAAAGATTTTAAAGGATTCTTGCGATTTTACACAAATTCCCAATGATTATTACTCTCTTCAACAAGAACCACATGGAAAATGAGATTTACTATTTTTTAGACTATGACTCTGTGGTTAAAAGAGATTTTTAATTATTTGGACCATGATTCTCAAAGATTCTAAAGGAATTTTGCCATTTTGCACTGATTCTCAAGGATTATTGTGCTCAACACCAAGAAACATCATGGAAAATGGGAATTATTGGTTTTGTGACCATGACTCTGTGTTTAAATGGTATATTCAATTATTTGGAGCACGTTTCTCAAAGATTCTAAAGTATTCTTGCCATATTGCTCTGATTCTCAAGGATCATTGGCCTCTACACCAAGAAACATCATGGAAAATGGGAATTATTGATATTACGACCATGGTTCTCTTGGATTTATTGGATTTTGTAGTTTTTGGACCATGGTTCTGAAATATTCCTATGAATGCATGGCTGTTTGAAACGAAGTCTCAAGAGTTATTGGTTTCTTCACTGAGAAACTCGATGTGAAATAGGAATTTTTGGTTTTGAAGCCATTTCTCTGTGGGTTAAAAGAGATTTTTAATTATTTGGACCATGTTTCTCAAAGATTCTAAAGGAATTTTGCCATTTTGCACTGATTCTCAAGGATTATTGTGCTCAACACCAAGAAACATCATGGAAAATGGGAATTATTGGTATTACGACCATGGTTCTCTTGGATATATTGGATTTTGTAGTTTTTGGACCATGGTTCTGAAATATTCCTATGAATGCATGGTTGTTTGAAACGAAGTCTCAAGGGTTATTGGTTTCTTCACTGAAAAACTCGATGGGAAATGGGAATTTTAGGTTTTGAAGCCATTTCTATGTGGGTTAAAAGAGGTTTTTTATTATTTGGACCATGTTTCTCAAAGATTCTAAAGGAATTTTGCCATTTTGCACTGATTCTCAAGGATTATTGTGCTCAACACCAAGAAACATCATGGAAAATGGGAATTATTGGTATTACGACCATGACTCTGTGTTTAAATGGTATATTCAATTATTTGGAGCACGTTTCTCAATGATTCTAAAGGATTCTTGCCATTTTGATCTAATTCTTAAGGATTATTGGTCTCTACACCAAGAAACATCATGGAAAATGGGAATTATTGGTATTACGACGATGGTTCTCTTGGATATATTGGATTTTGTAGTTTTTGGACCATTGTTCTGAAATATTCCTATGAATGCATGGTTGTTTTAATGAATTCTCAAGGGTGATTGGTTTCTTCACTGAGAAACTTGATGGGAAATGGGAATTTTTGGTTTTGAAGACTTTTCTCTGTGTGTTAAAAGAGATTTTTAATTATTTGGACCATGTTTCTCAAAGATTCTAAAGGAATTTTGCCATTTTGCTCTGATTCTCAAGGATTATTGAGCTCTATACCAAGAAACTTCATGTGAAATGGGAATTATAGGTTTTGGGACCATGACTCTGTGAAAAATATGGGATTTACAATAATTTGGAGAATGCTTCTCAATGATTTTAAAGGAAGCTCGCCCCTTTTGCAAAAATTCTCAATGATAATTACCCTCAACAACAAGAACCTCCATGGAAAATGAGAATTTCTGGTTTTTAGACTATGACTCTGTGGTTAAAAGTGATTTTTAAATATTTGGACCATGTTTCTCAAAGATTCTAAAGGATTCTTGCCATTTTGCACAAATTCCCAATGATTATTACCCTCTTCAACAAGAACCTCCATGGAAAATGAGAATTACTGTTTTTTAGACTATGACTCTGTGGCTAAAAGAGATTTTTAAATATTTGGACCATGTTTCTCAAAGAATCAAAAGGAATTTTGCCATTTTGCACTGATTCTCAAGGATTATTGTGCTCAACACCAAGAAACATCATGGAAAATGAGAATTATTGGTATTACGACCATGGTTCTCCTGGATATATTGGATATTGTAGTTTTTGGACCATGGTTCTGAAATATTCTTATGAATGCATGGTTGTTTGAAACGAAGTCTCAAGGGTTATTGGTTTCTTCACTGAGAAACTTGATGGGAAATGGGAATTTTTGGTTTTTTAGACTATGACTCTGTGGTTAAAAGAGATTTTTAATTATTTGGACCATGTTTCTCAAAGATTCAAAAGGAATTTTGCCATTTTGCACTGATTTGCAAGGATTATTGTTCTCTACACCAAGAAACATCATGGAAAATGGGAATTATTTGTTTTGTGACCATGACTCTGTGAAAAATATGTGATTTTCAATAATTTGGACCATGTTTCTTAAAGATTCTAAAGGAATCTTGCCATTTTGCACTGATTCTCAAGGATTATTGTGCTCAACACCAAGAAACATCATGGAAAATGGGAATTATTGGTTTTGTGACCATGACTCTGTGTTTAAATGGTATATTCAATTATTTGGAGCACGTTTCTCAAAGATTCTAAAGGATTCTTGCCATATTGCTCTGATTCTCAAGGATTATTGAGCTCTATACCAAGAAACTTAATGTGAAATGGGAATTATTTGTTTTGTGACCATGACTCTGTGCAGAATATGTGATTTTCAATAATTTGGACCATGTTTCTCAATGATTCTAAAGGATTCTTGCCATTTTGATTTAATTCTTAAGGATTATTGGCCTCTACACCAAGAAACATCATGGAAAATGGGAATTATTGGTATTACGACGATGGTTCTCTTGGATATATTGGATTTTGTAGTTTTTGGACCATTGTTCTGAAATATTCCTATGAATGCATGGTTTTTTTAAACGAAGTCTCAAGGGTTATTGGTTTCTTCACTGAGAAACTTGATGGGAAATGGGAATTTTTGGTTTTGAAGACATTTCTCTGTGGTTAAAAGAGATTTTCAAATTTTTGGACCATGTTTCTCAAAGATTCTAAATGATCCTTGCCATTTTGCACAAATTCCCAATGATTATTACCCTCTTGAACAAGAACCTTCTTGGAAAATGAGAATTACTGTTTTTTAGACTGTGACTCTGTGGTTAAAAGAGATTTTTAATTATTTGGACCATGTTTCTCAATGATTCTAAAGGATTCTTGCCATATTGATCTAATTCTTAAGGATGATTGGCCTCTACACCAAGAAACATCATGAAAAAATGAAAATTATTGGTATTACGACGATGGTTCTCTTGGATATATTGGATTTTGTAGTTTTTGGACCATTGTTCTGAAATATTCCTATGAATGCATGGTTGTTTTAAAGAATTCTCAAGGGTGATTGGTTTCTTCACTGAGAAACTTGATGGGAAATGGGAATTTTTGGTTTTGAAGACTTTTCTCTGTGGGTTAAAAGAGATTTTTAATTATTTGGACCATGTTTCTCAAAGATTCTAAAGGAATTTTGCCATTTTGCTCTGATTCTCAAGGATTATTGAGCTCTATACCAAGAAACTTCATGTGAAATGGGAATTATAGGTTTTGGGACCATGACTCTGTGAAAAATATGGGATTTCCAATAATTTTGAGAATGCTTCTCAAAGATTTTAAAGGAAGCTCGCCCATTTTGCAAAAATTCTCAATGATAATTACCCTCATCAACAAGAACCTCCATGGAAAATGAGAATTTCTGGTTTTTAGACTATGACTCTGTGGTTAAAAGAGATTTTTAAATATTTGGACCATGTTTCTCAAAGATTCTAAAGGATTCTTGCCATTTTGCACAAATTCCCAATGATTATTACCCTCTTCAACAAGAACGACCATGGAAAATGAGAATTACTGTTTTTTAGACTATGACTCTGTGGTTAAAAGAGATTTTTAATTATTTGGACCATGTTTCTCAAAGATTCAAAAGGAATTTTGCCATTTTGCACTGATTTGCAAGGATTATTGTTCTCTACACCAAGAAACATCATGGAAAATGGGAATTATTTGTTTTGTGACCATGACTCTGTGAAAAATATGTGATTTTCAATAATTTGGACCATGTTTCTTAAAGATTCTAAAGGAATCTTGCCATTTTGCACTGATTCTCAAGGATTATTGTGGTCAACACCAAGAAACATCATGGAAAATGGGAATTATAGGTTTTGTGACAATGACTCTGTGTTTAAATGGTATATTCAATTATTTGGAGCACGTTTCTCAAAGATTCTAAAGGATTCTTGCCATATTGCTCTGATTCTCAAGGATTATTGAGCTCTATACCAAGAAACTTAATGTGAAATGGGAATTATTTGTTTTGTGACCATGACTCTGTGCAGAATATGTGATTTTCAATAATTTGGACCATGTTTCTCAATGATTCTAAAGGATTCTTGCCATTTTGATTTAATTCTTAAGGATTATTGGCCTCTACACCAAGAAACATCATGGAAAATGGGAATTATTGGTATTACGACGATGGTTCTCTTGGATATATTGGATTTTGTAGTTTTTGGACCATTGTTCTGAAATATTCCTATGAATGCATGGTTGTTTTAAACGAAGTCTCAAGGGTTATTGGTTTCTTCACTGAGAAACTTGATGGGAAATGGGAATTTTTGGTTTTGAAGACATTTCTCTGTGGTTAAAAGAGATTTTCAAATTTTTGGACCATGTTTCTCAAAGATTCTAAAGGATCCTTGCCATTTTGCACAAATTCCCAATGATTATTACCCTCTTCAACAAGAACCTTCTTGGAAAATGAGAATTACTGTTTTTTAGACTGTGACTCTGTGGTTAAAAGAGATTTTTAATTATTTGGACCATGTTTCTCAATGATTCTAAAGGATTCTTGCCATTTTGATCTAATTCTTAAGGATTAATGGCCTCTACACCAAGAAACATCATGAAAAAATGAAAATTATTGGTATTACGACCATGGTTCTCTTGGATATATTGGATTTTGTAGTTTTTGGACCATTGTTCTGAAATATTCCTATGAATGCATGGTTGTTTTAAATGATTTCTCAAGGGTGATTGGTTTCTTCACTGAGAAACTCAATGGGAAATGGGAATTATAGGTTTTGGGACCATGGCTCTGTGAAAAATATGGGATTTCCAATAATTTGGAGAATGCTTCTCAAAGGTTCTAAAGTATTCTTTCCATTTTGCACTAATTCTCAAGGATTATTGGCCTCTACATCATGAAAATCCATGGAAATGGGAATTATTGGTATTACGACCATGGTTCTCTTGGATATATTGGATTTTGTAGTTTTTGGAGCATGGTTCTGAAATATTCCTACGAATGCATGGTTGTTTTAAACGAAGTCTCAAGGGTTATTGGTTTCTTCACTGAAAAACTCGATGGGAAATGGGAATTTCAGGTTTTGAAGCCATTTCTCTGTGGGTTAAAAGAGGTTTTTTATTATTTGGACCATGTTTCTCAAAGATTCTAAAGGAATTTTGCCATTTTGCACTGATTCTCAAGGATTATTGTGCTCAACACCAAGAAACATCATGGAAAATGGGACTTATTGGTATTACGACCATGGTTCTCTTGGATATATTGGATTTTGTAGTTTTTGGACCATGGTTCTGAAATATTCCTATGAATGCATGGTTGTTTGAAACGAAGTCTCAAGGGTTATTGGTTTCTTCACTGAGAAACTTGATAGGAAATGGGAATTTTTGGTTTTGAAGACATTTCTCTGTGGGTTAAAAGAGATTTTTAATTATTTGGACCATGTTTCTCAAAGATTCAAAAGGAATTTTGCCATTTTGCACTGATTCTCAAGGATTATTGAGCTCTATACCAAGAAACTTCATGTGAAATGGGAAATATAATTTTTGGGACCATGACTCTGTGAAAAATATGGGATTTCCAATAATTTGGAGAATGCTTCTCAAAGATTTTAAAGGAAGCTCGCCCATTTTGCAAAAATTCTCAATGATAATTAACCTCATCAACAAGAACCTCCATGGAAAATGAGAATTTCTGGTTTTTAGACTATGACTCTGTGGTTAAAAGAGATTTTTAATAATTTGCACCATGTTTCTCAAAGATTCTAAAGGAATTTTGCCATTTTGCACTGATTTTCAAGGATTATTGTGCTCTACACCAAGAAATATCATGGAAAATGGGAATTATTGGTTTTGTGACCATGACTCTGTGTTTAAATGGTATATTCAATTATTTGGAGCACGTTTCTCAATGATTCTAAAGGATTCTTGCCATTTTGATCTAATTCTTAAGGATTATTGGTCTCTACACCAAGAAACATCATGGAAAATGGGAATTATTGGTATTACGACGATGGTTCTCTTGGATATATTGGATTTTGTAGTTTTTGGACCATTGTTCTGAAATATTCCTATGAATGCATGGTTGTTTTAATGAATTCTCAAGGGTGATTGGTTTCTTCACTGAGAAACTTGATGGGAAATGGGAATTTTTGGTTTTGAAGACTTTTCTCTGTGGGTTAAAAGAGATTTTTAATTATTTGCACCATGTTTCTCAAAGATTCTAAAGGAATTTTGCCATTTTGCTCTGATTCTCAAGGATTATTGAGCTCTATACCAAGAAACTTCATGTGAAATGGGAATTATAGGTTTTGGGACCATGACTCTGTGAAAAATATGGGATTTACAATAATTTGGAGAATGCTTCTCAAAGTTTTTAAAGGAAGCTCGCCCATTTTGCAAAAATTCTCAATGATAATTAACCTCATCAACATGAACCTCCATGGAAAATGAGAATTTCTGGTTTTTAGACTATGACTCTGTGGTTAAAAGTGATTTTTAAATATTTGGACCATGTTTCTCAAAGATTCTAAAGGATTCTTGCCATTTTGCACAAATTCCCAATGATTATTACCCTCTTCAACAAGAACCTCCATGGAAAATGAGAATTACTGTTTTTTAGACTATGACTCTGTGGCTAAAAGAGATTTTTAAATATTTGGACCATGTTTCTCAAAGAATCAAAAGGAATTTTGCCATTTTGCACTGATTCTCAAGGATTATTGTGCTCAACACCAAGAAACATCATGGAAAATGAGAATTATTGGTATTACGACCATGGTTCTCCTGGATATATTGGATATTGTAGTTTTTGGACCATGGTTCTGAAATATTCTTATGAATGCATGGTTGTTTGAAACGAAGTCTCAAGGGTTATTGGTTTCTTCACTGAGAAACTTGATGGGAAATGGGAATTTTTGGTTTTGAAGACATTTCTCTGTGGTTAAAAGAGATTTTTAATTATTTGGACCATGTTTCTCAAAGATTCTAAAGGATTCTTGCCATTTTGCACAAATTCCCAATGATTATTACCCTCTTCAACAAGAACCTCCATGGAAAATGAGAATTACTGTTTTTTAGACTATGACTCTGTGGTTAAAAGAGATTTTTAATTATTTGGACCATGTTTCTCAAAGATTCAAAAGGAATTTTGCCATTTTGCACTGATTTGCAAGGATTATTGTTCTCTACACCAAGAAACATCATGGAAAATGGGAATTATTTGTTTTGTGACCATGACTCTGTGAAAAATATGTGATTTTCAATAATTTGGACCATGTTTCTTAAAGATTCTAAAGGAATCTTGCCATTTTGCACTGATTCTCAAGGATTATTGTGCTCAACACCAAGAAACATCATGGAAAATGGGAATTATTGGTTTTGTGACCATGACTCTGTGTTTAAATGGTATATTCAATTATTTGGAGCACGTTTCTCAAAGATTCTAAAGGATTCTTGCCATATTGCTCTGATTCTCAAGGATTATTGAGCTCTATACCAAGAAACTTAATGTGAAATGGGAATTATTTGTATTGTGACCATGACTCTGTGCAGAATATGTGATTTTCAATAATTTGGACCATGTTTCTCAATGATTCTAAAGGATTCTTGCCATTTTGATTTAATTCTTAAGGATTATTGGCCTCTACACCAAGAAACATCATGGAAAATGGGAATTATTGGTATTACGACGATGGTTCTCTTGGATATATTGGATTTTGTAGTTTTTGGACCATTGTTCTGAAATATTCCTATGAATGCATGGTTGTTTTAAACGAAGTCTCAAGGGTTATTGGTTTCTTCACTGAGAAACTTGATGGGAAATGGGAATTTTTGGTTTTGAAGACATTTCTCTGTGGTTAAAAGAGATTTTCAAATTTTTGGACCATGTTTCTCAAAGATTCTAAAGGATCCTTGCCATTTTGCACAAATTCCCAATGATTATTACCCTCTTCAACAAGAACCTTCTTGGAAAATGAGAATTACTGTTTTTTAGACTGTGACTCTGTGGTTAAAAGAGATTTTTAATTATTTGGACCATGTTTCTCAATGATTCTAAAGGAATTTTGCCATTTTGCTCTGATTCTCAAGGATTATTGAGCTCTATACCAAGAAACTTCATGTGAAATGGGAATTATAGGATTTGGGACCATGACTCTGTGAAAAATATGGGATTTACAATAATTTGGAGAATGCTTCTCAATGATTTTAAAGGAAGCTCGCCCATTTTGCAAAAATTCTCAATGATAATTACCCTCATCAACAAGAACCTCCATGGAAAATGAGGATTTCTGGTTTTTAGACTATGACTCTGTGGTTAAAAGAGATTTTTAATTATTTGGACCATGTTTCTCAAAGATTCAAAAGGAATTTTGCCATTTTGCACAAATTCCCAATGATTATTACCCTCTTCAACAAGAACGTCCATGGAAAATGAGAATTATTGGTATTACGACCATGGTTCTCCTGGATATATTGGATTTTGTAGTTTTTGGACCATGGTTCTGAAATATTCTTATGAATGCATGGTTGTTTGAAACGAAGTCTCAAGGGTTATTGGTTTCTTCACTGAGAAACTTGATGGGAAATGGGAATTTTTGGTTTTGAAGACATTTCTCTGTGGTTAAAAGAGATTTTTAATTATTTGGACCATGTTTCTCAAAGATTCTAAAGGATTCTTGCCATTTTGCACAAATTCCCAATGATTATTACCCTCTTCAACAAGAACCTCCATGGAAAATGAGAATTACTGTTTTTTAGACTATGACTCTGTGGCTAAAAGAGATTTTTAAATATTTGGACCATGTTTCTCAAAGAATCAAAAGGAATTTTGCCATTTTGCACTGATTCTCAAGGATTATTGTGCTCAACACCAAGAAACATCATGGAAAATGAGAATTATTTGTTTTGTGACCATGACTCTGTGAAAAATATGTGATTTTCAATAATTTGGACCATGTTTCTTAAAGATTCTAAAGGAATCTTGCCATTTTGCACTGATTCTCAAGGATTATTGTGCTCAACACCAAGAAACTTAATGTGAAATGGGAATTATTTGTTTTGTGACCATGACTCTGTGCAGAATATGTGATTTTCAATAATTTGGACCATGTTTCTCAATGATTCTAAAGGATTCTTGCCATTTTGATTTAATTCTTAAGGATTATTGGCCTCTACACCAAGAAACATCATGGAAAATGGGAATTATTGGTATTACGACGATGGTTCTCTTGGATATATTGGATTTTGTAGTTTTTGGACCATTGTTCTGAAATATTCCTATGAATGCATGGTTGTTTTAAACGAAGTCTCAAGGGTTATTGGTTTCTTCACTGAGAAACTTGATGGGAAATGGGAATTTTTGGTTTTGAAGACATTTCTCTGTGGTTAAAAGAGATTTTCAAATTTTTGGACCATGTTTCTCAAAGATTCTAAAGGATCCTTGCCATTTTGCACAAATTCCCAATGATTATTACCCTCTTCAACAAGAACCTTCTTGGAAAATGAGAATTACTGTTTTTTAGACTGTGACTCTGTGGTTAAAAGAGATTTTTAATTATTTGGACCATGTTTCTCAAAGATTCTAAAGGAATTTTGCCATTTTGCTCTGATTCTCAAGGATTATTGAGCTCTATACCAAGAAACTTCATGTGAAATGGGAATTATAGGTTTTGGGACCATGACTCTGTGAAAAATATGGGATTTCCAATAATTTTGAGAATGCTTCTCAAAGATTTTAAAGGAAGCTCGCCCATTTTGCAAAAATTCTCAATGATAATTACCCTCATCAACAAGAACCTCCATGGAAAATGAGAATTTCTGGTTTTTAGACTATGACTCTGTGGTTAAAAGAGATTTTTAAATATTTGGACCATGTTTCTCAAAGATTCTAAAGGATTCTTGCCATTTTGCACAAATTCCCAATGATTATTACCCTCTTCAACAAGAACGACCATGGAAAATGAGAATTACTGTTTTTTAGACTATGACTCTGTGGCTAAAAGAGATTTTTAAATATTTGGACCATGTTTCTCAAAGAATCAAAAGGAATTTTGCCATTTTGCACTGATTCTCAAGGATTATTGTGCTCAACACCAAGAAACATCATGGAAAATGAGAATTATTGGTATTACGACCATGGTTCTCCTGGATATATTGGATATTGTAGTTTTTGGACCATGGTTCTGAAATATTCTTATGAATGCATGGTTGTTTGAAACGAAGTCTCAAGGGTTATTGGTTTCTTCACTGAGAAACTTGATGGGAAATGGGAATTTTTGGTTTTGAAGATATTTCTCTGTGGTTAAAAGAGATTTTTAATTATTTGGACCATGTTTCTCAAAGATTCTAAAGGATTCTTGCCATTTTGCACAAATTCCCAATGATTATTACCCTCTTCAACAAGAACCTCCATGGAAAATGAGAATTACTGTTTTTTAGACTATGACTCTGTGGTTAAAAGAGATTTTTAATTATTTGGACCATGTTTCTCAAAGATTCAAAAGGAATTTTGCCATTTTGCACTGATTTGCAAGGATTATTGTTCTCTACACCAAGAAACATCATGGAAAATGGGAATTATTTGTTTTGTGACCATGACTCTGTGAAAAATATGTGATTTTCAATAATTTGGACCATGTTTCTTAAAGATTCTAAAGGAATCTTGCCATTTTGCACTGATTCTCAAGGATTATTGTGCTCAACACCAAGAAACATCATGGAAAATGGGAATTATTGGTTTTGTGACCATGACTCTGTGTTTAAATGGTATATTCAATTATTTGGAGCACGTTTCTCAAAGATTCTAAAGGATTCTTGCCATATTGCTCTGATTCTCAAGGATTATTGAGCTCTATACCAAGAAACTTAATGTGAAATGGGAATTATTTGTTTTGTGACGATGACTCTGTGCAGAATATGTGATTTTCAATAATTTGGACCATGTTTCTCAATGATTCTAAAGGATTCTTGCCATTTTGATTTAATTCTTAAGGATTATTGGCCTCTACACCAAGAAACATCATGGAAAATGGGAATTATTGGTATTACGACGATGGTTCTCTTGGATATATTGGATTTTGTAGTTTTTGGACCATTGTTCTGAAATATTCCTATGAATGCATGGTTGTTTTAAACGAAGTCTCAAGGGTTATTGGTTTCTTCACTGAGAAACTTGATGGGAAATGGGAATTTTTGGTTTTGAAGACATTTCTCTGTGGTTAAAAGAGATTTTCAAATTTTTGGACCATGTTTCTCAAAGATTCTAAAGGATCCTTGCCATTTTGCACAAATTCCCAATGATTATTACCCTCTTCAACAAGAACCTTCTTGGAAAATGAGAATTACTGTTTTTTAGACTGTGACTCTGTGGTTAAAAGAGATTTTTAATTATTTGGACCATGTTTCTCAATGATTCTAAAGGAATTTTGCCATTTTGCTCTGATTCTCAAGGATTATTGAGCTCTATACCAAGAAACTTCATGTGAAATGGGAATTATAGGATTTGGGACCATGACTCTGTGAAAAATATGGGATTTACAATAATTTGGAGAATGCTTCTCAATGATTTTAAAGGAAGCTCGCCCATTTTGCAAAAATTCTCAATGATAATTACCCTCATCAACAAGAACCTCCATGGAAAATGAGGATTTCTGGTTTTTAGACTATGACTCTGTGGTTAAAAGAGATTTTTAATTATTTGGACCATGTTTCTCAAAGATTCAAAAGGAATTTTGCCATTTTGCACAAATTCCCAATGATTATTACCCTCTTCAACAAGAACGTCCATGGAAAATGAGAATTATTGGTATTACGACCATGGTTCTCCTGGATATATTGGATTTTGTAGTTTTTGGACCATGGTTCTGAAATATTCTTATGAATGCATGGTTGTTTGAAACGAAGTCTCAAGGGTTATTGGTTTCTTCACTGAGAAACTTGATGGGAAATGGGAATTTTTGGTTTTGAAGACATTTCTCTGTGGTTAAAAGAGATTTTTAATTATTTGGACCATGTTTCTCAAAGATTCTAAAGGATTCTTGCCATTTTGCACAAATTCCCAATGATTATTACCCTCTTCAACAAGAACCTCCATGGAAAATGAGAATTACTGTTTTTTAGACTATGACTCTGTGGCTAAAAGAGATTTTTAAATATTTGGACCATGTTTCTCAAAGAATCAAAAGGAATTTTGCCATTTTGCACTGATTCTCAAGGATTATTGTGCTCAACACCAAGAAACATCATGGAAAATGAGAATTATTTGTTTTGTGACCATGACTCTGTGAAAAATATGTGATTTTCAATAATTTGGACCATGTTTCTTAAAGATTCTAAAGGAATCTTGCCATTTTGCACTGATTCTCAAGGATTATTGTGCTCAACACCAAGAAACTTAATGTGAAATGGGAATTATTTGTTTTGTGACCATGACTCTGTGCAGAATATGTGATTTTCAATAATTTGGACCATGTTTCTCAATGATTCTAAAGGATTCTTGCCATTTTGATTTAATTCTTAAGGATTATTGGCCTCTACACCAAGAAACATCATGGAAAATGGGAATTATTGGTATTACGACGATGGTTCTCTTGGATATATTGGATTTTGTAGTTTTTGGACCATTGTTCTGAAATATTCCTATGAATGCATGGTTGTTTTAAAGAATTCTCAAGGGTGATTGGTTTCTTCACTGAGAAACTTGATGGGAAATGGGAATTTTTGGTTTTGAAGACTTTTCTCTGTGGGTTAAAAGAGATTTTTAATTATTTGGACCATGTTTCTCAAAGATTCTAAAGGAATTTTGCCATTTTGCTCTGATTCTCAAGGATTATTGAGCTCTATACCAAGAAACTTCATGTGAAATGGGAATTATAGGTTTTGGGACCATGACTCTGTGAAAAATATGGGATTTCCAATAATTTTGAGAATGCTTCTCAAAGATTTTAAAGGAAGCTCGCCCATTTTGCAAAAATTCTCAATGATAATTACCCTCATCAACAAGAACCTCCATGGAAAATGAGAATTTCTGGTT
This sequence comes from Rhopalosiphum nymphaeae, assembly GCA_036289425.1. Lineage (NCBI taxonomy): Eukaryota > Metazoa > Arthropoda > Insecta > Hemiptera > Aphididae > Rhopalosiphum > Rhopalosiphum nymphaeae. The sequence continues at coordinate 1,006,370 of JAZAQC010000021.1, read as the reverse complement.
TTTAGACTATGACTCTGTGGTTAAAAGAGATTTTTAAATATTTGGACCATGTTTCTCAAAGATTCTAAAGGATTCTTGCCATTTTGCACAAATTCCCAATGATTATTACCCTCTTCAACAAGAACGACCATGGAAAATGAGAATTACTGTTTTTTAGACTATGACTCTGTGGTTAAAAGAGATTTTTAATTATTTGGACCATGTTTCTCAAAGATTCAAAAGGAATTTTGCCATTTTGCACTGATTTGCAAGGATTATTGTTCTCTACACCAAGAAACATCATGGAAAATGGGAATTATTTGTTTTGTGACCATGACTCTGTGAAAAATATGTGATTTTCAATAATTTGGACCATGTTTCTTAAAGATTCTAAAGGAATCTTGCCATTTTGCACTGATTCTCAAGGATTATTGTGGTCAACACCAAGAAACATCATGGAAAATGGGAATTATAGGTTTTGTGACCATGACTCTGTGTTTAAATGGTATATTCAATTATTTGGAGCACGTTTCTCAAAGATTCTAAAGGATTCTTGCCATATTGCTCTGATTCTCAAGGATTATTGAGCTCTATACCAAGAAACATAATGTGAAATGGGAATTATTTGTTTTGTGACCATGACTCTGTGCAGAATATGTGATTTTCAATAATTTGGACCATGTTTCTCAATGATTCTAAAGGAAGCTCGCCCATTTTGCAAAAATTCTCAATGATAATTACCCTCATCAACAAGAACCTCCATGGAAAATGAGAATTTCTGGTTTTTAGACTATGACTCTGTGGTTAAAAGTGATTTTTAAATATTTGGACCATGTTTCTCAAAGATTCTAAAGGATTCTTGCCATTTTGCACAAATTCCCAATGATTATTACCCTCTTCAACAAGAACGTCCATGGAAAATGAGAATTATTGGTATTACGACCATGGTTCTCCTGGATATATTGGATTTTGTAGTTTTTGGACCATGGTTCTGAAATATTCTTATGAATGCATGGTTGTTTGAAACGAAGTATCAAGGGTTATTGGTTTCTTCACTGAGAAACTTGATGGGAAATGGGAATTTTTGGTTTTGAAGGCATTTCTCTGTGGTTAAAAGAGATTTTTAATTATTTGGACCATGTTTCTCAAAGATTCTAAAGGATTCTTGCCATTTTGCACAAATTCCCAATGATTATTACCCTCTTCAACAAGAACGTCCATGGAAAATGAGAATTATTGGTATTACGACCATGGTTCTCCTGGATATATTGGATTTTGTAGTTTTTGGACCATGGTTCTGAAATATTCTTATGAATGCATGGTTGTTTGAAACGAAGTATCAAGGGTTATTGGTTTCTTCACTGAGAAACTTGATGGGAAATGGGAATTTTTGGTTTTGAAGACATTTCTCTGTGGTTAAAAGAGATTTTCAAATTTTTGGACCATGTTTCTCAAAGATTCTAAAGGATCCTTGCCATTTTGCACAAATTCCCAATGATTATTACCCTCTTCAACAAGAACCTTCTTGGAAAATGAGAATTACTGTTTTATAGACTGTGACTCTGTGGTTAAAAGAGATTTTTAATTATTTGGACCATGTTTCTCAATGATTCTAAAGGATTCTTGCCATTTTGATCTAATTCTTAAGGATTATTGGCCTCTACACCAAGAAACATCATGAATAAATGAAAATTATTGGTATTACGACGATGGTTCTATTGGATATATTGGATTTTGTAGTTTTTGGACCATTGTTCTGAAATATTCCTATGAATGCATGGTTGTTTTAAAGAATTCTCAAGGGTGATTGGTTTCTTCACTGAGAAACTTGATGGGAAATGGGAATTTTTGGTTTTGAAGACTTTTCTCTGTGGGTTAAAAGAGATTTTTAATTATTTGGACCATGTTTCTCAAAGATTCTAAAGGAATTTTGCCATTTTGCTCTGATTCTCAAGGATTATTGAGCTCTATACCAAGAAACTTCATGTGAAATGGGAATTATAGGTTTTAGGACCATGACTCTGTGAAAAATATGGGATTTACAATAATTTGGAGAATGCTTCTCAAAGATTTTAAAGGAAGCTCGCCCATTTTGCAAAAATTCTCAATGATAATTACCCTCATCAACAAGAACCTCCATGGAAAATGAGAATTTCTGGTTTTTAGACTATGACTCTGTGGTTAAAAGAGATTTTTAAATATTTGGACCATGTTTTTTAAAGATTCTAAAGGATTCTTGCCATTTTGCACAAATTCCCAATGATTATTACCCTCTTCAACAAGAACGTCCATGGAAAATGAGAATTACTGTTTTTTAGACTATGACTCTGTGGTTAAAAGAGATTTTTAATTATTTGGACCATGTTTCTCAAAGATTCAAAAGGAATTTTGCCATTTTGCACTGATTTGCAAGGATTATTGTTCTCTACACCAAGAAACATCATGGAAAATTGGAATTATTTGTTTTGTGACCATGACTCTGTGAAAAATATGTGATTTTCAATAATTTGGACCATGTTTCTTAAAGATTCTAAAGGAATCTTGCCATTTTGCACTGATTCTCAAGGATTATTGTGCTCAACACCAAGAAACATCATGGAAAATGGGAATTATTGGTTTTGTGACCATGACTCTGTGTTTAAATGGTAAATTCAATTATTTGGAGCACGTTTCTCAAAGATTCTAAAGGATTCTTGCCATATTGCTCTGATTCTCAAGGATTATTGAGCTATATACCAAGAAACTTAATGTGAAATGGGAATTATTTGTTTTGTGACCATGACTCTGTGCAGAATATGTGATTTTCAATAATTTGGACCATGTTTCTCAATGATTCTAAAGGATTCTTGCCATTTTGATTTAATTCTTAAGGATTATTGGCCTCTACACCAAGAAACATCATGGAAAATGGGAATTATTGGTATTACGACGATGGTTCTCTTGGATATATTGGATTTTGTAGTTTTTGGACCATTGTTCTGAAATATTCCTATGAATGCATGGTTGTTTTAAACGAAGTCTCAAGGGTTATTGGTTTCTTCACTGAGAAACTTGATGGGAAATGGGAATTTTTGGTTTTGAAGACATTTCTCTGTGGTTAAAAGAGATTTTTAAATATTTGGACCATGTTTTTTAAAGATTCTAAAGGATTCTTGCCATTTTGCACAAATTCCCAATGATTATTACCCTCTTCAACAAGAACGTCCATGGAAAATGAGAATTACTGTTTTTTAGACTATGACTCTGTGGTTAAAAGAGATTTTTAATTATTTGGACCATGTTTCTCAAAGATTCAAAAGGAATTTTGCCATTTTGCACTGATTTGCAATGATTATTGTTCTCTACACCAAGAAACATCATGGAAAATTGGAATTATTTGTTTTGTGACCATGACTCTGTGAAAAATATGTGATTTTCAATAATTTGGACCATGTTTCTTAAAGATTCTAAAGGAATCTTGCCATTTTGCACTGATTCTCAAGGATTATTGTGCTCAACACCAAGAAACATCATGGAAAATGGGAATTATTGGTTTTGTGACCATGACTCTGTGTTTAAATGGTAAATTCAATTATTTGGAGCACGTTTCTCAAAGATTCTAAAGGATTCTTGCCATATTGCTCTGATTCTCAAGGATTATTGAGCTATATACCAAGAAACTTAATGTGAAATGGGAATTATTTGTTTTGTGACCATGACTCTGTGCAGAATATGTGATTTTCAATAATTTGGACCATGTTTCTCAATGATTCTAAAGGATTCTTGCCATTTTGATTTAATTCTTAAGGATTATTGGCCTCTACACCAAGAAACATCATGGAAAATGGGAATTATTGGTATTACGACGATGGTTCTCTTGGATATATTGGATTTTGTAGTTTTTGGACCATTGTTCTGAAATATTCCTATGAATGCATGGTTGTTTTAAACGAAGTCTCAAGGGTTATTGGTTTCTTCACTGAGAAACTTGATGGGAAATGGGAATTTTTGGTTTTGAAGACATTTCTCTGTGGTTAAAAGAGATTTTCAAATTTTTGGACCATGTTTCTCAAAGATTCTAAAGGAATTTTGCCATTTTGCTCTGATTCTCAAGGATTATTGAGCTCTATACCAAGAAACTTCATGTGAAATGGGAATTATAGGTTTTGGGACCATGACTCTGTGAAAAATATGGGATTTACAATAATTTGGAGAATGGTTCTCAAAGATTTTAAAGGAAGCTCGCCCATTTTGCAAAAATTCTCAATGATAATTACCCTCATCAACAAGAACCTCCATGGAAAATGAGAATTTCTGGTTTTTAGACTATGACTCTGTGGTTAAAAGAGATTTTTAAATATTTGGACCATGTTTTTTAAAGATTCTAAAGGATTCTTGCCATTTTGCACAAATTCCCAATGATTATTACCCTCTTCAACAAGAACGTCCATGGAAAATGAGAATTACTGTTTTTTAGACTATGACTCTGTGGTTAAAAGAGATTTTTAATTATTTGATACATGTTTCTCAAAGATTCAAAAGGAATTTTGCCATTTTGCACTGATTTGCAAGGATTATTGTTCTCTACACCAAGAAACATCATGGAAAATGGGAATTATTTGTTTTGTGACCATGACTCTGTGAAAAATATGTGATTTTCAATAATTTGGACCATGTTTCTTAAAGATTCTAAAGGAATCTTGCCATTTTGCACTGATTCTCAAGGATTATTGTGCTCAACACCAAGAAACATCATGGAAAATGGGAATTATTGGTTTTGTGACCATGACTCTGTGTTTAAATGGTATATTCAATTATTTGGAGCACGTTTCTCAAAGATTCTAAAGGATTCTTGCCATATTGCTCTGATTCTCAAGGATTATTGAGCTCTATACCAAGAAACTTAATGTGAAATGGGAATTATTTGTTTTGTGACCATGACTCTGTGCAGAATATGTGATTTTCAATAATTTGGACCATGTTTCTCAATGATTCTAAAGGATTCTTGCCATTTTGATTTAATTCTTAAGGATTATTGGCCTCTACACCAAGAAACATCATGGAAAATGGGAATTATTGGTATTACGACGATGGTTCTCTTGGATATATTGGATTTTGTAGTTTTTGGACCATTGTTCTGAAATATTCCTATGAATGCATGGTTGTTTTAAACGAAGTCTCAAGGGTTATTGGTTTCTTCACTGAGAAACTTGATGGGAAATGGGAATTTTTGGTTTTGAAGACATTTCTCTGTGGTTAAAAGAGATTTTCAAATTTTTGGACCATGTTTCTCAAAGATTCTAAAGGATCCTTGCCATTTTGCACAAATTCCCAATGATTATTACCCTCTTCAACAAGAACCTTCTTGGAAAATGAGAATTACTGTTTTTTAGACTGTGACTCTGTGGTTAAAAGAGATTTTTAATTATTTGGACCATGTTTCTCAATGATTCTAAAGGAATTTTGCCATTTTGCTCTGATTCTCAAGGATTATTGAGCTCTATACCAAGAAACTTCATGTGAAATGGGAATTATAGGATTTGGGACCATGACTCTGTGAAAAATATGGGATTTACAATAATTTGGAGAATGCTTCTCAATGATTTTAAAGGAAGCTCGCCCATTTTGCAAAAATTCTCAATGATAATTACCCTCATCAACAAGAACCTCCATGGAAAATGAGGATTTCTGGTTTTTAGACTATGACTCTGTGGTTAAAAGAGATTTTTAATTATTTGGACCATGTTTCTCAAAGATTCAAAAGGAATTTTGCCATTTTGCACAAATTCCCAATGATTATTACCCTCTTCAACAAGAACGTCCATGGAAAATGAGAATTATTGGTATTACGACCATGGTTCTCCTGGATATATTGGATTTTGTAGTTTTTGGACCATGGTTCTGAAATATTCTTATGAATGCATGGTTGTTTGAAACGAAGTCTCAAGGGTTATTGGTTTCTTCACTGAGAAACTTGATGGGAAATGGGAATTTTTGGTTTTGAAGACATTTCTCTGTGGTTAAAAGAGATTTTTAATTATTTGGACCATGTTTCTCAAAGATTCTAAAGGATTCTTGCCATTTTGCACAAATTCCCAATGATTATTACCCTCTTCAACAAGAACCTCCATGGAAAATGAGAATTACTGTTTTTTAGACTATGACTCTGTGGCTAAAAGAGATTTTTAAATATTTGGACCATGTTTCTCAAAGAATCAAAAGGAATTTTGCCATTTTGCACTGATTCTCAAGGATTATTGTGCTCAACACCAAGAAACATCATGGAAAATGAGAATTATTTGTTTTGTGACCATGACTCTGTGAAAAATATGTGATTTTCAATAATTTGGACCATGTTTCTTAAAGATTCTAAAGGAATCTTGCCATTTTGCACTGATTCTCAAGGATTATTGTGCTCAACACCAAGAAACTTAATGTGAAATGGGAATTATTTGTTTTGTGACCATGACTCTGTGCAGAATATGTGATTTTCAATAATTTGGACCATGTTTCTCAATGATTCTAAAGGATTCTTGCCATTTTGATTTAATTCTTAAGGATTATTGGCCTCTACACCAAGAAACATCATGGAAAATGGGAATTATTGGTATTACGACGATGGTTCTCTTGGATATATTGGATTTTGTAGTTTTTGGACCATTGTTCTGAAATATTCCTATGAATGCATGGTTGTTTTAAAGAATTCTCAAGGGTTATTGGTTTCTTCACTGAGAAACTTGATGGGAAATGGGAATTTTTGGTTTTGAAGACATTTCTCTGTGGTTAAAAGAGATTTTCAAATTTTTGGACCATGTTTCTCAAAGATTCTAAAGCATCCTTGCCATTTTGCACAAATTCCCAATGATTATTACCCTCTTCAACAAGAACCTTCTTGGAAAATGAGAATTACTGTTTTATAGACTGTGACTCTGTGGTTAAAAGAGATTTTTAATTATTTGGACCATGTTTCTCAATGATTCTAAAGGATTCTTGCCATTTTGATCTAATTCTTAAGGATTATTGGCCTCTACACCAAGAAACATCATGAATAAATGAAAATTATTGGTATTACGACGATGGTTCTATTGGATATATTGGATTTTGTAGTTTTTGGACCATTGTTCTGAAATATTCCTATGAATGCATGGTTGTTTTAAAGAATTCTCAAGGGTGATTGGTTTCTTCACTGAGAAACTTGATGGGAAATGGGAATTTTTGGTTTTGAAGACTTTTCTCTGTGGGTTAAAAGAGATTTTTAATTATTTGGACCATGTTTCTCAAAGATTCTAAAGGAATTTTGCCATTTTGCTCTGATTCTCAAGGATTATTGAGCTCTATACCAAGAAACTTCATGTGAAATGGGAATTATAGGTTTTGGGACCATGACTCTGTGAAAAATATGGGATTTCCAATAATTTTGAGAATGCTTCTCAAAGATTTTAAAGGAAGCTCGCCCATTTTGCAAAAATTCTCAATGATAATTACCCTCATCAACAAGAACCTCCATGGAAAATGAGAATTTCTGGTTTTTAGACTATGACTCTGTGGTTAAAAGAGATTTTTAAATATTTGGACCATGTTTCTCAAAGATTCTAAAGGATTCTTGCCATTTTGCACAAATTCCCAATGATTATTACCCTCTTCAACAAGAACGACCATGGAAAATGAGAATTACTGTTTTTTAGACTATGACTCTGTGGTTAAAAGAGATTTTTAATTATTTGGACCATGTTTCTCAAAGATTCAAAAGGAATTTTGCCATTTTGCACTGATTTGCAAGGATTATTGTTCTCTACACCAAGAAACATCATGGAAAATGGGAATTATTTGTTTTGTGACCATGACTCTGTGAAAAATATGTGATTTTCAATAATTTGGACCATGTTTCTTAAAGATTCTAAAGGAATCTTGCCATTTTGCACTGATTCTCAAGGATTATTGTGGTCAACACCAAGAAACATCATGGAAAATGGGAATTATAGGTTTTGTGACCATGACTCTGTGTTTAAATGGTATATTCAATTATTTGGAGCACGTTTCTCAAAGATTCTAAAGGATTCTTGCCATATTGCTCTGATTCTCAAGGATTATTGAGCTCTATACCAAGAAACATAATGTGAAATGGGAATTATTTGTTTTGTGACCATGACTCTGTGCAGAATATGTGATTTTCAATAATTTGGACCATGTTTCTCAATGATTCTAAAGGATTCTTGCCATTTTGATTTAATTCTTAAGGATTATTGGCCTCTACACCAAGAAACATCATGGAAAATGGGAATTATTGGTATTACGACGATGGTTCTCTTGGATATATTGGATTTTGTAGTTTTTGGACCATTGTTCTGAAATATTCCTATGAATGCATGGTTGTTTTAAAGAATTCTCAAGGGTTATTGGTTTCTTCACTGAGAAACTTGATGGGAAATGGGAATTTTTGGTTTTGAAGACATTTCTCTGTGGTTAAAAGAGATTTTCAAATTTTTGGACCATGTTTCTCAAAGATTCTAAAGCATCCTTGCCATTTTGCACAAATTCCCAATGATTATTACCCTCTTCAACAAGAACCTTCTTGGAAAATGAGAATTACTGTTTTATAGACTGTGACTCTGTGGTTAAAAGAGATTTTTAATTATTTGGACCATGTTTCTCAATGATTCTAAAGGATTCTTGCCATTTTGATCTAATTCTTAAGGATTATTGGCCTCTACACCAAGAAACATCATGAATAAATGAAAATTATTGGTATTACGACGATGGTTCTATTGGATATATTGGATTTTGTAGTTTTTGGACCATTGTTCTGAAATATTCCTATGAATGCATGGTTGTTTTAAAGAATTCTCAAGGGTGATTGGTTTCTTCACTGAGAAACTTGATGGGAAATGGGAATTTTTGGTTTTGAAGACTTTTCTCTGTGGGTTAAAAGAGATTTTTAATTATTTGGACCATGTTTCTCAAAGATTCTAAAGGAATTTTGCCATTTTGCTCTGATTCTCAAGGATTATTGAGCTCTATACCAAGAAACTTCATGTGAAATGGGAATTATAGGTTTTAGGACCATGACTCTGTGAAAAATATGGGATTTACAATAATTTGGAGAATGCTTCTCAAAGATTTTAAAGGAAGCTCGCCCATTTTGCAAAAATTCTCAATGATAATTACCCTCATCAACAAGAACCTCCATGGAAAATGAGAATTTCTGGTTTTTAGACTATGACTCTGTGGTTAAAAGAGATTTTTAAATATTTGGACCATGTTTTTTAAAGATTCTAAAGGATTCTTGCCATTTTGCACAAATTCCCAATGATTATTACCCTCTTCAACAAGAACGTCCATGGAAAATGAGAATTACTGTTTTTTAGACTATGACTCTGTGGTTAAAAGAGATTTTTAATTATTTGGACCATGTTTCTCAAAGATTCAAAAGGAATTTTGCCATTTTGCACTGATTTGCAAGGATTATTGTTCTCTACACCAAGAAACATCATGGAAAATGGGAATTATTTGTTTTGTGACCATGACTCTGTGAAAAATATGTGATTTTCAATAATTTGGACCATGTTTCTTAAAGATTCTAAAGGAATCTTGCCATTTTGCACTGATTCTCAAGGATTATTGTGCTCAACACCAAGAAACATCATGGAAAATGGGAATTATTGGTTTTGTGACCATGACTCTGTGTTTAAATGGTAAATTCAATTATTTGGAGCACGTTTCTCAAAGATTCTAAAGGATTCTTGCCATATTGCTCTGATTCTCAAGGATTATTGAGCTATATACCAAGAAACTTAATGTGAAATGGGAATTATTTGTTTTGTGACCATGACTCTGTGCAGAATATGTGATTTTCAATAATTTGGACCATGTTTCTCAATGATTCTAAAGGATTCTTGCCATATTGATCTAATTCTTAAGGATGATTGGCCTCTACACCAAGAAACATCATGAAAAAATGAAAATTATTGGTATTACGACGATGGTTCTATTGGATATATTGGATTTTGTAGTTTTTGGACCATTTTTCTGAAATATTCCTATGAATGCATGGTTGTTTTAAAGAATTCTCAAGGGTGATTGGTTTCTTCACTGAGAAACTTGATGGGAAATGGGAATTTTTGGTTTTGAAGACTTTTCTCTGTGGGTTAAAAGAGATTTTTAATTATTTGGACCATGTTTCTCAAAGATTCTAAAGGAATTTTGCCATTTTGCTCTGATTCTCAAGGATTATTGAGCTCTATACCAAGAAACTTCATGTGAAATGGGAATTATAGGTTTTGGGACCATGACTCTGTGAAAAATATGGGATTTCCAATAATTTTGAGAATGCTTCTCAAAGATTTTAAAGGAAGCTCGCCCATTTTGCAAAAATTCTCAATGATAATTACCCTCATCAACAAGAACCTCCATGGAAAATGAGAATTTCTGGTTTTTAGACTATGACTCTGTGGTTAAAAGAGATTTTTAAATATTTGGACCATGTTTCTCAAAGATTCTAAAGGATTCTTGCCATTTTGCACAAATTCCCAATGATTATTACCCTCTTCAACAAGAACGACCATGGAAAATGAGAATTACTGTTTTTTAGACTATGACTCTGTGGTTAAAAGAGATTTTTAATTATTTGGACCATGTTTCTCAAAGATTCAAAAGGAATTTTGCCATTTTGCACTGATTTGCAAGGATTATTGTTCTCTACACCAAGAAACATCATGGAAAATGGGAATTATTTGTTTTGTGACCATGACTCTGTGAAAAATATGTGATTTTCAATAATTTGGACCATGTTTCTTAAAGATTCTAAAGGAATCTTGCCATTTTGCACTGATTCTCAAGGATTATTGTGCTCAACACCAAGAAACATCATGGAAAATGGGAATTATTGGTTTTGTGACCATGACTCTGTGTTTAAATGGTATATTCAATTATTTGGAGCACGTTTCTCAAAGATTCTAAAGGATTCTTGCCATATTGCTCTGATTCTCAAGGATTATTGAGCTCTATACCAAGAAACTTCATGTGAAATGGGAATTATAGGTTTTGGGACCATGACTCTGTGAAAAATATGGGATTTCCAATAATTTTGAGAATGCTTCTCAAAGATTTTAAAGGAAGCTCGCCCATTTTGCAAAAATTCTCAATGATAATTACCCTCATCAACAAGAACCTCCATGGAAAATGAGAATTTCTGGTTTTTAGACTATGACTCTGTGGTTAAAAGAGATTTTTAAATATTTGGACCATGTTTCTCAAAGATTCTAAAGGATTCTTGCCATTTTGCACAAATTCCCAATGATTATTACCCTCTTCAACAAGAACGACCATGGAAAATGAGAATTACTGTTTTTTAGACTATGACTCTGTGGTTAAAAGAGATTTTTAATTATTTGGACCATGTTTCTCAAAGATTCAAAAGGAATTTTGCCATTTTGCACTGATTTGCAAGGATTATTGTTCTCTACACCAAGAAACATCATGGAAAATGGGAATTATTTGTTTTGTGACCATGACTCTGTGAAAAATATGTGATTTTCAATAATTTGGACCATGTTTCTTAAAGATTCTAAAGGAATCTTGCCATTTTGCACTGATTCTCAAGGATTATTGTGCTCAACACCAAGAAACATCATGGAAAATGGGAATTATTGGTTTTGTGACCATGACTCTGTGTTTAAATGGTATATTCAATTATTTGGAGCACGTTTCTCAAAGATTCTAAAGGATTCTTGCCATATTGCTCTGATTCTCAAGGATTATTGAGCTCTATACCAAGAAACTTAATGTGAAATGGGAATTATTTGTTTTGTGACCATGACTCTGTGCAGAATATGTGATTTTCAATAATTTGGACCATGTTTCTCAATGATTCTAAAGGATTCTTGCCATTTTGATTTAATTCTTAAGGATTATTGGCCTCTACACCAAGAAACATCATGGAAAATGGGAATTATTGGTATTACGACGATGGTTCTCTTGGATATATTGGATTTTGTAGTTTTTGGACCATTGTTCTGAAATATTCCTATGAATGCATGGTTGTTTTAAACGAAGTCTCAAGGGTTATTGGTTTCTTCACTGAGAAACTTGATGGGAAATGGGAATTTTTGGTTTTGAAGACATTTCTCTGTGGTTAAAAGAGATTTTCAAATTTTTGGACCATGTTTCTCAAAGATTCTAAAGGATCCTTGCCATTTTGCACAAATTCCCAATGATTATTACCCTCTTCAACAAGAACCTTCTTGGAAAATGAGAATTACTGTTTTTTAGACTGTGACTCTGTGGTTAAAAGAGATTTTTAATTATTTGGACCATGTTTCTCAATGATTCTAAAGGAATTTTGCCATTTTGCACAAATTCCCAATGATTATTACCCTCTTCAACAAGAACGTCCATGGAAAATGAGAATTATTGGTATTACGACCATGGTTCTCCTGGATATATTGGATTTTGTAGTTTTTGGACCATGGTTCTGAAATATTCTTATGAATGCATGGTTGTTTGAAACGAAGTCTCAAGGGTTATTGGTTTCTTCACTGAGAAACTTGATGGGAAATGGGAATTTTTGGTTTTGAAGACATTTCTCTGTGGTTAAAAGAGATTTTTAATTATTTGGACCATGTTTCTCAAAGATTCTAAAGGATTCTTGCCATTTTGCACAAATTCCCAATGATTATTACCCTCTTCAACAAGAACCTCCATGGAAAATGAGAATTACTGTTTTTTAGACTATGACTCTGTGGCTAAAAGAGATTTTTAAATATTTGGACCATGTTTCTCAAAGAATCAAAAGGAATTTTGCCATTTTGCACTGATTCTCATGGATTATTGTGCTCAACACCAAGAAACATCATGGAAAATGGGAATTATTTGTTTTGTGACCATGACTCTGTGAAAAATATGTGATTTTCAATAATTTGGACCATGTTTCTTAAAGATTCTAAAGGAATCTTGCCATTTTGCACTGATTCTCAAGGATTATTGTGCTCAACACCAAGAAACTTAATGTGAAATGGGAATTATTTGTTTTGTGACCATGACTCTGTGCAGAATATGTGATTTTCAATAATTTGGACCATGTTTCTCAATGATTCTAAAGGATTCTTGCCATTTTGATTTAATTCTTAAGGATTATTGGCCTCTACACCAAGAAACATCATGGAAAATGGGAATTATTGGTATTACGACGATGGTTCTCTTGGATATATTGGATTTTGTAGTTTTTGGACCATTGTTCTGAAATATTCCTATGAATGCATGGTTTTTTTAAACGAAGTCTTAAGGGTTATTGGTTTCTTCACTGAGAAACTTGATGGGAAATGGGAATTTTTGGTTTTGAAGACATTTCTCTGTGGTTAAAAGAGATTTTCAAATTTTTGGACCATGTTTCTCAAAGATTCTAAATGATCCTTGCCATTTTGCACAAATTCCCAATGATTATTACCCTCTTGAACAAGAACCTTCTTGGAAAATGAGAATTACTGTTTTTTAGACTGTGACTCTGTGGTTAAAAGAGATTTTTAATTATTTGGACCATGTTTCTCAATGATTCTAAAGGATTCTTGCCATATTGATCTAATTCTTAAGGATGATTGGCCTCTACACCAAGAAACATCATGAAAAAATGAAAATTATTGGTATTACGACGATGGTTCTATTGGATATATTGGATTTTGTAGTTTTTGGACCATTTTTCTGAAATATTCCTATGAATGCATGGTTGTTTTAAAGAATTCTCAAGGGTGATTGGTTTCTTCACTGAGAAACTTGATGGGAAATGGGAATTTTTGGTTTTGAAGACTTTTCTCTGTGGGTTAAAAGAGATTTTTAATTATTTGGACCATGTTTCTCAAAGATTCTAAAGGAATTTTGCCATTTTGCTCTGATTCTCAAGGATTATTGAGCTCTATACCAAGAAACTTCATGTGAAATGGGAATTATAGGTTTTGGGACCATGACTCTGTGAAAAATATGGGATTTCCAATAATTTTGAGAATGCTTCTCAAAGATTTTAAAGGAAGCTCGCCCATTTTGCAAAAATTCTCAATGATAATTACCCTCATCAACAAGAACCTCCATGGAAAATGAGAATTTCTGGTTTTTAGACTATGACTCTGTGGTTAAAAGAGATTTTTAAATATTTGGACCATGTTTCTCAAAGATTCTAAAGGATTCTTGCCATTTTGCACAAATTCCCAATGATTATTACCCTCTTCAACAAGAACGACCATGGAAAATGAGAATTACTGTTTTTTAGACTATGACTCTGTGGTTAAAAGAGATTTTTAATTATTTGGACCATGTTTCTCAAAGATTCAAAAGGAATTTTGCCATTTTGCACTGATTTGCAAGGATTATTGTTCTCTACACCAAGAAACATCATGGAAAATGGGAATTATTTGTTTTGTGACCATGACTCTGTGAAAAATATGTGATTTTCAATAATTTGGACCATGTTTCTTAAAGATTCTAAAGGAATCTTGCCATTTTGCACTGATTCTCAAGGATTATTGTGGTCAACACCAAGAAACATCATGGAAAATGGGAATTATAGGTTTTGTGACCATGACTCTGTGTTTAAATGGTATATTCAATTATTTGGAGCACGTTTCTCAAAGATTCTAAAGGATTCTTGCCATATTGCTCTGATTCTCAAGGATTATTGAGCTCTATACCAAGAAACATAATGTGAAATGGGAATTATTTGTTTTGTGACCATGACTCTGTGCAGAATATGTGATTTTCAATAATTTGGACCATGTTTCTCAATGATTCTAAAGGATTCTTGCCATTTTGATTTAATTCTTAAGGATTATTGGCCTCTACACCAAGAAACATCATGGAAAATGGGAATTATTGGTATTACGACGATGGTTCTCTTGGATATATTGGATTTTGTAGTTTTTGGACCATTGTTCTGAAATATTCCTATGAATGCATGGTTGTTTTAAAGAATTCTCAAGGGTTATTGGTTTCTTCACTGAGAAACTTGATGGGAAATGGGAATTTTTGGTTTTGAAGACATTTCTCTGTGGTTAAAAGAGATTTTCAAATTTTTGGACCATGTTTCTCAAAGATTCTAAAGCATCCTTGCCATTTTGCACAAATTCCCAATGATTATTACCCTCTTCAACAAGAACCTTCTTGGAAAATGAGAATTACTGTTTTATAGACTGTGACTCTGTGGTTAAAAGAGATTTTTAATTATTTGGACCATGTTTCTCAATGATTCTAAAGGATTCTTGCCATTTTGATCTAATTCTTAAGGATTATTGGCCTCTACACCAAGAAACATCATGAATAAATGAAAATTATTGGTATTACGACGATGGTTCTATTGGATATATTGGATTTTGTAGTTTTTGGACCATTGTTCTGAAATATTCCTATGAATGCATGGTTGTTTTAAAGAATTCTCAAGGGTGATTGGTTTCTTCACTGAGAAACTTGATGGGAAATGGGAATTTTTGGTTTTGAAGACTTTTCTCTGTGGGTTAAAAGAGATTTTTAATTATTTGGACCATGTTTCTCAAAGATTCTAAAGGAATTTTGCCATTTTGCTCTGATTCTCAAGGATTATTGAGCTCTATACCAAGAAACTTCATGTGAAATGGGAATTATAGGTTTTAGGACCATGACTCTGTGAAAAATATGGGATTTACAATAATTTGGAGAATGCTTCTCAAAGATTTTAAAGGAAGCTCGCCCATTTTGCAAAAATTCTCAATGATAATTACCCTCATCAACAAGAACCTCCATGGAAAATGAGAATTTCTGGTTTTTAGACTATGACTCTGTGGTTAAAAGAGATTTTTAAATATTTGGACCATGTTTTTTAAAGATTCTAAAGGATTCTTGCCATTTTGCACAAATTCCCAATGATTATTACCCTCTTCAACAAGAACGTCCATGGAAAATGAGAATTACTGTTTTTTAGACTATGACTCTGTGGTTAAAAGAGATTTTTAATTATTTGGACCATGTTTCTCAAAGATTCAAAAGGAATTTTGCCATTTTGCACTGATTTGCAAGGATTATTGTTCTCTACACCAAGAAACATCATGGAAAATGGGAATTATTTGTTTTGTGACCATGACTCTGTGAAAAATATGTGATTTTCAATAATTTGGACCATGTTTCTTAAAGATTCTAAAGGAATCTTGCCATTTTGCACTGATTCTCAAGGATTATTGTGCTCAACACCAAGAAACATCATGGAAAATGGGAATTATTGGTTTTGTGACCATGACTCTGTGTTTAAATGGTATATTCAATTATTTGGAGCACGTTTCTCAAAGATTCTAAAGGATTCTTGCCATATTGCTCTGATTCTCAAGGATTATTGAGCTCTATACCAAGAAACTTAATGTGAAATGGGAATTATTTGTTTTGTGACCATGACTCTGTGCAGAATATGTGATTTTCAATAATTTGGACCATGTTTCTCAATGATTCTAAAGGATTCTTGCCATTTTGATTTAATTCTTAAGGATTATTGGCCTCTACACCAAGAAACATCATGGAAAATGGGAATTATTGGTATTACGACGATGGTTCTCTTGGATATATTGGATTTTGTAGTTTTTGGACCATTGTTCTGAAATATTCCTATGAATGCATGGTTGTTTTAAACGAAGTCTCAAGGGTTATTGGTTTCTTCACTGAGAAACTTGATGGGAAATGGGAATTTTTGGTTTTGAAGACATTTCTCTGTGGTTAAAAGAGATTTTCAAATTTTTGGACCATGTTTCTCAAAGATTCTAAAGGAATTTTGCCATTTTGCTCTGATTCTCAAGGATTATTGAGCTCTATACCAAGAAACTTCATGTGAAATGGGAATTATAGGTTTTGGGACCATGACTCTGTGAAAAATATGGGATTTACAATAATTTGGAGAATGGTTCTCAAAGATTTTAAAGGAAGCTCGCCCATTTTGCAAAAATTCTCAATGATAATTACCCTCATCAACAAGAACCTCCATGGAAAATGAGAATTTCTGGTTTTTAGACTATGACTCTGTGGTTAAAAGAGATTTTTAAATATTTGGACCATGTTTCTCAAAGATTCTAAAGGATCCTTGCCATTTTGCACAAATTCCCAATGATTATTACCCTCTTCAACAAGAACCTTCTTGGAAAATGAGAATTACTGTTTTTTAGACTGTGACTCTGTGGTTAAAAGAGATTTTTAATTATTTGGACCATGTTTCTCAATGATTCTAAAGGAATTTTGCCATTTTGCTCTGATTCTCAAGGATTATTGTGCTCAACACCAAGAAACATCATGGAAAATGGGAATTATTGGTTTTGTGACCATGACTCTGTGTTTAAATGGTAAATTCAATTATTTGGAGCACGTTTCTCAAAGATTCTAAAGGATTCTTGCCATATTGCTCTGATTCTCAAGGATTATTGAGCTCTATACCAAGAAACATAATGTGAAATGGGAATTATTTGTTTTGTGACCATGACTCTGTGCAGAATATGTGATTTTCAATAATTTGGACCATGTTTCTCAATGATTCTAAAGGATTCTTGCCATTTTGATTTAATTCTTAAGGATTATTGGCCTCTACACCAAGAAACATCATGGAAAATGGGAGTTATTGGTATTACGACGATGGTTCTCTTGGATATATTGGATTTTGTAGTTTTTGGACCATTGTTCTGAAATATTCCTATGAATGCATGGTTGTTTTAAAGAATTCTCAAGGGTTATTGGTTTCTTCACTGAGAAACTTGATGGGAAATGGGAATTTTTGGTTTTGAAGACATTTCTCTGTGGTTAAAAGAGATTTTCAAATTTTTGGACCATGTTTCTCAAAGATTCTAAAGCATCCTTGCCATTTTGCACAAATTCCCAATGATTATTACCCTCTTCAACAAGAACCTTCTTGGAAAATGAGAATTACTGTTTTATAGACTGTGACTCTGTGGTTAAAAGAGATTTTTAATTATTTGGACCATGTTTCTCAATGATTCTAAAGGATTCTTGCCATTTTGATCTAATTCTTAAGGATTATTGGCCTCTACACCAAGAAACATCATGAATAAATGAAAATTATTGGTATTACGACGATGGTTCTATTGGATATATTGGATTTTGTAGTTTTTGGACCATTGTTCTGAAATATTCCTATGAATGCATGGTTGTTTTAAAGAATTCTCAAGGGTGATTGGTTTCTTCACTGAGAAACTTGATGGGAAATGGGAATTTTTGGTTTTGAAGACTTTTCTCTGTGGGTTAAAAGAGATTTTTAATTATTTGGACCATGTTTCTCAAAGATTCTAAAGGAATTTTGCCATTTTGCTCTGATTCTCAAGGATTATTGAGCTCTATACCAAGAAACTTCATGTGAAATGGGAATTATAGGTTTTGGGACCATGACTCTGTGAAAAATATGGGATTTACAATAATTTGGAGAATGGTTCTCAAAGATTTTAAAGGAAGCTCGCCCATTTTGCAAAAATTCTCAATGATAATTACCCTCATCAACAAGAACCTCCATGGAAAATGAGAATTTCTGGTTTTTAGACTATGACTCTGTGGTTAAAAGAGATTTTTAAATATTTGGACCATGTTTCTCAAAGATTCTAAAGGATCCTTGCCATTTTGCACAAATTCCCAATGATTATTACCCTCTTCAACAAGAACCTTCTTGGAAAATGAGAATTACTGTTTTTTAGACTGTGACTCTGTGGTTAAAAGAGATTTTTAATTATTTGGACCATGTTTCTCAATGATTCTAAAGGAATTTTGCCATTTTGCTCTGATTCTCAAGGATTATTGTGCTCAACACCAAGAAACATCATGGAAAATGGGAATTATTGGTTTTGTGACCATGACTCTGTGTTTAAATGGTAAATTCAATTATTTGGAGCACGTTTCTCAAAGATTCTAAAGGATTCTTGCCATATTGCTCTGATTCTCAAGGATTATTGAGCTCTATACCAAGAAACATAATGTGAAATGGGAATTATTTGTTTTGTGACCATGACTCTGTGCAGAATATGTGATTTTCAATAATTTGGACCATGTTTCTCAATGATTCTAAAGGATTCTTGCCATTTTGATTTAATTCTTAAGGATTATTGGCCTCTACACCAAGAAACATCATGGAAAATGGGAGTTATTGGTATTACGACGATGGTTCTCTTGGATATATTGGATTTTGTAGTTTTTGGACCATTGTTCTGAAATATTCCTATGAATGCATGGTTGTTTTAAAGAATTCTCAAGGGTTATTGGTTTCTTCACTGAGAAACTTGATGGGAAATGGGAATTTTTGGTTTTGAAGACATTTCTCTGTGGTTAAAAGAGATTTTCAAATTTTTGGACCATGTTTCTCAAAGATTCTAAAGCATCCTTGCCATTTTGCACAAATTCCCAATGATTATTACCCTCTTCAACAAGAACCTTCTTGGAAAATGAGAATTACTGTTTTATAGACTGTGACTCTGTGGTTAAAAGAGATTTTTAATTATTTGGACCATGTTTCTCAATGATTCTAAAGGATTCTTGCCATTTTGATCTAATTCTTAAGGATTATTGGCCTCTACACCAAGAAACATCATGAATAAATGAAAATTATTGGTATTACGACGATGGTTCTATTGGATATATTGGATTTTGTAGTTTTTGGACCATTGTTCTGAAATATTCCTATGAATGCATGGTTGTTTTAAAGAATTCTCAAGGGTGATTGGTTTCTTCACTGAGAAACTTGATGGGAAATGGGAATTTTTGGTTTTGAAGACTTTTCTCTGTGGGTTAAAAGAGATTTTTAATTATTTGGACCATGTTTCTCAAAGATTCTAAAGGAATTTTGCCATTTTGCTCTGATTCTCAAGGATTATTGAGCTCTATACCAAGAAACTTCATGTGAAATGGGAATTATAGGTTTTAGGACCATGACTCTGTGAAAAATATGGGATTTACAATAATTTGGAGAATGCTTCTCAAAGATTTTAAAGGAAGCTCGCCCATTTTGCAAAAATTCTCAATGATAATTACCCTCATCAACAAGAACCTCCATGGAAAATGAGAATTTCTGGTTTTTAGACTATGACTCTGTGGTTAAAAGAGATTTTTAAATATTTGGACCATGTTTTTTAAAGATTCTAAAGGATTCTTGCCATTTTGCACAAATTCCCAATGATTATTACCCTCTTCAACAAGAACGTCCATGGAAAATGAGAATTACTGTTTTTTAGACTATGACTCTGTGGTTAAAAGAGATTTTTAATTATTTGGACCATGTTTCTCAAAGATTCAAAAGGAATTTTGCCATTTTGCACTGATTTGCAAGGATTATTGTTCTCTACACCAAGAAACATCATGGAAAATGGGAATTATTTGTTTTGTGACCATGACTCTGTGAAAAATATGTGATTTTCAATAATTTGGACCATGTTTCTTAAAGATTCTAAAGGAATCTTGCCATTTTGCACTGATTCTCAAGGATTATTGTGCTCAACACCAAGAAACATCATGGAAAATGGGAATTATTGGTTTTGTGACCATGACTCTGTGTTTAAATGGTAAATTCAATTATTTGGAGCACGTTTCTCAAAGATTCTAAAGGATTCTTGCCATATTGCTCTGATTCTCAAGGATTATTGAGCTATATACCAAGAAACTTAATGTGAAATGGGAATTATTTGTTGTGACCATGACTCTGTGCAGAATATGTGATTTTCAATAATTTGGACCATGTTTCTCAATGATTCTAAAGGATTCTTGCCATTTTGATTTAATTCTTAAGGATTATTGGCCTCTACACCAAGAAACATCATGAATAAATGAAAATTATTGGTATTACGACGATGGTTCTCTTGGATATATTGGATTTTGTAGTTTTTGGACCATTGTTCTGAAATATTCCTATGAATGCATGGTTGTTTTAAACGAAGTCTCAAGGGTTATTGGTTTCTTCACTGAGAAACTTGATGGGAAATGGGAATTTTTGGTTTTGAAGACATTTCTCTGTGGTTAAAAGAGATTTTCAAATTTTTGGACCATGTTTCTCAAAGATTCTAAAGGAATTTTGCCATTTTGCTCTGATTCTCAAGGATTATTGAGCTCTATACCAAGAAACTTCATGTGAAATGGGAATTATAGGTTTTGGGACCATGACTCTGTGAAAAATATGGGATTTACAATAATTTGGAGAATGGTTCTCAAAGATTTTAAAGGAAGCTCGCCCATTTTGCAAAAATTCTCAATGATAATTACCCTCATCAACAAGAACCTCCATGGAAAATGAGAATTTCTGGTTTTTAGACTATGACTCTGTGGTTAAAAGAGATTTTTAAATATTTGGACCATGTTTCTCAAAGATTCTAAAGGATCCTTGCCATTTTGCACAAATTCCCAATGATTATTACCCTCTTCAACAAGAACCTTCTTGGAAAATGAGAATTACTGTTTTTTAGACTGTGACTCTGTGGTTAAAAGAGATTTTTAATTATTTGGACCATGTTTCTCAATGATTCTAAAGGAATTTTGCCATTTTGCTCTGATTCTCAAGGATTATTGTGCTCAACACCAAGAAACATCATGGAAAATGGGAATTATTGGTTTTGTGACCATGACTCTGTGTTTAAATGGTAAATTCAATTATTTGGAGCACGTTTCTCAAAGATTCTAAAGGATTCTTGCCATATTGCTCTGATTCTCAAGGATTATTGAGCTCTATACCAAGAAACATAATGTGAAATGGGAATTATTTGTTTTGTGACCATGACTCTGTGCAGAATATGTGATTTTCAATAATTTGGACCATGTTTCTCAATGATTCTAAAGGATTCTTGCCATTTTGATTTAATTCTTAAGGATTATTGGCCTCTACACCAAGAAACATCATGGAAAATGGGAATTATTGGTATTACGACGATGGTTCTCTTGGATATATTGGATTTTGTAGTTTTTGGACCATTGTTCTGAAATATTCCTATGAATGCATGGTTGTTTTAAAGAATTCTCAAGGGTTATTGGTTTCTTCACTGAGAAACTTGATGGGAAATGGGAATTTTTGGTTTTGAAGACATTTCTCTGTGGTTAAAAGAGATTTTCAAATTTTTGGACCATGTTTCTCAAAGATTCTAAAGCATCCTTGCCATTTTGCACAAATTCCCAATGATTATTACCCTCTTCAACAAGAACCTTCTTGGAAAATGAGAATTACTGTTTTATAGACTGTGACTCTGTGGTTAAAAGAGATTTTTAATTATTTGGACCATGTTTCTCAATGATTCTAAAGGATTCTTGCCATTTTGATCTAATTCTTAAGGATTATTGGCCTCTACACCAAGAAACATCATGAATAAATGAAAATTATTGGTATTACGACGATGGTTCTATTGGATATATTGGATTTTGTAGTTTTTGGACCATTGTTCTGAAATATTCCTATGAATGCATGGTTGTTTTAAAGAATTCTCAAGGGTGATTGGTTTCTTCACTGAGAAACTTGATGGGAAATGGGAATTTTTGGTTTTGAAGACTTTTCTCTGTGGGTTAAAAGAGATTTTTAATTATTTGGACCATGTTTCTCAAAGATTCTAAAGGAATTTTGCCATTTTGCTCTGATTCTCAAGGATTATTGAGCTCTATACCAAGAAACTTCATGTGAAATGGGAATTATAGGTTTTAGGACCATGACTCTGTGAAAAATATGGGATTTACAATAATTTGGAGAATGCTTCTCAAAGATTTTAAAGGAAGCTCGCCCATTTTGCAAAAATTCTCAATGATAATTACCCTCATCAACAAGAACCTCCATGGAAAATGAGAATTTCTGGTTTTTAGACTATGACTCTGTGGTTAAAAGAGATTTTTAAATATTTGGACCATGTTTTTTAAAGATTCTAAAGGATTCTTGCCATTTTGCACAAATTCCCAATGATTATTACCCTCTTCAACAAGAACGTCCATGGAAAATGAGAATTACTGTTTTTTAGACTATGACTCTGTGGTTAAAAGAGATTTTTAATTATTTGGACCATGTTTCTCAAAGATTCAAAAGGAATTTTGCCATTTTGCACTGATTTGCAAGGATTATTGTTCTCTACACCAAGAAACATCATGGAAAATGGGAATTATTTGTTTTGTGACCATGACTCTGTGAAAAATATGTGATTTTCAATAATTTGGACCATGTTTCTTAAAGATTCTAAAGGAATCTTGCCATTTTGCACTGATTCTCAAGGATTATTGTGCTCAACACCAAGAAACATCATGGAAAATGGGAATTATTGGTTTTGTGACCATGACTCTGTGTTTAAATGGTAAATTCAATTATTTGGAGCACGTTTCTCAAAGATTCTAAAGGATTCTTGCCATATTGCTCTGATTCTCAAGGATTATTGAGCTATATACCAAGAAACTTAATGTGAAATGGGAATTATTTGTTTTGTGACCATGACTCTGTGCAGAATATGTGATTTTCAATAATTTGGACCATGTTTCTCAATGATTCTAAAGGATTCTTGCCATTTTGATTTAATTCTTAAGGATTATTGGCCTCTACACCAAGAAACATCATGAATAAATGAAAATTATTGGTATTACGACGATGGTTCTCTTGGATATATTGGATTTTGTAGTTTTTGGACCATTGTTCTGAAATATTCCTATGAATGCATGGTTGTTTTAAACGAAGTCTCAAGGGTTATTGGTTTCTTCACTGAGAAACTTGATGGGAAATGGGAATTTTTGGTTTTGAAGACATTTCTCTGTGGTTAAAAGAGATTTTCAAATTTTTGGACCATGTTTCTCAAAGATTCTAAAGGAATTTTGCCATTTTGCTCTGATTCTCAAGGATTATTGAGCTCTATACCAAGAAACTTCATGTGAAATGGGAATTATAGGTTTTGGGACCATGACTCTGTGAAAAATATGGGATTTACAATAATTTGGAGAATGGTTCTCAAAGATTTTAAAGGAAGCTCGCCCATTTTGCAAAAATTCTCAATGATAATTACCCTCATCAACAAGAACCTCCATGGAAAATGAGAATTTCTGGTTTTTAGACTATGACTCTGTGGTTAAAAGAGATTTTTAAATATTTGGACCATGTTTTTTAAAGATTCTAAAGGATTCTTGCCATTTTGCACAAATTCCCAATGATTATTACCCTCTTCAACAAGAACGTCCATGGAAAATGAGAATTACTGTTTTTTAGACTATGACTCTGTGGTTAAAAGAGATTTTTAATTATTTGGACCATGTTTCTCAAAGATTCAAAAGGAATTTTGCCATTTTGCACTGATTTGCAAGGATTATTGTTCTCTACACCAAGAAACATCATGGAAAATGGGAATTATTTGTTTTGTGACCATGACTCTGTGAAAAATATGTGATTTTCAATAATTTGGACCATGTTTCTTAAAGATTCTAAAGGAATCTTGCCATTTTGCACTGATTCTCAAGGATTATTGTGCTCAACACCAAGAAACATCATGGAAAATGGGAATTATTGGTTTTGTGACCATGACTCTGTGTTTAAATGGTATATTCAATTATTTGGAGCACGTTTCTCAAAGATTCTAAAGGATTCTTGCCATATTGCTCTGATTCTCAAGGATTATTGAGCTCTATACCAAGAAACTTAATGTGAAATGGGAATTATTTGTTTTGTGACCATGACTCTGTGCAGAATATGTGATTTTCAATAATTTGGACCATGTTTCTCAATGATTCTAAAGGATTCTTGCCATTTTGATTTAATTCTTAAGGATTATTGGCCTCTACACCAAGAAACATCATGGAAAATGGGAATTATTGGTATTACGACGATGGTTCTCTTGGATATATTGGATTTTGTAGTTTTTGGACCATTGTTCTGAAATATTCCTATGAATGCATGGTTGTTTTAAACGAAGTCTCAAGGGTTATTGGTTTCTTCACTGAGAAACTTGATGGGAAATGGGAATTTTTGGTTTTGAAGACATTTCTCTGTGGGTTAAAAGAGATTTTTAATTATTTGGACCATGTTTCTCAAAGATTCTAAAGGAATTTTGCCATTTTGCTCTGATTCTCAAGGATTATTGAGCTCTATACCAAGAAACTTCATGTGAAATGGGAATTATAGGTTTTGGGACCATGACTCTGTGAAAAATATGGGATTTACAATAATTTGGAGAATGGTTCTCAAAGATTTTAAAGGAAGCTCGCCCATTTTGCAAAAATTCTCAATGATAATTACCCTCATCAACAAGAACCTCCATGGAAAATGAGAATTTCTGGTTTTTAGACTATGACTCTGTGGTTAAAAGAGATTTTTAAATATTTGGACCATGTTTTTTAAAGATTCTAAAGGATTCTTGCCATTTTGCACAAATTCCCAATGATTATTACCCTCTTCAACAAGAACGTCCATGGAAAATGAGAATTACTGTTTTTTAGACTATGACTCTGTGGTTAAAAGAGATTTTTAATTATTTGGACCATGTTTCTCAAAGATTCAAAAGGAATTTTGCCATTTTGCACTGATTTGCAAGGATTATTGTTCTCTACACCAAGAAACATCATGGAAAATGGGAATTATTTGTTTTGTGACCATGACTCTGTGAAAAATATGTGATTTTCAATAATTTGGACCATGTTTCTTAAAGATTCTAAAGGAATCTTGCCATTTTGCACTGATTCTCAAGGATTATTGTTCTCTACACCAAGAAACATCATGGAAAATGGGAATTATTGGTTTTGTGACCATGACTCTGTGTTTAAATGGTATATTCAATTATTTGGAGCACGTTTCTCAAAGATTCTAAAGGATTCTTGCCATATTGCTCTGATTCTCAAGGATTATTGAGCTCTATACCAAGAAACTTAATGTGAAATGGGAATTATTTGTTTTGTGACCATGACTCTGTGCAGAATATGTGATTTTCAATAATTTGGACCATGTTTCTCAATGATTCTAAAGGATTCTTGCCATTTTGATTTAATTCTTAAGGATTATTGGCCTCTACACCAAGAAACATCATGGAAAATGGGAATTATTGGTATTACGACGATGGTTCTCTTGGATATATTGGATTTTGTAGTTTTTGGACCATTGTTCTGAAATATTCCTATGAATGCATGGTTGTTTTAAACGAAGTCTCAAGGGTTATTGGTTTCTTCACTGAGAAACTTGATGGGAAATGGGAATTTTTGGTTTTGAAGACATTTCTCTGTGGTTAAAAGAGATTTTCAAATTTTTGGACCATGTTTCTCAAAGATTCTAAAGGATCCTTGCCATTTTGCACAAATTCCCAATGATTATTACCCTCTTCAACAAGAACCTTCATGTGAAATGGGAATTATAGGTTTTGGGACCATGACTCTGTGAAAAATATGGGATTTACAATAATTTGGAGAATGGTTCTCAAAGATTTTAAAGGAAGCTCGCCCATTGTGCAAAAATTCTCAATGATAATTACCCTCATCAACAAGAACCTCCATGGAAAATGAGAATTTCTGGTTTTTAGACTATGACTCTGTGGTTAAAAGAGATTTTTAAATATTTGGACCATGTTTTTTAAAGATTCTAAAGGATTCTTGCCATTTTGCACAAATTCCCAATGATTATTACCCTCTTCAACAAGAACGTCCATGGAAAATGAGAATAACTGTTTTTTAGACTATGACTCTGTGGTTAAAAGAGATTTTTAATTATTTGGACCATGTTTCTTAAAGATTCTAAAGGAATCTTGCCATTTTGCACTGATTCTCAAGGATTATTGTGCTCAACACCAAGAAACATCATGGAAAATGGGAATTATTGGTTTTGTGACCATGACTCTGTGTTTAAATGGTAAATTCAATCATTTGGAGCACGTTTCTCAAAGATTCTAAAGGATTCTTGCCATATTGCTCTGATTCTCAAGGATTATTGAGCTCTATACCAAGAAACTTAATGTGAAATGGGAATTATTTGTTTTGTGACCATGACTCTGTGCAGAATATGTGATTTTCAATAATTTGGACCATGTTTCTCAATGATTCTAAAGGATTCTTGCCATTTTGATTTAATTCTTAAGGATTATTGGCCTCTACACCAAGAAACATCATGGAAAATGGGAATTATTGGTATTACGACGATGGTTCTCTTGGATATATTGGATTTTGTAGTTTTTGGACCATTGTTCTGAAATATTCCTATGAATGCATGGTTGTTTTAAACGAAGTCTCAAGGGTTATTGGTTTCTTCACTGAGAAACTTGATGGGAAATGGGAATTTTTGGTTTTGAAGACATTTCTCTGTGGTTAAAAGAGATTTTCAAATTTTTGGACCATGTTTCTCAAAGATTCTAAAGGATCCTTGCCATTTTGCACAAATTCCCAATGATTATTACCCTCTTCAACAAGAACCTTCTTGGAAAATGAGAATTACTGTTTTTTAGACTGTGACTCTGTGGTTAAAAGAGATTTTTAATTATTTGGACCATGTTTCTCAATGATTCTAAAGGATTCTTGCCATTTTGATCTAATTCTTAAGGATTATTGGCCTCTACACCAAGAAACATCATGAAAAAATGAAAATTATTGGTATTACGACGATGGTTCTATTGGATATATTGGATTTTGTAGTTTTTGGACCATTGTTCTGAAATATTCCTATGAATGCATGGTTGTTTTAAAGAATTCTCAAGGGTGATTGGTTTCTTCACTGAGAAACTTGATGGGAAATGGGAATTTTTGGTTTTGAAGACTTTTCTCTGTGGGTTAAAAGAGATTTTTAATTATTTGGACCATGTTTCTCAAAGATTCTAAAGGAATTTTGCCATTTTGCTCTGATTCTCAAGGATTATTGAGCTCTATACCAAGAAACTTCATGTGAAATGGGAATTATAGGTTTTGGGACCATGACTCTGTGAAAAATATGGGATTTACAATAATTTGGAGAATGGTTCTCAAAGATTTTAAAGGAAGCTCGCCCATTTTGCAAAAATTCTCAATGATAATTACCCTCATCAACAAGAACCTCCATGGAAAATGAGAATTTCTGGTTTTTAGACTATGACTCTGTGGTTAAAAGAGATTTTTAAATATTTGGACCATGTTTTTTAAAGATTCTAAAGGATTCTTGCCATTTTGCACAAATTCCCAATGATTATTACCCTCTTCAACAAGAACGTCCATGGAAAATGAGAATTACTGTTTTTTAGACTATGACTCTGTGGTTAAAAGAGATTTTTAATTATTTGGACCATGTTTCTCAAAGATTCAAAAGGAATTTTGCCATTTTGCACTGATTTGCAAGGATTATTGTTCTCTACACCAAGAAACATCATGGAAAATGGGAATTATTTGTTTTGTGACCATGACTCTGTGAAAAATATGTGATTTTCAATAATTTGGACCATGTTTCTTAAAGATTCTAAAGGAATCTTGCCATTTTGCACTGATTCTCAAGGATTATTGTGCTCAACACCAAGAAACATCATGGAAAATGGGAATTATTGGTTTTGTGACCATGACTCTGTGTTTAAATGGTATATTCAATTATTTGGAGCACGTTTCTCAAAGATTCTAAAGGATTCTTGCCATATTGCTCTGATTCTCAAGGATTATTGAGCTCTATACCAAGAAACTTAATGTGAAATGGGAATTATTTGTTTTGTGACCATGACTCTGTGCAGAATATGTGATTTTCAATAATTTGGACCATGTTTCTCAATGATTCTAAAGGATTCTTGCCATTTTGATTTAATTCTTAAGGATTATTGGCCTCTACACCAAGAAACATCATGGAAAATGGGAATTATTGGTATTACGACGATGGTTCTCTTGGATATATTGGATTTTGTAGTTTTTGGACCATTGTTCTGAAATATTCCTATGAATGCATGGTTTTTTTAAACGAAGTCTCAAGGGTTATTGGTTTCTTCACTGAGAAACTTGATGGGAAATGGGAATTTTTGGTTTTGAAGACATTTCTCTGTGGTTAAAAGAGATTTTTAATTATTTGGACCATGTTTCTCAATGATTCTAAAGGATTCTTGCCATATTGATCTAATTCTTAAGGATGATTGGCCTCTACACCAAGAAACATCATGAAAAAATGAAAATTATTGGTATTACGACGATGGTTCTATTGGATATATTGGATTTTGTAGTTTTTGGACCATTTTTCTGAAATATTCCTATGAATGCATGGTTGTTTTAAAGAATTCTCAAGGGTGATTGGTTTCTTCACTGAGAAACTTGATGGGAAATGGGAATTTTTGGTTTTGAAGACTTTTCTCTGTGGGTTAAAAGAGATTTTTAATTATTTGGACCATGTTTCTCAAAGATTCTAAAGGATTCTTGCCATTTTGCTCTGATTCTCAAGGATTATTGAGCTCTATACCAAGAAACTTCATGTGAAATGGGAATTATAGGTTTTGGGACCATGACTCTGTGCAGAATATGTGATTTTCAATAATTTGGACCATGTTTCTCAATGATTCTAAAGGATTCTTGCCATTTTGATTTAATTCTTAAGGATTATTGGCCTCTACACCAAGAAACATCATGGAAAATGGGAATTATTGGTATTACGACGATGGTTCTCTTGGATATATTGGATTTTGTAGTTTTTGGACCATTGTTCTGAAATATTCCTATGAATGCATGGTTGTTTTAAACGAAGTCTCAAGGGTTATTGGTTTCTTCACTGAGAAACTTGATGGGAAATGGGAATTTTTGGTTTTGAAGACATTTCTCTGTGGTTAAATGAGATTTTCAAATTTTTGGACCATGTTTCTCAAAGATTCTAAAGGATCCTTGCCATTTTGCACAAATTCCCAATGATTATTACCCTCTTCAACAAGAACCTTCTTGGAAAATGAGAATTACTGTTTTATAGACTGTGACTCTGTGGTTAAAAGAGATTTTTAATTATTTGGACCATGTTTCTCAATGATTCTAAAGGATTCTTGCCATTTTGATCTAATTCTTAAGGATTATTGGCCTCTACACCAAGAAACATCATGAATAAATGAAAATTATTGGTATTACGACGATGGTTCTATTGGATATATTGGATTTTGTAGTTTTTGGACCATTGTTCTGAAATATTCCTATGAATGCATGGTTGTTTTAAAGAATTCTCAAGGGTGATTGGTTTCTTCACTGAGAAACTTGATGGGAAATGGGAATTTTTGGTTTTGAAGACTTTTCTCTGTGGGTTAAAAGAGATTTTTTATTATTTGGACCATGTTTCTCAAAGATTCTAAAGGAATTTTGCCATTTTGCTCTGATTCTCAAGGATTATTGAGCTCTATACCAAGAAACTTCATGTGATATGGGAATTATAGGTTTTGGGACCATGACTCTGTGAAAAATATGGGATTTACAATAATTTGGAGAATGGTTCTCAAAGATTTTAAAGGAAGCTCGCCCATTTTGCAAAAATTCTCAATGATAATTACCCTCATCAACAAGAACCTCCATGGAAAATGAGAATTTCTGGTTTTTAGACTATGACTCTGTGGTTAAAAGAGATTTTTAAATATTTGGACCATGTTTTTTAAAGATTCTAAAGGATTCTTGCCATTTTGCACAAATTCCCAATGATTATTACCCTCTTCAACAAGAACGTCCATGGAAAATGAGAATTACTGTTTTTTAGACTATGACTCTGTGGTTAAAAGAGATTTTTAATTATTTGGACCATGTTTCTCAAAGATTCAAAAGGAATTTTGCCATTTTGCACTGATTTGCAAGGATTATTGTTCTCTTCACCAAGAAACATCATGGAAAATGGGAATTATTTGTTTTGTGACCATGACTCTGTAAAATATATGTGATTTTCAATAATTTGGACCATGTTTCTTAAAGATTCTAAAGGAATCTTGCCATTTTGCACTGATTCTCAAGGATTATTGTGCTCAACACCAAGAAACATCATGGAAAATGGGAATTATTGGTTTTGTGACCATGACTCTGTGTTTAAATGGTATATTCAATTATTTGGAGCACGTTTCTCAAAGATTCTAAAGGATTCTTGCCATATTGCTCTGATTCTCAAGGATTATTGAGCTCTATACCAAGAAACTTAATGTGAAATGGGAATTATTTGTTTTGTGACCATGACTCTGTGCAGAATATGTGATTTTCAATAATTTGGACCATGTTTCTCAATGATTCTAAAGGATTCTTGCCATTTTGATTTAATTCTTAAGGATTATTGGCCTCTACACCAAGAAACATCATGGAAAATGGGAATTATTGGTATTACGACGATGGTTCTCTTGGATATATTGGATTTTGTAGTTTTTGGACCATTGTTCTGAAATATTCCTATGAATGCATGGTTGTTTTAAACGAAGTCTCAAGGGTTATTGGTTTCTTCACTGAGAAACTTGATGGGAAATGGGAATTTTTGGTTTTGAAGACATTTCTCTGTGGTTAAATGAGATTTTCAAATTTTTGGACCATGTTTCTCAAAGATTCTAAAGGATCCTTGCCATTTTGCACAAATTCCCAATGATTATTACCCTCTTCAACAAGAACCTTCTTGGAAAATGAGAATTACTGTTTTATAGACTGTGACTCTGTGGTTAAAAGAGATTTTTAATTATTTGGACCATGTTTCTCAATGATTCTAAAGGATTCTTGCCATTTTGATCTAATTCTTAAGGATTATTGGCCTCTACACCAAGAAACATCATGAATAAATGAAAATTATTGGTATTACGACGATGGTTCTATTGGATATATTGGATTTTGTAGTTTTTGGACCATTGTTCTGAAATATTCCTATGAATGCATGGTTGTTTTAAAGAATTCTCAAGGGTGATTGGTTTCTTCACTGAGAAACTTGATGGGAAATGGGAATTTTTGGTTTTGAAGACTTTTCTCTGTGGGTTAAAAGAGATTTTTTATTATTTGGACCATGTTTCTCAAAGATTCTAAAGGAATTTTGCCATTTTGCTCTGATTCTCAAGGATTATTGAGCTCTATACCAAGAAACTTCATGTGAAATGGGAATTATAGGTTTTGGGACCATGACTCTGTGAAAAATATGGGATTTACAATAATTTGGAGAATGGTTCTCAAAGATTTTAAAGGAAGCTCGCCCATTTTGCAAAAATTCTCAATGATAATTACCCTCATCAACAAGAACCTCCATGGAAAATGAGAATTTCTGGTTTTTAGACTATGACTCTGTGGTTAAAAGAGATTTTTAAATATTTGGACCATGTTTTTTAAAGATTCTAAAGGATTCTTGCCATTTTGCACAAATTCCCAATGATTATTACCCTCTTCAACAAGAACGTCCATGGAAAATGAGAATAACTGTTTTTTAGACTATGACTCTGTGGTTAAAAGAGATTTTTAATTATTTGGACCATGTTTCTCAAAGATTCAAAAGGAATTTTGCCATTTTGCACTGATTTGCAAGGATTATTGTTCTCTACACCAAGAAACATCATGGAAAATGGGAATTATTTGTTTTGTGACCATGACTCTGTAAAATATATGTGATTTTCAATAATTTGGACCATGTTTCTTAAAGATTCTAAAGGAATCTTGCCATTTTGCACTGATTCTCAAGGATTATTGTGCTCAACACCAAGAAACATCATGGAAAATGGGAATTATTGGTTTTGTGACCATGACTCTGTGTTTAAATGGTAAATTCAATCATTTGGAGCACGTTTCTCAAAGATTCTAAAGGATTCTTGCCATATTGCTCTGATTCTCAAGGATTATTGAGCTCTATACCAAGAAACTTAATGTGAAATGGGAATTATTTGTTTTGTGACCATGACTCTGTGCAGAATATGTGATTTTCAATAATTTGGACCATGTTTCTCAATGATTCTAAAGGATTCTTGCCATTTTGATTTAATTCTTAAGGATTATTGGCCTCTACACCAAGAAACATCATGGAAAATGGGAATTATTGGTATTACGACGATGGTTCTCTTGGATATATTGGATTTTGTAGTTTTTGGACCATTGTTCTGAAATATTCCTATGAATGCATGGTTGTTTTAAACGAAGTCTCAAGGGTTATTGGTTTCTTCACTGAGAAACTTGATGGGAAATGGGAATTTTTGGTTTTGAAGACATTTCTCTGTGGTTAAAAGAGATTTTCAAATTTTTGGACCATGTTTCTCAAAGATTCTAAAGGATCCTTGCCATTTTGCACAAATTCCCAATGATTATTACCCTCTTCAACAAGAACCTTCTTGGAAAATGAGAATTACTGTTTTTTAGACTGTGACTCTGTGGTTAAAAGAGATTTTTAATTATTTGGACCATGTTTCTCAATGATTCTAAAGGATTCTTGCCATTTTGATCTAATTCTTAAGGATTATTGGCCTCTACACCAAGAAACATCATGAAAAAATGAAAATTATTGGTATTACGACGATGGTTCTATTGGATATATTGGATTTTGTAGTTTTTGGACCATTGTTCTGAAATATTCCTATGAATGCATGGTTGTTTTAAAGAATTCTCAAGGGTGATTGGTTTCTTCACTGAGAAACTTGATGGGAAATGGGAATTTTTGGTTTTGAAGACTTTTCTCTGTGGGTTAAAAGAGATTTTTAATTATTTGGACCATGTTTCTCAAAGATTCTAAAGGAATTTTGCCATTTTGCTCTGATTCTCAAGGATTATTGAGCTCTATACCAAGAAACTTCATGTGAAATGGGAATTATAGGTTTTGGGACCATGACTCTGTGAAAAATATGGGATTTACAATAATTTGGAGAATGGTTCTCAAAGATTTTAAAGGAAGCTCGCCCATTTTGCAAAAATTCTCAATGATAATTACCCTCATCAACAAGAACCTCCATGGAAAATGAGAATTTCTGGTTTTTAGACTATGACTCTGTGGTTAAAAGAGATTTTTAAATATTTGGACCATGTTTTTTAAAGATTCTAAAGGATTCTTGCCATTTTGCACAAATTCCCAATGATTATTACCCTCTTCAACAAGAACGTCCATGGAAAATGAGAATTACTGTTTTTTAGACTATGACTCTGTGGTTAAAAGAGATTTTTAATTATTTGGACCATGTTTCTCAAAGATTCAAAAGGAATTTTGCCATTTTGCACTGATTTGCAAGGATTATTGTTCTCTACACCAAGAAACATCATGGAAAAAAGGAATTATTTGTTTTGTGACCATGACTCTGTGAAAAATATGTGATTTTCAATAATTTGGACCATGTTTCTTAAAGATTCTAAAGGAATCTTGCCATTTTGCACTGATTCTCAAGGATTATTGTGCTCAACACCAAGAAACATCATGGAAAATGGGAATTATTGGTTTTGTGACCATGACTCTGTGTTTAAATGGTATATTCAATTATTTGGAGCACGTTTCTCAAAGATTCTAAAGGATTCTTGCCATATTGCTCTGATTCTCAAGGATTATTGAGCTCTATACCAAGAAACTTAATGTGAAATGGGAATTATTTGTTTTGTGACCATGACTCTGTGCAGAATATGTGATTTTCAATAATTTGGACCATGTTTCTCAATGATTCTAAAGGATTCTTGCCATTTTGATTTAATTCTTAAGGATTATTGGCCTCTACACCAAGAAACATCATGGAAAATGGGAATTATTGGTATTACGACGATGGTTCTCTTGGATATATTGGATTTTGTAGTTTTTGGACCATTGTTCTGAAATATTCCTATGAATGCATGGTTGTTTTAAACGAAGTCTCAAGGGTTATTGGTTTCTTCACTGAGAAACTTGATGGGAAATGGGAATTTTTGGTTTTGAAGACATTTCTCTGTGGTTAAAAGAGATTTTCAAATTTTTGGACCATGTTTCTCAAAGATTCTAAAGGATCCTTGCCATTTTGTACAAATTCCCAATGATTATTACCCTCTTCAACAAGAACCTTCTTGGAAAATGAGAATTACTGTTTTGTGACCATGACTCTGTGAAAAATATGTGATTTTCAATAATTTGGAGAATGCTTCTCAATGATTTTAAAGGAAGCTCGCCCATTTTGCAAAAATTCTCAATGATAATTACCCTCATCAACAAGAACCTCAATGGAAAATGAGAATTTCTGGTTTTTAGACTATGACTCTGTGGTTAAAAGTGATTTTTAAATATTTGGACCATGTTTCTCAAAGATTCTAAAGGATTCTTGCCATTTTGCACAAATTCCCAATGATTATTACCCTCTTCAATAAGAACGTCCATGGAAAATGAGAATTATTGGTATTACGACCATGGTTCTCCTGGATATATTGGATTTTGTAGTTTTTGGACCATGGTTCTGAAATATTCTTATGAATGCATGGTTGTTTGAAACGAAGTATCAAGGGTTATTGGTTTCTTCACTGAGAAACTTGATGGGAAATGGGAATTTTTGGTTTTGAAGGCATTTCTCTGTGGTTAAAAGAGATTTTTAATTATTTGGACCATGTTTCTCAAAGATTCTAAAGGATTCTTGCCATTTTGCACAAATTCCCAATGATTATTAACATCTTCAACAAGAACCTCCATGGAAAATGAGAATTACTGTTTTTTAGACTATGAATCTGTGGTTAAAAGAGATTTTTAATTATTTGGACCATGTTTCTCAAAGATTCAAAAGGAATTTTGCCATTTTGCACTGATTTGCAAGGATTATTGTTCTCTACACCAAGAAACATCATGGAAAATGGGAATTATTTGTTTTGTGACCATGACTCTGTGAAAAATATGTGATTTTCAATAATTTGGACCATATTTCTTAAAGATTCTAAAGGATTCTTGCCATTTTGATCTAATTCTTAAGGATTATTGTCCACTTCACCAAAAAACTTCATGGAATTGGGAATTATTGGTATTACGACCATGGTTCTCTTGGATATATATTGGATTTTGTTGTTTTTGGACCATGGTTCAGAAATATTCTTAAGTATTCATGGATGTTTTAAACGAATTTTTAGGGTGATTGGTTTCTTCCCTGAGATACTCGATGGAAAATGGGAATTATTGGTTTTGCAACCATCCCTCTGTGGATAAATGATATTTTCAATTATTTGGAGAATGCTTCTCAAAGATTCTAAAGGAATTTTGCCATTATGCACTGATTTTCAAGGATTATTGTGCTCAACACAAAGAAACATCATGGAAAATGGGAATTATTGGTTTTGTGACCATGACTCTGTGTTTAAATGGTATATTCAATTATTTGGAGCACGTTTCTCAAAGATTCTAAAGGATTCTTGCCATATTGCTCTGATTCTCAAGGATTATTGAGCTCTATACCAAGAAACTTAATGTGAAATGGGAATTATTTGTTTTGTGACCATGACTCTGTGAAGAATATGTGATTTTCAATAATTTGGACCATGTTTCTCAATGATTCTAAAGTATTCTTGCCATTTTGATCTAATTCTTAAGGATTATTGGCCTCTACACCAAGAAACATCATGGAAAATGGGAATTATTGGTATTACGACGATGGTTCTCTTGGATATATTGGATTTTGTAGTTTTTGGACCATAGTTCTGAAATATTCCTATGAATGCATGGTTGTTTTAAACGAATTCTCAAGGGTGATTGGTTTCTTCATTGAGAAACTCAATGGGAAATGGGAATTATAGGTTTTGAAGTCATTGCTCTGTGGGTTAAAAGAGATTTTTAATTATTTGGACCATGTTTCTCAAAGATTCTAAAGGAATTTTGCCATTTTGCTCTGATTCTCAAGGATTATTGAGCTCTATACCAAGAAACTTCATGTGAAATGGGAATTATAGGTTTTGGGACCATGACTCTGTGAAAAATATGGGATTTACAATAATTTGGAGAATGCTTCTCAAAGATTTTAAAGGAAGCTCGCCCATTTTGCAAAAATTCTCAATGATAATTACCCTCATCAACAAGAACCTCCATGGAAAATGAGAATTTCTGGTTTTTAGACTATGACTCTGTGGTTAAAAGAGATTTTTAAATATTTGGACCATGATTCTCAAAGATTCTAAAGGATTCTTGCCATTTTGCACAAATTCCCAATGATTATTACCCTCTTCAACAAGAACGTCCATGGAAAATGAGAATTATTGGTATTACGACCATGGTTCTCCTGGATATATTGGATTTTGTAGTTTTTGGACCATGGTTCTGAAATATTCTTATGAATGCATGGTTGTTTGAAACGAAGTATCAAGGGTTATTGGTTTCTTCACTGAGAAACTTGATGGGAAATGGGAATTTTTGGTTTTGAAGGCATTTCTCTGTGGTTAAAAGAGATTTTTAATTATTTGGACCATGTTTCTCAAAGATTCTAAAGGATTCTTGCCATTTTGATCTAATTCTTAAGGATTATTGGCCTCTACACCAAGAAACATCATGAAAAAATGAAAATTATTGGTATTACGTCGATGGTTCTATTGGATATATTGGATTTTGTAGTTTTTGGACCATTGTTCTGAAATATTCCTATGAATGCATGGTTGTTTTAAAGAATTCTCAAGGGTGATTGGTTTCTTCACTGAGAAACTTGATGGGAAATGGGAATTTTTGGTTTTGAAGACTTTTCTCTGTGGGTTAAAAGAGATTTTTAATTATTTGGACCATGTTTCTCAAAGATTCTAAAGGAATTTTGCCATTTTGCTCTGATTCTCAAGGATTATTGAGCTCTATACCAAGAAACTTCATGTGAAATGGGAATTATAGGTTTTGGGACCATGACTCTGTGAAAAATATGGGATTTACAATAATTTGGAGAATGGTTCTCAAAGATTTTAAAGGAAGCTCGCCCATTTTGCAAAAATTCTCAATGATAATTACCCTCATCAACAAGAACCTCCATGGAAAATGAGAATTTCTGGTTTTTAGACTATGACTCTGTGGTTAAAAGAGATTTTTAAATATTTGGACCATGTTTTTTAAAGATTCTAAAGGATTCTTGCCATTTTGCACAAATTCCCAATGATTATTACCCTCTTCAACAAGAACGTCCATGGAAAATGAGAATTACTGTTTTTTAGACTATGACTCTGTGGTTAAAAGAGATTTTTAATTATTTGGACCATGTTTCTCAAAGATTCAAAAGGAATTTTGCCATTTTGCACTGATTTGCAAGGATTATTGTTCTCTACACCAAGAAAAATCATGGAAAATGGGAATTATTTGTTTTGTGACCATGACTCTGTGAAAAATATGTGATTTTCAATAATTTGGACCATGTTTCTTAAAGATTCTAAAGGAATCTTGCCATTTTGCACTGATTCTCAAGGATTATTGTGCTCAACACCAAGAAACATCATGGCAAATGGGAATTATTGGTTTTGTGACCATGACTCTGTGTTTAAATGGTATATTCAATTATTTGGAGCACGTTTCTCAAAGATTCTAAAGGATTCTTGCCATATTGCTCTGATTCTCAAGGATTATTGAGCTCTATACCAAGAAACTTAATGTGAAATGGGAATTATTTGTTTTGTGACCATGACTCTGTGCAGAATATGTGATTTTCAATAATTTGGACCATGTTTCTCAATGATTCTAAAGGATTCTTGCCATTTTGATTTAATTCTTAAGGATTATTGGCCTCTACACCAAGAAACATCATGGAAAATGGGAATTATTGGTATTACGACGATGGTTCTCTTGGATATATTGGATTTTGTAGTTTTTGGACCATTGTTCTGAAATATTCCTATGAATGCATGGTTGTTTTAAACGAAGTCTCAAGGGTTATTGGTTTCTTCACTGAGAAACTTGATGGGAAATGGGAATTTTTGGTTTTGAAGACATTTCTCTGTGGTTAAAAGAGATTTTCAAATTTTTGGACCATGTTTCTCAAAGATTCTAAAGGATCCTTGCCATTTTGCACAAATTCCCAATGATTATTACCCTCTTCAACAAGAACCTTCTTGGAAAATGAGAATTACTGTTTTTTAGACTGTGACTCTGTGGTTAAAAGAGATTTTTAATTATTTGGACCATGTTTCTCAATGATTCTAAAGGATTCTTGCCATTTTGATCTAATTCTTAAGGATTATTGGCCTCTACACCAAGAAACATCATGAAAAAATGAAAATTATTGGTATTACGACGATGGTTCTATTGGATATATTGGATTTTGTAGTTTTTGGACCATTGTTCTGAAATATTCCTATGAATGCATGGTTGTTTTAAAGAATTCTCAAGGGTGATTGGTTTCTTCACTGAGAAACTTGATGGGAAATGGGAATTTTTGGTTTTGAAGACTTTTCTCTGTGGGTTAAAAGAGATTTTTAATTATTTGGACCATGTTTCTCAAAGATTCTAAAGGAATTTTGCCATTTTGCTCTGATTCTCAAGGATTATTGAGCTCTATACCAAGAAACTTCATGTGAAATGGGAATTATAGGTTTTGGAACCATGACTCTGTGAAAAATATGGGATTTACAATAATTTGGAGAATGGTTCTCAAAGATTTTAAAGGAAGCTCGCCCATTTTGCAAAAATTCTCAATGATAATTACCCTCATCAACAAGAACCTCCATGGAAAATGAGAATTTCTGGTTTTTAGACTATGACTCTGTGGTTAAAAGAGATTTTTAATTATTTGGACCATGTTTCTCAAAGATTCAAAAGGAATTTTGCCATTTTGCACAAATTCCCAATGATTATTACCCTCTTCAACAAGAACGTCCATGGAAAATGAGAATTATTGGTATTACGACCATGGTTCTCCTGGATATATTGGATTTTGTAGTTTTTGGACCATGGTTCTGAAATATTCTTATGAATGCATGGTTGTTTGAAACGAAGTCTCAAGGGTTATTGGTTTCTTCACTGAGAAACTTGATGGGAAATGGGAATTTTTGGTTTTGAAGACATTTCTCTGTGGTTAAAAGAGATTTTTAATTATTTGGACCATGTTTCTCAAAGATTCTAAAGGATTCTTGCCATTTTGCACAAATTCCCAATGATTATTACCCTCTTCAACAAGAACCTCCATGGAAAATGAGAATTACTGTTTTTTAGACTATGACTCTGTGGCTAAAAGAGATTTTTAAATATTTGGACCATGTTTCTCAAAGAATCAAAAGGAATTTTGCCATTTTGCACTGATTCTCAAGGATTATTGTGCTCAACACCAAGAAACATCATGGAAAATGAGAATTATTGGTATTACGACCATGGTTCTCCTGGATATATTGGATATTGTAGTTTTTGGACCATGGTTCTGAAATATTCTTATGAATGCATGGTTGTTTGAAACGAAGTCTCAAGGGTTATTGGTTTCTTCACTGAGAAACTTGATGGGAAATGGGAATTTTTGGTTTTGAAGACATTTCTCTGTGGTTAAAAGAGATTTTTAATTATTTGGACCATGTTTCTCAAAGATTCTAAATGATTCTTGCCATTTTGCACAAATTCCCAATGATTATTACCCTCTTCAACAAGAACCTCCATGGAAAATGAGAATTACTGTTTTTTAGACTATGACTCTGTGGTTAAAAGAGATTTTTAATTATTTGGACCATGTTTCTCAAAGATTCAAAAGGAATTTTGCCATTTTGCACTGATTTGCAAGGATTATTGTTCTCTACACCAAGAAACATCATGGAAAATGGGAATTATTTGTTTTGTGACCATGACTCTGTGAAAAATATGTGATTTTCAATAATTTGGACCATGTTTCTTAAAGATTCTAAAGGAATCTTGCCATTTTGCACTGATTCTCAAGGATTATTGTGCTCAACACCA
The DNA here is from genome assembly GCA_036289425.1 of Rhopalosiphum nymphaeae. NCBI lineage: Eukaryota > Metazoa > Arthropoda > Insecta > Hemiptera > Aphididae > Rhopalosiphum > Rhopalosiphum nymphaeae. Next base: position 965,761 of record JAZAQC010000021.1, on the reverse strand, counting down.
AGAAACTTAATGTGAAATGGGAATTATTTGTTTTGTGACCATGACTCTGTGCAGAATATGTGATTTTCAATAATTTGGACCATGTTTCTCAATGATTCTAAAGGATTCTTGCCATTTTGATTTAATTCTTAAGGATTATTGGCCTCTACACCAAGAAACATCATGGAAAATGGGAATTATTGGTATTACGACGATGGTTCTCTTGGATATATTGGATTTTGTAGTTTTTGGACCATTGTTCTGAAATATTCCTATGAATGCATGGTTTTTTTAAACGAAGTCTTAAGGGTTATTGGTTTCTTCACTGAGAAACTTGATGGGAAATGGGAATTTTTGGTTTTGAAGACATTTCTCTGTGGTTAAAAGAGATTTTCAAATTTTTGGACCATGTTTCTCAAAGATTCTAAATGATCCTTGCCATTTTGCACAAATTCCCAATGATTATTACCCTCTTGAACAAGAACCTTCTTGGAAAATGAGTATTACTGTTTTTTAGACTGTGACTCTGTGGTTAAAAGAGATTTTTAATTATTTGGACCATGTTTCTCAATGATTCTAAAGGATTCTTGCCATATTGATCTAATTCTTAAGGATGATTGGCCTCTACACCAAGAAACATCATGAAAAAATGAAAATTATTGGTATTACGACGATGGTTCTATTGGATATATTGGATTTTGTAGTTTTTGGACCATTTTTCTGAAATATTCCTATGAATGCATGGTTGTTTTAAAGAATTCTCAAGGGTGATTGGTTTCTTCACTGAGAAACTTGATGGGAAATGGGAATTTTTGGTTTTGAAGACTTTTCTCTGTGGGTTAAAAGAGATTTTTAATTATTTGGACCATGTTTCTCAAAGATTCTAAAGGAATTTTGCCATTTTGCTCTGATTCTCAAGGATTATTGAGCTCTATACCAAGAAACTTCATGTGAAATGGGAATTATAGGTTTTGGGACCATGACTCTGTGAAAAATATGGGATTTCCAATAATTTTGAGAATGCTTCTCAAAGATTTTAAAGGAAGCTCGCCCATTTTGCAAAAATTCTCAATGATAATTACCCTCATCAACAAGAACCTCCATGGAAAATGAGAATTTCTGGTTTTTAGACTATGACTCTGTGGTTAAAAGAGATTTTTAAATATTTGGACCATGTTTCTCAAAGATTCTAAAGGATTCTTGCCATTTTGCACAAATTCCCAATGATTATTACCCTCTTCAACAAGAACGACCATGGAAAATGAGAATTACTGTTTTTTAGACTATGACTCTGTGGTTAAAAGAGATTTTTAATTATTTGGACCATGTTTCTCAAAGATTCAAAAGGAATTTTGCCATTTTGCACTGATTTGCAAGGATTATTGTTCTCTACACCAAGAAACATCATGGAAAATGGGAATTATTTGTTTTGTGACCATGACTCTGTAAAATATATGTGATTTTCAATAATTTGGACCATGTTTCTTAAAGATTCTAAAGGAATCTTGCCATTTTGCACTGATTCTCAAGGATTATTGTGCTCAACACCAAGAAACATCATGGAAAATGGGAATTATTGGTTTTGTGACCATGACTCTGTGTTTAAATGGTAAATTCAATTATTTGGAGCACGTTTCTCAAAGATTCTAAAGGATTCTTGCCATATTGCTCTGATTCTCAAGGATTATTGAGCTCTATACCAAGAAACTTAATGTGAAATGGGAATTATTTGTTTTGTGACCATGACTCTGTGCAGAATATGTGATTTTCAATAATTTGGACCATGTTTCTCAATGATTCTAAAGGATTCTTGCCATTTTGATTTAATTCTTAAGGATTATTGGCCTCTACACCAAGAAACATCATGGAAAATGGGAATTATTGGTATTACGACGATGGTTCTCTTGGATATATTGGATTTTGTAGTTTTTGGACCATTGTTCTGAAATATTCCTATGAATGCATGGTTGTTTTAAACGAAGTCTCAAGGGTTATTGGTTTCTTCACTGAGAAACTTGATGGGAAATGGGAATTTTTGGTTTTGAAGACATTTCTCTGTGGTTAAAAGAGATTTTCAAATTTTTGGACCATGTTTCTCAAAGATTCTAAAGGATCCTTGCCATTTTGCACAAATTCCCAATGATTATTACCCTCTTCAACAAGAACCTTCTTGGAAAATGAGAATTACTGTTTTATAGACTGTGACTCTGTGGTTAAAAGAGATTTTTAATTATTTGGACCATGTTTCTCAATGATTCTAAAGGATTCTTGCCATTTTGATCTAATTCTTAAGGATTATTGGCCTCTACACCAAGAAACATCATGAATAAATGAAAATTATTGGTATTACGACGATGGTTCTATTGGATATATTGGTTTTTGTAGTTTTTGGACCATTGTTCTGAAATATTCCTATGAATGCATGGTTGTTTTAAAGAATTCTCAAGGGTGATTGGTTTCTTCACTGAGAAACTTGATGGGAAATGGGAATTTTTGGTTTTGAAGACTTTTCTCTGTGGGTTAAAAGAGATTTTTAATTATTTGGACCATGTTTCTCAAAGATTCTAAAGGAATTTTGCCATTTTGCTCTGATTCTCAAGGATTATTGAGCTCTATACCAAGAAACTTCATGTGAAATGGGAATTATAGGTTTTGGGACCATGACTCTGTGAAAAATATGGGATTTACAATAATTTGGAGAATGGTTCTCAAAGATTTTAAAGGAAGCTCGCCCATTTTGCAAAAATTCTCAATGATAATTACCCTCATCAACAAGAACCTCCATGGAAAATGAGAATTTCTGGTTTTTAGACTATGACTCTGTGGTTAAAAGAGATTTTTAAATATTTGGACCATGTTTTTTAAAGATTCTAAAGGATTCTTGCCATTTTGCACAAATTCCCAATGATTATTACCCTCTTCAACAAGAACGTCCATGGAAAATGAGAATTACTGTTTTTTAGACTATGACTCTGTGGTTAAAAGAGATTTTTAATTATTTGGACCATGTTTCTCAAAGATTCAAATGGAATTTTGCCATTTTGCACTGATTTGCAAGGATTATTGTTCTCTACACCAAGAAACATCATGGAAAATGGGAATTATTTGTTTTGTGACCATGACTCTGTGAAAAATATGTGATTTTCAATAATTTGGACCATGTTTCTTAAAGATTCTAAAGGATTCTTGCCATTTTGATTTAATTCTTAAGGATTATTGGCCTCTACACCAAGAAACATCATGGAAAATGGGAATTATTGGTATTACGACGATGGTTCTCTTGGATATATTGGATTTTGTAGTTTTTGGACCATTGTTCTGAAATATTCCTATGAATGCATGGTTGTTTTAAACGAAGTCTCAAGGGTTATTGGTTTCTTCACTGAGAAACTTGATGGGAAATGGGAATTTTTGGTTTTGAAGACATTTCTCTGTGGTTAAAAGAGATTTTCAAATTTTTGGACCATGTTTCGCAAAGATTCTAAAGGATCCTTGCCATTTTGCACAAATTCCCAATGATTATTACCCTCTTCAACAAGAACCTTCTTGGAAAATGAGAATTACTGTTTTTTAGACTGTGACTCTGTGGTTAAAAGAGATTTTTAATTATTTGGACCATGTTTCTCAATGATTCTAAAGGAATTTTGCCATTTTGCTCTGATTCTCAAGGATTATTGAGCTCTATACCAAGAAACTTCATGTGAAATGGGAATTATAGGATTTGGGACCATGACTCTGTGAAAAATATGGGATTTACAATAATTTGGAGAATGCTTCTCAATGATTTTAAAGGAAGCTCGCCCATTTTGCAAAAATTCTCAATGATAATTACCCTCATCAACAAGAACCTCCATGGAAAATGAGAATTTCTGGTTTTTAGACTATGACTCTGTGGTTAAAAGAGATTTTTAATTATTTGGACCATGTTTCTCAAAGATTCAAAAGGAATTTTGCCATTTTGCACAAATTCCCAATGATTATTACCCTCTTCAACAAGAACGTCCATGGAAAATGAGAATTATTGGTATTACGACCATGGTTCTCCTGGATATATTGGATTTTGTAGTTTTTGGACCATGGTTCTGAAATATTCTTATGAATGCATGGTTGTTTGAAACGAAGTATCAAGGGTTATTGGTTTCTTCACTGAGAAACTCAATGGGAAATGGGAATTTTTGGTTTTGAAGGCATTTCTCTGTGGTTAAAAGAGATTTTTAATTATTTGGACCATGTTTCTCAAAGATTCTAAAGGATTCTTGCCATTTTGATTTAATTCTCAAGGATTATTGGCCTCTACACCAAGAAACATCATGGAAAATGGGAATTATTGGTATTACGACGATGGTTCTCTTGGATATATTGGATTTTGTAGTTTTTGGACCAATGTTCTGAAATATTCCTATGAATGCATGGTTGTTTTAAACGAAGTCTCAAGGGTTATTGGTTTCTTCACTGAGAAACTTGATGGGAAATGGGAATTTTTGGTTTTGAAGACATTTCTCTGTGGTTAAAAGAGATTTTTAATTATTTGGACCATGTTTCTCAAAGATTCAAAAGGAATTTTGCCATTTTGCACTGATTTGCAAGGATTATTGTTCTCTACACCAAGAAACATCATGGAAAATGGGAATTATTTGTTTTGTGACCATGACTTTGTGAAAAATATGTGATTTTCAATAATTTGGACCATGTTTCTTAAAGATTCTAAAGGAATTTTGCCATTTTGCACTGATTCTCAAGGATTTTTGTGCTCAACACCAAGAAACATCATGGAAAATGGGAATTATTGGTATTACGACCATGGTTCTCTTGGATATATTGGATTTTGTAGTTTTTGGACCATTGTTCTGAAATATTCCTATGAATGCATGGTTGTTTTAAACGAATTCTCAAGGGTGATTGGTTTCTTCACTGAGAAACTCAATGGGAAATGGGAATTTTTGGTTTTGAAGACTTTTCTCTGTGGGTTAAAAGAGATTTTTAATTATTTGGACCATGTTTCTCAAAGATTCTAAAGTAATTTAGCCATTTTGCTCTGATTCTCAAGGATTATTAAGCTCTATACCAAGAAACTTCATGTTAAATGGGAATTATAGGTTTTGGGACCATGACTCTGTGAAAAATATGTGATTTTCAATAATTTGGACCATGTTTCTTAAAGATTCTAAAGGATTCTTGCCATTTTGATTTAATTCTTAAGGATTATTGGCCTCTACACCAAGAAACATCATGGAAAATGGGAATTATTGGTATTACGACGATGGTTCTCTTGGATATATTGGATTTTGTAGTTTTTGGACCATTGTTCTGAAATATTCCTATGAATGCATGGTTGTTTTAAACGAAGTCTCAAGGGTTATTGGTTTCTTCACTGAGAAACTTGATGGGAAATGGGAATTTTTGGTTTTGAAGACATTTCTCTGTGGTTAAAAGAGATTTTCAAATTTTTGGACCATGTTTCGCAAAGATTCTAAAGGATCCTTGCCATTTTGCACAAATTCCCAATGATTATTACCCTCTTCAACAAGAACCTTCTTGGAAAATGAGAATTACTGTTTTTTAGACTGTGACTCTGTGGTTAAAAGAGATTTTTAATTATTTGGACCATGTTTCTCAATGATTCTAAAGGAATTTTGCCATTTTGCTCTGATTCTCAAGGATTATTGAGCTCTATACCAAGAAACTTCATGTGAAATGGGAATTATAGGATTTGGGACCATGACTCTGTGAAAAATATGGGATTTACAATAATTTGGAGAATGCTTCTCAATGATTTTAAAGGAAGCTCGCCCATTTTGCAAAAATTCTCAATGATAATTACCCTCATCAACAAGAACCTCCATGGAAAATGAGAATTTCTGGTTTTTAGACTATGACTCTGTGGTTAAAAGAGATTTTTAATTATTTGGACCATGTTTCTCAAAGATTCAAAAGGAATTTTGCCATTTTGCACAAATTCCCAATGATTATTACCCTCTTCAACAAGAACGTCCATGGAAAATGAGAATTATTGGTATTACGACCATGGTTCTCCTGGATATATTGGATTTTGTAGTTTTTGGACCATGGTTCTGAAATATTCTTATGAATGCATGGTTGTTTGAAACGAAGTATCAAGGGTTATTGGTTTCTTCACTGAGAAACTCAATGGGAAATGGGAATTTTTGGTTTTGAAGGCATTTCTCTGTGGTTAAAAGAGATTGTTAATTATTTGGACCATGTTTCTCAAAGATTCTAAAGGATTCTTGCCATTTTGATTTAATTCTCAAGGATTATTGGCCTCTACACCAAGAAACATCATGGAAAATGGGAATTATTTGTTTTGTGACCATGACTTTGTGAAAAATATGTGATTTTCAATAATTTGGACCATGTTTCTTAAAGATTCTAAAGGAATTTTGCCATTTTGCACTGATTCTCAAGGATTTTTGTGCTCAACACCAAGAAACATCATGGAAAATGGGAATTATTGGTATTACGACCATGGTTCTCTTGGATATATTGGATTTTGTAGTTTTTGGACCATTGTTCTGAAATATTCCTATGAATGCATGGTTGTTTTAAACGAATTCTCAAGGGTGATTGGTTTCTTCACTGAGAAACTCAATGGGAAATGGGAATTTTTGGTTTTGAAGACTTTTCTCTGTGGGTTAAAAGAGATTTTTAATTATTTGGACCATGTTTCTCAAAGATTCTAAAGTAATTTAGCCATTTTGCTCTGATTCTCAAGGATTATTAAGCTCTATACCAAGAAACTTCATGTTAAATGGGAATTATAGGTTTTGGGACCATGACTCTGTGAAAAATATGGGATTTCCAATAATTTGGAGAATGCTTCTCAAAGATTTTAAAGGAAGCTCGCCCATTTTGCAAAAATTCTCAATGATAATTACCCCCATCAACAGGAACCTCCATGGAAAATGAGAATTTCTGGTTTTTAGACTATGACTCTGTGGTTAAAAGAGATTTTTAAATATTTGGACCATGTTTCTCAAAGATTCTAAAGGATTCTTGCCATTTTGCACTAATTCCCAATGATTATTACCCTCTTCAACAAGAACGTCCATGGAAAATGAGAATTACTGTTTTTTAGACTATGACTCTGTGGTTAAAAGAGATTTTTAATTATTTGGACCATGTTTCTCAAAGATTCAAAAGGAATTTTGCCATTTTGCACTGATTCTCAAGGATTTTTGTGCTCAACACCAAGAAACATCATGGAAAATGGGAATTATTGGTATTACGACCATGGTTCTCTTGGATATATTGGATTTTGTAGTTTTTGGACCATTGTTCTGAAATATTCCTATGAATGCATGGTTGTTTTAAACGAATTCTCAAGGGTGATTGGTTTCTTCACTGAGAAACTCAATGGGAAATGGGAATTTTTGGTTTTGAAGACTTTTCTCTGTGGGTTAAAAGAGATTTTTAATTATTTGGACCATGTTTCTCAAAGATTCTAAAGGAATTTTGCCATTTTGCTCTGATTCTCAAGGATTATTGAGCTCTATACCAAGAAACTTCATGTGAAATGGGAATTATAGGTTTTGGGACCATGATTCTGTGAAAAATATGGGATTTCCAATAATTTGGAGAATGCTTCTCAAAAATTTTAAAGGAAGCTCGCCCATTTTGCAAAAATTCTCAATGATAATTACCCCCATCAACAAGAACCTCCATGGAAAATGAGAATTTCTGGTTTTTAGACTATGACTCTGTGGTTAAAAGAAATTTTTAAATATTTGGACCATGTTTCTCAAAGATTCTAAAGGATTCTTGCCATTTTGCACAAATTCCCAATGATTATTTCCCTCTACAACAAGAACGTCAATGGAAAATGAGAATTACTGTTTTTTAGACTATGACTCTGTGGTTAAAAGAGATTTTTAATTATTTGGACCATGTTTCTCAAAGATTCAAAAGGAATTTTGCCATTTTGCACTGATTCTCAAGGATTATTATGCTCAACACCAAGAAACATCATGGAAAATGGGAATGATTGGTTTTGTGACCATGACTCTGTGTTTAAATGGTATATTCAATTATTTGGAGCACGTTTCTCAAAGATTCTAAAGGATTCTTGCCATATTTGCTCTGATTCTCAAGGATTATTGACCTCTACACCAAGAAACATCATGGAAAATGGGAATTATTGGTATTACGACGATGGTTCTCTTGGATATATTGGATTTTGTAGTTTTTGGACCATTGTTCTGAAATATTCCTATGAATGCATGGTTGTTTTAAACGAAGTCTCAAGGGTTATTGGTTTCTTCACTGAGAAACTTGATTGGAAATGGGAATTTTTGGTTTTGAAGACATTTCTCTGTGGTTAAAAGAGATTTTTAATTATTTGGACCATGTTTCTCAAAGATTCAAAAGGAATTTTGCCATTTTGCACTGATTTGCAAGGATTATTGTTCTCTACACCAAGAAACATCATGGAAAATGGGAATTATTTGTTTTGTGACCATGACTTTGTGAAAAATATGTGATTTTCAATAATTTGGACCATGTTTCTTAAAGATTCTAAAGGAATTTTGCTATTTTGCACTGATTCTCAAGGATTCTTGTGCTCAACACCAAGAAACATCATGGAAAATGGGAATTATTGGTATTACGACCATGGTTCTCTTGGATATATTGGATTTTGTAGTTTTTGGACCATTGTTCTGAAATATTCCTATGAATGCATGGTTGTTTTAAACGAATTCTCAAGGGTGATTGGTTTCTTCACTGAGAAACTCAATGGGAAATGGGAATTTTTGGTTTTGAAGACTTTTCTCTGTGGGTTAAATGGGATTTTCAAATTTTTGGACCATGTTTCTCAAAGATTCTAAAGGATCCTTGCCATTTTGCACAAATTCCCAATGATTATTACCCTCTTCAACAAGAACCTTCTTGGAAAATGAGAATTACTGTATTTTAGACAGTGACTCTGTGGTTAAAAGAGATTTTTAATTATTTGGACCATGTTTCACAATGATTCTAAAGGATTCTTGCCATTTTGATCTAATTCTTAAGGATTATTGAGCTCTATACCAAGAAACTTCGTGTGAACTGGGAATTATAGGTTTTGGGACCATGACTCCGTGAAAAATATGGGATTTCCAATAATTTGGAGAATGCTTCTCAAAGATTTTAAAGGAAGCTCGCCCATTTTGCAAAAATTCTCAATGATAATTACCCTCATCAACAAGAACCTCCATGGAAAATGAGAATTTCTGGTTTTTAGACTATGACTCTGAGGTTAAAAGAGATTTTTAAATATTTGGACCATGATTCTCAATGATTCTAAAGGATTCTTGCCATTTTGCACAAATTCCCAATGATTATTACCCTCTTCAACAATAACCTCCATGGAAAATGAGAATTACTGTTTTTTAGACTATGACTCTGTGGTTAAAAGAGATTTTTAATTATTTGTACCATGTTTCTCAAAGATTCAAAAGGAATTTTGCCATTTTGCACTGATTCTCAAGGATTATTGAGCTCTATACCAAGAAACTTAATGTGAAATGGGAATTATTTGTTTTGTGACAATGACTCTGTGAAGAATATGTGATTTTCAATAATTTGGACCATGTTTCTCAATGATTCTAAAGGATTCTTGCCATTTTGATCTAATTCTTAAGGATTATTGGCCTCTACACCAAGAAACATCATGGAAAATGGGAATTATTGGTATTACGACGATGGTTCTCTTGGATATATTGGATTTTGTAGTTTTTGGACCATTGTTCTGAAATATTCCTATGAATGCATGGTTGTTTTAAATGAAGTCTCAAGGGTTATTGGTTTCTTAACTGAGAAACTTGATGGGAAATGGGAATTTTTGGTTTTGAAGACATTTCTCTGTGGTTAAAAGAGATTTTTAATTATTTGGACCATGTTTCTCAAAGATTCTAATGGAATTTTGCCATTTTGCACAAATTCCCAATGATTATTACCCTCTTCAACAAGAACCTTCTTGGAAAATGAGAATTACTGTTTTTTAGACTGTGACTCTGTGGTTAAAAGAGATTTTTAATTATTTGGACCATGTTTCTCAATGATTCTAAAGGATTCTTGCCATTTTGATCTAATTCTTAAGGATTATTGGCCTCTACACCAAGAAACATCATGAAAAAATGAAAATTATTGGTATTACGACGATGGTTCTATTGGATATATTGGATTTTGTAGTTTTTGGACCATTGTTCTGAAATATTCCTATGAATGCATGGTTGTTTTAAAGAATTCTCAAGGGTGATTGGTTTCTTCACTGAGAAACTTGATGGGAAATGGGAATTTTTGGTTTTGAAGACTTTTCTCTGTGGGTTAAAAGAGATTTTTAATTATTTGGACCATGTTTCTCAAAGATTCTAAAGGAATTTTGCCATTTTGCTCTGATTCTCAAGGATAATTGAGCTCTATACCAAGAAACTTCATGTGAAATGGGAATTATTGGTATTACGACGATGGTTCTCTTGGATATATTGGATTTTGTAGTTTTTGGACCATTGTTCTGAAATATTCCTATGAATGCATGGTTGTTTGAAACGAAGTCTCAAGGGTTATTGGTTTCTTCACTGAGAAACTTGATGGGAAATGGGAATTTTTGGTTTTGAAGGCATTTCTCTGTGGTTAAAAGAGATTTTTAATTATTTGGACCATGTTTCTCAAAGATTCTAAAGGATTCTTGCCATTTTGCTCTGATTCTCAAGGATTATTGAGCTCTATACCAAGAAACTTCATGTGAAATGGGAATTATAGGTTTTGGGACCATGACTCTGTGAAAAATATGGGATTTACAATAATTTGGAGAATGCTTCTCAAAGATTTTAAAGGAAGCTCGCCCATTTTGCAAAAATTCTCAATGATAATTACCCTCATCAACAAGAACCTCCATGGAAAATGAGAATTTCTGGTTTTTAGACTATGCCTCTGTGGTTAAAAGAGATTTTTAAATATTTGGACCATGATTCTCAAAGATTCTAAAGGATTCTTGCCATTTTGCACAAATTCCCAATGATTATTACCCTCTTCAACAATAACCTCCATGGAAAATGAGAATTACTGTTTTTTAGACTATGACTCTGTGGTTAAAAGAGATTTTTAATTATTTGTACCATGTTTCTCAAAGATTCAAAAGGAATTTTGCCATTTTGCACTGATTTGCAAGGATTATTGTTCTCTACACCAAGAAACATCATGGAAAATGGGAATTATTTGTTTTGTGACCATGACTTTGTGAAAAATATGTGATTTTCAATAATTTGGACCATGTTTCTTAAAGATTCTAAAGGAATTTTGCTATTTTGCACTGATTATCAAGGATTTTTGTGCTCAACACCAAGAAACATCATGGAAAATGGGAATTATTGGTATTACGACCATGGTTCTCTTGGATATATTGGATTTTGTAGTTTTTGGACCATTGTTCTGAAATATTCCTATGAATGCATGGTTGTTTTAAACGAATTCTCAAGGGTGATTGGTTTCTTCACTGAGAAACTCAATGGGAAATGGGAATTTTTGGTTTTGAAGACTTTTCTCTGTGGGTTAAATGGGATTTTCAAAATTTTGGACCATGTTTCTCAAAGATTCTAAAGGATCCTTGCCATTTTGCACAAATTCCCAATGATTATTACCCTCTTCAACAAGAACCTCCATGGAAAATGAGAATTACTGTATTTTAGACTGTGACTCTGTGGTTAAAAGAAATTTTTAATTATTTGGACCATGTTTCACAATGATTCTAAAGGATTCTTGCCATTTTGATCTAATTCTTAAGGATTATTGGCCTCTACACCAAGAAACATCATGGATAATGGGAATTATTTGTTTTGTGACCATGACTCTGTAAAATATATGTGATTTTCAATAATTTGGACCATGTTTCTTAAAGATTCTAAAGGAATCTTGCCATTTTGAACTGATTCTCAAGAATTATTGTGCTCAACACCAAGAAACATCATGGAAAATGGGAATTATTGGTATTACGACCATGGTTCTCTTGGATATATTGGATTTTGTAGTTTTTGGACCATTGTTCTGAAATATTCCTATGAATGCATGGTTGTTTTAAAGAATTCTCAAGGGTGATTGGTTTCATCACTGAGAAACTCAATGGGAAATGGGAATTATAGGTTTTGGGACCATGACTCTGTAAAAAATATTGGATTTCCAATAATTTGGAGAATGCTTCTCAAAGATTCTAAAGTATTCTTTCCATTTTGCACTAATTCTCAAGGATTATTGGCCTCTACATTATGAAAATCCATGGAAATGGGAATTATTGGTATTACAACCATGGTTCTCTTGGATATATTGGATTTGGTAGTTTTTGGACCATGGTTCTGAAATATTCCTATGAATGCATGGTTGTTTTAAACGAAGTCTCAAGGGTTATTGGTTTCTTCACTGAAAAACTCGATGGGAAATGGGAATTTTTATTTTTGAAGCCATTTCTCTGTGGGTTAAAAGAGATTTTTAATTATTTGGACCATGTTTCTCAAAGATTCTAAAGGAATTTTGCCATTTTGAACTGATTCTCAAGAATTATTGTGCTCAACACCAAGAAACATCATGGAAAATGGGAATTATTGGTATTACGACCATGGTTCTCTTGGATATATTGGATTTTGTAGTTTTTGGACCATTGTTCTGAAATATTCCTATGAATGCATGGTTGTTTTAAACGAAGTCTCAAGGGTTATTGGTTTCTTCTCTGAGAAACTTGATGGGAAATGGGAATTTTTGGTTTTGAAGACATTTCTCTGTGGTTAAAAGAGATTTTTAATTATTTGGACCATGTTTCTCAAAGATTCTAAAGGATTCTTGCTATTTTGCACAAATTCCCAATGATTATTACCCTCTTCAACAAGAACCTCCATGGAAAATGAGAATTACTGATTTTTAGAATATGACTCTGTGGTTAAAAGAGATTTTTAATTATTTGGACCATGTTTCTCAAAGATTCAAAAGGAATTTTGCCATTTTGCACTGATTTGCAAGGATTATTGTTCTCTACACCAAGAAACATCATGGAAAATGGGAATTATTTGTTTTGTGACCATGACTCTGTGAAAAATATGTAATTTTCAATAATTTGGACCATGTTTCTTATAGATTCTAAAGGAATTTTGCAATTTTGCACTGATTCTCAAGGATTTTTGTGCTCAACACCAAGAAACATCATGGGAAATGGGAATTATTGGTATTACGACCATGGTTCTCTTGGATATATTGGATTTTGTAGTTTTTGGACCACTGTTCTGAAATATTCCTATGAATGCATGGTTGTTTTAAAGAATTCTCAAGGGTGATTGGTGTCTTCACTGAGAAACTTGATGGGAAATGGGAATTTTTGATTTTGAAGACTTTTCTCTGTGGGTTAAAAGAGATTTTTAATTATTTGGACCATGTTTCTCAAAGATTCTAAAGTAATTTTGCCATTTTGCTCTGATTCTCAAGGATTATTGAGCTCTATACCAAGAAACTTCATGTGAAATGGGAATTATAGGTTTTGGGACCATGACTCTGTGAAAAATATGGGATTTCCAATAATTTGGAGAATGCTTTTCAAAGATTTTAAAGGAAGCTCGCCCATTTTGCAAAAATTCTCAATGATAATTACCCTCATCAACAAGAACCTCCATGGAAAATGAGAATTTCTGGTTTTTAGACTATGACTCTGTGGTTAAAAGAGATTTTTAAATATTTGGACCATGTTTCACAATGATTCTAAAGGATTCTTGCCATTTTGATCTAATTCTTAAGGATTATTGGCCTCTACACCAAGAAACATCATGGATAATGGGAATTATTGGTATTACGACGATGGTTCTATTGGATATATTGGATTTTGTAGTTTTTGGACCATTGTTCTGAAATATTCCTATGAATGCATGGTTGTTTTAAAGAATTCTCAAGGGTGATTGGTTTCATCACTGAGAAACTCAATGGGAAATGGAAATTATAGGTTTTGGGACCATGACTCTGTAAAAAATATTGGATTTCCAATAATTTGGAGAATGCTTCTCAAAGATTCTAAAGTATTCTTTCCATTTTGCACTAATTCTCAAGGATTATTGGCCTCTACATTATGAAAATCCATGGAAATGGGAATTATTGGTATTACAACCATGGTTCTCTTGGATATATTGGATTTGGTAGTTTTTGGACCATGGTTCTGAAATATTCCTATGAATGCATGGTTGTTTTAAACGAAGTCTCAAGGGTTATTGGTTTCTTCACTGAAAAACTCGATGGGAAATGGGAATTTTTATTTTTGAAGCCATTTCTCTGTGGGTTAAAAGAGATTTTTAATTATTTGGACCATGTTTCTCAAAGATTCTAAAGGAATTTTGCCATTTTGAACTGATTCTCAAGAATTATTGTGCTCAACACCAAGAAACATCATGGAAAATGGGAATTATTGGTATTACGACCATGGTTCTCTTGGATATATTGGATTTTGTAGTTTTTGGACCATTGTTCTGAAATATTCCTATGAATGCATGGTTGTTTTAAACGAAGTCTCAAGGGTTATTGGTTTCTTCACTGAGAAACTTGATGGGAAATGGGAATTTTTGGTTTTGAAGACATTTCTCTGTGGTTAAAAGAGATTTTTAATTATTTGGACCATGTTTCTCAAAGATTCTAAAGGATTCTTGCCATTTTGCACAAATTCCCAATGATTATTACCCTCTTCAACAAGAACCTCCATGGAAAATGAGAATTACTGATTTTTAGAATATGACTCTGTGGTTAAAAGAGATTTTTAATTATTTGGACCATGTTTCTCAAAGATTCAAAAGGAATTTTGCCATTTTGCACTGATTTGCAAGGATTATTGTTCTCTACACCAAGAAACATCATGGAAAATGGGAATTATTTGTTTTGTGACCATGACTCTGTGAAAAATATGTGATTTTCAATAATTTGGACCATGTTTCTTATAGATTCTAAAGGAATTTTGCAATTTTGCACTGATTCTCAAGGATTTTTGTGCTCAACACCAAGAAACATCATGGGAAATGGGAATTATTGGTATTACGACCATGGTTCTCTTGGATATATTGGATTTTGTAGTTTTTGGACCACTGTTCTGAAATATTCCTATGAATGCATGGTTGTTTTAAAGAATTCTCAAGGGTGATTGGTGTCTTCACTGAGAAACTTGATGGGAAATGGGAATTTTTGATTTTGAAGACTTTTCTCTGTGGGTTAAAAGAGATTTTTAATTATTTGGACCATGTTTCTCAAAGATTCTAAAGTAATTTTGCCATTATGCTCTGATTCTCAAGGATTATTGAGCTCTATACCAAGAAACTTCATGTGAAATGGGAATTATAGGTTTTGGGACCATTACTCTGTGAAAAATATGGGATTTCCAATAATTTGGAGAATGCTTCTCAAAGATTTTAAAGGAAGCTCGCCCATTTTGCAAAAATTCTCAATGATAATTACCCTCATCAACAAGAACCTCCATGGAAAATGAGAATTTCTGGTTTTTAGACTATGACTCTGTGGTTAAAAGAGATTTTTAAATATTTGGACCATGTTTCTCAAAGATTCAAAAGGAATTTTGCCATTTTGCACTGATTTGCAAGGATTATTGTTCTCTACACCAAGAAACATCATGGAAAATGAGAATTACTGTTTTTTAGACTATGACTCTGTGGTTAAAAGAGATTTTTAATTATTTGGACCATGTTTCTCAAAGATTCAAAAGGAATTTTGCCATTTTGCACTGATTTGCAAGGATTATTGTTCTCTACACCAAGAAACATCATGGAAAATGGGAATTATTGGTTTTGTGACCATGACTCTGTGTTTAAATGGTATATTCAATTATTTGGAGCACGTTTCTCAAAGATTCTAAAGGATTCTTGCCATATTGCTCTGATTCTCAAGGATTATTGAGCTCTATACCAAGAAACTTAATGTGAAATGGGAATTATTTGTTTTGTGACCATGACTCTGTGAAAAATATGTGATTTTCAATAATTTGGACCATGTTTCTTAAAGATTCTAAAGGAATTTTGCCATTTTGCACTGATTCTCAAGGATTTTTGTGCTCAACACCAAGAAACATCATGGAAAATGGGAATTATTGGTATTACGACCATGGTTCTCTTGGATATATTGGATTTTGTAGTTTTTGGACCATTGTTCTGAAATATTCCTATGAATGCATGGTTGTTTTAAACGAATTCTCAAGGGTGATTGGTTTCTTCACTGAGAAACACAATGGGAAATGGGAATTATAGGTTTTGAAGTCATTGCTCTGTGGGTTAAATGGGATTTTCAAATTTTTGGACCATGTTTCTCAAAGATTCTAAAGGATCCTTGCCATTTTGCACAAATTCCCAATGATTATTACCCTCTTCAACAAGAACCTTCTTGGAAAATGAGAATTACTGTTTTTTAGACTGTGACTCTGTGGGTTAAAAGAGATTTTTAATTATTTGGACCATGTTTCTCAAAGATTCTAAAGGAATTTTGCCATTTTGCTCTGATTCTCAAGGATTATTGAGCTCTATACCAAGAAACTTCGTGTGAACTGGGAATTATAGGTTTTGGGACCATGACTCCGTGAAAAATATGGGATTTCCAATTATTTGGAGAATGCTTCTCAAAGATTTTAAAGGAAGCTCGCCCATTTTGCAAAAATTCTCAATGATAATTACCCTCATCAACAAGAACCTCCATGGAAAATGAGAATTTCTGGTTTTTAGACTATGACTCTGAGGTTAAAAGAGATTTTTAAATATTTGGACCATGATTCTCAATGATTCTAAAGGATTCTTGCCATTTTGATCTAATTCTTAAGGATTATTGGCCTCTACACCAAGAAACATCATGAAAAAATGAAAATTATTGGTATTACGACGATGGTTGTATTGGATATATTGGATTTTGTAGTTTTTGGACCACTGTTCTGAAATATTCCTATGAATGCATGGTTGTTTTAAAGAATTCTCAAGGGTGATTGGTGTCTTCACTGAGAAACTTGATGGGAAATGGGAATTTTTGATTTTGAAGACTTTTCTCTGTGGGTTAAAAGAGATTTTTAATTATTTGGACCATGTTTCTCAAAGATTCTAAAGTAATTTTGCCATTTTGCTCTGATTCTCAAGGATTATTGAGCTCTATACCAAGAAACTTCATGTGAAATGGGAATTATAGGTTTTGGGACCATTACTCTGTGAAAAATATGGGATTTCCAATAATTTGGAGAATGCTTCTCAAAGATTTTAAAGGAAGCTCGCCCATTTTGCAAAAATTCTCAATGATAATTACCCTCATCAACAAGAACCTCCATGGAAAATGAGAATTTCTGGTTTTTAGACTATGACTCTGTGGTTAAAAGAGATTTTTAAATATTTGGACCATGTTTCTCAAAGATTCAAAAGGAATTTTGCCATTTTGCACTGATTTGCAAGGATTATTGTTCTCTACACCAAGAAACATCATGGAAAATGAGAATTACTGTTTTTTAGACTATGACTCTGTGGTTAAAAGAGATTTTTAATTATTTGGACCATGTTTCTCAAAGATTCAAAAGGAATTTTGCCATTTTGCACTGATTTGCAAGGATTATTGTTCTCTACACCAAGAAACATCATGGAAAATGGGAATTATTGGTTTTGTGACCATGACTCTGTGTTTAAATGGTATATTCAATTATTTGGAGCACGTTTCTCAAAGATTCTAAAGGATTCTTGCCATATTGCTCTGATTCTCAAGGATTATTGAGCTCTATACCAAGAAACTTAATGTGAAATGGGAATTATTTGTTTTGTGACAATGACTCTGTGAAGAATATGTGATTTTCAATAATTTGGACCATGTTTCTCAAAGATTCTAAAGGATTCTTGCCATTTTGCACAAATTCCCAATGATTATTACCCTCTTCAACAAGAACCTCCATGGAAAATGAGAATTACTGATTTTTAGAATATGACTCTGTGGTTAAAAGAGATTTTTAATTATTTGGACCATGTTTCTCAAAGATTCAAAAGGAATTTTGCCATTTAGATCTAATTCTTAAGGATTATTGGCCTCTACACCAAGAAACATCATGAAAAAATGAAAATTATTGGTATTACGACGATGGTTCTATTGGATATATTGGATTTTGTAGTTTTTGGACCATTGTTCTGAAATATTCCTATGAATGCATGGTTGTTTTAAAGAATTCTCAAGGGTGATTGGTTTCTTCACTGAGAAACTTGATGGGAAATGGGAATTTTTGGTTTTGAAGACTTTTCTCTGTGGGTTAAAAGAGATTTTTAATTATTTGGACCATGTTTCTCAAAGATTCTAAAGGAATTTTGCCATTTTGCTCTGATTCTCAAGGATAATTGAGCTCTATACCAAGAAACTTCATGTGAAATGGGAATTATTGGTATTACGACGATGGTTCTCTTGGATATATTGGATTTTGTAGTTTTTGGACCATTGTTCTGAAATATTCCTATGAATGCATGGTTGTTTGAAACGAAGTCTCAAGGGTTATTGGTTTCTTCACTGAGAAACTTGATGGGAAATGGGAATTTTTGTTTTGAAGGCATTTCTCCGTGGTTAAAAGAGATTTTTAATTATTTGGACCATGTTTCTCAAAGATTCTAAAGGATTCTTGCCATTTTGCTCTGATTCTCAAGGATTATTGAGCTCTATACCAAGAAACTTCATGTGAAATGGGAATTATAGGTTTTGGGACCATGACTCTGTGAAAAATATGGGATTTACAATAATTTGGAGAATGCTTCTCAAAGATTTTAAAGGAAGCTCGCCCATTTTGCAAAAATTCTCAATGATAATTACCCTCATCAACAAGAACCTCCATGGAAAATGAGAATTTCTGGTTTTTAGACTATGCCTCTGTGGTTAAAAGAGATTTTTAAATATTTGGACCATGATTCTCAAAGATTCTAAAGGATTCTTGCCATTTTGCACAAATTCCCAATGATTATTACCCTCTTCAACAATAACCTCCATGGAAAATGAGAATTACTGTTTTTTAGACTATGACTCTGTGGTTAAAAGAGATTTTTAATTATTTGTACCATGTTTCTCAAAGATTCAAAAGGAATTTTGCCATTTTGCACTGATTCTCAAGGATTATTATGCTCAACACCAAGAAACATCATGGAAAATGGGAATGATTGGTTTTGTGACCATGACTCCGTGTTTAAATGGTATATTCAATTATTTGGAGCACGTTTCTCAAAGATTCTAAAGGATTCTTGCCATATTGCTCTGATTCTCAAGGATTATTGGCCTCTACACCAAGAAACATCATGGAAAATGGGAATTATTGGTATTACGACGATGGTTCTCTTGGATATATTGGATTTTGTAGTTTTTGGACCATTGTTCTGAAATATTCCTATGAATGCATGATTGTTTTAAACGAAGTCTCAAGGGTTATTGGTTTCTTCACTGAGAAACTTGATTGGAAATGGGAATTTTTGGTTTTGAAGACATTTCTCTGTGGTTAAAAGAGATTTTTAATTATTTGGACCATGTTTCTCAAAGATTCAAAAGGAATTTTGCCATTTTGCACTGATTTGCAAGGATTATTGTTCTCTACACCAAGAAACATCATGGAAAATGGGAATTATTTGTTTTGTGACCATGACTTTGTGAAAAATATGTGATTTTCAATAATTTGGACCATGTTTCTTAAAGATTCTAAAGGAATTTTGCTATTTTGCACTGATTATCAAGGATTTTTGTGCTCAACACCAAGAAACATCATGGAAAATGGGAATTATTGGTATTACGACCATGGTTCTCTTGGATATATTGGATTTTGTAGTTTTTGGACCATTGTTCTGAAATATTCCTATGAATGCATGGTTGTTTTAAACGAATTCTCAAGGGTGATTGGTTTCTTCACTGAGAAACTCAATGGGAAATGGGAATTTTTGGTTTTGAAGACTTTTCTCTGTGGGTTAAATGGGATTTTCAAATTTTTGGACCATGTTTCTCAAAGATTCTAAAGGATCCTTGCCATTTTGCACAAATTCCCAATGATTATTACCCTCTTCAACAAGAACCTCCATGGAAAATGAGAATTACTGTATTTTAGACTGTGACTCTGTGGTTAAAAGAGATTTTTAATTATTTGGACCATGTTTCACAATGATTATAAAGGATTCTTGCCATTTTGATCTAATTCTTAAGGATTATTGGCCTCTACACCAAGAAACATCATGGATAATGGGAATTATTGGTATTACGACGATGGTTCTATTGGATATATTGGATTTTGTAGTTTTTGGACCATTGTTCTGAAATATTCCTATGAATGCATGGTTGTTTTAAAGAATTCTCAAGGGTGATTGGTTTCATCACTGAGAAACTCAATGGGAAATGGGAATTTTTATTTTTGAAGCCATTTCTCTGTGGGTTAAAAGAGATTTTTAATTATTTGGACCATGTTTCTCAAAGATTCTAAAGGAATTTTGCCATTTTGAACTGATTCTCAAGAATTATTGTGCTCAACACCAAGAAACATCATGGAAAATGGGAATTATTGGTATTACGACCATGGTTCTCTTGGATATATTGGATTTTGTAGTTTTTGGACCATTGTTCTGAAATATTCCTATGAATGCATGGTTGTTTTAAACGAAGTCTCAAGGGTTATTGGTTTCTTCACTGAGAAACTTGATGGGAAATGGGAATTTTTGGTTTTGAAGACATTTCTCTGTGGTTAAAAGAGATTTTTAATTATTTGGACCATGTTTCTCAAAGATTCTAAAGGATTCTTGCCATTTTGCACAAATTCCCAATGATTATTACCCTCTTCAACAAGAACCTCCATGGAAAATGAGAATTACTGATTTTTAGAATATGACTCTGTGGTTAAAAGAGATTTTTAATTATTTGGACCATGTTTCTCAAAGATTCAAAAGGAATTTTGCCATTTTGCACTGATTTGCAAGGATTATTGTTCTCTACACCAAGAAACATCATGGAAAATGGGAATTATTTGTTTTGTGACCATGACTCTGTGAAAAATATGTGATTTTCAATAATTTGGACCATGTTTCTTATAGATTCTAAAGGAATTTTGCAATTTTGCACTGATTCTCAAGGATTTTTGTGCTCAACACCAAGAAACATCATGGGAAATGGGAATTATTGGTATTACGACCATGGTTCTCTTGGATATATTGGATTTTGTAGTTTTTGGACCACTGTTCTGAAATATTCCTATGAATGCATGGTTGTTTTAAAGAATTCTCAAGGGTGATTGGTGTCTTCACTGAGAAACTTGATGGGAAATGGGAATTTTTGATTTTGAAGACTTTTCTCTGTGGGTTAAAAGAGATTTTTAATTATTTGGACCATGTTTCTCAAAGATTCTAAAGTAATTTTGCCATTATGCTCTGATTCTCAAGGATTATTGAGCTCTATACCAAGAAACTTCATGTGAAATGGGAATTATAGGTTTTGGGACCATTACTCTGTGAAAAATATGGGATTTCCAATAATTTGGAGAATGCTTCTCAAAGATTTTAAAGGAAGCTCGCCCATTTTGCAAAAATTCTCAATGATGATTACCCTCATCAACAAGAACCTCCATGGAAAATGAGAATTTCTGGTTTTTAGACTATGACTCTGTGGTTAAAAGAGATTTTTAAATATTTGGACCATGTTTCTCAAAGATTCAAAAGGAATTTTGCCATTTTGCACTGATTTGCAAGGATTATTGTTCTCTACACCAAGAAACATCATGGAAAATGGGAATTATTGGTTTTGTGACCATGACTCTGTGTTTAAATGGTATATTCAATTATTTGGAGCACGTTTCTCAAAGATTCTAAAGGATTCTTGCCATATTGCTCTGATTCTCAAGGATTATTGAGCTCTATACCAAGAAACTTAATGTGAAATGGGAATTATTTGTTTTGTGACCATGACTCTGTGAAAAATATGTGATTTTCAATAATTTGGACCATGTTTCTTAAAGATTCTAAAGGAATTTTGCCATTTTGCACTGATTCTCAAGGATTTTTGTGCTCAACACCAAGAAACATCATGGAAAATGGGAATTATTGGTATTACGACGATGGTTCTCTTGGATATATTGGATTTTGTAGTTTTTGGACCATTGTTCTGAAATATTCCTATGAATGCATGGTTGTTTTAAATGAAGTCTCAAGGGTTATTGGTTTCTTAACTGAGAAACTTGATGGGAAATGGGAATTTTTGGTTTTGAAGACATTTCTCTGTGGTTAAAAGAGATTTTTAATTATTTGGACCATGTTTCTCAAAGATTCTAATGGAATTTTGCCATTTTGCACAAATTCCCAATGATTATTACCCTCTTCAACAAGAACCTTCTTGGAAAATGAGAATTACTGTTTTTTAGACTGTGACTCTGTGGTTAAAAGAGATTTTTAATTATTTGGACCATGTTTCTCAATGATTCTAAAGGATTCTTGCCATTTTGATCTAATTCTTAAGGATTATTGGCCTCTACACCAAGAAACATCATGAAAAAATGAAAATTATTGGTATTACGACGATGGTTCTATTGGATATATTGGATTTTGTAGTTTTTGGACCATTGTTCTGAAATATTCCTATGAATGCATGGTTGTTTTAAAGAATTCTCAAGGGTGATTGGTTTCTTCACTGAGAAACTTGATGGGAAATGGGAATTTTTGGTTTTGAAGACTTTTCTCTGTGGGTTAAAAGAGATTTTTAATTATTTGGACCATGTTTCTCAAAGATTCTAAAGGAATTTTGCCATTTTGCTCTGATTCTCAAGGATAATTGAGCTCTATACCAAGAAACTTCATGTGAAATGGGAATTATTGGTATTACGACGATGGTTCTCTTGGATATATTGGATTTTGTAGTTTTTGGACCATTGTTCTGAAATATTCCTATGAATGCATGGTTGTTTGAAACGAAGTCTCAAGGGTTATTGGTTTCTTCACTGAGAAACTTGATGGGAAATGGGAATTTTTGGTTTTGAAGGCATTTCTCCGTGGTTAAAAGAGATTTTTAATTATTTGGACCATGTTTCTCAAAGATTCTAAAGGATTCTTGCCATTTTGCTCTGATTCTCAAGGATTATTGAGCTCTATACCAAGAAACTTCATGTGAAATGGGAATTATAGGTTTTGGGACCATGACTCTGTGAAAAATATGGGATTTACAATAATTTGGAGAATGCTTCTCAAAGATTTTAAAGGAAGCTCGCCCATTTTGCAAAAATTCTCAATGATAATTACCCTCATCAACAAGAACCTCCATGGAAAATGAGAATTCCTGGTTTTTAGACTATGCCTCTGTGGTTAAAAGAGATTTTTAAATATTTGGACCATGATTCTCAAAGATTCTAAAGGATTCTTGCCATTTTGCACAAATTCCCAATGATTATTACCCTCTTCAACAATAACCTCCATGGAAAATGAGAATTACTGTTTTTTAGACTATGACTCTGTGGTTAAAAGAGATTTTTAATTATTTGTACCATGTTTCTCAAAGATTCAAAAGGAATTTTGCCATTTTGCACTGATTCTCAAGGATTATTATGCTCAACACCAAGAAACATCATGGAAAATGGGAATGATTGGTTTTGTGACCATGACTCCGTGTTTAAATGGTATATTCAATTATTTGGAGCACGTTTCTCAAAGATTCTAAAGGATTCTTGCCATATTGCTCTGATTCTCAAGGATTATTGGCCTCTACACCAAGAAACATCATGGAAAATGGGAATTATTGGTATTACGACGATGGTTCTCTTGGATATATTGGATTTTGTAGTTTTTGGACCATTGTTCTGAAATATTCCTATGAATGCATGATTGTTTTAAACGAAGTCTCAAGGGTTATTGGTTTCTTCACTGAGAAACTTGATTGGAAATGGGAATTTTTGGTTTTGAAGACATTTCTCTGTGGTTAAAAGAGATTTTTAATTATTTGGACCATGTTTCTCAAAGATTCAAAAGGAATTTTGCCATTTTGCACTGATTTGCAAGGATTATTGTTCTCTACACCAAGAAACATCATGGAAAATGGGAATTATTTGTTTTGTGACCATGACATTGTGAAAAATATGTGATTTTCAATAATTTGGACCATGTTTCTTAAAGATTCTAAAGGAATTTTGCTATTTTGCACTGATTATCAAGGATTTTTGTGCTCAACACCAAGAAACATCATGGAAAATGGGAATTATTGGTATTACGACCATGGTTCTCTTGGATATATTGGATTTTGTAGTTTTTGGACCATTGTTCTGAAATATTCCTATGAATGCATGGTTGTTTTAAACGAATTCTCAAGGGTGATTGGTTTCTTCACTGAGAAACTCAATGGGAAATGGGAATTTTTGGTTTTGAAGACTTTTCTCTGTGGGTTAAATGGGATTTTCAAATTTTTGGACCATGTTTCTCAAAGATTCTAAAGGATCCTTGCCATTTTGCACAAATTCCCAATGATTATTACCCTCTTCAACAAGAACCTCCATGGAAAATGAGAATTACTGTATTTTAGACTGTGACTCTGTGGTTAAAAGAGATTTTTAATTATTTGGACCATGTTTCACAATGATTCTAAAGGATTCTTGCCATTTTGATCTAATTCTTAAGGATTATTGGCCTCTACACCAAGAAACATCATGGATAATGGGAATTATTGGTATTACGACGATGGTTCTATTGGATATATTGGATTTTGTAGTTTTTGGACCATTGTTCTGAAATATTCCTATGAATGCATGGTTGTTTTAAAGAATTCTCAAGGGTGATTGGTTTCATCACTGAGAAACTCAATGGGAAATGGGAATTATAGGTTTTGGGACCATGACTCTGTAAAAAATATTGGATTTCCAATAATTTGGAGAATGCTTCTCAAAGATTCTAAAGTATTCTTTCCATTTTGCACTAATTCTCAAGGATTATTGGCCTCTACATTATGAAAATCCATGGAAATGGGAATTATTGGTATTACAACCATGGTTCTCTTGGATATATTGGATTTGGTAGTTTTTGGACCATGGTTCTGAAATATTCCTATGAATGCATGGTTGTTTTAAACGAAGTCTCAAGGGTTATTGGTTTCTTCACTGAAAAACTCGATGGGAAATGGGAATTTTTATTTTTGAAGCCATTTCTCTGTGGGTTAAAAGAGATTTTTAATTATTTGGACCATGTTTCTCAAAGATTCTAAAGGAATTTTGCCATTTTGAACTGATTCTCAAGAATTATTGTGCTCAACACCAAGAAACATCATGGAAAATGGGAATTATTGGTATTACGACCATGGTTCTCTTGGATATATTGGATTTTGTAGTTTTTGGACCATTGTTCTGAAATATTCCTATGAATGCATGGTTGTTTTAAACGAAGTCTCAAGGGTTATTGGTTTCTTCACTGAGAAACTTGAAGGGAAATGGGAATTTTTGGTTTTGAAGACATTTCTCTGTGGTTAAAAGAGATTTTTAATTATTTGGACCATGTTTCTCAAAGATTCTAAAGGATTCTTGCCATTTTGCACAAATTCCCAATGATTATTACCCTCTTCAACAAGAACCTCCATGGAAAATGAGAATTACTGATTTTTAGAATATGACTCTGTGGTTAAAAGAGATTTTTAATTATTTGGACCATGTTTCTCAAAGATTCAAAAGGAATTTTGCCATTTTGCACTGATTTGCAAGGATTATTGTTCTCTACACCAAGAAACATCATGGAAAATGGGAATTATTTGTTTTGTGACCATGACTCTGTGAAAAATATGTGATTTTCAATAATTTGGACCATGTTTCTTATAGATTCTAAAGGAATTTTGCAATTTTGCACTGATTCTCAAGGATTTTTGTGCTCAACACCAAGAAACATCATGGGAAATGGGAATTATTGGTATTACGACCATGGTTCTCTTGGATATATTGGATTTTGTAGTTTTTGGACCACTGTTCTGAAATATTCCTATGAATGCATGGTTGTTTTAAAGAATTCTCAAGGGTGATTGGTGTCTTCACTGAGAAACTTGATGGGAAATGGGAATTTTTGATTTTGAAGACTTTTCTCTGTGGGTTAAAAGAGATTTTTAATTATTTGGACCATGATTCTCAAAGATTCTAAAGTAATTTTGCCATTTTGCTCTGATTCTCAAGGATTATTGAGCTCTATACCAAGAAACTTCATGTGAAATGGGAATTATAGGTTTTGGGACCATTACTCTGTGAAAAATATGGGATTTCCAATAATTTGGAGAATGCTTCTCAAAGATTTTAAAGGAAGCTCGCCCATTTTGCAAAAATTCTCAATGATAATTACCCTCATCAACAAGAACCTCCATGGAAAATGAGAATTTCTGGTTTTTAGACTATGACTCTGTGGTTAAAAGAGATTTTTAAATATTTGGACCATGTTTCTCAATGATTCAAAAGGAATTTTGCCATTTTGCACTGATTTGCAAGGATTATTGTTCTCTACACCAAGAAACATCATGGAAAATGAGAATTACTGTTTTTTAGACTATGACTCTGTGGTTAAAAGAGATTTTTAATTATTTGGACCATGTTTCTCAAAGATTCAAAAGGAATTTTGCCATTTTGCACTGATTTGCAAGGATTATTGTTCTCTACACCAAGAAACATCATGGAAAATGGGAATTATTGGTTTTGTGACCATGACTCTGTGTTTAAATGGTATATTCAATTATTTGGAGCACGTTTCTCAAAGATTCTAAAGGATTCTTGCCATATTGCTCTGATTCTCAAGGATTATTGAGCTCTATACCAAGAAACTTAATGTGAAATGGGAATTATTTGTTTTGTGACCATGACTCTGTGAAAAATATGTGATTTTCAATAATTTGGACCATGTTTCTTAAAGATTCTAAAGGAATTTTGCCATTTTGCACTGATTCTCTAGGATTTTTGTGCTCAACACCAAGAAACATCATGGAAAATGGGAATTATTGGTATTACGACCATGGTTCTCTTGGATATATTGGATTTTGTAGTTTTTGGCCCATTGTTCTGAAATATTCCTATGAATGCATGGTTGTTTTAAACGAATTCTCAAGGGTGATTGGTTTCTTCACTGAGAAACACAATGGGAAATGGGAATTATAGGTTTTGAAGTCATTGCTCTGTGGGTTAAATGGGATTTTCAAATTTTTGGACCATGTTTCTCAAAGATTCTAAAGGATCCTTGCCATTTTGCACAAATTCCCAATGATTATTACCCTCTTCAACAAGAACCTTCTTGGAAAATGAGAATTACTGTTTTTTAGACTGTGACTCTGTGGTTAAAAGAGATTTTTAATTATTTGGACCATGTTTCTCAATGATTCTAAAGGATTCTTGCCATTTTGATCTAATTCTTAAGGATTATTGGCCTCTACACCAAGAAACATCATGAAAAAATGAAAATTATTGGTATTACGACGATGGTTGTATTGGATATATTGGATTTTGTAGTTTTTGGACCACTGTTCTGAAATATTCCTATGAATGCATGGTTGTTTTAAAGAATTCTCAAGGGTGATTGGTGTCTTCACTGAGAAACTTGATGGGAAATGGGAATTTTTGATTTTGAAGACTTTTCTCTGTGGGTTAAAAGAGATTTTTAATTATTTGGACCATGTTTCTCAAAGATTCTAAAGTAATTTTGCCATTTTGCTCTGATTCTCAAGGATTATTGAGCTCTATACCAAGAAACTTCATGTGAAATGGGAATTATAGGTTTTGGGACCATTACTCTGTGAAAAATATGGGATTTCCAATAATTTGGAGAATGCTTCTCAAAGATTTTAAAGGAAGCTCGCCCATTTTGCAAAAATTCTCAATGATAATTACCCTCATCAACAAGAACCTCCATGGAAAATGAGAATTTCTGGTTTTTAGACTATGACTCTGTGGTTAAAAGAGATTTTTAAATATTTGGACCATGTTTCTCAAAGATTCAAAAGGAATTTTGCCATTTTGCACTGATTTGCAAGGATTATTGTTCTCTACACCAAGAAACATCTTGGAAAATGGGAATTATTTGTTTTGTGACCATGACTCTGTGAAAAATATGTGATTTTCAATAATATGGACCATGTTTCTTAAAGATTCTAAAGGAATTTTGCCATTTTGCACTGATTCTCAAGGATTATTGTGCTCAACACCAAGAAACATCATGGAAAATGGGAATTATTGGTTTTGTGACCATGACTCTGTGCAGAATATGTGATATTCAATAATTTGGACCATGTTTCTCAATGATTCTAAAGGATTCTTGCCATTTTGATTTAATTCTTAAGGATTATTGTTCTCTACACCAAGAAACATCATGGAAAATGGGAATTATTGGTATTACGACGATGGTTCTCTTGGATATATTGGATTTTGTAGTTTTTGGACCATTGTTCTGAAATATTCCTATGAATGCATGGTTGTTTTAAACGAATTCTCAAAGGTGATTGGTTTCTTCACTGAGAAACTCAATGGGAAATGGGAATTATAGGTTTTGGGACCATGACTCTGTGAAAAATATGGGATTTCCAATAATTTGGAGAATGCTTCTCAAAGATTTTAAAGGAAGCTCGCCCATTTTGCAAAATTCTCAATGATAATTACCCTCATCAACAAGAACCTCCATGGAAAATGAGAATTTCTGGTTTTTAGACTATGACTCTGTGGTTTAATGAGATTTTTAATTATTTGGACCATGTTTCTCAAAGATTCTAAAGGATTCTTGCCATTTTGCACAAATTCCCAATGATTATTACTCTCTTCAACAAGAACCTCCATGGAAAATGAGAATTACTGTTTTTTAGACTATGACTGTTTGGTTAAAAGAGATTTTTAATTATTTGGACCATGTTTCTCAAAGATTCAAAAGGAATTTTGCCATTTTGCACTAATTTGCAAGGATTATTGTTCTCTACACCAAGAAACATCACGGAAAATGGGAATTATTGGTTTTGTGACCATGACACTGTGTTTAAATGGTATATTCAATTTTTGGAGCACGTTTCTCAAAGATTCTAAAGGATTCTTGCCATATTGCTCTGATTCTTAAGGATTATTGAGCTCTATACCAAGAAACTTAATGTGAACTGGGAATTATTTGTTTTGTGACCATGACTCTGTGTTTAAATGGTATATTCAATTATTTGGACCATGTTTCTCAAAGATTCTAAAGGAATCTTGCCATTTTGCACAAATTCCCAATGATTATTACCCTCTTCAACAAGAACGTCCATGGAAAATGAGAATTACAGTTTTTTAGACTATGACTCTGTGGTTAAAAGAGATTTTTAATTATTTGGACCATGTTTCTCAAAGATTCAAAAGGAATTTTGCAATTTTGCACTGATTCTCAAGGATTATTGTGCTCAACACCAAGAAACATCATGGAAAATGGGAATTATTGGTTTTGTGACCATGACTCTGTGTTTAAATGGTATATTCAATTTTTGGAGCACGTTTCTCAAAGATTCTAAAGGATTCTTGCCATATTGCTCTGATTCTCAAGGATTATTGAGCTCTATACCAAGAAACTTAATGTGAAATGGGAATTATTTGTTTTGTGACCATGACTCTATGAAGAATATGTGATTTTCAATAATTTGGACCATGTTTCTCAATGATTCTAAAGGATTCTTGCCATTTTGATTTAATTCTTAAGGATTATTGGCCTCTACACCAAGAAACATCATGAAAAATGGGAATAATTGGTATTACGACGATGGTTCTCTTGGATATATTGGATTTTGTAGTTTTTGGACCATTGTTCTGAAATATTCCTATGAATGCATGGTTGTTTTAAATGAATTCTCAAGGGTGATTGGTTTCTTCACTGAGAAACTCAATGGGAAATGGGAATTATAGGTTTTGAATTCATTGCTCTGTGGGTTAAATGGGATTTTCAAATTTTTGGACCATGTTTCTCAAAGATTCTAAAGGAATTCTGCCATTTTGCACTGATTTTCAAGGATTATTGTGCTCTACACCAAGAAACATCATGGAAAAAAGGAATTATTGGTTTTGTGTCCATGACTCTGTGTTTAAATGGTATATTCAATTATTTGGACCATGTTTCTCAATGATTCTAAAGGATTCTTGCCATTTTGATCTAATTCTTAAGGATTATTGGCCTCTACACCAAGAAACATCATGGATAATGGGAATTATTGGTATTACGACGATGGTTCTATTGGATATATTGGATTTTGTAGTTTTTGGACCATTGTTCTGAAATATTCCTATGAATGCATGGTTGTTTTAAAGAATTCTCAAGGGTGATTGGTTTCATCACTGAGAAACTCAATGGGAAATGGGTATTATAGGTTATGGGACCATGACTCTGTAAAAAATATTGGATTTCCAATAATTTGGAGAATGCTTCTCAGAGATTCTAAAGTATTCTTTCCATTTTGCACTAATTCTCAAGGATTATTGGCCTCTACATTATGAAAATCCATGGAAATGGGAATTATTGGTATTACAACCATGGTTCTCTTGGATATATTGGATTTTGTAGTTTTTGGACCATGGTTCTGAAATATTCCTATGAATGCATGGTTGTTTTAAACGAAGTCTCAAGGGTTATTGGTTTCTTCACTGAAAAACTCGATGGGAAATGGGAATTTTTATTTTTGAAGCCATTTCTCTGTGGGTTAAAAGAGATTTTTAATTATTTGGACCATGTTTCTCAAAGATTCAAAAGGATTCTTGCCATTTTGCACAAATTCCCAATGATTATTACCATCTTCAACAAGAACCTTCATGGAAAATGAGAATTACTGTTTTTTAGACTGTGACTCTGTGGTTAAAAGAGATTTTTAATTATTTGGACCATGTTTCTCAAAGATTCTAAAGGAATTCTGCCATTTTGCACTGATTTTCAAGGATTATTGTGCTCTACACCAAGAAACATCATGGAAAAAAGGAATTATTGGTTTTGTGTCCATGACTCTGTGTTTAAATGGTATATTCAATTATTTGGACCATGTTTCTCAATGATTCTAAAGGATTCTTGCCATTTTGATCTAATTCTTAAGGATTATTGGCCTCTACACCAAGAAACATCATGAAAAAATGAAAATTATTGGTATTACGACGATGGTTCTATTGGATATATTGGATTTTGTAGTTTTTGGACCATTGTTCTGAAATATTCCTATGAATGCATGGTTGTTTTAAAGAATTCTCAAGGGTGATTGGTTTCTTCACTGAGAAACTTGATGGGAAATGGGAATTTTTGATTTTGAAGACTTTTCTCTGTGGGTTAAAAGTGATTTTTAATTATTTGAACCATGTTTCTCAAAGATTCTAAAGGAATTTTGCCATTTTGCTCTGATTCTCAAGGATTATTGAGCTCTATACCAAGAAACTTCATGTGAAATGGGAATTATAGGTTTTGGGACCATGACTCTGTGAAAAATATGGGATTTCCAATAATTTGGAGAATGCTTCTCAAAGATTTTAAAGGAAGCTCGCCCATTTTGCAAAAATTCTCAATGATAATTACCCTCATCAACAAGAACCTCCATGGAAAATGAGAATTTCTGGTTATTAGACTATGACTCTGTGGTTAAAAGAGATTTTTAAATATTTGGACCATGTTTCTCAAAGATTCAAAAGGAATTTTGCCATTTTGCACTGATTTGCAAGGATTATTGTTCTCTACACCAAGAAACATCATGAAAAAATGAAAATTATTGGTATTACGACCATGGTTCTCTTGGATATATTGGATTTTGTAGTTTTTGGACCATTGTTCTGAAATATTCCTATGAATGCATGGTTGTTTTAAAGAATTCTCAAGGGTGATTGGTTTCTTCACTGAGAAACTTGATGGGAAATGGGAATTTTTGATTTTGAAGACTTTTCTCTGTGGGTTAAAAGTGATTTTTAATTATTTGGACCATGTTTCTCAAAGATTCTAAAGGAATTTTGCCATTTTGCTCTGATTCTCAAGGATTATTGAGCTCTATACCAAGAAACTTCATGTGAAATGGGAATTATAGGTTTTGGGACCATGACTCTGTGAAAAATATGGGATTTCCAATAATTTGGAGAATGCTTCTCAAAGATTTTAAAGGAAGCTCGCCCATTTTGCAAAAATTCTCAATGATAATTACCCTCATCAACAAGAACCTCCATGGAAAATGAGAATTTCTGGTTATTAGACTATGACTCAGTGGTTAAAAGAGATTTTTAAATATTTGGACCATGTTTCTCAAAGATTCAAAAGGAATTTTGCCATTTTGCACTGATTTGCAAGGATTATTGTTCTCTACACCAAGAAACATCATGGAAAATGGGAATTATTGGTATTACGACCATGGTTCTCTTGGATATATTGGATTTTGTAGTTTTTGGACCATTGTTCTGAAATATTCCTATGAATGCATGGTTGTTTTAAACGAAGTCTCAAGGGTTATTGGTTTCTTCACTGAGAAACTTGATGGGAAATGGGAATTTTTGGTTTTGAAGACATTTCTCTGTGGTTAAAAGAGATTTTTAATTATTTGGACCATGTTTCTCAAAGATTCTAAAGGATTCTTGCCATTTTGCACAAATTCCCAATGATTATTACCCTCTTCAACAAGAACCTCCATGGAAAATGAGAATTACTGATTTTTAGAATATGACTCTGTGGTTAAAAGAGATTTTTAATTATTTGGACCATGTTTCTCAAAGATTCAAAAGGAATTTTGCCATTTTGCACTGATTTGCAAGGATTATTGTTCTCTACACCAAGAAACATCATGGAAAATGGGAATTATTGGTATTACGGCCATGGTTCTCTTGGATATATTAGATTTTGTAGTTTTTGGACCATTGTTCTGAAATATTCCTATGAATGCATGGTTGTTTTAAACGAATCTCAAGGGTGATTGGTTTCTTCACTGAGAAACTCAATGGGAAATGGGAATTATAGGTTTTGAAGTCATTGCTCTGTGGGTTAAATGGGATTTTCAAATTTTTGGACCATGTTTCTCAAAGATTCTAAAGGATCCTTGCCATTTTGCACAAATTCCCAATGATTATTACCCTCTTCAACAAGAACCTTCTTGGAAAATGAGAATTACTGTTTTTTAGACTGTGACTCTGTGGTTAAAAGAGATTTTTAATTATTTGGACCATGTTTCTCAATGATTCTAAAGGATTCTTGCCATTTTGATCTAATTCTTAAGGATTATTGGCCTCTACACCAAGAAACATCATGAAAAAATGAAAATTATTGGTATTACGACGATGGTTCTATTGGATATATTGGATTTTGTAGTTTTTGGACCATTGTTCTGAAATATTCCTATGAATGCATGGTTGTTTTAAAGAATTCTCAAGGGTGATTGGTGTCTTCACTGAGAAACTTGATGGGAAATGGGAATTTTTGATTTTGAAGACTTTTCTCTGTGGGTTAAAAAAGATTTTTAATTATTTGGACCATGTTTCTCAAAGATTCTAAAGTAATTTTGCCATTTTGCTCTGATTCTCAAGGATTATTGAGCTCTATACCAAGAAACTTCATGTGAAATGGGAATTATAGGTTTTGGGACCATGACTCTGTGAAAAATATGGGATTTCCAATAATTTGGAGAATGCTTCTCAAAGATTTTAAAGGAAGCTCGCCCATTTTGCAAAAATTCTCAATGATAATTACCCTCATCAACAAGAACCTCCATGGAAAATGAGAATTTCTGGTTTTTAGACTATGACTCTGTGGTTAAAAGAGATTTTTAAATATTTGGACCATGTTTCTCAAAGATTCAAAAGGTATTTTGCCATTTTGCACTGATTTGCAAGGATTATTGTTCTCTACACCAAGAAACATCATGGAAAATGGGAATTATTTGTTTTGTGACCATGACTCTGTGAATAATATGTGATTTTCAATAATTTGGACCATGTTTCTTAAAGATTCTAAAGGAATATTGCCATTTTGCACTGATTCTCAAGGATTATTGTGCTCAACACCAAGAAACATCATGGAAAATGGGAATTATTGGTTTTGTGACCATGACTCTGTGTTTAAATGGTATATTCAATTATTTAGAGCACGTTTCTCAAAGATTCTAAAGGATTCTTGCCATATTGCTCTGATTCTCAAGGATTATTGAGCTCTATACCAAGAAACTTAATGTGAAATGGGAATTATTTGTTTTGTGACCATGACTCTGTGCAGAATATGTGATTTTCAATAATTTGGACCATGTTTCTCAAAGATTCAAAAGGAATTTTGCCATTTTGCACTGATTTGCAAGGATTATTGTTCTCTACACCAAGAAACATCATGGAAAATGGGAATTATTGGTATTACGACCATGGTTCTCTTGGATATATTGGATTTTGTAGTTTTTGGACCATTGTTCTGAAATATTCCTATGAATGCATGGTTGTTTTAAACGAAGTCTCAAGGGTTATTGGTTTCTTCACTGAGAAACTTGATGGGAAATGGGAATTTTTGGTTTTGAAGACATTTCTCTGTGGTTAAAAGAGATTTTTAATTATTTGGACCATGTTTCTCAAAGATTCTAAAGGATTCTTGCCATTTTGCACAAATTCCCAATGATTATTACCCTCTTCAACAAGAACCTCCATGGAAAATGAGAATTACTGATTTTTAGAATATGACTCTGTGGTTAAAAGAGATTTTTAATTATTTGGACCATGTTTCTCAAAGATTCAAAAGGAATTTTGCCATTTTGCACTGATTTGCAAGGATTATTGTTCTCTACACCAAGAAACATCATGGAAAATGGGAATTATTGGTATTACGGCCATGGTTCTCTTGGATATATTAGATTTTGTAGTTTTTGGACCATTGTTCTGAAATATTCCTATGAATGCATGGTTGTTTTAAACGAAGTCTCAAGGGTGATTGGTTTCTTCACTGAGAAACTCAATGGGAAATGGGAATTATAGGTTTTGAAGTCATTGCTCTGTGGGTTAAATGGGATTTTCAAATTTTTGGACCATGTTTCTCAAAGATTCTAAAGGATCCTTGCCATTTTGCACAAATTCCCAATGATTATTACCCTCTTCAACAAGAACCTTCTTGGAAAATGAGAATTACTGTTTTTTAGACTGTGACTCTGTGGTTAAAAGAGATTTTTAATTATTTGGACCATGTTTCTCAATGATTCTAAAGGATTCTTGCCATTTTGATCTAATTCTTAAGGATTATTGGCCTCTACACCAAGAAACATCATGAAAAAATGAAAATTATTGGTATTACGACGATGGTTCTATTGGATATATTGGATTTTGTAGTTTTTGGACCATTGTTCTGAAATATTCCTATGAATGCATGGTTGTTTTAAAGAATTCTCAAGGGTGATTGGTGTCTTCACTGAGAAACTTGATGGGAAATGGGAATTTTTGATTTTGAAGACTTTTCTCTGTGGGTTAAAAAAGATTTTTAATTATTTGGACCATGTTTCTCAAAGATTCTAAAGTAATTTTGCCATTTTGCTCTGATTCTCAAGGATTATTGAGCTCTATATCAAGAAACTTCATGTGAAATGGGAATTATAGGTTTTGGGACCATGACTCTGTGAAAAATATGGGATTTCCAATAATTTGGAGAATGCTTCTCAAAGATTTTAAAGGAAGCTCGCCCATTTTGCAAAAATTCTCAATGATAATTACCCTCATCAACAAGAACCTCCATGGAAAATGAGAATTTCTGGTTTTTAGACTATGACTCTGTGGTTAAAAGAGATTTTTAAATATTTGGACCATGTTTCTCAAAGATTCAAAAGGTATTTTGCCATTTTGCACTGATTTGCAAGGATTATTGTTCTCTACACCAAGAAACATCATGGAAAATGGGAATTATTTGTTTTGTGACCATGACTCTGTGAATAATATGTGATTTTCAATAATTTGGACCATGTTTCTTAAAGATTCTAAAGGAATATTGCCATTTTGCACTGATTCTCAAGGATTATTGTGCTCAACACCAAGAAACATCATGGAAAATGGGAATTATTGGTTTTGTGACCATGACTCTGTGTTTAAATGGTATATTCAATTATTTAGAGCACGTTTCTCAAAGATTCTAAAGGATTCTTGCCATATTGCTCTGATTCTCAAGGATTATTGAGCTCTATACCAAGAAACTTAATGTGAAATGGGAATTATTTGTTTTGTGACCATGACTCTGTGCAGAATATGTGATTTTCAATAATTTGGACCATGTTTCTCAAAGATTCAAAAGGAATTTTGCCATTTTGCACTGATTTGCAAGGATTATTGTTCTCTACACCAAGAAACATCATGGAAAATGGGAATTATTGGTATTACGACCATGGTTCTCTTGGATATATTGGATTTTGTAGTTTTTGGACCATTGTTCTGAAATATTCCTATGAATGCATGGTTGTTTTAAACGAAGTCTCAAGGGTTATTGGTTTCTTCACTGAGAAACTTGATGGGAAATGGGAATTTTTGGTTTTGAAGACATTTCTCTGTGGTTAAAAGAGATTTTTAATTATTTGGACCATGTTTCTCAAAGATTCTAAAGGATTCTTGCCATTTTGCACAAATTCCCAATGATTATTACCCTCTTCAACAAGAACCTCCATGGAAAATGAGAATTACTGATTTTTAGAATATGACTCTGTGGTTAAAAGAGATTTTTAATTATTTGGACCATGTTTCTCAAAGATTCAAAAGGAATTTTGCCATTTTGCACTGATTTGCAAGGATTATTGTTCTCTACACCAAGAAACATCATGGAAAATGGGAATTATTGGTATTACGGCCATGGTTCTCTTGGATATATTAGATTTTGTAGTTTTTGGACCATTGTTCTGAAATATTCCTATGAATGCATGGTTGTTTTAAACGAAGTCTCAAGGGTGATTGGTTTCTTCACTGAGAAACTCAATGGGAAATGGGAATTATAGGTTTTGAAGTCATTGCTCTGTGGGTTAAATGGGATTTTCAAATTTTTGGACCATGTTTCTCAAAGATTCTAAAGGATCCTTGCCATTTTGCACAAATTCCCAATGATTATTACCCTCTTCAACAAGAACCTTCTTGGAAAATGAGAATTACTGTTTTTTAGACTGTGACTCTGTGGTTAAAAGAGATTTTTAATTATTTGGACCATGTTTCTCAATGATTCTAAAGGATTCTTGCCATTTTGATCTAATTCTTAAGGATTATTGGCCTCTACACCAAGAAACATCATGAAAAAATGAAAATTATTGGTATTACGACGATGGTTCTATTGGATATATTGGATTTTGTAGTTTTTGGACCATTGTTCTGAAATATTCCTATGAATGCATGGTTGTTTTAAAGAATTCTCAAGGGTGATTGGTGTCTTCACTGAGAAACTTGATGGGAAATGGGAATTTTTGATTTTGAAGACTTTTCTCTGTGGGTTAAAAAAGATTTTTAATTATTTGGACCATGTTTCTCAAAGATTCTAAAGTAATTTTGCCATTTTGCTCTGATTCTCAAGGATTATTGAGCTCTATACCAAGAAACTTCATGTGAAATGGGAATTATAGGTTTTGGGACCATGACTCTGTGAAAAATATGGGATTTCCAATAATTTGGAGAATGCTTCTCAAAGATTTTAAAGGAAGCTCGCCCATTTTGCAAAAATTCTCAATGATAATTACCCTCATCAACAAGAACCTCCATGGAAAATGAGAATTTCTGGTTTTTAGACTATGACTCTGTGGTTAAAAGAGATTTTTAAATATTTGGACCATGTTTCTCAAAGATTCAAAAGGTATTTTGCCATTTTGCACTGATTTGCAAGGATTATTGTTCTCTACACCAAGAAACATCATGGAAAATGGGAATTATTTGTTTTGTGACCATGACTCTGTGAATAATATGTGATTTTCAATAATTTGGACCATGTTTCTTAAAGATTCTAAAGGAATATTGCCATTTTGCACTGATTCTCAAGGATTATTGTGCTCAACACCAAGAAACATCATGGAAAATGGGAATTATTGGTTTTGTGACCATGACTCTGTGTTTAAATGGTATATTCAATTATTTAGAGCACGTTTCTCAAAGATTCTAAAGGATTCTTGCCATATTGCTCTGATTCTCAAGGATTATTGAGCTCTATACCAAGAAACTTAATGTGAAATGGGAATTATTTGTTTTGTGACCATGACTCTGTGCAGAATATGTGATTTTCAATAATTTGGACCATGTTTCTCAATGATTCTAAAGGATTCTTGCCATTTTGATTTAATTCTTAAGGATTATTGGCCTCTACACCAAGAAACATCATGGAAAATGGGAATTATTGGTATTACGACGATGGTTCTCTTGGATATATTGGATTTTGTAGTTTTTGGACCATTGTTCTGAAATATTCCTATGAATGCATGGTTGTTTTAAACGAATTCTCAAAGGTGATTGGTTTCTTCACTGAGAAACTCAATGGGAAATGGGAATTATAGGTTTTGGGACCATGACTCTGAGAAAAATATGGGATTTCCAATAATTTGGAGAATGCTTCTCAAAGATTTTAAAGGAAGCTCGCCCTTTTGCAAAATTCTCAATGATAATTACCCTCATCAACAAGAACCTCCATGGAAAATGAGAATTTCTGGTTTTTAGACTATGACTCTGTGGTTAAATGAGATTTTTAATTATTTTGACCATGTTTCTCAAAGATTCTAAAGGATTCTTGCCATTTTGCACAAATTCCCAATGATTATTACTCTCTTCAACAAGAACCTCCATGGAAAATGAGAATTACTGTTTTTTAGACTATGACTCTTTGGTTAAAAGAGATTTTTAATTATTTGGACCATGTTTCTCAAAGATTCAAAAGGAATTTTGCCATTTTGCACTGATTTGCAAGGATTATTGTTCTCTACACCAAGAAACATCATGGAAAATGGGAATTATTTGTTTTGTGACCATGACTCTGTGAAAAATATGTGATTTTCAATAATTTGGACCATGTTTCTTAAAGATTCTAAAGGAATTTTGCAATTTTGCACTGATTCTCAAGGATTTTTGTGCTCAACACCAAGAAACATCATGGGAAATGGGAATTATTGGTATTACGACCATGGTTCTCTTGGATATATTGGATTTTGTAGTTTTTGGACCATTGTTCTGAAATATTCCTATGAATGCATGGTTGTTTTAAACGAATTCTCAAGGGTGATTGGTTTCTTCACTGAGAAACTCAATGGGAAATGGGAATTATAGGTTTTGAATTTATTGCTCTGTGGGTTAAATGGGATTTTCAAATTTTTGGACCATGTTTCTCAAAGATTCTAAAGGAATTCTGCCATTTTGCACTGATTTTCAAGGATTATTGTGCTCTACACCAAGAAACATCATGGAAAAAAGGAATTATTGGTTTTGTGTCCATGACTCTGTGTTTAAATGGTATATTCAATTATTTGGACCATGTTTCTCAATGATTCTAAAGGATTCTTGCCATTTTGATCTAATTCTTAAGGATTATTGGCCTCTACACCAAGAAACATCATGGATAATGGGAATTATTGGTATTACGACGATGGTTCTATTGGATATATTGGATTTTGTAGTTTTTGGACCATGGTTCTGAAATATTCCTATGAATGCATGGTTGTTTTAAACGAAGTCTCAAGGGTTATTGGTTTCTTCACTGAAAAACTCGATGGGAAATGGGAATTTTTATTTTTGAAGCCATTTCTCTGTGGGTTAAAAGAGATTTTTAATTATTTGGACCATGTTTCTCAAAGATTCAAAAGGATTCTTGCCATTTTGCACAAATTCCCAATGATTATTACCCTCTTCAAAAAGAATCTCCATGGAAAATGAGAATTACTGTTTTTTAGACTATGACTCTGTGGTTAAAAGAGATTTTTAATTATTTGGACCATGTTTCTCAAAGATTCAAAAGGATTCTTGCCATTTTGCACAAATTCCCAATGATTATTACCATCTTCAACAAGAACCTTCATGGAAAATGAGAATTACTGTTTTTTAGACTGTGACTCTGTGATTAAAAGAGATTTTTAATTATTTGGACCATGTTTCTCAAAGATTCTAAAGGAATTCTGCCATTTTGCACTGATTTTCAAGGATTATTGTGCTCTACACCAAGAAACATCATGGAAAAAAGGAATTATTGGTTTTGTGTCCATGACTCTGTGTTTAAATGGTATATTCAATTATTTGGACCATGTTTCTCAATGATTCTAAAGGATTCTTGCCATTTTGATCTAATTCTTAAGGATTATTGGCCTCTACACCAAGAAACATCATGAAAAAATGAAAATTATTGGTATTACGACGATGGTTCTATTGGATATATTGGATTTTGTAGTTTTTGGACCATTGTTCTGAAATATTCCTATGAATGCATGGTTGTTTTAAAGAATTCTCAAGGGTGATTGGTTTCTTCACTGAGAAACTTGATGGGAAATGGGAATTTTTGATTTTGAAGACTTTTCTCTGTGGGTTAAAAGTGATTTTTAATTATTTGGACCATGTTTCTCAAAGATTCTAAAGGAATTTTGCCAATTTGCTCTGATTCTCAAGGATTATTGAGCTCTATACCAAGAAACTTCATGTGAAATGGGAATTATAGGTTTTGGGACCATGACTCTGTGAAAAATATGGGATTTCCAATAATTTGGAGAATGCTTCTCAAAGATTTTAAAGGAAGCTCGCCCATTTTGCAAAAATTCTCAATGATAATTACCCTCATCAACAAGAACCTCCATGGAAAATGAGAATTTCTGGTTATTAGACTATGACTCTGTGGTTAAAAGAGATTTTTAAATATTTGGACCATGTTTCTCAAAGATTCAAAAGGAATTTTGCCATTTTGCACTGATTTGCAAGGATTATTGTTCTCTACACCAAGAAACATCATGAAAAAATGAAAATTATTGGTATTACGACCATGGTTCTCTTGGATATATTGGATTTTGTAGTTTTTGGACCATTGTTCTGAAATATTCCTATGAATGCATGGTTGTTTTAAAGAATTCTCAAGGGTGATTGGTTTCTTCACTGAGAAACTTGATGGGAAATGGGAATTTTTGATTTTGAAGACTTTTCTCTGTGGGTTAAAAGTGATTTTTAAATATTTGGACCATGTTTCTCAAAGATTCTAAAGGAATTTTGCCAATTTGCTCTGATTCTCAAGGATTATTGAGCTCTATACCAAGAAACTTCATGTGAAATGGGAATTATAGGTTTTGGGACCATGACTCTGTGAAAAATATGGGATTTCCAATAATTTGGAGAATGCTTCTCAAAGATTTTAAAGGAAGCTCGCCCATTTTGCAAAAATTCTCAATGATAATTACCCTCATCAACAAGAACCTCCATGGAAAATGAGAATTTCTGGTTATTAGACTATGACTCTGTGGTTAAAAGAGATTTTTAAATATTTGGACCATGTTTCTCAAAGATTCAAAAGGAATTTTGCCATTTTGCACTGATTTGCAAGGATTATTGTTCTCTACACCAAGAAACATCATGGAAAATGGGAATTATTGGTATTACGACCATGGTTCTCTTGGATATATTGGATTTTGTAGTTTTTGGACCATTGTTCTGAAATATTCCTATGAATGCATGGTTGTTTTAAACGAAGTCTCAAGGGTTATTGGTTTCTTCACTGAGAAACTTGATGGGAAATGGGAATTTTTGGTTTTGAAGACATTTCTCTGTGGTTAAAAGAGATTTTTAATTATTTGGACCATGTTTCTCAAAGATTCTAAAGGATTCTTGCCATTTTGCACAAATTCCCAATGATTATTACCCTCTTCAACAAGAACCTCCATGGAAAATGAGAATTACTGATTTTTAGAATATGACTCTGTGGTTAAAAGAGATTTTTAATTATTTGGACCATGTTTCTCAAAGATTCAAAAGGAATTTTGCCATTTTGCACTGATTTGCAAGGATTATTGTTCTCTACACCAAGAAACATCATGGAAAATGGGAATTATTGGTATTACGGCCATGGTTCTCTTGGATATATTAGATTTTGTAGTTTTTGGACCATTGTTCTGAAATATTCCTATGAATGCATGGTTGTTTTAAACGAAGTCTCAAGGGTGATTGGTTTCTTCACTGAGAAACTCAATGGGAAATGGGAATTATAGGTTTTGAAGTCATTGCTCTGTGGGTTAAATGGGATTTTCAAATTTTTGGACCATGTTTCTCAAAGATTCTAAAGGATCCTTGCCATTTTGCACAAATTCCCAATGATTATTACCCTCTTCAACAAGAACCTTCTTGGAAAATGAGAATTACTGTTTTTTAGACTGTGACTCTGTGGTTAAAAGAGATTTTTAATTATTTGGACCATGTTTCTCAATGATTCTAAAGGATTCTTGCCATTTTGATCTAATTCTTAAGGATTATTGGCCTCTACACCAAGAAACATCATGAAAAAATGAAAATTATTGGTATTACGACGATGGTTCTATTGGATATATTGGATTTTGTAGTTTTTGGACCATTGTTCTGAAATATTCCTATGAATGCATGGTTGTTTTAAAGAATTCTCAAGGGTGATTGGTGTCTTCACTGAGAAACTTGATGGGAAATGGGAATTTTTGATTTTGAAGACTTTTCTCTGTGGGTTAAAAAAGATTTTTAATTATTTGGACCATGTTTCTCAAAGATTCTAAAGTAATTTTGCCATTTTGCTCTGATTCTCAAGGATTATTGAGCTCTATACCAAGAAACTTCATGTGAAATGGGAATTATAGGTTTTGGGACCATGACTCTGTGAAAAATATGGGATTTCCAATAATTTGGAGAATGCTTCTCAAAGATTTTAAAGGAAGCTCGCCCATTTTGCAAAAATTCTCAATGATAATTACCCTCATCAACAAGAACCTCCATGGAAAATGAGAATTTCTGGTTATTAGACTATGACTCTGTGGTTAAAAGAGATTTTTAAATATTTGGACCATGTTTCTCAAAGATTCAAAAGGAATTTTGCCATTTTGCACTGATTTGCAAGGATTATTGTTCTCTACACCAAGAAACATCATGGAAAATGGGAATTATTGGTATTACGACCATGGTTCTCTTGGATATATTGGATTTTGTAGTTTTTGGACCATTGTTCTGAAATATTCCTATGAATGCATGGTTGTTTTAAACGAAGTCTCAAGGGTTATTGGTTTCTTCACTGAGAAACTTGATGGGAAATGGGAATTTTTGGTTTTGAAGACATTTCTCTGTGGTTAAAAGAGATTTTTAATTATTTGGACCATGTTTCTCAAAGATTCTAAAGGATTCTTGCCATTTTGCACAAATTCCCAATGATTATTACCCTCTTCAACAAGAACCTCCATGGAAAATGAGAATTACTGATTTTTAGAATATGACTCTGTGGTTAAAAGAGATTTTTAATTATTTGGACCATGTTTCTCAAAGATTCAAAAGGAATTTTGCCATTTTGCACTGATTTGCAAGGATTATTGTTCTCTACACCAAGAAACATCATGGAAAATGGGAATTATTGGTATTACGGCCATGGTTCTCTTGGATATATTAGATTTTGTAGTTTTTGGACCATTGTTCTGAAATATTCCTATGAATGCATGGTTGTTTTAAACGAAGTCTCAAGGGTTATTGGTTTCTTCACTGAAAAACTCGATGGGAAATGAGAATTTTTATTTTTGAAGCCATTGCTCTGTGGGTTAAATGGGATTTTCAAATTTTTGGACCATGTTTCTCAAAGATTCTAAAGGATCCTTGCCATTTTGCACAAATTCCCAATGATTATTACCCTCTTCAACAAGAACCTTCTTGGAAAATGAGAATTACTGTTTTTTAGACTGTGACTCTGTGGTTAAAAGAGATTTTTAATTATTTGGACCATGTTTCTCAATGATTCTAAAGGATTCTTGCCATTTTGATCTAATTCTTAAGGATTATTGGCCTCTACACCAAGAAACATCATGAAAAAATGAAAATTATTGGTATTACGACGATGGTTCTATTGGATATATTGGATTTTGTAGTTTTTGGACCATTGTTCTGAAATATTCCTATGAATGCATGGTTGTTTTAAAGAATTCTCAAGGGTGATTGGTGTCTTCACTGAGAAACTTGATGGGAAATGGGAATTTTTGATTTTGAAGACTTTTCTCTGTGGGTTAAAAAAGATTTTTAATTATTTGGACCATGTTTCTCAAAGATTCTAAAGTAATTTTGCCATTTTGCTCTGATTCTCAAGGATTATTGAGCTCTATACCAAGAAACTTCATGTGAAATGGGAATTATAGGTTTTGGGACCATGACTCTGTGAAAAATATGGGATTTCCAATAATTTGGAGAATGCTTCTCAAAGATTTTAAAGGAAGCTCGCCCATTTTGCAAAAATTCTCAATGATAATTACCCTCATCAACAAGAACCTCCATGGAAAATGAGAATTTCTGGTTTTTAGACTATGACTCTGTGGTTAAAAGAGATTTTTAAATATTTGGACCATGTTTCTCAAAGATTCAAAAGGTATTTTGCCATTTTGCACTGATTTG
This sequence comes from Rhopalosiphum nymphaeae, assembly GCA_036289425.1. Lineage (NCBI taxonomy): Eukaryota > Metazoa > Arthropoda > Insecta > Hemiptera > Aphididae > Rhopalosiphum > Rhopalosiphum nymphaeae. The sequence goes on along the minus strand of JAZAQC010000021.1, from coordinate 921,294 downwards.
CAAGGATTATTGTTCTCTACACCAAGAAACATCATGGAAAATGGGAATTATTTGTTTTGTGACCATGACTCTGTGAATAATATGTGATTTTCAATAATTTGGACCATGTTTCTTAAAGATTCTAAAGGAATATTGCCATTTTGCACTGATTCTCAAGGATTATTGTGCTCAACACCAAGAAACATCATGGAAAATGGGAATTATTGGTTTTGTGACCATGACTCTGTGTTTAAATGGTATATTCAATTATTTAGAGCACGTTTCTCAAAGATTCTAAAGGATTCTTGCCATATTGCTCTGATTCTCAAGGATTATTGAGCTCTATACCAAGAAACTTAATGTGAAATGGGAATTATTTGTTTTGTGACCATGACTCTGTGCAGAATATGTGATTTTCAATAATTTGGACCATGTTTCTCAATGATTCTAAAGGATTCTTGCCATTTTGATTTAATTCTTAAGGATTATTGGCCTCTACACCAAGAAACATCATGGAAAATGGGAATTATTGGTATTACGACGATGGTTCTCTTGGATATATTGAATTTTGTAGTTTTTGGACCATTGTTCTGAAATATTCCTATGAATGCATGGTTGTTTTAAACGAATTCTCAAAGGTGATTGGTTTCTTCACTGAGAAACTCAATGGGAAATGGGAATTATAGGTTTTGGGACCATGACTCTGAGAAAAATATGGGATTTCCAATAATTTGGAGAATGCTTCTCAAAGATTTTAAAGGAAGCTCGCCCTTTTGCAAAATTCTCAATGATAATTACCCTCATCAACAAGAACCTCCATGGAAAATGAGAATTTCTGGTTTTTAGACTATGACTCTGTGGTTAAATGAGATTTTTAATTATTTTGACCATGTTTCTCAAAGATTCTAAAGGATTCTTGCCATTTTGCACAAATTCCCAATGATTATTACCCTCTTCAACAAGAACCTCCATGGAAAATGAGAATTACTGATTTTTAGAATATGACTCTGTGGTTAAAAGAGATTTTTAATTATTTGGACCATGTTTCTCAAAGATTCAAAAGGAATTTTGCCATTTTGCACTGATTTGCAAGGATTATTGTTCTCTACACCAAGAAACATCATGGAAAATGGGAATTATTTGTTTTGTGACCATGACTCTGTGAAAAATATGTGATTTTCAATAATTTGGACCATGTTTCTTAAAGATTCTAAAGGAATTTTGCAATTTTGCACTGATTCTCAAGGATTTTTGTGCTCAACACCAAGAAACATCATGGGAAATGGGAATTATTGGTATTACGACCATGGTTCTCTTGGATATATTGGATTTTGTAGTTTTTGGACCATTGTTCTGAAATATTCCTATGAATGCATGGTTGTTTTAAACGAAGTCTCAAGGGTTATTGGTTTCTTCACTGAGAAACTTGATGGGAAATGGGAATTTTTGGTTTTGAAGACATTTCTCTGTGGTTAAAAGAGATTTTTAATTATTTGGACCATGTTTCTCAAAGATTCTAAAGGATTCTTGCCATTTTGCACAAATTCCCAATGATTATTACCCTCTTCAACAAGAACCTCCATGGAAAATGAGAATTACTGATTTTTAGAATATGACTCTGTGGTTAAAAGAGATTTTTAATTATTTGGACCATGTTTCTCAAAGATTCAAAAGGAATTTTGCCATTTTGCACTGATTTGCAAGGATTATTGTTCTCTACACCAAGAAACATCATGGGAAATGGGAATTATTGGTATTACGACCATGGTTCTCTTGGATATATTGGATTTTGTAGTTTTTGGACCATTGTTCTGAAATATTCCTATGAATGCATGGTTGTTTTAAACGAATTCTCAAGGGTGATTGGTTTCTTCAATGAGAAACTCAATGGGAAATGGGAATTATAGGTTTTGAAGTCATTGCTCTGTGGGTTAAATGGGATTTTCAAATTTTTGGACCATGTTTCTCAAAGATTCTAAAGGATCCTTGCCATTTTGCACAAATTCCCAATGATTATTACCCTCTTCAACAAGAACCTTCTTGGAAAATGAGAATTACTGTTTTTTAGACTGTGACTCTGTGGTTAAAAGAGATTTTTAATTATTTGGACCATGTTTCTCAATGATTCTAAAGGATTCTTGCCATTTTGATCTAATTCTTAAGGATTATTGGCCTCTACACCAAGAAACATCATGAAAAAATGAAAATTATTGGTATTACGACGATGGTTCTATTGGATATATTGGATTTTGTAGTTTTTGGACCATTGTTCTGAAATATTCCTATGAATGCATGGTTGTTTTAAAGAATTCTCAAGGGTGATTGGTGTCTTCACTGAGAAACTTGATGGGAAATGGGAATTTTTGATTTTGAAGACTTTTCTCTGTGGGTTAAAAGAGATTTTTAATTATTTGGACCATGTTTCTCAAAGATTCTAAAGTAATTTTGCCATTTTGCTCTGATTCTGAAGGATTATTGAGCTCTATACCAAGAAACTTCATGTGAAATGGGAATTATAGGTTTTGGGACCATGACTCTGTGAAAAATATGGGATTTCCAATAATTTGGAGAATGCTTCTCAAAGATTTTAAAGGAAGCTCGCCCATTTTGCAAAAATTCTCAATGATAATTACCCTCATCAACAAGAACCTCCATGGAAAATGAGAATTTCTGGTTTTTAGACTATGACTCTGTGGTTAAAAGAGATTTTTAAATATTTGGACCATGTTTCTCAAAGATTCAAAAGGAATTTTGCCATTTTGCACTGATTTGCAAGGATTATTGTTCTCTACACCAAGAAACATCATGGAAAATGGGAATTATTTGTTTTGTGACCATGACTCTGTGAAAAATATGTGATTTTCAATAATTTGGACCATGTTTCTTAAAGATTCTAAAGGAATTTTGCCATTTTGCACTGATTCTCAAGGATTATTGTGCTCAACACCAAGAAACATCATGGAAAATGGGAATTATTGGTTTTGTGACCATGACTCTGTGTTTAAATGGTATATTCAATTATTTAGAGCACGTTTCTCAAAGATTCTAAAGGATTCTTGCCATATTGCTCTGATTCTCAAGGATTATTGAGCTCTATACCAAGAAACTTAATGTGAAATGGGAATTATTTGTTTTGTGACCATGACTCTGTGCAGAATATGTGATTTTCAATAATTTGGACCATGTTTCTCAATGATTCTAAAGGATTCTTGCCATTTTGATTTAATTCTTAAGGATTATTGGCCTCTACACCAAGAAACATCATGGTAAATGGGAATTATTGGTATTACGACGATGGTTCTCTTGGATATATTGGATTTTGTAGTTTTTGGACCATTGTTCTGAAATATTCCTATGAATGCATGGTTGTTTTAAACGAATTCTCAAAGGTGATTGGTTTCTTCACTGAGAAACTCAATGGGAAATGGGAATTATAGGTTTTGGGACCATGACTCTGTGAAAAATATGGGATTTCCAATAATTTGGAGAATGCTTCTCAAAGATTTTAAAGGAAGCTCGCCCATTTTGCAAAATTCTCAATGGTAATTACCCTCATCAACAAGAACCTCCATGGAAAATGAGAATTTCTGGTTTTTAGACTATGACTCTGTGGTTAAATGAGATTTTTAATTATTTGGACCATGTTTCTCAATGATTCTAAAGGATTCTTGCCATTTTGATCTAATTCTTAAGGATTATTGGCCTCTACATCAAGAAACATCAGGGAAAATGGGAATTATTGGTATTACGACGATGGTTCTATTGGATATATTGGATTTTGTAGTTTTTGGACCATTGTTCTGAAATATTCCTATGAATGCATGGTTGTTTTAAACGAATTCTCAAGGGTGATTGGTTTCTTCACTGAGAAACTCAATGGGAAATGGGAATTATAGGTTTTGGGACCATGACTCTGTAAAAAATATGGGATTTCCAATAATTTGGAGAATGCTTCTCAAAGATTCTAAAGTATTCTTTCCATTTTGCACTAATTCTCAAGGATTATTGGCCTCTACATCATGAAAATCCATGGAAATGGGAATTATTGGTATTACGACCATGGTTCTCTTGGATATATTGGATTTTGTAGTTTTTGGACCATGGTTCTGAAATATTCCTATGAATGCATGGTTGTTTTAAACGAAGTCTCAAGGGTTATTGGTTTCTTCACTGAAAAACTCGATGGGAAATGAGAATTTTTATTTTTGAAGCCATTTCTCTGTGGGTTAAAAGAGATTTTTAATTATTTGGACCATGTTTCTCAAAGATTCAAAAGGATTCTTGCCATTTTGCACAAATTCCCAATGATTATTACCCTCATCAAATAGAACCTCCATGGAAAATGAGAATTACTGTTTTTTAGACTATGACTCTTTGGTTAAAAGAGATTTTTAATTATTTGGACCATGTTTCTCAAAGATTCTAAAGGATTCTTGCCATTTTGCACAAATTCCCAATGATTATTACCCTCTTCAACAAGAACCTCCATGGAAAATGAGAATTACTGATTTTTAGAATATGACTCTGTGGTTAAAAGAGATTTTTAATTATTTGGACCATGTTTCTCAAAGATTCAAAAGGAATTTTGCCATTTTGCACTGATTTGCAAGGATTATTGTTCTCTACACCAAGAAACATCATGGAAAATGGGAATTATTTGTTTTGTGACCATGACTCTGTGAAAAATATGTGATTTTCAATAATTTGGACCATGTTTCTTAAAGATTCTAAAGGAATTTTGCAATTTTGCACTGATTCTCAAGGATTTTTGTGCTCAACACCAAGAAACATCATGGGAAATGGGAATTATTGGTATTACGACCATGGTTCTCTTGGATATATTGGATTTTGTAGTTTTTGGACCATGGTTCTGAAATATTCTTAGGTATGCATGGTTGTTTTAAACGAAATCTCAAGGGTTATTGGTTTCTTCACTGAGAAACTCTATGGGAAATGGGAATTATTGTTTTTGCGGCCATTGCTCTGTGGGTTAAATGGGATTTTCAATAATTTGGATCATGTTTCTCAAAGATTCTAAAGGGTTCTTGCCATTTTGCACTGATTCTCAAGGATTATTGAACTCTATACCAAGAAACTTCATGTGAAATGGGAATTACTGGTTTTGGGACCATGACTCTGTAAAAAATATGGGATTTCCAATAATTTGGAGACTGCTTCTCAAAGATTTTAAAAGAAGCTTGCCCATTTTGCAAAAATTCTCAATAATAATTACCCTCTCCAACAACAACCTCCATAGAAAATGAGAGTTACTGGTTTTTAGACCATGGCTCTGTGGGTTAAATGGGATTTTCAATGATTTGGACCTTGCTTCTCAAAGATTTTAAAGGTAACTCGCCCATTTTGCACTAATTCTTAAGAATTATTATCATATTCACCAAGAAACTTCATGTGAAATGGGAATTATTTGTTTTGCGATCATGGTTCTGTGGATAAATGGGATTTTCAATTATTTAGACCATGATTCTCAAAGATTCTAAGGGATTCTTGTTATTTTGCACTGATTCTCAAGGGTTATTGTCCTCTTCACCAACAAACTTCATGGAAATGGGAATTATTGGTATTACGACCATGGTTCTCTTGATATATTGGATTTTGTAGTTTTTGGACCATGGTTCTCAAATATTCCTAAGTGGTCGTGGAAGTTTTAAACGAATTCTCAAGGGTTATTGGTTTCTTCACTGAGAAACTAGATGTGAAATGGGAATAATTGGTTTTTAGACTGTGACTCTGTGGTTAAAAGAGATTTTTAAATATTTGGACCATGTTTCTCAAAGATTCAAAAGGAATTTTGCCATTTTGCACTGATTTGCAAGGATTATTGTTCTCTACACCAAGAAACATCTTGGAAAATGGGAATTATTTGTTTTGTGACCATGACTCTGTGAAAAATATGTGATTTTCAATAATATGGACCATGTTTCTTAAAGATTCTAAAGGAATTTTGCCATTTTGCACTGATTCTCAAGGATTATTGTGCTCAACACCAAGAAACATCATGGAAAATGGGAATTATTGGTTTTGTGACCATGACTCTGTGCAGAATATGTGATTTTCAATAATTTGGACCATGTTTCTCAATGATTCTAAAGGATTCTTGCCATTTTGATTTAATTCTTAAGGATTATTGGCCTCTACACCAAGAAACATCATGGAAAATGGGAATTATTGGTATTACGACGATGGTTCTCTTGGATATATTGGATTTTGTAGTTTTTGGACCATTGTTCTGAAATATTCCTATGAATGCATGGTTGTTTTAAACGAATTCTCAAAGGTGATTGGTTTCTTCACTGAGAAACTCAATGGGAAATGGGAATTATAGGTTTTGGGACCATGACTCTGTGAAAAATATGGGATTTCCAATAATTTGGAGAATGCTTCTCAAAGATTTTAAAGGAAGCTCGCCCATTTTGCAAAATTCTCAATGATAATTACCCTCATCAACAAGAACCTCCATGGAAAATGAGAATTTCTGGTTTTTAGACTATGACTCTGTGGTTTAATGAGATTTTTAATTATTTGGACCATGTTTCTCAAAGATTCTAAAGGATTCTTGCCATTTTGCACAAATTCCCAATGATTATTACTCTCTTCAACAAGAACCTCCATGGAAAATGAGAATTACTGTTTTTTAGACTATGACTGTTTGGTTAAAAGAGATTTTTAATTATTTGGACCATGTTTCTCAAAGATTCAAAAGGAATTTTGCCATTTTGCACTGATTCTCAAGGATTATTGTGCTCAACACCAAGAAACATCATGGAAAATGGGAATTATTGGTTTTGTGACCATGACTCTGTGTTTAAATGGTATATTCAATTTTTGGAGCACGTTTCTCAAAGATTCTAAAGGATTCTTGCCATATTGCTCTGATTCTCAAGGATTATTGAGCTCTATACCAAGAAACTTAATGTGAAATGGGAATTATTTGATTTGTGACCATGACTCTGTGAAGAATATGTGATTTTCAATAATTTGGACCATGTTTCTCAATGATTCTAAAGGATTCTTGCCATTTTGATTTAATTCTTAAGGATTATTGGCCTCTACACCAAGAAACATCATGAAAAATGGGAATAATTGGTATTACGACGATGGTTCTCTTGGATATATTGGATTTTGTAGTTTTTGGACCATTGTTCTGAAATATTCCTATGAATGCATGGTTGTTTTAAATGAATTCTCAAGGGTGATTGGTTTCTTCACTGAGAAACTCAATGGGAAATGGGAATTATAGGTTTTGAATTCATTGCTCTGTGGGTTAAATGGGATTTTCAAATTTTTGGACCATGTTTCTCAAAGATTCTAAAGGAATTCTGCCATTTTGCACTGATTTTCAAGGATTATTGTGCTCTACACCAAGAAACATCATGGAAAAAAGGAATTATTGGTTTTGTGTCCATGACTCTGTGTTTAAATGGTATATTCAATTATTTGGACCATGTTTCTCAATGATTCTAAAGGATTCTTGCCATTTTGATCTAATTCTTAAGGATTATTGGCCTCTACACCAAGAAACATCATGAAAAAATGAAAATTATTGGTATTACGACGATGGTTCTATTGGATATATTGGATTTTGTAGTTTTTGGACCATTGTTCTGAAATATTCCTATGAATGCATGGTTGTTTTAAAGAATTCTCAAGGGTGATTGGTTTCTTCACTGAAAAACTCGATGGGAAATGGGAATTTTTATTTTTGAAGCCATTTCTCTGTGGGTTAAAAGAGATTTTTAATTATTTGGACCATGTTTCTCAAAGATTCAAAAGGATTCTTGCCATTTTGCACAAATTCCCAATGATTATTACCCTCTTCAAAAAGAACCTCCATGGAAAATGAGAATTACTGTTTTTTAGACTATGACTCTGTGGTTAAAAGAGATTTTTAATTACTTGGACCATGTTTCTCAAAGATTCAAAAGGATTCTTGCCATTTTGCACAAATTCCCAATGATTATTACCATCTTCAACAAGAACCTTCATGGAAAATGAGAATTACTGTTTTTTAGACTGTGACTCTGTGGTTAAAAGAGATTTTTAATTATTTGGACCATGTTTCTCAAAGATTCTAAAGGAATTCTGCCATTTTGCACTGATTTTCAAGGATTATTGTGCTCTACACCAAGAAACATCATGGAAAAAAGGAATTATTGGTTTTGTGTCCATGACTCTGTGTTTAAATGGTATATTCAATTATTTGGACCATGTTTCTCAATGATTCTAAAGGATTCTTGCCATTTTGATCTAATTCTTAAGGATTATTGGCCTCTACACCAAGAAACATCATGAAAAAATGAAAATTATTGGTATTACGACGATGGTTCTATTGGATATATTGGATTTTGTAGTTTTTGGACCATTGTTCTGAAATATTCCTATGAATGCATGGTTGTTTTAAAGAATTCTCAAGGGTGATTGGTTTCTTCACTGAGAAACTTGATGGGAAATGGGAATTTTTGATTTTGAAGACTTTTCTCTGTGGGTTAAAAGTGATTTTTAATTATTTGGACCATGTTTCTCAAAGATTCTAAAGGAATTTTGCCATTTTGCTCTGATTCTCAATGATTATTGAGCTCTATACCAAGAAACTTCATGTGAAATGGGAATTATAGGTTTTGGGACCATGACTCTGTGAAAAATATGGGATTTCCAATAATTTGGAGAATGCTTCTCAAAGATTTTAAAGGAAGCTCGCCCATTTTGCAAAAATTCTCAATGATAATTACCCTCATCAACAAGAACCTCCATGGAAAATGAGAATTTCTGGTTATTAGACTATGACTCTGTGGTTAAAAGAGATTTTTAAATATTTGGACCATGTTTCTCAAAGATTCAAAAGGAATTTTGCCATTTTGCACTGATTTGCAAGGATTATTGTTCTCTACACCAAGAAACATCATGGAAAATGGGAATTATTGGTATTACGACCATGGTTCTCTTGGATATATTGGATTTTGTAGTTTTTGGACCATTGTTCTGAAATATTCCTATGAATGCATGGTTGTTTTAAAGAATTCTCAAGGGTGATTGGTTTCTTCACTGAGAAACTTGATGGGAAATGGGAATTTTTGATTTTGAAGACTTTTCTCTGTGGGTTAAAAGTGATTTTTAATTATTTGGACCATGTTTCTCAAAGATTCTAAAGGAATTTTGCCATTTTGCTCTGATTCTCAAGGATTATTGAGCTCTATACCAAGAAACTTCATGTGAAATGGGAATTATAGGTTTTGGGACCATGACTCTGTGAAAAATATGGGATTTCCAATAATTTGGAGAATGCTTCTCAAAGATTTTAAAGGAAGCTCGCCCATTTTGCAAAAATTCTCAATGATAATTACCCTCATCAACAAGAACCTCCATGGAAAATGAGAATTTCTGGTTATTAGACTATGACTCTGTGGTTAAAAGAGATTTTTAAATATTTGGACCATGTTTTTCAAAGATTCAAAAGGAATTTTGCCATTTTGCACTGATTTGCAAGGATTATTGTTCTCTACACCAAGAAACATCATGGAAAATGGGAATTATTGGTATTACGACCATGGTTCTCTTGGATATATTGGATTTTGTAGTTTTTGGACCATTGTTCTGAAATATTCCTATGAATGCATGGTTGTTTTAAACGAAGTCTCAAGGGTTATTGGTTTCTTCACTGAGAAACTTGATGGGAAATGGGAATTTTTGGTTTTGAAGACATTTCTCTGTGGTTAAAAGAGATTTTTAATTATTTGGACCATGTTTCTCAAAGATTCTAAAGGATTCTTGCCATTTTGCACAAATTCCCAATGATTATTACCCTCTTCAACAAGAACCTCCATGGAAAATGAGAATTACTGATTTTTAGAATATGACTCTGTGGTTAAAAGAGATTTTTAATTATTTGGACCATGTTTCTCAAAGATTCAAAAGGAATTTTGCCATTTTGCACTGATTTGCAAGGATTATTGTTCTCTACACCAAGAAACATCATGGAAAATGGGAATTATTGGTATTACGGCCATGGTTCTCTTGGATATATTAGATTTTGTAGTTTTTGGACCATTGTTCTGAAATATTCCTATGAATGCATGGTTGTTTTAAACGAAGTCTCAAGGGTGATTGGTTTCTTCACTGAGAAACTCAATGGGAAATGGGAATTATAGGTTTTGAAGTCATTGCTCTGTGGGTTAAATGGGATTTTCAAATTTTTGGACCATGTTTCTCAAAGATTCTAAAGGATCCTTGCCATTTTGCACAAATTCCCAATGATTATTACCCTCTTCAACAAGAACCTTCTTGGAAAATGAGAATTACTGTTTTTTAGACTGTGACTCTGTGGTTAAAAGAGATTTTTAATTATTTGGACCATGTTTCTCAATGATTCTAAAGGATTCTTGCCATTTTGATCTAATTCTTAAGGATTATTGGCCTCTACACCAAGAAACATCATGAAAAAATGAAAATTATTGGTATTACGACGATGGTTCTATTGGATATATTGGATTTTGTAGTTTTTGGACCATTGTTCTGAAATATTCCTATGAATGCATGGTTGTTTTAAAGAATTCTCAAGGGTGATTGGTGTCTTCACTGAGAAACTTGATGGGAAATGGGAATTTTTGATTTTGAAGACTTTTCTCTGTGGGTTAAAAGAGATTTTTAATTATTTGGACCATGTTTCTCAAAGATTCTAAAGTAATTTTGCCATTTTGCTCTGATTCTGAAGGATTATTGAGCTCTATACCAAGAAACTTCATGTGAAATGGGAATTATAGGTTTTGGGACCATGACTCTGTGAAAAATATGGGATTTCCAATAATTTGGAGAATGCTTCTCAAAGATTTTAAAGGAAGCTCGCCCATTTTGCAAAAATTCTCAATGATAATTACCCTCATCAACAAGAACCTCCATGGAAAATGAGAATTTCTGGTTTTTAGACTATGACTCTGTGGTTAAAAGAGATTTTTAAATATTTGGACCATGTTTCTCAAAGATTCAAAAGGAATTTTGCCATTTTGCACTGATTTGCAAGGATTATTGTTCTCTACACCAAGAAACATCATGGAAAATGGGAATTATTTGTTTTGTGACCATGACTCTGTGTTTAAATGGTATATTCAATTTTTGGAGCACGTTTCTCAAAGATTCTAAAGGATTCTTGCCATATTGCTCTGATTCTCAAGGATTATTGAGCTCTATACCAAGAAACTTAATGTGAAATGGGAATTATTTGATTTGTGACCATGACTCTGTGAAGAATATGTGATTTTCAATAATTTGGACCATGTTTCTCAATGATTCTAAAGGATTCTTGCCATTTTGATTTAATTCTTAAGGATTATTGGCCTCTACACCAAGAAACATCATGAAAAATGGGAATAATTGGTATTACGACGATGGTTCTCTTGGATATATTGGATTTTGTAGTTTTTGGACCATTGTTCTGAAATATTCCTATGAATGCATGGTTGTTTTAAATGAATTCTCAAGGGTGATTGGTTTCTTCACTGAGAAACTCAATGGGAAATGGGAATTATAGGTTTTGAATTCATTGCTCTGTGGGTTAAATGGGATTTTCAAATTTTTGGACCATGTTTCTCAAAGATTCTAAAGGAATTCTGCCATTTTGCACTGATTTTCAAGGATTATTGTGCTCTACACCAAGAAACATCATGGAAAAAAGGAATTATTGGTTTTGTGTCCATGACTCTGTGTTTAAATGGTATATTCAATTATTTGGACCATGTTTCTCAATGATTCTAAAGGATTCTTGCCATTTTGATCTAATTCTTAAGGATTATTGGCCTCTACACCAAGAAACATCATGAAAAAATGAAAATTATTGGTATTACGACAATGGTTCTATTGGATATATTGGATTTTGTAGTTTTTGGACCATTGTTCTGAAATATTCCTATGAATGCATGGTTGTTTTAAAGAATTCTCAAGGGTGATTGGTTTCATCACTGAGAAACTCAATGGGAAATGGGAATTATAGGTTTTGGGACCATGACTCTGTAAAAAATATTGGATTTCCAATAATTTGGAGAATGCTTCTCAGAGATTCTAAAGTATTCTTTCCATTTTGCACTAATTCTCAAGGATTATTGGCCTCTACATTATGAAAATCCATGGAAATGGGAATTATTGGTATTACAACCATGGTTCTCTTGGATATATTGGATTTTGTAGTTTTTGGACCATGGTTCTGAAATATTCCTATGAATGCATGGTTGTTTTAAACGAAGTCTCAAGGGTTATTGGTTTCTTCACTGAAAAACTCGATGGGAAATGGGAATTTTTATTTTTGAAGCCATTTCTCTGTGGGTTAAAAGAGATTTTTAATTATTTGGACCATGTTTCTCAAAGATTCAAAAGGATTCTTGCCATTTTGCACAAATTCCCAATGATTATTACCCTCTTCAAAAAGAACCTCCATGGAAAATGAGAATTACTGTTTTTTAGACTATGACTCTGTGGTTAAAAGAGATTTTTAATTACTTGGACCATGTTTCTCAAAGATTCAAAAGGATTCTTGCCATTTTGCACAAATTCCCAATGATTATTACCATCTTCAACAAGAACCTTCATGGAAAATGAGAATTACTGTTTTTTAGACTGTGACTCTGTGGTTAAAAGAGATTTTTAATTATTTGGACCATGTTTCTCAAAGATTCTAAAGGAATTCTGCCATTTTGCACTGATTTTCAAGGATTATTGTGCTCTACACCAAGAAACATCATGGAAAAAAGGAATTATTGGTTTTGTGTCCATGACTCTGTGTTTAAATGGTATATTCAATTATTTGGACCATGTTTCTCAATGATTCTAAAGGATTCTTGCCATTTTGATCTAATTCTTAAGGATTATTGGCCTCTACACCAAGAAACATCATGAAAAAATGAAAATTATTGGTATTACGACGATGGTTCTATTGGATATATTGGATTTTGTAGTTTTTGGACCATTGTTCTGAAATATTCCTATGAATGCATGGTTGTTTTAAAGAATTCTCAAGGGTGATTGGTTTCTTCACTGAGAAACTTGATGGGAAATGGGAATTTTTGATTTTGAAGACTTTTCTCTGTGGGTTAAAAGTGATTTTTAATTATTTGGACCATGTTTCTCAAAGATTCTAAAGGAATTTTGCCATTTTGCTCTGATTCTCAAGGATTATTGAGCTCTATACCAAGAAACTTCATGTGAAATGGGAATTATAGGTTTTGGGACCATGACTCTGTGAAAAATATGGGATTTCCAATAATTTGGAGAATGCTTCTCAAAGATTTTAAAGGAAGCTCGCCCATTTTGCAAAAATTCTCAATGATAATTACCCTCATCAACAAGAACCTCCATGGAAAATGAGAATTTCTGGTTATTAGACTATGACTCTGTGGTTAAAAGAGATTTTTAAATATTTGGACCATGTTTCTCAAAGATTCAAAAGGAATTTTGCCATTTTGCACTGATTTGCAAGGATTATTGTTCTCTACACCAAGAAACATCATGGAAAATGGGAATTATTGGTATTACGACCATGGTTCTCTTGGATATATTGGATTTTGTAGTTTTTGGACCATTGTTCTGAAATATTCCTATGAATGCATGGTTGTTTTAAAGAATTCTCAAGGGTGATTGGTTTCTTCACTGAGAAACTTGATGGGAAATGGGAATTTTTGATTTTGAAGACTTTTCTCTGTGGGTTAAAAGTGATTTTTAATTATTTGGACCATGTTTCTCAAAGATTCTAAAGGAATTCTGCCATTTTGCACTGATTTTCAAGGATTATTGTGCTCTACACCAAGAAACATCATGGAAAAAAGGAATTATTGGTTTTGTGTCCATGACTCTGTGTTTAAATGGTATATTCAATTATTTGGACCATGTTTCTCAATGATTCTAAAGGATTCTTGCCATTTTGATCTAATTCTTAAGGATTATTGGCATCTACACCAAGAAACATCATGAAAAAATGAAAATTATTGGTATTACGACAATGGTTCTATTGGATATATTGGATTTTGTAGTTTTTGGACCATTGTTCTGAAATATTCCTATGAATGCATGGTTGTTTTAAAGAATTCTCAAGGGTGATTGGTTTCATCACTGAGAAACTCAATGGGAAATGGGAATTATAGGTTTTGGGACCATGACTCTGTAAAAAATATTGGATTTCCAATAATTTGGAGAATGCTTCTCAGAGATTCTAAAGTATTCTTTCCATTTTGCACTAATTCTCAAGGATTATTGGCCTCTACATTATGAAAATCCATGGAAATGGGAATTATTGGTATTACAACCATGGTTCTCTTGGATATATTGGATTTTGTAGTTTTTGGACCATGGTTCTGAAATATTCCTATGAATGCATGGTTGTTTTAAACGAAGTCTCAAGGGTTATTGGTTTCTTCACTGAAAAACTCGATGGGAAATGGGAATTTTTATTTTTGAAGCCATTTCTCTGTGGGTTAAAAGAGATTTTTAATTATTTGGACCATGTTTCTCAAAGATTCAAAAGGATTCTTGCCATTTTGCACAAATTCCCAATGATTATTACCCTCTTCAAAAAGAACCTCCATGGAAAATGAGAATTACTGTTTTTTAGACTATGACTCTGTGGTTAAAAGAGATTTTTAATTACTTGGACCATGTTTCTCAAAGATTCAAAAGGATTCTTGCCATTTTGCACAAATTCCCAATGATTATTACCATCTTCAACAAGAACCTTCATGGAAAATGAGAATTACTGTTTTTTAGACTGTGACTCTGTGGTTAAAAGAGATTTTTAATTATTTGGACCATGTTTCTCAAAGATTCTAAAGGAATTCTGCCATTTTGCACTGATTTTCAAGGATTATTGTGCTCTACACCAAGAAACATCATGGAAAAAAGGAATTATTGGTTTTGTGTCCATGACTCTGTGTTTAAATGGTATATTCAATTATTTGGACCATGTTTCTCAATGATTCTAAAGGATTCTTGCCATTTTGATCTAATTCTTAAGGATTATTGGCCTCTACACCAAGAAACATCATGAAAAAATGAAAATTATTGGTATTACGACCATGGTTCTCTTGGATATATTGGATTTTGTAGTTTTTGGACCATTGTTCTGAAATATTCCTATGAATGCATGGTTGTTTTAAAGAATTCTCAAGGGTGATTGGTTTCTTCACTGAGAAACTTGATGGGAAATGGGAATTTTTGATTTTGAAGACTTTTCTCTGTGGGTTAAAAGTGATTTTTAATTATTTGGACCATGTTTCTCAAAGATTCTAAAGGAATTTTGCCATTTTGCTCTGATTCTCAAGGATTATTGAGCTCTATACCAAGAAACTTCATGTGAAATGGGAATTATAGGTTTTGGGACCATGACTCTGTGAAAAATATGGGATTTCCAATAATTTGGAGAATGCTTCTCAAAGATTTTAAAGGAAGCTCGCCCATTTTGCAAAAATTCTCAATGATAATTACCCTCATCAACAAGAACCTCCATGGAAAATGAGAATTTCTGGTTATTAGACTATGACTCTGTGGTTAAAAGAGATTTTTAAATATTTGGACCATGATTCTCAAAGATTCAAAAGGAATTTTGCCATTTTGCACTGATTTGCAAGGATTATTGTTCTCTACACCAAGAAACATCATGGAAAATGGGAATTATTGGTATTACGACCATGGTTCTCTTGGATATATTGGATTTTGTAGTTTTTGGACCATTGTTCTGAAATATTCCTATGAATGCATGGTTGTTTTAAACGAAGTCTCAAGGGTTATTGGTTTCTTCACTGAGAAACTTGATGGGAAATGGGAATTTTTGGTTTTGAAGACATTTCTCTGTGGTTAAAAGAGATTTTTAATTATTTGGACCATGTTTCTCAAAGATTCTAAAGGATTCTTGCCATTTTGCACAAATTCCCAATGATTATTACCCTCTTCAACAAGAACCTCCATGGAAAATGAGAATTACTGATTTTTAGAATATGACTCTGTGGTTAAAAGAGATTTTTAATTATTTGGACCATGTTTCTCAAAGATTCAAAAGGAATTTTGCCATTTTGCACTGATTTGCAAGGATTATTGTTCTCTACACCAAGAAACATCATGGAAAATGGGAATTATTGGTATTACGGCCATGGTTCTCTTGGATATATTAGATTTTGTAGTTTTTGGACCATTGTTCTGAAATATTCCTATGAATGCATGGTTGTTTTAAACGAAGTCTCAAGGGTGATTGGTTTCTTCACTGAGAAACTCAATGGGAAATGGGAATTATAGGTTTTGAAGTCATTGCTCTGTGGGTTAAATGGGATTTTCAAATTTTTGGACCATGTTTCTCAAAGATTCTAAAGGATCCTTGCCATTTTGCACAAATTCCCAATGATTATTACCCTCTTCAACAAGAACCTTCTTGGAAAATGAGAATTACTGTTTTTTAGACTGTGACTCTGTGGTTAAAAGAGATTTTTAATTATTTGGACCATGTTTCTCAATGATTCTAAAGGATTCTTGCCATTTTGATCTAATTCTTAAGGATTATTGGCCTCTACACCAAGAAACATCATGAAAAAATGAAAATTATTGGTATTACGACGATGGTTCTATTGGATATATTGGATTTTGTAGTTTTTGGACCATTGTTCTGAAATATTCCTATGAATGCATGGTTGTTTTAAAGAATTCTCAAGGGTGATTGGTGTCTTCACTGAGAAACTTGATGGGAAATGGGAATTTTTGATTTTGAAGACTTTTCTCTGTGGGTTAAAAGAGATTTTTAATTATTTGGACCATGTTTCTCAAAGATTCTAAAGTGATTTTGCCATTTTGCTCTGATTCTCAAGGATTATTGAGCTCTATACCAAGAAACTTCATGTGAAATGGGAATTATAGGTTTTGGGACCATGACTCTGTGAAAAATATGGGATTTCCAATAATTTGGAGAATGCTTCTCAAAGATTTTAAAGGAAGCTCGCCCATTTTGCAAAAATTCTCAATGATAATTACCCTCATCAACAAGAACCTCCATGGAAAATGAGAATTTCTGGTTTTTAGACTATGACTCTGTGGTTAAAAGAGATTTTTAAATATTTGGACCATGTTTCTCAAAGATTCAAAAGGAATTTTGCCATTTTGCACTGATTTGCAAGGATTATTGTTCTCTACACCAAGAAACATCATGGAAAATGGGAATTATTTGTTTTGTGACCATGACTCTGTGTTTAAATGGTATATTCAATTTTTGGAGCACGTTTCTCAAACATTCTAAAGGATTCTTGCCATATTGCTCTGATTCTCAAGGATTATTGAGCTCTATACCAAGAAACTTAATGTGAAATGGGAATTATTTGATTTGTGACCATGACTCTGTGAAGAATATGTGATTTTCAATAATTTGGACCATGTTTCTCAATGATTCTAAAGGATTCTTGCCATTTTGATTTAATTCTTAAGGATTATTGGCCTCTACACCAAGAAACATCATGAAAAATGGGAATAATTGGTATTACGACGATGGTTCTCTTGGATATATTGGATTTTGTAGTTTTTGGACCATTGTTCTGAAATATTCCTATGAATGCATGGTTGTTTTAAATGAATTCTCAAGGGTGATTGGTTTCTTCACTGAGAAACTCAATGGGAAATGGGAATTATAGGTTTTGAATTCATTGCTCTGTGGGTTAAATGGGATTTTCAAATTTTTGGACCATGTTTCTCAAAGATTCTAAAGGAATTCTGCCATTTTGCACTGATTTTCAAGGATTATTGTGCTCTACACCAAGAAACATCATGGAAAAAAGGAATTATTGGTTTTGTGTCCATGACTCTGTGTTTAAATGGTATATTCAATTATTTGGACCATGTTTCTCAATGATTCTAAAGGATTCTTGCCATTTTGATCTAATTCTTAAGGATTATTGGCCTCTACACCAAGAAACATCATGAAAAAATGAAAATTATTGGTATTACGACAATGGTTCTATTGGATATATTGGATTTTGTAGTTTTTGGACCATTGTTCTGAAATATTCCTATGAATGCATGGTTGTTTTAAACGAATTCTCAAAGGTGATTGGTTTCTTCACTGAGAAACTCAATGGGAAATGGGAATTATAGGTTTTGGGACCATGACTCTGAGAAAAATATGGGATTTCCAATAATTTGGAGAATGCTTCTCAAAGATTTTAAAGGAAGCTCGCCCTTTTGCAAAATTCTCAATGATAATTACCCTCATCAACAAGAACCTCCATGGAAAATGAGAATTTCTGGTTTTTAGACTATGACTCTGTGGTTAAATGAGATTTTTAATTATTTTGACCATGTTTCTCAAAGATTCTAAAGGATTCTTGCCATTTTGCACAAATTCCCAATGATTATTACTCTCTTCAACAAGAACCTCCATGGAAAATGAGAATTACTTTTTTTTAGACTATGACTCTTTGGTTAAAAGAGATTTTTAATTATTTGGACCATGTTTCTCAAAGATTCTAAAGGATTCTTGCCATTTTGCACAAATTCCCAATGATTATTACCCTCTTCAACAAGAACCTCCATGGAAAATGAGAATTACTGATTTTTAGAATATGACTCTGTGGTTAAAAGAGATTTTTAATTATTTGGACCATGTTTCTCAAAGATTCAAAAGGAATTTTGCCATTTTGCACTGATTTGCAAGGATTATTGTTCTCTACACCAAGAAACATCATGGAAAATGGGAATTATTTGTTTTGTGACCATGACTCTGTGAAAAATATGTGATTTTCAATAATTTGGACCATGTTTCTTAAAGATTCTAAAGGAATTTTGCAATTTTGCACTGATTCTCAAGGATTTTTGTGCTCAACACCAAGAAACATCATGGGAAATGGGAATTATTGGTATTACGACCATGGTTCTCTTGGATATATTGGATTTTGTAGTTTTTGGACCATTGTTCTGAAATATTCCTATGAATGCATGGTTGTTTTAAACGAATTCTCAAGGGTGATTGGTTTCTTCACTGAGAAACTCAATGGGAAATGGGAATTATAGGTTTTGAAGTCATTGCTCTGTGGGTTAAATGGGATTTTCAAATTTTTGGACCATGTTTCTCAAAGATTCTAAAGGATCCTTGCCATTTTGCACAAATTCCCAATGATTATTACCCTCTTCAACAAGAACCTTCTTGGAAAATGAGAATTACTGTTTTTTAGACTGTGACTCTGTGGTTAAAAGAGATTTTTAATTATTTGGACCATGTTTCTCAATGATTCTAAAGGATTCTTGCCATTTTGATCTAATTCTTAAGGATTATTGGCCTCTACACCAAGAAACATCATGAAAAAATGAAAATTATTGGTATTACGACGATGGTTCTATTGGATATATTGGATTTTGTAGTTTTTGGACCATTGTTCTGAAATATTCCTATGAATGCATGGTTGTTTTAAAGAATTCTCAAGGGTGATTGGTTTCTTCACTGAGAAACTTGATGGGAAATGGGAATTTTTGATTTTGAAGACTTTTCTCTGTGGGTTAAAAGTGATTTTTAATTATTTGGACCATGTTTCTCAAAGATTCTAAAGGATTCTTACCATTTTGCTCTGATTTTCAAGGATTATAGGGCTCTATAGTAAGAAACTTCAATTGAAATGGGAATAATTGGTTTTTAGACCATGGCTCTGTAGGTTAAATGGGATTTTCAATGATTTGGACCTTGCTTCTCAAAGATTTTAAAGGTAGCTCGCCCATTTTGCACTATACCTTAAGGATTATTGGCCTCTTCACTAAGAAATTCCATGGATATAGGAATTTTTTGATTTTTGACCATTGTTCTCAAGAAAACATGATATTTTCAATAAGTTGGATCACGGTTCTCGATGATTCTAAAGGAATCATAGTCATTTTACAAAGATTCTCGAGGATTATTGGCCTATTCACCAAGAAACTTCATGTGAAATGGGAATTATTGGTTTTGCGACCATGGTTCTGTAGGTTAAATGGGATTTTCAATTATTTGGAGAATGTTTCTCAAAGATTCTCAAAGAAGCTTACCCATTTTGCACAAATTCCCAATGATTATTGCTCTCTTCACTAAGAAAAACTCTAAGGAACATGGGAATTAGTGGTTTTGCGACCATGACTCTGTGGGTTAAATGGGATTTTCAATGATTTGGACCTTGCTTCTCAAAGATTTTAAAGGTAGCTCGCCCATTTTGCACTTATTCTTAAGGATTATTATCATATTCACCAAGAAACTTCATGTGAAATGGGAATTATTTGTTTTGCGACAATGGTTCTGTGGATAAATGGGATTTTCAATAATTTGGACCATGTTTCTCAAAGATTTTAAAGGAAGCTTGCCCATTTTGCAAAAATTCTCAAGGGTTATTGGCTTCTACACCATGAAACTCTATGGAAATGGTAATTATTGGTATTACGACCATGGTTCTCTTGGATATATTGGATTTTGTAGTTTTTGGACCATGGTTCTGAAATATTCTTAGGTATGCATGGTTGTTTTAAACGAATTCTCAAGGGTTATTGGTTTCTTCACTGAGAAACTCTATGGGAAATGGGAATTATTGTTTTTGCGGCCATTGCTCTGTGGGTTAAATGGGATTTTCAATAATTTGGATCATGTTTCTCAAAGATTCTAAAGGGTTCTTGCCATTTTGCACTGATTCTCAAGGATTATTGAACTCTATACCAAGAAACTTCATGTGAAATGGGAATTACTGGTTTTGGGACCATGACTCTGTAAAAAATATGGGATTTCCAATAATTTGGAGACTGCTTCTCAAAGATTTTAAAAGAAGCTTGCCCATTTTGCAAAAATTCTCAATAATAATTACCCTCTCCAACAACAACCTCCATAGAAAATGAGAGTTACTGGTTTTTAGACCATGGCTCTGTGGGTTAAATGGGATTTTCAATGATTTGGACCTTGCTTCTCAAAGATTTTAAAGGTAACTCGCCCATTTTGCACTAATTCTTAAGAATTATTATCATATTCACCAAGAAACTTCATGTGAAATGGGAATTATTTGTTTTGCGATCATGGTTCTGTGGATAAATGGGATTTTCAATTATTTAGACCATGATTCTCAAAGATTCTAAGGGATTCTTGTTATTTTGCACTGATTCTCAAGGGTTATTGTCCTCTTCACCAACAAACTTCATGGAAATGGGAATTATTGGTATTACGACCATGGTTCTCTTGATATATTGGATTTTGTAGTTTTTGGACCATGGTTCTCAAATATTCCTAAGTGGTCGTGGAAGTTTTAAACGAATTCTCAAGGGTTATTGGTTTCTTCACTGAGAAACTAGATGTGAAATGGGAATAATTGGTTTTTAGACCATGGCTCTGTGGGTTAAATTTGATTTTCAATTATTTGGACCTTGCTTCTCAAAGATTTTAAAGGTAGCTTGCCCATTTTGCACTAATTCTTAAGGATTATTATCATATTCACCAAGAAACTTCATGTGAAATGTGCATTATTGGTTTTGCGACCATCGGTCAGTGGATAAATGGGATTTTTAATTATTTGGACCATGTTTCTTAAAGATTCTAAAGGATTCTTGCCATATTGCTCTGATTCTCAAGGGTTATTATCCTCTACACTAAGAAATTCTATGGAAATTGGAATTATTAGTATTACGACCTTGGTTCTCTGGATAATATGGGATTTTTCAGTTTTTGGACCATGGTTCTCAAAGATTCCAATGGAATCTTGGTGATTTCGCACTAATTTTCAAGGATTGTTGGACTATTATCTATGTATCTCCATGGAAATGGGAATTATTGGTTTGGTGACTATGATTCTGTGGGATATATGGGATTTTTAATTATTCGGACCATGATTCTCAAAAATGCTAAATGTTTTTTGGCCATTTGGCACAGATTCCCTAGTATTATTTTCCTTTTCACTAAGAAACTGCTTGATGAATTGGAATTTTGATTATTCCACCATGATTCTCAAGGATGAATGGGATTTTCAAGTATTTGGACTATGATATTCAAATATTCTAAAGGATGCCGTTTTCCTAATTTGTGTTTTTAGATTTCTTATACCAAGTTTTTCATGTTTTGGTTTCTGTTTCAGTTTTGTTTTTTTTACACTTGTTTCTATATTTGTATAAACGGATTTCCAAATAGTACTTGAAATTATAATTTAATGAAAAATAAAAATAGAATATGAATAGACACATATGGGTCGTTGTTCATCAATTAGTTATTCAAATATTGTAATATGTTGCCCAATATATAATTACCTATTTAATAATATTATTTTAACAATTACTATATATGAGTTATATGACAATACGTGAAAACTAGTATCAATAATTTCGACACCTTGTAATGAACGATTTAGAATTGTAAGATGCATATAACGACATATAGCGCATTCGATTATTTTCGGGGGCTATGTCGTTTATAAAATTGTCGTTATTTGTCCGTATTATCATACATATTATTTGCTAGTAACTATAATTTAAATAAGATATTATTCATTACTATTAATAAAATAACTTTTAATTTTGCAAATAATGAAATGGTTATCGACATTTTAATTACGATCTTATGTGCATTTTAATAGGATTTACGTATTTAACATTTTAAAAACATGTAAAATAAAATCAAAATAATTGATTCCAATTTTTTCTTTTTACAGTATTGACTTAATTCCGGTATTTAATGTTTATTGGTTTTGATTTTAAATTATTATGCCAGTATCCAATTTTTTCCGGTTTCGATTTTGACTTTAATACTGGTATCCAATTTTTTTCGGTTTTGGTTTTAAACCGGTTTCTGTAATCGTATTTGAAAACCGTATCATGTCCTGGTTCTCATGTCTTATTGTTATCTTTAGCAAGTTTTATGGCGCCCGCTTGCACTTTCCCTAAAGCAACTTACGTAAACACTCATTCTCAACAGTCACCAAACGATGGAAATGATAATAAAAGCAATAATGTTTTAATCACATTTTTATTTGATTAACACTAGGTAATTTGATTATCATTATAAGTCAAGAATTATAGATCATGAAACCGTATCTCAATACATTGAGAGAGATACAGAAAATAATGACTTATTATTATTACATTGCAATGTGTACAATAAAATTAACTCAACAACGGTTATTAAAAATAAATATGACATATACATTATAATCAATAAATAATAATTATAATGAAAAAAAGCAAGGAAAGTTATTATATGCGTCTTTGGGGCGTGTGGATTTCGAGTGTACTTTGACATTAAGTATATTAGAGGACACTATAGTTATTGAATTTAATTTGAATATAGTGATTAATCATTGCAACGAAACATGTGTGCTAGCTTTAATTTCGTAGTGTTAATAGCTTAATATTAATTAACATATTTAGAACATTTCATCGCTCATTATGCAATTAGTTATAGTATATCATACAGTAAAACCTTTCATTATTAATACCTACTCTTCTAAATAATGGACAGAACTTCAGCAATCAATAGTGCCTCGTATTTTGAGGCTTATAATAATATACGTATAATAGTGAAAAGTTTCAATTACATCAAAATAACTAAAATAGTTAGGTTAACTTATTTTCAGGTATAGGATTTAGGTGGTGTGAGGTGGAGCAAAACCACTGTGGGTTTGTATGTAACATATGTATGCAATAACAATTTTTTACCCACTGCATGTAATCTATATATACAATAAAGTCATTAAAATACAAATATATGTAGAAGTATTATTTTATTTTATTTTTTTTTTATTGTTACAGTTTATGTACATAATATTTTTTCTCTGTTCTTTTGATTCAAGCTAAGGTTTCCAATGAGTTGGATAAAATATTTTTTAACAATTTTGTACGAATTCTTTTTACATAATAGTATAGTACTGTGCATAGAATACGTGTTTTTTAAGAATTTAAGTGGTCCATCTAGGTTATTTAGTTGCAATGGATTTAAAAGTTATAAATTGCTTTGACATTTTCATAAAAAAATGGCAACTTTGTTGATACTCTTTACAACGTCACACAACACTAAATTTAAATTATGCACATAACTGTGTGTATATGGTCATTAGATAATCTGTTGGTGAAATTATTTTTTATACACCATTATATGATACTACTATAAGCGATACCCCATTATATCCCTGACTACAGTAGTTTTGAATATCAAGATTAAAGGATTGTAGAATCTTATAAATTAAAATGTCATAATCTACAGTATCATGTTTATACATAAAAATAATTCATAGAATATACTACTGTAATAATGTTATCTAAAAATTATAATATTATAACTTAATTATAATATAATTATAAAACTAAATGTATTCAATGGTTTTTATAAAACATTAAAATTCAATCAATAATAAAATATTCTTTATGATTTTATTAAAACTATATTCATTTTAACAATTTTAATTAATATGCGTATTATTTTTAAAATTAAATCCCTATTTTTAACAAATTTAAATTTTAAAAAAAAATTTATAATATAGACACTTATATTTTTAATTAAAGTATTCATAGATTAAGATAAATATTACTAATTTTTTCCAAAATATACTTAATCCTTGTATATATATATATATTATATTAATATAAATACACTATAATTTATGGAGACTATATATATTAATAAAACCTCTATATACTAGTCTTCCTTTTTTTTTATGTAATCCCTTTTCTAGTAGATTCCTTTCTTCTTCTCTTGAAATCATTTCCTCTTTCAAAGGCTATCTTATCGTATGCGCTCTACCGGCAGCATTTGGACTATAAAATATACTCTACCGTTTGATTGCGCTCTATCGTCTTTTACCACTTTACGACTATATTGAGATTTTACAGATAATATAATATACTCGTAATAAGTGAATGATATAAAAGTGCAGTTAATGCCCAACAAAATTTATATTATTAACATCGTCCATTGTCGACTCATTGTTCATTATTCATTATTTTCGTTTCATTTATTATTAATAATAAAATTATAAATACCTACCTATAAAAATAATTTGGAAAAAAATATATTTTACTTAGTTATATAAAATATTATAAAAAATAAAAATATAATAAATAAATATTAATATACTTGTGTGGTGTCCCTTAGAAATGCATCAAATGGTAGACCGCAATCTGCGGTAGAGCATATACGACAACATAGCCCTTTCCAAGTACCAACCCATAATACATCTTAAGGACATAACCGTCACTTACATAGAATGCTTTATAATTTAAACATTTTTCATTTTGATTTTAATATGTAATAAAGTTACAAGTTTTCTGAACAATAATAGTATATTATACTATTTAATTTGAATTGAGCCGTCTTTCCTATTTGTTATGTAGTGTTATTATGCAGTATATGTGTTTATTACAATTTACTTGTAAGCTTAAACTTTAACTGTTAACCTAAAATTGCCTATTGGCGTTAAAAAATAAAATAATAATAATAATATAACTTTATTTGAAGATGAGTACATAATATAATGATCTAGATGAAAGAGGACCCTAGGAACTAGTGTGGACCAAGTAGCCCAATTTACAAAAGAATTGCCTAGGCTTTCCTTAAAGTTTTTTCGGCACTGAGTACTTACACTATAACCTGTAATTTCATAGAATATTACATAAAAACTGCGCGGTAAGTTAAATATAATACATATTTTTATTAATTAGTTTATTATCTCAAACTCGCTGATCTTACGCATTTTACTGATTTTGGTTGAGGCACATGTCTGAAAAAACAGCCTTTGCCACGTCACTATATTAAATATAGGTAGTCTGCAGGTCTAGTGTACTCGAGTAGTTAAGCTCTCGCTCGTGTACCTAAGATATATTATAATATATATATATATATATATATATATATATATATATATATATACATACACACGTTCGACACGCATGGTTAGTGCTCTGATTACGTTTTCTCACGTTTCGCGTAAAACAAATATTGGTTTTCAAAAGACGCCCGACAATATATCAACCAGTGTAAGTACTTAATCGTACGATACACGGACGTAAGAGTACGAATTTGGGTAAAGTAATAATATCGAATCACAAACACGCACGGTTCGGATAAAATATATTTTTAATTTGTAATAATGCAGTAATACGTGACACATAATTAAATAATGTTAAAACCATCGTAATAACATAATATTATTATTAATTATTAAAGAAAATGACGTTGATGACAGTTAAAAGAAAATAGTTAAGCGTGACTCTCGATACGGACAGAGGCATTTATTATAACGGTTTTTACGTATAATAAATAGGTATCAATATATTATACATATATATATAATATATATAATATACTAAACACAATTGTATTCACTTACACTAACCATACGCATGTACGCATAATATATATATATACATAAATATAGATAATATATCGATTGGTCGTGGAGAACTTGCGCGTGCTACCAGCCGACAGTCAAACCACGAGCTTGCAGCTTGCAGCTTGCAGATTGCCATGGTACGAGCTCGTTTTCCGCCAATTACGACTATCACATACATACATGTGCATAATATATATTATATATATTTTATACCGGATGATCAATTTAGCATATAAATCGCATTATTACAAAATCTATTAACGTTTCTGAAAATATTTCAATTCAAGAATATATGTCCCCAAAAAAATATATTTTTTACTAATTTTTATCCATATTAATTTTTTATTTTTTTTTAACGACAACATACTTTTTTAATTTTTTATTTCAAAGTAGAATATTGTTTGAAGTATCTCGATATATAAATATCGAATTAATTTTAAACGAATAGTTTATGAGGTTATTATACCTTTAACTAAAATTATACTTATAGAAATTAGAGCTTATACGTGAACGGAGTGGTGTATAGGAACACAGAGGTACAAGGGTATCACGAAAAATATCGGTTCATACGCTCGTACTTTAAATATTTATGACTATAATACACAAATTGTTCAAAATTTGATTTGTATACGAAGATCGAGATACTCCAAATAATATTCTGTTTCATGATAGAAAATATTAAAAAATGTAATTTTTTTCCGACAGCGCTGTTTTGTATGGGCATAGGATATATTTAGTAATAGAAATAGGGTAAAGAAAAGTATGTTCGTGGTAATATATTTAATTTCGTGATATATTTTCTTTTGGCGTTTATGACGAACATACCTATTCATCGATAAACATCTAAATAGCGTCAAATTATACTACAGTCATCATCTAGATATGAATTGACGCTATTTAAATGTTTACCGATGAAGAAGTATGTTCATTATAAACAATGTTATCTAAACGCTAAAAGAAATATCACGAAATTGAATACATCACGAACATACCTTATTTTACCCCGTAAACGTATATATATACATACGTGAAATAAAAAATAAACGTTATTGTTTTCTGTAATTACGACGAGTGCCTTACGTTAAATGGATCACCCCGTATTGACGGTTATAACAAGCGCTCGCCTCCCGTTTCCGCCGTTCGCGCCCTCTCGTTCACGTCGTCTCCGCCGCCGTTCACACCTTCCCCGTCCCGTCGTTTCCGACGTTTGCGCCGTTCACCGACACCCCACCGTCACCGCAGCCGCTGCCGCCGCCGCCGCCGCGCACCGCCGCGCCACAATACCACTTGCGACTACACGCCGTCGCTTTCTCTTTCGCGCGATCCCTGTACGCCGTTCTCCCAGAATTACTGCCGACGTCACCGTCGTCGCGTCGACGCTACTCTCTCCGAGACCGCAGTGCTACGCGGTATCGCGCGTGCGCGTCCGGTTATTATTATTACTATTATTATTGTTATTTATTATTATTATTATTACTACTACTACTAC
Organism: Rhopalosiphum nymphaeae; assembly: GCA_036289425.1. Taxonomy (NCBI): domain Eukaryota; kingdom Metazoa; phylum Arthropoda; class Insecta; order Hemiptera; family Aphididae; genus Rhopalosiphum; species Rhopalosiphum nymphaeae. Next base: position 893,499 of record JAZAQC010000021.1, on the reverse strand, counting down.
TACTACTACTACTATTCGTGTGCTCTGTTATTAATAGCATACCGCCGTATGCAAAGGCGCGGGCACGACGTCTTTTAATCGGTCTGACGCGCGCCACGCCGTAAACGCTCGCGCCGCAGCCACCGCCGCGCTCGGCCGTACGTAATTATTATACATGTGTATAGAGTGTAAACTTTAACGGTAAACATTTTCACGCACGAGCAGTGTACACACATCGGCCGTGGCGGACGCCGACGCCTGACTATTCCGTCGGGACGACAGAATCCTATACCATAGTGAGTTTGAATATTAATCTCCCAACCGCCGTTTGTATTATTGTTTAAGGCACGAATTGTTATAACGACGATATCATTATATACAGGCACTTTGAGCAGGACTTGGCGCACTGTCTCGCCGTTACACTGTTGTTATTCATTCTTAGTCTTTTTAATTCACCGATAAATATTGTAACTGACGACACTCCGGTACAGGTTTTCTAAATTAATACGCGTGTTATCGTATCGTACGATTTCGCTTCGTCGACGCATTCCAAATCGTCTATAAACTATTCAAACGATTGTCGTTGCATGTATTATTGTTTCTTCTTAATGAATATTCAAAATACAATACCGTTGTTTGTTTGAATTAAATCCGCTTAAATGTTTAATACGACGACAAATCTATTCAACGGGGAATATGGTATATATATATGTATGGGGTAAATACAAATAAATACAGAACGTTATTTTTATACGTTTCCATTTTTTTTTTTTTTTTTTTTTTTTTTTAATCATACTACGTAAACTTATTCATGCCTATTTTTTGGTTCATTTATTATTCTGTCTGTCAATATATAACTATATTGTATACATATATAAAATGTAAAATATCATTCATCAAAATTTTAAATTATGTATGATATAAAACACAGATAAGCAGTAGGTACAATAATTTATTTATTCTACAAACATGTTTTGTCATAGAACGTATTATAATCTTTTCTTCAAAATAGTTTCTTTTTCTAATTTTTAAATCATTAACTATGAATTGAAAAAAAAAAATTACTGTTTCTTTTAGTTAGCAATTTTTATCAGAGAGACATTTCATTTGCCATATTATATTATATATTTTTATTTGTTACTTATATACTGTATTCTATAAAGTAGAAAAAATATCACTATAATACGATATTGAAATATCTCAAGTTTATAGTAAACTAATAGTCATAAGAAAAGTAAAAAAAAGGATCTCAAGCATTTCAATACCCTAAATCTCTTTGTCGAAGTAATAATAATTACTACTAAATAACTAAATATAATAGAATAACATTATATATAGCGGTATATTATATTATAATACTATATGATAGAATATATTTCGATTGGTATTAAAATGTATTATTCATATAATTTATAAATAAATATTAAAATCATATTACTTTATATATTATATAACTTAAAACATTATACAAATATTATATACCACTATTACTATTTAACCCGTAATAATATTATAAATACATATTACACACATGGGGTAAATTTTTACCCCGAAAAATAATTACCTTTTATAATTTTAACTTCAGCCTTTTTTTCTTTTGAAGAGAAGAATCAATTAGTGTAATTTTATTTTGTTTAATTAAAATATATATTATTATATTTTTGTAGAGAAATTTCCTTATATTTGTACGTATATCATAATTGTTTTAAATAATTAACTATTGAATTATTAATTATATTATGAATAAAATGTAAAAAAACATTTATTAGTGTTATGTGCATAATATTATTTTGTTTCACAACTTTGACACCGAAGGTTTCCACACCGTAGAGTGTGATTTAATAATTTCCAAATACTTGTGTTTGTAACTTTATACCAATTTATACAACAAAAAGTACAAAAATAACATGTAACTAGAAACATTATATATTTAAATATATTATTCAAAACTATTTATGCGGAAAAACATCCGCATAAACTATTTCCTATGAAGCTATAAACAATATTAATACATCTAAGATACGATGCCGTTTACGTTACCATAGGTTAAATATATTTATGGCATATCTAAAAATGTTATCAACTTCATAGTATATTATAAAAAAACAATGATGCATAATACTATAATAAATAATTAATAATTATTGTTCAAAAAGGCACAAATTAAATATTAAATATCACTAAAAATATTGATTTATTATGAAATGTAAAATATTTTTCCATTATTAACATTTTTATAAAAAAAATATAATATTAAAAATAACTTAGATACGTAGTTAGAAATAGAGAATATTTTATTAATATAGTTTTTACTTGTATCAAAATTTAAAATTATTATAATAATAATAATTTTAAAAATTTTGTTAAAAAAAAAATGTAAAAATATTAATTATTAGTAATGTTATATTTTGTAAATTAAAGTTAATTCTATAATTTAAAAAAACTTTTTATACATTTTCGTAAAAACGAGATTCATTTAATAGTTAGCTCATTATCTAAATAAATATTATCAATATTTTTAATCATTACAAAATAAATATTATTATATATTATTAATTTTGTTAAGAATGAATGTACTTACTATAAATTTTACTTTTTGAAAGTCTTTAAAATTTATAAAGTGCCCTTTCTAAGTACTACCTTACTCAATTATCCGTTATATATAACGTGGACAATTTTGAGTACTAATTTAAAATAATACCTAACAAAACTGTTAACAGAACACGATGATCTAACACCATTATATAAAATTAAAACAATAATAAACCATCGTCTATTATTAGTTAAATTAGTTGACTTCGCAGGACCTGAAATTCAGTATTAATGTTTAGGTAAATATATTTTTTTATCGAGATACTGAAAATCAATAATTATTCAATTACAAAGTTATGAATATAGTTACTAGGGCCGTATCTAAATAATCTATATACTATCAAACCATGCAAACCTATTTATAAATAAGTAATATAACAGGTTTAAAGATGGAGCAACAATACCCCGTTACTACAACATCTACAACAATGGATGAAACACTGTTCGAATATAAAGGTGGATTAGCAGATGATTTGAAGTTTCTCGCGGCTATCCCAGAAGTGTGCGACGTTACATTTTTAGTCGGTGAAACACGGGAACCGGTGTGTGCAGTTAAAGCAATACTCGCGGCTAGAAGTCGGTAAGTAGTTTATAATGAATCAATAATTAATTTAATATAACAATATTAAATAATATAATTAGTTTACTATATAGGTATACCTACAAATTATTATTGTATTATACACGAATAAGTACATATAGTTTATTTGATAAATTTACATTTAAATTATAAAATTATAATAATACATTTATAAAATATAACTTAGATATTGAATTAATTTCATTATCAACATTTCATTGAGAAAGTTGTTATATTATACTGTTAGAAAATGTATTCAATAAACGTAAACTACGTTTTTCTCGTATAGGATCGTGGATCGTGTAATCACTATATTGCATTCGAAATGTAGGATTTTCCATTTCATCAAATGAACACATAATGCTTAATTCATGAATTGGTCCAAAATATGTCCATTTCATAAAATGGACTTTAATAAATGCTGAATAATTCATGATTTATGAAACTGCTTATATTTTAGAATTATACTTGTATACAACAGTATAAATTATACTGTTCAGGTATATTAATGTACTAAAGCCCCATTACGTAGTTGTACACATACTTGCTTAAACTATATTTTTATTAAATATTATATTTATGTAACCGGTAAAACTGAGTCAAGAGCATTATAAACTAATCGTACAGATTATTTTTCTATAGTAGTAGCTATAGACATTAAGAATAAAATAGATCCAATGAACAATCTGTATAAAATATTTAATTGTAATAAGTTAAATGAAATTATAAGCGATACAAATTTAGATTAAAGTGTATAAAACGAAATATGTAAATAAATGTCACTGTAACAATATATAGCGGTCAATTGATTTTGAGGGTGTGGCTGATTTTTTAACAAGCATTATTTAATTATAACAAACTGTATTTATAAACATAATATTAACAGTACTTTTATTAAATTATTAGATCTATTTTTTTATTTTTTTTTTTTCTAATTTTTCCTGTAGTACTTTGTTTGAAGTTATATCAATAACCTCACGATTAATAGCCTTAGAGACTAAGCCATTTAAATTGCTCTAGAATAATATAATTCCACAATTTACATAATATTTAATATATCAACATGACAATATATAAGGACTAAATTGACATTTCATACATACTTATAATTTACTGTGACGATAATCTTATTGATAAAGTATACAGAGCTATATAAATAGTATGTCAACAACAACTAAAATTGTAGACTCTAGAAAAAATGGATGACTAATAGATTTCTTTGATCATTACGCCAAAAACAGGAATTCTCTGTAAAAGTTAATAAGCGCCCAGCAAATAACCAAAAACTACACTCATCCCACATAAGACACAAAAAAATCACGAAGATTTAAAGTACTACAAAGAATAATATAAAATAAAATAAATAAAAATGTCTACAAAAACAAAATGATTTTGTATATCTAAAATCAATGTGGAAATCAATTAGTAATTTTAATAAAATATAGAATAATAGATAAAACAAAATAGTATTGCGTACCAATGTAATTAAAACCGTATTATTATAGAGAAGCTTCAGGATTTGAAGTAATTACATATTAAGATTACGTTATAATCCATTGTAAATGTTATACCTTAGTACCTTACAATAATATAAATGTTATTACATAGTAACATGGCACTATCGCTACAACTTAATTAATGATATTAGGATTATAATAATAATATTTAATAAATACAAAATAACTTTATTAACTTAAAATATTTTAAAAAAAACAACAAAAACTATTCTTACTTAAATTTATACAGTACTTTTCATTCTGTAAAAATTCTTTTAAAATATAAATATATATGATTTGTCTTTTATTAACTATTTTTAATGTTATTGGTTCCTTTTTTCGTTTTTATAACTCGGCGTAATGTATAGACAATAAAAGTACATTATGTGCAGAAGAATCACAGATCTTAAATGTATAACGACATAACGTTTGTTAAATAATAAAATATTTATTATAGTTTTAAATTATCTTTAACAAAATATTCAAATGATAACAAATTTGGCAGACAATTCAATAAAACTACAAACATTTAATCTACTTGGTTATAAATCGATATAATCTTTGACTAGCAAACTAAAATTGTCTAATGCGACAGGGAACCTTATTACACTTTGATAAACTACCATATTAGTTTCATATATATTTTAAAGTTTAACTTTGTGTAACTAAATGTGTTGTCGCATATTAATAAGATAAATTATTATCGCCAAAATACTGAAAGGAACACTTTTTCATCTTATATTATATCAATTGAAATATTTTAATTAAAATCAATAATTTACATATTTAACTTACATATTTTGTTTAATATCAATATTGGCAAAACGGCATAAAGCATTCTTGGTTTTTACCTTTTCAGTGTTAACACTTTAAATAAATAAAACGTGATAATTTTTTTAAGATGTAATATTTTCTGATCCGAGACACTTAGTCTTTGCTACTTCGGATTATTTATCGATGATTGACTTATAAGATTATACACATACAGGATTCATTTCCGGATCATCTTGAATGGATAGGTTTCGCAATTTCCTGGAAAACTTTTGGAATATTTCAAAAATGATATTTTTAAAATATCACCTAAATCGAATTTCCAATCTATATGGAAACACTGTAATATGAAACTTTTGAAAACATATTTTACTTCTAAAAAAGTTTTTACGAATATAATAACAAAACTAAATTAAAACTAATTTGTATTTTATTATTTATCTTCTGAAGATTAAACTATGTTATATGTTGTTAAATGTTTTTAAATCATTTTCAGTTTACCATATTAAAAAATAATAATTTTTCAAATTGTAATTTGCTAAACATTATCTAAAAAGGTAATATCACAAAAATCATATAATACTTTCATTAAAATAAATATTCATCTGTCGGGTATTATTACACGAATTTAAAGTAATCATTTTATTACTTAATGATATTAGTAAATAATCAAGTGACTGTAAAAAAACGTCCAATATATTTTTAACAATTAATAAAGAATAGTCAGATAAAAAATAATATTATTTTGACATTTTATTGAAGTTTACTTGTTTATTGCCGTTTTATCATAAATAACATTTTTCTGAAATGTTGAAGTAAATAACAAATTATTTCGAGAATAATTATTATAATTCGATAACTTTAACTTTACTTGTCATGATTGAAGTAACGTTTATATATTTAATATATGATTACTGCATATGAATATATTATTTATAATAAACCGTAATTATTTATGGTTTTTAAAAATTTTTATTAGTACGTAAATGCAAAAATATACAATACGCACTTAATTAACAAATTAAAAAATTGAGGACTAATAAAAAAAACTATATTGTTTGATATTAATTATTTTTAACGGTTTTAACAGTATTTTTTTTTATGTTTATAGAGTGTTTTATAAAATGTTATATGACACGAATGGTAAACAACTACAACACCAGCAACACTCAATTGGAGGTAGTTCATCGAAACGCAGTGGAGGTTTAATAAAGCAATTATCTGGTGCCGCAAGTGGAAGTCAAAACTCTCAACAACAAAATAGGCTGAGGATGTTGTTAAAACGTAGTTCAGAACCGTTGATTCAACACAATCATCAACAACAGTATCAATCTCGGGTAAGTTAATCCTATTATTTTTCATGAAATATTCTCGTTATGTTTAGTTAATATTTAAATTAACAGATATTAACCTCCGGATATTTTGGTTGACGAATAGTATGAATTGATTTATAGTTTCATCTTTGGGGAGTTAAAGAATGTTCAATAATATGGAATGGATATTTGCATATATTATAAATACGTCTATGGCAAATTTTCAGTTATAAAATCTTATTACTCTATTCACTGAATAAAGAACATTAAGATTAACATAAATGTAGATGATAGGGATTTAAACTTTAAAGAAATGATTAATTATAGTTGTTATGGTTTATCTTTTTTATCTTTATGCATTAATTTATTATTTAACGTGTAATGGTAACAGTAATAAAATAATACAGTCGTTAGTACATCATTTAACAAACGTTACTTCTAAACGATCATTATTTTCTATTTACGCACTTTTTTGAAATATTTAATAAAGTATTAAGCTACGTAATATAACAAATTGAGGTCTTCTTGTAGAATAACTAAGACTTCGTAAGTAAATATTTAATAATGGTTTGATGTATGTACACATTATTAATTTTATCCTACATAATGGAAATAACATACATACAATAGGGACCACTCTACCACTGTCACATAGTTCTTGATTTTCCAACTACAATACAGTACTCGAAACAAATGACCATTCTAGTAATAATAATGTATATACCAAGTATAATACTGCGAAATATTAAATATAAGCCACATTTTGTTTAATACATATTATTATAAAATTTTAAACGAGTTACCACCACTAAATGTTGACATCATAATGGCTGGTCAAATGTATAGCTGACAGTTGTATAAACATATGTATGGTATACATTATTGATTCGTATGTCTTGTGTGGCTATTGATGTATAAACCAAACTATAGCAACAGCAAAAATCACCACCGAATAGGAACAGTATTAAGAACAATAGCAAAATGGCGACTGCCGGATCTAACGCCTCGACATCTTGGTCGAAGTATAAAAGAGGAAGTGCCGTCGGAACTGCAGCGGCAGCGATAAGTAATGTCGGGAGCGTAACATCACCAACAGTGATAGTAATCGAAGAATTCGATGCCGACGTCTTCCGGCAGTTGGTAGAATATGTACACACTGGTTGTGTTACATTACAACCACGGACGTTACTAGGTAGGTCAATATAAATAATAGATAATATTAGACATCTCTGTATGAATATAATATATTTATTTATATTATATACGTTATGCAGCGCTTTAGTCGAAAAAAATATCATTAATATGCAAAAATGTTTTAACATTTGTTTGGGTTCCTGAATTATACATTTCTAAGACTCATCAATGTAATTTGGAACATTTTGTGAGATAGAGTTCTTTTGAATTATTTTTAATTTTTTTCAATTCTCCTATAGAATTAATGAACGATGTTGAAAGTTTTAATCATTTAAAAATGTATTTGTATAATATTATTGCCCTATTAACGAATAACATATTCACCATAAAATGATAGTAGGTATTGGCTTGTATACTTCTTTATCTATTAATGAGGAATAACAGTTAATACTTTTCTGAAACTTTTAAGTCCCTATTTAAAATTAATATCAATCAAATCGTAGTATAATTAATAATAAATAGTGTCAAGTTGAAACGCTCACAATGTACCGAGGGCCGAGAGGAAAGTACAAGAGTTCGTTATATCCACGTGTACGCGTCATCATTGATTTTATAAAATCAATGTCATAACTTACTAACACAATATTACATTGACGCTTTATGTGGACCTAAACTAATGATATAATTTAAACTATATGATATTAATAAAGCGTTTGTTCTTAATAGTTAATGTCATTACACTTTGATGTAGAAAAATCAAAATAATTTCGAGAACGGTATAGGTATACCGGAACTACCGATATACCGTAATCGTCGACTGTCACGATATAGTTCCAATTCTATAACCAAACATATGATACGTACACGAATATGATCTGAAAGAATTTTTAAACGATTGCATAATATTAATATATTACATTAACATTACATTTACTGTATTCTTTTCGAAGAGGAGGTATATTGTGTGCACCTTTTTTTTTTTTGTCATTAGTAAATTAATCTCGTGTTATTTAAGTCGGCACACCCTAATTATTCAATGTATCGTCGTATCCACTGCAATAGTGTTGTTTTATCAGGCGTGTTGAATGCGGCCGACTGTTACGGACTGGACGAGCTGCGGGCCGCCTGTACGGGTTTCGCCGACACGGGCGGCGGCATCACCGTGGACACAGCTTGTGCGCTATTGGCGTCCGCCGAACGTTACATCCACTACAAGTGCACCAAATCGCTGGTGCAAAAAGTACGTGGGGGACGGGTGAGGGGTGAGAGGCTAAACCACTATTGGCGATTTCGTGTATAATTTCGTAATTATTATTATTAACGATTTATTATATTTCCGAAAACAGTTGACATATTTCTTACAGATCCCTCTGTACCTGTCAACGGTACCTGGTGTTCAATGATAACCAAATATTATTATAAGGTTGAAAGATTTTAAAATTGAAATCATGGGACTAAAAATATGTCAAAGCTTCTATGTACATATTTTTGCCGACTCTCAAACATATCATAAATATTTTTCTTTGACAAAAGTACTTAGGGTTTTATATACCTAAATTATAACTTTAACAGGATATTATTATTTTGATGAGGAATTAATTTTAACATATTATGTTCCTAATAGTAAATAGTAATTGATAACAAATTATTGAACTAAAACCAATCAAATAACCTCTATTTTATTTTTATGTCAAAACAAAACAAAAAGGATTTATATGAGATGATTTGCCAAGGATTATGCTCACACCCATTTTTTTTTTTTTTTTTGTTAAATAGGTAATTAATTTATTCAAATTATGATTTTTGGAATTTTCAATTAACCTTTTGCAAATGATTGAGAGTTTTTGTATTTCCTACTTAAGTAGTCCTGTGGAAATTAATTTTATTTTTCAAATAAAACCTTTTTTTTATTATAAATTATTTAAAGGATAAATTTTTAAATATTGATGTAAGTACATCAATTGTATACATTTAACAATATAGTCCTTAAAAGTGATTTTATAAAAAGATAATAGATGTAATATTGGATCTAATATGTATTATACTTTGACTATTTATTCAAATTATAAATGTAATAGATGAAAACGGATTAATAAAATCATAATTCAAATCACTATAGTTGCCTATTTTCCAAACTCATGATATTTAGATTTTAGGTATATTTAAATATTTCAAAAATCAGATTTAAAACAACTATATTATTGACAAAAAAAGGCAGGTGTCGTGATTGGTGTATCACCTGTAGATGTGATATTGGCCGTAGCTTTTTTTAAAAACGGGTACTCCAGTGTTTATGCAGAGGTTGAATGTCTCTGAACCATAATTCAATCTATATAGAATACCGGCACAATAAACGATTCGCCAATATATAGCAGACAATAAAAATACCTTTTACAATAATAACCAAAAATATGCACGCTCATTGCCGATGGTGATTTACTCTCCGGATGTGTTTCACATACATTAATACGCTTATATGACATAATATAATATTATTATATTATATATTTTATAATACGACGACAATACACATTACCTCCACCCGCCCAACCCACCTGTTATATATATGTAGTATACATACGTACCGGTACGGATGGTGGCTAAACACCCTGTGTGCGCGTGTAAAATGTTCGTTTGATATTGTGGAACGTAATTATCATCATCACCATTATCACCATTATCATCATCATCATCATTCATAATCATCATCATCTACTTTTGTTACCCGCGTACATTACAATATTAAATTGTTGGTTTAATCGAGGGCGCGCTCGCGTATATGTGTGCGAGCGGGCGCGCGCTGGTTTTATTTTTAAACGTTACATACATTACGTTGTTTTTGTTTATTTTTTTTTTTTTTTTATACCTCCCTTTAGTTGTGTTCTTGCGTGTGCTGTACGTGTATCTGTGTGCGTTTAAGTGCGAGCATTGCCGCGATGCGTGTGATGTTTTTTTTTAGTTGTTTTATAATATTAATATTTTGTTTTATTTTGTTGTATGTATTATAACCCATATTAGTTGTCTCGGATGGGTTATTTTCACTCCCAGACAGGTCGCTTAACTTGTAAGTGGTACGCGTCATAGATCATCGCACACACCATCGTAAATATAATAATAACAATAACGGTTATCGACTATTGAATACACAACAGTATAATATTATATAATATTGTATGTTACACTCAAAGATAATAATAATTGAATATTGTAAAGTTGTGTGATTTGTGTGAACGCGTACATGAAAATCTGACTAGTCATTTTCTCGACGACATTTTTTTATATTACGTTGGTTTATTTATTTTTCGTTTATTTACCTTCACTCTTTAGTGGTGTATACTAGGAGTTAGTAATATTCCAGTCGATTTCGAAGTACTTACAGAGAATAATATACTGATTAATTCAACGAAATATCGATTTATAAATTGAAATAATTCTATATACGTATAATATATATATAAGTGTTTATGCAGTGTTTGTACAATGCACAGTGATTTACACAATAAAACTCATCGTTTTATTTACATTTACTATCATTATATATTTAAACTTATAAGTTATGCATGTATATAAAAACATTTGAATACATAATTGCTGTAAGTTTAAAAAAAATGATTTAAAACTATAAATATATAAAAAATAAAATATATTTCATAAATATATTTCTACGTAAAATATTTGCAAAATAATAAAAAAAATTTATTTTAAATTTAAAAATAATGTATAAAAGTGTTTACATAAAATTATTATTTATCACTTTAAAAACGTCTTGTTATTCATACATAAATTGTTTAGTAATAACCGTTAAGAGAAGGGTAGTATAATATATTCTCAGTTTTTAGGCAGTAGTCTCTAACAAAAGAAAACTTTATTACTTTATCAACACTTTAAAGGGACGTAAAAAAGATAATATAATTTAACGGTAAAACTTGCGACCTTGGATAGTTTCACTTGGGTGTCATAAACTATTACTATATAGTACACAACTACACGCCCGATTTAAAATTAAATTAAACTTAACATGCCGACTGTCAAAACTATAATATTCAAATTATATTTTCATAATATAAAAGTTTATAATTGCAATCTAATGTAAAATTAAATCTGACTTTAAGAGTAGAAAAATCATTATCAGTCCAATAGAATTATACATAATATTTAAGTAGTGGTTTTAAATTGTAAAAATAAAAACGCTGGTATTGACAGAACTCAGATTTTATATTTTCTTAACAAATATATATATACATAATAAATCAAACGCATAAACACATTTATAAATTGAATTCACATAAATTAATAAATGAAACATTTTAACACTTTAAAAAATAAATATTTATATCATTGAAATCATAAATTAATATTTTTTTTATGGAATATTTAAAGAGCAGATAGGCTACTAAAACCTGGTGCTAGGAAATTATTTCGCTTAGTTCTTTTGCAGAAATATGGTATGTTAATATATTATTACTTATTTATTTAGTCATTAATATAAATTTGATAAATATTTAATTACAAAATAACAATACTCAATAACCATTTAAAAAAATGAAAAAGCTGTATAATTGCTTCATTATTTTTCTTAATTCTTTTTGTTACTTTTCCTTTACACTCGAAAAAAATATCATAAAAATTGAATTGTTAATTTTAAAAACATTATACATATTATCTTAATTTATAGAAATCACGTATTCACAAAATAAAATCTGAGTTCATCTTCTCATTATAGTGTATTTAAGAAATTAGAATTGGTTTGTCCAATATTTAATTATTTATATTGATGAGTAATAAAAAATATTCTTATTTTTTAACTTCGAAAACTTAAATTTTGTATTAGGTATAACAAATATTAATAGGATATGAAAAAAAGAAATGTCAACGCTAAACAGCATAAATAATAATATATTAGTATAGTGAGTTGATGTATAACTGTATATTTAGTCATTTGGTCATTATAATTTTTATAAATTTGGAATGTAACGAGTATCGTTTTTACGAAAATAAACACTTTTTGTTTTGTAATAAGCTAATATATTGTGTTGATGGATTTTTGTACGTTGTTTTGGTATTAATTTGCAGAAATGTTTTGAATGTTTTTATTTTATACTGCAATGCTGTAAATAAATAATATTTATCATTAATTAAACACATTAACCTTGCAAGTTGCGTAAATGTGAAATAATTAAAATAAAATAATTTTGAACGAAATTATGAAATTGACTAAAAATCCTAAAGGTGCTCGAGTTCGTAGACGTAAACGGCGGACGCGTACTCACACTTGGATCGTTCACATTATTGCCGCAACACGTGGTCCGACTTATACTATCACGGGACGAATTACGAGCTGATGAACTAACAAAATTCCAGGTGAATATTATAATATTAATGCACTCGTATGGTTTTATTTATAGTCTATGAGTTGACATCACAATTATTGGCATTTGGCAATGACAACAATTTACACTTTGATACATATATTATTGTCGCGATCATTAAGTCGATCAATGTCAATATTTCGTTCCTTTTGATTGGCGTTGAATATTAATGTGTCAAATAATTTAACTGCCAAGTGTCACGCCATTATACACAATAAATATAGTCAATAGGTATTCAATATAATAATATGTGAATACCGATATCGTAAAACCAAATATAGTATAATATGTTCAGTGTTGTAGGTATAAATGCTATCAGTAATAATATTTATCAATAATGTAATATAATGTGTAATTAGTGATAAGTCTAAATGGTGATTGTCTACACCACCACGTCTAATATAACGTGTATAAAATACATTCTCGGGGGTGCCGCAGGCTGCGCTTATGTGGGCGAAGAAATATGCCGCTGACGCTGCTGACAACAACAATGCCGATTCCGAAGACGCAGATTGGCGTTCTCTGTTTAGGGAACACTTTGCGCCCATCATCCAATACCATAAGATCGCGGCGAGTGTAATTTTAGAAGAAATCATGCCTTTGGGGGTGGTTCCTGATCGGGACTTATTATCGGCACTTGCTTATCAGGTATTTTCAATAATCAATATTTTATATTATGTGATTTCGAAAAAATGGAAATAAAAACGTTTAAAGCTTGTGAAGTGAAATAGGTGGTTCAAAGCACTTGTTTTTTTGTGAAAATGTCGACGAGTGAATATCAAATATTATTGAAGCAATAAGTATTAGAATTTTTGTTATCCATAAACATGTAAAGTTTACACTTTGAGAGGAGTGAATTATAGCGGCGACGGTAACCAACGAAATGAGAATTGTGAATATTTATATAAATAAATCCACTCGTTTAAGCTTTAAATGCTTATATCAATAAAAGTTAAATAATAAACCAATATTATTTCAATAGTAAATGTTGATTAACTCACGGCACTAAATACATATACATTATATCATGCATATTACTTTTTGGAATATGATATTAAAATGATGAGTTATTAGTACCATCACTATATTATTATTATTTTATTACGCGAACTGTTCGATTTTCAAACTGAACCAAACAGCCATTTAAAATTATACCAATGAAGTCAAATTTTGTACTGAATTGAATGTAAATAATAAAATGGAATTATTTTTATTTTTCTTCTTATTATTCGTCATAATTTTAATGTATATATTTACATAATAATTAATATTTGTACAAAAGTTTTTAGAATTTTTTATAGGTTCAGTTCATCCTCAAAAATCAAGTTTCGTAACATCACTATATTTCTTATTAATAGTTATCGTTCAAAAAAAGTAAAAACCAAAAAATTTTAAATAATGAAATATTATACCTACTGTATAAATTTATTCTTGAGTAGGTACAGTAATAATTAAACATAATAATAATAATAATAATGATAATATATCGTTGTTGACATGAAAAAACGTCCTACTACATGCCAAAATTACAATTTTGAAGTTTTAGTATTTTATAAGAAAATAAGACATGACTTGATATTATCTCCTATGTGCTATTATCTATCTTCGTCGTAGAATTAACGAAAAATAATAAATAAAACCCACCTATATATTATACTTGTATCATAATATTCGTTTATGAAATACGTATTTTGTGATTAAAAATATATGTTGACAATATAATAGTAATATAGTTATAGTTGTTTAAAACCGCTCTTGTCAGTGGCGGTTTATTCCAAAGATGGGCCTGTGTGCAAAACCAAAAAAGGCCCCTCTCCTACATATATTTATTCTAAATAATATAGGTATCTATACATAAATTCAAATTTAAAGTAGGAATTTGTATTCTAAAATTATAAAATCTTATGCAAATCCACAGGTTCTTTCAATTATATACTTACAATATTTATATATTTTATAACAATGATATATTGATATCAGATTGATAAAATGAGAACCATTTGAAATTGAAAACAACTTTTTTTAATTTTTCGTACATTTAGCTGTATTTATTTATTTTTTAATTTTTTTTTTTTTTTGTGGTACGTTGAGCAATAATAGGCCCCCCGAGCTGAGGGCCCGTGGCATTTGCACACATCGGACACATGTATGAGGTATGACACGCCACTGGCTCTTGTTTATAAGCTTATAAAATATTAAAATCTCATCCGATGTGGCAATATTATATTGAAAATGTATACTATATTTCTACTAAGATAAAATATAGCTAATTTTTTTTTTCAAAATATGAAAAAGCGATTTACGTATAGCTATAAAGTTTTAAAATTTATTTTTACTAATAATTGTTTTAACGTCTTTTGTGAGTACTAAAAATTGAGTATTAGCATTCGAGAGGTTTTTCGTGTCAACGACGATACACACAATTAAGTTACACAGTGTTCGCTTATCGCGCGTGTTTGGACGCAGGCCGACCCGAACAGCGTGCGACTGGACTCCATCACCGGGGCCGGCGACCGGGATCAGTTGCGGTGCGGTCGGCGCCGGACGCGGTCCATGTCGGTGCAGAGCGGCGGTGCTGGCGGCGACGACGACGACATGCAGTCGGGCTATCATCAGGTGAGCGTAGCGGCCGGCCCGTCGACCACGTCCATCAGCGGCATCGGTCATCAGCCGGCCGCCACGCCGACCCTGAGCAGCGGCGGCAGTGGCGGCAGCGCGGACGTTGTGGGCCGGCACAACCAACGGCCGCCGCCGCCCAGACGCCGGCGGCGCACCTCGTCGTCCGCGCACCAGCATCAGGCACAGCAAAAACCCCACCACCACCACCACCATCACCATCATCACTATCGCCCGCTCAACCGTCACAACCTGTCGTCGGACTCGACCAACAGCCGGAGTTGCTGCACGAGCGACGACGACTCGGCGGACGACTTGACGTCGTCTTAAACGGGAACGAGCCGCCGATAGAAATCGAACGATGACTCGCCTGACGTCAACAGCCGCCGCGGCTTCTTCCCAATCGCAAACAGCTGTACAGGATTATTGTAAACGAATCATCCGACGATGCCGCACTTCCTCTCCACCCGAATCTTTGACCGTGTGACTACTGTTCTTCTGGGCATATCTGTATATATAGTACGTCGAATGCGGACACTGCGGCGTACGCACCACAAACTAAGATATATTATCGCGCCCGCGTGTGTTGTCTCCGTCTTAAACGCGTACTCACAAAATTAAAAGATGAAAATATTTTGGAGGACTAGACGCAGAGTTTTTTCCATTATTTCCGATATAACGAGTTCATTATGATCGTTTAATGTTAGCGAAAATTTCAATTGCCTTCCGAAATATTGTCATATTTTTTTAATTTTATAGTAGATATATTTACTCTAGAACCAAAAATGAGCGAGTTCTATTCGGATTGCGTAAACACGTTTTGTCTATGTCGTACGTGTGTAAGACGGAGACATCACATGCGGATGTGACATCCTCTTAATATATTATTATCATCTTAGTCCGTGCGGGTACGCATACCATTGTCGTTATCGTCGACCGCTGCGAAAGAGCTAAAAAATTAGCGGTCGATTACCGCACGACGGATGTGCGTAGAATGAATGAATTTTAATTTCCGACTGCAGATTTATGTTATTCGGTCACACGAGCAAAGAGGAATACTTGAGTGGAATATTTATATAGGTGTACCATTAGATAAATATTCGGAACATTATTATTATCATTCTATTTTGGATGTATCACATACCTATATTATGTTACTCTGAACCGAAAAACTAAAAATATTTATACATTTTAAATCGGATGAATCGTTTTAAATAATTCTGTACTATACCCTAACCCTTAAGATTACATGAATATAACTACACATTCATACTCAACGACTATCAACGATGTTAAAATCTTTAACTTTTTTTTCTATCAACATTATACCTCGTCTAATATTTATTTAATTATTTTCCTATATTTTTCATGTATATATATCATTAATTGTCATACACCTCTGTATGAATACATTTTTCAGTAAACGAGGTATACGCAAAATTTCCATAGGAGGACAAGTAATTATATTAAAACATACAGGCAAACTAGGAAATCGCACTATACGAGCTTGGCTCATGAAAATTGAATACATTTTTTTGCTATGTATAAAATAACTATTTATTACAGAAACAACAAATTTAAAAAAAAAATTGGTATAGTCTAACTGACTAGCCAATATACGTTACTATGAGATTTTTTTTTTAATAAAGGAAAATAATATTTAATGAACTGTTTGTCATTCAAATATACGACAAAAGGCGTATGTTTGAAGGTTATACATTACACTATGTATATTAGCTTATTACTCAAAAATCACTCGTTCAATTTCGAAGAAAGTTTCAGAGATTAGTTTCTTAGACATAACAGGAAAGTTTTGAAAGTAATTTAGACCTTATTGGAAAATATACTATTTTGCTAAATCCAATTCGCCACAGGCAGATTGCCCATCTATATTGTATTAATTCACAAGGTAAAGTACACAGATACTGATGCCAATTTTCTCATGAACCAAGATACACTAAAACCGAGATATGTGTTTCATTAGAATATTTGCAAGAGAAACTTAATAGACGTAATCTAAATAAGTTTATGTAGCGCGATAATATTTGATCAGTCAGTAATTTTAACATAACTGCTCTCCCTATCTCCACTCTCTCTCTCTCTCTCTCTCTCTCTCTCTCTCTCTCTATTGACTGCTATAGTACTATTTGCTCTCTAAAGACGACTTTTAACTCGCAATATTATTTAATTAGAACTTAGATTCGATTACACTTCAAGTATAAAATAAATGTATTACTGCATCAACACACTATGAAAATAACAAAGTTACATATTATTTTAAACAGAATTGTAACAAGCTTATGTATATAAAAAGAAATTGTGAGTTTATTATTTACCTTTTTAATCCTTTTAAATCTGTGCAATTAGAAATTAAATAAGTGTAGAATAAGTCTTTTATATTAATACAATTGTTATGTATGTATATCTAAATTACTAACTACATTATATTATTTAATTTTCTTTTTTAGTAAAGAAAAGATTTAATAATGGATTATTGTATTGTAAAAAGTTAGTTAATTTACTTTCAAATGAATACAGTTCACTGATCAAAAATAAAATTTAAGCCAATGAAAGAAGTAGTGTTGAAATAGTGTATACTCGTATTAGATAATCTTTCAAAAATTAATTTAAAATAAATATATCATCGTTTTTATGTAAACTCATATAATATAATAGGTACGCACTGTACATTTTAATAATGATATTAATTATATGATATCTTGCATACTAATACATTTAAATATTAAGATAATATATATGAAATGTAATAAACTCCTAGTCTTAAATAATATGGTGTATATTGTAGTATGCACTAGATTTTATTTATTAAATGTATTATAATATATCCACTATAGCTGTTAAATGTTGTTATTGTATTCATAAAAAAATAAATAAAGTTAATTTTAAATTAATAATTCATATCATGTAATATTTATAATATGCGTATTACTAAAAATGTCTTATATTATGCTATTTATAATACTTACTATTTCATATTTTGTAAATACCTATACGTAAATGGGTATTATATACTAGTTTAAACTACTTATATATTAATTAGCTGTAGAGACATAAATAAAAATAAAGAAGTGTATACAATGCAGACAACATTTTTGTCTAAATAATTTTAAAAATATAATAAGTATCTGGCAATAAGTCACAATTCATAACTATAAGCGTTAAGACTGTCATTATAAAGTTTGAATTTTTGTGAAATTAGATTATTTCACTACAAGCGAGTAAGTATTACTTATTGTAGTATAAATATTTCATTCAATAAAAAATGTAGTTAAAACTTTTTAAAATGGTTCAAATTGAAAGTAGATTGTACTGATTGTAGGTACCTACCTTATATTAATTAATATTATTACATCCTTAGTTATTACTTCTTACTGTACCTATAAACTATGGAATGTTGATATATCAACAAACTATATTCAAAACCATAATTTTTGTTTAAGTCTATAAATACAACTATTAAAATAACAGTGAGTTTTTAAATATTATAGAACCGCAGTAATCCATTTAACTAAAATATTTACCATACACCTCAAAACTATTGAATTGAAAAATATATTTAAACTTTAAAGTTAAATAGTGAAAGCTATTAGTTAGTTTCTATCAAGATGGGTATAATATAAGTGCAAACTCCAAGGTAGACACTGCCTTGTGTAAGTATAACTGTACAAATATTAAAATTACTGTTATAGAAGTTAGAACTTACAAGTTAGTAATTACTCTAAAATTGCTTCGGTAAAATTATACGAGTAAGCTGTTTTACTATAATTTGATTATAATAAGTTATGTACAAAGTGAAAACCAATTCTCAAAATAATTCTTTTGATTAAATTTAGGTAGGTACCTACATGATGTATTAATTAACATTAATTACTTTAATCAGTGACCTGGGACGAAAAATGGTTTAATTGTTTTTGATTATTCCTTTAACTTTATCAAATAACGTTAGAGCTAAGAGTAGGTATATCAGCACACCAAGTTGCTGGTAATCAATTAAAGTTAAGTCAGTATACTGCAGCACAGCCTTTATGAATATAACTCATTTAAGTAGACAAAAATTCAAAACAAACTTATTTATATTATAGTTGAATAGTTCAATGGCCAATGGGTTTATACTATTATGATTAGACCAATCGATTAAAATATCTAATCTAAATGGCGATTGGCGAATATATGATTATATAATAACCGTGGGTCGTGGATTCAAAGCATTATCATCTTTTTTTTCAATGTCAAAATTCACTATCTGAACACTGTTTTCAAGAGTTACAATTTGTAAACAGTTAACAAAACCTAGACTTTATCGCCCATTGGTAATCGTACTTGTACTAGTTGTATTATAATAATTACTTTACAAATGCCATTTTGTGTAAGCAATTTAGGATCATTAATGTATTTATAGAAGCTCCAGTAAATTATATTTGGCTATCGCTAAAGTTAACAGACGTAAAGTTCAATCATCGTTATATTTCATTCAATGAAACGTCTTGTTCAATTTTATTTTAAACCACCATATTATTTATTAAATCTAACAGTAGCTTTTGTTTAATCGATAATATGATAATGTATGTACATTTGGTCATAAATAGACAATTACAATAATATATTTACGTGTTATGTCCCTTTATAATTTTATTTATAATATTTAATTGCAACTCAAAAATCGATTATTAATAAGCGATATATACGTTTTATGGATGAGAGATTAATATTAAGCAGTGTATTACTTATAAGTGCATATAAATTAAAATAAAAGCAGATACTATTAATATTTTATTATTATCTTTTTTTATCTATTTATCTATGCAAATAATAGGCATTATTTTTCACAAATAAATGTTTTTGTTATATTATTCAATTGGTTTTTAAGTATTATTATTAAATAAGGCCAAAACAGATACTTTTGTTTTTTTTGTAACTGGTATAAAAAAATCTCGTAAGGTTAGGTTTAGTGGTGAATGTTTTCAGGCTTTTTAACAAGTTACTTTTAATTCATATAAACTAATATCAGACAACTCCATTAAAATGTATACAAATTAATGAAATACAATTTTGTATTCAATAGTTACTTTTTAAAAATGTTAATAACATACCATATTTTTGATTTTAAAAAGTTATTGATTTTACTCTACGTACTAATTTAATGTTGAAAACTTTTTATTGTTTTCTTAAAAACATATTTTGGAGTTACGACATATCGCGTGTCTTATGATGGTGGAATTATGTTTTTCTTAATATGATATACCTATTTTATTGATTTATAGTTTATATAGTTTTGTTGATAAATGCGGGACCCAAAATTGTACACAAAATGTCCAACAAACGAATTATTAAAGAACACTTTCACAGCTGTCGCTAGATCAAGGTTAGGTTAAAATAAGGAAACTACAGACGTCAAAACGTCAAATCAGTTTTAACATCATTAATCAATTTTATAGTGAGCTGGTCTAATCTAACCTAACCTAACCTAGACTTAGCACGATTTAACGATGAGGTCCACTTTGTCGTAGATCTGCTTCAGTGGTGATAAGTTCGTACTGTTTGTAGTAAGTACATAAATAACACGTAATAAAGTTAAAGAAAAATGTTTATTTACTGAGACGCGTAAAGCTAGCCCAATAAGTTGTTAAATGTAGAACAGTTGTTACACCGGTGTAGTTACACCGGTCTATGCATAATTAATGTAGTTAAAATAATCATAAAAATCAAAAATCCACAACCTCCGATTGAAACTATTAATATTAATATACGTACTATATTCATATATGCTTATTTTACGTTTTATATCCTCAAAACTGCGTGTATTATAAATTGTAAGTAACTATGTGTGTTTGAGATTTCATTTAGATAGTCCATTCTGTTATTCAAAATGTTTTTTGTTTATATTATTGATAAATTTGTCATATTTTTATTAGTTTTAATTATTGAATTAGATATGAAATGTAGGTTGGTACACTTTTTGGTTGATTTTATCTGATATTAACACTAATAAATTAATCATATGTCGAATAGCCTTGCTTATTGTTAAACAAATATAACTAGGTTTTATATAAACACAATTTGTTAATTTACATATATAGGTTTCGGAATTAAATGATACAATGTTAATTTATTTTGACTAAAGGTAAAATAATTATAAATACAATTCTGTTATCTGAACAATACACCATCAAATCTAAAAGTCTAAGTAGTTCATACACATTTGTTATGTCAAGTTCAATTGGTAGTTCAGTACCTGTGGGTAGAGATATTTTAATATTTCTTAGTTGCTTTAAAAGGTCATTTGGAGAAGGTAAACTTGAATGCATTTGTCCTATTTTAACCATTTGTATTGTTTCTAATAAAGTATTTATTTCATAAATATATTTATTGAGTGCTAGGTTAGCAAAATTAAAATTTAATAAAGGTAATTTTTCATAAATTGATTAATAGTATTATTTTTAAGATCTGACATTGTTAGCTCTATTCTTTTGATCTCCAAGTCTTTCTGTTCCTAATTAAATTTTATAATTTTAACTTGCTCTTCAATAATAGTTTGAATTGATTAGCATTTTTTCCCGAGAAACGATTAATAATTGCATTGAATTTATTCATTCATTCCGGGATACGTAATACAAATAACAGTTGTGTTGTTTTGCCTATATTATCAATAATGCTACGTTTATCTCTATTTTTAAAACCTATAGAGGAAAAAACTAAATCTTTTTTCCGTTTACTGTCATTGAATAATTTTAAAGTAAAAGGTAAAAAGTCCCCATAATAGTTATCTATATTATTTTTTATGAAGGCACATAACCACTACCCACCACTCCGTCTAACAATATGTTTATTTAACTATTCGGGACGAATTGAGCCGTTACGCTCTGGTTGTGACCCTATCTATCACTGATGCAACAACGGTGGCTCAAGCTTTCATTGAGTTTTTCGTGTGTACTTATGGAATACCAACTTCAATATTAACCGACTGCGAGAAAAACTTTTTATTGGACCTTTTTAAACAAACATGTAAACTTCTGAATACTGATAAACATAAGACCAACACAAAAATAAATAAATAAATATAATAATCAGGGCTAGGATTTGTATGCAATAAAAAATTGTAAAATATACATTTTATTTACCAAAATATACAAAAATATACATTTAAATTTTTATAAGATAAATAGAAAAATATAGTTACACAAAAAAATATTTATTTATTGAAATACATCAGTGATTGGCTATTTGTCTTAATATAATATAATTGGGAAATGAAATAAAATAAAATGATTTAGAAATAAAATTTATAATTCACATTCAATCATGGAATTCCTTTTTTATGCTTGAAAAATTGTAAAATATATGTTTGACTATTCCGTTGGGAGATAAAGTACTAATTAAAGAACAAAATAAACAAATTAATATAATTCGGAATTGGACAGATTTAAGTAACACAAAAAAATAAAAATATAACAATCAAAAAAGGACGCAAAAATAAACGTATTATTCATAAAAATATGTAATACAAAAAAAATATTTTGAAACAACTTTATAACCATCATTATATTAATATTATTTATTTTAATTTTAGACCAACAACCTTCAATTTTTTGGTTATCAACTTCGAATTTACGAACACTAATAAGACCAATTTAATTCTACTTTCTGGGGCTATTTCAAATAGTTCAAAGATAAGTAGCTATAGAATGAACCACTCGTATTCGCTCGTAATTCGCAAGCAATTAAATTCGATGACATACAATTCGAGAACACAGTGGAATTCATTATCCGTATTTTTAAAGACAAAAATAAGAAGTTTAATATGTATATTACGCTTTCTCGATATTACATGACAATCTAAACGCGACCACTAACACTTAAAACGCAAATTACATTAATTAATATATCAATAAAGATAAATCAATGCCTATTTTTGTTAC
The DNA here is from genome assembly GCA_036289425.1 of Rhopalosiphum nymphaeae. NCBI lineage: Eukaryota > Metazoa > Arthropoda > Insecta > Hemiptera > Aphididae > Rhopalosiphum > Rhopalosiphum nymphaeae. The sequence continues at coordinate 869,712 of JAZAQC010000021.1, read as the reverse complement.
ATAGAACGGATAAACTGATAAACGGATATTAAATAAACTTGTATTTGAAAATCAGCTTCTAAATATAAACACGTGTGACGCGAGACAGGATAATGAATAAGTAATACGTTTAATCGACGAACGTATACCAAAACAATAATTCACGAATCACCGCGTTGGGGAGGGGGGGCGTTCGATAAACCAGCCCGACAACAAAACCTGAGTGAAACGCATACGCTAATATACGATGAAACTCATAAATCTCTTCCCGAACTACATGACCCGTGTACGGACGTAATACTATCAAAATGTATTTTCGACAGATTAATATATCAAATAAAATACGACAAATTAATCGACCGATTATCGGAAGAATTTCTCTAAACAAATTAAATTGTTTCAGGATTAAAATTTACATTGACACTTCATTAAATTGGAGTGAGCGCACAGAGGTTCAATGACGACAAACTTTCACAACAATCGATTATATATATTTTCGAAAACCGAGGACCTATTAAAATAATAACTACTACGTGAAAACTAATCGCGTATGTTTACATTAAAAATTATGAACTACGATTGGGGAAGATTGATCAATTTTATAAATGATACGCAAGTAATGTGTTCTTCCGTAAAAAATAATATAGATAACCGTTGTGGGGATTACGCCCATGAAATATTATATTGTAAAAAAAAGGGTCGTAGTTTCATTTTTGAATTAGACATTTTTTTACTACATTCATGCATACACCGGTGTAGTAGTTGTTCCACATATAAAAACTTATCAGGCTAGCTTTACGCGTCTCAATAAAATAAATACACATTATTCTTTAACTCTATTTCGTGTTATTTATATACTACAAACTTATCGACAAAGTGGATTTCTTCGTTAAATCATGCTGAGTCTAGATTAGGTTAGATTTGACCGGCTCACTACGAATTTGGTGTCAGGCATGGGGTAGTGAACCTACTATATCTATATTCTATAGACATTTTCGCTCAAACGGTCTGTTGGCCGTTGTTGTTATCGACATCGATTGCTTTGTTTTGTTATGCGACTTCGTTTTTTTGCAAATTTCCCATGTACGTATATACTTTTTTATGTTCTCTTTTAAATCTTTCTATTAGTAATGTAATTGCAAGCGTATAATTGTTCTCGAAACTTACGAGTGTCCTTGTGTGTTGTGTTATTCAGTGATAATATTCTTTGCTTTTCCGCTTCCAATAAATCTTGTTCTCTGCATATCACGATTTTAGTGGTTGTATATTAAAAAGTATACTTAAACATTTTTCTCACTCTCAAAACTGGAGTCAAGCGTATAGTTGTGAATGTGTCGACTTGGTTGCCTATACAGAACTCCTTAATTTGGTTAATTATGTCGAAGTATGTTTGTACACTAGTCTCTGTAGTATAATTATTCGTTACTTGAAATAAGATAACTAACTGGTCATCGTACTTATGTGTAATGAATTTATTTGATCCTTCAAAGACTATGCTTGAAATATTTGTATCTATTTTTATTTGTGCTAACACGGCTCCAATAGCAAATTGATTTGCATCGATCATTAATTTAAATTGCCATTTACCACAATATGGATAAGTTAATATAAGTCATAAGCTTATTTTTTAATTCCTCATACACTTTATCACATTTATCCGTCCAACAGAACGGTATGTCTTTTTTTAGTAATTAGGCCAGTGGTTTAGTTATTTTTGCGAAATTATCGACAAAACGTCTATAATAATTTAATAGTCCCAGAAATGATTTAATGTCCTTGACATTTATAAGTTTTGGATAAAATTTTATGTTTTATGTGTATCCTGCGGATCAATATAAATCTGATGGTACAGTCGTTACCAGATAGATGGACATGGCGGTGGCGGCGTTTTACAGTATAGGTGTAGCCCAAACTATAGTCGCGGTGTGTATATATATGTCATTATTATTTTATTATTATTAATTAATACAATTTCTACTTTTTATTTTAAAATGAAAGAATATTATCAAAATATTTTATTTTAATAATAACGTAAAATTAGTTTTAAAATGTTTTGTAACAATTGTATTTGTTTATTTATATATTTTCGGTAATAATATTCAAGTACGGAGAACCCTTGGTTTTTCGTTATTGCACCGCCACAGCGTCAATTTATTTGGTAACGACCGTACCCGCTTGCTAAATCGAGTGTAGAGAAGTAATTCAAGGATCCTAGAGAATCGAGTATATCGATCAAATTGAGTAAGCCATAAGCTTCGTTTTCTGTAATCTACATATATACGTAATTTGGGTTTTCCAGTTTTATCTAAAATTTTCTTTTTTACTACTACTAACAGAAAATTGAAAGATGACGTGGAATTTTGTACAATTTATTGTCTTTCATTTCGGTTATCTGTTTCTCAATTTCTTGTTAATAAGCCTAAGGTAACCTGTATAGTCGTATATTAATTGGTTTAACACAACATGGTGTTTTAATTGAGTGGATAACTACATCAGTAGCAGTTAGCTGACCCCTCTCTAAAAAGAAAATATCTGAATATTCAATACACAAATTTATTAACTCTTCTCTCTCTTCAGCGTTTAAATGGTCTGTTTTAATAAGTATAATTAAGTCCTCAATTATAAAAAGTTCCTCGAATATATTTATTATGTTACTTATAAAGTTATAATTTTGTTGTCTATAACTGGAATTAGGCTGTTAGCGATCATAATATGTGTATTTAATTTTGTTTCTTAATCGTGACTAGTTTATGCTCGATAAACTCGTCCACGGAAATAGATAGAATGCAATTACTACATGGCGAAATGAATGATGGCTGTTGAGCGACAAGTTTCGACCGAGATTGACAACGGATCAACAGAACCGGTCTATGCGCACGTTTTCTTTGATCCTCAAATAACCAGCCGCAGAGCTGGAACATAGTTTAAGGAAACGACGATTCAACGTGGACACCATTCGTGGTGGAAACACACCAAAAAATTCGTCCGTCGATTGTTTTATTGTATGTGATATAGGTATGGAGGTATAGAGCCCAGGGCAATTTGTATTGATTTCAAATTATGTTAATAATAATAATAAGTGTTGTTTGAAGCACTCAGTATACTTTGTTTATAATGTTAGAAATTATAACTGCGTGCTAGTTAAAATAAAAGCAGACACTTAAAATTATATTATTATTATATCTATAAAAATAGTATTGTTTTTCACAAATAAATGTTTTTGTTATATTATTCAATTGGATTTTATATTTTATTTGGTGCAGGCACGGATCCAGCCTACATTAACGAAAGGGATGAATTATAAATATCTATACATATTTACTATTTACCTACTGGTAAATATGAGTAAATATACATGCAATAGTACTTAATGCAATAATTTCTTATTAAATATAATGAATACTTTTTTTCATAAACTGAATTGAATGACAATTGAATTATTTACAATTTAAAATAACCCTTTTATTATCAAATACCTTTAAATTTAAATAAATTTTGATATAGTCAACGGGAGGGGGCGCCCCTACTACCCCCCCATCACTCGATTCGCGACTAATTTGATGTATTATTATTATATATTATTATACAGATACTTTTGATTTTTTTTTGTAAGTGGTCAACTGGTATAAAAAAAACCTCGCGAGGTTTGGTTTAATGTTGAATATTATCAAGATTTTCAACAAATTGCTTCTATTCTAGTATGCCATACACATGAACTAACCACACACACGGAGTAGTAACTATAGTGAGTCACATAAATACTTTTAAATTATTTACATATTTTGTATCACATTCCTACTTATAATGTAGGTATTGATATTTGGTACAAAATATAGGTAGTATAGGAATAGATACCTAGTAAATAACATGTGTAACATAGGTATTTTTTAAATTAATACAAAATCCATAAAACTATTAAATAGATATAAGTACAGCAGTTTTAATATAAAATAATTATTTATATGCAATTAAATATTTATATATTTATATGCATATAGGTACGTACTAGAAAATATTTTTTTTATTTATTATATGATTGCATTAAATTTGCCTATTTTTTATAGATAAAATATTTTTATTTTGTGTTAGTACTCAAATAAATGCTTTCAAAATACCCACAATAGATAGTAAATATACCCGGATTTTAGATTTAAGTAATCAATACTCGCCATAATGCAAATACCAAAAAGGGTATTAATATTAGATTTTATAAGTTCTCGATTTAATTTTGAAATCCCAATACTGGCAATATTAACAACAGCTGAATGAATAAGGTAGCCTTAGCATAAAAAATACAAAACTAACACAGTTATATACCTAGGAAAATTTTATAGAAGAGTGTGATATCAAATTATTTTGTATAATTGTATCTAATATCTATATTTTTAAATTTTGTAGACTCTTTAAAAATCTATTTAGATTTTTTACATGCTTTTATTTTACTTAAATAATTACTATTCACTTATGCGGGTACAGGCCTCGGTAGCGCAGTAGGCAGCGCGTAAGTCTCATAATCTTAAGGTCGTGAGTTCGATCCTCACCCGGGGCAATTAATTTTGCACTATTTTTTATAGATAAATATAATTATTGTTTTATAATTGGATGTTCTAGTTATTATTTTTCTTTAAAGTGTATTTATACGTACTTTTAAACTCTCGATTTCAATGTTGATACAGAATATAATGTTATTAATATAAAAATAATTGTATTCAAATTTGCAATTTATATGTTTTTAAATATTTTAAATAAAAGTTTATAAGTTTACAACACCTTTGAATAGAACAGAATTTGTTTTGATGGAAACGTGGTCATTATGATAATATTGCATTTAATGGAAAAAAGTAAGGAAAAACTTACCTTTTTTGTGAAAACGAGTACCACCCATATTTTATTTACTTACAAGTTTTCTCGACCCTCGTGCGTAATATGACGTATCTGTGTGCCGAGCTGCATTTTTATGGTTCATTTAGTTGTTCATTAAAATTAAATAGATCAATCACATTATATTTAAGGATCCAGTATAGTTATCTATTGATGCAGTTAAAAGATATATTTTGTAAAAATATGTGTAATATTGTATTAAAGTGAACGTGAAGCATGTAACGATTAACTCAGCAATAGGTACGCCAATGCCTTTCTACAGCGGAGAAATGCTTAAATACTTCAAGCAAAGTATGTCTAACTAAGTCTCAGAAACAAAAATATTCATCGACACCCATCTATCTCCTTATCCACTATACAAACCTATGTTAAATTATAACTATATATATATTATATTATTTCAATATATACCTATTGTAAATGTATAATTATAGAGTAACGTGTAAATTGTTGTCAAACTATCGAAAGTTACTCGTAATTTATGTATACTTATGCACTTATTTAATAATATTAAAGTAATATACCTAATAAGTCAATAAAATAACTACCTACATTGATTATATTATAGTGTACTAGATAATAAATGCTACATTGCTACCTACTAACTAGAATATTAGTCTAGTCGCTTTAATAAGTATAATAACATTAATAACTAATAAGGATATCCATTCAGCATTTCGGCTTCAAACAACCAGGACACTCTCTTCTCAACCATTAGACCACAAATATCATGGTGACCACACTAAATCTAATATATAATACTTGTAAGTTGTAGGTTCAACAGGCTTAACTGCTAAAGCAATAATAAATTATAGCTTTGATTAATAATTAATATATATTTTTGATGAAGTTAAGTTAATACCTAATCGCTATTTCAAAATGATTAATTTAATATGCATTGGTAGTTAGCACTGTGTTTGTCTAATACCATAGAGATTAGTTATTACTTCTAAGATATACGATAAACTGTATAATGTTTATAGTATATAAACTGTATGGTTTGTACTCTGTGTCTCTGTATGTATATAGTTAAATTGGCGTGTTGCGTGCTCTTAAGTAGATTTGACGGAACCTTGATAGATACCTATATAGACGTTTGTATACCTAGATATAATCGTATGTTCATAACGATATTTATAGTACAAAATACAAATAAGCAATAAGTATTCCAATATGTGATATAAATGATAATATTGTATTACTGCCTTCAGGGGCGTATGATTTATGCGGTTAATTTTCTACAATTCAACTAATAATTATTTTTATATAATAAATAATAATATTTTATAGAAAATGAGCAACTACGTAGAATATAGATTCATACATAGCAATGTTAAAATTACTGATAATGTATAGTATGAACTAGTCCTAGATTTGAGTGGTGAATCGAACGTTCGAACTTCGAAAGTCGAACCAATAGTTTTAAAAAAAAAACGGTATACCAAACTCGAACAAAATGTGAGAAATTCTATAATTAATTTGAACTTTAAAATATCCTGAAATTTTCACTTAAAAAAAAATTCTATCATTGCAAACGAAAAATATTTTCGGTGTTTATTCTGTCTATTGCCTATTTTATCAACGAAAAATAGATCCGTATTTTATGCATGTTTATTATTTTTAACACACGGGAAACCAAACATTTATATTTTGTTTTTACGTTGAGGGTGAGAGCTGTTTCTAACGTGATAAGTACATATATGTAATAGTTATAGTAGTTATACATAATATAGCTATAGCCAATATCTATTATAATTTATAGGCATGTATAAAAGGACGAACACTGTGCGTCTGTGCCACCATTTTTAGAACTCTTATATGTCTTTGTATCAAAAATCATTTTAATACATCGATATTCGATTATAATATAAATTTTATTGAATATTGATAATATCCCAATACCAAAAAATGAACAAAATATATTTCAATAATTTTTCTGATTTTTTATTTTCTATTCATATAAAGAACATGTTTTCATTAGGAACTCCTGTATCTATACGCGTATTATCGACGAATACAATAATATGACATCTCGAACAACTTAAGTCTTGTCCGCTGGAAATGGAATTATCGAAAATAAGCATATATTGAATTATTAATATTATTGGTTATTAGACCATGATATTTATTTTTAGATCTACACTCAGGAAATTGACGTAAAAAGATACAAATAAATTGAATTATTCAATAATCAACAGCGAATTAAAGCCTAAAGAAAATACGTGAAAATAACTCGTACGGCCGTACATAAAAATACTTTGGCTTTATATTATTTAAAATTTGATTTTGCTTTATACCATTAAAATTAAAGTCCATTTTAATAATTATTGTTCATAATAAATCATTTATAATTTTGTCAATTTTGATCTGATCGGTCGTTTGTCATTATAACCTATAGTCTATACGGACGGATACTTACTTATTGCTCGTTATTAATGTAAATATTTATTAAAATAAGTAGTCCATAATAAATAATTAATTATTATATAAATTTAAAATAACAATAGTAATAATAAAAATATTTTATTGAAAAGTCTAAAATATTATAATTTATACAACTATTAAAATTATAAGTAATTCAAACTACTCAGTACTTTGATACTTAAAATTTACTTAATATGCAGAGTGTAACAGAATGATACGACTAATTAACATAACAATGTTATTTACACCAAGTATTACAATGGCCGCACCACAGCTCCGTATGAATGAAAAAATATTTTGTGAATCTGTATTTCCGGATGGTTGAAAAAATGAACGCGATTTAGCTCTTTAAGCGCCTTAGCGCCTTTTTTTCAGTTACGGCCTTGACTCTATATCGGCTCAAAGTGTAAAACTATGTTGAAATTAAACTATTATACAAAAAAATAATACACAACTTATAAATAAAAAAATTGAATTATATAATAACAACCAAATTAATAGATATAATTTTGTAAAAATTTTGGCTTCATTTAATAATATTTTATATTAAATATTTTAACTTACATTATAATTTTATTACATTTAATTGATACTCTATACTATTTTATTTTATAACCTATACATTTTATACCGACAACGACGACTTTTGTTGTACGCATTAATTATTATTATATTTTTATTAGATATTTAGTTTTATTTAACTTAAATAACATATATTATATTTTGTATACAATAAAAAAAAATATGTGCGGAGTTACTGTGCTTAAAAAAACCTTATATGCGGAGTTAAGGTAGGGTGACCATATTAAAAAAAAAAAAATACAGGACAAAATTAATAATAATTATTATAATAATTTAATAGACATGGAGTTATTATTAGACATATCCAACTATCCGCTATAATATTGTATAGCCGTATTCACAAAACGTATTTTCAGTGAAATAAATAGATTTTCGTGATTTAACAGTTAAAAACAAAACATATTGTTATTTTCGTATTATGTACACTATACAGTATATTTAAAATGCACAAAATATAATAGGAAATAATAATAAGGAAAAATTTGATCAAAAAAACAGGACACAATGCTGTAATAAAGGACAATCCTGTAAAAAACAGGACGTATGGTCACCCTAAGTTAAGGTGATATATTACAAAATGGCCACAGTATGGTCATAATATCTTTCTAGTATACTCGTACACTCTGTATAGCTCGATTCTGAATCAGTCAAAAATGTTTGGTTTGAGATCATAATATCATATTAATGAGTTCGATCCACCAATTAAATATTTACCTGGGGATCTGAGCAGGGGCGTCCGCAGGAATTTTGGGGAGCGAAGTATTTTAATTTTTGTTTCATTATCTGCAGAATAATGAATAGTGATAAAATAGATAGGTTGGTTTGTTTTTGACGTGTTTTATCGCATATAGGTAGGGAACGTACAAATTAAATTATTAATTATGTGTAGATAGTTAGAATTTAATCTTACTGCATTAATTTTAATTATTTAATGTGCAGCTTTAAATTAACAAATGCATTTTTTTATATAAATAAAATTTAACCATTGATTTGATAATTTTAGGTTACTTATAAAATTAAATGTTTTTAGCTCCTATAAAATAAATAAAGAATTACCAAACCATTTGGAAATAACTTATTTTTTTTTTTTACTTAAAAACAAACATAGGTGTATTATAATATTATAGTAAAAAACCTTGATTAAAATGTATGTTTAATTAAAAAATAACTATAGTACTTACCTATGCAATCTATATTATATGACCATTAAGCATTAATTATTTTTTAACAAAAATGTAAAAACTTGGTTGATAATGTACTTGACCCCACCACTATATGCCATAAATCTATAAAAGCTAAAAAGCAACGTTCATAATTGAGTATAATAACAATTACTCGGTGAAAAAAATATTTTAATTTAAAAAATATTTATTTAGTGATATTTTATAATATATAATGATTATGATAATTGATCCAGAAAAATCCAAGCGAGCTGATTCCCCTACTTGCCCCCCTGCGGACGCCCTTAGACCTGGGTACTTTTAAAAAACCTATGTAATATACCTATTAATATTGAACTCGGAGCGCAGATCACGCGACGTCTGCTTGGTGGTCGTGTTGGTACGGCTGGTTCTCAGCCCTTCCATTTCCGTACGGAATACACTGCTATCACAATAATCACAACCCACCACCCTCTACTCGGTTAGCCATGCATCTTCCGTGGCTCGGTCGCTTAGACAACATTTGTAACCAACAATAACACTCCCCTTCCCAACAATTAGTCGCAAATTGACGCCGATCAACTAATAGTCCTTGTGGCGCTGTACTCGCAGGTGTTCATTTTCAGCGTGATAGTGTTCAGTGTTCACTACTTCGGTTTACGATTAGTCGTAGTGACTATCTGTTCCGAAATCTTTCGTTGCCGTTTACGAATTCAGAGGTTTAAAGTTTAGACCAACTAACGAGCAACACTGAGATCAGTAGGTGTCCGTTCTGCGTGGTCTTTCGATCACCATTTCTCATTATTCATTTCATTCGTCATTCAGCGATTCACTATCCAGTCGTTTTCCCGGTTTCGACATCATGAGAGGTAAGTTGTCAATTATCACCCTGACCCAGCTACCATCGAGTGAGTGCTATTATTATTGAGTTGGTCCGTGTTATATTAAATTACAGGTGGGTTAGTATTACGCAAGCTCGGATTAAAAATATTGAGGCACCTGTGTCAAATTTTTTGTAAGTTCCAGTATGAAATTTATAAAAAAAATCATCCATAATACCAAATGTAATTTTGTTTTCATAAGAAATTAATAATTATAGGCAGGTAACTCGAATAAGTTCGACTAAGACAATTTTTTTCAGCTTGCTGAATGACAACCAAATAGTTGTAGCATCGTATTAATGTATCGTTACACTAATAATAATTTTAAATCTCAAAAATTAAATTAAAAAGCATCAAGTGTTTTATTTTCAAAATCCAATTTTTTTTTTGGTGGTGGGGGGTTGGAATTAATCCTGGTTTGATATTATGTATTAATTATTACAAGAATTATTACTCTATTACTGAGAACAATTTTTGAATAGCCAATTTGGGAATCTCGTTATGTTATCTTCTTGTTTCATCTAATAACTATAGTTATGTCTGCACTCTGCACTAACCCTACAATATTAATTCCTTAAGTCTATTGTAATAGGCATTTGTTTCATACCTATTTAAAAGATTCTTTTATTTTTCTCATACTATAGAAAACTATAGTTATAATATAGGTTCTTATAAGTAATAATTAATACCATTACCATAATATCAATTATGAATTAATATATTAATATTTTATTCATGATTTTGATCTTGAAATTCCAATTATTATTTTTTTTGAGATTATTTTGTAACTCAATATTAGCCGTTATCTAAGTATGTAACCTAATCTACTGTTTGTTATCTTTGTTGGTTTTGCATTACGCTAACTAGGTATTCCTAACTTAATATGTGAACAAATGCAAATTATGTAAAACAATGATATCAAAATTATAATTATTATATATAGTTAAATCTCATAGATAGGCAGATTAAAATTATTTATAAAACCTTAACCATTATAATATTAGATAAATGTATACATTTCTTTTTTAAGTATACTTTCCTGACTTAACGAGGTTTAATTTATGTATTTATAGACATCATTTAGTATGAAATAAGTAATAATTATGTAGACCAGTGGAGATTATATTGTATATAATTAAACAAAGTACTTAAATATTTAATAAATATAAATTATTAATCTATAATATTATTTATGTTGACAATAATTTTAAACTAATCAATATTACTAAACTTCATGTAATTATTTATTTGTTCAAACAGTATCAATTTCAAACATTCTAAATTAATTGAATTATTTATTCTATGTAATTTTGCTTAAAATCAAATCCCATGATTTTGACAAAAATAACTAATTATTTTATTATTATTTATCAATTCTTTTGTTTATTATTTATCTATCTTTACCCAAACATCACTATCTTGCTTCTAAATTGTTTTATTACCGTTATATATATATATATATATATATATATGTATTTATTTTCACAATTTATTTTTCTATTAAAAAATTAACAATTATAAAAATAAATAGGAATAAATAGACAATATTAATGTGTCAATTAGCAATAATATCTGTTTTATAAAAGTAAAGTTTGTGTTAAATACTCAATATTGATAAGAAGTAAAGTGTAAAAAAATATTTTACTATGAAATGATGTGTCAAAAGACAAATAATTGGTAAAAATTGAGTCTTCTATTTATTTAAAATTTTATTAAAAGTATGTAGTTGTAATGTAAAACTATAATTTTATTAATATTTGTTGTAATTTAATGTACAATAAATTAATAATACCTATCATATCTATTTGTTTAAGAATAAATATGTGTTTAGTTACTCAACAATAAAATTGTATATTTACAATACTTGGATTTTGTCAATATTGTAACAGTTGTTATAATAATAATTATTATTTTTTACAGATTGGTTGTTTTATTTTTAAAATACTTCAGTCATTACTATGAACATTAATTTTCATACTTTTATATGCTAAAATTACGTCTTGTAGCAACACATTTCCTTAAACAACCATAAAGCATTAAAATGTGCCGTGATTGGGATATGATTATTTAAATTGTATACATTTGAGTTATAAAACTGTGTCAAGCTGTTGAGATTACTACAGTGGTTTGCAGTAAGTAGTTGTGATCTCCATTAATTTATATTTTGTATAGTTGTCTGCTAATATTGTAGTAATAAACATTTTGATTTTTAGGGAATTACCCAGAGTTTGAATTGCATGAAAATGAAACTAACTTTATGTTGTAATGATACACATATGCTTAGTAAGCAGGTAAAATATTTCTATTGTTCATATAATTTAATATTACAGTAAATAACATAATTATTGAATTATGTAGTTTTTTTTTTTTATCTATTGACAATAACTTGTAACCTTGGGCAATCTTCCAAGTACAAACTACTTAATTTATATGATTAATGATGATTTGTTTTTAGTAAAATATGTGGTCTACAAGCTTAAAAAAATATTATTTTAACCTTTTTAAAGACAATATAATTAATTTATTATGCTTATTCAGTAATTTTAAATTTTGATGTAATATACGATAAAAGATACTTATATTTAATAAGAAAAATATTGTTTAAATGCAATTTTAGTTATATTTGGTATCATTATTAATTACTATTATTCTTATTTTAAACTGTATATATTGGATTAAAACTTTAATCTTAGATAGATTATTTTACTAAATTCTATTAAATACAGGTTGAAACAAAGTTTGAGATGTTATTAGAAGAATATAATTCAGAAAAATTGATTTTGATTGGTATGCCACTGGAAAAATTGCCATTGAATTGTGATGGGATACCACTTATTGTAGAAAATATAAATGATTATATAATTGATAATGGTATTTATGTGGATTAATAATTATTACAAATTAAATTTAAATAATAAATTTTAGAAAATGTATTAATAATATATATTTTTTTAGGATTATATGAAGAATACCTATTTGATGAAATATATTCTGCTAGTGTACGTAAAGCCAATATTATTAGTGCTTATGAATTAGTAAGTGGTTCAAGAAAAAGCTGTAAAACAATAATGGATTTTGATGCAGTAGATGTTGCGTCAGTATTGGTTATGTGGCTATACTACTTACCAGAACCATTGATATCTTCAAAACAATTTTCAATGATTTGTGGTAATTTAATTATTTACAGTTTTTATTATGAGGAACATGTTTAATATGTTACTTCGTCACATTCAGTAGTTAAGACTTAAGGATACTATATAAATAAAAATTAATTTAAAAAAAAAATCAAAATATCTTACCTATTTTAGTTATTTATATTAATTCATGTGTGCTTAATAGTTTGACATCACTTCTTAACATATTTTGCTACATATTTGGATATCCCTTCTAAATTTAAAAAGTATGTATCCAAGTGAAATAATAATTTTCAATGAATATATGTATATATTTTAATGTTGAGATACATATATTATATATTAATGATAATCTTCTCAACGATTCAAATTCAAAATTAGTACTGTAGAATAATACTATTTCAAAAATATAAACCAAATATCGATGGTCCTTGAACTTATTAGCTGTAATTTAAATTTACATTATTATTTTCAAAGTATAAATTTGACTATGAAAAAACAAATTTGTTGGTTCTGTTTTTAGAAAATTAAATAGCCTTGTATTTAAAATTATAGATAGCATACTAAACGAATTAGGTTTATGTTAGAACCATCCTAAACAAGTGCTTACCATTGTATTTATGACAAATAAAACTATTGTTTTATATCGCTAAATTGTGAAAATTAATAGCATAAATATAATATAATAAAATTATTTTCTATGTCAATAGATCTCAATGTCAATAAAAAGAAAAGTGAAATAATAAGTTCCATGGACAATTTAAACAGATTAACTTTACAACTAATAATGAATATTGTAGATTCTTATGAGAAGCAACACCCATCGTATAAAGAGAAACTTGGAAATCTTTTTACACTGCTTTTAACCAAACATGCTGATATTATTAGCCAAAATAATTCATCACAGTTCTTAAACAATTTAAAGATTGTTTTGATGTAAGTTTTATTTGTATACGCATACAATTAAAAACATAATTATATTTTAATTTCTAATAAAATAAGCTTGATTTACCTGAATTAAGTAATGTAATAAATAACACACTGGCATGTGCTCCACACATTAAAAAAAATCACAATTAATTGTTAAGTACTCAAGTTAAATTAAATTATAGTATTACCTTGCTATTTGATTAAGATCAAGTATAATTTGCAATTAAATACAAGGTTCAAAGTGATTGTAGTTTACTAGTTTATAATATATTTGTTTAGATCAGTGGTGTGCAATCTGAAGTATATACAATTTTAATGATGGATTACAAAAATATTAATACCAAAATAAAAATTAGTCTTATATTGACCCTTATTAAGACATTTAGTGAGAGGTCTCCTTAAATAAAAATTAATTTGGGAGGGCCATGGATGTAAAATGGTTGCACATAGGATATCACTGATTTACATCATTGATATGTATAACCATAATATTATAATAAATTATTTAAATAAATACTTGATGTATAAAATTGTGCTTTCTATAAATCAATAATATACCCAAGATTTATTTTTATTTTTTATCATAAGATATTATCGTTCATCATTAGTGTTGTTATTGTCATCCATGAAAAAAAAATTAATTTTTTTAATTATTAGAAATATTATAATTTGTATTTATATAATACAATAAGTAAATATAAAGATACACCCATATTTATGTAATTACATTACTTTGATGAAAAAGATTATTCATTGATAGAACCCTTTAATACTTGATTTTATTTAACGGCACCATTGTCCTTTGAGATGACGAGAAAAGTTATCTGGGAGATTATAATTATTTAAATAGATATTTGTTAGAGAAAGGTATATACTGTATTGTTATAATGAATCTTGTATATCTATTATATAAAATCAATATAATATAAAAAATATCAGGATGGTTATGAAGGGAGATTATTAGTGTACCACTTCCAAAAAATCAGCCATCACTGATTAAGTGTATCTTTATTATCATCATAATAATTATAGAATGAATATTTTATGTCGTTATACTCGCATGTGCTGTCTCTGTGTTCAGCAAAACACATTTTGTGATATTAGCTTTTATATTAGAGTAAATTTACCTATTATCAAATTTAAAGTTAAAAATATTATCTAGACAATGTCATATGCTTTTATTAATACTATCGTTTAAAGTGGATTATAAATAAAGTTGTAATATTTTACAATTATAACTTACGTTAAGATGATAATATCAATAAAAACATATTACATTGTCTAGATAATATTCTTACCTTTAAATTTGATAATCAGTAAATTTACTTTAATATTATAGCTAACTTAACAAAATGTATTCTGCTTAACGTAAATTTACTATGATGCACGTCAGTAAGACAGAGACAATGCATGCAGGTATAACGTCCTCTTAAATAATTCTTATAGTTCAGTTATTATAAAGAATATACTTTCTAGATGTATCAAGAATTGTGAAATATTTAATTTGAATATTCATTATTTTTAATTAATAATATCATATCTATTGAGATTGTTCAATAATTAAATAATTTCATATAAAAAGATTAATAATTTTGTAATTTAATTTTTCTATAGGGAAGCAAAAATGAATAATGATAAATATAATAATATGTTAAATAAAAATTCTTTGAAAATCAAATCATATACCAATCAAAATGAAAATGATTTGCATAAAAATAACCTATGTAATAAGAAGAATTCATTTCGGTAAGTTATGTTTAATTTGAATGGTTGACATACATATTATTTTGAATATAGTACTTCCATCAAATGGGGCAACAAGGTAAAGAGTAGCTTGGGAATTTTGGTTTATTTAAAAATTTGAGTTGACATGTACAGGGAGCTGAATGGCGTTTTGTGTTGATGCTGGTAGCAGGTCGTTGAGTGATGATGGATTACATATAAAAGCTGCTCTGGATGATGTTGATGAAACAGTGAAGGAATGTTCAACTTTGATAAAATCGTATAGCTGTAACCTGACTGAATTTATTTTAGAAGAGGACATTCATTACAATAACACATTTAAAAATGGTTCTTCTTTTGATAAGGTACAATTTAATAATATTTCTTATATATACTGAAATAAATGTATTTACAATTGAAATATTTAATCAATTTTATTTTTGTTGTATAGAACAATTTAAATATTAAACCAGTTGATAAATTATCTGATGATAGTTCTTATGATAGTTCCATTTGTGTGGTTAATGAGGTAATTTGAATTTCTAATTAAATAAGTAATACAATTTTTTAATTTGATTATATTTGTTGCAGTTATATAGTAGCCAAATTGATGATATGAGAAGTGTAGAAAGGACTATGCAGATTCATTCCAGAAGTACCATAAAAAGAACTAAAAATAAATCTATTAAAAGTCACGTAGAAAGAGTCTTAAAGTCAGGATTTTTATCAAATGAAGAGAGTTTGTTATTGAAAAACACATTAGAACTTATGAAAATACTATCAAAAATTAAAAGGTTTGTATTCAAATAATATAATCATTTAAAAATATCTATTAATATTTTAATTCTTATTTTTGTAGTATTCAAAATCAAATTAACATTCAAAGAAGATGTAGAGAGGATGAATTTGGTTTTGAAAATGAAAAGACCAGCAAACGTTTATCAGAATTATATTTTTTAAACAACCGCCTCGAACAATTAATCAATCAAAAAAATATATGTATGTTCTTATTTTAGTAAAAATTAAACTTATTTGATTGTTGATCAATTTAAATAACATTAATTTATTTTCAGATTTAATGAAAACTGGATTATCATATGGTAGATCATACAACCGTACAGTTTTGAATCTTAAGAATGCCCAAAAAGAGGCTTTTAAGGTATTTAATGTTATGATTTTTTACTATTAAACAAATATATATATATATTTTTAAATATTGTCTGAAACTAATTCACAACTGAATATTTTTGATTTTCTTAACCTAAATTTATTTATGTTATTACATATTTTAGTTATATGAAAGTGAAAAAAATAACAAGAATAATCAAAACAAAAACTTTGATAAACTAATTTCTGATATTTATAATATTCAAATAGTTCTTGATTATTTGGAAAATAATTGTGGTGGTAAGGAGTTGCCATGGAGGTCAAGTAAAGGTTGTCCAGGTCACAAAAAAATGAAAAAAAAACAGGTTAGTTCTATATATTATTCATGATTTCCTTGTTGTTCCTTAGAAAATAACATATCATTATTTTTAATTTTTAGTTGAATTGTGTAACTGTTGTATCTGATTTGCAAACAATTGGTGAACATGAAGTTATGGAAATCGTAGCCCAACCTTTATTTATAGCAGTGGAACAGTAACTTGTTTTAATGGTAAATTTAGTTGGCAAAGAACTGTTAGGTCATAAATTTTTTTTTTTTACTTATATTATTCTTAATAACAACTACAACTATAAAATTATTTTATAATAACTATTATTATAATCCTAACTAAAATTACTAATTAATAATATTATTTGAGACTTATTTATAACTGGTGCCTTTAAATTATTTAATTGATGTTCACTAATTAGAACTTAATAGTAATTAAGCATTACTAATAAGTTTTACATAATCTTGCAATAGTTTTGGCTTGCATTCTTACTATTTTTTGAACAATCTATTTATTTATGGTCATTATATTTTTCATATTTACATAAAAATAACTTATAAAATATATTTTTTTTTAATGAAGAAATTCTTTAAATTTACAAATATAATTAGCGAAAAAATGGTTTTAGTAAAATCCAACTTATTGTCATTCAACCATGTTGGTATGTGATTATAAAGTTTTATCATTGATTATGGATTTTTTAAATATTTAATTGAATTGTTATCAATAATTATTTGAAGCTTTCACTGGAATAGTTGGTCTACTAATTGCTAAGTATTATTATATCACTAAACCACTTAAAAGTATAGTTCAATAATCTTTATATATTTTTGTATTAACTATTATGATTTTTGATGGAATCAATTATTTTTTTTATAAAGTAAAGAAAATTTAAAATAGCTTTGATTTGATTCGATTTAATGTTTGTGAGCATTTTATTTTTGTTTAATGAAATAAATCTTCAAGAATGCTCTTTGAATTATTATATTAATTGTATTAATAATTTTAACTGATTTATAATAAATATATCAAAAAATAATTATAAATAATATAGACAACACAAGAATATCAAGCAGTGCTAATAGCTTATAAGTTTTATGAGTACCAGGCACAGATCCAAGGGTAGTGAATATTGATCTTGAGCTCCTCCTCCCCTCGTTTTAAATGTTATATATTATATATTTCTTTACATGTTAAACAAATTGTTCATATGTCTTAAATATATATATACACACAGTGAAAACTCTTTATAACAAAACTTGTTACAACAGAAAACTTTACATGATGTAAATAATACATTAAAATGGTTGGTTTGATTTATAATCTGTTAAACCTTTTATACTCTTTCTATATTACAAAAACTCTATAATAAAAGAAATTTCTTAGCCCCTTCAAATTTGTTATAGAGAGTTATCACTGTAATTGTTAATATTGTTATCAAATTTAATCTATTATGATTTATATACTAAAATTAAAATTGTATTTTTTTTCTGAAACAAAAAAAAGTACATAAGGCCATAGATAGTATAATTAATTATATGGCATTAAAAAAAAAAATCATTTTTCAATTATTTATTCTGCAATGTATTTTATATACAAACAATTATTTAATGAAGTTTATTATAAATTTATACATTTTAATATTAATTTAATAATCTATATTTTTGAATGAATATAATAATATTAAATATACATAATATGGATTTTAGATTTCATACTAAGTTTTTGTAAATTTATTTATTTTTCTCATATTATCTATAATATATCTATTGTTATCTTTTATTTATTGTAACACATAGTCTGAATCTTAATGTTGTAGCTCAACTTAATTTTAGTTTTATTGTAAATATAATTGTTTTCATTTTAAGATGTAATAACAATCATATAGTTAGTTAAGTTAATTGTTTATTAAAGGGATTTACTGGTATATCTAAGCATTGAATACTGTTTTAAAATTTTTTATTTAAAATATTTAAAATATAGTTATTTGATGTTTATAAAATCATTTTTTTATATTATAGGCACAAGTTAATGTATACAAGTGTTACTTTCTATGAGTGACCACTGATTGATAAAAATGGCATTATTAAATGTAAAATAACGTTCATTAGCATGTATGTAAATAGCCCTATTGGTTATATTAGTTATAGCCTATATCTCTAACCAACAATTATCATAATCATGGTTCATCTTTATGGGGCTTGATAATTGGTGTTGTTTTTCCAAGTTAATTTTTTTTTTTTTTTTTAATTAAAAATTAGTGACTGCGGAGAGTCAGTAGTCCATAAATCAGTAGTTTATATATTAGTACCTATTACCATTTTCTTGCCATGATAATATTTTTTTTAAATATCTATCTTTTATCGTTTTATATTACTTATTTATAGACAATTGAAATTATTGACTAAGTATTTTTTAGATCTATGTATGATAACAATTGTATTTTTAATGTTTATTTGAAATACGCAATCCATAAAAGTAAGTATTAAGAAAATACTACAATGTTTTTTTATCTGTACGTGTTGTTTCCGTCTTACAAATATAAGACAGCAAAAACCGAGATAGAACCGTTCGAGCTGTAGTGATACTTAAGACTCAAAATCGATATGGTTAATACATTATCTGTGAAATATTGTTTTTATTTTTTTAATATCACTTATAAAAAAGAAATTCTCAACATTTGTTTCAAGATCAATTGTTTTTTGAACTTGAATATATTTTTTGGATTTTGATATCAAAAAAATAAAAACGATATACCTCAGCCAAAGTACTTAGTACTAGGTACAATCAAAAACACCAATACACATAATGTGTAATCCACTTGAGTTGTTCGTGACAATACAATATAAACTAATTTTACAATAAAATGTTAATAATTAATAGTTCATATAAGCTCTGTTCAATATTTTGAAGACAGCTCATATGGGGAATTCAAAAACATAAGATTTCAAAGAGAATTATATAGCATAATATGTACACTATGACATTAAAACATTTACAATAATAATAATAATCTAGCATAATACTCCATGGTAGCGACGTCAACCAACACATTTTGTCTTCTAGACTTAATGATTCTAAAATTATAATTAGTAAATGAACATGAATAAAAATTTAAAACGAAATTTTACATTTTATTCTTTCTTTTCATTAATTAAAAAATTATAATCTTATTACAGTGGTTTTACCATGTTAATAGAGACAGTGGTATAGTATACAACATATAAGGGGATGATTACCTAGGTTTAGTTTCTACACTATAAGAAATATACATTACTAATAATAATTTAAAGTTAAAATATATATTTAAACGCACATAATCCCAATTTAATTCCAAGCTCACAACGCAAAAATAAGTGATCGCAGATATCAAAAAAATCATTATTTGATACGTAATAATTATGTACATATACAAAAAAAAAATATACAGAATATTGCTGTAGATCATTGACTACCGGTCGCCGACGAAAAATTGATCATGAAGCTTATGGAAAATGTGTGGGCTGTGTTGAAATTCAGAGGTCCTGTGATAGCAGAAAAAAGAAAATCATCATAATATAAAGTATCGCTAGGATGTGTGTGTTTTATATTTCAATTTTTTTTACCCTGCTATCATATATTATATTTAATTACTTAAACAATTTATACTTTTTATTGTTTTTTTCAGATAATGTACTGTATTACGATTTTAGGTGTTTTTTTATTTTTATTTTAATAATACAACTATAAATTACCAAAATTTTCAATTTTTTACTCAATACACAGCTTTTGCTGCGTTTAAATTCATAATAATTTTTGAAATACTGCTATTTAACATTCATAAAAGAGAGTGAGGAATTTAAACGGTGGTCACCGAACAGAAAGCTAAACAGTGGTACACTATAATCTTCTTGATTAAATTTTATATCATAAAAAATATGAATATCAAATTTTAAATTAATTTCATTTCAAAAATAAAACAACACCTTCTTATATATATTATAAAAAAAAATAATATTGTTTTTTCAATAACTTTACATTACATTTATGCTGCACTTTAGTTTTATTTTTATAGAAACTGTATAATCGTGTGGATCATCGACTACCGACCGCCGACAAAGAATTGGTCATGAAACTTATGGAAAATGTGTGGGCTGTGTTGAAATTCAGAGGTCTTGTAATAGCAGAAAAAAGAAAATCATCGTAATATAAAATGTCACTAGGATGTGTTTGTTTTATATTTTCATTTTTGCAGGTACAGTTTATTATATTTAATTACTTAAACAATTTATACTTTTTATTGTTTTTTCAGTTATTCTTCTTTTATACTACAATAATTCTGAACTTAATTATTGTTTTTATCGGAACCTAATATTGGTGTGGATCATCAACTACCGCCCAGCGATAAAGAATGGGTCATAATACAGTATTTTATATTTATTTACTTAAATACGATATATTTTTTATTGTTTTCAGACAATATTATGTATTATGGTTTTAAGTGTTTTTTTATTTTTTTTTTCATTATATACATTGATAAATTTTTTAATTTTTTTTTTGTATCATATATCTAGGGCGTCTTATGCTATGTTTAAATTTATACTTTTTATAGTAATTCTGCTGTTTACCATTCTTTAAAAATAGTGAGGAGTATAAATGGTAACCACCGAACAGAAAGTTAAACAGCACTATGCTATAATTTTCTTGTTTGAATTTAATTACTGAACATATAATTAATATAAATGTATAGCTCAATTTTAATTCAAAAATAGAAGAACATCAACTTTAATTATAATAATAATAAAATAGATTTTTACATTAGTTTAAATTACATTTATTATATACATTAATTGTATTTTTAAAGTAACCGAACATTTCGGTCAATTATGAATTATCTGCTGACAAAGAATTTTTTCTAGAGTTGTAGGAAAATGTGCTGCTGTGTTTCAACCCGGAGGACATTTTTCATCATTAAAATGGAGCTCATTTGAATATCAACTGACCGTAGGATTTTTTTATATTCTATAATTTTTTGAATTTTAGTATGGTATATTATATTTATTCTTTTTGAATTGTATTTATAATTGTTTTATTGTTATTTCATGTATCGGTTCATACTACTTATTGTAAGTGTTTTTTTATTTTTTTTGATTTATTGATAAATTACCAAATTTTTCTGTTTTTTTTTTTTTTTTTTTTATATATACTTAGTTCATCTTTTTATTGTATAAATATATATATTTTTTAATTATCCTGCTGTTTTCATTCTTATAAAAGAGTGTAGAATTTAAATGATGGCCACCAATTAGAACCTTACACAGCATAATAATATAATCTTGTTTGAATTTTTTAACTAAAAAATAATGAGTATACTTTTTAAAATTATTTATAAATTAAAATTAAATAAATATCAAATTAGATTATTGAATAATAGAATTGTATTAATATTATTTGTATAAATATTATTTGTTAAACTTTATTACAATATCTTTATTGAGTTTACATGTATTGTGTTGAAATGAATAAAGATACATATTGTCAATAATAAAAAATATTTGTTAATTAAACTATGTAATTTTATCAATACAAATAATACAATTTATACTTTGTTAAACATTTTTTTCACCAGTTACATTTATACAATATATTGATATAAAATCAATATAATGTTATCCATCACTCTTATCAAGATTCGCATTTATACTGCGCTAGATTAAATTAGTTGATACCGAACTAAACCTAAGTCACTGAATACTCATTAAAATTAAAAAAATTAAAAATAAAAAATAAAAATTTTTTATTAAATTAATAGAGGGTTTCATGTAAGTTAGAAATGCATTTCTATATTGTTATATTATATAAACCAATGAATAATCTTTGATCAAATTTATAGGTTATTTTTTATTATTAACTTTAATTCAATTATATTTACTGAGCAATTAATTATAAATATTGTAAATAATGGAAATGTCATACAAATTTAATATTACTAAAAAAAGTATCAGAATTTTGCATTATTAGAAATGTTAGAAAATAGATATTGCATTTATGTACCTAAATGTTGTAATTTGTTTTATTCAAATTACTTTTTATGTTTTATTAAGAAGTAACTGTATGATAATTTTTTTAGTGTTGGAAAGTGATTTTCATTTAGTGACTATTAACATAATATTTAGCACCCACTTTTAATTGCTTTATGATGCAATGGAAAATTACAAAATATTTCAAATATAAACTAGTTCTGATTTAAGAAATTAATTAAATAATTGGTAAGTTATATATTAAAGACTATAATAATGGATATTATTTAATATTAATTTATATTATTATTATTATTATTTATTTGCGGGCCGAGAACCCAATAAAATTGAGCAGTAGTCGTTCGCGTAAAGGTAATCATTAGGGCAGAGGATTTGTAGCATTTGCAATTTTCATATCTGTTATGTACAGTCATATAAATAGCAGAGTACGCAGGGCGGACCCAGGAGGGCATTTGGGATATCAGGCTACCCACAATTTTATTCTCAGTAAAATCCGGCCCCTCAATATGACAAATTACATAATCATGTACAATACTAGAATACTCAAAAATGATAAAGGAATAACTAGACAATAATAATTTACAAAACGTACACAGACTAAAGAACATTTCTATAAAAATAAAATTATAAAC
This sequence comes from Rhopalosiphum nymphaeae, assembly GCA_036289425.1. NCBI lineage: Eukaryota > Metazoa > Arthropoda > Insecta > Hemiptera > Aphididae > Rhopalosiphum > Rhopalosiphum nymphaeae. Next base: position 845,931 of record JAZAQC010000021.1, on the reverse strand, counting down.
GTATTAATTTACTATGATATTGTATAGGAAAACGTTAAGACTAACGTATTGAACTACTGAAGTATAAATACCGGGTAAATGATAATTCGAAGTCGTGTAACCGGCACATATCAACAAATATTGGACTAATTCTGATTGTACAGCATATCAATTTAACAAATCTAGTTTTCTCTTTTTATTGCTAGTTCGTCTAAAACTTCTTTTGCTGTAATTAAATTAACTGACATAAGTGTTAGTGCTATTTAGCGGTTCCTGTAACAAATACATTTTCAAAAATCCCGTGATTGCTTCTTTTTCCAGATTTCAGATAAATGAATGAACTAAGCCCGTAGTGGTCGTAGCGATAATGATCTCATTTTTCATAACTTAATAACAACGATAATATCCGACAACATTTTAAACGCAGACTCGCAGTGGAAGCATAGCCTTTTTAGTCGATCATACATACATATTATATATTAATATATTATATCGTGTTGTCACTGTAAATTATAAGATAAGCTATAATAAAGTATAATCATAGTCGTCATTGACCATTTCAATCAAATAAACATTACTTTGGTACAAATAAACGAAAAAAAATTATAATGGTATTCAGTATTGACGAAATCGTCAAGATTCAATAGCTCGATAGATCATAATATCGCAAAATATTACATCATAGTGTATAGTGCACAATGTAAGCCAAAACAAAAAATAATAAAAAGCCAATGGGGAGGGACTGACCTCCACGTCTCCCCCCTTGTATACGCCACTGGTAAAGAGAGGACTTATTTTTAGCTCTAAAAAGCACTAAATATATTATAATCACTTAAGCACTTAAAACCCTATAATATGCACTTAAAGTTTTTTTTGGTGATTCAATTTAAAAGTATTAATAAAATAAATTGTATTTAAAATAAGCCAAAACAATTACCTAATTTAAATATATTTTAGGTTGACAACCTATAACCCACTCATATGGCTCACGGCTCACGGCTCACGTACAACGTTAGTTTGTAAACGATTATACATCTATGTATTAATAAAATTAATATTGTAGCCTTATTGGCATTCTTCAAGCGTTTTTAGAAAAAGCACATTCTAGTGGACATTCAAAAACCATATTATAAAACATAAATTAAAAATAAATCAATTTTTATCCTAATATATTTACTGTATTGTTTGAAATAAAAATTCGGCGTGGAAAAAATTGATTTAAGTTAAATAAGTCTCAAATCTCAAAATATGCATTTATATGCAAAACAAAACTTTAGAATTAGTTTTGTGAAAGCATGAAACGTATTTGTTTCGTATTCTGCTATTTTATGATTGCAAAAAAAAAATACAAATGCTACAAGTTCTCTGCCCTATGTAAGTACAAGGTTCTGTTTATGTTGTATTTACAGAATTTATTGCTGTTTTAAATAATTCATTAATTATCATAAAAACAAATACACTTTTTTTTGTTGCCAAAATCGTAAAGTATGTAATTTATAATTAATACTTAATATTTGATAATGTAAAATAAAATTTCTGATACATTTTACATTTTTGTGTGTTTAATACTCCGATTTTGACGACATTTTATATTTAAACGTACAATAAGTACTTAATGCTTCAAATTTAAATGATTTTTGTTACAGATAAAATGTTTCGTAGTTTAAAAAACATTATTTGTAGAAACTCACAACATGAAACTATTACTTATTATATAATTTTCTATTAATAGTGAAATCATAAAAATATAAAAATACATTTGCACAATTTTTTTTTATCTGATTTTGAAGAAATTCTATATTTAAACAAATAATATCGACTCTAGGTCTTATTCTGTTATTATTCAAAAATATTATCAAAAAATTTCGTCATTACGTGATTATTATTATCTATACATAATGTAATTTTCAAAATATTTACTAATTTCAAGTTATTAAATTGCCAAAAGTTTATATTCACACTGTATTAAGTTACGCGACATCTAATTTAGTCAGAAATATATGAATTGAAGTAACACATTTGTAAATACAATGATATTAATATCATAGTACGAATTTCGAATACATTATAACATGTCATGATATTGATTTTTTGTTCAAACATATTTTTCATGTTTTTTTAACCATTATATTTAAATATTTTTCCATCAAACATTTTTCTTCGAAAATATGTTTTAAAAATATAGAAACTAAAAATGCACAAGTTTTAAATGAAAAAAATAATTATATGTAATACGATAAATAAAATAGATAACCAAATTAAAAGTGTACACTTATAAAAAGTAGTTTGTTGAATCTATTAAATGATAAGTAAATAGTCAGTTTTAATTCGTAATTTCTGAAAGATTTTAGGATTAGTTTCTTTTTGTGAAACATGGAATATAATTCAGGTAATAAAATAATATAGTAATATGTTCTTAATAATCGAAACACTTTTATTTGGATGTATATTATTATATAACATATAAATGAAAACACAAGTTCAATGGCGGCTTCTTTGAAAACATTTTCAACAGTCTTTATATTTTAAGTTATGTTTACACACAAAAACATTAAGTAGACTAGAGTGTGCTGTTACAATATGAGTATAAAAAAAATCAAAAAACAATTTACACATTACTCTTAAGACATTTGATTTTAAGTAAACATAGTTATACATAATATTATAATAGAAAAATGTAATTAATCCTTAAAGGATTATAATATTACCAAGTAAACAATATTATATACTAATTATTATTAGTTAAAATATACAAAATAATACATAGGTAATAATTAATAAATAATATAATACATTATTTGTGTATGTACAATAAAAACACATATGTACACCTGACAAGTAATAATAATTAAAGTAGTAGGTTATTAATAGATACAAGACAAACTACTATTTTGACGTCACAACTCTTAACAAAATTAACACAACCAAATAACCATATTATGGTTTTTAAGAATTCAATCATACACTGGTGTTCTCACCACCTATGACTTAAAAGCGTAACGTTTCCTATTTCCATACATGAATGAATTTGAACACGGCAGATGGAGTATGCACAAGAAAATTTAGTTTGAACAAACGTTAAATGTATGGCACAAATAAAACTTGGCATGTGGAAGACGGTTAATTATGAATTCTTGTGATGTGATAGAAGAATATGATCAAATAATTGTTTTAATATTGAACACGAGCAACACCTGTAATGTAAGCGAGTGCCACAGTTAATACAGTGCACTTTCGATATTTAAACGTAATTTTTAATTCAATGTCTTATAAATAGTTTAAGGCAATCATTTTGTCACATTGGAATTGGTATTTGGTGTTTGAAGTTTGAACTATTGAAGTACGTTTGTTGTTCACGCTTCCATAAACAGTATTATGAATATTACTCTTACAATGATAAATGATAATGTTAATATTTAAATATTTTTTTGTTGTTAACAATCATTAAAACACATGGTACTTAATTTTGACTTCATACTTTTATCAAAAAAAGTAAGTAAGTAAATTTATCATAAACTTATTAATTATAATAATATATTGAATTTTTACAAAACATGCTTATAGTTAAGTGCAATTCATAAAGCAAATGTCTTCTTTAATATCAATCATATTTAAATGAATTCAACATTAAATGAAATTTGATGAGAAAAAAAAAAAAGAAAACATAAAATTATTTTTGAATAATAATATATAATGAATACATAATTATATAACGAACTAAATTTATATGGTATTTAGATAAAATTTATTTGATGATTATGAAATTCTGTTGTTTAAAGATTAAGATTAAATATGAAACAAATATTATTAAAATGTACGTGTATGTATACTGTGTTAATTGATGAGAGAAATGCACTTAAGACGATAGTCAACTAGATATAAGCATATGTTATTTATGCACATAAGGGGATTTCTACACGAAAATAAATATTAGTGACTTATATATTGACTGGCCTACAAGTGGATGACACATTTGACGAACCTGTGCGATCAGATTGACTTCCAGGGCGCACCATAGAGTATGTCATGGTGGGTGCTGTTGATACAGACATAGCTGCCCATTGTCTGAGTCGAGAGTGAATTTCTGTGAAATTGGGTCGCCGAACAGGTGCCTCATGCCAACACTCCATCATTAACGAGTACATTCTTGATGGACATTCTTGAGGACACGGAAGGAGTTGACGCGAGCGAATCATTTCAATCACTTCCTGATTGCTATATCCATAATATGGCTAAAGAACACAATTACATCATGGTGTTAATAATAGTAATTATTTTTAATAAAGATGACAGTATTTACTTGTAAACCATAGCTGTAAACTTCCCATAATACAACACCAAAACTCCAAACATCAGATTCGGTTGTAAATTTACCATATAAAATGGATTCAGGTGGCATCCATCTCACAGGTAATAATGATTTTGATTGTACTCTGCAATTGTAAAATAAAAAATAAAATAATTATTTGAAATAAAATAACATTTTAGTGATTATTATAAGTATTTAATTTATTTAAAACTAAATAGTTAGGTAAAATTAATATTCTCGAATTCCAAAATATACATTTAATAAGGATTTAATTTTAATTTATATCCCAAAGAAGATATATTAATTATTAATACTTATCAGTTATCACAGTTTATATATATTTTGAATATCTACATTAATAATTAAAATATGATTAATTGTGAAGAAGAAAATGTCATTTTGTAATTTGTGTTTATGACTAATAAATGAAAAATATTTTAATTTGATTAAAGAATAATGTAGCTTTATTTGAAATGTATCCATTAAATATGGAATAGAACAATTTAATATGAAAATAAAAAATAAAAAGTGTATAGTGTAAAATATCAAACCTGTAATAATCAGATGAGTAAATATCCCTTGAAAGACCAAAATCTGATATTTTAACTGTAAGATTTTCAGCAACTAAACAATTTCTAGCAGCTAAATCTCTGTGCACATAATGATGGCTGCATAAATATTCCATACCTATTTACAGTATTAATATATTAATTAAATTAATTCACTAAATGGTATTATACTATATTTAGCTAGAGAACATGCAAACTTTATGCATCTTTATACAACATCCTGCTATAATACAGTTCATTCCAAAAAAGAATATACTGATTGATCAACTAAGTTTTGTTTAGCGACACGCAATCCCTGTAATTGATCTCAATGGCAGGATGTTGCATGGAGATGTACAGAAGAATCGATTTTCATTGGGATGTAGTGTGTTTTCTCACTGGATACAGTGTAGTTATAAGTAATAAATATTATAAATATTAAATAATAACACTAACCTGAAGCTATCTGGGTAGCAATATACATAAAATCTGCCTGGTTAAGTGGTGGTGCTATTGGGGAATTTGGTGAATGTGGTGAACGCGCCATTAAAAATTCATGTAAATCACCACCAACCATGTATTCAAACAATAAACATGCTGGGCGTGCACACATGCCTACCAAGCAAACCACATTTGGATGTCGTAATTCTCCCATTAAATCAGTTTCACGTTTAAAGTCTGCTGCTGTCTTAGCGCTTGCACCTTCTTTCAATGTCTTGATGGCTACCATAATTATGGTACCCATATCATTAGGCACTTGACCTTTGAAAACTTTGCCTATTCAAATATTTTATTAATTTCAATTCATATTTATTTCATTAAGAATACATATTTTTAATGAAAATACATACCAAAAGCACCTTCTCCAATTTCTTGTAAGAATGTGATTTCACCCAATGCATATTGTCTAACTTTACAGTATTTATCTGATTTTTGACTTGAAGCACTTGAGCCTGGTATTAATGATGATAATTCTAGGCCATTAGTTTTACCTTTTACAATGTCTTGCTGTAAATAAATATTAAAAATATGTATTATTCTGGTATGAATATATTTTATTATATTTAATTACTTTTTGATTTGTATAAGGCGGCAACCTACGACGTATTGCTGAATTCTGTCGCTTACTTTTTCTTCGAATACAGCAAATTACCATTACCACCAATACAATAAATAAAGAAATACTGACTGTGCTTACTATGAAAATTGGTAATTGTAGAGTTCTCACTGAATGTAACATGACAATTTTAAATAAAATTCTTAACTATTTTCTTTTATAAAATAACTCACTGCAATGTGGAACATCACAAATCACTTTTTTCATTTGACCTGTGTCTGGCATTTCAACAACACACCAAGGTTCATTTTCTTCAGATCCTGGATTACGACAGAAACGATGACCTCCTTGTAGTTCTTTATAATCGGATGTTTTTACTATTAACTGTTGACTCCAACGTACACATGATAGATTTTGATATGATGATGTTGTACCCCGATACGAAACTCCTAGTCCCCAATAACACTTTTCATCTGAAAAACAAAAATCAATTTTTATAATGTGCCAATTGATAATAATTTACAGTGTATTTGTTATTTTACCATCATTCACTTCTGGTTTCTCAATACCGAGTTCAAAACAATCAGTTTTTGGTAAAGAAGAACAATTAGGTAAATTAACAAATCGCCCAAGTAAATGATGTTTTTTGGCAATTGCATGCTCTTGACTACAAATGTCGTTTTCCAATAGTTCACAGTCCTATAAAAAAAATTATATAAATAATATAGAAAGCTATTAATGAATTAGGGAAACAAACCTCTTGACACACAAGCAACGGTTTAGGTATAGTCCTATCCTTTCTACATAATGGATAAGCAGTATGACAAATGGAGGGCAAAGCATATTTCGCACAACCAGCTGTCATATCAGTAGATCGTGTAATCACTTTAAAAGCTGAATTTAGGTTTCCTTCAATAAGAGCCTGTGAAGAGTTTGCGGGTATATACACATTTTGACCTTGTAGGTATTTTGAACAATGTGAACCTTGGTACATCTAAAATTAAAATATATTTAATTATTAACTAGATATTTAGAATTCCTAAATGAATTATAATTCAGATATATTTTTTTTGATTAAAAGATAAACTTTATAATTTAATAGCTAACAATAACAATTCATATTAAAATGATAACTTGCATTCTAAATTTGTGAACTCTGACTAATACTGATATTTAAGTACATATTTAAATTTATATTTATATTAAATAAGGTCAGTGACTACTTAATAATATTTGGATAATAGTTTTGTCAAATATTATTATTAGGTTTTCATTATAGAACAAATGTCTCGACTATTATTGTTTTTATAATTTATTTTGTTTAAATTTAAATTTAGATTACCATTCAAACACAAATAAAATAAGTACAACAAATTTTTCCAAAACTGAAAGTCAAATTATTATTAGTTGATGAATTATTTAATGAAAATATTTCTGGTTAATATTTATAAATACTATATAAATGTACACATTGAACAATAGAATATATATTTATTAACCCTATTTTTTAATCTATCAAGGTTATTTAAATACAATAATTATACAATCTTTCTTAATATTATATTTCAGTTTTAATATTATTAATATAATAATCCATTATTACAATTAATTTTAAAAAGGCATTAAAAGGTTATAATATGATAGATTAAACAAAACCAAATATGTATTTTTTTTTATTATATAATAAAAAACAAAGTAAGTAAAAACAATTAAAATAAATATTAATGACGACGATGGTGTTTTGATTTATACCATATTTTCAATGTAGAATTATGGTTACATTTGTTTCTTAAATGTTCATAGGTATTTTTTACATACTTAATAGCAATCATGTAATCACGAAAAATAATAGAATTTGTAAGATTTCTCTTAGCAGTACTTGTTTCTTGACGGACTTCTTTAGGAACTTCATCTCTAGTAATATCTTTTGGTTTCTCTTGATGTGTAACTTCAATGTCATCACTGATCTCACATAAAAGTTGTTGTAAATCATTTTTACAGGTGGTAAAATTATTATGAAATTGATATTCCAAAGAATCATTATTACTTGCATCATCAAGCAACATTTCAAAACCAACAGAAACTCGTTGTAATATTTCATGACTGCATTTTAATTCGCTGGGAAATGAACGTGAATCCAACGATGATTGTGACATATTATCTTCCGCTTTATTTAAAAGCCGGGGAGTCATCCAATTATTATTTTCATTTGTCCACCTTTCATAATGTGCATCATAATCAGAATTGAATGTTTGTTGAATGTACTCATGTTTAAACTGATTAATATTTTTTTGACATTGTTTTGCTATTGTTAAAATACGATCCATGATACTAGCATCAGAATCATCAGAGTCTTCATTTTTATTTGTATTGTAGCCACATGGATTAATCCAAAATGGGGCATCATTTTTTGATTGATCATCATTCACAAGGTTGCATAAGACATAAGTAGTAAAATGCAAGTATAATAATAAAATATACACTGAACTTACTTTCAACATTTTGAAGAAACTTACAAATCCAAAAATGTACTATACCAAGACAGAAATAATATATTTATTTTATAATGTAGATTAATAATTGCTATTTATAATTTGCAAAAATTAGTAATTATAAAGAAGAAAAAACAAATGTTTAAACTTTTTCAGGTGTTTTTACAAAAAACATAATAGATTCATTTAATTTAATAATAATTTACATAATGTTTTGTTTATAATTTTTCTATAACATTTAGTGTTTTTTTCCATAACATTTTTATTTTAATAAATTATGTAAAATTTTGAACATTTGTCTCATTAAATGGTTTAAATCATAGGTACTTAAGTAATTAAACACTTGTTTTTCTTTAAAACTCAAAGTAAAAATATATAACATGAAAAAACAACTGTATTAAATTATAGTAGGATGCATACTATTTTTTTTACATGTTCTATGTTATTCAACATACATTATTTCTAATATGATTTGAGTCCTTATTTGAGTTAATATTTATAAAATTTTTTTTTTATAAAATCTTGAACTAAATATATGCTTTTATTCAATTGATTATAACATATATTTTTCCAAAGTTATAATTTTTACAATAATAACCGTAAATTCTTTATTATTTTAATTATGAATATAAAATAATGCTTGATTGATACTTAATTATTAAAATAATATATCTATTATCTATAAAACATTTAGTACATATTATTTGAATACATTTTAAAATTAAATTATTTTTAGTTAATCTAGATATTAAAATCGTATTATAAATATTGTTTTTGATAAATAGAAGAGAATTAAAAAATTGATTCCTTAATTATATAGCATCAAATAAAATACATTTTTTACATAATATTCAAGATTTGTCAATGGTATGAGAATTTTTAATTTACACTTGAAGAATCATAATATTAAAAAAATAATTATACAATTATTCTTAAAAAGTTTTATATATATCAATGAAAAATGTATAAATATTACTTATATAAACAATTAATATATTATAAATTTATTATGTTTTAATCATACTAGAAAATATTTTATTTTACTATTCAATTAATGCCCATAACTTTTAAAAACAAAATTAATATTTTAAGATTTAAATGTTTGGTGCAAACTAATTCAGATGATAGTGTTTAAGGAATATTGAAGAACCTACGAGGATATTGTTTTAGTTGTATAGGTAACTATGAAACTTGAGTAGTTTGAATAAACGCTAAAAGATTGAATTGTTAATGAAAAATTGTCAGACCACTACTTGAGTTTGTCTTAATGAGGCCAATAATAAAATCAGATACACATTTTCAAGAGGTATTTTAAAATGTAATAATTTATTTAACATTTTTCTAAGCTAAGACCTTATAAAATTTTCCACTCATAAATAAATTTGTCATTTTACATAAATAATTTATATATTTAATCTATTTTTTTTTTATACAAAACTTTAGTAATTTAATTTGAATATCTTATACTAGAATTTTTATAGAGCCAAATAAACTTGTTATTAAGAAATTTACAAATATATAAAAGTAGCTAACAGTACTCAGCATTCCTATTTACCTGAAGTTTGAAACACGAAAAACTTACATCAAAATTATTTTAGTATTGTAGATTACTGATTAACTATCTTAAATACTGATAAAATTTAATAAGCCACTATCAAACTTATTGTGGTTAGAATAAATTGCACTAAAATAATACATGATCTCGTGTATTCATTAATTTTAACACATTAGTTGAATATCCTCTTTGAGTATATTTGTAGGATGCTAAAAAAATTGAAGTTTTAAAAATAATACTCCTATAATACTTATAGGAAACAATAACAAAAAATCAATAGTTTAATTGTAATACTAACTAAATTGTAGAGTATATAATAATAAGGTAGACGACACCATTTCTGTTGGCATCAACGTTAATTGAATGTGTTAATATCAATCAAGAATCTACAACCTTAAGCAAGCCTTAGAGGCAAATACTGTACTTCAAAACGAAAAACTTAGCAATTTTAAGATAGGCTTAATTTATTTAAGAATAAATGGCTAAAGCAACAAAACAGTGGATTTTATGTGAATTCTATCATAGCAATAGTCTAATAATGCTAGTTATCATTTAATTTAAGTTAATTTATTTATTATTTATTATTTTGTATTTAAATATTATATACTATAACATAATGTTATTATATAAGTACCTTTATGTAAATACAATCAATGTTAACACCTAACATAATATTAAGAAAAACATTGTTAAATAAGTAATGAATGGTAGGACTATTATTCAGTTGACATAAATACCTTATTTATAGGTATTATTAAAGGATATTCATAATCTACCTTAAATAGATCTTAAACAAATATCAATAGTTATATGATAAAGCAACATCTCAGATATAGTTAGATATATTAAATAATAAATACTTACTTGACATATTGGGTAAGATAAAACTTGACTGAGTTCTGGAATAGTATCAAGTGGACTTTGCTGTTCATTAATTCCAATGTGCGAATTGATTTTGGTTTCCCTAAAAACAATAATTTCAATCAAACCATAAGTAACTTCAAGTGTTAAGTCAATAATGTGTAAATACTTTTTGGTATAGTTTTCAGCACAACATGCTAAAATAGTTGTTATAAGTAGAAAAATCAAGTTAAACATTTTCACAATAGTCAGTATAAAATAACCATGTAATGATTAAACTAATTTATGAATAAATCCATAAAGTAGGCGAATGACAATTAGTAGAAAATGTCTACAAACATAATCATCTGATATGAATATTGTAATAATATTAATAATAAAATTGTTGAATAATGAATATTAATATAGATAAAATCACTACTATTACAGCTACAGTCTGTGGTTTAGAGTAAATAAGTATTAAGTAAGTTTTGGTCTTTAAATAATATTATATTATTATTATTATTATTATTATTGTAAATCACTGATCTAAGCATTTTAAGCTCAAAGTTGATACTACAATGATATTTGTATACAACTCAACGCGCATGCGCAGGAATATATTATTATAATCGTTGGTCTAGTACCTGTGCTGTTCCATATTGGTCACGTATGTATTTATAATGTCTTTGGTATGATAACGGCGGTAAATTCAAATTTTAAACGGTAGCTGCAGCAGTGTATGCATTACATTATTTAAAATTTCGATTGAAAATACATTCGTTCATGCCGTAAAAAAAAATGTAATAATATAATAACCGTACAATTTAGAGCAGCGGTACCAATAATCTAAAATTATTTAGCGACAGTTTTTAAGATAGATTTATGTCTGCTCTTCTATGCACACTCGCTGACAATAAATCATTTACGTATCAATCCGGACTATGTAAGTATATAACCACGTTTTTAATAAATAAAATAATACTTTAACTAAACGGTATTGGCTTTTTGTCACCATCATTGGGGCGCGTATCATCCCGCTATCTGTATATAATATATAGGTAATCGAAATAGTAATAGGTTGTTATATAATATTCATAAAAAAACTAATCTTATAATTATTTAACTATTTTTTATATATAGTCGGAAAGCGTGTTCTAAATATTAAAAACAATAAGGATTTCAATATCAAGTTAATTATTAACACAACTTGGTAAATTTTGACCTAGGGGTCGTCCTAGGGGTCTACGCAAAAAACATGGAGTGAATATATTTGGCCAAACAGGCAACAAAAAGGTCAATAGATAGATTTTAGAACCAGCATACACAGTGAACAAAGCCGAATAATAAACAAATTAATTTGATGTATAATTTTGAAGAAACGTAGAAGAATTTAGCTTTCGTCTTAATTTTAATTTTCTCTGCGTGCGTTTATTAAATTGTTATTATTACCTAAATACTTTTTTTTTATTTATAATATTATCATAATAATTATAATTTTTTGAGAATATTTAATAATAAAAATTAATTACTTTTACTTATGTTATAGGTACTGTTTATTATTAGTATTATTTTGGGTGGCGGAACAATAATAAATATAGTACCTGCAATTAAACATATCATTAAGCAACTAAATTAGGTAAAGATCAATTATGTTGGTAAAAAAAAATAGTGTAAGATACGGACACAATGCACTTGGATACTCCCGAGTTTGTTTATGCAAATCTAAATCATATTCGATATTCGACTACTCTTATAAAATAATATAATATAGCTGCAACAGTAGGTATATATTATATAGTATAATATGTATACGTATATATTAATTAATATTTATTTATTTGTTACTGTTTAGCGCTTTTTAAATTTATATACATGTTAAAAACCTTAAGTCCTTAACCTCTGATTATACTACTGGTTTTTTTTCAAAGTATAAAACAATTTCTAATGAGATACAACAGTCATTTGGTCATTAGGACCATTAGATATAGTTAGCTTAGATAATATAGTATCACATGGGTATCGTAAAATCACTTACCCTTCTAGTACTACCGGATACTGGTTTGAAAATCCAAAATGAGGTATGTCTATACTGGATTCATCATGGCCTATAAAATAAAATTGATTTTATTCACTTATATAGATAATATTTATATATAATTGCAAATCGTAATAAATACGTAAAATATGTGTGTTCGTAGTAAATATTAATAGATGTTATTATATACATTTTAAAAATGTCTCAAAAAATACATAATATATTAAATATTATTAACCTCACTAATATGCAAGACTTATATAAACAGAAATAACTTATAAACATTGCTGCGCAAGGCTAAGAATATACCTAAACTTATCACTTAAACCCTAATCAGCTATTACACTTATATGTGGTTTAGGTAAGTACTCAACTTCAAAAATATATATTGAATTCGGAAAAGAGGATTAATATTATATCAAATGATCGACATTATTGTATGGAGTGACCGCTTAAGTTCATGTATATAGTATTTACCTAATATATTATAATTTATTGGTTCCACTACAGGCTGCTGTAGTTGTATAATATAAGGCATGCGGCACTCTCCTCTATATCATAGTTCTCTAACATGACAGCAAATTATAGGTAGATATATTGAAACATATAGATATATAAATATTTCAGTCATTAATTATTGCCTATGGAATAGAATTATTTATATTATACGCATATAATTTCGATGCGGTATATAGTTTCATCCTTAACTCTGTAATATTAGAACGTATAAGTATGGACACAGTTTGCATAAGGTGTTTCTATTAATGATCGTATCTGCAATTAGCGAAGATAATAATTAGTTATACTCTCGGTCAAGTTGGATTACCGAATAAATAAATACTACTACATGTGCTGAATCCACCAAGAAAATATACATGTAAAATGTATTGGTAATAAACTTGAATTTATTCATTGAGTTTACCTTATAACACCGCGCGAAAATTACAACTTTACCGTAAGTGCAAATTATACTCGGTACTGATTACTGAGATATCGTTATTTCTTTTTTATTACAAATATAGGTATGATGCAGATTACGAACAGGTAGATAATATAGAAAACGATTATGTAAAATACAGTTTTTGAATAAACATTTCAAGGATACCTACTTAATAATTTTATACGATTGCGGCGTCTACATCTTCTACTACATAATAAAGCAAATTGTATACTCATCAATGCCTTTATTATTAAGCTTTTGTAGTCAATACAATGTGATTACGGGTTTTCGAAATAACATCATTTTAGAGTATACCTAACTCTAACTTCAATATTCTATAATAGGGAAGCAGTTAAAACGACAATTTTATTATACCATCGTTTAAGTCTGCAATCAACCGAGACACACGATTATAGGTATGCAATCCTCATTATTCCTTAAAACCATAAATGAGTAAACAGGCTTTACTTAGGATAAAGGTTAGTAGACAGTTATTTATCTCAGCCGACTTGTATACATTATATTAAATGCTTCGTTATAATCTTTCATGTACTCGTATATTATTAAGGGGGTATTTTTATCAACATATTTTTTATAAAAGTAGCTTCAAAATATTAAAATAATACAAATGTATGTTTTGAATTTAACTTCATTATGTCGCATCAGAGGCTCCAGATTTGTGTGTCTTGAACTTAAAAAATTGAGGGATGGGAGGTGTCATGAAATTATTTTAAATACAATGTAAAGTAATCATCATATTTTTCACAATTTTTAATAAAAACTGAAGTTTTTAAAATGCATAGCAGGTATTTTGTATAATACTATTGCAATGTTCGATCTATTTTAATTACGATACTGAGTTGATATCGGTATCACCTTAACGCCTTAAACTAAGAGCATCATAAAATTATTACCCCACCACTCTACGATAAAATTAAATACTTATTGCTTTGATAAAATGTATCTTATCTTTATAAAATATTTATAAAGGTACAACTAAAAGTCTAAAAATGTCACTATAATAATTTATAATATTAATTTAGTCTTAGATATCAATACGATACATATACTACAGGGGTCTCTTGTAATTATATATAATTAAAATACATTTACTGTTTAAAAACTTGGAAGGAGGCAATATCTTATAGGATCATGACTCACGGAGTCACAACATTTTAGAAACCTTAGTATTACATACTATTATATAAAGTTAAATTACAAGAAAATAAAAATGAAACTAATGAAATTACATACATTTGGATAGTTGCAGTGAGAAATGTATTTTTAACTTCTTATTTTTTATTTATTTTATTTTTTATAGAACAAATAGATATTATTGTGGTTTCTAGGTAGTTGTTATAAATTGTAAATAATATATTACGTAATTTTCGAGTAAATACAGCTAACTATATAGTAAACGTTTCCACAGTCTACAGTTCCGAAAACTATACTACTCTTGCGCAAGTTCACTCATGTGATTACTCCGCATAATAACTTAAATTCATTCATTAATCGGTATGGTATAATTTTATAACTATGCTTTTGCGAAATGTACACATAGCATAACTTTTGAGCTACTCGAGTTTAGAAAATGGTACGTTGCATTATTTTTACATGTAAAGGTATTGCAAAAACAGTTCCATACATTATATAAAACATAATATAAATAATATAATTATTATGCACCCAAGAGGCAAGAATATACTACAAATAGTGGCAATAATATAACAAAATATATTATTTAACATCAGTGCGATATGGTTGTTCAATGTTCATTTAAACATAAATTGAAATGGGTGTTAAAAAGTTTCATCTACCCAAATTGAACGTTCAATTTAAAATTAGCATAATTTTTAAGGAATAGATAGAACAAAATAATATCGTCCTAAACGATTATACAGGGAAAATACTATAAGTTATTATCAGCTTTCCCGCGGTTGTTCAATTGTTTAAAATTTATTTAAATCGTTAATGATTTTAATGTATTATTATAATATTATACTTTAACAATTCTAAAAAAAAAAATAGCTAAAAGGCCTCGTTGAATATATTATACAACGTTATACATTATAATCCTTTTAAATTATAATATAATGCGCGCGTGTTAGATGTCAGACCAGATAATTTATATCAAATCTACTCGTTTGATTTTATGTACCTAACCACAAACATACTTGAACATAGTAGTATTATAATCAATAAATTTGATTGATTTCATAATCTTTATCAACGCAGATTGTGTGAACTGAAATATATGCCAATATTTTATTTAACACGTATATACAAGAAATACAATCGTGGGATGTTATAAATTATAATCTATATAGATTTTATAAAATAATATAAATAAGGAAATTACATGTTTTAATTTAACAACTTTTATTTTTGAAGAGAAGCATGGTTGAACACCTAAATCTCTCTCTCCCTATATATGCCCGCTGGTATAATATATAGCACTATTCCATGAGTGTTGTGATAAATGCGAGTAATTCCATCGAATGGGAGCTTTGAAGTTTACGACAAGTAGTTAGGTATACAATATTTATAAAATAAGTGAAGGTAAAACACAAGTTTACATAATCACTATACTCAGTATATCCATCCAAATTTAAAATATCATCTTAATTTATATAAAAAATTATTTTTATAGATAGTTATTATACTACATAATATATATATCATCGAAATTAAAAATTGTGTTACTAGCCCCTCCTTAGATTTTTGTTATCCTCTATTTGTACAGTCAAATAAATATATATATCCAGAGTATATAATATAAAATTTTGAACTCACTGAAACGGTTGACTTTGACAATGAGTATTGCGGTGGACTGTATTTTTTCAATGCCGTTTGTGGCCTCGCACGTGAAAAATCCTTTGTCGTGCACTTCCAGCTTGTTGATCCGTAGCCGAGACCCGAGTCCGTTCTTGTGCCTAGACTGGAATCGCTTGACCGTCAGTCGGGGCTTAGATTTTTTCTCACCATTCCCGCCGTCATTGCCACCACCGCCCCCAACACCGTCTGATCCTCCGACCGGTACCTCATTCATATACCATTGGATCCTCAGTGGGGGTGGCTCACCGGTCACTTCGCAATTGAGCTTAACTGACTTGCCTGAGTCTCTTGTAATATTATTCAGTTGCCGAACAAAATGCATGACGCCTGTTTTGGGACGGATAAAAATTTAAAAATGACTTGTAAACATTAAAATCAATTAATATCTTAAAAATGGAAAAAACATGGAAAAAAAATTAGAAACCGCATGATTAATAAGTCTTGTATAAGACAAGCACGTTTAACTAGTGCCATAAGTTTATATAATGAATAGGTAAGCAATTTAATAGGCAATTTTAAGAAAATATTTAAAGAAAATAAAAATGCAACAATTCAAAATTTTTAAATATTTTCTTTATTTATTAAATGTATGAGTATAAGTAGTGTAAAATTAATTAATGGTATTGTTATGTAAATACGAAAATATAAGGGAAAAAACTACAAAATAATGTATATAGACAAGTATAAGTACTCGAATATTCGAGGTATCAAATTTCTACACAGAATATAATATAACAATTTTATATGCATTAAATTGCAAAGATGTCTATATTTTGTTAACAAAAGTAAATGCAACATTATATTCATTCACCTTTATAAAAAAATGTATTAAGTAATCATTATTTTTCATTAAAATTGCCTTTATAAAACTCCTTGATAAAAAGAATGGGTGTGTCATGTCGTTTCGATGATTTGACATTTTTATGATATTATTATTTATTGTTACATTATTTTCAGATAACACATTGGTCATTAATGCAGTATTATTTATAGTACTGTATAAAAATTAAAAAAAAACATTTAATGAATATATATAATTATATAATAATATAATAAACAAAATACATGTATTATTACAAATAATATTATTATTTATTATTGTGATTATAAAAAGGCGCTTTAAAATTTAAATTATAAAAGTAAAATTCAATAGTTTTTCTTTGATTTTATTATATTAAATAAGTATGTAATACAATATAATATGCATTTTTGTATAATCCATTAAATGAGGTTTTATAAAGATTAATTTAAAAATTATTTTTGAGTTAATTAAATTGCGTGATCTTTAATTATTGGTTATAGTAACATTCTAGTACAAAATGAAATACCTACTGGTCCAGCTACACTAATTAAAACGTTAAAAAATGATCAGAAACATCTTCGTAAATTATCTTAATCCGGTGAAGGTTACCGTTATGGTGTAGGAGCGTTGTATAGATCGTATCATCACCAAATACGGGTACTATTATAGTATACGTTTATGTTTCAGTAAATTTTTAACGAAGTGTATTATTTGAATAAATTTATTAGTAACAATAAAGATAAATTTACATTATATTATGTATAGAGATTTATATATTCGTATATTATAGAGACATATACAAATACAGAGACGATAAAAATAATTATACTCATCAGTCATCAATGATCAAGGTTGAAATGACAAAAAAAAGGTTATTTTTTTGTTATTACTGTATAATATTATTTGTACAGTGGATGCTATTTATTATACTGCAGGCTTTAACAATTTTAGTGATTTACTCACGTTCCTCATATACTGTTCGTAATACACAATAGATAGAAGAAATTGAATAATTTTATGTTACACACATATATTAAAATATATTATAAAATTCTAGAAACTAATAAAATTTATTAATTCGATTGAACTTTACAATATTGAGTTAAAAAGTTGTATATGATGCGTTCGAGAAATGTAAATTGTACATATTATAATATATTTACGTTTAAATATGCATTTATAAATCGTATTTTAAAATAAGCTTTTAATAATAATTATCTACATTTCAAGAATATATTTTTAGAGGAACTCAGTTTAAAACTATTGCGAGAGTTGAATGATTTCAAATAAATCATTAATTCAATGTTTAAATAAATTAAAAAAAAAATAAATAAATTATAATTACTCGATTTGTTCCCTTTTGGTAAAAGTACATCAGTGTTGTCAGTTCTATATAAAATGAAAATTAATTATTATTAAAATAAACGTAATTTCTTTACAATGTTATATTATTTCATTACTCATAAGCAGTAGAAGAATTTGTCTCAGTGTCATAGTCGTCGTAATTGGAAATGCTACTGTATTCTTCGATATTTGGTGCCGGTTCTCCTTCGTCTGGAAAAACTGTAAAAATAAAAAAAAAATCACCATAGAATTTAGATAGATATAAAAACGTTTGCAACATAATATAAATTATTTATGTATTGTTAACTATATTGAATCGTGTTTTTTACAATGGCATTTAACTGCAACTGCAATAAAAATGTAAAGCCATAATATTAAGTCAATACAATATGTATACTATATAGTATGATGATAGAGTCGATTTTATTGCAGTTGGGTTTATTTTAGGTTGAAAAAAATAATATGCTCATCGGTAGATCCTCGTGGACCAACTAGGGAATGCGAGAGGTTGTAATGTATATGTACTGCACAACGCAGAGATAAAAATGATAATATTATATAGTGAGTCAGTGAATAATTACATTATACTATACAGCATACAGTATACACATAATATAGAAATACGTAGGTATATATCGTATGCGTTATAATAAACATGTAACACTATACGTGTTATATAGAAATTGTATTTTTTTTATCAAATTGCAGTTTATAATTAATACAGCTCATGCATTTTGCCAGTTCAAACCATTCGAAAGCTCAGAAAGTGAAAAGTTCAGAAACATTTTTATTTTAATTGAAATACTTTGCCTTTTGCAATGTAAAAATATAATTAAATGACGTTATTATATATATAAAACTTTTAATTTATTTCTTGACGAGAAATATCAGTAATGTCACATCGGAATTTCACGTGAAAATCAATTTAAAGTTTAAATATATTTTGCAGTGTATATCTATATTCATCGTTTTCAAAAAAAATGTATTTTATATACACAAAAGTTTAAACAACGGTGTAATAAAACTAAAATATTATTATTATTTTTTCAATGACTGCGACCAGTTTGGGAATTCATTCGTTTTGAAAAGATTATTTTAATTAAATTTTAGAACATTTTTTTTTTTTTTGTAGAAAGATAGCAAACAAGTTATAAACCACGAATTTGAAGATTTGGACACTTGCATATTATATAGCGTTTGAACCCCCGTGCCAAATTATTAATTATATAACGCAGGTAAATATTTTATGGATATAAAAACACTGTAAGTAAAAATGGATTACAAATGATAACTATAATTATTTTAATTTTAAGCCTAAAGGTAAACAATAGCGTTAGAATTTTCGGTTTAAGAATAATATAATATACCATATTATACGTATGCATTTTTAAAATAGGTTGTTACCAGCTATACAGAATACAGATGTCAGATAGGTAGGTACTGGCGAAGTGCACTATAATAAAGTGTACTTATACTATAATATAGTATACTACAAATAATAAATCAGTAGATAGTAGTGTACGATATTATAGTAGGTACCTGACTTATATGGGTCATATTATGTATAAGTTTATTGTATACCGTTTAAAAGCATTATTTGAATTTGATTTTAGTATTAGACGGTAACAACGGTAACAAAAAAATAAAAAAACCCAACACCACAAAAGCCGAACTACGTCCTAGCGCGCGCGTACAACAATAATGGATGGTACCCGTCTATAATATTGACGCGCCCTGAAGCAACCAGGTGCCACAGCCAGTACTATACCTATCCACTCCATCTGCAGTATTTTATTGGACATCTGTCAACGGGACAAAAGTCGAAGTGCGTATAGCACAAATACTCTTTCGAAACGACTACACGCAGCGCTGTTATTTAGTGAAATAATAATAATAATAATAATATAATATACGGTGATGGACACGAAGAGTTAACAACAATACGGGTTGCAATGCGTACATACAAATATAATATACTTCTACATAAGACTTATAATATAGTAAGTATTAGAATTATTGTGTATTTTTGTGTATACTGTATTAACGTGTGTGTGTGTGTGTGTGTGTGTGTGTGTGTGTGTGTGTTGTACTGTTGTGTTTTTAATCGGATGTGTTCCCATGAATAAAACGAGGACAATGCGTTTCACGGGCCCTTATAGATCGCACCCAAATCGTAGTAGGTAGGAACGTGTGTTGAAAAAATTTTAGATGGTGGTGAGATTGTAACGATTTACTTTTGTAGTTTCGAAATGGAACGTAGAAAATATAATAATAATAATGAATAACGAGTGACGTATAGTGACACGGACTTAAACGTGTAAATGTGTAATAGATTGACACGGAGGACTATTATTGATAATGTAATATTATGATGTTCACGCTTACTATTATGTCATTATAATTAATAATATTATATTGTATTGTTCACTTTTTCGAACAGTATATAATATATTGTATATATTGTATAGTCGTATATACTATTATGCCCATTGTCGATTATCGATGTATCATATTAACATGTATTACAAAACGATGTAGAATATACGAAAGTAATAGATTCAGAGCAATATATTAATTAATGTTCACATTAGTTTCGGATAGAAATACTTCTGTTTCGTATCTGTCAATTATGGCTTTTATATTGTGGTTCGGGGTTGTAACTCG
Source organism: Rhopalosiphum nymphaeae (assembly GCA_036289425.1). Classification (NCBI taxonomy): domain Eukaryota; kingdom Metazoa; phylum Arthropoda; class Insecta; order Hemiptera; family Aphididae; genus Rhopalosiphum; species Rhopalosiphum nymphaeae. Next base: position 824,528 of record JAZAQC010000021.1, on the reverse strand, counting down.
GCAATTTGCCTCCATTTACAGACATTTTAGGAGTTCTATTTTGTTAAATTTAAAGCCAAACCAATCAAGGTTTTTTTTAACCAGCCTTTGATAAAAATCTTAATAGAAATATATATCAATCTCTAAATACTGCACATAATACGTGTCCACGACCTATAGGAATGGTTCGATGGACTCTCATGCGAGTCACTAACCAATCATTCGATAAAGACCTTTGCATTTTCAACATTTAACGAACTTATTTTATCAAGTCAAAAGAAAAACCTTCAAAGAGATTCACTTAATTACAAAAATCCTCGTATCACCGAACCCGTTGCTAAATAAATCTTGTTTAATTCAATCGACACCTCAAAGGAACTACCCTGTCGATATATAGGGATCTATGTAATAGTTATATAATATATTATTTATCATTATTATATACTTTATCCTAACTATCCAGTATCCACATACAGCCTTATGCTAAACAGATGCATCCTTTTTTATTTTATGTCATCTCCGTTATATTCACCATTTTAACATTGCATTTATACTTTTTACATAATTGTATTAAATATTATAAACATACATACATACCATAATGTCTAAATTTATATTAACATAGTTTATTTCTATTAAAAAATTAATTAATTAAAAATAGGATGTTTTTTGTACATTTTACCATATCACTTTCATTTTTTTTTTATTCGTATTTATTATTTAAACAAATTATATTATTTTAAAAGGGTTGCGAAAAAAAAAAATAAAATGTCCTACAAAATGTTTTTACTAGTTTACTTTCAAGTTATTAATTCTAAAACACTTTCTTTCATATATATATATATAGCTTTAAGGTAAAGTCACTGGACTGTAAATTATGTGACCTTTATACGTATGTAGTCCTTTATTCTGATTTAAAATGCTGCGTTTGGCAGTTTTACTCAGCGGTTTAGGTGAATGAAAATTTCAATTGTTCTCGAGTGACCTGCACAGCTTATAATACACGATAAATGATAATCAACCTTTGAGTTGAGTAAATATTTCTAAAAAAAATATTTTTTGACAAAAAGGTATTTTTTTAACAATAGTACCGACTATATTATGATTAAATCTTTTTTTTTATCCCTAAAGATGTTTTAATTAAAAAACTCTGTATAGAAAATTTAGGATGTTAAATATTATATTTATTAAATTAATTTGTGTAATAAGATGGAATATGTTCATTGATTAAATAATAATATACTCTCAAGTATAATATAATTAATATTATATTATAAAAATAACATTTATTATATTTTTAAATATCCATATTTGTTCATTTTTGAAATCCTAATGTGTGTAGATACTAGATAAAGAATGAAAATAAAAGCAGTTTAATGAGTATTAGAACATATTTATTAACAATAATATTATTATTGTCTACTATAACTGAATAATAGTAGTTTAAAATCGAAGGATAAGGTGATAAAAAATTTGAAATAAAATTTCAATATTTTCATAAAATAGCAGACAAACATAATAATAATAATAATAAAACAATAACGTTAAATTGTGTGTACAAAACTAGTAAATGAATGATTTTTTAACAAAATTTTTTTTAAGTATATTTTGTTCATTTTGCTAAATATTATAAATATATAAAAGTATAAATATATATAAGTATTTGTAAAAATGCAAAATTGCAACTATAAACCAAACAAAAAAATGTCACGAAACGCGATGTTAGATTTAGCCACGAGGACAATTTAAAAAAAAAAACAAAATATAAAACAGTATTTTCCCGTGGGATTAATATCAAACGTGTGTGTGGTTCAAACATTTCGTACGATGATCGGGAAATAAATTGATTTTTTTCTATAAATAAATAAACATATCATGTATAATATTTTCAGTCGAATTTATTTCACTGTCTATAAATACTACACAGATGCACGTATTACATATATGTATTCATATATGTATTAGATTTAGATATATCATATATTATGATCATTAATGTGGTGTTAATGTGCAGACGTATAGTAGACTAGTAGACTAATAGACAGTAGTACTATAAAAGTAGTAACAATAATAGTATTATTAAATAAAACAGCAAGAAGAGAATTATCAATACAATTTATTACAAGCATTTCATATAATCCATAAAAGGAACCCGTGGGACGTAATTAATATGTGTTTCTAGGAACAAAATTAGTGATTTTTTTGATGTAGCACTAATTTAATTTTTTTTTATAAATTTTTAAACAAAATTATTAAATGGCTTATTTATGTATTATATCAATATATTTTAAGCATACGATTATAGGCATGTGTGTAACGTAAAAAATTATAATAAGTATTTAATGCTACACAAGAATTCTCAGTGAGTACCAGTATTTCTTTTATACCTATACAATCAAATAATAATTCATAGATAAATATTGTATTAATATTATTTATAATAATATATTTATTTATCGATATAATATAATAAAGGCTATTACCTATGTTAGCTAAATATATCATGATATGATATTCTTCATTAAAATATATAATTTTACGTTCTGGTGTCTACAGTCGATAGAAGGAAGAATAGGTACAGGGATCATATAGTTAGTATTTAAAATATTAACCACAACATTCATTTTATGTTTGATTTGAAATTCTTCTCACACTATAATTTTATATATTAATAATGAATGTATGAATACAAGTAAAAAAAAAAACACCGATTTCTTGATAACGCATCTTTAAATATTGTTTTTAATTTCTCATTTAGATTTGAAATTCATTGTGTTTGTAATGTGACAATATTTATATTTACAACACAAACACACGCACATTCTGCTTGTCCTCTGTGAAAGGGTCTGAGTGTAGAGCCCGGTCTCCGCCGATAGGACGCCGCCTGCCAACGACATGGATGACGATGATGTGTCACCATCGCCACACACGGTGTGTAACTCACTCACTCAAATCCCGCAGGCCGGGTGTGTACGTGTGTCTGTAATCTGTATATATATATATGATTGACATTATCAAACGGTTGGCATCGCCACACGTTTACATCCCTTTTCAGAGAAAAAACCACCCCCTCCGCTGTATACACGTTGTAATATATATATATATAGGTTTTAAAGGTTCACTCGCTGTCTCTCTAGGTTCGCACCATAATAAATATTTTGTTCGAGGATAATCCCAATAAACGAGCACATATACCTAAATATATATATATTCAAGACGAAATCTGTAAAATATTTGTCTCGGACAGATGCTTATCACACATACCATAATGATATATACGCAACGATACATATGATACACCTATATACGTATACGTGTATTTATACATAATGTATGCAACGCGAGATATTATTATGTGCATATAATGTGTTAATATCCCCAGAAACGAGATATCTCTCCAGTACGACGATGCTCCCTCGACCTTCCACGTGCGGCTATCTATAAGGGATACATACGCAGGACCCGTGCTAGAGGGTGTACGAAGTACAACGAAAGTGCAACAATATAACCTATACTGCGCGCACACGTGCAGTGTATATTATAATAATACTAATATACAGTAATATGTCACGAGCCCGTCGACAACAACGGTGCAATATCGTGCGATTAGATAAGAGTAATTTATATTTCGTATATATTACCTATAATGTACAGAATGTTAACCGCCGCAAAACGGGTTTAACCGATTTTTAATACAATATTATTTTATACCTTGTTGTAAAATATAATGTCTTTTTTAACCAGAATGCCGGTGTGTGGCTTGTATATTGAAGTATCGCGTGTATCTGTCTTTAGTTATTCGTAATTTCTAATTTTTGAAAAATATATTTATAATATTATTATAGTTATTATAATCGATCTGAAATATAATATTAATATAATCGAATGGAATATTATATTAAACGATTTTTATCGAATATATAGAATTATTTTATAATATGGTTGCAGGCGTTCTAAACTCAGTTTAATTATATTGTGTTTTTGTGCACATTTCTACAAATTGAATTTTCTGTATAAAACTGAAACCGTGCAACTCAGTTATAAAAATTGTATTTCTGTAATTTAAAACATATTGCTAATCTTGAAATTAAGATTTATCTCTGAAGATGATTTATTATTTGTTTTTAATAATAATTACCTTTTATTCTATGACAATTAACTTTTAATTTCAAAATCAAATGACATAATATTGAAGTCGAATACATAAAACAATAACTCGATTAAACTATAGTAACTTTTTTTTTTTTTTTAATTGTTGGAAACCAAAAATAAAAACAAATTTGTAGCACCAGATGTTATTACCTCGGCACGTGGACTCTAAAGTTTGCACTTTCTTCGTATAAATTTCTCTTAAAAAATATTATAATAACTTACAAGCACTGCATTTGGAGGGGACGCATACAAAATAACGGCTTTTACGACAAATCGATTTTTATCGATAACCGTGATGATAATAATACTATATAATAATACTTATACACTATATATTATCGTTATTTTGAAGCATCATCAATAACATATTATGTATATTTTATAATGTAAGTATATTACACATTTATATATACATACATATTATATTATATTAATTGCGATGTTGTATGTAGGTAGTAGGTATGTACTTATACATTGTAACTAACAAGCGAGTTTAACAAGGCTTCATGTTTTGTAACAACCGTGAAATTGGAGAAAAAAACTAAAACGTACCTAACGTTTCGTATTATACGATATCCATTTGAAAATACTTATAATATGTATAATACAGTGTAATTATTTTTAGTCAGTAGTAGCTATACAGTCCACGACAAGGATATCAAACATTAAAGTATAAATTATAGGGGAGGCCTTGAGGGGGGGACTATCTTTTTAAAGTAAAAAAAAATATAATACGTATATACCTCTGTGTATGTATTATATATTAATGTTGTACTATTAATACGTAATCTATTGGATGACTGGATGAGTTAGTAGACGGGTTACGATATAGGCGCGTATACAAGAGCGCGACCGTGTAACACACGAGATAGTTTAAATTGAAAATAAACATAGAGCGGAGAGATAAACCAACACTTGCAAGATTTATGTAGTAGGGCCTTCACGTTGTGTATTAAAAAAAAATAATGATGGGCACACCGTGGAGCTCTTAATATCAACAAATTGTGATAGGTGGACATAATTGTTATCTCCGTAGCCGTAAATCATTTAAGCAGTATATATGTTATAACGTCGAGAGACGATGAATATGTATGTAAATATTAATTTGTGTAATGGAAATGAAAAAAGTGGATTATTGTAACACAATATTAGAGTAAAAATGTAAAATACCTATAATATCCGTCAACACTATTTAACAAGAATAATAAATAATATATAGTAGTCCGCCACACCCTTCCACATCATTCCACTAGCGGCGCAACACGTGCACGTCCACTTAATAATTATACCCCATCGCCCTCACAGCGAAAAATTAAGACGGTTAAAGACCTTGTTATATACCGATAAATAGTACACGATCGTGTTGAAATAGTATCAACTTACGAGATTAAACCTACGTGTTTTAAATCTGGCCTAAAATTATACAAAAGAGAAAAAAAATATAGAACAAATGGCGAAAGTGTGGTCGATAAAAAAAAAATTAATTCTTCATTTTAATGTTTATATTATAAACTGTGCCATGATTAAGTTTTTATAATGTAAAATACATTATAATCATGAGATTTTGGAATATCAATACACTTTACAAAAGAGTATTTATGAATAGGTATATATTGTGTATAATAATGATACTAAAAAAGTGTTTCTATAGCGTGAAGTAAAATTAATTTTATTATTATATGATTCGCCAATTTAAGATACTTGTGAGGTCCTGCCAGCTACCATCACTGTTCATAATACACTTGCCATTAAATGGATAATTATGTACCGCGTAAAAACGTATTTGTCAAAACGTACATCCCGCTTGGACCACCTGTGCATTAAATTGAGTTACATGATGTGATCCTTTAATATTTCATTCACCCCCCCAGAACAACCAAATTTAATGCCGTTGTAATCCTTCTGCAGGGGTATTTAGCTTTTAGTCCTCCCAAATTAGGTTTTAGTGAAATTTAAAAGCTACATAATGTTTTTCCCCTACATATAGTTCCCGTTTTATATTTTTTTAATAACAAAAGAGCACTTAATTCTTTTAAATTCAAAATTTGTATATACATTGGATTATAATATAAATAATAGATATATAATACATGACAAAATATTTATACATATTCAAGAATTAAGAAAGCCAAAACTACTTAAAAACGCTCATAATGTTCTGTATACGACTGCACAAGATCGATATTTGGACAACTTGAAATTGGTATTTAACTTTTGTAGTTTAAATATTATTTTTCGATTTGATTTTTGTTTGAAAATACGCACGAGCGGTTGTATTGTATAACACGCGGTTTCTATGTATAATGGTTTCGATGGCGCGCGAGCAACTTTCACTAGTGTCGTCACCCTTTCGATAAAGTTTGTCAGCTTTCAAAGAAAAACAAGACTGAATTTGGAGCCACTCTCTGAAGTATATAATATGAAATAATATAGATATGTGATAGTGTGATGTATATATATATATAGGTATAAAAATATTGATTTTTTTTTTAACTCCTCCCTTAAAGTTTTTAGGGATTGTATATCGTACAGTATAATATTATTACAGCAGCAGCTAACGCTTATAACGAATAAGGAAAGTAATCACCGTCTTTGACACTGCATTTTTGAATAATATATGTCAGATCTTTTTACGCGATTATTTGTCAGGCAGATGCACTGATATTTATATCTGTGGTTGGCGCGTAGAAACCCACACACCAGATGTCGATATGAATAATATTAATATAATTTATCTATTATCTACCTTAAAATATGTATCGCCACGCTTCCAAATTCGATGTGTTGAAAGACAATCACGGATATTATAATATAAAACATACAAACATAATAATAATATTATAAATTATACATTATTATGCACAATGTTTATATATTTAAATTAATGTAATTAATTCAACGGTTGTTTTCGTGATTAATCAATTCGTACGTTTGTAAAAACTTTGTTTGTACAATAAATTTAGAGTATTTTATAGTCAAATTTGTTTTTAATTCGATTACATATTATATACTATAAAGTATATGGATTACATTTAACGCATAGGTTTAAGCAGGTCGTGATTGCGTATAAGCAATATAAGCATCATATATGATGAATAAATAAAACGAACTCAATCTAAACTATAAAATCCACAATATGATTGTGCGGTTTATTATACGTCTATAGTAAGTAATAACTGACTTAAGCGAGTAGAAATTAAGAAGCCTAGAACTGTTGTTGAGCTTACAGGTATTTCTACTAGTACCTCAAAGTCATAGATTGATGACTGACGACTGATAAATACCTATAATACCTACACACGTCTAGTCCAGAACAGCAGTTATAGTAAATAATATATTTACTACATGCATAATATAGCGGGCGCGTTATTTTTCTATAGTGCCGTTCAATGTACATGGAACTGTTCGATATTTTTCTGAAGTACTCACTACTTAAAACGCTACACGCTTTAATAATATTTTCAGAACACCCCTGCAGGAACAGTTAACAATTATTTATTTTGACGAACAGCGCGCGGTAGGTAGGTACACGGACATGACGAATCCTTTTTTCACCCTTTCGTGCGCGCATTGTCTTCGTCGCTGCGTGTTTAAATAATGCACTGAACTCGGAAATATTTTAGCGACGACTGGCCCGGCTGACCGTTAATAACGGACTCCCTTCGAAAAAAATAGTAAACAAATACTGATATACCAGAACGTAACAATAACACAGCTCGCTCAAAACTACACGCAAGTTATTTGTTTATAATTTCAGGTAAAATATTAAAATCTATCATAAAATATAAAGTGTATACATAAAGTGAGATATATTTGATTAGAAATATTGTATACACAAATAATTCACATTTTTATACTCGATAATTTTATCACATCTGAACCGTGGTTAGGACTAAACATTATATATTACAACTTTGGTCAGTCAATGGATATGAAATTTAAATATGAAGATTATTTTTCATTGGATAATAATATAAAATCAAAACGTTTCTGACATTTTTCAATGATTTTATAAATCCATCACACGCTAAAGAAAACTGGGAAAGCATGATTGCTGAGCTCTTTATAAATCATACATTATATACGTTCAAAGAGTAGTAGCGCCATCCGCTCGCGACACATGCTTCGAGTTCCCATCGTTGTTTAAATATGCTTTTTGTCATAGTCGTCACGCAGTTCCGAAATTCTCAATACGTGTTTAACGTCGATTTCCGAGCCGCCCCCAAAAACTCTTTTCAAAGTACTAAATGATATTATTTATAATATGATGATGTGTGCACACGATGCCGACGAGTGCAGCGCACGGAGTGTAGTGCGTGTGACGACTATTTGTTCAGCTGCGCGCCGCCTCCAATGACGTCGAGTACTTATATTCTCGTGAAAATGGGGTAAGTGCTCCAGTGGCCGTCATCGAGATATAGAAAAGAAACGATGGTCGAAAGGAGGGGAAGAAAGAGTCGAGGGGAAAAAGAGAGAAATTCAATAACATAAATACACTTTGTGGTCTATTGTTAAAAACTGTCCGAGGAAAGGGGAAAAAATCACGATAATTGAATTAGACGTGTGCGAGGGCGTCGTCGAGCGCGCGACACACTAGAGACAGATAAGGGACAAGGAGAAAAAAAAAAGGTAAAATAGTAACGTTACTTCAGGTTTTCTTTGTATTAACAATATTATCCTTTCCTCAAAATTTATCGAAGGGTTTAAGAAAAGGGAAAAAAATAATAAAATAAAACATAGTTGCTCACAAACACACACACACACACACACACACACACACACACACACACACACACACACACACACACACACACACACATACGGTCACAGTTATCGTCGTCTATAAACTATATGTTTTATTATATTATACCCACATACACTATAATATATACACTCGAATCTCAGTTTTACCTTTATATACGACGGTAACACACAAGCACATACACATTATGTATATTTTTTTTACCAATTTAGAAACGAACACAAAACACACGATACCGACGGCCAGACAGCAGTTCGGGTCACGGGCAATTTTTCATTTTTAACGATGTGTGCCCATGCGGGATACCGGCCGAATATATTTACATGCACACACTGCAGCGCCGCGGACGTCGCCGTAATAATACACACATACACATATATATATACACACACACACCGGGGTCCACATAATATTATTATACACATATGTGTGCTGTGTACGTGTGTGTGCGCGTACACAACAACACACACATAATAATATATAATAATATAATATCGTAACAAAAACAACATGTACCCGGCCAGACGCTGATACACGCACGCACGCGAGCGCCTGAGACTCGACAGCCGTTTCTCGACGTAATATTGTCGTACCCATTAATATTAACGATGTTTAAATCGAGAACAAGTTTGTAGAGTGGGGTGGGTGGTGGACGATATGTATTCGGACGGCGGAAATAAAATACGCGCGAAAATCTAGCGCCCGGCTCATATAGGTATCATCGCGACGATGTCGATTACGATAATAAAAAAATAAATGACGGACCAGGCTACCAGGGATCACAGATTAATATTTTTGAAAGTCCTTACTCCTTACACATTTAATGTACATGTTAATCTTAAGAGATTGAAAGCTAGATTAAACAATATTATAAATCAATGAAAACGCCTCTTTTAATTTAATATAAAAAACAATATTTATTATTTAACTGCGTATACACATCAGTCACTCGTTCAGTCTTCAATCGCGGCCGGTATATCGGCTCACGTTGCAAAATGCTAGTAATATTAGCAGGGCTAGTCTAGGAGTATACTATTCTATTATTCTACGAATAACGCCAAACGATAATACGCTTGTGTTCTGCAACAATAATAACATTATTATATTATATCTCGGCAGAGACGGCGCGCGCGACCTTTCGTGTAATTAGATTTTCGGAATTCTCGTATTTTCTGTTGCCGGAGCTCGTCAATGGTCGCGATGATTGCGCGCTACAATTTTGCGTCTCATTGTGCTGCATGAACCGGACGAGCAAATTGAATTTTCGTCTCCGTACATTCAACGTACATAGCCCCACCGTCGACACTGACCGAGAATTTCGAAAAACTCAACGTATTATATTGCTCTACGAGCTACCGTCGGCAGTCGCGGCGACATTCGGTAAATTTAATTAACATTAAAAGAAAATCTGGTCGGGCATTTTAAAGACTACACCCGCGAGGACATGTTTTTAAGACTATCCCTGAAACTACATTGTGTGGGAAACGAACGGAAATAAAAAATATGTTTAAAAAATAAAATCACATACACGTCACCGCCCCCGCATCATAATGAGTATTTTCAATTTATATTTTATCTAACAACAATTGAAGAAGTGGTCCTGCAAAGATCACGCAGTTAGTAAATTTAGGTAGATACACTGTCGTTTGCTGGATAGAAAATTCGTATGCGTGTAAATACTTTAAACGTACAATTTAATACAATATGTATAATGTTATATTTAATTTACCAACGGCTGCAATTAAAATCATAAGCGTATAATGGGTCATCGCAGCACGACAAACTTGCTCTTAAACGGGTCGTGGTCCTTATGCGAACGGCAGCAGAGTATAAAATCATATTATTTATAAAAGTATAAGTACGACGATGACAATCAGTAGCAGCAATACCAACGGCGGCGGTAGATTACGCGGAATCGATTTGAATTTATAATATAGGTACGGCATGTATGTTATATATTATATGTATATATGTATATATACATCTCAAGGAACGAAAGCGGATCGAAAAAACAGACGAACGAGACCAACGCGCACTACATAATATATAATAATGTATATAGTATGTATATACAGCCATGTAGAGGTGCCTATATATAGTACTCGGGGGCAGGTTTTTGCGTCAGACCGGATCATCGATGCGTATAGGTACCTCTACATACGTGATTAATTTCTCAATCAATTCCGTCTATAAGCCTGCGACGTTATTCGCGAAATAATATTAATTTTATACAATATCCATCTGCGTACGACTATAATATTATGATATATTATTATGTGTGTGTGGTTATGGAAAAAATAAAATATTGTTAGTCGCAAATGCACTGGTATAGTTGTAGTGGTACATCCTACATATATTGTTTAATCACTCATGGACAAAACGCTATTTTTAAATAAAGCTAATAAGCGAACATCAAAATATATTCGGTTAATCGCATATGTATAATATTAATATACTAGCTGTCTCCGCGCACTTTGTTATCCAACCGTTATGCAACCGTGTTATATTTAATTGCCTAATGCTAACATTTAGCGTAGCGCGTGTGAATAAATAATATTTAAGGTTTCTGATTTAGTATATTGATTATATAGGTATTTCCGACATATTGATTTCGCATAGTTGTTCCGCCAAGCGTTGCTTTTTTATGACCATTTAACAGTAGCATTTTTTTAATTATTTTTTTTTTTTTGTTCAACGACTCAAATTTGATTTTTTTTTCATTCTCGGCCATAACCCAACAACTTATAAGGTTTCAATAGTGTAAACCAAAAACGACGATAAAATGTTGTACTGTTAAATTTAAAATACTTATTTCTTATAATAAACAATAATTGAAAACGAGAATGAAAAAAAAATATCTTTATGTGCGTATTTTTCAATTATATAAATATTATATTATATTATATTTTAATATTTATTTAAAAAATTATAAAATCGATTTTTCTTTAACTTATAGAAACAGAAGTAGGCTCAAAACTTACTCCGTGTTGTACTCATTCATTAAAAAAAAAAAAATAAAGATAATTGAATGAATAGTTTCTGAAAACATGCATGACAAAGATTTCCATTTCACATTTATATATATAGTCACCACTATTTGAAGTATTATCTATAGATTATATAATCACGTATAATGAGGCTGAACTCTTAAATATTTACTTGCGATACTGTTTCTTTTGTAATTTATTCGACCGTAAATATACAAATATTATATTATACTGTAGTACATAGCACATAATAGTATATTATATATACAAGTATACGCTCACTAATAGTATTCAGGAAATTGTCCATCGGGGTATATAATTATATTATGTATTTACCTAATTGACGATTAAAGTTTTTGTGATGTATCATTCGGCTTGTTACACTTGCAAACAATAGGCAATCACATTATATGAAATATATTCGGCATAAGAACGAATCATATAATACTTACATAGTTATAAGTACACGATAATTCACCAAACATGCTTACCAACTTTTATCCTTTAATAATATCTACAAATATGTATTTATTAAAATCCTAATTTTTGGAAATTTTAAGTATACTTTTAAGCCTTATGGCAATATTTTTAAATATATTAATTGTTGATAATCATACTTGGTGAAGTGAATCAGTGAATCACACTCTGTGTATGTAGTATTTAGTATATTAATATATTGATATGTTTATTGTACAATGTGCATGTATAATAGGCCCACAAAGTCTTCGTATACTTTTCTGTGTATTATAATAAACGATCGTTCTACTCATTAATTTTAAACGGAAGACATTTATACTATTTTCCCCGTTGTTTTTATGTAATAGTAGGTTATTTCAAATAACTCACATATATAATGAGAAAATTATACATTCTTAAAGTTACAGCTATCAGTATAATATACAATTTTAAACAAACAATCATCTTTTTTTATTGGGTATTTGGTTTAATGCGATAAAATAAAACTACCATAAAGATTATGAGATTCTGTCGTTTTGGATAGAAATAAAATAAAAAGCCTGCAAGGTTGCAGGTCATGTGGAGCGATCCAAAGATTGTCCCCCACTCATCGTCTAATGCATTAAATACATTCATATATATATATATATATATATATATTATTATAGTATTAGAGTTATAAAATTACCATATTATAAAATACAACTAAATACAAAATAATTTAGAATTTAAATATGTATAAGACTTATCAGTGACAACTATATATTATGGAATATGCAACTATTATTGTAATTATATAAAAACATTGTTTTTTCCATTTAGTTATATAAACTACAAATAATTATTATAGCTGTAACATACGCGATCTACTAAAATGATTTTTAAGCCAAATTTAAAGTAAAAAGGATATAATATATACATAAAATATTAAAACAAGTTATTTTTATTGAATACAAATTAACTGAATTAACTAAAAATGTTAAATTAATAATTGTTATTTTGTCATAAATAATATTTCTAAAATAATGTCCAATTTTAAAAAATGTATAGAATTTAGCTGTAAGTATATACACTTTTAAGTTATAACAAAATTGTAGTACGATAGACACGTCCAATAGAATAATCAAAATAGTATATTCAAATAACTAAAATAACATTACAACCTTAATTTAAAATGTATCAATTATTTTTTTTTTTTGAAATAATATGTTTTCTAGAGTATTTATTGATAAAATAAAATTAAATATATTAAAATACAGACTACATACACGCGTTATAGATAATATTACATTTGCTTATTATATTTTATAAAACTGTGTATAACTTAACGATTATCCTAATAAATTTAATTTAAATTTTATTTATTTGCATACCAGATAATAACGTGTTTTATATAATTTATGGCGTCATTATAACATAGAGTCAAACGTCATAATACAATTCAAATAGATACCTTAACAAATACAAGAATTAATTTTTAATATATTATCTTAAAATTGTTTTTTAGAAAACTCGTTTGAAGAACCATCATTTATCGAAATTAGTATTGCATCGTTTTAAATAATAAAAACTTAAACATTTGTCTGTAATTTTATATTATTGAAAAGATATAATACATTATTGTACCTACTTCTAAATTTAATAAAATTTGAGTTTATGCTTTAGTAATAATGTAGTGGATTTTTAAGTAGTTTAATATTAGGTATACGCAAGTTAAGATTTACAAATTGTATTTAACAGTTTTTGTTTATTTTTTGTAAATAAAAATTATACATAGCAGTTAAACCATACTGCAGAAACCCAGATAAAATATATAAAATAGGTATAACTAAACAGATTATAATTTCTTTTTCAATAGTCTCCCCTTAAGTTCTACAAATGAAACACTTCCTTAATTTTTTTTAAAAGCCTTTTATTATAAATAGTAGGTATAGATGATATACATTTCTATACCGGATTTAAGTATAAAATAAAATTAATGGTATTGGTTCCGGCCGTGAATAAAATTAATACAGAGGGTTAACGGACCTGTAGTTCCGGATTCCAACCACCCTAAAATACAAAAAAAAATTAAACGCGTAGGTTATACCGCAAGGTACATTAAAATATTTTTTCCATTAATTTTTTTTATTTATCAACAACCTAGACATACCTAAACAGGAATACTAATAACAGTCTGAACCAATTAAGCTTTTTCCATATCAAAGCCATCATCTTTTTTTTTAATAATAATAATAATAATAATTGTACATTTTATTATTATTAGTATTTTTTTCGGGAAACCTCAAATGACCCTTGGTCAAAAAAATCCTCGAGGGAAATCAAAATCGTAGCACGGATAAAATGCTAGGACTTTAACGATTAGTTTAAAAAAATTAATATGTTTTCGAAGGTAATTCGTTTTGCAAGAGACCTTTGGAGTCCTCGGGCGATAAATAAATAATAAAAAAAAATTGCCATCTCCTCACGTCGGTTTTTTTATTTCCTCGCCCGATTTACAGGCTTTTTATTGAGTTTCTCGTTTCCATTTCCTTAGATGTTTCCGGTCTGTTGGTTTCCATTAACAACCCATCCTGTTCTCTTCGCACCGGTCGTGGTAAAGAGGTGACAGACTTCCGCCGTGGCAGTTTGTCGGACTATGAAAGCTCGCTTCGGTACATTTAAAATCAAAATTGAATTCGACAAACGAAATAATATAGCAAAAAAAAAAAAATAACTACTGTATTACCTATATCCACTTACATTATAATACAGTGATATAATAAGTGATATATTATTGTTTAATATTAAATGTAATTCTTTGTCATCTCGCACGCGTGTATATACTGCACGTTTGACCGTTGAGGAATTATTATATTTTAATTTTTAATATTACACATGTGCATATGATATATTATAATATGTTTAAACACAAATATACACACACACACACATATTATATTTTCATACATACCATATCCGCTATACATAATATACTGTATTGTAATAGAGCGGCTTTTTACGTATCCCGTTGTGTGTTCACCGGTAGATAAAATCGACGTAGTAGGTATAATATATCATATATATCTATATTTATACACATAATATTATTGTAACAAATGGAGCTGCTGCCGCCAACCATTGTTCTATTATCATTACTATTATTGTTGTTGTTATTTTATCGATATCAATAACCGCTGTGATTGATAGGACATCACGAGTCACGACCGATTATTATATACGACGAGAACGAGCGCTTCTATATTATAATATAATATAATTTTTTTCTGAGGCGCGTATGTGTAATATAATACGCATAATATATGCGTATACGTATATAGTATTATATATACAACGAAAATCACGTGAGAGTTAATTATTCGCACCGAAGGTTTGTTGTTATATTACACTCGCGCGGAAGAGTATAAGGTAAACATATACAGTGTGAAAGAACCTTTAAAGGCGGAAGTCAGATGTTGCTAAATCGACGGTGGTGGTAGTTAGGGCCAACGCGCCATTTGACGATGATTGATTAAAAGCCGAGAGCTACTCCCCTATATGTATAATGTACATATATAGGGAGTATTATGTTTGATGCGAGAGAAGGACGACCCTTTTCACTGCCACAGCACGGAAATACCGTAGCCCAAAACTTCTATTTTATTATTACTATATACATACCTAATATTATATATATTACTTTATATACTATATATACTATTGCTGCGAAGCTGAACCCCCGATGACGAAGGAAATAATAATAATATCACGGAGTTAGTTGTTTGCGGTGGGTTGCCGTGGTAACCGAAAGGCGAAAATCATCAAAAATATAATTGAAAATATAGCATTTTATTCTTCGATGATGTGTATAAAATACGAAAACATGCACTCATACACATCCAATTAATGCGCGGTACTCGAACGAGATAATGGAAAAGTCAAACGCGATAGGAATAATATTTATATATATGCACTGCTATTACTCTACAAGAAATGACCCTTCATAATATATGATATATATATATATATATATATCATATATAATGTATGTACATTTCTCAAAAAGTAAAATTATTGTAGGTTTACACAGTTATTAGATTATGCGAAACATGATTGTATATTTTGTCCGCTGTGTTAAGGTCACATGTGTAAAGTTCATTTTACATTGCAGGCCTTGTTGTGTATAACCAATATAATATAACTATGTCAATATTTAGAGTGACCTTTTGGCAGCTAAATCTGATAATGTCTTGAAAAAAAAAAGAAAAATGGAAATCTGCAACCTATTAAAGCATACAATTTTAAATTTGGGATTAACTTCACGTATTTCTTCTTAGTCATGACTTGACACAGGGATTGTGCGTAGCTAACTTAAATTATAGCAATTTATCATTTGCACAAGCCTTTGGTAAAGTTGACGATGATTTTATTCACTAAATATTTAACTATGTACATAATTCTTCAATGTTCATACTACGCAAAACTTATAACTAATACCTATTATATATAAGAATATTTCGCGACATTATACATAATATACAACGTAATGTATAAAAAGTCTGACAATGTGGCGTAGACAATAAATTTTTGTGTACAGAAATATATATATATATTTTTTATTTCAGTGTATTTTCAGTTGTCTTTTATTCATATTTAATCACAATTCCACTGTACAAAATGTTTATACATACATAATATTTCGTTTTTCTGAATTTGTATGTGCAATTTTCATGAGCCTTTCTATCCAAATACGGTCGCCCCTCCTCCCAAGATACCACATATTGTACATATTGTACATTATTTTGTTTACTTGTAAAATATATATGTAGCGTCGAGATTATATATAGGTTATTTATCTTTAATGTTAACTTTGTATTTTTTGGGTACGAGTGTTCACGAAGTTTTAAAATTCGTGTATATTTTTTATAAGTATTGCTGCTATGCTCAACGTTTCACTTGCATACATAAAGAGAAACGCCACTACCAATAAATCTTTAATCTTTATGATATTGTTTTATTAAAATAATATAATGTAAGATTTTGTCGATGGTCGTTTTAGTCAGTAGCATTACTTCGAAATTTGGACCGGAAGTGAAATTTTCAATATCACATTTTAGCAAGGTTAAGACTCCACTATCTTAACAAATATCGAAGAGATCAAAGTGGAGTTCATTAACTTCATCATCTTATAAATTTATACATTTTAAATATTATTTTATATTTTATTAAATTAAATAGTTTATTGTTGCATGAAGACCAAACCGAATATACACTAGACACAAGACACTCTATACACAGTGCATTATATAGTATTTTGAGTGAAACTGTGACATAACTCACGGATTTTGTTTCCCTTTAATGCTATTTGCAAAACACGCATAAACACTTTCAAGTTCTGAGTGAACATTTTGAATTACCAGTAATCATTAGTCATATTGCTCACATAGTCATATGAAAAGGTCGTCGATAACATAACATATTATACGCGCGTTCGTATAGGCTGCAATATGCATATCTATAATTAATCAATGAATTGTATACAATACAGGTTCATATAATTAAAATTAGATCCAAGTGTGTTTTGAATCATTAAAAACAATTAAAAACGTAATATATTAGTATATATAATTAATAGGAAAACATCGTGTACATCGGGTCCTCTCTTAACAACCGTACCCTCTGATGGTTCTTGGTTACGTCACTGCATTTATTATCATGCCGTACCGATTATTATAATATATTTGTGAAGGTTATATAACGATGTCCAATTGTAAATATTGACCTATTCGCTGCAACTAGGAATTATACTCGTCTTGGCGGGTTTTGCGAAAGAAAACCGGACAGCGGCGACGTTTTGTTCAAATATGGCGATTCATCCGCATTGCCGTCCATAGGTATTCCACCGAAATCGTATATTTTGAATTTATTTGGTCGTATAGTTCGTCGTTAAACACACAACGGTGAATTTATTTCCCCATTGTCCCGTATTATAGATTATATAATGCCATATATATGTATGTATATTAGTATGTATATATAATAAATATTATATAACATATAGTACAGAATAAATACAAGAATTATTACACATTGTATACAATATATATATTATATTTATAATTTATAATTTATATACCAGCCCGGCAGCCGTGGTTTGTGATGTACTACGCAGAGAATACATGAATTATGGATTTCTATTTCTCCGTATATAAGTATATAAATACTTATCCCTGTATCTACAGTGTATGCTGATATACTATATTATTATAATTTATAGAACAGATGATACGCGCTGTACAGCGGGTATCATCATAATATGGTTTTCGATGATAATTTCGTTTGATATTTTACAAATATTCTTCTTCGTAGGACGCGTTTCTTCCATTGAGCTACCGATGATGGCTGCAAAGACACCATTGTATCGAGAAACAATGGGCCGTATACTTACTGTATATGTATATATGCACGTGTCATATACACATATATGTATTATTGTATACATACACACACACACACACATATATACGTTAAACTCGCTGAACGTGAATAATACGTATATTATAGATGTCGTGATGGTGACGGCGATGATGACGGCGGCGACGACGACGATGACGATATGCGAACCCGTTGCAGCAGGAGATGAGATTCAAAACGGGTGTGAGTAGAAAATCTCCATGAATTAAATATAATACCAACATGGCTACATATAAATGTATTGTGTATGTATATGTTATTATATATGTATAACATATTGCGTATATACCGTACACGGGAAAAGTTGTATACATATAATAATATATACTTGTAAGTGTATAAACGCTTTGAATTCACAAGAAGTAGGTAAACATATTATTATACCTAAATACCATAATGGGTATAATTGCGTTGAAACTGTTGAAAGTGGTCGTGTTCTCCGATAACAATCTAAAATGAATTTTTAGCAATATAATTAGGTGCTCGTAAACAATACGCTTGTACACGAACAGTTTGATATAAAATTAAGAGAAGATACAAAGACATGTTAAAAATATAATATACTCGACGTAATAATGTGGACTATTACATATATACTCGTATATATACCTCAATTTACTTCAATTACTATAATATATAAGGTACACAAACACCACTGTATAATATTCTATACTGTATTATTGTATAAATACTGAATAAATCGATCGAGCTATGTCCGTAAAATTAAGTATAATAATATATATACCATTTAAAATGAAATTCAAATGCATGTGTCATCTAGGTTATATTCCGTCTTATCTACTAATTAACAATTTAATGTATTAAATATTTCTAATCAAATTTACTTAATGTACATTATGTATATATTGTGAAATATATCAATAAACGTATTTCATTATATAAAAAAAAAAATTAAATAAATGTAGTATGTACGTGTTTTAAAGTTCGTGCACACATATATGCAGTAAGTACACATAAAGGGCGAATTTCTATCAGAAATACTAGTAACCTATGCATAGATGACCGAAATTTCAATGTCTGTATAAAGATTTTCTTTAAGTTATATAGTTATAAACCACCCAGCGATAGATTGTGTACGGTTATTACTATACCTAGTTAAGTACGGTGAAAAGAGAGCTGCAGGAATATTGCAGTTGCCTTCGTATTATACTCAATGTGGTGTGCACTTATTGTATAATATTATTGTGCGCACACTGCACACACGTACAATTTACACAAGAGTCATTATACAGGAGTTTTTGACCTCAATTTTAAATTGTCTCTGAAACGCCGACACGCGTGCACACACATACATACCAACACACAATAAAGTATACCGCACGACGGTTTCGGTAGACCATGCGTGTTATGCGTGGGTGGGCATATCTATATCGGGACAGTACTCGGTCCCCGATGGGAATTATAATACACGAATTGAACTTGAAGACGAACAACATAATATTATTATTATCATATTCCCGTCACGGCAACTTAATTGCGTGTCATGTCGGACAGCGGCGGGACTTTGGAGGTGGATATATAAAAAAAACAGTACCTATGTGTATATGCAAGTCTCCCGAGTATAATATTGTACGCGTTATGAAATACTATGTAAATGGCAGCTGCGGATGTAGTATTAAACACATATTTTATAAGGTACACGCTTATAAGACACGACTCGAGTGTGTTCGAGGAGGGAT
Organism: Rhopalosiphum nymphaeae; assembly: GCA_036289425.1. Lineage (NCBI taxonomy): Eukaryota > Metazoa > Arthropoda > Insecta > Hemiptera > Aphididae > Rhopalosiphum > Rhopalosiphum nymphaeae. The sequence goes on along the minus strand of JAZAQC010000021.1, from coordinate 804,039 downwards.
TTTTAATAATTGACAGCTGGGCGAGAGAACTGGTCCGGTTACTCGTCACGCGCGCGCGCACGCTCGGGTGTTGGTCGACAGGGTGAGATCACTGGCCCGTATCTCGACGCGCACCCATTACACGGGAGGACTACGTCATTATTACTATCTATTATCGTATTATCACATATGTCGGCTAATAGACTTGTCGGATGTATTATTATTATTATTATTATTATATAATAACGTCCAATAAACACGACGGACGTATTACATTGCCGACGTTGCAATGGCCACAGCGTATAAACAACACTATCATCATGAGTGCATACATAATATAATATAGATGTAAAATTAAACGACGTCTAATTTTTTGACCACTATATGAGTAATGGCTGTTAACGCGCCTAGTAGGCACTACACGTGTATTTTATCATACATATCGGTCACAGTAAGTTGTTGACGAACGGTCCGGGGTCGTCGGTCTCGACGAAGTTTGTATATTATAATGATATTATATAATCGCATCATACACGAGGCTGACGGCTCGAGAACGAGAGTTATATAGAACTCGGGCGATGCGCGCAATATATGTATAATATTATATTGTTGATACGACGCGTTGCTGAGGACATCGGACCGGGTATAATGTATACATTGTGATCCCCGGAGACCGAAGGGAATTGTTTCAAAGTGAAACTGTCAGTGTGAGACGACAGGCGGGTCCATATCGCGGCGGTATATCGTTTCGCCGCACCGTACGTTGTATATTATTGCCGAGGCCAAGTCTTGAAAGCTCTCTCAACTCGTCAGTCTGCTCTATATTATATACATTATAAAAAATTATTCTTCTAACACGCTCACCTCCTTATTTCCTTTTATATAATACTGCAGTAATTAAAAATCTGATCTTTGGAATTTTTAAACAAATAATTTAAAACCATATTTTCAATACTTAAGATATTTAGTATTACTTAAAGAAATGTTATGTGAAAATACATACATCATTTTTTTTCAGCTATAAATTATTTAGCGGAAAATTGTTCTAAAAATATTGCCATATGAGAATCAAAATTCAAATGAATAGGTTTTGAGTTATTTAACTTTGTGTATTAAGGTATAAGGATAATATAGGACCATGATAATGGATTTAGAAGATATGAGAGCTATATGGTCAAAGTACGTATATAACAAACACTAGATTTAATATTACATATTTATATCTATTTTATATTTTTGCTAAACCATTATTGACTTTTATCCTTAGGTTTTTGCGTCGTTGCTCCCATTCATCTCGATTTACACAGTATGTATTATTATATATTGCATAAAATATAGCTAATGATACTACTGCGCCACTATCACGATATTATTATGTTCAGCGAACGAAAACGCTGATCAGTATATATTATATCACTCGAAAATTGTGTATACAATTTATATATGTATATGATGGTATATAAAACAACTTTAGGGTTGAAACAACCGAGTCGTTGAAATTTAGATGTTACCACCGAGTGTAGTTGAACGCCCACAAAGAACTTGTTGAAAAATATTTGTCAAAGACGCAAGGGGTAGGAAAATTTCCGAGGGAACTAATTATTATAATAATAAACGCGTAGGTTGATGGTTAAATCTTAAACTGAACATCAATAAAAACATCTGTACCACTGCTGCACAATATATTAATCGTTAAATACAATCGAGTCGGTTTTGTGAGAATCACAGAGAATCATAAAATAAAATTAATAATAATAATAATACTCGTACATTTATAACTTTATCGGTTTATTGAGATGTTTCCTCAAAAAATATTTAGGTACGTTATATTATAAGTCATCTTATTAATATTGTATTCCGCATTATCTATATACCAACTTGAGACTAACCATCAGCAAGTGCATAATGAAATTAATTGTATGATTTTGAGTTACAGCTGTATATAATATATACAGGACGATTCTTTTATGGAACAACAACCGTTATAATATTAAAATATATTAATGTTTTTAAAAATATTTTTTATTTTTTTAATAAAAATTCACATTTTTAATTTCATATTCTAAAGTAGAACATATTTTTGAGTATTTTGATACATAAAAGTCGAAATTCGGACAAGTGGTTAATGAGTTTTATGTATTTAAAGTTTTGGTGAGCGGAGTGGAAATGTTCGGGAATATCCCTCAAAATATTGGTCTACTACTCTGCTTACCTAAATGTTAAATACTTGTGTAACTCATAAACTACTAAGATATACTTGATATCTGTACTATAAAGCATACCAGTCTTCTTTCCTCTTTCTTTAATTTTAATTTAATTGAAAAAAAATAAGAATGCTATATTACAGTTTGTTAAAACAAAAATGTCAGACTTTTGAACATTTTATAAGGACTGTGAAAATGCTTACGATGTGGTAATTTCTACGTTTTGTTATATGGTCGTCTGTATTTTTGGGATTCCGATTTAAATTAAAAGCATTACTCAGAGCCCAGAGACATTGTAATGGACAAAGCAATAAATGAACAGTGAATATAATGTCAATTCACAACGTGAATAAAATTATAAGAAACTCAGATATAAGCGACACTTGAACATTTAATTTTTAATTTCGCAACGTTATAATATAAACAGTTTTATTGATTCATCAAAAATCATACAACTCTAAATAAGATTATATTCTGATGTTATTAACATTTACATTGAGTTCAAGCGATTAAAGTAGACGTTTTCGGTCTACTATTTTCAAAACGTCCGCACTGTAAATGTATTTCCAGTTGACACATTTCTCATATAATATCATTAAAATGATCAGTATTAGCAAATGCCTGACACTATAGGGATTTTGGATAAGATGATGCGATCTATAATTAACATCCAGGGGGTGTCTCGCGTGTATAAACAAAAGTCCCTTTAATTAGTTGGTTCGGAGGGTAAGCTGACATTTTAGAAGCAGAAACGGGTCCGGGTGATATTAATTGAAAATGTCACTGTATATAGTACAAAATCGACACAGGACCTGTGTACGCCGGAAGTGTGATAAATTACATGTCGAGAAATAAACTTAATTGTTTGCCCTTATTCTTTCTTGCTTATAAGCCTACCAGAAAATAATAGTGATACCCAATATCTAACACGGTATAGAGGAAAAATACATTTTTAGTACCTAAATTATTATAAAATCAAAAAATGTTTTAAAATATGTTGATACACCCATACATGTATAATCGAGTATAAAATAATAAGGCTGTAAATATTATTTTAATATGTATGCATAAATAATTTTGCGTTAAAAACGAAAATGCGATTGTGGTACGAAATTCAGAGAACTATAACCGATTAAAATGTTCAACTGAATAAAGTCAATATCAAAAATCAAAATGTATAAATAAATCATTTGGTTTATATAGATGAGAAAGTGAAAAAAAGTAAAATAGTTTTTAGCATATTATGATGTACACATGACGAGAATATGTCATTTAATAAAATAAAACCCTGTAAAAAAAGTTAAAATTTTTACGAGAAATTTTATCTAAAAAGTGAATTTTAACGAGATCTAATATCATTGTTAATTGTTATTAATATTACATTCAGTTCAGTTAATAGCCATAAAAAAATTGTTCCTCGTAGTTTTTGTAAGCTTTATATTCACTATTCTCGAAAAAGATTTTACGGAAGTAGAAAATATTTCTTTACACATATTTTGACTATAATACGGACCTCAAACGTCAAAAAATAGAAACTACTCAATATAAGATAAGAGTATGATAAAAATAAATGTATTGAGAACCCATATTCTATAAATATAATATTCATATGGAAAATATTTTCTATAGACTCTTGAATAGCAATGAGTATTCGTCAATAATTTTAAGATAAATTGATATCTATACAATATTACGCGAGATTGTATATATTGGATATTATTTTAATATTTATATATTTGAAAATATTTTTATAGTTTTTGATTCAGTTTTTTACTGATAATATGCACACACACACACACACACACACACACATAATGTATAGCATTATTATTTGTTATTAAAAATAATAATATTATATCTACCTATAATTATAGTTGGCAAATACTCTTTGACTCAACTTCATGGTTTAAATCATTAAAAAATATATTCTAATGATTCTTCGAGGAACAAAACCACATTATTCTTTATATTTTATTTTTTAACTATATTTCAAAGACCAAAAGAAGTAACTTGTAATGATACAAAGAATGGCCCTTCAAAATTACCATGACATGAGTTTTTTTTAACAAAAACATATTTTATATTAAAACTGACAGACACGTCTAAACAAGAACGACTTGAAACTTGAATGAATTGCTTCAAATAATATTAACAATAATGAAGTCCAACCGCTGTAGATTCTTGTATCCTTAAAACAATAATTATAATCTCACTTGAAAAATTAATGCGAAACAGACGCGGCACGTAGCCGGTGCTTGAAAACCACGTAATCAATAAAATAAAGAAATTGTTTTTAGTAAATTATAAATTTTATGCAAATGAAAATAATATGAAAATAACATTCTTTGATCATCCAAAACTTGTATAATATACACATTACAATAGTATGTATCTCTCTATGACATATGCATGATAATTCCACGGACAGTGTAGATACGACAAACATTTAAATTTTGTCACGCGCCTTCTGATTTTCAAAAAAATGATAAATCATCGATTGTTTTTCAAAAAACAAGCCTTAACGCAAAACTGTTTTCGGGTTTCATGTCTAAAACATATATTAATATTTAAAACGCACAATTTTCCATAATATGGATATTGAATAATATATATTATTATATACACATACAGTATCGATTTACACGTGTATATAATGTACCAATATTATAATATTCTACTGTAAAAGTGTATATTGGAATAGATTACAACCGAGAGAAACAGTAAATACAATACCAAACGAAACAGCTAAGGGCTATTCATTAGCCCCTGCGTACAACTATAATATAATATAATAATATGTTAAGCCGTCGATTCCGCAAAACGATTTGACATGGATTTAAATTCGTCGAGATGTCCCGTCCGTAAGTTATGACTATAACTATATTATGTTAAGTTCGTGGGCGTTATTGGAGTTTAGTAGTCACGGAGTCTTGTAAAATCAAAGTTAGAAACAAATCATAGAGATAAAGCGTTCCCTCCTCATCATTAAAAATAAAAATAAAAATTAACTAATAAATAATATATATATTTTATGGCTGCATACGCCTTTATTTAGATTATTGATAATTTGCTATTTCTTTGTGAATTATTATAACCTGAACACTGAATCTGTTTTGGGTCACTGTTGATTTGATGTATATCTTGATTTTCTTCTTAGCTCTACGAATGAGTAAATCTAGTGTGCGTTTAAAAACCTGTCTCGTCTGCTGTAGTTGCCGGACAAACAAGATGCATCGGAAAGTCTGTTATCAGCCATTCAAAACGACATACGAATAAATTATAAACGATTTCCGATAACGTGTCAATTACGGGCCGAGTGTCATCGACGGCAATAACATCGTCATTAATTTTTCACCGGTAAAACCTTCGTATGTATTTTATTATACAAAGTGTTGATAACAACAACACGCATACAGTCCAATATTGTGTACACATCACAATCGTGTGTGTATACGTAGTTCATACGAACCACTATGAAGTATATGGTCGCTATATCTATACAAATACGCTAAACACGGTTCCATCGCGGACATACGCACGACCTCCGCCGAAGTTGAAAGCCTATACTCCAATCCGTCGAGTACGTTTTTTTATATTTTTTTCTTATTACTTTTTCTTTCTTTCTGCGCGGTCTTCTCGTTCTATCACCGCTTATAGTGGTGTTCCTTGGCGCTCTTCAAAGCAGATTTATATTTACACATTACACGCACACACACACAAACACACATACATACACATACACACACGCATTCGGTTGGCGCACGATAATTTATAGGACGACGTCTGTTCGGCGCGTACGCCACCCATGTGCGACCCGGCAACGTACTGCCGAATAGGAAAATATCATCACGACACATTCCCCACTGATTATTATCGTAGTCGTCGTACGTTTTTCTCTTATTTTTTCTCATTTTAATTAGACGTGTTTGATTTATCCCGTTGCGTGTTTATTAAGACAGTGCATTGGCGTATATAATATATACATATCGTTGCACACACATATATATATAAATCACACTTTATTTTTCTTCTTTCTCGCATCGTTTACTCCGATCAAAATTATAACACGCACCCCATGTATAGATGCATGCATATATTAAGCTTTTCTTTTCACACCATATTTCTCTCTCTCTCTCTGTCTTTCTGTATTGTGTCGACTATAGTAGGCGGTTTGGCACATGAACTCGATTGTGAGTCGTACTGTTGCTGCTGCTGGTGCTGCGATCTCGACATCATGAATATTCAATTTTACACCGGTTTCTTTGTCACTTATATGCCTGTTGTCAGCGAGTACGTGTGTGTTATACACGGGTATTTAGGACCTTGAGTTTTCGATTATTATTACGTCTGGGTCGCGTTTTAATCTACACGATAACTATATATACACATATATATATATATTTAAAACGCATTCATTACATATATTATAATACGACTATATAATAAAGTTGGTGTATACGGAGGTATAAGCACTAGACAGGTATATATGCGTTCCTTTCATGTCGCGTGCGCCCATATGCTGCAAACCGTATATTATATTGGTCATCGCCGTCATCTCTTCTTCGCTGCTCATTGTAATATTATGTATAGATAATATACCTACTAGTTATGATCCAATTCGGGCGGTCTCGTCACCGTATGCATAGGTATTAATGTATTATAATATAACGGTATAATATAATACGATATAAATTATTGATGACGCGTTATTGTGTAGACCAGCACGTTGCTTCAGCTCCGAGGACACCGTTCCATATAATTTAATATTATATTGTATACTTATTCATTATGAAAGAATTATGTATTTTATGAAGAGAAAGAATACTTGTTTGGTGTCGTATATACTTTGATTACATGTCATATTCACACTTACATTATGGGTGGAAAGTGTACTCGTCATATAATAATAGAATTTGTATATATACCTGTATACTGATTTACACTTTTGTATACAGCAAATAAAAATACAATTAAATTATACTTATAATTTTTCATGCCCTCCAATCAAAAACACGTATTAAGCCACTACATTAATTATACATCATTTTTTTTTTTTTTTTTGAAGGCAGTTGGTCGTTGAGTTTTTTAACTGGACGAATTTTATTTGTATAATTAAAATGACTATAATTTAACTAAAAAATAAACACAAATACGTTTCATGATGATCATTGATCATTCTTTTCAATATACTAAATGTAAAGTACACGTATAGTAACACTACACCAGAATTGGATGTTTTGGTATAATTTAAATTTTCAATATATATATAATTACAGTAATGTAGGTATATAATATACATATATATTGACAAATTAAATTATATCAAATATATATCTCGTATGAGAGCTTATCTGGACATTTCTAGTTTGTAATTTAATACGGTACATACAAAATAATAATATTTGTATAACTAAACAAGAAAAAAGTTCTAGGTTTTTATATTTTATTTAAAATATTGCCACCGACACCATAATAAAAATAAGAAAAAAAGTATACTGGGGTGATAGTATAGTGCAACGCGTATAATCGTGTGGTTGTAACCCAATATTCTTAAGCGTTACGGTCGTAAATAAAGTAAAAAAAAATCGCCGCAGCAGGTGTTTTATTTTTATTTACTCGGACAAACGTTATCGAGAAATTAATTTTTTCATCTCTCTTCGGTTGAAATTTAATATGCATCTTTTCTCCCACCGCAAACGAGAGGACAAATATATTTTTGAATTTCTTGATTATGACTACTACACAATATAATATATTATTATAATATTTATAATAAACACGCAGATAACGCGTTGGGTCTGAATAGAAAATAATCCAACGCGAGATCGACTGCTACGGCAGCAACAGCAACTATTTATACTATTATATTATGCGACGGTCGCGTAGTGGCGCTCCTCTTCTGCTATTACTTGCGTATATTATGTACCGTCTGTAATAGGTACGTGTACGAGCACATAATAGTGATAATTATAATTATTATTATAATAAACGACGAGATGGTTATTATAGATTTATTATGTACACAAACATTTAAACGTGTATATTTTCTTTTCTTTTCTTTGTTTTTAAATAACGCGTTTGCCTCGCCCCGCGTTTATAAAATATATATTGAACACAATATTATAAATATAATATTTATATTTTACATAATTAACGGCAATCTCTTTTATACATTGCAACGCTGCCCCTAAGATGAAAATCATATTAATATTATCGTTATTTATTATATTTTATCGACGATCCGTGATGCGCCGCAAACGTCTTCGGTAAACACGATTAGCGAAAATCAATTAAGAAAGACCAGAGGCGGCGACGCGCGGCGGGCGGACTCTGAGATAAGTCCGATCTTTCTTTATTATAAACGATTATAGTAATGAAATGCGTGTACACTGTACGCGGACGGTCCGGATCTTAAACGTTAGCCGTATAGTACAGCCTGCAGTCTTCCGCTGCGGCGTTCGTGTATGATTATTCTACATCAACACCACCGGCGGCAACGTGGTCGGAAGAAAACCAAAAAGTTTCATTTCCCGATATGTTTTATTTATGCGTATTTAATATATACGTTTCTTTTTTTTTTGCTCCTCTCACGGTTGCGGCGTAGACGACGTAACACCGGCGTATATAATACATACCCGTATAGCCGGAATGGAGGTAATAAAATACCGATTCTCGTGTATAAATAGGTATAAACAGAAAACAGGAGCAGAATTGTTTATGTACGTTGTTGTTCGTGTAAACAAAAATAAATAGCTACAACCTGTAGCGTGCGTGACTATTGAAACACCGGTTTAAAAAAAAAAAACAATTGTATTTAATATTTATACTTTATCGAAATTGACGGAACATTAGGAAAAATAATTCATTAAAGAACTGTAAGTCATAACATTATAATAATATAATATACATTGAACGGTAACAAGTCAAACGACAATTGAAACACAATTTTATCTCGTTATTCGAAATGCCCATTAAACCGTGAATATTTCGGCCTATATTATGTACTAAGGACGTTATTCGTGGCAAATACTCGCACGATTATTAAATTCATTGCGGGGTATAGCGTACTGTCGCTGATACGGAAGCGTATACCTTTATATTATCTTATCATTGTCGTCTATAATTCAATCCCATTAAAAATAAATACATTAACACCTGTTCGAATACAAGCGACATTATATGTTAAGTACCTACATAAAATGCAAGAGAAGACGCCCTTGTTTTTTGTTTTTTTTGTTTTTTATTATTTAATCAAAAGACTTCAAGTCATGTGAACATACAAATAGAACTCTATCCGGTGGTGTACATATTATTTATTTTATGAATGTTAGTAAAAAAAAAAATGTTTTAATTATGAACGCAATATTTTCTTAACGATCCGGAAAGACACTATATTTAGGTACCCTATGTGTACTACGTTACCCACACAGCTATATATACTGCGAAGGAAACATGGTCTTCTGTAATCATTATGTTAATCATCGGTGGATTAATGGCTTTGAACGAATACTATGGTGTCCGTAGAGTATACAAACCGTTGCGCCTCGCGCGCCGATATATAATGAATATATAATAATAATAAATAATACCTACCCATTATTATAGTATGTACAATCTATACTAATGTTTATATATATATATATATACACACAAATGGATATTGATGTATCCAAGGGGCAAGGATTAATAAAATTTAAAACTATACAGGACCAATTTTTAAGAAATGTTTTGTACAATAGTCTACGTTGTCTTGAGATAAAGTTATTAAAGTCATTAAATTACCCTTCGATAGCTCTACTACCACTTTAGTTATTTATATTAAATAAAATATTTTTTTTTTGTTTTGTGAGTTTGGTAACGCGAATAAAAAATAATAGTTATTAATAATTATTATAAATTAATATTTAAGTGAATATAATATTATGTAAAGTTGATATGTTGGAAATATAGATGGGATTTGTGTCACACACAACTATAAATTATCTTTGGACGCCTCATCTGTCGACAAACATTAAGTAATGGAAATTATTTGAAATGATGCCACAAAAAAAAAAATCAAACATCAACCAGACATACAGAGCAACTATCAGCCATTAGACCTGATGAAACATTTAAAGAGCCTGATGAAACTAACCGGATCTACTTCAAGAGATGCTGAAACACCCAAACAGCAAGACACACGACGAGAAGCTGTACGCTTACAACAGAACTGATCAAGAATAGAATCGATCTCAAGAAAACGAAATTTAATTTCTATAATAACTACGATTACGATACTCATTAATGGTACAATGACTTATTAAAATCTATCTAAAACTATAATATTGTTTATTCACTTACGTTACGCATTAGACAACCAAATTTAATATTGATGTATTCTTTATGGACAACGAAATGCAGGGAGACAGTTAGTATTATATAAAGTTGAAGAGTTTGAGTTTTTAAACACTTTAATCTCATAAACTAAAGTACCATTTTAATTCAAGTAACGAGTACATTAATAAATTCTTCGAGACTTTGAGGGTGTTTTAGCTTATTTTTCTTAACCTTTATAGGTTTATAAAGAGTGGCTCATACATAAATAATTAAGTTTTGGTTCACGAAAATAGAGTATTCTCTGTTTAATTAAATAGTTACTATTGAATATAGATTATATCAATATTTAAATATTAAAAAAAAATAATTTATACAAATACGATTATTAAAATGATTACCTACTAATGATTTGTAAATTATTGATTCTGTACATAATTTTTAATTAAATATATTATTAATACAGATATGAATAAAAACGATATTGGATTAAGTTAGCATTTTGTCTCCAATATTTTTGTGTTTACCTCAAAAATATGTCCATAATTAAGAAGTGGAAAATCATTTTCTTGGTTTTTATTATTTATTAATAGCAAAATTAAAAATGGAAGATAGACTCATTTTAACCCGGGAGAAATCGGATAATAGGTACACCTGTGTATTTTGGCTAGTATTAAATCATATAAAGTAAATTTCGGTAACCGAATTCAATCATTTTTATTCATTTTTACGCGGTCTTGCATTTTCAATTTTTCAAACGAGATCTACTATTATTATTTTTAGAACGATATATTATAAAAATTATAAAACAAAAGATTTTTAACTGGTTGGTTTCGGATGATAATGTTGTAATGCTACCATATACAGGAAAGAAAAAAATATCAAAATATTGAGTCCCTCATCCTTAGATTAATATTAAACATTATAGTCTTGCAGCTAGTAATCAGACTTTGATCGAACAGGAGTGCATATAGAAACACAATTACAAATTTAAAATACAGCACTCATAGATATGATAATGTAATCTTGTATTGGGTACCTTTAATAAGTAGAAATTTTATATTAAACTAAATACTGGATGTTATTATTCATCTATGATATATTTTTGTTGTTTTTGTTGCGATCCAAGTACCTTATTATAATACTATACTAGTACATAAAGGGACCGCATATTACGTATAACTAGACACACATTCATTTTGTTTTCATTCCTCTCTGAATCATTTCGCGAAAAGCAATAATAAAGGCACACGTCCTACTCGTTAGTTACGCCGATTTACCGAAAACCGACCGACGACCGCACGCTACGAATTTTATCGGTTTACCCGATGATGTTGCTGCTACTGCCATCAACAGCACTCAGCACTCAGCAACAACCATACCGTGTGTGCTCTGGCCGGTCGACACTTTATTAATAATAATAATATTAATATATCACGTAAATGCTGTCTGATGTAATTATTACACATACATATATAATATGTCTACCTATATGTATTATACGCACAGATGCGATGGCGACGAACACACTGATTTTCATTTAACAGACCGGAAAATGTATACATATATGACGTGTTTGTCCCCGTCAACTCGTAGTATATAGTGATACACATTGCATATTGTTATTATTTATGTATTCCGCCACTACTGCTGCCGACCGCATCGTTATACGGTCAAAACAATGTATATAATATACACATACATTTATATAGGTATAACGCATTATTGTATATATATATATATATATATATATATACTATACCATGGTGTTAGGGGTGGGGGAGAGTTGGTGATTTGTATATATATAAATTATATTATACTGCGGTCTGCGGACGTATACATACCGGAAAATCGAAAATGATGTTTCGCCGACGAACACACATCTTTTTTACTATACATATTTATAGCGATGTAGGTACTTGCGATCAAACGAAGCAGTATCATTTATTATAATATCAAAACATATCGTCGCGTGGCATATTCATTTTTATTTGACGTCCCTACAAACGGTATATGACGCATTTTAAGTCATGTTATAACTATATAATAATTTATACTGTTGTTAATCATATACCTACATCATACGTAATTATGCATCATTATATTGTTTAATATATACATAAAAATACTTTCAAGTATATTTGAATATGATTATTGAGTTGAGTTTTTTAATTCAATCACTTTTGATAAATCATAATACATCACATAATACACGTATAATGAATCTATATACTATATTATATATATCCGTACGCGTATCTAATTAAAAATGTGAATTTCAACTGCGAGAGATTCATAATATGCGATCAAAATATAAATGTATATTATATTTTATATGTCATGAGTATATATTTATATATATTATAATGTAAGTGTAATATAAGTGACAGAAACCGCAGGTATTAGAAGTTTTAAATAAACTAAATGATTTTTCTAACAGTTAACATATATATCCCGAAAAGTATTAAAATTTTTAATATTTTATAATAATATAGTTTTTAATTTTATATACTGACTGAAGCACAATATTTTTCCAAAAATTTCGATAATATGAACTAGACCATCATTTTTCTTGATTTTAGTACCACTGCTCATAAGTTGAAAAACTTAGTTACCTATAACTACAATATTAACTATTTGTTCAAAATTCAATTTTTATGGAATACCTAACACTGAAAAAATAGCTTGCTTAAGAATATTAAATTTGAAATGTATGATAATATATAATATATACTTAAAAAAAAAAATTAAACAATAGAAAAATAATTTTTTATAAAAACTTAAAATTAAATAAAAATATGTTTTCAAAAATGTTAATACTTTTCGAAACAACGAATGTTTAATGTTAATAGAATTACCCCGTGTTAAATATATTTATTGTGATGGTGGACGAGATATATAATATTATTATTCGCTATTATGAACGTATTTTAACGAAAGTACTCAACAATAAAACCTTCTACGCTATACTTCAAAGCGCATTTTCATTCAAATACTAATTGAATTAAAATCTGCGCGACATCTCACTAAGTGTTCATCGATCATCAATGCAGACTGCTGTATTCCTATACATATATATATATATGTGTGTGGTTAATAAATAGTTATGAATTATTTTATTGATGTTTGGAAAAAAGTTCGGTTTTTATGCTGTATCACATCAAGTCAAAGCTACGTGTTATTTTGTTATTATGTAGTATGTACCTACATTATATCATATTATATATTCTATCCGAACATCACATTATTGTATACATACAATACACTATATAGACATACAAATATACTGTGCAATAGGTATTTACTACTTAGTATAAAGATTAAAGGTACATATACGTACACTTATACTATACTTGGTATTTTATAGTATATATTATAAAACTATATATACAGCAGTATACAAGAAAACTCGATAAACGTATACGATGCATCCGCTTTGGTATATATAGTATACAATATACATATTATATAGAGGTGTCTACTTCTATTTTAAACTACCGATAATGTTAAATCGTGGAAACATAATGTTCATAACGAAATAGTATAATATGTACAAAGATAAATATAGGTACTATTGGGTTAGGTATATATTGTAAACCGAACTCATTTTTGACACTGTTTTCGGGTTTAAGTAGTTTGTTTGTAAATATCGATGTGTACGCATTACATGTTACGAAATACTACACGATTATATATACGTAAATACGTTTCTATTAAATCTGCAATCATCGGTATTTAACTGAAACCCAATGCGTATGATATATACAATATATACCTATATAATACTATATATTATGTACATAGTTTGTTCAGGACGTTGTGTAAAAATAATTGAACTAATATATATATATTATATATTATTTAGGTAGTTATACAGTGCGAGTACTACCTATATGGTAATATACAAATATTACATCACATACCTCAAAATCGATTTCGTTTCAAACACCCGAAGAACGTGGTATACACATAAAATATTTGTTTTAAATAGTATAGAGCGATAAATATTTAGCTCCAGGTGCTTTCACACGTAAACGGGCGTTTGCGCATAATTCACTTTTGTCAACATACATATACTTCGTTGGGGGCATACGTTTTGCTTGGGTTTACGCCAACCATCACACTGCATATACTGTCGTTTGTTTTACGATTGAACATACGCACACACACATACACATCTTCCGTGGTTTTTGCGTACAATCGCCCTCGGATAAACGGGCAAAAATACGTCTTAACCAGCGTTTATCGGGGGTACCGCACTCAAGCTATTTATGTAGGTCCCGCAACCTCATGGTGTATGTAAAACACATTTTTATGTTGCTCGTAAAAAATATAAAAGAGAACAAAATGACATGAGCCAGACGTTTGTTTTAGTATTAAGAAAAAAATAACACTAGTACGGAAACGAAATCGATTCCATTATACACACTGCACGTCGACTGCAGCGTAGTATGAGTGTAAATAATAATACTAAAAAAAAAAAACCTATAAACTTGTAATTAAAAAAAAAATACAAGCGTGTTTATATTATTTTTCTGAGAGGAGTTTGATGGCTAAATATATATATATTTACTTATTACTTCCCGAGACGATGATAACTCCGAACGACAAAAAATACGTGTATATTTGTATACACCGGAGTGAAAATATGCACGCCTGGTGATATTATAAGCTGCTGGTTTACGCGATTGTATCTCTGTATAGCGAAGAGGAAATTTATATCCGAGTAGCGTCCCCTACGTTGTATTGCCACAGGAGTAATATAAATAAGAAGACGAGGAGGCACTGCAGAGCTACTATACACAAGTCAATAATGTATAATATAGGCAATAATATAATGTATAATATCATATCAAGTTATACGTTATGACGCAACTTTATATACCTATTACTGTACAAAAACACTGCAACTACACTATATAATTGAAAGTCGTTTACATAGCCGGGAAGGCTATAACAGGGCTTTAAGAGAGAAACGGATGATTAAAAAGATAACCAATACAAATTCAACCGTATAATAGTGTTATAGTTAAAAATATACAAAAACGTATCTGTAAGGAACTTATCATCTCCTATAGACAAGCGAAAATAACGTTAAAATAATAAAAAATTATGTTTTCCTCAATAACGTATATATTACTAATTACCATACACATAGATGTTATAATATACCTATATTATGGCTAAAATGTGTTAATGAACGAATAAACGTAATGACGTGTACGATCAACATTATAATATATAAGTACTCGATCACGGTAAAAAACGAGCCAATATCGACCAGCGGTCGGAATTTCATTCGTATTTTTTGAATTATAATCACGTTAAGGGTAATACCAATGTACAGAGAAATAAAAAATAATAATCCGATAAATGGATTTATCGAAGTGAATAAGAGTTAGCAGTGAACACGCTCAATAATAATAATAATGCACTACCAGCGGAATTGCGTTGTAAACATGCGTGCATCAGACCGAAAACGAGTGTATCGGTTTATTTGCAACGACCGACAACGGTTTCGATTATAATAATCAACGGGAGAATAATTATATTAAATTCGTTGGCGTCTATTACTATATTGTAATTTATATATTGTATATAATACGCTCCGATGGTAGAAATGATGTTAGCCGTGCCTTTTAATGGCGAATCTAATTAACAATAATAAAAATAACATTGTTTTAGATATGCACTATATATACACAGTCCCATGACTGATGTGTCAAAAGAAAAGAACGGTTATTCGTCGATTTGGTATTTAATATTTATTCTGATATTTATATTACGTTTATTGATTGGAAAATGAAACTATTTTTATTTTCTCTCAATAAAACGCAACGTTGAGATATTGTATAATATAATGAGATATTATTAAATATAGCTATTGCCAGTCGATTACAACAGTATAAAAAGGTACACCATTAGCCACTTAAATCAACTGGTACGCGACATTAAAAATAAAATACCCTCTTCTTTGGTACTCCCCTCCCCTTCCGCGATCATTAGAGAATAAAATAATTGGCAATTTCTCCATTCATTATAATTTATATGTATATGTTATATATAGAAACATCGCTACTGCCAGAATTTCAAAAGGAATATAATAATTATTATTATGCACAAGCTCTCTCGAGGTAAACGCCATTCAGCAATATCAAGTAAGATAACTTTTATTTATAGGCAATAATAATATAATGTCGTTTGACTTAATAACAAGAGGTTTCTTCGGTTTACGTTTTACCTCTGAAATTACACGTCGAAGCCCTAGCAAACTACGTAACGTATATATAAACGGCAGAAACGCGCTCCTGAAATGAAATGAAATGATTGAAAACGCTGCCATAAAATATTGTCAAAGGGCGCAGATTTTATACGATTTTTCATAATAGTAACGCAACGCCTGTATCGAAACGGAGTTGGGGTGCGAGACGACAGATTATGTGTTGTGGAGTATATAAGATCACGACGGCGGCCGTGTTATCCAGACCGGAAAAAAACATCAAAGGAATCTACTTGGGACCAGACGAGAAACGCTGAAGGCGCTGTGCAGGAAAGCCATGGAAATACGTAATATCGGTGCAGCCGCAGTGCCTCACTCCTCAAGGGACGTTATAAATAAAACACTGTACACCGATAACTTATTATATATATATGTGTGTGTGTGTGTGTGTGTGTGTGTGTGTGTGTGTGTGTGTGTGTATGTGAGCGTATAGGTACCTATATCATTGGCGTCGCCGAAGACTTAAAAGCAACGCGTGAGTACAGAAAATATAAAACTTTAACTGAACTTTATCTACACCAAACACACACACGCCAACCGTCATTCAACGTTACCGCCGACAGACCACTACACCCTTCCTCATTCTATCCACTACTTATACGGAAAGTATTCGTTTTTACGCCAATTCGTGCGTGCGTGTGTGTGCGTATATGTGTGCGTATATGTGTATGTGTGCAATGCATGTATGTGTATAGCGCATGTAACCAAACAGGGTTTGGTAAAGCTATATAATATATATAATAATAATATAAAAGTATATAGAAGTATAAAAAGGGTTTTATTGATCCGAGGGACGCGTGCAGTGCGAACGGATGACTGTCACTTTTAGCCCTCTAGTATAGCTGAGCCTTTCGCCGTCTCCGTTATTATATACGTTCGTCCGCTACACCACGTGACGGATAGCATACGAGTTAAAATCCGGCTTATTTGCACAAAATACCGTTTTTATCCCTATACCGCCAACCAACGTAGTTTCATATCTGCAGCTACTTCGCTTTGTTAATTTATACTTATATATATATTCCTATAAACGTACCTACCTATTTTTCGAGTAGGTATATACATGTAAAAATACATCAAATATAGACATTATTAGATACATAGCTATGTATTATGGTCAACTGACAACTACTTGAGATGCTGTAGTAAATCTTTTAATTTCCAATAAAACTTTTGAATTTTATATTTTCATTGGCACTATATTTTACGTATGATAGATAACTATAATTTAATATAAAATCATTTGTATAGAAAACGATTGATAAAAATATGTCACATAATTTCCCAACAAATCGTGAGCTGGATTATTGTTAAACTGGATTCCAAGATTGTATTAACTCTCCAACAACAAGTTGTTACGGGACTCTCAAGTGACTTTGGAGTGTTTAAATGTACCTTTATATATATATATATATAAAGATGAAGGGAGACTGCAGCACACAAATACGTTCTACCTATTATGTCGGAATCGGTTTTTTAGCGTCTCTCTCTCTCTCTCTCTCTCTCTCTCTATATATATATATATATAAAGCCCTCGGACAATTGTAAACAAAGATATTTGATCGTGTGAAATGTTATTTTCTCCCTATCCTCTTCTGTTGGGTTCGTAATTGCTTTTTGAAGTGCGCTACTAGAAAATCATTCGAGATCCACGCGTTCAGAGCCTTCATCAGCCGTTTCGAGGGTTCGCTGCACACTACTTCTGGTCGAGGACCACGATACGAGAAGTGTGCAAATTATAATTACAGAGCGATTATCTCCAGCACCCCTCGTCTGTCGTTGCGCATACACAACGTGCGAAAATCATATTGTTTAGACAACTGCCGGTTGAATGGTCCTTCATTAAATTTTTCGTCAAACGAGTCAATTTCGTTATAAGTTTTTTTTTCGCGGAATTCGAATTAAAATTCGTTGTCGAGGGAATTGTACGTGGTCCCTACGATGGTAATGTTAGCCCGATAGAACACGTCATGCACGAGAACTGTGGCTACGAAGTGTGGGTGCGGTGGTGGGAGGTTATTGCCGAGTGACGAGTGTTTGACAGCTGAAACGCGCGAGGGTCGATTCTATTTCTGAAATTATTCCATTCCCCCATTTTTTTGTCCCCTTCCGTGCGGGCCACACGAAAACAGTACAAGGAAATATGTCACGTTCGGGTGTTTGTGTCTTGCGAAGGGATGAATATATATATTGTAACACGTTACACATCCCTTATACTACCCGTTCGCCTATCCGTTGTCAGGGCCATCGGACCGATAAATCGGCCCAACGACGTTCTTGTCCGGACGTGTCACGAAAAAAACAAATCCGAAACGTGTTTTGCCTTTTTTCTGACAGCCGTAATGGCCGTGTTGAGCAATCTATGATTGCCGACGTCTCTTATTGCAGGGTCGAAAACCCAAACGTCGTAAACAAAATAACCTTTACAATATTTTTGTTTGAAATCAATGAAGAGAAAGAAGGCTGCTACTACGATTTTTTTCTTCTACTACTATGTTTATTATTTTTACCACAATAAAATAAACGATAAAATGTATAATATATTGTATTTATATATTCAACTTAATTAAATAACAATAATATATTATACACCCATGACTTTTAAGGCTCTCGTTGACCGTTGTTTATAAAATATATATTGAAAATAAAATAAATTATAAAAGAGAAAAAGGTTAAATAATTTTAGTACGAAATTCAAAACAAGTTCCTAGAATTTAAACTTCAGACAGTTTTATATTGTGAGTAAATTAATTCGAAATGTTCTACATAAAAACCCGAGAAGAACCGGTTGCGTTATTTGTTAATATTCATTATTCAATACATATTTTAATAAGTAATACACGATTGGACTACGGTTTGTGGGCAGACTATTTTACTTGTTATATTATCGAACCTATATAATCGTAGTGATTATTTGCGAACATGTTACATGTACGTATCTAAAATAAACATACACGTATTTGTGTATATTTTGAAATTTTTGAACAAGAAATGACCATACTTGTAACGTTTTAAATATTTAAATATTTAATAATACGTGTTAAAATTCTTCTACCTATGCATAAATTATTATCATATTACTATTATACTATTCCTAAATAAATCGATTAAAGAGTTTAATAATTCTATATAATTTGGATGCAAGTACATTCTTATTCCTAAGTATCTAAGTCAAGTTTGACTGTTTCTATACACCTATACTCGATAGTCAACTCCATACAAGAAAATTATATTCAATATGAGAATCTTTTGTTAGCAGATATTTTAGGGTATAATACAATTCTAAAATAACACGCGTTAACTTTTACGAGTTATGAAGAAAAATTTAATACAATTTAAAATTTCTAATGTGAACGGATATATATATATATATTGATTACATTTACTAAACTGTTCGGTAGAAATCGAATGTCACCAACAATACCTACATTTAACAGGTCTTTTTATTTTTTATCGAGACAACCGCGTCCGCGTTTAAATTATTTATCTATATTTCTTTTTCCGTTTTTTTCTTTTGATAGCCGTGCGTTGTCAACTGTTCTATTTTTACGCTCCATTGTCCGACTGCTTGCCACTAATTGTACCTACGTAGCAAAAACCCGCAGGACGCAGTTCTTGATTAATTCTCCTTCTACCCGACCGCAAGATTGATCGATTCCCGGTCAAACGCGACAGGGATATTGCTCTTCGCTCGGCATCCGTCCCTCTTGTTGAGTTTTGGACAAGAAAAGTCTAACGCACACCACCGTCGCCGTTTGTCCGTCAACACGATCCATCAACGTCTGGCGGTCCCCTACTCGAAAAGCTTTTCAGAAGAGGAGGAGAGGATAGGGGTGCGGGAATATGATCGATAGCCCTACCCACCGCGATTCCTTACCCCCTCGAAAGCGCGAGGATCGGCGGCCCGAGACCATCGTCGCACCCTATCCCCTGCAAGCGTCCTGTCGGAATCGATTTTATTATACGGTGCAGCGTGAAGAAGTTACCTAAAACCCAAACCCAAGGCGAACGGCAATTACGGCCGGTAACGAGATTCGTCTGACACGCGATACACTCCACGCACTGCACCGATACAACGCGCGGTGCGAAAGTTCTTCACCCCGCTCCACTAACTGCCACTGCCTAGGGGACTTATAAAAGGATTACGAGACGAATTTCGTTACAGTTTATAGACGGCCATATTTGGTGCGTGTAGTAATCCTTTTACTTGTACACGTTATTTACTGTATATACCTACAAGAACACGACTTATGCTATGATAGATCGTCACTATGTGCAGTTATGACCCGTGTGCTGAAACGGTGTCGTAGGTTAAACGCAAGAGTTGTGTATTCGATTAGTGATATACACATCACATCATAACATCATTATATTGGTGTGTATATGTAACAGTAAGTGTGTATACAGTAAGATGCGTTAACTCGAATAAGCATAAAATATGGACCAGTGAATATACCTTTCCCGAAATGTACAACGCATATGAATTCAAAATTTTAACTATATTATAATCAACGACAACAGCTTAATAAGCTTATTTTGTATTTTCTGAAACGAAATCAACCTAAAACTCGAATCTCAAGAGTGATCGTTTGTAATTCTGTACACGCGGCGATTATGTCAAATCATTACTTTATTGAACGTATTGCAGTACACATGTTATTTTATAAAAATACAAAAGTGTTTACGTCAACATTTCTACAGTTTTTTTTATTAAATTTAAAACCAAAATGTATTTCTCAGCACAGACTTCTCGAATAAAAAAAACTATCGTTAAATCGGGACGTATTATATAATATTATCGTAATTATATTACATAGTATATATATAATTTAAAAATGAATTTAATTGTGACGTTTGATTTCGTTTATTACATGACATGAGATTGACGTATTTGCGTGAGTGCGTGACAATAGTATATATATTATTTAACAAACTTAAATAATATTATGTATATAAATATACTCTGATAAATTAGATATAAACGTGTGTACTGCACGAGAATTCGACACGTAAACTTTAGTTAAACTTGATTCAATAATTACTTCGAATATATTGTACAGCAATGTGTCTATATATACCTACATGAAGTAGCGATATAAGTAGGTACATACTACACTGCAAAACGCAAGGTGATACACATGAGACGTACATATTACAGTGCGTAGAGGAGAGACGGTATAGATTTTATACACCAAAATACACGTTATACACATATGAGATATCTAATATATATATATATGCGTACACAGAGTTGAACAAACAACGAAGTAGATTTCTATTAAAAGTGATCTACAAAGAGGTCGGAACATAATGGCTTGTGGTGCTTTATTAAATGTTAAGTGTGCATCGAAATCTTGAACAGTTTGAAAAATTAGAACAATCGACCCTTCTCTAAAACACCTCCATTGGAACGATTTTTATTTCACAAGACCACGCCGACGTTGTAAAAACAATGAAACATATATATATATATATTATAATATATTCGAATTTCTACCCTTTAATTTTTCTGTATACGTACTAATTGTTGCGACGGTTTTATTAATTTTTTTTTTTTTGTTATATAAGTGACGAGCCATTCATTATTTAAATACATGCAGCGCACGCAACCCTATATTCACACAGTTTTGGAAACCCCTGCAGTCCCAATAACACGCGTGTGTTCGGTTTATATGCCACACAAAAAGGGGTGTATACTGTATATAATGCTATAATATAACGATAACGCACATACGGAGAGGGATGTTGGCCGTAACGGGGCAACAAGTGCGTTTACGCCGAATTAAAACTCCATCAATCATTCTGCAGCTCGGCCAACTGAAAAACCTTGAATTGGAGAATATAAATTGTAGTATAGTAAAAACTGTATACAGAATAAACTATAAAATATGAAGAACTCATCGACCATTTAGTATATCGTATGGATATCAAAGGGTTGGTATCTATAGGAGTTGTTGACAATCGAGTTAGAATTTTTTCGGCGGTCAGGTTTGTATAAAAGTGTTTTAATTGCAAATAAAACACAAGTGTATATCGAATATGGCAACTATATAATAATAACGATTTAATTTTTTGATTCATTGATAACAAACTATTATATGACGTATTAAATATTCAATCATATAATAAGTTTAAGTTATTTCATTGTTATTTTATTATATATTAACACAACAATGGACTTGTTTATTAAAATGTAGTGCATTGTTGAAATAATATAAATATTACTGAAGTCGGCATTATATTAAGTTAAAAAAAAATGAAATAAATAAATATTGTTTTATCTCTATAGTTAATGGTCATTATGAATAATAAACTAAAAAAAAAAACCCCGTACTTAGTAAAAGAAATTATTTATCAAAAGGTGGTTGACCAAAAATTAGTTTTTTTTATGTTGTCAAAATTACTTGGATCATTAATCTTATTTTTTCAATAAGTGGCCATATGGTTTAACGTATAGAACTCAGTTTTTACATACCCAAAATTTAAAGTGACATTTAACGAGATTCTTTGCAATCTAACGAGCTGTTACAAGCTTACAAAATATCAACTCAAGGTTATTTCTAGTTTTTGTGACATGGAATAATCACAATTAAGTAGTCACTTTATAAATGCTCTAAGACAACATCCTAAGACGTATTATTATAAAAGTATTCAGTAAAAAAAAATATTAAAATTTAACAATAAAATACTCGTAATATTTATTTATTAATCAAACTAACTAATCGTTTACATTATTATATTAATCAAATAAACTGATGAATTTAAGATTTAGATGGCAATAATCAATAATCATTCTTTCTCGTTAAAGTGTATAGTATAATACAACCTAAATTCAACTAACACAACAATGTTATATTAGAAAATAATTATAAATTATATAAAAAAAATCGTATAGGTATGAAAAGAAAAACTTTCTTATTTTTTTAACACAAACAATAGATATTATATGTCAAATTTAAAGTAAGAAATGTAGTTTAAGTTAAACAAGTTTTACACAAAATATAAAAGTTTCACTTTAATATACTACCAAATATATTACTTAACTATCAGATACTGTTTTATTAAAGTACAAAAAGTTTTCTTAAATATATTAGTTATTAAAATCAGTAATCTGTAGATAATTGACTGATTCTATATTGACGTAAAAATTAATTTTGAAGTAGTATTGAATATATAAAAACAGCCGAATCCAGAGTCAAAATGTATGTATACTGTATACAATATATAATATATACATATTATATAATATATTAAAATCACTTATTTGTGACGGAAATATATTACATCATTTATAATTAAATATTATTTTAAATGTACATATAAATATGTTTTCTTAAAAAAGATTGTTGGCGAAGAAAATATCAAGTAAAGTATTTTTAATTAGTTTATGAACTAATTGGGAATTTTAAGCCTCCAGCTATTTATAATTAACATAAATATTTTAATATGATAGGAATTAAAATCTCGATTTATTTAAAATAAAAAACTAATAAATATTTTGAATCAATTTAATATTATAAAAGTATAATAACAATATTTTTAATAAAGCAATATTTCAAGTATTTTTAGAACAGATAATATTATTTATATTGACTACAGGGTATATAATACTTGATAATTTTTTTATTAAACTGCCATTTTTTGGATATTGTTTAAACGAAAATAAATATTTTATAATTGGTACTGCAGTGTTGTATATAAAAAGTTTAATTATTGCTAATGTATGTACACTTATAAACAAAATCGCAGTTACACGACGGCTCTATAATTTACAGGACAAATTGTTTACTTAGTTTTACATGTGTACCTATTGTATTATAACAGTTTCGGTAACGGGTACTATACATACTAAATGTTTTGGAATTCATAATATTGTCTTAACGTGGCTCCCCCGCGGAGCACCAGTTAGCCATATAATAGTGTATATACACATTACACAATATACGACTAACGATATGTCGTAAACTATCAAATCCCCATAAAGATCCCTGTTAATGATGCCAATGACTTGACATATTTTATTGAGTATACAAGACGGGACCAAATATAGGGTTCCTTTTTTTATTTTGAAAACAAAAAATTGACTGTAACTACGTATTGTTGGTTTTTTTAACGTTTGGGATAAAAATGAGAGTTAAAACGAGGATAATGTTATGACGGAATATATTAGAACTTCTTTTATAATTTTTATATACACTATTTTGCGAACAGGGAAATTGTAAAAAATTAGAAGCTACCACGTCATTATTATAACGTGCACCGCTAGTCAATATTTATAGTACATGCAAGGGTATTGCATTTTTACGCATTTTTTTATGAGCCGTGAAATACTTTTGTAGTAGGATTTATCATAATGTTTATAAAATAAAAAAAATAAACGTTATAATATAAGGACCGTCTGCAAATGACAAGACCGACGTTGTTGTATACTGGAAAAATTCATCCAGTACCCTAGACCGACGTCAAAAGCAATAATTTCCACCGTCGTTTTCAGTCCTCTCGTCGCATCCGCCGGGACGTCTTTATATTATCCGTAAACCAATAACGCGCAGAGCCCATAGTGTCCCCCATCCAGTCAAATCCCGTTATTCAGCTGTTCTTTGGAATCACGAAATTAAATTAAATTCAACGGACCTTAATGGACGAACAGCGCAGATTATATGTTGGCCACTAATAATAATTATTAAATTGAAAAACAAAATCCCTAGTCGTACATCGTCCGGTAAAGTTAAATAGCAAACAAATGCATTAATTTAATTTAAATTCGCAATAGTTGAAATAAAAATAGCATGACATTGATTATTTATACTTATCTTCTTAATATGCATTCTTTTCTATTATAGGTACTGGTACTTTTGATGTATAAACAATTTAAATAATATTGAATTTTAATTAGTTTATATAAATGAAATAATTTTGCACGATATCTACTCATATTATTTTAGTAACTCATTTTATAAAATAGTTTAATTGGTATGTTAAAAAAAAGAATTTAAAATCTATTATTTTTTTTTTACCTACATTAAATAAACAAATATATGGATAATTGGTAGATTGATATACCTACCAAAATCTAAAATGTATGAATAAAATAAAGTTAAAGTGTAATATAATATTTCTAATCAATAATGTAATAATTATTATTATGTTAATAGGATTGATTTAAAAGCAAGTGTTTAAAAAAGGATTTTGTGTACAGATTTTCTTAATTGTAATTTAGCTCTCAATTTTTACGTTTAAATTTTAAATTAAAACAAAATAGTATACTTCAAACTAAAATATGTAAGACTGTATAAAATTTAGATACATACATAAAATATTATACGATTTTTAAATTTAATAATAGACCCCCCAAAAATATGGCATTATACATTGGTTGATTAGGTTACAAAGGATCCTATAATGAATTATTATTGTATACATTCATGAGGCATAAATATATGGATAATCCCAGTCTCATTTCATCAGTCACTTTCATCAACATACATTAATTACCTTTTTTTGTTTATTTGCATTATGTCAGATGTCAGTATCGGATTTCGTCTTTCAACTTTTTCATTTTTCATCATGTTCCAGGTTCCTATTGCAACTCAATTTATAACAACTGTCTTTGAATATTGTTTTTGTACTTTTAACTCATATAATATTTTTCATAATATAATAATTAACAATAAAAATGTTGAAACATATTGTTTAACCGCAATAAACAGTCAAAAAGATAAAAATTAAACACCTACTTTAGAAACATGTAGCAATGCGCCAATGCAATTGTTGCATTAAAAAACACATTCAATTCAATATTAATAATAAAAAATATTAAAATTGCACTTAAACATTTAAAAATTTAAAACATTTTTCAAAAACAAATAAAATAATGATATTATGTAACAACTAAATACATTTTTATACGTTAAAATCAAATCGCTAATGTTAACATTATTGTTTAATTTAAAACTATGTATATAAGCGTGAATATTATTTATATTTCAAAAGGATTTTTTTTCTACTGATATAATACAAGTATAATAAATTGATTTTCAGTATAATACCTACGTATATTGTTATAGCATTATATTATATTTTCATTGGCAGTACCCTATTATTTGCTATACAGACAAATACATGACAAAATTATATTATAAGATAATATAGGTAATATAGGATAATAGTATAGGTATATTCAAATATTTTATTTCCATAAAAAAGACCAATTTAAGGTAAATTGTATTCAAACACTTATTTTTATAATATTTTTCACTAAATTAAACGAAATTTAAAATATTACAACTTTAGATTGTGATTAAATATAAAATATATCATGATGAGGGATATTTTACGAACCCATAATATACATACTATACCATTTAAGTATTATATTTAAAACTGGAATAAATTATGTTAATAGCATATATTATATAGATTATACACTATATGCTACATGCAGTTGAAACTACTGTTATTTATATCAATATTAAAAAAAAATTGAACTCGTTTTTTTTTGGTAATCTGAATAAAATAATTTTCTAAACAAAATCTAATAATGTAATAATTGTGTAAGAATTCAAAAATATAATACGTACATATTTAAATAGTTTATTTATTTAGTTTTGTGATCTTTTTATCAGTTTTACGTAATAATTAATAAGTGTGTGACTAATAATAATAATAATAATAATACAAAAATATTACAAAAACAGATTTATATAAAATATATATTAATCTTGATTCTTGATTTATTCAATCTACTACGATGGTATAATTTTATCCATATTAGATTTAAATTCTTGGAGGAAACTACAAATGCGATTTCATAGAAAATTCTAAAAACTAATAAATATTTACAGTATTATATAATATATTATAAAATGCTGGAATTTCAATTTTGTAATTCTATGAAAATCTTAGCCTGCCGGGTGAGGATTATCGTTGTTGACATGACATATCCAAATCTATTTTTTGAATTTCTATATCATTT
The DNA here is from genome assembly GCA_036289425.1 of Rhopalosiphum nymphaeae. Lineage (NCBI taxonomy): Eukaryota > Metazoa > Arthropoda > Insecta > Hemiptera > Aphididae > Rhopalosiphum > Rhopalosiphum nymphaeae. The sequence goes on along the minus strand of JAZAQC010000021.1, from coordinate 776,288 downwards.
TTACCGTTTTAAGTTTACGAATTATTACAACATATATATAATATACACAAGTATAACGAACACCATATGTCTATATTATTTTCTACTGAACTATAGGTACTAGTGGCGGTATTATCAATCATATATTTATCAATTATTATTATAAAATATCCTAAAAGATCGTTTAATCCGTCGTTTCATATGAGCATCAAATTACATATATAATAATATAATATATTAATACACGTAAATTTAAATAGTATAGTACAGACGTACAATGGTTATCTTAATTATACATTTATACGTCCTATCACTGTTTACATAAACTCCCGATAACCATCGGACAAAATTTACTCGATCGTGTTTACTATATATAATATATTTAATTCATAAGAGCCCTTTTACAAGGGGGTTAGCTTTTAAGAATATCATAAGCATTATATGAGAAAAAACAACTCACAGTCTTCAGCTAAATTGGTGTTTTCGTCTATGAACGTGTTGGACCCCGTTACCGGAGTCCACAATTGACTGTCAGACGACAGGAAAACGACCGTCACCAGCAACATTGACGCTGTCCACCTGCTGTGAAACATCGTTGCGCGTAAATCGCACCCGCGAGTCTCGTCTAATAGTCAACAATAAAATACTGTTGTCGTTGTTATTATTATTATTAGCCGTTTGGTAGTGTATCGCAGTAATATTGCGTACAATAGTGCTATCGAAAATAATCGTGAGATATTAAAAACGTAACCGATATCAGATATTAGCGGAATAACTGCGAGATATTGCGGAACAACCGGACGAGACATCACGCGAACCGACGCGAGACAGACAACGCATGACCGCGACCATGCCGCGCGCGATTACGACTGAGGCGGCGGCGGTCGCGCGTCGCGACGGACGAACTACGAAGGGTCGCCCCGTCGCGCCCCCCACCAACATCGTCACTACGTAAAACCTCCCCCCCGGCACGCGGTGACTACTCGTTTTTCAATATCTATAATATATCATACACCTAAAAACACGACATGTATACAGTACACACGCACGTGACACAACAAGGAAATACCCGTCCTTAAAATATACTTACTATATGAGTACTACAAAATTATGGTATAAAATTATAGGTGGTAGACGTCCTTTCTAGAATAAATTATTATAAAATATAATATTTACTCACAATATTATAATAACATTTATCATTACGTTATTGTGCCCGTGACTAATGTGTTTGCGCCGCAGAGTCCGTAGTGGTTTTTGGTTTTGTCTTTTCCCCCTTTCTTTGGACGTCCTACCGTTTTTGTCCGTCGCAATAAGTAAACGACGCGCATGCATCGTGTAGGCACCTATATATATATTTTCGTATGTGCTCGAAATATCGAGATCTAACGTTTTGATTTGTTTTTTCTTGCACGGACGACCCTCGGTCGCGGGTTCATAATGTAGTAACGTCATATGATTATTATCGTTATTATTCCGTTGTCATTTTTATCGCTTGTCCCGGACGATAGATTTACGAGCTGGAATGTGATTTGTGAGTTTGGCCGTCCGCGTCTGGACTCGAGAAATAAATAAATAATAATAATACAACTATAGTTGTATTTCTCATATATGTTTATATATAAATGTGTGTCCCCGTGTATTTAAATCAGCTAATAAACAACCTTAAAGCTTTTTCTACTATTCACCCGCAGAGTGCTATTTATTATATGTATACGTATAACAGAACACGAGAGACAACGCGAATGACACACGGTGTACACAACTAACTAAACACACGGCAGTCAGAGTAGGGTGATGTACACGTCTTGATGTTTTGTTTTCTTGTGGCATATAATATGACGTGTGGTGTGCATTATATGTTATGAAGTTTTTGCGGTAACCGGATTTTTTTGATTTTTTTATCCATTTATTTTAACCACCCAAATATGTGTAATGTCTGAATATTTTAGAGGTGAAGTGGGTAATTTAATTTTTATTTAAAATTTAAATACAACTCTATACAAATTAATGGCCATCAACTTTCATATTAAAATTAAATTAAATATGAAATAGTACGTATAGAATTATATATATTATATATTATAGTAAGTAAGCACTATAAATACTGCTGAAAGGAGTGTTTAAAATCCTAAAACACTATGGCTACACCACTGTTTATATCACGAGTGTGTTATACGAAAGTATTTATTTAATGCAATATCACAGATCAGGGATGGAAACTTTAACTTATATTATGTAACAAAATTTGTTTATTTTTATTTTTTTTCCTATGCGCTATCGTTATATAATGATAAATGTATTTATTTAACTAATAAATACAATAAAACTCGTCTTAGATAACGGAGGTAGTTTTGGGTGGTAGTCACGATAATAGCCGTAGTCTCGTATAACAGGAAAATACCAAACATTATCTTAGTATTTATTAATTTGCTTGATGAGAGTATTTTAATTTTTAATCACCTTGGGCGCGCGAGCTACGGATTTACTATTTCTATCGTAGACCGTTTTCGGCAAATAATACGATGCGAATTACGAATAACCACAAGACATTGCAGCATTTCTGGGATAAACGAAACCGAAATCGTTTTATCTGTTTGACTATTAGTTACAGCAGTTGCTACTTGCCAGTTCACTTGTATTCATGCGATAGTCAATAATTTCGACGAAACAGTAAAACGTTAGTTATAATACAATTAATTTGAATGTGTATATAACACATAATAATGGGGATAGAGGATAACTGAAATCCCATTAGGTTGACATCCTACCACGCACCACGTAATTTAGTGTCCACTAAACATAATATTTTAAGCCTGGTTAATTAGCCTAATATACTATATTATAGGTTCTCAATAGCTCGAAACTTTCACGGTAAATACCAAATTTAACTTTCTCAACAATTTTGATATGAAAATAATATTTTTATACTGATATATAAGGTTAGAAATGTTTTAAAATTGAATTGGTATTTAAAAATATGTATACATATATATGTTACGGTAAATGAGTACATTACGTTATATCGAAAAATAACATTATTTACTTATAAATGTGATAATTATCGATATTTTTTAGTAAATAACCGTATGGAATAAGAAATATTGATTATACAATATATGTCCAATGAGCAATGATAAGGTGACCGCTTAATTAATCGTCGTAAATGTGTAACTCGTAGATAAACTATTATAAAACTTTATCGGGTACAGATAAGGTATCTCGCACCTAATTCATAATATGGTGATGGTAGCATTGGTTAGTGTATATTTGAAAATATCATACCTAAAGAAAAATTATATAGCTGATAATATGTTAGTATTTGTACAATTGTCGTCGTATGTACCGATTTAAAGTGGTTATTAATATACACGCTAACACTATCCGTACAACTAATAACAAAAAAATAAAATATATTCTTATAAACTAACTAGATGATAATGGCTCTTTTTTGTCTACTAAAAATTATAGTGATTTTATTAAACAAGTTAAAGAATTAAAAATGTATTTAAAAACTTTCGGTAAAATTAAAATAATGAAGGACTATCGTGTAGTACGTATAAGTATAATATTCTAATAAAAATAAACAAGAAAGAATACCTTATAAGATCAGTCGCCAAAAAATTTGTCGATTATGTCAAGACTTGAGATTGACGAATTGTTTGATATACTTCATGAAACAATTTCTTCCATAAGCCATAGACGAAATCGTATAACTGAACTAAAAAAAATATATTGAAATATAACTAATGAAACAGTCATGGTTTATTTAAAGTTATATATTCAATGTCGGATAAAAATAGTGTAACCAAGAAGAGGAACACGGTTTTCGTAAGTACAATAACACACGCCAAGTTGCAAAGAAAGTCTGTTAATCATAGATAATGTGATCAAATTAGTCGACGGTAACAGTTGACCAGCGCTGCCATTGCAAGACTGGTTGCAACAATAAACGTTGTGCCTGACGTGGAGCTGAAAAGTTGTGTAACAGTAAATATCACAGAAGTATAATTTGAATTAATAAATAAATAATAATATTATTATTTAAAATAATACATTGTAGCTCATTTTAAAAACACCTACATAATTTTTCAATTAATATTATTTGAGATTAACGTGCATAACTGCACTAAAACAACAATAAATTACCCATGTACTTAGTAAATAAGTTTAATTACTAGAAAATAACTATAATTTCCATATTTATAGGTAAATAACATTATTTTCCGTTTAATGTTATTTTCCATAACAATAAATTATATTAATAATAAATACTGTTGAGATATCGATATTTCTATGCGCAAAATTAAATGTTTCTAAATTATACTACTTGTGTCAATGATATATAATTATTATAAAATATTTTAATAAAACGAAATAGTTAATTTTTTTAGAAATTATAAATTTTAAATTTAAAAACAATGTGATATTTTTGTTTTTGTTTTAGAATAAACACATAATAATATACAAAATAATATCAATAATCATTCATACCTATTACAAAATTATAATGTATAATACAACTTTCTCCAAATTCTAATTAAATGTATTATGTCTTTATTCACTTTTGATGAAATAATTATATACATTCATGATTATTGATTTATATTAGATTTCATATCAAAAGTTAGTTATTATAAATTGTAGAATTTAAATTTGTTTAAGCAATAATAATTCATAATACAATCTAAAATCTTATTCTTCTGACTTACTATATTTAAAAATATATATACTTTATTTTTAAGTAAATTTAAATATGTAAACGTTTTACAAAAAAAGTTATTAAATAATTATTATTAGTATGCATTTTCATAATATTATTAGTCTTAAATAGTTAAATACATTTAATTTTATTTTATTAAATAACTAAGAAAAAAATAATCATACCAGCTCTTTTTAATTATATACAATATTATACCTATAATATTGTTGTATTAATATTTTAGATATTAAACATAAAAAGGAAAAATATTGTGCATTTTAAAAATGTAATATAGGATAAAATCAATACATTTTCATTTACACTTAAATTGATGCGTAATATGCTGCAATAAAAATTGGAAATTGGTGTACTCATCTGTGATCTGTCAATATAATATTCGTGCGTACACATCCATTGGTAAATGATAATATTTTAGGATGGAAATATTATAATGAATCTACGTAAACGATATTTGAATAGATTTAATTATCCATTTTTGATTTATAATAATATGTATAATAGGCTTTTGCATATTCCTGTTCGTATATTGATCTTATAAGTAGTATATACGTCAAATGCAGCGTATTGTTTAAGTGGGTACCTAAAAGTTGCTTTTGTAATTTTTAATAGAGATAACATAGTAATATATTCTGATCAATTCTGATTTTTTTGTATAAAAATATTTATTTACACTTTTTACCAACTCATTAAACATCAATTAAATTAATTATAACTAAATTATTTTACTTATGTGTTATATAATATTAATTTCTAAATTGTACTAAGTTATTCCAATTTTTTTCTTTCTATTTGTAATTTGTAATTTTTATTAATTTGTTGTTCATTCACTGTTAATTATATTATACATTGTATTAAACTTGGGCCTATGAGCGTTTATTAAAATAAATAAATAAATATGTTATACCATATGTTTTACGCTGATGTTATTTTGAATACTTGAATATACTTAGGAAACAACTAAAGGATTTCTACGATTGGACACAATTGGTTTTATTTAACAATTTTAAAAACAAGTGATACAACTATATACAAGTGATAAATATGTATTAGCAAACAACAAAATAAATAAATGATAAAACTGTAAACTATTAAAATCATTAAAAGCGTTTCCACTTTATAATGTTTATTCTTTTTTACACTTTTGCATACGGTGTTATATTATTATCAGTTAGGTTAACCAAAGTTCAAGATAGGTAAGTTTTGTCATTACCGAATCAAACGAACTTACATAAATGAGATGTATTATTTATAAATACCAAAATATAATAAATTAATTATGTATTAATGATACGTAATATGTATAAGACATTAAGACTATATATTATAGACTATATGGATTAATACATTTGACTCAGATCTTTACAGTCTTCTGACTGGTAAAAATATTTTGTTTATATGAATGCTCGCTGTCACTGATATAAGTTACTAATCATATCATTTATTTATTTGTATTTAATATGAGATGACCGAATAACATGGTGCATATAAAAATGTAAATACATTAATAACATGCAATATTACATCAAATATTTTTATCAAATGTTAAAATGTATATTTAAAAAATCGCCGTTATAATATTTTAAGCATTTTATTAGATCACTAATACATTGACCAATATAATCTTATAAAGCAACAGTGTTTTGGACTTGAAAATGAAAATAATGTATAAAATTTTATAATAATAAGAAGATATCTATTCGTGTTCATGATTTTGTTCTGACCGGAGAAAAGTTTATATGCTAATTAGATTCTTTTTAGTAAAAAAATGTCCCTTTTATATTGGTTATCTGAACATGATGTAGCATAAAATGTAAATTGGTAAATATATTAATAAAAGTAAGGTATAATAATAGCCATGAACCATAGTACAGGCGTTTTATTAAAAAAATAAACGTGTTCTTCATAAATCCTTCATTTTATTTTATGTTTACGATGATAAGTAGTAGTTCATTCAACTAAAATTTTTTAACATCACAATAAATATTGTGAATAAATATAATATAATTAAATATTTTTGTTTAAATTATGTCATTAAGATATAAGAATTTATGATCGGACTTGGTTGTAAACTATTAAAATATTTGATTTTTCACAATTAAAAAGTATTGGAGTCGAAATAATTGTAAATTGAATTGTTCAGTGTATAATGAATATAATTTGGAATAGTACTATAGCCATACTATATTTAATTGAGCCCTAAAAAAAGTATTGATTATTCATTGGATGTATAATTGAACATTTATTATTTATGAAATGTTTGAATAGATATTATGAAAAGACAATATTATATTATTATGTTATGTAAAAATTAATTTTTGTGAAATTATATAGGTTATAGATATAATAAGCAATAGGTAGGTATAGAATCTAATTTGCGGAAAATATAAAACCACAGCTGCCAAATTGTGTAAAGGAATTTTTAATAAAAATGCAAATTTCGACGAACACACACTTAAACCAATACAACATACAAACTACTAAATAACTCTAATAATTTCTTTAAAAAATAAAACTGAAAAAAAAACATATATATAATTATATATCTGCCATAATTCTTAAATCCAAGACGGTATTGTCTCAAAATGTATATTTTGTACAGGTATTGTTTCGGTATAATAGTTTCAAATTTCCAAATGAGTACTCTATTGACAAAAAAGACCAAATTCGGCTTTCAAGTTTTAATGTCACTACACTTCCTATGTTATATTGTTATGTTACCTAAAAACGAATTTTTCATTTTTACACTTTACTTTTCTATAAAAGTCATTTCAGTCGGCTGAGTAATCAACGACGGTTCAAACTTTTAATGGCTCTATAGTTTAATATATAAAATTATGTTTTAACGAGTCTTGTATACTCAATAAATCTGTAACAAGAGATGAACATTATTTTCGCGAATAAAATCTATAAAGTATAAACCAAGTTAGAGGTTTATAAGATCACGTCATCTACTGGAATTGTTGGAAAGAGAAAATATAATATAATATACGACCCACAGGTTTAGAGTGTTTAGATGCATGGTAGTAATAATACACGTACGATAATGACATATTATACATTCTGATTTTTATTGAATGTAAATATGTAAAATATAGATACAATCAAATTGTTATACTGAACAAAAAGTGTCGTAAGACTTTGGATGTAAATTGTACAATATTTGGCGATAAAACATAATGGCATCATTCATTGGAGAGAGTGAATAAAAAAAAATTGTGGTTTTATATTAATGTGTATAAATATTTCGACAGCGAAATAGATTTGAGGGGATTAAATGTCTTTAAAAAAAATGACGTTTATGCTTACATTATTTAAAATGCAATTATTTAATAACTTATATTCATTTTTTGTTCGTATAATATAATAATAACAAAATACTAAATAAAATGTACATAGGTATGTATATATTTTATAATGTAGCATTGTACACTTTACACATCTTAATTTTACATTATTAGTTCTAATTTCACTCAAACACATTTCTCTATATTCTATCTTTATTATTATTTTTTATTAAAATATTTACGTGTTTAGTTAAAACGACATTGACAGTTTGTTAAAGGACGCATTAACACGTCTGGAACAGCGTGAATCAATAAACGTTGACAATGGCGTACTCAGTGACTGTAGTAAGCTAAAAGCTTTTCATAATTGATCTGCTAAATGTCATACAACACTTATTATTATTCAAAACCGTATTATACGAGTATATTATTATATAATAATATATTTTGTACAAAATAAAAAATGAAATAAAATGTTAGGAAATCTATCTACAATATTATATTATGTTTTATGAAAACTTTGAACGTGCAGTATAAATACAAGAAGATGATGGATCATGCTATCACGGAAATGAAAACTTCAAATACAAAAATATGATGTACAAGATATAATATTTAAGCTTGCTTGGATTAATATTATACAGAATGTTGAAAATAAAAAATTTAATAAGCTCAAGAACGTTTTGTCTAATGTAAATTTATAATAAATAAAAAAATAAACATAACATATTCAAATTATTAAGTTTATGTATTTTTTATTACAATTCAATTTTCTAAAATATTAATAACGTACTTTTTGTATAAATATAAAAATTTTAAATTATATTCTTAGTTTTTAATTAATCGTCTTCTGTATGTTTTTTATAAACATCTCAAAAAACAATTGATCTAATATAGATCTTAGGAATGATTTACATTAAAGAATATAGTATAAATTTTTATTTAAATTTAAGAATATTACATATCATATAATATTTTATGTCATACGACTCATACGTATATATACAACTATATTGATATAGGATATTTTGTATATAAATGTTTAATTGTTGTTTGGTTAAAAACTTAAAATAAAACGGATAAACATATCTATAGTTTAATCAAAAAGTTGGGTTCAAACATCAGAATGAAATATATTAATTTATTTTTAAACTATAAAATATTTTCATAAATTTATTTCACCTCGATTTAGGTAATACCTATATTACTATGATTATGATTTATACTAGTATATTTTCATATTATTAGACTACTGCGCTTTACATTTTATTTTATAACAAACCAGATAATTCAGGTATTCATAATCTGAATATATTAAAAATTGATTAAATTAATCAACTAAGTACAAACTCGTGTTAGCCGATGTGTTTGTGTAAAAATAAAAGTGTATTCTGCGGTAGTTGACAGTGAATTTCCGAAGAATAAACAATATAACAAAATGAGGGGGATAATTTATAGTTTGTTAAAATACATTGGACGTGGAATGGGCAATTCTCGTTCTATTGTACACTTTTAGATTCGAAGCGAAGCGAGAAAGCTATATTGGGTTTACAGTGATAATGTTTGTATTATTTTTCTTTTTGAAATAATAAAATTGTTTCAAAAGTTTTGTGCAGCACCTCTGTGTAGTTTTAAAAGTGAATGCAAATAGTATTTGCAGCAGTTCTTAAATTATCGTGAAAACATAAGAAAGATAACTATATACTATGATAAATTATATATATATATATATATAATTATATATAAAGATATTATATTTTTCACAAGACATAGACAATTTTTGGAAATGTCTGTTTAGAACCACTCTTTGAAAGCGACAAATTATCACTTGCTTTCAAATTAAATGACACCCTTGGACCCGTTTCTCACCCAACTCATACTCGTATTATGGATTTCACTGTTATTAAACGTTTTTATGAATTTGTATACAAACATATTATAAAATAATAAGTAATAGTCTTCTCAGAATTAGAAAGCATTAATAATGATAGTAAACATTACTTCTTGAAGACACCAAACCCGTATATTTTATATCCGTCTTATAATTTGTACAACATAGCAAATTTGCGTTAAGCAGAATCATTTTCATTAGTTTTAATATTAGAATAAATTGACTTTATCAAACTTAAAGTTAAAGTACTTTTAGGTCTATAGTGCACCTCGTGAGCTTTTATTGATATTTTAATTTTAAAGTAAGTTATACATTTTATTAAATTTTTACATAATTACAATTTTAAAATGCTTTGCAATTCAATTATCAATAAAAGCTAATAAGATGCTTTAGAAAATATTATTACCTTTAGATTTAGGTTAATTTTGTTTACTCTAATTAAAGACTACAACACAAAATTGGTTCTGCTGAACGAAGATTTACTATGCTGTACGTTTGTTTCCCCGGCTTAACGTTACGTCATACAGTTCAGCGCCTTTTTAATACTCATCTAATACGCGCCACTTTCAAATATTATAGTTGTATAGTACCTATCTAGTTTGTTTCGTTTCATTAGCTTTTAATATAAAAAATAAAATATATGCACGTTTAAATAATTATAGTAATTTCTTTATAATCTCCCATTAAAATAATATGTGCACATTAGGTTTAGATAGCAATAATTAACGAATAAGTGGGGCTTACATTTCACAGCTAGGGTTTGTTTAATATGTCACTGGTACACAATATGTGCCACATTAAGTTTGATTAGACGGAAACTAATTTTAATAATTAAGAGTAACCCTTCCTTAATGTTTTTGTTGGATAAACCCCTTGTAATTATAAGTAGATTGCGTGTAAGCTTTTTATCTACTAAATTTTACGAATATACTCGTAAATTGAAATATAAGTAAATAGTATTTAACGATAATTATTTTTGTATTACCTATTTTAATAAAAAATTCGAATTTCATTTTTATAATGAATCTTGTATCGATAATAAATCATTAAACGAATGGCCGTTATATGTTTTTTTTAATAATACGAGTATATTATTGTTTAATGTGATTGAACTTTGTTTTCAATTTCGAAAAACTAACGGTAATGATATATCATATAAGCGATGATTTTCATATTTTAGCTCAGAGTATTTATTAACATAACAATAGGACCCGTCAACCAACTCAACCGTAGTTCCATAGTTCAACGTGTGATACACGCGTTTTAATATGACGCGTATGAAAAATATATTAACTTAAATGATGAGGTGCGTGCATACCATAATGCGGTCATCTATGAAACGGCGCTGCTGTGGATTTAATGAAAACGGGCGTATGTTATAATATATAGATATGTGTGACAAAATAAATGGTAAAACAGTCTTCAAATATTTTTAAGTCATATACACGTGCAATAATAATAATTATTATTATCTACAACATCGTTGTTATCGTCAATTAGGTTAAAATCAAATATTTTGTAAAATAATATATATGTTTGTTTATTCCACTAATATTATATTTACACTTTTAATAAGATAACATAATACGCATAAATACTTGAAATATAATAATACGTTTGAAAGACATTTATCTATATACTCCATAAAAGAAAATAATATTAAAACGTGTAAATTAGCGTCTAAATTAGAGTGGAAGGGCCAACAAAAAATAAATTCGAGCATGACAGGATCTTACGATGATGAAAGAAAACATGAATGTATATTCTTATATTTATCTCAGTCCCTATTATTTATCCGCATCAACTAGCCATAATTCTTTTTTTTTTATATAAAATCAGTTGACATTTTAGAACTTTGATAAAATAATTGTATTATATAATATTTACTTACATAATATTTTTACCTGCCTTGGCTGTCTTATTGACTATATATTATTCATCCCTTGACGATACACGCGTGACTGTGATGTGGATTCGAAGAGGTCAAGTGAACGTTACATACTTTTTGTGACAGTTTAATAAATACTCCAGGAAACCAATATGAAGCAATTGGATGTAAAAAAGAAAATGTCTTTTATTTAAAAATTGAATTGTATAATTTAATGTTAAGCATAATGCTAGCGAATAACCTAGTTAGGATCAACGTCATCAACAGCTTGATAAATAACAAATAAATAGAACTGCAGACGAACTGAAGAAGATACTTTGATCTATGTTAGGTTTAGAGTGAACCTACCTCGTAATTTAGTTTATAGATTTAAACTGTTGTAATGCATGTGTAATTATTTATTATATCATTGTTATATTAACTTACAATATTAATATACTGTTCTATCATAAGACGGTATGTAGAGGTTTGTGGTATAAATAAATTAAAATTATTATTCTACAATTTAAATGTGCTAAAAATGTAATTATGTTCAGAAAAAAATAAAATACTTATAAGATATGCAAAACAGCGAAATCACTTTGAAACTTGTTATTTTTCGTTTAAATATTCAATTTGTTTTAAATATAATTTACTATTCATAAAAAAATTGTGTATAATATGTTTTTTAAATATTTTAAAATAACTAAAAGAATCACTTATCAGAAACTTGATGTTACATTTTCAAATTGTTTGACTAAAAAAAAAAAAATACCAATATGATTTTAAATATAGTTTATAAGTTTATATAGTTTATAGTCTATAAATATAGTTTAAAAAAAGACAAAATATTTTAAATGTTTTATTATGTCCAGAAAATATTAATATCAAATACTTGGCGAAAACACAACAAAAAAAACCAAATAGATTTTTTCAAGAATTGGTGTGTTGCGTAACAGTATATTTTCGATTTTCAATTACTTATATTCTTTTAGTTTTTACCATTAATTTTGAAAAGTTCTATAGATTTTTTTTTTTTTTTTGTACTTCTTTATGTTAGTTTGGAATATCATATTAAATAATATAATAATGACCTGTATATAAATAAAAATTATCGATAATTCTCTTTTAGTTTATATGTTTGTTTTTATGAGTTTATGTTTATCATATATGATGAAAAATAACCCATTTTTCTACAACTTGATGCCTATTACATGTATTACTTTGTATAGTGTGAATATATAAATCACGAATTAAAAAAATATTAAAAAAATTAAAAAACATATTTATAATAAGTTAGAAGCTTAATAATGCTGTATATATATATATGTGTGTATATATATATATACGTGATAAATAATTATAATAGTAAGTACCATATACTTGTTTTAAAGATTGGTTTTTAATAATGTTGACTTTATTTCATGTGCTTTGTGCACCCACATTTAGTTGACAGTGTTAAACGAGTCGAAACAACTTATTATGGATAAATAATTCAAAACCATATTTGTTTTAAACGCTTATCATAGAAACACATGAGTATAAAATATTACTCCGTTTTATCTTGACAAATATGAGTGCAGAAACTACTTGGCCAGAGAAGTTCACTATAGCTATAGACTAATTATTCAATAACAAGTTTGCGGAAGTAGTTAGAGTTAGCTTTAAATTGTAAATCATTTCTGTTACAAGAACACGAAAATTTCAAAGGAACGTTAAACAACCATAACACTTATTTATTTTTAACTTTATCCACTTGCTATGATCAATTATGAATACATCGCATTCAATATTCATATATTCAATAACATATCAAAAGACGACACGTGCATTATTAAGTACGTTTAATGTTTAATAATATGACTAAAGAAGTTATTATACTAATATACTGCATATATATTATAGATTCTTACAAATTCATTATTTATACACTACGCTATTTAAGTTCTATTAAAAAAAAATTGCACATTAATTAAAACCATACATTCTAGAAATAATTAAACTTCAAAAAGTTTACAAAATACCTACTAAACAAATCCAAGTGGTCTTTTATTATTTAAATAATAAACTTTCAACTACAGTATTTTGATGTCTGAAGTTAAACTATTAAAAAACTGATAGATATTGTTTGTGGGAAATTTAAGAAAAATTATGTTCTCATCTTTATCAGTTATGGATTTAAACTGTGAGACGTTGCATATTATTATACAGTCATTTATTTTTCTTTCCGCATAAATAGATTACCAACATGGCATTCGTGTACTTAGTATTGCCCGTGACTGAATCCTTGTAAATATTATTACGATCATTTCTGTTGCTGTAACATACTCAATATAATACTCGTTTTGTCTGACGTCTACTACTTGCGCAATACAACAAAATTATCATTGTATAGATCAGGGTTCTATAATATTATATGTTCACGTTTCTAACATAGTACTATTCCTCGTGATTAATTCTCGCGTGTACAATATTTTCACTTCAAACAATAGTAACCATCGTTGAACGATATAATATTCATATAATTCAATTCAACAACCGTTATTAATGTTATTATATTACGTGTGCATAAATGTGTGTATACACGGAGTTGATTTGATGAATGAGCACAAGAATTTTTCGAAATTCACGGAATTTTGTTATCGATCGTTTTGAAGTTTTAATTTAAAAGTGGTGAAATTTTTAAAATAAGTTAAAGCTTAATTGTCTTAACTTATTAATACATTTTTCATAGTTCTCCTATACTGAGTACATACGTCACGTTCTCACTATAATATTGAATCGATTTATTTTACACCAATGGTATTTGTTAAAAAGAATTTTAAAATAGTTGTGCTTTCAAAAAAAAAATATATATATATAATAGAAATATTATAGGTATGTATTTAGCTTTCAAATAACCCAACCTAAAAGCGAAATAACGTAATGTATATTGTATTTTAGTAAGAAGTAGAAGTTTAGAGTATTGGCATATTATAAATTATAATACCCAAACAATTGTATAAGCAACAATGACAATTAATCGTAAAGACTTTTTGTTGGAATAATAAATTGATACTTTAAATAGGTACAATATACATTCGACTTTATAGAGTTATCCGCATTAATCATGCATTCTACTCTTATTAAATTCTGCAAGACTAACGTTTGAACAACATATAATATTAATTGCGTTCGCTCTATTAGACATTTGAGCATCAAGATAAGTACATCTATATAATTGTACATAAACAATCTGTGTTCATCTTAAAAGTTGTACTGATTAATAAAAAAAAAACTTAACGTATAAGTTATAGGTTAAATTAAATGTGCTTAAAAATTAAATAGTATCTCATTCCATCAAATATTGAAAGTATTTTCTTATTGAACGGTTCATTTTACACAAACAAAACCATTAAAATGTTATTAGTTATTTCTAAATTAGAGGTGCAGCTGTGAGTAAAATCAATTGTTGGTACATTATTTACTGTTTGATGTCGTATGTATTTTATTACTTTAGTACAATATGTAATAAACTGTAATACGCATACACTTATTTTAGACAAACTTGTCTTAGGGAGACAAACTCAGCAAAACATTTTTAAAACAGTAAAATAGTCAATAATTAGTTAAAACTTAATATTAATAATAATCTAAATACTAAGCGATAAGTCTGAAATAATAATAAAAGACTTGATTGATTGGAAGATGAGAAATTGTATTTATGATTTACGAGGCCAGAGATTCAATTTAATAATTTAAATTTTAACTGTGTAGGTTAGTTTAACAAATAAAGGTATATATTAATGTATTCGTAACAGTTTTTATTTATTATTTTTGTCAACTAAAATGCAAGTAATTTTTATACGGAGCAATACTATTAATACTATTACTTTTATACTACTAGGTACATACTATTGTTTAATGCTTACAAGTTACAATCATATATTGTTATACGTTTTCACATTTATTGCTCGAATACGAGCTTATATCATAGGTCCTTGGTCGTATATATACAATGCAATGTTCAAACGGCACAAAACATATAATATAATATACAATTATAGAGATTAAATAAAATATATGTGTATAAAAGTAATTCATTTTGGCCATTATCTTATACTTTAATGTCAATTATGCTATACATTAATTATATAATATATAATATATAGTGTACAGTGATTACACTATCGTAAAAAAATATTTTTATTTTATATAATAATATTATTATTATTATTTTGAATTTCACTGGTAGCTTGATTCGAATTAAAAATAAAATAACAAAACGCACGACAGAAGAAACTCGTCATACACAATATGGGACCCTGGTATTGTCGATCGCTTTATATCTTCCTCTGTAGTTTATTTAGATTAAAAAAATATATTTTTATTGCACAAGGTGCACAACACTAATATTTTCACTAAACATGACATTGCAAATTTGCAAATACACCATATAATATGACAAATATACGCAATGTAGTATTTAAATCGAAACACCTACACGAGTACACGACGAATGACCTCGACCAATAAATTCGATTAAAAATTGTGAATAATATTATTTCTTTTCTTTCCAGTTAAAAATGAGCGCGAAGTTGTACCAAAAATTAAGATTCTGGGATCTTGGTACCTGCAGTGGTAACCACAGTCTGTCTATTGCAATACTACAGAATACATAAAAAAATATGTAATAATAAATTTCATGTCGTATAATGTTATATACTCGTACCTATATAAAATATAATATGTCGTCTACTTACTAACTTTTTTATATATTTTTACTGTATTTTTTTTATATAATGTTATTTTCTAGTATATACAAAAATATAAATTAACTAGTTATGTAGTATATGTTTTTACTTATTTTTTATTAATTTATGTATATCTTCATTTTTCAAATCACTATACTTTATAATATTAATTTTTAAATTTTTGTTACTTTTTATGAAGAATATTATAATAAAATATAAGACATAACACATTATAATATCTTTATACATTGATACAATAATGTTTAAAAACAAATTTTTGTTTCCATTCAATTACCTAAGCATCAAAGGTTCTTTTATTATTCATAGACTTTATAATAACTCGGATGACATACTTATGTATGGTCGCCTACATTTTAATTTTAAAAATTGGTCTTACGGTTACATTTTAAGAGTTAAAACTTAAATTTCTTTTGTAACCACTAAAAATTGTTTTTATCAGATTAGTATTTGATCAAAAATTCGGTTATAAAAACTAATTTTTTGAATAATTGATTAGGGATTGTTTGAGTGAGTTTTCAAATTCAATTTTGAGTCTATCCGTTAGGTTACCTCAATCATTTATTTAGGATCTATTAGTATATTTTTTTTTATCGAGATGTTTAGCATTTAAAATATAAATATTTATTTTTCAAATTGTTGTTTTAATGTACACTATTTTTAATAAAATTATTCTTGGTTGTATGCCATTAGGAATTGTTTAACGTTTAACTATATTATTATGTCGAGCTTAAAAATTTTACGTCGCACGGCTTTTCTAGTCTCCCATAATTACATATTTTATCGAAACTGCCTTCCAATCCTTTGCTTATGTTATTGTGTACAAAATAATATCAACAAAACATTATAGATTGTGCTGTAACAGCCGCTGTGTACACTTACGCGGGAATTGAATTAAATACTAGCGGTATTTCAAACATAATTTTCTATGCCATTCTTATATAATAATAAAGCGAAGTTCCAATTTACGACGCTAACATAATATTATTATAGTTATTATTATTATTATTATTATTATTAAACGAACAAAAACGACGACGTCAATCGTTTAAGCGCCAAATCCTTCAATCCGTCGTATACGCTCGCTCGTTTATAAGAGTATTAGACTTAACTCTGTCAGTGTCTGTCTGATTCTCTGATGGTGACAATTAATATCAATTACGCGCATTAAATATTTTGATATCATATTAATTAATTATATAATTGTTCAATTTCTATATTATATAATAATGCATTTGTGCATATACATGTTGTAATACTTACAGTTATTTCGGAGTATGAGCAACGAGGGTAAACATAAATACTCTCATACATCGCCAAAAAACGCATAGTTCATATACATTGTACAGTATACATTCTCTTCAGGACTATCAACTCACGTATTTTAGAATTTTTAGGGCTACAATATAAAATAATTAATATTAGAACCATTACCGTAGTTTTTAAAAAAATGGTGAAATCAAAATTTACATAGAAGTTTAGGCATAGTCTAAGGTATTCGCACACTAGGTCAGATAAAATTATAGGAATAATCCGATAACATAATTTTGAAATTTAAACTTAGTTTCGAATCGGATTAGAAACGATACGTCAAATTTAATCAGAACTGAATCTAAATAGATGGATAATAATCTTTAGACGGATTTCAAAGTGTTCAGGACACAAACGCTTCATAAAATAACGCAGATAAGTACACGTTAAGTTTTAATTTTAGAAAAAACATAATAATATATCAATTTATTGTACCTATTGTATAATAATATTAATGATTATATTAATTAACATTTATATTTTCTATGTTAGTTTGTAGCAAGTAATACGGTTATACGACGCGATAGAAGTCTTCACCGTGGTACATTTTGAAGAATCGAAATCGAAATCAAATTGTCAATTTTTCTATTTTGACGTATTATAGACATCGATATACTCACTATATATGATATTAAAAGTCATCGCATAATAGAAACGTATAACTCTCATATAATTGTTTACGCACGTTTTTCCTCGACCTTCGTGATGGACGGGTAATGGGGATGCTCGTAGTTTGAGTATTTCGAGATTTGTCCACCTCGTGCAGAGTAGAATCATGACAACTATTAGCGGCCACGCAATGCGGCAATCTAAAAACGACATAGTGCCCCGACATAAAATCCAATTGCCTGCACGCGATCGGATGCGATCCAACCCCGGAACCCACGACAGGTCGGTTACGCAATCAGTAATAGTAGTATGAGTAGTAGTAATAGTACTATACTGTATAGTTGTAGCAGTATGAGTTGTAGTAGTATTATATATATATATATATATATATGTATATGGTACATGGTGAAGTATCTGCTCGCGAGTATAAGTGCGCACATTATTATATACATAGGTATATATATATAACGTTCATATATGGACATTTTTATCGACGAGCAAGTTGGGGAAAAACGGCGGGCAGGCCGCCGTAAAAATCGCAGCCAAAGGCCGTAAACTCTGTTGCAGTTTGATAGGGAAGGGCGGTAACGTAATAAAATATATATTGTACTAAAGTGCGACACCCGGGCGTTCACGAAAAGCGTTATTGCGTTCTTGTAACCGTTTTAACCACCCGAAAAATCGACCGTTGAACAACAGTACATAACAACAGCAATGTGGAGTATTGTTTTTTTTTTTTAAATTATGTTATTACAACTATGAAGATTATTCGATAAATGAATTACTGGACAAATAGCAGAGAAACGCAAACAATGAACGTTCACACGAATGATAAAAATACGATGATATTTTGACTTAATGGCCAAATTTAAAAAAATAGCAGTTACGTTAAAATTTTTTTTTCAAAATTATCAATTCCTACGACCAACCGTCACTGAAAAAAATACAAGACTGTTCATTTAGTAAAAATATATCACTATTATGATATACACTATATACATATATAATAATAGAACGTTATTTTTTAAACGTAATGATTAAAACTGTTTATTACATAAAAATAAAACACAAATATATTTCACACTAAAAGTATATATTTTTTTATTTTATACCTATATTGAATTTAAAAACCAAATTGGTTTTTCGTTTTTACGGATTCAACCGTATAGTCAATTTAAAGTTCAAACGAGTCAATTAAGTACCTATATGTCCTATACCTATTTAAAATAATTTATTTATGAGCTTGTTTACTGAAATGAGAAAACTTCTATCGCTAGAAAGTCTTTATCCAGCAATTTTATACTAGAATATTGATGAATATTGGATGGGTTTGAGTTTATTTTGGACTCCTGGTTACTCGCATTGTATACCGGCAAAAATAAATTACATTTTAAGACTTATAATTTTAACTTATATATTTATAACTTAATTTTTAATTTCGACAAATTTAAACTTCGAAATTTTATTATACAGTTTTTAAAATTTTTAACTAGAATCATATTGTTTATAAAATTATAAGAGTATAACATGAAAGGTGTAAGTAATGTTTATTAGATAGGTATACTATTGAATATTGTGTATATTGTTTATACAGTACCTATACGTTTGAACATTTCACATAATATAGGTAATGTTTAGGTAATAATTCTTAAACATAAATATTATTTTTTAATTATAATTTGTTAAGTGTTGACTTAATAACTTACTTACTGAGATACTGTTCCAAACTTATTTAAGACTTCTTAATATCAAGTATCAAAAGTTTTAAACAATTTCCACTCAATAAACATTAAAGATTATTTGTTCCGTAATATGTGTAGTAAACTAAAATGCACGTTAAATCAAATTTCACAACTATAGGCATCTGAAATGAAATAGTTGTGCAAACTCTTTACAACATTATGGTTTGGAAAGAATTCAAATTTATTTAGTCACATACTTTTATTTACACTTGAGTATGGTTTTCTACTTAACGATTGAAAATAAATATAATAAAACAAATCACAATAATGAAATCCAGCTTGATGGAAAAATTGTTGATAGTCATTAAGATATTTAACCGTCCTTAATAAGTTAAATATATAATATATTTATCATTCATTCAGCAGACATTTATTGTTATACTTGTAGACACAATTTGGTTTTAAGGAAACTTTCCTGCAGAGGCGCTTAAAAAAAGAAAGATTAAGTTTAATAAAATCTATTACTATATAAAGGTATATATATATATATTTACACGAGATGTTTACGTTTACATTATTTGTAATTTAGCACTTTCTATCGCTTGTTGCACGTTATTTAAAATTTAATTGGGAATTTGAACTTTGTTGACATCAGCCAGAATAAATTTAATTTCTACTACTAGGTTTGATATAAGTCTATGGTCTAATTTACAGATCATATTATTTTATGTTTTCACTGATATTAGGAAATTTAAAGTTTTTATTATTTTTTTATGATGATCTAATAATTAAAAATTCTATAAATGCATTATGAAGTACATACTGTTTCAAAACATTCAAAATTACAAACTTAATACATTATACTTCCTAAAATAATAATTTAAGAAAAAATTAATTTCAAATTTAAATTTATGTTTATTAGGTATCTATTATACATTTTAAATACCAAAGCGCCGAGGAGTCAAGCAGTTGGTTTATTTCTACTAACTATTTATTTATACAGTTTACAAGTTAATTAATCATATAATTAACTATTATATAAATAATACATATTTTACAGAATTCCGTTTTTGAAAATAATACATTTTACAAAAAAAAAAAAAAAAAGGTTTTTATGTCACCATAAGTCACGTAAAAATATGCGTGTACTAAATTTAAAATTGATACTAAAAAACTCGAAAACAATAAAATATTTATTATTATTTTGTATGACTGTAGAATTTATGCAGCCATAAACCACGAGTACACGCAACAATAAAATGATATAAATTATCACTAATACCATAATAATGATTTTTGTATGTTATCATAATGTATAGTAATTTTTATGTACTTGAGTAAATAAAAATAAAAGCTGTTCTTGTTTCTTTGTTAATATTTATTAGTATATTATTTTTAATAACCAAATATAATTCAATAATATGTATTTTACTAAATAGTCTCTACTCTACATTATATAATATTCAAGCATATTATATACTTTCCATATTATGTACATTTCTCAATGATTATATGTGACTATATGCAAATAATAAATCATTGTATTTAATATAATGGTTAGTTATAAGATAACTATTATTTGAATCTTATTAAAATGTATAAAAATTGAAGATATTTTAAATTTATGCTATTTCATAATCGGTTTAATTAATTCTAAATTGATGCTTAGTACTTGTGTGAAATATGAAGTGTTTGGGTAACCCGATTACTGTATGTGCTGTATAATCATTTACCATAATTTATGTAGTCAGACTTGTCAGTAGGTACTTAAATCAACTACTATTAGATTCTGTATACATAATTAATAATTACTGATTATATGATTAACATTATTGTTACGGTAATATGCATACTTTATACTTAATATTGTATTAATTATTATGGAATTTATATTTATATTTATGTATATATCTATTTTAGCTGTTCCGATCAAGACAAGTTAAGTTACTATACTAATATACTATATTCGATATAGACATTTTTTTAAGACAAATTTCTTAAATAATGTCGTCTAATTCAGCTCATTTTATTTTTTTAGTAAAATAAAATAACAATTTCTCTTAAAGAATATACTTTTATAACTAGTGGTATTGTAGTACAATAGTGCTTGCCACTAGATTTGGGGTATATAAATGAGTAGATTGTTTTAATGATAAAAAGTAAACACGCACAAGTAAGTAGGTATACTTGTAGTGTATTATTAATATTTATTATAGTGATTAGGTATTTGGGTAGACACATGACGTATTATAATACTAAAATGTCACACGAGTATAAAATGTGTACTCAAAAAAGTCATCGAATGTCCAATCTTCAATATGTATATACAATTTATAGAAATGATGTTTACTCAATGTTGATTGTTGAAATCATAACAAGTGTTCTTATAAAATTAATTAAACTGTAAAATATTTTTAGGTGCCTAATTTAAATTTATTGTAATTAAATTATAAATACGTTACAAGTTACAACATTCGGTCTTATGTCTTATATTATGCGTCATTAATCCAATTTTAATTTTTAATAAATTATCGTATTCCGACACCTTTTATACACCGTAACAAGATATTATACAAATTGTAATTATAAACATTTAAAATGACATATGGTTTGTTTTTTGGAGAATATAATATGCAAATTAATAAAACTTTTACACTGAGATGGCAAGATAGTTTAACGTGTGTATTTTCAAATTGCTATTATAAGTTAGAAAGTTCATTATATGCGCTTGGTTTGTATTCGAAGCTTTTAATTCCAAACATTAAATGTTTTAATTAACGTAGAGTGTAGTCGTCGTTTTCCGTAGTTTTTAGGATAATATTGCAAACTTTAAGTTTAAGTGATGTAGAAACTATATAGATAAAGATAAACGTAAAATTATTCTCCTGCTCGTACATTGCGCACTGATTTTGCACTATTTGACCTATTTATATAGGTTTAATGCACTAGATAGTAATTGTTTTGTATATACTCTGTGTTTATTATTATTAAAATATTTTAATTAATCGGTCCTGAAAGATTAAATAATTGTAACGGACTATTTTCTTTACCAAAAGTGTATATACGTTAAACTAAATTAGTTATTTAGAAGGTGTTTTGATCGTTTTAGTTTTCATTTAAATAATTATTTATGAATTATGATCAATGAATGCTTTTTATGTATGTGATGATTTAGATATAATAAAATATAAGTTTACCGAGTAAACATAACTTCAAAGAAATCTCACGCTTTATTATTTAAATCTGATGATATTTGTTTTATAAAGCAGTCACCATGAATTAATTAGTAAAGTAGCTTAAAATTATTTGATGTTAAATGAACTTCATATAGTTTTTAAAATAGTTTTAGCTGTCTACTGGTTCTAATTTTGAATTCAGATATCCTTCTTTGTATAATTATTATTTCTATATGACATATTAATAGCTCTTAGATTTTAGCCCGAGATTTACAAGATATTAAGACCTTAACATCAGTGTAAATAGCAGAGAAAATTGGCGTGATAGCAATATTTAAAGGCTGCAGTAGGTCGTTAGTATAACTTATTATTTAATTCTAGGTTAAAATAACAAATATATAACATTGCAGCTAAGTTAGTTATTCAATCAAAATTATATATATTGGTATTTAAAATATAATTTTTTGCTTTTTAAATGTGAAAAAAAATTAGAAACCAAAACAAATGATAGTTTTGTAATTCAGACATAATAATATAGAAATATTTTACATTATAATATTCATACAGATATTGTATCCATTTTCACGTGGTTGGTACTGAGCAGAGCGAGAATGTATTGATTTTATATTGATGTGTATTTTTTATTTTATGTCTATCATAACTTTTTCGAACGATAAATAATTAGATTTTCAACTTCAATATCTTTTCTGGTTGGAAAATGAATCTAGTTGGTACTTTGAGAGGATACTAAAAAATACTAAAAAATTTAGAGTAATTTTATTAATGATTAGAAAAATAAAAAATATAGAATAATTTCCCATCCTAATACAAATCCTGCAGTTTTTGGCAAAATTGATTTTTATTTGTTATATTATAATGGTATAAAAATATTTGTATTTTCTATACATAAGTGGTACAATTTTCAAAAATGTTTTACTATTTTTGAACTTGTCAATTGTAGACATTTTTCATTTTGGTTGTTTTTAGTTTTTTTTCTAAACATATAGCTTTACAATTTATTATAAGATTCCTCATAAGTTGTTAACTTAGTTTTTTAAAAATATAAAAAAAGAAATTCTCGATTTATTATTTTATTACTATATTTTACATAGATACACAATGGCATATTTTTTAAAACATTTCAATTAATTTTGTGCTATTGCCTTTTTATATCGCAAACAATACCATTATTTGACGAGACTTACAATTGATATCTACATATAACAGACCGGTTACTTACCTCATTCATTTAAAAAAATAGGAAAAACCTTTTTGAAATATGTTTCACGTACGTCTTCCCAGCACTACCCATTCGTAAATTGAAAAGTCCAATACTATGAGTATACGAAGGCAGAATTATGTTTATTATTATTTTTTAAGTGTTATACAATAATATATTTTGAGATTTTGATTTATTTTGATGGACAACTGAACACAAATATGACAGTAAATCGTCAATTACGGCCGTTAAAACGTTACATGTTTTAAACGAGTTAGACGTTTGTTTGATGAGCGTTATCGAAACATCAAGGATGGTGATTTCTAAAACAGTTCAAGAGACAGAAACACATTAAATTTGTCGTATGTCGTCGTGTCGGGAATTGAACGTGATCCAAAAAAAAAAAAAAAATATTTATTAATGACATGTCTTTTACTTGATAACCGACATGTGTTTTTTCTTCGGTTAATCCAAGATAGCAGCTAGAAAGATAAGATTTTCATTTAAACTGAAAATTAAAAATGTATAAATAAATAACTATGATATACACCCTCTTCGCTTTTATATCCGTTCGTTACTTTAAAACATATTTTGTGGTAATTTATTACGATAATCATAATAGTATCACGGTTGTTGATCGACAAAACACTCCGCGTGAATAAGATTATGTAATGGAATTGGACGGCGTTTGTGAAAAAGTATTCATGTTAAAATTCGCTATTTTTCAAGAGTACAAAACTTTCTTTGAAGTTTGAACCTTAGTCTTTCATCACGAGCTTGTAGTTTTAAATTTAAATACAATAATAACCAATACATTTATATGCATCATGTATTAAAATATCTTTGCATCTTATTATATCTTAGTCTGTGATAATATTATGTACGTCGTAGAAATGATAAATTATACATACATTATCTTCTCTATACATACGAGTCATGTAGACATTTGGTCTTGTGTTTCATATCAACGTGACCGAAACTTTCTTAAAAAACTTATGTATAAATCAAAAATGGGTTTGCCCAGTTTCTCATAAACCCCGTCCAATTAATATTAATAAAATATCAATAATTACTAATTAGTATACAGGTACGTCATATTCGTAAATGAATTAATCCAAACTAAGAATAATCATTATAATATGTGTATTATATTTTATTGTCAATGGGAAAATTATTATCACAAAGTTTTGAAATGAGATCAAGCACCTCCAGTATAAAGGTGTTGTATAAATAGGTATTTACAATATTAAAATCAGTGAACACACGAAATAAATTACGAGATTTAAGATGCGCATATTGCTATGCATAAATATTTTTGATTTAATTTAACTTACTGACTTTGATAAAACAACAAATAGTTTCAAAAATAATTGTATTCGTTATTCATGTAACCCGTATTTATTTTATTTAAGTAAAAAATAAATTAATTTCCGCTCCATCTGACTATATACTTTATAACACGGCTATTATGCAAAACTATATAAGTTTTATACCAAAATATAATTTTTCAATAAAGTTAAACAACAATAATTTTTTCTCCGTCGTCGCATTCCGTTTCTGTTTTGAATTCGTTAACATTAATTTCCGAGGAAAAACAAAAAGGGAATACTTGTAATTTCGGACAGCCTTTCCCTTTACATCACATGAATTATGCATAAATCGCGCAAGGAAAGCCTGAGAAAATGCTCAGACTTTTAGTTCGCGCTGGTTTACGAGCGAGAATGCATAAAATGAACCAATAATAATTTTTTGCGTCCATTAATAGACATAAACGCATATAGTATAATAATTCGCGTCACGGAAAAAATCGCCTTGGCCCTATTAAATCGCAGCTGATTCGTATGCATGTTTAAGATTATGTATACATAATATACGGATGTGTGAATATATATATATATTATGCACACATTACATGTATTCGTAAAAATATAATAAAGTGATAAAAACAAAAATCGGGCGATGCTGCCAAGTGTTCGTCAACTGTTCACAGTCGATAAACACTTTGCATATTAATAACAATAATGATGTCGCCGCTAGTTAGGGAAGAGATGTGCATTGGCCGCAAAAATAGAGAGGAGAGCGGTTGCCAAATTGGTGGTGGGAGGAACGCGGGCTTCATCAATGGGCATCTTCGTTTCGCTAGTAACGTGCGAACGACCATTTGAAATGGATAACTTCGGACGTGTCTATAGATTTTAGCATATCATAATACACGCGTATTATCGTCATCATCTCTAAACTAATACGCGTTTCGCCGAGATTTATCATAATATAAATGTATTATCTACTATACGAAAGTAACTGTATATAGATACCGCAATGACACAATCCGTAAGAAGACAATAACCGACACGATGTGCGATTAATTTAGTTTCGTTTTAGAATGTGAGCGCGTGCAAAAGAAATGATTCGACCTTAACATTGACTAATGACGTTTCGATTGCCTATGCACCTACTGTTATAAATCGGGATCACGGCAAAATACCTACATTATCTGACTATGTTAGTATAGGAACGCGCGTCTCGACGTGTGACACAATAATGAGAAAAAAAGGTGGGCTGAAAACATAATATCATAAATTTATCTAAAACAAACATATGTATATATATTATATATATATATATTCGACTCAGTTATATGGCGAGAGAAAATTATATTTTCATTGTTCTTAATTATTATGACAACAATTTCCTGTTTAAAGAAATACAACTGAGCTTTTTATTTAAATGTTTATCGATTGTATTGCATAATATTTATAACAGGTAGTATTTTAAACATTTTGTTTTTACTATTTAATATAATTTTGAATTTTTGATGATTATTAATATAAATTATGTGATAATTAACATTACATTCATGTTTAACTAATAACAAAATGTTGAATAATATATAATGATAGATCTACTTACTTAACATAATGAATCAAGGTGTTTTGTATTTTATTTTATTTTATTTTAGAATCAGTAACGAATGAAAATTATCTTAGTGTCTTGAAATAAATTAAAAATTAGATGTATAAATAAATTGACTTTTAATTATTGTTTCCAATTTTTCTATATACGTAATACCTAAATTTTAGCTAATAAAAAAAAAATAACACTTTTCATACCTATGAGATATGGTGTGCCCAAAGTATAATGAAAAAAGTACATTTAATTCATATGTATTTTCTATAATATTAGAGAATGTTAGTCGACATTTAATTTAGCTTTATTTAATCACTTTTAATAAAAATAAAAATATTAATATTATTTTATTATCTTAAAGATAATAATATTGAAATATAATTTTAAATCGAGTTTAGTATTTATATTTCATACATAACACAGCATACTATGCTGTATAAAATAGCAAACAACGTGTATTTATTTCTCTTTAATTAAGATAATAATGTAATTAATAGTCTACTTGTATACATCACAAATAAAGTTACACTATCTACTATTAATTTTAATAAAAAAACGTTTTTAAACAATTGTTCTATTAATAATTTTAAGATCATTAATTTCTATAATTGTATACAAAAATATGAAATCTATGTAGATGAACATACTTACTAGCCAAAAAATATGACAGATAGACATGACAACGCTCTTAACGAATTGTTCTATTATTATCAATAACATCTTTTGTTATTAAAATGTAACACCTCATATTTTTTCATCATTCGACGTAATTTATTTCCTTCACGTAAATTACATATCGATTTTGGAATTTAAAAATATTATTATCAAGTGAGTTAAAAATTATAAATTTTATTAAATGTTTATTTAAAATAAAATAATATAAATTATAGTTAATTAATTAAAATTCTTATAAATGCAAATATCAAAACGCATATGCTGTATAAAAAATAGGACAAGGTCTTACAAAAACACCAGTATTTGAAAAAAATTTTGACATTACTACATTAGTTTGTCTACGGTACATAAACATTTTTGTTAAAATATATGTTTAAATATATTTTAAGTATTTTTCTTTATGTGCACCTTCTTTAGAGTTAAATTTTGTATAGGATAACTGTAAAAATATAGATTATAAAATATGTTTTTTATTATTTAAAATTTAAAGTTAATCTATAGTAATAAACTAATAACTAATAAGTAATAACCAACAATACATTATTGTAGAATAAGCTTATATGTGATGAGAGTATTGTTAACTCTAAAACATATACTTAATAAGTTATTGAACGAAAATATTTATGAAACGCGATATTTTATAAACTAAATTTAATCATCACGAATTTATAACGTATTTTACTTGATAGGTACCAATACTTACGAAGCTATTTTTTTTCATACTTTAAGTAAAATATAGGCACATAACTTATAATGTAACATAATCCGCATGAGCAGATAACACGCGAATTATGTTTTGTTAAACATGCATGATGGATATTAAATAAAAACATATAAGTATAGATCTATAGAATATTAAACTCATTCAAACGGAATTATTGCTCAATAACTAACCGTCATAAGTTTTGATTTTTTTTTAAATTTAAAATTCAGGATATCGTAACGCGTGTGCAGAATTATTATCCTATTATACGGTCTTTACGTACATATTACTATACATAATAACGTGTACTATAATTTTACGTACGAATATCATATGTATATATATATATGTATGTATGTATGTATGGATGTATGTATACATGCACGTTGGGATTATTTTCGCAAATCCTATTACGGCTGATTTCATATATGTATATGAAATCATACATTATATACATTATTATACATATGTATACTCCATTCATGAGTATATATAGAGCCAATTTTCATGGTACATATTTCTTATACTTCGCCTCGGCCTATGGTCTGTCTTTACAGCAGGGTGCCTATAGTACCTACAACCTGTATACGAAGACCACGAGATTCACCATTTTATACTATACGATTTTTCTTTACTAATACATAGTCTTTCTTCGTACATAATAGATTATATTATATTATATTTACGATAATAATAATATTGTCTCGTGCTTTTTTCTATATAAATCCGCCATTGTTGCCGTCAACTCTTACTTATAGAAATAATGGGTTACTCGTTTTTAATACAATACAACCCACCGTCATATAATATTATATTTGATTTTTCGCGATATTGTTGGCTTACCTAAATGAAATAATAGTAAGAATGTTTCCATGTAAATTTGTAGTGCACACGTATGATATAATACCATAATATGCTCGTGAAATGTACCGTAACCAATTTCAGAATATTCAGAAATCTCAAAAGTCGACAATATCTAATATAAATACGACAGTGGTGGAGTGGTACAAAATGGAAATAAAAAAAAAATCTTATTTCAACAATTCTACAACCCCCTATTTTTCTATATAAAATGTGTACAAATGTACGATATGATGTCATGTTTCCGCGCCTGATTTTATTAGTAAACTTTTTTTTTATCTGTCTGACATTTCTTATTTCAAAACATTTCCATTCAAAAACAAATTCCTTGCCAACGACGGAAATACTGCAGCTTTGTTTTTAGATTGTTATTATAATATTTAATCTGATGATTGAGTTCAGAAAACATGTTTAAATTAAAAATTAGTTACTAAAAAATGTTATGACTTAAAATAACATACTATGCCTACTTTAAACTTATATTTAAATATAGTTAGTGAAATCCTGAGCTTAACAAATAACGAGGTAAAAATAGTCTTTTACAACAAATATTTAGGCATCTATAAACATATTTTATTGATAAAACATGTGATGTATTGGCTATTATAGGTAAACATACCTAATAAACACTATTGTTTTATTAAAATTATGTCATATTACGTAGAAGGTAGAACTTCTAAAACGTATAGTTGCTTAGGTATATTGTAATATATTATCATGAATCTAAAAAAATATAAATAATTCGTTTTTTAAGTTATAACTAGCCACAACAGTATAAGAAATATATTAACCTAAATGTGCCAATCTTTTATATATCCAAAAATAATAAAATTTAAGTTAGTTTTCAAACATATTAATTAGACATTTTTCAGTATTATATAGTATAGTAAGAATATTATTAACACTAACAATATACTCTTTACTTCTATTTTATATCTATTAGTCTATTTCAAAATGAAATTTTTGTGAAATTCGACAATTCAAACGAATAATAATCATAATAAAAATAAATATAATCGCCTAGAAGTGATTACCTTAACAGTAAACGTATACACTAGCCCAACCGACAATCATTAACGGATGTATTCATATTTGGTTTTCACTGGATATTTTCATAAGGGTGCAGTGTATTGCTATAATACTTTTCGCGTGTGATTGCAGAAATAATTATAGACCGACACGAAAACTTGTCATTAGGGTAGAATGAGATAATTAGAGCTGTTCCGTAGACCCAAGTTTTATTCAATGACCACTTTTTATGATGTCGTAACTCAGTTTTTATAATATATATAATACGTACATTATTTAATATGCTCTTTCCAGGTGGAATATCATAATATTATGTTTTTATCCACATGTGTATATTCATTGTTTTGCATGAATATAAGAAAAATATAAAAATATATATACACCAAAAATAATTAGGAACATTTTTTGGTTATTAAATACAAAAACCTAACGCATGATATATAATTATTATCATTATTTTTTTTGTGGGTAGGGGTGTATTTTCAAAGAATACTTTATAAATAATTTAATAATATGCTATACACTCTATGTACATAGTATTGTCATGGTATTGTACAACTTATATATCATATTAATAAATAATATGGTACAATGCATTTCCATTCGTATAATATGCTCCAATAGTTATTACAGGGCTGTGAATTTAATGCACTAAACAACCATGAAATATTAATGCAATTGTGCATTAAAAAACAAGGAAATAAGCAGAACAAATTCGAAACTATGCAAAATAAATTTAATAAAATATAAATTTACAATAATTATGTACAATACTTGAAAAGTAACTATAAATAATATGAGTAAAATATTAAAAATGTATTTTAAATATTATTTATATTGTGGAAAAAAATATAAGTAGATTTTAAAAAATTATAGTCAATATTTAAAACTAGGCAATGAATTTGTTTTGTAACTCAAAATTCATGATTTTTTCTAACATTCACAATTATATGCACTTACATGTAGTAATTAAATCATAATATTCTTATTTAAATTTGTATTTCACTTGTTTTGACTGTGAATAAAATTTATCGATATACAAAATTGCAAAACCATTAAGTTCTCAAACCTGTTTATTAGTTATTAGTTATTATACCTATTCACATTTTATTAGCTGTATACACTAATCTAATCTATAGGAATGCAATTTGTATTCAATAGTATAAATAGATTGACATTAAATTATATTTGTTGAGTGCATACAACATTAATATTATATATTTTTGGTTAAATATAGCATAGAAAAATATCTATTCGATTGATAACTTCGTAATTAAATTTAATATTAAGACGTATTTAGAATAATTCTATGATTATTATAGACTTACATATTAAGCGAGTGCTGAGAACGTAAATTAACTTATGATATTTACAAAAATGTCATAAGGTTATTCTCGACTATACATATTATTGTAATATATATCTATGACTATAAAACTGTACGTAAGATTATCATAAAGTTTGTGTGTTTTGTGTGATACGGTGATGGTCCATTATGTTATTATTATTTTTAAATTTAATTCAATATCGTTGTTTTCAGGTTTTCTACATTAAAAAAAAAGTCTGTTAATCAAAGTGTTTCAAATTATAAGTCAGTATAGTCATATAGGTTTTTTTACCATATATTTAAAAATTTCTAATTTTTTTGATTTGGTTTAGTAACATGAAGACTGTCTTATGATATGAAAACAATTTGATTATTAAAATATAAATATAATCTATCTACCTAAAAACTGTTAATAGGAAATTTACGAGTAATTAATTTATTGTCAATAAACTACATTATGCATGTACTCTTGTCAGTGTATAAATGTCGTAAATTGTTGTATAATATATTTTTCGTAAAATCAATAACAATAATTGCATAGCATATATTTAACCCTGGTAATTTAATAACGATCGAAACCTAAAACTAATACAAAATTCAATTGCAATTTTATTTTACAATAAATCTACTGCTATTGTGTAATAATTGCTATAGCAAAGTGCTAGAGTATTATATAAAAATTATATTATACTTATAATATTATGTTAAGCCCAAATACCAAAAACGCTTGAAATTAAAAAAATGAATAAGAATTTGTCATTTTAATCAATCCAATAAACGTAAACATACCTTTATTTATAACACACACCTAATAATTATAATAACTTATTTTTATATATTATGATACGTAAGATTAGAAAATCCTCTTTAAATAATTAACTAATAAATAATATATTAACTTGATCTCTGAAATCTATATTTATTGTTTGGTTATGCTTACAACTTATTTCGCTTAAATCTAATTATACTATACTTATATGTATTATTTAATAAGTATATTATATAAAATTGTATTATTTTAAATGGCCGATTGTTGTTTTGGAAGACAATAATTTTATAATACTAATAGGTACAGGCATATTTTGATAACTTATCATTGTAATATATCGAATTATTTACAGAATCAGATTATATTTATAATTAAAAAATTTAATTTTAATGGCATACAAGGCAATATTTTATTTAAATTTACACGTGAATATCAAGATATTATAGATTTATAAGTACATAATTTATTAATTTAAAAAGAAATGTGTAGAATTTACACAATTCAATTATAAAATGTATAGTACACATACTGTAAACACATTTAAATCGAAATAAACATGAATATTTAAAAAATGGTCGTCTCTACTCGTGTTACAATTATAGTCAATTAGTCCCTAACGCGGTGTGATTTCTGTCGAATATCGCATTGCGTAGAACAACAGCAGCTAGTTTTAATATTATCGTTTAAAACTCGTTAACATGTTGTTTTTTGTTTTTAAAAAAGAACTTATGCGCACAACGCATCTACGTATTTGCTCTCATTAGATGACTTTAAGTCAATAAACAAAGACCAAAATAATATGTCAAAGATATTAAACGTACCTAATTCACTAATACCATAAACTTACTATATAAGTATGTGTTTTCAGACACCGCAATGTGTGAGCGATAACACAACGTTTGTTCTAAAATAAATGCGTATTATTATTCTAACTCACTGATAATACTAACGCTTTCAAATTTCCCTCTCTCGATACGATTTGTTTGATTGGTTTTTTTTTTAAATTTCCTGTCAGATTTAACGGGAAGCAATACTAATATAAAATAAAATGTAATAAGTGTATGACTTTCGTTTGATTTCCAACCTCGGGAAGAGTGCCCTTTTGTAATAACATTCTGAGCGTTTGAAATAATAACGGCTGACGTTTTATATATAAAAATAAAAGTATAAAATGTATTATATATACAACCGTGGTTTGCAAAAACGAATGACGGTTTCGATTTTCAACGTTGTCTATAATATGTTATTATATCGAGAGAAACAAGACGAGGGTCAGCTCAATATTAAGGTCGAGAGTATAAGATTAAATAAATGCTATATATATATATATACACAATTAAATTGCACGTCTAGGGGTATTTTTTATATATGTGTGTGTATATGTATATAGTATATACTAACCCTGACCCTTGGGGTTCGGAAAATCCACTCAAATGGGATTGTTGTATCATATAATGTAATATACACGAGTATGTAACATTAAAACGTATCTGAAAGCGATTAAAAATCATACATTAAATATAACGGAACTGTTAAGTATTATAGTATTTTACTTGGAATAATTTTTAAAATAGAGTTTTTCGAAAACGTATTTTAATACTGAGTCCTGAAGTACTGCGCTTGAGTACAAAATGGATGAAAATTCGATTCTGAGTAATTTTTGTTTTTATGCAATATGCAGCTTATAACAAATAATCATTCGCCGATAATTCGTATAAATTGTTATGCGGACATTCGTGTCAACATATAAAATTATGTTTTGTATCAGAGTGACCCATTCCTTCCAAAAAAATAAAATAAAAACGTTTATAAAATATTTGGTTTGTAAAGCCATAGTTCTGGACGTAAATAGAAATCTGTGATATCGGGGAAGTTTTAACGTTTTAAAATACCTAAATATACAAAATTGGAAGTAGTGTCGATGGATGCTCACTCATCTCGTGTTTTTCAAGTCTTATATAAACGTTAAATAATTATTTAATTTAATTGTGTATACAGATTGTAAATTTCTTTTATAAATGAATAAAAACAAATATACAATTGTATTTTATTATTATTATTATTCTCGACACGCTAAAAAACATTGTTATAATCCTATAAAAAACAACATTATAGAAATACTTTTGTCTAAGAGGTATTATATGTGCGATACGTCTGATATCAGTTCTATCAGATAATGTTATGCCATTGTGTACTATACGTCTATACATATATATTAGGCGTGTGAGATGCACATAAAGGTGCAGCAGAGTATGTGTTTATTGCCCCTGGTCGGAAGAGCCGTTCAAGCCAGAGTATAGGCATTGATACTATATTTAAGTACGTATAAAATTTTAACAATTAAATTAGAAAAAATAAACAATATTTTATTTTATGATTCAACTACCCATAATAATATTTACATATTAAATACTAAATAATTATTTTGTGCATAAATTATATAATATAATATAGGTAGTATTGAAGTTAATAGAGGTAGTATGTGAACGATTAATAATCATAATTATGATATAATTTGAAATTCCATTGAACCGATGAATTAGTAAATCAGGGCCTGGGTGCCTGGGTATGTTTAATATCCATAGTAATATCCATAGTAATATCCATAGTAATAACCTACAGTTATTAAATCAATAATATACATCCAATATTAATAATACATCATAATAATTGTATTATAAAATATAATAGTTATTTTACATTTAATATAAGGTTTAAATTATGACTAAATGGTTTTGTGAGCCGTTTGTATATATTATGAAAAAATGGGCTCATAAAAATGTATGCTGCATCTAATTTGAAATACTTCGACACAACTATATATTTATTGTTAAATATGTATAGTATTTATAAGGTGTTTTAATAATTGTAGTGAAGCGACAGTAGTCACGCATTTCTATTATCCATTCGAACTTTAGATTATTAAAAATCATTTTCTTTTAAACTAATAAACCAATTCCATTTAAACTTAAAAAATAAACGAATAATCGTTAACTCATAATAGTCTGTAAAAGGCATAGATTCAAATATTCAATAATAATTCTTTTAGGTAAGTAATGTTTTTAGGTTCATTGTGGTGAACACTTAAGTGTTGACAATTTAGATAAATTTAAGTTGTTATATAGTAACAAATGTCTACGAATTACCTTCAATGGGAGGTCTCTTCAATCTGTTATTCCTGTTCCATTTATTATTACATAAATTAAGCTTATTATTCAAATTTGTAACAGATTGCTAAATAAAGATTTAAGCTAAAAAAAAATATATATAGTAACAAACACGTAAATTATTTTCAATTTATACTACGATATGTCATAATATGTAGGTAATAGGTATAGACTGTTATAACAATGAGTTTATAACGTATATGTTAATCGATTAGAGATATAGTGTATAATAATTAAGGCAGATGCTTTCTATCTTCCACTTGAACATCAATTTATGAAAGGTATTTTCTCCTTCAACAAGTGAACCTAAGTAGAGAGGTTATTATTGAATTTAAAATTAATCTAATATTGTATCTAGTTTATTATCACAGCATTACTACATTATCTATTATCAAAGTATTAGGTAATACACCAATATATGTACCGATACAAATATTCACCTGTAATAGTTTTAGTTGATTTAATTTCTAAAAAAATACTACGTAAATTTCTTTTAATACTTGTACAATATTATGCTGTTAGCATCTATCACAAGAGTCAAGGGATAACATTAGAAAAAATTATAGTTTATTTAAATCATATTATTTAAAAAAAAAATAATAGTCAGATCAAATAATAATCAAACATAAAAATTTGTACTTATTATTATTATACAACATATTATATAGCAAAAAAAAAAAAAAATATGTTATGTTGAAATATTAAACATTTTTATTTACCATCGTTTAGGGTAATCTTACCCTAAATTACAAAATCTAAAAAAACCTAATATTCTCAATAATATATTGGCCTAAAATTGCCGCACATAAAAATTTGTCACCTTAGGCAACTGCCTACTTTGCTTAACACTTAATTCACCTCTGTCGAGATGAACTGCAACCCTTGTACAATTTTCAATATGCATATAATGGAAATTAACGTTGTATTTTTATTATTATTTAACTTTGTGATGTTAAATAATAACAAAAAAAAAAAATTTTTTTAATTGTAAAAAACTCAAAATTGAAATGATCGTTGTATATTAATACTTGGCTTCTAGTTTGTACGCGGACACACTTACTATCATTATTAAATACAATTTTGTAATTATTTATTTTTATAATATTGTTAAGTTTGTTATTATAGTTATTATATAACTATTTTTACTATGTACACTGCGTACATTTTTTATTATTGTAGTCGTGGTCGTAAGTGCCCGTGCAATATAATGTACTACCATTACATTATTTTATGTCATTCGCGCGGTCGACTACCGTCGTGCGCCGCATATGCGAATTTGCCTCGTCGCGAACGCGAGTTTTGCCGCGACGTCCATGGCAATCAGCCGTTTCTCGCTGACGTTCGTCATCCAGTGGTGGTTCTAGTATATACGTCAGGGTGGGCAGCTGTCAGTATCAAATTTTTTGTTGTTTAACATCGTGTCAATCAGTGCTATAAATAAAGTAAAGGCTGTTTATCAATTGAAAGAATGAAAATATTTCATAGTTTTATTTTTATCATTTATTTTACACCTTGTTAGAATTTTTTTTTATTTTCAAATTCATCAGTTATTACTAATACCCACTGATTTTATTTTTTTAAATATTTTAATCTTACGAAATTGTAGTTTGATAATATTATTAAAATTTTATCAAAATATTATATTCAACATAAAATATATTAAATTGTAGTTGGATAATAAAAATATTCTTTATTTTTGTCATTTGTGTTGTGAAGCAAAAATAAAAAAAAATTGAGATTTAGGATTCTAAATTGCACCAATGGCTCACATATAAATATATAGGAAATTTTAACCCTAGAACCGCCTCTGTTATTGTCGTTCGAATGCATACACAATAATATAAATAATATTAAACACTGGAAGTGTAAGAGTACTCGTATGTATACGTAGTTTTCGTACGGTTTAACGCATAAATGAATTTTGCCATGCATTCATAATCGTATTTTATCTCAATATTAGTTGCAATCAATCGGAAATCGGCAATTTATTTTGGAACACCATTACGTCCGTTCCGTAACTCTATGTATGCAATATATGCAATGTATTTACGCTTCAGTTGTGATTAATTAACTTTCGTGATTGTGTCGGGCAATTTTAGTGTTAAATTAAAAAATTAACTATACTAATTATAACTTTATAAGCTATAACACAATTTTTTTTTAAATCTAATTTTTTACAATGGTAATTTTTTTATTTGCTTATTAATGACAATGGTGGTAGACTGCATTTTTATTTCATAGTCTAAAGCAGATTATTAATTGATAATATACGCAATGCTCAGTTCTACCGTACCCAATTACGAAAACACACATTTCAAGTAAATGAAAAATTAAATCACAATGCGAAAATGCTCGTTTTACGAATTGGGGTGTATGGCACATACAACACCACTTGTAATAAATATTTGTATGAATATTTTGACGCATAAATATTAATAATCTAAATTCTGGAGAAATATAAAATAATAATGAGAAATACAAAATAAAAAGTGGAAAGGTCAAGGGGTACCTCGCGAAATGTGTAGTCCACTACTGTTTAATATTACATATAATTTGTTTGATAACAAGTCTTCAATGTATTTTATAATAATTGTGTTAATCCTAATTTAGTTGAGAAAAAGCTTATAGTAAACAATATCACAATAAATCGTATATAACCAGATTTTTTTGCTCAAAAATATAACAAGTTCCGTTGTATAGCAATAATACAATTATAAAACCATTTTTTTTCTACAGGTTACGGAAAAACAGATTGACGAGTTATTCACTCTGTACAGTAATATAATACCACAGTAATATATTTTAATCGTCTCAGCGGCAACATTACACAAAATCGCCGTTGCCGATGTACCGCGTTTGCGAACGGTTCGCACCGCACCAAAAATCATCACGCACGTGTTCGACGACGCGTAACAACATCAAAATATTATACACATTATTATAGTAACTATACGATACGGCGTGTCGCGTCTCGCAGGAGTGCGGGCTGCCGCAGCTGCAGTTTGACGGCCGGCCGAGTTGTGCAGTAGTGTGAGGTTAGCCGATGTGGTATTCGGCTTGCTGGGCGGCGGTATGGCTCCGCCTGCAGGCACGTCGTCCATGTTGCGGTCCCGGCGCCGCGACGCCACCCTCAAGCCGAACCGGACGTTGGACAGGAGCGCGTCTCGGGGAATGCTTTACGAGAACGAAGAGCTCCGGTTGCGCACCATCAACATCAACGCCGAAGTCGAAAAAGGTATATAATTATTTTTCGGCTGAGCCCGTTTTGTATACAGTAGTTAAAGAGCCTAATAGTATATATATATAGATGAAGTAGACCGCGTATTACAGTAGCAGTACTGGTGTTGTAGCACCGCCGAATCCACACAATTTTTCTTGGGAGAGGAGGCGGAGGAATTTACTTTCAATTTAATTTATATTATTATTATTTAATTCAGTACATTCAACCGTATTTGAGACACTAGATATACTATAAATGAATATTTTAATATTAATCAAATTTTATTTTTTTTTTAAAGCAATCTAATGCGAAGATTTTTTTCTTCGCATACAAATCGAATGTCTCTTTGATGAACTCGATGCAAGTTTCCTTCGCCATCGATACTTATTTTCATGTGATATCCCAATGTATTTTGTCCTGAATTTGATAAAAACATAGTAGGTACCTATACTTACGTTATCGAAACATCGATAAAAATTAGTTATATTTTTTTATTAAAAATCTGTCCGTGGTATCTATTGGCTACGGCCATTAGACATACCATTATATTTAATAATACAATTAATAAGAATTATATTTTATTGAGCATAATTAGATGATAAGTTCTAAGTATTTCGATGTAAAATATGCGAACGATAATAGTATATATGTCTATTGATAATAATAATTGTACATTTAACAAATAAATGATATTGTATATTCTGTTGACAGTTATATTTTTTATGGGAGGGGGTAAAATTTATCATTTGCATTCGACCTCCCCCTGGAGTATTTCTGGATTAAACACTAGTTGTTGTAGTAGTAGTAGTCTTTGCGTACAAGTAACTACATAGTGTAAGTCAAAGCTATGATACATCGTATATGTTACTTGAAGTTTAACTTTCGTATTGTGAAACTACGCAATATACGATGATGTATAGATATGTATATAGTACAATATGTGGAAATCAATGAAAAATCCGAGGCATAATAATTGACTGATTGAGCATGTAAGTATAGATGTGTTAACTGATATTTGAGTTTGAGTAGTTACAAAAATACTAGATAATATTAGATATTATTAAGAAGTAGTTGGAATAATTCTACGAAGATACCTTTAACCAATCATGTTGTAAAATATATTTGGGACTATCAAAATTAAATCAACGGAAAATAGCAATATTATAATAATATCGATACACAGCATAATATTATGATTAAATATAGATAAAAAAAATATGCAAATAACAGGATGAATAATAAAAGACGAAATGATTTTTTATGCATTAGAAAGTCATACTCGATTTAAATATGTTTAAAACCGTGAATTCATAAAATGCGACGACTACCTATTGAAAAAAAAAATGAAAAGAATAATAAATATACCAATGAATATGAAATAATCCAAGTACTCGAAGTGCACGCTATATTATATTATAATATGGTAATAATATTAATATCGTACATAACGACGGTATTTCATAATATTATTGTTGGTAGCTGGTATTTAACCGGTCATGTAGACCGCGGATCGCTCGTCGACGACCACTAACACTTTGAACTACGTAGCGCTTGCGAATAATTTATGTGCTACGACCATCAAAATATAATATATTATGATAGTATAATATTCTATTAATATAAACCGCGGTTGTTTTCCTAAACCACGGTCGCGGTCATCGCGAATAACACACATACTCCGATTGCAATTAATATTATTATTATAGGTGCGCTATTGTAGTTCCGGACGTGTGACGTGTGTTTTGTGGTAACATGCCATCGAGGCAGGCGAGACTATGCGCGAATTCGCGTCACGCGACGTTTGCGGGGACGCGGTGGCATGGCGTTCGGTCGATCGGTCGCGAGCACAGTGAATGTACACATAATATATTATTATATTCTTGTGAGAACCGCAAAAAATTGTGTGATCGTTTGCCAAAATGCTCATCTCGCACTCCTGCATGTGTCTCGAGCAATGACATTTTCACGTCCCTCGCCGTTTACGAATAATCGTCGACGGTGACACGACAGTAAATACCACCGTCGTCGAAAATTAAAATAATTAACGCGTGACATCGTATAAAAAATAGTCGATTGTATGCTAGTGGCAGCGAAGGAGCTATTTCAGTTGCCTGCGACGTGTGCGGCACGATTCGCAGTCGATAGCCAAGCAAAACAATTTGGAAATTGTTGTTCGTCGGGGATACGTTTATGGCCAATATCTTCAAGTTACTTATCAGCGCGCAATTTGGGGAGGTATTGAGTAAAATTGAGTAATTTAGAATAATAATTGTATGATTTGTATGACCTATATCTGTCAATAATACCTATATAGTTTTATAGATATAGCAATTAGCAGTTAATTATTATGTAAGCTTTAGAAATTAAAACTCTCAATATTTGACTATATTGGACGTATTAGACTAGGGTGACCAGTTTTACAAAAAAAAAAAACGGGACAAACAATTTTTAGTTTAAATACTCTAAAAAAACATACATATTTTTTAAAAATATTTTTTATATTTTATAGTAACAATTTACAATTAAAATATTTTTTAACTACCTTGCTTAATATTTTAATAAAAAACTTGTTTACTTTTATTGAGTTGATGTTGATTGCTCATCATGTCCTTTATTATCTATTGTGCTGTTATTGTACTTTTGCGATGAACTGATTGAGTTTAATAGTTTTGGTTGTGTTAGCAAAAAATCATAAAAATCATTACACGAATAATTTTTGAAATGATTTTTCAGAATTATAATTGATTTGATGGTAGGAACGAGAAAGCGATTTTTTTCATCTGTCCATAATATATTAATGATAGAAAATACTCTTTCAATTGCAGCATTTGTTCCAGGCATCGCTAGAGAATATTCTACAATAAACCAAAAATTATTTATCGATATACTTTTACTATTTATAATTTTATAGATAGCACACCATCTTTCTTCAACACGAACATAATTATTCTGCCATTCTTCTAAATTTTCATTTATAACATTATTTACATGATTATATTCATCAAAAAGAATATCTTCATCCACATTCCAACCGGTTTGTTTTTTATTATTTTGCAAAATAAATTTTAAACTTTTTTGAATATCATTCCATGTTGGACAATTTATCAGTTGAGTCCAACGAAATATTTTTAGTTCTTCAAATGTATTTCCCCACTTTTCAATGTACATCAAAAATGTGTCATAAAACTGGTTAGTTTGCGCTATAAATTGTTTTTTTGTGTATTTATTTTTTGTCTCTAGTTCTAAAAGCATCGAGTTTACACTAGAAGTTAAAAAGTTTTGTGTTTTT
This sequence comes from Rhopalosiphum nymphaeae, assembly GCA_036289425.1. NCBI lineage: Eukaryota > Metazoa > Arthropoda > Insecta > Hemiptera > Aphididae > Rhopalosiphum > Rhopalosiphum nymphaeae. Next base: position 733,849 of record JAZAQC010000021.1, on the reverse strand, counting down.
CTATTTTTTATTTTTCCACGTAGTATTTCTAATTCTTCTGACACTTCACATGCAGATATGTTGTCCCCTTCTATTCTTTTTATAGTGTCACAAACGACTTTTAATTGACTTTGTATAAAATGAAACCATATTATTGCAACGAAGTCACTAAAAAATGATTTTAAAATGGTTGGACATTTATCCTGAGTGTCAAAGTACAATTTTAAAGCTGGATACATTTCAATAATTCTGGAGACTGCTGGTTGTAAAGATAACCATCTTGCCTTTACATTTCCAAGTACGTTTTTGTATTGTGTATTTGTAAAATCACAAAATTCTTTTAATGTTTCCACTCTCACAGTATAAATATAAAAGTACTGAAATATTTTGTTAACGATACATTCGATATCAATAGGTAAGATATCTGTACTAGTTTGCATAGCGTTGTGCAGAATATGAGCTGCACAACCAATTCCAGAAATGTTAGTTTTTAAATTATTGTTTAAAATTGTAAAAACATTTTTTGTTCCCCTCCTTGTGGCACCTCCAAAATTGGTATTACAGTTGTCACCGGTAAATGCAATAATTTTGTGAGCTAATTTATGTTTTGTTAAAATTTCCATAATATAAGACGACAGTATATCTGAAGTTTCTCCTTTCAAATTTGTGAATTCTAACACTTTAATTTGTACCCCGGTTTTAGGATTGAAATACCGAATAAGAATGGGGACAATTTTTAAATTTTTATGATTTGAAGTGTCAATCATAACTGTCGCAAAATTAACAGCTTTCAGTTCGTCTATTATTTGATCCATTGCAAAAGGAGCCAACACATTCAGAATAATTGATTCACACTTAGTACGCGCACAAGAAAACTTTTTTTCATGTAACTTTTTTATTAAAGTAGTAGTACAATCCATTGACCTAAAAGAATGGTTATGTACTATAGTGTGAAATGCAAACATTCCCTCTTCTGCTGCAATTTTTAAACCTTCACTAGTTAAGCCAGCTGGTCCTTGTTTTATAAAATATGATGTTACCTTGTCACTTTTTGAAGCACTAGATAAGGCCGTCGTATGTTTTTTCTTTTCCATATGCTGTTTGATATCTGAGCGTCCTCCATGTTCAATTGAAAATACTGCCTTGCACACCGTACAAAACACTTTTCCAATTTCATCACATTTTTTTAGGAAAGTAAATTCAGACTGTAAAGATACAGTGAACGTGCATCTCCTCTTTGGCATTTTTTAAAAAAAAATTAATGCACCAACTCACAAAATTGAAATAAAAATACGATACGTAGGTAGTGGCTATAATAAACACAATCGCTTTACTGTCCGTACGTTACTATTCGACATATTTTGTTGTTCGACTTTTAGATTAAACAAATTAATATAATAATATCTAAATATATCATCGATTATAAATAGTATTATATTTTATTTTAGTTCGCAATGCATATGCTATTATACGACGTGTATCATGCTTATTTTATTATTATTGTCTATTTGTATTGTTCGTCGGCATCGGCACTCGACGTTCGTTCCACGGAAATTTTAGTCTGTTATTTATAACTTTGGTTTCAAGTTTTAAATATAAACTGTTTTATATTTGGTTCATCAATTTATTTTATTCTTTTACAAAAAAAACAAATTATAATTTAATTATTTGGAAATAACGGGATTAAAACGGGACAATCTTCTAAAAACGGGATAAAAAGCGTCCCGTTCGAAGTTATTTGGGACAACGGGACACGATGATCAAAAAGGGGACAATCCCGTTTTAAACGGGACGTATGGTCACCCTATATTAGACTAATAAGTAATTACTAATTATTTCATTTTCTATATTTTATACATTTTTAAGTTAATCTTTAGAAAATGAATATCAAATATTATATATATATTTGTTTTATAGACGCCAGCCATTCAGTCGTCCCGATTAATAGTGTTCACGTGATGCCAATAAGCTAGACCACCGGGTATCTACCTAAACTTGAATAATTGTTTTTCTAAACGAGCCAAGAATAATATTTTTTGTTACGTCTCTAATGCCTCAGATAGCACCTCTATTGATATACGATAATCCATGATGAAATGTTCTTACGGTACTCATTAACTACAGGTGTAATAGAAAGACCTGATAAATAAAAATGAAAAATGAATAGAAGTTAAACGTATAAAAAAATTATGAAAATTATATGGATAATAAAAAATTTAAGATTTAATCATATCTGAATATTTCCAAAAATAATATTTTGAAAAAGGTTATTATGTTTCAAATTATAGAGTAGTATCAGTGGATATTTTTTCTAATTATATGAACTCGTGCCAAAAATTATCATTATCAAATAAACTTATTGTTTATTAATAATATAGATTGTAAATAAAAATAATTTAAAAACAAGATGTTTCAAAATTTTACACCAAAAGATAATTGGTTTTTGAAAAATTATAAAAAATAAACTACTCGACTTAAATAAACGTTGGTACATTCAAATTTTTCTAAAAATTAGATCAACAAAATTGGCTATTTTAAATCCTTTCTCGAGAATGTTATCAAATTTTAATATTTTTGTTTTTCGTATTAAAAAAATAATATGATTATAACAAAAGTTATTTAATTTGCTTTCTATAAAATCATTTATAATAAATTAGTCATTAACCAAACTTTTCCACATAGAATAGAAGACTAACATGTAGAAACCTACTTACCAGCTAGTACTTGATATATCATACATAACATAACGATACTTTCGTGTACATTTATCTGATTAGGACAGTACATTTCCGATCGCTGGCTGTCTGTTGTAGCGGGTGAAAAAAGCGATTTCCCAACACTTCAACCACAATATCAAAAAAAGAACTTTCGGCGAAGGCGTGACAAAAAAACATAAAAACATAATTTAAAAAATGTGTCATACGCATACCCGTAACGCCGAATAAATCCCTATACGAATATTAAATCCTCGTAAAAATATGATTTCGAGGGACGTTATGGTGAGGGATAAGACACCCTCAGTCAGTGATGTAATATCAGCTTTCTTAAAAGAGGGAAATATCGTAACCAGCCCTTATAAATAAATCGAATTTTATTCAACAGTAATTTTTTTATCTCTCCCCATTGATTATAAATTTATTATTACATCGATTTAGATATTTAAAAAAAAAATTAAACACTACTATTACTATCTACAAGTTAAAAATTATATAAGCAATAGGTAGTTAATATGAAATTATAAAAATATATGCGTAGTAAGTACCTATAAATTTATAATAATAATAAAAACACAATATTTATAGTAATAATAATAACAGCAGAAATAACTATAGCGTATATTATATTATGTTTACATACAATTAATTCATAAGCCAAATAAAAATACACGACAGAAAAAATAAATAATATAAAAATTCATCTGAACGTCACATCGCGTTTTTATAAAAATAAAAGCTCTTTTGTCGGTACTAATTGCGAGTCTTTACTCATGAGTCATGACCATAATATGATTATAATTATAGTACATGGATCTAGACAGGGGAGGAAAGACAGTGCCAACTTGATGGATGTTACCTTTTTTTAGTATTATTTGAATATTACCTTTTTCTGTTCCAAATGTAATTCGAAAAAAATAAAAGCAATTCAACTTTATCCGTGAAAAAAATAGTCATCGGATATTTTGGTTAGGTAAGTCAGTTAGCCCTCTTACATAGGTCTATGTACTATTGTTAGTAGATACAGTGAAATAAAAAGAAAAAAATAGATAACTGTACGAATTCCACTTTTTCCAATTATTTAGAACAATGAGATTTATTTTATCGAATATATTTTAATACGTGACATTTATTTATTTATTTTAATAATTATCGATCTATTAATGCTTCAAAAACGATAGTTTGCTTTTATATTAGATATGTAAGAAAAACAAAATAACATTATTTACAATTATTTAAAAAATTTTATTTAAGTTTATTGTTTATAATATGGAAAAATAAATAATACATTATTCGGTTTTATCAAAAAAAATTACGATTTCAAAATAAATTTTCTGTATTTCAATTTTTCCATAAATACCATTCGATATTTCACAGACTACATGAAAAATTACACCATTTAATGACTTAACTAATCAGCAGATGATTCGTGCTTAATACCTGTACCGGATGTACCAAAATGGCTACATATGTAATATTATGATAAAATATAAGCATTCGAATTTATAAGCAAAACAACTCTTGCGTAACTCAAATACTCGATATTTTGTTTTCGGTTGTATATCGAAACGCCATAACATTGTTATATTTTCCATACGTCATTATATACGTATATGCGATGCGCACATTAGCCCCACACATGCTACGGCCCACAGTATAAATAATATCAAGTATCAACACAAACATGATGATATTGAATATCACATTGAAGCTGCAGACTATTAATAGTATTCATTAAAACTGAAAACCAATTTGTTGACATGTTGTTGCACACATCCGTACTTATTAAATTCATATCAATTAAAAGAAATATCCATTCAAATTTTTAAAGTAATAAATATAGTCTAATCAATACCGTACGGAAGCAACAAATTATAGTTATATTATTCCAAACGTCATGTAAACTATTGCTAATTATAATATTATGTATACTCCATCAATATCGCCATGATTATAACAATAATATTTTGGACTAAATTATATTTACATTGTCAATAATTCTTCATTCGTGTACCTTTCACCAGAATAAAATACTGGGGTGAGTCACCCCATAAAAATTATGTATTCATTGGATATAAAATTATAATTATGTATGATACGAAAATATATTATTATAACTTACTCGTATAAGGTTAACTTGACCTAATTTATTTAATTTATAAATATTTAAAAAAAACCGCTGGTGATGGTATTTTCTATAATTGTATAGACTTTATTTAACCTTTACAAGTTCTACAACGGGAAAAGTTAAGGTTTGACCAATGGTGCCAAAACTTGTAGATTGTATAGTGTTTTTGTGATGAGTATTCTGCGTAGTTTAGTTCTTTAAAAAACATTATGTAACATCACACGGAATACAGACTTTTGGTGATTTAAATAATAAAAAAAAAAATCTAAAGAAACCGCTGAATGTTGGGTGAGTGGGTTATAAGATTCTGCTATATTATTTGCTTAGTCCATAAATCTTTTCTATACACTATATACAATACACATACATAATATATTTCGGGGCCACTGGGTCAAACCAAATAATAAATGTGGACATATCTGTGTAAACCATGCTGTTATTAAAATATGTATATCGCTCGAGAAATACGAATAATAATAATAATAAAATATATATTAATATTTATTATAATATTAAATTATCATGAAAATGTATACAATAATATAATATATTATATATACGTATAGAGATTTGATGTTTATATGCATATCATACCTATTCGGCTTATTAATTTAGCGAGTAAAATAATTACAATTAAAGTTCATAATATTAAAATTATTATCAATATATGTACATTATTTATATTAGGTACTACGATTTGATGAAATATCTAGTAATTAATAATATTTTTTGTGTTAATGATCTATTTATTAGTGTTTCTTATAATATTTTAATTACTCTTATTTTTATTGAACATATTTAATGTAAAATATTTTGTAAATATTGAGAACTTACTTTCATAAAACTATATACATAATAACTAGTATAATATAACTATACTGACTATTTAAGTATTGGCGTATAGGATAACAAATAAATGTTAATATTATAATATTTATTTTTGTATGTCAAAAAAGTTAGCTTTCCGAAAACATCGCGGACTAAGGAAATATTATTATTTATGCTCGTATAGTACGTTTTATCGTTGAAATAACACATTTTATATAAAAAAAAAAAATTGAAAATATATACAAGAACTTTAAAAATAAAACCAATCGACTGTAAAAAAAACATGATTTCTCGTGTGGGTTGTTATTTGAATGAGCTGAAAACATAATATAGCAGCTGTTTTGGTGGACGATATTGCTTTTAACATTTGGTGGGACATTATTTGACTAAAAAAAACTTATTTTTATTGAAAAAGTAAATCTGTAAAATAAAGTTTACATGAATAAATATAAAATTGATTTAACTCGACTCAACTGGATTGCAAATGATATAAACATGGATTTTATTGTACAATATATTATACAAGAAATATGTTTTAAATGTTTTTGTTTATCAATAAATATAATATTAATATTCAATGAAAAATATAAAATAGTTCTCTATTCTGCACACCATATGAGTTGATTATTATTTAAAGCTTTTAAAGCTTTTTAATACAGTTTATTTTAAAATTTTACAAAAAAATATAAAATTGTACTTATAAATCATTTTTTTACAGGCCAAAATTACATAAAAAAGTTACGTCGGGAAAACGAACAACTGAAAAGGGAGATATGGAATTTAAGAGAAGAATACGAACGATTAGAAAATTACGTAAAAAGCCGGGAACAATCAGAAAACGAAGAGGTAATGTTATAAATTTACAAATAAAATACTTAATGTATTGAATCTAGACAGTAAAATAATATGATTAAATTATGTCCTTTTAGTGATTTAATGAACAATAAAAATAAAATTTTTTAATGAATCAATCTCATTTTACAATTATTCCATTTTTCAAAATGTTTTATAATTGGATATAATTATTTGATATTTAATAAAAAAATTACAGTTATTTAGATTATTATACATGACCTTTGTATACAGCATGAAATATGCTTAGTAATATTGGCTGATGCTTGATGACAGTCTCCGTGGTCAGTAAATAATAATTGCTATCTTGGCTATGAGTGTACCTAATTAGTGCAACAGTTTTTTTTTCAAAGTTCTTAAGTTCTTCATTGTCTATATTACGTTTATATATGTAGTTGCATGTATAATAATATCAAATTACAATAGATAAAATAAAATTTATTAATTATAATATATATTCTTGCACTATAGTGTGCAATAACGTAATTATGCCTTATGTTTGTATTAAATATAAGGAAGTATACATTAATAACGATGAAATTACATAAAATTCTTTTATATTTTCTTACAAAAAGATAACCTTTGGAATTCTCGTGAGAGCTTTTTATCATTATATTCGTTTTAGTTAATAGATCTTATTTCAAGCTTAAAAGCTATATTTCTGTTGGTTACGCAAAGTTGATTTATGCTACCATTATTTTCTTATACGAGTACTAAAATGTATACGATGGAGTCATAATGTCTTTTAAAAAATGAATAGTGAGATTCAATTTACAATTCATTATTGAAATACACTACAATAATAACCGTTTAATATTTTTTATACTTTTGAATTCAAAATAGTAGATATAATAATATAAAATATCATACTAAAAAGCATATACAATAGGTACATAATAAATAAATAATTTAAGGTTTAAATAAATTATATTCATATTATAGTATCAATACAAAAATTACACACTAAAAATAGTTTTTTTTTACTTCATGAATATGATTTTACTTGTAATTATAGGTAATATTGATTTCACAATAATTTACGTGATCGACTAATGAATAATTGGCTATAGTCTATCATAAAATTAATTGAGAATTAAGTTCTTATACAATTTTATGTTGGTGAATGACGAGCTATTTAGATATAATACCTGCCTGGTCGTCTAGGTACGATAGTTATTTGTATTTTATTGACCGTTATAAAAATAAATAATAAATTCCAAACAATATTTACTTTAGATCATTATGATTTATGTTAACTGGCAGAAATCCTATATATTTGTTTATACATACAAATATATACCTTCCATACAATTAAAAAAAAAACTATCAAATTATATAAATAAAGCTATTGATTCATAGTTTCAAATATAGATATGGGTCAATACCAACTATTTTAGTTATAATATAGTATATACTATATTTATTAGACGGATAAAACCAAAGTTCACTTCATATAATTGTCGATTGTGATAAAAATATATAAACTTAAATATTTTATAATGTTATTTATTACAATTAGTTATAAAATTCTGACCGCTTGAATAATGTTAAATTCAGTTATTAATTAATAATTAGATAATATCAATTTTAGATTTTATTTTATAATAATAATAATGTTAAAATGCATATCAATACTTCATATACTTTTTAAATTATTATTAATATATAAAATAATTATTATATAGTTGACTATAACTACCTATACTATCTTTTCTCTATTATTGTGTTGTTTAGATACAAACCTATACTTTTGACATTAAATAGTTGTAAACAAAAAATGGTTTAGTTAAAACTGAGTTATTTTTTTTTTTCATTTGACAAACTTTGACATTTTTTTTGACTTTGTGTTAACGTTACGATTTAATTCTTTCCTTAGCTGCCAAATACCAATACGCATATTATTCTAGTATTAATTATTATATAGATATATCATATCGTACAGTTTTCAGTTTTAAGTATTTTTTTTCTAAATATTGTACACGTAAAAATAATATTATAGCAGTTTATCGATTATAATATAATGTATTAGAGACTAGAGTATTGCTTTGTGTCAATTCGATACAATGTAGATATCAAATAAATGTTGTTCGTGGACATTGAATCATTACAAATACGTATAAGATATAAATATAATATTATTACATTAATCGATCTTTAAATTATATTTTTTTCGCATTTTAAAATTTCTGGATTTTGGTAATGTAGTAATATATAGGTAATAGGTACGCGTGCGCTATCTAACGGTTGGAGTAAGTAAATTATTTTTTTCTCTAAAATACAATAACAATAAAATACAGTCTGTATAATACAGATAATATTTTCGATCTGATGCGAAATTTATACGCAGACCCAAAGTATAAAAAAACACGCAGTTTATCTTATTTCTGTGACCATTAGTGACGATCGTCTGTCTTCTATTTCTAAAGAAATGACAGAATAAAAATCGTTACAACATCATCTTATACAAAGAATGTATTCACCAAGCATACTCACTGTTTTTTTTTTCAAAAAAACAGTTAAGTACTTAAAATCTGAGTTTTTAAATATTCTTAAATACCGTAGTTTCAATTTCTTGAGATTCTACTTAAGTATAAAGGAGTGACCTATGGAGACACATATTTTTGTTTTTAAAATAAAAATTCCTTTTCTACTTTAACTTTTAGCATTTTAGCTGATAATTTATCTGAAAATATTGGACATATTAAAATCACAATACGAATAAGCGTTTTTGTTATTTAACTTCGTGTAATAAAGATAAGGTCCCTAAAGATAATAGAAGATATAGCAGCTATGGTAATTTTAATAATTAATATTTAAACTATTAACGGTTATAGTTTTGAAAATAGTCCAAGTATAATAAATATTAGATCCAATATTAAATCCATTTTATATTTTTACAAAACCGTATTTAAAAACTATTATTCTTTACATAAATATTTAATAATTAAAAAACTATGCATTTAAATTTAGAGTTAGGTACATAAAAATGTTTGAAAAACTATCTACTTAATAATTTACAGTAAAGATCAGTGATTCTAATCTGAAAAACAAAAACATCACTGAACATTCTTTATACGTAATTATAGTACGAAAATGTCAAGAATTTAAATATATTTAAAAATTTCAAAAACCAAACGGGAATGAACGCGCTTGGTGAATCACTCTGTATGTACGTATATATGTGTAAAATGTTTTCAAGTCGTTAAAGCGCTGCAACAAGCTTTGCACGTCAAATACTACTCTCGTATATTATAGACATCTAAAGTATAACACTGGCATGTACAAAATAAGTCTGCTGCATGCTGTTGGAAACGTTTAAGTAATAATATACAAAATCCACTCAAAACGACGTCCCCTCCGGATCGTCTATATAATATAATAAACACTGTAACAATAATATTAAGACGAACTGCGTTTTATTATGTCAGTCTGATGTTCGCGAGAGATGCAGTCTCGCGCGTGCTTCGCATATCATGGTAGTACATACTGTGACTTGTGATCACTTCTCTTTTAATGTTTACACGGTTACGTTTACGTTATATCGATTTAGTATAACCACAGAGATTTCTACATAATATATGAACAACGAACCTATAAACGTACTCGCACTAGTTTATGGTTTATACGCCATCACGCCAGATAACAAACAGCTCGTGCATTGGACTAACGAGAACTGGCCACTGCGAAGTATAAATTGCATGTAATAATAGGTACTATAATATAATATAATATACTAGCTAGAAAGTTTTATAGTATAATATAGTTTTAATTTATCAATCATATATTATAATAATACAATATCTATAATTCTATTTGTATTTAAATCGTAAATTCAAGTATACTTAAATATCGGTTGGGGGGGGGGGGTGTATAAGGCAATTGTTTTATTTGATCGTATCTTTCTTACCACTGTCTATATTTTACCCTATCGCTATTAATTGTCATCAAGAAAAAAATGTTTTGATTAAAAGAAACTGCCATTTTGGTTAATAATTATGGTTTCTGACAAAAAAAAGTACTTGTACCAATATTATATGAAAAGAAGCAGCAATTTTAAATTATCCAATTTTTTATAAATACGTAAATAGCAAAAATATAATAATCTCAGATCAACAATACACTACACTCTATAATATTATGTATATTGCATTAAATTATCTACCATGAAAATGAACTGAAAGTTTTTCATTGAATGAATTTTACAATAAATAATAATAGTATATTTAAAATTATTATTATATACCAGGAATTGTGAACTATAGTGATTTATGAACTTCTATAGGTCTGTAGTTAGACACCCGGGACTCAATGTATATAGAAGTAGTCTTTATTTTACTGTGAAAATTGTGATTTTATAAACAAATAATATATTTTAATAAATAATATAAATTTATAATAATATTACTTTTTAGTTTTTATTATTAATATAAGATAATGATTAAAAATTAAAATTATTTTCAAGAACTTTAATACCGAGAAAGAAGTGTAACCACACATAAAAATTAAGACCCGTGTATTAATTTATTTTAACAAGCTAAAAATATGGTTAAGTTATAATAGTATGCATAAATGGATGTTACAGGAATATGAAGAAGAAGAGGACGATGACAACGACAACGACGATAACGATGACATTGAAGCAGTGACCACGGTAGAACCAACGGAAGTTGCAACTGATACGACCACCGCGGTTGCTGTGTTAGAGACTGTGGTCGAAGAAGACGATGATGGTGATCAGGAACTTAACCAGTCACCCGAAGGTCACGAATTGATAGTTGGTGACAGCGAAAACATCAAACCACAGAATTCAAACTTTCCGGTAGGATATCATATTATACGTTTACAGAATTGCTTTCAACAGCAACCTAAATTATTTACTGTAATACGCAAATTTACTATACATTTCCGAGTGGTATGACTTGCTCGTTTCACCGGGTTTATTCTCCGCTGATAACTTTATTCTAATTAAATAATTTTGTTTCAGCGGTTTTGCATTTCTATTAATAATTAAAATCGGCAAATTAATATAGTTAATTTATGTAAATTCTTCAAAAGTTAAATTACTATAATTTACATCAAATAATTTAGAAATACCTATTAACGTTTTAAAGTTTGGTCAAAAAGCTATTATATAAAATGATTTAATAATAAAATTTAAATTCGATAGGAAAAAAACAGAATCCCTGTTTATAATAAAAGATGATATATTTAAATTAAATCTAACTGGTTAATAAACAAAATACAATAAATGTATAAAAGAGAAATATGTTTGGTAGCTATATGAAAAAAAAAACAGAAATCAAAGTCAAAATAATTATTGCGCATAGCTCTAGATAGTTTTGGACTTTTTAGGAAATTAGAATTATGAGGTGGGAGAGTAGGACGTAGAAAAACAAGAGTGATGTATGAATATGTGATGATGATAAAGAATTTTAAACTGGATATGATGTAACAAATATAGTGAATCAATATAATATCATTGATAACGACGATATATAAATGATGTATACGCCGCTTTATGACGAACGGGTGAGTTCAATTGCGTGTGCGAATTGAACTGTAGTTATAGAGTTCCAAAGGAAAATTTAGTATAAAAACTGTGCGGTTCTGAACTCATTTAACTGATACGCATTCTAAATTAGAGAAATGGCTTTAAATGTTGGAACCATACCCCAAAACAGACCTTACTATAGATTTGTATAAAGATTTATGGCCACCAAATTTAGAATAGTAGCGTTTAATCAAACCTTACGATTTTAACGATTTAACCACATCACTGCACTCGATATGATTATAGAAAATCAAATCATTTGAAAAATATTACGCCAAGATTGTTCACAGATACTATGGATATATGCTAAAATAGCATGATATATATAAAGTATAGTCGATGCGTAAGTTAGGATTATATTATATAGATGGTTATATGACATTGGACAGCCGCATCATGTATACTATAATAATATAATACATTGTATGAAATTTATTAATATATTACGTATAAAAATAAAAAAGAGAAATGTAGCATCATTATCGTCCTGCTATAATAGTGGCGCCGGTTACGTAGGTACTAATGGTACTTTAGTGAGGCAAAGCAATAGAACCGCCTAAAATTATAGTATGCCGATGTCGGGCCTGAGTGAGTAAAAATAATTTATGGAGTAAAACAAATAATTTTACTCGGCTCACGAAAATATATCACAATAATGTTTATTACATAAATCATTATAATATTGCAAATATTATGTGGACTTTATAACATTATTCAGTATTCACTTCCTACTAAAAATCATAAACATTTTTTGGCATAGTTTATAGTAATATATATTCACTAAATTGGTAAATTATAATAAATCATTAGAAGTTTTCTCATCGCCGAAACGATAATCGCGTATCCAACATAAGGATTAATGTATACAAATGTATATATCGTATTTGATGTAGCATTGCAGGTATTGTACCCGACGCGTTTTTTATTGTGGTATACCAACTACCCACGAGCATTGACCTACTCTCTACGTGTAGAAGATAATTACTAGACTTTAGGCTAACTTTAATAGGAGACTACAACTTTATTTGAAAGTTTTACTTTACATTAAAGTTAAAATAATATTGTATTCATTAGCCGACCGAAATTTACCCATTAACCTCTGTCAATGTTCAATTCAAGATGTGTATCTGAATATAAAATAAAACGTCAACTTAAAATGGAAAATTTACTGCATAGAGTAAATATATACACAAAAACATATCCCATCTATACGTGATATATAAGATATATTTAATATTCATATCTACTGAATTCAACAATGCATAACATATAAATACATATAACTAATACTAAAATGTAGGTATATAAATGAATTAATACATAATAACATATTATTATAGTTTAGGTACAGTTAATATTATTTCTAAAATCAATTCATTAAGCTAAAACAATAGGCTTATAGAGTATATACTAATAAGTAATTATTGGTAATTACTCATTCCACTACAGCCACAAATCAACTACCAGTACATTTATTTTTAATGCCGTTAACAGAATAAGGGTATCGTTTTCATGTATATATATATATATTGGCTGTCTTAGAATCGTGTTAGTTAATATAAGTACAATAATATCTAGATTGTTCTGCAATTATAAATTGTCCAAATGAAAGAATAATCAATATCTATAATATATATTATTCTTGACGAATTATTCACTAAAAATTAAATACTTAAATAATTTAAGTTAATTATTAACTTCTGTTTTAAAAAAAATTATTTAGAGAATACTAAACATTTTGTTATTTTTCATGGTTGAGTTACTATAACATAAAAAATGTATTAAACTCACAACTTTTTATGGAAATAAAATAACTGTCTGTCTAAGTACATTATAAAATAAACATGTTATTAATATTTGCATTAAAATAATGAAAAATATATGTAATAGCCTACATAACTTTGTACTGTTTAATGCTTTTACTATATAACTTTTCTGCTAACCTGACATAATAAAATTACTATTTACTTATAAATTAATGTTATAATATAACTAATATCATTATTTTTATGAAATTATTTTATTACAATATTTCAAGAAGAAAATATTACGAATAAAATATACATACATGAATACGTATATATATATATATATATTTCATTTCACAAAAACAAGTTATTACCTACTCTTTTCAATTTGTTCACATTATATAATAACAAGTGTATAAAATGTAGTAAAAATATTAAATATTTCCTATAAAAACATCGGCTAATAAATAATACGAGTACATATTAAAAAATTGCTATATAATTTATAATTTTTTACTAAATTGTAAGTTATAAATTTATAACAGATTATGTCAATAAATTATCTTTACGCTCACGAACATTAAAACAATAATAAACAGACATTTAAAATAAAATTTAAGTACAAATAATTATTAAAGTGTCTGTAATCAGAAGTTTAATGTGTTTTTAAATGACTGCAATTTGATGAAATAAACTCAACAGAGTTGGGAATATTTTAGATTTCCTTGTAAGCTTCAAGTAGTCAATTTATTGGCACTGTTTCTCGTAAAATGTTTTGCTCGTTTCCAGGGATTCATTTCAAACGAGATAAGCGAAATGTTTGTTGGAAACAAAAATCAAATTTTAAATATTATTTGATTGATATTAATTAAAAATCAATTGTTATAAGTAAATTATTACAAAACAAAAAAAAAATATTAATAATGAGTAATATTTACTCGTTTCATTCAGATTCTAAGAAAAAAATAGTAATTAAATATTATAATAATATTTGTATCTATGTTCCATTTTAAATTTTATGAGTATTTAGTAATAATTATAATATTGTATAGTGTATTCGTAAATAAGAAATCGGTTGTAATATACAGTATTATTATTATTAGTATTCGTCGATCGATATTTTTTTTTTTATCAAAACGTAAACGAATTACTTTTTTACTAGCATATAGACATCATAAAACCAAACATACATATATTTGTCGAAAAGCCAAATATTTCTCACAATTTTCGACTGGAGTGGATACACCGAATCCGGAATGCTCGGAATGAGGGGGTCGTATCGGTGAAGAATGTTTATGCCGTTATCCTTTCCGGCTGATTCTGTTTTACGAGCACCGTCGTTTTCTTTTTAGCTCGCGTGTATTTATAGTCGCCCCCGTCAGAGACGAAGACGACGGTGACCGAATCTACTTAGGTTTCTGAGCACGTTCAAACGAACATAGAAAAAACGCGCTAAAACCCCGAGAGTCGCAACTCAGAACATGTATGTTAGCTTACATATTTATAATACATTATTTAGGACATAATGTTTTGAATTTTGATATATCTTGATGATACATGATATGTTAAGTGTTATACATGGTGAGCGTAAGTGATCTGTTCCTGTCGTTGTCCATGTATGAGTTATGGGTGAGGTGTGAATGTGTGATACTGCAGTGTTGAGTGATGATTAGGGATGACTACAATTAATACGTGGTCAGCTAAGAAGAAAAATATGACATTAACTTTTAACTGCAAAATTTTTAAAACTTATACATTGGAAAAATATTTTACACATTTTTGTATAAAAAATTTAAAAAAATATTAACATGAATATGAGTGTATATAAAGATATTTTTCATTAAATTTAATCATGCTAGATTGAATGATTAAATAAAAATATTTTCATCGTGCCGTTAATATTTGGCCAACGTTCCAACTTTGGCACGTGTGTCACGGGTTCGCCACCTCGGTAGTATAATAACAATAATATGTGATATTATGAGTTATACATTTTTTAACACATACCTATTTGGCTATTTATACTTGTTAATTAAATGATAACCAACACATATAAGAAAATTATGTCATAGTGATACTCCACACTTCTATACTTATTACGATATACGATTTGTTTTACTTTGTTTAAAAAGTTGATATTGTTTCATTTTATCCCCACGGCAGATCGCGAGTATATCTTTTAAATCGTATAAGCGTTCAATAAGCTGTTGAAGCTGTACACTTGTTGCGAAATTTTAATGTTATCATTTCTAAATTCATATTATACATTTGAATTTTTGTACTGCACAAGACTCGCGAGTCAATACTCAGTATTAAGTATAAACACAATAGAGCGATACAAGACTAGAAAAAACGGTTTCCAAAAAAAGGTAACAAATCATTAATTATAACGTAACCTAGATATGCTATACCTTTAACTATTATAATAAAGTAATCGATCCAAGTTGATGATCAGAACATTTTTTTCCACTAAAAAATGTATTCAGTGATAAAAAAAAACCCACTGTAAAAGCTGCAGCGATAATTAATTTCGATAATCACTTGATATCTATTAAAATTACCATTTGAGAATTTAGAAAAGACAAATAATTCGCTTTCGTCATTGAAGACCGAATAGCCCGTACACCCATCAATACACTGCTGCGTGAATACAACATCACCTCGTACGTGAGATAACATGCGGCTAAGTCTGGTACGGCGGTGCCCGGCCGGTGGCGGTCTAAGATTAGAACTCGGTGTCCGACCGAGGAGGCGGCGTCATCGGTCGGAACGCACGTCCGGCCGACGGCCGCCGTGGATGACGCGCGCGTCGCGCCGTCGCAGTGACGCGAGCGGCGGGTGCAATATCATGTTTTTTTTTTATAATATCATAATATCGGCATCGCCGTCGTCTGCGCGTTACCGCTTCGTATGACACGTACAATAATAACGATAATATCTCAACATAGTGTAATAGTATATACGTGTTATTATGCTCGTCGCGGACCGCCGGGATATCTGCAGCCAGAGGAGGAGCAGTTGCCGGTCGCCCACGCAGAGAGGACGAGAAGAAAATCATGTAAATACATTTATTTTCCGCGGATAATATTTTATATTAAATCATATCACACGTCATACGCGCCGAACACGAGACTACCGTTTACACGACGCGGCCCTGTCGCTGCAGCAAACGATCCTTACGGTAAGATTGTCAGTGTATGTGTGTGTGTGTGTGTGTGCAGTGTAAATCTCTCAACGCTCGTTGCGACCGACCGTCACGTACTCACACATTGTAGTATATTATGTCATTATACATGTATGTTGTGTAATACGAACGGCGGCGAGATACTGCCGAAATTCCTCCTGTCGTCGTTTTTGGCGTGTCAACGAGTGTCCTGCTTGTCTGTGTGTTATTATTATTATACGGTTTTGATTTGTTTTTTTGGCTGTCGACGATCACACTGGCGCCGGCGCGGCGGATCTAATTCTTTTTTTCTAATCCCCCGATTATACCCTTTACAGTGCGCTATTATCCCGCGATATCAAATGTACCTATTAGTAGGCAAAATGCCGAGTGGTATAATAATATCGTCGGTCCGTGCGAGGTCAGTCAGGTATAATAGATATTCATATCGCACGTCACCAATTTGTCGTCGAAACTTTCAACTGTGATTTTAAACGATATGATATTATGAATTGACAGTTGTAATATATGACATAAATAATCGACCGTCTTCGTGAGAGGAATCTATATGTGATATGGGAAAGGAATGGATAGAAGGATACACTTCCATTACTCGAGAACGACGGGAACCACCATCAACTACATACAAACTATATAATATTATCACAGCTGCACTATACGTTTAATTTTTGGTGTTGTGAGAAGTAGTGAAAAATAATCTTGTATCTCTAATGCTGACCGGAAAATTAGTTTTTGACCCATTACAAATCTGGGCTGAAAATTCACTGATAAACTAGATTGATGTGTACGTTCATAGTAATGTTTACACGTCAATAACTTGTATAAATTGAAAGAAATTATCTACCAAAAGTTTAATATGTGTGATAATGGTTTGAGGCAATTTTCATTCGAGGGTGAAATACAGTGCGAGCCGTTTACAAAAATGTCACCCTCATCAGGAATAGCTCATTTCCAGCCCTTCATTATTTACCTAAAGCAATTTATCATCCTCCTAAAGCTTGTAATTGAAATGCTCCTTTTTAAAATTATTATCAGTTTTAAATATTGATAATAATGTTTTTTTAGTATTATATAACAAATTAATTATAAATAAATAACACAATTCATCAACAATATTTTATTAAGATTTTTAAACTATCATCTTCATTATATGATAAAAAGTAATTACAATACTATTCAATGGTTAAACTTGTTTTAGGAATCAATAAATAATAATAATAATAATTTTTTTATTAAAATGTAAATATTTCATTATGGTATATTTGTTACAACGAATTTTGTACTTAAGAAAGTTGCTAGTCCTACAAACTCATAGTTCTAGTCATTTTTCTTGTTAAATATACTTTCTATAAATACATTTTGTGTAATGAGTATTTTATGTGATTCACATTCCTAGTCATAATATTACAAGTATAGTATACGCTTTGCAGTGCAGTGCAGTACTGTATGTCTGTATATATAATACATATATATATATATATGTATATATATATACAACGTACGTACGTCGTATATAATATATAAAATCCAATATCTGTGATTCTGTATAATCTTATATCATATTATGGTTATGACGAATATTATTATTTATGTTTTCGTGTATGAGTTACATATTATATTATTTATGTGTCATTTCGACCGATATATTTTTTGTTACGTCTCGCATTCAACGAACCAATCAGGTGCCCTATTGAAAATCCTGAGTCGCATTACGTTCTGCACAAGACGTCCATATAATGAATGTACGTAGAGAGATATTGGAAACGACTAGCAGCTGCTTTATTATACAGAGACATGTAACATTTTTGTCCTTCTTTGAAAATCGTGACAAAGCGCAGAACAAACAAGCAAATTTATCGTTTTATATTTATGTCGGAACACGCGACATTTTTATTTACAAACCAATAAACATTTAAATTTTGAACTTTTGATATAATTCAGTACCGACCACCATAAGAGGTTTGAATTTGATTCCTTTCTTTCTTTAATTTATTAACTATATCGTCAATATCTTATGTCAAAATGTAAAAAAGACGATGTTAAGCAATATTAATTATATTCTTATTCAAATGCGTTTTACAAGTTCTTTGTTAGATACAAAATGCAATTAAAGTTATTATTAAATAGCAGATCAAACAGTCGTAAACAAACGTATTCATTTCCCTGCCCCCTCATATTATTAAATAATAAATCGTCCTTTGCTCTATAGACTATACAAACAACATATTTCTTTAAAAGTTATAACAGACGTACTATCTGAACATTATATTATGTATACTTTCGACATACAATTTATAGACATTTTTACGGATCAAATAAACTTAATATAAATTGTTATTTAGATACATATTATATAGATTATACATACATAATATAAATTAATTAATATGAAACGTGATGTATATTGTGTATAATTTATATTATACAGCACGCATTCGTGTGTGATGTGATAAGTGGATAATAATATCCACTATAATCCTCTCCATTAATGGAACTCGGGAGGTTGAAATAAGCTCTATTTAAAAACCGTTGTACCATGATTATTTTTAAGTAAAAATAAATGTTAGGTATATGTTTAATGTGTTAAAAAATACACGTAAATACTTACTTTATTAACTTTTTCGTTATTTTTTCTACCTACAAGCACTATTAAATTTACGTAAATATAGTATAATGCATATCAAAGTTTATTAGATTATTTATTTAGAGAACTGATGTAACATAATTATTTTTGTTTTCATTTATTCAAAACTTCAAACTAGTTATCAATAACACGTATAGTACTTACTAGGAAATTACCAACAAAATATTTAAATATTTTTTTTTTTAATATATTATTGTTTGAAAATATGACAAAATTACTACAAACTTACTATTATAAAGAAATTGTTTTATAATATTCATTACAGAAACTAGTAATACACGATACATTATTACTGATAAGTGTTGTAGTTTTATCTATAATTAACATTAATAAACTCCAATAGCTTTACAGATAACAGTGTTGTATCATTTCTCGTATCGATATTGAAATTTTTAGAAAATATTTACCTAAGGAATATGAAATTAAAAATGCATATTATTGTCTTTCAAAAAGTAAAAACCTAAAAAATATGATTATTATTCAAAAATATCGTTTTATATTGACTTAAAATTATATAAAAAAATATGTTCCAAAACATTAAAAATGGTCAATAACATCAGTGTTAATAACTTTAAAAGAATCACTTTATACAGAAATTATAGATACTTATATATGTATAGGTATTTATTATGTTACGTTACTTACGTCCTATAACCTATGTATTTTCTAATGCATGTACCTGTTGTATTCCAAAATATACAAATTTCCTCGCACCCTTAACGTAAATAAAAAGTTAATATACACTAATTACGTCCGGTGATCAGGTAGTTCATAATTATATACGAGTTGGTAAAAAGAATGTTCACAATAGTTGCCTCCCATGAACAATTAAGCAATAGTTTATAAACCTATATAGTGTACGCCCATCATATTTTCGATATTTAAATAAACTCTAATCGTGTAGGTATATACTTATTATAAATAAAACAGAGTTGTTTTTTTTTTAGTAAACTGTAATAAAAAGGCGCACATATTGCATCATTAAAGCTTTACGTTTTATACTTATTGTGTGTTTAGGTTTTTGTCGGAGAATCAATCTCGTTTTTTCCCCTTGTTTCCGATCTTAATCAACGAGTAATAAACGCCGACTGTTAACGTTACCTTATACAATCGATTATGACTTACGAGTATTTTTATTTTTCAAACCGATCGTTATACATGGACGGGGTAACCTGTAAACGTAGATATATATATGTATATATATGGTGTGTGTGTGTGTGTGTGTGTGTGTGTGTGTGTGTATAGATGGATATGTGAGTTGGACATTTAAGAAATGTCACAATCTAAATTACAGGGATTGCGAATCTCGGTCGCAATGTGGATGATAATTATTGGTGTCGGTTGGAAAAAAAATGAGGTTTTACCCTTTACTCGTGCGTCATGTTGGGTTTTAGATTGATAGCGAGGAATTCGCCGTCTCGGAAAGTTTAATATAAAATAATACAAGACCATCGTCTTCTAGCGAATAACACAGATTAATCATTCTTTCTATGTATAAAATATATCGTTCACTTCTTCGGCACAGTACATATTTGATGAGCAAGCGGAGTTTAATTAAAAATCTAGATTTATCGCACACATTCGTATCCATAAACAGTTTATTAAATGACACCACTTTATTCCACGTCATTTACATTATGTACATATTATATGTATATGTTATGTATATTGAATTATGCACACAAGTTTCATTTAGAAATGATTCAAGTAGTAGCACTCACCTAGAATAACGGATGCCGATTTTGATATTATATTATAGAATCGCGTTCGGTCGGTGTTTATGCCCTATACTTACATTTGTTTCGATCCTTTTTATAATATAAAATAATATGAAACACAATATTACAGAACGAGACTTTTATTTAACTTTGCGTGTCGAACAAGCGGAAAATATTCAGTGCTACTTGTATCGGATTGAAATTACATAACATATTTTTACGGTAACGATAATATTATATTTTATTATATAGGGTAGTTTTAGAGCAGCACTCTTGTGAATACAATATCACGTGGCTATATAAATATACAACTGAAACGTATATTTAGAGTTTTTTTTTTTTATATATACAACAGTATTTTTCCGCATCTTCACTCATATTATTGGCAACTTATTATATATTTCACGATAACATGCGTATCGCAATATCGATTTTATAATATTAAACAACCTGTAATAATATGATCCTGATTTCGAGCCGTTCACGCTTGCTACGGAAATACGAAATTGGACTCGTTTTCATTATTTGTTCGTTTGTGTTGTGATTCTAATTTCGTAATAATATATACAGTAAAATTGTATCTGCGTTCCGATATCACATTGACGGAAAATACCTACGCAACACTGTAGCAAAAACAAAATAATAATAATAATAATAATAGTAATAATACCCACGCAGCAGCAACGATCAGCCAAATGCGAATTCACTCGATCAATATTAAAATATTTGACTATACGCTTTACCACTTTGTTTATTCGTTTAACACGCAATCGTTAAAATATTTTGACTTTGACGTCTTTAAAATATAAATAATTCAAAATAGACCCGTTACAGGAGTTTGGGACAAGTATATACAGAGTGATTCGCTATAAACATGCTCACCCCAGTTTTTCATTTCATAATGAATTTATTTAAATATTGGTTTTTGAAATTTTCAAATATACTTATATACCATAATTTCAAGTTTTTTCCGTACTACTGCAAGCAATATTATGTGATGGTAAAAACTTCTGCTTATAAATGAAGGGAGTCCTTGCTTCTCAATGGAGTTTTACTGCGAATTATTAAATCGATATATTTTTTAAATATTTAAATTATATTTGAAAGTTCTAAAATTTAGACTTTGAATAACTGTAATACTGGAAAAATGGAGGTGAGCATTCTCGGTAAATCATCCCGTACATTACACATGCATAATATAGTATGATAGTATGTTATATTCTTTAAATAATTGTAAAAAATATAAAAACTTTCCCGGTAAGCACCATGGATATGTATAACTACTATGCCTATGCATTGTTAATTTCAAACGTTTTCGGTACCAAAATAAACGAGAAATAATTTTATAGTTATTTCGAAAATTATTACTAAAAGTTTCCCAGTACAAAACGTCTGTATTAACTTCTACGTGATATACAATAAATTTTAATTTACGTCTGAACAAGAACACGAACAGTGTGACAACATAAAATATTTATTGTTTCGTTTTTCCCGGAAATGACAGTTTAATGGATTTTCTGCCATCTGCAACGATTAGCGTCTTAAATACTCATAAATTTCGTACTATACAGCTGTTAACAAGCGATCAAAAATGTTGATACATCAAAAATCAAAATAATCGACGAACATACTTTTTAAATAAAAATAGCCTGGTGTCGACATTCTTTTACATCAACAGTCATCACTATATATATATACAATTAATTAAAAAGGATATTAAGGAATTAAATAATCTGTACTTACTGTATAAGCTTGCGATAATTTGAAATTTAAAATCTATGAATAACTCGTTGCCTTCAAAACAATTTTAAATTTTTAAAATGGTCAAAAATACAAACTAAATAACCATTATTTTTATTTTTATCTGTTTAAAATATAATCGGTGGTTTTTGATAAACAATGTATTTTGTATATGTATAGAACTCGACCAATTGTAAAAATTGTGTGCCATGTAATTTTGCTTAACATTTTTTTTTATCCAAAATGCGTTTTTTGAACAAAAAAAAGACCAATGCTCCATTTTCTACAGACTTTAAAATTATATTATCAAGACGGCAGTGCCCTGTTACAGCACGTACTTAAATTTCAAACAATTACTATACGCACTTACCTTTACCCTAATGTGTATACACACCCAAAAACAAATATAAAGAAAAAACTAAACAAATAAAAATCCTGGCTGGAATGATTGAATTTACATGCAGCGACATTGTGTCGTACAGAAATAAATTATTATTTATATCATGTCACTACAGCTACCATAAATACGCGTACAGAAGTGGCATTTTTTCCGACGTACATATCTTCGAAAATCTCAAAAGTCATTCACTTGAAGTCGTCAGTGATGTACTAGAATGTTGTACCTACCTCCGATTGTTGACGGAATTCGTGACTGCATAATATGTAAATAAATAGGTGAATACGATGTTTAAATTATATGCCGTAGGTATATATACGTTTTTATTTGTAAATTCAAATGTCACCACTGCATGAATAATAATTTGAATTATTATGGAGAATATCAATAGTCTGTAGAATAGTAACGGGCAAGTGGTACCTATACCGGAAATCTGGATGGTATGTAAAATGTAAATGTTCACATAAACATGGTTATTTTTTATGTTTGTTTTTTTTTTTTTATGGTCGACATCCGACTAGAGAGTACATAATAATAATAATGAAAGTAGTTATTACATTTCTGCGTATTGCTAGTACAAAATAATTTATAATAATATGTTTTTAATCTCAACATTCCGAACACAATACTCGTTTAGTTTTG
Source organism: Rhopalosiphum nymphaeae (assembly GCA_036289425.1). Taxonomy (NCBI): domain Eukaryota; kingdom Metazoa; phylum Arthropoda; class Insecta; order Hemiptera; family Aphididae; genus Rhopalosiphum; species Rhopalosiphum nymphaeae. The sequence continues at coordinate 709,724 of JAZAQC010000021.1, read as the reverse complement.
TTTAAATACTTTTTAAGAAAACTACTTATTTTTGTAATAATTTAATTTTCCTTGAACGCTTTTAGACTACGATGCTTCCAAACATATAGTCATGCATGACATGTTGCGTATAATCCGGAGCCGCAAAAACTACTTTTTTACCCTACGCGTTTAATAACTCAGTGTTCGGAAAAATTACTTTATATTATGTACTGTATTTTCTTTGTACATATATTTGACAAAGGTACAATAATTCAAAATATCTGAGATACGCCTGTGAATACATTTAGTTTTCCAAATATTTTATTTAGGATAATTATAGTATTTAAAAATGGTTTTACAAAACCCAGAATAGATAATATTTAATATTAGGTCTATAATATGTATTATACTTGGACCATTTTTACAGAATATTTTAAATGTTAATAGATTAATATTAACTATAAAAATATTTAACCAAACTCATTACCACGGATCTTTAACCCAAAAGTTAAATATCTCAAACACTTCACAGGTTTCTGCTAAATAATTTACAGTAGAAAAGGAAGCTTCTCACTTTAAAAAACAAAAAAATTGTACATTCACAATATACTCTTCAAATAAGTAATACAAAACATTTCAAGACTTCGAAAGTATGCGAGTTCCTTTAAATATTGCTTGAAAATTTCAAAACTTAGAATTCGATTAAATCCATCATTGAGAAAAAAAAATGAGAGTAAACATGCTAGGCGAATCACCGAACATATATATAATTACAAGCATTATGTCACGGTTTGAATATATTTTTACCTTCTCTCAACCTACGACCCTTTAAATAACACTGTTTGTTGCACCGCCGTACAGACCACGAAAATGATATATACGTTCAATGATTGCATGTTTCAGGGTGTCGACGACCGGCACGAGATTAATAATCATATCAATAACGAACGCCGTCATGTCACCGTCAGCGGTGCGGCGGCGAACGCTCAACGGGACACTGTCACCGACACCGCCTGCACGACGACGGCGACCGCGGACGGCTGGGAGGGACGCGCCGCTGCAGTGACGGCCGACTCACTGGTGACCGGTGGCGGTGTCGGGTGCGACGGCGGTGACCCCGACCACCAAGACTGTGATCGCACCCGACAGCCGCAGCCGCAACAAGAGGAGGACCCGGTGCAACGCGGCGGACAACCCTTATCATCACAACTGGATGCGGCGGTGCTGCAGCCGCACACCGCGTGTTTTGACACCGGAAGTAACCGTCAACTGCACGATCTGACGGTAAGTACCTATATTGTGTGTGCGTATATATATGTTATATATAAATGATATGAAGTAAATATGACGGACGTATAGGTAGAAGGAAGGGGTTGATGTTTTTGGAAAGAGTACAGAAATACAAAGTTCCAATCAAAAATTCGGATCTTTACAGAATTTTTTCAATTTTATTTATTTATAACAACAATATAGTATAAAAATAATAATACAATAGCTAAAGTAAAAATATATATATTAAATACTAATTAATAATTAAATTTAAAACAATCTAATATTTAAAAAAAAAAAGAAGGATAGTTCCAAATTATCTTATAACATACAACACCAGAATGGTCAATTTGCTGTAGTATAAGAACGTAATATTCCAAGGATGCGTAGAAATTCAATAAAACGGTGTAAGATGCGAGAACATACTCAAAAAATAATTTTAGATTATTATGTATAGGAGAAACGTTTTGGCTATTAGGTATATTTAAAAAAAGTTGAATTAGCTTTGTGCTCACAATTGGTTAAAGAAATTAAACGAGTAAATAGTTGAGTATAATATTGAGGGGAAAGAAATCAATTTTAAGTACATATAGCTGACAATCCTCAAAAGATTGCTTTGAACTCTTTCAAGTTCACAAGAAGTCATAGCTGCACTAGGGTCCCAGATGACAAATACGTATTCCAATATTGATCTGACAAATGCACAATGGAACACACGAAATAAACGTACTTTGAATGTACAATAATATAATAATACGAGTATATTGCATTACTATAAATATCCTTAGTAGTGAAGTATCAATTATTATAAGAATAGGTATAGGTATAATATTAACTCGATAATATGTATACACTTTTATAATGTTTATTCATATTTTATTTAAATAAATATACTATATTTTTTTAAAGAATATAAGTGAAAAACGTTTACTTTACGAGCGTGTATTCTCAGTTTCTGAACATATTTTAATGCAATACAATAAACTTCAATTCCGTATAGAGTTTAAAACTAATTTGGTAATTTTTATATTACAATATTTTGTTACTTATTTTTTAATATTAGTTAGTATAAACAGATATTAAATACTAACATTTCGAAATTTTTAATAATAGATATAATATAATATGAATTTACTTTGAATCGAACCATTTTAAAATTATTTATTTATTCAACTGTAGTATTAAAATATTTATATCAATATAACTTTAGTTAAATTTATTCCTAGTTTTTTTTTGTTTCGAGTTATGAATACTAATATTAAAATGGAAATTACTAAATTGGATTCGACCTATAACCCTATTGACTATTATAATATGAACAAGAAAATAGTGAACATTGACAAAATGGTAAGCAAGAGCTAGCTACTAATTAATATCAAACGAACGGACCAATTATTTCATACCTTGTTATTAACATTATTACAACTATAGACTGATAACTAACGAACGGATGGACACAGCGAGGATACAAAGTAGTGTTCTAAATTTGTGTTTAGAAACCCAAAATATGGAAAACGTTTCAGCGAAACGTATCAAATGTTTTACATCAGAGTAAACCGTAACAAGCTATTATAGAGACTTCATTTATAAAATAGTCGTCAAACAAATAATGTCCTCGCAGAAATTTCCCTCGCCGCTCTCCAGTCCTCATGCTACACCGACACCGTAAATATACGGAAGTTCATCGCCACCGCGCGTGTATGCATAAATATTTATAATTGAGTTTATTTAATTAATTATACAGTTTATTTTGATTTACGTGTTTTGGCGTTTGCAGGCTAAATTCGTCGGTTTTTTTTTGCATCGGTCGGCGTGTTTTCATTCGACTTACGCTCGTTTCTTTAGCAGTTTGTACCCGTCACGGACGCCCATGTTTCCGGCCGCGGACGTTTACGACTCAATATACTCGATACAGTCCATTTTTATGTATCACGACGCGCGTTTCGTACAAAATATAAGCTGTACAAACAACCCAGAAAAAACCATCTGGGGAAAACTAAAAACAAAAACGATTTTATGACTGTACAGTGTATACTTTCGGTGTTGAGTTAAAAAATAAACGCGTATATAAAAAATATATCTACTCCATCACAAGTTCGGAAGTATAAGGTTAGCATGTTCAACTATATAACTATTCCATAGAAGAACTCCGTCTTATACATATAAATTTAAGTTGATTGATTTTAAACGAATACGTTATAATACATTAAATATATATATATATCAAAAAATTAATTGGGTTATTAGTACTATGCGAATATTAAAAATATTATTTTTGAGTGATGTTGATAATTTAGACCTTACTGCCCTTTGGGAGGAAAGTTCAGATACACTTTCACTATATCGATGAACCGATTTTCTCCGGATGTCCTTTTAACTATATGCGTATACGTATACGACGAAACTTACTTGTCCACTGTGAATATATGTACGTATCATTTGTGTATATTCATATATATATATATATATACATATATAAAATATTGTATACGAGGGTTAAATAAATAATACACGCGACGACGGTTCGTCGGTTTCTGTCCCGTACACTTTTTATCGTGGTTATTGTTATGTGTTCCGTATAAAATATTGCAAGTCGACCCACGGACGAGTATTATTAAAATAACATAACATTTTGAAATAAGTATTAAGTTGTGTCTAATACAGAGCGACTAAAATTGTTTACTGAAAATTATGTACACATCGCGTTTGTCCTCTCATTTGCGTAATGTGTTTCCCGAACCTACACACGGCTTGTATTTGTTAAACCAAGTGTACGCTACTGCAGTACATAATTTATACGGTAAGCTGTAACGAGGATTAGTAAGAGATATAAAAAAAAAATAAAACAAAAACCATAGAACATAATATAATACATGTCCCAATACCTTACATCTACACATATGCAGTTTTTTGTTCCTCAGAATTATATTATACTAATTTAAATAAGAAATCAACTTTTACATACATTACCATATACTTATGTAGATTTTAGCCAAAACGGTATATATTTTTCGTAGTATATAGATCGTTGGCCGACGTTGGGTAGGTACTTGTTTGTAATCATTCTACCCTCCCACACAATCATATCGCATACAACTACAATTTATTGGCCCGATACAAGAGAGTTCGCCGGCAACTTTTAATCCCAAAATTCAAAGTTTATGATCGAAATTTCCCTTTATCTGAATATCTAACACCTAGGTAAGTATAATACGTAAAATATTTATAGAGTAAAAGCGTAAATACTTCTCAATTAAAACGTTTAATTGTATTTTATTATTCTATTGTGACGTTAGGAATGTTAGTACGAGGTAGATTTATCGCTTTTGTGTTAAAAGACAAACCTATCTTACAAACTTACAAACATTCGAAAAATATTGTTAAAAATTAATTATACTAAATTATTCACTGTAATATTTCATTCAAATCGTACAATAAAAACATATTGATAAAACAAATTAAAAACGTGACAATGTAAAAGAAATTAAGATTAAAGGACCATTAGGATTTCGTCTTATTTTTCGTGTTTGTTCAAATTTAATTATCAAATGTACTGCAATTAATAATAATCAGTATATTATTATTATTATTTACTTAATAATATTTTAAAGCTTAGTAATAGTAGATAAAAAATGTCCGAGAACGATGTACGCCTGGTGGCGGAGTGATAACAAATATTCAACTTACTAAGAACTATTTTATAACAAGCTCGTTCACAATGTTATAAAATAAATGCACATTTTTACAATTTATATTTTATTATAGTAGTTAAAATAGGACGCTACATGGGAATCGAATAAATTACTATCTTTGAAATTAGAAGACTCGTGTATTGCATATAGGTATATAATCTGTACCTATTATATAAAATATTGTACTTATTCATTATTTTCGACCCGTAGTTCAAAAAAAAAAAAAAAAAAGAAATTTTAAAATATTATATTAAACTATTTATGATGGTATATGCTATCACATAACGATATAATTAAAAACTAATATTAATTATTACTACATCAAATAAGTGGAACTACGAATAAATTAAAACTATATAAAAGAAAATACTGTATATCGTATAATATTATCATTTCAGTAAGTCACGACTCTATTGCAGGTGTAATATATATTTTTTATATTATAATATTATTCATCAAAATAACGTAATATTTATAATTAACACTTACTAAACATTTAAAAAAATTTATAAAATTGCATAAACGTTATAATTCTATGAAATTATTTTTCCGTATTAAATAAATCAACAAAAACAAAATGTTTATATTCATATAATATAATAATCGTGCAATTATAAAACTGAAGCTAATTTAATTAATGATTTAATTATCTATTCGTGTAAAGTAAATTGTATTAAAATAACATTTTTTTTTTATCTTAAATTGAAAGAAAATTACGATGTACTTTAGTAATAAAGAATATATACATATATTTACTTTTTTTACATTTTATTTACTCTAGTGTTTCCTTATTTTTATGGAAATTTTATTTTCAATGAAAGTATAAATTGGGATAGTAATTCCATTCATTTTTTTAATGGACTTTAAAAAAAATATTACAAAATTACATTCGTAAATCAAATAGTTATTTATTTATTTAAAACTATAGTAATTTTATATAAACTGTTAACTGTTTCTCTGTATATTTAGTGAAACAATCTAGTAGCTATAACTTATAATATATTATACTCGTCTAGAACCCTCTTTATAGATGTGCATAATTTGATACAAATATAATTCCATAAATACTATCAGTAAATATATTTTCTCTTTCTTTATTATTTCATTATGATCTTCAAAAAATCAATAGTAACATTTTATATACCAAAACTGCATTTTTGACAAATCGATATTCAATCTAAAAAAAAAGTGAGATATGACAGTTGATACATGGTGTGATGAGAGAATGGGTCTTTTCAAACCACTAAAAGTCATAATCCCGAGAACGATTGTTTTTAAATTTGAAAACAATAATATTTCATAGAAACATACGTGCAAAAAATCACTTTACAATCAAACCTATATTTACCACCCTAAATATGGTCAATATTTTTGTAGACATATTTTTTTATTGCTTCTATGTCTGTATCGATTTTTTCATGAACAAATTTGAAAAGTTACCATTATTATATATAAAGCACAGTTTGTGTTCAATTCTCAATTTTTAATGGAGCTGCTGGAGCTGCAAGAAACTTTTTAAAGTTTTGATAGTCTATTAAAAAGTGTTCAACTGCTGGAAAAAAAAACACAATATTATTTTTAAATTAAAACACTAAAACTTATCATTGACGACTGTCCTCGAACAAAACAAAAACTATAAGCTTAAGTTAAAAAACAGAAAATATATAAATACATATTTTGTATTTGTGTTTAGAAACTATAAAGCATATATTTTATGAGAAAATATTAATATCATGCGTTTACCGTTAATAAAATTAGTCCATAGGGATTATTACTTCATAGTACTAAATACAAATATAATCACAAAATGATTAGAATACATATTATAGTAAATACTTACTAGTTACTATAAAAGTAATTAATGTATTACATTATATTTTTCGTAATAAATAGCATATATTAAAAAAATAATTTTATTTTATTTGAAAAATGCTTTGTCAATTTTATTTGTTGTTATTCGTAAAAATATTAGTTTCATAGATTTTGTTAATTAAAAAATTAATTGTTGAGACGAGTATTGACACAATTGTTTTATTTCAATCATAGATTAGTTTGATAATATTATATTATACTTTACTATTAAGCAATTAAAATGATCTGGTATAATATAGTAGGCTGACTCAACTTAAATTATTTCTATGATCACAAGTACCAAAGGCAAAAACAACTTTAAATATTATATGAATATCTAATTAGCATTATACATTTTATTATATATTATTTATTTCAATATTACAAAATGTAAGTACATTTTCAGCAGAGTGTTAGATAATTTATGAATGGTTTGAACTTTAAATATTGTATAATATTCCTTATTTAAATTTACAACTGAAAATAGAATTTAAAATTTTTCTTGATAATAATACATTATAAGTTATATTAAATACAGATTGAAAATAACAATTGTTATAACAATTGCATATTCTATAAATAATTAATACGATTAATAATTTAATTTAAAATTATATTTTTTTATTGTAAATAACATTGCAATTAAACGTCAATTTTATCCACGGACCATAATGAATATTAATGATTATATATAATAATGAAATATGATTATTCATTAAACGATCAAAATTGAAGTGCAAACATCTGCGGTAGGTACCTAATTGATTAATTAAATACAGATAGGTTTAATATTATTTATTGTCAAAAAAACAATTTGAACAATAAGTATGATTTTTTTTTGTTATGAAACATAATATAATATATATTATGTATGATAAATAATAATTATATATAATGTATAATGTATATACATTATATAATGTACGAAAAGCTTACTTATCTTTGTACAATGATGTATTTAATTTATTGTCCATACTTATTTTATTTAATATTAAATAAAATAGTTTTACATATTATTATTGTTTTTGTTATGTAAACATGGTTAGGAAAAACTTAAATGACTTTCTTATTGTTTAAATGGTTAAACGAACTATTTTGAATAAAGAAAATATAGCTGCTCATTATTTTTTCTAATACAACATTAAACCAAATTCGCTTATTTTATAACTACTTTGTTTAATTTAAATTTTCCATTGCACCATTTATTTTATAGAAAAAATATTTTCCCTTTAATAAATTATACTTAAAAAGTAATTATTCTTTTATAGGTGTCAGAACCACAAAAATGTGTATTTTATTTTGTAGTTAAAAATGATAAAACTTCAAAAATACCAATTCACTATTTTTTATTTTTTATTTTTAGACGTAAATATAAAGCAATAAGTACTTATTTAGTTAATTTAAAAATTATATCACTTGTTTGACTTATGATTAATAAATTTATATGTCAAATACACAAATATAACGCGTTACCGCGTATAAATGTATATTAAAATAAAATAATAAAGAATCGGCTAGCAAAAATTATGTAACTTTTATGATTCACAATATTTTTCATGTTTATAGTATTTATTTAATGTGGTATAGTAAATTAAACAGAAATTCTATCGTATGACGACGATGGTTAGGTTCAGTACATTTATTTTATTCGGGTCGAAAACTCCTCCGACCCAGTACACAAACAGAACACGGTTCCCACATAGTTATATTGCTCCAATAATACTGGACAGTGAATAACTTAAAAATTAAAATAAAAATTACTAGTGAATTCAATAAAAAAAATATTGGCAATTATTGTTTTTGGTATACTCGAGTGTTGAGCAAATATTATTTTAATAATATAGACCTCTACGGCTTACGTCGTACCTATTAGTTATATTTATTTAAAACTGCACACGTTTTATTCTATGTGGTGTTACCACCTATATTTACGTCATAAAATATAAAAACTTCTCGGAAAACAAACACACCATCAAACTTACAGTCAATATTTATTTATAGAATATTATTGTAAATGCGAAAGCGGAAAATATAAACAAATGCTTGCACCGATCGTCATCTGTATAATATAATAATTGCACACGTCTTTATAACTTATATTATAAATTCGAAGATATTGCATACGACTGCATTCCACACATGCCGTAGTATAAAAATATTAATTTAATTATTTTACACGTGTTTGAAATTATTAAAATCCTGATCAAATTATTAAAGATTAACTTTTTAATTGATTATTATTATAAAATTATATTTAATTAGTTAATTTAAATTAGTACCTATAGCTTTTAAGAGGTGTAAATTATTTTAAAAGGCACCTTCACCTTAATTTGAATTTTATTTTGTTTTGAAATTTTTTATTACATTTATATTATGCACTTCCTATTTTGAAATATTACTTAGATTTGTTATGCTGTTTTTTCAAAAAAGTATATTCCACTGTTTTTATACAACGTATATTGTATACAAGATTAATTCAAATCAAATTGTTGACTATGCAACCAACGATTAACTTAAACCCTAAGTATACATATATTATTATACAATGCACTGTTGTAGGTGATCATTAATCAGGCCATTCCTCTACCTAATGTCCAACATTAAACAAAATTAAAATTAATACTTTATTTTTATATAATAAAACTCTTCAAAGTATTTACGAGTAAATAGTATAGTTATGACAATTTTTATCCTATTTTGAGTCGTTAATTTTTTGTAATGATAGATAATGAAAATTGCATTTGCAATATTATTATTCGTGTCATTTTAAGCGGCCATTAAAACAATTTTGAAGTACTTAAATTTTAACCATTAGATATATTATAGCAAATACGCAGTCACAGTATTTATATACCTAACTATATGTACTTATATACCTATACGTTTTCAGTGTTTACGACGACGTAAACAATATTCGAGCTACTTAAAAGATTGCATAGCAGACCAATGGAAAAAAATAAATTATTCGTGACAAACGAGAGAAAAATTTCGGCGAAATTTAAAGTTATACCTACACGGGGAGAGGGATCGGAATTGCGTTCCTGTTGCAGATTTATTATGATATTATATAATCTTACGTATTTTATGTACAATATACACAGGTGGACGAAGTGATCGATGCCATACAGGACGTCGAACTCAGAGACAAGTTGCGAACGGTGTGCTTGACGGACGACAGATGTTATATGACGTTCGCAAACGCCGAATGCTTGGAACGGGCGCTGCACATGGCGTTCGGAGTCCGTGACGTGCCAGTGCTGTTGATGGACACTGGCGCGGGCGCCGTAATCCTGTCGCTGACGGGCGTGCCGGACACTGTGACCGATAAAGACGTCCTGAAATGTCTCAAGAAATACGGCACGATTATCGGTAAAGAAATGGATTAGCTAATAATAATAATAATAATAATAACAAAAATACACAGCCGTAATATATTTTATGAGCGGATCTGCGACGTACGATCGGCAGAAATCGATTTATTATCATGATATTGTAGCAACACGTAGGATATATATTGTCTATATCAACTATATTTGCATACATAACTTTACATAACTTAGCCTTTAAAGCGGCCAAGATTCTACGAACGGACATAATACATTGATATTACAGAATCTACTTCCTCCCTAAAACTAGTATTCAGCTGAAGACACCATAAAGTTTCGGTAACTTATTGTAGCGTCATTTATAATTGATTTCTGAAACGACGTAGCCTTTTGGATGACATCACGTCAACTGACAAAAAGCTAAGACTTTAAGTATCCTCCCTCGATTATCGCTTATGTCTACGTATATTAATTGTCTATTAAACGAACGTTGCGTTATTAAATAATGTCGTCTTTAGAAGTAATAAAACTACTTGGAATATGACAAATATTTTAGTTACAATAATTATTATCACTACTGTGATTTTTAGAGTTGCAATTTCGATATTTAGTTATAAACATTAATACAGTACACGTTTAATAATAATATTAAATGCGTTAATAATATTTATGTCTGTCAACAATAACTACGTAAGCGATAAAAAAAGTTGTTTTTGTTTTGTTTCGACGAACTTCCGCATAAAATGTACATAACATGTAATATATAGTATAGGTTTAACGCAATTATTTATAATTCGTTCGACTGATTTTCTCAAATGTGTTTAGCCTACATATATCCCTTTCCGGCATTTTGTCACGATTCGTATTGAACGATAAACCTGCTACATCTATTTATAAGTTTGTTAACGCACGAACACTATTTTGTATCAAATATCGTCCAACAGTTTCGTTTCGTATATATTATTTAAGTTATCGATGATTGATATAAAAGGGACACGAGTATATTATATAGTTGGCCGCCAAGTTGAAAACAGCGGTGGAAATAGTTCTTTGAGCTAAATTTGGTGTTTATAAAACATATACAAACTGTTAGAATTATTTTCTAGTGTGATAATTTATATTACTACAAGATCATATCTAAAAATTACATCCATTATCGATTTAACCTCAGTATCATTATTTTAACGACATAATGATGGGAACGTATATTATCCGTCTAAATCATAAGATCAGTTATATCAATTAAGTACTTCAAGACTATTTACAATGGGCTTTACAATAGTACTTCAAGTTTATCTATGTGATCCAAAAAAAAAATTACTTATTTAATAACTGTTTTATATATATAAATAAAGTTATAAATTTATTCTCAATTCTTATATTTTTATCCTTTGTGAAATATTCTGTAATTAATATTTACGTTAATAATAAATTTTAAAAGAACATTTTTTGAACATGACGAATTATTATATTATTATTTATATTAAACAGTAAACACGACTATATTGAAAAATGTCTTATTTGACATTATATATTGCTTCCTAACATTTTTTTTCGGTTTTTTTGGTGTGTTATTTTAAAATAATAAATGTTATTTTATGATCCCAAGAAACGACAGTCAACATCATGAAACAACAATTAAATATTATACCTACTTAAAAACTCATAAAATTTTATTTATTTAAATTCAAATTCCGACGATAAAATCCTAAGCAATGTTTTAATCGTCAAGTAAAATTTAAAAAAATAATATCTACTGACGCAAGTTAGTACCTACCCTTATAATAATTGTTATATGATTTGTAAACTAATAACGTATACCTATATTATACCGATTTTAAAAACTACAATATTACTTAAAGATATCGTGTAAATATAATACACACTAATATATTTGTATATATTTTTATTTATATATAATATATACAAAGTAATTTATCAAGCATGCTCATTTTTCTTTTTTTTTAATAATACAGTTATCAAAAAATATGATTTTTACAACATGATATACCATACATTTTTAAATTTTTTAGATATTTTTGTACTACTTGTAATAAGAAGTATCTTTTGGAATAGAAACTTATGTTATTAAAGCGAGTACCCTCTTTTAAACTATAAATTAATTTTCAATAAATTTTCTGACAAAACGAAATGTTGGTGTATAAAAATCAAACTTAAAACGAGTAATTATTGAATTATATAACATTTTGTACGAAGGATAATAGGTTCATAGATCATAGTGATGGGTAAATCTGGAAAATATGGTAGCTATAGTAATTAACATTTAATCGATCAACAACTATATTTTTAAAATTGGTCTAAGTATAATAAGCAACCAAGAAACAGTTAGAAAAACACAAGTTTGTATTGTCACAGGACACCCCTTAAAGTATAGTCACTAAAATTCCTAATAATCAAAATTTAAAGAAAAAAAATGGGTGACGAGGGTGTGAACATGCTTGGTGAATTACCCTGTTCTGTATATAATATGTGTGAACATGTATAATAATATTATTATAACGCTTTTGTCGGCGTTTTATAAATAGCTCGTTGGCTTGCGATAATGCGTACCTATTATTGTATTATTCGCAATAACAGGCGGAGTGGAGAGGAAGACTGCCAGGTGTGGGACGGCCGGCGGCGAGCGTTACGTGCGCGTCCGGCCGACGCTTGGTGCGCCCAGGTACTTGTGGTTCGGGTCGGACAAAGTCATCGTCAGGCAGCTGACCGAGCACGAGACGGGCACGATGAACAGCATCGCCCGACGAAAGTCGTTCAGATCTCAGATAAAGTTAAACTTGAAAATGGCCGATGCGTCGGCGTCGTCCGGTGACCACGGTTGTGATGACGAAAACGGCGGTGGCGGCGCGGACAGTGGTGGCGCTGGCGAAGTCGGCGATGAGCCCCGCCGCGGTAGTGGTGACGTCGTCGACGTCGGGTCCAACACTACGACTGCGATGACCGCGGTATCCGTTCGAAATGGATTCAAGTACATTATAATATATTATTACCTATATATTGTACGCCATAATATCATTCTATACATCTCAATAGGGCGATTATTTTTTTTAACTGCGATTATCCATTATTTCAAAATTTACAATTTTATTTTTTTGAAAAATTTAAGATATTACACAATACAGACTATACTTCTATATAGTATAATATAACCTAATAGCATGTAATCCTATGTTTTTTATTATTGAAATATTTATTAACATAGATTTTTATTTCTACAGTTAATTATTGATTTTAGGAAATAAGAAAAAAAACAGATAAGGAAGGATGATAAAATACAGGAACCAAAAAATATCTAACATTTTACAGTATATTAGAATTCTTTATTTTTCGCAAAGTAATGGTGAAAAAATTATCGATTTTTAATTTATAAAGCGATATATAATTTTAATTTCATAACTTGAAACTATATAATAATATACTTTTTCAAAAATATCGAATGTTGATTAGTTTATATACTTCATATATAGAAAGCGGTTGATCCATCTAACACAAAAGGATTAACGTTTTTAAAAATATTTTTTCGCATCATTTTTAACTATTTTCATAATTATCATTATTTACAATTTTTATTTTTTTTTAATAATAAAATGAATTTCTGGTTTCTTTTTTCTAAAATAAAATATTGTTTGGGAGTAATACGAAAGATAAAAATTGAATTTTTGACAAGTAGTTATTATGATTTATATTTTTATAAGTATTTAAAGTTTTTATGAACGAATTGCTATGGTAGTGGAGTAGATACCTAAAAAAAGAATGGTTCATCACTACTCCGCTCATCAAAACTTAAAATTGTTATAAGTTATAATTGAAAAATTAAGAATCATTTAAAAGATTAAAATCTTGAAAATGATAACAATAAAATAGTATTAGTATTTAATTGATAGTAATCTTATTGAAAAATATTGCTTTTTAACCACTTAAAATAGTTAAAATTATTTAAAAGAAAGAATTTCAAAAACGTTTTCTAAAATAATAAGCGTTACGCTAAATTGATATATTGATTTAATGGATAGGTACCTAATTTATGGAATATGAACTACTATATGAGTTTTTATCATTGCACTTTTAAAATATAGTATTATAGGTAAATATAAGATTCCATTAAAATAAGATAATTAATTATTAAGATAATGGACCATACATTTCACAAAGTTCTACTTGCTACCTATAATCTCTTATTTAAAATTACAAAGCTTACAAGGCTATTAATAAAAGTAATAACTCATTCAGTATAATAGTATATTGTACTTATAATACAATATTTATAATGTATACTATACATGAATAATATTATACACATACTTAATTTTTAATATTTATAATTCTATATAACATATATAATATTATTATTAAAAAATAAAATCGTTTTAATATTTATTCATGATACCGTGTTTTTTACTGAATTAAGGAAAAAATTAAATTTTTAAATTATTGGTACAAATATAATAAAATAATTTTTATTTAATACATTTTTATACTCATACAATTGGTATTAAATAAGAATATATATTTTTTATATTCAATAGTATTTACTAATTTATTTTTAATTGAATCTTATACATATTAGTATATTAATATATTATTATATTATTAACCATTTCTGCAGCATCTAACATCGTACAAATGATAACTAGAGTATTATTAAATTACAATTTCTATACTGAGTCTTATTAATTAAATTTCAAATCTACAGACTATAAATCCATTTAGATGCCTATCCGTTTTCTCTAGCACTTGTGAAATTCAATAATCACTACTATATTGGAATACTGGTAGTAATTATATACATCATCCAAACTACAATATATACCGTATAAGATTTATCAGTAATACTAACCTTAACAAGAAGCCACATTAATTGTTGAGTCAGTACTTACAAAAACATTTGTTTGGTATATCTACATAATATAATTAACAATTATTCATTAAGTTAGAAATTTAACCACTTATTCCACAAAATAATTTCTTAATTTATAAAAAAGTTCGATAATGTATAATATCTTCTATGTATATATTTATGTAAGTGTTATACAAAAACTATTATTTTTTGTCATTAAAAAAAAATTGTATCATTACACAACACTCCTTGACGATGTAAAATATATACTTTAAACTATATTTGAAAACATTATGTTTTAGGTAACTTAAACGAAAAAAATTCCAAAATCAGAAATTAAATATACTTGATAGTTAAACTATTTAGTTAATGCGCATTTATTAATATTTTATATAGATTCCCGTTGTCGGATCCAAAAACTGCAGCCATTACTAGTCAAGCTATAGTGGAACCCAAGACTGCGACGGCAGGGATAGCGGCAGTGACGTCGTCGTCGACTAACTCCAAGTCGGCTGGGTCGCCGAAGAAATCGAAAGCAGTGCCGACAAGCGATCGTGACGGTGGTCCACCGACGGCCGTCTCGGGCTCGTCCGAATCGCCGCTGAGGGGTCGGCGAAGAATGTCTCTTATGGGTTTCCGCCGGGACACCATAATCAAGCACCGTGGTGGGTCCGTATCCAGGACAGATGGGGGCGAGGACGCGGACAGCGACACGAGTACGATTTGCCGGCGAAAGCTGAGTATTACCGGCCGCGAGGGTACGGAAAAAGTGCCTTGGTGTGGATGCTGGGGCAACGGTTGTCTGTAATATATTATAATATAGTATTTTAATTGTGGCGTACTCGTCGATATTTCACTCGAAAATAGTATAAGTACCAACTCGTATTTATATTAACATATATTAAGAGCGTTTTTTGATGAGTACATTTTTTAATTTTATTTTTTATGTGCATTTTATAATATATGTACTTGACTTATTGTATATATTATATAACTACCAATTATAATAATAATTCTTACAATCATATATAATGTTGTATATTATTGAAATCATACCTACTAGAGGTGCACTCGTATATTATAGACCTATATTGTAATGTAAACTGCATTATAATTTATAATACATACTACTGATTGATAACCTAACCTGTTGGAAAAAAACGCGTTGTGCAATATCCTAACATTTTATATTAGGTGCTGATTATTTTCACCCTCACAGTATGTTGAAAACATAATAAACTTTTGGTTTTTTTAACAATAATCTATAGTTCAAGTTTCATACTATGAAACAGAATATTTTATTAAAGTTGATTTATAAATAAATATGAAAATATATGTTTATGTATTAAATATATAGTATAAAAAGTTTTATTTATTTATAACTTATAAAACGTTTATAAATATACGAAAAAAACTATACTCGTAAATAGTATTAAATATATTTGAAACATTTAAAACATTTTAAGATGATTAAAGTGCATCAAAAAATATTGTGGTCAGTACTCAGCACATCTCAACTTTAAATGCTTAGTTATAAAAAAAAATAAAACTGTATTTTTGTACAAGTAAACATTTTTAGTCAAGTATATTTTTGATTCTTACATTAGAATTAGAAATTTAAGTCAGAGTTTAAAAATCAAAATTTGTTATTGCGATCACCAATTTAATTAAGAAAAAGATAAAGGTCAATATGAAATATTAAGTTCACATCATTGTGTCTTCAATTTTTTTAAATAAAAATTTGATTTAGGTTCATAGTTTTTGGAATTATGAGCTATTAGCTAGTATACGTCATTATTAAAGAATCATAAATTACATTTTGAATAATTTAACTCTGTTGTTATCACAGTATTTTCGATTTGTTGAAGGCGATTAAATTTATTTATTTATTTTTTATATATTTTTTTTTATATTTATTTAATGGATAATATATATAAATTATGAGTTGAAACCATTTCTTATTTTTGAGAAGCTCAATACACGTTTTTAATTAGAATAATGTAATACACACGGTCGATTGGAATGTTAAAATTTGAACGATCGAAACTTAGCCAGTTAGGTAATCGTTTGTACACTTATTTTAGTGACATCATAGTTAGTATTTATTAGGAAATATTCAAAATTATATTATGTTATTCCAACAACGATTAAGTACTAGTTTTTGTATAAAGATGATTAGCTAACAATGCTTGTTTAAACTATAAATTATATTTTAAAATAAAAACCCTGCTGGTTACAATATGGTTAATAATTTTATAATATACAAACCACTCCATTGCATGTCCACTAGGCCATTAAACGTATATTAAACTCAATTAATTTTACAATACGCGTGTCTATAGACAATGATGAGTATGAAGATCGAATGAAATAATTTAATTAACTGAATAATACTGCAATAATACAATACAAATAAATCTATAATGTATTAAAATATATCATATGTCATAAATAAACTAACCAGTTAAAATCAATAAAATAACTGTGGAGGGGGATTTTAGGAATTATTATTATTTAATGATTCTATATGAAACAATTATGTAATACGTGAACATGAAGTGAAGCTTCATCAGATCACTTCTCTTTGGGTAGTTATATAATAATATTATTTTTTTACAAAAATAGTTTATACTTGTATTTACTTAGTTATCTATAACTATTTAAATCAAATTAAAAATTAGTATAATATGTTTATGTATATCACTAAAAAATTGATATAAAAAAACTATAAAATGGTGTGATAAAAGTATAGTACATCGATCCAGTGTGCCAATATTTCCTACGGGCTTATTACGACACGCGAATTAATAAACGCGAAAGAAGATATTGCGTGAATCAACGAACTATAAAATATGTACAAACCTATGACCGCATGTATGACCAACGTATAATGACCAGAATTGATATCATGTGTTAGAAAGGATAATTTTAAATAAATATATATTTTTTTAATTACATTATTACAATAAAATTGTGCTGGAACAGGGTTTATATGATATATTTATAGTCCATAATACTCATATAGATTATGTCTCAAACGTTGAAACAGTATTCGTGATGCGAATTTTAAAAAGGTTGTTTTAAGCATTATTTGTCATGTAAAAAAGAATACATTGATATTTCATACTGTTATTTAAAACTAAATTATACAGTTCATGTTTAAGCAACTTTTTTTTTTATCTATATAAATCGAAATCACGAAATCAAACAAATATTGTTAACATTTATAATACCTGTGTGATTGCATCAAAGAATTATCTACAATTATTAATTTTATATTTATATACGTTATAGCCTATAGGTATACATTTAAAAATTTGGTTTAGTAATAATATACTCAAATCTACTTGAAGCTTATTTTTATAAAACTAATTATGATTAACCGTGCCTAATACCAACAGCTTTTTAGCGTTTAAAAATACGTCTAGTGGATGGAGGTGATTCTCAGTACATTTATCATGGCATTGAATAGAAAAACAGAGCAATTATTTTTATAACCAAATGAAAGCTCAATAAGTTTCAGTTTTAAGTATACTATGTTATTGTTTTAAATACATTTTTATGTATAAACAATTTATTTAACAATTCTTATTGTTATCATCATATTTATTTGTTATTAGCCTCTAACGTTAGACATTTTCTAGTATTATTAATTAATAATTATTGTGTTTAATGGTGCCTCCTAGTTTCACGATAGATTACTGACATCTAATTTTAATCGAAATCCCTTTAATTTTATAATATCAAATACACCGAGGTACTTCAACTTTCCTATGCAGATAGAAACCTGACAAAATATTTTTCGGATAGATACCAGTAAAATAATATAAAAACATAACATATATATTATAATAGAGGTTAATTAAACTCTAATTTTAACCTATTAGCTATACAAATCCATTAGACATATACGGATGATAAAACATAAAAACAACGGGTAAGGTTAATATAGAAATAAAAAAAATCAAATACCTGTCTAATTTGATTTTTGGAAAAACCACAAAAAAAATGTAAACAATTATGCCATATAATATTTTTAAATGCAAATGAAAATATGTTACTATTTGCATACGAAATAAGTGTTATGTGATAGCTTGTGTTTGAATGACATTGTGGTATTTGATGATGATGGTTAGCGCGTTTAATGTATTTTTTACATTATAGTCCCGACCAAGTAGTATGGCGTTTAATCATAACGTGAAACCACCCCGTATTGTTTGGTTCAACAATAACTGTTACAAAACAAACAGCATTAAATAGATTATATCCTAAATAATCACTTTTGTATAACAGCGGATTATTCATGTTACGGCTGTCTGCCTGTCTGTTTTGTATACCTGTCTGCCTGTCTGTCAGTCTTTACTTAGGTATATTATACACTCGTATAACGACGTGTTCGCCGAATATACTCGGCTGCTATATAGCTTACCGTCGGAGAGAGCTCGCCCACCGAAGCGTCTAAAATAATTGGCAAAATTATTATTATTATTATTATTATATTAACTTAAAAAACCCTTAGAAGTGAACTCGAACAGATATATTCTGTACATAACTATAATACAGAATAATTATTGACAGTAAAAGCTTCAACTAACTCTCCCCCGTGGAAAGATCGAAAAAACTCACGAAATTTGTTCGAAAAAAATAAAAAAAGGACCCGCGATGAAGGATATACGCCTACCGCAAAATACCGTTTTTGCATTATTTATTTGACAGAAATTCTGTTGCGCTTTGATCGAAATACCATATTATATTATGTACACTATATTACACTGTGAACCGCGAGCGTACAATATTATAGCGGCGTCACATTTTTATCCTCCTGACTTTTTTTTTCCCCATTATAATATATTATAAGTATTATATTTGGAACACGATCAATGGAGTGTGTAAGACACGAGATGCGAACACACTGTCTACACTTTACACACGTGTACGATATTATATACGAATGTAAACGAAGGAAAAGATTACGGGAACACAAAGGAAATACATTTTACTGCGCGCGTATTGTATATTATGATGGAATATTATATTTTTACCCGATCGTTCGTTTGAAGAGAAAGTTGTATAATGGTCGGTACACATTGCTATTTCCAGTTCTTCCGAAACAGATGTAAATGCGCGCGACACTGTGACAAAAGAGTGGTGGAAAGAGCAAACACGCGACGGTAGAAAAAAAAATAAAGACAATATTATTATATAACATACACTAGAAACACGCATGCACGTACCTATACTAGTTGTTCGGTGTTCTTTGTTTACGGAATTTCTATATGATATTACGCTGACTGCACAAGAACGCGTGAAACGATGCGGTCTCTTATTATCATACAGATACCGTGATGATATATTATTATATCCACCTCGTTTTAACAAGACGAACAAAGTCGAATTTGCAAGATTTAGAAATCTACGATTCGTTATCTATCAACCCTTCAAAAATGATATATACTATATCTTTCATGATAAATATCTTAAATAAGAACGTAAATCATTACGAAAACAAATCCACAGGTTAAGTTACGGGAAAATGATAATTTAAATCGAAACTTGCAAATTTGACTTTGGAACTTGATAACAATATAACATATAAGAGTAATATGTATATATATATACATATATATAAAAAATAGTATGTATACAAAGCCTCATTTTTCGAGCCACTATTAAATAAGACGAAAATGTATTTTCATCTCAATACAAGCGTTATGGGATTTTCTGCACCTCGTTTCTTTGTTCGGGCGTATAGTTATAAGTAGAAATATATAAAACGAGCGATGACTAAACAATGATCATTCCACAGTGACGTAACACATATGTGTGTAAAATATTAATGGTAGTAATATGTAATAATTATTATTATATTACAGTTTTTCATATAGGTAAACGACATTATATAGTAGCATTAAAAAAAAAATGTTTGAAAAAAGTGCAGGTTTATAAATTCTACTTTAATTATTGTCAACATTTAAAATGTTTATAATGATCGCTATTCACATTGTTTGGTTGTATAAAATCAAACAAGGTCCAAATTAAAGTTTATACAAAATTTTAACGCGAACTTTATGTTTTTTGAACAACTAAACTTTACTATACTCATTATACACCCATTGTAGTTAACAAATTATTAAATTCAAAACTTGACTAAGTAATAAATTAGTTAAATTATTACTCAATAGTTTTCTAATTTATTTTATATTTTTCTCGTGTAAGAACATAACTTTCTCCCCTGAGTATAGATCATAGACGCGTTTCTATTATATCTACCTAATCTATAATTTTACATTACAGAGATTTAGTTTTTTTTTTTTTTTAATGAACATTGAAGTGTTATTATTATTAATATAATAAAATATACAATCTTTTTTCAATTTAAACAATTTAAAAATAAACTGAGTTATTTAACACAAAATAAAATCACAAAAAAAGTTTGAAAAAATGTCAAAATGTCTATACGATAAAATGGTTTTTATAGTATTTCTCACAAAGATATCTTAAATTAAAATCAAATAATAAAATCAAACTAAACAACAAATACAAATCACAATAATTTTAACTTCAACAATAATATTACAGGTATAATTTACATACATGTCAGTAGTATCGTAATATTATAATAATATGTACAACTCTTGTACTCTATGTATACTCTTTTACAATTTTGGTGTGTATATTAATTACTTGATTTCTAATCTTTTGATCTTTTTGTGGATAAATCTACATAATATAAAAATAAGCATCGAATGTTTTCTTTGTTCAACAAAATTACAAATAACTTACATATATTTGTTTGACTTGAATTAAATGTATTATATAATAGTTTAAATTATATTTATTTAGTATTCAATGCATATCAAAGATCGTATGCACAATATGTACGTATGTAAAGCACATGGTACACGTCTTCTTAATAATTCTATGAGTATTTGATACCATTTTCTATGATACTATTAAATACGAATTTGTTCTCTAGTGATAGTGACATGCATGTAATATATCATATAACTATGTACGAATAAGATCAACGATATTACACAAATGTACTTTGTATTCTTGATTGCCTTGAATTATATCCTTGAACTTTGTATCTACACATTTTATATAATATTGCAGCAGTTAATAGTTAATTCCGCTTTTAAAATTTTATATAGTACCTGTACTTGATGTATATTTCTACTTTCACAGTTAAATATAAAAGCTAAATTTTCAGTTTAAATATTTAAATGAAAATAATTAGAAACTTTGATGTATTATCAAGTTATGTTGGTATATCAAAAGTTTATCTATCTATTATTCAATATGGTCTTGACAGAACTTTTCAAAGAATTCGCAATGTTAAAAAAAAATTATATATCTTTTATAGTTTTATTAGAGTTTGACGATGTATTCTATACAGTATACTATTAAATATAATATTATATTATGTTAAGATACGTCGACAATTCACAGAATATAAACAATAAACATATGTGCGAAATTCACTAGTTTGGGCTGCGTGAGATAATTTTTATTTTTTGTACACGTTTAAAGAATAAAACTTTTGCCAGTGTTTGACCCCCATTAAAAGACCACTTTTGGACTCAAGGGGGCTATTAGACCGACATCTGAAGTTTACGAAAAGGAATTCTACACTTGAGTTCCTCCCTCTCGGTCCGTCTTTCTCTCTTTATTTCTCTCACTCATTGTCACACATATACACACACACAAAGATTTCGGTTAACGCGTATATTACATATAGTACGAAAAGTTTACAAGAAATAAACTTAAGAAAAAAATATCCGTTTATAATGTACAATATATATTATAGTGTCGTGATAACAACGTCGAAAAAATCGCAGCAACAAATAAAAACCACGTAATATATCAAGTTTAAAAAAAAAAAACTGGAGGTTTTAAAATCCATATTCGAGTTTTTAACATTGCTTTCGGCTATGCCGAAACACTGTGCTCCAGTTTTTGCCTAACCAAGGACACGCGAATGTGTGATTATAGCGGCAGCCTATATCTCTATAGTGTGCTAAACAACCAAATTATATTTCTAACGTCAGTCGCCCCTATATTATTAATAATATTAAATGTTGTAATGCATATAATATCGTGGTTCGAAATTTGCATAGCATTAATTATTTTATTTATGTATGAGAAACATCTGTGGACAAACAAATTATTTGTCTTAATTACTTATAAAATAATGTTTAAAATTAGTATTTTCACCTATTGCTGTGTAATAATATAACACAATATTATAAACGTTGAATGCGAATCTGCAAACAGTGGTGTGGTGAAATTAAAATGACTAATTTAAATTGCTTGTTATATCATATTATACAATTATGAATTAAATAAAAATATTTAACACGTACCCCATTCTATTTTTTTCTTTTTTTTTTTGTGTAATTTACCCATACATAACTGCGTAACCGGGTTAGGTTAAATAAGAAAACCGGCCACATTAAAATAAATTCCATGAAGCTTTTAATTTTTCTCTTTTCTGCACATATATCTGATTACATAATAATAAAGGTGTAAACCTAACTAAATCATAATAACATATATAATTACAAAATAATACGATACAATATGTACATACTTAAATATAAATTATATAATCTGCAAATTACAATTATTTACAAAAGCGCTAACGCCGGATAAATGTTCCTTTCAATAGTTTATTATTTTACGCTTAGTTATATATATATATATATATATACGTTCTCTCTAATTTAAACATCCTTCATAATAGAATTAGTGCATTCATCACATAATATATTTCGTGCACTTATCTTTAAAATATTCCTATTACGAGGTCTTATTGAAACTTATAATTATTATGATTTATTTATTTTAAACAGACACTCTTGTAGTTCAATATTTATAATAATTGTTGTAATTTTATTATTTTTTAGATCCTGAATACGGAACGATAAGAATAAGTATTATATAGTTTATACTATTTACAATAATATTTTATTACGTTGTTTTTTTAGTACCCTTTTCTGTGAACATTGTTTTTGGTATACGTGTGCTCTAAAAGTTTTATGTAACAGTTTTAAAGATCTAAAATCTAATTTGGACACGGTACTTATTTGAAGAAGGTTTTTTTTAAGAAAAAAACTACTGACGCAGAACATTTTAAAATAAACTTCAACAATCGTGTGGCTGTAAACAAATGCAGTTCAGAATATTATATAGTTCTAACCAGAATCGTAATTCCGATGCAATGATTTATCAATGCTTTCAGATTTAATTTTGTAACACACCATATTACTAACCCTGCAGTACTCTGAGCCGAAATGAAATTATATACAATACATATATGTCCAATGACCAACACAAAGTTTAGTTTCGATATAGAAATATCCTATAATTTATATTATAATCTTTATGAAAATTCGATTGTGTCGCCAGAAAAATTAAAAACATATAGAGTAGAAAAAAAATTCAATGTAAGTCAGGGCTCATTCGTCATCGCCGTTAGACAGACCCGTCAAAATCGTCAGATTCGTGATAAACTATGTCGTGCGTCCACTCGTGGCACGGTGTCCTTCATTCGAAGCTCCGAGGCTACTGGAGAAATGAAAATTATGTCGGATGAATTGGAGGCGATTTTCGGTAGTGACAACTGATTCTCGGAATAACTAAAAGATCAATTTCAAAATAGTATGTAAGCGCACGTCCGTACAATATGTGATTCTCGATTGAGACCGATTGCCCGAACCAATATAATGTATAGAATTGTATTCACTATTTTACTCATAGTACCTAATCAAAAGCAGAAATTCGTCCGGTTGAGCGCCTTATAATAACATCAATCACGATACATCTCGTACTCACCGATACTTGGTTTTCCATGAGGTATAATCGAGTATTTTTAAGCAACTGCAAATAGTAAATGTATATACACCTGCATAAAATATATCGTCGGTGAGAATGCTGTAGTTCGTAAGCCAAAGCAACAATTTTCCAGGAAACACGTCAATGTAAATAAAGGGTAAAAATGTGTAAAATATTGTTATAATTATAAACATCACTGCGCCTTTGTTGCCAACACTTATAACTAATTTCTACAAACAATAGTCCTGTATAGTGGTCTATGGATATAATAATATAAATCAAAATTATCAGCATGAGAATTTAAAATTTGTGATATCTGATGATTAGGTTAGTGTCTGATTTACACGATATTTGATAATATTATGATTGGTGCAATAAACAATGAACAAGTAAGTATGTTAAACTGTTAATTTAATATATAATGTTGGTATACATAGGTACTCATCCATTATCCATGCAACATTCTACTTGCGATAATTGCTTTTTTGTCAAGGATTTTTTTTAAAAAAGATGTTAGCTTTATCGATTAAAAGTTTTTACATTACAAACGCAAAAACAAATTAATGATTACAGAATTTCGATAAAAAAAAAAAAAAAATGTTTCTGGTAATAAAACTACAGGCAAAAAACTATAGGCATCATGAATCTATGGATGTGGTATTCCAATGCTTATAAACTAATCACTTATGCAAATGTATGCATTATTTTCTGACAGGCTAAACATATTTCGTTTACCACAAGCAATATATGACGCGTTTGTATAAGGTAATATCCGTTACGTCCGATCGATCAGTGATGGCATATGTACAGTGATATAATCACAAAAATAATAATGGTTATGCGCCAACATTTATTTATATAAAATCAACAGCAGTAAATATCACTCACCCTCCTATACTACACACATGTGTATGACGTCCTACACCCTCACCTCACCGCGTGCGTTATTCTCTTCGTCTTACGAACTGTACAACAGAACTAATCTAATACCCACGAATAATTGTAATAATTTCAACGAGTCAGAGTAATTATTATTTTCGCGGGGACAATATTATACAAACGGACGCGTGTGCAACCGGCTCTCCACGGACGGTTATAATAATAGGCTATTATACACGTATACAGGGTAAGGCGTAGGTATATGCCGTGCATAAGACAGGTATTACATTATATACATGTAGGTAATAAATAATTAGTATAAAGCTGCAACCTCGCAGCATAATAATGGTATAGGATCCGATACAATGACAATATTTTAATAAGTTATTGTATAAGTACTCGTCACACCAATAATTGGTGGCTACCGTTCGACGTCGCAATACTAAAATAATAGTATTATCATCTACCGCGACCTTCCTAGTATAAAAGCTACGACCGACGCGCGAATATATTATAATCGATTTTGCTGTGGAACCGATGCGCGCATCACATTTCAAAGTAAATATATTTTGACGTGCGCGTGTAGACGGTGTTTTTTTTAGTACGATAATATATCATAAATACATAGCTTCTGGTACCACACACGTGCATTAGGTAGATATCACCTATGATATTTACTTGCACATGTGGGTTTAGTAGATTGTTTTCCTCTTTGATCGTAACAAATCGTCGTTAATACTTAAAACTTTGAAATCGCATTTTACTTTCGGTTTGTTCTATATGTAGCACCGTATATAATCGACGTAATCTCAACGAAAATATGAATTGAAACAAATTTCAACTAAACGTTTAGATAGTAAAATTCTCAATTTTCGGTATTAGGTACATCACAATAAAGTGATTTCGAAACAATTTTTTTATCCAATCAATTAAATAAAGTCCTTAATCTTATGGCTTACACACATGCGATTCACTGCTCACGCCAATAATTAGTGATGCAAATTAAGATTATATACTATATAGTATATACCATATAATATAATTTTTTCAATGTGGCGGTAAATCAATTTAGTGACTATAGTAACTACATAATATACAAAATGTTTAGACTAGTATTAAAGTAGTTTATATTTTGGTTAAAATTTGGTATTTTTTTTATTTGAATTTGGAACGAAACAAATTATTATATGATGTTATGTGTATATTATGTTCAAGTACATTAATTGCATTACAATATACATTACATTGATTAACATAAATATTAACCAGTGAATATTCATATAATAATTGTATTAACTAGGCAAAAGCAAAACCCTAAGGAACGAAGATGGTCAATTTGGTTTACCATCAAAATATCTCAAATATGAATATACCCACAGGCATGAAACTGTATAATTATAACAATAGAACCATTAGCCAAATAATTACAATAAATTATTGTTACATAGAACACGGAATGGAAAAAGGTTTTGGAAACTAAAAGCTGCGGGACCCCACATTTAATTCTAGAAAGAAATTAACAGGACAAAAACATCATTAACTTCTCCATTAATATGTCTAGATAGAAACTTTAAATTACCTCGTTTTCTCCTATTGCAAGACAATAACTAATACGCAACAGTTTCACCAAGTGATTTTTTTTCTGTTTGATTCGATGTAGTGTAACATATAAAGACGACAAATTCAAAAAATTTTCCGTGTTACTAAATTTTAGTAGGTAATATGGGTTACACTGGTTACAGACAGCCTCTCATAGGTACTCCATGAGAAACCGAACAAATATAGTAGTGGATCTTTAGAGAACTAGAACATATGAATAATTCAGCTGAAATTCTATTAACGAATCCGAGGAGTTTCAGTGACTTGCACGCAAGTTTTCAATGTTATATGAATATGTCGTACATGAATTCGAATGTAATACCCTGCGATAATCACAACACAACGGTCATCACCAGAAGACTACAGAATATAATAATAATATATCATTAATAAATTAAGTAGTTAAACGAGATAGAATCCCCCGTTGATGATGTTCATGCATATTTATTATTCGGCTATATCGTATATATATATAAATATATGTATATTGTCATTACTTATTAGGTAATTCTGTTGTGTACAATGCAACTATAGTAAGTAACTATTTTATTTTACTATACTCATTAGTGATAGGTGTGAACCCGCAAATCACAATACAAATATATAAAGTCTTAACTTTGCAGGAGTGCCGGACTAGATTACGTATTTTTTTACGTAAACGTTGAGTTTCATTCGTATTTATAACATTTATATAAGTATTAATTATTATTGAGCATATTGTTATATGTTTAAGACAATGAAATTAATATAGCGTTCTTCTGGAGTCGTACACTATTGAATATTATTATTATTAATGTGATTACGTGTAGATATTGAAGTAGGTACTGTCGAACCTGTAAACCAGCAATTCATATATCAGTGCAGCTGTTCACATTATGTATTGCTGCGATGGTAATTAACAACGTGACAGGCCTCTGTTCGAAACTTACTTCGGTACTTAGTTCCGACGACAATTTGGTAATACGCATGACATATTAAATATGTATACACTGTTCGCAGATCATTGTCCGTCCAATTAGAAATCGGAGTTTCCGAAAAGATTTATATAGTTTATTTGAAATCTGCTCGACTCACGTGTCGTCGTATATTTTATACAGTAGGAGCATGTGCAAATCACCGCCAATGCCCATATAAGTATTATAATGTATACCTATATAAAAATCCATGTGTATTAAGGCACTAAAACTATAGTTGGAGTAAACTCAGAATTTCAACCTTTTTTCACAAGGTAAACTTGATCGTGATCGGATAATATTAAACCGTTCCATAATTACATAAAACTTAGTACCGGCGCGTCTGCAAAGCGTTCGAGAAAAGCAAAATAAACTGCACAACAACGGCATACATTTCAACGTTTGTAATGACAAGAATATATCTAATTTTAACATTTATAAAGCGATTATGCGATTATCGGTAGGTACCAATCATACCACAACCCATACATCAGTGGCGTATCCAAGATCTCTGAAAAGAGATAGCGAATAAAAAAAAAAAAAAATTAAAAAATTAAATTTTAAACTTTTAATTATATGAGCAGACAAATAATTTTAAACACATTCTACTGAAATAAATAACATTTTTAACAGCTTTTTATTTTAATCTATTTGTAATAAATTACATCTTTTCATAATTAATATTTATAAATTTATGATATTATTATTATGTCTAACTCCAATTTAAAACTTTCATTCTTCTAGATTATTTTTGTAAAAGTGGTCAATATTTTTTTTCTACACTGTCATGTTCGGCCGATTGGGTGTGGGCAGACCCCTTTGGCTGACCCCCTGGCTATGCTATTGTCATATATTGCGATAAACGAATAGCACATTATACACAATTAATAAAACTCGATCGTCGACGTTTTTTTTAGCTCTGGGCAAAACGAAAAACCCACGCCATGGGTTTCGTATACAGCACACAACAGTGATTATGAAGGGACTATAGGTACCATACCATATTATATACCACATGTTTCTAGGTACGTCATCACTATAACAAAAATGTTTGATTGATAAAAATCAACCAGGTGAAACGTCAAAGTTTTGAAGGTATTTCGTATATTATACTTAAATGTGAGAGAAGAAAAATAATATAAATGAAATATAATAAAACAAAATCTCACGAAAGCAAAATATGGTATTGCGGGACCTTTTGTGTGCGTGCGTGTGTGTGTGAAGATAATAAAGACGGTAATTATTGAAAAACAAAATCTCGTCCCGAAACTAGGACATGGACGTTTTTAGGAGGACGACGGCGAATAATATAATAATAGTAATAAATACTAAGACCTTCGAACGTGTCATGGACGCGCGTTCGTTACCATATACATTTTAATATTATATAGGTAGGCACCAATAAAGTGAAAGGTGTACCAGTGTATGGGTTTTATGCGGTACAAACGTTGTACATAATAATACCTCTATATATAAATAGTCATACCTATTATAAAATAACATAATAAATAGCGATGGACGAAACTTATAACGAATGCAAAAAAAATGAAATGGGAAATAATAAAAAAAAAAAAATAATAATTACACGCAGAACACGTCAATTAATTTTCGTTTAATCGGTTAACTTACAACATATATTGGTTAGCGCAACACGTATACGCTGCATAATATATATAAATATATAATATTAGTACCTATATGCATATAATTACGTGTGTATAGAGGTATATACGAGTACATATGAACAAAACCGTTTTTCTTAATACATATTATATATATATATAAATATATATTTATATACGTGGGCGTATATTATATCGCGTACATGTACTGAATTGTTCACAAGTTCACAACCGACAACAAATTGTACGTGCGAAAAACGGACGTTATTATAGGTACATTTTACAGTTAGGTACCTATATGCGACGAAACAACGACGATTATAATAATTTCAAAAGTATAACAATTTTGCTCGACAAGTACAATAATAATAATAACAATAATAATCATAATAATCATAATAATAATAATAATAATAATAATAATAATAATAATAATAATAATAATAATAGTAATAATATAATATATCGGCCGGTGGTGTCGCGTGCGACATAAGTAAAGTATAGCTGACATAATACATAATATTATGCATACTTATATAATATAATATTATATGTTTTATTATTAGCGGTCCTTCCGTTCACACACACTTGCATCACTCGCCCGTCTCAATTTTGTTCTCTACTCGTCATATTATTATGTATTCAAATATATGTGTATATATGCGCACGCAATACTATCGTACAATAATAATAATAATAAACATCCGACCTATTAACAGTTTACCAAACCCTCTCCAACACTCCTTTAAACACTCGCGACACTCACAATATATATATTACTATATGTACACGACTTTCTGTCTCGAATCCGTATCAAAATATCGCACGACGGTCGCAAATTCATCTCTTCCACCACCCACACGCCAACGATATCATAATGACAATAACAACGGCAACATATCGATGTGCAATATCTCAGAAATAATATCACATTACTGTGTAAAGCGCACTGCTGCATAATGCATAATATCATTATGACGTGCACCTATGTACTACGCGTCATATACATCGATTGCACCCGTATTTCATATTATTGTGGTGCCGGTTTGAGAGAAGTTTCTGAAAAGAATGTCGGAAAGAAAACGGACGGACCGAGCTTTTATATACACACATATATAAACTATATAGGTATATATAACAATTAAAATTACATTTATCATAGTAATAAAATCTTAACCGACAAAAATATAATATATTATTATTAACACGAGAGAAAAATGTCCTTGCCTTATCTCTCCCCCCACCCCCTACCCATTCGGCTAGTGCTTAAAAATCTGCTCTCTTCGAATCCAACTATATCACTTTATATCACTCAACAATAACGATATTTCGCTTATCCTAATTGCAGGCATACGTCTAAACTATTCTCGATGCCATTCAGTATGTATTATTAATACAAAAAAAAAAAAAAATAAATAAAATAAAAAATTCAAATATAATCAATAAACATTATATTTTAAGATCAATACACATAATACGAATAAAAATAATACGCTGGTAACAGGTTTTAGAAACATTCTCGACCACAATTTTGTACCATTAATTATCCGTGTAAATTATTTTTAATTTCGTTAAAAAGTAATAATAATAACGTCTTAACGAGACAAATAATGTGTTCTGAATGAAAAAAAAATATCGCATAAATAATAAAATTAAACGTAAATCTATATTTACATCAAAAATAGATAATACAAACACAAAACACTTAATAACATGGTATTTATTATATTTTTTTTTTATTTAATAATAATTATTATTAGCTTAAATTATATTTATGTATAAATTATGTTATTTATAATATAATATAATATAATATATATATATATATATATATATATTATATGGTACAAACGCAACGAATTTATTGAGGTAACAGGATTTTTTTTTCATATTTCTTAAAAATATGTGTTTAATTGTATTCCGAAGCAACGAGAAACATAATCTATATTTTATTTTTCGTGTTCTCGTAACTTATCTATAATATA
Source organism: Rhopalosiphum nymphaeae (assembly GCA_036289425.1). NCBI lineage: Eukaryota > Metazoa > Arthropoda > Insecta > Hemiptera > Aphididae > Rhopalosiphum > Rhopalosiphum nymphaeae. The sequence goes on along the minus strand of JAZAQC010000021.1, from coordinate 677,892 downwards.
CATATACATAATAAAATGTTCATTTAAAAACTAATACGAAACTAAGGGATAAAAAATAAAAATACATAGCTTATATTCTAAGCGCGGTTAAAAGTTGAAAAAAACATTAAGGGAGGGTCAAAATATAGTTATACAATAATGATAATAATAATAATAATGATGCCAAATATATAATAGTAATATTAATAATATAATAATAATAATAATAATTATAATGATGGAGAACAAAAGAACCAACAGTGTTAAAACCATAATAAAAACTTAAAATATTTCATTATCTCAAAAAATAAAACGTATTTTCCTTTTAAAATAGATTAAGAAATATACTTCCAAAATATATATTTATATATGTATTATTATTAATAACATTATATATTTTATTTAAAAAATATTCAATCACAATGTTTGATCACGAATTCATACGAAAACCCTGGACGCTTTTTTTTTAGTAATTATGATTAAATTTTCTTTTAAACTATTAGTTTTCGAGAAAAAAAATTAGTTACATATATATATATGTCTGGAAACATTGTAGAACTTTGGTCGAAATTCAAACATTTTTCTTTTCTTCTCTCAATATTAAAAAAAAAAAAAAAAAACTAACAAAGACTTGCAGTGTTATCGCACTGCCCCGGGCGCGTATGTAAAGGAAGACAGAGGCTGGGAAGCGTCAACGCAAACGCATACACATACACACATTGAACAGTAAGTCCATGTGAAAATTTATACAATCAAATATTGAGATGTCTGAATATATCGTGTGCGCACGCTTGTGACAAACCAAACGAACAATACAAGCATAAATGACGAATAAAAATAAAAAGGAAAAAGAAAAGATAAGAAAAAGAAAAACAATGAGCAAGTACATAGTAATATTACTTACAAAAAAAATTTAACGGTAACTCATAGTTTCATACATTCATTCTTGTGTTTTATAAAATTGTTTTTTTTTTAACGACAATATTTGTTTTAAAATAAATATTTTTAACACCTAACATTATGAACCACAAAGGTATATTATATAATAATAATAATATATGCCATAAATCTATGTATACACGCATAAATAAATAAATCTCTAAATCTAAACAACTATGAAACTATGTTATATAATAATAACTATAATAATATTATACTTGTAGAGGAAATAAAATATAAAATAAGGCGAACGCTAACTTGTCCATCACCTTCTACAAGGAGAAAAAAATAAAATAGACGTTTTTAGGTATTTGTTTTTAAATTTAATTTATTTAAACGGAATGTTTTTCTTTTTTCAAACAAAATCCAAAAGACGAATGCCGAATCAGTGATTTTATGCCCAAATATCCCAAAGAAAAAAAACAAAAAAAAATTTGAAAGGTAAAACTAAACCTAATGGGGTTAACAAAGATAACGAATTGGTTTTAGAAAAATATTTTGTACTCTTGTTTTGGAGGCAATGGTAGTTAATCTTTTTTATTCAATTGATATTTAAAAATACTATATACATAAATAAATATGTATATGTACAATTACTTTTTACACAAATCATCGTAAAGAAATAAAATATGAGTGTGCGAATATAGTAAATTGGTTAAATCATTAAGATCTTTATAATTTTGAGTTAATAATATTGAAAATAATGACACAATTTACAATAACACACACGAATACTGTAAACAACAATATTGTCACACATAATTCATTGTAATCATTCTCTTTTTGTAAATATTTCTCACTTATATATCTTTTTTATGAACAAAATTTCTGCAATTAATAAAAAGAAGAAGAAAACCGAATATATAACGGATTAATATCTTATTTAAAATTGGAACAGTGTGTGTAGGAACTGAACGGCTTGCATTATATTGTTAATAATATAAACTTTTTTTAACATTTTTTAACCTTGAGCACATCTCCTTTTACTGGCCTTTTGAGATTTGGTAACCAAACATTAAATACCTAAGCTAAGCATTAAAATCATCATAATATATGTACAAATTATATCGCTCATAATAAAAATATATGTATACATATGCATTATGCTCTAATATGCACTATTTAACATAACATAGTTAATAATAATCGGATTTTTTGGGCGCACATTGTACACTCTTATTTCATTAGTCATCGGAAGGATTACTTTTCTTATACAATATAATAAAAAAAAAATACATAATTTAAATAATTAATAATAAATAATATTAATAATTATGTGGTGTGTATTTGTGTAAGTGTGTGTAATCGTGTATTGGTGTATGTGTACATCAGTGTACGTGGTGTGTACGAGTAGTTTTGACCAACATCGCGTACGTGTGTAATGACGCTGTCGACGAGATCAGTTGGTAACTCTGTAATGACTCAAAATGTATTTAGTTGTCATGGTAACGTGGCTGTCGCTCAAATAGACGATGATGGGATTTGTCTTTTAAAATATTTGACCAACCCTGAAAAAAAAATTATAGGGTTAAGTACTTTAAAATGGACAGCAATAGATGGTTGTTGGAAAATAAAAATTGACTGACAAGTGGCGACTATTATCGGAAGTTACGGAATCGGTTTGTTATCCGTCCAGCGTTATGTACCAAAATGAATGATAAAATAGCGTTTCAATAAAAAAAAAAAAACAATAATAATATAAAAAACAATAACAGTGCCACAAACACGTATTATGTAGGTATGCGGAGCACTACGACTCGCGATTACATTTCGCGATTTCGATAAATGACATAATTCGGAGTTTTATAGTACTCCATGTCTCGATGTGGGATAACATCATCGGTCTAATTGGCTATATATAATACATTATTATTAGGTAGGCGGTATATATCGTATATTATTAATAATATGATGGTCGCGAGGATACTATACGCGAACGCGGCGTAGTACAAACACGACGACTGTGTAACGATGCGAGATATCGAGAGTCGAGACTAGTCCCCCTTGACACCGGACGGCGGACGGGTTGCGGATTAATGTTATCAATTATTATCATATTATAAAAAATCAAATAAATAACACTCGCTCACGTCTATAATGACCGTCGTGCGTATAAACCAGTAGCGGGGCCAACAAGCGATAAAAAGAAAACGGGTTAAACTCGAGCCGCCCTCCCGATGGATAGCTATAGAGCTGCATATCATCATAATATAATAATAATAATATGATATAACATAACTTCTGCGGTTGTAAAAATAATGAAAATCATAATAATTTAATATATGTTTCTTACGTGTGAACGAGTGTGAGGAGTGCGTGCGCGTGTCTCTTCTTCGCATTGTAGATGGTGTCGATTTGACGTTGTGTGTGTGTGTGAGTGTGTGTACGGAGTGGTGTTGTGTTGTGTGTGGTTTAAATATATATATTTAAATATAATAATAATAATAATATAATATCATTATATTAATAATAACAGTAGGTATGCTATTATTGTTATAAATATAATATTTTGTTGGTGAGTGGTGTGTGTAGGTATATTGTGTGGTTTGTGTTATTTTCGCTTGGCGTGTAGCATCTCCATGAGCAACGTCTGCGTGGGAGCACCGCCACTACAATGCTTCAAGTACAGACTCTCCTCGCCCCTGGTGGCTATGTGATGGATTTCGGGCAGTACGGACAACAACTTGGTAAATTTGTCCTGTAAAAACGACGAGAGGGACGTTAAAATATCGAATCGTTACTTATAAACGTAATCAATATTATTCGACTATATTTCAATCTCGTTTACCTGTACTTGAGAGTTAGCTGTGATGCAATAGTCCAACAGAGCTTTCAACACTTGCTCGTGACCTTCATGAACATGTTTACTATTACCGATCCCTTTAACGTCTAAAGCAGAAAACAAAATCCGTTAAAAACTGTCATTCCCACGGTATACAGGGCGTAATCTGGGAGATTTGACCTACTCTCTATGATTTAACTGTTGTTATTGCTAGTTTCGTTAAAATCTTCAAATTCTCCAGACAAGTCATGTATACGAGTAGGTGGGGAGGGGTGTACGTCTTCTATATAATAACAAACACTTACCGGGGTTCAACAGTAGCAGGAACTTTAAGCAAATGTAATCGCCGACGTCGAACTTGAGCTCCTGTAACCTATCGATGACCTGGGCGAAACAGTCGGCCATCGTGGTGACACCAAGCAGACCGAGCGCTAGCAGATCAAACTTTTGCCCATTGTGCAACATGATCTCGTTGGCCAGGTTGTTATGCATGTGATGATGGATGTGATCCAGCACCAGCATGTCGGACCAGGAGTGCTGCAACAGTTTCATTTGGTCGTCCACCTGGACAATGCAAAGAAAAAAATATTTAGTTAATTGGATTTACAACAATCACCATTATTTATAAAATCTAAAAAAAAATAAAACAATATTATAGTAATACATTAATTTGTAAAGTATCTATCGAACAGATACAAAATAATATTGTATAATATTATATCATCTTTCGGTGGGTATAGATTGGTGGTAAAATTAATACGATATTAATACATTATAGGTACTCTAATAATATATATATTATATATAACATTATAATTTCGTATATCAACAACGATAATACACACATAAGTTCACACATTTGGGTGATGATAATGACGTTTTATTATATGCACATAATTGCGTTATACCAAATATTATGATATGTACTTAGTCGCCGCATTTTTAGAATTAATTATATCACGGCCTTAGGGTATCTCCTCTCGCGGAGAACGGCGGAACGTTACCAGTGGGGTTAAATATACAGAGGGATGATGGGTTTATACCAGGGACGCGTGTCTTGTTGCATAACCATGATTACGACGGCGGGTCATAGCGTAGGATTAAATCTATATCAATCCCCGTCGCCCCCGTCCACTGCTGCGGATAATTCTCTCCACATACCTATATATACAACAATATCGTTACACGGGTATAAAAATATATATACACGTAATATTCACGGCACATCGCGCGATCGGAGCGTATAATATTATGATCAGACCTACTTGCAGCATTTACGCGTAACGAATCGTAAGACCTTGAAAAGTGAAAGAAGAGTCTGTGACGGCGTTGGTTGCGCCGTATATAGAAGTGTATTACACATACATACATTTATATATATATATATGCACATAGATAGACGCATACATCTACACAGTATAATAATAGTAATAATAATGATATAATAATAATAGGTATAATACAGGTAAGGTATATATATAAATCCGTAACGACTGCGTGCACTCGTTTTCGGTCGGACGGTAATTTCGTTTTTATATTCTCGTCAGAGTCCGAGACGTACACACGACGACGATTACTATTACTACTAAAACCTAATACTATATAGTCATTATTATTACTACTACTACTACTACTACTACTACTATTACTACTACTACTACTACTACTACTACCACTACAACAACGACAACAACAATAACAAAACAACCATCTATACCAGTGTTTCTCAACTTGCGATATACGTGGAAAGCTCAGAGGTTTACTCTGTAAAGATAATTTCGATAGATACAAAAAATTCGAATTATTATTTACATTAAATACCGGTATTGTCTACACAAACTCTAAAGCATACTAATACTTTTGTTCATAGACACATCTGTGCAAAAATAAATTTTCACTTATTATAAAAAAAAAAAAAATTTGATATTAATTGGACGTAGGAAACTATTCAAGACTAAAATAAGATATTGACGTCCTCGTCCATTCAAAACACAAATCGTCTTATTTAAGTATTTAAACCATAATAATATGAAAATATTAATACAATGTATAATATATTTAGAATCTACAATACTTAATTTTAATTTTGTGCATTAAATGCTAAAATTGTCATTCCTATGTAACTCCTAATAAAAGACTCCAGGCATGTAAAATAACGTATTCATTTTTTATTAAGCAAAGAATAAAATTATTAGACTATTAAGTGGTATGTATTTAGAAAATTTCAAAATGTGTAGATTTATGCAGTTAAGAACCGCTAATTTATACTAATCCTACAATATACGAGTACGTCTTGGTATAAATTATTTTACCCATTTTACTCTATGTCAGTAGTTGTTGTCTTCGTCGCGGTCGACGGAAAATCAAAAAAGAAAAAAATATTTTAAAAATAACTAAATACAGTAACGCGTTACGCGCGTTATTACGTGAGTCTTAATTTTTTTTTTACACTCCGTCTCATCTGCGTTTTCCGCTTTCACCGCAGGATAAAACCTTGAAGCTCAAGGCCAATGCCGGCGATTTCACTCGCGCGCGCGCGTGGAAAATCTGATACGCCGCCGTAAGAAAAACAACGCCATCGTACCACGGCAGTAAAGCGTGGTATTTCTTTGGTAGGACGAGAATGTACAACGCGTAATATTATCATCGAGACATGCGGTGCAGCGTGCCTAATCATCGCCGTCATCATCATTATTTTTTTTTCATTATTTTTTTTTCATTATTTAGGGTTGGCCGTCATGTCTCTTTTTAATAATATCATATATACGTTACATAGATGTTGTTATATATATACACAATAATATATCGTTAAAACCCGTTCCCGCTGATTTTAATAATCCACAAGAACCTTGTAATCGTAAAAATGGGACATTTGACATGTGGTGTACTGGATACACGCCAAAAAATATACAATAATAATAATACTATACAACGACGACGTAACATGGGAGTGCGTTTTATTATCGTTACCTACGCGCGTTATACATAATAATATAGTTTTTTTTTTTTTTTATATATCAGTGAAATTGCGATATCACATACGAATGCATTGCATCTTGTGTATCGTTGTCGTCGTCGAAATATTTTGCTATCATATAATATGTACCGAGTAACGAGTGTTATAAAATGTATCGAAACGATCTGAACGCGAAATTCGTGCATGACATCATCTGAAAATGTTTTTATTTTTTCATTTTATAATGACGTCAAGAAATCTCTGTTTGCACTGTACCTATATGTTATGTTGTTTTATATATACTATACAAACTATAATCTCTAAGCATCATCGTCGATAACAACTGAATGCACTAAATGCAGCTGCACAGGGAAAAAAGTGCACGTCTGGACGTCAGTGTTTGATAATAATTATACAAAAACTTATCGGACAACCGGTTAGACGATATAGAACTGTACGTGTCAATACTTACCACGCTGGATCGTGACGTGATGCACAGAACGAAACATGATTGTGATATTTACAGGCTAATTCTTCTGTTAATGAGTCGGTCACGGAAAAGTTAAAACACGTTGCCCAAATTTTACTCTTAAACCGTGGTCGTAATATATTTGAATATAAAAAATGAAGTTGGGATGAGATTTGTATTGACACCTCTACCCTTACATCAACCACAACCTACTGGGCGGATGTTCCCAATTATATTATGGATTTTAATATTTTATTTTATTTTATTCTTATATACATTTCTCCAGTACTTATTTGAAGATATTTCTATTTGAGTCCATAAAATCAGGAAACAATCGATTTTATCAACTGTTATACAACGCAAATAATATTATGTAGGTATTTATGAAATTAAAAAATTTAAATTTTATAATTAACATAACGTTTATAAATGTTAACAATAAACCGCCTGTATATTAGACATATCGTACATTTGTTTAATAACATAATAGTTAATAATAACGTTTCTTTTTAACAGGAATTCGAAGACTAAATAATAGTGCAAGAAACTCGAAATCTTCTCAATGATTATTCTGTGCACATCCTGTATGTATCATGATGATCTTTGATTATTTGTTAAAACGATAAATACGTAATCAGCAGACATCAGCACTATAACTATAACAATATGATGTGTGCGTAGTGCGTTGTACTATGGAAATACAACAGGTGTGGACGATTTATTGAGGTAGAAGCAACACTAGATTTTGATAAGACTAAGAAAAGAAAATCCGTCTCACCGTATTAGAATATATTTTATAATATTTAAATGAATATCATGGAAAGGAACACGTAAATTGAATATGTATGGATATTAAGTACCTACCTATACATTAATTGTGTATGGCGTAAACATATCACCGTCTGCAATTTATACAAAACAACTTGGACTTGCAATATTATAATAATTATTATGTAATACAATATATCAAAGGGTGGGAAAAACGAACGAATCAACAACCCACGTGTCATCTGATTGGATGTCGAGACGCGACGACACAAGGGCACACACTACACGGTAATAATATCAATAATAATAATAATAACACGCGTTTAATGAAATACTAAACAAATTTCGGGCCGATGAACTTGGAAAAAAATAAACTACAATGGCAGCAGTTGTCAGTGTAAGGAACGACGGAGTCAGTGTCCACCGTGCAGATGTTGATATTATATATCATGTTGTTATAGGTAGTTTTTTCTTCAACACTTCCGCATGCAGTGTGCGATATTTTCTTTCCCTCTTTTTATTGTTCAACGACGTTTAGTCAGAAGAACATCATCATTTCAAGGTGACAATAAATTGGCATTAAGTTCACGACACTCAATATTTACACTAAAAACAGCGTGTACACGCGTTTTTCTGTTATTGTTATTTTTAAGTATAAATACAACAGACACGAACACACACATACACACATAAGTGTTCTTAACCCGCGGTCATCGTAGAACACGATGAACCCAAGCAGTGTATTATAACTTATTGTAAGTATAATATAATATGGCGCGTGAGGTGTGTATACGACGACATCTGAGAGAATAAACGCCATTGCGACGTCGAGAACACAAATACGTAATATTATAACACCCGACACGTATAATAGGCGATAACATTTAATTGGCGGGCATATAGACGGGCCGCGGTTATTTGCGAGACCGATCGTCAATTTTTTAGTTTTTATTTTGGCAACCCCAAAAAATAGGTCATCGGAGCAACGCGGCGGCGGCGTTGTTCGCGTTATAATCGGTATAGCGTGTGCGAGGTGTGTGTCGTATTATATATAATATATTTATATACGTTTCGCGTCATTTGGCGCGCGAACAAACACAATCGACGATAAATATAAACGAAGCCCTTTGCGAAAAAATAAGCACGTAGACGGAGGAGAAAAAGAAGAAGAATAAGAAGAAAAGGAGAACGGTTAAAGGTTTTCACACCGAAACCAAAAAAAAAAAAAAAACAATAATATTATAACGACGGAAATAAAAATCCATCGACCGGAATGTGTCTAACTGGCAAATAATATTGCACCAAACCCTATCGAGTAAAAAACGAACATTTATAATAATAGTATCATAATAAATGGGACACGATATTATGGTGGAGTACAGGCGTCTTAGGCGACCTACAGACACACACACTCGCGAACTCGCGCACGCGCACACATGCGATGACGTATATCCCTTCCAACCCGCACCCGAGGAAGATCGATCCCTGGCCTGACCATGACCTACCGTATACAACCAAATTAACCTAGTTGCAGACTGCACCCCTCCACGAACGTTTAACCCCCGCCGATGTAGCCTACGCGATAGCTTAATAATGTTCGACCTCCTCCCCTCGACTGCTGAGCGTAAACGACATCGTGTTATTATTACATTATATACGTGTACAACATCAAATTATATACATATATTTTTATACTATGTATATAATGTGTTATATTTTCGTCGCTCTGATGGCAAAAACTCCCTAGAGACAAGTGGCGACTACTCCCTCTCTCCTTCTACATACAACGAGCAAATAGGGAAAGCCGACCTTTGGCCGAAAAAAATTCAGGAAAAGTTTTGTAACCGACTCATTATACAACACGATTATAATATAGCATTATGATGCGGCAATATAATACTCGATTATCACTGTTATACCATGGTTAAAATATTAAAGACGTGTATTACATACACGTATAATACAAGTGACTATACTCTAAATAAAACTAAAAAATCATCTTTTCTATACCTACATGATTTGAACCATATCGTCAAGATTTCTAAAAATATAAAAACGCTTACATAAGTGTGTAAAATTAAAATCACGTTTGCAGCACATTTATAAAAATCAAAAACTATATGATTTTAGAAATGCAGTCATACTTTATCGGTGGTTGCAAAAATATTATTGTTAACACGTGTGACATCCAAATAAAAATTACATAAAATTTACTGCGTATATGTATATTTATATAAACCGTTACGTAAGATATAAACAAGAAATATCATCTAACCAGCAAATTAATTTCGTTTCAAAAAAATTATTCTTCCGAGGCTCCTACAATAATATTACAATATATTTCATTTTAATATGCTGTAGAAATACCAGTTTAAAATTCATATTTTAAATTTTCAGAAATGAAAGTTTTTTCATTTTCAATCGCAATGTGCAAGACTCTTGACCTTGGTTCTGGCGCTGTTTACAATATGCATTTATATATTTTTATTTTATTTTAGAAATTCTCCAAAAACAAAATTCTAAATGAATTTCCGTCAAGTAAACAATAATATTATTCTCTCGGCATTCTTTCAGTTAAAATAAAACATTGTTTATGCATAAAACATTGTGCTTAAAACACGTTTTGGATTTTTAACTGTTTCGCAAAGCGCATATTATATATTATATTGTTTTATTTTTTACGTACGCGCGTATAATATACAACAAAAAAAAACTAAAACCGAGCAACGAATATAAAATATATATTTCAAAATATTTGTGTCATGGGTGTAATGCAAACTTTTCGCCTCGTCGTTTAACGTGCACTGTACAACAATCGTGTAATGTTATAATACATACATCAGTATACATACATATATCTAATGGGAGTTGCCCGTTGTACAATGATATCGGAGCACAGGCGAGTATATAACGTATCCGTCCGGTCCACATTTTGTATTTATTCAAGTATATTATTTAATCCGCGTATAAAACGCAGAGACCAAGACCAGAAATATTAATAATAAGTACCCGGAAAACAAATTTTCTAAAAAACATTACCTATAAAGCTAATTTCTATATTATTGTTTTATATATTTTAAAAACGTTCAGAATTGTCTTATAAAAATAAATTGATATTTATATACATATATAATACATAATATGTGTACATTGTGTACTCGTAAGTTATTTTAATACGTACAACGTATTTGATAAAACACGACTGTAATTGTAATGATTTTTCTTGTTGAAAACAAATCAACAATATCTAGATTTTATAATTTTTAAACTAGACCATATTAAAAATTACCGGGCAAGAAAAAGGTTTATTCTATAATTATTCGACAGTAAAGTACAAGGTGTAATCAAATCGTGTTCGTTCATACTACCTCAAAAAATATTAGTGTAAATAACGCAAAGTTTAAGAAAATATTTTAATATTTAATCGAAACTTGGCCAAAGTCTATTGTTAGTATTGAAACCCATATTGTAGTGATAGAAATCGAAAGTATAAAAAACTGAAAACTATATTTAAAAACTAGGGAAATAATGGATTGGCGGGTTTATCGAGTGATACAAACGGTCGAACTTTCGTGCGGGGGCGCTCCTTTCCGGCCATCTATACGTCACCCGCGAATACCTCCACCACACCATCAATATGACCCAGAAAAAACACAAACACACACTAAAGTGATATTAGTATAAAATATAACGACGAACGAACGAATGAAAACATTTAACTAAATTTACAACTGTCGGTCGTGCCGCGAGTAAAACGAGGTTAAATATTTCAAATAAAAATTGTAAAATTTTAACAATATTAAGAAATGTGTAAAAATCGTAGGTAAAGCATATCGCTTCGGGACTTTTCTCGGTGATTAAGAATAGACGGTCAGCTGTTGTTTTTATAATTAATAATTAGAGGCATTCTTGTTTTATGCTTGTAGATAAAAATATATTGAATATTATTATTTTATGTTAAAAACATTATTATTTGCATTGTTGAAAATTAAAATTTATATATTTTATAAAAACAATATGTGAATTGTTTTTCATTTATTATTATATTTTGAGAAGTACAACTTAAGTTATTTTATTTCGTATATACTAATTTGAGAGCAATACGTACAATAAAACTTCAAGTTATATCCCCCAAAAATATACCCAAAACGAAACAAATTTAAGGGCCGGTCAAATGGTTTTCCCTGGCCGAATAATTTTCATAGTCCGCCACCGAGTCCCATATGAGCATCATCCACCATACACCCACACCTGCACCGTATATTATTATGTATAATAAATAATAATAATACGAGTACGGTGGAGGGCGACATAGTCGTTCCTACTCGATTGAACATATATAATAATAATAACAAAGTTTTTTATCAACGACGACGACGTCAACGGAACGGCAACGCCGACACATAATGAGCATCGTCAAAAGGCGGCGAAGCGGAGGGAACGGCGAGCACCACCACTACCGTCGAGGACGTCGCCGCGCCGCCGACCCCCTAAATCGGGCCCCCGGGACAACTGCCGCGACTACCACACGATACGGGGCCGGTGCCGCGACCATCGGTTGTCTTTGTGCCGGGCCAACGGCAGCCGACTAGCCGAGCGCCATGCGCTTACTTGCTGCACAGTGCTCGTACTGTATATTTATACTCTTTTTCGTATATTTTTAAACGACCCGACGACGCGCGCAATTAAGAACGTCGCTGAACGCTATGATAAATGGCATAGGTACGCGTGTGCACAACATTACAGTCATTACACTAAGTATTATGATGCACATCTCACACACTCGATCGCTACTAATACGCGCTGCCGTTTTTTCTTTACTTTTCGTTTTGTTTTTTTTTTTAATACTATTATACTTAAAATATATACCGCGATTGCTGTAACTTTTTATTATTATTTCACAGCAGACAAATACGCAAATCCCACGGGATTTCGCGTGTCGCGCGTGTTCCCGGGCGGGCAAGTCCCGTCGCACGCACCACGCGATATTAATATAATATACCTCTTACGATATAACGATATAATAATAATAATACAATCGTTGCTGCGGCCAACTCGTTTTTTTTTCGGCGGCCATAATAATATATCATTTCGATCGTAATTAAATAATAAATACGAAAAAAAATCGCACGCACGGCATCAACGGCATTGTTCTATACACACACAATCGGTTTCGAGTCGTTGGGCTTTCTGTGCGCCGGAGTTGCGCAAAACCGCGCGGGCCGTTGCCGCGAAACTGTGAGTGCGAGTGCGTTACGTACACAACAACGACGGCGACGACGGCGACTTGCTGAGTGCTTGCGCGTGTGTGTGGCGGCGATGAACTTGGCCTCATTTTTTTATTCATATACCCACTCTCCCTCCTCACCCACCCACCCACCCACAATATTTGCAACCAACCCGAACCGCGAAACGATCGGTCTGCTGCTGTTTTCATAATGGACCGATCACGCGCGCGCGTGTACAAACACGAGATCGTATATGCATATAATATGTTAATATATTATATCATATAATAAAATACAACCATCTATACAGGTTTTGCGTATAGCCCGTCACTTATGTATTATACCAGTGGTGAGTATACACATCATCTGCTCACCCTTCGAACGGTGGAAAATCGGGTTATTTTAAACTTAAAATCTGTGCCCGTGGGCTCGTCAGCCACAGAAATCACTTATACATATAGACTAACGTTTTCGTATCACATCGCCGTTATAGCGGTAAGGTATACTATAAACATGCTCGATATAATAATATATATAAGATCGTTACCTTCAAATCTTTGAAAAACACCGAATTCCGCGCCCAGTCCACCTGCGAGAATAGATTCTGGTCGAGCACCTTGCACATGAGCTCGAACAGATCGACCTCACACTGGTTGTACGTCTGGTTCTGCAACAGGCCGAACAGCGAGCTCTGCCACTCCCGGTCGTCCAGACCCTGCACAAAGTCCCGGATCATGGGCGACATGCCTTTAACGCCGCCACCATTGGCGGTCGCGACCGCCGCCGTCGACGTGCTACCGCCGCCGTCCACCATCTGCTGTTGCTGTTGCTGCTGTTGTTGTTGCTGCGGCACGTGATGTTGTTGCTGTTGCTGTTGCTGCTGGTGCGCGGACAACAGGTAGTTCTTAGGCGACGACGGTGGCGACCACATTTTGTTCACAGACAACATGGACGCGGCCGGGACCGCCGACTGCTGTTGCTGTTGTTGCTGTTGTTGTTGTTGCTGCTGTGTCTGCTGGTGATGTTGCTGGTGTTGCGACGGCGGCACTCCGCCGTTTGCACTGGTCATGTTGGTCACGCCCGTGCTGTTGTTGTTGTTGTTGTTGCTGCTAGTGTTGTTGTTATTGTTGCCGTTGGCCGATGCCACGATTTGCAACGTCATTTGCGAATGTTGGTTGACCACACACGTGGTACCTCCGGCACCTGTGGCTAAAGACCCGAGTCCGGCCTGGCCCAGAGCCACGGCGATCGGGCTGGGAGACGAGTCGGGTGAGGACGTCAACGAAGACACCTGTTCAAGAACAAACAGACATATCATTATAACATACCACATTACTTTTACGTCAGCGTCGCATAAAGCACCTAATTGTTATTGTTTTTTGTGCGAGTTAGAAGTACAATGTTATAATTTAAAAATACTCATTTATCGCTTAAATATCCTAAAAAAAGCCACCGTAAAAACACAAATAACGTTCTTAACACGTTAAGTTTGATAACGAATCAATTTTAGTAAACACAAATTCATTATGTTACGCTTTGATTGGGTAAAGAATACAAAAGGAGTTAATGACATTTTTCTTTATCGCAAATCGTCTGACACTTATCGACCAAAGTCGAAACCCACGAGACGGGCTCACGGTAAGCGTGTAAAGATAATATTAATTAGGGTAGGAGAGGCGTGGAATATCAATTTCGTACCAGTTTAAACAACTACGCACATTTTACCGAGCCTACGCGATCGCGTAGGACACCACATCGGTCGCCACAAACATGATCGTTGCAACGACGATCGCGCGTTATACTATTATTGTATGTGAAATTGATTACCGCAAAAAGTTACCCACGCAAGTACAATGTAATATTGATATGTGATGATGTGCGTTCGTCCGATGAGAAAAATAATATCGATGCACTTCACCACACACCGTTATTAAAATCAAAGACAATAACATATAATTATTTTGTATGAAACTCATCGTCGGGTACGGTTTTAAAACAAAAAAGTCAAACAACATTGTTATGCACATTGAACGTGATGATTCAATATTGGAAACGATATAAAACAAATAAAACTGATAGATAACGCGCGGTTGTTATTTCAAATAAGAGCAGTGTGTTAGACTATCATCGCATTATGTGTACTTCCTATACATTTAAAAATTGAGATTTTTTTATTTCATAAAAGAAAAACAATATATACACTCATGGGCAATCAATTAATAAGATACCAAAATATATTCGTAACGTAAAACACTTAATAGGGGAAGTGGCTATTGGTAAGCAATAATCCGCGCAAGTTTATAATATATTATCTAATCTTCGAGTGGGCTCATCAGGGATAACATTTGAAGACATGGTTTAAATTAGGAGGTTATAGTATTTGATGTAAGTTTCGTGGGAAAAATATAATATAGTTTCACAAATTAATTTACAATTTTAATTTGTATCACGTTGTATAGGGGTTGATTAGTTGTTATTTAAAATAAGACACCAAGAAACGTTCGCCGTTGTTGTTTAGGTTATTTTTTCTTAATATAAAAATGACAAACGATGTCTCACCTGGGGAATCTGAATTTCTTGTTTGATGTGCAAACTAGACACCGATGACGTGATGGTAGAGCCGGGGTACTGGCCTAGCGTGACCGCGTCGCCGGCCAACATGGCGAATTGGTGGTGGTTGTTGGCTCCGGCCGACGTGACCACGCCACCGCGCAACGTCTGCACGGCCATCTGTCGTTGACGCATCATTTGTAACTTTCTCGCCCTGTCCCGTTTGTACATAGGTCCGAATTTGTTCCGGCCTCCTCGCATCCTGTCCGCTCGGACAGCTAAAATACAAAACCACACACAATTAGTCAAATTTGTTCAACTATATCTATACAATAACATGATCTAAAGAATATTTAATATTATCACTATTTATGCATAAGATATATATACCATTGAGTACTTCGTTTAATCTAAGATGGGATTTGGAATTTTTATATTGAAAAATTTATTTTCGTATGATTATATTTACTCGCTTTAAAAATATTTGCATTGACATTTTATCAATAAATTACTTTGACCCAAAATAAAATAATTTATTAAACATAAAATGTTTAAACACTTCAACTTCATAATATCTATATATAATGTAGCGAAGGCTTTTGGCGATTGTAATAACAGTGCGGTTTATTGTATATTCAATATTGGTAAATGTACATTGTTGTGATACTGTCTATATATATAATATTATATCGTTGTCACCAAGGTGCGATCATAATTATTATTAAATAATTTGTTTCACAACGTCGTAAGAGCGCTAAAAACAATGGACCACGATTACGCCACTCACAACCGGCACCGGCGGTGGCGGCACAGAGCCAAATGTGAAACGGACGACGGAAATCCTGTCCGGCAGACTGCCGGTGCCGGAGATTTACGAACTCGTCCGCGAAAAAACAGCAATCGGCCAAGTGTGTTAACTACGCAGTCGAAATTTAATAGACAATACCATATATTATATACTATATAATATGAAAATAAAAATAAAATCATTGTTGCTTCGAGGAGGGATATATGCGTTGCATAAAATTTAAATAGGAAAAAATCATCAAATTGGGCGTAAAAAAATAATAATAAAAATATAGGGAACAACATCATATGCCAACAAAAATCATGATCATAGTATACGAGAAGCCGCATTCGAGAATATGATCGTACCGATACGAATAATATACGTACTCGGTAATTTACGTACGTGTAGGATAAGTGTGTAGACTACATATTTTATAATATAATATGTATATACATGTACATGTACCTACGAGTGTGTGTTTATAGTCAACAATGGTTCTCATCGCACAGGTTTCCCCGCCACGTCAGTACAGGAGAACAATAATGATAGTGAAAAAAAATACCTCCTATTATTAAAGTTATTACCAAACCGACATATTATATTATTACTATTATTATACGCGAGACGACCGCGGAACGTTTCATACGACGACGACGTAGAAGAGGGACACCGCACGGCGTAACGACGACGAATGCGACGGCGGCGATATTGCATAGTCATCCTATATATTATACTATATAGGTATATATTTTTTAATATTTTATTATTATTATCATCATCATCGTCGTGTGAGTATAGGTACCATGACTATGAGACTATGACCGTGTATACACGCGTTTGTACGAAGAACACTGAATAATATATAATTTTTCATCGTCGTTATCATTATTGTTACAATTAATGGTTCGAAAAAAAGCAAAAATAATAAAGACAAAACTCATAAAGTGTAGAAGTATATGTTGATAAAATGATATTTGTTGACAGTTATTTGACCGTCGCGATAGCGTCTTAACGACGCAAAATCGAAATGGGTCAGTGATTTCAAGCATAAAAGTAAAATAAACCGTCTGTACACATCCCATACATATATGCGATCATTATGAGTAATAAACAATAATTATATAATATCACACACTCGCTGGACCCACCCGACACCGCTGGACGACGTGATATATTTTTCTCCGTTTTACGCGCACAAACAGAACTAGGTTTTAAAATATTACAATATATTAATTTATACTATATACAATAATAATTCGTATGCGCTCGTACGTATTCATAATGTGCTGTACAAGTCATACATTTTTGACGGAAAGGGTGGGAGGACTAAAACGACTTTTGGTCGTCGACAAATATTATTACACTGCGTAACGAGAAAAGAACGAAAGAAAAAATAAACATTTTTGCGGATGGTATAAAACTGTATTCTAGCTGGCGCACGTCGCGTTGTATTATTATTATTAAAGTAGTTTAATATACAACGATGATACTGATATTGTTATTGTTATGTTGTGTACCTACCTATATTTATTATATTATATACGTTTTGTTTTTGTTTTTTTAAATATAAAATAATATAATGATAATAATATATTTAATAATTACGCACCGATCGCACAGATCTCGGTAGAAAAAACAAATGCTAGTAAACATAAACCGGTTTTAGCGCAGGTTATGACGCACGAATAACAAAAAAAAAAATTAGATATAAACAGCGGATAATAATACATAATACGCGACCACCGATAGTGATAATAAAACATATGGTCGTCTTCAGTCGATTATATTACGATCGTGATAAGATGGAGACCAATTCTGTACTTATCTACAGCATGCCGTAGCGTTTATTATAAAGAAGAAACGTCGAAATATATTTTGTACAGAATCGACTATACACACATTATTATTATCATTATTACTGTACACAGGGAAATATATAGAATTAATTCAGTCGGCTGATCAAAGTAAGACAAACAATAATTATAATATAATAAGTTTTACGATTTCAAACGATAAAAAAACGCTAATTGAAAATATAAAACTAACACAACTCTGTTCTCGTGAGATCGAAATCAATAATAATAATAATAATAACGTCGGTCAAAGTAAAACGTTTTTCCGATCGGATCCGCCAATAATACACACGTCGAATAATAATAATAAGGTTATAATACGCATGCCCGTGCGTGTGGTGAATTTGTGAGCATTGCGCCACGGCTCCATTGCGTAAGGATATGCGCGCGATTTCAAAACGTAATTTTAGTGGATACATATCGAGATTGGGCGTTAAAACGAAAATAATTACAAAGCGCATTGCGTAAGTTACGAAATAACGTCGTCGTCGTCGTCACCACCACCACCGCCATTGCGATTCATTATCGGATGGAATCGATTACGGACTGGGGGAAAACTGGCGTTTTCTATACACCCTGACCGACGGAACGAAGGTGTTGTATACTACGCCGTACACTATACAAAGGAAAACGAATCGTCGCCAAAGGATTTATGTATACACAACACATTGTTATGTCCGGACGCCGTCCGATTACGAGTTAGACTTAAATTTTGATTAAAGCTCGGCTTTTCTTTTGCTGATCGTTATCGAACTCCGTCCCGGAATAACTGCAGTGCTATATCGTTCAATTCCGTTTCTATTCGTTCCGAGCACCCGTTATCGTTATCATTATCGTTATTATTATTATTCTCCCGTCGTCGTATATTACAGTCGTCCTCCTCGTCTTACGATTACGACACCGGTCGATATTGTCCCGCCGGTCAACATATTGTCTCGGCGCTCTTTGCGGAATTTCCACGCTCGTACGTTATCGCGAAGCTCGTTAAAAACCGATCGCCTCGAAATGTTTACGAGCGTATTCACGGGATGACACAACTATATATACCTAATATGTATACACGATATCTATGAGAGGAGTCTCTGGCGGCGAAGAGCTTATAATCGATAGTGAGCGTATAGTGATGGAATGAGACAATTATTGCAAACACGTTGTGAATATCACAATATTATTTTATAAAATTCGATATTATCATAATATACAGTATAATAATATAATGTTATGGACGGTGCGCTCAGATGTTGAGCGCGACGAGACACGGAGGGAGATAAGGAGGTGACCGATTTTCTCGGCCGCAGTTGTATATTATACACAAACACGATCTCGAAGGCGTGTGGCCTTGAGAACAACACCACCGCCGAAGTCGCCGCGAACGATAGATACACGCCGCTTACGCAATTAAGCGGCAGCGTTGCGGCAACGCGCAAGCGCGCGATGCGGCGGCTATGTAATAATATATTATTCCATTAAGCGGGGAGGCGGACGACGATTGTGTGCATATTATGTACTCGCCTAGCGCGCGGTTGTTGCGACGTTGCCGCTGTCGACGCCGTCGCCGCCGCCGCCACCGGCCGGTCACGGTGTTCAGAGACTTGAACGCCGCACCACCGCCGTCATGTGTAATGATATGTACGTACAAGGAGAGAATATATTCGTAAAGAAAAGAAAAAACTCGAAATTACAATAACAGTAGCGCGTTATTAGTCAGGTGGACGGTGAAGTATGGAGGTGAAGGGGATCGAGTGGAAACGCGCGTCAAATCGCCCCCGACGATTATTTCGTATATTATTATTATATACATTGTACAACGGCACTAAAATATATTATAATTATGAGTGGAGATTTTTAATTCTCAAGTGATAACTCTGTTTAGTAGCATATATAAAAGCTGCTGCAGCACATACAATACTGATTGATAGACTACCATTCGAAGAGGAAAGAAAGAGAGAGATGAATATGTTTGCGATCTCAACGATGTGGACTGTGGTGGCCGAAGACCGCGGGTGTGCGCCAGTGCGAATACGAATGCGGCGGCAGTTTATTATTATTATTATGCACACGATTTACGGTCAAGGCCATTCGCCTTGGCCCAGTCGCGGCGGAGAAAAGTGAGTGCGCCGCGAGAGTTATGTATATATAATAATATAATAGCTGGTGTATAATAATACGAAAGAAAGCGCGTGCAGAACTGCCGCCGAGTTCCGCTTTTACTTTCTTCGGTTTTGCCAGCTCTTCGCACGTATAATATATCTATTTCGCCGAAGATCGAAGGTCGTGCCGACGGATTATAGCATCGTCGTAATCGGGAAAAATTGATGCACTTCTCCTTCGGAGCATACGACGTCATCGCCGAGAACGAGATCCGACGAAATTGCAGTCGATACAATTTTGCAGCTGCACTCACACGACTGTACTCACATGAGTTTACGACCAGCGATGTTATATGTACATCGGTGATAGTGACTTGGTCAGCGGTTGACGATTGATATCGCGGTGAAAAATACATAAAACAACGAAATCGCGTTCGAACACAACTATAAGATTTAACGCACAAACGATAAGGGTATGCCGCCTGAACAAATGTTTTACAGCGAGTATATTCCAGATAATCTGCAGACAAGTAAGAACGCGTCTGCGTGATGTATAGATAAGATGATGTTTGTGAGAAAAGGGTGCACTAATTGTAAATAAATAATATATAGGTAACGCAGTACCTACAGATATGCAGTAGGTAGACGAAACAACGCCGACAATCGGTGTTGGTTTTGTACATAGACTGTAAACACGGAGAACATTAGAGAAAAACAGTAGAGTTATTTATACTGCAAATAATGTATCGTGTAACGTGATAACGCAGACAAAGATAAAACAACATATTATTATAGTAATTTGATGAAACAACAAATTTTGAATTTTGTTTAGAGCTATGCGTCGGATACACGCGGTATTATATATCACGGTTGTATAATATATACACAGGTATAATAAACCAATAAGAGAATTAATAAAATTGAGTTCACGGGTTAAACCTGTGAGTAATAGATGATATAAAAAAAAGATCATTGATATTCCACAGGAAGTATAAGAAAACTGCAGGAATGGGTGGTGATGTATAGGAGAGAGTTGTGAAGTGATTACAGACGTAACAGATAGGTAATGCATTATACATATATTATAGATAGACACCTACCTAAAATAATATATCTCCTAGGTGTACATAAAAAAGAGCCAAAACGTTGTATGAATAGTGATGAGTATTACTGGAAGAGATATTACGTTATTTAAAGTTACGTGTTTCTAAAGTTGGTGAATTCTAGCTCATTGTGTTTCAATACCCATAACCGATACGCATTTTTATCAAAATTGATTAATTTCATTTATGATTTGAGTGTGCATATATTATGTATAAACGTTTAATTTTTTTAATAAATTCTAGCTGTCAGTTAATTAATTATATATTCCCACGTTTATATATTGTAAATATAGGTATATAAGCGACTCATTGTACAGTATAATAGTCAAACACAATAATAATACATTTTGTCAAGTGAAACGCATAGTTTTTGAATATTACACTTGAAAATTATCAATTATTCCGTTTTTCTTCTATTAAACGAACATAAATTGATCGGATTTTTTCTCTCTCGCAAATCTATTCTTGTCTGAACACCAGGAAGAGATGCTCCAGAGTTGAAGGTCTAATGGTTGTACGGAGAGATATTACTAGGAAGTTGTCGTCGCTGCGACGCTGCCGTCGACGGCGGGTTCACCTTGATTATCCACACCGCCACATGCCGCCGCGGTGTAAACAACAACCCGGAATGGACACAACAATGCATACCATTTTCAACAGGAGAAATACGTACTCCCCCCTCTCCACCGCTACACTACAGGCCCAATTGGATTATTATAAACAAAAGCACACAAATCGAGTTAAATTAAACCATTGAAGTACCTAACGGGGAAACGCTTCGGAATTCTGATAATAGGCAATGAAATGGAAAAACAATTTTGATTTTGTTTTACTGTACACAGTATACTTACATACACCTGCAGTACATTATGCTATACAGGTGTGCTACTCATATATTACCTGCCTACTCTATTATATTGCACCTTGTTCGTATTAGCCTCACGGGGCAACCCCAAGGGGCGCTCAATCGAAACCGTACCGATAACTTTCTAAAACTAATCTATATTATGACATTATATTACATTACATTACAACGGACATATTGTTGAGGCGTCTATTATTATGCTGTGATTAGGTATTATTTTTGTTCTTATTGTTATTGATAATGATAATAATAATAATAATAATAATAATCATAATTAAGTAACTAACGCCTCGGGTCAATGTATATATTATATATGTAGACTGAGAACGCAAGTCCTACTTTTTACAACACACGCTGTAAAAAGATTATGATTCGAAACCTTAAAAGTTCAATAAGAAAAATTGTCATTAAACAGTTAATAAATAAGCTATATCCAAGTAGCTGTTACGAAAAAAATTTATTTTACTAAGTATAATTAATTTATGGCACCGGAAAATATTCTGTTGGTTTAAATCAGGATTGTTTATTTTTACAAAAAAGAAACGATTTGATCAAATGTTTTCAATCGTCAAATCACATGTACAATTCGATATAATAATATATAAAAAAGCGGATTTTATTTTATTGTTTTTAGTGTACACAAGAGTAGACTAACAAAATACGTTGATATAAAAAAAAAAAACCGTAATAAAAATAATTATTTTGGTCACGTAATATTGTTTCGTTTAATATTGTTTAAACTTGTACAACAGTTTCAATTCCGCCACCATGGCGCGACTATATGTCATTATCGAAACGTTATTATTTTTCCTCGGGAAGAAAACTGCAACACGAATCTATATATAATATAATATTGGATATTGTCCCATGAGCGAACGGACGGTCGCAACGGAGGAATCTAACCTTATAAAGGCACATTGATGGTAATTGTTTTTCCCTTCTCTCTCTCTCTCTATATATATATATATATATATATTTATATGAATATATTACATACATGTTGCATGTATGTATACCCCGAGGGAAAGGAAAACGTAAGAATTAAAGAGGGCTGTCCCATGGTATTAAATCCGAATAGTGGTGACGACGAATCGTGCTTAACCTTGACAACTTGGCGTGGCGCTATATATTCTCAAGGCCGAAAACGGTACAGCCGTAATAATAAGTGCAAACCGCTCCCGACGGTTAATCATCATCTCCAGTACTCATTATTATCATCATTACCGTCGTATCACAAACCGTAAAAAGTGCCTACACCCTACGTAACACGGCGGCAAGGCGGCGGTCTCGCGCGGCAAAAATAACAACGTCGTTCGTTTTCTCTTTGTCCCGCTGCTACCGTCGCTGCCCACCGCCACTAAGTTCACCGAAGATCGGTTTGAATAATATTATATTATACTGTTTAACAGCATGTGTGTGTGTGTGTGTGTGTCGTCGTCGTCGTCGTATCGGATTGTGAAACTGGTTGTACCTAATAAAATTAAATAAAATTCGGGCACGTGACCATCGACAGGTGGTGGGTACAAACGATGGGCGGACGCGCGCGCTGTGTACGTAATGGTGAGGCCGAGTTAGGAGAAAGTGAACCCGATGTCGTGTACACGCATATCTATAATATAATATAATATAATGTTATACAGAAGAAGAAGAAGAAGAATACGATATGTAACGTGCGTATAATAATGTGTATACGTATATTATAATAATGGTATGGTATAATATATTATACATTATGTGGTAGGCAAAGGAGAGGGAAAAGTGGAAGGGGTTGACGAGAAAGATATGGGACGCGCGTCTACGCTGAGGCAACCGAACGGCGACCGTTGCGTAACGTTTGCTCCGGGCACGTCTGCAGACATTGACAGTGGCCCATTTCAACGTTATGATATTACCAATCATCAAACGTCTAGAAAAACCGACGGACAGTGAAACGGGACGACTAAAAATAATATCATAAAAAAAATCTATACTTCATATTTTTTCTTTTTTATCCTTTGCTTAATGTCCTATCCTATAATAATAATATTAAGTTGACATTGTCCATTCAATCGATAAATCATTCGTATTGGAGTTATGTATAATTTTAATATACGGATGGAAATAATATAATAACAGTACGGCGCACAATATCCGACTAATAAAAACATGGCTCAACAGAGTCAATTGCTCTTTGCAGCGTTCATCCGTCCGTAATTTCATCACGAGCGGACGCGGAGCGCATAAAAAAACAATATATGCATAATATAGGTCTCGACGCGTAGAGACATTTACGACGCGGCTACGTACCGCCCACGTGTGTTAGCGCTCTGCGAGCAGACGTTCCGTCGGTGAAAGCCGGACACACACATACACACACCATAGGTTATAATATTTCGGTTGCAACCGCACCCCAGACACTTTCGACATTAAGTACAAACTGTACAACAATAATTGTCTGGACATTGTCATTCAAAGTTATTTTTTCCACATCTTTTCGGTGTGGAGCGAGACGACAAAAAAAAGGTAATAAAAATACGAGTGAAAACGCCTGCCGTATTGTTTTTTTCGAAAGCAAAAATGCACGGACAAAACAGACCGCGGTTAACGTACTTTTTACTGGGAATTGAGATAATATTAATGTACATGTGAGCGTGCTTGTTACACGCATACGACATATAATAGTACACGATATATGATATAGGTACGCGTATTTGCATTTAGTTTTCAAATCGCTGTAGATATAATATTATTAATATAAAATAATAGCATATACGGACGGGGGCCGCCACCTGGGTAGAATTATTATGATGCAAAGCAAAACGAATGTCGTAAGACGCGGGCGAAAACGGACGGAAAATATCGATTCGATTCGGCCGGCGTTTTGAAATAACCGACGGTAGCAATATATAGTTTTACGGATGGCGAACCAACAGGCATTTTTACCCCGCGGCCCGGCCCACAGGTCGTTAAAAATTAAAAAACACGAAATTCGTTTTTCCGTTAGAACACACACGCTCACTAGTGTCGACACGGACACCACGAAAAACCAACGACGCGCGTGAATGTATCGCTACCGCGTATTTTAATGCCAACAGATTTACTGTACGTGAAACCATCATAAACAGTGAATACTGATAACTAGCAGTGTTAGGTACAGACGTGCAATGATATAAATATCATTGTACGCAACTAAACGTAGGTGTTGTGTAAAGACAAAAACAGTATTAAAAAAAAAAAAATAGGTCAGTCGACTGAACGAAACGCTTGTCTGATAAAACGACGTGAAGCACGCACGCATTTCGGCGCCAATTCAAACTTATAACGAAGCTTTCGGGACATTGGAAAATTTAATTAGATTAATTTTATCATTATCGATTTTACGTGCGATGCCGCGAGAGAACAGAATCGCGATAATTAATAATAATAATAATGTTATCATTATTATTGTAAATAAATATTAAATAATATTGTAGTGTTCGAGGCATTAAAAAAACGCGTTTATCGTCGTTACGTGACTACGGATGCGGCGGCGGCGACGGTTGGGTGTTGGCCGATCGCGTTCGTCGTGTATACATCGAGAGAAACCTACAACGACGGCGGCGCGTCCGCAGGGTCTCTGGGGCGGTTTTCTCATTTTTCGTATTATTATTACTATTTATGGGGACGAACAGAAATTATTTAATAATAATCGAATACGTTAAAATAATATTATATTACAATAATGTAACTCGTTGGTCGGAGTAAGAGAGAAAACGACGACAATTCGGCGGCGGCGGCAAACCATCGCCATCGCCACTGCCGATACCGCCGCCGCCGCCACCGCCGACACCGGTCTACACCGTACAATGACCGACACACACGCACGAACGACAGAGAATATTCCGATCGGCCGCGCTCAGAAAAACCGGTCCCTCGCGGCGGCGGGGTGGAGGCGCGTCTCATTATAAAAACGACGACGACGTGCACACGGCGCACCGGTGCGCGGTTATAGGGGGCATTGTAACGAAAATGAATAAATCGTATGAGGAAAAAAACCGACTGAATATCGTTTTTGCCGGACACTAAATATAGATACTACCAGAGCTTTTCTCGACGACGGACGAACGCGTCTTGTTCCCATCAGGCGTCTTTTCCCCGGGACGACATAATCTATAAGTCATAATATTATTGAAAATTTCATTGATGAAATTCGTCTGATGTGTCGTTTAAGGAGGCGGTAAACGTCTCTCGGGCCAACGGTCTTAAAATACGTTTCGAAAATCGTACGCCACCGCGCGGGCCGACTGGCGTGCAGCTGAGGCGGCGGAGAGGGAAAAAAAACTCGCGTAATAATTTGCCGCCGCATACACCCGGTAAACGCGCGCGCGAGTGCGTGTGTGTGTGTGTGTATAATATACGCGGGCGACGGCGGCGCGGCGTGCAACTGGGCCAACAGGGCGAGCGGGGGGTGACGTTGGGCGGAGATTGTGTGACCTACTCGCCGGGACCCTAATTAAAGGAGCGCGTTGCGAAACGCCTAGGCCGCGCGCGCCGCGCTCATGTATGTGTGTGTGTGTGTGAATATATATGCGCAAGTATACTCGGGTAAGCGTGTAAACGCGTGTGTGAGTAATACTCGTGTGTGTTTGTGTGTGTATATAGTTTACGTGTACGCGCCCAGCAGACACATACACACACGTTTGTAAATGAATAATAATATGCTAATCTACATTCTGAATGCATTGTGTGTGCGTGCGCGCGCGGCAGCAAAAGAAAAAACGCAAACACACACACGCATACGCAAACATCAAACCGCACCGTCGAGAGTGAGAAGAATGATGACAACTATTGTGCAACAGCCTACGAGCGCACACACATACCTGCAGGTGTATGTGTGTGTGTGTGTGCAGGCGCGCGAGTCGATTTTCGTTTTCGTTTGATTATTCGTTTGTTTTTCGTAAATATATATATATATATATATATATATATATAATATCCAGACTCGCTTTCGCGCGGCAGATAACGCAAGAAACTAGGTAACCGCCGCCGTAACTGAAATATTCTCTCCCACCACCGCCGCCGCTGCTGTAACGTTACGACGGATTATTAATGGTCCGTTAACGAGTCTACGACGCGCGGGG
This sequence comes from Rhopalosiphum nymphaeae, assembly GCA_036289425.1. NCBI lineage: Eukaryota > Metazoa > Arthropoda > Insecta > Hemiptera > Aphididae > Rhopalosiphum > Rhopalosiphum nymphaeae. The sequence continues at coordinate 650,421 of JAZAQC010000021.1, read as the reverse complement.
GGTTTTTTGCACAACTCGAACGGTGCGGCCGCCCGCGCGAGCATATTTCAAAAACCGTTTTTCTCTCGAAAAATAAAATACGTGCCCTATTTCGGTGTTATATGCTCACTGTCCCATTCGTCAACCCCCCGGGACATAACAATGTAATATACGGTATCGGGTGTATGCGACTCAACACAATAATAGTACAACACCTGAAGAATTTATCACCGCCGTCCGAAACACACAACGGTACGCATATAAAGGCGACACGCGCGAAACGAACGTTATATTATATTTATGTGTACCTAATAACATAATATCGTTGGGAAATCGATACGCGCATCGTTTTATTGTTATTATTGTTACCTATAGACGGTATAGTCTTTGGGGAGAATTTTACCACCCACACAGCACGCACGCAAATGTCGTATACGCAAGCATCGTGTCCGATATGTTTTTGGCCGTGTAGGCCGTACATGTTACGCCGCCGCACCGTGATAATATATTTATTATGTTTTATTACGTGTACCGCGACGACGGAATAAAAATAAAATAAACGTGGAATGCGTTTCGTACGAATCGATGCGATTTGTGATGAGCCAATTTTCAGATTGCACGCAACAATCGCTACAAAACAATCGACAATGCACATTACACACAGAACAGGATTTCCGAACGCGATTATCAGCAGTACATAGCGCCCCAGCGGTTAAAAGAACGGAAGTTCGATGCGTAAATTTCAATAGAATAACAGATTGAACGCATACACACGAGCGCGCGACAGCGTCACAAACATACGTCGTACAGAATACACCTCGATGTCTATCTATATACACATATTATACTCTGGTGCACTATAGCGGGAAATTAGGTTAATTTTCATGCCAAAACCAATTATTATTATTATTATTATTATTATTATTACTGATAATAATATTATGTATATTAAATATAGTTACTCTTATATATGTACAACTGTTGTATCATTTTATAATATCTAAACCATAAAAATGCGCCACAATTTTTATCATTATTCTATGGTCAACCACATTACTCCCTTCCACCACCTAACCACCCGGTACACGCATAGTACATACTGTAGTACCTATACGACATCGAAAATTAAATATTATTATTATTATTATTACTTTAATACGTAGCATGTACACCGAATATATTATATATATATATATGGACATATACAATAATAATAACATAATACGTTATACAATTTTAACTTTTTTTTTATTCTTAAAAAAACCGAAGGACTGAATAGATTATAAATACAAAACGCAATATATCGTCGTTTTTATATATGTATTTCTATTATGTATTTGATATTCTACCGGTGGGACGAATCGCCTTGTAATAGAATAGCAGAAATAATAATAATAGTAATAATAATAAACTGTATGATGTCATGGAAGAATGGTGAAAAGCAATGTATACAGACGGTGGGAGGGGGGACGCTGAGAAAATCTTGACGATCTTGACACGGATTCGGTCTGTGGAACAGAAAACCCGAGTTTTTTTTATCATTATTATCTCTACGTGTATATATTCCCCATAATACGAATTACAAAATAGTAAATGTGTTTTTACAACTTGTTACAAAAATCTTATGAGCAAGTTTTTTTTTAAATATTATTTACAAACACTAACACTTATAGCGTATGTACCTCCTCTAGGTATAACTACTTAACCCTATCATATGTGAATATCACGATTTTATTTGTCTATTTTATATGAGTCAATTTTAATATGCATTAAATTATAATATATTATATAAAATTATAAACTATCGAATTTATCTGACGTGGTATTATATCAAAATTATGCGGTTTCCCGACAATTATAATGACATGAATACATTTTATTACTTGCACGAGTTATTATCGTTTATTGAAATACAAATTATTTTACACAACAAATTACAATAAATGATACACGATACGTTAACTTTAGTTTATTGATTGATAGATGAAAATATTGTGTATAGGTAATTGCAATTTCTTTCCCAACGTGCAATACATAATTTTAAGTTTACGTTGAAGCTATGTACTAGGGTAGCGTAAATAAGTGAAATGCGGAGACTAGTAAGGGTACTCGAAATTTTAAAATAACGGCAGTATATGCGACCAAACAACGGAACGAACTTTTACCTAAGAAAATTTAAATCAAAACTTGACGACTGCAACGTGATAACTATTTCAGAAAATCGTATATAAGAATATATATATTTTTCTAAAAGATCAGGAGTTCTATAATTTTTACACATTATGTGTATATCATAAAATTTATGTGTATACTGTATGGGAATCGTTCCCTCCTGTTGCGAAATAAATGGAATATGATTTTAATAGTAGACAAAATTAACACCTCGGGTTACCCATCAATAAAAATCAATATCACTAATATATTATTATGGTAATAATATAACCATGCATAAACAAAGACTCAAAAATTGTACAAAACAACAATTCACATGTGGGTATATTTATTGTAGGCCCATTGGAAAATTAAAACAAAACGTTCAACCTCGAAACTCCCTGGAACCTTATTAATAATATATTGCAATACTGACTTTGATGGTTAATAATACTATTGTATGTAACCTGAGTTAAAAAAAAATCGAAAATACGGGTTATCAAAGTTGTACTTTTGATTGTTTTTTTCCTGTACTCGCGGTTGGAAATTCACGATACTACGTGACCCGCATTTCCTCAAAACACGATAATTAAACGCAAATACTTAAATTATTTCATTTTTAAAAAATAAATAGAAATAATACTGAATCAATCAATCCGAATGTAATCTGCACACCGGGATAATTGAAAAAAGTTTTCCGATTCAATACTCAAACGCAAACCAGTTCGTCGGACAGAAATTACGAACACGGTCTCGTATTTTACAAACAATATTATTATCGCTACGCATTATAAAGGTAGTAAAGTAACATAGTGTTGTATCACACACACACACACACATGTTTTTCAAACTCGGGAGAGAAGCATTTAATTAAAATAATTGGGCGGATGATCCAAAATTGTACACTTACGCTGCTGTTAGCTGTATACGTTCGGCAAACGTGGACAAATCCCTCGTAAAATTTATTAGAGCTGTTTTACGTATATCATCATATTGCCCGGTGACTATACACGACAAATTACTACAACTACATAATAATAGGTGATACACGCTGCGCAATTTGAGAATTTAAACACAAGGCATTTTGTTTTTGTACGTTAACATGTACATGTCAGACAAATGCGATTTTCGGTCGTATTCTTAATCGCTTAAGATGGCGACGGTTATTGATAATATTAATCTATTAGTACTATTTGATCTAACGATAAATTTATGAAAATATTTCAATCCAAATAATAATAATTAAGCGCTTTCAACGAATCAAGATAAAAGGCATGTTTTAGATGTTTACTATACGAATTTATACGACTGCCGTTTATAAGTTTTGGGCGTTGAAATATTGGTAAATAACTTTAAAAAGCACGATTTTACGCGAACGCATGTATATGTAGTTGTATACATATTTATGTACAGAGGTACTCGAAACATTACAAATAGACCAGTGAAGTTTAGGTATGTATAAATAGTGATAATAATAAAAAGTAATATAATATCAAAGACACTAACCTTCGAGTTTCATGCCGACTTCAAGACATTTCTGGAACCGGCAGAACGGACACCGCTTCCTTTGAGTCTTGTCGATGTGACACGACCGCTCGGCCACACACGTGTACACCTTTTTGTTTTGCACAGTCCGTTTGAAAAAGCCTTTGCACGACTCGCACGTGAGTAGACCGTAATGGTAACCAGACACCTTGTCGCCGCACACGGGACACAGTTCCTCGATGCCTTCCTTGGTGTCAGGAAGCTCGGAACCGGTGGCCGACGGGTTGACGGCGGCCGCGGCCGCGGACACAGGCGTACCGCCACCGTTTCCGCCGACGGCCACATACTGCTGGAGGCCGTCCATGGAACCGGACACGCCACCACCTCCTCCTCCGCCACCGTTTCCACCTGCAGAACCGAACAAATATGCTGTATCCACATTACCCAGCTGATAACAGCCCTGGTTACTGCCACCCATCATCGAGTACGCAGCGGCCGCGCTGGACGAGGGCGTTTGGTGCTGGGGCGGCATGTACTGGTACAGGGGCGGCGATGAGGCGGGCGGCTGGTACAGCGAATCGTCACCGCCATCGTCGCCGGACGCCTGTGGCGGGCTGAGCCCGAAATGGGACAGATAACTAGCAGAGTGATCCATGCCGGCTGCTAACATATGACGTACGTAAGGGGCGTCCCGGAGGGGCACCCACAAGACACGCGGATCGCACTATTTGTCACGAATAAGGGCTGCTCGAGAGCATATTTTAATAATGTACTATATATATATATATATATATTTGGGTTCTTTGGTGGGGCGGTATGGGGTGGTAGGTCGAGATAATGACCCTACAGCACCCGTAAAAAGCGCTGTGACGGGTTTTAAGTTACGACGACGGCCGTTACGCTGGAATGTCGTCGCTGTAGTTGCTGGCCGCGCGAAGACACGGGGGGCGGCTAGCTGTCGGCTTTCGTCATGTCTATGGCTATTGCACTGCAGGTTGGCGAGACTCGTTTGCACAACAACGCGCCCGGCCCGATTTCGTCACTGAGACTGAATCGGGCGACGACGACTATACGACGACGACGACGAAACGCAATCGTTGCGCGGCTCGCCGCACACACACACACACACACGGGCGCGCGCGCGCTACACGAACACACAACACACGAGCGCGCGCTACACGCTACACGCACCGGGACCGGTGGGGGACCGACACACTACTGGCGCGCGCGGACACTGTACGACTGCGACGACGACGGTGACCAAACACGAATTCCGAAAATTATTATAATAAATAAACGGTTATTTATTATTATTATTATAAAAATTAAATAAACGATTTTTTTTCCGATTTATATTATATCCGTATAATATACACACTAATTCGAGATTTATAAATATAAAAAAATATTTTAAGAATAAAATAAAACGATACAATTTTTGAAAAAAAAAAATTTTACAAGTACCGCGAGAGGACGTATTTTATTTTACAACGAATCAAGCGCGCTCGACGAACACATGTACGAAACTTCGCGGCAGAGTCAGGTTAGCCGTGGCCGTAAGATCGGATACCACACACACAGACACACTGACACGGACGGCACGACGAAACGGCTGAAACAAGTGAAAGTGACGGGGCCGGCCCGAGGTGGGGGCAACGCGTAATGGCTGTGGCGGCGGCGACGGCGGTGGCGATGGTAGCGGCGGCGGCGGAGAAGGCGGCGGCGGCGCGGTCGTATAGTCGGTGGCAGGGCGGTATGGGGGGGATCTCAATGACCTACTTTCAATTCTGTATGTGTGTGTCCACAATGAGTCCGATACACGAAGCAAGGCGGGTTAGCGCGCGCGCGCGTGTGTGTGTTTGTGTACGAGCGCGCGCGGGGAGTATGTGTGTGTATATGCGTGTGTAATATATGAGTGTGAGTGTGTGTAGTGTGAGCGTGTGTGCGTTGGAATACGCGCGCCAAGAGGGGTGGTGAACGAAGATACGCGCGCGTCTCTCCTCAAGGTTGCTTAAATAATTAACTAATATATTATAATATTATATATTTATATATTTGGAGGGAAAAAACGAGTTAAATATTAAGTTAAAGTAATAATAATAAAAAAAAACCCGTAATTCACGCGTAATAGTTCTAGGTATTTTATAACTTTTAAATTTTAATATCATAGTTATGTTTATACGTATTGTATCGATCGCAGGATTTCGATAAACATGCGGTTTATTATATATTTAATACCCGAATTTTACATATTGTAATAGGTGGTATACGGTGTAACTATACGAAAATATTCTTAGATCAGTTAAAATCTCAAGTATAGACTGAAATCGTATAATTTTTTAAACAGTTTAAACCTCATAAACATAGCATAGGCACCTACACTTTAATAATATAATAGTATGCTATACATTATAATATAGTGACTATATTATGGTGTTTTAAGAAAAATGTGTTTATTTTTTTGTTCCATCGTCGCAATCAAACGTTTAAAAACTTTAAATGTTTTATTGATCTGTTGATTAGCTCGTGCATATGTGTTCGTATGAAATACGAATATTTTGGTGTATTAGTTTAACAATAAAAATTATGCATATTTTGCCAATATAAATTCCAATATGTGGCAACTGTCTGATAATTTAATTGTTAATTAAACTTTATGCAAATTGTGCGTATACTAGAATATTACAGAGAATCATTCTCCGATATGAGGACAGCTTTTCTATATTAAACCTAACTGACGTGAAACGTGTTTCATTATTAAAATAATTTTGGCGAGTGTATCTTCAAACTTTGGAAGACTATAATAATTATATAATTGATTGACTAGAATGTGAAAACACTAAATGGTGCGTCTGTAAGCAAATTATATTTTACTGGTTAAATAAATATATGTACCTATGATTGAAATACTAAATTGAAATAAAAAGATTAAAAGCAGGTTGTACACATTAAATATAATACCTACACAATAACTAGGTGCGATCATTAAGTTACTCAATAAAATAGGGTTAATTAATATTACAGACAGGATTATTCTATGAACTTTGATAACATTCGTTTCATGTCAGTATAATTTTAAAACTCGTTTTTATTAAGTAAATTTAATCTATATTATTATGTCATAAGAATATAATTATTAATAATAATATTGTATTAACAAATATTTGAAAATTAAATTACATGTTTAAAATATAGATAATATCGATGAATAAAAAAATATTTATTGTGACATATATTTTAAACGACACATAGAAAATACCAAATCGTATTATCAAATTAAATTTAATGATAACCAAAATACAATAAAATAAAAAAAACGAAACGGAACAGGTGTGATATTATTGATCATTATTTCAATATGTTAATTGTAACTAAAACATCTTCAAAATATTGTCATGCCCACTTCCGTCGTATATTTTAAAGTTTTTCTTGTTGTCACCCTACTGACCCAATTCCCAAGGGAAAATATAATCATCTCATCAGACCCTTAACGATTATACATGCAGCACGTATACAAAAAAATAAGTCCGCCTTATTTTTTTTAATTTGTTCTACACACCAGGAGATTATACCTACTGATTTTTTTACTATTCATAAACGTTTCGAGTGCTTTTTACACGCCCCTAAATATATGTATATATATGCGCACGCAGCAGAGTCACCTGATACTGTCGACAGGTGCGAGGGTTATTAGAATAAATCCATTCAACAGTATTTAACATTTTCCCCAAACAACCATACGGTTTACAATAATAAAAAATTTATATTTAAAAAAATTGTTTTTTAAATAATTATGTAAACGTGACCTATTTCCCACACAACTTAAAAACTAACCAATGTATTATAATTAGGATTTTTAATAACCACATGAACACAATCTAAAAATATTCATACAAATATATTTATATTTATGTATATTGAGTATACACGACGACTGAGCATAAATAAAGATCAAATACAATTATATACATAATACGCAAGTTCAATTGTTTTCATTTTATACAAATATAAAACTAAATGTCAAGTGCCGAGTTTAGATCTATTCAGCTTCTGTACAATTATATACATACGATACATGGATTATGGTATATGATGTCCTACTGACCTACATAATCGAGTGTGCTCTTGTTTTCTTATCAGTCGTCAGGGGAAAAACAAAATACATACAAATATATTTGCACACGCAACTTGAACAAAATCGATAAAAATCCTTTTTATGAACGCATTATCAATTATACGAATAAATGACGAATAATTGGCAAAACATATTATAATACGAGCTAATATTATGAGATATAATATTTTTTTAGGTATGTTAACATACGTTGCTATATATACGTACGTCGATAATATAATATTATATTGCTCAACACAGAGGTAATTAATTATTGTTAAAATGAAAACAAATAAATTCATTATTTACAATTCATGTGTGTATGTAACTAAATTATGTTCTCAATTTATCTGCGTGATAAATGCGTGATTAAATTTAAATCCATTAAAATGTCAATCAACAATAATTTATGTAAATAAAAAAAAAATTCTTCTATTAGTTATTAGGTATAATGGTGTCGTTCATTTAAAACTGTCATTAAAAATGTCTAAAATTTGAATTTTCAATAACTCAAGACACATTTCATAATCTTGCCACTCCAAAACAGTACCTATTATATAGTTGCTAATAATGATGATTGATGACTAATATAATATTATTATTGTATATTGAAACGTTCAATAAAATAATTGATAAGAAATCGGCATTTTATGTTATGACGTCAAAATGGATTCTTAAAGTACATGGATACAAGAAAATTGTTTTATATTTTACTTATTCCATACCTATACTAACATAATTTTCAATACAAAAAACATTTGAACATTTTAAATTGTGTATAGATAGGTTAATGATATATGTATATTATATATTTAAAAATCGTGTAAATGGAATCGCATTTGATGTCAAATCGAGGCATACTATTTTATTATTCATATGTGTCAAAGTAGAACATATATAAGTAAAAACAGACACTCGTATCGATTGTTATCGCGTCTTTTTTTATTATTTGAGCTAGGACAAGCAGGTCCATAGTTCAACACATACACTGCAGAATACTTTGAAATACTATATTTATGTATCTAGGTTACTGACAATAATATCGTATATAATTATTACATTTAGGTAAATATATAAAGTATACACGTACATATTATACACGTATATATATATATATTATATATTCTATAATCAAATAGAAATCATGAAACAAAATTACTACTCTTTTGAACTTGTCACGTCTTTAAATTATTATTTGCTGATATAAACGACGAAACACTCGCGGGTCGTTTCTTTTCGTAAATGATAAACCACCAAATGTCATAATCGATATAGAAACCTAATAAGATAGTACAAGCGCATAAGGTCACTCAACAATATTAACACACAGTGATCACAGCAATCGTTTAATATAACATTTGAGGTTTCTGAGACGCGTTTCGCACACATTATATTACAAATTATACGAGCTATTATACATTACTATTATACAATATACGCGACTACGTGTGTAGACAGAATATAATTTAATGTACGATTGTACTGTTTTAAAGATTTATATATATATTTTTTTTAAATCGCAATATCATATTCGTCGTAGTGCATTTTAATTTTGGAAGAGAACAAAGTTTGCGTGGGATTTGGCCTTAATATAAAATAAAAAATAAAAAAATCGGCCAGCCAACATCAACGCAACAATATTTATACTAGCTTCAGCTACACAGTAACAGACGTCTACGGGATACGACCGAAATTATAATACAATTTTTTTTCATTCAAGTATCTTACCATGACCATTTGATGAGTTGGTGAGAAGGGTAAGGACTGAGGCCTGAGAGGGTATAAGTATATATAATATATATTATAATGTATAGGCGTCTATACAATCTAAATGTACCAAGACAGTGGTATAGCATCGCGGTCTATCCATTAGATGTAAAGTACTATACGTGAGACATTTAAACCCCTAAACCTTTATAATCGATTAATATTCAGAGTATATATTAGACTGGATAATTTTATTCAAAAATCTATAAGACTCAAGCCATATAATATATAAATGAATGAATTCTGCTACAAATATGAAATATTATGTTATATTAGTATAGATATACCTATATCGGGAGGTAATAGGGAATTTTAAATCGCGCCAAACATAATAATAATATATACAATATGTATACACGACACGCGGGCGCATATTACCATACAATCAAACGAATTCGGAATTGTACGTAATAATTGAATTGTTGTGCGTTTAAAATGTTTAAATAGCGTCGTGCGGTCGCGCGCCGGCCCAAATAATAACCACTGCGCGAGTATAGGTATATTACACACACACACTCGTACGAGAATACTATATTATATTATTATTATATCAATAATAGATTCTACATAATACGTATGCGAACGACAAAGGGATTGGGCAGACCGCGGCTTTGTGCGGCGCGTGGTGCGTAGTGGGGTGGAGCGGCGGAGGGACCTAAGCCCATTGTATAATATTATATTATATTATTGCTATACACACATAATATAATTTAGTACACACACACACACACACACGGATAATTATGTACAGACGTACCACACTGACATGTACGTTTATTACGCGTGTTGGTGAATAGCGATGTGTATTGTATTTATTATAATACGCGTAATCTATATGCCGACCGGCGCCGCCGCCGAAAACCCAAGATATTGGCCAGGGATAATCAACAGTAATATCGATGTATATCGTAATAAAGCTCGTACATTATTATGTACATAATATTAATATTATGTACACACACACACACACACACACACACATAATAGCAGGCATTATGGGCCGCAACGTTAACGCAGTTGTGCTGGGCACGTGAACGGAACGACCGGCGCGATGCGCCTGCGCGCCGACGCCGCCAAACCGCGATACGACCTACTTACGTAATCGCAACACTTGCACTTGAGCCAGTTACGTCTCCGTGACGGTGGCAGGTTGTGTCAGTGGCGACCTCCGTCCCACCATCGTCGTCGTCGTCGTCGTCGCCGCCGCAGCAGCAGCAGCTGCCAACCCCACCCCGCCCACCGACACCCCCGGTAGCGGTTTTTCTCTCGTTCACGATGCGAAATTTTCGCGCGCGAACATAAATAGACGTGCACCCGCGTATAAATAAATGCGCCGGACAAAACGGTTGTGGATAAAAAAAGAAAAACATCGGGAAAATGAATAATATACACACGATTATATATATCTTTATTATAATACCAAAGTATTACCAATAAGAAATTACGCATCACTCTCAAGTCTCCGGACGTCGTAATCCAACGCTATCGCATAAAATATAATACATACCTATTCTGATATGTATGTACTATATGAATAACAATAATTGTACAACGGTGTTAAATAATAATAAACAGTATACATAATAGGTACCATAATAGAACTCACGCACGCTGTAGGTTCAAGGATTACCTATGTGTCTTGTAAAAAAAAAAAAAAAAAACAATTGTCGCAAATGGAAAATATCGAAGAGACCGGTATATTGTTGGTGGTCGTATTACTCGTATTACATTATTACATTATAATTTATATATATTAACACCTATACTATTGTCTATTATAATAACACTTCCATGCCGTGCGATTGATAATAATATGACATAGTGTATGCTACTATAGTCATTTTCCTAAGATAATTATAGTTATAGATATGGATAATATTGCAGTATTATCGTATTATCAAATGCGAGAAATACTTAGTCCGATGAAATAACGTCCCCGCCTCCGTTTTGCTGCGAGTCATTGAGCGGAAAATTATATCGAGAACAAAAATAACTCTCTGAAATTTATTATGAAATATCATTTTCGATTTTAGTCTACCTTTGGACACACGTTTTTTATTTTTTGCAAAATTATGATTTCACAAATAAATAATATTTAAGGTTAGTGATGGCAAATTAATATTTACATTAATTGTAATTTATATACAATAAAATTCCAAGTTTTTTTGTATCATCTCAAATGTTGACGTATTAATTTAAACACAATATATAATGTATAAGGGTTATGTATTATTATTTATACCATAGAGAAATTGACTAAACAAATTAAAACAAATAAATCATAAAATTCTTAGTAACTGAATAGTAGTTATTTAAAGAATTATGTATTTCAGATGTAAATAGGCTTCTCAGCTTTTGTTATATTAAATTAATTAATTATTACAATGATTTTATAGTCTATACATATTTATATAATAGATATGTAATATGTGTATATATAAAGATATTGTGTAACAATATCTCAAATTAAGTTTTAAAGACATAATATTTTACGAGTTTTATCGATTGTCTTATGAAAATTTAATTGATTTTATTTTCTAATATGGTTTTTTCTTCACTACTAATGATAATCGATGTCAATTGATTTAAATTAAGTTTATAAAATTGCTGTTATACCTACGTTTATTTTGTATTTTTATTTTTTAGGTCACACATACACATTGCTGAATAAGTTTTCATTCAATTCAGTGAAAAATAATAGAACTGCCAAGAAGTTGTAGTCCTTGAGATAACTCCCCACCCTCTATACATGCTAGAATCGTAGAAAATCGTCACGGATTGTAGTGCACGATAATTATTTTCCCGATTGTCTATGAATTTTACAATATAGACCTAGCGTAGAACAACGATATCGGATAAACATATAAATATTTATTTAAGAATTGGCATACACGTTTTATTCTAGAAAAAAAAATACAAACATAAATAAAACCGAAAGTTATTTTCACTTTTTCATACAACAATAAGTGCCCGTCGGGGGTGTGACAAAGACCTTGCTGAAACCCTAAATTCAATTGTTTGTCATTTTTCCCTTTCACGGGCTTGAAATTGGCTATAAAACGTATTTACACAAAACAACATCCCTGCAGAGACATTATGGACGTTGCATAGGTGAAGGTATATGGTGAAATATCTATTGTATCGAATTTGTTTTTATTTTTGGTCATATAGTAATCCCCGAAGAATTGTAATAATAACATATGTAATATACATGTAAACACAGCCACACGAGTCTTCTGTTGATTCTCGAAACAACCGTGCTCTTTTGTTAGTTGGGTCAAGGTTTCCAAAAGAGGGTGAAATTCACAATTATTAACGCTTAAATATGATTAAAAGTGTAACCAATATCAGATTATTTGTTATCATATAAGATGTCAAAACGTTTTAAATATAATAATTATGTTTTACTTTACATTTTTTTTATGTTATCTACTGATTACTTGCATAAAAATGTAAATAATTTTAATTAAACAAATACAATTGAAGTTTCATAGCGTGAAATATTTTAATTTTAAAATGTATTAAAGAATTTTACCTAAATATTTACATAATATATATAAATCAGTACAAACAGTTAAAATAAAATATGAGAAATCAATATTATTACAGAACATGTACATATTTCAGTATAGATATACATATTATATTATAAAATATATGCATTAGTAATGGCACTTAATGAACATTATATGACCAATGTGTTATAGTTTCAACGTTTTATTCTATACGTTTACAAAATAATTTTTGATTTCAATCAGATTTTGAATCAACGATGGTTTGCATTGCAGTAGAGGGGAACCGGTTCATCACAGCTCTATGGACCGTGTCGTTAAGTTGTCCTTGACACGGTTCTGTTGGATAGATTTTTAAAAAAAATACAAGCCCTCTCTCTTCTATACGTATCCAGTGATACCAGCAGGTTTTCATCATACACACAATATTTAACATTACTCGTATAATATTAATTATATACAAACAAAAACCTCCCAGACGCTTTTAAATACCTCGTTGTATTATTCAATTATGATATTGTCCAAATTATATAAAACGTATTATTTTAAATTTCTATTTTTAAGTTTTTTTTTTTAATGTATATATTTGATGGTATTTAAAAATGAAATTAATCGACAACTCTAAGTATATAATGTAGATTTAAATTAATTAAAATTAATTATATATTTAACATATTTAAAAAAATTATATTATAATTATAATTAATATAAATTTGATAATTTATAAAATTAATTTTATTGAATCTGATGCTTAATATGTTCATTTACCAATTTTTATGATAATTTACGATTTTATGATGAAATTGAAAAATTTCTTAAATTTTACAGTGTTAAACATCATTGTATGCAATTCAAAAATCTGTTGTATTTAATAATGCATTTATAAAATCGATAAAAATTGTATTATAATTACATTATTAATAATACAATTAGTTTCTCAAATATGTATACCTAATTATCATAAAATATTCACATTAAAATTTTAAAACTTAATTATATTAATAGAAACATCAATATGATAACACATTTTTAGAGAAATAAATACAATATTATATTATAATAGGAATACTATATGGTTGTTAAACACTTTAATTTTCTACAGACGGCGTTGTGTATAGGCACAGTAATTTGCACAACAATTCGTGAAGCAAGTTCGCAAATAACCATTGCCCCTTTATCGGAAGACATTGCAATTATTTTATTTTATAATTATAAAAATATAAATTGTTCACAATAGGTTGGATGTTGTCAAATAAATTTGAATAAAATAATTACAATAAATATATTAATATGAACTAGGAGAAGCTTGTTTAAAAGTGAAAGTCTATTATATATAAGTATGGAATCTGGTTGTACCAAAGAACAAGAATTCTAAATATTGCTGCCTGGACAATTAGTAATTTACCTAGAAATATAACACGAGCTAACCAATGAGATTCAACTTCTGTCGAAAAGTTTCGGTCTATGATTTTTTTTTTTTTTTTTTGGTTTAGGAGGCAATAACCTTTTGGACGTACACGTGTGAAAGTATGATCGTTGTAAGCCTACATAGTGTACACGTGAGAAACGCCTATAATAGGATATAATAGGTAGCTAACGTGTAGCTACTACTATAGCTAGCTAATTCACTAAACACATAAAAATGGATTTCGTAGTATTCAAAAGCACTATTAGTGATTGAAAATAATACGTTTTATTCAAATACTAATAAAAGTAAAGAAGATACTTTGTTACTAATATATTCGAATTTTATAAAGAATATAATGAAAAACTTCATAAATTAATGTATTTTACATTTCTACTAGATAATAACCAAATTACTTATTTATCTATACTAAATACAAAATATTAACTGCAAATACATAAATAAAAATGCAGATCAATAAAATCAACATCAATTAAGATACTTTATTAAAATTAAAACAGGCTAAATGTACAAGAAAATACCTAAAACAATCCAGTCTATATATTAATAGGACTTCAATGACTTCCAAATACGATTACTTCTTTAATGGATTTTACTACTTTTGTATATACTTATTGTTTTTATTTTTTGGGAACCCCTACTCATAGAATTCCTGAACCGGAGCAATCGTCTTCAACGGCTAAGGTTATTACCCGTGACCGAAAAAATTGAACACGTACTTTTTTCCCTACCTTCGTCTCTATTCGTGTCCCTTTTATCGGCCGACATCATCAGTCTTCATTGTTAGAGTTCCGTCAGAAAGCCGAAGTGCTTTCTTTCTTTCATTCTCACACGGGTCAACCAACCCCGGGGATTCTTTGGGTAATTACTATCCGTGTGTATCCACCATTCGACTAGCCGTTATAATATTATGGTCGACTTGCCACTGGGAATAGTAATGACTCTGCGGTTGTAGATGAGGTTTAATGACACTGGATTTAACACCGCCTCATTTTTTAACATCAAAATTGGAAAAAGTGATAATAAAAATAAAAATATATTCTAAATCGAAACTTGTCAGTAAATAATAGAATAATAAAACCGTTTGAAATAAGTGGTTCATGTTCCACACAACTATACAAGACTTGATTGATTTCGTTAAGATTTTAATACCTACCAATACACGTAGGTATATAAGTATAATTATAATATACTGTCTTATTTTGAACAGCACAATATATACATAAATTTGCTTAATTTTTTTTTTAAAGGAAGTCCCTTTGTTGTATAGTGGGTTTTTTAGAGTGTAGCTTGTCATTGACTAGATCATTATAATATTATATATACATATGGTTGTGTTAAATTTGAATTCAATGATAAATCATAATACATGATAAAAATAATTTGATTGGAAACTGTCAACATATACTTCTTAGGGATATTTTATTATATATTTATAATGCTATTATTAATTAAATTATCAATTAGTAATGCAATAAGATGAAATAATATTTTCAAACCCAAATTATATATGATTATAATTTTTAATTATAATTATTCTAGTTGCTATTTGCTTAAATGAGCCGTAGAACGGTATGTATAAATGGCTTAAAATTAATCTAAATATTTTGAAACAATTTCATTGTGTATAGTTAGTATAATATATACATGATGGTGAAAAGTTTCAAGCCCATACGAATAATAATTTTTAAAATAAATATCAAATAATAAGAACATAAGTGCAAATCAAAATGTACACTTAAAATTAATGTAAAAAATCATGCTTATGTAATGTATACTTGAGATTTTTAGGTTCACGTAAAAACAACTTTAGAAAACTATTTTTTTAAGAAATTTTTAAGCTTTATTTAATATATTGAAAATATACATTATTAACTATAAAATATTGGCATATTTTCGTGAGTTTTAATAATTTTATTAACATCTCAACTTCGAACACTTATAAAAAAAATATATTTTTGATATTCTTTTTAACAGTAAATTAATTTAATGAAATACACACATTATTTTAAAAACTATTAACGTTTTTAAATATATTTTTAGTATTTTTTAATGTTATCATTTTTAATTACTTATTCCAAAGCTATATATTTTTTAAAGCACTATGATCTATAAATATTACCGAAGAATTTGGAACGATTACAGATAAGCGAAGTAGTTATAAAAAAGTATCCTGAAAAATTTTGACCCACTGCTCCGTCTAACTAAACTTTAAATACCTACTTATAACAAATAAACTACTAATCCGAAATTTAATCTTGATCGATTTAAACACTCCAAGTAGTATTATTCTTCGGAATATGAAATTAAAAATGTAAGATGTCATTCAAAAGAATGAAAAACTTTGATTAAAACGGTAAAAAATAGTAAAATATGTTTCACTTCCAAAATATTATGTGATTACTTAAAATTATTTAAAATATATACCTAAGTATTATAAAAAGTGTAAGTATTTTTTGAAATAATGTTTCTTTTACGTTAATAAATAAATCAACCTGTATATGTACGACTAATGAAAAATCTTGTTTTACATTTTCAAGATTTTTAATATAGCATAACATTTTATATCAACAATTATTGAAAGGAAACTATTAAATTTAAAATTACTACAAAAAAAAAATGATCTATGTATTGAAATGTTCCAAGTTTCTTTCGGTTAATATTTTTATAATAATAATAACATGTCAAATGTACGCAATTTTGATACGCAATGTTATAAAAATGTAATTTTCAATAGCTTTTAAAAAACGTAAGCGACTTATGGTACACTTTTTTTTTAATTTACATTAAAAATAATTTGAGGAAGCTTTTCTTAAATTTTCAAACATTTTTATTAGTATTATCGAAAAATACTAAGAAAATTTCAAGTCTATTAACAGAAAAAAAATAGATAGAAAATATTTTGAAAATAATATAATGTCTGAAAAATGATTAAATTAATATTTTGTGGAAACTTTAAGCATATAGATATTAGATGTAAATTATTTTTAATAATATACAATAAAAAAATGAAATCTATTCCCGTTTTTCTTAATTTTTTTCAGTTTACCCGGACTATTTTGAAATATACTGTCTTTTTATCCAAAATACCAATTACGTCTAATTTAGTATCCGTAGCTACTAGCTACCTTTAATGTTGAAGATAGATGCATTTTTTATTTATATAAAAAGTTATAAAAACATTAAAAAAAATTGAATGTCATTATAAGCCATAATACAATCATCGATCCATCACGCAGAATCTAAAATATGTATACATTCATCTGATATAATCATTTATATTATTTACAACCATGTGGACAGGATGTCAGAATACAGTAACTGGATGTGGATCGTCACGCATTGCTTACAACGATATAAACCAAAGTTATATTGTTATTTTTTTAAACTATAAATAATTAGTAAATTCAATAAACTATTCTAAGCAGTCTTAATTTACTGTAAATAGTATTTAATTTTTCGAATATTAAGAAATCATAAAAAAATACATATACAATAAGTTTATGTTTATTAAGTAGTATTTCAAAAAACTTTGAATTAAAATATTTAAGATAACATATCTTTTTTTTTAATATAAACAAAAATGATAAAAATCGTTCAATAACTCATTATATATTTAAATTGGAAATTGTTCAATTGTTTGAAATGCGACTAAATATTTATAATTTACCAAAGAAAGGTGTGCAATAATTATTTTTTTTTTTTTTAATTATTTTGTTTTTATAGGCATTTGTATTTTATCAGTGTTTAAAATATGACTGAATTTAAATAATTTACGATAAAAAAGGTGTGCAACAATTATTTTCAAGAACACATATGGATAGCAAATGTAAATAATATAAATTTATAAAGTTTAATATGTATATGTTTAATAAACTATTATACGCATATGTTTCTTATTATAACTTGTATACGGATTAAATAATTTGAAGAAAAAAAGCAGATTTTCAACATATATTACTTAAAAAGATTATTAGGACAATATTTTAAGATTTTTTTAAAGTACATTAAAATAATATTTTGAATATTCTAGAACCTAAAAATCCGCTCTTTTTTGTTACAATACTGTCAAAAAGTATTTATATAACAAAATTTAAAATACTAATAACTTAACATTAAAAATGTGTATAAATTTTAAATATAAAACAATAAAAATATTTAAAGATGTCTTAAAGATGTAAAAGCTTATAGATATGACTATTTACTTTAATATAAATTAAGTACTAACTTATATAGTGGCTAACAAAACCAAAAAGACTAATACATAATTTCAATAATATTTTATATTATTATATTATTGAGGACTATAATAATAATTCACTCTACAAATAATAATATTTCTAATAATCTAATATGTTATCGAACAACTTGCGAATACAATACTATTATTTTTTGTTACCATATGTATTTACATATAAATTAATTTATATTTATACCTACTAACTATTATTAAGTTAAACTGAAACTTTTATTCATATTATTTAGTTACCTAGTTAAAGGGTTTTATAAAACCCATTTATTTATTTAGATAAAATTAATTAATATTTTATAACCATTATAATGCATCTTTTAAGAAATTAATTGTTTTATGATAGTTTTTATATTATATTTATACATAACTTTTATATTAAAACTCATAAGATTTAATTTCAAAACAAAAAAAGTCAAAATCAAAAATTTTAAAACAAACCTAATAAACTATACTGTTATCCTAAGACAAAATTATGTTTATTAACAAGACTGTGAATGAAAAAACGTGTAAAAATGTGTAACCCATTACATTATAAATTACCTGTTTTAATTAAATTCAACATAAAAAATAACTATTTGATATTATTTATTGTAAATAATGATACAATGAATAAAATGTTAAAAATCGTTAAGATTAAACTAAATATTATGATTGAATAATACTTCAATAATAAAGAATTTTTATAGATGTAAAAATATATAGATATAATATTTATATATATATTTATTTTTTCTATCCAAAAATGAACCAAATAAAATATACTTTATAAACTCTATAGCCTATATGTTTTGAGAATATAAATCTAAGTTATGGCTTTATTTGAAATATACCATTTGTGTACACCTCACCATAGTATCGTTTGACATACACATCACAATTTATTGCCAACGCTTGTCATTTAATAAGACCATTTAGTTCAAGACTTGTCAACATAAAAATCCCCAAAAAGATAACCAGAAATTTACAAGGGTACTGTTGACAAAACATTTTGTAAAACTAACACAACTAAAGGGATGCCGCCTAACGACGTTATTATGGTTGTCCGAATAACTGGGCGTAAAGATTTACTGTTTTATTGAGGCGGCGTCCTTGGTTAGCTCGCTTTCTATCCAATCGTAACTTGTCCGAGTATGTCGTTTCAAAAATTTCGATTTTATTCTCCCTTTAACATGTAAATAATTTATAGCTGAATTACACGCCGAATTTCAGAACACAATGCTTGGCCATTTTTTACGACCCCGTTTGACCCAAAGACCTATTTATAAAACGAATATTTGAATTGTTATTGTTGCGTCAAGTGGTTTAGAGGTATTTGTAGCACGTGCTAAAGGATACTTAAATTGAAGATTTCAACAAGCAATAAAAGCGGTCAGATGAATAATACAATTACCATAGAAATATGTATAGATGTTATTAAAATAACAAAACAACTTTATCCCTTAACCATTATATTATATTTTGAACAATAATTTATAAAGGTATATTATTATTATTATTATTCAGTAATAGTGAACAGTAATATTTTACTTTTATTGCCCACGATTTTTGCAATTATTTTGATGTTTTCTAAAATAATGATACCAGAATTTAAGTATCTTAGGGCTGTCCAAAAATAGGTCTGAATTAGGTGAATCGGAGTGACCGTGACACTATTATATATTTGCGGGGGAAGGAGAGAGCAGAGAGCCCTTGCCGTCCTTGCTTGAGCACATCATGGCGAATCGTTCAAAAGTGGGTCACTAGTCACAATGTTAGCGGCCCTGCTATAGCCTTGAGCTAATAACTGCACGCATTCATCCGCTGACTGTGATTAGAATAATAATACACAGACGGACAACAATCAATTAAAACAACGAAAACTGATTTCATAACAAATATAATTTACAATCATTTCAAACACGTATGGTCAAAGGGAAAATACTAACTGCCCCAGCACATATGAT
This sequence comes from Rhopalosiphum nymphaeae, assembly GCA_036289425.1. Lineage (NCBI taxonomy): Eukaryota > Metazoa > Arthropoda > Insecta > Hemiptera > Aphididae > Rhopalosiphum > Rhopalosiphum nymphaeae. The sequence continues at coordinate 629,792 of JAZAQC010000021.1, read as the reverse complement.
TTCTTGGTATAACAAATATAAGTTAAAATTAAAACTGTAATAATTATTTCAACACTATTACCTTCAATGAAATTGGGATCATCGTCACTCAAATGACTCAAGTCCATGCACTTCGGATCTGAAAAAAGTGAAACTAGAAATTATAAACTCGTATTGTTTAAAGTCAATGTCATAGTCAGAATTATGTTTTTGTTTTTAGGATAGTGCACCTTTAATGGTTTTTGTTTTAACAATTGTATTCTCAGTTAAATATAATTGTTACATCCCATTGTGTTTAAAGCACTGATTTAAACGATTAAAATTATGCAATGCTTAACGAATAAAACGGTAGCAATAAAATAATTAATAAAACGCATAGTATTACAGTTGTTAATTAAATATATTTATATTAAATATGCAAATTACCATCAATAAATGTTTGATCTTCGTTCAAATTACTGAGTTCCATGCACTTTTGATCTGAAAATATTCAATTTACGCATCATCAATTAAAAAATATAAATATTATAATATAATATAAATGTATACCAATTAAATATTAAAAATAAGTTATTAAAATTTTTCAAAATGTATTGGAACATCGAAATATACATAATATATTAAATACAACGAAATCACACGATTAACATAAAATCATATTAATTAATAAAAAATATATATTTCTATACAATTAATCAAATGATAATATTAAAATTTGAATACGTTAAAGAAATTTATTTTTTATAAAAAAAAAATAAGTATCGTTATAATTCAAAAATAAATAATATATAGAAATACATCATGATGAATATAGTAACTTAATCGAACAAAAATAATTATAGAAAATAACTACATTTAAACTAAGAAAATAATTAATGACCATATATTATTATTCACAAAAAAGGTGGGACAGTTTTAATGAATAACTAAAAAATACATTATTTACTCAACCCATGGATGATAAACATATATTAGTAATAAATTATAATAATTGATATTAATATTTTGTTTTACTATAGGTATCCAAATTGTAAAAAATCTTTTGAACCTTTGACTCTAACATAACATTTGATATTTCCTCAAAATATCTTTAGTAAATAGTAATAGTAGCTTTATTTTATTAAAAACATTAGCTTGTATAATACTCGCCATTATAACGTATGGTCAATAATATGTATTTACGTATAGTAACATAATCTGATATACGATAACAATTTCAATTATTTTTTGGCAAAATGTATACATTATGACTTATGAGTTTATGTCTCAGAACAGTAACGAATCTATAGTATATTATATTTATATTTATTTGTACAAAGTGAATTATTTATAAGGTATAACACTCATAGTATTTAAAATATATTTTTTGTGGAATTTGAAGTAATGACGAAATAACATTTTTGAAAAAACATATTTTTTACTAATTTTTATCATTCTAATTTTTTTAAATTTTAAATTTTTGAATAATAGTGTACATAAAAATTGAATTTCAAACATATATAGCTAATTGGTAACAACTTATAAATATTTTAAAATTGTATAAGCTATAGTGAACCAACATTTTGCGAAGTACCATTGCTATATCATTCCACTTTACTTGCCAATAAATAACAATAAAAATATACAAAAAAATTGTAATGAATTAAAAAACAAAATTTTAAAAACCGTTAAGTTTTTAAAAAACGAGTATCGTGTTATAAAAACCAATCTACAAGTATATGTATAAATAAAATTTCTGACGAGTACCTAATTTATGAGTTTTAGGTAATTAAAGTTTAAATGAATGGAGTAGTGGACCAAAATTTTACCTTTTCTTGTGCCATTCCACTCTGCTCACATAAACTTTAATTATCTATAACTCATAAACCACTCGTCCAAAATTCAATTTATACATATTGAAATAAATTTTTTTTCTTTTAATTATTTATAATTGTGTAAAAAAATATATTTTCAAAAACATAAATTTTACGTGAAATAATGAGCTGTTTATCAAATAATAATCACCTATAGTATACATTATAAATATATATTTTTAAGTGCATTTTAATATTCGACATACAAATATAGCTTTCAGATGAAAAAAAATCAATCATGTTGTTTAAAACATATTTGAATAGTTTTAGGTACCAGCTGCAAAGCCCATCAATAAAATTCCGATATTACAACACTCTTTTGAACGAACTCCAAGTGCGCAATATTAAATTGCCAATTTTTTTTTTTTTTTTGTTCCAATTACTTTGTTAAACAAATTTATAAATAGATAGTGCCTGGCTGTATGATAAGATAAGGGTCAATGGTCAACGATTTGGGTCAAAAATTATAATCGACATAGTTTAAAGTCTATATGTTTATTTAAATTCATTAAAACAAACTCCTTTTCCTGTCTGTACCTATTCATTAAATTATCGAATACGAAAGAATATTGGTGGATATACTTTTAACCTATGTATATAATATTGTAAGAACATTTATTGTAAAAAATAACTATCTTTATGTTATTAATGGTGCTAAAAAAAATATTATGTAACTATTGTAGCTATAATAACTATATAATATATGTTCTTAGTTCATAGTCAGGTTGTATGTAATGATATTTATTCTTATTTTACACGTCATATATAAATTCTATTAGTTTAAATTGTATTTAATATACTTAAAAATAATTAAAATAAGAGAAATAATTGCAAAAAGCCAAAAACGCAAATTAAAACGATGTGTATAACATCTATTTTTTAATAAAGAAATTAATATAGCTTAATATAAGCATTAAATAATATTGGTATTGTTCAAAAGATACTCGGTTATATTTTTAAAGTAAATAAAATAATAAATAACCTGTACCTACCTATTTAAATAAAAATAAGTCTAGAAAATCGTAATAACTTATAAATTATACTCATAAAATGTAAATAAAATATTTATCTGATTATTATTATAAGGTAGATATACAAAAAAAATATGAAATTGTCACAATATGATCATAAAAAATAATTAACAAAACTAATAGTATTTTTTTTATTATTATAAAAGTATAAAACATTGTTCCTTCCAGTAAAAATCTTATTTGTAAATTAAAATATAATTTTACTCAATTCATTTTATTTATTATTTATTAGTTATTACAGTTATACAATCTATACAATTTAATAATAAGCATAAATTGTGTTTTATATAGCTTGGTGACTTAAATGGAACCACTATAATACCTACGTCTTATACCGTAATAATACACCCGAAGTTTATTTATAAGAGTTAATTTAGACGGTTTAAAAACTTTTGTATGGTCACGACTTAAAATTTTACGTAATTTGACAAAAAAATCATAATTTTTTTTAGGTATGGATTTTAAACCCGAAAACGGCATTTTATCCATAAATTGATTTATTTAAAATTTAACATATTAAAAATTAAATTTATAATTTATTCTTAATTTGATAGTCGGGTATTTTATATTTTTAACATTAACACTTGAGTAATTATAAACATTGGTTCAAGGCGAATGATGAAATATTAAAAACAAATTGTTGATTAATACGATATTATTTGATACTTTTAACCTTGAAAGAGAATCTTTCGGAAGTCTGGAGAAAGATAGGGTTTTTTTTTGCAAAAATCAGTGCTAATTTTTTCAGTATAATAACAGATTTGTCCTTTAATACACATATACCAAGGTTAAACTTGTAAGTATGAGGTGAAGGTATTACAATTAACACATTTATTTTCATCGTAAAAACAATGTCGCTTAAATGCAAATTGACTAGAAATATTATACAAAACAAATATTGACTATCATTCACAAAATAGCAATAAGTTAATTTGATCAATTTGCAATTTAAGTGGGTCATATAAAATAGGTGGGAAAGGTAGCACAACTCAGGAATGACTTCACGATTACCTCCAAGGTCGGCAACAATGAGATAACGCCGGAATAATACACCACATCAATGATAATATAGACAATAAATAGACATTTATATATATATTTTTTTTTAAAACGCTCACATAAGTATTATGTCGGTCCGAGAAGTGGGCCAATGTCAGATACTCCATGTATGTCAGTAGGTCAAACGCGAATCTTAACAAGATCACTACACAATATTACGCGATACAAATATATACATACATAATACTATATAAGTATATATATATATTTCACTTTCATTTTCGTCGCATTATTATTCACGCGCGCACGCGGAGAAAAAAACTGCGGGCTATTGAGTCACACCACACCATACCATACCAAATACTATTGTGTTGATCATATTATGTATATTAATATATTATACAAAAAACATTTTTAGTGTTGTTTCAACTCTTGTAACAATATATGATGTTAGACAATTTTCACGTAAAATATGTGAATACATATTAATATAGGTACTTATATAATTGATCTGACTTAAGATTTGCATTAAATGTCGACTTAAAAAAAAACACTTTCACTCTATCCCTATAATCAAGGGCGTGTGAAAGTTGTAATGACCTAGGGAATGTCAGACAAGGTAAAATCTACAATACGCACATTTTCCTATATTATGTACTTCAACACAGACTAATTAACAAATTATGATTTTTTTTGTATAAGTATTATTATTTTTTTATTTAAGTTACTTTTAGAAATAATGGAATACTTGCAAAAATTGTGTATTATTAATAACATTCTACTTTTTAATTAAATTAAATAAATTAGCATTGCAAGGACAGTTAATAAATTAGCTTAATTACCAAGATTTAGAATATTAGTTATTCTAAGATTATTAAAAAGCTATATTTTGCGTAATCATTAAATATATAACATATAATAAAATATTAAATTAAAAACAAAATATTCAGAATAATTTTTATTTGGAAATACTTTTCATGTAATAAAAAATACTATCCTTTAAGACAAAAAATCACATTTAGTATGATGCTTTTAAGAGATCGTTTTTTTTTAATTTCTTTTTAAGTTATCTTAAATGTAATACAAAGTAACAAGAAAATTAATAAATTATTAGTCGCATATTTTCTACTTTTTCATTTATTTAAAAAACTATTTTAAATGTTTAGCAATTCCTAACACAATTAAAAAACATTTTAACTTGTTATTAATTTCTAAAAACGAATCATTACATTAACGGTAGATTTAGTAATTACTGCTATTACTAAACATAATTTTTTATTCATTAATAATTCTCGAATAAACTTTGGTTTATAATTTTAAAAATTGGATTTCAACGGCTTTAAGTAGATTTGAACATCAAATAAAAATTATGTACATATTTAATTTATTTAATGCATATTAGAAGTTGTATAAAAAAAGAAGACAATTTATTATTTACAATTTAATATTATATATTACCTAAGTTTTTATATAATTCCTAAAATGATAATAATAAATGAACATATACTAATCTATATTCAGCTGTATTTTTTTTTATACTTAGTTTGTAAAATATATTTATTCATGGTAGTTACCTAGATACATTTATTACAATTTCTAAATGTTAATTTTATAAAAAATATACACTGATATAGTTTTTTAAAAATATATTATTCCACAAAAACATAAATAATATTAAATATATTTGTTTAACCCACGTATTTTATCAAATAGTACTAAAACACAGAATATTCTTAAAAATCGATAAATAACTAAACATTAATTCACGAATTAGGTAATTAAATTATAAATTTATCGTAGATACAAATTTTATATCATTTATTAATGTTCTAAATATCAGTCAAAAACTAAAATACTTTAACATGTTTTATATATATGATTGTAATTATGTATAATCTATTTAAAACATACCTGAATCTTAGTGTAGATAATGTAATGTAACGATAGAAGAGTTGCGACAAGGCCTTTATTGCTAGTGACCCGGTTAGAGGGATGAAAATACGAGACCGAAACTAGGCCGCCGCCCCGAGACCGTGGTAAGCCAGGGAGGAAAAACCCGGGACGCGAAATGAGTCTCAAAGGATACGCATGCGATTGCGTGAAAATGTGGGCGGGAACACATGACCTCGCGAACAAAAAATAGGTCGACCTGTGCGAATTTAATTTTCAATTTCGTCCTGTGCCGATCATATTTTATGTCATTATGTGTCATTGGTATGGGACAAATATTTAAGTACTAATCTAATTTAACGACTAACCTAACTCATAATCATTAATCGTTGATTTATATAAAATATAGTCAATTTTTGTTTTATTAATAAGACAGCAACTATAAAGATCTAGAAAAATTGTTTTGTACACGTTATTTTTTGATTAGAAAATAAATAATCATCTATTTTTATTATATAATATAATATGTAAATCACGTTAAGACATTATATGCTACGTATAATAATAGAAAAATCTAAAAAACTAAATTATTATACAGTTATTTATCAAGGATAGTCACGCCCATTTTATCATATAATAATGAATTTATTTTTCTGAAATTTTGGAATTTTTAAAAACACTATAAGAGATTTCATTTTCTAATCCTTAAAATTTTTTGTACTACCTATACTTATTAAGTAGTACTTAAATGGTGTCACAAACTTCTGTTTTTCAACTCCCCTCCCCCACTCAAATTAACTATAAAATATGTAGTGGACAACTTTTTTATACATTCTGATGTACCCGGGTGCACCTATTCAAAATTTGAAAAGTTTTTCAATTATTAAAATATTTATATTAAGGATAATAGTCTTTAAAATGGTTTTACAAAAATATAAAATAATGCAATATCGTATTTAGCATTTATTAGTGGTTAGACAATTTTTATAAATTATAAATATTGATAGACAAATAAAAATTACATTTTCAAATTAATTGCCATCGTACCCATATCTTTCAAATTAATATTTTGGACCTATAATTATCATTATTACACAAAATAAAATAACTCAAGAACTACTCATTCAATTTTAATTTTGGTACCTACTTCAAAATTTAAAAAAAAAATTATCCACCAAATAGTTTACAGTAAAAAATAGAAATTATCCTCTGGAAAACAGAAGTTTTTTCTCCACAAAACACTTCTAAGTAGTACAACAATTTCAAATACTTATCTTTAGATAAATTTAAAAATTCTGAAAGATTTTAAATAACTGTATTATTGAAGAAAAAACTAAAGAGGGAAAGCAATATGCTTAGTGAATCACCCTGTATAGTTAGCAAAACTCTTTCTCCTAAAATTAAAAATCCTGTATAATTATAAAAAAAACTACCACTGTAAGAAAATCAAAAGTGGAAATTTTTAATACATTTAAAAGTGAATAGAATGAGAAACATCGTATTTACGTGTAAATCTACTTGTTTTTATCGTAATTTATTCTAGTTATAATATTCATGTTTTAAAATTATTATAAATAAATTATCTGCTCAATTTGTCAATCATTATTTCATAAATTGTCTATTAAATTACAATATAGAATAAACATTTACTTTTTTGGTAAAAACTTTTTCTTTTTTACAAAGTGTCTGTGTTATCGTTTAAATAACATTGCATTATTCCAATAATAAGGAAACAACAGTCTTAAAAATATCAACAATCATATTCATACTTTTATAATAATAATAAATATGTATACACATGAACCGCATTTTAAATTCTAACATAAAATGTAGTAGATACTTGCATTTATAAAAGCATACGCCTGGCAATAAGGTTTAACCACTTAAAAGTATAAATCAATATTCTATACATGAAATTATATTGTAAGTTAAATGTATACTAAGGTTTAGGTGTCTATTGATCTACTTATTATTGTTAATATATTAGGAAGTCGATATTTATTTTTCTATTAGTATAATCATAACAGTAGTTACGTCAATTCAATTTTATATTCCATTAAACTAATGCTACTAGGCTCCATATTCAGCTCCATGTCAATTATATAATAAGAATTAATTGTATACCAAATTAATAGATAAGAATATTATGTTAGGCGTAGTATTAATTTGGTTTCTATGTTTAAATGTTATAGGTAGTATAAAAGCATGAGGTACATAATATTTAAAATATTTTTTACTTAAAATTAATTTAAGATTGAGTCAGAATTAAATGAAAAATCAGAATAAAATATAGAAACTAGTACTTAATATTTATCACTCAGCTAATCGTGGACGTTTCGGAACAAGATAAACATTGACAATAAAGTAATATTATATTATTAATTATTATTTATGTCTTATAATTATAAAGTTATACATTTTGAATCTAATGATAAATTATCGCATTTTAAAAACGAAGCTGAGTTTCTTATATTATTACATTTTTAATAATAACATAATTATATATTATGTAGGTATCAATTTTATAAAAACTTCTGCAAAAATGTCATGACTTTTGTAGTTTATCTTTATGCTTAAACAAATAATTGAGAAAATTTCCTTCTAAAAAACGTAAAATATAAATCCTAGAACACTATAAAATCATGCACCAATACATAAATTATGTTTTATTATATACCCCATAGGTATACGATTTACAATTAAGGTGCTTTCATATATTGGTACTATCCGCGTTTCAATTTGATAAAATATTATTGAAGGTAGTCAAAGATTGCTATATATCATTTGATGGCAATCTAATATGTACAACAGGTATATGTGAATTGTTCGAAATATTTACATTTTACTTCACAAAATCTGCTTTTATAAAATCATATTTATATTTTTTATTCATATTACATATTAAGTACCCAAGTTTCTTTTAAATAAACTATTTATTTCATCATTCTAAATTTTATTTTTTATAAAACAGATATTAATATGTTGTAATGTTGAAATAATTTATTACAGAAATTGAAGTCATGGCAATTTTCTTTAAATTATTTCATCAAAATGTCTATATTTTGATCATTTTTAATGAAAAATAGTTCGTCTTTTTTAGTATTTATATTTCTAATATATTACGACACAATATAAAATAATCAAATTATCTATTAAATAAAGCCTGAGAAATAATATAAATAATTAGTTGCGTAGTTTAAAAACGTTAATATAAGTATACTTCATACTACGTATTATGAAATACTTAAATGTTTAAAACGAATAAATAAAATAAAATATTAAGTAAAATGTACTTCATTAAATTAACCATCTAATTAATACATTTTTAAAAACTATTTTCATCCTCATTAAGTGAGACATTAGCGTCATAAATTTTTCTTACAAATTATTTGTTATTTTTAAAGCACACAAATTTATATTTTTTTAATTTTATTTTATAAAATAGACTTTTATTGGTTAATGTTAAATATTTTTTTCCAGTTAACATTTAAATCTTTGGTCGATTATCCTCGCCAATCACTATGTAAAATAAATTAATTTTATATTTTAAATTATATTAATAAATTTAATAAATAATAATCATTCTACAGATACTTTTTCGTCCACTACAAAAATTTTAAAATATTTTGATAGGATTTTAATTTTTTTATTAATAGTTTAGCTCTTTTAGACATATTTTCTTGAAATAAAAAAAAAATTAAAATTAAATTTGTATTAGTGCTATTAAGACATATTTATAACTTCTGATTATAAATTTAGATCAATAGTCGAATGAGACCAACAAATCATCGCAACTGATAAGATGCTAACGTGTCTAGAAAATTATATAGTTATATTATAAAATTAAACTAACATGTTAATAATGCAGCAAAACGCCCACTTAAAAACATAATTAACTTCAATCAGCTCGATGTAATATTAAACTTCATAACAGCTATAATAACAAGATAATGGAAATAATATGTCGCACATATACTATTATCTTAACAATCAAAAAGTCATATAACTTTTAGGTCCGATTTTGTATCAAAAAAGTATAATATACTATAATGTAATGAGTACTAATGACTAATATAGTAATGTGATATTATGACTAAGCTCTATGGTATAGAATATTTTGAGCATTTCATTTCAACATTGTTGATAATTTCACAATAAAATTTTATATTTAGAAAAAACCACACAAATATTTCAAGATAAGTGAACGGCGCACTACAATGTGAACAGTTCAAAGTATTGTGCATACGCAACAGTCACAACTCACAAATCTCGTCGTATCATCTATATCAAAAATATTTACTGGTCGAGAAACAAATCAAATAAACAAAATTTGAGAGCATTATCACTTCTGTTCCGTGTCACCATTTTTCTATAGTTTGGTCCAACGTGATAAGTAAAACTTTAATAAACTAATCACGTGACACGCAGTACACAACGAAGTTCAACTTCACCACAAAAACTGACGAGAAATGTTGACAGGCATGTAATGAAGGTGAAAAACAGTATTCAAATAGGTTGGAAGCTCGTTTTAGCGAATAATTTTAAGTGTTCCACGGCATTGCGCACGTCTTATAAAGAATACTCCCTAGAATACTCATAAACACTAAATAGATATACAACCAAAACTAAACATCATGAATAATATTTTGTATACACCTTTTTGTACAGTTTTACTTTTAATGCATCGATATTAATATACATTTAAATAAAATACAACTAGTATGTCATATATACAAATCAATTTTTAAAAAAATAAAAATATTGATTATTATTTAAAATATTAATATGATACCGTCGTACGATAAAAATAGTAATAACATTGGAGTGGTAATAATAACAGACAACCAGTGGGACTAGTGGGTACTAAAAAAAAAACAAAGCTCTACAGATGTTTTTTTTTAACTAAATTACATTTTTTGAGTAATCAAATATTTATTTGAATATTTCTAAACCCACTTTATTTCAATTATATAAATTATTTTATAACTCAAATTACAAAAAATAAATGATCATTTATGTGATTATATATAAATACATTAGTTATTTAGAAACAGTAACAACTGCATAGTGTCTATTAATTTAACTTAATTATAAAATTGTTCATTTAAATAAAAATATGATCCCTAATACCATAATTTAAAATAGGTTATTTGTACAACAATTCAGAACCCTTATTTACAATCAGAAAATTAAAAAGTACGATATTTACTATAACTTTTACGTATTTTACTGGTGCGTAAATAGTTTACCAACTGATATACTATGATGTATTGGATATGTTAAGATTAGGCCATGAACTATTAGTTTGTATTTTAACCTTTAATATCAAAGCATAACTTGGTCAATTTAAGTCCGGATGCATCCAATAATAATCTTTCCTCCCTGCTATAAAATTAGTAGGGGAAATCATACTAACTGTTGTGGGTCAACAATTCAAACGTTATATTATAATTCATTGAGCACTAGGTTATGATCAAAATTGAAATCCTTATTTATAAAAATATAATTATTGAACATTATTATTTTATTTTTTAAGTAATCTAAAATATAATTAAACAAATAAAATAACATATCTGAATGCCTGACTAACTAGTAACTACTATTATTTTTATAAGTCGGCCGCCGGGTCCATTATCATAACGTAAAACACTCGTTATTTCAAAAACTTAACTACGTTTTTGGAAATATTTTATTTTACCTACTAAATTTTAAGTCGTTAAAAACCAAGTTTTTCAAAACACAATTTTTTTTTTTATTATTTCGATGTATACATATATAATTTTAAAAGATTAATTTATGATTTATAAATATTTTAAGTTCAGATGAACTGATTCGGAATACTAAACTAATAATATGTTTTAAAAAAAATAGTCCACTACTCTATTGATCTAAAGTTTAAATACTTTTAACTAATAAACTAGGTACTAATCTGATATTTAATTTTATAAATCGCATTACTTCAAATAATATTCAACTTAGAAAATGAAATTTATAATGTAAATCATTAGTTAATAGTCATTCAAAAGAATAGAAAACTTAAAAATAATAATAAATAATAAAAAAAATATTTATTTTCAAAAATATTTTTTGTAACGACTTAAAATTATGTAAAATAAATAAATTTAAAAACGTTAGTATTTTTCTGAATAAATAAATCTCTTACCTATATTAAATTAATTAACCCGTACACAAAAATTCAAGACATTTATGCTACAGACACTTTCAATAAATTAGCTTTTATCGTTATAACATAGACATACTGAAAAGTTTAAACTCGTGCCTACATAAAAAAAAGTGATTAACATTTAATTAATAAATAATTATTTATATTTTTCAATGTTTTAAATACTCGTATAGTTAAATTCAATAGATGTTTGAATTTACAAATTAAGTTTTCATTTGAATTTAATATTGCAACATATTATAGAACACAAAATATTGTTACGATATATCTGTACAGATTGTTGAAATTTATTTATAATTGATAACATTACAATATTAAATACCTACCTTCCTATTACTAAATATTCCAACTAAATAATTCCAAATATATACGAGTAGGTACCTAGTTAAAAAGTTATAAATAAGTATTTAATTTATTTTGTAAATATTTTTAATTTAATCTTTTATTAAAAAAAAAACATGGATCAACATACTTTTCTTACTACATTTAATTTAATTAGGGTTAAAAAAATTATTCTGCACTCGTTTAGTTTTTAATATTTTAATACGGTTAATAGGATGTCTAACTAACGTTTATTAAACATGAATCATTGTAGATTACCTTTTAAATAATACGTTTTAAATAATGACGATTTATTTAACAATATAGGTGGATAAGTATTAATAATCGGAAATGCATTGTATATAGTTAAAATCAAAAAAAATATGCAGAATATATTATTAAAAATTTTAATTTTAATTTGTTTTTATTACTAAACCAGATATAAAATAAAATAATATTTTTAGTTTTTATTATGGGGTTTATGGAGTAATCTTAGTATAATTTGCCTAGTATCAATAGTATTCTAATAATAAATCTGCCTATTAAAAATGTTAAATGCCTATGTCATTAAATGAACTTACTGAATCAATCTCAACGTTTGTTTAATAATCAACAAATTTTTTTTAAATTTAATTTAAAATAACCTTAACAAAATTAATCGTGTTGCTATAGAAAGCCGTGAAATCCTTAAACATCGACTACATTTATTACGATAAATTAAATAAAAAGATATAAGCAAAAATGTATATTAATTATTTCGTAGAAGATCGTTTAAAATAACGGTCAAAATCAGTGACAAAAAGAAAGAAAAAATCTAGTGTATTCAACAGCAATTAGTATCTCCTAAAATAATTAGAAATATATTATTTTATTCATTATGATCCTAGCTACTTCTAAAGCACTACTGTCTACAGACTTCTACTAATTCCTAACTATACACAACACCCAATGATTATTGTTTATTGGCAATAAAAAGTTATTTCAAACCAGTTTATGTGTCGTAAAATAAACATTGATATTAAATTATGTATGGATGCCAACACAACTGAAACCATTGTAACATCGTTACATCTCTTTTCTCTCTTGTTTAAATATTAGTTTATTTATTTATCACTCAGAAATTTCTGTTCGAGTAAGAACCATCGTTTCTCTCTTATAGCTTCTGACCAGCGGGCGGTGACTTCAAGTTACAAAATACGAATATGATCAATAGTACCTCTCACAATAAAACGAGACATGACGAACGGTTAAAAATTGTAAATCATGCAGATGGAAAAGGGCTAGTAGCCCCTCTCTGTAGTCTGCGTTTTTATTAATTTAATATGATTAAAACCGTACACGATGTAGTAGTATTACACTTAACACGATAAAACTGATAACGTATTTTATCTTCCTCCAAAGGTTCCGGACCAGTGGACACTACCAGTATAATGTATCTATAAAATTGCAGGACCTACACCACGATTGAAACCGTTGGAAGGACGTGGACGGAAAACTCGGAAGAAAAACAGCTACCTGCGAACTCCGTCATAAGACGTGTTTCTGCGTTACGCGTGTGATATCACACAATGCCAGCGCACGCCCTCCCGCCAACCACAGGACGTCTAACGAGTGATGAAAAAACAACCACTACACAGGCACAGCACGCGCGCCTACCCTTCGCCGTCACGTCTACGCATTGGCCCATTGTACTGCGCATCAGGTGAAAACGGTACGCTCTATGCAAACGTAAACGTCTTCGGGACTCCCACTGGGCTGGCCACCTCCACTGCCGGCGACCGCGTGGACCCAAAATAGCTAATCACCGTGTCCATAGTCAAGGCTCCGCGGTGCCCGTGCATGAACTTGACCAGTAAAAGGTCACCCCGCCCGCTCACCCGCCCAAACCACAACAGGTGAAGTGCAACGGCGGCGGTTATCTATCTGCCGAATGAGATGATAAGCATCTATTAGCTCCGCACGCCACTTAAACGACGGTCGACAGCGTCACCGAGGGTGCACCACACGATGGAACAACACGGACGACGCTGGGCGATGACAGGCGAGCGGACCGATAGCGGCGGCGGTAGTGGCGGAAAGGGAGACGGAAAAGAGAAAGTGTTGCTCTGCGCGCCCGCCCCGTCCAGGAAATACGTGACCCGGACGTCCGGTGACGCCGAGTCAATCGCGTACACGTTGTTTTTCCACGACGGAGGAAAATTACCTCGATCGGGACCATAACATATTATATACATATATAACATTATAATACGATAAAAATATGTACGCCGCCTTACCAGCTGTATTGCCGTCCGACGAGAACGACGGTGGCGGTGACTGCTGCTGCTGCAGCATCATGGCGTGCGGTTCCGAGTTCGAGTCGTCTCGCGACGGTCCAGCGGCCGTTTCATCATCACAATCGTTTTCCATTTTGAACGCTATCATCACCACCCGCCGTTCGGTGGCGGATTCATCGCAGCCACCGCTATCGTTGCTGCTGCTGCCACCGCCGTTCTCGTCGCCGGCCATCGGGCCCGACGTCGCGTACTCCGACAGTTGCGCTGTCATGCTCGTACCGATGCATTTCCGATGAACGGCCACCACGGCGGCAATATAGGTCGGTAGGCCATCGTCGTCATTCACTTGCACTTGTTTTTCACGTCGTCTGGCATAGATATATGTATAATAATATAGGTATTGTTATAAACACTGGCGCGACGGTACACAGCACAGGACGGCAACCGTCCGGGACGACGGCGGCGGCGGAAAAATATAAAATATTACAAATACCTATTATCTACGTACACGTCGGCGGCGGATGACGATTTCGTCGTTAATGTCTCGTTGTACGACCCGACGACGAAACAGACTACGACAGCGAAACGCGAAGGGTTGCGACGGACGGATTTATTTACTAATTTTGTTTTTTTTCGCACTAGGGGGAGAGATAAAAAAAAAGTGAAAATGAATAATTTGGTTTGCGGATGAAAAAAAAAAAATAATAATAACACCGTAGGTCCACTTTACGTTGAACGCAGGCTTGCAGTCTCGACGATTCTTTTAGAAAGTAGGTCATCCAACATGAGCAGTTTTCGCGGAAAATACCGCGGATGTCCACCGGTGCTACCGGGCTCGAGACAAAGGTCGGCATAAATTTTCATTCGAATTTTACGGAAAAACACTGTTCCAAGAAAATTGGATAGGACAATAGCTGTCGTTTTCCGGCGTCTGTCCCGGAATAACGACATCTGTTGTCCGGATGACACACTAGGTTATAACCATTGGTTACACTGCACTCGCATATCCTTATCAATTGTGGATTTTTTCTAGATATTTATTATTTTCCATAAAAATAAAAGTTTTTAGTGGAACAACTAAAACAATTATTAATCAATTAAATGAATATCTAAATATTAATAATATTATATACCTATTTTAGTCTATGATTATAATATGGCCGTATCTGCAACTTTACAGGTAATTAATAATATTATATAATATGCAATTATTAAAATTGAGATGAATATAAAGTTTAAATCCAACAACCAACAAGTTTGTTTCTTAAGTGGATAATGTAGTTGTACATTTTTAACTTTGGTAGTGGGGTAGATGGTTCTAATTATATTATATAAAAACTAAGAAAAAATATAATTGACCATGAACATTTTTAATTTAATTCAATACTTTATTTTGATTTTGATTTTCTACAAATTATTTACCTATGACCAAACCAAAGTTATATCTATTTTAACTTTATTTTGTTCTAGAAAGCAATTGATTTAGTGACCAAAGCAACTGAAGAAGACCGTAATAAAAATTATGAAGAAGCTTTAAAATTATATGAAAGTGGGATTGAATATTTTTTACATGCACTAAAATGTAAGTTTAATATGCATATACATAAAAATATAAATACATCTTTTTTGAAGCGTTTTTACTACAAATATACAGATGAAACCCAAGGAGAAAAAGCTAAGGATAGCATACGAGGTCGTTGTACACAATATTTAGAAAGAGCTGAAAAACTAAAAGATTACTTGAAAAATGGAAAAAATAAAAAGAAACCAGTTAAAACTGGAGAGTCAAACTCTAAGTAAGTTTCTCTATAACATATATGAATATTAAAATAAAAATTACATATCATAATTATTTAAAGAAATGATGACAAGAAAAATGACAGCGATGATGATGGAGATGACCCTGAAGCAAAAAAACTACAAAATAAATTAGAAGGGGCTATTGTTGTTGAAAAACCTTGTGTAAAATGGTCAGACATTGCTGGCTTAGAAGGAGCAAAAGAAGCACTTAAAGAAGCTGTCATACTTCCTATAAAATTCCCTCACTTGTTCACTGGCAAAAGAATTCCTTGGAAAGGAATATTGTTGTTTGGGGTATATATACTCAATATTTTCAAAAATGATTACATTCATGAAAAATGAAAATTTATTTAAATTGTTATCTTAGCCACCGGGAACTGGTAAATCATACTTAGCGAAAGCAGTTGCAACAGAAGCCAATAATTCTACATTCTTTTCTGTATCATCTTCTGATCTTGTATCTAAATGGTTGGGTGAATCTGAAAAACTTGTCAAAAATCTTTTTGAATTAGCTAGACAACATAAACCCAGCATTATATTCATTGATGAGGTAGATTCACTTTGTTCATCACGTTCAGATAATGAATCCGAATCAGCTCGTCGAATAAAGACTGAGTTTTTAGTTCAAATGCAAGGTAATATTAACATACTTATTGTTGTTTATGTTTGATTTTCATATTATTAAATATTTCATTGTTTAGGTGTTGGTACTGATAATGAAGGTATTCTTGTATTGGGAGCAACAAACATACCTTGGGTACTTGATGCAGCTATACGTAGACGTTTTGAAAAACGTATTTACATACCTTTACCAGAAGAACATGCACGGTTAATAATGTTAAAACAAAATTTAGGTAATACTTACCATTTACTAACTGAAGCTGACCTAAAGACATTGGCGACTAAAACTGAAGGGTATATAAATAAAATAAAATATACTTATGTATGAAGTTTATAAAAAAAAAATGTATTATTTTAATTAGCTATTCAGGAGCAGATATCAGTATAGTTGTAAGAGATGCATTAATGCAACCAGTACGTAAAGTACAAACAGCTACACATTTTAAACGAATAACTGGACCTAGCCGAGCAGATCCAAATATTATTGTGAATGATTTGTTAACACCGTGTTCTCCAGGTAGCTCTGGTGCCATTGAAATGTCATTTATGGATGTCCCCAGTGATAAACTTCTTGAACCTGCTGTTTCTATGGTAAATAACTGATATTTTTTAATTTTTTTAATATCTACTATATTTACTATACACTGTTATTTATAGAGTGATATGTTACGTTCATTGGCTACATCTAAACCTACAGTCAATGATGATGATATGAAGAAATTAGATAAGTTTACTCTGGACTTTGGTCAAGAAGGGTGAGTCAGCTCTAAATGTTCAAATAAATGCGATGAAAAAAAATCGATTTTTAACCAGTTCTGTTTCTCCAATGGATCAAGACGTGTTTTTTTTTTTTTAGAAATAAAATTATTTTTCCCAACTTTGTATCTAATTATTATGTTATTCTCGTCAACTATATATTATTTATAATCTTTTTATTTTTCATATATTGTCTAGATATTATATAATAATAAATCATTTTAATTTTTAATCAATTTTCATAAATATTTTATTGGTCTTCCACAAAATTTGGCTACTTAATAATTTATCAATCTTTTTCTTTAACAGAGGATTTAAGATTACCTTATGACTAGTTTTAAAATGTACTCAATATTTCTTTATGACATGCTTAAGCATGTACTATGCTTTCACGGTACAACCCGTTTTATAAAATTTTTAAATTTTGTCAACACACAACATATATCTAGTAGCGTTATGGTAATACATCACTGATATATAATATACTTGAAATCATCATAGATAATATCAATGATAATACTAAATTTGAACATCAATGTACAATATTATTACATGAAAAATACTGTATCATATATTCATATTTATCAATAAAATATCTTTTATTTTTATATATATATAATATAAATATTTTATGGTATTCTAACATTAAACATTTTATAAATATTTTAAAACTTAAAAGGACGTCATACCCACGTGTGTTGTCTTCACCTTACAAAAAATGTAAAATATATAAGTTTTGCACAGAATAGAACCACTCAGACTGTAGTAATAGTTGAAACCAAATTGATATGCAATATAGTTGTGAACATTATCTGTGAAATATCATTTTTAATTTGTTTTTTTTATGACTTTAAAAAAAAATTTTATTGTTTCAAAATCCATTATTTTTGAACTTGAATAACTTTTTAAGTTGTGATAATTGTGTTTCTTAGTTATAAATGTAGCCTCCTCAGTTCTTTCCTCCGCATAACAATTTTTGTTGTGTTTTACATTTGAAAGACTGAGAAAAATATGCAGGTCCTCTTAACGCCACCCACCAAAAATATAATTCAGAACCACTTATTAACCATAGTTTGAAAACTTCTAATACAAGGTATTATATTTACTGAAATTCTTATAGATTTCCTTAGTAATGTTGTGTACTTATATCACTTATATCCATAATAGAGTAGAATATATTTCTTTTAAAATTATTTTCAGTTAATATTTAATTACTTCATTATCAACAAACTTACTTGTTGTAAATTATTTGTTTTTTAGAAGAATTTAATAATATTTGCAACATTTTACATATATATTTATTCTTTATTTTATTTTTCTTACCAATTTTCACAATGCTCCATATATGTTTTCATTACTTTAATTACTTGCAAACAATTACTGTAAGAAAAAATAATTGTAAAATGAACCAATTACATAATTCTATGACAAAAAAAACATAGCACACTATTTTATATATTTCCTCTGCGAAGATAATAATTTATAGTTCAATGTTTTTCCCTCCTAAAAACATCTATGACTTATAGATTTTATCTGCTGAAGAAAAATATAAAGAAGCATTTTAGCTACATTTTTTTGTCAAATTCTCTACCATTATCTTCACTGTGTAAAGTAAAAATACATGTTTTAAATTTAAATACCTTAAAAACACTGAACTTAATATTTAGTTCAATGCTAAAAATTACTTTCCTAAAATTTATTTTCCCTGGTACAAATTATGTAATTGGGCATTATTGCATCGCTAAATTTAATAGTGGTACAATGATGACTCAATAAGGATTGTATTTTAAATACGGCGGGTGGTTAGAGTTCTTTAGTTTCTAGTTTATAATAAGTAATAGAAATAGAGCTATTATTTTTAAAAATCTTTCAAACATAAATATGAAAATTATCCAAATCAAAATTTATGCTTATTAATTAAACAAATTTGTCCTGACTGAATGTTTATCTGAACTTAAATTTTATTTCAAAGATAAATTCAATATTTATGATACATTAAGTATAATTTTAAACAATTACATGAAACTGGTTTAATTTTTTTCTTTACCTGACAGGTATGTAAAAGTTTTTGTATGATAAATGCTAAATATCAAATAATTTAATAAAAATAAGAAACCTAACTACAAAAGTTATAGTTGAGACATACAACAAAAACTGTCAATAATTTAGAACATTTCTCAAATATTAAATACTGATTTTTCATTTATACTAATTAAGTATGTGTTTACTTACCTCAGCCTCTATTATTTTGTACTTAAAAAAACACTTATGAAATAAGTAAAAAAATAAATTATCATTAATATTTAAGCCTAGAAATATAGTTTAGTATAATTAAAATGTTGTAACTTTCAAATTATAACTGTCTCAATGTTAACTGTATATGTCATATGGTCCCCATTGAATAATTTTACTTTATAAATAAGTAATTACTTTTTTTCGTAAACTATTTTAATATATTGTTTATTAAAAATTGCAAGGCAATAGGCAAGTTGTAGCAATTAATTATGATAATTTATTTTATTAGATAAATTAGTTATAAATGGAAATAATGATGTATTTGTTAACAAATGATAATGGTCAATGGAGATATTATAATTTATAATAAAATATAAAATGTATTATATATAATATTTATATATTCATTTTACTAATAGTTAAAATTGCATTTGTTTTATAATATCAAATGAATATGAAATAATATATTTTTATTTAAGTCTGTATAATATAATTTATTTATTTTGTTTATATTTTGTTATGATTTTTGCTATCATTAAAATTATTTTCTTCATCACACGAAACATAAAGTATTAAACTTAGAAACTATTGACATTGTCAGTACTTTTTGTTACAATCAGTGATTAGGTCTAGACATATACTTGTGGACCTAAATTTAATATAATAAGAATTATCTGAGCAATTTTTTTATTATATTTATGTTAATTCCCTTTTCCAGCACAGACAAATTATGTATACGCCACAATCTAAAATTACATTTGTTTGTGATTAAATTTATATTAAATAACAATAAATAAAAACAAGCATTTTCAATTCTTTACACATTTAATATTTAATTAGTTTTTTTCTGAAATTAAATGTAAAAGATTATGATAGTTTTTTTATATCACACAATACATCATTAAACATACATTTTAAATTTGAAAAAAAATTAACTATTTTATGCTTGAGGATGTCTTAAGTATTCAGTATTAAAATAAATAATAGTTATAGTTATATCATCTCTAAATGATCTAGAAATATTTTTGGGCAAATTTAGTAATTGAGATAATTTAGCATGCTCAACACCATACTCTGAGCCCCCTAATGCATTACGTATTAAATGTGTACATGCATTTGCATCAACTGGTTTTCTTTTTAAACTGTCTCGTCTTTGTAAAAGTAAATTATTTATTTCACTTAATTTCATATTTTTTCTTGGTAACTTAAGTGGTGTCAGTGTAACTTTTCCACTCATGTGTTCTCCAACCAAACGAACAACCTAAAATTTTTAAATTATTACTTTAGTTACACACTTTTGACTTTTAAAAAACTAATACTGAATAATTTTTAAATTTTAATTAGCAAGTTATTTTTGGTGATATCTTAAAAATTGTAAAACAATGATATTGTAAAGTTAAATATAAATTAATTACCATATATTAACAAAACTATATTACTTGTAACGGAGACATAAAATCCCACAAACCATCTGTAGCAAGTATTAGAAATTTATCTCTAGGTTGAAGATGATGATGAGCAACTTGAGGTTTAGCAGTTAAATATGGAGGTGTATAGTAAAAAGGTGGTATTGCATTTTCACCCAATTTAGGAACAATGTGTTCTAATAACATTTCTCTTGACCATTTATACCTAATATTTTATATTTTAAATATTATAAAATAAATAATAATACAACGCACATATTATAAAATTAAAGATATTTTATAATATTTCTATGATAATTTTATAATTCTAATTTATTTAAAATGTAACAACCTTAAATCTCCAAAAGCTCTTAATGGTGCTAGCTGACCAAGAAGCCTTTCATATTTTATAACTGTATCTTTTTCATTTGATGGATGTTCAGAAATCACTCTATGAAGTTCATTTAAATTATCAGTATTATGTTCCTCAACCATGACCTAGTTAAACACACAACTACATTATATACTATATTCTAAGGAATGTAGTACATAAAAAATATTAGTTTACCTTAGCTATCCATGTATCGTCATCAGTATATACTCCAACTACTGCCAGACAATCTCCAGTTGAAGCAACGTGTAAGTGAGGGCCATCAATATGAGCGACACATGCTACAGATCCAGACAATCCAACATTCAATGTCAAATTATCTACTTCACTATTGATATTTAATCTTGCTTCAGACATAATATCTTCATCAAGCTGCAAAAATGCTTTTTCTAATGCATCTTTCATTTTAAACTGATGTTCCTGGCGTTCATTTATTAATTTAAGTACATATGATTTTAAACTTTGGGCATATAAGGTTTTTAATTCAGCAACTAAATCAAATGTCTCATTACGCATTTCAACAAGCTGATTGCCAGATTCTAGATATTCTAAAAGTAATGGCTTGGGTAATAGACTTACACAAATATAATCAAACAAACGTTTGGTAATTACATGTGAACAACTTGCGCCACCATGCCCATCAAAAACTCCAAACAACATACCTAAAAATCAAAAACAATAGATATTAATTGAAGTCTTTGACATTAAACGTATAGATATAGCATTTCTATCTTTACTAAGTATATACTTTTTGGCCACCATAATTGAGAGAAACTATGATTCTCACATAAGCTTTTGAACAATAGAGAAACTATCATTTAATGAAGAAAGTTTTTATCGTTCATCCTCCCCCCCCCACCATAAGTATATTCTAGATCCACACTTGGTTCTTATATAACCCAGTACTACTGCAGAATTATCAATAAAAAATTAGTTTTAAACTAAATTTAAAATGTTGATAAATTATAAAATTCTGATGAGATATAGATTAACTATAATGAGTGCCAATATAGACACTATCTATAAATTATAATCATAGTTTTATGAAAAGATAATATAAAATAATTTGGCTGTTATAAATACTGAGTTTAAAACCTGATATTAAAAATGTTTATAAATAATTTATAACCAGTCACTAAAATTTGTTTTTGACACAATAACTATAAAATCATAAGCTTAAAAACTAATTTAAAAAACCATAACCAAAACTTATATTTAATATATTCAAATACACCAACCAGATGTTAAAAGACATTTTGCTTCAGCACGAGCATCTTCAATTGGAGCATTTGATTCCAGTTGATTTGTTTCATATGCTTTAACAGATCCCAAATTCTGTTCAAATTCATAAATATGTTCTTTAGAACTTAAAATGGCTGTCACCTACAATTATAAAAATAATTTAAGTAATAAGATAGTAGGTATTCTAAAATTAGAAAAATAATACTTCTTGAGGTGTAATTTTTCTAGCAACAACAGACTTATGAATACATTTTGAGTGTAATTGAAACTTAAATATATTTTTAATGCCTAATAAACACACGTTATTGGTGTAAAAATTAATATACATGGTCCACCAAATCAAAAGCAATAATAAAAGCTATAAAGTATGAATTAATTTTTAAATGTTCATTCATCGGTCATCGAATAAATTTTATCTAATTCCATTATCATTTATCACGATTTAAGGTAATCACAAACCATGGGCTAAGCAAGATTATTATATTGTGATAATTTATAGTAGTGGTCCTATGTTGTGGTCACAGTTTATATCTTAAACCATGGTTGTAGCTATACCATTTTATCTACATTGTAATTAAAAGATAAGAGAACGGCGTCACCGTCTGATCTGTTATTCCCTCTGTGACGAAGACTACTCTACATAACCGTAAGCGGCATTAAACAATGATAAGGCCCTCGTATCTTCTTTCCAGTTCATTCTTCATTCTATTATTTCTATTTTCTATCCACTATTCAGTTAGGTAGTATCCTTAGCATCCAGAAAGTTTATAAATCTTAAAGTCTATGATTCTATCTACCATTGAACTAAACATAAAATTATAAATAGACAATATATTATAAATTTATAATAATAACAGATTGTATATAGAAACACAGAAACAGAATACAGATTGATGCAAATTGTTTTTTGTTGATTTTTCATTCTTTATTATAATCTTGAGTAGAAATACAAAAGAAATTATAGGTAGGTGTATAACTTTATTTTTAATTATTTTTTTTATATTCATCTTAGCTGTTATTTAATAGTTTTAAATGTAAACTGTTTTATGATAACTTACAACGTAGTAATTATTACACTTATTTTTTCTTACCTAATAAGTGTTATTTATATTTATAAGGTATTTAATAATTTAATATTTTCTTGTAGAAACTGGAAAAACAATTTCTTATACCAAGCAGACTAGCAAGAAACATTAGCATTGAATAAATTAAATTAATTATTCACTAATATAGATTTAAAACAATAATAATATAATGAAAGATTCGGTTATGATCCACGGAGCTGGTGGTATCCCAGACAAGTCATGGAAACCACAATTTGGAATTATTGAAACTTCGTAAGAATCTATTAATAAAGTCACTTATGAACTTTTACTTACCACTGTTAATTTTAGAATGGGTCAAATAACAATTGAACTTTACTGGGATCATGCTCCAGAGACTTGCCGTAATTTTGCAGAACTTTGTAGACGTGGTTATTATAATAATACAAAATTTCATAGAATTATTCGTAATTTTATGATTCAAGGTAAGAGTTTAATATCTTTTAAAATTTTAAATAATTAGAACAAATTATTTTCTTATATTTTCTCTTATTAGGTTAAATAAATATACACAAATAACATAATATAGATTTAAAATTATATCCATTTTTATTTGTACAATATTTATAAATTCCATATTCGTCATTGTTGATTATTATCAAGGAAGCCACATCTGTAGTATAAACTAAAATTTCAAAATCAAAAGGAGCAGTGAACCCAAAAAAGTTGAAAACTGCTGATCTATTACAATATGCCTAATAATAATAATTTATAGTATATTATAATTTATAATTTCATCAAATAATTCAAGAAAATATTTATATTAGTATACAAACTATTAAAACCCATTATACTTTGGTAAATTCAATTGGCCACCTTTTGGGTATGGCGTATAGATATTATTTATTAGTTATTGATATCTCACTTAGTGCTTGTATAATGAAGCACATGTATGGTACTTGTTGATAGCCATTAATAAATACTGATTTCTATTAAAAGGTTTTCTCATATTAAACCGGGTATAAATACAATTATAATATTTATATTGTTTATTTTAGGTGGTGATCCTACTGGCACTGGTAGAGGAGGTACATCAATTTATGGTACTCATTTTGATGATGAAATTCATGATGATCTTAGACACACAGGTTAAATCTTTTAAACTCTATTCGATATTTAAATAAATATTGTTTATTATACATTTTTAATTCTACAGTTTTATTATTGTTTTATGTATTATACTATTTTAGGAGCAGGTATTATATCTATGGCTAATTCAGGACCTAATACAAATGGTTCACAATTTTTCATTACATTAGCACCAACTCAGTGGCTAGATAAAAAACATACAATATTTGGTAAATATATAATCTAATATAATTAAAGAATAATTTTAAATTAAATAAAAACAGTAAAAAAAATATATATATTTACTTCTTGATAATAACTAAATAGTTCTTATGGGGCTATAGTGTTACACATTAATCAAACATAAAAAATTATGCATATAGTAACAATTTAAATTAATATTCCTATAATAATTTTTAAAACATATTCTTACATTTCTAATATGATTTATGTTTTATTCTCTATCCCATACTCTTAGTATCTGTACATAACTTATGTTTTTTGTATAGTAACTCCTTTTTGAATAAATGCTTCATATTTAAACCCATCTTTATTTTATACCATATTATTCTTTATAGTCAATCTTTGGAATAAACTATTAATAATATAAGCTTATTTTAAATGCATAAAGACAGATTCCCTACAACTTGATGTAGTAAATTGTTTACAAGCGCTATTATAGTGCTCTTTCCCATTTGATCTTAACATTCATAATTCATGCTCATAGATTGTTAGTGGGAAATGTAAAAATGTAATATCTGCACAATACTAAAGTTAATTGTATTGATAAAACTTTATGATCAAATATTTGGAATATTAACTAACATGTTTTAAGTATTAATCATTTGAATTTATATATTTATTAATACACAATCTTTTTTTTTTTTATATTTTTTATTAGGTCGTGTTCATTCTGGTATGAATGTTGTCAAAAGAATGGGCATGGTAGAAACAGATAAAAATGATAGACCTGTTGATGATGTAAAAATATTAAGAGGTGGAATAAATATGTAATCACATAATGAATAATACATCTTTATCTACAAAACTTGACTAAAATATTACAATGTATTCTGCAATTACAAATTACAAATTAATTACATATTTTAGTTTTTTTATTTAGATATTAAGTTATATTAAGGTATTTGTATTTTTTAAATATTTCAAGCAGACTGAGGGGTATAAACCAACATATAATTTAATGGTTTAGGGTTGTTTTTTTTATTGCTTGAGTGTAAGAACAATTTTGAATTTTTTTATTTTCAGTTAAAGTTTTTGAAATTATAGTTCTCATTAACCAGTGATAGCATTAAATACTTGTAAGTAGTACTTTATTTTAGCTTACATTTTTATTTTTCAATATTTTTATTTCACAATTTTTACTGCGCAATAATAGTTCCAAGCATAAATATTATATAGCTATTAGTTCAAGTTAACATTTTAGTATAAATTATTCACTTTTTTCTTCATTTAATGTGTATTTTATCAATATTTTAGGGTATAAAAATAAATTGTGGTATTTATTAAGGTATTGTAGAGGATAAGGCTACAATTATTAATACAATTAAATATACTTATATCAACTTTTTATATAAAAATAATACAAATTTTTCATGAATTGTAAATATAATATATATATATTACTGTGTGGCTATGCTCCTACAATTAATATTGAGCTATATAATAATGAAAACCAATATTAATTCAAACGTTTAAGGTTTTTTTATTAAATTATTCAGTTTAGGTTTTGATTATGGTGTTAGAAAATTACAAAATTTAATTTTCACCATAAAATTATATTTTAATATTTTTAAAGTTATAATTATTATTATTCATTATAAAGTTATACTAAGATAATATCACAGTAAATTGTAAATTATTTTAACAGACCTATTAACTAACAAATCTACTAAAATGAGATAGATAATGTTCCTGTAATTAGTGTCATAAGACAAATTATTATTATTAGTAAATAATAAATATCTACTCAATAGTAAATAGTGTGTGCCATCTGTCTAACATACCTACTCTATTGGATACCATTATTTAGTCAATAGTGAGCATTAAAATTATTATTTAGTAAGTTAAATTCAATGTGAATATGTAACAGAGGACTGCCCAGCTGTAGCTGTATGAGTCACATTGCCACAAATACATAAAATGCATATATTTTAAAATTTAAATTAATGAATCTATCTTAAAAAAAAATAGCTGCCAATAGATAGGTACAAAACTATTATATTGATGAATTGAATAAATATATAAGTGAGGTGTGTGTATCTAACTGTCCAATTAGTTGTAAATTTGGTATATTAGTGGTAATATTTCATAATCATTTACTTAAATTGAAGTATATTTTTTCATAATTATTAAGTTTTTTCTACATATTTCATGTTTTGCGAAAAAACATTGCTAGAAAACGTTGAATGATGTAATCTTTACACATTTCCACTCGCATAGATTTTCTCAAAATATTTAAATAACTCCTTGGCGCCAAGAAGAATATTTAATTTTATATTTTTAATTACTGATTCACAAAAACATTATTATAATAATTAAATATTGGTCATTGTTTCCACTTGCCATCATCTTTTTTATAATTTTGTAAAATCTCATAAGTGTGGGGTTATTTTTTTGCGATACCCTTATAGTATCATATATATATATTATTATTACGCTGTAATTATTTACGATCACAGTCTTAGATATCCGTAAAATAGGTATATCTTAATTCTTAGTTCGTGTTTATAATTAATAGTCTTTAATCCATGATCTTATATGAAACTAATTCTAAATATCGGTGCATACTACTTGTCAGTGGCGTACTAAGTGGGAGGATACTAGCTCGTAAAAAAATTTGTTTTATTCCTACATTACTCGCCCGAGAAATTAAGTGTTCCCTAAATTGGTGAACACACAGTATAGTTTTGAAATTTTATTTTGCATTTAAATGTATATTTAGAGTTATTTTTGTTTTTAGGGCATATTTTACATTTGAATATGTCATTTAAATATTTAATACATTTTGAGATATATTTATTATGAAATAATAATGTGATTAACGTATTATTTAGTACTGTGCATTTAAATATATTTTTTCTGATGTGTTTTAATATTTAAATATATACCTAATTAGTAAATAGTATTATATTGAAACATTATTATAGCCACTAAGTGTTTGGTGAACCGGTTGGGTAAACTAAATACACGGAGATAAAATAATATGTATAGACATTTATTTTGGTTATTTTATTACATATTGTCATTGTAGTAAATTCTGAGGACACCCTCTTGTATTGCAGCCAATAGGTATATGCGCCAGTGGTACAACCGGTGCACGGTAACTGCGCATGCATCGTGGCCATTTTGTAATATATCACCTCAACTCCGCATACAAGGTTTTTTTAAACACAGTAACTCCGTACATATTTTTTTTTTGTTTAAATACAAAATGCAATGTATGTTATTTGAGTTAAATAAAACTAATTGTCTAATAAAAATAATAATAATGCATACAACAAAAATCATTGTTGTCGGTATAAAATGTATAAGTTATAAAATAAAATAGTTTAGGGTATAAATTAAATGTAATAAAATTATATCTATTAATTTGGTTTTTTTTATATAATTTAATTTTTTTATTTAAAAGTTGTATATCATTTGTTCGTATAATAGTTTAATTTCTTCATGGTTTTACACTTTTTATGTCGATATAGCGACATAGCGTTATCTTTATTAATTGTATGGCATGCGGACTGTTGGTATTCAAAATATTTATAAAATGCGGAGTTACGGGTTCACAAAATATTTTGATTCACGTGAAGCTGTGGTGCGTCCGTTCAAATATATGCATGTGTTAGGAACTACCTAAATATTATTTCTTAAAACATTCTATGCTCCAACCCCCTTCAATCAATATTTTCCACGCCGGTCATCGATATTTTTATTTTAAACAATATGTTTGGTTCAAAAATTTTTTATTCTTGTCTTACATAATATTATTATGGTTTTTAACTGCCACGGGCACATACATTTTCTAGAAGACTCTGAATATCGCCGATATATAAGGTAATAATATTAATTTTCTGTAATTCATTTTATCTTATTCGTTTACCGTATTTACTATTTAACATCATACAGGTACTATATGTCACTTATTTTAAATACTATTAATTTTATTAATACTTTTAAATTCGATCAAAAAAAAAAAATTTTTAAATGTATATTATATAGTTTTTAAATGCATATTGTAGGGTTTTTAAGTGCTTGGATATATTAAGTGCTTTTTAAAAGCTACAAGTCCTCTACCCTAGAATAATTATTTTTACCAAAAAATTAATAGTCAGTTTGGGCGTTTGAAATTATTTGTATGCGTAAAATAAAAAAACCCGGTGACATTGATACTAAGTTTTTTTTTAAAGTTCATGATTATATCTATTATGTAAAATGTATACGGTATATAGTGTATGATTTTGTTTCATTAATTACAATATTTATATTAATGTTGTCGATACCAAAATTATAATATTAATGTACAAATATATTTTTAAAGTTAAGAGTTTATTATTTATGTACCTTTTTTTCAATTCACAGTATACATCATTATATGTATATATTATACAACATTAAAATATATAAATTAATTTATCTATGAACTTATTCATATTTATTCACTCAGATAGTATTTTTTGTGTAATAAGCTGTAAATTATTCCGTGGATAGTTTTTCTGAAAAAATTAACGTTTTAGAATCAAAATTCGAACGAGTACCTAGTTTTTAATTTATTTAACTTATTGTCATATGGGTCCAAGGTAATGGATTTATAAGATGGGGGCTACACATATGGTGATTTAAAAATATTTTGTTATTTACATTAATCTATAAATATTAATGATTTGTAAAAATGCTCAAGTATAATAAAATATAAATACAAGTTTAAAAATTACGTCTATTTTATATTTTTGTAAAAGTCTTTTTAAAGACTATTATCTTTAGTACCTACAAACATTTTAATAACTAATGACAAAACATTTACATAGGTGGATTGGGATATTATAAAATATAAATTAGACGTTCTAAATAGCTAATAGATACTCAAACTATAATAGTATGCATTTTTTTTTTTTAATTGAATTGAAATGGTTATTACTTGTCTTATTGGTTATGAAAATATGAAATATAAACGTATAAAAATTATATAATGATATTAACGTATCATTAGGTAATAGTCCTTAAATTTAATTATTTTATAAAATCGAAATACCTAACATTACATTTTTTGTAAAATATATTTATCCGTAGTAAACTATATAGTAACTGATTTTCGTAGTAACTGGATGATAATACAAATTCGGCGTAGTTGAACGTCGTAACTTTAATGTTCGAGGTAAATACTGCAACCCTAAAGGCCATTCGTAATGTAAATAGATGGTGGTACCAACTTAACAACAAATATATTGAGCGGCAACAATGATTATTAACCATCCAATTGCAGTTA
This sequence comes from Rhopalosiphum nymphaeae, assembly GCA_036289425.1. Classification (NCBI taxonomy): domain Eukaryota; kingdom Metazoa; phylum Arthropoda; class Insecta; order Hemiptera; family Aphididae; genus Rhopalosiphum; species Rhopalosiphum nymphaeae. The sequence continues at coordinate 599,140 of JAZAQC010000021.1, read as the reverse complement.
ACCGCCGCATTTAGTGATTCGCATTTCGCTTCCATTTGTATTTTGTTTATTGTTGTCTGTTGTTTGCCTGTGGCAACTGGCGTCTGTGTCTGGCGTGTGAGTAGCACTGTTCATCATTCTTGCCGGTATACCCGAACGTCTCGAACCAACGAACCTTGTTCATTTCGAATATTATTAACAATATATTTTTAATCAGAAGATTTTATTTCAGACTTCAGTCATTTCTCTGCCACAGTGCCAACGCGTTTTCTTCATCAACACCGTTCATCAGATATCCAGTTTATAAACTCACGACAAAAATGGCCGTAGATAAAGGAGTAAGTATTTACAAGTTCGCGTAGCGCGCGCAAAATGAAAACACGAGTTGGTGTTCTGTAATGGCGTCGGCTAATGTAAAAACCATCACAGTCGATCGCGTCTATTGCCCACCCGAATCGACGTGTGTTCATGCGCGTCAAACATGTCGTTGTTAACACCTCGTGCTTTAGTCGGCGTCGTCGTGCCCGCGCATTTTCTGTCTTAACATGTGTCTAGTATTTTTAGCGTTGGTTCTCAATCCGGTTTGTTAACGTCTTATTTCATTCCCGCACATATTCATTTGTTTCATACACGTGTCGTTAAACAATCAAGTTTTTCTAAAATTCAACAGTGCTGCATAGTGTGTACTGATCAACCATGGCATTTTGTCATGAAGGTCGTTATGTTGATAGTCCCATAAGTGGTGGTACCATTAAATGTATCATTTAAGTTAAATTATTTACCTCAAATCTGTAATTTACCATCATTGACTTACCTCAATTACTGTTGACAATTATTATCGTTAACATTGATTATATTTAGCACGATATGTCAACTTACTTCTGACTATAAGTTCATAATTGTGTGGTTATTAAAAATCAATTTTGGTTTTTGTGTAAAAAGTTTTTTGATACAATTACAATAGCTTGTTATTTTATCAAATTTTATAAAATTGTAACATAAGTTACACATTTTAATGTTGTTAATTTTTAAACATCAATCATTATTAAAAAATATATTGTATTTTAGGATGCCCCCGAACATATTAATCTTAAGGTTCTTGGCCAAGATAATGCTGTAGTCCAATTCAAGATTAAGAAACATACTCCTTTGAAAAAGCTCATGAATGCTTATTGTGAAAGAACTGTAAGTATAAGCTATTAAAAAGTAATTTATTGCAATTGTTACCATTAGTAACAGTATTTTAATAAGACGATTTTTTAAATCGAATATATTCAATCAAGAATTTATTTAATTTATGTTAATTTACTCACTAATTATCAGTGAACCAAACCATGGTTGATTAGCAACCGTAGTTGCTAACTTGAATTTTAGTACCCATATCAATTAATTAGAAGAGTAAAATTATTAACAAGTAGTGGAAAAGTAAGATGATCATCAACTTTATTTCTGCATAGGTATACAAACATAAGTTGGATGAATTTTTACCAATTAAATTTTTGATGTTTTCGTGTCGTTTTAAATTATTACTGAAAATCAATATTAGAATTTATTTATTATCACATTGATAAGACAAATGATAAGCATGTGATATTACCTGCATATTACTTTGTTTCTTTGTAATTTTCATCACTAGTATCCCTACCATGTACTGCTGTGTATTAAAAAAATAGGATTTTGTGTTATTAAATTAATTACTTACATAGTTGCATCCTTGTAATGTTTTAATAACTCAAAAATAATAATTTCTAATTGCCATATTGTGTAGATTCTAGAAATAAAAATCCTACTATTTTCATCATAACTAAGATAAAACCATACTATTTAAGTTGTTTTTCTAGTTTTGTCTATAATTAAAAACAGTATACTTTTATTTAAGACAGTATAAATTACTCATAGTTGCAGAAAAAAAATTAACATTATTACAAAATTATATGAACGACTAGACTGCTGTAGTCCAAGTTAGCAACAAAATTTTCACACTATAAAAAGAAGAACATTTACTGTGTAACAACATTAAGAACTATATTGTACAGTTTTTATTCAGTGCAAAAATATGGTTGCTTAATTTGGATAGACTACAACCTGATTGGTTTTTGCCCGGATGAAACAGTTTTTAATATGTTGTATATTAGTAAAATGGAAACAAAACATTCAGGCATCCTCTTAAAAAAAAAACTAAGTTATCTTTCTGGAATTAATATTGTTGTACATTTGACGTATAACCTTAACAGTTGTAGTATAGCTAAAAATGATTTAAGTTACTGATTATGTTCAGAATAATCCTTTCTTAGTTTAAGTTGTCTACATATTTTGTTAGCTTTTAAAAAAAGTGATGACGCTACACTTGTATTTATTGTTTACAAAGATATAACATTGTAACAACTAACAAATGTTTGACAAATTCATATTTAATAGTTGAAATTTAGTTTTATTTAACTCAAATCGGTACATTTCCACTACTTGATAGCTCCTACTGCAATTTCTAATTGTCCATATATATGGTAATTGCACCAACACCAATCATCAATAACTGTCATAACCAATAACAACGCATAGATTTTAGCGTATTAGACAGTACAGTCTAAATGCATGAGTGCAGTTCAATTTTAAGTTGAATAGGGTTAAATTTTAATATAAGTTTTGAATTATATATTAATATAATGTATTAAATATATTAATTATATAATATTAAAACTAAATCATTTTTATGTGAATTGCTCAATGTACATTTGCTAAGTGATTTATTTATGAGATGTAGACAATAAACATAAGTATGGTGTAACAGTTAACACTGTAAAATGATAATTAATGATGAATCATTGTTTTATATATAAAATTTAAATTTTATTTATTTATACAGCTAGTATTAACTAAACTTATGTGCTATTTTAACGTTTATAATTTAATTCATTTAAAATTTTAATATTTTAGGGTTTAGCTATGGCAACAGTAAGATTCCGATTTGATGGACAAGCAATTAGTGAAGCTGATACTCCATCTTCTCTTGAAATGGAAGAAGGTGATACCATTGAAGTCTACCAACAGCAGACTGGTGGTTGCTTTTATTTTAACTACTATTAACTACTTATTATTTTATGTATAAGTTTATATTTTATTTATAAATCACATTTCATGTATATCATATTAGTTTTTGAAACCTCAATACCAAATATTGTTTATTTTCCATTAAAGCTGGCCATATTAAAAAAAAAAAAAAAAAAAAAAAAAAATGTTATGAATAAAACAAATTTATAATCAACTAAAACGATATCAGGAATTAACTACAATAATCAGATAAATTTGATGTGTATAGGACATAGATAAAATATTTACTGTAAAACTATTTGTAAACAAATTTATTCATACTATTATTATTATTATTTTCATATTTCTCTAGCTTAATAAACTTTTGATATAATCAATGAGGTTTTTTAATTTGTTTTATTATTTTAAATGATTCATTAAAATGTGTAAATGCTATTATAATTATTGTGATTATTAAAATAATATATTCAATCCGATTTTTAAAAGGTGTTCCACATATTGTATAAATTTGGGTATGTTGAGCAGGGACATCTTTCACACAGTGAAAATCAAAGTCTTCATTATAGTCTTCAATACATAAATATTTACGTTTTTTTAATTCCTAAAATATAATTTAAAAAATGAAAATACTTTAACGCTAAGGCTTTAAAAAACTTGAGGTATGAACATTTGTTTTATTATTAAGTGGATGTTATACCTACACATGTTTTTTTGAATTATGAAGGTAAATTTATCTGTTAGGAACCCTTCAATATAGTAGCCATGTAAGCATAATGTATTTTATAATTTTTAATCACTATTGTCTTATTACAACACAATCGCTGGTTAATATATTCAATTTGTAAAACAGTTGTGTTAAATCAGCAATTTTGTCAAGACTATTGTAATACTCATTTTATAACATTGTTTTAGTATAAATAAAAATTCATAAGTAAACATTTTGTTTTGAGTTTAATAATCCTTAAGTGCGAACTAAATAATAATAAAACGTCAACAAACCAAGACTGACTGATTAAATGGACAATATTGGCCCAAACCAAATTATCATATACAATATATCTATTATCAAATTTTTTAATAAAACCTATCTGGAAGACTACATAGATTTTTTGTCTTAATTGAAAGCAAGTAATAAGCATTTAATATTTAATTTTTATGAAATTTAAAATGCTTGTAATAATGTAACATGATTTGAAATTATAATCAAAAATGTTTCCATGGTACTTAATCACCTGAATAATACTTTTATATTTAAATTTTATAACAAAATGTTTCATTCTAATTTTCAACATGACAGTAAAATGATTTATTCTGTATAATATTCATACTATGACATATATATGACAATTTATATAGGTATGACATCCTTTTAATAATATTTTAGGTAGTTAATACTATTATATCAACTCAATTTACTATGATATACTAATAATTTAAATGGGATTAAAAATGTGTTTATTACATTTTATGGTTTTCATAAATAAGTATTATGAGAAATGGAATAGATTACATGTATAGTAAGAATGGAAATAACCATAATAAAAACTGTACGACAAGAAAATTTTTTATAGTACTTTTAGTTCTGGTATTTTTTGTATATAGTTCTAAATCTTGATAAGTACTTACCGTTCCAAAAGATGATACTGTAATATTACACGGACCAATTTCTTCATGAGGTCCAATAGAAATTTCATTTTCCGGTTTTCCCCATATTGCAAAACATAAAAATGTTGCATAGTACACGATAAGATACAAAATTATATTAAGTGGACGGTTAAACATTTGTCTAGGTTTGCGTTTTAAAATAGATAACATGATGTATAATGCTATTAAAAACATCATTATTATTTGTGTTGGAACGTTGTACAGATCATGTAATGGATGATATAGTATAGAAAAGCATAATATACCGCAGGGTGTACTAAGGAATATTGCTTTTAGAGAAGTCGAAATCTCTGTTCTAGATGTATACTTTTGATCAAGGTCAACCCCTTTATTGAAAAACCAAAAACTAAAACTTGCAGAAAACACCATATGAAAATAATAAGAAGTCAATGGTACCCAATACATTCGGTCCCCTATGTTTGGATCAGTATCGTGCCAAGTCCAATGAACAAATTTTATACCCATAATGTCATATGGTAAATCAATTAATAATACATTTAATCCTACAGTAACTATGAAACCTACTTTTGTTTTGTTTGTCCTGTACGCTATTTCAATTGCTATGTAATAAAAAACTGAATCTGTAAAATTAAAAAAAAAAGTTTAAATTATAAACTTTACATAGGTTGCTAGAAATGCAATACTTACATAAGATTATAACATACAACGGAAGCCTATGTCGGAAAAACATAATTGGTGCACGACTGTGCCAAAAATTGTCTATTTCATCCATAAGATAACATATACACTCAACAACCAAACCGTGACAAATTATGCATAACCAAAGTAAAGGACGTCTTCCTCCATTAGTAAGTGCTAAAATGGTGACGATCCAATGAATGTTTTAGTTTTCATAAATAGTTTTATAAATTATGTGTTCTGGTATAAAATGTTATAATAATATCCAACTTACTAAGTATAACAGAACATCGGCAGTCGGCACACAAATAAAATTTTCTAATGCTACTTAATAGTACAGAAATACTTTATATCTTACCGTGTAAAAGTGTTACTGCTCCACCCACAATAAATAACATCTGGACTAATAAGTATGTTGGCTGATTTTTCCATAATTCCGGAATAGATTCAAATGATATTAATTGCTTCCGAATCTAAAATTATTTAATATTGTGTAAATCGGTAGGACAAATCTTGTGATGTAAACAGTCAACTTTACTCTTATTGTGTTAGTTTGTTAAAGTGAATTGACATATAATCAAACTTAAATTTAAGAACATTATCCTTGTTAATTGGCTTTTATACGATATTTCAATTTTAATGTAAGTTATGACTGTTGTAAGATTACGAGTATAGGTACTTATGTAAAATTTTACAATTTAAATGTGGTTTTATACATCCCATTTTCCCAGAAAAATTGAAATATTGTAAAAAAAACTCCATTAGTAAATACATAAAAACATCATTCACTCTAATATTAAATATTAAAATTTAAAATTGGTTCTGGTAAACCAAATTAGTATAGGTATAACGTGCGGACGAGAGAAAACAAACAGTGCACTAATGTTTTTTTTTAATATTTATTGCATGGGCAATTATATCAAATAATTTTAACAAATATGTTCGTACATCACTTAATTGTTCGATGATCGTCATTTTAATAGGATAACTACGACCGTGATTTACTTTACAGGTGGATACGTACTAACTACTGAGGGGCTAATGGATTTATTACTTTCATTATATGATGTGTACGTTTATATTTTTATAATACATTGGTACTATATTATTATCTTAATTAATAGCTACATTTGAAACTATGTTAACGCCCATTGAACAAAATGTGATAAATATGAAATAGTATTCTGAGTAAATAACTAGTACCTGGTTACTTAAGATTAAATAAGTAGTAATTTATAATAAGTGCCATTATTTAATAGGTTTTGATCACAATCATAATCTGCTTCTGTTATACATATACGGCTATACCTGTTCCTGATAATTTAATTTTGATAAATATAAATTAATAATTTTACAGCCTGTAATGTACCAACTTTATTAATTTTTTTCATTTAAACAATGCATAAATGTTAACCTAATGATATCAATGGCGGAGTGAATAACTATTTTATAAGGCAGCCATCTTGTGCAAAGACAGAGTTGGGTTTGGCAATGACTTCAGTCTTCAGAACCTAAACGACTAGACTATTATATAATTTACACTCCCATAGTCACGCCTAATGACATACCTATACATAAGTAAATATTAGGTATGTTTTGTTGTATATTATTGAGAAATCGTTTAAAATGTAAGAAAAAATTGGTGGGGGCTAAAAATCCTAAATTGTATTTTACAAAAATTGATCAGCTCCCCTACCCGGAAAAAAATTCTGACTACGTCACTGTTTTGGCTATATAAATAATTGGCATGACTAGGTCTAAAATATTAAAAACTTAAAACTTCAATATTTTGTATTTATAATACAATTTACTTTTGAATATTTCTGTTTTGTGGACGAACTATTACAAGTACAGTCTGAGACACATATTAAATTACGAAGTACAATACAAAAAAAGAAAATTACGCTCGGTAAAGAAAAACACTTAGGGAAACAAATGATGAAATATACTAATAATAAAATAATCGTATTATAATTTGTTAAATGTTTATCATTAAAGTTTTTACCTAAAAGATGATATTTATGCGTACTAATATTTTTTTACAGGACTCAATGTTTTAATTATTTATAACATTATATATATATATAATTTATATTATTTATTTAGAAAATGTTATTATAAAAAGCGCATATTATATTTTAATTTATATAATTTATACAATATTTATACCATATATTGTTTATTTAGAATACCTATGATATTATAAAAACCACATATATATTTTAATTTATATATTTTGTTTTCTGGGACCCAATTTACCATTCTCGGGTAGTGGGTAATTGCTTCATAGGAAAAAAAGTTCAAATCGTGTCTGAATGATATAGATAGTACTACTTCATATAATGTATTAAACTATTAAAATATATTTAGTACCTAGTCTATTTATCATTGTTCTATAGTTAAATAAGTTTACGTAAACAATAAACTTACCTTACTTACCTATATATATTTCAAATTATGTTATATTATAGTTATAGTTATTGTTCAAAATTATTTTGATAATTTGTATAATTTTTTTTTATAACTATAATAACTGTTTAACATTATTACATAATATATTAATATATGTAGGTATAAGCTATAGTTTTAATTAGTTTGTTAAATTACTATTTTTCTAAAACAATAGACTGAATAAAAATTTCAATGTTTTTAATATCTGAATAAGTTATGATTTTGTAAAAATAATTTGATTAAAAAATAATTTACTTTTCTTACCTACAGGTAGGTACTATTCATTACTTATACTTAAGTACTTTATAGTACTTACCATTAGATCTTGGCTGTTATTATCTATAAATATAAAGGCAATTATCTTTGTAAGTATAAGCAAATATTTTTAAATATTTTTTTAAGTACTTGGTATAATAGTTTAAAAAGTATCATGTTGCTATAATAGGTATACAGATATACCTATACCGACATAAGGCAATTACTTATTTACGCATGGGCATAACTTCTCTGAAAATTGAGTCTATACCTTATCTTAGCACTCCGAATTCAGAAATTAGCACCCTCGTAAGTTTTAAGTTATAATTTATACCAGCTATGAATTTATTTAAATTAATATGTAGTATGACTATTGACTAACATGTGCAATAGGTAGTGGCATAGTTCAGTACTAAAATAACAGAATCATTTATGGAACATTTATTTAAGGAGTCATGTACAGATTACAATCTTCTATAAAATTAAGAAAAAAAAATAGAAATTACAGATTGAAACCACGTATTTTTATCTCAACAATTATCATCTGAATCGACTGAATCCGAATTTTCGTAATCACTCATTCAAGCTCATATTATCTATATACTAGATATACAAACAAACTGATATATACATCAATAATTCAATTGTAAAACTTTATTTTTTCTGTTGTTATTTATTTTTACTTAATTTTAACATATCTAATGAGAAGTACAAAAAAAAATGATTTTTTAATTGATAAAATCATTGTAAGAACAAACATTTTTTGAAACAAATAATTTAATAATTATAATAAAAAAAAATTTAAACGATGAGTATAGGTGACAGGTGTTGACAATGTTGATATTTCAGATATTTTTTATAGGAAAAAATATAATACTTCAGTAAGTTCTTTTAAATAATCAAGAAAATCTAAAAATAAATATATACGAACATTTGTTAATATTATCATACTTAAAATAATTGTTTGGTAACCTTGTTTATCAAAAAGTTAGATTGTAGTCTCCGTTTAGAATTGTTTTTTATCATATAGCCAGTGGCGGTGCCAGATATTTTTTATTGGTGAGGCAATACCGGTAAAATTTTTTTCTGGTGAACCATTTATGTATAACTACTCGATTACCCATTAATTTGTTTATACCATATTTTCAAGAAAGTATAGCTAAAAATGTTTTGGGTTTAATATGTTATACTTCTAAATAAATATTCAAAAAATATACCTATTTTATTATTATCACAAATGTATTACAGTAAAATTTCAAATTTATATAATATTATAGATAATATAACAAGTTGTATATTCAAATATGTTGTATAAATAATTTTAGGGATGGGGGGAAGGCGGCGAATTGGAAAGTGTCTTTAGGCGGAAAAACCTTAAATACGCCACTGGTTGAGAGGCATTTGACCATCCTGACCCCCGTGTAGCGCCGCCCCCGCATATAGCGGTAATGATTTATCATTCAATTCAAATTAAATTCATCTATTTCAGTAACCTACCAATGATAAGGTAGTCTCGACATTTGCTGTACATTCAGTATAGCAATTACTTGCTTTAAGGCTTATTTATTTTTCCATTTTCAATAATAAATTAGTTTACAATAAAATTATCTTTTCACGATTCATCTGCGTATACGCCTTATCCTTAAATTGTCTACGAGATGACACTTGCATCTTTGATTATTTGACTTATTCAGTTATTCACTTTCTTCTTATAGGTACTAGGTAGTATGATGCTATGGACTATAATGTTCCTTGTTATCGTATCTTAGGGTGTGACCATTGTATTTATCTTAATTAACAAAGTCCTTTAAACTTTTATTAAATCTAACACTTCTTTGCTTATCTTCATTTCTGATCATTTTTATTCTCCAGCGCCACATTTCTAGATAGTAAATAGCCTCTAATCATGTTTTCGTCTTTTTTGTTTAACGTTCATGTTTCACTATCACATAATATAATGAATAAGGTATAGGCTATAGATTGTTAAACTATTTTAACGTTTTGATTAAACATTTTATCGTTCTTCAGTCCACATTTTTTTATGTTAATAATTTTCTCTTTAGTAGGAATACCTTATTTTTTGGTTTCTCTATTCTGCTTTTTTATTTCTTCTTCTGATCTTTAAATCAGAAGATTATTGCTTATTATAGTTCCTAATATATTGAATTTGTTCTATTATGTTTTTAATTTAATATATTGATGTTTTATTTTTTTTTTGTTTATCGAATATCTGTACTTTCTTATTCATTATAGCAGTAATTTTTGACATTTTTAATGTTAATATATTATTGTGATCTGTAGATTTAATAAATTGTTATTTGCTTCCAAGTAACTTTGATGAGTGAGAAGTAGGATTGGCAAAGCCATTACTTTCTAACTTAAGAAACTGTTCTGATAATCCTCCCCCAAATTCACGGTAATTTGAAATTTATGAGCAGGTCCAATAATCCCATATATGTATTCAAAATTCAATCACTATCTAAAAAGTAATTAATTAGGTAGGTACTCTAAGTATTAAGATCTATATCTGGGCTTACATAATAACATCATCACACGACACACTTATTCACATAGTCCGTGTTGTGTAGAATTGAAAGTTATATTCTATTGTGACTGGTGGGTACTTAATTGTTAAAGGTATTCAATTTGTGGGTAACAAAGTATGTTATCAATATATTGACATTCAATAATCAATATAATATAAAGAATACATTCTGAGTCTAAAACAATAATTTATTTAATTTATTTATGTACCTACATCATTCATAGATATGTTATAATAGGATATAGGGACAGGGTAAGCATTTTCTCTGTCCTTTTTTGACATCGGGGTATCAGGCTGGTTTTTTTTATTGGTATTACCTGATGTCTGGATAGATATGAATTTTCTTCTAGCCATGTGAGCTAGTCAAACCTTTTGTTTGTCAAACCTCCCTCTCAAAAATTGAAATGACGCCAATGAGTTTGGTTATAGTGCTTATGCATCATAGTGGCACACTAGTCACCTTAGACTGTGTGTTGTTGCCTTGTGCCAGGCGCGGATCTAGCCTACATTAACGGGAAGGGCGGGTTATAAATATCTATACATATTTTCCATTTACCTACTGGTAAATATGAGTATATATTATTCATGCAATAGTACTTAATGCAATCATTTCTTATTAATTATAATGAATACTTCTTTTCGTAAAATGAATTGAATGTCTTTATTGAATTATTTACAACTTAATATTACCCTTTTATTATCTAATTCCTTTTTTAAAATTTTACAATAAAATATTATATACAAATTTCAATATCAAAACAGGTAGTAGTTACAAATCATATAACTAAGTCCAAACTCGTCATAACTTAGTCGGTCACAATGTTGTTAAATATTAAATTTAAATAACACATTTTGATATAGTAAACGGGAGAGGAGGGGCTACCGCCCGAAACTGGATCCGCGCCTGCCTTGTGTAAAGTGTACGATATAATTCTTGGTATTAGATAACCTAGTATTGTTCTGTGTATGAAGTACTCAAAGGTTTTGAAATCGGCTCTCATTATACAATGATAACATAATGTACTTTAATAATATATTCATTATTCACTATTTAATGTTTAATTATATTCTACTTTCTAACTAGAATGACTAATGACATTAAAAAATAGTGGCTGTCGAATGCCGGTTGGTATAATCAATGTCAAATAATAATTACTATTACTAATTAATTATAATATAAATAAAGATGTATGTTACCTACCAATATATTTATCATGTATGTTTGACAAAATAGATTAACATTTTGTCATACTCTTAGATAGTTAGATTACTTAGATCGTGTACAGTAAAAATTAGGTGTTAAATGATGCTATAATATTATTATCTACGATTACGATGTTTACACAAGAAATATAAACTTACGATGTGTACGAAACAGCTGATAACGATTATTTTAATATTAATAATTTATATTATGTTGTAGTTGAAGACTGTAGTCAACTAACGATTTATTAGAATATATACATATTGTGATATAAATATATAATGTACAGTAAAGTTGCTCACCATAGTTCGTCGAACTCGAACACAGAACAGTCTGTCACAGAATAAATATTAATATTTTGAGCAACTGCCCGAATGCCGTAGTGCCGTCCGCCGCATTATCACTTAGTTAATAATAATAATATTCAATTTAATCTAATTTTAATATTTTGTATTAAACCGTAAAAACTGTACAGTGTACAGTCGCGATTGTCTGATTGATTGCATGTCCTGAAGTGATCAATTTTATTATTTTCATAGTGCTGTCAAAAAATGATGTGCTATCAGTTAACGTTGTCGAATATTCTAATGTAGAATCGCTGTAGTTGTCATAATAAAATACTTGTTATTTGTACTACTTCAGCAGTACATCTTACAATACTATAAGTACAATGTTGGATGCACAAGAACCAAAGTCTAAGAGGCCAGCTGGTAATTTTTTTTAAATTTGTTCATAAAGTATAATAGATATTAGCACAAATGTATATTATACTTACTACTTGGGCATTATTACAGATACAGCATTCAAACAACAACGATTACCTGCATGGCAACCAATTCTAACAGCACGCAATGTAATGCCCATATTCTTTGCAGTTGCAGCAGCATTTGTTCCAATTGGCATAGGTTTACTATATCTTACAAATCTGGTAAGTGATTTTTAATATGTATGTTTCTATAAACCTTATCATGTTTGAATATATTTTTAGGTTCAAGAATTCACTCTTGATTATACTCAGTGCAAAAATATTAATAATTTGAGTCAATCTTGTGCAGATTTCATTCAAAGCAATCGTAACTTGTCTTGTAATTGCATTATTCCATTTAAATTGGAAGAAGATTTTTCTGTATGATATTAGATTGATGTACAACATTATGGTTAATATTATTTAAATGTTTAAACATATCTTATTTGTACTTTGTATAGCCTAATGTTTACATGTACTATGGATTAACTAACTATTACCAAAACCATCGGCGCTATGTAAAATCAAGGGATGATTTTCAGTTGCTTGGAAAACTTAGCAAGACTCCATCTAGTGACTGTGCGCCATTTGATTATCACAACAACAAGCCAATTGCTCCTTGTGGAGCTATTGCCAATTCATTATTCAGTGGTATGTATAATTTTTTCTGTAAAAAAGCCTTTTTTAATTTTTATGCATTTAAAGTATCTATTATGTATAGAATTTTTAAAATGGTAATAATTTCTATTTCACCATAAAAATTATCCTAGCAACTCGAACAACTAATAAACCTATTAAATAATTTTAGTCATTTTGACTATAATTATAAAATTGTTTACGTATTTTCCAATTTGTTTACCAAATTGTGTTTAATATGAAAAAGTATTATCTAGATTTTCAGCACATATTATTACAGAATAAATAATAGTAATATTATAATTCAATATTCTATTATATTATTATAATTCTATCTGTTTTAAAATTCAACAATTAATTTTAAAACTCGTGTTATAGCATTATTACAGATGTGTCAGTATTCTGTTTTTTTATTTTAGATAAATTATCATTGTTGTATAATGAAAAAAAAGTTCCATTACTTCGAACTCAAATTGCTTGGGAATCTGATAAAAATATTAAATATCAAAATCCAGAACATTCAAAAGGAAATTTGAAAGAAGGTTTGTTACATCTTACATAATCATTTAATATACTTTATTAAATTTTTAGAGATTATATTATATTACATTATTCTATCTAGAGTAATATTTTTTCTCTAAAAACTAATTAGAATAAGTGTGTGTTGGTGGTAGACAATAATACATTGAAATTGTGAATCTATTCCCATAAATGGTAATCGACATCCACACACCTTCACTATTACCTTTATAATCTGTTCATCATCCTATAAGGGTGGTGGGAGCAGAGATTATATTTATTTAGGAACAAACATTGCCTTTAAATTGTTGCTGCACATTTTGATAACAAATTATTTTAAATTTCTGTCTTAACACATTTTATATCATAGCATATAGTTTAACTCTATGTAATTTTTTTAGTATAAGATCTCTGAAGCAGTAGCATATACAAGGGGAGTATTTGGGGGTTATGACATGATATTATTATAATATTACATATTTAAAACACTAACAATACAAATTGACTATACTATAACGACATAATGTATACATATTAATTAATTAAAATAAAAGTTACAGTTTGTACATAATTATATATAATATTTAATATTTATAATTAACATCTCCCTTGAGAAAATCTTAGCTATGCCACTACTTTGAAGGAAATGAGTATAAATTACAATGAAATGATTATTTTAATTCTTTAACTATGACTTGAAAAATGTATGATTAGTAAACTATGTATAAATAATAAAATAATTTATACAGTATACAATACTTGATTTTTAGCATTCAAAGATTTTGAAAAACCAATTGACTGGCGTGTGAATATATGGGAATTGGATACAGAAAATCATTTAAACAATGGTTTTGAAAATGAAGATTTGATTGTTTGGATGCGAACCGCTGCACTTCCTGATTTTCGTAAATTATACAGACGTATTAATCATTCTTATGAATTTAAAAACGGCTTACCAAAAGGAGATTACAAATTAGTTATAGAATATAGTATGTTTTATATAATTAAAATATATATATTTATAGTTTTACTAATAAAGTTATTCAATTTTTTAGATTATCCAGTTGCAGGCTTTGGTGGAACAAAAAGTTTGATACTGTCCAACACTTCATTTACAGGGGGCAGAAATTTATTTCTTGGATATGCTTATATTTTTGTTGGATGTTGCTGTTTTTTGTTAGGGTTATTGTTTTTAATTCTTCATATAAAATATAAGCCCAGGTATGTTAAAATTAAAAATTATATTACACTTAGACCTTTGACATTTTTTTCATTTATTTACATCTGCTTAAGTATAATAATGCTGTTTAAAACCTCAATTAAATGTTTGTAATTGTATTTAAACATTTTAAACACCTGGTATAGGTTTATAGTTATCCTTAAAGTATTACTTTGAATTAATAAGTTTAAAAATGTGTATCAATAATTGTTAGAATGACAACTATTATTATACATGATAAGCTGTATATACACAGGTATAGAAATAACATGTCCTCTTTGATTGTTAAGCAGTTTATATATTATGATATACAACAGTCACATATTATTTTAGTGATATGATCTATACCCCATCCTTTTAGAAAATATGACTACTTACTCATTCAAATGTGGGTTGCATTCTGGTGTGTGGTGAGAGGTTGAACTACCAAATTAAATGGTGTTGCAATGAGAAACTACTATAGTGAATTTCACATTAAATATTACTTGATCATAGTGTGCCGGGAGGCAGTTTTTGTTCAGGGTTTATTTATAGAACTATTATTTATTGATATAAATTTATGAACTGTTGATTTGAACAGAAACTATCACTCGGTGTGCTTTAATCAAGTTACATTTGATATGAAACGCACTAGTTTTGTTTTATTTGTACTCATACTATACTTTTTCAGGTGACAGAGTGTGAGGTTGTATACTTAAAATGAATATATTTCTTGTATTTAATTCAGTACATATTCTTTATATCTAATATAAATCTGTCAGAATCATTTTTAAATTAAATAAACTATTGCTTTAAATTGATGAATAATAATAATAATAATAATCATTCAATTCTACAGGTGCACAAAATATATATATATATATTCAGTACACAATTTTTTCATCATATTATTATTATTTATCATTTATTTTAATAATACAATACAATTTATTTAAAAAAATAATAGTTATTCATTTTATCAACATTCTTTTTGATTTCAGTGCAAACACAGGAGATATTACCATTGTTTCCCCATCAACATCTTATCAGTGATTCAGCATAATTATTTCTTTATTAAAGAAATAATTCCTTGCGTTTTCTGCACGTACAAATTTAATTAGGCTGTGCTTAAATTAGCAACTAATGAGCTTTATAAGACAATGTGATATACATAAAAAAAATCATATTTTAATTTATCACAATTCTATAACCACAATCGACCAATATCTAATTTATTCTATAATGTACTCATAAGTTAAATTATTTTAGCATAAAATATATCTTTAATACATATAACACCATATAACTTAATTCAGTTAAATCCAATATTTAATATTAAGTTGTACTATTATTTATTATGAAACACTGTCACTTGAATACGTTTTGATAATTTGTTAAAATTTGTTATAATAATTTGTTACCTTTATAAAACATTTTTAAGCTTTAAACTATATATTTGCACATTGTTTTAATGTAAAATGAATAGTAAATAAGATTTTTAAGTATGTGTCTCTAGTCATAGGAGTTAACATTTGTTAACTGTTATCAAGACTTAATTTTAGAACAATATAAAGCTTATTTTATTATTATTTGTTTACATTTAAACATTAAACAATAATATATTTGTTGATTTTATTTCTTATTTCATATTTAACCTTATACAATTGTTTTTTTACAGATGACTTTTTTTTCATTTTAAATTGAATTGTTTTGTCAAATGTTAATAGCAAAAAAGCTATTGAATTTTTATATATTCAAAATTTAATTGTTTTGCTAAAATTCAAAAGCAACTGGGTTTTTATATTTTATGAGCTTAAAGTTTAAACATTTTTTCATAAAATTCTATTGGTGTTTTCTAAAATATGTTTTTTATACTATTATTTTATTTTATTGACTTAGCAGCTCAAGGCCCAAAATTGAATCACATATAAATCATTGCAAACATTGCTAACAAACAATGATTTTGAACTGAGACTGTATTCACCATACTTCATAAATAAACAACATTAGTTGTTTTTATTAAAGCTTAGTCCAACAATTGTCACTTACCGTTAAAGAACATTTCTAAATTAATTTTAAAATTTAGAAAGCTTTTTGAATTTTGAATGATATAAACTAATATTGGATTCAGATATGATTATGTACTTATATACTAACTGTTGAGACCGTTAGTACACAGTACAGTGAAGTTAACATTGAATAACTGGTAAATAAGAATTGATATTAAAAATAAAGTGTATCTGATTATGATAATTTTACAATGTAAAACATAGCGTAGGTATGTCAAATTACAAAAAATAAATTTGAACTTTGTTTATCTTTAAGACCTCTCATATAGATGTGTCATGCCACTTTTTTTTTTAGTTTACGACTCGAATATGAGAAAAACGTGAAAAATGCATGACAAGCTCAAAAATGATGTCACATTTCAATTCATAAACAGTTTTAAAATAATACAATTCAAATTAGGCCACCACAGTAAGTAGATTTATATTATTGATCTCATTAATTTCAGAAACACATTGTGTACCTAATTTAATTTAGAATATCTGAGCACTGGGCACCTATTTGAGTCTTCTCTTTTTAATCTAAGATCTAAGTATTTTATCAACAGGTACATAAAATAAAATTGGTAAATTCAAATTATTTTAAATAAAAACAAAGAAAATCCCAAAATATTTGAAAATTATTATATAGAATGTTAATATATTTATGAAAAACGATTTTGACCAATGACAGTCAATATTTCTAAAGATATGTATGAATTTAAATTGACTGTTGCAGTTATTTATAGACATTGACATTTTAAATTTATTATAAGTTCAAATTTTGACTAAAGTAGTAAAAAATACAAACATTAGCTAATTAATTATTTTGTAATTAAAAATGTATAGTGTTCAATTTTTATATCTAATAGGAATAGGATCCTCATGAATAGATATTAATTTTTACCCAATACTTAAACCGAAATATATAAACTTATCTAATTATTTATTTTTAATTCGTACAATGTGTATCTATTTTTACAATAAGTACAGTGGATGAAAGGATAAATAAAAAGGCTTAATTGACTTGATTAGAAAAATTATTCAGTTGGTACCTAATACTTAATAATATAATATATAGTACCTCATATAGTGGGTGAAAAATAGATATTTAAACAAAGAATTACGATTTTAGTTATTTAGTTGTATTTCAACAATATTTTTCGTGAGGATTTCCTAATTTGAAACTTACATAATATTATATTGTTATATTTTACATACAAAATGACATTTTCAAAATATTTAGATTAATGTTATGCTACTTATTCAGCTATTGACACTATTGTATATTTATAGTTTATACTGTTACCCACTTACTATATAACTTATAGTAAAATAAACTACTATAATAATTAAAATCAATATATATAGATAAAATTATGTATTATTTTTAAGTATATTATGCTAATAGACTGTTTCCACTCAGAATCGTTTTTTGTTATGTTATAATTTATTATTAAATTCAAATAGAATGTATTCATTAGAGTAATCTACTCAATGACAAGGTAGACTCAGAAAAAAGGCACAACAGAGCAATAACCTACTTTCCTTCGTTTTAAATTCAATTAGGTATTTCACGATTTTAACCATATCTGTATATCCTATATAGACCCTTGAATGGGCTGAACTATCAACAAAACATGTGATGGATGTATGTTATTCAATTGAATTGTATAAAAAATGTCATTAAAATATAAAGGCACCTATTTATCTAATATTCTAGGTGTGTACTTATATAGTAAATGCCAACATTTTTCTTTTGAATAATAATTATTGTTTCATAAAAGTCTAAGTAAATAAATATTACGTTTGACAAATTGTTAAGAAGGCTATACATTTTAATAATATATGGGTTAAGTATCTATAACTACTAATAGCTATAGGTACTGTATAGTGTTCTATATAATATAAATAAATAATAATGACATACTAGAATAAATATGTCAAAATTATTGGTTAAATTATTCTAACGAATGTTATTTATTTTATAAAATGTATTATTTAATAAAATATCTAGTTAAAACTCAATTTAGTACCTTCCTAGGTTATAATAGGCATAGTAACTTGTAGATATGTTTTGAATAGTTATACTTACAAAAAAAAATTCATGATTCAACTACAATATAAATTAAAATTTATAATAATATTTCTGTTTACTTATAAATATATTTTTTTATACAGGTACTTATTTCGACATAAAGATATTTTATTTTTTTAAATTTGTTCCGAAATGATTGATTCACATTTCAATGGAATAATTATTCGTCGACGAATGGGTGTATTAAACGGTAAAAAGCTAAATATTAAGCCTATAGGATATGGCGAAGGAAATTATTTACGGAAATTTTCGATTGCTACGAGCTTACATGGTGTAATCTATTTAGGGGAACCCAAACGACCATATTCAGAAAGGTTAGTACTAAACAAAAAATGTAACTCTTATTAACTGTACAAACAAATATTTTAATTTAGCCCCCCCCTCCTGAATGTTTTATTGCGTTCGCCCCTGTCTATGTGCATAATATAATGTCTACCCATACGAAACTTTTTTTTGTAATTATTTCCAGTGATTCTAAACAAATAATTCGTACCTTCCTCTCCTGTATATGTACCTGTTAGGTACCTATATAATGATGTTACTAGACGATTTAAATATAAAAACTCTTTCTAACTTAAAAATATATTTTTATGTACATATAATTAGAATATTTTGGATTTGTGTCCTATCATTGGTGTTTCTTATGTGTGGATATCAAATACAACAATTGTATAACAATTGGATGGAAAGTGATATTATAACTATTCTGAATGAAAGTAGTAGGCAATTATCTACATTTAATGATGATGTACCGTTTCCTGGGATTACAATATGTAGTGATTTACAATTGCAGAACCTTGACAATTTAACGATTATAAATCAAACGCTTAATAGGTAAGTATGTAAAACTATTGATTTTAGTAAAATGTATAGAAAGATACCTTGAATCAGTTTGATATATTTATATAATATATAAGTTACTTAGTACTCGAATTGGGCGGAGGTGCACAGGAGGACGGAGCTTCTCTATTTTCTTTTTTTTTGTGTGTACCTACCTACCTCAACTATATTATTTCACTAGAACGGGGAACGGCACAAACTTAAATACAAAATAATTTTTATTAAAGTTCATTTACGTCAATTATATAACGAATTTTACAATTTTTAATATCAAAAACAATAATTATTAATTTTGTTATCTATTTAAGAAATTGAATAAATTATATACGTTGATTATTGTTATTTTTTTTATTTTCTACCGTAATATGTAAAACATAGGTATTACTATTAAAATATATTATACTTGGAATTTAAATATCTGTATAATTGAAAAGTGGTACTTATTTAAAATATAATTAATTTTGGTGAGGATGGTGTAGGGGTAAAGTTTCCACGGATTTGTGTTAAGTAATTGTGCATTTAGAACGCTGTTTTTAAATCGTTGGATTGAGCTTCTCTACTTAATTTTTCCCAATTCAAGCACTGATTATATAGGTACTTTAGCCTACACAAGTAATAATAAATTAAAATGTATATATTATGTTTATTTCAGAGAATACGAAGATACCATAAACCTAATGTGTCATGTTTATGAGCCTAATCTAAGTACCGGTCAAGATTATATAAAATCAAAAACATGGGATTTTTTACTAAACGTAAGATTTTATGACGATAATAATATTGACTGTGACTGCGACTTTGAAACATCAACATGTAGACATATAGACTATACCTATACTTTATTATGATCTGTAGTCTTATATAATATAATAGCCATACAAGTATGTCTATAAGTACTACATAGGTAGATTAAAAAAAATCCCCAGTATAAAAATTAATTATTCTGAAAGTAGTAACATAAAATAATCAGTTCAGCGATGCTCAAACTTTTTCAGTTACGTAGCAATTTTTTAAAGCAGCAGTTTCTCGTGGGACCCCAAGAAATATTTAAGTTTTATTTACTTATGTATGAAATATATACGAGAGTAAGAATAATAAAATATTTATTAATCAAGGAAACAATTGTATTAATAAAATAATAAACTGTAAAAAATATTATTTATTATAATTACAATATAACGTCACATGTACATGTCTAATGTGAGAAATGTGCTTGCTTTTTGTGATAAAGTTTGTCAATGTCCGCGGTGTCATATAACTACATAAGTTAATTTAATTAATTGAATACGCAAATCGTCTTTTGCCAAGTCTATAAATATGCTCAATATTTGGTTTTTGTAGATGTGTACTTCGAAAAAGTCGTTTCACAAAGATACGTAGTACCAAAAATCAGTAAAATTAATTAAGCTTTTGAACTTAATATTGGAAGATCTTTCCCTAATAAAGTCCAAAATTGAGAAATGGATTTACTTTTTGATTTTAAACATTACATAATTATGTTATATTTTTTATCGGTATTTTAATTTGTAGTTTTGTACATGTATCAGTGAATTATCACACTTGAATTGACAAAGTCTTGTTAAAATATATATTATATTCGTTTTAAATAACGATTAGTTATTAGATTATAAAATGTTAATGGTGAAACGAAAAGAGCTCTCAAATAATTGTTGCGGTTCATCAAGAGCTCCGTAACACAATTTAGGAACCGTCGAGGTAACTAAATAAAATATATAGGTTTAACGGTTTACTATTACTATAGTCTTTAGGTAAAATAGATAACTACTATATTTTTTATATATTACATCTTACTGACTTAAAAAATATTGTATTGTCCGTAAAGAGTTAGGGTTTTTTTTACTGCACCTATTACCAAAACATAAGCTAATGGGATTATGGGAGTACCAACTGAAACTAATATGTGAATATGTCTTTGATAGGTTTTGTAATTTTCGAAACTATTCACAAACGTATAATTATTTTTGTATATAAGTAAAGAAAAAGATTATTCCTCTACAATTTTTTTTTTTAATTGTTTATATGTTCAATTTAACATACTTTTTACAATTACATTATTATCTGTCATGCTCATCAATAATGTATTTTTGATTAGTTTACCTATATATTGATTGAAGTATTATTTATTTAATTATTCATGAATTCGTAATATTTTTAATTTCGTTAAATTATTATATATATAATAATTATTTTGATATTGCTGCCTCGTACCTGCTATACATTGGATGGTACTTTTCGACAAAAAAAGCTTTCCACTTCTCGTTCAAGTACCTATGATAAAATTTAGTTTTCTCTTTTTACAAACGGTTTGAAGTTTAACATTTTAAAAGGACGTAGTCGTAGTATCCGCATGTGTTGTCTCCGTCTTAGACACGAAAGATAGCAAAATAAATATTCGTTCATCAGTTTCAATGGTGTACTGTTAGTTTTGATATTAGAGTGAATTGACATTATAAAGTTTAAAGGTAAAACTATTATCTAGGGTTCCACGCATAGACTTTTATTGATATTATTATTTTTAAGTAAATTATAATAAGGGAATAGATTTAAATGTTCTAAAATACAAGAAAAATTACTTAAAAAAATACAATTTAATGGACTCATCATAACAGAATTTTTATTTTTTATAAGTGCACCAAAACAATGCTCTTAAAATTATTTTTAATATAGAAAAAATTTGTTTAATTGTGTAAATTCTTAATCTTAGGTAATAATTATTCATATATAATATGGTTCGTATTATTCACATGTATGATGTATATATGTATATTTTTAAGGTTCTACACGTGTTAACAATAATTTCGTCTGGCGTTACATTTATCTGATCGGTAAAAACACACAAAAAATAAATAAATAATAAAAATATAAGTACCACATATTATAAGATAAAATAATATTTTATTTTATTCTTTTAGTATGAATATTAACTAAATTTTTATCGAATTTTATCTATTCCTATATAAAAATGTCTTCAAAACAAAAAAATGCAAAATAAGTTAAATTTTTAAATCCCTTGATGTATGAAATGAACTTTGTGCTTGGAAAGCAATGTTTTCAGAAAAAAATACAATTTTCTTTCAAATCTGTTCCCTATTAATCATCTATTATTAGGCGAAAAGAGGAAAGTCATTTTAGGCCAATAGAAGTTGCACCCGTCACATTCAAATAATTACATTAGTTGACTAATTTGATAAATTTTTGTATGGCCATCACTGGGAAATTTTTCCTGTAATTCCTATAGGTAAATACGTCCATATAATAACTAGTATAATATTTAATATAAATATTTTTTAAACTCTTTAAGACTTAAATGCCTTCTTATAGCACCTTGTATTTATATATACAGTAGTAGGTATCTGAAGACTAAATAATGATGGTAGTACTTTATTATTAATCTATATTTCAATATTAATTATTATATTTATTCGAGGTTTAGATTGTTTAGATTTTAAGAATGGAGATAAGTTAATAATAATTTGTAATATATTATATTTAATAATATTCTAATAGGTATATCTACATATTTATATTTGGCATTTTTATCATGCTTGCTAATTAATAATTGTTATTCTAAATGTCTAACTAAAATATTGAGTGGAAATTTATAAATCAAATATAGGTACTTACTTACTTAAAATAAATTTCAATTTAATGTTTTTTGTTTTATTAATTATATTATTTAATTTTTATAAAAAGTTGTATAATAATTTTATGTATTTAGAATTGTTTTATAGATAACAAACTATTCTCTTAGGCCTTAGGTACCTACTTAAAATATTTCAAAACTTAAACTTAATACATATGCTTTTATGTGCTTGAAATTTTTTTTTTATTTAGCTCCCTTTATTTAATTTCTAAATCCACGCCTGAATATGTCTGAAGGCTGATATGTGATTCGTTAAAAACTTCTAAATAAAAAGTTCTTTAATTTTTATTTTAAACAAATAATCAAACATTAGATTTACGATAAAATAAATGTTAATTTATGAAATATATGGTATTAATAAGTTTATATATTTTATTAAGGCTCATAGAATTTTTTGTGAACAACGTGTTATTTCAATAACTTGGATCAGAGAAAAAATCTATGTACCTTGTCAATACTTTCAACCAGTATATACAATTTACGGAGTTTGTTATTCATTGAATATGATTCCTTTTAATCAACTATTAAATAATGATTATAATCAAGTGTAAGTTGTTATTGAATAATTATAGTTTATAGGTGCCTATTTCATAAAAAATCAGAATTAAGAACCTTGATCAATCCATGTACCATATAGGCGGTGCTTCATATTTTATATTATGTGTATAGGTTATCGAATTTAAATCATACTAAAGCAGATATTATAACAAATTCAAAAGGAACTGCATGGAATCCAGAAATTGGTTTTAATAAAAACGCAAAGCCATTTAATTTACCATGGAAAGTTACAGGTGATACTGTCGAAGATTCTATTATAATAAGATTCGATTTACAAAAAGAAGAAACTGGAAAACACTGTCCTAAAACTGATAAAGGAATGGTGGTAAATATAAATATATATATATTTTAATATAGTAATGATATCTGCCTATTTAAAATTTATTTTCATACAAAAAATATACAATTTTGAATGCGTATAACTAATAAAATGCTTATTTACTTTAATGTATTCTAGTTATTTTTACATAGTCCAATTGATATACCTGCTAATATTCAACCTACAGCTTATATTGCTGTCAACAATATAGCTTATATTACAACAACATTTACTTTGGTAACAACATCTGAAAGTATTTCTAGTTGGAAACCAGATATTCGCCATTGTTACTATCAGCATGAGAGGACTTTAAAGTTTTTCAGAATATATACAGTTAATAACTGTGATATTGAGTGTAGAGCCAATAATTCGTTAAAGATGTGTGGTTGTGTGGCTTTTTACCACCCAAGTGAGCATATCCTTAGTGTATATTAAATGTATATACTATAAAAAAGAAATTTGGAGGAGGTTATAAAAATTTTATTAAATGATGTATAAAATAATGAAGAAATAATTTCTAAATTTGTGTAATACGAGAACATTTAAGAAATGGAGGGGTGACCCCCTAGATACGGCATTGATAACAATATAGTGTAATATCGTTATATTTATTGATTCAAATGTTAGTTATTGCTTTACTTGTATTATTCAAAAAAAACATTTATGTCAGTGTTTAAACCAGTATAACCATTTTTTTTTGAAGAGATGATTTAATATTAATCTTGTGACCTCTACCTCCTCCAATTTTTCTTTTTAAGATACTGCCTAGGAAAAAAAGAACCTCACTTGTAGAGTTCAAAAAATAATTTATTATGATCAACCCATTAATAAAAATAATGTTATATATTTAAAGGAGATATAAACACTCCAATATGTGGTTCTGAAAATTACAGATGTATGCGACAGTATTCAAATAATGGTAAATTACATACATTATAACTATACAAAATTTAATAATTAATAAAACATTATATTCTATTCTAGGTTATTCAATCTTTGACAAACATCTATTTACTATAAATACTACAAATTATTGTAATTGTTTAGATGTCTGCACAGACATAAGATTTAAACATAACGTTGTGTACACGCATAGGAATTTGACAAAAAACGTTAAAAACCCTCAAAAACGGTTGAAATATTTAATTAATTTTGTGATTTTTAAAAATTACTTTATTATTTTTAATTTTTAAATTTATTTTATTTATTTACACAGAAATGTATACAAATCGATTATAGTTATGTACTATAAGAGAAATTGGTGGAGTGTACAAAGAACTGCTTTGATACCAGAAAATGAATTATTAGGTAAGTATATAGACACTGATGCTGTCTGTAACACACTATACTATTATATTAACTGTTTATTCTTCTTGTTATAAAATTTAAGAAGTATATATACAATAGAAACATTTAATCTTAATACATCTATTTTCCTTTTTTCGCTTAAGAGGATGCTACACCCTATGGACGTATAGTATTCAGATTTGGGGATCCGCGAAAAAATAAAATTTGAATAAAATTCAAGTATCCCAAAATAAAATTTTTCACCTAATCATTAATGCTCCATTCTATGTTACAAATAGAACCATACACTCCTACCTAAAAATGAAAACAATTGCACAAACTGCTGCAAATTACTATACTTGATAATATAATACTTTAAAAAATCATCCGAATAATCTCGCAAAAGATTTAACTTTACCTATCACTGGAACCCCCCTCCCCCACCAAAAAAAAAAAAAAAAATTTTAAAAATAAAATGGTGCCGCGACCTACTATCCAATTAATCCCCTACACATGCAAAATATAACGCCCTAAGAAGTGTCGCCAGTGGGCGGCATCTTCGATTCAAATTTTTAATGTATATTTAGGTACTCTTTATATCATTTACGCTTATTGTACTTTATTTGTATAGATTGTGTAAACCAAATGAAAAAAAAAAGTGGATGCTACACCTATGCGTGTTGTTTTAAACGTACAACATGGTCAATTTTCATTCAGTTGCACCAATTTTGTATGTTAAACTTAAATATTATAGTTAAGTGACTTATTATAAAAGTTAAATAATATTTTGTAATTAAATAATCATTATTTTACATTTTCATAACGTCATAATACTCACTTAAAAATTAAAAACGACAAGAGAACACAGATAATATTCTTATATTTAACTTTGATAATAGGTTATTTCACTCAAATATTTAAGCTTAACATACAAAATACGTTAATATTGAACGAAAATTTGTAATGTATGTCTGTATGACTGATACAATACACAAGGGTGTATCATCCTTTAATGTCAGTTCTTTAATTTTTTTTAATTAAGTATCTTACTTCAGTTATTTTTTACTTATAATAAAAATTTTTAATTTACGCCTTTCAAACTATATACGCAGGTTTTATTTTGTATTAATTAATTTCTTAGAAAACTTGATAGTTGGGATATTATTAATGTTAATATATAATATATATTTACACAATTATTGAAATAAACTTTAGATTTAATAAATATAACTTAAATAATTTTTTTGTTTCAGGTAATATTGGTGGATCCTTAGGATTATTTCTTGGCGCAAGCATAATTAGTGTGTTTGAACTTATATACTTTTTTGTAGTACGATTATATGTTGATCGATGGAACGAAAAAAAAAAAAAAAGATTTAATATTAAACTAGATCAGGCATGACAAACTCAAAGTACTTTTTTGTGGAATGCAAAAAAATAAATTATTATTCATTACGAACGATTAAATATTTTTACATTTTATTATTATATTAATATAAACTGTCCATTCAAAATTAAAATTCAATTTTACATTCACCAAATAACATTGATGCATTAAATAAACAAATAGCAACTTAATATGGTTGTTTTTGAGTGAATCAACTAATGTTTCTTTTTTCACAGTTCACACCACCACTAATATTCATCAATAATCAATAAACGTCTAAACTCCGGTTGATTTAAACGAATTATATAAATCAATAATACAAATCAATTGTTTACAAGAGAAAATGATTTTAAATCTAAATAGTCTTCAAAACACTTAAAATTAATATTGCGATCTCGTTATCTTGTTGACTCATAAGTTAAATATACATCACCAACCTGAAAATAAATGAGAATATTTCAAGTATCAACCCAAAGTCCTCAAACCTTATTAGAAAATCACCATAGATAAAATTTATATCCAGTGACAAAAATATTTTTAATAAGGAGCAAATAACTTAAAAAAATATATCTAAATGATACTTTTCAAACACCCAGTCTAAACTATCTATATCTCCACACTCCACTTCCAATATTTTTTTATTAATGTGAAACCTACTTTTGATATTATTATTTCATACAAATTCCATACACCAAAATCAAAATTAAATTGCTTCATTCACGGAATTACCCATTACTCAGATATTATTTTCTATCTTGCACACTTTGGGGATCATTCTCTCTAACTACAAGGGATGTATATTAACCATAAACATTTTTACTGCGATTAAAAAACTTTAAATTTGAGGACTCCACACACAAAAGTACAACTATTATAGTTATTATTAACTTTTTATCAACAACCATTCATATTTCGTTAATTCATTTAATTTTTTAAATTTATAAATTTCGATAATAGATAGTTAATTCGTTAGTTCATCTCGTAATTATATATTATAAATATTATATTACTTTAATATTCTACTTAGTATACGTGTGAGTAATTAGTAATTACTATTTGGAAAATTCACTGTATAAACATATATTATAGTATACTATGCATAAATAGAATAAACTATAAGAAATCTTTTTACTATGATTCATTCTTATTTAAAATAAAAAGTTATGAATTGGTTATAAATAATAATAGATATTAAAAATTGTCATTACTTTCTTATTTCATGTCAAACCTATACTAACAGCTTATATATTTACTTATATCGTAAAAACAATTTGTATCATTAATACTAATAACTAATAGTTTAATACCAAGCTACTATCTTAACTCTCCCATCATCCGTCTTATGCGTATTGCTAATACCGACCCTTCTTTTTCCCTCTAAATTGAGCAGAGTTATTTAATTATTGTTACCTACTTATAATCATAATAATACTTATTTATTTATGTCTTTGGCGTCATTAAACCTATTACATGTATTAAACGTATTTTTATTTTCCTCTATTTGTTATTGTATAATATTAAACCATTTTTCCAAACTCGTTAACATTACTATTACTTATTTTCTTTACTCTTGTTATTATTATTATTATATATTATAGTAGTATAGGTACTACTATGTTTGAATTGGACAGTTGTCCGAAAAATAAAATACTATTGAGTTACACTAATAAAATAAAATAACAATAATAATAATCATTAATAGTTACACTATACTATCTCTAAGCACAGTTCATAGCTTCATATTAATTGTACTTACCTTAAAATATATATATATATAAACGAATGTTTGTATGTTTTTCTTTATATGTTTCCTAAACTATTCAATATTCATCCGACCGCCATGACACTTTGGGAAGTTGTTCAGTACATTCCAGTGAAGGTTTCTGCTATATTACATCGTACCTACGTACATATAAGCTAATGCATTTATGAAAATAGTTTTCTATTATCACATTTATATGCAGCAGTTAATGCGCATTGAGTTAGTCCAAGAGTTGGATGCATATAAATGCGTTTTTTTTATTTAACTAATGCGCATTTATTATTTAATTCGATTCGTCAAATCGAATTCACTCTTATTCCAGGATTAAGAAATGCATGTAAACGATTTGCAAATTAATATTTTAGCGGAAATTTTAAAATGTTCAATTATAATTATTCTGTTACGGAATCCAAAATATAAAGCATGGACTAAAAAACATTCACATTAATTATTAATTTTATTCAAAATTTAATCTTGATATTTTAGCAGCATATAAACCCGCTCCATAATTTGCATTAACTGCTGCATATAAACATAGTAGGTAAATATGAAACCATCAGATTACCGGGCTTTAAAAATAATTCAATAGCACGGCTATATAACATAAAAATGATACAACGGTATCATCAGTTCGAAATCCAACGGATTGCAAATTTATAGAAATAAACAGCATTAAGCACATTTTTGACATAGGGTTCACATGACGAGAAAATATATACTGATATTACTCTTTAGTTATGTACAATAAGTAAAAATAACATTATAACTAGGTACTAGTCAAATGTCAATTTCATAGACCATTATCCCTTACATAAATATAAGTTTTTTTCATTATAACATTTCATTAGGTTTGCCTGTCTTTCAAAATTATAAAATTTGAAGCAAAAGTTTTTCTTAAATTTTTAAGTCCTTTATCACTCAATATTGAGGAGTTAGATAAACACTTTATAATATAAACAGGTCCTGCTGCTTTATTCCCAAATAATCAAGTGAAATAAATAAATTATATAATCCAAAAATTGATCAAAAAATAAAATATTTTTATCCTTTTCTAAATGTTCTAGCTCATTTTAGTACCTACAATAGAACCACCTAAGCCAGATAATTTTGTTTTGTATTTAAGGATTTGATTCAGTTTCATTATACAGATTCAATTGATTTGAATACACTAAATGTTGCTTCTTATATTTCATAATAATTCTTCCAATTCCGTAAGAGGAAAGATATCATCACCATCAATATCATCTTAATTGGATAACTTTGATTACCTTAAATCCATCTCATCACCAATCAATTTGATTATATTAAAACTTGAATATCATTTTATCAACATATTTAGGATTCAGATTTCAAACGTCTAAATATGCAGAAAAAAAATAAAATGGAAGTAATATGCATTACTAATGTACAGTAATTCAAAACATGGATCCTAGGTAATAACTAAAAATTATTTTATAATATTAAGGTATTATAAAAATACCTACCTAATAATATGTAATATAATAATTTTAATAGGTAATAAACATTGACAATTTAAATAGAACATAGATAACTCAAAACTCATAAGAATATATCATAGATTAATCACTGATATATCTTAATTTATGAAAAGTATTTTAAGCCTTCAATTTGCAGTTATCAAAAAGAATTAAGACTAAATTATAAGTTTGAATGGCAGCAAATGGAAAAGTATTATAGTGATACCTATATAGTTAGTATTGCTATACAACAATATTGCATGCATTAGTGCCCTAGACCTAATGGTTTAGATTTCATTTTTTTTTTTATGAAGAAGAATAAATGGATTACATATCTATGTAGGACTATAAGTATAATATTATATAAAGGCCTACACACACTAGAGCGGTGGCGTTAATAAGTAGCTATTCACTGCCATGATGAAGGATAAAAGAATTATATCGTCACTACTGCAGTGGGACATATTACAGGCATATAGTATTATAAAGTTTATAATGGAAAATCTCCTCAGGGCCACAGCTATATTGATAAAATGTAAACAACAATTATTTTGTCAAATTATTATGAGTAAAGTAAAACATTTTCCATGCAAATACAATTTAGAAATGTATTTGAATCTCAAAAACAAAAAAAATTAAGCTATCAGTTAATTACAAGTTATAAAGAAACACTCAAGTTTAAACTACTTTAATATATCTAGTATTGTCTATACAATAGTTTATGGTCTATCGCGGACTATATAAAATTATTTTGAAACTGAATACTATTTTCATATTATAGTCTGTTGGTCTATTGTCAAAATATATTAAATTAATTTACCTGTTCCGGTCTATATTATAAACCGGGATCAATGTCTGTACTATTAATCAATAATAATCATTACAAACTTAAATGTTGCAGTTGTACGTTTTTCATTCACACATATATACTATGATGATATTATTTTAGATCGAGGTGCATAACACTTTTTTATCATTCGTTATTGTCGTTTAAATAATAACCGATATAATGAGAATAAATTCCAAGGTAAGCAACCACATTTATGTATTATGTATAATAAACATAATATATTTATTATTATACATACTGTGTAAGCAACAGGCTGGTGTATTGATACACCTCGGTATTTACCAGTATTAACAGTATTAAAGTAAATAATAATGATAATAACTGATAATAACAAGGAAATAAAAATTTAAATTACAACATTGTGTATCTTCTATTATCTATAGTAAGTAGTGAGTACTGAGTGTATTCTTACTCTATGGTACTGACATTCCAACAGACGACTGTTAATAGTCACGTCTGACCATGATTAAAATGTTATTTTATTTTCATATCTCTACTTAAATAATACGTAATCATTTACAAAAACAATACAGCTCTCTAACTATTAACTCTAGTGTAATATTAATAAATAATAATATTATAATGTTAGTTTAAATCTTCTTGTATTATTTTTTCAACCTGAAAATCGTACAACTATATTTATTTCTTCAAGGTAACTTGTTTAATACAAATAATTTTATTAATTTCAATTTTTATAATATTAAATATATAATTCATAATGTATAATTTAATTTTTTTTTAGTGCAACAATAAGCTATAATTAAAATGACATCCATATTATGTGTGTCACTTACATTCATGATTTATATGGTCAACTATGCTGTTAGTCCTCCACCAGCATATGTTACTAGCACTAGACCAACAGTTCGTTTATCTGACCAAGAATTTGAACATATTATAAAGGATGAACAAGATAAGACCCAAAAGGGTCAACAACCACCACCTGATGAAAAAACATTAGTATGAATGCATTTTAATATACTATTTATCATTATACAACTAAATACAAAATATCTCTATAACTATTGGTACATTTAATTAAAAATATTGATTTATTATGATATTATTTTATTGTTTATATCAAAATCTAAAGTTATCACAATCATCGTCTAACTCAAATTATGTTTTTAATATTAAGAATCAACAAAATATCTTTAATGTTGTACCTAGACATTGAAATATATTAAATTTTTTTGTATTAAATAACTCATTTATTAGGTAAAATTTATGAATTTAATTAAACTCTTGATTATATAAGTAATTATTTTTGCTTATTAAGAGGCAATGAGAATAATTTCATTCATTATTTTACAGATACTCTTAATATAATGTAATTATTAATTGCAATACATTTTAGTGCAAGCAAAAGTTAACTTATGCAAATATTTATATAAGTACCTATTAATTATTAAAACATTTACTTATTTAGATTAAATATATGATTTCATATTATATATATCATCTAATACTGCATTTAATATTTTATAGGTTGATTTAGGTATTGAATATAATCGTTATTTAAGAGAGGTTGTGGAGACCTTAGAAAAAGATGATGCATTCAGAAAAAAACTTGAAACTGCTGATGAAGCAGATATTAGAGTATGTATTATGTTATATCATGTGAAAATACTTATTGCTATACTAAATATTGAATGCTATTTATTTGTATTAACATCATATTATGTAATAATCCATTAAGGAAAAATATATACAAATTAAATATTGTATCTCATACTTATACTTGTGTATTTATATTTCTGGTAATCTTATTATTTTAGACTGGTAAAATTGCTGATGAATTAGAATATGTGGGACATCATATTAGATCAAAATTAGATGAACTTAAACGCCAGGAATTAAATAGACTACGTGATATAGCAAGAAAAGCTTATAGTGATTCTTCTGATCCAGGACACGTTGATCACCAAAATCCACACAGTTTTGAAAAGGCTGATCTTTTAAAACTTATACAACAGGTACAGTGAATTGATTAATTTAAAATGTTTGATATCAGGATATAATTAGTTTAGGTACATATTTTTAGTTTTTCTAATACCTAGAAAAATTAGTGATAAACCAAATTTTTTTTTTTAAAACACTAATTTTACTCTCACTGTGTCTAGTTTGAACCCGGCCGCTGGTGTCTTTTCTGATGTCTTATCTTTCTCTAAGCAGCCAACTGACTATTATTAGGAAAAAAGACAGTGATTTATTTACAATTTCCTTTTGGGCCATGAAGAATAAACAATATTGGTTATATTAGGTTATTAGGAGAATTCTTCCGTCTCCCTAATTTATTATCCAACATTTATGTAAGACCCACTGGTACCGTACTATATGATTTTAAATTATTATATGATGTAGATATATAATTGAATCTAAAAGTCCCCCTTCTCTCAGTTGTATGATACTGGAAAAACAACCCATCCTTCCAAATCAAAGGTAGTTTTGGGCCTACTCCGTGTCATGAAAGTTTGGCTGCTTGATATTTTTAAGTAGTTTTTTAACTAAAAATATATGAAATGTATTTCTCTTTTATTCTGAAACTAAAATGTTTTCATGGATATGATATTGATTAATATTTGTTAATTCTATTTGGATTAGGTTGCTAAAGATCTAGCAGATGCTGATTTGAAACGTAAACAAATGTTTAAAGAATATGAAATGCAGAAACATTTCGAAAGAGAACAAAAATTGAAACAAATGACAGATGAAGAACGTCAAAAATTCCTATCTGAAGAGACAAAATTAGAATCTGAAAGAGAAGTCAAACATAAACTTGATCCAGTATGAATTGATTATATATGTTTTAAAAAAAATAGAGTTGTTAATAGCTTTTGTTTTTTTTTTTTAATATATCAGATTCATCATCCAGGAAGCAAAAAACAACTTGAAGAAGTTTGGGAAAAACAAGATGAAATGGAGGGAGAAAATTTTAATCCTCGTACATTTTTTGCAATGCATGGTAAAAAAATACAACAATTATTCAAATTTTATAATTTTTTAATACATGAAATTGGAATAAGCAGAAATCAACAAAAAAATCACTGCGCTATATATTATACATAACAACCTAAACTAGTATGAAGGAAATAGACAATTGGAAAAATGTGCAAATAAAAAACTTTCATAATAAACCTTGTTATAAGACTCAGATATTGTTGCTTTTACAAAACTTGTATCCATTAGTAATAAAGCTTTACATTTTTGTATTCATAAAAACAATTTAGCGTCATTTATATAAAATTATCTTTATTGCAAGTTTTGTAATTAATATTATCAATCTTTTCACTAACATGCTCTACTGATTTTATTATTTAGTTTAAAATTTTAACATTAAAAAGCTGTCTAGTAGGTACCACTGCTATATACTAGAAGTGTAGTATACATTGTCATTAAGTAGGTCACCGTAATGAATGTATTAAATTATTTGAAATAGGTCATTGTATATTATGAAAAATGATTCTGAGTTAAGGCTATTTAACTTTTTGATAAAGAAGGCTACAAAAAAACTGTTTTAACAATAATATGAATATTTAAACTATTAACTATTTCAAAAAGTACTAAGAATTTAAAATTTTGAATTCCCAAAAATACCAACTAGATCCAATTTGATACCAGAAAAGAACTTCACTTGAAAATTTATAATTATTTAGAGCATTCTTCCTATAAGAAATAGTGTCTTCATACATTAAAATAAAGTTAAAAAATACCAGTGTAAAATCAGTGCATTCTTTGTTCTGTTCTAAATTTATAATAATTAATTAACTTATACATTACGAATTAATTGCAAATAGTTTAAATATGATTGCGTTGTTTATTTTTTATTAGACATTGATGGTAATGGATTTTGGGATGAAGATGAATTAAAAGCATTATTTGTACGGGAACTAGATAAGCTTTATCAACAAGGTATGGCAAAAGCAGATTTAATGGAAAAAGCTGAAGAAATGGAACGTATGCGTGAACATGTATTTAATGAGGTTGATTTAAATCGAGACAGACTAATCAGCTGGGAAGAATTTAAACGTATGTCTGAACAACCAGACTTTGAAAAAGACGAAGGATGGAAAACTATTGATCAAAATGAAATCTATACAAATGAAGAGCTTAAACAATTTGAACATCAAAGGCAACAACAAATTGATCAAATGATACAAAATGGTCAAGTTAGTATATACCTTGTTAAAAATATTATTTAAACATTCCCTACTTTCAGTATTTTATTGATAATGTAAAATTATTTATTATTTTAGATTCCACAATATCCTCCGGAATATTATCAACATCACCCAGTAAGTATATTTTTTAATATACATGTGTTCAAATAAAGTACAGATTAAATACTATTTAAAAAATCTTCCAGTTTAATAACAGAAAAATATGTAAAACAATTATAATCCTAACTTGAGTAACAATACAATTTTAAATTTTATGAAATATTCTTAAAAATTTTAATGACTAATCTATAAGTCAAAACATAGTTATCATTTTTTTACAGTATAATGTATTTTATTTCAGTATTACATAGCATAGTTAAAATTAATTAAGTATATATGCAAACTAAGCTAAAATATTGATTAGGAACTGATATATTTAGGTTGATTGTCTTTTTGCCTCATTTTGTATTAACATGTACTGTAAAAAATATTTCAAAATTAATTTCCTTTTTTCAGGATATTCCAAAACCTTCACTTAACCATGGACCGCCTTATCAAGTAAATCCTAATTATCATCAGCCTCAACAAATGGGATATCCTCAAGAGCCATTTGTAGGTCAACCACAAAATAATCAATTTGCCTATCAACAACAAATGAACCAACAGCAACAACAATTCCAACAACAGCACCCACAAAATCAACAACAGCACCCACAAAATCAACAACAGTCACCTCATTATCAGCAGCCACAATATCAGCAACCACAACATCAGCAGTCACAACAAAATCAACAACCACAACAAAATCAACAACCACAACAAAATCAACAGCCACAACAAAATCAACAGCAGCAGCCACTACAGCCAAAACAGATCAATTCTCAAAATGCAGTTCCTCAGCAACCAGCTCAAACAGAACAAAAATCTAAAGATCCTCAACTACAACAGCCACAAGGTCAATCACCACTTCTTCAAAATTATGCTCCAAAACAGCAACAGTACCAAGCTGTAAATAGTGATTCCATAAAAAAACAAAATACAGGCCGATTGAATGATGTGAACTCAAATCAAATGCTAAAGAACCAAAAAGAAAATTTTGGGAAAACAGTTCATATAAATAAAAACTAATAAATAAATTTGGAGTAAATTATCAAAACAATATTTCTGTATAGATTCCATTATATCTAAGTATTAAAATTCTTATAAATATTCAATCTAATTTTTTTATATACATATCTTCAACAAAATCATATTTTCTGATTTACGTGTAATATCCTCAAACTGTCAATTTCATCTTAGCCATCCACACCATAGACTTTTATATTAGTACAAAATTCTGTGATCTATACCGATGATACAGCAAACTTATAATTTAAGATTTAACAGTTATCGTATAAAATCTCTAATTTTTCAATATGGTTATGTTCAATTGGTCTGCATAAATGCATAATGAAAAATTAAAACAAACAGAAAGTCTGCACACTATTTTTCTTTCATTATAAAATTAAATTTTCCTATTTTTACTTTTCCCTGTGACACTAGATTTTCTTATTTCCTCTATGACTTATGATCAGGAGCATAGGTATACAAAGGGTAAGATGTGGCACTGTGAACCTCTGTGGCCTTTTTTTTTAGGGTATTGTAAGTAGCTGACAGCTGTACATAGGTAGCTAAAACCATCTTTTTGTGTATATTTATTACAGTATCATATTTGAATTAATAAATATTATAAAATTAAAATATTAGTTAAAATTGGTACTTCAGTATAAAGTATGATGAAGAGTTCCATCCCGGTTATTATCATTACCACAGATTCTGTTTCTGTTATTAATATTTCTTTTAAAATAAAGTCAATTTCCCAAAATTTTCACCACTTTTATGGATATGACTTATGAAATACTTCCACATGTTGGCATTTACGGCTTGATAAAATTAATCAAGATTTATTTAACATTTTTAGTTTCACAATAAAAAATATAATATCTTCTCTATATAGTTATATAAACCTTTTTATTTATTTCTAACTTTTGAATTTTAGAATATAGGTACTTGATGAAATAACACTATGACAATACTGGTTGTTATTATTGTTAAACTACAGAAAAATGTGTTTTAGGCATGACTATTATACTATTTTTATGGTTGATCCATCAACCATTTGTCTAATAATTAGTACATTAAAATGGCATACCGCCATAGTGAGTAAAACTCGTCTTTTACTATATTTTGAAAAATAAGGATAATTTTAAATTAATGAAGGCAGTAGGTATCTACTTTCGTATATAGGAATTAATTTTGGTGGAGGGAGTTAAACCCCTAAAACGCTATATACACTACTGCGATATTGTATCGCATACACTGTGATTGCAGTTCTATCAGTGAATTAATGCTTCCGTCACTTCCGGCCCGTTCCACGTACAATTCACTCATTGAAACGTATATGTTTATTTTCCCGTTTCCTAAGCATCTTCTACGTCACGACGTTACGCATAACTTTCTGTTCCCATCTGATCACGATTTCTGTTTCTGTTTCTTATTTTTAGATTTTAGACCGTCGCGTTTGTCGTCCTGTGTAACGTGTGCACGTAATTTGTTGCAGCCCGCCCAAAGTTTTTCGTATGTCTCTGAAGACCATCCAGAAAAGCATACAGTCGTATAACAACATCAAAAAAATCACTTCGTCCCTGAAATTCGTGTCGGCTGCCAAACTGACAAAAATCGAGCGTCTGCTGAAGGAGTACGTCCGTTCGGTCATGGTACAATATCATTTTACAAACATTACACGTACATTAACATGCTCGATCACATTGAAAACAATCTCATGTTTGCCATTACATTTGATTGAGGTCTATGTGGCGGCATACATACGGCTGTGGTGAAAAAAGTTAAACAAGAGCTGGACAGGCCTGATCAAAAACTTGTAAAAGTCGTGTGTGTTGGCCAAAAATCTGAGGAACTGTTAGTTAAATCACATAAATCTAACATTTTATTTACAGTTTTCAAAATAGGGAAAGATAATCCCACATTTCTGGAGGCTTCAAAAATATTCAATGAATGTAATTACGCCGAATTTATTGCTCGCCAAATATTTTACAACCGAATCGTTACTAAAGGCACGTCGCAGGTTTACTGGATCTCTATTTATAACATAGATTTCTTTCTCACAGTAGTTCATATCGCTAGTTTAGAAGAAGTAGAAGAAGACAATATGAGAAGTTACATTGAATTTTCTACTGTTTTACTTTTGTTTTTTGCCATGGTAGAAAACACCTTGTGTGAACATTCTGCTCGTATGATAGCTATGGATGCTGCATCTAAAAATGTTAAGTCGTTGAGTGAAAAATTATCCTTGGAATTTAATCGCAAAAAATAATTTAAAATCACGTCAGATCTTATTGATATTGTTTCTGGAAGTCAAGTTATAACTGAAAAATAAACTAACTTTATTTTATTGAAAACTATACTTATTAATATTTTGTTATAAAATCATTATTTTATGTTGTGGCACAATACAAATAAGTTAGTAAATAGTAATATTTAGTATGTGTAATTACACATTCCAAATCTTACATGTCTAATTCCGGTATGTACATTTGAACGGCGTATAAAGGACACAAGTCAATTTTAACTCATTTTCAGGTTAAATATGAATTTTATAGGAAATTACCTATACACCTGTAGTTACTTAGTTACGGCATCCAACCATTAATAACATATAGTAATATTATGTATTGTCATACCTAATTTATAAAATAACCAACGTTTTAATCAACACTTCACAGCCGTAATGACCTACCTGTAGGACAAACATCATCTGAAAACCTTAAACCCCCTCACTTTGAGCACTTATATTATTCGGTAACGGTTAAATTAAAAATAATAATTTTAACGTTAAAATTCATAAAATGAAATAGCTCTACTATTTTATGAAACTTTAAATATAGATATACATTTTAAAATCAAAAATTGATGGTGGTATCACAATTAAATAAAAGGGTAAAAAAAATAAAAAATTCATACAGTTTAAAAAAAGTACAAAACAAAATATTTTGAAAAAAAAATCGATATAATT
This sequence comes from Rhopalosiphum nymphaeae, assembly GCA_036289425.1. Lineage (NCBI taxonomy): Eukaryota > Metazoa > Arthropoda > Insecta > Hemiptera > Aphididae > Rhopalosiphum > Rhopalosiphum nymphaeae. Next base: position 559,736 of record JAZAQC010000021.1, on the reverse strand, counting down.
TAAAACAAGTATTTTTTTATTTTATTTTTGGTGCCTATATAGATGAGGAGCTCCTGTGCTGTTCTAGTACACCACAATATTGTATGTACGAATTGTGGCCTAATCGTTGGATCATACTATTCATACTGCTATTTATATAGTTCCATGTGATATATTTTATTTTTTATTATTATCGTGTAACTTGGGGCAGTTTTTGACTTTGACGTTTTATATCTCAGTAAATAACCATTATATGAACTATGGGCTCAATATTTTTATCAACGTTTGGTAATAGGTCAATTCATTCTAATATTAAAACTAAAAGCACGCTATGAAACTGATGAACGACAATTTACTATGTAGTACGTGTGTAAGATGGTGACAACACATGCAGGTGAAACGTCCTCTTAAAAACAAAACTTAGCTTAATAACTCGATTGCGAGTCTTCCTTCATGTCACTCAAAGTAATTTTATATTATTCTTATATCATATTTACTTATTGTATATAATGTACAGATTGTAAATTTTCAATAAACGCCATAATTTATAAAAAAAAAAAAGCTTAATAATTTGAACGTTCCACTCATCGATTCTAGTAATCTAATGTCAATTGTTCAGTTTGTTAATTCTCATCAAACGTATATTATAATTATAAACAGCTATGATTTAAATGTGTTACAAGTATCCAACTGCATGCGTTTTTTATACAAACCGCTCAGACAAATGCCAAATCCTTAATATTAATCATAAATTCAAGGATATGAATGGGATTCTAAGTCACTGACTAGTGTAATACATTGATTTCATTTAGTAATTAATGCTCTTGAAATGTTGTAACGACACACAACATACACAATTTTTATTTTAACACGCGTACTGATTTGTATGTTTAATACAATTACTGAACTAGTGAAATTATAACTGTTCCGATTTTTGTGGTAGACACTCAATATTTTTATTTTATTTAAATACATAACAACCAATACATTTCATAACTTTTGATTCTTTTATTTAGTGGGTGGTTGACTGAGACTGATAATAGGGGGGTATTGAAATGGTCTTTGTGGAGTTCAACTTCAGAGTAAAGAATTAAGAGTTAATTGAGTTCAACTCATTCGGACTTAGTTTGCTCATGCTACTGCTGCTATGGCTCCGGTTCAGTAAATCAGGTGCAGTTCAGCAATGCAGTAAAGTAGACCGACTTATAATGAACATCATAAACTCATAACAACTAAGAAGTGACGATAAAAACCAGTTATCCCCGCACCGCACACTATCATAGTTACGGTAGCTGCCGGCTGGAATAAAATACAATGGAATCATTTAATTTGACTTATTGGTTCTTATCGCCAACTACCAAGAGTTAAAATAGAAAAATACCTCGCCTATTAACAATAAAAACTATAGATTAGGTATAGTGAACAATTTATAATGTATAATTTTATATAATAATATAATAATATTGGTATTTATTTATAATCAAGTGCACTAACCTGATGATTGATAATCGTTTTTTAAAGTGAAAAATGTTCGGAAACGTAGTGAAGCTCGACTGGCAGAGCACTGCTGAGGGAGAAACTATAATGCAACATTTTTACAATCCGCAGACAAATGGTAGAAAATTTTTTGGTAGGTGATCGACAATTAATCTTAATAATATTTTATAATATACCTACTCAAATATATTATATTGTAATCGGTTGGTTATTTGACGAGTCAGCAATTAAATATTATCATGAAAACTTCAACTTGAGAAAATCTTTTGAATTTATTAGGACTATTGGAACGACCTATACTTCCAAACATAGAAGAAGTATCGTACAAATTGTTTTTTGTCGGAAAAAGCGGAGCTGGAAAATCATCTATCATTGCTCGACTAGCAGGGATATTAAATCTTGATGAAGAGTATGTAGAAACTCGAGGCATACGTAAAAGTAATATTTATTGGCCTGTTAAAGTATGGGATAGAATTATTTTATTTAGACTGCAATGTTGGGATGCTGGTGAAAGAGACATTAAAAAGTTTGGACACATATTACCGGTAAATAACTATTTGCTTATTTCTAATTTCTATGTTTTTGTTCTTAGTTATCGAATATTTATTTAATTTTAAATGTGTTGGTGATTGATTTAAGGTGTGTAAAGAAGAGGCAGATGCCATTGTGTTTGTATTTTCCTTTACTGACCCTAGTGGATTAACTACTATTTCAACAAATTTACCTGTATACATGAATGACAAAAGTAAACCGGCTCCTATTGTTATTGGCACAAAGTAAAGATTTTGTTATTTTAGTATTAGTTAATATATATTAATATGGTTTACATTTGCTTATTTTAGATATTGTGCGGGTGATTTTACTACTAAAGTTACAATTGACGATATCGATGAATTTGAAAAAACACAAAAAATCACTATATTAAAAATAAACAAAACTGATGGAAAATATGATTTGAAAGAAAACGAGATTACAGCCTATACTTTGAATGTAATTTGTGAACAGTTATGGATAAGAGATCAAAACTATATATTAAACCAGGAAATGGAATCTTCTCAAATTGTCTAAACTGAATTTCTTTGTGGATTGTGCTTTATATCTATGGTATATTTATGAATCTTAGAATCAATGAATTGAACAACTGCAGTTCCTAAACTCAGGGTTGAGACTTAGAACAGAGTTGCAGATGTTTTTAAGGTGGGTCGCAGTAAAATAAATACATTTACATATTTGTATTTTTTTTTTCATTGTTAATTTGCTTCAATCGTGTAAAATGTAATTTTAATTGTTGGAAAATCATACACAGAAAATACTAATTATTATTATTAAGAACTCGACCATTATGTATTTGAAAATTTTAAACTATATAAATATAGTTGGGTAAGAAATCCATTTAATGTAAATGTTCATGATGTTAGTAAATACATAAGTGGAATTTAGGAGAAACTTTTTGACCTTTAAGTCAATATATTTTTAAAAGATGATTTTTATGATGGTTCTCACATAACTTTGGCTCCAACTCAAAACTTAACTAATTCTATTAAGAAAAGCAGATAAAGTTTTATTATTATATCCAACCAAATATTTATGTGTTTATCCAGGTTTTCTGCATTATGGTAATAAAAACGAAGTATAGAAATAGACTGGATCTACAATAAGATATGCAATGTGCTCTTGCAATAAAAATTAAATCAAATATTGTGAAATTAGTGGACAGTATGTAACATCATAATAGCCATTAATTTAATAATTTAAGAATAATTTTACTTTGTTTATAAATTAAATATAATTATAAATTTGTATACTAATATTTGGAGTGCTCAGTATCTCGTCTATTATATTTTAATATATTACAAAAAGTAAACATTTTCTAATTTTTCTATTATTTTTAAATGGAACACTGTACTTAATATATTATTTAGATACATTAATAAATTATAGAACAAAATTAGTGTTACTTTCTGTACAATATTGAATCAATGATTAAATGTGCACTTTGCAATTTGCATGAACAATATTTATATGAACTGTAATTTTTATTTAAGTTTTATACTTTATTACTTTACTTTTGTTTAAACTATAAATCATTTAGTGATTATTATAAATTGTTTTTTAATGTATATATTTTAAGTGCCTTATCATTTTTGAAACAAAATTTTTTTTAAGACTAAACTAACTTAGATAATTTGTTAAATTGTTATATTTAATGTTATTTGAATAAAGACGTTTATCCTAAAATAAATATTTTATAAATATAATAAATTATCATACAAAATATGTACATTTATTAATAAATTTATTTTTTTTCTACATTATTAGAATATATCAGACAGTTTTGTGGGCTGAGGCTACAGCGCATGAAGATTAAAAAGCTAACTAGAACTAAACATTTATATAACCTGATAAGTGATCACTGAACTGTATACTGGTGTTCATGAAAAAGGCATAAGGTTAAGAGGGCAATACAATAGCCTTATAACCTTATAAGAAAAAAGGGTCATTCCAGTTTTCATAATATAACTTGGTCTCTAGGTTCGCAGGAATACCTTGACTCTTAAAATTACATTTTTAGTTTCTTAATATAAAATGATGGCAGTCTTATAATTATTAGAAGTGGAAATTTCTATATTAATTCCAAAGATGAATAATTGTAATCTATTTGCACGTTGCTTATGATACATTTTTATAACATTAAATTTATATTGTATACATGTACAATCAATATATTAATATATTTAATAAACAGAATTTAAACATAATGTATGTATTCAATATATATAATTAATAAATGTATAATGCTTTGACTGCAAATATAAATATAATTATTTCTATAATATATTATTAGGTAATCATATATTAAGTCTAAGTGTATTAATATTGCAATAAAATATTTCATATAAAAATAATTGAGTTATAATATAAATTGTATTAAGATATTATATAATACTAGTTTCAATATTGTTTGGGTATGGTGTTAAAAAACACATGATTTGTAAATGCATACGAGTTTTAAACTGTTCAAAACATTTCAAAACGCACCTAGGAACATAAAAAGTATATATTAATAATATTGTCATAATATTAATTTAGTACTTAATAGTAGTGCTGCAGTTGTAACAATTCATTACTGCTTAATGTAAAATATACACTCAATTTATATATTTAATATTTAATATGTATATCTATGGTGTTAAATTATAAATTAAATAAAAAATTACTTTTCACTATCCTCTGTTTTGAACGGTGGAACTGCATTTGTAGCATCACAAAAAAAATCCCTGTCAATAAATATGAATAATTTTTTTGTTAAAATTGCTAAAATATAGAAAAAGTTATAAAATTAGTACTTTGAGTTTGGTGTAAAATAATTAGATAATGTAAATGTTAATGCCATCAAATCCAATCTAGCTTGCATGGCCCCATTTTCACTAAAATGTGTAACACAATTCATGAGACGTGACATTTCTTCTGATATAGTGACCACAATTTCTGATAATACAGCATACATTAAATCTGGCATAATTGTTTGGACCTAATAGACAAAAAAAAGTTATGAATAATGAATGGAACGTGTAATAAAAATATATTTAAAATTTTGATCAAACCTCAGAATGTAATGCAATCAAATTGGTAATAATTTCTTTGGCATATGGTCTAACATCTTTTAGTTCTAAAAGTGAGGGTGAGTCCCATTCAAAGCTGCCCACATACATTGATGGTTCAATTGTCCCAACTAAAGGATCACTTTTGGTTTCTATATAAGTTTCGAGTAATTTACTTTCAGTATTTTCAAGTAACTCAACTGCACGAGCTACAACAATATCAATAGTTGGAAAACCGTTATCTTCAAATTCTTTTTTAAATTTCAGTAGCAAGACATTTCTTGTATACTGACTGTTACTTATTGTTATTAAAAGTTTTTGTTCCCACATCTGAAATATATCATTAATTATTAAAATTATTAATACAGTTAGTTAGGTAATATGACATATTTATCCATTTCTATCCACTTTATCACATTTGCTAAGTAATGGAAACATAGAAATTAAACATACTAACACGTTTTTTTATTTTTGCAAAATATTACTATGAACAGCCAAACCTTGATAAATCAATAATTTTAATAATTCAAAGAAATATTGTTTCCTTTCTGAAAATCATGATAAATTAAAAGAAAGAGTCAAGAATGAATGCAAAATATCTGCATAGAGATATATGTGATTAGTGATCACGATAATAATTGTGAAATAAATGCTATGAATTAGGTGGATTTTCACGTGGAACTGAGAAAGACATAATATTGTAACCTAATATCAAAAAACACTAATGGTAATGAGGAATGGGCCTTGATAAGTCATTAGAGAATCATGATTTGAGAATTTTGTCGAAATTGACAAGGATGAATCAGATACCCATTACCAGTATTCTGATATAAAATAACATAGCTGACTATATTTATGATATTGTAGTCTGTAGAGACTGATGACATAGACAAAAACTTTTTTGAATCAGCACATCATGTTTCAGTAAAGCAAGCAAAACTCGTGCTCATATTTTCAAGGACCTTTTAAGAATAATCAATATTTTAATGAAAAAGTGTTCTTTGCCTTAGATTTAATAAAAAAAACTGTTAACAATAAATAGGAAAAAAGATTTCACACAAAATTAAATGAAAATTTTTTTTTTGTTATTATTATTTAGCTTGTACATTTATATTATGTGTTAAATAAATGTGATAAATTTTGATAAATTGAAGAAAATTAAATTTTTTTTGAACTTTGACTTACCAAGGTTTGACTATATATTTTACATATTTTTTGTGTACCTAAACAATAATATTATAATATTTTGGAAAACAACTCACCAGATCATTATGTAATTTTAACCCCGTAACTGAAGATCCACTTAAGGACATAACTGTAGTAGATGAACAATTAGTATCTGCATTTAAACCCACTTGTTCCAAAACCTTTAATATGAAAATTAAGTTATTAAATCTAAAATGTTTAATACAGTTTAATATATAATTTGATACTTGTGAAAAGTTCCAAAAGCATTTGTGAACTAGAAGTTGTAATTCATTTTTTGCAGTTTCATTATCAACCAGTGCAGTTTCTCTACGCTCATCACGAATTACATATTCTTTGGCTAAATCCATTGCTTCCATAATGATTTTGTAGAAATCATTTGGCTAATAATAATAATAATAATTATTAGTATAGAATTTGTTTTATTCAATATTATTGAGAATTAAAATTACCAATTGTGATATAGTTCCTTGTTTTGAATGATAATCCAGTTTCCAAGTCTCTGTATTTTTCAACTGTATAATTTGTTCTGAGGCTTGTTTAAATAAAATATTTAAACAATGTAATCTAATGAAAACAATAAAGCACGTTTTAATAATAATTCAACTAGTTTTTAATGATAATAATAATAATAAAATGTACCTTAAATCAAATATAACACTGGAAATTTTATTTAAAGCTTCGTTGGGAAGATCCAAAGCCATTAATACTGTGAATACTGATCGAATTTGTTTTAAACAATGAGGTAACCATATGATAGGTACTGGTGAAAACGAACTAGTTGTAGTAGTAGGTAACATAATCGTTCTATATATATCAGACACAGTCACAATTATGTCTAATATCATTTCCTAAAAATTATAAATTGATGTAATTCATATTCAATTTTTTGAAAATATTAGTAGAAAATAAGAGTAGAATATACTTTGAAATCCATTTCATGGCTGTAATCTGGCTTAACTGCTAAGTCACCAATAAAGTAATTTTGACCAAGTTTCCACAAATCTGGAAAATAATCTGATATAACAGTAGCTATTTCATCAATGCATAATACCTTTTTAGGCTCTATGTTCTGTAAAAAGAATGATTAAACATTGTTCATTAAAATAATAAGATGTGATTTAACATACTTGAGGTTCGATTTGCTGTGATAAACTAATATTTCTTTTATGTTTATTGTGTGGATGTCTATTGTTCTTATCTACAATTTGTGTAAGCGTCAAGTTTAATTTTTAGATTTAAAGTATGAATTACTTACTTGGAGTTTCATTTGCTTGTTCTTCAGTTATAAATTGTTGATAACTAGCTTTTATTTTATCAATAAGAAATTGTTTCATGTGAATAATTGCTTCCCAACCTGGGTCACCATTGTCATTCAAAGCAACTAAATTTCTGCAAAGATATTTTTCAAAATTTTAAAATTATATAAATTTACAATACTTATGGAATTATTTTTTACATTTTCAAAAATCAAATATTCGTAAAAACTATACTCTATTAAATTTATTTTCTAGTTTTGTATAATAAATAATTATAAAACACAATATGAGCAATTACATATTCTTAAGTGTTAAAATAATTAAAAATAACAAAACTATGAAAATTAATAAATAGCCATTATTGCTTTAATTTATAATTATTATTCCTATAAATTAATTTATTTGCGGTTTGCTTCATGTATCATCAATATGCATTCAAGTATCTATACATTATTACCTAATTATTTTCTTTTGTTGTTTCAGTGTTGAGGGCATTTGATGAAGCTTTGACTTCAGGTTGATTCGTATATTCATTATTTTGGTTTCAACTTCTTCTAGTATTTTCTTGAAAACCTTTTATTGAAATACATAAATATTTCAATATTTTTATAACAATAAATAATAATATAGTATATTAATTATTATACTAACCGAAACTTCAGTTTTACCAAACAAATTTAAAGCTCTTGCGTAATCATTAATAATTACATCTACATCTTCATTTTTAATATTACGATCAATATTGATCGGTAATTGAAATAAAAATTTATATCTAGTCATAACAGCTAATGCATTTCTAGTAGCTTCAGCTTTTTCTCTTCTTGTTAAAACACCATGAAATAAATGTGTTGCCTCCTTTAGAGATTCTATAATAATATTTTCATTAATGTTTAGGTTAAACAATAAGATATTTATTATTCAACTATTCAGAATTTACGGTTAATTGCTTCTTCAACTCTAAAAAGAGTTTCATTATTCCTTTCAAAATCAGCTTCATAATTTTGTTTTAATGTAAAAAGAGTATCTAATTGTTCCATAACTGATCCAACATTATCCTAAAAATAATAATTAAAATAAATTATACATTTTATTTTATTTTTTAAGCAGTAGGTACTTACTTTCAAAAAAGATAACTGTCCTTCGTTTTGTGAATCTACCTTTCTCTTTAAATATGACAATCCTACCCGTAAATCATCAAAAGATGTTCCATGATGGTGTTCAAGTAAAAACCAGGCAGGTTCAAAGTTTTCAGATAATAAGTCGCCAGAACCATCCGGAAATAATTCAGTTAGTTCATTTTCAGGAAATTTCCTATTTGTAAAATCAAAATAATATATTACAGTAATATCTTGACTGATTTAGATGGCAAATAAGTTACATAGAGACATACTCGTCTCCTTCAACAGATAGACCTAAAGGATCATCTAATTGAAATATGGTGACTGAACTATTTTGTCTGCCCCAATTGAGTGGCGCTTCTTCTACCCATACTGCACTCTCTTTTAGAGGACCAATCGTCTCATGATAACCACGGAACTGTACAGTACTTGTACCAACACCTCCAGATTTAGTGACTAGAATTATATCGCCACGTCCTTTTCCTGGGCCAGATCGTGCAATGATTTTATTGGGTGATTTCCACTCAGCCGAAAGCATGCATTCGCAATCACATATTTTTAAACCTATTAGCACCATATAATTATTGAAATGTTTTTTTAAGATTAACTAACATAATTACTCGATAGATCGTTAGGGTTAATGCCCAAATATTCCCCTCTGATTGTCACCCTTGTTCCTGGAGGACCTTCTTTTGGAGAAATCCCCGTTACGACCGGACTTTTAGCCATTTGTAAATAATATAAAGCGAATCTTCTAAGAAATTAAAGACAACACCATTTGGACGTTTCGAACTGAAAATAAAAAAATAAAAATTGGTATTTTGTAAGTAAAACTTAGTTTCAAATATTCTAGATTCCAAACTTATCAAATTCAATCCTTGTCATGTGTTGATATGGCTTATCATTTTATCAGTCATTACTCATTTGCACATTTATATATAAAAGTTCCGGTTTTCAGTTTTTAGTGTTTTTACGATATCAATTATATTATTTTATATAGTTTTGACTTTTTGAGTTAATGTTTTTGAATTATTATAGAGTAATAAATAGTTTAATAATAACTAACAATTTGATCAATTTAAATTTAGGAATGTTAAGTTTTTAGAATATTAAAATGTTTAACGTCAGATCCTTCATCGGATTACAAAATGTAATATCGCGATTTCCTACAACCCAGTAAGTAAAATATTTGCACTATGTTGTGCTATTGTGCTAAAAATCAGTATTTTAAATTTTACCTATTTTTTCATCTATTAATACTTAAATTCTAACTTTTTTATATTGTTATGAGTTTCTATTAATTTTTTTCAGAAGATATTTAAAATTAATATATCCACATTTCTCAACTGTACAACCAATATCAGAATATAAAATTTCTGATGAAGGTAAGGTTTTGTATTTTTATTAAAATGTGTTATATCTTAACATTTAAAACTATAATAATAGAGAATAGTTTTTTTTTCTGATAGTATATATAATGTATATTATAAAAAAGAGAAGTAAAAATAATCTTGAATTTTTTTAAAAAAAGCTGATTTATTTAAATAACAAATTTCTATTTTATATTTAGATATAACTAGATTAAAAAGAAAATTTTCATCACCGCGTAATATTATTTCAAACTTTTATAATCAAGTTGAACGAACACAAAACATTAAGACAGGCTGTCATTTTGGTTTTAACAAGAACAAAAAGAATCAATGGAACTGTAAATTAAGTGTCCAATGGCCCAACCCTATTGTATTTTCAAGTGTGGCTACTACCAAAGCCAAAGCTGGAGAAATGGTGTCATTAAATGCTATACAATGGCTACAAGTAAGATTTATTAATATGATTGTGATTTATTTTTTCAACAAACGCTTTACTGAATAATTAAATTTATGATACTAATTTTTGAAATTAATCTTATAAAATAAAATCTATTTTATCTTTAAGTATTTCCGTATTCAACCATAACTAAAATTATTCTTAAGTTGATGTTCTGTTAACTATTTAATTTATTACCACTAATTTTAAAATATTAGATATTATGTTTTTTATTTTATAATTTAAATTGAATACTAAACTATGACTGAAACTTTAATTGTTATTGTGTATTTAATCAATAAATACTTATACTTTTTCAGGATATGGAAAAACTTGATCATCTTGGAAAACCATTAATAGTATCGAATAAACAACGTATTGATGTAGCAACATCACCAATTACTTCAATAGATTTGAGCGAACATAGTGTTAAATTAATTTCAAGCTTAGTACAAAAATACAATCAGGTTAGCTATTTTAAATAAGATAATATTCGCTTTAAGATATTAAACGCTTTAGTTGCTTAAGACACATTAAAAAATACACTTATTTATCATAGGAAATCAAACCATTAATAAATAAAAGAAAACCAACATTAATTGAAGATGACCTAAATAATGAGGGTAAATTTTATTCTTTTGTTATACCTGCTTAATAAATAAAGTAATAATATTTTTTATTTTTAGATGAGTTAAATTTTGTATTACCTTCATTTTCACATTTTGACTATACCAATCGAAACGAATACCTTTATAAAAAATCTACACAAGCATTGTCTGGATTAGTCCAATTACCCATAGACAACTATGAGTATGTTTAATAACAAATATTTTTATAATAATAAACACTATATTATTTTGTATCTATATTTATATTATTAACATTTTAGATTAGATGTATTAGAAATGATTGAGAATAATCGAGTAACTATTATAAAAGGAGAACCAGGGTGTGGTAAAAGTACTAGAGTACCTAATTTCATTATGAGAAAATGGAGTCAAGAAAGAAAAGGAAGTGAATGCAACATTTATGTTACTCAGCCAAGACGAATAAGTGCACTAACACTTGCTAATCGGATTGCTGAGGAACGATCAGAAGAAGTATATATTATACTAAAAATAAAATAAAATAAAATTTAACTTATAAATATAATTAGACAGATAAATAATTTTATTTGAATTTCTAGTTGGGCAATGTAGTTGGTTTTCAAGTACGATTGAAACAAATTTTGCCCAAAAAACCAGGCACTATAGTATTTGCATCTAGTGGCATACTGCTTCAAAAATTACAAGCAGACCCTGGACTGAGAGAATTTTCACATGTTATAATTGACGAAGCCCATGAACAGGATATAAACACAGAAATATTGTTGATGCTCACAAAGAATGCATTGCAATTAAATGACAAATTAAAATTGATTATAATGAGTGCAACATTAAATGCCGAACACTTTCAGAACTATTATGGCTCCTCAGCTATAACTATTGAAATACCAGGTTTTACACATCCTGTGAAAACTCAATTCTTATCGGTACATTATAAATGCTAATGGGTTTGGATGTTTGGTATTTTGATTTTGAGATTAATATTTATTATTTAATGTTAAATTCCAGAAACAATTGGCTAGAGAATGGGGTATATATGATACAACTGTTGAAGAAAATGGTAAACCTTATTGGAATCCACAACTAGCGGCTAACGTGATAAAATGGATACATAAAAATAAATCACCTGGAGCTATTTTGTGTTTTGTATCTGGTTGGCAAGACATAATTGATGTAAAATCACACTTTTTGTATTCAATAATTTGAATATTTTATTTTATTATATTGTTGTTTTAATAAATAGGTGAATAAACTGTTACAACAAAGGCCTCACAATTTTGATATTATGTTTGCCCATTCTAAATTAACACCTGAAAAACAAATAGAAATCATGAAACCTGCAAGTGATGGACGACGAAAAGTTGTGTTGGCTACAAATATTGCTGAAACAAGTATCACAATTAATGATGTAGTATATGTAATTGACACTGGTATGCAAAATATATCTAGGTAAGGTCAGCAGTGGATTTTTAGGATTTGTAAATACTATTAAAATTAATTCCATCAAATCTCTATCTGTTTAAAAATAACTAACTATAAATGTATAGTTTTTAATGTTACTTATGTGTAATTGTAAAACACAAATACTTTGTGTAGTCCAATCATTAAAATATATTATGATTTTAATTACTGAAACAATGTTTATTTTAATTATAATACTTTAAAATATATATGTGAATAATAATTTTATAGCTGGAATGCAGAGAAAGGTATTAAGCTATTAGATCGTTGTTGGGTCTCCCAGGCTAATGCAAAACAAAGGAGAGGTCGCGCTGGAAGAACTCGGCCTGGAGAATGTTACCATTTATACACGTTGGATCGTTTCAACACTTTCCTTGAGTATCCTACACCAGAGATACAATTAACTCCTCTTGAACATACTATTATTACTCTTAAGGTAATTATATAAATGTATCATAAATATCTTACATTATATTGTATACTACAAAATGTCTAATAATAGTTAATATTATCTAGATACATAGCCAGGACAAAGCAAAGGTTGTATTGTCCAAGCTTTTGAATTCACCTAGTGTAGATACCATAGATATTGCCGTTTCAGAATTACAACTTCTTGGGGCATTAGACAAAGAAGAAAAACTAACAGCATTAGGAAAACGAATAGCTGCATTTCCATTTGACCCGTGTCTTTCAAAAGCTTTAGTTCATTCTGTATTTTTAAAGTGAGTAGCAGTTTTTCATTGAGTTATATTGATAGTTTTATGATTGTTTGGTTGCTTTATTCAATTATTTATCTTATGATTAATGTCAATAATTCATTTTAGATGTTTAGATTCTACACTAACAATCATTACTTATTTATCAAGTAATGTGAATATATTTAAAGAAACTACTTCAGCCGATTCACGAATTATAAAAAAAAAGTATTCAACGTGTAGTGATCACCTGGCTGTGGCGAAACTATTTTCTGAATGGAATAGCACACAAAACCGTTATAATAATAACAGTAATACTTTATTATCAAATAATAATCTTATACTTATAAACAGTGAGTATAAAATATATTTAATTTATTACTATTTTTATTATTTTTATATATTGTTTAAGAGTGTTGGTAAATATTGAGTGTTTTAAATAATACAATGTTACTTAAAATTTTTTTACAGAATTGAAAAAATTATTTACACAACATTTGTATAATAGTATGCTTATTGAAAATAAAGACATGAATAATTTAAATTTAAACTCAGAAAAATCATTAGATCAACTAATACCAGCTGTACTAATTTCTGGATTTGGAAATTTAGTTTTTAGAAGATCGTTTATGCGACGAAATGGACGTTTAGATTATTCATTTATAAATGAGTATAAAATTTATTGGATTTATGAATAATTTAAATTTGATTACAATTACTAATTTTTATTTTTATTTATTTATTTAGTGCCGGAATAAAAGTTATACAGCATTCAGAAAGTGTAAATTATAATAAAGATAAAGAAAATGAGTTATTAACTTACTTTAGAGAAGGTAGATCTCTTGATAATGATGCTGTAATGCTTAATAAATCTTCATATGTTCCTCCAACATTAGCTGTATTGTTTTTTAATGGTCAAGCATCATTTAAGCACGTAAGTTTATTATTAGAACAGTTTAACATAAATTATTTTTAATTATTTATTTTACATTTCAAATAAATTTTTCTCAGGATGGACACAATAATTGTTTGATATACATAAAAAATGGAAAACGTGTTAATATTTCTTGTTCTAAAGGGTGAGTTTTATGTAATATAAAATTACAATACTGATTTTATAATTATTATAAAATATGTCATGCACTATAATATAATGAAATTATTTTTATTACTTTTTTACATAGTTATATTATGCTGTGTTAAATCAATTGAGAATGTTTAACATTTTTTATTCTTAATTAACCTAGTAATTTAAAGACCATTTCTGCATTCACTTGGTCTCTTCACCATTCTATCATATCTCAACTTATATTCTGGTTTATTACTTTTAGATATTTGGCAATTACATCAATCTACTGAATCCTGGGTGCTGAGTCTTCCTAGGGTGGCCCTTATTATGTTTATTTTTTGACTATTACTTTTTTTTATTAATTGTCTATCTGTTTTTCAAGTTAGTTCAAAACTCCAAACCATCTTTTATTCCTAATAAATGCTCAAATGTTTCATCTATTGTACAATTTATGCAGTCCTTGTTTTTCCTCTCACTTTTTTTTCTCAGTTGAAGCATAGTCCTATGTTTTGGAATATTTTTAAAAGTAAAAAAAATATATAATAAAACATTTTTTTTTTCAGTGATTGGGAAACATTATTATCATTGAGGAATGTAATAAGGAGTTTTATTGATTTCCTAATGGAGACATATGGACATTATGAAAGTAATGATCAATCTTATGATGATATTATGAATTTCCGTGATTCCATGTGCTCTGTTTTGTGTAATCTTGTTGAAAAATGATTTTTGTTTTAAATAGTTTATTTCATAGTTTTGTAAAATGTTATTAGTTTTCAGACATCTGTATTATGATGTATAATTTTTTTATATAGAAGAATTATACATGCATTTTATGAAATTTAAATACAATACATCCTATATTTTTATAGATATAATTTGTATACTGAAAGTAATTATTATTTTTATTATTAAAAACAAGGTAAACATAAAATTGATCATAAACTATTAGTTTTTATTTTATACTTAGTGAAAAGTAAGTATTATGATTGCCCATATTTATAAGTATATAATTTTGTGATAACATTTGTCTTTATTCTGCAACTCAGAATTGTAAAATTTTCAAGTGGACTATATGTTACAAATTCAAAACATTGTTTTTATATAAAGTTGTATGTTGTTAATATGAAAAAGTATATTCAATGACCTGTATACTGTTTGGAAAAAAGAATAATAATAGGTATTGTTTAGAATTTGATTTACCGAACAGTGGATTCCTAAATTTGTAATGTATTTATTAAAACATTAATTTTACTATGTATATGCCTTTTATTATTAAATGATTTTTTAATGATCGTTAAATGTTGTTGACAAAATAACATTTAAACAAACAAGGCAGGCACTGAGACTGGGCCTTCTTCAATCCAACATTAATATTTTAAGGTATCTATTTAAATTATATTGAATAATTATAATTTAATAGTATATATAATATTATATTTTGAGTATAATCAATTTTGACTTTTAAGTGTTTTATTGTTTTGGCCAGACAACACGATTTTTGATACATATTATTTTTTACAAAAAATGTGCATAAATTAATCATCTTTTTATCATTTAAATTATAGTAATAGTACTGAAGACATGTTATGAAATCAAAAACAAATTAGGTACTGACGTACCAATATAATTAAATATTAGCACATTTAATCTATAAATAAAATGTAAAATGAAAAGCTAACAATGTTGCTTAGTGCCAGATCTTGAGCTCTAAGGGCCCTGGTAGGGAAAAAATAAGGGGCCCCATAGAATAAATTGACCGTACAATATTTTACTTTTATATTTTTACTACAAATCAAATTGCATTATAAATTTATAATCATATTTTAACATACATGGGTTGTAATATACTATTTAATAAATTATTTATTTAACATAATTATTATTAACTATACATAAATATCTATGGGAAAGCTGTGCAAGCAAATAGCTTATATAATATTATTTATAATAAATATAACACATACCTACATACTAATTATGTTTTCTAATGTATTAAATAAAGCAAGTAAACTTTTTTCGATTATTTTATTTAAAAAAATTTTTTTTCCTTGATTTTGCGTTGGCAAGATTGTCAATCATCTTCTCGGTATTTAGTTACGTTTTATTCTTTTTCTATACTTAAAATTGCTATACTAAATTAATGTTCTTGTACACATGAGTGAGGATATTAGTTATATTTATATAGAATTATACTTATTATGTTGTACTTATTTCACTAAAATAATATGACATTTTAATATTTTATTAATTATTAGTAAAGTTTTTAGTAGTAAAGGCTGCTAACATAGTAAAAGAATCTGATTTTTTTTTTATTGCATGCTATATGTTTAAGAGAAGGTTTTATCATTTAGTCATAAAGTATTAGTAATAAAATTATAATGTTGATTGCGTAGATTGAAATGGAATAAAAAGGTATATTTTATAGAGAATTTTTTGTTTTTTTATGTATCTACCTCTATACGTATTTATTATATTTACACGAATGAAATATTTATAAAACGATTAGGATAGGTACATCAATTTAATATCCGCTACCTTTTTTTTTTTGTCTAAACGTTTAAAAATGTTTAACAGTTTTTTTTATAAATACATAATTATAATGCATCAAATAATAATATTTTCGATATCCACGACGATTGCATATTTATACGTTGCGAGCTTGGAAATAAATTGAAAAAATGTGTACATATTTATTTTAACTTTAAAACCTCATTAATAAACCTTATTTCTAATAAAAAACAAACTTACGTAAATATCATTATACATAGTGTATATTATACCACTGTCCATCAACAACACGGTGAAGCTATACTGTAATAAACTGAGAGTTTTGTGATTTATGAAAAATATAATTAAAAAGAAAAAAAAATTAAAAGACTTCATTAATTTCCTCAATCCTTAATGATACTTAATTGCTTATTAAGGACTTAATTGATTATACTTTATAGTTTATACTCTACATATTTAATTTGCCTATACAATAATAGTGGAACTATAAATACTACATCAGCTTCTTATTGTACTAACGGGTTGATTAAATACACAATACTCATAATAAAGATAAAAATAAATATGTAATTACTCCGCGACTTAGATGTTTTATGCCTTGCAAGTTCGAAAATTAAACACGTGTCTACGCCATCCGGTTAACAGATTATCCATGACAATAAATATTTCTTTAGTTTTAAATATTCATTTAATTCCCCAAAATAATAAGAATAAAAACTTACGCATACATCTATTTTTTTCCGGTAAACAGTTAGATGCCTTGGTGTGTCATAAGTTGAGTCCAAATGACCACCGCCAAACGAATAATAACTTACGCAAACATTTATTCTTCCGGTTAAACAGCTAATTACGACTTAATGGAGTATAGACCGCCATCGACAAATAAAATGTTTTTTTTTTCAAATTTAACAGAACCTTGAACTGGAAAGTGAACTAATAAGAAATTTTATGAAAATAACCATAACGGAACATAGATGCAGCGTGTACAAATGTGTACATCAACGATTACCTTTTGTCATGGATTATAGATATTAGAACTCCGTAATATTTCTAATATATTTAATAACTACCTTCTAAGTTATATTTTATGTTAATTATAATTGTAAATTAAAATAAAAAAAAAATAAATGCGTTATTTTATATTTTTTCTACTTCATTGTTACATTGAATAATTAAATATAAAAAAAATGGGTGGGCAAGTGGGTATCGCTCTGCTGTATAGTAGAGATGGAGAGTAGGTCACTATAATAGATGTGTTAAGTTTGAATGCAATGACAGGTATCATTGTATACAAAAAACGATTCTGAACGGAGATAATTTGTCATTCTAGGATATATTATATTATTAATCACCAGAACTTAATAACCTTTAAAAGAAAAATATTAAGAAAAATTTATGGCTCTCTGTATAACACAAAAACAGAACAATTTGAAAGAAGACACAATAACAAATTACAGGAGCTTTACGGAAGACTAAATATTCTTTCATATACGAGAAGCGAAGGACTAGAATGGTTAGGATACGTATGGAAGGCGGATGGCTGAATTATTAAGCAAGCACTAGTAGCTGAAATGAGAGGTAAAAGACCTTTGGGCAAGCTTAGAACAAGATGGAGGGACTCAATCATGAATAATTTTAGAGTACTTCAAGAAAGGGCTCAGATAGACGTGGTAATAGAGAAGAATAGAATAAGTTTGTGATGGTAGCGTTGGATCTTAATGGCCCCTTAAGCTGTTTATGGTGATATTTTAATTGTAATTTATCGTTATTTTATTTTATTCGTAAAAAATTAAAATTCATATGCTCATAAAATTTTTTCTATATTGACTTGATTTTTTTTTAAAATTTACTTGAAGAAAAAGTTGTGGAGAACCTAGTATTGAGTTTTTCAATCTAGGTATAAATCACAAAAATGTTATGAATTTTCAACTTCAAATTTCCTTGCAAATTTGTGTCGTTTTCTTTTTTTGACTCCCCTTCCTTTTCAGAAATCGTGTCTACGCCACTGTCCCTCAATAACAACGTATCAGATTCGTTCGTATTAGAACTACGCAGTTAGAGTTTATGATAGAGAATACCATATATGGGCATGTACGAACAGGGCTACATATCTTGTCACTATCGATACTATCTATTTAGGTTATAGCATGTCCGCGTCATGGCTTAAGATAATTATATGTTTAAATTTGTAAAAATAAAGTATTTGAACTATTAATATATCTATACTATTTCCCAAACCAATCTGGGTTATATAATTTACTTCATCACTTAAATGATTGGTATAACTCAAGATTTTAATCGTGGTTTTCTTAAACGAATCTAAAAAAAGTACCTATTATCTATTAATTTTTAATAATATGTATATATCTATATAATATATATATATATATATTCATATATTTAATTATTATAAAATACAATTTCACATTAATGACTCAGTAATTCAATTTACTAGTATGAAATTAGTTAAACCAACCAAAAAAACTTGAATCTAATAAATTCTAATTGTATTAGGTAATCATATATGGTTTCAATAGGACATACCTACTGAGGTTTGGCTACTGCCATTATCAGACTCCCATGTTGATGTAATATCACTAAGTTAAAAGTTGTTTGCACAAATTCTTGAATTCCTGTTTAAAGGACACCTAATAATATTTTTCCAAACATTAATCATATTTGTAGGAACACCAAATTTAGATATAGTACTTTGACTACACCCAGGAACACAACACTTGCTGTAAACCATATTGGAATAAAGAGAAATATTATATTTGTAAAGTGTACAAAATAAACTACTAAAAAGTAAAACGATGAAAAATTGAAATTGGTGCAAAAGTAAATTATTGAGGATTGTATTGTTATTTTTATTCCAAATCCCAAATATCCTTAAATAGGGAGGGGGTAATAATATTTTATAGGTATATAGATACTTTATTCATAATTTAAAAATTTTATATCCACCTTGTTTAATATACTAGGTATATTATCAAATATCAGAAATATATTGTATGTGATTTGAAATATAGTAATATCACGATCTGTAGAATTATAAAACAATTTGAGAAATAACATGTTTGGGGGGGGGGGGGGTCTGGGCCCCTAGGCCCCCTGGATCCGTCCCTGAGATCATGTATATAGTATTTGATCTAAACAAATATCCAATAATTAATATTCGCGATTAAATGTTGAAAGATAACATTGATAATAAATAATATTGTTTTTACCCACAAGAACGCTAATTTTTTATAGTTACTATTTTCACACAAGCCATCAGCTGTTTACATTCGAGAATCTTTGGATATCATTTCTGTAGTTACTTTTAATGTGTAGTTAGTAGTTACTAGTGATGGGTACAACCGAGTAGTTTGTACTATCGATAGTTTATAAAACAACCGAGTGATTTTTCGATTGAATAGATATTTTTAAACCTCGATTGTTTAAAAAAACAATCGAATAAATAGATAGTTTAAAACTATCGAGTAGTTAGATAATTTTCACTCGATAGTGCACATACTACTAGTTATTAGTTTTGTAACCTGTTTATCTTAAGCTATGATTTGGTATAGCCGTTTGGTTTGCCGGTTGTTGAGTACAAAATTATTGTAATTTACCAAATACTTTATAAATTTTTAGATATAGTTATATGTATTGTGAATTTTATTTTTTTTCTCGTTAAAATAAGTCTTATTTCTTTATTGATATTTTTGTGTTTTCCCAAGGATCAATATGTTTGTGACAAAATGTTTGGTATGTATACTCTGGTTTTTTAATAGTTGTCTGTTGATCGAATAGTTCAAACTATAGTTATTGAGTCCTACAGTCATCGATAATTTAATCTCATTTATATACTGAAAATTGAATTAATATACAATTAACTTGAAATCGTTAATTGCACTGTTGATTAAATGATATGGATATGAAGTTTGTTGGAATAGTATTATGTTATGTATTAGTTTTAAATAACAGATAAAATAATAAATAATAATAAAATATTTTTGGTATAGTGAAAACTACTTAACTCAAATTTGTTTTGTTGTGGATATATTTAATGACTTTATTAGGGTTTATATATTATTTTTATAGAACATAATGCCTTCAAATTAGTAATTTTTATATTAAACTCATATTTTGCATTAGTCAAAACAGAATCTAATATTCAATTAAAAAAAAAAAATGTATAAATATATAGTTTTTCCTAATAAATCACTTTTATTTTTAATAATGTCTTAGTATCAATATCATTCAATATATTTTTTTTTATAGTTATAAGCAGGAATGGCTTAATTATTTAAATGAATATGGCCCACTTCCCATCGGGAAAAGTCTTGATATTTCGCTGGCATAGTCTGTCACTGGTTAGATTAATAATAGAATATATCGTATAAATGTGTATCAAACACTTGTTAAAATTGTAAATTTGTGATGTTTTCATTTTTGTAGGTGCAACAATTTTTCAAGATAGCTAAATTACAATCTTTTAAATCAGCTAAGATCTGTATACCAACTGTTCGTCATTATGGTAGTGTTTACGAACCTGATTATCTGGATATGTTAAAACCAGACATTCCTGAATATGAGAAAGTAAACATTCAAATCAAAGGTTACGATTTTGCAATATTAGAATCGTTTCAAAAACTTGTGCACACTATTGCCGAAAATATGGACCTTGAAGTATCAGATGGGTGATTACTAGTTTGATTAGTTTTATGAAGTCTATAAAATATAATATAATCTGTAATATTCTTTTAGCTGGGCATTACCTCCAAAAACAATAAATGTTAAACGATTTATTGCCAATAGTGAAAACGTAGAAACCCAATACACATTAAATGTTTATGAACGCAACATACAAGTATGAAGTGTAGTGTATTATGTATTTTTTTAATCATACATTATACATTTTTTAGGTGGTTGATGTTCCCAGTACTAAGCTTTCCTTACTCATTGAGGTAGTAGAAGACTCATTGCCTGCTGGTGTTAAGGCATCAATTCACAGCCATACAGAGGAGCACGAAACACTCAGATACATACCCGACAATGAACTGAAAACGTTGAAAGTACAACTTGAAGAAATGGGTGGCTCAAAAAAAAAAAAGTGAGTTTAAGACTTACTTTTATTGTTAAATTTTGTAACATTATGTAGTACCTAGGTACCTAAATATAATTATATTGTAAGTAATATAACACAATTTGTGAAATGTTAATTATTGCATTTTTATTATAATATTCACTGTAATGTTGTTTATATCCATGAACACACTTTATATGTAATCTTCTATTATTCAGTTGCTTTCAAATGAAAAAAATATGAAAATCAATAGAATAATGACTGACACTTATGTTGTAAAACAGAACACCTAGGTGTTAAGGAACATTGATAACTAAATACCAAAAATTATTTGAGATTCTAATATTATATGATTGGAACTAAATTGTATAATTTAAAGGTGAATAAACCAAATAAAATCATTTTGAAATATTTAAAAAAACAAAATATTTAAATATAAAATAAAATAATAAAATATATATTATCCGCGGAAGTAAAAAAAATAGTGTAATATTGGTACAAAAATAAATCTTTTATTAACAACTAAATTTGGTGTATAAATGATAATAGAGTTATCTAAATAAACTGTATAACAATAGTAATAATTATATTAAACATTTTTAACAATAATATTATAAAAAATAAAATATATTTAACAACAGTATATAATATGGCATTAATTTGGTACAATTGGCAAGAAAAATAATATAAAAGTGTAAAGGTACCTATATTATATATATTTCATAAAATAAATACCAAACCACCTTAATGAGTATTTATGTAATCTATTTCTTGTATATAGTCATAGATAAATTAAAACAACAGCATTGTCAAAGTTTTTAAATTTTGCTTTATAAACATGCATGTGCTGATATATAAATCCAATTCTAAGTTAATCCATAAAACATTGACGTAAATTTAGGCAGTCTTTATAGTTTACTTATAATACGTTTGTTATTGTATAAATACCAATTATTTGATGAAAAAAGATCATACAATACCAAAATGGACAACTTTAATAGTTTTATCAGGTTGTGGTTTAGTTGAAATTTGACTTTGTTGATTATTGTTTTCTAAATTGTTATATACATATTAAAAAAAAAATTATATAAAAATATCCAATTAGAAAAAAATAAAATTTATTTAGTGAATATTTAATACAAACCTAAATGAGTATTTTGAGTTAGTAATTGCTGTTCAAAAGGATATTTTAAGTGTGGTACACTGTCCAATGAAGTTGTTGGTAGCTCTATATTTTTTGGGTGAATGTGATCAATGTGAGAACCTGTATACTATAACAAAAAAAAATGCAAGTTAAGTAAACTAAAATTTATGGTTTTGTTTAAAACTATAACATACTGGTACACTAATAGTTGTAACATTATTCAGGGATCTGTTATTTGAAATTGATGGAATGAATAATGATGGAGAAGAAGTTGCGAGGGGTACATTTGGCAAAGGTGGTCTTAATGAGCTTGATGGGGAATTTGAATGACAGTCTGTGCAATCGCAATCAGACGATTGACTAGAATGTGAATCGTCTGATTCGGATGACACAATTTGATTTGCTTTCTCTAACGCCATGGTTGCCATAGCTCTAGTGCCAATCCCTGATTTTGTTGCCCAATATAGATCCATAAATAAATCTCTGTCATTCAAATCAATAGCCAAACTATATGCTTTTTCATAAAGCTCATATCTAAAATTAACAATTTGTTAATAAATTATTTTAATGTTAACTGTTATTAATAAATCCCATTTATAAGCACCTCACTAAATGATGAAAAAAACGTCGTGCAATATTTCGAACAGGTTCAAAATATTCATGTTTTGCATCTTCATTCAACGGTATAACAGGTTGGTAGTAACTACCGATTGCAGATTGTAGTTGCACTGTTGTAAATATAATATAAGATTACTATAGAACTTTTTAATAAATTATATTACTTTTCAGTAATTACTTAGACAGATGGTTACTTAATAGTTAATAGTCAAATTACCTTCTCTTATGGGAGTAAATGGCAATCGAAACAAATAATTTGTAATTTGTTGCAAGGTTGTTAAACATAGTGGCCCTTCAGAATGCCAATCTAGTCCCAGTAGAAAGTTGAGTGCATGATCGACATCATTTTCATTCAAATACATGGAAACCAATTGATTTACACATAACTTCCCAATGCCAAGTACTTTAATGGCAATCACAGGACCTCTAAATACATAATATAAATAAAAGGACTAAACATATTAAAAATATTCGTACTTTTCAAACACGAGATGAAGAACGGCATCAGATTGGTTTACAGGGTGTTTTGTCATTTCATATGGCATCCATTTCATGAAGAAGAGTTTTTTGTTCCCAACTTTGGATTGAACATCTAACCAAACTAATGAACTCGCTTCTTCTGTCAATGGTTGTAGACGAATGCATGATAAACATGAATCATAACATTGTATTCTACCATTGCTATCTGACACAGCAATTATATTACCCTCTGGATGCCAATCCAAATATTCCACAGGCTAGTTAATTTCAAATATACAAGTCTTAATAACAAATACTTTGTATTCAATATATTTATTTTATTATAACTTAGATTTTGACACTATTTTGTTGTTTTATACACTGCTATTTTATATGATGAATATTATTTATAAGTTTTAATTCAAAAGTTATTTTAAAACAATGATTTTAAAGTTCATTAAATAATAAAAAATAACTTTTAACAATTTCTAATTGAATAATTATTATTCATAAAGTTTAAAAAATAATAGGAAACAATGTTAATAATTATTTATTAATACTGGTTTCTCCTATGTACAACTAATGTAAGAACTTGAAACTAAAATATAGTTAACACAATTTAAAAAACATTAATGATAAAATTATAAGTGTGTTATAATTTTATAATAAAAATTAATAATAATATTATTTATTTTTATATTATTAATTTTTATGGATGTTAAAAGTTGTATTTTCAGTAGTAGTTTATCTAAATACCACCTTTTTATTATATCATGAATGTTTTACAGTAATAAAATAGAAATAAAAATCAATCTACTTACAAAAGCAGTTTTTACTGAACACGTGATAGATAATTTGAAATCATGGATAAACAGTACAGAATTGTTGTATGAGAAACATATACGTGTATCATCTTTGTTTAACCACGCATTTACTATGATGGCAGAACACCAATCAAATGGACTTATTGTCACTACTTTGATTAGATGTAATTTTGTATTGGTTACTTCAAATGTACTAAAATCGATACGAGGATCGTTGCAATTCTGATAGACATATAAAATTAATGAAAAAAAAAAATAATATATTTTTTTATAAAAAACAATTTACCTTTTGTTCTAAAATGAATATAATATTTGATATTGTTTTACTAAATGATACAATAATAGGATCTTGTTTTGTATGATAATAGCAACAAAGTTCTAGTCGAGGTCTAAACAAAAATGTGTAATAATACAATTCTTAAATTATAAGGTTGGAAATTTTTATAGAGTTTACACCAGTACAACTTAAAAGTATAATACTAGTGTAAGGTTTAAAGTATATGCTTATTTTTTATGTCTTACCCAATGATTTTATATACATGGATGTTAGCTCTGTGTTCATCTTTCACCAATGGATTCCATGGATAAACTTCATTCAATGATGATTTGGACCACGTAGCCACCATTGTAACAGATACATTGAATGTTATTTTTCGTTCATTTTTTCTGTTAGTGGTAGAATTGCTGAAATCCAATAATCCAATTTTTGGATCTAAAAAGGACCATTTATTCAGTGTGCGATCAAATGAACGTCCAAAATGAATAATGCCCAATTTGTGATCCAAAAATGAGCATAACAGTACTTGTTTTGCATAAGATACTGGAAAAGAATATATTTCACCTTAAAATTCTGTTAAACAATGCAATGAGTTATGACATACCATTAATTAATTGTTCGCATTGAAATTTTGATTGTAAAAATTTATCTGTAACAATTTCGACTATATCACAAGTAACGGGATCAAATGTGACAAATATAGTTGATCCATTACTAACTATAAACGCAATTTTGTCTTTTTTTATCCATTCAACAGCAATTAAATGATGATCGTTTAGTTCAGTCTGAAAATTGAGGTGTAAATATATCAATTATTCGTAAGACATAGTGAGTTATAGGTTACTCACTTCAAAATATTTTAAAGAATCTCTCAATTTCAATGGTCTCTTATTGGATACCGACCAATTACATCCACTTGCTTCGACATAGTTTTTCTTGATGATTTTGTCTGTAGACGTTTCCGTTTCTTTTTTCTCATTATACCTACACAGACATCATACCATATAAATATTAAACAATTTTCTAAAAATGGGCACCACAAAAATACAATTGAAATTGTCGTAGATCGTGCGAGATTGACCAAACTATAACTGTTCATACGTACTTGAAGTGACTAAAATCTGTATAGCTGACGTTCAGATCATTTTTCAACGTCCAGTAGTGACATTCACAGACGAATGTAAGCATTACAGTGCTTCAGTCGAATAAAATCTGTGTAAACGTATTGTTCATCTCACGCAGTGTTTACGAATGGAATGGATACACATCATACACGGGATTGTGTGAATAAGCAGCAAAATGCTAATTCAAAACTACGAGTAATAATTAAAATTCACTAACGCGAGATAACGATCGGTGATTGCAGGTTTTGTTTTTGGAGAAGTGGAGGAGCACTTCATTTACTTTACAGTTATTTGAATAATAATGATTACTATTATTATTACGATTCGAAAGTATCACGATATTGTTGTTGTTGCCAAAATGATTTGCTCGTTATCGGTAGTGATTTAATCACTTATCGCGAAAGACTAATCAACAAGTAGTACGGACAAGTAAAAATGGTTTTTACTGCCACGTCCGTTATTCTATACTCCAAGACATAGTTATATTGATAATAAGGCGATATAAGTTTTATTATCTATAAACCTTGTCGGTCTTTAAGATTACTCTTTTTAATTTCTATCACTCTTTTTTATGTTCAAAATACTTTTAATGTATTTGTAGATTTAAGATTACCCGATAAAAATTGTGCATTCGTGCTACGAACCACAGTCTTGATTAATACACGATATTACACGATGAGGCTTACAGATTATCTGAGAGACTTTAAGAAAGTAGGAGAATTGACAAAAAAGTATGCGAATTTACCGGATTCGTACATCAAGCGTAGCATGGAAAGGGTAAGTGCGAAAGAAAAGGAATATGAAATTGAATTATTGAAAATGTTTTACATAGGTTGTATGGAAAACGCCACAAAACAATCCTCGTTATTTGCCAAGGACGGTTAAAAAGAAAAAGTATCATTTTAGCGACCACAGGCCTTGGTCGATGCCATTTCAAAGTCAAAACAATTTTGGCGATTTAAAGCCAAAAGTGTTTTTGGAACCAATCAAAGAATGGTCAATTTTTAAAGGAGATAGGGTTAATATAAAAAATTACAATTAATCACACAACCACAGAAATTCAAATTATGTATGCTTTATTTATAGGTTGAGATTTTGGTTGGACCTGATAAGGGCAAACAGGGAATTGTTGGACATGTGATCCAAGAACGCAATTGGGTAATTGTTGATGGTTTAAATTGTGAATTAGAAGAAGTTTCTCATTATAAAGGGCACTTGTCAATGGTTCAAATGAAAGAAAATCCACTATTAGTCACTAGTGAGGTTGCATTAGTAGACCCATCAGACTTGTGAGTAAATATTTTTTTTAAATAATCAAATTAATAGGTATTCTGTTCCATTTAAAATAGTCAATTACATTAACATTTTGCTATTTTCAGGCAAGGGTGTACTGTTGAATGGAGATTTACGGAGACTGGTGATAAAGTAAGAGTGTCTTCCAGAAGTGGAAAAATAATTCCAATCCCATCTTTAGCAAAGCAAACTTATGATTACAAAACACCAAATACTTATAAAGGTCTGTAAATATCTGTTACTTTATCCTAAATTTATAAACCAAATTAATTAGCATGTTTAATAATAGATCAGCATAAATTATAGTTAACTATTTTAGAGATATATTATTTAAATATTAAAGTACTTTATAGTCGGTTAGAGTTTTACAACAAAAGTTCTGACAATTTAATTATCTAGTTATGATATTAGAAATGCATCATATTAAAATCACACGAATTTCTTACCTGTTCACCTTTTTACTCTACGAGTGCATCAATAACCATTACCTTTATAAATCATTAGTGTTAATATAATTTAATAGAAGTACACTATTGTACATACAATGTACAGTGAAAGAATGCTTGGAGAAGTACAGAAAGAGAATTCTGCACATCCTCATTTGACATCCAGTCATAATAGTTGACCCAGTCTTATGAAAGTGTCTAATAGGGATGCGCAGAAGAAACGATTTTTGTCAGGCCGCAATGCATTCTTTTGTAGGACAGAGTATAGAAGTATTTTAAACATAAAAAACTATTTTTATTTTGTTGTCCATTATTAAAATAATGTCAATATCAATTATTGTTTGTACATCTTTTTCCATCAACTATTGTTTTAATGTTAGTATGTTTTATTTTTAGAATCTGAAAAAGATACTACAGCAGATGATATAAAAAAAATAACTTTTTCACCTTTATTGAAAACATTTGAAATGGATATCATGGACGAAATGGATATCAAAGAAGATAGAGTACCAGCTCCAACTTATTGGTATTGATTGTGTAGAATTAAAGTAGTATAAAAAATGTTTTACGATACATTTATGCATTTTGTGTTTAATTCATTTAGTGTAATGGTTAATTGTTACTAATGATTATTAATTATAATTAATGTAATATAAACTTTCTTTTTAAAATAAAATTAAGTTATAAAATATTATTAAAATATGAATGAATTGTTTCTAATAATAAATATAAACTTAATACTTGGTGTACATTACATGTTATAATCAAATCTATCTAATTCAACATATATATCTGCATTAACTATATTATTTCATTTATTTGTATTTATAAATTAATAATATTGTAGTATTTCGTAGTATTATTTTATGATTACTAGTGGAGTTTGAATACTTTTTCAGTATTTTTGTTGAAGTAATTTTATTGCAAACATCTCTTTCAATATTTAATATCAATTTAAAACTTGTTTAATATAACATTTTACCAAATAGCACCTAATTGTACTAACCTGGAAGTCCTGCTTTGAACTTTGACAAGGGGCTCCAGGATCATCATAATTTTTATCTTCCTACCTAAGACTGATTATTATTAATTTATAACACTACATATAAACCTAAGATATAATTTTAGAATAAAGCAAATATTTTATTAGAAAAAAATTAAAAATGTACAAATATTAGATAATTATAATGAGTAAGAACATATAGAAGATTATTTTTCAATTTTTGGTGTTTTTGAACTGGAGGTATTAAATTACAGCTTGGGAATGCTGAAGCACCCTTTAAGTGGCAAGTACTCTTATAGTTACGCTTACAGGTCTATAAGGAAACAAAATAGTTTATAATATAATTGAATAAAATGAAAAAGGAATGACAATAGACATACTTTGAAATGTTTGATTAAACTAGGCAAAAGTAAAACTTAATTGGTCGACCTAAGTATTTTATGCATTGGACAATTATGGGTTATAAGTAGTGGAGTATAAAGAAATGTAAAAAGAGTTTTTAGAAGTTATGTGAATTAACTTTGATTAGGATATAAGATTGAAGGTCAGGTGAGTTTATCGAATTATTGAAAAGACCAACATTTATATATGAATATATACAATATATTAATATGAATACAGTAGGTATGATAAGTAATGGTATCTTTGGGTAATCGAAATAAAAGTCCTTAATACAAAAATTTCTGAAAACAATTTGGTTAATAAATAAAATATAAGAAAATTAAATTATAAAAAGTATATTCTTATAATTATCTTAAAACTGTATTTCTTATATGTTAATATACACCTGATTAACTGAAACAAGATTTTTATTCATGAATTTTTTAATTTCAACAATTTCAAAGCAATTAAATATAAATTATTCATAAATACAATGTTAATAAGATCCAGAATAGTATCTTTAGTATTTTTGTCTAATAATAATTTATTATTTAATTTATATAAAAACATTAATGACAATCTAATTCTCGATTATTACCGATCAAAATGTTCAAAAAAATTATCCACTAAATAATTGACTAAAAGACGAAGGTGGAGATTCTCATTTGAAAAACATAAATTTGTATCACCACGGGACACTCCTTAAGGCAGTACCTACGAAAATTCTTAAAGGATTTCGAGAAATTGAAACTTTGGCTTTTGATTTTAAGTATATTTAAAAAATTCAGAATTTGAATAAATTCATTATGAGAGTAAAGTGGTTGAGCATGTTTGATGAATCACCTTGTGCATATTGATTGAGAAGAGACTAGAAAATAGTCGTGTTTACATTTTTCATTCTTTAGTACATATAATTTTCACTGTAATCGCCGATTTAAACAGTTTTCATGTTCTTTGAGTGAGTCGACATGAGATTGATGTGTGGGTAAAGTACACGTACACAATTGCCTTTTACAGTAGACAGTCGTACGCACTTAGTTTCTCGTACCTGAAGAAAAAAAAAATTCTAATTTAAACTAAATAATACAGTGTATTGTCAGTTAAATAAATTACGATATTTGTATCATGCCGTTGTTGTGTCGTAAATCGAGAGTGTGCAGGCAATGAGCTGGAAAATTGAGGAACTACAAAAATATAATTTTGTTACTTTAGAGATAGTTTGTGGTAGGTTGATATATATTGTAAATGATTTTTAAAAAATATATCTTCAACGACGAGCATCTAAGGTAGACAAGTCCAGAAAATTGTAAAAAAAAAATCGAAATCACCGGATGTGGAACGTGTGCCTATTTATTTTGCATCAGTAATAAATATTATTATTTTTTAGTAAAATAGACTAGAGGTAGAGGCCACTTTTAAATAATTAGATTAGTGTGGATGCAACGACAAAAAGGTGCACTGTGATGGTATGTGCAGTTGACATTTGGCAAAAAAAAATAATTTTATTTCATCTAAAAATGTGTTTTTTTTTCAAAAGTCCGGAAGTCATTAAAAAAATAAATAAATACTTTCCGCTGAAAATTGGAGTGGGTACTCCACTTCACTGCAGTAGTGCAGTAAGTACACACATACACACATGCATATATATTATATAGTTGAGTGGTCGATTTCGGGACCGGCCGGTCGGCTTTTGAATATAATAATATAATGTGATATAATAATGTTGACGGCAAGATTTCCGCCCTCAGGCTATACTATACATTCGTCACTCATGGGACGCCTCTGTCAGCGCTCAATTGGATTTTACGCCATATCGTCTTCAAAGGCCACGCGATTTCAGTCAACAAAGAAACCTTTCGACACGTACGATACGATGTCTACCTATGATAATGCACGAGAGTTATTTTTATTGTTATTGTGTACCTATACCAGGGGTCGGCAACCTGCGGCTCTTTCGATCTTAAGTTGCGGCTCTCTTGGTCCATATGTAAAAATAATTATTGAAATATAATATATATATTATTATGTAATTATGTATTATTATAATTATGTTGCTTTTAAGAATATAAAATACCTGCATAGGCCATTGTAATCAACTAAAATTAAAAGTGTGTTCCAAACTTTCCAAATGCATGCAAAGCCAATGTTCCTATTGATGTAACCACATAACTACAATAATCTATTATTCAATAACTGTATTATTTATTATTATTTATAAAAAACTTGAATATGTTTTGTGCTAAACATATTTATATGTTTTTACGTGAATAAATTTTATTTCGTGTATAAATTCGTTTATTTTAAATCAAAAATCAATTATATATAAGCAAATACTAAAATTTTCGTGGCCCTTTAAAAACTGGATAATTATGTAAATTGTAACTTTTGGCTCTACCGTCTCAAAAGGTTGCCGACTCCTGATCTATAATACACCTCGAAATTCTTTCTTCTAATATTACTATTAGATCCAATGCTTTAGAGATAACTCCTTTTAACTTGTCAAACAATTACCAATTAAAACTCAAATAATAAAAGTTACTTGATAGTGTCTTTAATTTCATCAGTTTTTCAATTTTTACGTTACAAAATACATAAACTTTTCTGGAATATAAAGTATGGCTAAGATCCTAAGTACCTAGTTAAGTTGCTATTAGTTTATTCTATTATAGTCATAGGTGTGTGTAAATTCATCTGATTTTCAAATATTTAGTTGATTTTTGGAACAAATTTATAACGTCATGTGGATTTTATCGGTACATTTTTTTAACTTGCAAGATTAAATGTGAACTTCTACGCAGTGCTAAAATATTTTAAACACTAAATACTACTACTGTTAAAAAAAAAATCAAATCCAGATTTGTATGCATAACTTTACGTATAAATGTGTACTATATTTTTATAGATATTTAGGTACAATAAAAAATAAATAAATTTAAATTAAATTTTCTAACTACCAAGATTAGGTATAGGTAATTGTCAGTTGATAAAATTTAGCATTCCAGTACAAAACACATAAACTTTATAAATGTATTACTATTAAAATCTACATGACGATAAAAAAAGCTACCTAACATTTAAGCGATACAAATGATAGTCTATGACATAAAACAATATTTTAGTAATTTTAGTTTTAAATTAAGAAGATAAATGTGTCATCTCAGTCTTTAAATAAATAGGTAATCATACATTTTAAATTTAAAAATAAAATTGGTAAAAAAATAATACCGGTCAAGTTTTCGTTTATTTTACTGGTCAAAAGTTAGTCTCAGTCGAATTTACGATTTTTCATAGGAAAAAAAACCGTAACGGTAAAATTTACAAAAAAAAAGGATTTAATCAGTCGTATTTACAAAGTTTAAAAATGTTACGTCCCTTGGACGCAGTCCCATCCACGCAAGAGGGTCGCGCACGAGGTAGCAACCGAATCCAGGATGTGTAGTGACAAGTCTCCTACACTCGCTTAAATCCCTTGTACCGATAATGATAGAATAATCGGTCGGTAATTGGGCAAAATTTTATCTACCTAATTTTTATACAATGTTTACTTATATTTTACAACTCGGGTATTAGGCTACACAATTTATACATTTATACATTTAATGTATATAACACAAAAATATATAAATATATATATATATATATATATTATACAATTAATAATTTATTTTTAATTAATTACAGAACAAAATTATATATATATATTTGTGCTGAACACGTTTTATCGGCATATTACTAACAAATTTTTCCATATTTCAAGCAAAATAATATTTATAATTATTAAAAATCAATAATTTTAGTCAAGTGGATACTGCTCTGCTGTACAGCAGTAGATGTCGAGTGAATCGTTGTAAAATAGCTGTGTTAAATTTGAATTCGATGATATATTATAGTATATGAAAAACGGTTCTGAATAAAGATGGTCTATCGACTTATATCAAGGGTAAATCGTTAAGTATATTTTCATGATATTATCATTAAAGTAATTTATTTTATTGTTAGTATTTAGGTAGGTTAATTTAATTTTTGTGAAAATATTACATTTATCATATTATTAAAATTTAATTATTATAATATTATTATATATAACATGGCCCAAACCATTAGCATACGATATTTCCAAAAGGGACTAGCTTATTTTTTCCGCCTTCAAAGGTTGGTGAATGACTACACTCGCATGACACACGAAAGAAGACCCACTATCATGTCCTACTTTCGGAACACTCATTATGGTCAAGCACATACTTCTTGAATGCCGTCAGTTCAATGAAATATGCTTTAAACAGATATTATCGGATACCCAATATGAGATACTTTTACCCACTCTGAGATGTCCAGAAAATTAATAAATTGTATCAACGAAATTGATCTTGGTCATCTAATTTAATGATATGTAAACATATAATAGGTAATAATCTATGTAGTTTAATGTAGTGAAAATTCAACCTATTGCCAATGTAAATAATGTAATGCTGGCTAATAACCAGGTAGTTGATGCCATAAAAAATTGTATTATATATTTATATCACATTATATTATTATTATTACAAACTTTTGAGTCAATACTACATTACCACCTTACCATAAAAAAGTGTGAATATGTTAATGATATAAATAGGTATTAGCTTAAAATTAATCTATATGTTTTAAAAATGTCATTATAGGCTTATATAGTGCAATTTAAAACATACATAGAAATTTCCATAAATAACATTTTTGAGTTATAACAAAATTATTATAATCGTTATTCATCGTTTAATTATCGAATTGTATTCAAATTTGAACTTTAAATGTCTATAAAGATCATATAGTTTTTAGATTTTTTGTTTTTAGTATATTTTATTAATTTTGAACTGTATAATATAATTTTTGATTTTCCGGGATGACTGATGAATTGGGTGGATCAGAAACTTTTTATACTTTCGACGTTGAAGATCCATAGTATTTTTTTTTATTAAATACCTACAAACACGCACACGCACATATATACACACATACAGACACATACATACAAAATACATCGTTCTAAAATCAATATATTTATCGCTTTATTCAAAAACCAAAAAAAGAGTTTAAATAGTTTCTTTAATTGTATACAAATATAATACACTGTTATATATTATCATATTTAGATGAACTACAGCCTAAGCGGATGGGCATGGTGAACTTAGCCAGTCGTCCCCGCTTGCCTAATGTGGTTTGTCAGCTGGAGGCGTTCCGGAATAGATTGCGTCCTCGCGGGTTGCGGATAGGGGGAATGTTCTGCCTGCGGGATAGCCGCGATTATCGCATTAGCGGTCGCAGACACCCACGTAAAATTAATTCAGCGTCCGAGCGTGGAAGGTCCTTCCAAAGGACCACGAAGCGGTCTGAGAAAGTACCATCGATTTGTGCGTTGGCGGTACCGACGTCGATTTCCTCCCTTCGTTTGTTCGCATAATATACTCTCGGTGCACTGGTAGACCTACACATTCTGTACCACGGGTAGGTCGGTTACGCGTCCCAGTGTTGGCCTCGTCTTTGCAAGTCTCCAGCGGCGTGGCTCGACCGACCGCGAAAGCCCTACTTCGGTAGCTAACATACGGATTCCGTATCGCCGTCTCAATAAGCGAATTCATGTTCGTCGGATCGGCTTCGTACAGGTGCGCGATTTTTGCTGGAGAAGCCGGTAAACACCGTAACCGGCGAGCACCGTGACTAGGCCGCTAAGATTACGGTATGCGGTAAATGGCAAAAGGCGCGGTGTTCATGTCGACGCGCAGTCGTTTGGCCGTCGCTACGTGGCGTCCATTAGCGGTTGTAATTCTCCGCGTCTCTCGTATAGCACTCATCACTCATCAGCGGTAATGCGAGGTACGCGGTTGTAGGCGTGAGGCGCCAAACACGGGAGTCCCTCGTGTCACGTTATCAGGTTTGAATATAACACATAGGTATGTGGGTGATTGGTGACTTAATAATATAATAAACAGATACGTACCACTATGGTCTGCAAATAAACAAATGATAGGTCTGTTGAATTATATATTGGTTCGAACAACATTGCTAGTATAATCAAAAATGAATCTATCTGACGTATTAGTGCTGTTCGGATTTGTATTACGTATTTTAAGCATTATAATAATATTTTTTTTTTTGTCGAGTGTAAACACGCAGAATCGTATTAACTAAGATGATAGAATAAAAAGTAAATGTGATTCAAAGGCGCCTTAACTAATAGATAATATAATAATACCTATCAGTTTTTCCGGAGAATTTAACAAAATAAAGGTGATAACATCAAGGTGAAAGGAACATCAAGGAAGAAAAACTACTAATGACAGTATAATACTTTTGTATAATTATTAATAATTACAAAATATTATTTTAATTATTCATTAGTCGGTTTTATATATAGAAATGAGGAAATCCCAAGAATAAAAATAGTTAATAGTCAGTTATCCATATAGATATCCATATATGAAGCAAAAATTATTTGACATTCGAGTATAAAGCAATAATATGATTAATGTAACAAATGATTTTGATCTTATTCGCAGTTGCGATGCATACATTGAAAAATGTCCCCTAACGAATTTGACACAACCCGACAATGATACAGGTGCATAGTTAGACGCTGTTGGGAATTTACATGGAAAAGTTAATAAGTTGTTGGCTGACAAGCATTGTATGATTAAAATAAAAGGTAATTTAGACGAACTCGAGGCGTTAATATAAAAAATGACAATAGTTAAAAACGTCGCGTGTGAATATCAACAAAATTAGAAATCAAATGATGTCCTTAGAAAGTAATTTATATAATGATATAATATATATTAATTATGCATTTAGAAACACGTATGCTACGAGTTATTTGTTAGTATAGGAAACCTTGAAAAACCAATTAAAAAATACAATGTACCAAAAACTCAGATCAAATTCCTCGTAAGTAATATACAATGTATTTATATATATACATATTATTTGTAAACTACAAATTTTTAACTAAGTATATTTTCGTTGAACACGTTTGAGTGTAGGATAAGTAATAAAAAATTCGGCTTAAATCGTTGGGATGGATTTTTCACATAGAACATTATTGATGATGGCCAGCAAGCCAGACCATACTTCGACGCGGGTGCTGCTGTAGCATTTATGGAAAAAATCCGTGTTACCCACTGTGTAAGAACAACCGCTTTCACCACAATAGCACTAACAGTAAGTACCAATAATTGTTCAAGGGCTTCCTAAACCGCCATCTGCGCTACTCATAATGATGATCAGTCAGTCGATGTACTCTCCTTTTGCTAGTATCGGGCAGAATGCGACAACACCTAAAACATATTATCGGATTACAACCAAACTCTTTAAGTCGGTAGAGGTAGGAAAATGTCTTTCGACAGAATTATGTCGAATAATATTAATAATACGTACTCGGCGTACGTTTGCAGCTAATACTACAAAAACGACCGATGTGTGCGGAAAACAAAGTTAAAAAGGTAATAATAATTACGTTATTCTCAATTTAGAAGAAAATATATATTTTGTTAAGTGAATTATAATATTGCCATATTGGTACAAAACAATATAATCATAGGTATTTATTATTAAATAAAAAAAAAATATATAAAATTGTACAACTTACTAAACTATTTTCATTAATTGTATATGTTATAATATCACATGTACTTGTGTGAAACATTATAATTGTTATTATCTTACACCATTAAATGCATTAGAACCAAATAAATTATTACACACAAGGAAATACACATTACACATAATACAGATGTATTATAATTTATAGTTGGTACATATTCGATTCAACGAGTGGTCGGTGATTGGACCACATTATATTTACCTACCTGCTTTGTATACGATATTTATTTATATTTTTTTAGCCTGTAGATTGAGCTACAAATGTATGATAGAAAAATATAGAAATATATAGAATCAAATTGTATATATTGTATATACATATTTTTATCAATTTCATTTGATGACAATCCATAGCCATTGTAGAAGCTGATAAGTCTATATTATTTAATGTTGGATAATATATTGTATTTTGACAAGAATTGTGGTCGTTTGAAATAATGCATCGTGTGTGTTGTAGCGGCATAGACAATTATAAATTATATATTATTATTTTTAAATATAGTAGTCCAAATATACTGAATTCAATAATAAAAAATCGTTTAAGATAGTGGCTTTATAATTTTTTTAGACACTAAATTAAAAAAGATCTTTCAAAAGTATCATGTTGATATATTATTTTCACAAAACAGTGTAGTTTATTATTCTGCTACAACATATTAAAGATAATTCAGAGAATTTAAATTGCATAAATATTATATTACACATTATTATTTTATATTTAATTTGAATATTGTTTTATATTTTATAGTATATTTTTAAAATAAAACAATATTAATATATTAGGAACATATTTTATTGCTTAAGATTAAATATTTTCTTTAGTATTTGAATTTCACATACCGTTTGGTTTACTTAACGACTCCATATAAAATAACATAATGCAATATTTTAAAAAATGTAATAAAATAAAATAAGTATATTGTTACATAAAATATCTATGATAAAAATTATATAATTAAACATTCCAAAATCAAAATAGTAATATTATGATAAAAGCAATTGCCGGCTTATGAACTAAGTACTTTATAGTTTAAATAATAATATTTTTGTCAAAATTTAAAATATTTTAGTAAAGTATCTTGATATGACTAAAATGGTAACATATTGAAACATTATTTATACTTTAATGTATTAAAATAAACCGTTTATACAAGATACCGGGATAATGGACTACACTATCGTGAAGTAGTTAAAATGCCTACATAGACCGCCACCTAAACCAAAATGCGTCAAGGTTTTATTATTAATAAAATATAATAATAGCAATAATGCTTTTAATAATATGTACCTACATCAATAATATTACGCAAAAATCGATTTCACCTGCGTTTTAATTTTTTTTTTTTATATCAGAGCAATAAACTCTTAATACAATTTTAAGCGGATCTCGGTAAAATCCTTGCTTGCTGTAGACATTCCTTCAAAAACGTTCGACGGCTGTCAGTTTAGTTTTTCCTCACGCTTAGGGAAACTATTGAGAATATGTCGTGAAGAGACCTCTATTCGATTTACCATCCACCAATCGATTCCTGATATTAAACGCGTGCCACGTGAAACTTTTTGAGCATTCCTTCTAACCTAAAAAAAAAAAAAATGTTCACTGACAAAGATAAGAAAAAACAAATCAAATAAATTCCTTTACAGTGAATTTTAATTTTTACAGCATTTCATTACTATAGATCGGGTTAGATGACAAATTCGCATTAAAAAATAATTCTTTAACAAAATAAAATTATTGTTATAATATACAATTTTACGCAATCATTTATAAACTGTTAGTTTATTGATCATTTATTTGTTCAAGTGCATTCACTTAAAAATGTGCTTAAAATATAATAATAATAAATGTTTAAAAGGATAATTTATAAGAGCAAAAATTTAAATCTTCAACGAATAATTCATGCACTATAATTTTAATTCTTATCAATAGACTACTATTGGATCACATTATCTTTTATTCTATAAGAGAGAAATTATTCAATAATTATCATATTATATCATATATTTTTTTGAGACTGTGACACTAACTCTATACACGTCCACCATCTTGGATTTATATATAATAACTTTTCAGTACAACAGGTATGAGGCGTAAAGAAAAGCACAATCTACGAACATGTCAACGCCAAGTATCTACCATGGTTTCTGCGGTTGCGTAATTTATGAGACTCAAATAAAACGCAACCAATAATTTATTATATTTATATGTATTTTCCAATCAAATTCTGAAATATAAATGTATTTATTAGTTTAAATATTGACATTCTTAAAATGATAAATTTGTATACGTTCGAAACACGCTGTAATTACCACAGACTGCTATTTGTTGAGAATTAAGGTTTAAGATGATATACCACGTTGAATATATTTATAATTATTTATAGTACCTAAATCAATTGAAAAAAGATATTTTGTATTGAATTAATTGGTTTCCATGGTGAAGGGTAAGTTGTGGGACATAAATTATGCAATAAGATATATTTTAATATGTAATTAAAAAACTTAAGGGGATTAAAATATTAACGAAATAAAAAATAGAGAATTTACAAAAGGTGATGATATTATGATATAAACTACAATATTGTATTTTATTATTTTTGTTATGGTAATAGTTTTTGTTTCATTACATAGGTATTAAAAGTCCAGAAAACCGTTAACATTTATTTGTTATTTTTGATAAAAATACATTACTTTGATAGAAAAACCTGCTCCAATTTATTTCAGACATAGGATTTTGTATCATCGCTAGTAGGGTTAGGCTTACAAATTCCCTTTGGGGGAAAAACAAAGTATAAAGCAGTATATTTATTATATTATGTATACGATAAAATAAATAAAAATTATTGATATTCTTTTATAAAAACAAATTTTTTGTTATAAAATGCTAAAATTGGTCTATTAAATTCTTCACATTGATTTTTTTGTTCAATAGTACAGAATTGTATTTACCTATGATTTAAATAATTGTTTTGTTTAAAAAAAAAAATAACGTGGACATTGATCAATGTTAAAATAGTTTCTACGACTTGTTAAATATCTAGTCGCATCCGGTTGGAATTTTAATATTTATGGTTTGGTATTATTACAGTATCCAAATTTGACGATTGGAATAATAATATATTAATATGTATATTTTTGGAAATTGATAGGTCTGTTACTGCGGACACCGCATAAAAAGATTGTTTGCACTTCATAATATACCTTTATTGGTCAGTGGTGTCATTTCAGGTTTTATTAGACAAAAGTTAACTTTTTGGCTATTTTCCAAATAATAAATGTTTTTTTCATCCACATAATTTTTGACTTGTTCAATATAGGTAATATTAAATCTTTTCCTATGGGTAGAAAGGTCATTTTTGGCATACCATACAATTTTGAGAAAGGTTCGCACATGAAAAAACCTTTGCGCTTAACTTTTATTCTACCTAACTACAAAATTAATTTTAGAAAATCATTGATTTATTTAAAATTTTAGAATAATAATACATTAGCAAGTATTACTAAATATTGATTTTTATTTTTTTAGTTCATAAATATTTGTAATTCCTTAGATCCTTAAAATACATGTTGATTAGACTTCAAAATGTATTTATTGATATTCATTCTAACAATAAACGTTGTTATACGTTTTGACCTAAAATATTTCTTAAATAGTTGTTGACAAATTTTAATTAAAAGGAAGTACGTTCATATTCAACCCAAGTGATTTATAATGTAAGCATAAATGTATAAGTAAAGCGAAGGCTACTTAGTATTGTTTTATTTTTATTTTTTCTTTCAGCACTTCTACTTTCATATATTATTTTTGGAATTGTTCATTCTATAAATTTAAAACAACAATTGTAAGCATTAAAATTAAAAATGTACCTATCAACAATTCAACAAAATAATCAGTGAAGAAAAAAAAATATGATAGATGCAAATATATAAACGTCTTTGTAACAAATAACAACTAAAGAGTAGGGAACAAATCAAGACACAAATTCCAAATGTTCACCTTTTATACTTGTGAATGGTGATTTTGTGTAATGATACTAATATATAGTGGTTACTGTATATGTTAGTGGTAACTGATAACTTACTAAAAAGTTAGTGTATTCTATAAAAACTACAAATCGAGCATAAATATTATAAGATAGACAATTATTGTCTTTTGATAAATAAACCTCTCTATATTCAAATTATTTTGAAAATTGTACGATAACAAAATAAATACTCATTTTATTTTCGTAGTGGCACCTGTCAGCTGTTTTTGTTATTGGTGGCTGCGTGGGGGCCTAATAAAAGATATTTTATTTCTTTCTTACTTCCAAGTACTTATTTATCTTATCTCTGAATTATTTATTTTAATATTTTTTCTAATTTCTAATTTATATTTTAATATTATACTCATACATCGTAATATTACTAATTCATATAATTATATATGTTCAATCGTTAAACTTTTAATGACAAAATAAAGCTCCATTATAACCCGTCTAAATACATCTTGGAATTTGGTAATTGTTCTAATTAAAAAAAAAAAAAAATACCCGAAAACTATATTTTATTGAAAACAATACAGTTTTCAGACCATTGATTTTTTAAAATCAGAATGGTTTCCAAGTATCAAGATAAACGGGATGGATTATAACAAAATGCATGTAAATATAGAAGGGGCTCACCAGAAAAAAAATTGCGTATCTGTGAGACAGATACAAATATACCTGTTTTATTGAACTGGTTTAACTGTAATAATATTTTGTTACTTCTAATCCATACGGTGTGTATTGATGTTATCATTATATAGAAAATACTCAAAAATACTAAAAATTAAAGAATAAATAATAATATTGTAAATTGATAAATGATTAAGAAAATTGCTCAACTATACATTATAAATTTATCAACTTTTTCAACTGGAAAGTTTGAGTCCGGCTGGTTAATCTCAAAAAGTCCAACATCAGTTTAATAGGCCTTTAAATATTTGACGGAGCAAATACCTCTTATCAAACTTATCACCAAAATATAACTCCATTATATTTGGCATTGGCTTCAGTCTATTATCGATGAAATAAGCAAAACTTACATTGTATTATTAATTATATATTTCGTCGTCAGACTGTTTATATAGAATTAATTTATTTTTTACGTCTGTATCTTCTACTTTAGATTAATATTTTATACCTTCAGCTGTGTACAATTTTGAAAAAGAAAATGGTCTCGATATTAAAACAAATAATAAATGATAATTTATTATCTTGATCGTTTTCCATACGTTATTATGGACATATGCACGTACATAAGCACGAATTAAAATAATGACGCAGACTATTATATTATAATAACTTTTCGAATAACTTTTTTTATGTTTTACAGTTTAATGGAAGATTTTTTTACACATTTGACATAAGAGTATCGCAGTATTTACAAGGGAAAAATAAGCTAAAAACTAAGTGACAATTGAATGTGATCGTTAATATTCTCATATAAAAAGAAAATGTTTTTTATTATTAATTTTTAAAAATATTAGCTCCCAGTCGTGTATGATTAAAAACAATATCTTTTTCGTAATTATATAAACATCGTAGTATTATTATGATTTTTAGTTAGAAAATTGTTCATTCAATTTTGAGATGCTGACGGTACAGTTAATATAATCTTGTAAATTATTATAGCCTAACCATAATATTTGAGATAGGATGTATCGAAAACGTTGAAAACAGTGTTTAACATTCAGTGTCAATATTCAATGTGACAATATGTATTTACGATGGACGTTATTCTTCTACCCAATTAAATAAAAACTCAATCTCGACCATTTGCATACATACATTTTATTCGCTGTTAGAATCTTTGTATAAAAATATCTTTGTGCTATGTGTATTATTTAAACATTTTTTGAGAACACTTTGATGTTTTCAGAATTTATACCCTTAAGTATATTAGTACAATATAATATATACAAATATTTAGAGAAATGCTAACAGTATCTCGAAGTTATAAATTATTTATATTTATCATTTTGATGCTTAAAATAAAGATGTGTATTACTATTTTAGTTTGATATGTGGAAAATTGTATTATCGAGAAAAAGTCAGTGTATTCATATTTTCTTCGCTGAAACAATATAATATAATATTGTACGTATACTGTTTTAATGTAAACCCTAAATTAAAAATCTATATTTTTTCATTTTATTATTGTCAATACAT
The DNA here is from genome assembly GCA_036289425.1 of Rhopalosiphum nymphaeae. NCBI lineage: Eukaryota > Metazoa > Arthropoda > Insecta > Hemiptera > Aphididae > Rhopalosiphum > Rhopalosiphum nymphaeae. The sequence goes on along the minus strand of JAZAQC010000021.1, from coordinate 516,462 downwards.
TGTTAGCAATAATATAGAACTAACAATTTGTATCGATATATTTATTATGCTGCACATTAGTTTTATCGATAAACCATTCCAACAAAAACTTAAAAAAAATAAGAAATTATAAATAAATAATAAATATATATATATATATATATACATATATTATTTGTAATAACTCAAATAAAATGAATAGTTATAGTTTTAAAATCAAATTTTAAAATACGGAAGACAAAAATATTTTTCTGTGACAATAAATACAGGAATTGACGTAAACTGCGTACATAAAATATACTTTCATATACAAAATAAAAAATAAAAAGTATTTGTTTTTGAAATTAATATTAGACGAAAAGTATTGGAGAAAATAGAGCACAATTCAAAAATATTTGCCGTGTTCTGTAAATATTTAAAACTTAAATATCATGCAACTGTAGATCTTATTATTTATTTATTATTGTGTATCGAATGAAATATAATAATAATATTTGAACTAAGAATTAAGATAATAATAATTATAATCTTGAGATTTGTATTAGTAAAAGCAATATTTATCGATTAAATAGGTAAATAATTACATTTATTTATTTTTATTTAATTCAAATAGTTATAAAAAAATAAATAACCGTAAAATGTATAATAATATAACTTATAACAGTAGTAGTTTTTTTTTATAGTAACTATATAATAACTTATACTTTGATTTTATAATAAAAATTACATTATTATAAAATCAATGATAATACACTTTAATAAACCGTTCTCAACTTAAAATAATCAAAGTAAAAATTATAAATGTAGAATTCTTTGGATTAAAATCAGCAGAAATATATGGTAGTATACAGTACTTTTTCCTCATTTAATTTTAAGCAATATAACTTAATATATGTGAACAACTTATGTGGTATTGTTTATTTTGTGCAACTAAAATGTGCAGGAATCGTCTAGAAAGTTTGTCAACATAAATTTATTGAGTTTTTTTTATTGAAATTAGGTACTTGGAACGAGGTATAATACGAACCTATGATAAATTTATGTACGTAAATCCTAAGGTTATACATACAAAACTCTTATTAACAGTTGATGTCGTCGATGGGTATAATAGATTATTTTTATAATAATTACATATAATTATAAATTGTCACTTATACCTGAAATTTTCATCGTTCGTGCCATCCCTATGTAATATTATGTATGATAGTCATATCTAATGGAAAAAAATACATTCTCGAGTATAACTACAGTAATGTATTGTAGTAAACTCACTTTTTATTATTTAGCATATAACTTCTCAAACATTTTAAATCGTAAATTTTTTGTTTTAATTAAAATAACGTAATAAATTTAATAAAGTTTTTTGTTCTCCAATTTACGACAAAAATCGCGGAATGAATTTGATAGTATCCCTTCTCATCTGTAAATTTGCTGTTAAAATGGCAAGACCCAACTGTGATCAGTCTTATTGGCTAATTTACGAGCGCTTAATTTGCAGTTATTTCGCACTTGTTCTCAAATGTTTGCAACAACATCATTGTTTAACGTTTCTGTTTGCCGATAGTCTTCCAGAGCGTAAATCATCTTCAGTTAACTTCCGACCATCCTTAAGAATATTAAACTATTCGAAAGTCTTTGAACGATTCGTAACGTCCCTGAAGCAGTTTTAATTATTGTGTATGTCTCCATACTATTTTTACCAAGTGCCTACTGCCTAAATTAGCAGCAATAATTTTTGTTGTGGTATTTATTGAACAGACCATATTGGATAATAAAATACATTATTATGTTAAAAATTAACATACAATTTTTACAGGATAATGTTGCCGTGCTATGATGAATATGACTATTATTTTTTTTTGTATTTCTGAACGATGATTACGAAATAAAATAATAAAGAGATTAATAAACTTTGTAACAAGCTGATGTCTAATAATAAAAAAGTTTCCAGTTTTATTCTATTTGTTTATTGTTTTTTTGAAAAATCGAAAAAACCAGCTCTACTTGTGATTATATAATTTGTCAGTAAAATGTGAGTATACAATACGTCTTATTTTTTTACTTTTATGCGGCGTAAACATGCATTTTTTCTTCCAACCAACGTCTTACCATTTTTATCTTAAATATTTTTCAGCATACGCGGTCTTGATTTATAAAATAATTTATCGCATTATTCTTTTGTCTTTCGTCCGCTTAAACAATACAATTTATTTACGCACAAAAGGTTGGTACAATGTTTAATCTTCTTGCTTTCTATAGACATTGTTTTGCCATATTTTCGTTGTTATTATTATTATTGTTTTTTTCTCGTAATAAACGATCAACAGTTAACCTTTTGACTTTATATAGAACGAGATGTGCAAGGTCTTTATTGCACTTGACACTAGCTGACAGTATTGTTTATATCATTCTTTAACGACGTGATTTTTTGCACCATCGAAACTTTTTACGCCTAACTGTTGTTAATTAAACGGACACATTTGTACGCGTACCGTGAACTGAAACCGCACACGCCGCCGCCAGTTGTCCCGCGTCCTCTTTGCAGCAGTGTGCCATTCGTATTCATTTTCAGTAGCACGTATTTTACAAATTATAATTTGTTTAAAAAACTGCCAGCAAGAATAGATGCAAAAGTAAAGAATGGGTGAGAGAGAGAGAGAGAGAGAGAGTGGAAAAAAGGGTATAGTGGCTGAAAACGTTCGTGTTGCCCCACTTGTCAACCTTTTTCAATGTTATGAATTGAGATAGATATTTACAATTGCTTTTTTGTTTTGTTTTATTTTTATTATTTTTTTCCCCACAAAAGAAAAATAAAAGTCAAAAAGGTTTCGAATATAAATCCTACAATATAGTAGCACGTGTAATCATAATTATAATATTATATAATCGTATTATCGTTATTGTTGTTCTTTATACATACGAATATGCGTTGACTTATTATTTATTTTGTTACCATAACCTACTATCTAATGTTTAATATATTATTTTTGTTTAATAAGAAAAAGAGTTCGATTAAAAGAAATCATTTATCATTAAATAACAGCTTTATTACATAGTTTTTTTGTAACTATAACTATTATAATATTAAATATCTATACATACTTAATTTGTACTTTAAAATTTACGATGAATAAATCATATAATTATTAGGAGTGTATTTTATTCGTAAGTACTCACATATAAGTTTATCTTATCTTCTCGAGTTTCAGAATATTTTAAGAAATGTATATTATGAACACATAAATAAATTGAAATTTTTATATTTAATATAACTCTACATTAAGTTGCAAAGAGTAACTATTCACATATCATTTTCTTGGATTTCTTTAAATATCATATAAAATAGAAGACATTTATGTAAATAATAATATTACTTATAAAAATAATATGAATGTTCATAAATTTATTTAAATTTCAGATACAGAACCTATTTTTTATCCACTTTTATTAGAAACAGAATTATTTAATCAAATTTAATCACCAATTTGCAGCTTAAAGTTATTGTATATTTATTTTTGGATTGATCTATGTGTGTAAGAATGTTAAACATAAACGAAATTAAGTAGAACATATAATATATTATGCATTATTTTACTGAACATTTTTAATTTAATGAATATCACGATTGTTTACATTTTTTGAATTTAAGTTATCTTGCTACAAATATTTTTAATGCATAATATACATCATATATTATATGTCAAACCGCAATATTTATTTAGTTAGATAAAATGTTATCGATTTTTGGTGTAGATAATTTTCCAGATTTAAGTTATCTTATTTTAATTATTAAACGAGGTTATGCAAGTAGCTTATAAGAAAATTATTGCACATTTTAATGCATTTTAACTTTACAATTATATTATTTTGCACATATAGTTATTAATTGCGGTTGAGTAATATAATTAATGATGCAAATCATATAGTTGCTGAATGATTCAAATCATTCGTATATTGTGGGACACAACGGTATTAATAAATAATAATTTATACTAGTCATTTTAATATTAAATACCCAATGCTTAGCAGACTTGTCCTGGGAACAAGACGCATAGTACCCTATCAACCTAGAATATCAGTGATAGCTAATGATTTCCCTATGGACAACCTAAGGCGCAAACGTAGTACCTACTAGAAATTCGGAAACTGCCTAAGGTGTATGTGACCTCGTTCTGATCCCGAGGAGACCGTCAGGTAATAATGTACTGTATACTTGGATATTAAAAATATATATATATAATAAAGTAAAAATATACCTCTTTTGAAATTGATCAACATATTGATTTATTGAAAAAGCAATATCGTAAATACCTATTAAACTAAAGTCTACAGAGTGTAAATAATATTCATACGCTTGTTTATTTTTAGAAATTATTTGTATTATCGATTCGAATTATGGACCAATATTGAATTTCATTACAACTTTAGACTTGTGATTCTATTTGCACCGTATATAATCTCTGTTTTATTTTTATTTTCACGAGTTTGAGTAATTTAAAAAAAAAACATTAAAAATACAGAATATGATTCAAATTATACATAGTTAGTGTAATAGCGCATAGCTATATTTACAAATATTATACTTAACTTTATTCTCACTAAATATTATAAATTTCAGAAAAATTTTAAAATTTAAATTTAAGTTTTGAATAATCAATTTCTCAATTATTTTTTTATACATAAATATTTCAAGTATTTAAGTTTGATAATAGATTTATTTAATTAACTTTTAACGATTACTCAAAATAAAAACTACATATTTATAATTATTAAAAAATTGTTGTGATAAAATTATAACGTTATGTATTAAAAAAAAAAACATTATCTTTAACGTATTTCTAATTAAAATAAATAAATATTCATATATATATTTAATTATTATATATATATATATATATACACAAAATAATTAAGAATACGCAATACTTAAGTATAAATCCAACTTAAATTGAATTCTTAAAGTATTTAATTTTCCTATGCCGTTCAGTAATTAGTAATTATTATTACAACGTTCACTAAGACAATGTTGGGTGCTCGATAGGCAATTCTACAAATATTATGAGGAAGACGTGATAAAATAACGTAGCGTTATTAAAAAAAGTATTAAGAAGTATGAAGTATATTGGAAATAGTATCCTTTATAATAATTTAAGAACAAAAGGTTTCTTACCTTGTCTCAATAATTCGAATGTTATAATACGATTTTCCTTCTAAGAAGATTGACAATATGGATGGAATATGATTCAGAATTCCACGTCTTTATTGTTTGAAAAAAGTTTAAAAGAAACGCTGACAAAGTAACGACTTCCGGATCCGATCGATACGGACGACAATGAAAGGTTGTACACAATATTATCATGTGTGGTGGCATAACACCGTATGCAATAGAGTGCGACTGATCGTTTGCTGATAGTGTAAATAAATAAAATTAGGTTAGAAATTGAAGACAGCATTCTGATTGGTTACCTTTGAAATGTCTTAACAACCTTTGCAACAATACTTGAAACAATAATATGTCACGCCTATAATGTAATAATATCAAATTGTAACAATTTATCATATGCATTGGATAAAACCAGTACAAACAAAATATTTATTTTCTGTTTCCGATAGTTATTTTGTGTATATTCTTTGATAAATTTGTCGAATTTTTGAAGGTTTTAGATTTCTAAAATTCATACAAAATATATCTTATTTATAGTTATGGGTACATATAATACATTATTATTATTTTATGCCCCTGTGTCCACCAGCTCGTCGAATGTAGTTACAATTAACGAACTTTGGTAACTAAAATAATTAATGTTCGTCAAAAATAATTTCTGTAAGTAATAAAAACATACGAGTATAACAACATATGTATTATACAATGTAAAAACCCAATATTTAAAATTTAATACTATACCTATTAATTACTAAATTTTATTTTATTTGAGATTAATTTAATTAGGACATCGGACGTTCTAATTTAATAAAAGTGCCATGATCAGTAGTATATTTAACGTGATTCATAAATCAAGTGTCTTATAGTTTCTATATCTCATTAATTTAAAATCCTCGAATTCTTTGAATTTTTCACTTAACTTGGGAATTTTAATTTTTATAGTTGAGTGGAATGTGGTTTAATTAGTATTCAAGCAACAAGTTTCAATAAAAAGTTGAAATTTTTAACTTAATAACTACGTAACATACAAAATTGTATTTAAATATAGACAATATCAATATGATATATTGTGGCTTCAAATCGGTTATAGCCAGTGTTGTTATTAACCGGTTGTATTGGAAAATTTACATGAATGAAATCAAAAACCTAGCCACAATTAGTTATTTTATAGAATGAAAAAATAAATTATTGGATAAATTATATTCGTACTATAAGGATTTGCCAAAGATAATAAAAAAAATTCTCGTTTGTTGATGATATGAAAAAACAATACAAATATTACGCGTGGAAATAATGTGACTGATTAAAGATTAGCGTTCTTTATGAGAAATTCTGTATTAGATTTTAAGCAGTTATTTTCATGTTGGGTACAGTTTTTTTTTTTTTGAACATTTGTTTTTAGGGACTTATGTAATTGGTAAAGTGATAATTATACGGAGCGAGTAATAATTTATTTTTATATTATATCATTGTAATTTGTATAAACACTTTATCATTGTATTGGCTCTTATAGCGACTTAATATAAAATATTCGTAATTCACAGGTAAGCCAGTAGTGTACCAACAATTTTGTTAGTTTTTGTTGTTGATTATACCAAACAGGCAACTTTTTTTATTTTATATTTTTAGTTACTGAGCCAACGGAGCCATAATTTATTATTATTTTATTGTGTGTTTGTCAACAATACATATTTGACTATCATTTGAGTGATCATTTATTATTCAAGTAACCTTTTTATCATTAGCTTAAAATCTATACACATACACACTACCCGCACACTAGTATTCACAGAATTTGCTTGGTGAACTTGTCCACTTCTTGTTGAGTGCTAACATATTATATACACATAAAATACATAGGTAGGTCGGTGAGTAGGGGATGACGTGAAGTATTTCAGCGACCGGGCTCATAGCCAATTATTGTTCGTTCCCGGTCGGTAAAATGTGAACAAAAGATCTTAAATTCCAATGGCCTATGTTGCCGCTAATATTAATAATAAAAAAATATGAAATAAAACAATTCATCGATAAATATATTTATTAGTTTTATTGATAAAACTTGATAGAAAATATGATACATATGTATAGTATATTATATGAAATCGTTTGAGTTAATAAAAAATTTTAGATTTATTTCATCAATTTAGTGAAAAATAATTAAAAAATAAAGGAATATGAATAAAGATTATTATTTTTTTTTACAATTTTATAAAATAATTAAGAAGACAATTTATTAAGCCTAATCAGCAAGCAAATTGGTTAAAATATTAGGTTAGTTTCTAGAATCTAGAAAGTATTTGACTTGTGGTAAGGTTTTAAACCAAATGATAAAATATACAGTATTATCCATATTTACGTGTAGTCATAAATTTGTAAATTGCATATATCTATTGATTCAAGAAAAAATATATTGATAAATGAAGTAGATGAGGTTTTCATAATAATTTGAAATAATATAAGTATAAGAATATTATTTCGCTAAGCGTAGGACGCAGGTAAAATAATATGCATTTTTAATGATATATATTTTGATATTTTAGTTACAAGATGAATTATTTTTTGAGCTCTTCGTCAAAAAAATAAAAATATAAATGTCGTAGAATTTTTCATTTGTCACTATCCAGTTACTGATACCTACCCCAAATTTAATTTTAAACAATTGTGCAGAATCCTAAATTACATTCACGTTTCTCGCTTCGGTAATATTTTATACGTATTTAAAACTGAAGGTAAAGTACTCTAAAAATGTTTTTGAAATTGTATACGTTTATGAAACGATGAACCATTTCATACAGTAAAAACACTTATAGTTTATATTAAATGTTATTTTACTGATTTAGTCAAAGTTATCATGGCGTTTCCACTTTTGTAAGGGGATGATCTCTTTTCAGTTTTCAGTCTTAAACTACGACGATCATAAAGGTCAAATAAAAACATCAAGGTGGCAGAATATATGAGCTAAGGAAATATTAAGGAGTATTGCTATGATAATATTACTATATAATAGGTATAATATATAGCAAGGAATTTATATATATAATATATATAATATATATATATATAATTCTATTTAATTCTTATTTATATACATAGTGGTATATACATATTTTTAAGAAGTCATAAACATCACCGGTGCATTAAAATGTAAAACATATTACTTCAAAAGTTTAACAATAAATATCAACTTATGATTTTAAGTAAAAGTATAACATACCATAATTTAAACATAATGGTAGTCATCAATAGTACACAGGCTTAAAAGGGTTAATGTTATCTTAATAGCATTATAAGTTATGTTATATAATATAATATTATTGTCTATTCCTGTATGGTTTCCATTTTCTTTCCGGTTAGTGAGATATTGTTCTACTATAAAAATTACGCAGAGAGATTTTATTCGGATAAACTACTTTATTTTGCACTTCTACACAATTGATTTAAATAAAATGATTTAGATGATAATTATGCAAAATAATACGATATATTACTATGAAATTGCTTAATTGTAAGTATTATTTTGTTGGCAGTAGTTGACTGCATTTTATTTTAATACTAATTTTATCTAAAGTTTTCAATTTCAACATCTAAGTACCAAACCGTAAAATTAAAAACGCTCGAGTTCATAAATATTTCAATCTATCTGTATTTATTAAACCATTTTACACAGTAAATTTGTTTTTACTGAAGAATATAATGTAATATTATATTTATAAAATATGATAGATACAACTTTTGTTCACTTTAAAAATAGTAATTTGTTATCTATTATAATGTGACAAGCGAATCGCATAGATAAAACAAAAATGTAGGAGGTATTATTTTAAATTCTTAAATCCAGTTTCTAACACTCAGGTTTTGGATATTTAAATATTCTTAACTAAGTACTAAATATTGTGATCAGTAATCAACAAATTTAAATTCTATATAATATGCGATTCAGCTGTTTTTTTACATTTTCATCGTTAATCTATTATTAGATTCTAGATCACTTCAAACATTTTTAGAAGTGTTTTTACAGGACTGACACAAAAGTTTGTGTTTAACACGTGTTTGCTATGTATTATTGCTTACATGATGTTTCTTAAGTGCTCTTCACTATAGTATATACGTATTTTATTTTAGTAAACTACAATATAATATAACATTATACGGTCGACCGTTCACTGTAATATTCTTCACACTTGAACTGATTATTAATGCTCTTAATAATAGAGCCAGTAAAGATTTCAAATATTTTTTATCGAAATTGCTGAAAAACTTTTCCTCATTTCCTATTGCGGAGCATCGTTCCCCTTCCCCTTAGACTCTCGACGACGGCAATGATGCTAATTGTTGTTAACGATAGCCTGGAGACCGGAAATCATATTATACATATATATATATATATATATATACATATTACTCTCTAGTGCTCGACGCGTGTTTTATTCGAATTACGCCGTCGAGTGTCGGGAAAAAAGTAAAAACGGGGAAAAAATCACCGCGTAGGTATTCTTTTGCGCATATCGTTATTATTGCTATACACAATATCAACCGTACCAGCGGCGGTGGAATATCGAAACGGTCTATAAATAAATCTTGACTCAGCAATAGGAATAGCGTCATAAATCAAGTGTCCATCGAGTAAGTAGTACGTGGCCAGCGGTGGTTGCGGCGGCGGTGAATCTGACGTATGGCGGGGGTGCAGTAGTCATCGTGACGAGTTAGGGTGCGGGTCACGGAGGGTGATGTGAAAGTGGCTGAGAAATAGGGGTCGCGGGTGGGTATATTCTATGTCAAATGTTCTTTTATTACCGATGTGCGTGTGCGCAGTTTACAAGGATGCTCTGCCTTATACATATATACATACATACATATGTATATATATATATGGTAGTCTTTTTTTATTTTCACCTCAACCCGTCGCCAAGACCGGGGCTGACAGTAAAACGCGTCAGCTGTTTTATCTATAGACGCACGTTCTTTTCGCACACAATTCCGCGCTGCCGATGCACTTTTACGCGAACCTTGCATGCTATTGTTTTAAAAAAAATTCTATCGGCGTGGACCGTTTTTTACGCGTGCCGCGGCGCCACTCGCTTGAAATCTAATATTATTATTATAGGCGTGTATAACATAATATAATAATACTATATTATGATAAGTATGCTTATTATATGTACATAAGTCGCGTACGCGTGCATTGTATCTAAGGACAATACATAGTGGACACTCCACCGCGAGTACGTTCGCGCTTACTCTTTTTTGTTTCATGTTATTCGTTGCTATCTACTCATTTTCCCGATATCAAATATTATGTTTATGCATTTTTTATTCATAACACTAGACGTGCGATAGTGTTTTAAGCTTGTAGTTGTATGATGTATATCATCATGTAAAAATTGATCGACGGGCGTAAAAAAACTACAAAAATATAAATAAGAAAATAATATAATTGTTTCTTAGATTTTAAAATTCAAAAATTTCGCTTTTGACTTTAAGAATTTTATAAGAAATCGCGTAGTCTGTTTATGTGCTAAAGATTCACCGGACTGAATTGAAATTGTATGTATCAAAATAACATTTCCGTAGTGATTAATAGCCTACATTATAAGTATAAAAGAGATGATTAATTTTTTGATTTAAAAATGTTTTATTATCTTTATTTATAGTATTTAAGCATTATACATAGTGAGCACTTGGTGGGTCTTCACGCTCTTACATGGTGCCACTACTATTTTCTCGATCGAATATTTGTTTGTCTACTTTTTATTCATAACACTAGACGTGTGATGTGTGTTTGTGTGTAATATGTATAGAGTTCGAAGCACCCACCAAATTACTCGTTCTTACGATTGTTTTGCAGGTGTTGATTTATAAAGATTTCGATATTTGTTTTCTAAACGTTAACTCACACTGAGTATTGGATCTAAGGAGCGCAACTACTAACATTAATCATATTTAAAAAAAATTATTTTTATAATTCGTTATAGTATAAAACATTAATAATATATTTTTCAGACTTTGATAAAAGTGATGAAAACGATAGATTTAAAACTAGATACTTCATCTTGACTCAGTGTGTTACCTCGGACTATATAATTGTATATTTTATATAAAAATAATATCTTATCTTATTAATTTATTTTCAATGAAGTATCACGTTAATGATATATATTCAACATATTAATAATAATAAGACAAAGATTACACGGCACATTTTTGTACGGTGACACAGTGGTTGGGAATTCTTGATTTATAGAATATGAAGGTAAGACGATCACAAGTTAGTACGTGACTCTTATAGCCTAGAGGGTGTAAGTGATACTACACTACTTTATGGTGGTGTATAAACAGTAAGTACACTTTCGTAATTTCATCCTTATAAAAACGTATGGATAATAAACTTACTGTATTTTTATAATTCAAGAATATAACTATCGTTTTGGTCGAATAGATAAAATTATACGATTAACTATTCGGCCGGTTTATTTTTTATATATACGGATATATGTATCGATAATGTACCTATATTAAAATTAAAATGTTTAATAGTTGTTTTATTTTCGGTCTATTTAATTTATTTTCGAATGTTTAAATTGTAAAAATACGTGCTTATAAATTTTCATTTACATAAATAGAAAGCTTGTAATTGTATTCCCATAAACCATATAAAAATTGCCTGTCAGTTATAAACTACATAAATAGAGACATTTATCTAATTATTTTTATTTTTACTATTTTTTAATTACAAATTTAAGTTTCAAAATTTCACTTTCGAGCGTTGCGTTGATTTTACTTAGTAAGTATTTTCTTCTTTATTGCGTAGTCCATTTATGTGTTGAAAAATCCTCGAATCCTATCTTAAATTTAATGTTGGACGACTTAAACGTTATTATTTTTAAAGTGATGGAATAAGTAAAAACTTACAATCTATAGTTTTTTAATATATGTTCATATATTTTTTTTAACCCAAATCTACAAAACCGTTATAATCGTCATAAATTAATATTTCCGTTGTAATTATTAGCCTATTAGATATAAAAGAGATATTTATTTTTTTTTAAGAAAATTGTTTTCAAGATAATAGTGTAATAATATATTATTATTATAATTAATATAGGTACCTATAATTTTGTGTTTGATAAGTTTAAATGTATGATAATATAGATTATTAGTGGATATAGACACTAATAAACTGTTAACCATTGTTAAAGATAGAGAGCATTTTTTCAGAGACAATATCGCTATAAGCCAATAGACGCCAGTCTGCGAAAAATCAACACCTTCGACACGATTAATACACTTGCAGCAGATTTAGGAACATTTAATAGACGTTACGTCGTATATAGTCACTATATAGTATCACTTAAATTAGAATTACCAACGCACAAGTATGATTATGGATTGCAGATAATAGATTGACGTATTATTTCATATTTATATTATATAATTATACTATATTATTATTAATATAAATGTCCAACTAGCCTTTTCTGCTAATGAATATTTTGATTGATTTTCGACTGGAGGTTTTGTCGAATATATCTTAATGTAAGTAGGATTCATTGATTTGATGACTTCTATATACAGTAGCTTATTCGATGTTTTTAATTCATAATTATGATGACTAATACTGTTTGCGAATTTCTGTGGCAATTTATAAACCGAGTTTGTTAGAAATATATCCCGGTTCTGTATAATTTTGGTTTAAAAACCGGTGGTAATTGATATGATGGTTAATCACTTATATGATTTTTCAATTTAATTTTTTTTCACGTACAATCAACGAAATGGTTTTATTTTTTTTTTACTCTACTTTGACAAATTTTGCAACTCAACACTCCTTTTTATTTGTCTTTTGTTCAATTTAATTATAAGCCTATGTTCGTTTTTCCTTTGCTCTTTGAAAATTTCACTATTCAGTATTCATAATTAACGTACAGTTTCAGCAATTTAAAATTATCATGGTAGGTACCTTATTAATTCAAACAATAAGTTTACTTTAAAAAATAAAGTAAATGTTAGAATATTATAATAAATAACTGAAGTAGTATATTATATTATTGTCAATCAAGTTTATTCAAGTATACACTGTAAATAGTATATAATTATATTTCATTGTTGATTCCTAATTGCATTTATTTATTTTAGATTAAAAAATATTAAAATAAGTCTTTAGTAATTGATTTAATGGGTTCAATGGCTTGCCTATTAATTGTTTTAAACTTAAGGTGCTTAATAGTTTTCTTTAATTTAAAACTTATAAATTGAATTACAGATGACGCGAACCAAGGTTTTTGGCTTTATAGAATAATATCAATTAACAACACTATAGAATTAACTAAAACTATCAAGTTTATTAGTAAGTTAGCAACTAACATAAATTCGTTCTGACCGGTCTTCTCATTTATGAACAACGGTTATGTTATGCCATTAGTGAGTGTGGTGTGAGGATTTTTCTGTACTGATTAAAAAAACTAGATTTTTGGAGATTTTTATATTATTTGTTGTCAAAAAAGACTTTTTGTAATTTTTTTTGTGTTATGTGATATGCCCACCTAAGACTAGAAGAAGTAGAATAAAATATTTTTAATTTTAACACTATAGTAAGCGTTTAAGCTATCTCATGTTTTAAATTCTGCACAGAGTTATGAATGTAATGGCTTTATTGTCAAGTTTTAAAGCAGGAAAATGCTTTAATTTTCTACTTTAAAGTTGGTTTTTAGTAGAAAATAATACATAGTTGGTGCTTTATGGAGTTTAAACTACTCAAAAGTAAAAAATTACAAGTAATTTTTAAAATAATAAGAATAAAAACTAAAAACTCTGGAGAACATTTACGCAACTACGTTTTACATCTGGTTTCAATTTTTATTTTTATTACAATTCAAAGGGGAAAAACCAAGTGTAGAGAAATAACATTTTTATCAAAAATCTATCTATGGATTATGGTATTATTTTCAGGATATAATTTTCGAATTATTATAAGTTTTATTGAGCTTCGTATAGGAATTTAAAATATCTGATTATTTTTAGTTTTCATAAAAGATTCCTTGTGTGTAAGTCAATATCACATTAGTTAAAAAATGTCAAAATTATAAAATTACAAATATTTTTATAAGTATTTGAATATTTGAAATTTATATTTTTATGAAATTAGCCAAAACTATGGAATTACTAGAATTATATAGTTAAAAATGTATAAAATGTTTAACTTTAATATCGAAAGCTTAAAAATTAATAAATACGTAGTTTATCATGTTATGTCATTCTTATTGGAATTTTTAAATATACAAAATTTATTTTTTTATATAAACTCAACGAAATTTATATTTAAATAAAAAATAACAATTTTAGTTATTTTGTTGTAATTTAAAGTTATTACCTAATCGTGAGGATTTGAAACTTTTTATTGTAACGTATATTATTATTTTTTATAAATAATTTAAAGTGGACCAATTTTATGTTATGTGTATTATTATCATATCTATAGCATTTTAGAGTGCCTAAAATGTGTTATATAATACATGTGTTATTTTTAGTAATAGCTAGTTTAACTTATCGTATTATTAATAAGAAAAATAAACTACTATTTGAGTATCAGTAATATAAATAAATTAAAAAATAACCTTAGAAATAGAGGTTGGCATATAGTTTTCGCTTAGAATCGTTATTTCTATGCAGTGATTTATCGTTGAATTCAAATTCAACATATCCATTACTGTGACCTACTCAATGATGAAGTACATTCTAAACGTACAGCTGGAAACCTGAGAGACTTTTTTATTTGAGAAAATCTATCTATTATTGGAAAATTCTAATTTAATTTATTTTTCTGGCATATCATTAATTGACTGTTTATTTCGTCTTTATGGATGATACTAGTTGAATTACATATGTGTATAGTTGTTTAATAATCGTTAGTAATATATTTATTTCACAACAATAATGAAAAATAGATAATAATTTAAGTATTTTTTATTAATCCTCATATACTTATTTCAGCTATATTCAATGATTGTTGTATATAATATATATATATATATATATATATATACAATATAAATAATTTAAATTTAAATATTTGTTGTTTTAGTTTTAATTAATACCACATTTATATGCGTTTTATTTTAATTGTGTATGCATCGATTAAGATGATTTGGTTTTAGATAGGTTTATTATACATATTATGCATCATATTATTATAATATCATATCATTTGTTAGTTTTAATTTAATTTAGAAGGTTATTTTAAACAATAGTACTATATTATAGTCCTGACACTTTTCAAAATTATTATTAATTTATAAAAGTCAGCTAAAAAGTTATAAAATTGTTGAGTAATAAAAATTATATTTAAATTATATATTAGTAATTTTAAATATTAAATAATACTATAATTAAATAAAAATTAATTTATATCTATCTTATCAAAATATATTGATCGACAAATTAAGTTATGCAGGTAATGACTTACACATTTATGTTTAGCTAAAACTAATGGTTATAGTGCATGTGGTTATCTAATTTAAAGATGATTAGAGTTGACTGACTAATTTGAATAGTGAATACATGCATACATTTTCAGTGGAGTGACGCATTCTGGTTGATATTTGATATTAGTACAGAATTATAGTAGATATTTGAAAATAACATAAGAATTGTATAACCATGACAATATGTCATTCGTTATTAAAATAATATTTCGATTGAAGTTTTAATAACTCGATGTCAATATGTCATGAATATACATAGAACATAAAAAAATTGTTAGCGCCAAATAAATTGAGATTTAAAATTGTATTTGTGCAACAAAATGTAAATTATTTTATATTTGTTTTACCTATAAGTTAATTACAATGAAAAACATCTAATGATGAAACACCTGAATTAAATAAAAAAAACCTACAAAAACATTTTTATTTATTTTGAAAGCTAGGTATTGGAAATGTAGAACTATTAATCTATTTACTTATATTTATATTGAGTTATGAGGAATTAAAAAATCCACATGATGTCATTGCAAGGTTAGACACCGTGTGTTAACGATAGGTATTAATATATTGGGTATTTAAATAATATACTTCGTAAAAGTTGTCTACTTCACACAATGGCTAAGCATTTATTTTAATTTTTTTTTCATAATTATTCTGTGTGAAAACTACCAGTATATTTTTGTGCTGAAAATGATATTGAAATCAGAGTTTCATAAAATTTTGATAAAAACGGACAAAAACACAAACCAATTAATAAACTGTTTGATAGACGAAGTTTCATTGAACAACCACGTATACAAATATAAGTATTACCTTTATGTAACCACTCACTTCCTTATTACCACTTATGTATAAAATGAACACATATTCACTTCTGTTGTGCGTACTAATAAGGCACGTAATAGGGGTTTTTTCTAAGGATTTTTGACAGATATTTTGAGAAGTTTGTCTACAGTAAATAATCATTAAATAATAATTTTTAGAAAAAGAAAACTGTGTTATGTGCTCTTTTAATGTTATTACATAGTTTATCGAATAAACTAAAATATTTTATGTGGGAGGTCATGTGTGGTACTGTAAAAGTTTTGACGTACGTGATTCGACTAATTTTTCGAAAGAATAATTTTAACGATTATCGGCATCCAGAAAAGTACTATAGTAGTATTATTTGAACTTTTTGAGGCATCAAAAAATGAATTTGATTTTTCAAATTGGCGGGGAAAAAATGTAAAAAAAATACTTTTTTGGAGGTTAAGGTAATTGTGAAAGGCTTATCAAATTACTTACCTATTTTAAAACCAAGTAATTTTGGACACTAAATTTTTTGATTATCTGTAATAGTTGATGATGTGTTCTAAATGCTTTAAAGATTATTAGCGAAAATCGGGTTTTTTTCTTATCAGGAAGTCAATAAAAAATAAGTTTTAATTAAGCTGATCTATTTTATAGCTCACGAAAGAAGGAACTTATTTCGAGCATACTTATGATTATCGATGAAGGTTCCGGGGTTTCTTTTCTCCCACTCAGACACTTCTGACGACATGATAAACATGCTTGGTACTGCGTTACCATTTTGTCAACCATTATTGATTGTGATTGATCGGTGGACTGTGAACAGCATATATAGGTCGTGATATAAGACAATGTAGCATGGTGAGTGATTATGCGCAAACTCAGGCGAGGTTTGGTCGAGGAGCGGTGATTAAATGTTACACACGATTATGGATAGTATAGGTTATAGGTTAGCTCCTATATCATCTCGTTGTATGATAAAGTAACATACATTGGTTAATGACATTTTATTTGATAGTCTTATTAGATGCACCACTTCTGATTGGTCGGTAAAATTAATACTATTTAAATGTATTATTGTAATTATGTAAGGTTATGAGAACTGTGAGGTTATTACCAATCAAGATGTAGCTATGTTCTAATAACATCAAGGAATGAATCGCGAGGCACAACAGCATGGCATTGTGCGTGGTCTACTGAACGCATAACAATCAAATATGGTCAGCGTTGCGTTATTGACGTAATAGATAATATCATGCCTACGAGGCTACAAATATTTATAGGTTTAGATCACTGAATCAGACACTCGGTATACTCAATGTTTTACAAGAACCGACAGCCGAGAACCTTGTTAACATGACTAATACTTATATTCCAATTAAACCTCCAAAACTTGACGGAAAAATACAATAGATAATATTATATACATATGAATAGAACATTTCAGATTAGGTATAGTACATGATCCTGAAGTCTGAAGATAATAGTATATGTTACCATTCGGTTACGATAGGTGATAGCTTTAAAACTTAGCTTTGATTGCACCACAATTTAAAAATTAAAAATAAATATTACTTAATATTGGTAAAATTGTACTAGTACACTCTACACATTCCAAAGGTACGCTGTGGACTGTACATAGTTTACACAATTCATAAGTATGCTGTGCACTTGAAATAGGTACACTGTAAACTACTAAAGGTTTACTGTAAACTTAACATCAGTTTATTGTACACTGTTGAGTGTTGGTTGTTGTTCTGGTGATTAAAATAGTTACGTCGGTAACGCAGCAATGCCCGGCAGAGCTTAGAAAAACTCAATGTCACACGTGGAGAATTCGCTGTGGTCTTAGAGAAAAGGTCAGTACTTACAGCAACACAAATTCACAACACACGGAGGCGCTCAGCGGTTCTAGTAAAAATACAACGTCGCGTAGAGGCGCCTAGCGTCGATCGTTAACGCCGGCGGCGGTTGTCAATGTCGTTGTCAATCGCTCTTACTTTCCGACAATCTTAACGTCCCGTGGAGACGTGTGGTGTTGATCGTCATCGCTGGCGGTGGTATCTTGCCTCACGAGTCGCGGTGTATCGTTTTTGATTTTGTTTCTGTGGTTGGTTATGATTTGTGACTACCTAATGCATTAGTAATCCAATAAATTTGCCATTTTATTTTATCACGAAATTTGACATTGTTACGTGCACAACAAATATTACGATATTATAGTAATTAATTATTATTAAAAAAAAAAAAAAAAATGCACATATTAATATTAATAATAGATCGATTGGGTAAGTTTGCATATCATGTTGTACCTTATTGTAACTGTTATACGTATGCCACTGGACAGACCCATTTTCCACATAATACATAATTCTGGTCTGTACAGTCGGCGGGAGGTTAGTAGACCAATCGATGCCAAACGTGCCAGTGCAGCGTTTATTTGCAACTTACGACATGTATGACCGACTGTATCCGGAAAGTTCATGCATTATGCAGCAAGTATTGGCCGATATCCAAAATAAAACGTAATAGATAATTATGCTAAAATATTATTATAGAGTATTAAATAATAGATAAATGTAGCACTACGTGTTTTACATAAAACAAATATGCTTCGAGTTACGAGAACACTGTACTTGGATTCATTTTACAATAAGTATACCAATAACGACCGTTCACTAAACCCAAGGAGGGTATAAAGTATACCTACTTGGGTCAAGTTTATAGTAAACCTTGAGAAATTTGAGAACAGAATATATTGGTGACTTAAAACAAGCATATAATAGAGAAGAGCCGCAGAATAAATAGTATTAGTAAAAAAAGAACCTTGATGGTCTATATAAACTAAAAAAAATAATTTTAAATTCAAAAGCATAATTCATATATTTAATAAATTTTACTGTACATCAATATCTTCAAAATAAAATATACTTGTAATAAAAACATTAAAGAATCAACTATATTTTGCTTAGTGTTTGAACGGTGAGTCTTATCTTTTCATTTGAATATTTTATGTGCTTTATTGTCAACATTGTACCAAATTTTAGTGCTTTTTAACTTTCTATTTTATACAACTTTTCTAAGTAATCCCATCTAATTAATTCTTCTTTAGTATTAACAAGTTTTTTTTATAAGATGCACTGATTTATTATTTTAATTTTTTTTTTTTTTATAAACACAATCACCTTAAGCATTTCTAAAAAGTTTGATCATATGAGTAGCGTTAAGAAAAATGTATATTGTTTCTTATATCTTATATTTATGGGTTTAAATGTGTAATGAATTCTATAAATTTTCCACTATAGTAGAGACCGTTAAAGTATTAACTGAGGTGTGTGCTAACAGAAATTTATTCCAGTTTTATCTATTAATTGCAATATTTTCATCAAAAAGTCAGACAACTACTATTCCGACAAACCACTTATAAGACAAAATAGTTAATAGATTGCTTCCAATAATTATTTCTTCAAGTGAATATAAAAACTAAAGCATTTTTTGCATTTGGTATATTTTTATCTATATTTTCTATACTTGTGATACCCAAATCAACAAAGCCATACACATTTCGATTACTATCAATTTCTACTTATTTTCGAATACTCATTTAACATCGTATTATATATATATATATATTAATTACTTTTAGATTGATATAGTAGTGTTTTTTTAATTGAATTTGATTTGATTCCTTTTTTTCTTAATTATAACAAAAAAAAGATGTATGTATTTTTTTAAAATCATCATAGTTTAAATAAATTAAAAATCAAATAGGTATTTACCTTTTCAAAACATCTGGATTTTGTATTGGGTCATATACCTACTTATTCTTAAATATTAAAAAATAAAATATAATGTTACGATAAATTATTAAACTTTTAGTTGGGTACTTACAAATGAAGAGACAAATAATTATTAATTATTGATAATGATCTATAGGTAATATAAAAATTTATAAGCTATTTTGAAAAATATAAAAGAATGTATATAATAGTAAGTATATATGTATAAGTATTAAGTATAATAGAGTTTATCAAAATAATAAAATAAATAAATTAAGTAACTCAACTCTCAATATTGTTAAGATAAGATACGTTAAAAAAATTTTATTATCAAATATCAATTAATGATATGGATAGAAGTATGATTTTATCATAAACCATTACCAGCGTGGTTACAAATATTCTCTTTGAGCACATTATACTACTTGTATAGGGATGTCCTATCCATGTATATATATCTATAAAAAATATGTTCGACACTATCTGACCATGATTTACATTTAAGTACCTCTTTCAGTATTTGTTTTATAAACAATATACAAAAAAAGATCTAAAATACTT
Organism: Rhopalosiphum nymphaeae; assembly: GCA_036289425.1. Taxonomy (NCBI): domain Eukaryota; kingdom Metazoa; phylum Arthropoda; class Insecta; order Hemiptera; family Aphididae; genus Rhopalosiphum; species Rhopalosiphum nymphaeae. Next base: position 495,709 of record JAZAQC010000021.1, on the reverse strand, counting down.
GAAAAATGTCCTTAAAAGTTGAATGTTATAAAAAAAAACGCAAGGTAAAAATATCATTAAAATTTATTTAGTATAACCTAAAACAAATTTTCCACTTGAGCTACGTTTTAAAACACTGGCAAAAAAATACCATTACATCAAAATCTCTGCCCAGAGCAATGTACAGAAATGGGCGAGGCCCAGATCCTGAGCTTCACGCTTTTAGATTTGGGACTTCATATTTGAAAAATACCGAATTTTATTCTTCTGAAGTTATAGTTAATTTTGAATAAATGAATATAAATAATAAAATAATGTTGATATTTTAGATACTTTTATATCCTGAACGTAGCAAGTCCTAAGCTTTACCGATTATTAATATTTTACAAATAAAGGAAATATTAAAGTAACAAAAACTAAATATTATTATAGTAGGTATAGCAATAGTTATATATGACATTTAATAGTCATACAATTGTTTCTGCTTGTGTCGTTTGTGAAACAAAATACTGTAGAAAGCAGATTATTAGGATATTAAAAATATTTATAACATTGTATTTGCAGAGTAGGGATGTATAAAAGCGGTGGTTCCCAAAATTGCTACCGGCTAGGTTAATTAAACAAAAAGGGACTGGAATGTTCAGTACTTATATATATCATAAAGTTGGCGTGCCGGGCATCCGTATAATAAGTCATGTTGTCGTTAACAGGTTTTTCGAGTTGTGAAAACTTTTGTTGCCGAGTGTAAAACTTGTCCAATTTATTTCCAGCTCGGTATTGTACTGGTAAAATTCCGATTCCGGGACGTTAATTTCGCAGCATTGCGAATAATAAAGAAACCACAGTCTGCGCAGCGACGAGGTACGTTCGCAAGGGTCAAAAATGAACTATATTTTAACTAGGTGTGGGTACCTACATATTATTATAACATAACTCGAACACAGGCAGCGAAGTGTTGGGAAATGTCGAGACATCGTCTAGAAAAGGTCTTTAGAAATCTTAAAATGCCAAGAATACAGAGAACTATATTGTAAATAAAGTCACTGCAGTATTATTATTAAATAATAATATTATAAATCGCATTGAAATGTTTTTATTACAAAATTGTTCTGACAATTGGCATTACACTATTTTTTAATAATCACGGATTACAAATATAAATTAACTTTATTTAATGATTTTAATCGAGAAAACGATTACTTAATCGGAATGAATGATTTTATTATAAATATTTTTTGAATAATATGAACGATAAAATCAAAACAGAATTTTATTGAAACGAAAACGCTGGAAATACAATTTAAATTATTATTTCCGTACCCGGAAAAAATAACGATTTTCGATTGTAGCTGCAAAATGTTTAATGATGTTTTGCTATATTTTATATAGTGTGAAATATGCAATTATTCAGTATTTAAAAAAAAATATTAAATTATTACGTTGTTGAATAGTATTTTGTACAATATTCAAATTCACGAACAGAGACAAATTAACATTTTGGATACTACTACAACTACTAATAATAACAATATTATTTATAATTTAATAGAAATTAATATGATGTAAAATGTGAAATAAAAATAATATGAACTAGTAAATTTATATTTTGTAACTACTATGATGTTGAAAATTCATTGATAAATGTAAAATATAGTGTTTAAAATGTTGAGTGAATTATATTTAAATGTTCTCAGCTTATAATATTTTAATTTTGTATACATTTTATTATTTTTTATTTGATTATATAGTGTTACAAAATTATGGTCGAATGACATATTATTATGTTAAAACTAGAGTGTTAAAAATATCAAATATTTTAAAAATGCGTGTTCGAATATGTTCATGAATGTTATTCATAACTTATTTGAAATCATTATTTTTATAATATTTTCATCTATTATATAAAAATGAATGTTTGTTTGTTCGTATAATATTTTCACATTATTAACTTTATGCATTTTTTTGTACTCTCAATGTAGTTAAAAATATAATAGTATATTATAAAAACTTAAAAAAAAAATGCAATTCCTTGTAAAAACTCCAATAGGTACGTCTCACTCGTTGTGATTTATAAATTTTAAGAACTAGGTATTTTAATTTTTTTTTTATTTTGATTATTCTACTTCTTAGTCTCTTTGAAATTCTTTGCAACTTTTCCTCGTATTATCTGTTTAATATTATTTTCCGTTTCATTTTAAATTTTCTGGAACTTTGATAACAGCTTATAAACTGTTCGCTGTTTTAATATTAATCTAAAATAAATTACTTATGAACTACTTATAGTATAAATTTGTATAATATTATAATACCCAATATATTAAAACATCCACACTAGAAAAATATAAAATTAGTCATCGGTAGTAAATCAGCTTCATAACGAGTTGCTACTGACCATAATTTGGGCAGAACATGTAGATGTAGTTTTCACACCTTATTATATTTTCATAAAGTCATATACATGATTTTTCTCTGATATATATTATATTCTATATGTTATTTCTTTACATTGAACAAAAATAAAAATTTAACTTTTTCTCAACTTTCGTCACAAAAATTAGGTTAAAATACCTACATAGTTTATCATAAATTACATATTTGTAATAGTTACTTATTTTTTATAATAGTAAAATTTTATAGCAAGTAAATGATGAAACACTAAATAAAATTTAATTCCAATAAAAATATAAAAGTGACCTAATAATATAGGTGGGCATGGACCGATTGCGTTCGAGACAAATTTTTAATTTAGGGTCAGTATACCAATAATTGCGTTTGTATTAAAGTTGTTTTTACCTTTAGGTATGAAAATATTGTAATTTAATCTAATTCAATGGTCATTAAATTATACATAAACGATTTGTATACTAAAATGTTTGAAAATTGAATTATAAATTTATTGATCAATTGATTACTGATTAAAATTTCTCGTTATATATTTTATAAAACTATCGAACATTTTATGAAACGTTATTATTATTACGAACAAAAATATGAAATTGAGTGATGGGCGAAAATATTTCACAATTTCACAGATTTAATCATCGGTCAAATATTTACCAGACTAATTGTTTCGTTGATTATAATACTGTATATTATAGAATAATTCTTTGATGATAGTCGATACTTTTATACAAGCTTTTAGTGAAAAAAGTAAATAGTTGTTACTTCTTAATACTATATTATTTGGTATACAAACTAAAAAAAAATGAAAAAAAAATAATTCATTAGATATGGAAATACCTATATTTATTATATTTATAATTAACTAATAAGTTTTCCTTATTCTATTTATTCAAGTTCTAAAAATTATCAATGGTTGCTAATTAGTCAATTGGTCTGATTAAAAAAAGTGTATTTTATTAATTCCCGTATAAGTGACCACTACGATGTATTTGTAGGTTTTAAGTGAATCTCGTGTTGAGTAAGTCACTGTAAAGAATGTGTTAAATTTTAATTCAATGACAAATCATTGTATACGATAAATGATTCTTTGCTGAGACGTCTATGCTGTTACAAATAGTCATTTATTTAACTATTATACGGTGTTGGTTAAATTATTTTTTTTCGAAAATGACATTTAGTAATTTATTAATTATTATTAATTATTATAATTTGTGTATAATATAATGGAAGAAATCCTGATTTATTGGTTTACAATAAAATATGTACAGCTCAAACTATAATAGCTGGTTGCTTAAAATTTTAATGGTATTTTCGTACCACTATTCAGGGGTGTACTAAAGATTTTGTGAATTTTTAATTTTAAAGCACAAAAATGGGTTATAAAGTTTAGATTTATACAGTGTTACTGACTTGATTAAAAATATAAAATTAATATTGTCTAAAACACTACCAATACATTTTAAGCTATTATAGCTTTATTTTATTTGGTAAAAATAGAAGTTATAAATAGTGAAATCTATTATATTTTCGTGTTATGTAAATTTGAATTATGAAGTTAGAGTTACTTTACCGTAGTAAAAATCATGTCAATATAAGAGATTAACGTCAATGAGATGTTAACGTCCTTAACTGTTATACTTATCATTGAAGATGGTGACTACTTTTTTGATCATTAAATATTTATTTATATGGTGTTGCTATATTGGTTACAGAAATTATAAAATAGTTATGTTCGAATATAATTTTAGACCTGTATTTTATATCTGGTCAAAAGGAAAAACCCACCCTAATTACTGTGTTATAAATATGTATAATTTACATAATAACAGTTTCTAAGACTGGGTAAATCCATGGACATTATTAAAATTGTTTTGCGCAACGCTGTATGGTATCAACTATATAGTGGTTTACTATAAATGTATATCATATTATTATACCTATTAATTTTAAGTCAATACTGACTTACTTTAATTGCTTAAAATTAATTTAAATAATTTGAGATTAGTTATAGTGAAATATAATAATATACGTAAAATATTCAAGTTCCTGGGAGCTTTTCGGCCGAAAATAATATTTTTGAATTATATTGTGGTTTTACGCTTAACTTTTTTTTTAAATTTTAGTAATGACAACTTATGAGAAACATTGTGTTAAATTTTAAATTTTTGACCAAACATACATATTTATATAATCGAAGTCTATGAAAAAAAATTATAAAAAGAAAGAAAATTTCAAATATTTATAAAAAGCTCAAAAAAATGCTTTAATTTAAAAAACCACATCATTGTCAAATCAATACTTTCATTGTTCCACTCAGAATTTAATATCATAACACGCTTGAATGATTAACGATCATTTCAATTTAAAATCTTTTATAAAATATTATTAATATATTTACTTGGCTTTAAATCGTTACTATAAACAAATGTATATCAAATGTGTAAACGTAATAACAATGCAAACATAAATAATTATTATTGCTATCTGAATTTTTAGTGTTAAAGCGTTACAACATTCACGCGTTAATTTGCATTAGGTCGTCAATTATAGATATTAGAGCCTTTTGTACTTGTTTATGCCTCCTGTTACGTAGGTAGTTGGTACATATACGATACACCATAGTTGGGGTTGGAGGTTTAATTAATATTAAAATAGTATAAGTAAATTTGTAAACTACTCTGCAAACGTTTTCGCTTAAAACTTCATCCAAACAAAATCCCTATGGATTTATGAGTATAATGTTTTCATCTCACTTGCATAAGGGAACTTCACCTAAAGGTTCAGTCATTAGTGTGAGAGACAATTTACCAACAACAAATTGAAGCGATATTCCACGAAAAATGAAAAGTTATTTATCCAATTTAACTAACACATGAATATATCATGGTTTCTTCAATAATTTAAATTATAGCTGTGTATAATATGGTGGTATAACATATTATTTTGAAATGTTTATTTAACAAACATAATACAACAATCTTTTAAATTAAATATTCACTTCGAAATTCCATTGTCTTTGTATATTAGCCGTGTTAAAAATTATTTTTATCACTACACTATAAATAGTTTGTTGTGTTTGTGTTGTCTTCTAACTAATTTATTGATAGGAATCAAATTTAGTGAATACTTTCTCATTTTTATTGTCTATTAGCAAACATGTGTAGTTTTTTATGGTTTATTTCCAGTTTATATGATTTTCCAGAGTTAATTTCAATCAGCATCTAATATTATTATTTGATGAGTCACACGAGACAAAGTGTTTTTATTTGTTAGTTTATTGTTTTTAAGTTAAGATATTTTAAATTTTAAATTTTAAATATTTTTTTAACTTCTTATAAATAATTGCTTGATTATTATCATTGTGTTCTGTTTAGCTCTTTAGGTATGAATCTTATGAATTATTTTAATATCCTGTGGGACGTTAAATTTATAATTGGTTATCTACTAGTTAGATGTAGGTGCTTAAACTATTTACTAATAATAATTAATGCTTGTTTGATATTACGGTAGATCTTAGTGAAGCAAAGATAAAATGAATAATCCAATATCAAAGGATTAATAAATACCTATAATATAAAATATATGTTATGGACGTTTGGTGTAAAAGACGATTTCCAAACCACTTTTCTAATTAGCAGAAACAATAATTGGTTGGAAGGGTTCGTCGTATCCAAAGTCAGTAATCCACGACGGCTGTTATTAAGGTCAAGTTTAATGAAAAACGCATTTCGTAAACACAGTTGTTGTAGGTATAATAATTTATCTTTTCAGGGTAGAAGGGATTTAATATGTTTTTGAACGCGTGTTTCGGACTAAAGCTTAAATTAAACAAGATTTTGGTCGTTATTTCTACCCCTCTTTTCAAGTCCTTGCCTCATACCATCGTCCACTTTAAATTAGATCAGGAACGTCGTTAATCGGATCTAGTTATTCGCGTACAGAAAACTCACATTAAGTCACAATATGTTTCAAAAATGTAAAAAATAAAATAAGTTAAATAATATTTTGAGAATATTTAATAAGAATTTATAATTTAACAATTAATATTTGTAGAAACTGTTCAGGAAGAACTTAAATGGAGAAGAATTAAATAATTTATTTTATTATTTAAAAATGAGTGAATAGAGCATTGGCGATGCCATACGTAAATAAAGCTTTTATAATTTTAACTAAATAGCTAATTATGTTTAAGAGTTAAGCATTCAATTTTACAATATTTGATTTCAAACAACTAATTGTACTATAAAATATAACCATCTAAGATAAATGTCACTTGGTCTAATTAATATATTAATCAATATAATTTATTTTATAGACGGTTAATGAGAATAATTTATTAGGTTATTATAATATGGTCTCGATTTGACTGTTTGTGGGTCTCTTCCAATTTGGATTCACTATTGATCGTATACCGTTGCCATTGAACAAATTACCTAACGTTTTATCAATGTCATGAACATTAAGCATTGTACATTCGTTTGACGATGTATTGAGTATAGAACGAAAAATAAATCAAATAATATTGTCTGTAAATAAAACAGTAAGCTGGTTTGAACATATCAAAAATAGTTGTAAAATATAAAAATATAAATAAAGAAAATAATAAATGGTAATTGAATGTTTGTTTTAATAAACTTGAAAATAATTAGTAAATTTAAATTGCTAAATAATTAAAAACAGATTAAATTTATTTTATGTATTTTAAATACTTATTTAAATATTTTTTATATTCTCTATTGATAAATAAAATGAACTATTTTTATAAGAAAAGAAAAAAATAGGATAGACAATTTGGAATAATTTTAGTTAAATAACAATAGTTTTAGTTAAATTGTTGAATAATCGATCATTTAATAGAAAATATATCATGAAAAATTAATATTTGTATGCTTTATTGAGAATCGATTTAAAATTTGAGAAAAAATGTAAATAGATAAGTATTTACAAATTCTGTATATTTGCCAACAATAAAAACATTTAGGTTTAAATAATTAACTAATCCTTATTTATTAGACTGATATGCAATTATATGCGGACATTGTAAAAACAAAGTTATCATTTTTTGCTTGTACTTCTTTTTGGTGTACATTTTAAGACGTTGCTAGCCCCTAAGTAATCTTCATTTACAGATATTTAAATAATAAATATAATCCATTAATCACTATAATATGTTTTATTCGTTCAATGATCTCACATTTTTTTAATTTAAATAAAACAATTTAAAAATACATACGTTAGTAAAAATTAGAAATAGTAAATTTTCTTTCAAATATTTTTTGATCATAAAAAATAAAATAAAAATAAAATTAAGTATTTTTTTTATACGTAATTTGTTATACTATACAATAATATGTTTATTAAATAATTTTTTTTGTATTAATAAATAAAACGAATACATGAAAAAACTGTATTCTTATTGTATTAAATTCAAGGAAGATAATGTTACAAGAACAATCAAAATTGAGTAATGTATACACTGTATGCAAGTGGTTATACAGTGGTTCTTAATCTTTTTTGGACCATGACCCAAAATTTTCTTTGAAAATCGATCACGATCCACATGGTTTCATTTTTACAGGATCAATAAGTAGTTCTAAAAATCAAAATTTGTTTATTAGGTACTTTTATTATTTATTACTTTATTCTACTAAGCTTATAGGTTAATATTGAATATAATTTTACTAATGTATTTTTACTAATAAATAAATACCTTACATAAAAACTATAATGCATGAAAACCATTAATTTATTCAAAAAATAAAAGTAAAAGAATAAATAAGTAATTTAAATATTATGTCGAAGTAAAACATTTTAAATGATTTTAGTTATCCATTTTTAGGAAATTGTTATAGTTCATATATTTTTCAGTCACGAACTGAGTTTATCTTCTTTATGTTATATTTCTTTAGAACTATTTAAAAAAAATCTATTTTGTGTTTGATGAAATAAGTATAATAGAAAGTTAAAAATCAAAAATATTAATAATAATAGTCATTAAAAACTTTTTTAATTCTTTATTATCTTGTTTATTAACTATATTATATGCACTAAAAATAAATAATTAAACAATTAGCTTATAATTTTAAATTAGTCCTGTACTTTTAAATTTTATTTATCTTTAATATAAAAACTTTCGTTAATCTTTAACTTTGTTTCAATGATATATAAAGAAAGCAATCATCTTATGCTTTCGGCTCTAGTGATTTTAGGATATTTTAATTATTTTAAATAACTAACACAATTATTAGATAAATCAGTAATTAAGTTAACGTCATTATGGTTTTATCTATAATTTATTATTTCTTTTTATTTAGGTACTTGTTTTTATTTTTCTACTTATTTAAAAATCAAATATTACGTTATACAGTGTTTATTGAAATAGCGTATACTGTCCTACAAAATATATCTAGTGATAATTTTTTCAAAATGTTTTGGTTTCTATTATTTAATGTAATTTTTATGATTTATTTTAACTTCTAATAACCAATATTATTTAGTAACTTATTTATTGTATAATATTTCTAACAAAAGTGTATACCTATTTTATATTCATATATACAATAATTATAGATTGGAAAATGATTAAAGATTATCTATTTAGCATGTACATGTAGTACCTACATAATATGCGTTATTAATTTATGTACACTACACATAAATTGATAATTGAACATGGAGTGCATTATAATAAATAATTTATGTATGCTTGCGTAATTAATTTTTTTAAATTTTTTAACTGTTTTACAATAATTATTTTTCCTATATGAGTTAAGTAAAGCTACTTTGGTTTTGATAATTATATATTATGTACAATTTTTTGGAAATTTTCAACCAGGTCAACAGAGATTTATTTAATATACTCATTAAATGTCACGTGAGTGGATTTAAAATCTAGCTCAAACTTGATAAATTTATGAGATCAAAAGTCGTTCAATATTGTCTATATAACACAATGTTAATGTCATGCTTAAAACTTTTCACTGTCAAAATATAGCTATTTAGATGTGAAACAAATTTGGCTGAATTTTAGTTTTATTTTGTTTCTTATATATTTTGAAAATATACAGTTGGTACATAATACGGTAAGTTATGTAAGTACTTATAATCATTTTATAAAGTAAATTTGCATTTCTGGTAGGTACGTTCAAAAAGTGATTCAATATGTATATGGTTTTAAAATAAATTCATTTTAGTTGAACAATTTTTTAGATTACTTATTTTTAATATGTAAGTTATTTCTTTAAAAACTTTAATAATTATTATTATGGTTTATTAGTTTTATTATGTAAACGGTTTTATGTCAATTTGAAAATGTTTAAATAATTTGTGATTTGATCAATTATTTCAGTAGATGATTGTAAATAATCTTAAACAATATTATTATCGTTATTATTTGGTATTTATGTTTCAAAATTGAATAATGTATTTTGAACAATAATAATATATTATATGAAACCTCTAATAATATTGGAATTTTCGTTTTCAGATACCTGTATATATATATATTGTTTGATATACATTTTGTTTGCATAGTTTAATAGTTATACCTTATAAGGCAAGATTTCTATCCTAGTTTGGATTTTAGATACCCTATCTTTCATTTCTAAAGTCTCGAAATATTGATAAAAATATACATCTGTCGGTAGTCTGTAAATACATTCAAGTGGGTTAGCGGATATAGTGTTTTGTGAATATATGGAATGGCAGAGAGGGTCAGAAGGAATTCAATTAATTGTCATTTGGACCATTGAATAATGTTCGAACAATGCAGGATAGTCCAATATCAAATTGGCATTTTCGCGTCCCAAGAAGTTCTGCAAAAGCGAAACGACAAACAACTCGAGTTTTACCCTTTCCTGTGGAATGTCTATGATTGTGCTTAAATTATAGCAAGTTTCAACACAGTGGGTCTATATGTATACAATTTTTTTTTGTGATTACTAAAGTGGTGAACTACTTCTGAAAATGTACGAAGTAAATTCGATATAACCAAACTTATTTTCAATGGAAATGTGATTTGTAGTATAAATGTATTAAAATATTTTTTTCACTTTTTCAAACTTGCAGTAGTTTGGGGAATTTACTTTTGTTCTTGACCCGGGATAAAGATATAAATGTATTGGTTTTGTAACAAGTCACAGAGTTTTTTATATTGTTAGTTTGTAGATTTTTCAATTGAGTTTTTAATAAAAATATAATGAATGAAAAACAGAGATACGCTTATTAATTATATTTTTTATGAAATTGATTTTTTTTTTTTGTTCTTAATCATTCAGAAAATTAGAATAAGTTTTTAAAGAATTAATATTTTTGGTATGATTATGCATTATATATTATAGTATTGATTAATAATTAATATTTCTTGAATATAACTTGAATGTTTTTTAGTTTTTTATATAAGGTTAATTTTATAACAATAATTTAACTATAATGTTATGTGTTAAGTATAAAAAAATATTTTGAATTTAATTTTATAAAACTAAAAATTAAAACCTTTGTGAATTTTATTTAACGTAAGGACTATATTTTTATTTAATATTTACTTCAATAGAATTTTTAGTTTTGGATATTATAATTTTTCATTTCAATAAAAAGTTACTCATATCATATGTATTACTGTGTTCAATACATTTTTAAAATATTTATTCTTAAATAGTTTTTATGAGTACTTGAAACTTTAAATATTTCTTATAAACTTAATTGTATAGTAGACAGAACTGTTCGTTTAATATTTATATATTTCAGCAAAAAAATTAAATTTTAAATTTTAAAATCAAATGACTTATTATAGACCTACATATAATATGTGTTTACAATTTTCAATCTATACAAATAAAATACTATAATATAATGTCACAAAACTTTATAGCACTTAACAACTTTTATTCAAAATAATTTAATTGTTATAAGTTCCTTTACTTATTTACTATATCTAAATAAAAAAGAAAAAATATACTTTAAGTAAAAAAAAAATTTAATGTCTAAATATTATAATATTTATAACTATTATACATTTTTACGCTAAATCAGTTATTAATAAAATTGATATCTTTATTTTGTTATTATTCAAAAACGAGTAAACGTATGCGATTTTCACCATATGTTAAATTGTCGTTTTCTATATTTATATTATAATTTATAAAATATTTTGACTTTTTTTGAGCTATGTACAGACCATTGAAATTTTCGAATAGTTTTATTATTTTATTTATAATAATTGATAAATAAATTATAAATATGTAAAAACATTTAAAAATTTAACATAAGTTTTCTAATAAGTGGTTGAATTCCAAATTAAAAAAAAAATTAAAATTTATATTTACGTTTTTTTTTATGAATATTTAAAGTTAGATTTTTAATAAAATTCTTGAACATAACTAATTATTTTGTAACTAAAAATTCATAAAAAATTGTCTTTTTTACCTAAAGTTTTTTAAATTTAATACAAGTTTCTTAATACATTTTTAACTCTTTATTTAAAAAAAAATGTCTACTGGTAAGCCGTCTATTCTTCTTTAAACAATATTTGTTTTTTATTGTAATTCAAAAACGAATAACCTAGTTAAGTACTAAATATAATAATAATAATATAATATAATATTACATGTATTGTATAATTTCCAAATACTTTGACTCTTTTTGAGCTATTTACAGGTATGAGAAATTTTATAGTCATTAAAAAATTATTTACTGAGATTAAATTCTTGGAATTCTAATATAAGATTCCAAATTTTAGTTAGGTTAGATTATTAACTATCAATAATTGAGTAGGTTAGATATTTTTGAAGTACCTGTAATGATATTTCTAATATCAAATTCATGAGTTATTAATTTTTAGTTATTATATTTTAAGATAATACTTTTTTTAACACAATTATTCGATATTAGAAAACACCGTGTTCATTAAAATTGCTGTGGAAAATCTAGGAAAAAATCTGTACATGACTGGTCATTCAATAGAATTTTTATTGTTTAATTCAATAAAATAAACTATACCTATTAATATTATAATAATGTAGTCTTTGATAACTAGGAAAAATATAAATGATTATATAACATTAAATTATTAAACATTTTAAATCTGACGTCGTAATTTAGATTTCGTCAAATACGTTTATATTGATAATATTATAAAATAATATCTTTTCGAGCTTCTAAGCAGATAATAATAAATAAAATAGTATTATAATTCTTAATCAAATCAAGTGTTAAACAGCTATATAATTTGTAATATTCAATATATTATACATCATAATTTTTATTTATAACATTTTCTATTTAATAATTTTATTGTACTTAGTAGATAAAATGTATTTTAATTTGTCTTGTTACATTTTAAGCAAAGATGATTAGATAAATATTCGAACAGGAAAGGCGATTTATGTAATGTTATCTTGAATTTATTCATAGAATTAAAAGCAAATATTTTGTATTCTGTGATTCACAAATTAATTCATATAATTTTATTTATGAATACATTTATTTTTCAAAAAAATAGGTACTAAATAATAATTCATTTTAATAAATTTTCAGTCTTTTCTATTTTACTTTTTTTAAATGTGTTTGAGAATAGAGTGATATTTTTTTTTCATGCGCTCTTTTTATGCATTTATTAAATTCTATTGCACACGCCATACAATATCGTACTAAACGTTTACAGAGACGTAATTTTAATGTATTTAACTTCTCCCTTCTAAAAAATTCTAATATACTACTAAAAAGATTTTGACCTAAAAACGTATTCTAGTCATTGGAAAAATTGACTTATCGTTTGTCTTTATTGTATACCTAGTGCTTAACCACCTTTTATTTTACTAATATCCCATTCCTGATAATTTTCAGTAACTTGTAAAGGTAAGACGCAATTCAATTAATTATGAATACCTATTATTAAATGGTTCCTCATAATTTGATTAAAAAAAAATTTTACATCCGATATTTACAATTCATTATAGTTACACATAATATAGTTTGAGTATAAATAATTAAATCTAAATAAAAAATTTATAAAATAATTCTTAAATGCCAAGAGAATATTTTTTCACAGTTCTTTGGCTTAAAGTATGTTAAACTTCTAAATTCCTAATTTTAGTATAAATGACTGATTTTATGCTTCCTATTTAAACACCGATCTTTTTATACTTGGCTTATAGGTTAGTAGCAAAAATAAATTATGATAATGTTGTTTTAGGTTATATAGAGTATACCAATACCTAGAATAATATAATATGCCATGTTTTTAAGAAAATTTAGTTGAATTTACTAAATTTCTAATGGAACAATAAATTACTAATCGTATTATAAATAAACCATAAGATATCCTTAGAATATATTAAGTTTTGATAAACCGTTCTTCCTCAGAATCATATATATTAATTACTTAGCTCAAATTTAATATATCTAGATACAGTGGTCTATCTTACTGTACAGCAGAGTTTTTTGGTTTTTATTTTTAATATCTGATTACTCTGGAAATGCATTTTGTATTCACTGCATGTATTTATTATATTATATAAAATAATATAACTATCGATAATTATACACTATATACCTATTATACTTATCGTTTATTCAAATGTCGAATAACTAAAAGTGTATTGAAATTAATGTAAAGTATTATATAGTTATTATTTTTGTTGGTGCGTAGTCTGGGAGTCTTAAATGAAATAATCAACGTGTAACACGTTTGACACATACTTAAGAATTTGAAATCCAATGACCGCAAACTACATGTATGTACGTGTATGTGTATGAATGTTATTCCGAGCGCGGTTGACGTAGGAATAACCGACCAGTCGGCACTCGGGTTTAGTAATTAATAACGCGTTGGGAAATTGATAACTTCGCACGGTGTCATTAAGCGTAAGCCGCCTCCTTCACGAACCACACCGCGAATATTACCGCCATACCACAGCTACAGCCGTTATGCCACTGTATATAGGTATTACCCCCACTAGCACTCTCACTCCACAAAAAAGCTATTTGAATACACCGTGCAGGTAGGTATATGACGGTTGTAAATATATGCGCGCGCGCACACACACACACGCACAATAAAGAGGGTTGCATGAGTTTCTCTATATATTTGTATGGGGAGAGGTTGGGGGTCAAACAGTGTAATCGAGGAATCCACAGTCGCAATTTCCATAAGCACGTAGAATTATAATATATGAGATGACCCTTCGCGTCACCGTTTATTATCATGCGCATTTGTATATAGCTCATTTAGAAGCAAGGTGTGAAGGGGCGGCATTATGCCAATCATATAGCCACATATACATATATGCGTCTTCATTTATATATACAATATATGTATACATTAATATTATTATTGTTATTATTATACGTGGATACAGGATAGGTTGTGCTGAAACAGTCGTGTAAACGACCGTCAGAGTCGTGTCTATACGGGTGTAATCTTTGAGTCGATGTAGTGGCGGGTAATCGCGGTGGGGCCTATGGAACGACGGAAACGATGGTGATAACGCATAATATTCGTTGGGCTGCTATACAGGCGACTAAAACTGGCGTATAATTGAAACTCCGGGGGATATCGGTGTAAAGTTTATAATTACCTCGATCGCCTGCAATATCCTCTTCTATATGCCCTAACCAGCGTTGGACCCCTAACGTTGGGGCTTTGAGCTTCTGCTATTATATTATTATACGCGTGTATCTATACTGGATACGCTTCGCGGACGTGGTCGTCGCAGCAGTAGTCGTGATGCAGCCTAACCACATTACCATTTAAATTGGACTCGTCGACGCTGCCAGGGATAATCCGTTCTTAATACTTTGAAGAGGAGATGGATAGAGAAGAGAAAGAGAGAGAGAGAGAGAGAGAGAGAGAGAGAGAGAGAGAGAGAGTGAGTGAGAGAGAGACATTGAGAATAACGGTCAGACTGTTGGCGACAAGAGTAGTGAGAGGTGTTTGGTGGTTAAGGTTGTGGTGGTACCGTTTTTGCAACCCGGAAGTGCCCACAAAACGGATTTTGCCGCCAGACTTAAACCTAGTGGTAGTGGTGGTGGTGGTGGTGGTGGTGGTGGTAGTGATAGTAATGGTGATGACTGGCTGTTACCACTGCACTGGAATGTATAGGTACTTCTGACCCTGATCACTAACAAAACCTGCAAAATATCAAAACTACAGTACTTCACACCTATAGACAAAATATTAAGCGAAATTAAACTTCACAGTTAAAATAATATTAAATTGTTAATTTTGGATTCTGAGTGGAGCTAATTGATTTTACAGTGATGTGTGTTTTATTTTGTCTACCATCGCCTTTTGGCACATTATTTTTTTTAAATATTTATTTCTAAGTCATGAAAATATTTATTAAGTTATAAGTTAATATTATTTGTCTAGTGGAGGATCAGTGTCCCGTCTTACCATCCCTTCTAATGGGAGCTCATGATTATAGGAATACCTTCGTAATACATTCTGTTTTGTCTGGTTTCTACAACGATATTTTAAATTTAGAATCATTGATTTTTTTATTGCTTCTATTTTATTTCATTTTTATTATTTATATAGTTCTCTATTTAAGTTATCAATATAGTAGGTGCAGCCTACCTTCTAATAAAATATTATAAATTATAATTAAGTTATGATTCAGTTACTTAATTATTACTAGATCTAATTTAAAATAAGAATTAAAATTGTAATCAAAGTTGAAGAAACGTGGATACAAAAGTTAAATTAAGAGTGATGTTATGCATGTTATTAAATGAGGAGAGTCGCTTGAAATGTGATTTTTCCAAGTTAATTTTCTTTGTTGGTCTACCATTTAATGTACTTTCGATCATGGTACAATTTAAAAGTTTTTTTTATCTATTGTAATTAATAGTTTGGCCATATTATAAAAGTACGTTTTAATAAACATATGGAATACACGGGATGATATTTTAAAATATATTGCACTAAAAAATATAAAAAATAAAAACAAACTCAATTGTACAAAAGTTTACGTATTGTTGCTTTGAATTAAGATTTATAGTTTAATGAATATATATATATATATATATAAACATTAAATTTAATGTATTTTGTAAATACTTTTATTTTTAAATGCCTAAATGTAATGAAAGGAAAATATGTGATAGTTTTATAAAAACAAAACATAGCTTTACTACGTTTCACAAAAAAAGAAAAATTTAAGATAAAACCGTTTTCAATGTCTTCTACCCTCAGGGGTCCTGAAAATACTTGCCATTCTTTTGTCAAATAGTTTGTCTAAAAGCCAAAAAAATGTCGACATTCTGTTTTCTTACCAAAAAAATGAACATTGAAAATATTAGTGTTATGAACGTACTAAATATGTCTAGGAAAATTGACAATGATACTGCAATAAAAAAACAAAAATAATAATTATCAATTTGGGAAAATCTTCTGGTCAGAAAATATTAATCACTTTTGTAGTAAATTTGAGGAGTGATCCCAAACCTCAAATTTTGTACGAGTATGAATTTATTTTTTATAAGTAAGCTATGAGCATAATATTATAATAATAATAATTATAATTATTATATTATTAGCATAATCTTTATATTCCATTTTTGTTTGCTTTATACAATATAGAAAATAATTAACATTAAAAAAATATAAATTGTCTTTATTCTATAAATATAATGGATGATATTATAATCTTCGAGTATTGTATAATATATTATTATTTATTTAACATAAACTTTTATAATTTAAGAATTACAAGCAAAAGTTTGAAAAACATTAATTTAACAACACGTAAAATAAATTATAAATACAATTATAGTGAAATATTTTCATTTATTTGACTGATAAATTATAATACTTTATTCACTAAAATAACAGAATATTGAAATTTTTAACAGATGAACATCAAACTATTTGATACAGCACTTGTCTACCCTGCTGGTACACTGGAATTGCAACTGAATATATAAGAAGTTTGTATTTTTTGTGTAGTTTGAAAAATATTTATTATTTATATTAAAACTGTTAATATTATCAATATTTTATCGATAAACTGATAAAAATTCATAATTATTGTGTGATAATAATATAAAAATTAAAACGTTATCAAAATTAAATAAAAAATATAATTTAGTGATTCAAACATTAACGGTTTGAAAAAATTCTAATTTAATAAAATAATTTTATACTATGATTAGTGTGAATAAAAAACAAACTTATAAGTATTAAAAATCAATTTATTCTGAGGTTTGTTATTAATACATTTCTTAATTTAAAATCGAAATAAATTACTGTTTAGACTTAAGATTCAAAAATATTATTTATTTTGTAAAATATATGTTACAAATCAAGATATTATATGGTCTTAGTTTAGTATTTTAGTATGAATAATATGATGCGTGTTATAATTTATTAAATTAAGGTGCTTAATTAATATTAATTTAAATGTACAAAGTGTAAGCTATAATTATTATACATAAATACGATTTATTTAAAACAGATTTTAATTTAGTATAATAGTATAGGTAATACATATAATACTATAATTGTATACAAGTAAAAATACAATTGTAACGTTCTTTAAGCAAAAACAATCAAGAATGATAAGTTTGTATATTCGTATAGCTTGAGTATAACAAGCTTGAATATGATCAATACATATTTAAATGGGATACAAACATTACGCTTGAGTTAAGGAATTGAATGTTGAGGTAATAAATGAGTTTCATTGACTCGGTTTTAGTAAAAAATCGAATTAAATTTACTAGTATAGGTAGTATTAATTGACAATTCGTTAATTTGTTATTACAACTCTGGAATAAAATGTGACAGATTTTTTTTTCAATATGTATATGGTTATTGTGTAGGTATTTTTTGATACTAACTTGATAATAATTTTTTGAATCATGATTATTTAAAATATCTATAATATTTTTCAATGTCCAATTATTAATTTTATACTGATTAAAATATGAGAAACTATCTGTTTTTTGAGTGATCATAGTAATTTATATAATTCAATAGTAAATATTTTATTTATTTATTTATTTATTTTTTTTTTTTGAAAAAATGATAGGTTTATGTGACTGAAAGGGTTAAATTAGTTTAAAATTTGGTTTTTCAAAATTAATTTTATAATATTATTTATAGTCAGTTTTATTAATGATGGGTCATTTAAACGTTTTATGGTAATAAATATTAATTTTTTGAAATTTATACAAATTAACTATTTGAATATGTTAAAAGTTATAAACTGTGGTATG
The DNA here is from genome assembly GCA_036289425.1 of Rhopalosiphum nymphaeae. Classification (NCBI taxonomy): domain Eukaryota; kingdom Metazoa; phylum Arthropoda; class Insecta; order Hemiptera; family Aphididae; genus Rhopalosiphum; species Rhopalosiphum nymphaeae. The sequence continues at coordinate 477,109 of JAZAQC010000021.1, read as the reverse complement.
GTAGGTATGGTATATAAAATTGAAAAAATATTTGCTGTAGCAAAATTAATTAAATTAATTAAACTTAACAATTAATTTTTATCATTATTTTAGTATTTTAGTAAAAATGATCCCAAGGGCATTCATGTTTGAAGCTTCTCTCGTTTATATATGTTTTTAATTCATATTTTGGTGTTGTACATTGCGCACCATTAAGTATTTGAAATTTTTCTAAAAACTTTGGATTAAATAATTAATTTAATTAATTAATTAATTATATTTTGTTTATATGCATTTTTACAATTTTTCCAGACAAGAAAAACATTTAATAGTTGAGAGCGAAGAACTTCATTTTATAGTAAAATAGTACATTTTTAACTGATATTTTTATTTTTATTAAAGGTTGAAGAGATTTAATCTTTGAATAGGTCATTTAACTTTTAAATGTATAGAGAACCCTAGCTTATTTATCAGCTTTAAGCTGTATCAATTTAATTAACGCTTTAAAAATCTGAATACCCAAGTATTATTTATGCAAAATAAATAAATCAAATATGGAAACTTCAGGTTATTTTTGGTCCACAGTATGAAGAAATTATGGTTTTAATGATTCTTAGTAAACTTATAAAGTTTAATACTTTTTCGTTACACCATCATTTATCATGGCTTGATAGTTTAATATTAAAAGTAAATGTTCTTTATTTGTCGATGTCCGTCAAAAGTTTTCAAGTATTGTTTAATTATAAATTAGTGTTCTCACAAAAACCACAAGAGCTGCGTTTTATGAAAACACCATCGAATATAGATCACCAACTGTCCTTTGGGAATGTCACGTTCGTAATCACTCGCTGGTAGTCCCTAATCAATTTGTCTTTCAATCTGACCGGAACATACACAGAAAATTATGTCTGTCTCTTGAGAACAAAACCACGAACTTATATATGTTATAATAACTTGTAAAATTAACCAACGGTTTGTATTATATTTATGGTATCTGATTTTGTTACACGAGTTCAAGTCAAAAAACTTATATAAATAGTTTATGGAGTAAAATTATATATACATTTTTATTTTTAAATTTCATATTGATAGAATTGAATTACTTTAAACAAAAGAAAGGAGGAAGTCACTGTGTTAAATTTAAATTCAATGATAGATAATTTGCATTAAAAAACGTATTTTAAGTGGGAACGATGCATTATCCTCTATTTTTATGGATATTTTTTAATTTATTCATAGCGCTATTAGTACTTATAGTTTATTTTTGTATTTTTATATGTTTGAACTATTTTTTACCAAACAAATATATTGAATACATTATTTAATAATAATTTATTATAATAATATTTAATTTTTATATGTTGTTGTTATTAACTTTAGAAAAGCTTATCCGTGAATAGGATCATTGTGTATATAGTTTATAATAATAAGTAAAAATATTTTAAAATTGTCACTGTGTAAAAAAAAAACTAAATCATTAACGTATTGGTGAAAGTTTTAAACATGACATATTAGAAACCATACATTACGCTGTCCAGGTTTTTGATTGAAAAATTAAAATGTTATCAAAATTTATAGAAAAACGATTAAAAGGTAGAAAATTTCAGTTAAAACATTAAAATTAGTTTATATATCTTGAAAGTTTAAATGTTTTTCTTTCTCTTCTTTAAGAGAGGTAAGAAATAGTAGTAATAGTAATAGTAGTAGTAGTAGTAGTAGTAGTAGTAGTAGTAGTAGTAGTAGTAGTAGTAGTAGTAGTAGTAGAAGTAGTCATATGGTAATACACATATTTATGTTAATGCATATATATATATATATATATATTCTGCGTAGCGAATAGTCAACTAATACCTTTGTTATAATCTACGTTAATAAATTATTTTTTGTTTAATGTGTTTATTACTTATATTTAACATTCAATTATATTCAATAACAGTGTTCATTTTCGAACAAACAAGTTATAGTGGTGTAAAAATATTCTAAATCATATAATTTTGTTTAAAATTAATTTTTATTGGATACTTATTAAATATTTTTGAATATCAATTAATAATAAATTATATTTATTATAGTATAAGTAACTATAATATTTTAAACTGAATATTATCTTAAAAAAAAATCCAAAGGTAACCTTATTTTATAATTCAAATTTTAATTAAATATTTTAACTATTTCCTTATCCTTATCCATATTGTGGGTTTTAGTAGTTACTAAAAATATTTATAAATACTATTATTGTGAATTTAAAATGACATAACTCATAATTTAAACTTATTAAATGTCGGTTTTCTTATTCAAGAACTAACAATCCTAAGCCAGAAGCCATGAATATGACAGAAAAAGAAGCCAAAACAAATACTAACTAAGATATTGTGTAAGACGCTATAGTGCATTGCTTCACAAAGCATGAAACAGATTAATTACAATTACTTGTAAGTCGGTTTTTTCCTATATAATCGTACACTGCTTTTTTAAAATAAATGATATCATTATAAATGTATGTATAAACTAGATTAATAATGTTATATGTTATAAATTAAATACATATTTTATTTGCGGACTAATAAAATAATGTATTAAATTATATTATATATATCAACTATAGTTACTTAGTGAAAAAAAGTCTAATTGAATGTTATTTTATTATTATTATTAGCTTTTAGTATAAGATTATTACAGTTCGACAGTTAAATTATTATACACAACTTTACACAATTATAAACTATTTTTAAACATAATATGATAAAAACAACAAAATTATTAATTTAAAAAACTAGCTTCCAGTATAAAAGTGATTATTTTTTTAATGATAATTTTAGGATTAGAGTTAAGAGTGGAGAAAAGGTTGAGAAGGATAATGAGGGCACTAAGAAACTGAACAAAATTAGACATTTGGAGTCTAAGGATGAACAGTCAAAAACTATATGTTAAACAGTTATAAACACTTTTGTTGAAATGTAATGTGCAAAGGGCAAAGAGAAGAGTCATTTAAACCAAGTTTATAGGAGTGATTGAGTAATAGAAAATGACTTACATGGAGTAGGTTGGAACGGACGAATTTAGATCTTGGTAAATCTATGTAGTTAAATCAAGTTTTTTTGTTAGGTATATTGAGGACAATATTTTTGTAATTGGTAACAAAATTGGCAGTCAAATTTTTGCAGTACTAAGATAGGGGTGAAATCTGTTCAAGGTAATTCAGCAAAGGAAGGTAAAATTGTGTTGGTGGTAGATTTGGCTAACATAATCAGCTTATTTAGCTGATAAGGGAGAAACTGAGTTGTTGATATAAATAACCACGAATGAGAGGACGGCACTAATTTGAGGTGTATCCTACATTGAAATAAATCGCTATTGAAAAAAAGAGAACGTATCGAAAATATATGGATTAGTTAAAACAAACGATTTTGTAATGAATTTTTGGACAAGCCATCGGCACATCTGATGTTATATCAAGGGCAAGAGGTTTCACTTCGATAGACGGACCTCTGACTAGGAATAGATCTAACACCTCATTATAGTTTTAAGACACGAAGTTTGAAGTTTATAATTCTGTTCCAACTTATGTAAGAAATAGAACCGAAAAGAATGAACCCGTATTCTAATTTTGAACGTACAATTGAGTGATATATAGATAAAAGGCTAGATGTGACCCTTCATCCTCTGCCCTACGTGTTCTACACGGTCCTGAGAAAATTTGACCAGCAAGAAGTAAAAATAGAGAGAGTTGTTGTATAAGGTAGCCAACGAAGTTTAGGGTCAAGTGTGATACTCAGGTAAGTTACGTTGGTAGCAAAAGAAATAGTATTGTCATCTAAATTAATATTAGGTAAAAAATCTGCGCTGAGTAAAAATAACGGACTTATTTTTAATATTATTAAAACTGTATGTTAATTTTATATTTTTAGATCGAAATTTTTTGAGTTACAATTAATGACGTGGAGATGATGGACAGCTTTTATATCGAAACAACTTAAAGTTAGAGCGTTATATATATAATTTATAAGTACCTATTTGATTGTTAAAAATATATTTAATCATATTTTTTTCTTCATTAGCTTGTTTCTTAAAAATAAATAAAAATGTTCATTTAAATCAAAAGATTTTCACCATAATATTATAACGTAGAAAGGAATATTTTTGAAGTTTTGATTATATTATATTACAAATTATACAAAAATGATGTAAATAATAAATTAATAAAAAAATAAAAAAAAACTAATTTCCAGTTATAGTTTGAAATCGATAAAAAAAAATGTTAAATGTAAAAGTAAATATTTATATTTATTGAGATTAGTTATAATAATTAAACAGAAAATATAGCTGATGGCCGACGCGATAGTGTTGGTTTTTACGAATAATAAATACAGGTATAGGTTTAGGTCATGTATATTTTATGTTTTTGGCGCTAGCCATATACTTTTAAAACGCAATGCGATTATATAGGTAATAAGTTTGATGGGGTTTGAAAAAATACATAAATCAATAAATGTTATTGACATAACTGGAAATAATATAGTAGGTATATATTATACATTTAAGAAGTATGGTTATAAGTTACGACGGGTACGGCGAAAAATAATTATTAATTAATCGACGAATCAAAAAAAATGTATTATTCAGGCTTTGGTGTGGCCTATATTGAATATATTATGCGTACGACGTCGGGGATAATATGTTTATACCGACTGTATGATGTATTATTATAATAATATCTTGGAGTCGACTATATGCAATGAAAAACAAACTTCAAAGACCATGTGTAGATAACACTATATATTATTACTAATTATTTTGAAAATAATAGATTATTATGACGTATTATAGTGTAGCTATTATAGTGCACAAAACGGTGACGTCAGTTTGACGTTACGTATTTAGCAATCTAAAATAACGGAAATAATATCATCAATAAAAATTAGTAATTATATAATATTTTACCTCTAATTCATATGTATATCCTAAATATACATTTTTAAACATTTATCGAAGTTTCAAGAAAATATAATTATAATATTAGTATTATATTATCTGCTATTATAAAGGTGAAAGTATATTTGATAAAATTAACCAAAAAATTAAATAAACCAGTGATGAAAATATTATTCCCATTCTTACTCAGAAATTTTAAAGAAACATCGCGGTTCTAAACGTACATTTTAGGGAAGTGTTGTAACATTATTGTTTGTCGTCGTGGTATTAAATTATTATTATCATGTACTTCCTTTCTCTCTTTTTCTTTTGCTTTTTCTGTCACTGCTCACTCTGTTATTTTAATCATTATTTACATCTATGGACTTCTAAAATTATGGAATTCTAATCCACCTGTTCTGCACCGGTACAGTATATATACCTTTGCAGTTTACGGTATACCACATTACATACGTACAATATACGAGGTATCTATGACTGCCTGGCGGTAATTCAATATAGGTGAAAAAGATTTTCTTTATTCCTTGCCTGCCGCGAAAAACGGTTCCTGTGCAATCGTGTCCGATTATCGCTTGGGGTTTCTTAACATTTTAAAACACGTCGCAACGCCACGGTGTTAGACCGTTACCTTTATCGATACATCGCGCGCGTCCTCGCGGTGCAGAACGGCATGACGGCGGCGCGATTGTTGCGCGTGCGAGGGACGGCAACCGTCTACGAAAATCGAATGCCGCCGCCGTTAACATCGCCGTTTGGAACTCGGCGACACCGCGTCAGTTCGCTCGCGTCGGTCATTCCGGTATCGTCGCCTGCGTTTCGCGTTCGAATTTGTTACGCACGCATGCACGTACGCAAATTTTTCGCGAACATTTTAGCGATCGCGATTTCTCGGTTTTCGGGTTCTCAATTTTATCGTAAAATACTTATTTAAGTTTCGCCCGGTTAAACGATTACGCGTCAACGATACATGTAGATACGTACATCTCAAATTCAGGTAATTGCGGTGCAATAACATGATATAAGTGTACACTGTGAATAAATTTAGTCGTGTGCAAAACGTGTATCACGCGGGGAGTGCAGTGCTGCGGGAATCGTATCCCGCAACCCTCCCACGCGCCAGGTGTTTGTGCGGTTTTTTAATAAAACAATATTTTCGAGTGTTTTTTTTTCACGTGTTCGTGCCGTCAAAATGATGATGCTGTCCTGCGTGCTGATGGTGTTGGTGTACACGGCGGATAAAACAGGTAGGTGACTTTTTAGTCCTGTTGACCGCGGATCTCGCGTTATAACATTTTAATAGACATAATTAATATTATGATCATCGTGGGCTGCGTCGGTAGCGATTGTTTCATATGTACCAAGGTATTATTGTATTATATATTTACATATTATAATAATTTTCGGATATAATGGCGATCGTCAGTTTTTTGTCGCTGTTGTCGTTGTTGTCATCAATTTTGAGAATAAGGGAAATCCCCTCATTTAAAAAAAACCCAGTACGTCAGTTCTCGAAATTGCGTACCCTCCTGCCCGACGCCCATCCATTGTACATATGAACATCTACACAAATTATTATCGTTTCCGACAAATCATTCGTTTGTTGCGTAAATGTATAGGTTACAGTGGATAATAATAATTACGGGAATTCGTAGTAAACAATTCCTATTTTCATGTATGCACGCATATTATTTTCTGAAAAATAATAAATAAAAATATTTTAAGTCGCTCAACTTTATTAAACTTCTAACTTGAATCTTCGGACTTCGGATTTTAAGAAACTATTTTCAAAGTTATTTAATTCGATAGAGTCGTTTGGAATGCAATTTAAATACTTATGGTAATATAAGTGTGTTTGTATTTCTGGATAACGTTTTTTCAGAGTAGTTATATGTCTTACGAGCTACTTACGAACATCATAAAAATATGACGTATACAGTATACTACACTTATGTCCGAGATCCATAAGAGTAGGTAACTTGACGAACAGTTCAAATGAAACTTACTTATCGTACTTATTAAAGGGTTATTTGTTATTAAATTATCATCTAGATCTAAGACGTAAATAACCCTTTAAATAAATTTAATAGTTAATTTGCATATCGATAGAAAAAAGTTTAAATAAGTACCTATTTATTTTAGGACTTCAATGATGAATATTTATTCCACAGTCTATAATTTTATGTGAACTGCAATTATTAGTATTATACATGATTATAGTGACTTGATTTTAAAAGGTAAAGTAAAGATTCTAATAAAATCTAATTAGGAAAAAGCCGAAAAGTCCAATAAGTATAACTTATTCATTGACATGTTGATCAACACGAGCTTTTAGTGAATCCAATGTATAGACAGGGTGGGCTAATCTCTAGAAGTTTGGGATTTCAAAACTTTCATCTACCACAGCTAGGATAAAAGCTTACTAACATACCTATATAATTAGATGGAAGGATCCACTTGTCGACCACACTGTTTTAAGTGCACCATTTTTTCAATTTAAATTGTCTTAGTATAGAGTCAAAATGTTCCCTTTAACGCACGTTTTACCTGTAAGAACGTACGTTAATTATTTTCATTTGTAAGCTGTAACTATTAAAACTTCTCTTTACTAATATACCACACCAAATCAAATTATTTCTTTTACGTTTAGCTATTATTTTAAAAACCCTTTGTTATATTTTAAAGAACTTTTAAGTTTAGAATGCAAAGCATGATATTTTAAGTTAGACTTATACTGCGTATTAAGTTAATAATTTAATTTAGTTCAACATCTAAATACATTGTGTTATATTATTATATAACTACACCTCGATTTACACCTTTAAACGCGAGATTTAACTATAAATCACTATTATTTTGAGTCTTTACGATTAATGATTATATTATCATACATGATTAAAGTAAATTTAAAATTCATTTTTATACCTATATTTCGGGTATTTTTATCATATCATATTATTATCTTCATAAGATCAATAAATGTATAATTAATTTATAATAACTTATCCTATATTCCTGAACCCTTGAACACGACCCACACTAGATTATGAAATTAAATTTCATGTATTTGTTATGTATGCCCAGTATACTGTTGTATGAAATCGAAATAAAATAAATAGAATAAATAAATCATTAAAGTATAAAAGTAATAGTTTACTGTTATAAGTTGTATGATAAAAACTTGTTCCTCGAGTTGTTTCTTAATATAGTCTTATCGTTTTTTAGTTAAAAATTAAATATTTAAATTAAAAACTTTAAATTAATGTAGATATATTATATAAAAGATGTAATAAATTATTTTCATTTATTTACGTGTAGTTTTTTTTATAAAAATAACAATTTATGACAATTGATAAGAAATTTAAAAACAACATTTATAAAAAAAAAAATCTTAAGAAATTAAAACTAGTATTATTTTTTGATTTTTAATCGTTTCAATAGTTGTCATCTTTAAATTTAAAATAATAATTTAACCACGTAATTGAATATATGTGTTGGAATTGTTGTTGATATAATTAGAAACAAAATGTGAGCCGAAAAAACAGCAGTTGTTATTATATATTTATATTTTTGATAGAATGAAAATTATTTTACTATGTACAAGTGTTTACAGTTATGTGAAATTTGTGTTAGATGGTGTTCATTATGTTCTTTCTTAACGTAGGAGTCTTTAGGACTTAAAAAAATTGGGTTTTTTTATTTAGTTCTTCGGTTTTTGTATAAGTGTAATATTATTATATTGTGTTTTCTGGTACATGTGATAGTAATGGTCAGAGTGAGAGTTGATTATATTATATTATATTATTATATTATTGAGTATTTGAAATGTACCTGTTCTATAAATTGATATTTTATAATATAGTTATCAAAAATTAAGTATTTTATAATATTTTTGATACAAAAGATGCATTATATTCGAAGTAATTCAAGGGGACCTTTTGTAAATCAGTTGTATGTAGGTGTGTACTGTATAGTTTACCTTGTCAGAGATGCAGTATAAAAATTAATCCATTCCCCCTTAAATCAGGTATATTAAATACTTTTTTTTTTAACATTTATTATTAAATACACGATCTGTAATTATTATTTTACAATAAGCGTATGTGATGGAGAAGACATGGCTTGAGTGGACAGGAGATAAGAAGCCACCCATTGGAGGCACTTAAGGGTAGGAGTTTATTTTAAATGTGCTAGTGGGAGAAAATGAGATTGAATACAAAATAAAGGGGAGGTATAGATATCTACATATTTTAATTTAGTAGGTCACGACACCAGGTACGTTTAAATATTAAATACTAATAATTTTTTCATTAAACTATTATTGTGAATCCAATGTATTTTTTTTAGTGAAGTTGCAATTAAATTAATTATGAAATTATTTTTTGTATTAAATTATGATCAATGTCATAATATATATGGATATTTCTTTTTGACACTAATTATAATAATACAAATAATAAAAATAAAATATATGATCGTTGTAAAACCAATAATTCTTTTATCACTTGGTTCAAATATAAACTAGGTATGCCCGAAAATATAAAAAGTTTTAAAAGTTAAAAGAAAAATATTAAGTAACTCGATTTTGCTGTATAGCAAGTTTCGTGTGTACATCTTCATATAATAAATATGTTAAATTTGAATTAAATTATAAATTATTGTACCTAAACGAAAAACCAATTCTGAGCGAAGAAAACGAGAATCAATCTAAAGATATTTTATTGCATAAGATTATATATTTATGTTATTATTTTTTATTTTTTTAATTCAAGAGTGAATTAATTTTTCACAAAAACATCACGTTTAACTATCAAATTACAACTTATCAATATTAACTTATCGTAGAATGGTGTGAAAAAGTCTATAGTATAAAAGCTAAAAGATAGTCTAAATATTTATAAAATTCCATTGTACTTAGAAAATATTATTATACATTATTAAACGATTCAACTCTTTAAAATTATTCTTTTCTGTATGAAAAAAAAATTTAAAAAGTGGAGTTGAATTCCGTTGTTTCGTAGTTAAAAAATACTTTCCTTGTTCCAATCGAGTTTCAGAATACGAAATAATGTAATGTAATATCCATATATGTATAACTTGTATACAATATTACATTGCTAACGTTAAAAATTATATTATTATCTATTATATTTATTTATTTATGGATTAAAAATATAATAAGTCAGTTGTAATAATAAGGTTTAAAAAAAATATAAATCCCTAAAGTAACTTTTATTAATGTTTTGTTAATTAATTTTTTTAAGAAGATAATGAGCGCCACTGGAAAAGTTTTTATGAGAGCCTATGAGTTCAAAAAGTACCAATAAAAAATGTAATTTTATGTTATGTCTTGAAATTATAAGAAAAGTGCAGAATATAATTTTTTAAATTAATTACATAAAATATTGTTATTATACTAAACTTGTGTGACTAAAATTATAATATTATAAAAACCAATAACCAATAAATAACTATTTTGTACAAACATTTATTATGTTAAATAATATTATTTGTTCTTCTATTAGACAAATTGAGATTTATTTTTAAAACTCTTAAGAGGACGTTACAAATTTGAAGTACTAACTAAATCGTGTAATGGTTAACTGAATGAATTTGAATTAAAAAGTCGATAACTTAATCCACTTATTTATAATCATATATTTAAAAAACATAAGAGAATTTATATTTTAAAAAAATTAACGGAAATAAATTATTTGATCCAACAAAAAATTGCCACGTTTAAAAAATAATAATTGTCCTCTATTTTTATATAATAAAAAATTGATAATTTTACTAATTTTAGTATTAGCATAGCTTCTATAGTATTTATTTACATAAATCCTGTTTCATACGGTTTCACACTATAAATATATTTATAGGTGGGTGCCATTTATTACAGATAATTACAATAAAAAATTGTTTGAAGGTATATTTTTGGATTTAGGTTTAAGAAAACGAATTGTGTTAGTTTTATATGTATAAAAGGTACATTGATATTTGATAGTTGTCTAGTAAACTATTCGTTTTTTATATTTGAAATTAGATTATTTTTTTTTTTTGACAATGTATGATACGGAGATTTAGTAAAATTATTTTCATCTATAATACTTTTAATTAATTCTACAGATTTTACATTTGATATATTTAGTGCTTTTTAAAAATAATTTTTAAATTATTTCAATGGTTATATTATTGTGCAATAAAGACTCTTCTACTAGTAATATTTATAATTTTTAGGATTAATAGTCATTTTAAAATAAGGTAATTATTGGTTTCGTATACTCTTAAGCATTGATTAATATTGTCCTAAGAGTTTTGCAGTTATAAAAATCACAAAAGAATAATATATTTTCGATTTCAAAGGTTTTTTTAAATGTTGTAACTTTTAGTTTTTCTCTACTAAACTTTCATTGTCTCTATTTGGTGTCTAATAAAATTGTTTTTCCTGAAAGTACATATAGTATATTATACAATAAATATCCCATTTCTTTCTGGTACGGTTTTAAAATGTCTTACCCAAGAATTGTCCTTAGGGATAAGGTGATATACAGAGTGTTAAACTTTTAAAGACAATTTTAAAGTACGATTTTAAATAATAAATATATTTAAGAAAAGTCAGCGGAAAATATAAAAATAAACGATTTTTCCAAATTAACTTTCACCGTGTAATAGTTTGCTTGTATTAAATATTTGATTTATAATTTTATATTTTACAGATGGCTGATATATTTATCCGATATAATATGTTCATTATAAATAAAAGAATTAATTATATTGATTTAAAAAATAAAAATAAATAAATTGTGATTCATTTTTCATGACATATTACTTCTTTTGATGTTGTCAAATTATTACTTTAATTTTTCTTTTATTCCCTGATTAATAATTGTTGTTTATTTATCATATGAATATTGCGAATTTATTGTTTAATATTACTAGAACGAGTTCTTTCAAATTTAGTATTTGAAGCACGATACATTTTCTCACTACCTAATAGAAATCTATGGTTTTCACTACAGCTGTGTTGTGAAACTATCTGTAGTTAGATAGTGAGCAATTAGAATACACTAAGGAAATTCTTTTGAAAATTCCCTCGTGACTTATATATAGTTTCCAAAGTTTTAAAGTACCCTGGTTAATTTTAAATAAATAATAGTGGAGTAAAATTTTAAAATATAGTTAGTTGGATAGTTATTAATTATTATAATAATTTATAAAGACTAATCTGTACAACAAAATATATCATGTATAATGTACACATAATTATTATTTTAAAAAGCTATACTAAGATATAATAATATGTATTTAAAACATTTAAAATACATTATCTTTAATATTTTATTCAAATACAATATTATTTTGGTATTCAAAAATTTTAATATCCTTTTTATTTATTACGTAAATTTATTTAGCTACGTATAAGTCCTATCCATCTAAAAAATATTTATTTATTTTTTAAACAATAAACGTCAAACGATTTTAGATATATATTATTCACAATTATTTGTGTGTGAAAAATGACTGTTACTAGTTTATGAGTTAAAAATATTGATTATATCCAAATGTTTATTCAATGTTTACTACAATTTGTAGTTCTTAAACCATTTGAATATTAAAATTTGAAAGTTTTTAACTTATAATACACAACATTCATTATTATTTATATCTTATTTTATTTATGTTTCAATTTATTTTATTTATGCGAGTCTTATAAATAAATTAATGTAAATTTGTGTAATCACTTCAAGGGTCTTATCAGAATAACATTGAAATGCTAACAATGTAAATTAATGTTTAAAATATGCTTATAGTACCTATGTAATTCGAGTATTTAAAATGTTAGAAGTGTTTTTTAATTTTAAAAGTATACTAAGTATATATATATGTTTTCAAAAACTTTTATATTAAAGCAATACGAAATTTGAGATATTTTAAGAATCAAATTAATGCTTTAGATAGGTCGCAATGGTGGATGTTTATCATAGTAAATTTGAAAATAATAAGTGACTTATCTCTAATACCGTATTCAAAAGATTATTTTTCTTAAAATCTCAGTTTGCAATAGTTTTTATTGTTTTATTGAAACTATGATATGATAAAACATTTTTTTTTAAAATAAATATATTTGAGTTGAGTTATGTTATTGTGAATAATAGCAATCTTGAATTATAGTTATAAATATTATCAATTTATATAATAATTTATTTTTTAGTTGTTAACATTTTAAATTATTTTAAATGTTATGTTTTTCAGTATAACATAACATATTATTATTACTTTATTAGACAGCTTTATTATTTTAATTTACTTATCTAGTTTTGGTAGATTATTTTTCTGAAATTCGAATTTCATATTGTTTTCTATAATCTTTATTAATACAATAATTTCAATGGGTTAATAATTTGGTAAACGCTAACTGGTTTTTGTTAATAGTATATTATGTAGGTACGCCTACTTATGCCTACTTAGTTTTAGAAAAATACTGAACATTGAAGTATGTTGATGTTTTATTGTTGGATAGGAAAAACCATTACGTTCTTCTACGAAGGGGTCGTGTTATAAAAAATCTCCAAAATAAAGTGCCTGCGACCAGTGCGCGACACAAATCACACGCGAAAAACGTTGGCAGTGACTTTACAGTCGGTTTCATAAATAATTTTTTTTTGTCTTTTTGTTTTTTCCCTGCCATCGCCCACCAGCAGGCGTGTTCGATATCCGTCCCGCGCACTTCCGCTGTCCGACGACTGGTCTTCGAACCTTGGCCATAAATCTTACACTACTGCACCCATAACGGTCAAAAATGAACGGACGGGAAAACCTTTTCCCGTAATGGAAAAAAGTGCAAAAATAATACAATACGGACTGGGGAAAAAAACTTTTCGTTTCGATTTAGGACTTTCATTTGACCGGGGGGATTTCGGACGAATGATCGGCAGTAGCTCTGGTGCAACAGCGACGGTTGTACGGTGGTCGACTAGTAGCTGATACTACTAATAAATAACTCAAACAATCTCTCCTTTGGTCATGTATGTTATGTCCAAGGTAAAAATGAGCCAACAAATTTTTGTTCCTACAGGGCGTTTTCCAATTTAACTTGTGGTGTGACTGTATGAGCACAGTAGTATTATGTTTATGATTTATTTATGGTGTATGAAAATTAATTGTTTTACCGTGTTGTACGAATATTTCACGCGTATTTGATTAACTAATAAATAGATAAAGTAAGTGCGTTGTTGATCAGATAAAAAATTATTGTTTAGATATGATTCTAGCAAGTACTGTCCCATACAATATTATAACGCGTGCGATTTCTGAAATAATTTTCAGCGTGCAGAACCTATATTTGCTGTTATAGTATAGATTAGAGTGTAGTCAGATGGGTTTAATTTATATTGCATTTGTTTATCAATGACATGAAAACATATTAACATACACGTACCTATCGTACTTACACAATTTATAAATATAAAAATATGTGAATAAAATTTATTATATATTATATTATGTATTAAATAATATTGTAGCTATTATACATTTATACATAGTAATTGTCTTAAAATATTTTCAAGTATCATTTAAAATATTTAAGTATTGAATGTTTACGTAGTATATTAAACGATGTACTGCTATTTTACTCGTTTTATTTTTACTCTATACCAATTTTTCTATAAGTTTATTGAATATTAAGTACAAATTAATAATAATAATACTAAATTATTTATAAGTACTCGTATACTTATTTCCCAGTAGACTCGAAACCATTAATTTTAATAATCAGGCTAATAAAATAAAATCAGCTGTACTTTTAAATAATTTTGAATGAGATATACATTTGATTTTATCTATAGGTATATAGTAATAAAATAATAAAATTGTTATAGATTAAATTTTATCCATTTGTACATTGTACATTTATTATTATAAATGAGTATGTTTTGTAATATTAAATTGTTAGTTATATCATAATTAAAACACCCATATACAGAGTGTCTCGTGAGTCTTTTAATATTTTTTTCGAACATTGCGAGCCACTGAAAGCGTTCGCCTGCCGTACGAGCACGCGGGTCACGTGTTTGAAACAATGAATTAATCATTAATCAATCGTATTATTTAATTCGTAGGGTTTTTCAAAACTAGAAAAAATACTAAAAATCAAGAGATTGATGAAATTAAAATGTTAAAACGTCAATATTTTCACTAAAATGAACTCTACAAAATGGCCATCTAAATTTGTTTTGAAAATAATTAAGTAAAAAAATATATTTTTAACGTTTTTACCAAAATATTAAAATAAATATTTGTAGTTCTTGTCCCTGTGAATCTTGTTAAAAAAACATAATTATGATATCTCCATTATTTCAGGAGATATTACAATGGGTAAATTTTCACGGGACACTATATATGATTGAAAAATGAGAAATAAATAATAATAGATCATGGAATATATTGTTTGTGTACTATGTTGGTAAGAAGTAAAATGAGGGGATTAATTAGTGCAGTAAGATTTGAAAGAAATTCATACATACAATTTTGTAAGTTATTATATTATTGGAATCAGAATCAACGAAGGCATAAAATAATTTAGTCGGATAGCAGGTGAGTTGAGATATTGTGAGTTTTTTTTATTGGTGATGAGGTTGTTTGATTGATTAGTATTATGGCGCTTAAGGATGGCTTTATTGTATGTTGGATATCCTTTGTAATTGTAAGTATGATCGCCTCCACATAAGGCGCATTTGGCTGGGCTACTTTTTTCCTTGTTACAGACGTCTGAGAAGTGATATTTTCCGCACTTGACATAGCGGGAAGCATGATTACAGTAATTTGTGGTCTGTCCATAAATCTAGCATTTATGACACAGGTGGATTATACATGTTTTTTTTTTAAAGAGTTTTTCATCATGGTACAATGCCGTACCTATAGTAGAGAGGATAGATTAAAAATATTCTTTTTATTATTGTCTGGTTTAAATTCGACTAAAAACAGAGGACGCAGATGTTCGTTTTATTTTAAGTTAGTAATGAGTTGGACCGAATGTCCTAGTTCGGCTAGTTTCACAAATATCAAAGATGAGGATTGTATGGCGCAAGTTCATCTTATAAGGCAATAACAATGATGGAAGTAATAAGCTTTAATTCAGCGTTTGTAGATATCAAATATGATAAGCATTATAATTATTAAAGCGTCCACGAGGACGAACAATCAGAAATTAAGGTAATGACTTGCATGAGATGCCGTTAGTTCCGGTGAGTTGTACTACTGTCTTTTTTTTAATTTGACGTAGTTATTAATATTTTTAATATAGATGGTGGTGGCCGGTAGTTTATAATTTACTTATTCAAAATTGCTTAAATAAGATAGTTGGATTTTAAGGTACCATGTGGTCCATATTGTCCTAATCGGTCGTCACTCGTCAACAAAGAAAATCGGTTGGGTGAGCAGAAAGATTTATTTTTTCCTTTGTGGTGGTAGTGTGTGTTTTGATTAAGTGACTTGATGAGAACATAATACTGCTTATGTCAAAAATATTAAATGAAGATCTAAATTTATAAAAGAAAACTACTTAAAGGACAAATAGCAATAACGAAATGAATATATTATTTATGGTTGTGAAGTGGATCAACACCGAACTGATATACATATATTTATTTTAAATTGGCATAGGTATAAATATTTATAAAATATTCTAATCTTTGAAAAAATAGAAATATTATTTTTTGTGTATGAATATTTTTTTTTATTATTAACTATGTACAAAAATTTTTCTCAATTTTATTATTTCAGTGTTGACAAGTAGTTTATATAATCAAATAGCTTATTTATTTATTAGTGGTTTCTCTAAATTTAGATTTTAGAAGGTAATTTTATAAATTAATAACATCATAATAAGATTTATTCAATGAATAAAAAAAAATAAAAATACAAAATTACAGATTAGATTGTGGATTTATAAATTTAAAGTTTATGTTAGAAATAAGACGTTTTCTTTCTTATGTAAAAATATTTCTTTTCGTTTTTTCGTCATTGTAGGTGCAATTGTGAATTCTTTTTCAACATAAATGAATTGCAAAGTTTTTTTTTGTATTGCGTGATTTTTTTTCTGCATATGTTTACAAACATCTTAGAGCTTATGTTTACTTAGTTTTGTACACGAAAACCAAAATGATCTTTTTATTTATTTATCAAAAAGCTATTGGATAAAAACTAGTTTATAACATTATTCTTTGAATGTGTTTAAAAGTTTATTGTAGAGTATGTCCAAGGTAGAATATGAATTACCTATGTTTTTATTTTGTTATTTCTTTGTTATTAATATTTCTTTAAATTTGTGAATATACTTAAATCATTTTGTTTTTAATTTAAAATTTTATTAAAAACTATAATTAATCAAACATATTTGAAATATATGATCTATACCTGAATATATAATTGTTTCTAATTACAAATACGTAAATTATAAAAATGGACGATAAAATATAAATCCTTATATAAATAAGAATTTTTTTATTAAAAACAATTTAGTATTATATATTTTTATTACAATACGTAAATATATACATGTTTAATCATTTTTCAAAATTAATATGTATCTTCTACACTTGTTTAATTTTAATTAGCTAAAATCAAAAATAAAACAAAAAAGATTGTTATATTTATTTTAAGCATACTACAATAACAAAAATAGATGAAATATAAACAATCTATTAACTTAAATAGTATACTATAACTTATGTAGTACACTTTCAAATAGTTTGTGGTTTATATTTGTTCATCTTAATATAATGAACTCCAAATTAAAGTTTATATATTATATCAATGGATTGTTTAGTTAATTTTTTATTATTAAGGTTAAATTATAATTGATATTATAATAATAGAAAAAAGTGTTATAAATTCTTCACACTATTAATAGTATTAAAATTTAGTTTTTGTATGTACCTACCAGTTTCTGTAATAAGTAGATTAAATATTGGTTTTGTTTAATATATGTTTGTTCTTTTATAATGGAAATAAAATATATGTTAGGATTAAGACATTGATAAGTACTTGAGAATATATATAAAAATAAAATTATATTTGAAGTATATAATGTGCCTTATCATAATTTAATGATATAATTAATAAATACAAATTTGATAATATTGTTAAAATAAAATGATTTAAAAATTTGAGTACCTATATTTAATTATCATATTTATAACTCAGCTTATGAACTTCTACTATCTGATACTTTTTTGTATCAAAATATTTTTTATTATTATTTAACTTTTAGCATTTTGTGGTCTAAATTTAGCATTATGCTATTAATATATATTTTGTTATATATATATATATATATATATATGTAAACGTGGATTCATTTTCATGATATGAATTTATGTCAATTTGTTTTGTCTAATCATTTTGGATATTTGCCTATTTTAAAATGCACATTTCGATATTATAATAATATTTTAGATAATAAATCTTAACTCTTTGTGTGCCATTTTTATTTATGTGGCATCGGAATAAAACATCAATTTCTTTCATAAGATCTGGTAAAAAGAAGAAAAGTATTTATTTATATATATATATAACTATATAAGTATACTATTTTTCTTTCTCCATATTTTTTTTTTCAAAACAAAACTAGTTTAGCGCCTACGTGATTTTTTCAATTTTTTTTATTTTTGAAACAAATAAATCAATGTTTTAAAAATGAAAATATAAAATTAAATTGCCGGAAATCATTAGCTTTTAAGTTATAGCCTTACGAAGTTTACAATTTTTAGTTTTTACGTTTTTGTACAATGCTTTAGTTTATTTTAAATTTTATGAAATTATATTTTATTTTAAACTTAAATAACATACTTATTTTAACTTATCTACTGTTTGTCTTAAATCATATAAAATTTAGTATCCATACGATCGATAACAAACAGTGAAATAACGTAAAAATACGATATTGAGATAACAAAAAAGCTAGTAAAAAAGTGTAATTAAGTAGATCTAACAGCTTAAAACGAAAATATCGCTCGATTTGTTATGTAATACCACCCTTAGTAGGTCACAGTATGATAAAATGCATTTTGGTTGCACCTAGAAACTGGACAAAGTCACTTGCCCGGACAGCTTAAAACAAAAATATCTCTCGACTGACTCGACTTACAAAGCAATATTATTTATACCTTTTTTTTATTTTTAAAATATGATAATGTTTTCATATTATTGTATTTTTTTTTACTTGTGTGATTAAAAATGCCTAATTGTACAAACATTATTTAGTTGTATTCTTTGTTCAAGTTTAGAAACGTAGTCAGCGGCCGACTATTGCACAGTAGCGTATAGCTTCACTATACACTATAAGCTTAGAGATAGTTGACTTGGTAGGGATAGACTAACGAGCTAGATAAACGGTTTGACTAAATCTAATTTGTACCTCGAGAGTCAAAAGTAGGAAACTCCTGTAATTTTTTTTTTTAGATTGATATAAATTAACAAAAATTGATGAGATCGCGGGAATTGTACACTATTCTTAGAAAAGATAGCAATAACTACTAACTTTCTTTATTCATAATTTTTATTTTATTTTTATTTTTTATTATTGAATTCATATTTCACATATCAATTACACTATCTTGTTTCTACTCACTGTCAAGGTATACTTGAAACTTACTATATATCAGAGATAATTTTAGATTCTGAACGTTGCGATGAATGTATTGATTTTACAATTATGTATTTTTTATAGCAGAAAAACTGTTTCAATATTAAGGGTGGTTCAAGTAGAAAATAAGATCTAGATTATACTTCGGGTAAACATTTCTCAGTTAGCTATAGAAATAATTTTTTTTTTTTTAAATGAATAGTTCGTAGTTACACTACAGTTTTCAATAGAATCAATATTGTTTTATTATTTTTATTAGATATTTTAAATTATCATCAAATACCTAAGTATAACAATATTTTTTTTAATTAATAAGATTTTCAAAATATTTTAATCTTTTGAAATATTTATAGAGATATAGAATTTTGAACTTGTTTTATTTTTGTTAAATTTATATTGACAACTTTTCTAACTTAAAATGTTGAAATATGTAAACCATAATTTAACAAAAGTTGTCCTTACTGTAATTAAAAAATTGCAAATGTACTTTATCATAGTTTTTTTTATAAAATTCAAAATCAGTTTTTCGCATATATGTTTTGATATGTTCATTAGTAATTATTAGTAATTTACTCAGTTTATCTACTCAGTGTGACTTAGTCCACTCGAAACCTATCACATTTATCTATGTGTATACTACCATATATATATATATATATATATATATATATATATATTATATTAATTATATAGCTACATAATAGATTTTAGCTAAATTTAGAAATTTTCATGCTAGACTAATATCTGAGATAACAAGAGAGAAATAGACATTTCAAGTTATCCCACCTCACCGATTTAAAGTTTTTATAGCCGGTGTGTTAATTACGGAAACATGGTGGTGCAAAATAAAATGCGTATAAATATTAGCTTTGAAGTTATCAAATCTCTAATAAATATTTTAATCCTTTTATAAAATTCTATTAGTTTTTACATCTAAAAATAAACTTAAATGCTGGAATTCATGGATGTTTTATTCAGTTATTCAATGTGTCTCCAAATCTAAGCTATGATTATTATAAAATAGATATTATAATGCTTGGATGTACATGTTTTTGTTAACTATATTATTAGCTTGTTACTTTTTACACTCATGGAACGTATATAATGGTTAGAAGACAAGAAGGGTCTAGATCCAACTGTTGAGTCCTAAGCAAGCGGGAAATTGTCGTTGTCAAGCCCTACGTACAATAGTTATAAGGAACATGTTTCTCTAGGCTCAATAATATGGAAAAAATTCCTGTTTTTCTTTATTTTTTTAGTTATTCCTGGTTATTTTGAAAATGATTGGTCATTTTTTTACTTTTGATCCCCTAAAATATAAACTTGATCCAATTTACTAACAAGGACCACCTCAAAGTTAAAAATTTAAGCATTTTTACTATCCCAAAAACTGATGATATAAAAAAACCACCATTTTAAAATCAATATATAAGTATATTTATCGCTTCACTTAGAATTTAAAGTTCGAATTACATGCCATCTTTCAGAATAGTTTATCTGAGTTGTATGCAACATTGTATAGTATATTATCATATCCAAATTGTATGTTGTGCACTATTTTGTTTATATCATGCACATGTTTTATTTACAAAATTTTTTTGCATTTACAACTTTTCAAAATATGAAAATTTTCTTCCCACTTTTATCTCTTTTAACGTTTTTGATTTATATTACCAGTGCATTGGGGTTTCGCCTTCGAAGAATATTATTAGTCCATTAATGTTATTTTTACTGTTCGTATTATGAGTAGCTGATCTGCGTCCGGTATCGATGAACTCTTGTATATTCGTTGGCGAGAGTTACGGTTGTTGCTGATGATCTTCTTATTCTCCAGTTCTTCAGTGTTTAGGTATATAGGTATCTGCCACGTGGTGTGAAGATTTTGATTTCAGAAAAAGTGGACTGTTTTAAACAAACGCACCCTATTTATAGTTATTTCCCCTTCTTCTGTTTTTAATTTGTTTAAGGCGTTATAGACACGTAGAAATCTTACTGTTGCTCGGATTATTGCATTTTATAATTCGAGCAACTTTTGCTTCTTAAATGCTAATTCTATGCTTATAGTTTTGCTGCGTTCTTTAGATTTTATAGTATGGTCACATAAGTCTTTATGATCGATATTGGTGGTTGCCTATTCGTAGCTCCAGGTGTTTGATTATTATTTTTCATGTGTGTGTACTGTGTATCGTTAAAATATTTAATACATAATTTAGTTTTACTAGCTACTTAGTTACTTGTTTATAAGAAAAATTAATTTAATCAAATGCTTCGGACTATTTATACATTTAAATTCATCCAAACACAGTTCATGAATTTTTCTTTTTTTACTTTATCTTTCTTTGATTATTTTACTAATTGCTTGCATAATGTCGTCAGTTTGGAACTTGTCCAAATATATTGTAATGTATATAGATCCGTCCTAAAACCATGTTATTGTGGAATAAATTATGCAATATATTATGTTGTATGTATGTATTATTTTTCCTTTTTATTCAAACATAAATATTTATTTAATAATAATAACAATAAAATATTATTAACTAATCTATTTAAAATATTTGGCTATTAAAAAATATTGTTTCCGTTTGTTATAATAATATATAAACAACTAGTTTAATTAAAATATTAATAGGTATAATAGGTATTTTAAAATTTTAATTTTATATGATTAGTTTTTAGGATTTCTAGATTCTGAAGGAAGCGTGTATTAATTTTATAATGTTTTTTATGTCTGTTTCACTTTATACGATAAATGTTCGATAAAATGCTTCTATTTTCTACTTTCATTATAGTTTTGGATAGATAATTGGATTTAATTTGTATTTTAGAAAATTTCAAGTCCTTTTTTTAGAATTAGAAAAAACAATATCTAACGAGAAATAAATTTGATATTATAACGGTTGGAATTTAAAATTTTGACAACTACGAATTTTCATTAGTATAATTTAACTATTTCTTCTCAAACAATTTTTGTTTTGTTTTTTAAAATTTAAAATGAACAATTGTAGATACTGCAGAATATTTTTATTTAATGTTTATATTATAATTTTTTATACATTGTATAATTTTTAAAATATTTAAGCTCATTTAAACTATTTATAGACATGATACATTTTTGATTTTTAATTTTTTTTTATAAATGTTGATAAAAAATTATTGGCTGAACAAAATTGTTGAAAATCTTATCTAAAATCACATATAAGTTATTATTATATCTGTAAAAAATATATTAAAGATACATAACGCATATGTACAATTTAATTTTATAATATATTTAAAGTTAAAATTTCTACAAAATTTGCTAAAATCTAAAAAATTTACATTTTACAATTATTTTGTAGTATAAAATGTATATGATTTTTAATTTTTCTAGTTAAGGAATAAAATGTAATAAAATATTTTTACAAGTAGTTTATACTGAACTTAAACAATTAAAACAATATATTCTGTTTTATGGTATGAATATTTATTATTGTATTAATTAAATTTAAATATTAATAATATACTACCAAATATTACCTATCAAATACTTAATACTATAATTAAATCAAATAACATCAATAGCTATATTAAAAACATATTGGTATCTATAAATAATGATTAACAATCTGAATTATTATTATTCGTAACGTTTTAATCTTAAATATAAGTAGATATTTATTGTAAATAATTATTTGATATGTTAAATACATGATACACTGAATAATTTGTAAACAAGGATTTACATCTTTAACTTCAATACTCATCTCATCATGTGTGAATACATCATTTATTATTATTCACATCATGCACTGTGCGTCAAAAGAAGATTAAACAGTGTCTGATGCGGGCGGTTGTTAACACTTATCGGCCACAAGTGTATTTTCTCATTAGGAGCTTACTGAAACATTATCAACGTTTTGAAGTAAATTTAATTTAAATCTCTATAGGAAAAAATAATAATATTATTCGGTTTATAAAATTTCATCTAAATTGAAGTATAAATTAAGCTGATATTATTAATATTAATAATACCTATGAGTTTATTATATATTAATTGAATTTCTTTCTGTAAAAATTAGAGTAACACTTTTATACTACAAAGACCATAAAACTACATAAACTGCAATATGTAATGAAAAACAAATATATCACAAAATATAATTTACGAACTATAATTTATTGATGCAAATTGCAAGTATCTAGTAACATTAATAGTACGCTAGTCAAAAAGTGAGCCGCGATTGTTACGCACTTAATCGGGCATTTTTCATGTTTTTAGTGGTTCACGTTTGGGTGGAATGGGAATAGCTGGTGGGCATTTTTAAAACGGCGGGTAGTAATGTAGTGCTATTTAATAGTGCAGTACTTCTCAACCAATGTGTTATGAAATATTGATGTGTCGTTGAATAAGTTTAAATGTTTCATGAAGTATATAATATGAAATAAATTATATAAACATTTTTGACACGATTTAAAAAAACTAATAGGTATTTGATATAATTTTTATAATGATTAAAAATAAATTATCTAGCTGTTATCAACATATTACCAAATTAAATTAAATATTACCTATTATTTATATTGTTTATATTGTATCTCGAACTCGATCTCGAAGTATCAAATATTTTAATAGTGTGTCGCCTTAACACAAAGGTTGAGAAACAATGCAATATGATTCATTGCATTTTGGGAATACATTTTCGTTTTTTTTATCCATTTAAATACTATTATTATAACTGTTAGAAATAATTAAAATAATTAAAATATAAATAGTCTTAATTACATTGTTGAAATTATCTTAAGTTGGAGGCATTTAGATTAGATCTGATAAAAAACGGCCACTTGCTCTTGGTGCATGATGATCACGGCTCACTTTTTCCTCGAGTACTATAGCCTAATATTAAAAAAACTTAATATTTCATGAGAATATTGTATTCATAAAATCAATAACAAAATGTAATTTTTATATTCTCGAAAGAAATATTTAATCACTTGATTAAAATTGTATGATAAATTATTCATCACTTAGTCGTGCCATAAGTTCTGTCTCTTATACAAAGGTGTATACTTAATAAATAAAATTAAACAAATATAAAAAAACTGATGTTATTTATTCTTTATTAACTTAGTAACTAAAAAAAATAAATACTATTCAAAATGTCCACCATTTGCATTTATACACTTCTTCAAACGATCTGGCCACTCGTCTTTGACAGCACGCACCACTTCTAACGGTATTGAGGCAGCTGGTTTTACCAAATCGGCTTTTAATGATTCGATATTTTGATTGGGCTTAGAGCAGGCCTTCTCCTCTAAAATATTCCACAATCTGTAGTCCAAAGGATTGAGATCTGGACTTCCCGAGGGCCAATCTTGAGCGGCGATAAATTCAGGTAAATTGACCTCTAACCAGCGTTGTGTGGTTTTTGCTTTATGTGCAGGCGCTGAATCCTGCTGAAAGGTCCAGTTCTTTCCTACAAACAAAGTATCACTTAAAGGCTTCACTACCTTTTCTAAAATATCATTTTGGTAGTTAACCGCACGTGTTTTGACTCCCTGCTCACAGAAATGCAGTTGAGTAACACCCTCATATGACACTCCCCACCAAACCATCACTGAGGCTGGATGATGTCCTCTTTCTACTCTTTGAATTTTTTCAGCAGCTTCCCGAGAGTTGTGAGCATAAACTCTATCATTTTGACGGTTAAATTTTTCTTCTACAGTAAAAATTTTTTCATCTGTAAACAGTATCTGTCTGTGGCCATTTTTTGCGTACCGCAAGTAACTTCTTCGCTCTTGTCGTTCTAATTTGACGTAAAGCGTCTGCCAACCGCTGACCGGTGCTTCTTCGATAAGCACCAAGACCAAGGTCTTCTTTAATTATTCGTGACATGGTTCTTGGTGGAATTTTCAATTCTCTAGCCATGATTTTTTGCTTGCGAAGTGGATTTCTGCGAATCCTATGTGCGACAGCTTTGACTGCTGCATTTGTTCTTATTTCACGTGGACGTCCACTTCTTGGCTTGTCATCTATAGTGTTGAACTCGTTGAACCGTTTTATGGTCCGATAAACAAATTTTTTCGTTATTTTCAACAGTTTCAATAAGTTGAACATCTCTAATGGTGTTATATTACACTTAAATAACGCAATAACAGCAACACGATTTTCTTTAATACCCCATTCCATGTTTAATACGTGACGTGAACTATCGTACTAACCAAAAACAGTAGATATTACAATTGTTGAAAATTATATTCATAAACAAAGTCCTTAGTGTTATCGTAAAATATTAATGGAACAACTGATAAATAGGGACAGAACTTATGGCAAGACTAAGTAGATTGGTTAATTGTTTAGTGTTTAAAATAATAATTATTTGGTATCTTATTATTCTACATTTATAATTTAACCTATAGTACCTCTATGTATACCAATAAGTTAAATATTATATTATGCCTAGTGCTTACATATGAAATATGAATATAATAATATTATATATATATATATATATATAATATTGAGTATAATATACATTATTATACGTATAAACGACGGGTGGCATCCAAAAACAATCAAAATATTTGTTTTAAGAGATTTACAATTTATGAAAACAAACTATCAAAGTGTTATGTGTTTTCAAATCTTGATAATTTCTTATTTGAACAAATTTTCTACAATGAACTCTAGTACGATTGAAAACTCAATTGTATCTTGAATATAATTTTGAGGATACATATAGATTACTAAAGAAATCTAAATAAATTTGACAAACAAGTCAATCAGCAAGGAAAACAAACAGAATATACATTTTTTATTCCGTGTGATAGTTAAATTTAAAATTGTTTACAAAAAATAAATTAAAAATATTATAATTCGTTTTTCAGTTTTAAATTTATGACAAAATATACTAGTGTTAAGATTAGAATTTTTTTGCGAATTTGATCATATGTTTAACTTTGAAGAAACATGATAAAATTATAATGATGCGTGTGAAATATTATTTACACTGAAATACCAATCTAAACTTTAACATTTCATTCAACTTTTCATAATACTTTGTATGTGTATTATTCATGGTATCTCATTTTGTGTAAGACTACTTAAAAATTATGTATCTAAACTCTATTTACAGTAGACGAATCATATGTCATTAAACTGAAACTTTATCTAGGTTTTGCATTGTATTTTTAAAGGTATAACTATACAAGTAGTGTATATAAAAATTCTGATGTTATAAAGTTTGAAGAATTGTTACTCATATTTTTCCTTTGATTACTTTCATGTAATAAAATATTTCCAAGTCTTTCGAAATATTTCAAATGGAAATTCAAAAACAGTATATTTAAAATCATAGTGCTTATACAATTCTATAATAGATTGTTCTATTGTTGTTTCATTTTCAATTGTTGACGGTAGACATTTTTAAGAGTTAATAAATTATGATATTTATAGAATGTTTTGCGAATCTATGATATTTATTGTTTTATTTGATGAATATTATCTATTTAGTAATTGATGTTGATAAAATAACTATATTAGTAGTATATTAAAATTAGGTAGCATTTTGAAAAGACTATTATGAAAACTAAGTACAACTTTACTAATTGGTAAAGTCTAGTATTTAGGTTTTTATTTTGTCAATGTAATAACAGTGAAAAATTCAATTTTATTATTTGAAATGATTAAAACTTATATTGTTCTCAGATGCGCGTATATAGGATTTTCTTGAGGAGAGACTTATGAAATAATTTTTTAGTGCTATTGCAATCTTTTAACTTCAGTTGGTTCTTGTAAGGCAATTTATAACAATAACTGTATTGCTTATAACAGGTTAAAAAAAGCAAGGGAGGAGTCTATCTTTATATACCTCTCGCCACAAATATGACAGTGATTATACTTAAATATTGATAAATAAGTTTCAACTTTAAACTTAAAATACGAATTTAAGATATTTAATTAGTTACAACTTTGATTTTTAAAATATTATTACAATTAATTGTATTGATGTTATTAATTAATTTATGTTATGTAATACATTTTTTTAATTACCTAATTAATTTTAATAATTCTAATATTCTATAAGGACATAACCATGCATGTTTGGCATCGAATTTTTAAATTAACTTTTTTTTTAATTACATACATAACAAAAAATGTAAGATTGAGTCAAAAACCTTGAAAATGTAATACAAAATCCCACACAAGTTGTTTTTATAAGAATTTAAAAATATTATTAATACATTATGCATAGACATTTTTTCTTAAGCATTTGAAGTTCAAAACTTTTTACAAAATTCTTCAAAATAACATAAATTTTCAAATTATTTTGTAGGTAGTTTAAAATGTACAGCTTTAATGACTTAGGGTTGAAATTTTATTATTAGTTCTTAATGAAAATTTTCTGAATTTCCGTTACTAGGTTTAATATTTCAAAAAAAAGATTAAAATATTTTATTTGAGCATATTTTTGTTAAAAAGTTATTTTTATTTTGCGCTTTAGGGTTACATTTGAGTCAATGTACTTCTGAGTAACAGACTAAAAAATAATTGAATATGTATTCAAAAATGCATTAAATCTCCATTTATCTAAAAATATTAAATAATTAAAAAAATATATCTTTTCATAAGTATATCAATTATGTATTTATAGTTTCTAATATACTAACTACTAAGACTTTTGAACATTTTATAATACAAACAAGTACATTCATTCAACTAATATATTTATTTATTTATAAATGTGTCATGTGTGTATGAGATCACACGAAAAATAATGTTTTAGAATTTTAGTATTAATTCTGAAGTAGCTATTACTATCTATTAACTGTATATACGAGTAAACATTCACCAATCATTATCAGTTCGTCAAATCACAATATTACACCTTATAAATATCTTAAAACCTAACTCTGCACGTAGATACAAATGCTCAACATACGCATGGTATTATAATGCATTAAAACGATGAATATGTATATAATTATATTTATTTTGTACCTATATTGTAAAATGTACATATGCCATTTATATTGGCTTTTATCCAGGTAGACTTAAAGGTCTTGTCGTTTTACTGAATCAGCATTCTCAAATCTTTATACTACGCGTATCATTTCTTTCTTCCTCCCTCTGATTGATCGCCAAGGCTAGAATAAACATTTACCTTTTTTGGCTATGTTAGGATTTATTGAATGATACAAACGACCTAGTTATGTTTACAATATAAAAGCTACAGAGTATATAAGTACTTCAAAACTGCGAGCTTAATTATACTACTTTTCCTGTTATTTTCTTTAAATGTGGCCTGTAGGAAACCAATCAGTAATCTGAGGTTGATGTATTTATATTTATATATATATATATATATATTTTAGTTAATTCCAAATATTGTTTATTATAGTTATAGGTCAGAATTATATTACCTATTTTTATTTAATATATAAATTAAATGTAATATTCATTAATTTATTATACAATAACAATCAGAATTAAATGTTTTCAACATAAAATATTTGTTTTTACATAGGTATAACTATTTATTTAATTTTTAGTTAATTTTATTTCATTAATTATAGTATGTATAGTAACTAGTAAGTAATAAATTCATCAATAGTTATTTTATTTGTTGCTTGAAATTTTTTTATTTTCATACCTTTGTTGATGGATACGAACTAATCAATTCTAAATTACATTATTATAATATTTTATTTATATAAACCAATATCACGAGTTGCTCGAGTATATTATACTCAACAATTTATCAAAGGTAACCTAACGGTTAATTTAATACATAGATAAAAAAATTATATAATAATAATAATAACATCATTGACCAAAATTAATGTATTAATAGGCGCATGGTATTTTTGTTTTTTCGTGACTGCCTTACGTAGTCAAGTACGACAGTTTCCAGTATTAAGTATTTAGTATTTAGTATTTAATATTTTGGCCACACCTAATCAGGGAAATAAATTATAAATTAACAAAGAAGAAATATTTATGTTTTATTATTTATTTGAAATTCAAATTATTAAAAAATATTTTCACAAGTTGTGCATTGACCTGGTACCCCTCTTTTGGATGTCCCCGAATATTGAGGTTATTAAAATAATAAAATATATACCTAATAGTTTATTATTGATAATGAACTTAGGATATAAAAGTATATTTTCATTATTATTAAAAGTATTTGATATTTAGATAAATTAATTTGTGAAAATTAAAAATACACTAAAGGAGTCCCTCTAAATTCTAAGTTGTTCATCATTAATAATTATTTATAAATTATATTATACTTATACTTAATTAATTGCACTTATTTGGTATAAATTCAAAAATGTTTTACATGAACTTTAAACTGAACTATCTTATAGTAGGTATATCAAAATTAGAAATATTATCGGTAATATTATATATAGAAATAAATTTGGCTGTGCATAAAATACAATTCGTAGCAGGGTACTTATTAAGAACTCAACCATTAAATATTACTTTTTTTTTTTAATGACCATACCTTTGTTTAGTATGTACAACGGGCGTACCAAATTCAAATTAAAACGTCATTTCTCATTTACAAAGCTTCGATGCCATTAATATTATAGTTTGGAAGCATGTCTGGTAATAAAAATTTTACCTTTTTTGTCGCTTGAACATTTACATATTATTAAAAATAAATATATATACCATTTTTAGTTGTTCATCAGAAATGGTGAATCCATTATTAATTTTTGGAAGATATCTAGTCTATTGGATTCTTAAAGAAGAAAGGATGTAATTTTAATTACTAATATTTTATG
The DNA here is from genome assembly GCA_036289425.1 of Rhopalosiphum nymphaeae. Lineage (NCBI taxonomy): Eukaryota > Metazoa > Arthropoda > Insecta > Hemiptera > Aphididae > Rhopalosiphum > Rhopalosiphum nymphaeae. The sequence goes on along the minus strand of JAZAQC010000021.1, from coordinate 446,778 downwards.
TTACTTGCACTTTTTGTGTTCAATAAGATACATTTAATATCTTCATAAATTAAAAATAGGTCACTGTCAACACACCCAGAGAATTTTAACTATTTACAAAATTAAACTTTTTACATTTTTTTCGTGATAAATATAAATAGTTAATAGTTAACAGAAATATATTTAGTTTACAGTAGCTACAGTTGTAGTTGTTTATAATTTAATGATGCTGCAACATCAATCCTTGTCTTTTAAAAAATATATTTTATTATAACTTATATTTTAAAAACTGAAGGAACCAGTGCACTCCACTTTTAAATATTTTATAAAGGATAAAGGAAAAACATTTTAAATAATTATCTATTTAACAAACAATAAATTTGCATAGGTATATTTATAAATTAAGGTCATAATGTAGAAACGTAACACATACATTCTAACTCTAAAATTTCAGTTTTGTAAGCTTAAAAATGTATTAAACATTAATCGAATCTAGAATTATCTGATATTTGCCTAGAATTTCATTGCTTATAAAAATAAAAATTGAAAAAATTAATATTTGATTACATGTTTAATTTTAAAATGTATTACAATATAATCTGTGGTTATGTTAAAAAACTTACAAATTTATGTGAGGCATAGATTATATAACATTTTTTTTATGATTTTGGCTGGTTAAAGGTACATATATGAATTGATTTTAAGAAATAAAACAATATAAAGCAATAAGTTAGTCTATTTATAATTGAAGTAGAGGTAGTTATTTTTTTATAGCCAATAGATGATAATATTTCATCATAATCAAAGAAGTTGATATACAATTCTTTGTTTCTGAAATATAATACATTTTATTAAAGTATAATATTATGATTCTATTTTTATGTTTCTTACGTGTTAGTTAAAATATGTAAAATTAATAAATATTAGTTTATTCATATGTAGTATATAGTCATAACATAATAAGTTATAATATTAATTTAGTGATGTCTTTTCACTTTTGAAACTAATAATGGATCATATTTTATTGAGTAAAATATTAATACTTAATTATTTATTGTTATTATTTATCTTATTTTATAAATATCTATTTGTTATAACATTCTTTATTTTTGAAAATTTAAAAATATTTTTCAAAATAAGTAACTTATGTTTTAAATTATGTTATCATTATTCTTATTTTAAGTCAAATTTAATAAATATAACTTTGAACTTAATAACGTTTGATGAGTTTATCTCATCTTGTTAAAAAATTGATTTATATTTTTTCTGTAACATAAATTAACAAGTATTTGATGATATCCTTCTATGACTTAATAGTTAATTATGTATTGATATTAATAAATTACTTTTCATTTATAACTCATATTTTGACTCCAATGGTGCATTTCTATTGTACCAATGTATTCTTCTAGTTTCTTATAAAAATATAAATATTCTGGAGAAACATATTTTGTAGCTAAACTTTGAACATCTGATAACTTGATATTTTTAATTTTAATTTTTAAATGGTATCTAGTTTTGGGACATTTTTAATAATCAAGGTGTCTTAAATTATTAAATTTTTGTAGTATAAAATTATTTTTACTATGCTTGGAGTAAAATATATGTGTGAAATAATATATTATCAGATTCGATTTGGACGTGCTACATGTTTTCTACAATTATATTTAGAACTGGGATCATTGTTTTTTAATTTATAAAATTATAACATATTCTATCAATACAGCTTTTTCCAGACTAAATATAAACAGAATGCTTTTGCGTAAACCCTTTCATTTGTACTAATATATATCTTAAACATTAAAAAATTATCTATTAGATGAATTTTCATTAAGAGCACTATGTCTAGAAATTTAAAATATTAATTAAACCTGCCAAGTAGATATATGTTTTTTTGTTTCCAATATTATTAATTAATATATTTTTTCAATTGAAAATTTTCTAAAACATTAATATCTGCAAATACTGCAATCTGAACCAATAGCTCTTTTAATAACTTTTTTTTAGACACACATGCGACATCTTTTACTCAATCTAATTTAGCTATGTTTCTTTTCAAAATTGAATATTTTGTCATTTTTCTTTTTTTTCTTTTGAGTTAGAAGGTTCCTTGTTATTTGAATTTATTTCCTCGACTATATTTTCATCAATCGTACTTCATGGCTGATATTATCTATTAGATAAGAGTTCTTCCTCAACTATGAAATTACTTCTCCAATAAAATCATCATAAGTCATAACTTTCCTTTCATGGATCATTGTATGAATATTAAAATTTAGATCAAGTATATTGTTATGGAAGTCAGAATAATCGTATGATTCATTAAGAGTTAAAGATATAACGTTATTCATAATTTCGTTTTATTGTTCACTTTACTAACTATTAATTATTGTAATAATACTATTTAAATTATTTAGTATTCACATCAATTACAAGAAAAAATAAACATACCTAGGCAAGTAAATACCTATTTATTTTGTTATATAGGTATACTACAAATTGGTCAAATTGTATTTAAAAATATAATGAATAAATCGTGACAATTGAATGATACCATAAATATTCGCTATACAGTATAGTTTGGCCAACAAGTAGGGAAGGGGCACCAACCAAATATTTCGGAGTAATTCGTTTGTTGTCCCTAAGAAAAAAATCAGACAAGTCCATTTTGACCAATAACTCTTATAATAATTATTATCAGATTTATAAGGTTAGTGCACGCGTCGGTCAACAATTTTTTCTTTGATATTTTTCCGCGAAAAAGTACATTTAGTTATTTTTTTTTAGTTATCTGGTTGTTATACTCGACTCTATCATTATTGTATAATAAACGATAATATTATTATAAATAATATATGTAATTTTTTTTTTTTGGTGGGGGGACTTTATAGTATACTATTTATAAAAATACTTTTAAAAAATATTTAATCACACAGTTATTTTATGAGTACGTACCTATATTTACTGAAATATTATAAAACTTCTTTTCTTATTTTCCTAACTATTTATACTATAGTGATAAATGTATATCATCCTATTTATTAGATATACACATATATCCTATGATAAACAGTGATTATTGAATACTGATTTCCACTTATTTGCCATAGTTAACTTTAGACAACTGATCTAAAATAACTGAATATAAGCTCGAGAGTAAAATATTATAAGAATTAACATATAATATATTTTAAGTAAGTACATATAAATAATTTTTTTTGACACATTTAATTATTGATAATATTACCACTTTTATATATTAATGAATTACAGTGGAAGTTTTTATATATTTGTATAATAATTTATCGTTTAGGTAATTTTGTATGAATGTTTTTATGAATATATAAATAACTTGAGTACCTACCTATAGTTAGAATCAAGATCACGAATTCGTGTAAAACTATTGCGTGCCATGTGTGTTGTGTAAACACCTAATCAACTCTAGCACGTACTTTCTCCATTTTCGTGAGCACATTTTGCTACAATTTGTATAAAGAATACGCGGTAATATACTTAAGAGTCCTTTAAAATAATGTTTGTTCATTATAGCTCTTGTCTGTTACCTACAATTTATTAAATACAATCGTGCGTGATAATTCAAAATCGTCTACCTAAATGATGAAAATACTCTTAACCATCAAACATGTAACAAGCGTAATTTATTATTTAAGCAATAAAAAGTAATGTTCTTGCGAACCAAAATAAATCAAGTTAACTTCAATTTTCTGAAAATATAATAAAAGGAGTAATCAGAGTACATTATATAGAAAATAATGTATAAATTAATAGAGATCAACATTTTACTGTTGTTTATATTTTAGATAATTATCAACAACTTTTTCATCTCTAAAAGATTTATGAAAATAATTTATAAAAGCTAATTAACATAAAAAAACAAATATTGAATAAAAATAAAAAAATATCATTGAATCAATTAATTAGAGCATAATTAGTAGTTGTCTATTTATACGAGATATAGTATTCATAATACACTATTTGAGAATATGTGTATGAGATTGTAAACTCACCATAGAGATTAAATATTTATTTTTATTATATTAATTTAATAAACATTATATATGTTTTATGTATTATATTTTTTTTTATTATACGCGTATAACTTTTAGATAATTTTATGCGTTTAATTTAAGCTTGCTCAATATAATATTATGCTTCAGTTATGTAAACAATTAAAAAATTTGTAATTCTTTTCAAAAAATTAGGTAGGTAAATTTAGAATTTTTAACTTAAATAATATAATTAGTTACAATACCCGTATTAAAAATGAGTTCCATTATAGTATTAATATTATTCTTATATTCATTTAAGTAAGTATAAATAAATGTTTACATAATATGTTTTTGATTTTTATAGGTAGGTACTTAGTAATTACTTTGTATTATTTTAATAAAATATCTTGAATAATTTACGTAGTTTGTAGGTTTGGGCTAATGATTTAGGTTTTCTACTAAATATAGGTTATATCTAGACTGTTTATATGTCATACAACCATACATGACCGTTGTGCCAGTTTCTATCAGTAAACACGTTGCTACGATATCAGTTCAACAATAGATTTAAGTTATAATCAGCCATCAAATACTTAGTAAAGAATATTAAATTATATACATATAAAACAATAATAATATATATTTTGAACACACCTATGATATTATATTACATGGTTACTAACCCTATATTAAATATTACTTTAAGCACAATATTTTAATTAATTCTAAATTATTTTCTTTATGGACTTACTTTTATTTTATTAATCTTGTATATGGATACAAATTTATCATGTTAAAAATATATGCCTTAAAGTATTTATGCTCGATTTATGGCTTTGGTCAAAAAGAGTAAAATATATAATAATATGTATATATTTTATGATTGAGTTGATAAACAATTTAATGTAAAATATTAAAGATAAAGTAAATTAATTTGTTATTGAATTAAGATATGAATAGTGTTGTAAATGGTTATTTTTAAACTATTTTATATGCACTCTGAAATTGAACAATATAATATATTAATATGTATCTAAATTCAAAAGTTTGAGATTTTAGGATGCATATAAGGTGATTTGTGTAATATATATATAATTATCTATATTATATAATATAGCGTTATTACTCTCTTAACAAAATATATAAATTGCGTTTTATGAACAGTTAAATGTTAATCGTATAGATATACTAACCATATTTGCGAAATTTATTATAAAATTAAAACAAAATTGAAAATCTTAGTAAGATATTTGACTTTTGTGGAATAAATATACTTTAAACATAAATTATTAAATAACTATTAATTAATGCTAATACTACGAAGGTCAAATATTTAAAAAATTAATATTAAATTATAGTCATATTTATTGTATTATAATTTTTTTTACTCATATTTTAAAATATGTTTACTGTGTTAAATCGAAAAGCATTTCTTTTAGTTTCTTTTTTTATCTGTAATAATTTTATAGTATATTAAGGCGCCGGAATACGAGTGTCATGAAGTGGGAAGTGAAAAAATAACATGTGTATAATGAGATTCAATTAAGACGCTAATTAACTGCCCAACGATGTTTGGCACAAGATCTACGTTAGTTGACTCTCGCTTTGCATAATGCATGTAATATTATTTATAAACACGGTGAATAGTCCAGACAAACATGAGACCAAAACGTTTAGAATTAAATAGAAAGAAGCAACGATAGGGCCAAAAAAATAGAAGAGGCTTTTGTTTTATTTCTGTCCAAGATTGAAACATATCAGCTTATGCCCGAGGTGGTGGCAGGGCGTCTCGACACACCTACGCCGCTTTCATCTGGGTCGGTGTTATTGTAAGGTTTTAGGCCTTGTTCCAACAGATGTATAATAATGGTGATGAGTAGAAAATATTAAAATAAGCTATGGAATGGTTAGAAGGGTATATATATATATATATATGTGTATGTATGTATTATACAATATACATCTATCAAAAAAGGTAGGCGGCAAAAGTGCATTGATTTAATACTTTTTTTGTAACCTTGAAAATATTGTGAACAAATAATATGTTCGTAACAGTAATTTAAAAAGAATGACTAGTATGATTATTGAATAATTTATACTTTATTGAATATATATTTATTTTCAGTAAGTACCTAGGTATAAAATTATTATCAAAATAACAAATTTTTCTTCTTATATTTCAATCAACCGATATAAAATAAAGTTTTAAAAATCGTAATTCTTGAATAATTAAATATTAAGATACAGTGAAATTAATAATTTAGACTTAAATTATTTTTTAATGCACTCTAACAAATTTATTAAGAATTAAAATTAAATATTGGCAATATTATTTGTACTTTGGCGTTATAGAGGTATATCTTTATCAAATTATAAAACAAAAAATTGTTAAAAATGATTTAATAATTTAATGTTTCAAAAATAAGCAATTTAAAATATTAACAATATTTGGAATATAATATAATTCATCACTTACATCAATATACATGTACAGATAAAGATACATTATTCTTTTTAGATAAACTAATATTCTATTGTAATATTAAAATGTCACCAAATTTTGTTATTATTAGATATTTTCTTCATTATTTATCTACTTATTAATAATATAAATTCTATAGAACTATACTGAACAAGTATAGATTATGTACATATATATATTGTTTAAAATTTTGGTAAACTGTCTATTTATGTCCTTTATTTTGATAAACTGCAGCTCAAGTTAATGAGTTTTTTTAACCATGGAAATTTAATGGGATAACGGGAAGAAAATGCTATAACCTAATTTTGTTTAGAACTCATTAGAATTAATCTGAAAATATTTATTTTCAAAGTTAACTCAGTAAATTCAGTTTATTAGTTCTATGAACCTAGAATGTTAAGATAAATGAAAATTATTATCTATAGAATAAATATTTATTATAAATTAATTATAATTTATAAGGTTATAATAGAAATAAGTATGTGGTAGGTATAAGTGTATAACTCTAAAACAAGAAACTTACAATTATTTTGTACTTGATTATGCAGTTTGGAACAATAGTTAGTATAGTTAAATATGAGTATGAAAGCTAATAATATTATAGAATTTAAAAAACGATACTAAATTAAGTAGTCATTGTGAATTTAAGTTTTAGTAGGTATTGGGTATTTTTAAATATAATTCTAAGTATTTATAATCAAAATATATTTTTATTTTAGAACAAAGACACGGTAAATAAGAAATTTAAGGTTAATAAGTTATTTGAAAGTAAATTATAATACCACGATAATGTATGATAGGTTTAAATTCCTTAGTGGTAGTTATATGAAATACATTGGTTTTACAGTGACAAGTTTGTTTTTATTGGTTTTTTTGTATAAAAAAAGGATTTAAATAGTTATAGCATTTTCATTAATAATTATGTATGCAGCATATTATAAGATATATTTTTTTATTTGTGGCTATTGAGAAATTGGAATAAAGATTTTTAATAATGAACATATTATTAAATTCTTAAAAAATTAAGTAAATCAATAATAAATTAAATATTATAACAAACTATCAATAATTTAATAGGTAAATAAGCTGGGTGTTATTCTGTGAATTAACAATTTTTATATGGTCAATGGTCAAGTATAAGTAATTTTAGTTTTATAACATACATTTTTCATTATATTGTTTTATTATCTTTTTTAAATCTATATATTATAGTATATAATATGTTATACATCTTTATAATTTTTATTCTAATTTAATTTTATTATTATTTGCTGTAATAATGATTTGTCATTAAGCTATATGAATAAATAAAATAATACAACTATTTAAATTTATTTTTATAATATTTAAAAAATCTAAATATGTTTAATAACTTAAATAATATAGTGCTAAAATATAAATATTAGATTCTATAGTATATGTTCAAATGTTGATATTTAATAATTTATAACATTGATTATAATCAATTATTAATAGTAACTGTTTTTTATATTATCCTTAAAAATAAAAATATTGGTATTACTTAATTTAAAAAAGTAAACTCTAAAAAATATTAACTAAAAAAAATTACTAAATGAATAAGTTAATTTCAATTCATAGTAATGGACAAAATATATTGTTAATGTTCAATTAATTACCTATTTATCATAAAAAAAGTTATTATTTGGTGTAATTACAGTGGTCGCCGCTTAACGTAATTACTGTAGTTTGGGACATAATTGATAAAATAATCCGATTGATAATACAAAACAAAAGTTGAAAAAAAGTAAAACATACTTTAAATAATAGTAATAAAAAAAAAATGCAATGTAATGTTGCATAAAATTTAATATACACATAGTTATTAAAAAATATTATTATAATTTATTATTACTTATTTAAATTTTAAAGTATGTGGGTAGATATATAAAATTTAAAATTAAAAAAAAATATAAATTGTAAATACATATTATGTGCATATTATACTACTACTAAATTGAACAATATATTTTTATTGATGTCTGTTTTTTTTTGTACCGTTAAAAAATCATTGGTAAAATGTTCATATTTATAATGTAGTTCAAAATCTAAATCAGTTTCTTCATATTCTTCTTCTTCCTCTTCCTCGATACTGTCTGCAAAACATGCATGTTTAAAACAGTTTCTTGTACATATAATGTTGATTTTATGACCTTAAACTGATAACATTATGCGGCGTATTGATTATAATAACCGACATAATTTACACATAAGTATACATCTAGTCCGTACTTATAGTTTAATATAACAATAAATGATTAATAATATTAACTGTGATTATAATAAGCAGCGACCACTGTATTCCATTATTTAGGTTTTATTCTTCTAATTATTATTATTTTAATTTTATTAAAATATTCTGTTAAAGTCACTATTTTATTTACTTAGAAGTAATTATTAAATAAATTGGATATTTTTTTATTATTAATAGCTACATACATTTTTTTTATAAAAATTGTCGAATTTATATGCATCTTCAAAAACGTTACAATTCAGTATAGTCTACAATGAAAAAATAATTAAAATTAAATAAATACTTTAATTTTGATAAATTACAACTGATTTTAAGTTGTATTAATAAATTATGATTTGAGAAAAATAATTACTAAAATAGTTGCCGAAATAGGCAGGTAGGTAATAAGTAGATAATACTTTTATGATGTATTGATGTTTAACAGTGAACATAGACCATAATTAATGTGTTATAACTTCATAATCTCTTTATCTCTTTATCGGTTAATATAAGTAGTAAGTACCGTATATCATTCAACTACGTACAATAAAAAAAAATTTTGATTTTACTCAATGCTATATTTATTCATTCTTAAAGTATGTTTTCTAAAGAAAACCTTTTTTTTTACCTTATATTTGTCATTGCTCTCAGATTTATCCATACAATGATCATTGTAATATTATTAATGATGATTATAACAGGCGGCGACGTCAATTTCAATTTTCTGAAATAATTAACGGGGACGCCATTACTTCACAATAGGTACGGACTAACCGTGTAGTTGGTTGACGTCGTGAAGAGTGGTGTTGATAGAAGGGTACACATCAGTGGTGGATGGGTGAAGAAGAGAAGCTATTGCCAAGAACAATTTGTCAACCACCGTACACGGTGGCTTCGATCATTCAAAGTCAACAAATGTTACATTAAAACCACCCCTAATTTTCAAAGGCATACCAAACGATAGTCGGCGTTCTTCTGCAGACATTTTCATTGTACATGCATTATTGTTGTTATTATATGAGTGCGCTAGTGGTTTTTGTCATCGCATCATGTCTATTAGTTATTTAAAACTGTTATTATCACTGCGTATACTGTTTTTGTGAATTTTTTTATTTGTTTCATCGTAATTGTCCAACAAAGTGTTAATATAATTTTTTGGTTTAGAAAAGCAAAATAAATCAATAAAACAATAATATGTACAATAAAATAAAAATGTGTTCATGACTTATTTTTTTTACTACTGTAACTATTTAGTATTTGGTCATTTACATATATTGACTGTATTTTAAAATATTTTTTAATTTAATTTATTGTACATATTATTAAGATAAAATATGATAAATGAATATGCTTAAGCCCTTAATTACACAATATAACTAAAAATTATCATGATATTAAATTGAATTATTATGTAAATAATATATTAAAAGTTTATACTCTTATTATAAACTGCAGCCATCGAATTAATATTTTTTTTTATTAGTAGTTATTATTATTTTAATAAATAGACAAAGAATTTCTATTTCATGTAATATTCAATTAATATTTTTTTTAATGATTAAAATAAATCTGTTTTTTATTTTACATTATAGTTCTATGTTTCCCAATATATTATACTCGCATATCTAATGTTAAATGTATGATTTCATCAAATATCATATATTTTATATGACAGCCGTCACTTGTTAGTCACACTTTTAAAATATATTGTTTTATATGTTAGCACCTAACCAAAACTATTTGTTGTTACTAATCGTCTGATTAGTCACGGACATTTGTGTTATTTTTGAACTTTTTTAATTTACTGTATTTTTGTTTTCAATTGTTGTCTCCAAGAATAATTTTTACGTAGTATCTTTTGATTTCACTACTCTTTTACAATTCTCAACCATTATGATTCCGTTTGTTTTTAGACATTGAAGATATTTACAGAATAAAATAATTCAAAGTTAACTTGCATATATTATATAATTTGTGCTCAAGAAATATCCATCGACTACAGACCATAGTAAACTTTAATTTGAGTTGGATATGACGTAATAACAACTTTCAAAACAACGATGATATTATCTACTGTTGTATGCGTTGATTATATTGTTCCGTTCAAAGACCGATACAGTAATAGAAACATATTGTTACTGTATGTATAAATTAGTGGCATTCTATGTGTATGTTGTGTTGAGACTCACGGGTTGTTCATTGTGTGTTTAGCGAGGACTATTAATGTCATTTTGCCGGCAAACTACATGGCTTTAGTTGTTCATGTGTGATATAAATCAATATTGTTAAGCCGAAAACGTGGGTACGATGACAATATCGTCACCAAAACGAATGAATGGACACATTTTTTATTTTTATGATAAAAATATAGACAAATAAAGAAACAATGTAGAATAAAGTTTGACCTTTCTCGTTTGCTTCCTTTTTAAGAATCTATGTTTGTAATGTCTATTAATGTTATATAAAACCTCACAATTAGTAATTCGTGTTTGGTTTTTAATTTTTGTTGTTTAATTTATTTGAGCAAGAATTAAGTTCGTCTACTGCAATAATAAGATATTTTTAATAAATGTCTTGTGTTTTCATCAAAACATTTTTCAACTTTCAGATCATAACATTAATTATTGTATGATAAAATAATATATCTGAACATTCTAAATTATTTGTTATTTTTAAGAATATTTAATTATTCATATAATGGATATGATTATCACTTTAAAATAATATATTTTCAAACATAAATAGTTCTCCATTAAGTATTATCTTTGATGTGTATGTTAGAATAACGAATTTTATAATCTTTACGTGAAAATTGTGTCAACTAAATAATATTATATTTTTAATTCTTTTCATTCTTAAGATAAAGTATTTTTTTTTGTTTACCTTGAAAAACTTAATATTGTGACTTCACTTTTTAATTTTTAATTTTAGTATACTTAGTATAAATCTGTTGAATTTAATAAGTTTTTTTATTTTTATATTACTTATAGTCATTGATTATTCTATAGATGAAAGTAGTTCTTACTACATAATTTTAATGATATATTTTATAAAGTGTTATATTAACCATGAATCATTGATTATGATTAATGAGCTTTACTTAAAAATGTAAAACACTATAATATTGTGCAAATATTTTTATACTTCTCATTTTTAAATGACAAAAATTAATTTAAATAATATGAATTCTTGATATATTACATAAAATAAAGAAGTTCAATTATAACACAGTAATAATATTGACATACACAAATTGCTACACCAAATTAACGTTTAGATAGTTTTAATGGGTTAAATAATATTCTATTTTTTTTTTATTTGTTGGATTAAAATATAATTTTTAAATAATAAAAACATTTATATATAAATATATAATGCATAATATTGTAATATAGTATTTAATATGTCATACAAATTGTGATTAAATAGTAACAAAGGAAGTATAAATAATTAACTATTTTGAGGTTGTTAATGAACGATATTTTGACTGATTGTACTGGGGATATATTATTTTCAATAAACTTAAATAAAAATGTTATTTAAAGTAGTAGATACCTTATAAAACAAATTCAATTTATTATTTAAACTTCATAATAATTAAATACATGCTTCAGTATATACGTTAAACTTCGGTAAATAATAGTATGCACAGTTATAAATTTATAACTAAAGCAAAAATAAGGACTCAATTAAAAATATGTTTGTTGTATTTATTGTTTATTTGTCTTGTATATATAAATTATGTATAGAAGGATACAAATTAAATAGCTAGATACATAAAAATTAACTGGAATCTGAAATTGAAATTAAGTACTTAGGTTTGTGAGTTGAGATTTTAATAGGTATCTATAATATTTACGAGGATATGGAAACAAAAACCAAAGAAACCATTTTACTAAGTATTTCTTTCTTAAATTTATTATTTTATATTGAATTATTTATTTAAATTCTGATTTTTGAAAATTATTAAGTACCTAAACCTGTTCAAAGACTATATTTTTAAATAATAAAAATTGTATGACATTTAAGGATATCACTGTAATCAATATAAATTTTTATTTTTTTTGAATGCGGGACATTATGTTTACTATAAAGTGTTAAGCAAATAATCTTTTTTTAAATTTTATGTATAATATAAATGGCAATTCGAACGAGTATATGTTTAAAGTGACTACATTTTAAATATTATGAATAACTATTAATAATATGTTATATATATATATCTTAATAATATAATAGTCTATAGTAATGGAATTATGATGATTTGATAATTAGTTATTAATAATAATATATTAACATTTTAGATTTATAATAACCGTCTGAGTAAAATAAATACTAGAACATTATAGAATATTAAATTTTTAAGATATGTTAAACCAATATCCATGCTAAGGATTATTATCCCTAAAATATAAAATATAATTAATCGGAAACTAATCATTTAAATTAAAATGTTTGTCTTTAATGTACCTCAATTTTTATATAAATTATATCAATAAGTGAAGTTTTGTTAATATTCAGTTTAATACTGAAAAACATGAAAAATATTTTTTTACATAAATTCATTGAAAAAAATTGAATATCAAAAATGAATTTTAACAGAATTCATTTTTAATAATAAGAAAAATAAACCAAGAAGATCTATTGTTTGGATACGAATAAAGTCGTTAACACGTCTTTTGTGATGTATCTTACTATGAGCTTTATCACACTATATATTATACGAGCATTTTTTGTATAGGAATGTATTAAATATTTTTTTACATGCAATTTTATTTTTTATATTTATTTAGTGTGTATGTTTTTCATTTCCGTGTTCAATAATAATAATAATAATAAAAATATACATAAAAAACAAAACGAATACTGCGGATGACTACAATTTAAAAATCTGGATTAATATTGTAATATTTCACCGTTTTATAATCATTTTAGTCACGACTAGAGAACGCTTTATCGCGGTAAAATGACGTTTAATTTAAAACAAACCAACGAACCTCGGTTTACTTATGACACGCACGTTATGTATGTCTATTTAAATAATATATATATGTATATATTTATATTGTTCTTTATCAATTATTCTAACCATGAGATGAGTAACATATTTAAGTAAGATTTTTTTATATTATTTTGGAGTAAACATTGATATGTCCATGTATTTACGTATGAGAAATCTAACTAGTAACTAATCATAATAATATGATATCGTATAAAATGTTTCCCCGTTTTTGTAATAAAAATATGAATTTATGTTTAATATCTATATTTATTGCTTCAGTCAATTATTTATAAGCATTAGTTAATACCACTTTTAAAACTGAAAGGTTAGTTCAGGAGAAATCATATTTAAAATATTTTGATACTATTGTATTATTTGAAAAATATACAAACTATTCCTCTAGATTAAGATTTTTAGAAAAATAATATTGATTTTTGAATTTTGAATTTTTAAAGTTTGTAAGTTTTATGGTTCAAATTCATAGTTATGAATATTTAAGTTAATCTTCATTGAATTTTAATTTTTTTGTTAATATAATTTGTAATATTTAAATTTATTATTTAACAGTCATCGCTTTTTCTAAGAAGTCTTAAGAACTTTTTGAATTCTGATATGCTTATAAATATAAAAATAAGTAATGGTTTAGTAGTTACCTATAATTTAAATATTATACAACATAAGTAGTGGAGCTTCTCATTGGCGCCATGTACATGGATGCTGGGCACGTATTAGAATATTGGATTTTACAGGGACATTGTATTGACAAGGGGCTAAGCTCCATTCCCTAAATTTTGCTTTTATGCTTATGATATCAAGGCATCCATTAAGTTTTTTAATGGTGATTCTATCTTTTAAAATTAAACCGGGAAATTAAATTTATTTTACTAAAAAAAATTTATTAATACGAGTAGTACGTTTCTTACTTAAATAAAATATTTCTACTCATAATCAATAATATAACAATTATATTTAATTAGCTTATGAATAAAAATTTCATAATTATTTATAAATAAAAAATGTATACTTTGAATTGAAAAATTACATCTTTGGGTTGATTGAACTAAAGTATTCGTGTCGCGTACTCAGCCAGATTTGCATGTTTAGTATGGGAATTCACATATAAGCACCAGTTTGGAGGCCGGAAACGGGAGACGACGGAGAAATTCAGAGATTGGTCGGCCGGAAGAAACCGTACGGAAACGGTGATCGGGTGGATACTCTGTAAAACCGGAAATATAGAATGGTTTTTTTTTTTTAGTATTCAGCTTGTGTTTGGCTTAGATGCGTCGAATTATGTTTAAACTGAACAAGTATGTGTACTGCGTAGAGATTGGCTCTTGATCCAAGTAAATGAAAAAGAAAACCGTATATTAATTACAAACTTTGTACTTTGAACTATAACAATTACCTTGCTCTGTATTAATTCGAATAGAGCTATTTATATACATATATATATATATTAATGTTTTTACTACAAATACATGTTTATTTGATATAAAATATCTTAATAAAGTTTAATAAATATTTTGAGTACCTTGCATAAGTAGAATTAGTAAGGGTAAAATTAAATAAATGACTTGAAATTGTTGAAAAAATATAAATAATAGGTACTTAAGATAAAATTATTCAATAATGTTATTACTTATTAATATTTAATTAGGAAAACACATTTTAAACCTAATATATTTGTCGTTAATATTATCAGATATTATATTAAAATACATAATTTTGAATTTGAATGTTATTTAGCTTAATTATTTGAAATTTAATACTCGTACTACATATATTAATATTATATTATGTTCCTTTATAATATTAAGAGACATTAGTTTGAATAATTAATTATTATATAATAGTATATTTGTATGTTTTTTGAACTGTCTGTTAAACTTTATTGTCGTGTTAATATGTGTGTTGTTTTACCATATTGTTTGAGTTGTACTGCTTAAATCTACGAATAGATACTCAACAGTATACTATAATCTCTTATATTTAGATTTGAGACATCAAATCGTGTTTCATATGTATCTTCTGTAGTGCTATTACAATTATATTAATACTATTGTGTAAATTATTCACAATTTAACTGTAGAAATTTATTCAATATTTTAATTATAGGTTCTTATTACCGTAAATTGGTCCATAGAACGATCATTTTTATATTTGGGCGACCATGTTAAGCATTATTGTGTGTAGTTACTAGCTAAATATATACGACATCAGTGTATCAATTTCTATTGGGTAATTTGTTCTGTTATGTATTTTCTTATTTTAATCTTATACATCTCTAAACAATTATTTAAACTGACGCATTATTAATAATTTTCATTCTCAGAGATTGATAAAATATAATTTAATATTGGTGAAATTATTATAAAGCTGAAATAATTTACTGAGTGTTATGTAGAATTAGAATTTGTACACTAATATATTATATACATAAATATAAGGAATATTAATTTTACATTGTAATTTCCATAGTAAGATATTATATGGTTAAAATGTTGAGTAGGTACAACTATAATTGTATTTTTAAAAATATTGTATATTATAGTTATGGTTACTTATATAATAAAACGCATAATTCCACAAAAGATTAGTATATTATATACAAAATGTAAGATTACTATGTGAAGTATTTTACTTTTACTTATCTGTACTATTATTGAGGTTTAGCTTACAATGCTTACATTATCTGATAAGAAGAATGTTTTTTTTTTATGTATTTTAATAATAACACGGTGTTTTAGTTAGGCAATTTAAATACATTGTTATCACATTTTCCTGTATTTCTATTAAAATTATCTTCTATATTATAAAACGAATTAATTATTCTTTACTTTTTTATATTATACATTTTTTAATAAGATATTAACATTACACTAATGTTTTTATTCATTACACAATGTATGAATAAACCGTGTTGCATTATAGCTAATAATTAAACAATATTTAAAATATTAACCAATTTGAAATATAAGTTATAACATGTACTCGTAAAAATATCGATTAAATTGACCAATTTTAAAAATTTATTATATTTTTCTGATTTCAGGTTAGTATCAGATCTTACTTCAACTAATTTTTAAGATGCAACTGACAAAATCAATTAAAATTTTACAAAAGCATAAATAAGGTGATTATAATTTCTGAATATTATTTTATAGCTAAAAATATTTGATATATTATTAATATTAAATTTAAATGATGTGTAAAATTAATCATTTTTTTTTACAACTAAACATTAATTTACTATATAATTAATTTATTGTATACTTAAATCTAAACCGTGTAATTTTACACAAAAATACGGAATCTGAAAAATAATTTCATTATCTCCTAAAATAATATAAATTTTATTTTTATATAAAATATGGTTGAGAAATAAATTTAATTTGAAAAACTGGGTATTTAGATACTTGTACAATGACTTATCACATTAATATAAGTGTATCGTAATATTATAATATAGTTTCATTAAAACCACACCCGATGAATCTTTCCGGCCGATTGATAAATTGTCCGTTGATATTCACTCGTTGTCGATAGTAGGCTATCGGCTAGACGCGGGTGTCGAGTGAAAAAGAATAAATATATATATATATATATTATATGTATGACGTTACGCCCGTAAAAAGTCATTAAATATCACTTACGCCTATTGCAATGATGAAAAGTAGTATTATTTTTTTCTCCTCCTTATTTCTTTTTCGTTGACGGCTACGCGTCATCAACACTCGACAGATATGTATTGTTGTACAGGAAAAACGTTTTTACGACACGTTATTCAGCGGCCCCAAACACTGTCCAATAGCCATCAATAATATTATCGTAAACACTAATGTTTTATGTTATCTCTGATTGTCACCAATCACAAATGAAAAATGAATAGTTTAATAATTATTATTATTATCTATACTAATATAATTGAATAAAAATATATTTGTTGGGTTTGATATTGCTAATAAAAACCCTATTGTTAATAAGCTATAAATTTTATTTTATTTTTGATAAAAATATCGTCAGTAGTACAGCTTAAATAAAAATAATATGGCACATGGTAATAGTTCGTATTATTGAAATCTTACAAGAACTCTTTCTTAAATATTTCATTGTAATTTATAGTGCTTGTATACATATTTATATACAGAGTGATTTTTTTATCACGAAACACTTATTATTCATGTTTTTTAAAACATTTTTTTACATAGTTTCAAGTTGTTAAAAAAACAACGTTTTTATTAAAAAATTATATTTTTAAATACTTTTTATCTTTATATTTTTTTAAAGTTTTTTACCTTTTTGAATGATAACATAGAGTTCTAATTTCATATTCCAAAGTAGAATATTTTTCTGAGTATTTTGATATATAAAAGTCGAATTTAGGGCGAATAGTTTATGAGTTATACGTATTTAAAGTATAGACAACCGGAGTATTGGTCAAACATTTTGCGGGGTAACCCCGTATCACTTCACTCCGCGCATCAAAATTTTAAATATTTATAACTCATAAACTACTCTCCTTAAATTCGATTTTTATGTATCAAAATACTCAGAAAATTATTCTGCTTTGGAATATGAAATTAAAACATTATGTTGTCATTCAAAAAAGTAAAAATTTAAAAAAATATAAGGATAAAAAACATATAAAAATATAATTTTTAAATAAAAACGTTTTTTTTAACAGCTTGAAACTATGTAAAAAATGTTTAAAAAACATGAATACTTTTTGAAATAATGAGTGTTTCATAATAAAAGAATCGCTCTGTATATAAATATATTATTTTTATGTTATTTAATATATATAATGTATATATATTTTAATTCCTTGGTAGCTATCTAAAGAGATTTACATATATTTATTATTTAACGAATGCCAAATGACATACGAGTATTGAATGACATTTAAATAGTAAATTGTGATATATTTTAGTGTAAGGTTAAAAAATAAATTACATATAATTATTTTTTAATTTAGTAATGAAATCAATTAAAAATGTTTATAAAAATATCAAATCGAAATGCTAAAATTTTAATTTTGCAAGGTGTAACTATGGAAAAATAAATTAGAGTACACAATATTTATTCTGTCATCTGAATAATAATGAATAGTTTAAAGAAGAGATTGACTTATTATTATAGAATAGTCATATTGAACGGATTTTCATTATAGTATTTTTATTTTAATGAATGCGCCGAAACACGTTTTAGGAATATACCTTTGGAATCTTTATAGCACTTAAAATATTCAATGCATTGTTCCACATAACAATTAAGTCATAAATGAAACGAAAACGTGATGGCGCGTGAAGTAATGTTCCAAAACCTTGATCAAATGCATCACAATAATAATAATGTAATTTTAAATTACGTTTTTTGTCTATGTTTGTGGTTTTTATAAAAGTTTCTAGTACATCTCGTTATATTTTTTTATTTAAACCTACAATTGTATCGTTTAGTAAAAACATTTTTGTCACTTGTCAAACATAAAAGAAATAAATTGAATTTTAATTAGAATTTCAGCCACTTAACAAAAATAGAATCATCAAAGCATTTCTACTAGCTTGTTGTAAAGACTAACTGTAATAAAATGTATTTAATTGTAGTTTTGTAAAAATTTTGTTTTTCGAGGTTGTATGAACTGTGCCAACAGATGTTTTGTGACAAACAAATAATAATATTGTATTTAAAATTGTAATTTCCTTTGTCAGTCAACGAGTTATCGTTTCAAGTAAACAATATGTTTATTTTTGTCACATATCTGAATAATATTTTAGAGTTTCAAAAACTTAACTTATTCAATACTTTCGTAAGAAGAAAAATTTTTATATTACTTTTTAATGTTTAAAACTAAAAGTCTAAAAATTATAAGGTTATTTTCCTTATGGTTTTAATAACAGTATATTTTTTTCGTGTCGTTAATGGAGTGCCTCTATTTCTAATGGATTAATTAATCGTCCATCATTTAATTTTATCATGTAATATCGTAAAGAGATTGAAGACAATGTTATCTTTCTTATAAAGGTATCTCCAATTTATATTATTTTATCAAAAATATTATTCTCTGACATTAAAAGTGTCCAAGAAATTTCATCATAAAATGATGTAATAAGGTATGAGAACTGACCTATAAAATTTTCTTAATGCTATTTATTTTTATAGCTGATAAACCTACATATTTAAGTAATTCATTATATTTTAGTCTTATCATATATCCAACATTATAATATTATAATATTTTAAAAATAATCTAAATTCTAGTACAAATAAAATTTAAATAATAGGTAAGTAATTATGTAACTTATTAGAACTAATCAAACTATACTATTGTTTTTTACCAGTATTTATTAAATTTTAGAAATTTCATATTTGGTTTTCTTATAGTATAAATATATTATTTTATTTTTATTCTACTATTTATCTATCAAGATGGTAACGTATTTGTTATTCAATCAATTTTTATATACGTCTTTTATCACTTAGTTTAGTCGTTTTCTTATATTTGTTTATTTTGATCGATTTTTTCGTTATTAATCACATATTTTATGTTTCAAGAAAAAATATTTTCAATAGTTAGGTGCGTCACTTAACTTCATTTGTTTCTCCATGGTTTATCAATTTTATTAAAGCATATTACTATAATTAAGGCCATATTATTTTATAGTTAATAAACTATACAATTGTATTCTTCAATATAATAAAATATCATTATTATTTCTATATGCAATTTTTAGTTAGTAAGTAATAGTGGATTTTGAAACATTTCTTAAATTTTTTATTTCACATTAAATATGACCTATTATATTATTAGTATATTACAGACTGATTTTCTATTGATCTATGATAAAATATATTTGCAAATTTGTATCTTAAATGAATAATAGATTTTATTTTAGTTTATTTTATAAGCAGCTGCTTTGAATGAGATCTTATTTTATTTTAAATACTTAAACTAGTGATTTGAAGTCATATTAAGGTCAGTACGTAGGCGTAACATACGTAGTTTTTGGTAAACAATCAAGGAGATAAATGAACAACCGGTCGGATATCCGGCTTTTAATTACTCTCAGTTACCCAAAACTGAAGTCAAGAGCCGTCTTCTTATCCAAACTACTGTGTTAGATTGTGAAACTGTTAATTTAATATAATTTGCATATTGTCTGATAATTTGGTAAATCAAAATATTATATTAAGGAAATTATTAAAGGTTTATTTTTAATGATCATAATTTATTTTGTCAAATAAAAGAAGAGCTACAAATTAGCAGTTAATTATACAGCAATTAGTCAACAGTTTTGTTTTTGTTTTAAATTCATTTTAGCATATTAAAAAAAAAAAATTGTCCTTGGCAGATTTTATTGGTTTTGGTATTTTTTCTCATTACAGTCTTATATTAGATTTTGAGTAAAGTGATGAATATACTGAATTTACAACAATAGGTTTTTTTTGGGTATGTATACACGATAAACAGTTGAAAATAATTCTTCAATTTTCAACGTTGAGCGTGATTTTGGATGAAAATGTATAAATCTAGTTTGTATTTTAAAGAGGTAAAAATAAAAATAAATATTTTTTTCAAAACAATCAAGTAAAACCAAAATCAATTATGGAAAAATATTATTTGTAAACATCGATTTTATTTTTTTGATGTGACTCGAGTTCGTATAACCATTGATTAATGAAATGTTTTCAAAATTTTTTATAACGATTTTCTATATAGGTACCTGGTAAATAATATAATTTTCAAAATATTTTTACTCTTTTTTAGATATTTATAGATATTTTAAATTTTATTTTTATAAATATCGTTAAAAATTATTCAATGGATAAAATTTGTTGAAAATTGAATAGGTATAATATTTTTCATAAGTTATTCATTTAATAAATTAAAATTATCGATTATACTTTATTGTCACTATATTTTTGTAAATGCATTTAAATTTTAAATTTTTACAAAATGTATAATATTCTCAAATTTTGGAATCATTTTGCAGCTTTTTTTATTTAAAATAAGGTTTAAAATTTTAATACGAAGTTTCTCATAAGTAGAAGATACTGATACCAAAAAAAAGAAAATACAAAATCATGATTCTCTCATAAAATAGTCATTTTAAATTGAATATTGTATAACTTTACATATTTAAACATTAAATACTAATTATATTCATTATTTTGTTTAAATTCAAAAATATTATTCGAAAGTGCATACAAATTTTACGTATATTATTATTATATACATATAATGATATTTTAAATCCAATGTTTTCGGCAAAAAATTAATTCAACCAACCGTATTACTAATAGTAAAATAAATTAGTATATCTAATAGCAATGTCGAAAAGCATAACATAAAATATACTTTGTGTTATAGATTGAAAGATCATTTCCTCTTAGAATTGTTTATAGTATACAATGATATATTATTGAATTCAAATTTAACACATCCATCACAGTGACCTATTCGACACCTTCCATACAACAGTGGTACTTAATTATCCACTTTTTTTTAATTTTAATGTATTTTTTAATAAGTTTAACTTATTATGGAGAGCTTTATTATATGCTTTAACTTAACTGATGTAAATCAGTAAGTTAACAAGCTCATAAATAACGATGAAATAGTTTAAATATTGAATTAATCAAATAATTCGAAGAGTTATATACATAAAAAAGTACTTCAACCATTTTACCATTTATTTTAGATATTAGATGTTATTTGTTATAACTAAGTTTTTGTAAAATTAGAAATTAATTTTGAAAACAATAGAAAATATTTAAGTTATAAATTAAAAAAGGTGGTTGTCGCATTTAAATATGTTCTACATATTTTTTTTTATCGTGTTAAATTTAAAAATGATTCAAATGGTATTTTAAAAATGACTTTAGTAATTTTAATAATTATTATATTAATACTATTTTTTGAGAGTAGTAATTATATTAATAAACATGTTTTTACAAGTTTTATTATTTTTTTATGTAAATAATGTAAAAAATAAAACTATTATTATAGCACTTCGTTAACTATTGATAATAATACATATGGTGTAATTATATTATAATAATTAATTTTTAAGTGGAAAATATACTAATAATTAATCCTTATATCAATACAAAATCATACATAATTTGGTTCTTTGCTTAATAACAAGATAATATAAGATAACTATAGAAATATTTGTAAACAAAAATTAGTTTTCATATTTTTTATTTATACAATGTTTGGTTGTAATATTTTTTTTCGTAGTACCTATTTATTATATTGTGTATAATATATTATATATTTACTATAAATGATTTGTGATGATATACATGGTTAATAGTAATTACCAGTAAATGTATATGTTAGACAGTTGTAAATAGTATATTTATATTATTTTAACTGTTAAATTAATCTTAGTCAATCTAATGAAAGATTATGGTATTCTGTATAAAATCCGTTTAATTTATACTTTGATAATAAAATAAAACAACATTGTATTTATATTAGTATTTGTTTTATAAATTGTATCAACATTATATTTTTCCATAAAAAATTATAACTTATTTTGTTACTGAAATATTTGCGTCCTTGCTATACCATACAATATTTATTTATTTATTATACTAAATTAAGTGTACTTTATAAACTATATTCTGGCGTAGAAACTTTGTTACCGTGTTATATTTCTATCTTTTCAAACAATATTTCATTGCCTTTTTTAATATTGTTTTGTATAAATATAGTTGTTTTTAGTCGTTTTTATAATGATGACTTAGGTATTTAAATGTGATTATTGTTTCTTGGTTGTTGCTGAGTCTTATAATTTTGAATAAAAGATACTGATACTTATTTACAAATAAACATTTAATGTTACCTAGTTGTATTTATTTTAATTTTAAAAATGCACCATAATATATAAATATATAATATTATATAATATATATATATATTATACTAGGTTAATAATATTTAAATAATACGTAATATTGGTTATATTAATTTATACATTATAACGAATATATATATATATATGTGTGTGTGTGTTTAATTCTATTATTTTTTAAAAATGCCCTAATTTAGGTAATTTATTGTATTTAGCTTCAATACTGTGTTTTATTCAGTTTCAAATTGATATCCGTTTATTGTGTTATTTTAAAATTTGTAATTTATACTTCTAAAACTAAGTGTTTAGAAAACTCACAATATAGTAGTAAGTTATACTAATATTGTTTTAATTTATAACTGTATAAATTATTCTATTTTTTTTAAATATTTAATTTATTTGTCTTTTTAAGTATAATTTTCAATATAATTTTGGTTTTTTAGTACATGCTTTATTTTCAAACGAATATAATATTTTCAAGTAATGATTTTAGAGGAATAAAAGTTAATTGTATAGTGTTAAATGTGGTAAAGAAGATGCAATGTAAAATTGTGAAACCTCATTTCCAAAATGGGTCGAGATTTCATACCTTGGTTTCACCAAAATGGCGGGAACGTAAGAATCGACACAAAAACAATTTACAAGGGTAAAATACACATACGAGCATAAATACATATAATACACTTCTAAAGGATATTAGAGTAATTTATTTTCTAATAGCTACTTTTAGCAGTTATCCCTTTATCCATCTTTACACTAAAACTGAAGGATTCGATGGAAAAAAAATACAGTTATATCCTAGAATTTTTATGACTGCGGTTTTAATGCGTATTTTATTAGTCTGTAAACGTGACCTTCCCTTATGTAGATTTTATACTATAAAAATCTATTAAACAACTGCTAAGCGTTTTGTTTTTATTTTGATTAAACCATTTTGTGAAGAACGTCTCTCTTGTACTATCTCTTGTACCAGATTATGATGGTTTAGGTCAAATATTTAGTATATAATATACTATTTATACACAATTAAATAGTAAAAAGTTGTTAGCATTAGTGTTACATTTATCTACCTTAAATAATTATCTCTCTAAAAAACCAATGGAGTATCAACGGGTTAGTTTTGTATCATATTGTAGGTAATAGATAGTGTATATAGTGTGTAGAACTATTTATTAAATCACGTTTACCATTTTGTTTGCGTGCAGTGTACACTATATAGTATATTGGAAAAAAAGATCATTGTGAATTTGTAGTGTATCCCAATGAAATTGTCATATTCTTTTGCCAATACAACAACGTGAAGTTTGATCTCGTAAAGTTACATTAAAACAATAATTATATTAGTACATTTGTCTTAAAATGCTTTATTGTAAATGCGTATTTCTAAAATGTTAATAATTTCCACGTAAAAGTTA
Source organism: Rhopalosiphum nymphaeae (assembly GCA_036289425.1). Lineage (NCBI taxonomy): Eukaryota > Metazoa > Arthropoda > Insecta > Hemiptera > Aphididae > Rhopalosiphum > Rhopalosiphum nymphaeae. The sequence continues at coordinate 421,776 of JAZAQC010000021.1, read as the reverse complement.
TCTTTTTAATCATAACATTTTATATATTAACTAATAGGTAGTTGGTTTTTAAATATTTAATTTAATTTATTGATAATATTTTATTTAGAATAAATTCGTATATTATAATACAAATTATCTTATTAGTTGCAGTATTAAAATATTTTGTATATCAATGAAATAAAAATTATCTGTTATATTACATGGTTGTTGAGTAAGTATATAAAATTCAATCAAAATCTTGTCTAAATATTAGTGTAATATCATATTGAGGTACAAAGTTAATATTGCTTTATACATCAATGTTACATTAATGTTATACTGGAATGATTAGGAAATATTTTTTGCAAATTATAAACTAATATCGTAAAGCTATTAAATTTCCATTTGGTAAATAATATATTTCCTTGAAATATAAAATTAACGTATTTTTAATGTATTACTAGCTAATAATAATTGTTTCTATAAAATAGTTAACAATATTTTATGAATGACGGAAATTTTAAGCATTAGGTATAAATCACGTCATACTATATTACAATTATGTAATTTCAACTTAAAATATTTAAATGTGATGTCTTATGTTTCAATGAAATATCGCTATATATATATAGAATATGGCTTATATGATTATTTTTAAAAATAAATAATGTTACGAATACTGGTTAGCTAAAATATAATTTTAATTTTAATTCATAACCAATTGAAGTTTAACAATTTTTGACGTAATTCAGAACTTTTTTTTATAAATATTTATATTATTTTTAATATTCTTCTAAATATGAGTATAATTTATTATTTTATGATATTATATTTAGTTAACACATTGATAGTTTAGCAAATCTGCCAAAATAAAAATTATAATATTGCGTTATCCTATACCTACATGATAAGTTATTATAGAATATAATGCCACGATTTCAATATATATTTCCATTTTAAAGTGAAATCCGATTTTAGGTAAACAAAACATTGAAAAAATATCTCTAGGACGTGACTATAGGTAGATAGAGAAGTGAGTGGTCGTATCTTTATAGCTTAATATATCCGTTTTTCATTCTTTGGTAAATATAATTTTTTCTTTCTTGTAATACTCTTTGCTTTTGTTGAATACTAAGATGAATTTTTGTTTATTTATTCTATTTCCTTACTAAATTTTAATACCGGAATAACGATAACTCAACAGGATATCAACGTCTTAACAATGTATAATTTAGATCTTAGTATATAGATAATATATGTATTTTGGTAACTTTTATTTTTTAATTGTCATTGTTTTATATTTGTTTTTTTTTTTAAATATTTAGTTTATTAATTTAGTTTCGGGAACGTAGCAAGATTAACATTTCCACTTGAAAATTCCCAAAGGGAATTCTAAAAAATCAAAATATATATTCAAATATGTTATTATTATTATTGTTTTTTTTTTTTTTAATAATAAGTACTTTATAATTTTAAGTTAAATTATATTTAAAAAATATTATTTTGTATAGTAGAGTAACACTAGTATACTGTAAGTATCTTCATTAAAATAAAATTATATTAATATTTTCATATTTAATTTATTTTGATTTAATTAATTACATCATATGGTAATTAACAAGGTAGTACAATATTATTGAAAACATTTAAAAAATTAATTGATAAATAGATAATAGCATAAAATAAGGATATCGTTATATACAATTTTAAAAAAAAAGTCAGTATATAATAAAATATAAACTTATATAGGTATAAATAAATAATAAAAAAAATAAAAAGATTAAAAATTACAATTAACTTAGTTCGGTTATTGGTACAATAGAGTATATAGTGTAATGAAAGGTTGTGGTCATTAGAGGTGGAATGAGAAGGGATATAGAAAGGTCATGATGCTTTGATGAATAGATCAGAATACAAATATAAATCATATTTTATTAGAACCAATTAAGTTATTCAGTATTAATTTATTTTTGGATTATTTATATTTTAAGGTTTTGATTTGAATTAAATAATAGAGTAAGCATACACTTTATTTAGTTTTATTATTCATTAGTCTTTAGTTACGTAAAATAATATCTATCAAAATATATTGTCTTAATATTATTGTACACCATGATTTTTTAAATATTTAACTTGAGTGTTATTGTTAGATATACCAATAAATATTGTAATTAGTATTTTAATCGTTTTTTTTTCAATAATATAATTTATTGATATTAAATTATTTAAGAAAAAAAGAGGTACAGCATATAAATTAATACAATTTAGAAAATATGTTTTATTTTACGAAAGTTTCAAGTCCACCTTAATGTATTACATTTTGTTTTGGTTGTAAGAAATGTTATCTATTTCCATTTCGGCTTATGTAAAAATGAAGAGGACGTATACAGTCAAAAGTTGCCGACGTCTCGAGCTTGATATATTGCATTTGTGTAAACGAAATCATGGATGCACATAGAACGTGTAGTGAAAGATGAAAAAAATGAAAAAAAAAAACTATAATAATATCGGGAAAACACGATGCACCTATACTATATTATTATCTAAAGAGAAGAGAAAAAATTCAAAACTAGTATGACGTATACAGTTTCTCACAAAATGTCATCCAAGACGTCTCTTACAATAACAGGTGTATGATCTGCATGCAAAGCTTAAAAACTGAATTGCTTATTCTGCATAAAGATTAGTGGTGCGTGAACTCATATTTTGATTTACAGTACAACTTTTTATGTGGGCAAAAACGTGATTTAAATCATAATACATAAAAACAAAAACAGCGTCCTATAAAAGCTCTTAAGCTTACATTTTTACATTTACTTACATTTTTTTGAAAATTATAATCGATTGATACCTACTTCCTTATGTGAAAACTACAGGTACAAGTTGCTTTAATAGATCTATCTGCATATATTAGCTATACATAGATATAATAATATACTTTGGCTTCTTTCGAATTATCTCTGGTTTGTATTAAAAACTTTGAGAAAATCATTGTGCATTCAAATTAAAATATATGATTGTAATCATTCTGCCTTAAGGTTTTATTAAGCATCTTTCTTAATTACATTTTTGTTTCTTCATTGCCACTAACCATTTCCAATAAAAGAGTTTATACTGTTAACGTTAATAACTATTTATATGTTTTAAAATATGTCTTCTAATATTGTTTTAAAAACAATACAATGTCTTTGTAATATTTAATTTATTAGATTGTAGTAAATTGAAATCACAAGTTACAAAAAGTATATATAAATAATTATAACCACGTTTGTAAAACTGGCGAACTGCATAAACTTACTTTTTATTTAGTATTTTATAAAAGTTTTAAATAAAGATTCAAAAATTATGATTATTTTATTTAATCCAATATAATAGAACAATACTAAAGTTAATGTAGAATGTAGACAGAAATAGATATTTATCAACTGTAAAAAAAAATAGGTATTAAATAATAGAATTTAAGTAGGTACCTACACGATAAAAAGAACTGTTGGTTAACAATAAAGTGACATTTTCTCTAATCAAATTAAAAAGTACTTTAAATGTGACAATTTTTTTTCTCCATATATTTCCAATTGATTAAAAAGAGAAAAAGAATATTTCATATAAATAGTTTAAGTTAAATAAGTAAATCAGAAGAAAAACCATAAAAATATGGTTCACTATAATAAACTATAAGTAAGTATTATTATTTAAGATAGGCATTAGTATAGTACCATAAATGTTTGAATGATTATTTTATTATTAATTATAATGTTAGAGAAGGTAATGATTATAGTTGTTGAGTTTTTGTATTTAAATAAGACGTATTTGTATATATATCTTGAAAACATTTAAACGTTATGAAAATTGTATTATTTTATATTATCTTAAACATAATAGTTTCTAGAAAACAGAAATAAAATAAATAGGATATAAATAAAATAAATAATTGATTAAAAAGTAAAAAAAAATACAAATTAATAGTATCTACTTTGTTAATCTTAGTAGTAGCTATTTATTATATTTTAAAAGCTGAACAAGATACATTGACTATATTTAGGGTACTCGAATGAGTTCAGCTTCTTTCAGCACAGGATAATAAGTAATATGTGTATGTTTATCATCGTATTAGAAAGTAAAAATTATAAATGATACGGTCAGTACCTATTCAAATACTATTTTGATTCATATCTTAATTAAACTTAATTCATGAATTTACTTTATATAATCTAATGTTTATTAGTAACAGCTTTACTTATAGGTTTCGATAAACATATATTGATTAAAGTAAAAATGATTGTACAAAGTAACACCCATACGTACATTTTATCTATAAAAACGTACTATTAGAAACGTCTTAAACTCTTTTTCTATCCAAGAAATTGATAACGAAAAATGTACAAGAAAAAAAGGTACTGTACATTCTTTGCTTCTTTAAATTTTTTAAAAATTATAAATAATAAACCATTAGCAATCATAGATGTCCAATACAGTTATTACTAATTTACTACTCAATACTATTCAGCAATAAGAAAACTTTAAATAATTTAATGTTCTACATAAACGATTAAAAAAAATATATTTTCAAAATAAAATAAAACATAGAATCTTACACCTGTATGTATAAATACACACACAAGGCACAAATCACCCTCGTTCGGGATGCTATCGTGAGTGATTTATGGATATACGTTTATATCGTAGTCGAGTATTACGAAGGTGTCTGGATATGCGTTGACAGACAGTATGAAATGTCGATTAATAAAAGGACGCTTGTCAATGCACTAGTCCACATTTCGAATTTGTTTCCACTTTATCTAAAAACTCCATATCTTCAGAGCTTCTGATACTATCGATACCAACATTGCGTCGTCAATTTCTGTAAAAAATAGCATGTGACCTTTTGAAAGAACAGCAAAGAATAATGAGAAAAGTAAAATTATATTTAAAAGAGAATCAAAAAATTACATTTAGGGGAAATAACCGGAAACTACCGCAATGGGTAATTTACCGTGAGCGTAATTAAACCGAGAGCCTCATTTTGACTTTGAGAGCCACATTCTTGGTAGTTTACATTAAAATTACTTGTCTTTTGATATTTTATTAACGAGCTTGCAAAAAACTCACCAATAAAATATGTACTATTATATTTGTGTAATGTAAATATTATGACATCACATACAATATACAGTACACTTCAAAAATATTTAACACATTGGTTTATACAATAACTGATTATATAAATTGATAGATACTTCATAAAATATTGTAAGAAATAATAACATTTAATCACTTTTAATACCCATTTAATACCCATACCAAACAAATTAAATTAAAAGAAGAATATATAAATTGCACTTATCATCTATCATTATAGAGAATGATTTTTGTTGTATATTAATTATTTATGATATTTTTAAAACTAATTCTAGTACCAGAATCTAATATTACTCCAAACAATTATTGTTAATAGTTCCAATAACCTTAATATTGGTGCCTATATATTTTCAGTGATAAAATATAGTAATACAATATTGTTCAATACAGACATAATACTGGTAATTCTGTCAAAGCACTGGAATTCTCAATCATCCGTCATTATATGAACGGAATTTGCGTCACTGTCGTATCGTTTTTCTTTATTTTTGATGGTTAACAAGAAATATGAGAAACCAAAATTGTCATCTATTATATAAACTTTAAAAATGATTCAGATGGTTTATAAAATAAAACACAATATCTATAAGCAAAATTCAAACTGTTTCTGTATAACATTTTGGTAATACATTAGGCATGCTTTAATTGTTTCATAGTACGTGATAAAAACTTAATAATCAATTACTTATTTGCATAGTTGTGTTATAAAAATGTAGTATTCGTTTTTTTAAATATTTAGATTTTTTTTAGTAATACGTTGTTTTAGAAAGATGCATTTTGAATTTTATTTATAAAATTACTGTATTGTGGTGGAATAAACGTTTCTAAAAGTTTCGTATACCAAATTTTAATTTAGAAAATGTAATTTATTTACTAATACGTATGATTTTTATTATTTTTTATTTTAATATATTATCAAAAGTTTTTCTAAGTGTAAAGAAAATCTTCTGGGAAACCATAAAAAATTAATTTAGAAATCTACGTGTTACAATATTATGTAACTCAAACAAAACTGATTTTGCATATTTATCTGCTGTTAACACATAAAATACTCCTCTAAACGTGAAATAATTTATTGTATAACTTTTATTTTGATGGTTAAAAAAGCTGGAATCATATACCTATAAAATCTAATTCTTACGTTATTGTGCATCTGAAAATATGGGATTTAATAATTTATTGTATTTTAAAAATAATTCAACTAACTAAAGTCTCTATATCATTTTGTCATTTTGTAAGTATATACAGTTAGCATGTATATTATATAAAGGTCAATAGTTTAATTATTAAGGTTAATCGTATCTGGGAGAAGCGAAATGTATATTTTAGTGTGATAGATAGTTGATAACTTTAAATTGCATATATTATTCATATAAACCGATGTAATGGCATTAAATTATTAATAATCTGTATATTATATAATTATAAGATGTTTATTTGTATCATAAAAATAGTTACTGAAAAAATTTATTTTCATAAATTTATTTTAACATGTAGATATATTATGATATTTTTGTTATTAAAATTATAAAAAAACTATACATATCTGTATTTGTGTACTTATATATGTGTGGCAAGAAAGGAGAAGCTTAATATATCATAGAAATTTACCACTCAATTAGGAGTATGATTTATCTGGAATGTCAGTAAATCGCATACAAGATTATAATCATGGTTCACGCAAACTAATTTATACCTCTTCTACTACTCCTCTGCCAAAAATACACAGACGTATCTAAGTAATTTAATTACCCTCCTTCCTATCAAGCATCCATTATGAAATTCATATTATTACGGATATGTTTACTTATGATTGTATTCCGAATGGTTTTATGCCAGCCCCAAAAGGGTTTTGCATATATGTATTCAATTTTCTGCTTTAAATGATCAAAGCAGATCAGATAACTTCTGTGCGTTCGTTAGCCATTAACAATTTAACAACGGACTTAGAAACCTCAGTTGAAAATTATATTTTATTCTATGTGTTTTATTTTATATTTGAAAAGAACAACGTTCCTATTTCTAGATAATTGTTTAAACGTATGAAACATATTATTTACTTTTCAAAATTTTGAATCGATCAATGCCATAATTTAAAAACTAATGTGAATATTTAGATATTTTAATTATTTTAAATTATTACAATTGATTACATACAAATTCGTACATTGTATAAATTAATCGTTTATAATATACTTAACTTAATTTAATTACAATATTTTTTATTGTCAAAGAATTTAATACGATTTAAAAACCTAATTTATAGACCATCTATATATTATGTTACTTTACTATATTAATCTATAATGTGACATTGTTTATCAGTATTTTTCGTATTTTAATAATTCATTTTTTAAATTTAGCTCATCTCAGTATACTTATATCTTTTCTATATTATGATAAACAATATTTTAGATTCTGCATTATACGGAAAGAATAAAATGATCATTTAAAATAATATTTTATAATAAATCTTTGTAATGCTCGTTATTTCATTAAATGTTGTAAAATTTGGAAATATTAATCTCTTATAAAATGCTTATCAGATGTCTTCTTAACAGGGTCTTCAAATATTTTTAAAAATCGTATCAAATTAATGAACAATAATTTTTCAGCAGTAACTGATATTTTTGTATTTAAACTTAATACACTTAGAATGCATTTGGTTACTTTAAAAATAAGAATGTAACATTATACCATTATTTCATATCAACAGATTAAGTATAGTTAAAACTTTAATAATTTAATAAAAATGTTATCATATTGTTCTAATTTCTAGTTTAATTTTGTATGTTTTAAAAAGTTTATGGGTTAAGCATTTATTTCATTTTATTTTAAGCAATAATCGGCAATAATGAGATTAGTATTTTTATAAAAAAGTTTCTAAAAGAATACTTTGTTAAAAATTTAGATTTTACATTAATATATACTTGTTTAATTAATTTGATTAATTAAAACATGGTGATTCATTCGCTAAATTATCATTCTTTTTTTTTTCATACAATATAAAACTTAAAATTTAAATATTTTTAATTTTCTTGTTTGTTTATTTTTTGTTTTTATAATAAGAGTACAATAAAATGGTTAAAAGTTCACCCATAAAAATAAGTTTTCAGTAAAAAAAAATTAAAATAATTATTTATATTCCAAAAATCAAAATAGTTTATTTGCAATTCATTTTGAACAATAATGCAATGTAATTTGATCTCGTTAGTAATTAATATATGTTCCTTAAATCATTGATGACAAATTATTATAAATATTTTTTTAATATATATGAAATTATTTGTTTGTTTAATGAATAAATAAATACTCTACTTATCAAAATATTTTTATTTTAGTAAAATACAATTCTTACCTAATTTATTATTTTATCCGGTTTTAATTAATTGAATTCTACTCATATCATGTTGATAATATCTATACCCATAACATAAGTGTTTTCTGCTTAATTTTCATTAGTTATTAAAATCTAATTATTTGTTTATACATTCCTAAATGTAATTATTTTTTCAATATGTAAAGTTCATGCAAAAAATATATTCAACTAAATTAATTTCATCTATTTATTTTATATTCAGTCAAAATTTAGTGTCTCATAATATTATAATCATGTAATTATCATCTTAACAATTTAAACCTTCTCCAAACTCCAAAGGTTCTTTGAACGATGTAAATTATATGTTAATACATTTTAACATAACAATAAGTATATTAAGTATATTCGTGTTTTTATATCTACATTAAGTTTTTTCTTTAAGAGTTTTCATTAAATTTTAAGTAATAATTGAAAAGTTTTACAAAATAATTAATTTACCATGAAGCACAAGGCTTATTTATTTTTAGTACCTATCTACATTATATTATAAAACATTAGTTGTTAAATTCGTTGATTTTATAAACAGTAAATAAATTATTATCAACCGAAAAGCTGGGTATACTGTTTTTCACATAAAAAGTGTTTAATTATAAATTAGTTACCTCTTATCTACTGTTAAAATGGCGTTAAAATATAATTAAATGTATTTGATACGATTATAATAATATTACAGCATCGACGATAAATATATGAAACAAACTGAAAATGTAGAAAAAAGTATTATAATCAACCTAACGTATACAAATTACAATAAAAATAACAGTATGATTAAAATATTATGCTATAGAATTCATAGTAAAAGTAATATAAAAACAATGTTTGAACCTTAAACCAAAAAAAAAAAAATTACTAAAGAAAATAGTCAAAAATAATATAAGTAAATTTGTGTGTGTGTGTGTGTGTGTGTGTGTGCGCGCGCGTATGCGTGTGCGTGTGCGTGTATGTTTGCGCGCGTGTGTGTGTGAAATATTCGCTTACTTGTTAGGTTAATTCATGTTGTACTATATCGCTAAATATGGTGTATTCGTATACATATATAACTGAACATCGTCCATGACAGTGTTTCCTCGCCACGGTAATATAATGTGTACTATCTTCTATACAATAGCTGTGTATATAATACATAATACATCGAGGCTTTTCAATGGTGAACTATTTCAAAATCTATCCTAAGTAATTTTTGTTAAATGATTATTATTTAATTTATTAAACTTAATTTTATTTTCTGCACTTATAGATGATAGTTTATATCATTATAAGCTTTTGTCGATATATTTTATGAATACATAATTATATTTCATTATATTGTTGTAGATATAGTATCTTTTATTATAATTATTGATGATAATGTGTCGTATACATTCATTTTGTGCTGTAGACTAAAGTCGATCTCCAGAGGAAATATAAATTCTCAGCATTTAATCGTGTTATCAAAAACATGGACATCTTCTCTGGTTAAATGTACTCTCCTGGATGCTAACCATGCTTCCCGCCATTTGAGCGGCCGTGTGCGATATCACTCACACGATAAGTGTCCCACGTTATATAATATTACACACACTCATATATATATATAACTGCTGCCACTGAGTATCGTACCCCCACGATGCTCGTGTTAATTAATTTGGCACCGGATTAGATTAGGCGCCACCGCCGCCGCCTTTCGTGTCGTTAACACACGCGCCACTACCACCTACTACCGCCTGTCCAACGACATCGCCACCACCGTCGTCGTTACTGCAGCTGTGGGCCCGTCGCATAATAATAATCGAAGTCCCTTTCATTCCCCTATTTCCATCCCACTATCGTCCTGCTTCTCGCAATACCCATCAACCGGTAGATTCTTTATTCGCTTTATTATTACATTATATTATCACATTATTCCTACCCTCTGCCTCACCATCAATGCAGACCATCATTTCATATACGCGTGAGGGTTTTCATCACACATACTTCGAGCGGCTGATGATAATATTACGTACACGATAAATTATGGCTTACCCGTTTTTTACACATCCTACAGGCAATTTCCTATGGCCCGCATCTACGAAAGTTCAACGCAATATTCTGTTTACGTCCTAAGATGTGGTTATTGTCGTTTTAATTTCCTTAAAACATGTTTTGTAATTTTCATTTTTGCCTTGTGTTTTCTAGGTATTTCGATAAATTACGATTTCAGGACGTGCTGAAATTGTATTACTTTATAATAAACACAACACACCTATTTTTTATTGTATTTTATAATGTGATTTAATTTTAAAAATTGCTATGTAAGCGGTATCTATTATTAATAATTATAAAAATCAAAATGTCAAATAAATACTGAACATGAACAAATAACAAAAACGAATACAATTATAATTTAATGTTTTGTTCGTAGTGTTTTATAAAGTAAAGTTTAATGTAATTAATTTGTATCGATTATTTTTGTATAAAATTATACATAGAATTACATTTCATAGAAACTTTTTAGTGTACATGATAATATACTATATCTAATATTATATCGTATACAGAAAGTCCAACAACAATATAATGATGTTGCTGCCCATGTTTGTACTATACGAATGGTATATGCATTTATTTTTAATTATAAGAAATTGAATTAAGGTGTAATAATATTTTCCATTTACTTTATGATATGAGATCATTAATTTTTCTTAACTATACTTAATAATTAATAATTAATTTAACAATATATATTTTAATGAGCCCTAAGAACCGACCCCTAAGTGCTGTGTGTTGGGAGTACTACTTTAGAAATAATGTTTTAAATAGTTAATATCCAGTACCTATAGCTCAGTTAAATATTTAAATAAGTTTAAAAAAGTACAAAAGTTTTTTTTAAATATTTATTATGAAAATATATAATCTGTAGTGGTATTTTTACAATAAGCATATGAAATGCAGTATATATATTATATATATATATTTACATTGATTTTAAGGAACTACCCTATAGTACTACTTATGACGTGAAAGATCTGTGAAAGATCTTGTATGTTTAACTTACTTAAAATATTTTTATAATTTTTATTTTACATTGTGGTTTTTACACCACTTACAAAAGTAAAATAATAATAGGTAAAAAATATTTTTGAATCCATTTTAAAATTAATTTCGGTTCATATATAGGTGTAATATTATATAGATCAAATTAAAAATCGCATTTTATTTCTTATTTTTTTTTTATTTATAGCTTACAATCCATAAACTTAAAGTTTTAATTAAGAAATTATTATTTATTTGAAAAATAAAAATTAAAAATATCCATTAATATGTGATTTCAACCACCTAATTTTTAACTGTCCCTCCCTTCTACCAAGTAGACAACTACTTTTTTCATTTTTATCATCCTTTGGTTACATCACTCCCGACTCAAATCTCCTTCTTAACTCTCGTTCCACTCCCATTATTTCTTCCATAATTAATTTTATCCATTTTGCTGGTTTCCTTATTTAAACTCGTTGTTGTTTTATTATTAGTTTTTTTATATCTTTATTTTATATTTATCATATAACTTATTTTGTATATATATTTTTTTTCTTTTCTTAAATAACCGTATTGCTGTAATATTACTAATAAAAGCAAAAAAAAAAAAAATATCCATTTTCGATAAATTATACGTAATGAATTATATTTGAATATTTACTAAATTCTTATTATATAGAACATATAAATATTAATACATTTAAATTCTATACATTTCTTTTAGCAAATAAAGGCTCTGAATTGTTATGGCTATAACAACTTAAATGTTTTAGTTATTACATATTCTAAATACTAACATTTTCAATATTTATTTAATGATCTCAATAGGTACAGTTTTCTTTAAAATACGATATATTTATTGCTACAAACAACTTAATCACATTTATTTTATAATCATTTAAGTCTCTTGTTATCTATCTTACATCTATTAAATTATTACTTTTTTCACTGAAACTATCATATTTCTATCTGTGTATTTTATTTATTTATGTTAGAAACATATTTAACTACTTAAACAGAATTCATAAATAATAATTATAACTATAATATAATGTAATTAATTGAATATAATAATTGTTAATTAAATATTATTATAATATTATATATTTTTAATTGTTATGACTCGTAAATGTTTAATAATACAAAAATTAATATTACATCATTATTATTATGTACTCAAGTAAAATTTTTATTTTTTTTTTATTTTAAGTCTGCATTTTTATTATTTGAATTGATCATTTATTATTGATAAGCAATAAAGGTTGATTTAATCAGATTAGTACTTAGATTATTACGACTGTTTGATTTAACTTTTTTTTCTGACGGAGATAATAATTCGATTTTCTGAATGCATTTAGTTAATAAAGTAAACATTTACTAACTATTTATTGTTTATTCAAAATTAAAAAGCTTAAAATACAATAAGTATTCATAAGCATTTTTATATTTATTTAGTTCATTAGACTTATTTGAATGTGTTTAAAATATATATTAAATCGTTTTAATCTGAGATGATGTTAATATTTTCTATATGTACAAGAAATTTTTTTATTATTAACAAACTGTGTTTTTAATTTCTACTAAAGCAAAAAAAATATATTTCTTAAAAAATTGACTTTCAAATATCAAACAATTTATGATATTTTAAACTTATATAAAATAACAAAAATAGTTGACAAGTTCTTTATAGTACATTTTGTCCATGTATATATTAATGTACTACCTACTGAGTTTTTCTTAACTTTATTATTTGTAAATTCTAAACCTTTATTCAATATTTAATATATATATATATATATATATATATATATATATATATATATATATATATTTATTATTTTCATCTAAATTTAATTAAAATAGTGGGTTTTTTAGGAATTAAAATAAAATATAAAGAATAAAGATATAATGTTAATGTTCAGTGTAGGCACTTGCAGGGCTTCGTGAACCACTACATCTATTACAGTAATTTTAATACTTAAGTACTTTTATCATTAATTTGAAGCTATGTATTATTTCAAAATACTATTATAGTATATATTATATTTTAAAGGTTTTAAATTACAACTTGAAAATTATTTGGTTTTTTTTTATTCATGCAGGAATCGAATGTTTATTAAATAAATCACTAGACCATCTTCACAACATTGGAAACTATTTTTTGCGTTCATTAGTTTACATTTTGTAAAGTGGGTTTTTTTTACAAAATCAAAAACAAAACATTTAAACATGAAAATGTAGATAGTGTACTAAATGGCACATCGTTGTTTCTTTTTTTTTTTTTTTTTTTTTTTAGTTTTACCAGTGTATAAAGTTAATCGCTTTTGTAAACTTAAATGTGAAAAGTAAATACAATTTTCCACTCGACTTAATTTTGTAAATACGTCTTATCACATATTTGGATTATCAAACAATTGGATTAGAAAATTATTGTGCGCAATGCATTTGCCTGAATTTCAAATGATATGCAAACATAAGTACACAACTCAGTGATTTTAAATGGTAAGTGCATCAGCTGTTTTTTTGCATATTAAAACAAAAAGTTATAAAATATTACCGTTTAATTTGAAAACAAACATTTGTGTAATTATGATCATTATTATAACTATTCGGTGGTCTATTGATATGGAAGCTTCTACTACATAACTGTATGCTAAAAATATGTGAACAATATTTAATTTAATATTTGACGGATAAAGTAAAAAATCAAATTGAGAAAACAATGAATTCATGATAATTATTTAAAAGGTTTGGTGAAAAAAAATCACATAATTCGTCGAATTGGTCGAATAATCTTTAAATTGAGATAATACGAATATATTATTAAAATAAACACTAAAATCTTTAAAAATAAATAAGAATTGCAAGGCGATTGAAACTTACGATAATTATAGATTTATTTATTCAAACAAGAAACAATGTTAATTTATTCGTTTATTCATTATTGGTTGTCTCATTCTTTTTGTAATTTGTATTTATTATTAAATTATAATGTTTATGTGATTACCTACTTGTTTATTTTTATTTACAAAACTTAATTTACTGATTAATGTTTTTACATACATAACAGAACTATGAATTCTAGCTTAAATTGAGACTATTATTAATGAATGAAAGCATAGCTATTTTTATTTTAAATTTGAGTGATTTCATTAAGAAATAAATACTAAATTATAATGTACATAAATATTCATCACCTCAAAATTCTGAGTAGCTTCAGATTTGCATAAATTTAATATTTAACATATATTGTTTACATAAATAGAAATTTGATCTTGACCTTTACAAAAAAATATTTATTTTAAACTGATTATAATATTTTTTATAAGCAAATTGAATACATATTACAAATATCGTGTGTTATTTTGTAATTTAATTTTAATATAATAATATATTTCGATAATCATAAAATGTATTTTAGTTATTTTAAAAATTGATGATACATAAAGATAATAAAATGAATAATAAGTAATTTATTTTACATTGATATATTGTTAATTACATTTTCAAGATACGTTTCAAATATTATATAATTTTAAATTATTCACTTGTGCTAACATTTATTAATTTTTGCTTGATGCACTATTTACACTCAATATTCCTACCATCACAATATAATTATTATATTTTCATGTTAATTCATACCTACATTAAAATGTACTTTACTATAGTAACATATGTTATATTTTATAAGTTCTTAGATATACATTAAACAAAACAAAATATAATCATCTAATATTATATTATATTATATTTTAAAAGATTAATATTTACAATATAACTTGACCTTGTTAACATACATTTTTATTTTTTAAAATAATACAAAAATTGGTCTTTTGGTTTTTAAATAACGACCCGCTATAGTTTAAAATTAGTTACGCAATGAATACTGTAATGAAAATGTATTATAAGCTAATTAAATCATTGTTAAATCAAGTTTTCACGGTCAGTTTATTACAATATAGTACATTTAATAATATAATACATAAAATATTAAATAACGTTTTATTAACAAATGTGTGTTTTAGGATGCAACATTTTTGAAGTAAATTTCGGAACAAAAATTGTAATTTGAGAGTATACAATTCTGAATTATACACTTATATCTGCATTTATAAATATATACACATTATGTATAAATAAAAAAATGTATTCAGCAAAACTGATATATGTGTTCTTTCACAACCAAAGTTGCTTTATGACGTTTCTTTATAATTCAGTTTTGTTTTTGTATTTTTAGTTTTTGCCTATTCACTACGTTTCGGTATTATCTTGGCTTACACGGCGGTATCTAAAAAAATTTATTTTATAGACACGTTAGGTACATTTAAATATATATAATAATATGCATAGGGTATAGAGAGATAGATCTGAAAAATAAATAGCGAAAGGAGTTGCGAATAAAAAAAGGACGCATGTGACTTTGAAGACAGATAGAGAAAGCTACAGCCGTGGTCCTCCTCTCTTGTTACCTGTGCAGGAGGTTCATCGAATAATATATAAAAACGAAATAAATCGCAAAACGACCGAATAAAAATGTTCGGCTGCCCGAAAGTGAGATAAGCGGAGGATATTATTGCCGATAAACAGTGCCCCATGGGAACCCAGAGTTAAATGGGCCAAACCATAATCTCATCTTCACGGTAATCCGGACCTTTTGCCGGCGGAGCGGACGATCAGATTTTGTGAACAACGTTCCACGCGATTTCTCCCACCCTTTGCAAATATGTAGGTTTCCGCATCCGCTCTTCTAACGGTCTCCCCGCTACCACCGCTAATCATCTCTATCCTTGTCCACGCCTCAACCATGTACGTAGTATGCTCTCGTCCCCCGCAGGAAGCGAATTTCCGTCGTCTACAAAAATGGTCGTAAAATATATTTTGTACTATTGTTATGTATGTGCTATGTATACACTGTCTGTTACAAGATATATTTCACGCGCGACGAATTGTTATTATTAACACCACACGTGGAATCGTCTATTACCGTAAGTCCCCAAGATCATCCTTTTCTTGCGGTATAGTGTCCAATGCAATGACTAATTACCATCACGTGCCAAAAAAGTCATCTTTTGCAATCAATTAAAAACCGTTATATAGTAACCTAATAGTAAGATTAACGAATTGACTTGATGATGTGTCTGTCAAGGCGTAGCTGCTCTTTAAGTTAACGATGTTGTCTAGTTTCTATATTATATATTATTCACATAAATCTTAAAGTCGAATAGTCGATTAACGATATCTAACAGTATATGTTGTGGATATTCTAATAATATGTTAACGATATATTGTATTGTCATACATCACAAATTTTTGACATTTTATTACAATTTTTGTTTTATATAAGCAAGTATACCTATAATATATGAAATTGACTAAAAATTGTATGTGGTATTTATAATTCATTTTTAGCATATTTATACAAAATTTATACGAAGTAAAATTTATACTTTTTATATTTTATTCCAATAATTTAGAACTTATGATTATATATTATTGGAATAAATATGATATTAGTTATATTCAAATAACAAATAACCAATTTATATTCATTATTTTTGCTAAGCTTCAACAATATTTTAAATGATAAATTTTAATTTTACTAATAAAAAACAATTTGCCTGGATATTTTTGAATGTTACCAAATTGTTTTTTATTAGTAAAATTAAAATTTATCATTTAAAATATTGTTGAAACTTAGCAAAAATAATGAACATAATATTTGGTTATAGATTTTAGTTTAAATTTATTCTAAAGTAAATGATTATTTTTATTTGTTCTAGCCGTACTAAAATATTATATTGATATCGATTTAATTTGATTAAATTTAATAATTATTTATGTTATTTGTAATTAACCACGCAATATATTATTATTGTATTTTTATTTATTTGCTACATTATAGATATGATTAATACAGTTAGAATGTTATTTGTTTGAGCCAAAAAATATATTATAATGTTTAAAAACATTACAATTAAAAAATAATATATTTTTGTACGATTAATTTAAAAAAAATTGATTATAGTATTTAATACTATAATACGATGACTGTAATTTATTTAGAAATTTCACTATTTTAGTATCATTAAGTATGGTATATATTATTATTTATTAAGTTACGATTATAACAATATTATTAAAAACAAATAGATTTTTGTTAGTTTGATTTAGTATGTATATTGAGATTATGTCCTAAATTTTATAAGCTGATAATTTTTGTTTGTTCAGGTTGGTTCATTTTCAGCCAAACTAGTTTTAGTATTAAATTATTACATGGATTGTAAGTATATTGGCTATTTTAAATTTTAAGAGTAGAATCATACTTTTTAAAACAGTAAAGTTTTTATTATTAAAAATACTCGACAATGTTGATGTATAATATTATCACATTTACCATATAGTATGTAATACAATTTAAATAGTTTAACTATCATTAGCATATAAAAAAATATTACAATATTTTACATAATTTAATTTTATAAAAATTACTGTGTAGTTAGTTTTGACAGTTATCAAAAACAGAAGAAAAATAATGTTATTGATATTCTATGAAAATGCAATGCTCAAGTAGAATATTTCCTATGTACGAGGTTGCGCGTTGACTAAAAAGTCAGTCTAGGTATGTTATCGTTTTGGACGTCCAGAGATCGTGTGAGTAGTTTCGAAGTATACCTTATTATTATAGACTTTAGAAAAAAATGGACAAAAAACATGAATGATTATTCTTAAGAATTTATTAGACTATATAACTATTAACTAATAACTACTCTACTTCACTGCACTCTTTTTTAAAGACGTTTGACGTAATATATTATATTCTATTTTATTGTTTGGACATTAAAATATTCAATCATAAATGTATCACACTGTGTTTGCGATAGTTTAAATGATTTCACATGTCACCAATATTTGAGCGATATTGATTTTAATATGTTATATAGAGACCATGATAAGCAATGACTATAAATACATGAATTTTAATATTTTAAAATATTCACTAATCATTGAAAATTCTGAATAATTTAACATTAAATAATACTGTGTTCTAGCTTACTTAACTTAGAAGAATTTTAAACATTTAAATTTAATTGTAAATTTAATACTCATTAATCGTTTATGAAGAATATTGTGCTTACTATGTTCTTGCTCTAGTTTGGTATTTGAAATGCAATTGACGAATTTGTATGCGAACATATTTATATAAGGATTTGCTACCATTAATACGCCATAAAACGTTTTATAGTAACTAATGGTTTTAAATTACTTATTTAAACAAATAATTATTATTTCTGTTTTATATATTTTTTTAAATGAATACAAAAAAAAAAAAAAAAAAACATACTTGATAAGTAATTAATTAATGGCTGATGATATTATACTATATTATTTAAATAACCTCTTATAAATAAACTGTAATTTCTTTGATCACTTGAGTTCTTAATTCATCAACGTAAAGTAGAATATTCAAAATAATTTGTATAATATATTTTTGTTTTACTTGAGTAATAACAAAAAATATAAACAATTTATAGTAATAAATAAATACAACGTATTGATCGAACTTTTTTTTACTAATATAAGCATTACTAAGTATCAATAAATATCATATTATTCATACATAAATTATTTTAAATATTGGAAACCTTTAAAAATTACTACTAAACAGTATTTGTGATAATAATACATTATATTATGTTTAATGCAATTTAATTTTGAATATTTAATACAATTTTCTTCTTAAGTATTGAAATTAGTAAAAATTACATAAAATTATCAACGACATTTAAAATTCAACTTTTGTCGATATTGGATATTTAAACTTTTATAACAATTTATTATCAAACAATTTTTGTTGTTTTATTATTAGGTATTCAAAAAATATTAAAAATATTAACCATAGATACTTGAAACATTCCACTTTTACTCTTTATTAAAGTCATCATTATCTATACACAATACAATTTTCAAAAGAATTAAGTGATTTTTTCTTATAGCAATTTAAAAATATCGAAATTAAATTAAATTTATTTTTATAAGCGTTTGAAGAAAGAATTCATTAAACCCTCGAAAATAGTTAGTTATTTCTAACAGTATTTCGGTATTTTCAACATTCTTTATTCTATGCTAAATCTTATCTTACGAATGCTGTTTCTAAATGATGATAGGGTTTGCAAATTTAAAATAATACAAAGACACGTAGAAGGTATATACAACTAATCTTCCACAAAAAGCTTAGTGTACAACAATTTAAGTGTGTGCTGAAAGGCATAATAATTAATTTTTCATAAAAATCCTTACAATACACTTATAAACAATCCATAATGAATATAAAGGGAAAGGGTCGAGATGCTACAAGATGAATAGAATTATTTACATTTTCCTTGTGGCAGAAAAGAATAGAAATACAGAGGAAAACGAGATTTTTTTATTTTAGTTTAATTATGAAACAAAATTATTAACAACGAATACAGAATAACATACGACATAATTGTATACAATTGTAATTTTAAGAAACAAACTTATTTTTAAACTTATTATTGCAGTATTTGTTGTATAAATATTTATAATATGCACCAAAACTCCATACTGTTCTCTGTAATATATGGTGATAAACGAATCATGTAGTTTTTTTTATTTGTGTTATTACATTTTACGATGATTAAATAGTCCATAAGTACCTAATAATTATTTGTCTATTACATGTTTTATTATTTATAAAACTTCTGTTGTAGTCCTATTTATTATAGCCTCAACATTAATATGTGTCAAATTAATAATGAAAATATTATTTTGTACAATATATTCTGCTTATACAATTAACGACCAATTCAATATTATGCAGTATATGCAAAATAAATTATATATTTAATCAAAACTTATACAAACGTATCTACTTTATATTTATGTAATACAATATAAGAATGCTATGATATTATATGACTAGGTTGGTTTTTGTTTCCTTTAAAAAATAGTTCTTATTAAAATTATAACGCTATGATTTTCCTTTATTACGATTTACTAAACTTATATCATATCTACATTAATTTTAATAATAATATTTAACTTATTTTGACTGATGTTTATTGCAATTGAAGTTGTGTATATTTCAATTAAAATCTAATTATATGCTAAAAACTTAAAACAGATTGAGATTAGTTTCTAATTTTCATGGGATGTGGATAAGTATCTTCCCAGAAGTGTGAATAATGAATTATACTGTGTTTATGGTCAATTTATGTGAAAAGCAAATATAAGGGGTTTGAATAATAAATTAACAGACCACCGAGAAAATGCAGGTCAACCATAAATAATATGAAGTTCTTAACATAATTAAACTACATATACTATAATGATAAAATAAAAAAATAAAAAAGCTATATTAATATTATATAATTATAATTTTAGACCTAGTAAAAAAATTAAATGAACAAAATATAAGTATTTATTTAATATGAATTTTAAGACTTTTAATTGTTTTTTTAACTTGTAATAATATATTATTTCAGAAAAAAATTAATAATATATTAAAAAGTAGTCAAAATTATAAATGTGTATTTTTAATAATTGTTTAAAATAATTCATAAATTGAAAAAAATAATTATTTTAATATCTTTTCTGTATTTTAAATTGATGATTAAAGTAATAAAATCTTTTTATTTTTTTTTATCTTCAGTCATACCTTATTCTTACACTTATTAATAGATCTTCCATTATATTATATAGCTACATAATAATAGTTTTACAAATATGTAGAATGTTATTTTCTCTCTCTCGTCCTTCCAGATTCCTACCTTTATTTCCCAAATCGTATTTTGTGGTCTATGAATGTTTTCGAGGTCTAACCAACGCATTACTATAACTTGACCTTTAGAATGGTCATGTTGAAACATTACTGTGATGAAGTATTATAATATTATGTCACGTACTAGAAAGCATATGTCTTAGAAAACTAAGATAGCATATTTGCACCTTGAGTATCATTCAATGTAACAATTCATTAATGTAAATAGTTAATATTTTATAATAAATAAATGGTTACATTTTTAAAACCAGAGTAAATAGTCAAATTAATAATAGGAAATTAATAACTACAATAACTATATATTATATTTAGTTAGGAACTTATAATAAAACTCTTGAACATAATAATATATTGAGACAGTTTTTACTATAAATAGATTGTATTTTTAAATAATTAAATTAGTTTTCAGATGTACATATTGAATAATAAAAATCAAATCAAATATATTTTTATATTAATATGAGACCGTTTTTTGTGTAAAACAAGTTTTTTTAACAATTATTTTTAATATGGTTATCATTTGCTTAATATATATTTTTTATATAATATACCAAGTGAGTAAAAACGTGTACTTCAGTTAATATTACTAAAAATTATTACAACTTTAACTTTAATATTTTAAAATAACAAATTTATAATATAAAAAAATGTTGTCACTCTATTGAAAATATAATGTTACCTATATGAGTACCTAACCTAACCTAGCACTATGTAAAATTTATAATCTGACAGTTGACCGTAAAATACTTATCTATATAATATTCGATTTTATATAATTATAACTGTTATATAACAGTTATATAGTATTAAATAGTTGTCGAGGATAAAAGTCGTATATCTATCTTATTTTTAATTAAGTATATCATATACTATTGATTTAAATTGTTAATATTATATTACAAATAATAGCACAATAGTGTATATAATATACAGGATGATTAATTGATTTATTCAAACTCTGATTCTTTAATTTTAATATGTACTCAAATAAAATATTATCAAGTTTCGGAGATTTTTTTGTATAACTTAAGATTTAATAAAATATGTTTGTTTTTAAAATAAAAACTGCATTTTCACTGTGAATATTTGGTAGATAATATTTTTGAAATGATGGTATATCTAGTTTAAAATTCGAATGAGTAGTTTTCAGTTATTATAATATTTATTCTAAGGATAATAGTCTTTGAAAATGGTTTTAAAAAAGTATAAAATATATGTTATATTTATACCAATACATTTTATATACAAACAATATTTACAAATTATATAGATACCTGAACCTCGGGAATATTAAATAATGAAATAGCCGACGAACAAACCTCAATTTCCATTAATAATAATGAAACCCTTTTCATCAAAAACATGTCTCATGATGACTCAAAAAAAGATATCAATGTAATCATTAAAAATAAATGGCTAAGTTTTTGTAATAAACAAGATATAAAATTAAACGATATTATAGTAGAAACAAATTTAACCATCAATTAAACTCAAAACTAAAGCGTAAGGAAGATACTGTCCTCAACAGATTACATATCAGTCACAACTGAATTACTCAGTTTCCTGATGACCAGAAAGGATACCCCATATCCCAAACCTGTGGAATCCACCTATCCGTTAAAACACATTTTAGTAGACTGTTTAAAATAAAATCAGGGTTTGATTTATTACATGATATCCCGTGATCTTGACACTACACTTTGGCCCAATCATGAACGTGACTTTGACTTAATCAATTTTCTCAAAAGAAACCAATTGCTATAACTTTATTTAAAATTGTATTATTTTAATATATCTGTATTTATAACTATCTTAATAAAAACATATTATGTAACTATTGGCCTGTGTTGCGGATATCTATTTCGATCAACAATAATAGTAACAAAAAAAAATTATAATGTACTAATATGTTATCTAGTATACACTGTATTGTATTCCAAACTGATTGTCATTATCTTTGGTACACAATACTCAAGATTTACTTATTCTAATGTTGATTATAATATACATTTTAAGAAAAAATGTCTACTAAATTCCTAAGTAATTTGAATTAGAAATAGAAGTTTCTTACTCAAAGTTCTTAAAGTTTTGCAAAAAATTTAAAATATAGTCTTTAAGTATATTTAAAAATTCTAAAAATCATAATTTGAATACATTTTAAATAAAAAAATAGAGGTGAGCATATTTGGCGAATCACCTATTTAGTTATACTCTAAGTTATATACATATATTATAATTGATTTAATTTTTTCATTGATATCATCATGTTAAAGTAATACTATAATAAAATAAAATTTCTTTGTAAGATGTATTTTATACGCTCATTTGTCCATTCAAATTTGATTCTCTGTAACTAAACTATATGTATCTAAATTCTTTAATCATTCGCGTATTTGTTCAAGTAAAAATAAACATAGAGTAAAATAATCAACTGATATTAATCTATGTTTATTTTACAGACTTCAGGTATATATTGAACAATGATGAAATGAAAATACTACGAACTACGACTTATGTAATTTACACAAAATATCGTAGTCAATAAATAATAATATTTAAACCAAATAGTATGCAATAGAAACCTTGTAGGTTGTCGACCAGTATATTATTATATAATATGTAAGTACTATAATTCAATGGTGGTGATGGGATTGAATAAGTCGATATACGCGTACTATAAACGGGTTATTACTTAAGTCATCATCGTCCTCATACGGTTTGTCGCCGTCAAGTATGTCTAAGTGAATTCTTTAAAAAATTCCACGACTTCACCAAACTAAACGTTATAAATAAAGTAGAAAATAGCTAAAATATTACAGGTGCTCCTGGAATTCATACACTCACTATTGAATACCTCTATTATTTTGTTATTGAATATTGTGAATATTTGATATTATTTTAAAAGATTAAAGTATTTCTGTATACATCTATCTTATTTTATACGGGTGGAATTTCTATTTATTGAGGTTATTATGGATACAAACGAAAACTTAATTTAATTTTAATATTTAATTTTATGTTTAAGACGTAGGTATATGAAAAATATCTGCAAAACATAAATACAAAACAAGTTATTATATTTATTTGGACTAATAAATCATAATATAACTTTGTAGTTTTAATAACTATCATTAGTCTGATGAATCTCCTTACTTCGTTAATATACATTGTATACCTATATCCTATTTTTCTTTACTTACATGAGAAACGTAATTAATTTAATATTGTATACTATATTTTTCGTTGACTAAAAATGTGGCTTTAAGTTATTCTTCTATTTAATAATGCAGTTATAACCTTACGAAAATTAATGGAATCTATTACCTATATATTTTTATACTTATTTTTTTAAAAAAATATAGAGATTTAGTATCATTTTACGATGAAAATTCTATTAAATATTATAAATAAATATGGTCATAATATAACCTTTAAAAAAATAAATAATTACAATCTTTTTTTTTCAATTACAATTTTATAAAATGTTGAATCTCTCGTGGTATTATCACAATTATTCATGTACTAACGTATGTATTATACATTTTTAATAAATGGGAGTATCTAATTTACTGTTTAAATATTTATGTTTTCAGTTGTTTTTTCAAGTATTATATTTTGTCAGTATTTCATAAAATTATAAAAATTATATTAGTTAAAAATTAAAATACATTCATAGTTTTAGTTATATGACAACAGAAGTTTTTTTTATCATTACTATTAGAATTTTTTTATAATATTTTATTTATAAAATTTAAATTTGAATTTATGCCACATTATTAATTTCCAATTGTTTATCAAATCGATTAGATTAATCCAATCCGTTTATTACACACCTATAATGTTTACTAAAAAGCTGCAATATGATGATATGCATTTATATATTTTATTTAACTAACTACATCATACATAGTATACTCGGATAGGTATGTTATTAGCTAACTGATATATTATTTTCTATAAGTCTTATGTACTTTTTTCTTTTATTTTACATTTAGATACATTTCAATATAAAGCTTTTAGAAGATTTCATCCTTTTAAGCGCACTGAACTGTAATGGGTCTATAAACAAATTTACTTTCGTCATTCTTTGAAAAAGCATCGAAACTAACTTTTGGCTTTTGTCGGAGAATTGTCACGGTGTGATATCATGCAAAAAATACTATTCTACTTCCTGAAAAATATTATTTTCCATATGTAAAAAAAAATATCTCTAAATTTATATTTATGTTTTAATAAATATATTTTAAAATTTGTTTTCATTACATAAATGTTTTCTATGTGCTACTCATAATTCATATTTTAATTCGTTATTTGAATAATAATGGTTTTAACAATTAGCATTAATATTGGCATAATAGATTTATCACTAAATTATTATTCGTTAGGCTGTTACAATTGTTAAATACTTTGTAAATTATTTTATTCCCTAAAGATGCAGATTAGTATCCAATTTGAACGTGACTAAGTTTTATTTTTTTTATTTTTTTTGTATTACATTTACGTTTTTGTTACCGAGTTTCTCGAGATTAAGAAAAACAATTATTATACGACATTACGTATTACATAGTATCATTGTCAAGTTGTTATATAATTTTTTTTCGTGGTTTTTTATTAGTTACGGTTTATAACTAAACTATTATAGTTTCATATGGATCAATGATTAACATCAGTGACTAATTTTCTTCGTAGGTAGTAATGAATGTAATTTTTATGGACGTAGTGGTATTAGAAATCGATGCGAGCATGTTTTGTTTTATATAGTGTCTGTTATTGTGTATTTATTTCAATATATTATTGGTTTTTTATGTTAATATGTTAATATTGTATATGTATCATATAGCACATATATTATGGATAGTACATAAAAGTACAAATCATAGAAAAATATAGGTTTATTAGTATTTAGCTTGTTTATTTTATTGGTCTAAAAAAAAAACAAAAGTAAGTACGAGAATAATATTTAAATTAATATAGTATAGAAACCTGAATTTTTGTGGAATTTTATTATATTGTTGTTTGCGTGTAGATACAATTTAAGTAGTACATTAATGTATTACTAAGTATTTTTTTTTTATTGCTAGTACCTATTGAATATACATAGGACATGTTGTTCTCTCTACTACTAAAAAAAAGCCACTACATTTTCATCACAAATGGTATTTTAAAAAGTATTATAATGTGTACACCAGAGAAAATTTAAAATTTTATAACACATAGATAATATTAGATTATGAGAAATAGATCCTACTCTAGTCATTTTTTCGAAGATTAGAAAATTCTCTATACTGTTATATTAATATACATGAACATTAATGTCAACGTAATGGTCGCTTTTTGTCAGTTTCCACGTGTTAAGCTGAGATTCAGGCGTTTTGTCTGTAGAAGTTTGTGCTTAATAAAGTAGGATACTTAGAATACGAAACGTGTTTCATAGTTTGTGTGTTTAATTTGCAAGTTTAATTAAAAATTTCCTGGAAGTTGGTTTTGTTTATGTTGATTTTTAAACCATGATTTGTACTCACCTCGCTATCTAAGTTAAACATGTCAAACTAAGTTATTGTAATAAATTATAAATTGGTGCATTATTTATTCATATATTTGTATAAACTAGAATATTATGAGCTTTGCATATGAGAAAAATAACCAATTTTTTCAATTATTTATGTAGACTGATAAATTTATAATAAGTGGATTAGTGTTGGTTGTTTTTAAATATACGTTGTAAACTGTTTTATTTTAAAATTTTAAAATTGTTCTCAACTTAAGTTTTTGATTTTGTATATACATGTAATAAATTATTTAGTATAGAACTATTATAAAAAACTATTTCTCTAAACTAAACGAAATAATTAATATAATAAGTATATTCAACAATTATAAAAACCATATTTTATTCACTAAGTTTGAGAATTTATTAATTTAAATTAAACTAAATACTTTCATCACAATAATGATTTTATAATTTTGTTAAAAAAAATGTATACAATAATTTCTAAATACCTAATAATATTACTATTTTTTATTATGTTTTTATTTAAAAAATTGAGTACTCTGATATCCTTTTAAGTTTTAAGATTAAGTAATTGGTAAATGCTTATAATTTGATTAATTATAATAATAGTTATTTCACATATATTTGTTATTTATAAGTTTGGGCTATTTTTACATACATTTTCATGTCATCATAAAAAATACATACAAAACGCCGTATAACTAATTTGATTAATAATAACGTGTAATAAAATATTTTGAACACGAACAATAAAAAAAGTATCAGTTATAATTGCAGATATTTTTATTAAAATATATTTTAATAAAATTAACATTGGTAGCGATTTGATAAATTATTATGGTGGCTGTACATATTGTTATCAACTGATGTAAATTAAAAGCTTCCGTGTAACATTTAAAAACTTCGTAAACAAATTATTTGAAACAAACTATACATATCTAATGAGTAATTATTTTAATTCAATTCATAAGTATTGTCTTTAAATATTCTTTATAATATTTTTATAATGAGTTTTTTTAATTGGGTATTAGGTGTAAACTTTTTTTTTATTTAATTCTTTATTAAATCTGGTATTTATTCTTAAATATAATATTAAATTATCTTTTTGGAATATAATGATATATAAAATATTTATAGCGAATTTACTGTAATATTACTAAATGAATATAGTTTATTATTATATTACAATCTTTTAAAAATAACTAATTCGGAAGCTTAACGTTAATATAAATTTAGAATAATAATATTAAAATCAGATTTACAAATAATGGTTAAAAATAATTTTATAATAAGCTATGTTAGTAGGTATATCTATAGCTACCTAAAAATAGGAAATACCTATTGGTAAAATGCAAGTTATAAAATCTTTTTTCTATTTATAGTATATTAATATACTTGTAGGTAGGTATTTTGAATATGAAATCGACTAAATTCAGTGCAAATTGAAAAACTCGAATAGGGCTTCTAACTGCTGTATACTTCAAGCACATTTGACGGCAATTTAATTTTCTTTTCACAAACACACTTGCCAACAAACTTATTCGGTCTCTATTACGTACATTTACAGTTTGTTCTTATCTATGGCGTGGCACGGATACGACCCCCGGTGTGTGGTAGATATGGTGAGCATAAAACACATTGACACGGTAGGCGAATTTTCCCTTACAACCGGGTCAGGTCGGATAAGACGAATAAATAAACAACAATTGCCCGGGTTCCCGTGCCAGAATCCTTGTGTACTATTATTATATGTACTCACACAGTACCTCACATATAGCATAATAGTACCTTCATACACACACTCACATTTACGTATATGTTTGAAGGAGTTTGTGATAGGCAAATATTTGAAGTGCCACACACTCTTATTTTCTTATCCCACTATGCGCATATCCACTAAATGCATGTACACACACATATTTATATTTATATCTATATATATATATATATATACACAAACTATGTATGTATGCATTATATGTCTTAGGATTATTCTTTCAGTACATGTATAATTCCAGACAATATGGACTCCGTAGAAAACCTATTTATTTTCAATTTCGTATTCAAATATTGCTACATTGGTTTGTATAAAAGATGATCTTTAAATATTTCTTATTTAAACGACGAGGACTCGACGTAAGTAATCTAGATATCAGTTTTAGTATTTTACCTATTCACTTTCTTCATTTGTTTTAAAGATTATTTTCAAAACATTTTCCATAATTAATATAATATAGGTGTACCTACGTATGTACGCATTTGCCCTTCCTTAAATATTACACTGTTCATACTATTATTTTCGGGTTTGTTTGCTTTTAATTTTAAATCTTTGCTGATTGGTGTAGTTAGACTTAACTGAATTAATTTAAATATGTACACGTACACAATGTTGTTAAGATATTTTTTAACTTTCTTTTTAATTACTTTACTGTAAAAATAATATGTGGAAATCCTTTTAAAAATGTATTTATATCTACTTTATATATTTTGTATGAACTGTTTTATCAAAACTTACAGATTTATAACTAAAGATTATACCTATATGTTTGCGCTTAGAATACAAACTATAATATTAGATATTTTTAATCACGAATGATATAAATATAATTATATTTTAATATGTAAAAATGTATAATATTATTTAAAGTTATTGTTGATAATTGATAAGAAAATTATGATTGTGATTTTATATAATTTAAATTAGTAGATCTGTTAAATAATTTTAAATTGTTTGCATCCTCAAATTTCTCATCTACCTATCTTAAATAATTAAAATTTAACTATTTTTAATAAATATAAATTGGGTTTTTATAAATCATTAAAAACTATCTTAATTAAAACGAAAAAAATATATTTTAAAATTTCGCTTCATTGTTTAGACGACGTTGAAGATTACTAAGTCAGTAAAGTAACAAAATTATGTTTATAATATTACTTAAATAGTAAAAAGAAAAGGTTTATGGACAAAGTTTTTATAAATGAATTGTTACCTTAGCAAAAATAAAATGTCTTTCAGTTTAATGTCAAAAGATTTTAAAAAGTTTAATTCTGTAAGAAAACTTATCATCATATACTTTAGCTAAACTAAAGTATAAAGTAAAATATATATATAAACCTATCTAAAACTATAGTAATTTTATAATAGGAAAACCTTATAATTATTTTTTAATCAAGTTTTAATTTGTGTTGCACATTTCGGTTATCAAGGAAATTGGGAACATTTAACAACATAAACAGAAGAGTAAACTGAAAAATATTCACCTAACTAATATTAAAATATAGCTTTGTATTAACTAATACGTTTTGTAAATAAAAAATGTTATAACACATATACTTGATAAATTTTAAGTCATAGAATAACTTTTATTGTAGTACTTTAACTGATTTATTATTGTTAATAAAGACAATATGTAATGTGTTGCAATCACTAATCATATCACGAGGTATTATTACATTGTATTTTTCAATAAATTTATTTTACTTATACAAATTCCAAGAACAAATATTTGCTTACTATTTATCTATTTGAATGACAAAAATAATCATATGCGTAAATTAATTCATTAGTTTAATTTTAATTAGACTTTAGTGGTTATAAATCTAGTCACTTATAAATGTCACTTTATATTACGTAGATATATTGTAGAAAATGTGCTTATGCTGCTTTACTGTTACCTAATTAATTCTTGTGCTACACTTTGCATACACACATATCGATCAATGTCCTTTCTTCATGACAAAGTGTGGAAGTCGTTGAATTGAGAACAAATGATTTTAAGTATAAATTATTTATCGACTGTCTACACCCTATCTGGATTAAACCCAACTTCGTAACGTGTATACAATTTATACGATGGTACTATTATGTAGGTCAACGGCTGGTTAGGGACCAATGAATGGTAAATTAGCTGACCACTACCCATCTAGTATATTTACTATTTGTTCCTCATAAATCCCAGATGACCTGACACCCGGCTAAACACAACCTTTTCTTTGTTCTATCCACGGTATATGTAGAATAATTTTACATAAGACAAATAATACACTACGGTTTTTGAACTTGAACTGGTTTTGATTATATCCACCGATTTAATAAATTTGGTTAAATGTTTAAATACATACATTGGTATACATTCAATTTTAAAATACTTGTGAATGTTTATCAAAAATATAATTTATACACATAATCATATTCAGTCAATAAAAATTATAATATAGATAGGTATTGCATTTTTCTTATTAATTAAAAAATATATAATTTTTAAAAACAAAAAAAAAGTATATTTATTTTTGAACATATTTAAGCACCACTCAATAAGGTCTTTTTTTGATACTTTAATTGGCAAGAAGTTTAATACAACACCACGTCTGATCTCCGAAGTGAGAATAAAATTAGTTTATCAACACCCAGTGTATATTTGTTGTTGTAATAACAATTTATCTATTGTATTTTATTCTATTAATCCAATACTTTTGAAGTATTCTACACATATGACTATACGACAGTTAAATTATGAATTACTATTCAAATAAATTTTGTAAGAAACTATTGAAAAATTAATTTTCCACGTCTGTAGAGGTTTTGTAAAATCTGTATGATAACATGAATGTGATTCTTTGAAAATATAAACATTTAGTCAAAAGTTTTCGTTGGAGCTACCGTAAAATGATTATTGAGTTTTGTTTTAGATCCACCAGAATTAAAGAGTTATACGGGAAATGGACAGAGACACGGATTTTATCTTTGTGATATTATTAATATCATATTTTTTTAATTATAACGGTACAAGACGTTGGTTATCCGGACATGGATATGGTCGCCGAAATCCTAAAAGAGCTCAAAAAAATATTCAGGTCTACAAATCCGCTCGAAACAATACAATTTATTAGTCCTTACATAACATTTTAATATAATATAATACAACCTTGGTGCATTATAAGATTGTGGTGGTGGTGATGTCAATTGTTGCTAGTTGTTGTTGTGTGTACTTATAATTTTCACGTATAATATGTGTGCAAGTTGAAGGAAAATATGAAACAGTAGAACCTAAGGTTTATACTTGTGGCGACGACGACAACGTTTCTCGCTCGACGGCTATGTTATGCAGTGCCGCTTCCGATAACTTTCCGCCGACATTAGCACTCTCCTCTTCGTGGTAATTGTTTTCGTATTATATATAAGCATCAAATATATTATTATTATTATTATTATACGGTTTTTGTTAACGTGGGAAATCCGGTGTGACAAAGTATGACGACAGAGAATTCACTATTATAGATACGGTGGTAACAATGTGCACTATTAAAACATTGTCTTAAAATGGGGTAAAATGGTGGGGAGCAAAGAAAGGGGTACTCGCAGTATAATTATTATACTGCTTTAGTGTGAAATTACAACGTGGGTAGCTTGGCATTATAGTACTGTATATTATTTATAGAATAAATGGAAAGTACTACGAAAAACAACCTTGCACCAACTCTATATTTACTGCAATAAACCTAACACCGAAATTGGCCAAGCGCGCCTGCACGCCGTACCTGTAGAGATGTCCCAAGGGAGATTCCTAGAAGTATATAATATACTATGTGTGTATGTATGTGTATTTATGTTTATATATATATATATAAGTATATACTTAATAAAGTATTTGTCTAAACGTCAGTTTTGCTTTCTCACGTTTCTACTTGGATTTTCGTTTTGTTGTTTTTATACTAATTTAGACATCATATAAACTTTTGTATGATTTTTCTGTGACATTCACTTCTCGCCAGAACTTTTCATTACTTTACCATTATTTAAGCGTGTCATACTCAACCACTGGTTTGAAATCTCTGTGTTATTAGCTGTGATCGTGGACTTCTATATTCTTTATCTTTATTGTCCACTATGTCGTGAAAAAAATTTATAAATTGCTTGTTTTAAGTTGAATTCATAAATTATAGAGTAGGCTATAAGAGTTTGATCTAGATAAGTTACAACGTCAATAATAAACGGGATTTTTTCGCAAATAATTTTAAAATGAAATTTATTTTACCTTTTTAGTAAGAATATTTATAATATTATATTAACAATCTTAAATTACTCGTTATTAACAATATTGATCAAATACCGTTTAAAATATACAATCAAATATCATTACATATAGCTTATAATATTTTAATTAACTCTTAAGAATGTTCATCACACCATAAGCGTAATAATACAATCGATGATATGCAAAATGCAAATACCAAAACTAAATTAATCTAACCATAGCTTAAATATCAAAATCCTCTCCATTCAACTATAATTTAGTATTTCTACTATCGCTATATTTACGATTTCATATTATCAATATTGCTCGACCGAGTCATATAGAAATCAGGATGATAATCCTATAATCATATAGTTAGTATTTTATTGAGTTTAATGTATAGTTACATTATGATTTTAATTACTTAAATATATATCTAATATAGATTTTTTAACTAAATACAAAAAATCATACATTTATAAAACAAAATTAAAGATCAAACTGATTGAATATATATATATATATATATATATATTTATTCTAATAATGTTTAATGTTTATAATTTGTATCAATATAGTTGTTATAAATTAGTATGTGATATAAATCAAATAGTTTAACTGTTATTGTGCATATTTTTTTATTATTTTACTGTACAATTAAAATAATATGTACTTGAATACTAAGCCATCATTGAAGATATTCATAATTTATTTCTTGTTATTAAACCAACAGTATTTACAATTTTAAATAAATACATTTTATATTTGTTAGGTTGGTATTTAAAAATAAATGCTTATTAATAGTTTCAATGTAAACAATTTTGAAATTATGGATTCAAAACTAAAATTATATAATTTTGTATTATAGTAAAAATACTTATTACTACCTCCTTACATAAAATCTTTATTTTTAAAATGTATTTTAATCGTGTAATAGTAGTTATACAATATATAGTATATGAAATAATTGTCAGCATTAAAAAAATGAATATGGTCTATATCCGCATTATTTTCTGTGTAATGTATAATGTATTATCATATTAAGTTATAAATTAATAAAAATAAATAAAATATTAATTTAATGTTCAAACAATATCCTAACGACATTTAGTCACAAGATAAAAATGGATGGTATTAAAATATTTAACTCATAACATACATTTTAAAAATGAGTATTTTTTTAACTTATAATATATCGATTAATTTAAAATAAACATTTAAAAATTGGAAATTAACTATTGTTTTATTTATAATATGTTAAATAATATATAATTATACATACAAATAGTTTACTAACCGAATATAAATATAGTTATTTATTTTTACGAATAATAATTTGTATTTCTTTTGGAAATTATTAGTTTCATAATAATTATAATAATTATTACTTTTTTTTTTGCATAAAAAACCAAACAAAAGATAAAGTTTTATCATGCAAACAAAAATAACAACACCATGGTACAAGAAAAAAATGAATGGGTAGACACACATATTATATATGTATGTTTAAACTTTTTTAATGACGTTTCTGGGTGAGAATAACTTGAAA
The DNA here is from genome assembly GCA_036289425.1 of Rhopalosiphum nymphaeae. NCBI lineage: Eukaryota > Metazoa > Arthropoda > Insecta > Hemiptera > Aphididae > Rhopalosiphum > Rhopalosiphum nymphaeae. The sequence goes on along the minus strand of JAZAQC010000021.1, from coordinate 387,426 downwards.
TATAACGCCAGCATTTTGTTTGGCGTGAACTTTTTATTTTTATGCATCCTTTTTTTCTGAACACGATATTTATCATGAGTTAATCTAGGTTAGTTCTAGGCACAAGGTTCTCAGTAAAAATAATGTTCATAATAATATGATAAGTTTTTTCAGACAAAAAGTTATTCTCACATTTTACTTTTATGTTCCATATTGTATATTTCTCGTATAATTACCCTAAAATCAATAATATTCAAGTATAACCATCAATAGTATTGCATATTATAACTATTACTAAAATGCTCAAACTATATTATATTACTTGAAGCATGTCAATGAATATGTGTAGTAGGGTACTACCTACTTTTATGTTACGTTCTTTTTTTTTTTTTTTTGATAACTTAATTTATTTAACGAATTTAAACATTAGTTTTATGATTTGAATTTATTAGGATTTCTAAATGGTATCGTTTATTTTAAATTGATTTACAATAAAATGTTAAATTTATAGATAGATAAGATAATGAAACATATATTTTGTGGGGTACTTAAACATTGTTACTTTACTCATCTTATAGTTAAATTTTTGTTTTAATTCTACCTTCATACTAGTCCATATATAAAATAAATTATAAGTAAACAACAGTGAGTTATTATAATTAATTAATAAGCAAACTCCAAAAAAAATATATTGGGCTATAGAATTGATAATAATATAATAAGTTAATAAACTATTATCAAAAATAATTTTGATATTAAAAATTGTAAAATTCGTTATATTATAAATTGAAATCCACATTTTAATAAATATTATTTTAGACATAATTTTGTACCATCCCTCCGTTCCTATGAAAAAATAAAGTCGGGCTACGTAAAAAAAAAAATTTAGTAGAGGAGCTTCGTCCCCCTGTGCAACCCCCCCCCCCCCCAAATTCTAGCATTGTGTATAATATTATTAATATATCGTATACAAAGACAAATGTCATAATATAACGTCTCAAATGAAATAAACTATTTTATTATGCAGTCAATGATATTATTTTTAAGATAAAACCAATGATGGACTTGGGTCAACAACTATATAGCTTATCTAAATTGTCTTTGCGATCGTTTAAACTTTCCTACGCGTGATCGTTCTTGCCGCTGTATACGTTTACGAGACATCCACGCTTTTATCCTGCACTACTGTTCTAGATTGAACAATTCGATTTTCAAATTCTTCAATGAAACTTTTTAAATCCTATTTTTGCACACCAACAAACCAAGATAACGAGATCTTAGACAATAACCTTTTATCCTTTTTTCTCTTATACACGCTTCATTTTTTCTTCACTTTAATAATGGTACATAGTGTGTGTCCCTCTCATTTATTATCGTCACTGATTGTGTTTAATCTAATCACAACTATACAATACAATAATACAATAAACTTTAAAACGTTTGTATATATAATATATATAATATAAATAGGATAATCATTCATTATTGTTTAACGATGATACATAAAAATATAAAATGATATAATGTATCCATTGGAGTGACTGACGTTTTCGAGGATTATTATGCTATTTTTTAACCGTGTGTCGATGATATTATCATAAATCGATTTGGATTTAAGTATAAAAATCATAAGATTTATATATATATATCTTTAAACAATTTTTGTACGATGGGTATGTTCGTGATACACACCGAAACTACTCAACTGATTATAATGAAATTATGATTATTATGTGTGATTTGGTCTCCATCATAAGATAGAATAGTTTTTATCTCGATTAATGACCTCATTATTATGTTTAGGGTTGTGTGATTATTTTTAACGAATGATACATAATTGGTTAATCGATTTAAAAAAATGCAATGGCTGGCCGGGACAGTTAGCTTGAGTTCATATGTCGGAAATATCATCTATACAACGAAAATATTATTTATTCTCACGCTAAATAATCGCATTAGACAACCAAATTAAAAAAGAATGCATTTTATACGGATAACGAAGTGCACCTGGTTCGGCTAATATATAATATATAAGCTTAAATCCGTCAAGTAAGTAACTTTTATACATACATACATACATATATGACATGTATGATACATGCATACATACATATATGTATATACATAATTTTGTGGAGTATTTAAATTGATTATTATCTCAAGTAATACGAGTAACATTTCTTACATACTTATATCACAAATATATATATATATATATATATATATATATATATATATATATATATATATATATATATATATATATTAACTTGGGTGTTGTTACATCGTGAAAAGGTTGGTTTTAAGTTCGCTTAAGGTTGCTTCGTTACACAGTTCCACAGTGACCGCTTTCGCGTATTTCGTTGTTATTAGCTACTTTGTAGTAGCTATATTCGTAGACATCCAATGTCTTCAAGTGTTTGTATTCTATATATTACGATATAAATTATGGTATGATCGAAGAATTAAATTAAGATAAAATACCACAGATAAAAAATTAGTGTGGTAAATACAGTATGAAACTTATTTAAGTGTAGTATAATACAATATGTGCAAACATTACCTATGATATAATTAAACATAGCCAATTTTATTTTAGGAATAATAATTTGACCACCCAGTTTGATGAGTCATTATATAATCACAGAATAGGCATGTCAAACTTAAAGTATTAAGTAGGCTAAATACATTAAATAGTTTACTATTCGGGCCGCGCATAATTGTTAATAAAAAAAAAAAAAAACACATACAATATCATACCTATTAAAAATTATTTTTTAAGGTTTGCAATATTTGATATCTTTTTTTTGCTACTAATTTTTCTATTTTATATAACATTTTATTGAATGAAGCCACTTTTAAGATTGCATTTTGATATAATATTTCGATTAATCTGAATCTAACAGGCTATTTATTATTGTTTTTTTTATTTTGTCCATTAATATATTAAATATTGGTAGTTACAGATCATAAAAAAATTAATCGGCGCGTGTTTGACATGCCTGTTGTAGCTTATAGTTATTATATCAACTTTGTCTTATAGTAATATGTATTCAGCACATTATACCTTACTCGTACATAGTATTTTACCTAGTTTAAATCAGGTGCGGATTTAGAATATATTTACAGGGAGGGGGAACGACCGACAAAAACAGACACTGCTAAAACGCTATCGGCAAGAGTGCAAGACAATGCATTTTTATTTGGCTTCCTACCACCTCTTACCGTTCCACCCTCCCTGGATCCACGCCTAGTTCAAATATCTGTTAAATTGATACTATTAGACAGTGTCTACAGTAAGTTTAATAATGCAACAGTTATTGTAGTATGTGGGTAATAGCCAATGGTATACACGTGTTCAGTGGTTGAAACAAAGTATAAGTCTTGCTGGTAAGGTTTGTTTTCTGGCTCCTGTGGAATTTATAAAGACGGAAAATAAGATCTCGCTTGATAGGATCACTAAAGCCCGTGGCTTTTTGGGTACAGAGGAATGTGAGGGATCAATGATAATGACTGTGAACGTTGGGGGAGCTGTAAGGACCTATCGGCAGGGGTGTAGAAAGCTATACACTTACCAGCATTGTTAATTGTGTCTAGAATAATATATACGATGGCGGTGCAGTTGGGGTTAGGCCAGAACGCCTTCATGATATCTCTTCCGATGAGCCTATTCACTGTGACGACGTCGGCTCTCGGCGAGAACCACGTGTTACTGTTCACACACAACTATGGTATATACTGTATATATTATATATATGTATATTGTATGCTGCTAAACTATATACATGCTACGGCGGTGGCGTTGTATACCCTTTTGTTGTGCTAGTCCTTTTCCCCTACGCATCCTGAACCCACTAAAACCACCCAACACCACCCACCCTACCACTTTCAGCAATGCCCTAAGCCACCGCTTTCCCATTTCCTGTACACACTGGTCTTCAGTGAACAACCCGCAGGTGTATTGTCTTGGATAAGCCGCCGCAGACCTTATGGAAAACTGTTTCTCATATGCCGGTAGTATATTATACATAAACGTATACACAGTTATGTATAATATTGTGTAAGAGTAGTGGAGTAGCTGTTAGTAATTAAATTATTATAATATATTAAATGTAGTGATAAGTATTATATTTTATTATAATGTAATTAAACGATTAATAAAATGTATTATAATAAGTGTTTCCAGCTGATCCGTCCTCGACGCGTATTGCGTTGATGCCGTGATGGCGTGATGTATGATATACGTTATTATATTGCTTACAATAACCTCTGCAATTCTTGTTATAGCACTATACCTATTATTGTGGTTTCCCCAGTTATTGTTATTTTGATAAACGATATAATAATGTATAGGTAACTACCGAATGTAAATTGTGCGTTGTACCTTTATGGTCATAATATATGGCCTATATATGGCTGTTAATAACAATACGTTTATTAAACCACACTATGTGCTCAGAGAGGTAGCTATAAAATATTAGCTGTGATGCGAAAATCGAAATCCAAAAAAGCTCTTACTTCTATTAAATTTAAATTTAAAATAAACTTAAATTAAAATATATTTTGTTTAACTTTTGTAGAAAATAAGATAATTATAATTACATACATTGAAAAATAATTGAGTATACGTAAAGGGTTTTAGTAGTAGTAAATATTTATCTTAAATTAATCGTTAATCGTAAAATGAAAACATTGAATGTCAGTAAACATGGTTTTTTTTTTTTTTTTTAAAAATCAATCTAAAATAAAAGGAAAACACCGCATTTGAATTCAGTTGCCATATATTTAAACATAGAGAATACAAATAATTACTTATTATTTACAAATCAATTGATGTGTTTTATAAAATGTTGAATGTCATAATACTTCGATAGTTCGATTAAATTTATTTCAACAATATATTATATTTAAAACGTAATAACAAATAGATCTATAGTGTATATATTGTAAAACGTCGTGTTTAACTTTAACTTTAGTTGTTAATTTTTCGTTTATTCTGGTTAGGGTTGGAACTCCCGGAAATTCCAGGGCAGGGATAATTCGTGATAATTCCCAAAGGGTCACGGTAACACAATAATTCTCAGTAATATAAAAAATGAAATTCTACATAATTTTTCTTATGATAGCTCATAACTTGAGTTAAAAATTGTTTAATGTTTTATTTTATCATATTATTTATAATATTTTATTAAACAGAACAACTATATCCATACTGAAAAAAAATTTTAGTCAGTCAATCAAGTAAATGTAAATCGTTGTTATGTTATATAATCGAAATATTTTTTATCTTCAAATGGATCTTTTTAATTTGTATGATAAGCAGTAGCTGTAATATTGTTCCACATACGTACTTTACATTACAATAGTTTTTTTTGTGATATAATTACTTTGATAATCGTTATTTGGGTGTGAATTACCAATAAATATCAATGCAATTCATATTTTGTTAATGTTTTTTTTTATTTGTATCATACATTTTCAGTCGATTAAACAATTAGAATAACCAATCAAAATATGCCATTAATTAATGAAATTAATATCAACTAATAATTTATTGATTGTAATAGCCGTTGAATATTCTCGGTCATTCCCGAGCATTTCTTGGAATTTTTCATCATTAACTCTAGATACCTATACGCTGTCCAGCGAGAGAACGCGCAGCAAACCGACCAAAATCAGTTTTTCTGCGCATTCTCTAGTTATATCCAGCCATAAGCGAACCAGTTTTGATATCGTGGTGACGCGGGGGGATGCCCAGAATCGGCGTGTTCTCTCTCTGAACTGACTATAGTTATACAATTTAAACATTTTTAAAATTACAATAGATATTAGAACTTACTACCTTTATATATATATATGAATAAGTATCTCGCGTGCAATTAAATAACTACAATATTATATTGTAGGTTATATTATGAAATTAAGAAATTTACTACCATCATGTTAAGACGAAAATTATATAAAAATAAAACCACGGGAATAGAATAATTTAAATGGATTTTATAATAAAATTTAATATGTTAATTGTAATCAATTGTCAACTGTAATTGTTTAATAATTGTACGGAACTTAAATAAGTTTAATGTATTATTCCTATTACAATATAATATTGTACTAGTACCTAGCATATTATATATGTATATAACAAAGTAATTCATGTATCATAATATGTGCATGCATGTTTGCGTATGCGTGAGTATGTGTGTGTGTGTGTGTGTGTGTGTGTGTGTGTGTGTGTGTGTGTGTGTGTAAAAGTTACTGTACATGCATATATATATATAATATAATTTAGTACGTCATGGGAAATAATCGCTAAGTCGAGAATCTAAGTAATTTTCTAAGTCTACTAATGTGTATTCAGCTGATAATATGCTAAATATGTTATATCATGTAATTAAGATTGGTTCTATATATTATACGTATATACGTGTATGTATAGAGCTATTCATACAAATTCGAGTGACAAGCAATACGTTGCAATTACGTTGTTCTCCAAGTGAATTTCGTGTACATAGTATATAGTTTGGAACAAAAGCGTGGAGCTGTGCTGTGTTTCTGTGTATAATGAATGCTACAGTAAGCACTACCACCGTCGCCGTCGCCGCAACCACCACGCGTCGTCCCGTATTTGTAAAACTCATTTAATTTGTTTACACCAAAAGTGTACCAAAAGTTCTCGTTAAGGAAGCAAATTGGATTTTACTTTTGGAATAGTATCTTAAAAATCATAATCGCTCGGCTTTTTCTCGTTTCGTTTTTGGTTGACAACCGTAAAAATGGAAGTCACCGTCCCAATTCCCTCGTAATTCCATCACGGTCGGTCGTAACTCGAGCGTCCGTTGAACGATATATACTTTCCTGGTGCCATTTTACTTTTATTTTTGAGTCACTTTATATCGCATCTGTGTTCACAAACCGTCTGATACCTATTTGCGTTTAATTCATTAATGTGGCAATGTCGCGTCCAATACGTACGGGGGTTTTATAGGCGTCAAACACGTGATATATGATACACAGTTTCGCTATCATACGGTTTTAAAATATTACATTTAACGCAATATGGGAACCTTATGTGTAATATAGTATACGACACCCGAAGAAGATCATTCCATAGCTATCCGTTCAAGATGAATCCTGGTTGTGTTTTTATGAATCAAGATTTGACACACTATCGATACATATAGTTATGTTAAATAATTATATAGATAGAATGTCTAAAAAATGTTTGCAAATGGTATAATTATAAATTAATAACTAATTAAATACATATTTATTTTTCTTATTCATTATTATTATTATAGAAATAGATCGTTATTTGTTACCTATAGTACCAATAATTGATTAAACCATTGGTTTATATTTTATAAAAATAGTCATCTATACCGTAATTATTTTCTATCAATAATAATAAGTGATGTGGATAATTTGACTATAGGAAATACAATAAAACTAACTGTTTTTTCGGACTCAATTAGGCGTATTATATAGATAAAATTCATCTATAAATATAATTTAAAATCCAGAACTGAACTGTATAATTCCCTTTTTATGACTTTGATTCAGAATAATAGTAAGTTATAGACTGTAAGGTATACACGTTCGTTTTTTATTTTTTTTTTGAAGACTTCAAAGTGTGAACAATACTCATCCCAGGAATGGTGTAAAAGGTAGTATTGACGTCATAGTTACTAATACACAATATAAAAATTATGATATTATATAAACGCCTAATAATAAAATGGGTTTTCTTAACCCACAAATTTCTTACAAGTTAAGATTCAGCACCTATAAGCAATACATTTTTTAGAATTTCAAAATATACGGAATACCTTATAATACCAGACAACCAAAATTGATATTTTAAAGAACTTTTGACTATCATTAATCTGTTAATATAAAATAATGTAAAATTTTTTTATTTTAAATTTCACATATTGTACATAATGCTAACAACTTTATTTTCTGAAGCCTAATAATAATATAATGCAATATATAATCGATTTACAAAGCAATCAAATGTTATATACGTATTACGTATATTATATAGTTAATAAAATAACATCTAGTCTAAAATATTTTTTATGAGTTGTTATTGATGAATAACGAAAAAGGAATAAACATATTAATTACATTTATTCACTCATTAGATGTTTGTTTTATTAACTCAAATAAAATAATTAATTAGTTACATACATTATTTAGATCTAAATATTATCTACATTTCATAATTTTTATGCCCATATACTTACTTCTTTTTAAATTTTTTTTTTAAATTGTATTAGTTTTGTTAATGTCTATTAACAATTCGTGTTTATATTAGTTTTTATTTAATGTATGATTTAGCTTCTAGATAAACGGATAGCAATTGGCGGACTGTCATAATATCTCAATTATATTGTATAATTAATTTACTATAGTTTATAAAAAAAAAATTGTCTGGGCCTCATTTATTTATTATTTTAATCTTCCGAACTTCGATAGAAATTACTTGCCGACTCTTGATTTAGATAATTGAATCCAAAATCCTCTATCACAAGATATATATATTAGGAAGTGGTAATTTAATGACTGTCTATTGTAATGTATTTATGTTATTATTGACAAATATATCATAGTCATAATTGTTATAAAATAACTTTGTCTTGCATTAATATAAGATATATTTTATATTTTTGATTCAATATAGAATTCCAATTGCAAAGAATTATGTTACTATAGTAACTATATTATAATATCTAAGGATAGTTATGATTATATATATAAAAATAAAAAGGGACCAATATTTTAATTCTCTTTTATCATTAATATACGTAAGATGCGATGGTGTTTTGAAATTTTTATCATAAAATATGTAAAAAATGTAATAATATATTATACAGATTATTCATTAAAATTTTCAATATTCTAATAATATAGTAATAATTATAAAAAAAAAAAAATAATAATAATTCAAAAGAAATTTCTATTGGCTTAATTATGACAAAATATACCATAAGTAGATAATACATTTTTATCTTTTAATCATGAAAAAAATACAGGGAATCAACAGGACTATATAACTTATTAGAAATATATAAGACACAGAGTTTAAAAAAAAATAAGTACTTTTAAAAGATGTAGTAGGATAACTGTGTTTCAAAATTATTTTCATCCCACGTACAAATAAAGTTATTAGGTATGTACCTAAACTTAACTGTATCTGTGTAACCTGAATCAAAATGTGAAATAAGTTTATGGTGGACATTGTTTTTTTAATTTATAGTAAAATAGATTTTATTTTATTAAGTTATATATCCGTAACATCATATCAGTAGATTTAGGTAATGATGACACTGTATATATATATATGTCAAAACAGTAGCGTTTACTTAAAATAAATTAAACACTGAAATAAAGTTAGCCGTGAATATAAAATAAGATTATATATATATTCTCTCTTTAGACGGTGTATAAAGATTATTATTATTCTTTTAAAATTCGAGATTATTATGCTAAAAACTCTGCGCTGAGAGATTTTAAAATTCATAATAGGGAAAACAATATACTGTAAAGTGATTATTTTCACTTTCATATAGTATAGTAGTTTTGCAGGTCTTGGGGTAATCTTGTTATCGTTTGACAGGCACTGTGGGCATTTTTCCATGATACCAAATCCAAGCCAAACAATACGTGAAAAAAACAAACATTAAAAAAAAATCGAGTTTACCAATACCCTACAGATGATTAAATGTATGTAGTATAGATACAGGTATATTGTGACGTTATAAGAATCAGATCAGGATTATGAATACTAATATAATATCATAAACTTGCAATATTCACATTAAACATTTAAAGGTCATTTTTTATAGTTTTAAAATATTAAAATCCTATATTTATAGGCAATCAAATTTATAATAGTTTATTAATGAATAAAAAAATTAATTAAATATGAATTTTGTAAAAATATTTTAAATATAAATTACTTACGATTTTGTATTCGTTATTTATTTGTATTCCGGTAATTTATTATTATAATAAACCGGTGTCTGCTTCACCTTTCGATATAAAACGATCAATACAAAACTATAAACTAATTGATACAATTATTATATTATAATACCTAAAGTGACAGTATTTGAAAATAATAAGCATCATAAAATAACCTAGCGAAAACAAGATAACAAATGTAATTTTTCGATCTCATAAATATCACTATAATATAAATTAAATTTAAATGGCCTATTTCGCGTTAATTATAATATTTTTACCATGTAATTTTAACCGTAAACGTACGACACCGTCTGCAGTCACGCGTAGTACAACCGTCGGCCGACATATCTCTCGGGGCGCGATTTACGGTGATAAATCGGGCGCGTGACTACAAATTTCAAGTCAGGTTTTACGGTCGTGGGCTGTATCCGATAACATCCCGCGTATAGTTGACTGCATGAGCTGTGGCTGGATGGGGCGGGGTGTCGCATGTGATAAGACGAATACACGGTGAGGGATGGCAATGGTGGCGAGAAAAGAAAAAATCCATTTTACTGCGGGACTTTTATTATTGTGGCGATAAAATTATCGTTGAGGAGTCGTGGGCGGCTGTAGTCCCTCAGCTCTGTGGTGATATTTGTGCACGGTAAGGGTGGGGACGAATGATGACAATTTGCATTGTATCTCCATTACGCTCGTGCGTAGAGTATAATTTATATAAATAAAACTAAGCGACGTATATTATTATTATATTATATTATCTTTTGCGTGTGTGCACGGCGTTTACTCACTAGGTCGCTATGGGGAAAGTGAACGCGGAAAGAACACGGAATAAGCACGATACACCGAAATAGATACGATCGAAGAAGAAAGAATGAGAAAGATAGTTAGATAGATAAAGAGAGAGATGATACTGTACCATATAACCATAAAGAAAGTGATTGGGGGGAGGTGGAAGTAGGAGACGTTCGTCGTTCAAAAGCCCTTCGGAATAGCGTCTGTTTGTGACAATCGGAGCGCGGTGACAACTAAAATATTGGCATCTATTACACTTTGACTCGTTCCCGGTGATCTCTTCTACTGTGGAGAGCTGCAGAGACGGCCGCGGATTTTCTATTCTCACCGCCAGCGTAACACGCATGGCTGATACCGTACACGATATATTATTATAATAATAACGACGATAATATTATATGTGGAAAGCGAAACCATTAGATATAATGGTGTGCGATTATTATTATTATTTTCTTGGAAGACAAATCGGAGGTCAAACGATTTTTCATTGTAGGCCCATAGCCTGAAGGCGACGGTTGTATAATAACAGCGATGGATCGATACGGAGCGACCAGTGTAAATAAGTCGTTAAAATTTTCCAAATATAATTATCTATATAAAAATTTATCTTTCATGATATTGTTTTTTTTGTATATATATATATTTCTGCTTGTCTTCTGTTTACTTAACTCAGAAGAAAACGTTAGCCATAATATATACTGTATTTCATCTATTATATAGGTACATAAATAAATAATTATAACTTAACTATTTATTTTTACACAATTTTTGAAAACATTCAAGATCATTTATCATTAGAAACATAGTTAATTTATATATAATACTTTTAAATATGAAAACAAATGTATGCAGTCACAAAATCTTAAATATATCTTTATTATAGTTACTAATTGTTTTTTAATTTACGATTAGTCAACTGTTGCTATTTAAATTACAATAATTACGTGATCTATAGTTGTATTTTACTATACACAATGATATATTTAAAATATTTGGAGTAATTTTAAGCTATAGCTTATTGATATCACGAACTTATTCATACTATTCTGCGGTAAGTCAGTATAGACTCAAAAGTTAATATAATACTATACGATTTAAACATATTATATTAAAATAATTATTTGACGAGCAACACATTATTTGATCTACCATATTATTAATATAAAAATAAATTACCATAGTATAGCAATATGAATATTATATTATAACAAAATATACTTAGTTATATGTAAGTTAACAGACGATCTTTACTCGGAATCGTTTTTCGTCTACAATAGTTTATGATTTTATTATTTAATACACATATAACACATTTTTTATAGTGATCTGTTCATTTGCAACTCGATTTCTACAACTGTACAGCAAACTGGTTACTTTGGCACTTTAATTTAATCATATATTTTTATCTGGATGAACTTCTTTTCATATTCTTTCATCATTATTTATATATTATTTTAGTTGTCTATTCCTTTTCTAATACTGGGATCGATCGTTTCGTAGAATTTGCCTGATATAGTGACTCATTTAACATGAAAAATACGTTATAATATAATATTATAATTATTTTAAACAATTTTAAGTCATTAAATACAATATTTTTCTAAAAAAAATATAATACTATTTACATACATACTTAATTTAATAACCAAATACAAAGTACAAGTAAAATTCAGGACATTTTGTTCTATAAATATTAAATTTCAGATGAATAGTTAATAACCCACAAAACGTGAATCCATTCCTATGGTTAACAAACATTTTAAATTCTTATAATTAATAAGCTTAATATATTTTTATATGCCGAAATATCCTAAATAATATTTATAAAAAAGTAAAACTTCAAATGTCATAATGATAATAAATAATTTTAAAGACTTGTGTTAACTCTTAGCTCTGAATAATTGACTGTCTTACGTTAGATGACCCATTATATAATCTATATACATGCAGGTTCGAAACAGGACTATTTTTATATCTCTGTATAATATAATTACGTATACAGGTACACACATGTCGTGTGTCTTATTTGCTGCGCAATTTTATCATCACGCACGTTTACTATTTCAAAATGTTCGTTGTCGGCAGACGCTGATTATTATAATACCAATGCTATTAAGATATCATCATTCTCGCTCCTAGGAGATTTGTTATTTACACGGGTGAGCACACATCATTGTAATATTAATATATATTTATACCGTCCGTGGTATACTGTGTGGTATATAGTGTATTATACATTCCGATGACGCGTATTTTGTACGTGATGCGTAATTTCCTCTAGCTCACATAAACATACATCCGTTCATAGGATTTCAATCGAAACGGTTTACGGTTAATATAAAGATAATATTAATATAAATTCGTCTTAAAATACAATTAATTGTAAGTGATACTACTATTTGCGTACCTATTTACAATTATTATGAATAAGTGTCTCATTGATATTATTATAATAAAAAATATATAATTTAATAATAGTTAATTATTCTATAAAAATAAGTGAGTATGATTAATGTTTGTGTTTAAGTCGTAACTTGTAGCATTGGAAAAATAATTTATTGATGAAAATGTGAACAGGAGTGTGGTGCAATTAATAAATTGTAAGCCACTCTCAATTTTTGAGGATCACAGCACATTATAATATTATTATCATGCTGTAGAAACAAAAATAAATTAACGACGAAAATGACAGGATTTTTTTTTTGTCATTATCGTTACACACAGCTAATGCTCAAATGTCTAAAACTATCGTGTTCAAATACAATGTGACAGTACCACGAGATTTTTCGTTAGATATAAACTTGTCAAAATCGACGGTTCCTAGTGCACACACATTCTTCTCTGGTTAGAATGATCTACTGCCAAAGTAAACCATTTTTAGCCGCTATGTAGGTATGTGATCCAAGATTCTCTATAACGCTTTATAGCAAAAATATTTTAGTACGGTTTTTTAATTCATTGTAGTTTTTTGATTTTATTTATGAATTGAGTCATCTTTGATGATTCCAAAATACTAGCATTAATAAAATTATGTTAATTTTGTATTAACAATAATTGTAACAAATAAATTTAATTTTCTTTACAACTCGTATACATTTTCACATGAAATTCTATATTAGAGTAAATTACGTTCATGGTGACATCGTGATTACTTTGATGAATAAACAGTATTATTTCCTTGGAAAATTCTGACTGCTTATTGAGTAATTTTAAATTTTTTAAAACATTCTATCTTGTAAGTTATGTCTAATCCATTATTATTGATTATTACATTTCTAATTGTTAATATCAGTTTGTGTTTATTTAAAAAGTAATTTATATTATTTATATTATTATCATACATATGATGGTTTTTAATCTAATTATACACAAAAAAAAAAAAAATCAGCCAGATAGTTCCTTAAAATTTTAAAGCAACGTAAAGAGAATTGATTTAATTATAATTTATATTGTTATTGTTATGTTTTCTGGAATCAAGAAACTAAGCGTGTAAATTGTAAATAATAATAAATAATAATCAATGTGCACTTTACGTACAGTAAAACGTTCAATTTAAGATTAAATCGACCTTTTAAGAAATTCTATGTTCGTAGTAGAACTTTTCCCAAAACTTCTTATACTTTTCTCAGTAATAGAAACGACTGTCGCCGATTTCCCACCGCACATGCATCCGGAATTGACAGTTCCGAACTTGATACATGATATCCGGTTGATACAAAACGCCGTTGTTTCTCATTTATCAACTATAAAACTGTATCGAATATCCCCATTTCATTTTTTATTGGCAAAAAATAAATAAATAAAAAAGTAAACTTTTCTTTAGTTACACATTGTTTAAAAAACAAGTCAATGAATTATATATTTTTTAAATAATCATTTCACATTGAAAAAAAATCTGTCTGTAAATCAATCAAAAATTGATTAGTATTATTATATTTCGACAGAATTGTTATGAGTTGAACATATTATAATCTCATAATATAATAAAAGGTACTAGGTACGTGACGTATTCCTCAACTATATAATCTCGAATTATTTCAAGTCTAACGGGTAGAAAATAATATGTAAATTTAAAGATGCAGAATATTATGTAATGCAAGGAACTTCCTGTTTTCCGTCACTGTGTTTCTCAAGCCTGATAAGGTATCCATATGTGAATGTTAGAAAATATAATGAACACATACCCGTAGATATACCAGTATAATAATAATATAATATACTGCACACAATGCAGTGTAGGGTGTTTAAGCTTACCAACAAACTTACAAGATCGTATTGTTATGTATTTACATCGTATTACACATGTTTTGTCATCGTAAAGTCAATACAACTTTAAATTATATGTACTTATTTTGGGCAGGAAAGGGTTAACGAATCTTCACTAATTCAAACGATCATGATTATGAATATTTATCATTATTTAAATAAAATTGTATTTGGATAATTGTAGTTTATCATATGATATAATATTTTAATGTAATATTATATTTTGTTTCAGGTGAAAAAAAAATATTAATAAATGTATTAATAATTTATGACTGCCTCTATCGGGTTTTACAATATAAAATCAAAACAATTAGATGCACAATAAAAATTCAAAAAAAAGCAGCGTTGCATGCATTAAACACATAGGTAGGTAATTATTTAATCATATTACAATATTTAAAGCATATCAATTACCATATTATGTCTTATTATTTTTAGATTGTCTAGAGATTTAAAATATTATAAAAAAAGTTAATTATAGAATTTTGATTATATTTTTGTTTTTGATGTGCATTTAATGTACTAATAACTTATTGTACAAAAAATACTACGCGGACTTGGAATTTATAACGAAAAACAATTTTCTTCTGTAAATACTCTGTCTTCAAAGTTAAAAAAAAAAAATAATAGAAAAATTACTTTTATCCTACTTTTTACTTTTAACATCGTTCAACTGTAAAAATAAAATAAAAAAAAGTTATAAAATAATTTTTTGTCTTACATTTTTTCTAAAGATTAATTCATCAACAAAGTATCTTTCGTAAGAATATTTATTTAATGTGATTCTTATCTTTTTTTCTTTTAAAAAAAGTTCTCTCGTACATACCTTATGACATTATTACGACTTACAGCACCCAAAGTCTTAATTTAAAATTTACTACAGATGTGAACTTTGTATGATGTTTTAAAAAAAGTTTTTATTTTTATTTTGAAGAAGTTTAGTCTTAAAACAATTTTCAATTATACAAAATATTCTTTATTATAATATCACCACTTAAAGTATGTTTGTTGGTATCAAAATGAGCACAAACACTATAAGTAGGTATATACGTTTATTTTATTATTTAGAGTGTAATTCTTTTAATTTGTGTTCAAAATTGTTTAATATAATATATCAGTATTACTTTGGTTTTTGTTTATTTATTTTGTTGCATAAGAAAGTTTAATGGTGTTAATGTGGTTCAATTATTAGAATTTAATTTAATTTATGTTGATTAAACACAATAGTTTATCCATATGTGTCGGCAGAGGTACTATTATATTAAAAAAAAAAGTATATACCTAATTTTTAAATTATTAACCACAAAACTAAATAATATATTACATTGTTTCATACAAACTTAACATAACGTAGTTTAAAGTGATTCTTGGTTTAATATTATTACATTTAATTTTAACTCATGTTTATTTTCCGTTCATTCTTTTCGCACTCAAAAACAAATATAATTGCCATGAGATATTTAATAATTATTTTTATAAAAAATATGAGTTTAGAATAATTTATTATTGATAAAAGTTTATAGGCGCAAGCAAATATTCTTATTTGTATTTCATTCATTATTTGTGCATAATATAAGTTAGTGTAGAAAAAGTTGCTTACAGAATTGCTTCGTTAAAGTTGTACAATTTAGATTTTGTTGTGAAACTTACACACGTCTTATTCGAATTCGATGTGCACGGATTTAGTATATACCTTTGCTACCCACAGTGAATATAAAGGCAAAATAAATTTTTTTGCACGCGGGTGGCCGCTTAAATATTTCCAAAACACTGGTCTCCCTTAAATGGGGTCTCGTTGTTAAAATCACCGTGCCATTGTGTACGCATTTTTTCTCCTTCAAATGGAGCGATTTCTTTATTTTCTAGTTCTGGGATAAAAAAAAAATCACCACCGGTTAAACAATTTCATAAAAGCAATAATAATAATAATATTAAAACAACGATAATGACAATACATTCTTCATGACCTACGTATAAACGAACAAAAAAAAAAAACACTCAATGAACTATTATCCGTTTATTATTGGCCTCTTTATCAATATATTAAGCGTAGTTCTATCCATCAAACAGTTGTTGTATACCAACATACAACTAAGTACAACACTATATAGGTTAGAGTTATCATATGGTTATAATTATTTATATAGTACAAATATAATATGTTATAATATTAACAAAATATATTTTTTGGTATGATAACAAACTTTATAGTTTATCGTTCAAATAACGATTTTTGTAATTATCGTTCACGTTTAATTTATAGTTACTGAATATGGTGTGGTTATTTATTTAACAGTAGTCTATATTATTATAAAAAAATGGTACTCGTACAAAAATAAATTGTTCACTGTTATTATCAATAACATTATGGCAGATCTAATAATTTAACTATTAAACTCTGCGTTGTTGATTTTCACTATTTCACCAATGCCTATTCTCACGTCTTATTTTTATGGTGCTTTAAATATCACATTTTATTTTTATCTTATTTTAGTATTTTATAACCAAATATCATTAAAGCAATATAGTTGACCATACGATAATTATTTATTTTATTACATAGGTACTTGTTAGTAATTTGAACTGAATATCTTTTTACTGATTTTAAGTTGTAAGATTATAGATTAGACGATTTAGTTAAAATATTGTTTAATCCGGAGTTTATCCGAAAACGTTCAATACATTTAACTAATCGGGTTTAGAATTCTATAAAATGTTGCTTTAAATATTATTTATTTATTTCATTTCTGTTTCACGCTATGATTATTACGAAAATGTTGGATGAAATCATGCGAGTATGAGCAACTTAAACTAATGTTTCATATCCATTCATACGGAACCGTTTGGGACGATTACCTCACTTAACCGTTTCTAAGTAAAAAGTCATGGATACAGCTACTACTAACACTTCCCTTGGTACACCCTTCACAACATCCTACCACATTGCCATCACAATCTTTTCATAGAATATATCATTATATATTTTTTTTTTCCCAACTCATATATATATATATATATATATATATATATATATATATATACTATACATATAATAATCTATATAAAATATCAGAAAAGAGGATTGGAAATGACACTCTGAACTTGGGGTAATATGAAATGTCAACATTTTTCAAAATCCCAATATAGATTTTACTAATGAATAATGCATATTATTGTTTCCGAACAGCGGAATAAAATATTCCTCTTTCACTGCGTGACCGTCCGTCCGGTCAATGCTGGCCATAGTATAGTTGGTGCGTCACTGGTACATCCTTAGCGAACGGTTCTAACCGATATGCTTTCTAGGTGTTTGGATGAATAACAAATTGTTTGTATTGAATCCATGCGATTATTGTAGACGAATAATAATTAAAATGTCGTACTCAAAATTCTTTATCTCTGACGTCAGTGGCGTAACCAGGATTTATTCAAAGGGGGGGGGGGGGTCTAGAAACACAATTTATTTATCTACTATTTTTCTGTTCTTTTCCTAATACTGCCCGTCTTATCGCTGATATTTATATATTATCAGTTATAGCGAGTCAGTAAAATTCATAGAAAAACCACGGATTAAGATATACGATATACGTATGTGATATACATACATTTTATCTTGCACTGTGGTAGTGTGATTGCAACTATTATGATATAGTAGGTTATTGACAATCGTTGATTTTATCTATCAGATTCGTCATGTAATCAACAATATACCAACTCTAATAATAATTCTAATCAATAAGTTTTAATGAAAACTTCTGGTAACTTTAAAAAATATAAAATAAAAATAAATACTATGGCATGGGTCCATGGGGGGGGGGGGGGGTCCGGACTCTGGGTTCGCCACTGTCTGACGTATAATAAAAACTGTTTTCAAACTGTATACGCTATTTTTCTAATATATAACATGCATATACATTATACATATTTCAAAGTAATGGACAAAAAAGTCCAATGGTATGAAACTAAATATTGTTTTGTAATTTATAAATTGTGTATACAAATGTAAGTGCTTTTAACGCTGGTTTATGGTTGGTAATTCGTATTTTGCATTTTAATAAAAAATCTATATCATACATCTTCCATTTCTCCAACTTGTTTCAGTATAGTAAATTGATCTCTGAACTTACAATAATAAGGTAGTAAATTCTACAAGAATTTTTAGACAAATATGTGATGTAACAATATGTATCGTTGAGTACAATTTGCGAAAATTATGTACTGTATTTTGTAGAATATTTGAAATACAATTTAAGTATTTGCTGATGGCCTTATAATTAGAAAAATATATAGGCAATTAAAAAAAAATGTTTATTAAATTAATGAAATTAAATATATTATAAAACTTATAAAACCTAACATTTTAAGTCATCGTAGAATATTTTTTTCTATCTGGAAGTCAAATAACGATTTTTATAAAATGTTGTTGAATAAAAAAATATTGTTTTAGTTTGAGGCATAGTTGTATATTAACAGTTATTTTTATTATTTAAAATAAAATTAATAATTGAAATATCAAAATTAAATTCTTTTTATCATAGAAATTAAAAATTATTTACAAAAAGTTTTAAAAATGTTATTATCAATAATTATAAAATTTAATTAAATTTTATTACCTTATTCTAACCAATAAAAAAATAAGTAGCAAATGTAATCCATCTGTTGATTATTGTAAATTGTACTACTGTTGGTTGCAAAGACATTTAAATTTACATAACATTTTTTTTTTTGTCAGTTTAAAGGAGTTTGCATATACTGCCTGTTTCAAAGGTGTACACTTGAAAATAATACATTCTTTCAGCTGTGATAAAGTAAAAACGAAAAACGAAGTTTTATTTTCCAACATGTTTTCATGGAACGCTTTTGTTTATTTTTATTTTAGCAGATTCGTTTTAAATAAAAGATTGAATGTTAGAAATTTCACTTTAATATAATACGAGACGACTAATTTTAGTGAAAAATATTTTATTGTTATGAAATATATTGTCATGTATATGAAAATTAAATTAATAATATTATTTTATTATTTTAGTAGGTATCTATATTTAATTGTTACGTTATAAAATATGTGAAGCTTGTTCCATTTATTTGAGTATTTTCTCAACAATATTAAATATATATAAATGTTAAATAAATATCTTATGTAGATTTTTACCAAATTTCCATTTAAAAAGGACATGAACTGGGATATACTTGAAAAAAGCCAATTTAATTTTAACATTTACTTTAAATTTTATATTCATACAATATTATATTAAATCAATAAAATATATTGGATTTTTATTGAATATTTATTTGTTTTACTCATTCCATTATACATCATTATATATATATATAATAATTTATAACTATTTTATATTGTCTTGATTGACCGAAAATATCTGAAAATTTGTTCAGATAACATTTTACCAGGAAATCAAAATAATATATATATTTTCATTCTCTTTCTATTATATAGTGAATCGTTTTACTTTTATAATATAATTTATACACGACAGACAAAATCTAGTGAAAGTTCACTTTTGTATAAGTCTTTCAAAATCGAAATCATATTAAACTGACATTCTAGTAACAAACTCTCGTTAGCTGAGTAAATTGAAAACTTTTTTCCTTCAGTAATTTTGAACACGTTTTATTTTCACCGGGCATTTTCTTACCGCTTTTGCTTTGCCTTTAAAATAATGATCTTCTAAATCGATTAAGTATATGTTATATTATATTATCAAACAAAAAATAAATATGTTTATTATAACTTAAAACTCTAATTATAATACAAAAGACAGTCTAATAAATTATTATTTTATACATTTTATTTAGTAGTCAACAATGATGCATACGCACTAAATATTTTTAATTTTTTAAAATATAATACTTGAATCAAGTTAATGCGTGGGTATTTTAAATTGGTTTTATGGAACATGTATCTTATACAATTGTGTTATAAACTAGGATTTTTCAGAAACAAAAATTAATCAAATTTGTTTGTAAAATGTATTATTTATTACATATTATTACAATGTACATGATAAAAAAAAAAAATTAACTACAATGAGTGAGTTGCATAGTGTAACTATGTTTCATGCAAACACAATACACAACACTAATGATTTGTTATCAAATTATTAATGCTTCAGTAAATAATGTTTAATAAGAGTTTTATTTGTTAAATTATACTTGCATGATTTGGTTGGTGGTTTAAAATTGAATTATATAAAAAATTTTTACATCCATGCATATAATACCTATCTTTATTAGTATTAATATTTTTATAAAATTATACGAAATCGGTTAACGTATGGTTAAATACTTAAATATGTGGTTAGCGATTTTATAATTCATCAAATAATAAGATACAAAAATCAAGAATTTATTGGACAATTATTAGAATTATATATTTAAAAAAAATACATACATAAAGAATACAAAACATTTTTTCGTAACAAATAATATAAATACTTATTTAAACTCTAAATAATACTAGCATTAAAACTCCATTCGTACAGAATGGTAAATTATTTATTTAATGTAACCGGTGATGGTAATATAAAACAATAAATTGAATCATGTAATTGACTCATTAAAATACTCTTAGCGGAAAGCTAATTATCAGCTGTTATGAATTCCAAATTTATTACGCTTTAGAGTTCTGTTTTCTAAAATTTTAGTATTCGACAAGCGCAAAGTGCAGTATTTTGACCTATAATTGCACAAAAAAAAAACAATATAGTTATTAGTATATAAAACCTTATGATGTTATATTTGATCAGATTTCAAAAAAAAATTTTTTATTTAGATAGGTAACTATTTTATAAAAAAATTATAAAATCAAATAAGGATTAATATTTAATATTTTTTTAGAAGAATTATGAGAAAATTAATTTAATACTAATGTCCTTTTAGTACCTTTTTATTTAAACCTTTGTGTGTTAAATAGTACCATATATTTTCAGGAGAGATAATATTTGTAACCGTGAATTTTTATTAAAACATAATCATTTTAATGACGTTATTTTCTCTTACGATTAACTTATTTATATTTCAAGTTCAAACCCCAATAATGCACAAACATTTTAAAATTAGTTAAAATATATATTCATCTTTAATTTTAATTTTAATTCTACAGTATATGTTATTTAGGGTTTTAGAATATTATGCTATGTTGTAATAAGAATATTTCACTACCTTATAATCTTGGACTAATTTAGAATGCCAAATATTTCAAAATATACTATACACTAAACACCTAGGTACATATAATAAACGTAATTAAAATACATATAATATTACACTTATTTTATTGTTATTTATTTCATTATTTGAAATGAAATAATAATTAAAACAATTTTATTGGTTATTGTTGGTATTTTATAAAATCAATGTTTTTAAAGTTTTAACTGTAATTCAATGTATATCGATAATTTGATTTAAATGACATTTGTTGTAAACATAACATGTATTATTATTATTATGCTTTATTATTTTTATAACCATAATATGGTATTAAATTATAATTATTACAAAAAGTGATAAGTAAACACAATAATACACTTCATATTGAATCTAATTTCACGATACAGTTAAAAAGTAATCGACAACTTAATTGATTAGTACGAAATGACGCCTGTCATTATTATGTCCAAATATAATTTATTTTTTTAGTGTTCAATCCATTTATTGGTCTACAATAAATGGTCTCTCTATTATTATCTATTTTATGCTTTATCTGTGAAATGTTAGTGCAAAATGATTATCAAAATTTTGATTATTTGAATTATACAACACGTTTTTGACTTTCTCTTTCGTGATTCCTTTCTTTCATATTCTCTAGCATGATGTTACAAAGTTCTTATTTGTGACTTAATGTACTACATACCATATGCCATCGTCTTGATCTTAAATTATTTACAAGGTTATTTTCTCTTTAACTAAATCTAACACTTTGTTTATCTTCATTTTCGTCCATTTTCTTTTCTTCATTTTTCGCCAACACTGCATTTCTGGCTTTTACAAACTTCTAGAGTAGTTTTTTAGAGTATATTTTTTGTTTAACGAACATGTTTCAATGACAATAATGCTGTACCTACTCCTAACTTACATTTTAATTAAATGTTTTCTTGTTCTTAGATCTAAATTGTTGGAAGTTAGTAATTTACTTTTAAGTAGGAATGCCTATTTTCTTTGTTGTATTATATTTTTTATTTCTTTTTCTGATCTATCATTTCTTAATATGCTTCCAAAATATTTAAATTGATTTACTTGCTTCATTATGTTTCCTTTAAATTATATATTAATATTTGGTTCATTTCGATCACAGCATACCCATACTATTACTTTTGTTTTAACCGTATTTATTTTTAATTTGGATGTTAAAAATATTTTATTCATTTCAATGAGTGTTGCTTACAATAACTTATAAATATCATAACTTATTAAAATAGATATGTCGGCGTTCAGGATTGGCAATATAGCTACATATATGTCCTAGACTCCTAGATGATAATATATAATAATATACTATATAATATTATATTATATTATAATACTATATTGCATAATATTATAATATTCAGATGTATCGATAGAATTGATATACATACATTATATAATTTGATAATGGTAATAAAAATAATAAATTCAAATATTATATTTTAATTAATTTTTATGTTTTTATAAATTTGAAGTTAATCATGAACATTACATTATAAGGGATATTTTTTAGGTAATTACCTATATTTAACAGTTTTCATGTCATTATAATTCGTAATCATTAGTGTCAGGATATTACCTAAATATATAGTACCTAAATTAAATATACCGCAGACTACATTATGTAATAATATGGACATAATAACAAATAATGCTATTTTTACTTAAATAGGTAATTTTAATTGAACGGGACAATAATATTATAATTTCAATTTTTATTCTAAAAAAGTTTTCCATTACATATATAGAGATATAATCAATTAAAATTCTTTGAATTATTGTTAATTGATTAAATATGATATTTTAAGTATTTTGTTATGATTTATAAAAAAGAATACTACGGTGTGATTCTAACATACGTATTTTGGATAGTTTGAATTCTTTGCTTTATTTTAAATAAAAATTGACGTCTTTTAAAATTATGTTTAGTTTTTGATTAAAAATTTATATAAAGTCACAAAGACTTTTACATTAAAACCTAATTAAAATAATTTTTAAGATTTAAGAAGATTTAAATTATAAATTTTTTAAAAACTATGGGTTTTATAGATATTTTTGTTTCAATTAAATGTAACGACTATTTAAGCCAAAAGTACCCTTATAAAATCCAAGATTTTTTTTCTAGTTAGCCCTAAGACATTTGAAGGTTGAACATAAAATACGGACATGGATGAAGATAGTTAGACGTAGTACTACATATAACTCTTATATAGGGGTTTAGTAATTTTGTTTTGTTGGTTTATTTTTTAAATGCATTAATCTTAGGGTTTTTAATTCTAGATTTGTTATCTAAAGTAATAGATGCTTACTAAATAGATAGATTTCGCATTTAATATATATTTTCAACTTTTCTCTTTTTATTTAATTAATGTTATTACAATTTTCCATTTAAACTAAAAACAATAAAAACATGAAATAATACTTATAATAATCAAAGGAATTAAAATTATAATACTTCGAGATATTAAATATATATCTTTTCAACATAACCTAACCTTCTTGTATTATCTTAACTTTTTTACAATATAATTAAATTTAACACGAAAAACTTTTCCGTATAAAATTTGTTGTACTTATAGCTAAATATAGTATAACGTGTGCTCGTAAACTTATCCTAAGTCTACAACTGTTTTCGTTGGTTGCGACAACGGATTTTTAAATTCGCCACACAGGCGCCCTTAACGCGTCACCAAGTTTCACCGAGTATCCGATAACTTTTGTGTCCCCTTTTAAACTTTCAGCGGATACATATAAGTGTACAAAATATAAATATGAGGTGTATATTGCACGACGTCAGAGAAATTTTGAGGCGGGTCAATTACTTAGGGAGAAATGTCAAGGATCGAAAAAAGTTATCCCCTGAATCTAAAATGATTAATACGATGAAGTTGTAATCGTATATAGATATAATATATGTATTATATTGAAAACTATAAATGCTATTATTTCCATTTTATTAACAAGGATAATTTATAATAAGCCCACATCACAATACATATACAATTATTATGATCATACCATTATAACGTAATTATTTATATTAGTAAAAAGTATATTTTATTGTAATACATGTATGAATGATTTTTGTAATAGATAAACGTGAATAATTGAGATAGGTTTTGGTAAAAATGTTGTATTAAATTTTTTTTTCTTTTAATTTTAATAGTCCATCGAAAAATATTCTATCAAGGTTTTGTCTGTTAACAACTTAACAACTATCAGTATAATTGTGTATGATTCGATAAATTCAAAATAACAGAAAATACATAAAAAAATCCCAATTTTGCAATAAAATATTTTGTGTGCCACTTCCACTAAATGCAAGCACACATTAATATATATTTTCTATGGAAATAACGTACCAAATTCTAGCACGAATAAATAATTATATTATTTTTAGTTTTATCTAAATTTACAATATTCGTATTGTATTACCTTCAAAATCATTTCTTGAATAGGTGTATTTCATAATTTCATTTAATACTATCTTCCAAGAAATCATATTTTTAGACACGTTTTTAACTAATATTTTGATTTTTTGTTGGTATAATTTATATATAATATAACTATGACTTATTTTACAAACAGATATATTATTATTTAATGATTTTTAAGTATAAATCGACGTTAGTATTGTAATTTGAGATTCGTATTGATCAATTTCTGATACCTCTTATCTTACGTGATAACGCCAAACCCGAATTAAAATTGTTGTAATCATCGACTCACAAGAGAATAACAGAGAGTTATATATTTTGTAGTTCACGTTTACTTTTGTTCATTTTAATATTAGAGTGAATTTAGCCATATTCAATTTTTAAAGGTAAAAATATTGTCTGGATCGCGTTAAAGATACATTTTTTTATTTATGAGACACTACTAATATCATCGTCGAAATAGCTTTTAAATTTACGTGTAAGATAAAACACACATTATTTATTTCATATTTTAGTTAAAATTATTATTATTTTCATCAAACAGCAGTATCTAAATATATCAATGACTAACATAAAAAATTGTGTCGCAAAGGAGTGCAGTTATATAGTCGTGTTAATTTCTAAAAAAGTAACTCATACAACTTACACGCAGGCTAAGGTTATGCAAATAACACAGTTTATTAAGACTATACGTGTATAAAGTAATATTAATTTACATATAGGTAGTGTACACAATATACATAGTATCATGTGTAACGGATTTACGTATTAGAATTTTAATGGTTGTACATATTTACAATTATACTTACTTCGTATGTGTAAACAATTTTGCTAGTATATGACATGACTCCTTGGTCTATATATATTTTTTAATTTATTTTAATTTAAAAAATGTTTTTTAAAAAACTTATTGACATTGTAAATCATTTAGTATATCGAAAAAATAAAAATAATAATACAAATATATTTTAAATCACTGTAATATATATTAATATATTATACATTGAATTCGTTTATTAATTATCATCAAAAAATGATAGATAAATTCCCAAAATTTATTTTCTCTGCTTGAGTTTATCAAAATTTTTGTTCGGTAAAAATAGCATTTGACTAGTTTTTAGTTGATATATATGTATAATATCCTTATATATAACAAATTTCCACTGTAAACTTATTGAACTATTTAAGGAATGTTTGGTAGTTATATATAATATCATATGATTAACTGTACTTAACTAAAAAGCAAATACATCATTGTAAATCAATAGTTCCTTGTTTCATATAGAATACAGAAAATTAAGAAGCTGTTTATTATATTTAATTATACTTAAACGGCTGGGGACAACAAAATCAAATTTATAAACTATTATTTGAAACTGAATTTGAAGATAAATGTTTAGGTTTTAAAATATTCTATTTAGTAATAAACATTACATATAGTAAATAATTAATTATCAATATTAGTATTCATGCTAGAAAAATGAAGTTAGGTTATTTTCTTTAAACATTTGATAAACAATGTGCACGTTAAATTGTTTCAATAATCATGGCATATTATAACGTTTACATCGAAAAATTATTATTTATTTTATATTTATTTTTGGTTGGCTGTGATTCCAAACAAAAACGGATTTGTGACTTAAAATATCATATTTTAATATTAAAAAGGGTGACTGAATAGGTGTATGAATTTCACTTTCAATAACCTACTCCACAAAAACATTGTTTTTTTTTTCACGCACGAGTTCTTCAAATATTTACTGGTTCTCATCATATTACACTATAAACAATGTAGTATGTTATTTATAAGATAAGAACTGCTACTATGTTATAATAGCACTTGCCATACATGTCGTACTTATATAGGTGTGGACCCATCGTGACACCGGTGTGATAATAAAATAAAATAATGTATACGCAAAACCACTAGCATTCAGCTGTAACATAACATGAACGTAACGTTTTTGGATTATTTAAATTTCGTGTAAAAACTATGTTAAATTTATTAGCTTTTTATTCTATTCCTTATAATGGTATCCACTGTTATTCGAGTAAAAAATATGTTAGCAAAAAAAAAAAATAAATAAAATTGGATAAACATAATAAATGCGTTCAACTTCGTATAAGAATAATTGTTAACTTGCTTAACGTTTATTATATTTTGTATTTTGCATATTGTTTCAAAATGGTCAGACTCAATTTATTTGACAATGGATGATATCTGAATTGTGTACATATATTTTTTGATGCGCCGTATTTTTTAAGACTGTGAATTTTACATAATATGTAATTTTTATAAAAAATAACTGTTATATACAAGCTATTTAAAAACTCAAAAAATTGTATTTGGACATATATTATTTTGAATATAATATTTATTATTTGTTAGTTGTTATTCAAATATTGTATTAAATTTTAATATTTTTTATTGTTTGTATATCCCAAAAAAAATATTTTATAATTGTTAATTTATAGTTGTTTATAAAAAAAAAAATCATGTTAACAGTTTCATTAATATTATATTACTATTAATAGATACTTTATTGAATTTGTATGTATATTATTTTTATTTTTATTAATTTTCAAACGTGTTTAAATGTACAAACAATAATTATTATATTATGATCATGTTTGTCAGTTCTGTATACATTCCGTTAATTGTCTATGCTGTACGTTACTTATTAAAATAAATATCTAGGTGTAAGAGTATGTTATTTTGTAAGCAAATTACTATTATAACACAAAATAAAAAAATTCAATCACCCAAACGGGTTTTTTTATTAATTTAAACTTGATTTTTCAATGGATCCCATTAATAGATTTAAAAATAATATTTGTATTTACTTAGCTTATATATTTTAAAACCAGAAAATTTACTTCAGACTTAATAATGTCTATGATAATCAATTATTAATATAATGTATTATTAATAAATAATAATAATTATTATATTATTAATTTATTACATTCATGATATAATTTATTTTATAAAATATAATGAATAATGATTGTGGTTGTTTTTATATTCCGTATGGTATTATGAATAATATGTTATACTATACTATTTATAAATTCACGTAATTAAAACGTGATTAAATAATAATTTTAAATAATATATAAACTAATCTTCTATCAAAAAAATTTTATGAATGATTCATTAAAAAAAAATAATTATTGACCATAATACATAGTATAATATAAAATAAAATGATTGAATAAAGATGAGAAAAATTAAAAAAAAACATTATGTATCATACATCAATTTTTAAACATTTGGCTGCAAACGATTTTCTTCTGATAATCATTGGTTTAAAAAAAAAAAAAGAGGTAATATTATTTTTATTATTGACTGATGTAAATATAATTTTTGAAAAATGTAATAATGACTTATTTTATTATACTAGTATTTACTTATATCAAAAATACCATGAAATTACACCTATCATTATTATTAGTGTTTCATGCGATCATTTTGGAGCAATAATATTATACTTACGTCGTAATACATATAGCTGGCTTAAGTTGTGATATCTAAGATTTTTTTCATATTAACATTAATTATCACAGTAATTATATAAAATTGAATAAGAAGTATATTATTATTTCGAATATTATTGAATTCATAATGATATCCGTCCTGTTTCTCTTTCTCTGCATTCATTATTATATTGGCGTATATGACGAGTTATTTCGAGAATGCTTGGTGATGGCAAGATGAAAAAATAATGGGTAGTAAGCAATTCAGTAAATATTATATAGGATATATGTATGAAAAATGCGAGTGCTTCTAATGAATTATGGGTCGAAGTTCTATTGTTGGTGAATAATGGATCTTAGCTTTTAACAACTATTGGGTAAAATAAATACGTGTTTAATAAATTAATCTTAATAAACGTTTTTGTATTAATTTTATAGGTATATTTTTATCAAATCGTCCACATATATATTGGTTAGTGAATTTAAAGAATAATTTACAAAACATTTTTCAACTATAAGACATGATATTTCTACCCACATATTATATAGAGTGATTCACTGCAGCATTATCGTCCCCATTTTATACGTAAATAATACATTTATTAAACATTTGATTTTTGGAACTTTTAAGTTTATGTATTTAGAGATAAATTTTAAGCTATATACTTAGATATTATTAAAATATTTATGAATCTTACTTTGGTGATACAACTTTATTTTTGTTTTAATGGTAATCATTTTTTTTACTATTTTTACGAGGTGAAGCAAGTGGTTTTCTTTTGAAAATGCTATTGTATTTAATTTCAAATTATAACATATAGATTCTAAGCTATACATTTTTTTAATAATAATAAAAAACCATAGTTATAGGATTTAAATGAAATATAAAATTTAACATTCATAATAATTATATTATTGTTATATTATTTCAAATGTGTTGTTTCAATAAATATAAATATAAATAATAATTACTTATTTTTTTTTAATTATTAAAATACCCCGCATACCAATATTTTTAAACTTATCACCAAGAAATCATGAAAAATTTAAGTTTTTAAAATATGGTGTTTAAGTATATATACAAATTCTAAAAACCAGAATTTGAATATTATAATCTATATTAAAGCAAAAATTGGATGTTAACATGCTTACTATTTCACCCTATACTCTTTATGATTCTCGAACAACATTCAATTTACCAATGAACAAAATATAATCTAATTTCTTTTAACTGTAGTATGTACATTTATGGTTTGTATGTAGTTTCAATATTTTCTTCTTACTTCAATATTTATAATTTATATTATTTTAGTTCTTCTGTAAAAATTATATTATCTTTAATATAATAATCAATTTATACATATATATTAATACTACAAAGTTAATTATGTTTTTTTAATTTATAATTATATTATCATATACAATTAAATACAGTTTTTTATAAATAAAATTATAAGGTAAATAGGTCCACTAAATGGTGGAATGTATAATTTAAATATTATATTATAGTACAATTGCGTCACATTATTTCAAAATATCTATTATAAAACAACGATGCAGATTTATTAAAAAAAAAGGTGTCATACTATTTTAATAAACAATTCATTTAGTTTATATTATTAGATGTAGATGTTTCATAAATCTTCATTTAAACCAATTGAAACATAGTAATTTCGCGACTTGGGTAGATAATTTTTTTATTATGTGCTTTTCGAATACCATTTTAACTTAAGAAAAATATTCTGTACGAGTCACCATAACATTTTGCTTACAACAATATAAATTATTTGAATTTTATATTTACTATATAATACGTGGATACAATATATTTATTATAATTATTGCTTGGAATATTTTTTTTTTTGTTATAAATAATTATAATTTATATTATTTTAAAATTTATAAAATTAACATAATTATTCTCTGTATAGTGCGTATAATCGATTTTTGAACTATAAATATTCTACGTAAATGTTTTAAGCTTATCTTTTTATCTGAATATACCTTTGAATAATAAAATAAATTATATTATATTTTATAAAATATGTATAATTAGGTTTTTTACGGTTGTTTTAATTTGTATTTTTAACTTAGTAATTTTTTAACAATTTGTATAAAACTTGGTCGATGACAATAAATAATTTTCATGTTACAAGCGATTTACTCTTAATATTTTTATCCAAAATAGCTTTTTATTAAGTACTATTTATTTTATTTTTAATATTATTCAGAAATTGATTATCTGAATAATATTTTCTCTTAAATGCATTTTATGTTGCATTGCATATTATCAAAGGATGAAAATTACTACGGTATACAATTTCGGTATTATTAGTTAATTTTTATTAATTCTTCGTATCACAATAACATAAATATTATCTTTTTTTTATACATATTAGGAGAGATTTTATCTTGACATTTATATTTACGTAGAACATGGCTTGTATGTTTTTAAAATTCCCAGGTGGTTACTTATCCAGGAGCTAGCAACAAAACCGATAGCGTAACTGATAAATCCACTGCGCTATTCCATGCCACCAAAATGTCATCTTTAATAAAACTTCTAATAATAATTATATATCAACATTATTTCTCATAAATTAAAATATTTTCTTGAATGTTATTATTATGAATTTTTAAAATTTAATTTCATGAAAATTGTTCGAATTCTTTTAAATGTATTTATGGTATACTTCAGTTATACTTTTTATGTAAAGTAAGATTTTTACTTTTTTTATTGTATGTCAATTTATACCTGAAATCATTCATTTAATAATATAAACACTCTAAACAATGCATATTATTTTCAAAATTAATCAAATTTAAACGCTAATATGTCTAGGTGGTATATTTGTTAGTGGTAGATTTATTAGAGAATCCAAAAATGTGGGCTTCAATTTGTACATTAGCTGTCCACTTACTAAATAATAGTATATTATTGTTGATTTGATCAAAGTGCTATCAGCGACAGTAGATTGATGTACTAGACAGCTGGGTTTGGTCAGGTCTGTCGTATTGAAGAACAATCGCGTCTTAATACCTTAGAAAGGCTGGTCTGAAAACAAACAATAACAATAAGACAACAATAACAATTAAGAGCGATTCGATGTTTTTATCGTTGAAACGTGCGAGCAATGCAACGATTATCCCGATGTGGTTTTCTCGGATGAATTCGAGCGGCGTAAACTAAATCGTCTCCGCTGTTTAGTACTATTTTTCTAAATACTTTTCAACAGACAGACAGAAAAACAGACAGACAACGGACGGACTGACAGTGCAGCTGTACAGGAGACGATTAAGAAACGCAATCAATATTCGTTAGTGAAACTATACACTATTTGAACTTGATATATATATAAAATATACGGTGAAGTGGGGGCGAGGGATTACTCCCTTACCACTGGTATACGAGTACGTTAGTTTGGGGCTATGGTCCTTGGTCCATGGTCCACAGTTGTGGGCGAAGACGTATGATCTATCGTCCGCCTCCGTGAGGCGACGGTGAAAATCGCCAAAAAGAAAAATGTACGCGTGTTACAAACAATAATGTGGCGAGTCTTACGTTGTTTTTTTTCCTTCTGAATATTCGTCGACGTCGTTATGAACATTGATTTTAAGAGAGCTCGTGGACATCGAGGCGTCTGACAGACGCCATGAATGTAAGTCGTCCGGGTGGAGACTTTTGTACGGACGCGGCGGCAGTGGTTTTTAAAGGACCCGGGTCGTTGTGGCCGGAAGTGCGGGGACCCGTCAGTTATTGGTAAAGTTGCTTCCTGTACAACATAAAACGTGGCGTGTTCTATAAATTAACAGAGGAGGGGGAATAAAAACAACAAAAATGCTCAAGTTCGTGTGGTGCGGCGGTCGGAGAGTATGTTGGTTGGGAATGGTGAGCGCGTAATTCTTTTGTTTATTACTAAACACCTATTTCTGTGGAGGAAATACGCCGAGTTTTATTTGTGAATTCTTGTCGAATGTGACTGCTGGAGGGCGTACACTAAACAAATTTAAAACGTCTACGAAAACTGTGGTCTTCGAAGGAAATGTTTTATTTATTCGCTGTTAGTGTTTTAATTATTTCAGGTTGCACAAAAGGTTATACGCCGGCACGTGGTTACTGTGACATAAAACTACGTGACACACAAAGTTTTTTTCTTTAACCAATGTCCTCGAATTAATTATTGTTTTTTAATTAAAAAGAATCATCTTGTGATTTTCCGCTAACCTAATCTGCTATAGGATTACAAGCGTACAAATTCGCACATTATAATTACTTATAGTTAATTATTTATTTACTTAAAATTCAATAATTAATTTGATTTATTTCTGGTATTATCATATAGATATATGTATTAAGTTTACTTGTGTTTTTGACATATATGCATTCGTTTAAGGATAAATCCAATCCAACAATTTATGTAACACCTAATATATTCATTAAATTGCATCCGATTTTATATAATGTTGACGTTTATTCATATATGCGTTGGATAAAAACCTCGTTTGGGGATTTACTGAAATTCTGCTCCATAAGACCTTTGTATAAAATAGGGTTGGGTAAAAAAGAAGTTTTTTAATATCAGCTGACGGCGCTGTTTGATTGTTGACATTTTGATTTTAGAATCCCTTCGTGATTGCCAAAGAAAAATTATTAAGTTGAAAAAATAAAATAAAATTTTTTAAAGCAAAACATATCATATGACTTGTGCATTAATTCAACATAATCGCAAGTTACTATTTATTAGTTATTAGTTAGTTATTATAACTTTAATTATTTATTTAAGTTGAATATTATTTTTATCTAATCGAATATAATATTTACAAACTATTATCAACAATGATGGATTTATCTTTTCTTTTAGTCATTACGTTATGTTACTACACATTTTGCTATATTCAATTTTTATCATTTAAACTCTACTATCATGCATGCAATTTTGAATAAAATGTACAGTAAGTGCTTTGTTATACAAAATTTAAAATAAAAATATATTATTTATTATAATATACATTTTTATTTATTTTGTATTTTAAATTGTAAAATCAAGAAGGTAATACGATTTAGCTTTAAATTGTATCTTATGAATATTATTTTTTTCCTAAAAAATCCAAATCGATTTATATAGTTTATAGGTAGATATAGTTTCTATTTTATTTTATTTTTCTAAAACAATTATATTTTCATAATATTTTAAATAATACAGTTGTAGCTTAAGAATTTAATTAAAATAAAATTTAAATCTTTGTAAGATATTTTAATTGAAATAACAAACTAGGTATCATCATATGATTATAACTTCCTGAACATAAATATTTTATTAAATATTTATATTATGGTTGGTGAGCACTGAAACTTTTGATTATAAACGTATAAAATAGTTAAAACGAAATTCCACGATAAACAACATATACTTTTTGGTACATAAATAGGCAATAAAACTAGGTAAATTTATATTAATTTTTTTGTTCATACTTTTTAAGATTGTCAAAAGTAAAATATATTCATTGTAGTGTTCTTAAAGCCTAGCTAACTATACATTTTTAATTTAATAAGAATCAAATCTGAATTTTAATTATTCTTACAAAGAATAATACAAATAAAAATTATGCATTGTATACTTATAATATTATAATTTATAATTTAGTATTAAAATGTATTGGGTATCATATTCTGTTTTTATATTGAATTTTACTTTCAATTAACTATATTTAAATAAAAATATTTGAAAAAAAAATAAATTTAGTTAATGCATACGATTAATATTGCTATTGTTTCTCTCAGAAGTTAATAATTATAAAGTGATGCAATAAAGCTCAGTTCCACAAAATATAAATACAATTATAAACCTAAAATATAAAATCTGTATTAATAATTGTTATATAAAATTTGATACAAATTTGTATTTCAGTATTTAATATTTTATCGCTACTGTGAACTAACCTACTGAGTCGTAATACAATTAATATAGACAAAAGAAATAGTCTTACCAAATTTATCCATCAGATAATATTTTGGTTTTCATTGACTAAAAATATTTATTTCTCAAGGAAATTATAACTTATAGATAAAACGCTATAATGCTTGTTAAAAATGTATTCTCTTAGGTATAATTTTCAAAATTATATGTAATATTATAATGAAAAAAAAAATATTTTCATTAGATAACGAAGTATAGCAATAAAATATGATAATATGTTAATATAAGATAGACCAAGATTTTAAGCATTATGAAATAATACTTAAATGAACATTTTTATTTTTACATTGATAAAATATATAAATTTGTTATCTTATACATGCTATATAAACAAATTGTTTTGATTAACATACAATATTCCAGTGATTTTGATTTTAAATTGTAAATCTCTTTTAACTCCAAAAATGTATTATTTTTATTGGGTTTAATCACTAATAAGTACTATAAAAAATATACTTTTTGTTATTTACTCATGAGTCTTGCCATATTATGGTAATAATATAGTTCTTAATTTTGAACATATTTAGTCTACTGTTTTTCAAGAACTGGTTCTCAACTACAGATATTATGAACTACAGTCTTTGTATTGTCTAAAAAGACTCATGGGTATATGAATTGTGTTTTATACAAGATAGATATGACCTGACGCGTGACTATGAGAATCGATGTGGGTTAATCGTGAAATAGACTGGACGCAGACATAGGATATTATTCACACCGAGTCCGGTCACGTCCGAAAACTCGCGCCTGTCGGACCCACTACTCAGTCAGTTTTCTATCATTCAGCGACCAGGAATTCAAACGCCTGGACTGGTCGGAATAAAGTTCAAAGTACTCAACGTACCAAATGTATTGCATTTTTGACCTCCTTCCTTGAAGTATAAAATAAATCGATTAAGCGTTTTAAATTACATTTATTTCATCATACAGCGATCGGTAAAAAAAGGAGACAATTGATACGAAATAAAATATATTAGCAAAATCTATCGGAATCAAGTCGTTAGCTTATAATATATTATGTTAGTCTTGCAAATATAAGGAGAACATTTAATTCATATTTTGATACCGATTTTGTATAATTTTATTCTATTCGGGTATAGTTTAGTATTATAATAGTAATAATAAGTAATTATAAATTAAATTTTGCTATTTATGTATTTGATTGTTTAATTAAAATTATATTATTTATAAGTTATATTCAATTAATACTTATGAATTATGATAACATTTTTATTTTTAATGTTTATCAGAAATAAATTATACTATATTTTTATATTTATAATATGATCGATTCACACACGTGCTAAAAATTTAATAAATATCGCTGAATTAGAAAAATGTTATTTTTAATAGAACATAAGCAAAATACATTTTAAGTATATTTAGAGTCGATAATACTGTTTTTGTTAAAATATTAAAAACAGAATAATGATTATCATACGTTTTCATACAAGTGTTTAGTTTCTACAATCGATAACTTTAGATTATAATATGATATTATTTAGACATTACATGCCTATATATTTAACCACATTTATTACAGTTTCGAGTTTTCTCTAAAAGCAGTGAGTACGTTTTGAAATACCAAGTATATTCAACTACAATTTCCAATCCATTAGCGCAACACTTGAAATAATTGGTGCACATTGACAGTGCTAAAAATGACCATTTCTAAATTAATATAAACCACATTATATTTTAACTATTTAAAACTGAATTAAATGTGGCAAGTGTAATTTTGTATAAGAAATTTGTATAGTATTGTGATAAAAAGCATATTTACTATTATGTACTAGTTAATAATTGCAGTAACTTATTAATTCTAAATTCCTATTTAGAATTAGTCATGTCAAATTGAATATATATATATTTATTATTAGTTTCAATATGTTTCTATTATATCTAAATATTAAGTTTGGCAAAAAAATAATACATTTTATAGTAATTGGTCTGATTGGTTTCAAAAGTAAATGTATAAATGTAAGTATTAAAATATAATAAAACTAATAAACTGAAGGATATATATATTTTAAATTTTACCTATTTTATAGATTCGTATAATATATAATTTTATATAACACCGAAATATTAACAATTAGTGACATCTAACATCAGGTCCAATTGTTGCCAACACCTTAATGTTGGTTGATTGGGAGGTTATTGATTGAATGCTAATAATCAAGTAATCAAGTATTAATAGATATAATATATATTAAAGTAAATTTTTCCAAAGGATGGGTTAGAGCTAAAATCTTTCATACATAATTTTATTCAGTGTACTAAATGGTAATGTACAATTAAATAGCATAAATCAGTATAACAATATTATAGGTAAGAAAAATTTAAATATTACATTTAATTTTCATATCATAGATTTTATTGTTTTTAATATTTATAAAACACAAGCCGTATGAAACTTATGACAATATTATTATATTTTAATATCAAATTTTATTTTTACCATATAATTGAATTTGAAATATTGTTAAATTTTCTTGAATTAAATTATTTTGTCAGATGTCGTAGATACACATACATAATACACTTTTCTATTAGTTTTATAAAAAGTGTTATAATAATGCATAAGTGATATTTTTTTCTATACATAAAGTATAATTATTTTAAGTTCTTTTTTTCGTATATAGTTAGTAATTTTATTTATTGTTACTAATTCCAAATAATATATAAATTTCATTTTAAGTAATCAATTTTCCATTCTACTTCGTTTCCGAATTATGTCAAGTTGCCATTATTATTCATAATATCAATAATCAATGCATTATTTTACAGTATGCTAATTATGCTTTGATACAATCAAAATATATTTGCTAATTAAGTAATAAATTATTAGTTAGAAAAAAAAATGTTTGAGCTTTATAAATTTCGTGCGTTTTCGTGTAAATATAATGATTTCTAAGTGATTATTTTATGTAAATTTCGTTTGGAATGATAAAGCAAATAATATTCGGTCTTATACTTAGGTATACATGAAGCTCAATACGTGATAAAATAAAAGCCTTTTTATTAACATTTGCGGGTGATCTATGCGTGACCTTGCATACAATAAGCGTTTAGTATTTTGTAATAACTAATTGAATAACGATGAAAAATAATATGTAATTTTTAGTATACCAATAAAACATAAAGAGAACGTGAAGAAATAGTCACCTTTTATCAAAACGTAATTATTTTAATCATAAAATTAGTCTTATTCCACATAGGTAGTACGATCACAATTTATTGTCTAATTTTTTAATATTTTATTTAGTATTATTAAGATAATATGCTTTATTGTTTAATGTGGAGGGATGAGGAGAACGATTCATCCTTGGAATCTGTGTAACTATTTATATTATAATATAAATATTGAAAAATAATAATTTAAAATAATTACAAACATAATATAATAAAATATTTTAAATATAACAATAATAAAAAGACACATACGTATATGCTTGGATAGACTTTGTTAAGATAATGAAAACAATTGTTTCTATATTATTTTTTTGTGCCATGGTAATAAATTTAGCCCCCCTCCCTTGAAGGTGTTGCCAAGGGCACTACTGTTATTATATTATATAGATAAGAATAATATATAGACACTATAATATTATTTTTGCGGTAACAATTTCTCAGTTATTATTTCGGAGCGTAAGTTGTTGTGAAAAATCATGCTGTATATTATACATTATTTGGATATATATACTGTAATTAATTCTTTAGAATTTAAAATTGCATAATGTTATTATGTGTTTTTGTATTTACGAGATCTTAACAACTTTCTAAGTAGTGATCTTAACTATCTAAGGCGCTGATTCTACTTCATGCCTTTTAATAATAATAACAAAGTTATTGCAAATAAAAATATCTTGGTGGTAGTTTTATAAAAAAGTAAACTACAATTGGAAATTAAGTAAAAATTAAGTACTTCTCTAACTATTAAGTACCTTCTGCTTACCGTTACGATTTTTTGTTTATAACTGTATTAAACAAAATATTTATTTTTCTATGACTAATTAAACCCGTGTTATATTTAATGCACATTTTATGATTAACATGATCAAATTACTCAGGTTCTGATAAATACGCCTATGCCACCTTAAAAAAAATAAAAATATATTCTGCTTGCTTATATATTTATATATTTTTCGTTATTATACGTACAGCAATGTTAATAGGAGTAATTATTTTATTTTTTCCTCCGTATTCTCGTTTCTTTGATATAATTAACATTTTTTTCATTATTTCCTCCTTGTTGAATAAACAAACGCAGCCAGCAAGATATAAATTTCACTAAGGTATAAATTAAAACGCTTAGTTTAATTTTCTCACTTTCGCATATATATATATATATAATATTATATTAGTATACAAATATTGTGTAGATGTAATTTTTTACAAAGTAATTTATAATTTTTTACCTTAATACGAAAGGAATTTATTATTTTCCAATAAAATTCATTTTTACAAGGTTATTCATTAATGTAAAAGACTTTTTATTTTAGAAAATACTTATTTTACTGAACGCAGCATATTATTTAAAATATTTCAATCTTACAAAAATAAATTGTGGACAAGTAGTTTATTAGATATAATTATTTGAAATTTTAACGAGTGGAGTAGTGTACCTACTAATATTTATCGGCGTACTGTTGCTGTAGTATCTACCACACCACTTTGCTAATTAAAATTATTAAATACTTAGAACTTATAACTCATAGACAGATCGCCCAATATTTTCTTTTTATGTATCAAATATAAACCAAAAAAGAATTATGATATAATTATAATATGAAGACGATAAAAAAATAGTGAAAATATATGTTTTATGCTACAAATGTTGTTTTTTAATGACTTAAAATTATGTGAAAAAATTATTTTTTTAAATAATTAGTTATTATTTATATTTTGCATATAACTTGTTGACATAATATAGTATAGGCCACAATAATGTGCTCAATAAATTATGACTTTTAAAACTCCATTATCGCGTTACGAAATTTGAGATAGAATCGCACTGTCAATTTACGACTACTTCCGTCGGCAGTAGAAAAAAAACTAAATAATAACAGTGAATAAATACAAATAAAAAAAAACACATTGTTTTCGATGTAAAATTTGGTCGACCTGTCATTTTTCAATAAACACAATTTTATTACCTCTTATTGCCTATGTATATCATATTATTATATACATCTACCTACTTTTGTTGTTTTATATTATTATTACTATACGATTCGACCTGTGGGATGGTGGCCGTTTAAATTATACTGTTCAAAACAGAGGAGGTGGAGATCGGTGAATATGGTGAAGGTGTAGGTGGTGGTGGCTTTTCGAATATTGTTTTAAACAAAAGTGAAAGCTTTTGGTCCAACGTCGTCCTTCACGCTCGCACCGTCGCCCTCTTCCCTCGACACAAGCTTGCTCGGGGTTTCGGGGACAGACCCACCCCTAGAGATACGTCCGTTTTTATTGTTCGTTATTATTGCGGACACTATATTATTCTGTTTTTCGATCGTGTGCAATTCCATTATAGCGGTTTACGACTGACCGGACAGCGGGAAGAGCCTGCGTTTTATTAATTATTAACGCAGTCGAATTTATCTTCTGTGAATCCGAACAAAAACATGGTCTAACTACAGTGCTAGTGGAATAAAAAACATATTTATTATAAAGTACTATATAATATATTATATAATAATAGAATATTATAAACAACAGTGAATGTAAGCATGTCGCTTTAGTGGGTCGGCACTCGGTAGTCTATGTAGATCTTCGTCGTCAATCCGACTGGGTTTGTGCAATTACGTATAATCACACTTAATAGGCGTAATAATAATTAATTAATTTTTTTTTCAAACCCGTCCCCACAAAGTGACAAATTATTTAGTATCCCTAGCGGCTACAGTTGTATTATTCACGTTTTATTATTGTATTGCATTTCTACATGTAGAAATTTGTCTTTGATATTATATATTATTTTTTATATTAATTAGTTCACCTAATCTACTTGACGAATAGGTTTTATTATTATTTTAAATCTTCAGTTTTTGGATTATAATATAAGTCTTAAAAAAAAATTGTATGAGTGATTATTATATTAGACGGATAAAGAATACATTGTGACTTAATGCACTTTAGGTATGTCAATTATATTAAAAACGTTGTCAATAATCATAAAAAATGTATACGTATATAAATATTTCATTCAAAATTTCAGACCGCCACTTAAAGCTTAACTTTGAATGGTTTTTAGAATACGATGATTAATGGTTTTTAGGTTCATGAAACAATACATTCGATATTATGTAGCCACTATATACACTATATATAAAGTGACTAACCCATGCAAAATTATGAAAGGCTGACCAAAGTAATACAAGACGAGGAAACTCTATTTGGGTGCAGTATTGTAAATTGTAACATTATTATTATTTTATCAAAATAATAGCCATATTTAAAAGGCTTAAAGAAATCTTGTAATGTATTATTCATTGACATACATCATACTTATACAACATTGTATATTAAGTTTAATTAGCTTACTAAAATAATGATATAATACTATGAATAATATGATAGATGAATATATATATATTATGTGCTGTGTTAAATTAATTTAAATGATTTGGGAGTGCGTGTTTTTGTTTAATAAAAAATAATCAGTAACAACTACAACCATGAATTGTAGAATTTTAATATATAATTAATATATTATCTAAAAATTAGTTATAAGTTATAACTAGTATTTATACATATCATAGGTTATTATTGATTTGCGTAAAGTATATTATTTGTTTAGATTAAGTTCTACTGAAGATCCAGTAAGTGTTCAGTTAACGTGGGTTCTAAGTCAAGTTATTCTTAAAAAGTTATAGGAATTTTTAAATTAGTTCTAGCTTCTATGTATAATATTTATTCTGTAGTTTGGAATATAAATAATGATACTTTATTATTTCAACAGTAATATACATATTAAAATAAATAGTTAGTATTTCGATTAATTTTATAACCGCAGGAGATTTTATCAATTTGTTGGCATTTCTAACAATATTTCCTTCATTAAGATGAATACTGAACAATAACAACATCTACGTATATTATTTTATTTATTCTTCTACTTGTATGGGTAATTATATAAATACATAAATCATATTAATTATATACAGCTTGCTTGATCATTGTAGAATGTACCTACCCAGTTCCTACATTTATCCGTGCCGGAAAACATTATCAAAATCAATTTCAAAAACGTGCATGGCCTATACTTATATGATACACGCTCGATGATCATGAAAAAATATATAACTAGAGGTAATCGGTGTTATAGTATAGTGGAAGTCGACATTTTCATCCGATATTTACCGATAATTTTGATAGTTATGTCGCGTGCATAGCGAATGAGCCGTTCGTTTTATACTCCGTGATCGTTAACCGTAGTCCAGTCACGTTCCACATTACGGGTGTATCCTGTACCGTTGCAGCGGCAGCGGTGGCGCTTCTATGTAATACTTTGAGAGCACGTGGTCTTTACCCCTTTAACCGGCACAGCGCTACCGGCCATAAAATGTATACGAAGGATGTGCAATGGTTTTATGTGCTTGCCGTTTAAATTCCTGTAAACAACCGAGATTTTAGCATTTGTAAGCTCCAGTAACACATACACATAATATATATATATTTATATAACCAAATGAATAATTCTTAAGGACTTATTACTTATAAATATTACTCTCTGGATAATATTGTGACCTGTTAATATAATTTTAGAGAAACTAATATGACGATAGATGTTAGGTCGTCCATCAGGCATCAACTATTAAATAAATGCGTTTTTTATTATTGTTTTATGATTTATATAAATACATATAACTTTTCATCTGATATTTAAACAATTTAATGGACTTGTATAAGACGTACCTTACGTCAACTTAAAAAAAAATAACTATTGGTATTTATATATATTATATCATCACTGTAGTTATATAATAATTGTTAATGTTTGTGTTAATCGTGCACCACATGCGTTATAAAAATTAAATCTAGATTATGACTATGGTGATTTAAATCAAAACTAACTTACATTTTATAGGTATTTGAAAAAATAAATATTTGTTGGTATTATGGCCAACGTAACCTTATTATTTAATAGATCGTTTTTCATTTATACATTTTAATTATGGTGTATTCTATAACAACACTTTCTTATTGTGGCTATTTCAACTATAAAAATAATATAATACAACATTTATCTTAAAATGTACAATCGTATATCAATAATATATTTTATGTCTATTCAATGAATTGAGTGTATTTCAATTTCAGTGCTAAACATATAAAGTTATTTTTTTGTTAAGTATAAATATATATTTAAAAAGGTACGCATAATATTTCAGCATATTAAACATAAAACATGAAATGTTTAATTTATATTTATATATATTATTTAATGGTAAAAATATAGAGCACTTTTTAATTTCAATCATAAAGTATTACAGCATTCACGAAAACGTAGGTACTTTTGGTTATACTATTGTATAACTGAGAGTATGTTCAAAAATAATTTTCATTGGTTTCAAGACTTTGAACAAATTCGTATTACTTTATTTAAATATACATCAAAGGTATTATAAGATTGAATTTTAACCAAATACAAGTAAAAAATATCTGTGACTTGTGAATAAAAGGGCAAATACCGCTTTTAGATAATTTGATATTATGTCAATTGCAGTACTTTAAATAAGTTCGATACCTACGGTTTTATCATTTAAAAACTGACAGAGGGATGATACTTTATCTCAATACAACTCAATATTACAGAAAGGATGCTGAACAATAAAATTAAAATATTTTTTAAACTTTAAAAATCAACGAAGTTATCATAATATTCCATGAGGCGTAAACATAATATGACATGCACCTTTTCAGATGATATCCTCGGCAGCTGTTAAAATGCATTTACAAAATATTAATTATATTATTGAAACACGTAATTAATTATAACAGGCCACTAACAAACTAATGTATTGATCGTATTTAATTCGATGATTGTCGATTAATATAAACAAGTATCTATTAGGTGATAATGTACCTTTTATTTAATATAATAACGTATTATGTAGTCTATAGACGTGTTTTAAATCTATGTAGGTAGAAATTAAACAAAATGAGTTATAGATGTAATTCTAAAATAACTTTTTTTCCATTTTGAACCAACAGCAATATTGGATCCAAATTAAAATTACTATTTTAAATATTCCAATTCTACTAAGAAAATATAATAACAACTTTTTCATGAATAAAATATTAAAATAATATTTTTTAATAATTTAAAGGGAAACTGGGAAGACTATACTGACTATATGAATAATCGGTACACCAATAGTCGATACGATCCATAAATTATAATTATTATTTAATATAAGTTTTTTCGCTCTTGTTTTGTGTGCTGATAATTAAGCGAAACTTGTTTATTTGACATAGTCGCCCAGGATACTATAATATACATTATTATATTATATTATAGTACTAACTATAGTAAGTAGTTTTGACGATTGACTTGTGCTGATTCCCTCGAGACGGATGATACCCGTCACCCGTGCTTAAGTCTGAGTATATATATATATATAAGTCACTCGTATAATTGTCGGATGAT
Source organism: Rhopalosiphum nymphaeae (assembly GCA_036289425.1). NCBI lineage: Eukaryota > Metazoa > Arthropoda > Insecta > Hemiptera > Aphididae > Rhopalosiphum > Rhopalosiphum nymphaeae. Next base: position 342,664 of record JAZAQC010000021.1, on the reverse strand, counting down.
AGTGCACTAAAGTCATATAATATATATATATATATATTTCCCGCTGGTGAGAACGTAGTGAATCAATGGTCTTGCAAACATCTGCAAGCCTATCAACTATACGTGTATCTATATCTGTTTGCAAAGAGCCGTGGGACCTAATTATACATTACACGGGCCGCAGAACCTAGAGGGACGTTTACTTCAGTATAATATACTGTTGGTGAGAGGCAACACCGCCGAATTCCAGTTGTTCCTCGCGGTTCTACAGGTGATTCTCTCTTGCATTTCAGTTTGTTTTAAGTACGTTTTTAAGAGAGAGAATAAAAACATTTCCAAATTACTTCGGATGGGCTTAAAAATTAATTGTAATTAATTCAAAATTTAGACTAAGTATTTGGAAGTATATGAAATTTAAAAAGTGCATATTATATATTATACTAACATGTAAATCAATTTAATACGAACATTGTAAATGATAAATAATAAATAATGTGGCATACATTATAATACCCTCGAAAACTTTAATCTAAAAACCTAATAAGCCTAAAACAATAAAATTACGAATTTCAGCCAGTTCAACTTATAAATAAAAACTACCTGTAGACTGCTGTATTATTGATACCTTTACTTTTAGAATTTAATGGTATTACATATGAATTACTGCCTATGAAGTTAGTTGGAGCAGCGTAGAAAAGTTTAAAGAACTCTTTAAAATGCATAATCCATGGTATAAAATACGTAGTTTACTGATGACTTTATTAGTCGTGTTAATGTATATTATGTTTGGTTATACTTTATTATTAATTATAGTTAGCATATATTAGTTTTATTTTTAGTTTTAAAATGCTAAATGATTATTAAATTATATACAATTAATATAAAACAATAGTTCAGTAAACTCGACCACTAATAATAGTTAAAATCAGCAATATATTATTATTAGCTTATGTACATTTATTGTTCATAATAAACTATACAATTATATTAAATGTATAGGTATAGCATTTTTAAAGTGAATTTTTTAATATGTTTTATCGCCATAATATTTGTTTTCTGAATTTAAAATTTTTTATTTTCATTGGAACTATATTGATGTGAAATGTATGAAATTATTAATTTAATTATATATTGAATAATGCTAGTATGCAATTTTTTTCCATTACATTATATATTTTATTACAGTTATTCAAAAATCAAAATAATGTGTATTTCTTAAATGGAAGATAATATTTTATAATATAGTCTCTGATTACTTGTATACATTTGATCATTTGATTTGTAAATCGTTTATTGCATGTACATTTGTTCAAAGCATTTCTTAACTTTCTATAAAAAATACTACGCTTTATTTGAGTACATTATACATAATGTTGACTATTTTATAACGAGGAAACAATAAAACATTCATTACTTAACCAAGAAAAAAAATACTGAGTATTCTAAACAATAATCCGCTGTATTGATTAGTTGCTTATTGTGAGAAAATTTACCAACTATTAAATTTTAGACGCTATATTAATTATATTTACTTCACTGGACTATAATATATTATATACTTACAATGAAATTATACAAATAAAATATAATATAATAACATTTGTTTGTCAATAACAACAATTTCACTTGTAAACATTGATTATTACAGTAAATATTATAATATATAAATTGTAAATCTGATACATAATTCAAAATTAGATTTAATCGTAATTATCCATTCTTAATTGATAGTGTTATTGTTTTGATATTGTATATTTTTAGTTATTTTTATATCGATATAAAATATTATGGATAATTAAAGGACCTTTTTAAACTCTAAGGAGTATATTATATGCATTTTTATATGAAGTCGTATGTGTGTCTATTTATGCATCCGCGTATGCTATGTTAACAATTTATTCTACAACCATGAAAATTATATTTTATATTTAATGAAAAGTGACAAATTTAATACCGATATTAAGTTCTCAGTGCTCACTTCAATTTACATATTATAGACATTAAAATATTCGAATTACCTATAATATTTAAAAGTGAAAGTTTAAAATATATTTTTATATAATTTTTAATTTATTATATAATTTAGCTTTACATTTTTGAATCATATGTCTTAGATACTATTTTATACTTTTCTATCAACATATTAAATTTGAACCAACCAATCACTCATAAGTACTTATTGTGGAATCTTTTGAACAATTCTTCTGAATGAAAATTTAAATAGTCCTTACAAAGTGCTGTTGTAATAGTAAACTGAGAATTGATTGACTAAAAGTACGATAATCATAGTCTTAAATTTAAAATTCTACAATATATTAATTTATATATATATATATATATATATTATACATATATATTTGTGTTACTCTCGTTACATATATAAAAAAAAAATATTGTAATATACATGTGCAGTGAGTATAATGAATACAGATACGTATACATTGTATTGCAAAACAGAAAATTATAAAAGGTAACATTTTTGAAAAAATCACCAGTGTACGTGCCCAAATCAGGATTAAAAAAACCATGTTATTCACAACTCTATAAAAATCATAATAATAATAATAATAATGATTATAATAGTTATAATAATATTATTTTCGTTATCGAGCTATCAACTCAGTTGTTAATTTACTTCGTTATGCCATCATTATAATATGTACATTTATATTTTATATTTCTTCTTATCTTTACACGTTCACACGTAGAAGGATCGTTAGGAATTCTTCTGTCGTCACAGCGTCGAAGTTGAGATCGGTTTGATATGCGAGTGCGTGTTTTTTTCCCACTCCATCACACATGACACCCCTCTGCCATCCTTAAAATACTATTCCACGTACGCCCACGTCGTAGTCACAGTCGTCGTCGTCGTCGTCGTCACAATGTGTTTTTTATTATTATTATTATATCACCGTGTGAGTATTTTTTCCAATTTTTTTTTTTTTTTTTTTGACTTTCTTCATTCCGTTTATAATACGACGCTCACACTGAATGAATATACGACGATGTTTAGCCGCTGCCGTTTAAACAATCGTATACGCCTTTCAACCATAATTTTCGAATGCAAATTCCATCGCTACCACCGTAGAATATGGTAATAATATATTATATTATAAACGCATATCGTACACACACAATATTATAATATCATAATATATGATTAGACACGCGAACATCGTCAACGACTCACCCGTTAAAAATAACGACGAAGACAACTCTACCGTTGCTACACGAGTCGTATAATATCGCAATAATATAATATATGTGTGATGAGTATACACACACACACACACACACACACACTACGTCTCTGTTATTTTCAGATCACATATTATAATACAATAATGCATATTATACGCTCAAGTATGACGTCCTGGCGCCGTGGATGGATCTTTAGTGTTAGTGGGAAAAATTATATTTTATAATATTATATTATGTATAAATTAATAATAGGTTTATTGGTAGATTGACTAACATTAACCATACTCAACCCCTTTATTTTCCTTCCATTGTATAGTTATCTAAAATCTGGTTTTCAAAATTAATTAAATTGTTGTACAACTTAAAGAATGTGCTGTAGAGATACAATCTTTTGTTTCTCATATAGTCATATTATATATCAAACTAATTTTCTACTATAAATTACCCAAAAGGTAATATTCATGAAAATGCTAACGCATCAAAATCAAAATTCAAAAGAGAAATTGTTGACTTAGATATTTAACTTGATGTAATATGGTTAATAGAATATCGCATGAAAAATAGATATAATTGGAGTTATTTACAAATAATAGTAAATTATCAATTATTAGTATTTATAATCCACAAAATACTTAACGGTAAAAAAGGGGCAGAAGGGTTTAATTTGAAAATATAAATTTTTACATTACAAGACTCTCCTTATGTAGTACAATACATCCCAAAAATCTTATTATATGATTTTTAAGTATATTTAAGAATTCAAAAATCAAAATTTAAATAAATTCGTTAATAAATACAAAAACAAAATAGTGGTATTATGCTTGATGAATCACCCAGTGTTTTATAACCCACAAGCTCATAATTAAGGTTTCTAAAGCGCCATGTACTGTAACCAAACATATGTATTGTTTGTTATTGCGTTGAAGTTTTTAGGTGAAACTAAGAGCTTTAATTTTTAGAATGCTTCAATTCACAGAATTGTTGATGCATTATCTAGATATTCTTAATTATAACCTTATTTTGAACCAGTAAATAAAAATATAAGTCGAAAAATGATACATTATAGCTATAATAGTTCAATAGCTGGTGTGTACATGTCAATATAATGACTGATTAATGACAATGGTTGTAGATATTAATAAAATATTGATAACGATCACAAAATTAATTAATCACAGAACCATATAATGTACCTCTAATTTTACCCATTGACCATTAATATTTAGTTTAATATCAAATAAACAGGAGTTTTTTTTCTTAATGCTAATACATTACCAGTCACCATCCTAACTATGTCATCGATCAAAAATTTAGTATTTTTCAACCATTGACCACATTGACGGTGATTTTTGGTAAACAATTTTATCAAGTTGGTATTTTGGTAGCTAAAGGTACAAAATCTCCCAGTACTTTTAAATAATCGTCAGGAAAAATGTTAAATTTTATGATAAGCTAGTTTTAGACAAAAATTGATTTATTTTAATTAAAAAATAAACAACTTACTGTAGAAACTTCAAATATTTACCAAGTGTTTATACACTTGTTTATCATTTTTTATGTATGGTATACCTAATTATTTTAATATTTTGACTATTTTTAAGCTATTTATAGAAATTAAAATATCCACTTTTTTTTTGTTTTTAACTCAATTAAAAAGCTTAGAAATTTAATACAAGATTTCTCATAAGTTTTTCATCATACATACTTATTACAATCAAAAAATATCAAAAATACATAGCTATGGTTTTTTCCAAGCATTTGAAATGCATTTTCCAAATTTTTTTGTTGTTAAATATTTTTAAAATTTTCATTTCTTTACATATCCAAGACTTTAAAATGTTATCAATAGTTCATAAGTACTTAAACTAAAACATTAATTTTTTTTTTAACCGTTTTAAAATTAATTTTAGACGAATTTATAAGTATGGTGTTGAAATTTTTTGATAATCTCTATGTTATTATTACTATATATAATGTAATTTTTAGGAATATTTAGATTAATTTTAAACTGTATATACCACAAACAATAAACTTATACATGTTATCGTTAATGCTATTAACTTAAAATAGTTGATCGTATTATTAATATATGATTTTTTTTATGTCATAGCTAGACATTAAATAACTGCTTTTGATTTAAACCTAAATATAAAAATCACCAAACATTCAGAACAGCACCAGAAAAGTAACAAATGACATACTAAATCCGTCGTAGAAGGATTGTCTAACCAGATATCAATTTACCTACGTCTTAAAATAATGATAACTGACAACTATAAACATTTGAATACGGCATTTGACTTTAACCTTTTTTTTATTTACATACGAGAACAAAAATCATCACACATACAAAACAGCACCAGACAAGCGACATTAAAACAATATTATTAGGTGTCATCGACTATCCTTGTGCATGACTAGTTTCTAGTTCAAAAAATTACCTTTTATGACTACCTAAATAAAAGTTATTGTAGTTAAGTATGATAATTTCATTTAGTTTAATTATAAGAAAATGTTTATTAGATCATATTGTTGATAATTATAAGCTAAATATTGTAAAAATTCATTGGTCGATGTATCTTATGACACAAAACTGAATATACAGTTTAACAAATGTATTTATTCACTACTAATTAATTTTAAAAAAATATAATAAATAAAACAATTATTTCTAGTAATGACTATATTTGAATAAGTTTTATTTTAATAGTTGATTATTTTCAGACAATACTGCAATCTGAGTCAAATTATTTGAAATACTTTCATACTAAATTATACTATTTTAGAGGTAAATAAAAATGTTGAATACAATTTACAGAGTATAATTACAGAAGAAATTTGTTAAACTTGCATATTTGCCATACATAACATAATGCTATTATTTATTAGATCTAAATAATAAATAAAATACAAAATTACACAAATATAAAATAATTAAATAGATGAATGATCTTAAATAAGAATGGGTAGATTTCGTAAAAATACTAACTTCAAATGGATATAAAAAATGAAATTTATCCTATGGATTTTTATACATACATAATAACAACTTCTAAGATAATGATTGTTTAATTTTAAAATTTTACCCAGGGAATAATATTTTATCTACAATTATAGAAAGAAAAAAAAATGTTTTACCTTTACATAAGTTAAAAACAGTTAAAATGTTTTGAAAATTGTATTATCATCATGAAATTGATAATTTAAAAAGTTGATAAAATATTTAAGCACCTACTGATTTTTTTTTTTGGAAATACAGTAAAGTATAAAAAAAATTTTGAAGAAAAATTTTATGGATGAATATGATATGCTTGAAGCGTATGCCCATTTTGTCAATTAGATTCACACTAATGTTTAGTGACTTAACAGCTTAGAGAATGAGCTATTACAACGTATTGTGTACTTTTCACATCCAAATAGTACGAGTATTTTATTTAACATATAGTATTATTCATTATTATTTTATATTTTTACTATGTATTAATTTAACATTTTTTGTTCAATTGTATGGTTCGTATGTGCAAAATAAAAGCTTTCAAAATTGATTGTATTTTTTTTTATATTTTAACTAATTTCAGCTTATATTGCCGACCGCTTAATAAGAGAAAATAAGTTTGGTCCCAACGCGTTCACGTTAAGCAGAATCAACTGTAAATAAAAACAAAGATTCGTTTATAATTCTTATTTTTTTTACTCACTATAATTGTATTACATAAAATGTAAAATATAAATATAAGATAAATAAATGTTTTGATTTTACAATTTTTTTTTACAACAGTTACGGAATATTATTTAGTGTATCTTTTGTGATTTCTGTTAAATTAACCGTTGAAGGTATATTTGTAGGCTAATGGTAACTAGAGTATGTAACACAAATAAAAGTAAAACATTTAATAATTATTGTATATAAGTTTTGAAGATACGTACGTAAAATTGATAATTAACAATAGATGCATGTGACGCACGTTACGTACGAAAATACATATTATAGTTATTTTGGGCTACATTTACTGATAAGCGCCACCGCCGCACAATGTCGTGCATCGCGTATAGGTTTTACTCCCGAGACGCATCAATAGATGTTTCACAACAAACATAAATACACATCATTGTAAAATTAAAACATTCATCGTTAAAAATCATTAAATGAATATGTTTTTATTTTTAAATATAAACAATTCACTTTCAAATAATTTAATCATACCCGCGGCACCAAACACAACTATTAATATATTTCATATTTTATTTATTGTTGACTTTTTAGAAGTATTTTATTTTAACAATTACATAATATTTGAGTTAAATAAACAGTTTAAAATAAATTATTGAATAAAATATAATAAAATCATACAATTTGCAATTATATGCAGTACTTGAATTTTGTACAGGTATAATATTCAAACGTATAGTTGATTTAGTAATTTTTTGGTTCATTTACTAAAGATATAGAAATAAATGAACTGCCGTGTTCTAAATATAAACTTGATAGTTTATCGTTCCGTATAAAACGTTACTAATTTCCAGGATCCAGGATGACAAATTCATAGTATGTAGTAATCTAGAACATATTAATATAATGTTAAATGCACTGGTTCCAAAAACAACCAGGTCTTATATTATTTATATCATTTTTTTGGCATCATTAATAATAATGATAATTTTAAGATTAGGATATGTAAATCCAATGAATTTATTGTTTTTGCCATTTTTGATATAAATAAATGAATTCAACCTACCACCGTATTGCTAATAACGTTATAAATATATGTTAGCGTTAATGTATGAAATTCTGTAGTTCTATAGAATTACGGGTACTTTCAGTTAATGTATTGAATGAATCCATAAATTCATAGTTCAACAAGTTATTCTACATACTAACTAGATATTTTATAAACTAACAATAAGGGTTTAGTTTATGTATTTAAAACTATTATTGAATAAACATTTTAATCAAATTATAAATTACAAAAAAAAAACCCAAATATTAGTATTTAATCAAACACGCCGTACATTATTATATAAAATATTAATATTAATTTATTTCACATCAATTTATTAGAATAATTACACAAATAAGTCTAATCAATGCCGAATGGTGGGGTTAAATATTATCTTATCCTTATTATTATTATTAATAAAACGACAACGGTAACAAAATCGTATGTGTTATCTAATCCAGTCCCGGTTATCCACCTAATTATATGAATTTCATACATTAGCGAAAACCCAATTGATATTTTATGTATTAACTACTAAAACAATGTAATTTATATATTAACGAGTATATTTAGGAATTTTATAGAATAACTAGTTATTTAATAAAATAACGTATTACATACATTACCGCTAACATATACAAATATACAATATCCTATGATTTAAAGACTGGTAGACCGTCTCCGCTCACAAACGTTTTTCTTATAAAATTATGTATCTTATTTATTACAGTAGGTCACATGACACCTATTGTATAGCTGAGCAGTACCCACTTTCTCACTTTTTTATGTAATATGAATATTTGTAAAATTTATACAATTTTAATACTTTTACGTATCATCTAACTTAAGTTTTTCGTATGAAGCAGCCTATAAAAAATAATAAATTTATCGAAATTGGTACATTTGATACAACGGAAAAAATAACTGTGTTCAATGTACAATAATATCTAATGTGTATCAATATTATCATTTATCGATATCGCCCTGGGTCGGGTATAAAGCAGGCACGGGTCGTCAGTAGTTATCTAACGTTGCGTCGGTGACAATACCGTCAAATCGCGACAATCATCTCATTAGTGAAAATATAAGTGCTCATATATTAATTTATTATAATTATTCAATTATTACTATTCTAAATTATTATTATCAATATATAACATTTTTATACAGTCCACTGGGTCTTTTTTTTTTGTATTTAATTACATCTAAAGCCCAGACAAACTGCTTGACACTATTATTATAATATACGTTTATTTACATTCTTCTTAGTCTCTATTCCCTAGGCAATCGCCTATTTAGTCTCTCCCCTTTAATCTGATCCCATTCATTGTGTTTGATGTGCGAGAAAACATTTCTATCATTATTCAGTGGAACCTAATATTATTATTTATTATATAATAATATACCGTAAAAAATTGTTATGTTTTTGTATATCCTGATGGATGGTTGTCTACTGTTTACATTTAGTCATGAACGCGTGCGATATACCACATTGGTGGTTATTTATATTAAAGTGGTAACGAGAATAATATGCATATATTATATATATATATATATATATATAGATACATAATCTATCGTCCAAACATGTTTTGTTTTTTTCGTTTCCGTGAGTAATATAAGCTCTAGACTTACCGTTTTGCGTGAGATCTCTTTACTGTGTCAAAAGCCTTTGCGATGACAAATAATGTTGACATACGCCTGCTGCAATGTACATTTCGTATATTATGCATATTATATATATGTATGTATGTATGTATATATATATATATATATATATCGCTTACTGTGTTGTCCTTAATTTAGTCGAATTAAAACTGTATTTTACGTAATATATTGTATAAACGATAGGTAGGTAATAGTTTGTAATAAACTTCATCGTGGTCAGTTACGCGTAAACTATTCATAATAATATTATACCATTCTGTTTAAAACGTTTACCAAGAAAACATGACAATAATACACAACGAAAACTCGACGACGACAGCTGATGTATTGTTATATATGTATAAAATGCATATCTATTCATGTGCCTGCCCACGCAGCCTGCAAAGGACATTTTAAGTCTTTTGCCTCTGTGAGCTTATAATATTACATTAAATCGTGAATTTTATTAACTAATCGGCCGTCGAAACTTCGTTCACTCGTCTGTCTATATATTTATATTAAACTTTATTATGCTTTCACGGCCATCAAACTTTTGTCTTTATACAATATTTAATAATTCCGTCATATTATTTTATATTTCGTACGTTCGTCCTGAACTCGCATTTAAAACGTAAATATTATACTCAAATTTAATAAAAAAAATACTTTATTATTCAACGTTTTTGTTTCAATAAGTTATACGTTATTTCCTTTTTAAAAAATCGAAATTCGTTTTGTATTTTGTTTTTTTTTCAAATAAACTTACCCTTGAAAACACTAATGGATTGATTATGTCACACAGTTTTTCTCAATTTTTCATTTATTTTATGTAGCTTGGTTTTTTATACCATTGTGGCAAATAAAAACTCATGGAGCTAATAAAAAGTATAAAGTAACCTTTTTTAGGCGTGCACTTTGAAGTATTATTTAATTACTTAAATTAAGGACAAGACCAATTAAATAATGAAGTTAAGCTGTACGAATTTTTTCATTACATACAAAACCATTACCATCAGGATATTATGTCTGCTACAATAATGCAGAAACATCCATAATATAATTCAATATTATATGTTTTTACAAATACATTTTAAATATAACTAGTGAAAACAAAATATTGATCAAACGTTTTATTATGCAACACATTATAATACTATAGCATTAAAAAAAAACGTCGATAAAAATTTGTTTTTACTTAATATTATGTATATATTTCGTTGCCGCATTTTGTTTAATTTGTACGATGCAAAACCAACTAGTTAATGTCTCAGCTTAGTATAATATACGTTTGACATTATCGTGAACAATTTATTGAAATATTACCTAAATATGATTTTTTTCTACTACATATCATGTGGTTTTAATAATAAAAATACATTAAAAATATCACAGATTTTGTAACCATGGAAAAATATAAATGTTTTGAATTATTCAAATTACGTACTCACCAATGAATCCCTAGAAATAATAACTAAATTTTATTGCGTAAACGTTAAATAACATTCGTATGCTATTCAAGCTTTCAAACATTTTAAAATTTAATTTAAAATAAACTATACATCATTATACATTGTCCAATATAAGTTGAGTGTACCTAGGTATTTTCTTTTCATCGCTAAAAAGCAAGCCTTTTTTTATCTTTGCTTCGATGATGCATTTGTTTTAGTTTGTGTAAACGAATAAAGTACGTGTTACCCTGGTGTATATACATTTATATACATATTATTATATATTATTATTATTATTTATATAATACATGTAATATTATACATGGAAAAAAAAGTTGATCATCATAAATTATTCAAGTTATTCAAAGGAATTTGACTACATACACCGTGCGTCTTTCAGAGTTTTTTTATTTTTCATACAAAAAACTTAGATATTATATAGAATACCAAATAGATGCTATAATGTCTAAAAAAATAAATGTATCTATATATCGCTATAATATTAAAATGAGATATTTAAGTATTACTGCGGCACTAATGCATTTCAGTCATCAATATATCTATTGACGTAAATACTTACATCGGTAGGCACATTATAAACAACAATCATTTTGTATTTTATTATAATAACATTAGTATTATAATATAACGGACTCAGTCTTCCACGTGTGTATATAATGCATAGCAAGAAGAATAAATTACAATTGTATGAAGAATGAAACTGGTGAATCATGCCAGCACCGTTGTCAGTATCTTAGAAAATGTCTTAATTAATTTTTCAGTTACCGAATTTTTTCATGGCGACAAACTTACGTAGATAATACTAGGTATAAGTCAGTAAACAAAACTGTTAGCTAAATAGTGCTATGTAATCGTTGGTGGTGTCTTATTTGCAAACTGATATTCTGAGTTTCCCATCAAAAATTAATTTCCGTTTTACCCGGAAAAAGTACGCCCGTTCTCGATTAATTGATTTAATTTTGTTTTAAAAAGAAAAAATATACATTTTATGTATGGAAAAAAGATTCGTTTGAATTTTTATTACAAATATATTATATGAGTGGGGTGAAAATCTAGGTAATGGGTAACTTGAAAGTTTGTATTCGGTTACTCTTTGCTCATCTTGAATTGTTTAATTTAAGAAAATCAAAAAAAAAATCTTGCTGGGATATATAGTATTTAATTTTTCTACATCGCCTTATTTTGATTAAGGATTCAAATTTTAATTTTACTGAATACCTAAAAATCAGTAAGATGGTAAATAGTAAAAAATAATATACTTTTGTAATGCTTAACTTTTTTTTTCGAAAATAAATACGAACAATAACTTAGATAACTGGTGTTCACATTTAAATCACGTTTATATATTATGCATCATTGATTTATTTACAAAATGAAAGAATAATTTAATTAATACGATCAATTACTTAACGTCATTGTTATTTTTTGATTTCAGGTGAGTTGTGATTGATAAAATGGTATTTTGTGGAATATATTATTATATCTGTCTATTGAAGTAACATAGCCTGCAGGTAATTGAATTAAGCACGCAATACATCACAAGCGATGTTTTATAACGATTTTTTTTTTATAAAAAGTAAAGATAAACTCTTTTAAAGAGAAAGTCATATGTGATAGTCATATCAGTTATATGGCCTTTATTCAATTTATGGTATCTTATTATAACGAAAATGATGGTTATTTTTCAATAAAATACAACAAATTAATAGCTGATACATGTTCTTAATCATACCAGTATACATTTTATATTAACTTTAACTCATATTTAAAATAAACAATCAACTACTCAGCATAATAGCAATAATACAAATAATAATATTTTTTCATTGTAATTTATAATAACTTGTTTAAATTTCGTTTAGTCGAATTATCTGTACCTGATCAACTATACACGCCATTAAACAATAAAATGTACTTTGAATACAATTAATATATATGCTATTGAGATGAATAAAAATATAAGTATATATGTAATCATGGTAAATTGTTGATTTTATAACATATACAATTAAAGACAAATTGGCCGACGTTTAATAATGTTATATAATTTTAAACATAATAAAAAAAAAAAAACTAATCTTTGTATCAATTATAAACGTATAATGATGAATTCATATCGAAAAAATGATTTTGAATTATTATAGTTATAATAGGGAAACTTATGAAAACAATAGTCAAATGTAGACCAATTTTTAAAACCTTAAAACTGTTATTCTGTATAATAAGTAATAATACTAAACGTTTTTATTTTACGACTTTATTATATAACATGATGAATTGGAGCATGCAATTTAATGACACTGAATGACACACAGCTAAGTCTATTCAGACCGAACATAGTAGTTTGTTGTGAAGTCATAACACTGAAAATTACACGTATTAAAGTTCGAAAGTATAATTGAAATGGTCCAAGTATACGCACCAAGTAACATTTAGTCTCACTTTAAATGTTTTCGCAAAATAATAGTTATTAGTTTATTACAATTTGTTGTTTAAGTAGTATATGAAAAAGTTCAATTTCAAATTCTGTTTCAAATTTAATTTCTAAAATGTATTAAGAAAAAAGTACTATTATTATAATTAAACTTATATGTATTGTGTGATTTTTAATTTTTTAGAAATCATTTTATTTTTATTTTTATTACTTACCATAATATACATTTTAGGATATGATTTAGTTTTAAAAATACACAATTTGAAAAATATTCAATTTTTTTTACTAAAACGCTAAAACTTTTAAATTATCTTAGTTTTTGTGATTTTAAATATTATGACATTAAAAATTTATTTTAAAATGCCATTTTAACCTGGCCGGATTTCATTGCTTGAAAAGAGTTTGATAACAACATATTATTAATAAGTTTCATATGTGTATTATAATATGCCGTTTAAAAAAAAAAAAAAAATGAATTAATTACTTTATTGTATTTTTAATACATAAGCATCTAAGTGTGTTCAATTAACGTATTGTTTTTACAATGATAAATGTATTTATTTTTTTGATTTTTATTTACATATTTTATGGTAGAAAAAGTACTTAAATCGAAATCGTAAAAGGTGTTTTCAGATAGAGGCAAATCTAGACCTTATTTTTAGATGAAAAACATCTTAAAATAACTTTTTGATTTTTGATTACATTTTTATTTTTGAGCAAAAAGCTGGAAAATTAAACATAAGGTTCCTCATAAGATTTTATATTTTTCTTGAGTAAACATTTCGAAAATGCATAATCATAATTTTTTTAGTACGTGTTTGCAGATAAAATGTTAACAATATAATATATAAATATTATGAAATTAATAACTTTTGGATTAAAAACTCATATATAATTTAATTTTAACTCTAAGTTTTAAAAATTGAATGCAAATTTTTCTCACATTTTCTCAATATAAATTAAATAAACAGTTAGTATAAAGCAAACGAATTATCTGTTGTTTTTTTTTATTCAGGTTAAATTTTCGAAATCCCCACATCTTAACTATTCGTTTTAAGTACCGGAGAGGGTAATACTTTCTACATGTTTAAGCTTTGGATTTGGGCGGAAGTTTAGAGTCAAAGCATCTATTAATACTGCTATGCTAAATATTAGATGATATGGAGATGTTTGTTTAGTTTATTGGTTAATTCTATACATAGAATAAAGGTTTGATTATTTTCCTCAAGGTTTCAGATTGGAATGTCTGGAATAAGTTAATACTTGACAGTTTTTCTGGGTCCTAAACTTATATTACGTTTGTCCGTTATTTGGTTTCGAGAAGGAGCTTGTACATAAATTTCATAATTGAAGTTGATGTGTTTGTAGAAATTAACATAAATGCTTATTTCTGTTATTTGATAATATATTTTTTAGTTTCTCAATGTGTGACTTAGCTGAGACATCGTTTAAATGTCACTCATTGGTAACGAGACAACTACAGTGGAAGACGCCTATGTTGAAGTGAAAAAAGAGTACTTAATATAAGTTACAGAGTGTAACTGTAATGTATTAATTTTCTTTAGTAATAATTATTCTCAATTTTTATATCAAGGAAAATTTATATTAAAAAAAAAAAAATTTAATAAGGCAATATTTTTAATTTCCGGCTGGTTATCCAACACTTTTTTTTAAAAGTTATTGGTAAAATAATAAAATAAATGACTGTAGTGTTTATATTTTATTCTTGTTAATAATTTATTATTGATTCAATCTTATGTTAAATATAATCTATAATTTGGCTTGTAAAATTATTTTCTAATACGTTAGATAATTTTAATATACTTTTAATTATTACAGTAAATGATAATTATAATTTTCTCATAACTGTATATATAGTATATATGTATTAATAAATTTATTTTAGTTTGAAGATTGTTGTAGCAATATAGCAATAATACGTAATAGCTGGGACCTTGGCCACTTTTATTTTCTTAAATTCCTTAATTTTCTATAGCTGGGTTCCTATGTACAAAATCTATATTTTCTTTAATTTTAAATTTGGAAATTTCATTATTTTCTCTCTTGGCTCTATATATTCTATTTAATTTATGAAGTTTTGAATATGTATTTATGTTGCACTGACAGCAACGACTTATTAATTTATGAATTTAAGCTGAATATACTACTTTAATATATTATATATTATATAAATTATGTTTTGTCATGTAATGTAAAGTTTTTAATTTTATTAAATTCTATCGATTTGTAAATTATCGGTTATTATTATAGAAATTATCTATCAGTATTCTTTTACTCATATCTCATTGAATTCAAATTCATTTTTTCGGAAGGAGGGAGTTATTGAACTAGAATTATTTATTTAGTAAATTTAAAATATACGATTATAATTCAAATTAAAACGATTTAATATAATTTTTTTTTGTCAATTATTATATTTATTTTTATTTAAAATATAGCACAGTTTAGACAATTTACATAATATAATAGGCAAATTAATCATATTTTGGATCAAAAGTCACGTACAGGTATTCAAAATATATTGTTATTCGATAAACGATATTCATGTAGAACGGATTGATGTTTGAACCGTATACACAAGAAACGATATAAATGTACTATGTATGCAAATTAAAGGCAAAATAGCCATGTCAATACAGTCAAATTTAACGATTTTAGCCGCCAAAAGAGAGAGAAAGAGAATATGAGTGAGAGGTATGGGGAGAGAATAAAGGGTGTGTTGTTATTCATTTGATTATATATTTTTTTCGGTCTCACGATCACCAAAATATTCTATATAAGGTGCATAGGTTCATCGCATATTTTATATTAGTACCTACCTATATCAGAGTATAACATAGGTAGGTAACACATCTTTTTTTATGGTTATAAAACAAAATTAAATTCGATACGAAATTATTCACATCAAGACATCGGCGAACATTATACGGATATATAGCACTATATTATTGCGATTTATAGATAAATAATTATATACATATATAATTGATAACTTACAGCTTAACGAGGTCTTAATAAACACTGTAACATGAATATAATGTAGAGTGGTTGTAAAATATTGTAATCGTACGGAGGACTGACACAAATTCAAAATATTCTTTTTCTATTTATAAATATTATTATTAAATTTCACAGTCACAATTTTTTGTTATTGTAATTGTCTGAGTTATATCCTAAGTAATATTGTTTTATGGAAAAAAAAATAAAAGTTTTAATATTACTAATTTGACAACTGTAAATATATATTTATACGTATTTTATATAATTTTCGGTTATTATACTTGACTTTTTTGTTATTATTATTATTATTATTATGTCAATTATGCTTTATATGAAGCTTGTCGTTTTCATTTTTAAAATAGTGGTCAAGGCAGATAAATATAAAATGTTCAAAAACAAATTGACCATGTCGGTTTTTTTCCTATTGCCATTATTATGTTTTTACTGACTGTTCTAAAATGTCATATGCTCATGTAGGAACACTGCTTACGGCAAAATACCATACAGTAAGAAGGCACACACAGAAACACACATAATCTATGTATATACTATACATACATTTAACTGTCGATAGTACTCTTTGTGATTTCACCATAAGTATATGTATCACACGTATGAAACGCAAAAAAATAGTGATGTATTATCACTTGCTATTATACAACGTATTGTTATTATATTTTAGTTTAATGGTTATAGTCAGTTTCAATACTAAATAATATCTATCAGTTGATAAATGCATAGGTGCAATACATACAGATTTCTTAAAACTCATATATTATATATTTTTGGATGAATAATATATTTACTAATTATACTACGATTTAAAAGATTCGTAGTATTTGTATTTGTAGAATTATAGTTAAAAGTTAATTAAAAAAATAAGTATATTTAATTTTATTTTATTAGATATAAAAAAATTGTTTATGTACTTAATTTGAAATTTAATTTAAAATAATAAATAAAAAAAAAATAACAACGTTACAATATTAAATCTTACACGATCAAACTATAAATATAACATATTTTTAAAAATTTCTTTTGATTGAAAAATTACATTTTTATAAAATATTAATTATACACACCACCGATTAATAATACATTATTATTATTTTAAAAACATGTTTTACATCTCATAGTTATAAATAACACAATATAGCATGATTTTTTTTCAATACCATAAGATATAATAGAAATAATAATTATATTGCAAATAAAAAAAAAGAAATAAAAATTATAGAAAAATATTTATTTTTAATACAACAATATTCTATATAAGGCCACAAAAGAGGTTAAATATTAGTATTTATTAAATTTGTGAATAATTTGTATATATAAGATGTTAATTTATTTCTTAAGCTTACCTACCAAGTGCCATGAAGTAAATTATAGTATTTCTACAAACTAGTCGAGATAAATATATAAAATGAGAGGAAGAGTGGTATTATTCGAAAAAAATGTAAAAGAAAATAAATATAAATAATAATAATAAAATAAAGGTCTGTCTTCGCATATTCGCATAACACACAATATATATATATGTGTATAGTATACCGTTCCTAAAAAATCAGTGGCTGTGAGGAAGTGGCGCGAGTGTGTGTGTGTGTGTGTGTGTGTGTGAAAAAACCGAGTTTACCGGACCGTGCATAACCGAACTTCAGAACCCGACCGAGGAGTTATAAATTACCACAGCCCACTGCTACTACCCCCTTGGGGCCCGATTCGAAAACAGGAGCAACAATCCGTAACCATGAACAATACATACCACTCTCTATGTTACTGCCACCCGTCCATCTACTAACCACTCACATCCTTGTTTGCCACGCACTACTCATTTTTGGGATATTTTTTTTTTTTTTTTACCAAAAAGAAAGGTTTGCGAAAATCGACAGCACACTTAAATTCGCATTGTTAACATGAGTATGTGAGATATCCATATTATATTATAGCGGTATAGTGGGGTAAGTACTAGTAATGGTTCGGCTATACCGGAGAAGGAATTGTTAAGGTGATGTAGTCGTGTGTTGGTGTTGTTGGTACATGTGAATGAGACCAACTGAATTCATAAATCAATTTTCGATGTGACGGCAGCGGTAGTGGCGTCGACGAGCAGGGCACCCTGATGGATCTATACTTAATACAAAACTCACTTGTTTGGAAAAAAAAAATTCCTACTTTATCCACCTTCACATCGCGTTCAGATGTTTTGATACCGTAGTAAATAGACTATACATGTGCTAAAGTATCTTAAACGATGGTGATAATAATTTTTTTATTTATTCTCCGTGCCTATACTCACTCTCCACCCACTCACTACTGATGAAAGTACAATGGTTTTTGTTATAAAGCGATGACGCGACACGAAACCGCTCTCTGGATAATCGTCATTTTCTTGGACGACACAATTTATATTTTTTTACTTGCAATTCTATCGTCGTCTCTACGGCAAAACGTTCCGTTTCCTTTATTAACTATAATACAACAGACTAATAACACGTTTATTTCTACAGTATTCCAGTCGTGGCGTAATAATTATTGTTTTAATTGCAGTACTGTCGCATTATTATTCTGCTCTAACTATAGTAAAATCCACAGATAATCATATTAACTATTACGTAATTTAAGTATTTTCAGCATAAATCATGTTAGCGGGGTGCCTTATATTACTACATTAACCACTAAGAGAATAATACATATGTATGTACGTAGGTATTATACCTAAACTACGTTTACGTAGATTTTATTTCGTATATACTAATAAACATACCTCTTAAGAATACTTTTCAAATGTAGTCTAGATTTGTATTTAAATACTTTGGATTATTAAAAAAAAAATAAATAAATAAATATTCGAATATTGCATCAAGTTAAACTTCAAATAATATAATATTTTATCCATTCTAATTATCTAATGAAATCATATTATAAATTCTAAAGACTATCATAAAATCTATTATATTTGAAACAAAATTTACTTAGAGTAGAAAACACGAATTATATATATATTGATCATTAAAATACATTGCTAAAGCGAAAAAAACTATTTTGTATTCTGAAATAGAAATATGGATGAAGAACTAAAAAAAAAACTTGACAAGACTGCAATAATACATTTTTGAATTTTCGTCCATTTATAGATTTAATATTTGCATAACTACATTAATTTAAACATGTACATGGTTTATGCATTTTAAAAATAGTTGTGTATAATTTTTATATAATAAGAATTTGGTTGGTACCGTTGTATATACAGTATTTACAAAACACAACATACGGAGTACATACAAACCAGACTATTTTTGTACTTCAAGTACTGTTATATTTTATAAATTATTTAGTTTATAACTCCACTCTACTATTATAATCGTAAGATGTGCAATTACTTAAGTTTTTGTAATTAAAAGTTTTGTAATTAATTGTTTCTTATTTAATCATTATAAAAAAACTAATTTATAATATAATTAAATTTTTAAAAAAATCTGACAAACTTCAGCTGGATACCTACTGGCTTATTTAAAATACTACATAGTGTGTAATATACCTAGTAGTATATACATAATATTTTATTTTTCAGAATTTATTACATTTTAGTACTTAATTAATAAAAATTTATGTGTAAAACACATAATATTATATCTTCTAAACACGAGTTTAATATGAATTATCGAATATTATGATAATTAAAAATATAATAATTTTTAACGTACACGTTTATTATAATTTTATGCAGTTCTGTTGTTTTTAATTGACTTTTTTTTTTTTGTTACTTTATTATCATAGTTTATTAATGATAAAAATATGAATCCTGAGAGACTTCAATACAACTGTATACTCCCATATTATTATGGTATTTACTGTTTATAACAACAGACTAATTAATGGCTTTTCCAACAAAACGTTAAATACTGAATTCCTCCTCGAAAAGATAAATGACCCACAAAATATAAATTGTACTGGTAGAATGGAGGTTATTGAAATTCTCTATGGACTTTATTAAACGGGCTTACCATTGGCCATAACCAAACAGCATTAATGATCAAACTTCCAGTTTCAGGCACAGTCGTTCTTATTTTAACCATAATTTTGAGTTTGTAAATTAAATGTTTTCTACTCCAAACTAATTTCAAGTTTTTAATATAATAATCAATTTAAATTTATAAACAAGGCAATCCTATTTATAAACACATTTTAAGAATGTAATGTAAAATTAATTCATGCAAAAAAATATAACACACTTAATTTTCCAAATACTGTAATTGAAATATAGTAAGTATTATTATATAAATAATAAATATACAATTATTTGACAACAAAATTTTGTACATAAAAAAATAAAAATAATATCAATTTTCGATTTAAAATAAATTTTTATTTACAATAAAGATATAAAATATTTTATTTTATTTTAAACACCTAAGACACATCTAAAGTAACTATTTGATGGTAAATTATTTACTATTTTACACGTCATTATAGATGAAACTATTCGTTGCGTTACCTTAGTTTATATACAATTATTTTTAATTATTTATAGCACCTATGTAACTTTTATAAAATATGCATGTCTATGTAGGAAATATGTGTATTTTATTTTATAAATTATTAAGAACTTTGAAATTTTTAAATCTTCCAGTGATAGAATTGGTTAATAAAAGAAAAATTAATAAACAATTAAATAATATTTTATTTATTTTTAATGTTTAATTTATAACAATTCTCACTGCTGAGATATTACTATTAAATCAAAAGTACAATAATGGATCTTTAAATGCAAATGAAGCTTAGATAAAAAAATTGTTGTCTTTTCTAAAAACTAATTAAAAATATACGTAGGCCCTTTTAAGAAATGTTCATTTGTATTAAAAAGTATATAAAATCAATGAAATTCTATAAACACACATATATATATATATTAGTATTATTTTAGTGTTTAACCAAAATCTTGATTACATAGAGTATTGCTTGAGAAAAAAAACAAACATATAATATAATAAAAACATATAATAGACATATAATAAAAAAAAATATTTTTGAAAGAACAGACTCGAAAAATGTATTACTTAGTTATTTTATGGTGCTATATTATTATTATTATTATATTAAAATTTTAAAGTGTTATTGAATTATTTTTTTCTCCAACACTTCGGATAAAGCGATTGACTAATAAAGATAACAATGCGTATTCCAATATAATATTAAATTCGATAAAACAGGCGCTTTTATTTCCTCTGAGATTCTTCCTCAAACCTAATAACTTAAATCTATATTGAGTATATAATAATATTATATAAAGAAGGAATATTAAATTTCTCGTAAAACGTACCTACCTATAACTATTCCGAAGTGGCAAACTATACCGTGCCAATATTATGGAATTTATAAGTTTATTATTTATTGTTATATATTATATAATAATATATATTGTGTAAAAATACTTGAAAATAATTCCAGACGGCTGCAAATGTTATAGAAATTAAAATATGTATATAATATAATAAAATACGTGCATATTATTATATTCCTGGGTTTCTTTCTCGTACTCGTTATTTTATCTGAATTTCACATTTAATATTTATTTTATTTTTGACAAACAATACTTCTTTTTTGATTGCATTTTAGTTTTATCACAAATTATAATTAAAAAAAAAACAAACAATATGAAAAAAAAAGTGAAGAATTGTACTTTATAATTATGTTTTAAAATTTATTGAACTAAGTAGTTTATTACAATAATAATAACATGTTTGAATGTATAAACGCTTTTATCTAGTACCTATATAGTATGATTGTATATTGCTATAATGGATATCGTCTATTATTGTAATGTGCAATTGAAATTTGTGCGATGGAAAAATAAAATTATGAAAGTTTTTGCTTTCGTTTGTTTTATTTAAAATATAAATAGTTTCGTCTTGTGTTATTCCGTTATTATTATGGCCGGCAAGCTTAATAATATTTCGATATCTTCTCCAGACTAGAAGTTTTCACGATGCCCTCGCAAGAACTCAGAGAATACCAAAAATAACGTAAACATTATATTGGCCGCTACTGTATAGTAATTTTGAAACGAACAAAAGTCGTTTTGAAAGCACTTTATATGCAAATTATTAGTTGGCCGAACTTGGCCTAAGACTGTTCCGATGAAATGGCTCCCAAAATAATAAATTCTAATAAAAAGTGAATTGAGAAAATCTATCTCGATCAAGTTTTCAGTTAAAAAACCACTATAATAATAATATTAATAATACGAAATGCTGTCGGATCTACGTATAAATCACAATCAAGTCGATTATATCCGGTCACTACACCAGATAATAGATACATATCTACAACGTATTATAATACTGAAGCAGCTAAACAAAAGTGCTAGTGGAGTAGTTTGATTTAATTGAATTTCTAAAAGTCATTATTTCCTCAAAACCATAAAGTTTGGCTACCTATTTTGTAGAATAAACGCACTTTTTGCATGCATTTATATAGTGAAAGACGATATATACGATACTAAAAATTCTTTGAACATTTGCCTATTTGAAAAGAAGGTAGAAATTTAATAAAACAAATTTCATTATTAAGAAGTAAAAATACAAGAATACGATTAATTCAGGATATTGTGGAAACCTTTCCTTACAAAATTGTGTTATT
This sequence comes from Rhopalosiphum nymphaeae, assembly GCA_036289425.1. Lineage (NCBI taxonomy): Eukaryota > Metazoa > Arthropoda > Insecta > Hemiptera > Aphididae > Rhopalosiphum > Rhopalosiphum nymphaeae. Next base: position 319,556 of record JAZAQC010000021.1, on the reverse strand, counting down.
AATAATGTAATTTTCCTCACGTCGTTGATCAATTATTGATACACCACTTAGTTTAAAACAGTTATCATTGCACCAACCACCGCGTCGGTTGTTTTTACGAACGTGTTAATCCCACATACATGTACACTGTACAGGATAATTTTTTAGCGTAAGATATTCATATTAATTTAAAAAATATTTATGTTAACAAGAAAAATAATAGTATATATTATACTATATATAATACTTGTAAGTTTTAATTTTTGACAAAATCGTTATTACGTTCATCATCATTTTCCGAAGAGGATTTTTTTTTTTATTATTTGTGAATTAATATTAATTAGTTACATTTTTTTTTTTATCTACTAATGTAAAACTATGAACGCTCGACAGTAGAAGAAAATAGCTTGTAAAAATTAAAATATGAAAACACTTAGTTAATTAGTTATAATTGTTTTAAGATAAATATTAATGGAATTATGGAATAGAAATTTCTCACAATGAGTAAGTCAGACAAATGACTTAAAATTATATTTTGTATATTATAATAAATATATAAAAATAAATTTTATAGAACTCAAGTAAATTTTGATATGATAATTGCCTCAGATTAAAAAAATCATCCGGTTAGTAACGAAAACAAGGGGGAGATATAAATGTATACAATAATTTCACACTTTTACAACGACTTTGAGTACACAAGCTCTGGGATGCATCTTATGTCGTTGACTACTTTACCGGGTATTACAGTAGTCTTCTTAATTCGTTTGACTTTTTGGAGTATATATATATATTTTTTTTTGATTAATTGTTTCTTTCGAGTAAGTACGACGGTTGTCAGGTCAACAGAACGACAGCAGAACACAATGGTTTTTTTCAGATCTTGCTTTTACATATAACACAAAGTAACAGGTAAAAGGCTGCCATGTTATAATATATATTTATATTATATAGTTGTTATAAATGTGTTTAAAATCTAAATATCTATTGAATAGTTTCACTTAAAACTTCTTTACATTATTATATTTCAATCATATCACTGTTATTTCTAAAACCAAAAGGAAAACACAGTGCATTTATTTTTATATTTTCGTAGCAGTTTGTATTAGTTCACTCCATATATTTTACGGTTACAATTGAGTTGCCTGAATTCAATTGAATTCCAAACATTTTACGTTCTCTAACCGATTTAAGAAGTACCTATTGTAAACTTTGATAAATAAAATTAATTTTTAATTAATTTTTTAGTATTTATGATAACAGCTATATTTTAAAATTAAAAAATTGTAAATTCTACCATCTTTTGGAAAAGCAAAAATTGTTTACATATTAATTTGAGAATGATTTTTAATATCGGATTGGATCTAGTTAGTATTTTAGTGGTCCATTTTTACTTAAATTATAAGTTTCTAAGCAGAATAAAATTTTCAAAATGTTATGATTAATCTATATATAATCTATATATACTACAAGCTTATTAATACTTGTCTACGTGGCTCATTGGTATTGCCTTATAAGTTATAGTAATAGTTAAAATATTACATAAAATAATATTACATTAATAATACCTTAAATAATATACAATGAATTTTAATATATATTTAGTAAAAACTTGTTCAACTTACTACATTTCTAATAAAGAAATAAATAATTAATGGTAATATAAATATAATGTAATAAAATATTCTTTGAAATGTTGACTGGAATAATCTGTTTTTATCTTGTACAACGATTTATTGTTGAATTAAAATTTAACATGTCAATCACAGACCTACTCAATGATGATGTGCACTCTACACAAACAACTAAATATCAGAGCAGCTTTCCTAATATATATTTTTTATTATACTATAATACAAATTATTCAATCCATTACCAAGTTTGAATTTTGTTTTTTTTTATGTGCAATAATAGATAAATGAAAAAAAAAAGTCAAACTTATTTAAAGTTTCCTACGATTTTTTAATAACTATAGTACAAGATTTCTATATAAATCCATATAATTCAAAATTATATATGTATATACCTACCAACTTTCAACTTTCAAGATATTTCGAGAGAAAAAACATCTAATCTAATGATGTAAGATAAATTATTAAAATATTAGTATATATTATAGTGGTGCAAATATAAAACACGTATATTATTATTTATTCGTTTATGAAAATAAATCAACAATTTTATATCCATCCCTTTCCCTATAACTTATAACTCATAACAATAGAATGAATAAATGGAATTTTAAAATTACAGATATTTATTTAATATTTTCTTTGTGGTAAGCCTTCGAGTCACAAGTATTTTGGAACAATCTAGAATTGTTTACACGTGGTATTCGTAAATATTTTACATTATAATAAAGTTGTACAGAATATTATTTTTAAATATTATCCTTTATGTTTTTTTTCTTTCTTTTTGAAGCAGACTGTTTTTATTTGTACTTTTCTTGTTGTTACTACAAATATAAAAGTCACAGTATATATTTATGCATCGTAGGACAATACTAGGTTGAAATTTTTGTTTTATGTTAAAAACGTTCTTTTTGTTAAGTAAATAATACATTTTCAAAAACACTTAGAATTTAATTTAGAACAATTGAAAGAGAAATGGAAAGCACATGGCATAAAAAAAATCTCTAAACATAGTGAACGCTATTTTTAGATTGACTTGAATCACAACAGTTATATACTTATTTACATACATATGCATGTGTCACTTAATATACTCACGTGCGGTGATTCACCAAGCATAGTTACCTCGTATTTTTCTTTAATAATTAATTTACTAATATTTTGATTTTTGATCTTAAATATACTTGAGTACATGCCACACCTTCAGTATGTACTTTTCTCGTCTTATAAACTTAAAACATTTCAAGTTAGAGTTAAATAGAATTAATATTCTGGTAGTACCTACTTTTAAATATTTTAATTAATTGATTTATAATCCAACTTAAAAGAAGAAACATTAGAACTTTGTTTTAGAAAAAAAAGAGTAAACTGCTACTTTATAAATTAATAGTGTATAAAATCCAAGTAATTTAAAATATGCTGTTTAAGTACAAAATTAAAAATTTCAAAAATTATAAATTAAATACATTTATTATTAGCTAGATAAAGGAAAAAATTAATAGTAGGTGATCAATGATCATAATTGGTAAATCACAAGGTATCGAATTAATAACTGAGCATAAACTTACCTAACGAATTTTGGGTGGAGCTTCATGAAAGATTTTTGTGCATGCTTCAAACAATATTACAAAACAATATTATTATTACATGAGTCACGAACAGCATACAAACCCATTTTCTGCATGAAAAAGTGTCCAAGATTTAAGAAAATAAGTAATATATTCCCAAACTAAGGGCGAAGGGTTTAGGGATAATAATATTGTATGATAGAAGTCAGAAAAATGTAATCGATTATTTAAAATAAATAATGTATCCACCGAAAAATCGTACTTTTAGATTTTTAATGGAAAACAATTTTTTTTTTGTCAGATCAACTTAAGTATTATTATTTATTACGATTACCACGTTAGCTGATAAATATTTTCGACAAGATAAACCCCTACTCTACAATACCAATAACGATGAAGTGCTGCTCCAGATGTTTGATGATGCATCAAATAGCAAAACAAACTTGAATCGTAAGAAATTCGAATACAAATAAAGTTAAAAATAAATAAACAAATGTTTATACACGTTTGTATATCATAACATACTGAGGGGAGAAAAACGTATTATCAAAGTCAAAGAAAAATCGAAAGTAAAGTATATAAAAATATGAAAAATGTAAAATGACTTCCGTAACTAGTATTTTTTTTTTTTAATATCGATGGAAAAGCGAATAGTTTAAATTTCTTTTTGAATAAAATAAAAACTTTTACTTAATCAAAATAAGTTAATGTAGTTTTATGAAACAGCTTGAGTGATTTTAAAAATCGGTAAAATGGTTTGGTACTCCAGAAATATTTGTAAATATCACTTCTTATGGTGCACATAAGTATGTGTTGGTATTAGTTGAATTCATCGGAATTTCAATAAACTTCTCAGTTAAGAATATTATCGTTCAATAATCCTGCGTTATCTTAAATTTTCATGTATTTTATATTTTGTATTTCATTTATTTGTTTAACGTCTTGTGGTTTTTATGAGATGTACTATTTAAAACAAGTATTAAATTCAAAAAAATAAAATAAAATAAAAGTATGCAATTGCAAAAACATACAATTATGTTTAAGTAATGTAGTTAGATAGCCAAAAAATTAAAATAAAGAATGTTAATGTTATGGAACAATCTATTTATGTGACAACAGTGACTATGCATAGTGTATGTAACAAAATGTAAAAAATAAGTTGTTCGTTATGAGAAATACAGTAACAAGAAATGAGGTCGGTTCGAGTAATTTGATTCAAGGAGATCTGAAGCGCCAACTGTACCGCTAAGAAGAAAAGAAACATGAGTAGTATTGACATCGCATGGCAAGATGAAATTATTAATTGTATAGTAATCAAACTGTTATTAGCTTTAAATATTGGCTTAAGCCAAAAGGTTTTTCTTTTTATTTATATTTACGTATATTTTAGCATTCTTCGTGAGTCAATATTTAAAAAAAATTTACACACACACACCTGCGTGAGTATATTTAATTATGTTTTGTGTACGTATTTATTTATTTTTTTATTATTAAATAGTTTGCAATTAAATATTAATAATATATTTTATTCTCATGAATGATTATAATTTTAATTGTTTACGCATCATGTTGTATTACGAGTAAATTTATTTAAAACGAATCCTTTGTATAAAATACTAAGCACAGTAGGCAATGAAGCCTTGACAAAAAAATATTTTATGTTTTTACGTTTTGTAAACATGTCAAATCTATATATTCATATTTATTTTGTATTCATTTTAATTTTATATCGTCTATTATATTATGTAATGGTAACAAATTGTCACTGAAAAACATACAGGATATTACTGTTATCAAGGATTTTTTTTTTTTATATATAAACAATGGTATATTTCATGGTTGTGTTTTATTAAATGGAATGAAAAACCAACTATATAGTTAGGTTAAAGTCTAAAACTCACTGTTTTAAGTACAGAATTTACTTGCACTCAAAGATATGAATTTTACTTTGGAGTTCTATGTATTCATCTTTCTGAGTCAGGTGTATCTGACAAACTACGATGAAAAATGAGAAATAAATATTATATATCATGTATTCTCCTACAACATATAATAACATACAATGTGTAGTCTATGTAAACATATAATATAAAATTTGGAAAAAACTCAGTGAAAAATAGGGTACAAAGAAATCAAAAACGTTTTTATATAGATATTTCGTGTAGACTGTTACATTGAGTGAGTGAGCCACATATGAATACGGAGAGCTGAACAAATTTTCTCCCTAGAGAAGTAAAAGTTTCGTATCAAAGTAAAACATTGTAAAGTTTGAAAATCTCAACATATTTTGGACTTTGATGGTTGGAAATACGTGAGATACGAGAATTCGTAATATTATTTTGCCCATAAATCTTGTATAAAAAAAATACGATTTAAGTATAACATTTTTTGTTTGGTCGTAAAATAGGTAAAATTAATAAGATATTTTAATCTCGTGCATTAATATAACAGTGAATATAAATTGGGTAGTTATTAAACTTACCTATAAATTATAATTATATTTTCGTGGTAATTTAGACAGTTTATTGAGTAATAAAAGCAATTATGTATTGATAATGTTACTATTCAGTTTTATAATAAATCATAATATTATACAACCACTACTGCAGATTTTTAAAATATTAAATATCAAAGAATATTTTATAAAAATCATCGAAAGACGGAGATAAATATTTTGAAACATTACAAAAATCCTAATTTATAAAACATGTGATACGGTACACGATTGTAATCATTAGTCATCAGACGTCTACCACTGACTGATATTTATATTTTATCTACGGCCATTACGAAAACCTATACTGGCCCTAAGCACTTATGCTTACATTCAAATAGAAAAGAGTCGCAACCGTTGTGACACCAGCAGTATGTTAGCTAGGAAAGTCGTGAGTTAGTTATTTTTCGTGTCATTCAATTTGCTAAATAATAAGTCGCATATTATTACTTATTTTTTATATTTGACCTACGCTTTGTGCATATAATTAATTTTACTCTTTTATGGTTGTTATATTGGTATGCTCATGTTCAGTTTGCAACATGGAACATGCCTAACCATTAAACATAGCTACTTAAGACCTAGTATCATTTATTGAATTATCAATATAGTGTCACTTTCATCCATCCACTACTGAAACCACCAATCAGGATTGACAACATAATAATGTACTGCAGAGATTTAAAATATTATAAATGCATAAGGAAGAGTACCTACTAACCTATTCAATTAAGTCTGACATAAATCTACAAATTCTAATCTATTTGTTATTAATTAGTAAATCGAATAATAAAATAAATAATAGGTACTATAGCGGATTAATAATATAAATTATAATTTATAATGTAAAAAAATCGTGAAGAATCTTATATTATAAATTAATTTTTAATTTAAAACACTGAAGTTTATTATTATATTATGTAAGCTTGGCCAATAATTGGATTTTTTGATTCTAAATTGTAAATTTTCCCGGCAATAACATTTAATTTTTTATTGACCTTTTTTAGGTCAATTCTAAACTCGATCCGATAATTTTTACCGATTAAATATGATAAACAACATGATTTACTACGAGAACAATAAATATCTTACTATATCTTATTGTGGACAATTTATTGTTAAAATATAATTTAAAACTGAGAAAAACTAATTAATTTTCGTTTTGAAATTCTGAACCATTGTTCAGTGCTGTTTATATAATTGTTACAATTATCGTAATTTTAATAAAATAACATTCACATGAAAATCACTTTATCGTGGTATTGTCTAGGCTCAGTAATACTAAATGGACAAATGGTTATCAACAATATTTTAAGGTAATAACTAAAATTGTACACCAGAAGATCAGAATCCTTTTTTATTTTCAAGCCGAATTTAAAAACCACTCATTTCTACCTGAAAAATATCAATGACGAGTTCTATTTAAACATTTTGAACAAAGATTCGACTTTTTATTTACAATCGTTCAAATTTTGCAACACAAGTACTTGGTTGTAAGCAATATATAAATACTGTTTTAATACAACATCCGCGACGACCCATATGATACCAATAATATATTAACGCATACCTAGGTACATCGCGAGTATAAACAATATCATAACTCATTATTCATAATATACCATAGATACTAATAAATAATAATAATTAAAACGCTACTATAATAATTATGTACGTTCATAAATATGCTGATGTGATCAAAGCATTATAATATTTTCACAAACTAGTGACATATTATTATTATTATAATGTCATACACGACCGATATTTCACCAGATATACGACAGCTTAGCACACGAAAAGAAAATAATAATATATCAGGTAGCCACGTGTAGCCATGAACAATGTAGGTACCTACATAATGTAATGTGTATTGATTTTCACGGATTTTATTTCCACATTTATTTATTAGTCATGATATTAGTATTATTATAATGTGATCCGCAATGGGGATCGTTTTTATTTTATGTAAAATAAAATAAAATGCTTATAGTATTATATTATATTATTGTTATATAGCATAGTATGAACAGCCGAAAACGAAAATTAAATTAAATAAATCTGTCAAAATGTACTGAAATAATAATCGTATATCGTATACATATTTATACAACTATTCACAAAGCAATTTTACACCCATTTTTGATTTAATAAAGAATTTATTCAAAATACTATTTTTAGAATATTTAAATATACTTAAAAAAAAATATTTTCAAATTATTAAGAGTTATTTTATCTTCTTAAGGAGTGTTTCGTTGCATTACTAACTTCAGTTTTTTAAACTATGCCTTCCTTACTGTAAATTATTCAATGGATATATTTTTTTACATATTTGATTACTAATTTAAAATTTAAATTAATAGTTTTTTAGTTTTTAAAATATTAAAATATGTATACTACAGATCGTAATCCTTAAAAATAATTATAGAAAAATATAAAATAAATTTATTCTCGGATCTAATATTTATTATACATGATTAATTTTTAAAATGCGTGTATATTAATAACTAAAATTATTTTCCCCCATATTTTTCGAAGACTATTCGTACTAATTTTGATTTTAATGCATCAACATTTTCAGAACGATTGTCACTAAATAATTTGTAATAAAAAGAAAGGTTGTCATTTGAAAAATGAAAATTAACTTTTCCATAGAATATTCCGTAAAATGCGAAAAATATCTCAAGAATTTAAAATAATATGATCTTTAAATATATTTAAAAATTCCAAAAATCAGAATTTGAATAAATATATTAATAAATGAAAAAAAATAAGAGTAAGCATACTTGGACATACTCGTTATCTGCATATCGTATTGTACAGTATTAAAAAAAAATAATAAATACAAAAGCCGCTTAAAATTTACTTCAGTGACATATTTATTCAGTTTATACATAAGGGTGATATTAGAATGTTAAAGTTCTAAAATTGAATTCGATTTAGGCGATAAATACCAAATTCACAACCCTCTCCTCCTCACACTCCAGATACAACTCGGTCACGATGAGCGTGTCTTACCATCGTTTTGAAAGGAACGTCATCATGTGGTTGCACACATTCGTTATACAAAGTTATACGCATAATATATATATTATTATACATACCTTATTATCATCATTATTATTATATAATATGTGTAAGAGAAATAAAACAATCTTAGCACCTTGACTTTATACTCATTCTTTGGATCAAATTATTAAATAACTTAATTAAATCAGCTGTTGAATATTTTATTATTATTATTGCCTAGGTACTTTTATCCAAGTACGATATTATTTAAAACGTACGCAATTTTTTGTATAATATTATATTAGCTATATTATACTTCATAGTGAAATATAATATTATTGATTAAAATAATAAATGTACTTACACTACATATTACAGTGTCATTCATGCCTCCGGTGGGGTTTGCGTTAAGTTCATAAACCGATAGTTTTCACTGTTCGCTATCTATATATCGCACGTTTATTCGTATATTACTCATAATCTATTGAAAATATTAGTCATATTATTATAATATAGATACGACAAATGTTTTGTTAGGTGCTATTATTTTAGTATGTGTATATTATGTACATCCCAGTTTCAAGCACTGGCATGAATGTACGCATATTACATGAGTATAATGCACAATTTATCGTCTTATTCGTCGACGTCGCTGTATAACTGTAGCGCGATTGTGCCCTGAGTGATAATAAATGTATCTAACGGTTTTATTAGAGTAGTGTTGTCGTTGTTGTTTTTGAAAATGGGATCAGAGCCAAAAATCGGTCTACTTAGCGTCCCAGCAATGGCGGCGGCAGCGTCGTATCGGAAAAATGTCTGCATAAATTAGACCACCGCCACCCTTTATGTCATCTCGTACTTAAATGTTTCCTTTTACTTATTCTTCGAACCTACACGCTTACATAAAGTTTTTGTTCGTTTAACCTATCCACACTGGATTAGATCGTATAATGTGTATAATAAATACTTATTTAATGTGCAATGTGTGTGTGTTTTTTTTAAATTTTTTTTCCCGATTTCTTAGCGCCATCAGTTTCTATTTCTGTGTAAATAGAGTTTGCAATCGGAATAAGACTAGGCACATTGGCAACAAGAAACTTATCGTTGCACTGGTATCTGAAGTTGAAAATTTTCAAAATTGGTAGTGGGTTTCAAATATTTTTTGGGTCATTTATATGAAGTAAGAATTGAACTATCATAAAACCAATTTATTATTGTTATTAATATACTATAATATTTATTATTTACTTTTGAAAAAAATAAATGCTATTGATTTAATTTATGTATTTTTTGTATACCGTTTTTGATTTTATGTGTTTGCATATTATTGTTTTAACATCATTGCAGGGCATGTGGTACTTATTTATCCATTATTTCAAAATTTTAGTAGCTTTTTTTCTGAATTAGTAGACACATAAATTCAGTGAGTGACAAGAAAAGCTAGTATTTCTGAATATATATATACATATTTATTTTATTATATTATATATTTTTCGGAATGGAAAAAATAGGAAAATAATGTATTATTTTTGAATTTAACCTTTAGTTGCAAAAACGTTGTCCCTAGACGGGTCGGCCTGGCCGACATGACTAAAACCGAACAAGACACGCGAGATGTTTCCCAGATGACACTCCGATTTCAAACAAAAACTGGCATATATACCGTTGCCGTCAACTACAAAATAAATAACTGGTTTATGCTTGTTCACGCGTTGGTCGAATATTAAATTACATATTTTTACCCTCTATAATCGTTTTAACGATTAACGTCGTTCGTTTATTTTTTTTAATGTCTATGTTTTTTATGAAATCTGTGTATCACACACGCTGTTGTACTACAACGTAAGCCAAAGCATAATTGATTATTGTTCATACAGAGCGTTTCTAAAATAAATAGATATCTACGTACATTCTGCAAGATCTGCTTCTAAAATTATCTACCACATATTTATATCGACATTACTAATATACGTATGCATTGAATGTTCTACTTATAATTCATATTAGTACATTAACTGTCCCTTATCAATACCATATCGTAGTATCATATCATAACAATTTTTAATAATTCTTTTTCCTGTTTAAGTGTATTACCGAGTAGTATGTTCTACCTTATAGCTCTTTACGTTTCGTATGTTCAAGTATTATATCTTGTAGTTTACGTTTGTGTATAATATCGAAATAAAAAAAACAAAAACATTTCAAACGGTTAATTACTTATGGAATTCATATCATCCCATCAAAAAAGACAAAACAAAAATGGGCTGTTGCGAAGGAGTACATACCTATTCTATATACGTGTGGGCGTTATACGTATATAACCGTGAAAGGGTTTCAGCTGTATAGTTACTTAATATACTTTTACAGAGCTATTCATCAAACATGCTCATTCCTATTATTTCCTTTAATAGATAATGGATTTATTTAAATTCTTACTTTTGAAATATTTCAATACCTATACTTAAAAATTATATTTTAAAAATATTTATATTTTTTGTACTACTTAAAGAGAGTTTTTTGTTACTTTATTTTTTTTCAAAGAATAACTCCCATTTCTTGTTATAAACTATTTAGTTAATATTTTTTTTTTTTTAAATATAAGGTTCAAAATAAATTTGAAGAAGTAGTTTTTTGGTTGTTTAAATAGTTACGCTAAGGAAATGTTTTAAAAAAAATATGAATTATACTCGTATATAATATTAGATATAATATTTACGAATTATAATTAAACCATTTTTCATAAATGCTATTTAATGCTTTATAAATACTAATAGAAAAATATTAATTAAATTAAAAAAATACTCATATTTCACATAATATGTTATCTTTTGAACCCACTATTATAGACCTTTTATCCTTAGTGTACCGAGTTAAATAATTCAAAAATTACTCATTTGAATTTTGATTTTGATACGAATTTTACAATAATACAGAAAAATTATTTATTAAATAATTTATTGTGGAAAAGAGTTAATTTGTATTTGAACATTTAGATTTTTAAATGTATTTCATAGTTTCACAAATCATATTTTGAATAATCGTGTTATTGAAGAAAAAATATGTAGTGAGAATTCTTTGTGAATCACCCTATATTATACATATAGAATCTAGGTATAAAACTATTCGAGTTTTGTACATAAGACTCTCGTTGTCGTAACGGTACTTCTGAATATTATGTTTTCCCGAGTGAGTGCGACCGGTATGTAGACGATAAGCGGTCTATAGGAGCTTTTATTGCTCGCCGTAAACTATCCAGAATAGTTCTCGGTGAACGATAATACACCACATAAGAACTTACAAACCACGATCGACACACATATTTACATATATATATATTTGTCGTCGATTTTTGGGAATAAAAATATTCACATGATATTATTTTTATATATAGTATAACGGGCAGTATACGCAATTATTATAGTAACATTTAAATTTTTTTCCATGTTTTTATCGTCGTACCCTCGCTATGTACTCTCAGACATGATAATAATTAAATCATAATACATACGCTTATCCAGTGTAATGCAATGTCGGCCGCCACGAATAGTTAGAGTTTATGTGTGTGAAGGGGGATCATTGTAAGGGTGGAGGGGTCTAATGAAGTGTTTATTATACATTCCTAAGAACGTTTTAGATTTCGCGATGGCTGGATAGACAATCAACACAACAGCGGCCGCGGTGATACCGAATCAGTCATACTCGTGCGCTCGGTGGTAATGGAAAACGCTCTATACCCACACAATCACCACCACTCGTCCTTCACATCCCAGATAAATGTGCACATACGGTCCTATATATCGAATTAATGTAACATATATTATAAACGCACTAGGGTGTTCTACAGGATGTGTGAGTATGACGTATGTATATATATATATATGTTTATGTCCTCGTTTACCGATCCACCGTGTGTATTGTGTATATACGCATACGTATACCGACAAGTCATAATCTGAGCGGTAGTCTAATATGCATTATGCGAAAACGCATCTGTATAATATATAGATATTTAATATATGTATAAGCGCATACGGCATTATATACTTATTTTTGCACTGAAACGGTTTGTCGAAATTCACGTGGTTTTTTCCCACAGATTTTTTTTCGATTAAACGAATACGCCACACTTGCATTTGTACATAATATGTAATAAAGAAATCGAACTTTTATTTTTATTCAGCCAGTTGATAGATTTATTCATTATATGTATATATATATTATATTGAAACTTGGGCAGACCTATAGTTACAGTTTTGAAACTTTTTATACGACGAAACGATTATCACTATATATATATATATATATATATATATATATATATATATACAATTTACATATATAGGTATAAATTTCACCTCTTTAAAAAGACAATATATACTCCCATCCTATCCGGAGGATGTGATTTTTCATGAAACTAAATCCCAGTCAGGATCATATATACGAGAAGACATGCTAGATAACTTTTTTCCATTTTATTTTTCCCGGTAGCTCAATTTATGTAAGTACACCAACAACTTTGAAAATATTATCGTTTCGGTAGTGAAGACTCTATACTATTATATTATACGTTTCAATAATTTAAATAATTTATTTCCAAGAAACACTTTTCTATGTATTTGCTTTTAAATTTGTATTTGCATTTAGTTTATCTCAAAAACCATAATAATTTAATTTGCACTTAAACTATTTAAGTATTATTGTTCATTAATATATTTTATGTTAAACACTAAACACACAGTTGTATAATATATACATTTTAAATCATACCCCTGGGTATTTAATATGTATATATATTATTTACAAAACTATACTCTTGATCTAATTATAATATGTATGTATAAATAGGTTATACAATTTTTTTATTTACATTTAATTAATCTAGATTCCTGAAAATACTATTTTAAAATATAAATATCCTCATTAATATTCAAAATACGAGCATTGTTAATTTATCATTATGTTAATAATATTAACAAAATAATAAATTAATAAAATTCATTTTAATTGATAATATAGTCGTCTATTCATTTTAATTTTGCTAAATAAATATGTTTTATACCTTGTTAAACATTTGTTAAAAGATAAGTTTAGTATTTTTCCGGTCTCAAGTTGTTGTATCGGTTCATCCTTAATTTGTACTGATATAGAATTGGCGATGACATAGCACAAATGCTGTGTGAATTAACTTACTTTTGTTTATTTTAACATGTATGTGTTGGCATGTTATAGTATTAAATAAATTTAAATTTTTGTACAAATCAATTACATAATAATTTTAATCATGATAAAGTTTTTATAACAATTAACAACTAATAGAACTTAATAACATCGTATGAATATTGGTATATAAATTAAAATTCTTCTAAAGAAAATCAACTTAATACATCAATATTATTGGTGAGAATTCAAGACCTACACAAATTCGACTTATGTATTTGTAAACAATTAAATAACCTCTGTAAAAACACGAATGGGTTTAAAAACAATTTGTACTTGAAAAGAGTTTGTTTTATGTTTGTATTCTGTGGAAAAAAAGGAAGGGGTTGAATATTTGGCAGAAGTTGGTCTATAAGTGTACATGCCCCACACACATGCATATACGTGCACACAGTACGGTCTCCGATGTTGTTTTCAGGTTCAGAGACCAAAATACGACGGCCACTTATTCTCTGATAAAAGCTACTCTAATTGACTGTTAATAATGGATCCTAAACATAATATACTAACCCATTATTTACTGCTGAAGACTCTTGAAGTCATGTTTCTGTATCGTACTAAACAAATACTGCACATAATATACTTTATAAACAAGAAAATGCTTTTGGATAAAATTTAAGAAAAAAAACACCATAAGGGACGTATGTGTTGTTGAAATAATAACAGTATAACACTATCGTTTAAATAATGCAAATTACATGTGTGATACGTGGCATGGTGCGCCATGCCTACATTATTCTATGAATTCATATTATTTGTAACGAATTATTATAACTCCAAAATTCGGTCTAAACAAATAATATATACACGACTAAATTAGAATATTTATTTATGTGACTACCGACTAATCAATTTCCTGAAATGTAAATTGCCGTCATACTGTATTATTTACCCCGTTCAACGTTTCGTTATTGTAATAAAACATTACGAAATTACATCATTGTTTTTTTTTCTTATTTTTAATTGACTACAACTGCTGAACACAGAATACATTGTGATCACGATTTAAGGTACCACTAAATATCTCAGCTTGAAGACCTTGTATTGAAGTAAATATTTTAGAGGGCCTAGGGGATACTTAAATACACATTTATTTATAATTTTCAATTTTTTTACACTTAAGGTGTGCCCATGCGCAATACAACTTACATTTTTTTAAATGAAAACACTATCTTTTTTTTACATATTTGGATAGATTATTTTTTTTTTAAATGTTTTGTTTAAAAAGTTTTTTCTATTTACAAAATTGACCAAGTTAGAGAAGTCACCATTTCAGTTGATGCATAGTTCGTATTAAACGAAATTTTAATTTATAACCACTGGAAATAATACAATAAATATTCAATTTACCTTATCTGTTTACAAATAATAATTTAATAATATCGTATGTCTTCCGGATAGATAATCAGATAATATAATTATTAAGAAATAATAAAATGAGTTTGTAGTAATTAAATATTATTTTTAGTGTACAACATTTTTTTTTTGCTAAGTGTAATAATTAAAAACCTATAAAAAAAAAACTATTAATAATAGTAATATTAATATTATAATACAAAATAAAATGTATTAAATAAATTTATCTTATAAATTGTTCAAAATTGTCACCATAATGTTCTAAACATGATTCGAATAATCGCCTTAAAAATGCAGTCGTAGTTGCCGTCTTGATTTGCTCTTCACTTAAAATTTCACATGCATTCTAACTTAACTTAACCTAACCTTTTTCTTCAAAATAAATACTTTAATAATTATATTATTTGATTATCTTATCGTTATTAAGGCTATTGAAAAATAAAATAGAATTCTACTATAAAAATAGTTAAAATTGTAGTTGTATTATAACAGTCAACGAAACAAAAATTATCACATACTAAAAATATCTATTAGGATAACATATGATATTATTAAATTATTATTTATAAACAAATAAGGTAAATTGAATATTTATTTTATTATTTTCAGTGGTTATAAATGAAAATTTCGTTAAACACGAACTATGCATTAACTGAAATGGTGACTTCTCTAACTTGGTCAATTTTGTAAATAGAAAAAAACTTTTTATACAAAAAATGTTTAAAAAAAAATAGTGTTTCCATTTAAAAAAAATGTAAGTTGTATCGCGTATTCACACACCAAAAGTGTAAAAAAATTGAAAATCATAAATAAATGTGTATTTAAGTATCCCCTAGGTCCCCTAAAATATTTATTTCAATACAAGGTCATCCAGCAAAGATATTTAGTGGTACCTTAAATCGTGATCACACTGTATATAATAAATTATAAAAGTTAAAATGCCATCAAACTTTTTTTTAAATGTTTGTAGGAACCTAAAATTATCTTGAGCTTATAGAACGTTGAAACACTTACTTATTTTTGGTAATTATTTGTCGCGTATGGTTCATATCATTAATGCATTAATACACTACGTAAATATCTCGAAATTACCAGTACACACAACACTGATATATATGACCTATATGATTATATTATGACAACTGTAGCCTTGTATAACTAAGTTATTCTTAAACTGACAACTGAATGTGTATCATGTGTTAACATTGTTTATAGAGAACATCATACCCTTTAAGTTGTTTTGTACTTTTAAAAACAATTGTTTTTTTATTTCGTTTTTAAAGAGCCATAAGGACAAAGTATATTCTTAGTCAACTCTTCAGTCTTGTGTCTTTAACTCTGAAACTATTTATTTGAATTTCGAATCTTATACTCCAAAATAAAGTTATATTAATTAAAATCATAAAAAATAAAATAGGTGATTCTCATTTAAAAATAAATTGCTGTTTTCACACGAATACATGATATTTCTTAAACAGTATGAAAAATGTGCAGTCAACATTAAATTTTGAAAATCAAAATTTGAATGCATTTTATATTAAAGTAAAAAAGGGGATGTGTGCATATCTGCTTAATGTGTATATACATGATAATATGTATATAAATATTATTTCTATGTTAATATTATTTTATTTTGAACTACAGTTGAGAATTTAATATTATACGAACAAAATAATATTAATCACTTTGCATAATAATCATTCATATAAAATGTGTTTGAAATAAATTAGGTACTTGAAATATTATTACAATAAATATAAATGTGTTATTGTTATAGTTTTAAAATTGTGTTGCTTACATAATATACAATATGTATTATAATTTTTTAGTTTAATTACATTTTTTCATGAAATTTTGAATTAATTTCTTATACTTTATATATAATAACTGTGTAATAAGTAGGTGTATACTGTATACGGATCGTTTTATACATTATAGGTAAGAATTTAAAATAAACGCCTTACTAACAAAATCCATTAAAAAGTAGTTTTCATTGTGTAATATTTAGTATATTGTTTTGTAAAAATAAATTCAATCAAGAAAATTGACCAAACACTTAGTTTTATCGGAAGTATAGAACATAGTGAAATGAAAATTATAAAATGCACGGAAGAAACAATATATAATATTCACCAAAACTACGCAATAAACTAAACATATTATGTTTGATTCAATGACCATAATATCTATAGAAAAATATAAAGACTAAAGAAAGGTAAAAATATTCATTTATAAGAATAGATTTTAAAATATTATTTATACTAAACAATGCAGTATTAAATAATACTAAAATTATTACTATAACATAATAATAATGTGCAAGCATGGTATAGTTAAAAATAATTGATTTTTCGCAGTATTTTTAGTTGTACAAATGATATTGACAGATACTTGTGGTTTAGTTATATACTATTTCTTTTTAAATAATATGCGTTCTCTTCGTATGAGAGTTTTGAGCTAATATATCGTATTTAGAATAAAACGTATGTAACAAAGTATCTATACGCGATTTAAATTAATTTTTTAAATTAAAATTCTCTTATTTTACTATTTTTTTCGATACGTTTATGATAAAAATGCATTTGAAATATTTTGATGACAATACAAATATAAAGAAACAATTTGTTGTTCCAAAAATAATATATCTAACTATCTAAATATGTATTTATATATATATGAGTATAATATATTTGTATTTTAATTTTTAAATGATTATAAATAAAATAAATTGTTTTTCACGAGAGCGGATTTTCCAAAGATCAACAACAGAATTATATTGTATCTGATAATATACTATATTAAATACGCCGATTCGCATAAAACATGATATTATTCAACGAAATCGAATTATTAAAAGCGGAGAAAAAATGTTAAAGTCTGTGACAGTCGAGAGAAAATTTTAAACGTGTCTTTTCTTCTTCTCGTATTTCGTTTCGTTATATATTAATATATATCATTCCGTTTTATTTCATTGGATTCACGTATTACAATAATAATAATAATACAGTCAGCGTATAATATATATTTTACCTCACGGAATCACCCCGACGGTCTTGGCAGATGATGATACAAGATTATCTCCAACCTACCTATTCATATTTTGTTTATTATTCATACGACGCGCATCGTCTATTCGTACCTATAGGTACCGCGCCTTCCTTCATGCTTCCAGAAATAATTTAAATAATTTATAGTTATCAAACGGCGTCAGCAGTAGCAGGGCGTGTGCACCCGATAGACACCCCCTAACACCTGTGCCTTAGTGCCCGAGTAGCATGGGAAGGGGATGAAACAAAATAAAACGGAAATAGTTTTTACTTTTGAAAAAAAAAAATATAAAAACGTATAGACCTGCGACAGCATCTAGACTCAAATTCGAATACAGCGGTTGAGTAGTTTTGTTTGTTTTTTTTTTTTGATTTATTAGGCAACTAAGAGTATTAACACCTTTTCATGGGCTCGCTGTATTTTTACGCACGCGTGTCACTGTTAAGCGGTGGTCTACTACACATATTATACAGGATGATTCACCAAGAATAGACCCTTTTTATTTTCATCAATAATTAAGTTATTCAAAATCCGATTTTTAAAATCTTTAAACGTATTTAAAAATTAAAAACCATTTTTTTTCAAATTCATAAAGTTTTTAAATTATTAATGAAGTGTCCTTTAGAGATATAAACTTCTGTTTATAAAATCACTTCCCTTTTCTGCTGTTAATTATTTAGTAGATAATTTTCCTGAAAATGTTGACGTGTATAAATTCGAGTGAATAATGATTTAGTTATTTAACTTTGTGTACTAAGGCCAATAGGTCCATGATGATGAGTTTGGAAGATACCATGGGGACTATGATGATTTGAAAATTTTAGTAATTTTATTAATATTAATATTACATCAATATTTATAATTTGTAAAAATTATCCAAATGTAATAAATACTAGATCTAATATTACATTTTAAAGAGTTTGAAAAAATGATTTTTAAGATTCTTCTCTTTATGATTTTTTGTGCTTAATGGATCATCCTGTATATAACCCATACAGTCCCGACTACACTACTAACTACATTCCGTATACTTTAATACCTTAATATTTTGATAATGTGATAATAAAAACGAGCAAATTTCCCCTCTATTGGTTTTCGTGTCCTTGTCACGCTTTCTTGAGTATATATAATATTTGAGTATAGTTATCTTTGTCTTCGTCTCTTAACTATGCACGTGATTTTCTAAATTGTTATTTGTCAAAACAAAAGTAGTATATGGGAGATATAAACAGAGAGAGAGAGAAAAAGAAGTATTATTCATCGAAATACCAAGATAAACAATATTTACTGAATTACTGACAAGCCAATTTGTTTGGAAGTAAACCAGAATAAATGACAACCCTAAACGAACAAAAAATATCCCACATACTGGGAATCGGTCGGATCAACCACTCTATTTTCTCATACTCGTATAACTTAAAATGACCAGTGCATTTATTTATATATCCTATATTCTAAGCACACAAACCCATAATAATAAATCGTCTATCAGAATATTAATGTACACTAACTCAAAATAACAATTAAAATTAACTTATTTTATAGCAAGTTATATAGTTGCATTCTTGACAATATGCACTTATGTGAATTTTCATAAATACTTATACAGATAAAATTAAAATCATAAATTTAGTATACAAATTCAAGATTGAATTAAGTAAATTTTAGGTAAGTACATATTTTTGTGTTAACATTTAATATCGTGAAAAATCATATGATTACCTTAAAACATGATTTTTAGGGTTAACAAGACACTATATAACGATGTTTTGATATCATATGGTGATATAAAGTAGGTTGGTTTTCATATAAATGACTCACAAAATATTTGATGAACGAACAAACCGCCTGTAATACGAATAAAAACATATAATAATATAATACTATCTACCATATATATAGGTATATAATAGATAAAATAAATAATGAAAAACATAATAGATAATCAAAATATATATTGTATGCATAGTTTATTTATTTTCTTCGAGAAATAAATAATGTTCTTGTAATTTACATATATACATAGGATCAACATTATATATTAAAATATATATATATATTATACTATTATGAACATAAAGAAACGAAAAATATATAATATAAATATCACAAATTATGCAGTACAAATGCAAATCAAATAGTAAAAACGAAATAATATTTTTACGGAGCGAAATAATCAATAGTACGCGTAATCCAACAAGAAAATTTAATTATTTTTAATCATAATTTAACGGTAAATTACTTACATTGATAATAAACAAGAATAAAATAAGACCACGTCTTGGCGGAAATTCCAGTAAAATTCCACTTGAATAAATATAAGATTAAGTTATTCAACAATAATTAAAAATTTACTTTGAAAATTAATTTTTGCACTTAAACTTTTTGCGAATAAGTAATGATTAACTGTTTATTTTTAATATATATACATATACTTATATATTATATATATTTTCATAAACTTTTATCGATAAATATTTTGGAATTAAATTTTTAAGATTAAAAAGTTATATAAGTGGGTACCGCTCTACTATACGTTAGGTGTCGAGTGGGTCACTGTAATGTGTGTGTGATAAATTTAAAATCAATTATTCATAATCATTGTATACGAAAAAAAAATGTTAACCGGAGACAGTCTAGCATACGAATGTATCACTAAGTACTCGTATATTTCATATTTTTTTTGATACATATAACTATATTAAAGTAATTTATATTTCTAATTTTTTTACAGAATATTTGTGCTTGAATATTTTTTAGCTGTTTTGGTTTCAGTAATAAATTACACGAGTCCTTGTTATGAGAAATGTTGTATTCAATTTTAAAGAATTGGCTATAAAAATTGAAGATTCTATAAAACGTTTAGGCAAACAATGTAGGTACGTGTAATTTTTAATGTTCGTGATTTTGACGAATTTATAAAAATTTGAAGTTCAAATTTATAAAAAAAATTGCATTTATCTATTTTTAATATTTTTATAAAAGTATTAAGAACTAAATATAAGATGTCACATTAAACTTCCAGAAATGTTGACCAAATAAATAATTATTTATTTACATTTATAGAAAACAAAACAAAAAATTTAAAAAAATAATTTCTCAAAAAAAGGCAAAATATTTTTTAATTATGATATATTTAAAAAATAATTAAACTTTCTAACTTGAATAATTTTTTTATTATAGGTTTAAAAACTTATAAAAAACCTTCTATTACATTTAATCCTAAATAAAAGCAGAAATTTTTTATGAATTTTTAACTACAAAAAAAAATTGTAATTTTTCAAGATTTTGATTAATTTTGTCAACATTTTAATTTTAAATGATTATAAAAAATATCATATCTACCTATAAATTTTCGATATTTTTTATTTAAGTTATGATGATTTTATTTGTAACTTTGAATTAAGTTTACAAGTATTTTTACACATTTGTAGTTTTTTTATAGCATTTAAAAAAATGAAAAAAAAATTTTGAAAATTTAAATTGTCTATAAGTAGCTAAAAATATTTTATAGCATGTATAGAAAATGATAATATAAATATCATTGCTAAAGTTAAAAATCGAAACATTTTTACTGCTCTAAAAGGTGATGACAGATAGAAAAAAAAACATTTATCATTGTACATAAAATCAATACATTCATTGCTTCACTCAGAATCTAAAATAAATAGGCATACAATTACATTCGATTCATATTGTTATATTTTAACCTTTGTATCGTTCAGATGGGTGTAAAATACAATAAGAATGTTTCTTAAATTTACATCGTATTATTTATAGTAAATCAACCAAGATCATTAAATTAGATTAACCTTTTAATTTTTCCAATACTTCAATTAAAGTTAATTTCTTCATTTCATTTATAAAATAAATATTAACTAGAAATTATTTACTTTACAGTTTTATTAAAAAAACAATTTTATCTGTAAAAATAAATGGTTACATAAAATCTATATCATCCATGGACTACTTTTATAACGAAATTAATATTGCATAAATTTCTATATATATCCTATACATAATACAAAACCACGTTAAAGGCAGAAGATACGCATCGTCGATTTTCTGAGTACTAAGCATACACCACGTAAACTTACAATTGATAAAATATTCTGATGAAACAACCATCAGCCTTGAAATCATTCGATTAAGGTACTATGTAGCCAATACATATTCGTATCCATTGGCTTGTACTAATCAATCTATGTGCATAATACTATAATACTATGTTACTTATAATGTTTAGTATAAAATGTAAAATATCATAAATAGATAAATGTAAAAAAATTTCATTGTAAAATCATATTATTAATATGAATCCGTATGATACGTCTAGAATCTTTTTTTGTAATTAAAATTGAAAGCATTATAATAATATATTATAATCATAATGTTTGAGTTGAAATAATATGATTGCAATTAAATATCTACTCACCACATAGTATTGTTGAATATACGTGTATAGTCATCATGAAGGTATAGAATAGAATATTTTACCCATGTTTAAAATACTGTGTTCAACGATATGTATAATTAAAGTTGCGAGTATAATATTGTATGTTTTAATACCTCGATGATTGGCACGTAGAATAATTTTAACTATCAACTTTGTTATAATACAATAAAATCGTTGACATATCTGTATGGTTATTTATCTGAATACATTCAATTGGTAAATAATATTTCGATTTCGACGTCACGAACGTTGATCTCGTATAATAAAATGTTTCTGACAATTTAAATCAATTTACATGTTAATCTGCTGTTTCGTTAAAAATATAATAATAATATGTTTTATTATACTTATGAACAAAAAATTTGAAATGGTGCCCAATAATAACGGTCGCTCAATTGTATTGTACAATTATGCTGTTAGAATAACTGAATAAATGTGCTATTAAATATTAAAATTATTCATGTCAAGTAGATATTGCTGTATTGTTCGGTAATTATTTTATTAATTTCACTTGTAAACATAATAAAATGCGTTATAAATTTTATTGTTATTTCATAAAATAAACAACTGATCAAAGTGAACAGATTATAAATATGTGATAATTGTATTCTTTACTTTAACAATTAATTCAATTAGAGTTGGAAATTTAACGTACCATAAAAAAAAATACAGAAGGATAAACAATATAATTATTCTAATTGTATAATATACAATTAGTAAGTTCCTCAAATTAACAAATTAGATAAAAGAATTTTTGCATATAAATAGTGTACATAAAATTATCGATAAGTGATATATTTTAACATATTGTGATAGATTTTTATTTTACAACTATAATTTAATTTTTTTTTTTTTTTTTTGAAATTCAAATTTTTACAAAAAAAAACTGTCAATATTTTCAATGTTTTATAACGGTTCAAACGTATTAAATGTTCAATTTTTATAGATAATAATATACAATTTAATACAAAATTCCTCATAAGTCAAAACTCATCAGTAATTCATATTCTCATCGAAAAACAAAGATTTATACACAATTAGTTGTTAGTATATATTTTAATTTGAAATTTAAGCGAATAATGATGGATTTTAATTATGTTGTAGTTTACAAATATTATTTATAGATACTTCAAACTTTTAACATAATACAATATTTATTTTTATTTTAAAGACACAATGCAATTTTTGAAATCAATGTTATCGGTGAAAATTAATTTGACATGCGGTATTAGGAATAGTAAAATATATTTATTAATATAGGTGGCTGATGGACCAACATAAATAATCATTTTTTGTCATTATACAAGGATATGTTATTGAATTCATAATTACCGCTTCCATAACAGTGACCAACTTAATGACGAAGTACCCTCCATTCCTACTCTACAGCAGGACGATTACCTATTTTTTTTAATATCTATTATTAGAATAAATATAAATATATATTATGTATTTTAATTTACCTATTTAATAATATGAAAATATAAGAAATATAGGAAAAATAATAATAAATATAATCTATAATACTGATATACAAAATGCTACTTACAATTTTTATGTTAATAATTATATTGCTTTAATGTAAAATATGATTATTAATAACATCTGCAATGTTATATTCATACAATAATCAGATATTGATAAAATAATAAATTAGAAGCACAAGTGTAGCTTTATTGCCTATGCATAGTTCTGTTTCAGAATCGATACTTAAATTATGTACTAATTTATTATTATATAGTCATAATTGTGTTAGCATATAATAAATATATTAACACTTATTATATAATATGTAAAATAACATTAACGAGAAAAAATACACATGTACGATTAACAATCATAGTGATCATTATATATAATATATATATATATATATATATATATATTTTTTTTTTTTGTAAAAAAGTAATTGTAAAATATTATAGAATATTGTTAATATTGTTATAATTAGTATGCACATGCATGATCTCTTTTTTTTTTTAATAATACATTTTTTTTTCATACATAAAACACTTTGGTGATAATTATTTTATTTTATTATTATTATTTTATTATTTTATTTTTTTAGCATATTATAAAATAATTTTCACCAAAGTGTTTTATGTATGACAAAATAGTGTATTATTAAAAAAAAAAATTG
Organism: Rhopalosiphum nymphaeae; assembly: GCA_036289425.1. Lineage (NCBI taxonomy): Eukaryota > Metazoa > Arthropoda > Insecta > Hemiptera > Aphididae > Rhopalosiphum > Rhopalosiphum nymphaeae. Next base: position 294,658 of record JAZAQC010000021.1, on the reverse strand, counting down.
AGATCATGCATGTGCATACTAATTATAACAATATTAACAATATTATATAATATTTTACAGTTACTTTTTTACAAAAAAAATATTTATATATATTATTTATAATAATCACTATGATTGTTAATCGTACATGTGTATTTTTTCTCGTTAATGTTATTTTAAATATTATATAATAAGTGTTAATACATTTATTTCTAGTCATAAAATAATTTTTTGATTATAATTAAATATTTGCTACAGTAAATTATAACGTGTTTAATTTTATTTCAAAACATATTTCCATCGCTGAGCAATTCAATAATAGACGTTTCCGTTTTTAAACGAAACACATTAATGGCATTCAATACAATTTTTATTTAAATCAAAATTTACTATTATATTTATTAATTTTCATTATAAATACACATTGAATATGGAGTTTGATTAGTTATTTTCAATAAAAATCATTGAGTATTGAAAATGAAATAAAAGACTTTTTATTGGATTGTATACAATTAGTTTTCAATTTTATTTTACCGTTCGATTAAGTTAAATACAACAAAAAAGTTAAATAAAACAATATATTCAATGTGACTTGTTTTAAAGGAACTTAACGCCTAATAATTACAAATAACTTGGGTGGTGTACAAGTGCTATTATAAAATCTTGCAGGAAGCACTTAAAAAGTTTTCTGTTTGATTATTATTTGAAGTATTATAGTTTCATCGAGTACAATGTACATTTATAGAACAAAAATCCAAATGTTATTAGAGTTTTTAAAATAATAATTTTTCATCTTCTAAATAATAAATTAATAGTAGGTAAACATATCACCATAAAAAAAAATAAAACATGAAACCTATAACAAAATTTAATATGAATTATAAAAGTTTAAAATGTACCGTAAGTAGATTTTTCTGATATTTAAGTTTTGAATAAGGTTTCAAAATTACTCTCTCTCTATAACCATAGCTGATTTATGTTTTTTTTAACGGGTGGCCAACTCTTAAGATCTGAGTACCAATTTTTCCAGTTTAAGTTTCACGAGGGCAATTGACTGAAAATAATTGGCAAAGAAGAATGATATCGTAAACTTTGGTATTAGATTACATATGGCAAATAAATCAATAAACTTAAATGGCGTACATTATTTAAATTTATTGTCTTTCAGGTAAATCGTGTTTATGTACATGATTTAAAAATTGTATAATATTGTAATAGAAGCAGGATCTGGAAAAAACACTACTTCCACAAATAATTTATATTGTTTACCATGAGATATTTTTTTCATTAAATGTTTCGCTTCGGATACATATATCGTATAGCAATTGCCACCGGCGCCGCCGAAAATAATTAAATAGTCGCGTTCTATATACGTTTTTAGTCTCTTTTCTTTGGTTTTTGAATTTGTCGAATCACAGAATGTCTCATTTGTTCAGGTAGATTCTATTATTTGTCCTGCTGATTCTACCATATACTCAGACATCATGCGTTAGTGATTTAGGTATAGTACTTTTAGGTATAGTCTCTCTTTAAAAGATTCTGTTGTATTTTCTTCATTCGATTACGTGTCAATGTGTTTTGCTGTGCCAGACGTCCATTGCGAGTTTCGTATTGTGTTTGATACCATCTATACACCGTAAGGTGTTTTTGGGTTATTCACGCGAGTGTCTCAACTATATTTAAAATAATGGATTCTTTCTTCATATACGAATGTGTGTGTAGTTTTTAGTCTGCGGAACAAATTGGATTTACCTGTGTTTGTTATATTCGTAGTTTTTGGCAATGTATATTGAGTAATTTATAGGTTATCCTCGATGCCATCCTTACACTATTGCCAATGTTGTTTGATTTAATATCACATAAAAAATCTTAATAAATCATCAAAACGATATTTTTTCCTATCTTAGATTATATTATCATGACTGAGCATTGTATTATTTATTATTTGATCTCATAACGACGCTACTTTGACTATTATTATTTTTTTTATTTATTATATATAATCTGCGGCTTCTATGGCCATTGGATGTTACAGTGTTTTGACTTAATACATAATAAAATTAACTTAAATTAAAATGAACTTATTACTTAAACATTTTTAAAAATAAATGGTTGGTGACTGGTTGGTTATAGGAGGTTGATGAGGTGTGTATCTGTGAGGAATTGGCAGAGCTTGTCGATATTGTCTGGTTCAGGGCTTAATATTTCGGTCAAGTGATATGATATCCGCTGCTTAATTCTCTCCGTATTGTGTGCGCTGCATTCGGTGATTATATGCTTGACTGTAAGAGGAACCCCACAGCATGTACAAATGGGGAGGGGTCCTTGTCCTCTTTCTTCATTAAGTGTGCGTGTGTAAGATGTGTGTGTCCGATTTTGAAGTGGTTAATAGCAGTCTCATATTTTCTTGGGGTGTTGACAGGAAAAGTCCAGGGTATTATTGACCTTTTAATTTCATTAAGCTTCGTGATCATTTTGTTCCATTGTGTTTCCCATTGTTGACATATATCCCTTTTGATGACATTTTTTATGTCGCTGTAAAAGAAGATGTAGGAGTAAGGAATATCAGTATTTGTATGAGCTTGTTTGGCGGCCTTGTCCGCACGTTTGATACTATCAATGTTACAGTGACTAGGAATCCATGAGTATAAAATATTTTTACCTGATAACTGTGCATTATAGTGGGCGTTATGAATTTTCCTGACAATTTCGGTAAGATTTTGGACATTTTTAAAACTAGTCAGAGTAGATAATGAATCATTATAAATTGTGATATTGTTCTAATTGATTTCTGAAATAGTGTATTCGATGGCTTTGAAAATGGCTAGAGCTTCAGCTGTATATATGGAGCATTTGTCCAAGAGTCTCCATTGGAGCTGGTTGTTATCATGAATGATGGCCATACCAACTTTGGCCTCCGAAAGAGATGCGTCGGTATATATTTGTGTACGAGTATGAGATAATGAGAGTTTTTTCTTGAATAGGTTTTTAAATGTATTGGGGCATGTGAACTTTTTTAGTTTTTAAAAATACATATATTATAATATAGCATAATTATTAACAAATTTATTGCCATTAGTTATTTTATGGATTTTTCTTCATTTTTATAAGCATCATAAGATAAAAGTTACACGCTTTATTTGTTCAGCCACAAACTATGATAGACACATATAGATACAATACTTTTTACCCTTACAGAAATTCAATTATATTTTATTTATTTTTTTATTTTTATTTTTTTTTTTATTGAATAGAGGATTAAAATCTACATATATTATTAAACCACTTGCAGCACTTGGAATTTATGATTTAAGTTTTATCCACCTTGTGATACTAATTAAAAATCATTTTCAAATTCATCATTATAGGTCATACGAATACAATTTCGTTTTATTTTAACTTTATATCCACAATCTATTATCATAATTCAATTTTATTATAAATTTAATGTCAGAAATAAATTAAATATTACGATAATTTATCAAAAGAAAAATATTATGACAACATAGAAGAAAACTGTTATTTCTATATGTTAGTGTAGGAAAAACGATTGAACATCAAATGTTATATCCATGTCAGTCAATTTTTTAATAGTTTTATTAAAAATTAAATATATATTTATATTATTTTTTGACTATACACGTTATGAAGTATATATATATATATATAAGCGCTCTGCCATCGCATGTCAAAATAATTTTAAATATTTATATTATAGAAACGAAAATAATAAAACTGTTAAATCGTCACACGTGTGACTTTATATTTCATCCGCATGTTTCGCACGGGAAATTGCAAGGATGTAACGCACGCACGGATGATATTTCATATAAGACGCATGTTGCTAAATCGGTACAACACGGTGCGCCCAACGCAAAGAAAATAATGTAGGTATATACGCAATTAACATTGTACGAAGTGAGTCGTGCGAACAATATTTATATAAAGTAACGAGCCCGCAGTCGGCGGCGTCAGTCGCACATGTATCGTGCGTATATATTATAGCATTATCAATCTGCAGCAAAATGTTTTTTTTCCTCTTCGTCATAATACCCGGCGGGCCGTTCCTATACCCGACATTGCTCCCTATATCACATTATAAGGTATTATTGTTATTATTATTACTACGTGTACGAGAGCACAAGTGTCGTCACCAGTTGTTGCGAAGACGTGCATAAGAATTATATTTGGTATATTAAGCGTTCAGTATTTTATCATTACATACGCGCCGCACAAGTTCGTCAACGATATAAACATAATATAGCTGTGCAGTCCGGAACGTCTTTTGTATAGGCGTAATAGTATTAATGCGATGCGTCATGTATAATTAATTGCATAATATGTACGGGGAGCCGATCTCGCATTTATATAATGTATATTATATGAATTCAAACGTACGGGCTAACGTAACCGAACAATAAATTCCATATCAAGTCGCGAAAGTATAATGGTTTAATGATTTATTGAAATATATTATAGAAAGTCCCCGAGGGTTACGCGCGCGTCAACTCCGCCACCACCTGTCCACCGATACCGTCCCGGCTACCGTCATTATACACTGTATATTATATAGTATACAGTACGATTCTTGCAGTTTATCGAAAATCATCTGGTAATATACTAATAATTTAGAAAATTAGTAATATTATTTTTATTTTTTGTTGTTAAATAATATATTATTTTACATTTCTCTGCAATATGATTATGATTATCAATTATCAATATAATTTATACATTTTTTTCTTAAACGTTGAATAAACATATTATTATATTCACGAATCATTTCCATCCGATAAATGAAGAAAAAATACCTTGTACATAGCTTATACTACAGTAGGCCGTTGTGTTTGTGTGACCTCTACGATGCTCAAGTATAGTAAGTGACGACCAGGTGAAAAAATAAATGATAATAAAACAAAACGTGAACACCTTTCATCCTACGGATTATATTATTTCTAATATACGCACATCTTTATTATATTACAATATAATATAAGCCATCGTCATTTTAGCCGATATTATAATATTATATATCATCGTGATCTTTGCCGAAATCTAGTAAAAACGCAAACTCCTACTTTAATAGTTGTTACAGTTTATTTATCATTATTATACACACAACAATCCTTGTATATTTGTTTTTGCATCGATCTCTATACTACAAAATGTGGTTAATATCCCCAGAGTAATTTTATAAAAACTCTGCGATTGTATGACCTTGGAATCAAGTATTGGATTTTCTATAATTTCACTAAAAAATAAAAAACTAATGTTTCGAGCGTAATATCATGTTATCTTAGTTAAAAAATTAAAACTGAATGTAAATGGTACCGTCTTAAATTTCAGACATATCGCAGATTATTAAGGTAAATAATTTGTATCGGACAAAATGCCTGTATACCACCAGATGTACCACAAGGTGGACATATATTATTCTGTTACTGCTTAATTTATACTTAGACGATGTATGTTTGGTTTTTGGTAGAACAAACTTTAGACTATTTGCTAATGACTTAAGATTATACCGTGTTATTTATTCTGAGACTAACTGCTTCCATTTACAATATTATGATTTGTGACCTCCATATTTTTCTCAAATTTAATGTTGATAAATACTATTCAATTATATTTAAACATAAAAACAACTATTAATTTTTAATTATTTCTCTAATTTTCATATTTTACCAGATCTATATCAAAGACCTAGTAATCTTTTCATGTTTAGTTTTTTCTTCTGATTATAATATATAGTTGACAATTAATATAAAATCTTCATGGACCTTAGATTTTGTTATAAAAATAAGTAATATTTTACGCATATAAAACTACTTAAATTATACATCCCACAATTTCGGCCAGTATTCAATACGCTTTAAATATTTGATATTAATAAAACTATTTAAAAAAAGTTAAGCTTGTTCAAAATTTATATATTAGTTTAATTAGAAATATTGTTAAGTACTAGAAATTATAATCGATAACCAACTATATGAGCCTTTAAAATACATAATATATATATATATATATGCCTGTATTCCTATAGAGATTTGGAAATTATTACTTTGTTGTTATTTTTATTTTTAATCTAATTTATGACATATTTGATTTTTTTGTTAATAATACAAATACGATATTCCTAGCCACAGGCTACCTATATATATGTATATTTAAATAATTTACAATAATCTTAAAATATTTGATAATACCCATGTATTGGATCTATTTAGTTTGCTGGTTCTTTAATTAAACTCTAAAATTCGTCCAAAAGTTTACCTTTTAAAGCCATCTCTACTGCTATTTTATATCTATGGATATTGAATAAATTGTTGGTTTCATACAATATTATTTACACTGTTGATTTTTTTATTCTTCTTGAGTGATCTTTGATAGCATTCTAAATTATTAAGTCGATTTTACAATTTTCTGCTTATATAATCATATATTTGATAAAAAAATTGTCATTAGGTATTCTTAAAATTATATTTGAATTGTTTTATTTTAAATAACCTATCTTGATATGATTTATATGCGATCTTTAATATATGATATATTTTATTATATTATTTACTTTATTATTATATGTTTATAAAGTACTAATGCTTTCGGGCATTTATTAAATAAATATTATTATTAATTATAATTATATGTATTTTATGTTTTTGTAATGCACACATTTTTGAAACGGGTAAAGTTTAGGTTGAAAACTAACTGTCATCCCTATAACTTTACTTAATATCCAATTACCAAAATTCATTTTAATCTAACGAGAATAACATCACTTTTGGATGATTGTCATTTGACTTCGTGATTCTTTTATACAATAAACACGAGTTTTTCCAATAACATTTAAAACCATCGGTTTTCGAACGTGCGTTATAGGTTCTTTTTTATGTTCCCTAAATTATATTGATATAAACATATATATATACAACCCCGCTGAGCTAGCGATAACAGTATATAATATGTGTATTCCAAAAACTGTCAGTCGTTACGGCGCAAAAAGAAAATGGTATATGGTCGACATTACAGCCAAGTACGTTTCGGGCACACTTATTACATAGACGCTAATCTGGCAACGTAGCGCATGATTTTTACTCATTTCTTGCGAAAATATCTCGGGCGCTGGTGAAATATGATTTAGGGCGTTCGCGGACCGTGATAAATTGCTCCGAGCGCAAATGGTTTGCACCGAACGCTAAATAATAACTATGGTGCAATCGTCGAAAGTTAATTAGGTAGTTCTATTATAGGTATACATGCGTTTAGTCTCAGTGGGTGAAAAATAAATTAAAACTAACATATTATAATAGCTGAACTATTTTATATATTGTATTATTTAACCATGTAATAATCCAAATAACTATAATGATTCATAAAAATCATGAGGCCACGAAAACTATGGAAAAAACCACAAATTTGGTGAAAAACATTGAGTTATAATATACATGATATAGTATAGTATATTATCATATAGTTACATGATATGAATATGTTATAATATCACCATGTAGAAAATAATATTACGTATTACTATTTTAACTGTCGTACATGGTAAAATTCTCTTTGTATGCTGTCCAGTGACCATTGGGACCAAAATCAGATTTTGAAAATGTTGGAAGCTTTATTTAATACAACTGAAATTTGAACATATATTTTGCAATGGACATCTATTATTTGCAGGTTTTGAAAGCATATTTTTTGGTATTAATAAAACTCTTAGTAAAAACAATTTTTTTTCATCTAATGCTTTTTTTATAGATTGAAAAATGTTTAATGGTAAGAATAATAATTATTATTATACAGACAACTATTCATAACTTTACGTATGTATGATGATTTGATTAAATATATTTCTGTATATATATATATATATATATATATATATATATATATATATAATAATGTTAAATTTTGTAATAACAAATAACATTATATTAACATATTATACTACATTTTAAAGGGGACGTTTCTTCAGACACAAAATGCATTTTTAAATTTTTTTTTGAATTTGTATGACGAATATCATAATTTGTGTACAATTTTATTTTTAAAAGAATTTACAAAATATAGTGTAGGAGTTGAAGAAATATTTCTTAAAAAAAAAATAACAATGCTTAAATATTTGCATAAAAAGTTTCAAGAATAATTGTTATTTATTTATTTATTTTTTGTTTAAGGATGTAACGAAGAAATGTTTTGTCAGTCCCTCATACTACTTCATGAATTCCTTTGAAAATAAATTCGTACAAATTCATACAAATTCCATTCTTAGTATCTATGAAAACACTTTTTTTTTTAAATACATGTGTTTGGGGGTGCTGGGAAAACGTATACAGTTTTAGATTTTTGGTATATACTTATAGACAAAATATAATTTTATTTTGATAAACCTTACCCCATTTGGAGTTCTGACCAGCTTAGATATAATTTTTTGACTTTTAAGATTTTAACCATTTATTTGTCAATTTAATGAAATCTGTGAAAGCTCTGCGTGCTGAGAAAAATGCGAATTACGTGACGTTTCCGAACGTGTGTGTAGAGTATTGTATAAATTAATGTATTCGCTAACTGAAATAATACCTATGCCGTGTAATAATAATTGTCTGTTATTAAATCTGGATTAATTTTTAAAATATATTGTCACTCATTATATTATATTCTAAGGTTTTACTTTGATCAGGGTCAACACGAATACATAATGTTATATTAAATATCGGGTTGTTTTACACAGAGTTCAAAAGGTCAAATTTATACTAGGATCTATAAATATATGTGTGATGGGTGTTGATGTATGCACATTATAATTGTATTATAATGTTTGAAGTTTGCTGAGTCGATAAATAACTTTTTTTCTTTCGCATGGAAAAATGTCAAATAAAAGTATATCGATTAAAAATAAACATTAAATGGTAAAATCCGCGGAAATTATAACACACACGTAAACTGAGTACAGTATCCTTAATAATAATTGTTGTAGGTAATAACACAGAAATCAATTTTAAAAGTTATTGCCGGAAGGGGGGGGGGGGTAAAATGTTGTTATATCATTGAAAATACTCGTTTAATAAATATGTAAAGATATTATGTAATATGTGAATATATACGTTAAAAACTTAATTCAAACGGCTACGTATACTCATTTTGACAGAGAATCATTTATATGAATGATATTATATAAATAATATTATGCCTCATAGTAACGATACATTTGTACATTTTTAAACTCACCTATGATATAGTATTATCGACACACTATTTCATAGCTATATATTATAATCGAATCCATTATTATACAGTATACACTATATCGGATCACCTGCAGTCGTATTTAACGTTTAATCTGATTCAACGGTTTTTTAATTTTTAACTTCGTATACATAGTGGCATACTATAAAAATTATTTAATACAATGTAGGTTTATTATTATAGCTTATACCACGATATATGTTCTGTAGTGGTTTTACTTAATGTCCCGTGTACAGATGTTTCTAGTGTCGGACCCCAATATAGAGCAGAGATTTAGGTGGTTAGCTGGTGCATGGTTCATTTTTAAAAAATGTATTATGGCCACTATTCACACATAATACTTACTACATCAAACAGATTTATTTGCAGAACTATTTACAATCATAATCATTTGTTCAAACTATATACGGGCCTCTTTCGAATCTTCATAATAGAGTGTCACAAAGCAGCTGTCTATTGTAAAAAGATTACTATAAATATTACAAAACATATACTTTTACTGCTATGATAATATTATGCCAGATATTAAATTTGCATTCAACAATAAAACCCATCAACTGCATTAAGGCGATTAATTTTCTCCACAGCTCTATTATTAACTATATTATGATATTTTATATGCGTTTATATACAAGGTGACACATCTGAATATTTACGCTTATTATTTCGACAAGTTTTTAACTTTTTTTAATATATTATTTCTACACATTGATGTCATTGAAAACCGAAATTTTTAAAGCAAAAAATAAATATTTTTCACAGTTGTATATCATTTTTAATTTTTAACTTTCAACTTATTTAAATTGCAACAAATATCAACTACATACATTTTAAATTCCATTTTATGAAACAGAATATATTACAAAATATTTTTATACATAACAATTTAATTTAAAACGAGTAGTTAATAAGTTATAAGTATTTCAAGTTTTGATGAGTTGAGTTGGTGGCAAAGGAGTAGCACCCCGAAAAATGTTTGTCAACTCCTTCACTCATCAAAACTTTAAATAATTATAACTAAACTAATTATTATAAACTTGCTTGAAACTCGATTTTAAAGTATCGAGAAATTATGGAAAATATTCTAATTTCGATAGTCAAGTTAAAAATATACAAGTCTATTGTTATTTAAATAAATGTATAACTAAAAAATAAATGTATAAATGTATCTATAACTTTTAAAATAATATAGAATATAATTATAGAAAATTATAAGTTTATTTTTTTCATAATATTATTTTCCGATGAAATAATGTATGTATATACTTAAAATGGTAGCCATAGACTTAACCTAACCTTGTGTAATAATACATTTTATTATACTATATTATCATTATTTACCAACGGCTTGGTCCAAACTCCAAAAAAGTTAATATTTCTCTCTGTATATTCGTATATACGAAAATATTATTACATAATTATTATATATAAACAGTATACACACACAAAAATAATGTTATATCATGTGTAATGTACTCTAGTGACTAGTTTTGTAGTACACTGTTGGTTGATGTTACACAAATGAGCCGCTTGTCAGGTAGGCCGACCCACAATAACAAAATTCTGCATGGTATTTCACTGGATGTTTTGCACATTATTATTTATTTATATTTTCTGTTTAACAGTATATGCTTAGCCTCACTTGATGTTTTCTATTTTGTTGTGTAATAATTATAAAATATTTATCTCTTTTTGTTTTGTATATAATTTAATAACCGTAACATAATATCACACTTTACTCAACTCTAAAAACGTGTAACTTGACATTATATATTTTATAACAATGTTATACTAATAATTTGAACAAAATAATATTGTAAGTTTGTATTTTTGTCGGAATTACGGTTTACAATATAGGCCATGCTATTGTTATTATACAACTTGAAGCCATTTAAATTCGGTATAATTATGATGTATAGCTATACAAACTGAATTGTTATTGTGTAGTTAAAGTTTATATTTATAACTAATATACTTCTAGATAATCGCATATAAATAAAATAAACTCGACAGTAAAAATTCCAATTTAAAGTTTTGAGAGCTGAAATTTATTGACAAAGGCTTAAACTTTTCTAACGACTCTTAACATATACATATACATTACATTTCGTTAAAATATTATACATAATCGAGAAAATCGTTATTGTTAAAATATTAAATATAAATCATAACAATGACATATAAATATGAATATTATTTAAATGATTTTAAATAAATCAAAAAATATAAATATTATCATGCATCACAACTCTAATTTAATATTTTTTAAAAACGGGTTTGCTTAATATTTATGCATTTAATTATACATGATTACAACAACCTTTTTTGTCTACAACTACAAATTCTTCAATGAATGTTATAGTGATGTTTGTATATACATTTCAAATTTCAAATTGGCATACATTGTATGTTTTACTATGGGTATATTATTTTTAGTTTAACTTGCCATACATTTTTTTTTCAACAGTAATTACCAATAACTATTAAATGTATGTATTTTGACTGTAGATAAATACAGTTATAGTTTTTATAATAAGTAACTACATTTATGTTCAAAAACTGAATTAACTAAGTGCAATCATATCATACGATTTGTATTTTGATTATTATCTAACCAACATATTGTACTATAAATGCGTTTGATCCAAACAGTATATTTTTATTGTATAATATGATACTAAATACTTTACACATAATAACTATTTTACTGCTGAACTTATTGTTTATAATATACACTACTATGATGGGATAAAGCTATATTCTAAAATATTTTTGTATTGAATATCACTATATATATATTTATAAAATAAAATAAAATAAAATAAAATAATGATCAACAAATAAATACAACTTTTATTTTGTATCATAGCAACGAGTATGAAAGGGAGAGTTATATTTTTGTATATATATTATTAGTTTTATGTGTGGCCCGAATAATATTCTATTCAATATTGTTGATCCAGTTGATACTTTACATTTTACATGCCTAACATATATTATAAAATTTCATTTTTATTTTGCTATCTTAGTCCCAAAACTGTGTTGCAACTATTACAGTTTGTAAATAGTAATAATTTTGCAGTTAAAAGTTTAAACCTATAATATTTTATTAGGTATTCATTGGTTTCAACAATATAGATTTTTAATAATTTTAAAATTAAACAAAAATATTATTTAGTGCTTATTCATAAAAAAAAATCTTAAATATGAGTTTGAAATTAATGATTATATGCTAAGTTAAATAATTTAATACACGCAATACCCAGTTCACAGAGGTGCTAATCACATTAATCACATTTTGGTATTTACTAACTATGTTTTTGACAATTCAACGAAAAGATACAAAAGCAAATATATGAAATTACGTTTTAATGGATACCGTGCAAGCAGATCGATTTGTAGCAACTACAGTAGTTGTTAAACAACTATCTACTTACTAAAATGATTAGCAACTTCGACTTATAGCCAAGACCTTTGGTTTCACGCCATACCCAAACCGTTTTTGTCGATTCGCTTATCTATCGGCATGCATCATATAATTATTGTGATTACAATAATATTATTATATGCATTAGGTACATTAGGACAGTGCGTATCAGAAATTATTCATCAATACACGATGGTCAGCGTTTGATATCGCAGATACCTTTTGTAAAACTAATTTATAATTATCGCCATCCTGCCATGGTGGCTCTTATCTCCGACAACTGCCGTTACCTACTAACAAAACAAAGTGTTTACACACCATAATAATTTATACACAAATACACAATATGATTCAGTATACTCAAACGCGTTCGCGCACACAATCGACCATCGAGACACGATAGTAAGTTTGTTGGCTGCTTGTTTCACATTAAACATGACACCGTCGTATCAGGTTGAAAGTTTAGAGGATAAACTTCATAATTTGTTTAGAAGGCATCTCGTCAGTCTATGTGTGTACTGTATGTATATATATACTATATACACACTCATATAAACTGCGCCAAGTCGGTAAGTCCTCATACAATTCGACAGGAGATAATCTGATTTACGTGTAACTCATACTGAATTACATCGTTAAAAGGAAATCAAGTGGCTTAAAAACTAGTGCATTCACCAAGGACGATTGAATGCGTATCACAATAAAAACTTTGAGATTCGTCGTCGACCCTTCCGCGGTGTGTGTGTGTGTGTGTGTGTGTGTGCGTGTGCGTGCGTGCGTGTTTGTGTGTGTGTGTATCAATTTAAAGCACATCATTGTATCGCTTATAAACAGTGATTCCGATATAGGTATTTTATGTATTGTACCTTATATGTTATATAGTTCGCGTCAGCTGGTACAGTCCGGATTGAAACTTTTGACGGTTATACATTCTTTAACCATAGAACTAAATTGTACAAATAATAATGAAAACAAATAACATCGGTACTATATTATTTGAATAGTAATATTAATTTTATATTTCATTCAATTCCGATTTGACAATTTTGTTATAAATGTAACAATAATATTAAGAGTAAAAAAAAAAAAATAATAATAAAGGAAAAATGTACAAGCCTAAGATGTTTCCTGAAGTATGACATTTTATTTTAGAGTTATGTATTACTAATATTTCACGAAGTGTTTATCGCTACGACGATAGAACTCTGTATAGATCACTACGTATAAACAAATATTATGATGTTAAATACCACAGACTATATAGTATAAATTATAATGATCGAATTCATTCTGGACAAAATTTATATAATTTGTTTTGAGTGAAACAGAATAATCGATTAATTCTACTGGTATTGCTGTATCAAATACAAAATTGGATATTTAAGCTATATAAATATGATAACACTGTGGAGATACAATTGGCTTAGAATGTATTACAATATTTAGTTTGTATTTATATTGCTACCAATTTGGTTTATCGCAATTCGTTATCGTCTACGATTTACTTTGCTATTAGTAGGTAGGTACGTTAAGTTACTGCAGTTAGTTTAATTTTAACGTCATTTTTTATTGATTTAACTGTACGGAATAGGCGCATATAGTTAATTGATTATATATAAATATGATTAATGAGTGTATCGATTTTTCATTTATAATGTGTTAATCACGGACAAGATTTTCGTGTATTATTACCAACCGTCTATTAAAATAAATAAATTTTATCTATAAAAATGGAAATAAAACGTATCATTTTACTGTATCGGGTGAATAATAATAGTACCAAACTATAAAGTTGCGGATCCTCGGCACAATATTATGATAATTTATAACCAAAGATTCATATACCTATACGGAATTAATTTAATTCTATTTTGCGCTGTGTTGTCGAACTGACATTGGCTTAAATGTAAATTACTCAGTGTAATTTTTTATTAATATAATATATATTTATGTTATATAAAACGTGCATCTATAATAACATAACAAGCACGCGGACCTCTGTGTAGTCTGATGTTAACGGTCGACGCTCATCTCTTCCATGATTAGGTTATGCGTAATTAAAACATAAAGCTAACAACGCATTCTTCTTCGTCGGACTTTATCATTTGTTTTAAACTATTTTCTCACCCTTTCCTTATCACCATCAGTAGCAGTTCTCCCCCTATCACAATTTTCTCGCTCTTTCTCTCTCTCTCTCTCTCTCTCTCTCTCTCTCTCTCTCTCTCTCTAATATTATACATATAAGAATATAATGTTATGCGATCTACTTTACCATACGACACTTATGCTATATTATCTTCATGTATCAATCTTTCCATCTTTGCAGTTATCTGTTTTGCAGCCGTGACTCGCGTAAACTTTCTTAATTTCTAGAGGTGCAACGGCCGCCATTCTCAGTAATTACGATACACTTTGTCGTTTGTTATACTCTTATACCTAACGCCCGACATTAAAATTAAATTAAAAGTTTAGCTTCTTTACTATTGTAGACTTTTAGATGTATATTATATGGTGATGAAAATGTGTGCCATAGCCGGATTTTTACTGACTTACAATAAATACTTCGATACAACCACTCTATCACTCTTTAACCCCCTCTCTAACAGTCATTATACAACCAAAAAAATGAACCACTAATTTGGCGAATGGCAGCAGCAGAATAAACTGTAAGTTGTTATCGGCTTATTCAAAAATTATCCTCTCGACTTTTGACACAAATAGTTATAGCACTAATTGGTTCATTCTTTTTATTTTTATTTTTTATTTTTTTTTTTTTTTTAATAGCAATAAATTAAATTAAAAAATAAAAAACTCTTTAGTTATAGAATATATTTAATTTATCTACTTGTTTAGTTTGTACTCGAAATCCAACAAAAACTGAAATGTTCTCTAAATAAAGCTTTGTTCAACGCAGTTCATCATACTACAAATGTAGTAAATTGTTAGTAGATTTTAACTAAACAGTGCTTCTGCTGAAATTAATTCTGTTTTCTCTGCTATTTAAATAGAGTTTACAATGTGAAGTTACACTACGATGCGATGCAATATTATGAACACTATTTAACGTAGGTAGTATAACATACTATATATACAGGTCCACCGGAAGGCACAGTAAATACGGAACGCCTAAGGTGGTATTATGTAAGAGGTGGAAATTTTCTTAGTGTAGGCAGAGCCGTATTAAATAAAAAGTAAATTATTTATTTTTAATATATTAATTTTTAAAATTAATAGTTGATATCCAGAAATTAACTAAATTTAGCTTTGGGTATTATATTTACAAATATAATAAATTGAAATTAAACTTAAAATAACGTAAGTATATTAATATATTATAAACAAACTTCAACTACTTAGTTATATATTTAATTCAAAATTATTCTAATTTTAAACGTGGCTTATACGTACTAAATTTACTTGTAGAGGAACATGAAAATTTGATTCTTATTTACTGACATTAGATTATTAAATTGTATTTGCTATTTGCATTGATTTCAACTTAAGGAAATATAGCAACCGTCCGCCCAATAATAGCATTTACTTTTCGTTTGTTACTCTATCGTGGACTATATTTACAGACAATAGTTACCGAAAACTTATGTGTGTCCGTGTCATATTAAATGTATATTTATGTACTGTTGTACTTTTATTATTAGTATATTAATACAATATATGTTTAATAATTTTAATAATTATTATTACATTATATTAGCGTGTACTCGTATATAGTATCTATCTATTAATTTGTTAATATCATTGGTCTAATATTGATAATCAAAAGTATATTATTAAAGTTATTCGATCATATAATCTTGAATAGTAAGTGAATTTTCACTTTTCACTGTCCTTAAATAAAACATAGCAAAGAGGGATATTTATAATATTATACTTTAGTTAAATTCAATTTAGTTAATTTTAAATTTTTCAAACATTATATTTTATGAATAATTTTATTTCTAATGCTAATGAAACTGTTGTATTTAAAGTTACAATATTGACGTATAAGATAATATATGAGCTAACGTGAAAATAGAAACGCATATTTCAATGTTTAACACAGTTCAATATGTAAGTTTAAATTTAAAAGCTCATGCTTTATTTCCAAAATAAAGACGTTATATACTGTGGCTTAAACTCAAAATTGAAGTGAATATGTTTGAGGATATGGATTAGGAGCAAATAGAGAGATACAAAACGAAAGGGCGGCAAATTTGGATTTTGCCTGTGTACACATTTTATCTGAAATCGGCCCTGTAAATATATATACATATATATATATATAAACTTGGTTAGTATAATTAACTATTCATATACATACAGTTACATGTATTATGTGTGTGTGAGTGTTTGTGGTTAAAGATTTCCTTTGTTCTGGAGCTTCGGTGAACATTTGGATATCACTCGAATATATATTATACGCTTTAGTGATATAAGAACAATGAACCTCGAATCTCTACTACGCATCAACTGTGTTTAAATAGAACGCGTGTGCATATTAATATGTAATATAATATTGTATTTATTAGATATATTACACATTCTGGTCGATAACTTATGTGGAAAATTGAATTATACGTAAACTCGTGTCTAGAGTAAAATATATTTGTTTAAATATTATATAATATACTGAACGTTTGTTTTTTTCGTTTATTTCACCGCAGTGTATAATGTTATCTACAAATTTAAATATATATATATATATATATATATTTATTTTAAACCTTCTTTTATGCAAAGAATAATTTAAAATTGTTATCTTCACAAATCGAAACAATCTCTTTACTATATATAGTGTTGGTACCTATATAAATGTAAATATATGTATATATAAAGTTTTTTTTTTTATTTTTAAGTGAAAATATCTTAAGCAATAAAAGTTCGCTGAAAGATGTTTGGCATAATCACGTATAAAAGTTGGACTACTACAATACACTGTGACGTAGCTACGTAGGTACAGAATACACAATTCGTGCAGAATAGCATATATGGAGTTGACCTACATAAATCATCTGATAATGTATCCTTGTTTGTTATCACTTGCTTAGCGTGATGATAAAATGGCACTTAAGTTTCAAAAATACTCCATGGAGTAATCCTCCGTGGTGTTTCATAGTCACCGAGGACCCTTACAGTTCGAAACACATATAAAAATGTTTCGATTGTTCTTCGGCCAGTCCCCCAGGACACTGTATAGTGCCAAATCTCAGGGTCACGGGTCCGGCCCGCTCGGGATTCCCATAGGATGTAACCATTGCTGAACTTAATACTCGCGTTGCTCACGCAGAACATTAATCTTAATTTCCTGCCAAACAAACCCATGAGC
The DNA here is from genome assembly GCA_036289425.1 of Rhopalosiphum nymphaeae. Lineage (NCBI taxonomy): Eukaryota > Metazoa > Arthropoda > Insecta > Hemiptera > Aphididae > Rhopalosiphum > Rhopalosiphum nymphaeae. The sequence continues at coordinate 276,683 of JAZAQC010000021.1, read as the reverse complement.
TCGGCTACCGACCAATCAAAATATTTTTAAATCGATTAAAACTTTTGTCATGTTACTTGTTATAAATTACGTATAGCATAGATCAATAAATCTATATTTTACAATAACAAAAACGTGTATTAATGTTTACAAATTATGATATTTTAAATTGCTGATTAAACTGAGGTTGTACTACCTATTAGTGACTCAACACGAAATTAATTTGAAATATTACTATATGATATCAACCATCAGGTTTACGTTGTTTTGATATTTTATTCATTATTTAATATTTAGGTTTGCATTTATATTGATTTGTAAACAATAATATTGATTATAATATATTAATATAAATGTCCAGTGTTTATTAGTTTATTAATTTTATTTTATTTTACAAATGATGTTATAATTATACCTACATTTTGCATAAGATTTAAAATATAAAACGAAAACTCGATGTTAAGTGCTATAATAATATAGTTTTTGAAATGATGTTTAGTATACATTTTAAAAATTTATTTGAAAGTACAAATAAATACGATTTAGTTTACTATTTATACTATATTTAAAACACTAGCTAGCAGAATAAATTTCATGAAGAGTTTTTCTCAGATGAAAAAATATTGTAAAGCATTCAACAGACCTAATTACAATGTTAAAATATTAAAAATAATACATCTAAGTACTATTTCGGCCAATGTCTTCGAAAAACCAAATGATATTTATTCAATATAATAGATGGACGTCTAGACGTTATTTAATTCGGTTTAAACAATGGTATAAGTGTTTAAAGGACCAGCCAACTCAAACGATTTTCTTTGCCTTAGATTATAGTACATACTATGATGAATAAAGTCACTTAAATTCGTTTATGACTATCCGTTCGCTAGTTACGGTGAATTTTGACATTGTGCATGATATCATAGATTCGTTTGCCGCGGCGGCGGCCATATATAATACACGGCAATATTTATCCATTTTTGGTTTAACGTAAAATAACTATTATTGAACTAATTTTTTATTGATTTTTTGAGTTGAATGGTCCTTTAATCGATGCATGTTATATATGTATATTATTTTGTAATAACAGTTACAAATAAATTAATAAATTTGAACAAAATAGTAAAAGAAATATTAATTTTTGTTTCCATATTATCATCACTATGTCGATTACCATTGTATATAACATGGAATTCTTGAACGTAAAAATTACAAGCATTGGAGTCCTAAAGATTAAAATTATTTAATCATTATGTTACCTACCTTTTTTGTACCAACTAAAAGAAATATTGTTTCAACTTTCCAATATAATTGACCAGCTATAGTCATAAATTTACATTATAAAATTGAAAATCTATGGTTAGGTTGGGTAAAGCGTGGTATTGTCGTTATTCATTCCACACAATTTTTTTTAGAAATTAAATTAGTTATAAAATTAAGAGTTTCGATGAACTCAATTCCTAATTACAAAATAGTTAAGATTTTTTTTTTAATTTTCACGAATTTCATCAAAATGTTTACTTCAACGCATTCAAAAAAAAAGTACATAATATGTATTTACAATATTTTTATATAGATATAAGAACAAATTATGTTGACAATTATGACCTAGCGAATATATTTTTCTTACAATTAGAGAAAAAAAATTGAAAATTTATCATGCCTATAAATAGCTCAAAAGTGATGAAAAATTTTGAAAATTTTATCGTTTAATGAAAATTATGATACCTATAAATATTTGGTAAAAATGTTATGTATTTACGATAAATTTATTTTTAAGTTACACTAGAAAAAGAATTTTTTTTTTTTTTTGTCAAACATTAAAATTGCGTAAAAATTCTTGTTAAACCGATTTACTTTTAGTAATTACTAAAGGAATTTTATTTTTTTCACCCGAAAGTACTTAATAGCTCCAATTTTCTACCAAAAACCATATCCATTTTTAATAATATAAGTACTTTTACTGTCCCAAAAACAGTTCCTTCAAAATACACACATCATTGTAAAATCAATACATTTATCGCTCCGCTCTAAATCTAAAATATTAATAATGATATGAGAACATGTTATGCATATTGCGTGTGTATAACATTATTATTTCGATTCTCCTATTGAAAATTTCGACTGTAACCTGTATACAGGTTGTTACAGGTGTTTTTTCTGTTTGAGTGATACGACTTTACATATCATTTTACTGTAAATTTTATTTTATAATTTATTTTATCAAGTTTGCTTTTTTTTGTTAAATCATTGTATGCCTTCTTATTATCATTATAATACATGATTTTAATATAATATACTATTATTGTAGATATGTATAAGTGGTTCGAACAGAAATATTTGAAATTTAGCGTACGTAATAATTGCCGTTACACACTCACACAAACTTTAGTTTTAGACCATTTTGTGCTTTTGTCCGGTACAATTTTCGCACATATGCAATCGGAATCGTTCGAAAAATCATTGTTCACACACATACAAACACACACACGCACACACACACATACACACACACACGCACACACACACATACACACACACACACACACACATGCGCACATGCGCGCGTGTATATATATTTACTATTTTATTTCATTTTTGACAAACAATCGTGACCCATATCAATAAAGTTTTCCACTCAACGAGCGTACAATAGCAACTTACACCACAAGAACAAAAAACACACACACACACACACACACATACACACACGGACTAACAATACATCTGTAATACGTTTTAAAAGTATAGCGACACACGCGAATTGAGTAAGAACTCCGGTCCGGCAAGGATATGCGGTTCCGTGCGTCGGTCGAATAAACCACGTGCGTGTACGTTTATTATACGTATAGAGTGGTGGCGGCACTTTTATTATAACGACACGTATTCTACAGCTGCAATTCAAAACAAATTAAACTGTTTGACAATAAAAAACAAATAAATAAAAATCGGGATCGGAGATGGTTTTTTTACGTTGCATAATTGAATTCCGTTTCTTATTATTAATTCCTGTGAGAAGAAAACACTAGGCTTTTATAACAGCACGCAAATACATATTTTCACAAAAAATTCTATTTAAATGTTTTTTTTTTTTTTTAAGAGGAAAGGTGAAAAGTTTAAGAGAATAAAATATAGAAATGTATACATGGGACCTGTTGTAATGTCTCATCTTAGCAATAATGTTTTCAAGTTATACGTTTTTTTATTAACGAGCTGTCGACATGTTGAAATTACAAAATTTGTTAGATACCTATTATGTAATGTATAGAACTATGTTTTTCTTCTTATACACTACTCCATTATTAATAAGCTTAAAATCGTACCTATTATTATAGGTACACAACTTAATAGCTATAAATAAATTGAAGATTGAAATTTGTTTTACTGTTCCTAAAGATGACACCATGCATTTTAAAACAAAATCACATTGTAAAACCAATACTTAAAACATTCCACTCCAAATTTAAAATTATAAAACTCAATATAATATAATAAAAAAAAATCGATATTAATTTGTAATATTCATTCAACAGCACATTTTTTTTAGATTCTGAACGGATTGAAGAATGTATTGATTTTACAATGATGTATGTTTTTTTCTTGTCTGTCATCACGTTTTGAAATATAAATAATGCTTTAATTTTTTACTTCAGTCCCTCTTTGAAAATGAAAATTCATCTAGTTTGTACTTTGGGGGGTCAAGAGTAAACAATTTCCAGTAATTTTTAAAAGCATCATGAAAAACCATAAAAAAGTAACGAAAAAACGGGAATTTGAACGCATAATCAGTTTTCGACAAAATCGATTTATTTTATTTTGCTGTCACTCAAAAACAAATCATTGTAAATACTTGACATTTTTACCAAATGTTTATATTAGCGTTATCCATTTACAATTAAATTTTCAAATTATTTTGACTTTTTTAAAGCTATTTATTGATAATTAAAATTTTCGATTTTTCTAAGTTTTTATTTTTGAAATTACGATAAAAAAATTTGGTATTTCAAAAAAATCTTTAAAATTTAATACAAGGTTTATTATAAGTTTTACTTATCGTAGGAAAAAAAATCACAAATCGTTAGTCACAATTTTTGTTTATAAGCATTTAAAGTTTAAATGTTTACGAAATATGTCAAAATCGCGAAAATTTGCAAGGGATTTTGAAGTTGAAAATTCATAAAATTGTTGTGATTTATACCTACAGTTAAAAAAACCCAAATACAAGGTTCTTCATAAGTTTTCGTTTAAATAACTGTAAACGAAAATTCTAACGTCAATATAGAAAAAATATTATGAGCGTATTAAATTTTATTTTTTACTAAATCGCATAAAATAACGATATATTACAATTTAAATACATATAGCTAATAATATAATATATCTTACTAATTGTCTTGGACTGACAAATCATCTTTGTTCAGAGTCGTTTTTGTGACCTACTCTCCATCTCTACTATACAGCAAAACGATACCCACTTGCCCACCTTTTTTTTTTTATTAAGTTGTGTTATTAAATTTAATAACTTAGAATTTAATACTTTATGTATTGTACATGTTTTATTAACTTTGACACCTTGTTAAGATTACTTAGTACCGTACCAAATATAAACGACGCGAGTATAACATTTAAACGTCTATCTATACATTGATTTGATGAAACTTATTTTTAATACAAATCAAATAATATCGTATTCTAGATGTTTATATCATAAATAATTGAATATTCAAAATTAAAGTGGTTAAATTATTTAATTATTTACTATTAGAGTGTGTAAAATATGCAAAGTTTATACACTAAAGACAAAATTATAATATGATTTGACCAACCAAATATGCTAATCAAAATTACGTGGTCTATGAAATCAGTATGATGATTTGTAAGGGTGACATTTCAAACCCCTTGTGATTGTGTATACGCACACGATTACCATGATCGTGCAAATACATAATATGCATAAACCTAATTCTACTTTCTGGTCATGAACTAAAAACGTATGTGATTAATATTAAACTGTATACATGGGTGACAGCAAAATTAAATAATTCACGTGTTTTTACATATTTTAAATTATCAAACAAAGCGTCACATTGTATAATAATTAAATGAAAACTGCTATTTTCCAAGTAAAAATTAATAGAATTGGTTTAAGGAGAGTAAATATTGTATTCACTAGGATTGTATACAAAAATTATGCTTAAATTAATTTTTTACAAAACATCAACGATATATGAAAATAAATCACATACATTTTTTTTTAAAACTGATAATATGTTCTTATAGATATGTTTTTTCCTCGTTGCGATTAGAAAACTATATATAGCGAAAATGGTTAAGATCTATGGTACTATATTATGAATGAATACGATCATAAGAATATACCGGATTCGGAACGGATACTCAGTAAAAGGTCGAAAAATAAGAAAAGGTACAAAGATATCCTTAACTGCTGCCGTATATAGGTATATACCGCATTTATATGAAAGCGTATTTTATACAGAGCGCGATAAGCTTTTTAAAAATGGAATAGGGTAAGAGTCAAAATAAACCAAGTCGTACATTGGTCTAGAGGCCATTCATGTGGTTTCCTTCTATTTTATTTTTTACGAGACGCGTATAAATATTACGATCGGAAAGAAGAAAAAAAAATAGGGTAAAGGTGCAGAAGCAGCATTATAGGCTGCATGGTGTTCGTTTCGCTAACGATCGACAAACGTCGTGGAATATTTAGATTTTGGTTTTTCTTTATTGGATATTGCCCTAGAGGGGAAAACAAAAAAAACGTACATGTATATATTATATAAAATATATATACTTGCATAAATGACCAAAATGTTTTGTGTATCGTTTTTCATCTAAAACAACTATTTCCCGAGACGATTTCTTCCAAAAAAAGAAGAAAAAAAGTTATTTGCAACAGACCGCTAGACGGCTGCCACTGCAGTGTATACGTCCCAAATGCGAAATTCACCGTCCTGCATAATATTATATTATGACGTGCGTGTATACGATGTACGCGCGTTGAGCGTCGCCGCTATTTTTTTTTTATTTTTTTTTCATCTTATCTCAGCGTTTACGTCCGGTAGATAATTTTTTTTTTATTCCCGAAGTGTTTTGCGCTTTCAAAAAATACGAACGATTTATGTAAGACAATACGTCTCGTAGTCGTTTTTTCTTGTTGCTCAACACTGTCGTCGGTACGACTCCTTCACTGTTGCAGCTGTAGGAATGTACACCTATTACTGCATGTGAGAAGATCGAGCCGAGGCAATAAACATTGTGCACGTAACATGTTCGTCGTTAGTGTAAAAATACAGTACTGTACGGCCGATTGCGCGTACGACAATAGACGAGTTATATTTAATGGGCATGAAATTCTCCCCTTCCCAAACACATCACGACCCATCTATTTTAAAATAAAATTTTCATTTTCGAAATTTGTTTTAAAGGTTTTTAAATCATTTCCTAGCCCGGTATTAGGTTAAAATTCACAAGTAAGATAATGATTTCAAAATGTTGACGTAATTTTGAAATCTATACCAGAAAATTGTGGCTGCGTGAAATTTCCTCACTGTTCTCAAAATCGTATTCGTTTTATATCAGACTGGGAAGTTATTCACACATTTGGAAAATAAATTAGCAAAAAATAAACATCAATTTCAAATAAATTGGTAGTGGTGGAGTGGCAAACTTCACGTCGTTAATATTTATACCTACGTAACTCAGTTTAAACATTCGTTTTCGTTTGTATTTCCCTGTTAGATTAGATATCGGTGGTTAAATCGTTACAAAAAACTTATATTTGTAAATATATGATAATTTATTATTCAAAAAAAGAATAATAATGGTTCAACTGATTTACTTTCCTTGTGTATATCAATCAGTCAAAACAAAAAGTGTAAAATATGCATTGCGAGAATAGGCATAAAATTTGACAACAGATTAAGTTAGAAATACAAGAAGAAATGTCGATGAAAATTAACTCAATTAGAAATAATAAATAATATATCCAAAAATTATACTTATACAACCAAAATTAAAATAATTATATACCATTTAATATTTATCCAAAACATGAAAACGCTAAAATATATGTAATTGTTATGTTTTAATTCGTCTGGAAACAAGTAATAGGAGTGAGTATTAGTAATTGAACTTTTAAATATAATATTATTGTTTTTCACCTCCAATATAGTATATTAATTGTATATAAATTACAAATCGCAATATTCTCATTGTTATATTAAGTTATTTTCAATGTTTGTTTGATTTTATTTAGTATTTATTACTTCTTTGGTGCACCGTATGTTTTACTTATTTCAGTCTGAAAACCTTTTTTTTATGACCTATATTATATAGTGTTATAGCCGTTATACGAGTAGTTGTTGTTCCAGATTCACTCGTATATATTTAGGTCAATATAATGTATATTTAACTAATTTTCACTGTAATTGACAGAATATTATGTCGTTAAACTGAGTCGTTCTGTTTTTGACGAGTGAAATATTCGGTAACAAACATGGTGGTTGTATTACTCTACTCGTTTGTTTTTTTTCGTTTAGGTTGTTATCTTACTGAGCTGGGTTTCTTTTCTGTTCAAAATCAATTTCCCTTTTTACACAGTTTATTTGATTTTCTGCGTATTTTCACACACTAGTCCTATACATGCACGCTTCCGTCAAGTTTTTAGAAATCAAACAAGTCTCGTTTAAATCGATTTTGAGATAAAATGTGTAAATAAATTAACCTACTGTGAAATAACACTTATGTACCAAATATAATTAAAAATGATTTAAATAATGAATTTCATAGTATATTTCCAGGTTATTTTAAATTAGATTCCAATGTAAATTTGTGTATATTATTCAGAAAGTATTAATTTCTGCAGTTTTGTGTTAACGAACACATATCAACTGTATAAAGGTTAATTTCAGTGGCTGTTAAATGGTATGTTTGAGTCGATATATATTTTCACGTACTTATTAAAATTTTCAGCAGATTATGATAAATTGGAAAATCGACTGTAGTTCAGTACAATGTGACGATACTAAATTTAATTTAAACGATTAATCAAAAACACCTAAAATCAATGATGTTGATTGAACGTTTACATTATGACATATTGATGGTCCATTATTTAGTTAACTATTCTATTGAGAAATGATAAACGAATCATATCGATAGATTTTATCAAATCCGTCATAAAACTATGTGATTTTTCTATCACCACCGATAAGATACCTATCTCCCCGTCTTTTGATAAAATGTATACACTTTATACAGTTCTATATAACGATATCATGTACCGTTCCTATTCAGCGATTTTCATATCGTTTTAATTATTAGAACAATACTATACGCTGTACACGTCGGAATTTTGTTGATGTTTCGTGAATTAAATCTTCCGGACCGCACTGGGAACGCAAATTATTACATTAAATACGCGGCATAAATGTTACAGCGGGTGTATAATGTTTATGTAAAGCACACACACGCGCTCTTCCGAAAAGTGAATAAGGATTATATATATCTATACCTATATCATATCAAATAAAATAGGAAAAAACCTAATTTAATTATTCATAGTCACAGCAGCAATATCACGAAACTATCCAAGTGTACGTCACATGTGTTGCGGCGGAATTCGGTTGGCTGCAAAATTTATCAACTGAAAATACGAGAGCTGAATGTGCGACGATAATATAAATACAAATACAAATTTTGGGTGTTATATAATATTATATTATGTAGGTAAATATAATATCTCTTTTGCTTAGAGGCATTATAGAGTTATTACTTATTATTATATAGGTATGTTCTATTTTTTTTCTTTCTTCTCCCGTTCCGTCCCGATTGTTACTCAGACATAGAATTTAATAAATTTGCATCCGTTACACACTCACCAGTCACTCAAAATAATGTATCGTTATCATATTGTTATTATTATTATTATTATTGCATGACGAGAAATTATACATAAAGGTGATTTTTTATCATTTAAAAATAGTAATTTTTTCTATATATTTGAGTGTTTGAAAAAAATGAGTTCTTTATTTGAATTTGGTGAGTTTGAATATTTTAAGTTCAGATGAGTGGAGTAGTTTACCAACATTTTACGGGATATACTGTCATTATTTCACTCACCACTTGTCTAAAATTTAATTTCCATTAGAAATAATTAACCACTATTCAATTGCAAATATGTATACATTTTAATTTCAGAAACCTACCGCTTTTAAAAATATAAAATAAACAGTAAATAAAGAAATTAACGTGTCATAGAAATCTTCTAATCCAAAATCTATTATTTTTTTAAATACCTGATATTTCTCAAAAATTTCTGACAGAAAAGTGGTATCGTTGTCTTTTACAGAATTAAAGATATTATAAACCTACCTATATTTGAAAGTCAGTGGTTGATTTCAATCAAAATAATTTATCATGGTTTTAATTTTTACATTAATTTACCCTATATTATACCAAATGATTCATTTCAACGATATGAAGTTAAGAAATGTTTATTGATATATTATATAAAAGAAAATATTCAAAAATGATAAAAATAAAAGTATTTTTTTCTTTGAATGCAGTGTTATAATGACTACAAATTATGTATAAAAATATGACTAATAATATAATAACTTCTCTGTATACGTCCACCATCATATGCATAAATATATTATACAAAATCACCCTAAAGCGAACGCAGATTCGTCTTGGTTTTCATTTTCGTTCGTTTCACCCGGGTGTATAAATATTTTCACTTGTTCAAATGTTTTTATGATCAAAATTACTTTTGACGTCTACGAATTATATAGAACACACGAGTATATACACTGAAGATTTATATAAATCAAAAACATACACACACACATATATACACAAACCGTTTTTGTTTACTTTTTTTTTGAACCAAACGAGTAACTGCGACGTTTTTATGTTGTTTTTTTTTTTTTTTTTTTTTTTTTGATAAAATAAAAACAGTAATCTCGAAATTACTACATAAATGCATATTATTTGTATAATTTTAATTAGAAAGTTATTTTAAACTTTTACATTAAAATTAAATCCATCTTAAATGGATATGTATTTCAAAATTAAAGTCGCCTGCAATAAGTAAAAACGATATTGTTCTCGGGTTAGTCATATGTGTATAATATAGTGTATTAAGTAGCGTTGCTGTAGTAGGTTTATAATGGCGTCCTTAATAACACGAATGTAAGTTGCATATATATATAAATATATTATATAGTTAGACGCAAAAAATAATAATTCCCATCGACTTTGCAATCTTAATATCACTAATGACTTCTAATACGCGGTTTTATCGTTTAACCATAACACCGGTAAATTGTATACACGGTATCTCGGGACGACGATAACAATTAATACTACGTTATGAATGCTGCTAAATAGTAAATACTGTGGATCATAATATTATAATAAATTAGACTTAATATGTTGCAACGTTCGCTTACAAACTACATACAAATTTGTTTAATATGGAGGAATTATCAACTTCATCAAAACATTAAAAAAAGGTATTAATTATTGATACCATACTATGCCTCTACTTATTTATTCCACATAGTCTTATATTTATAAGAACGATAGAAACTAGTCGTAATTTTTAGATTGCATACATTTAATATAATTATACTGAATCGTTTATAATTATAATAAATAATTTGAAACACAAGTGATAATGTTTGTGATTAGCCATATTTATTAATATATAATATAATTAATAATTCAAAACTATTATATACTTATAGATAGTTTATTTCACGCGCTATATGACCAAAAAATATATTATATTTATACATATTATATTATATTTAGTATGAAAAATAGCCAACGGAATCGATGGACATATATTACTAACAGTTGTAGCTAGTGATGGAATAAATAATCGGTGGAATTGTCGATATATACGCCTATAATGATATGCGACGCACATGTTCAAAAAATACTATACATTTTAAAATTAAATTACGCGCGTTTAAAATGGTATTTTTATAAATCCGATATAGTAAAATGTGTAATAATCGACGTTTTACCTTGCAACCTCAATTTGAATAGAATCGTTTATATTATTATCGTACGTTCAGCAGCTCTATTCAAATTATTCAATTCATACAATATGACCCACACAGTCACTTCATATCTTTTTCTTTATTTCTACACTACATTTATTAACGAAATAGTACCATAATTCATTACAGTTTAAGTATTTTCACAGATAAACGCAATTGATAAAAAAAAAAAAAAAAAAATCGTCACACTTTATTTTTAATACATACTTTTATATTGCACAAAACACATTTATTTATTTTTTAATTTTCTTTATTGCGTAAATATATTAGATATACTTTGTCAGAAATAATATAACTTTTGTTTTTATATCATTGAAATATTGATTCAATAGTAAACTCTTGAAATATTATGCAAAAATCTCCGCTTTTTATCGATCAATGACAGTTTATTTCGTTTTTAATATCGTAAATAAACAAATAAACTGATATCTGTGTGCGTTGGTCAATTTGTATATGTCACAATTCCTATTTGTTGAATAAATTTTGGTTCCGTGAAAATCTAACAAAAGTTTCAAGTTTGTCTATTTAATCGATTGAAACTTGGACAAAATATTATAACAATATATATTCGGGTACTCGCGAGTATGTCAATATTGATATTATATTTCAAAACAGTTTTGATAAAATCATCTAATCAAATTTAATACATTTATAATATAATATATTTCACTAAAATTGGCTTATGGTTTTTCATTGACGCAATAAAATTCTTAATATATCATCTTTTTATAACATTTAAATAACTACATAAGCTTATATATAAATATATAAAATTTTATACAAAAATGTGTTATGTAATGATAATAGTATACTAATAATAATGATATTAGTAAAATAAATTTAGGTGTTGGCAAAAATAAAAAATGTAAAAATGTGTTTTATACGACATGCTAGGAAACACTTGAGCTAATTATTTTTTTTATCATTATAGTTTATTCTAGTTTTATAAATTCACTTATCTATGAATTGAAAAAATAGGATTTTTTTTTTAATTTAGCTTTTTTTCCTAATGAAATATAAAATTAACTTTACCGACGTAATAAAAAAAAAGTACCTATATATATTTTAATTAAATTACTATTGTAATGAACGTAACACAAATATAATTACGGTCTTGACGCGTACCTATATATTTATTCAAATAAAGCATTAAAAAAAAAAAACGAATATATTAATTTTATTCGAAAACATTATTTCAATAATATTAAGAAAAATGTTTAATAGATTTATAATAAACGATAATTAAATAATAATTTAGAAACTATTCGTATACTCACAGAATAATTCTGAAGTTTAGTTGTGTTATATGTTACATTTTTGATTGATAATAATTTAAAAACTGTTTTCTACTCTTGGTGCCATAATTATGACATTTAATTGATTAATCATTTTGTATAATTGTTATAAGAGTAATAATTAATAGAATACAATATATTAATTTAAATAAGGATATTATGTATATTTAGATATTTTTACATACTATTTACTATTATAAAATAATTAACATCTGCACAACAATCAGATTCATTCAGAACTTATTGGAAATATGTTTATTTTGCAATAAACGATAGTACTTAAACACCCCGAGGTTTTGCCAAAAACAATAACATTGTATTGTACTTTATAATCGAATTACAATATTATTAATTATTAAGGTATTTATTAAAAAAGTTGTTTACTATAGAAATATTATTATTGCTTTTGCAATATTTCCAGCATAACCCATGGAATCAAATAGTACACTTCTAGTATTGTGATTTAGTATAATATATCATATTATCTATTCACGTGTACGAAAAAAATATTCATAAACGAAAAACAACTAAAAGATTATGGCCAAATTATATAATATCTTTGGTCCAGGAGATGAAAAATAGGAATATAATTTATATAAAAGAATCCGTAGTACAACAGTTTCAGATACAACATAGCCTTTGAGTCCTGTACACCTTCACGCCACATGACTTGCGCTATTTTCTTTTTAACTTGTGGTTTATTACAACTGATGGAAATTATTCTTTTTTTTTAAACCACTATATCACACATTTCCATATTTGAATCACTAGCAAAGGAACACAATAAATATCTATCTATATTATAAAGGTACGGTACCTACATAATATAATAAAATAATATATATACAATCGAAGTTAGTTTCTTCAAGTATACTGAATAACTTATTGTATGAAATAAATTAATAAAAAAAATTCACATTAATTAAACGTTTTTAAACAGTTTAAACTAACAAATTAATTATTATTTGAAAAAAATTTACATTTATCTTAAATATATATATATATATATATATATATATATATAGCTAGTGTACAATATGGAAAAATAGATAGTAGTTGGATGTATTTTTAACATTTTTTATTGCTATTAAAATTATGAAATTTTAATATTAACATAATAAAAGGTTACTTTTTGTACACTATTTGTAACCCAGATGAAAATTAAAACAAATGTATTTACTTCTATAAACTGAGTTAAGTTACTATTTTTCTATATATTAACTTTAAACTTTTAAAGCTAAATATATTGTTTGTCAACTTTACTGGCGTTGACTTAAATTAATCAGCTCAAGTTTATCGTTTCCATAAACTTTATGTATAGTGAATTAGTAAGTCATAATCACATTAATATGTTTACTACCGTTTTGTATTACAATCACATTACAATATTATAATATAACGTATAAGACACATTGTATCAATATTAAAAGAAATTATATTATTTTATTTACTTACATAGAAGGGCAAAGCGTTGTTAAATATTATCTTTGCCCACAATAACGTCATTCTTACATCAACACTCACTCAGTCTGTCTGTCATTTATATCGTTACATTATTGACACTTGTTCATCGACGCGGCAGGTGCGTAATTAAATATTTATAGGTACCTATCATTCGAGAATATTATTAAATAAAATTTACCATACTTTTAATTTTTAAAAATTAATCGTATAATTTAATCTATTATCGTATACCTATACCTTTGCAGTATCATATCTTCCAATATGTGTTCAATATTTTATATTCGATTTGATATAATACGAGTTCCTGCAGCTGCTATTATACCCCTATATTTTAATAAAAGATCCAATCAGAATTGATTGGAATTCAACTTTTGTAAATCGATCATGGACGACATAATTAAACTATTATAATTTTTATTAATTTTTTAAAACTCAAAATAATAATTATTATTTAACATTATTAAACACGTGTTATCTTTAATTTTGGTCTATAGTGAGGTTGATATTATTTTGTAAAATTTTAATATTTAATTTCCAGAATTAATCTATTTTGGCCCTTTCTGAACCGAGCCACATAATAAAATGATTATTATTTTGATACCTGAAGCATTTCCTAATGCATGTATGCGTTATATTGGCGTATAAAGTTTATTTTCATGTTTAAAATGGAAATTTATTATTACAACACACTGCAGGTTTTAAAAATGTAATAACTCGCTAAAGTTTTCATTTTCATTAGCGTTTACAAAATATTTAAATTGGAAGGAAAAGTTATTATAACTTTAATTACGGATATCTATATTTATTATTAATAAAAGAAAGTGTATTGCCTTCAGAACTGAACAATTATTTAAATATATGCAAAACGGTGAATTGCACTGCTTGTCAAACGTTTTTACCGAAACGCGAATAGCTATTTATTTAAAGCTTAATTGTAAATATCGTTTCTATATTTTTGAATACCCATGTTACGAAATGGTTTTAAGTATTAATATTTGTTTTTTAGTCTTTTACGCAACACTTAACGTTGTTTAATGGGTGGTAATAAATATTAATTGGCAGAGGATTTACGGATCCACGACTGTCCTTTGATGCACGAAAATATAGTAGCACGTATTTAATACGACAGCTTACGGTTCGCTCCACCAGACAACAAATCTACCACGGTTATGGCATATTACGATGCTTGTATGTTACTTATTTATTTAATATTTAATTCAGTGACCACTGATATAATATATACTGCAGTGTAAATAAATATATTACTGTAATGACCCAATGGGATTGTACTGTCCTAAACTGCAGTCGGGTAAACGATTTGTTTTCACTGACTCGTTAGTAATACGCACACGACTGCATTAAACCATTTGGATGCACTAACATTCTGACGTTTCGTTTTACGTAAGTACTTAGGACACGTGGGTAATGACGTTATATTACTACAGATTATTCATGTGCGCGTGAGTGCTAAGTACCTATAAAATATATAATATTATATACCCGGTTAATGAATAAAATACGCGATTGATTGGCTGCTGACAATCCAATACCATATGGCAATGTAATAATACATTATTATGTAAATTAAATTTTACATATAATAATATTTTTCGTCTGTCACGAGGGCCGTCCCGTAAGCAGGGTTCCCCAAATTGTGTGTGACAAAAACGGTGGGGATCGTATTGATTCTTACGCGATCCCCACCAGCCTTTTTTCACATACAATTTAGTAGACCTTGCATTATATTTAAAGGAACAAGGTGTCTGATTTAAATGAAAATGTACGGATATATTTTTAAAACTAGCAGAATCACTAAAATGTGCCGATTTTTATTTAATGTCTCGCTTTTGTCTCAATTTCATAACTTTAGTTCACCATTATCAAAAAAGAAATATTAATGGAAACAGTATTAAAATGCCTTACGGGATAGAGTGCGTTTATTATTTATTGGTGTCAATATAGTGAATTCGAATTTTGAATATTAAAAGTTTTGTTGGATGATGTGGCTTGTACAGTAATTATTGCAATATTTATGTGGTATAAATATATTTATATAAACAAATACATTATTCCTTTATAAACGTAAGAAACAATTCTTGTCTAGTTATATATATTTTTACTTAGTTATATTTATAATATTATAGTGAATAAATAATATAATTCCATGTGGTATTGTCTACCTATAGTAAAGAATTATATATGGGATAAGTATAAGTCTCATTTTTAAATATTATGACACGTATAGTTTTAAATACTAAGTATAGTTTTATTTTTTTTAATTTTATAATTAATAGTATAATAATCGACAATTTTTGAAATTAGTTCACAATAAAATCTGTTGAAATCTACGTGTCGGACACCCTTAATATATTTACTGCACCTCCGAAAAATGTTTGCGTATTATTAATATTATTATTCTATGATTTTGGTATTGGTAAAATGTCAGTTACCGAACACTGAAATTATCAGTGACGTTATTTAAATTCGTTTAATTTGGGAGAAGGAGATAAAACGAGAACTCACTCAAAAATATTTTAATTGCATATATAAATAATCAATGATATACAGTTATATAATAATATTATAATATAAACTCACAAACTTACATGTTGTACTCTCGAGGTGATCGGAAATAAAAGGAGGTTTTCCAGTGTGAGTTGTAACTGCACTGTAATATTATATTTTGTGTTATCAATACCGACTATCACTACTCGATATACAATATTATATATTATACATATACAATGTTTTTAAGTAATAAATTTTTTATGTAACCACTAATATTGGAGTAAATTTTAAATATTTTTCACAATATTGTAGTGAGCCAAATAAATACTTTTCTTCAAAAAGTATTTTAAAAGTCTAGTAAAAATAAGCGATAACTTATTTTTTTTCACATGGTAATATATTTATTACCCGTAATACCACGTCGATGGTCCACGAAACTACATGGTCTACAGACACAAAATTAAAAGATATTACGATAAGAATATAACGAGAAATATGATTTAATTTTTAGTTTATTATTATCTTTAGTTAATATGAAATGGGTAATAAAATTACGCAGCACAGTGTGGTTACTGATCCGTACAGTGTTAATATTGATATATTGATCTAAAAAATAAAAATTACATATTATATAATAATTTAGATTTTTATTTAATTATTTAACTATTATTAATAAAATGTGTTCATCTTGACACGTTTTAAAATTATAGCTACTATTTTAAAAATAATTTAAATTTAGTTAATAAAACCCTTAAAATTTATATTTATATTTAAAAATAGAAAAATAATATGAATCGTATTCGAAGTATTTTTTACAACATAGCATCATATGTACCTATAAATAAAATAAAAAAAGTTTCATTATTGAACCACTATTTATGACCAGTTTTATTACAGTTGCTCCATAGAAAAAATCATTCAATTACTATAAAGTCTATGGAGAAGGATCGTATTATAACAGTTAATATTGTAATATAAATGATAAATATACGTATATGTATTTATACATTACACTGTCAACAATTTAGATTAAACTAAGACGTTCAATAATTTAATTTATTTTATTTATTTTTTTTAAATATCTTTATGACCTCGATACAATGACACATGATATAGAATTTCAGTAATATCAGTTTCATATCACCTTGAAATACGGATCACTAAAACTAAAATGTTGTCGTGGCTATTACGGAACTCCGGTGATGGATGGGTGCAGGGAAGAGGTCAGATTTTCTTAAAACGTGTCCGGTGTAAAAAGTTTTCATTATTCACGTTGCCACTGCCATCTAGTTTTACGTCTAGTCTTATATTATTTTAACAAGACATACATCATCCCTCGATTATGCGAAGGTGTACAATTTTACACTTTTAAACATAGGATATATACGCAGACGGCAGAAGTAGCGACGGGCGATCAATGAATAGACCTATAAGACGTGTACACAGCACGTGTGTCGCGTCATACTTAACGTTCGCCCGCGGTGCGTGCGTCCAGTGTATATTTCTGCGGATCCAAGTGAATATATAATATAAAGGATTAAAGGATTGCAAAAATAATAATGACAACGCGTACACGTGTGCGTGCGCGCTCGCGCTCATATACTGTATAATACTTATAAGAGAAAGAGGGAGCGTGGAGTATATTTACACATTCATGTACTATATGTATATGAATGTGTAAATAAAATGTACGAGTGCGTGTGCGGCGTGATCGAAAGAATAATCCATTAGCAAAGCGTGTCCAGTTGTATAACGCTACCTGTACTGTAACATTATTATAAACAATTTAAGCAATATATTATATACAATTGTTATACATGGTTAAGACTAAAGAGTGGTAAATTTCTATGGGCTATTACACCGTTTTTAACTGACAAATAACATAATATAATTTTATAATTTCTCCACTTTATTTTTAAAGCATCAGTAGAGCAATTAAATTGTTTTTAATGTGAGGGTTCATACTTTATTTTATACAGTGAACATTTAAACATTTTCCTCGTATTATTGAAAAACAATTTCTGTTATCTTCTTAACCACAAAATCGTTAAGACTTAATAAATTATTTTTTATGACCCAATAAAGTTTTGAGGAAAGTCCTGACTTTTGTTCATTTTATGATCGAATACTAGCATGTAAGGAGTAACAACTTAAAATTCTTAAATAACGACGATGATTTTTTTTTTGTATATAATATTATATAAATACAAGAAAATAGCATTATTCGGTTTTAAAATATAATTAAATATTTATTTCGATCCGATTGAATTTTTTTATCAGGATTAATAATAATTATGATGTAACACTTATTGTCCGTATTAAGCTAATCACAAAGAATTAATTTTATTACATATTTTAGGAAGATATGATCTATTTAAATGGTTTAAAAGTTATTTTTAAATTTTTATAATCACATACATATATAAAAGTTTTGAGTCCTAAGAGTAATAACTAATAATTATATGCAAGTCTCATTTAATCCACTTTAATTATATCTATGAGTTATCAGTAATCCATGATTTAAGAAAACAAATTTGTATGTACTTTTATTTATTAATTAATTAACATTTATTAATTAAAAGTTATTTCTTAATTCAAGGTAATCTAATCTTCCTAGTTATCTCTTTCACAGGCCTTGTTTTAAAAAAGAAAAAAAATAATTATTGATATTACTATATTGGTAGATAATAAACGTGTTGGGTATTCGACCATAAATTAAAATTTATTACTAAGATTTTATTCTGATATTTAATTGTACTATTATATTGTACGGGTTCATTCGATATAATAAAACATGATATATCTACCAATGACATTAAGATTCTGTTTATCGCTTATTTATAAACAATAACATTTTATCAATAGAGTTAAGTTATGTTTATCTATTACAATTGCTTATTTAATTAAAATAATACTGTAATATAATTAACCAATTTTCAATTTTTTTTTAAAGTAAATTAAGATGCATATTTGATTATAGTTATTAGTTAAGTATTTAAAATTAAAGATTTCTTTCTTGTATTATATAAAACCATATTATCGGAAATATTTTTAAACTTATGTATATATATATCTTTTTTTATTTTTTAAGATTACTATACGAGTATTGAACTCTTTGCTGACGTTATAATAATGATTAAAATTGCAATAACTTCTTAGTCTTCTGCAACGAGTAATATAATATTATGTATATACAATATAATAATTCCCCTTTTAATTTTATCTCAAACTTACTTTGGGATTGAACTTTTTGAGTCATTACTTTGTCGATGGTATGCTCATTCTCCATTAATTATACATCAGACTTTTAATGCTCGTATTTTGTTACCGCAAATGTTGCAGTGACTTAAATTATTTAAAAGTTTTGAGCCAGGTATTTATTACGATTTTTTGAGCATCTAATAATATTTGTAATTATTATAACATGTATACCAATGATGAATAAAATATTATTATTATATTTAGTTTATTTTTTCAATTGATAAGGTATCGAAAATAATTTTAACAGACGTTAAATATAGCATTGTGTAATCGTGTTCCACATCTATATTATTCAAATTTATATCAATCACGCGAATGGTCAATTTAATATACACAATTTTCATCGGTAGGACGTCTAAATAAAAGAATTTGAATTTTCGAATATTAATTTAATTGTTCGGTTTTGACGTCAAAAAGCTTTTTAATTCGGTACGTATAGACATAATAATATATAATAATTGTATCATCATTAACACTCTATTATCGCATATTATGGCCTGTACAGCAATCCACCGCAAAGCAATAGGATTATAATTGTTGTTGTAGCTGACCAACGCACAACTGTTGCGTGTCAAACCAAATCGTAAAGTTTACAGTACATTTTATACATATATCCATATTATAATAATGGGTAGCAATGTAAACGTTAATAATAACTAATAATTTATAACCGTCTTAATCTATAGCTAATCCTACATTACAGTATATTATATCAAATTATATGGAGAAGCGTCAACGTTTTTTGAGTTTTTGACAAAGCTATTTATGTTAAGGTAATATTATACTTAGATGTAGGTATTTATGAACGAGCAATACCAGTTTACCTTTCAGAACTAGAGTCATGTAAAATATAAATGTCTAATATTATATGACTAATAATAATAATAATAATAATAATAATAATAATTTGGTTTTTAACTTTTTGATATACTTAACGTGTATCACACATTATTATTATTACTATTACATTGTCGCGTAAACAATTTACAAATACAGTATAATATGCACAACGCTAGACTAATAAGTCATATGTAACGAACCATACATGTACATCATATTTTCACATTTCCACTCACATATATTATAATATAGTATATAAATATACATATGTATAAATTATGTTCTTTTGTGAGCCACATAAGAGATGACTTATACCAGCTTCATACCAAGAGGAAACCTACATGTATAGCGTGCAGTGTTTTTTAGTAATCAAATAAGTAAACAGAAAACTTATAATTCCTTGCGTACAATGTTGTTCGCTACACTATGGTCTTGAATAAAGGTCAAAAGGTTAATGTGTTTTAAATACGTATGACTGAAATTCTTGACTTAAGTGACATTCTATAAGCTGGTGTCATCATATTATACTTCATCAATTCATGTATATTTGAAATGTACGAGATTTTAATTAAAATTTGAAAGAAACAACTAAAGTAAGATTTATAATAAGTTAAGTATTCTTGTGTAGATCCGATGAATACTTATGATTAAAAAAAGCGTATAAATATTCAAAAATATTCATTAAAATCGCACGAGAACTTATATGTATGTCGTATGATTAACATTTAAAAAAAATGTGATTGTTTTTGATAAACAGCATGTGTGTATTATCTATTATATATATTATATAATTAGCTGAGTATTTGTTATATTTTTTTTTTATGATTGAAATACCAGAAAAAAATATATCATAGTAACTAAAATTTAAAAAAACACAAAACTACATGTCTAATATGATTATTATATGGTAAATAATATTTTATGAATAAAAAATGTTCATCACTTGTATATTATAAATGTTGAAATATATAGTTATATTGTGTGTATCAATTGAGCGATTTCGACTGTATATTTAATTTCTAGCCAATTTTGTGTTATTATAGTACTGACGAATTGATTGCCTACTGATAAAAATACAATATCAAGTGCTTTAATTTAAACCTTTGAATCCGACCAGTGGAACTGTATTTAATATACTGTTTATTCAGACTATAAGCTTATTCATATTGGCTTCTTGCTGAAGGTTCGATAACTTTTATCGGAGAATTCAGTGAAGCGGATGACCTGGGTCATTATGGATAAAATGTTTTTTTTAAATAATATTTCAATAAAAAGAAAAAACAACAAAACACAATTATATCTGTTTTATATCTAACCTATAATAGTCGATCATAATATATACTATGGTACCTACAAATATATTATAATACTCACAATAAGAGTTTGGTCGGGACCTTCGACTATCACTCATTAAAATTGGTTCGGTGCCATACTGGGCAACGTTTTAAAGCATGTCATGAAGCTCCAATCTCGAGCTACCACAAAATGAGTAGTTCCATATACTGATTTTTTTCTTTTTTACGTCCAATTATTCCAATACAAACACTTTTTTTTTATTTATATTTATATTATTTTTTCTATTGTTTAGCTGTATTAATTTAGATATTAGAAACTATAAAAAAAAAAAATTCTTTTATAAATTAAAATCACAACTTAAATAAATATATTCAATAATTTATATTTTCAAAAACTAATAAATACCTAGATATAGTGAAATAAATGCATAAAAATGGGAATAAAAATAAAAATGTATAATCGATAACTAGGAACTTTTACAACGGTGGTTGTCAAAAATAAAATTAATAAAAACAGATTACAAACTTCGATAACATAAAATCGACTATCAAGTCTTTTGCTCTTTTTAATATTAAAAATGACATACTTATATCATTGAATTTTTCTCCAGTAGTATAAATATTTGTAGCAATAAAATCTTAAAGAGTATTATACGTATATAAATTAAATAAAATTTAATATAATTAAATATTTTTCTGTATTATATTATTTATTTTCTGTTAATTATTTTTTTGAAATAAATTTTAATATATAATATATTATTATTTTGTGGAATTTAAAAAATAATACCTATTACTATAAAAGTTAAAGGATGCGCCCAGTACCTCCACTTTCCTAAATCCAACCTTGGTGCTACGTCGTTATTGATGTTAATATTATATTACGTAACATTAAGATGACCCATGTTACACAGCAGATTTATTTTTGATTTTATTTTTAATATGTTTCGATAAATTCCAACTTTGGTGGGTCATTTAATGTCCTGAAATTATGTTTCGACAATAATTGCGACCATTGTTTACCATGCTTATGTTGATTCTTTTTTCTTTCTTTAGTCCCGAACGACCCAATGAATAGTTAGTTTCAAGTTTCTCTAACTCAAAATTCTCTAAGCGTTTTCACGTCCCTCCGGAATTATGTATAACTTTCTATTGTTGTGTTTGGAGAATGATAAACATTATCAGTTATTAAAATCGTAACGTGACGGTGAACATCGCTGCTAGCAGTCTTACGACTCTTCGCTTTGCGCGCGATCGTTATTCGAACGGAACAAGCGGATAAATGATTTAAATACAAAGACCTACAATATGTCCTTAGGATAAACAATGGATTATCGATTTTCGTGTGTATTCATAACATTTTATGACATAGGTTTCATATTTTATTATACTCAAGATTATTATCGGTTTATTGTAAGAAAATTATTTGATTGCTCATTAAATTATGAAAAAAAAAACAAATAATATCAATAATAGTTTTTAAGTTACTAAATAATATTAAAAGTTTTAGAATTTAGTATTTTTTTTTTATTATTATTATTAGTGATTACTATTGTAAATCAACTATTAATAAATAACATTATACCTATAATTATGTTGTGCATACGGAATACAATAGTATCTTTATTTATATAGTTCATAGTTGCTTGAAATATTTATTTTTAAGTATAATAATAATAATAATAATAATGGTTTGTTTCTTAACAAGCAGAGCATAATTATTTAAAGAAGTATGCATAATATAAATTGTGTTATTCCCAATATATTTTTAATTATACATGTAATAATTAAGTCATATTGGTAATAATATACCTTTATAATAAATTATCTATTACCCCTTAAATTATTTTTTGTTTTGCATCCCTTTTTGTACCCTTTAATATTATTATATTTTAGGTATAATACTGTATTGGTGGTACGATACGCATCACCGAATGGATTTATTTTTAACGACAAATATGAGAAAGAAAAAAAATAATGTTGTATCCAAAGATCTGAAATATAGTGAAAAGTATAGTATGTACAAATAATAATGTTATAAGTATACGACGTGTAGGACACGTTTGCAGTTTTCTGAGATGATCTCGCAAAACTTTAACACGTAAAATCACGCGCGGTATGATTTTGTATTATACTTTTTTTTGTAGCAGGTAGACACACATATGCATGTATACATATTATAATAAACTGGCTCCGTTATGTACACGTTATTATTATGACGGTTCTATCAGTGAAAAGTCGAGATGCGCACATTTTCCGCATGTGGAAGGTGGGTGTTTGGGGCGTAGTAAAAGGTCAGCTTCGAGTTGTTTCGTCTTCTACAATATAATATATTATTACAAAGGTACAACGATGTTTTTTTTCCTCTATTTTATATATAATATATATACATATACATATAACAAACTACACCCCCATACGTGACCGAGTCGCCGCTGTCACATACTCGCGTATATAATTTAGCGTCTGACAGAGATACGACCGCTACCGTCACCACGTAGTAGTAATAATATACCTTTGCTTCGTTGTCGTCGTTTTCGTCGCGCAAACCGCAGCTGGAATCTCTGAATATTTGTCAGACATCTTTAGATCGTTTTGTTTTATTTTTTTGGCCCGCACCTTGGGCTCTATGTTTGCTACCATTTCCCCTGCCACCATCCTACAAACCAACAACACACGTCGTCGTCGACACTTGTTTCAACAATCGGATTTGTCACACGCGATATATCGACGGGACACGTACGCGGAATGCGTAAATACAAAAATACTAAGCCGATACGATGCTGCAGTTGCCATTATTATTTTTCTTCTTTCTTTCTGTCCCCACATCGAACGCTTTTTTTTTCGAGTTGTCATCGTTTCGGGAGTTTTTTTTCATGTATTCGTCCACCCCTCTCGTTCTCTTAAAATCGAATTCCGATCGTCTGTCGCGCATACCTACACGCCGAACTATATACGACGTGTGAACTGTATATTGTTTATTTCGAAACCGACACGACTTAGGAGTGATGGTGGCAACGTCGACGACAAGCATGATACGAAAATAACAATAATAACGCCAGTCGTTCCCATGACAATATATATGTAAAAATGTAAAATACAGAATTACACTGTAAGCATACGAAATATAATATGATTATACAATGAAAATGTATTTCGATAAAGAAATTATACAGACGTTAAAATATGTGTGTTAAACTTAATAAGAGTTGTTGGTGCATGACACTAAAATGGTAGCTTAAAATTGGAATTACTTATTCGATAAGTATTTTTTTATACGATATTTAAAACGGTTTCCAATATTATTGTGTATACTGTATATTCTATTATTACTTATAAGTTATAACCAATGAAACTATTTTATAATAAAATCGATTAATAGACGACAGATCGGTTGAGGTTGCAAGAAAAATCAAAACAAAATTAGTAAATATGAACTAAATAACGACGTGACGAAATTGATAAGTTTACGTCATAGTTAGCGACGTGTGGTATCTAACTTTCAACGTTTTAAATGCTGAGCTTCATTAAATATATATAATTTTAATGCACTTAAAATCAAAGTGATCATCATTTGGCATGTTTTATCTTTATCTGAAATTATTAAGTTTTATTTTTTTTGGTAAAAATTAATTTAAAGTATCTTTAAAATGTTTATAAGTTATAAAATGGAAAAATTACTGTTCTTAAATTCTTATTTGTATACCATTAGTATTTCCTAAAAACTATGATTTACGTACATAAACATTCACATTGTTATCTTTTTTTTTTTAATTTATTTTAAACCATTTAACTAAAATTAAATCTTTATGTCTGCAACGTAAATATTTACGTAAAGACAATTGATAAGTGGAAAATCATAAAAATATAAAATAATGTGAAATCATTTATTTCTCCATTACCCGTGACTGAACTAAATTTTTTATAGTTTAAATGTAACACTAATATTAAATAATATTTTAGATTGCAGGATAGTTAATTGAATCTGCATTACCGATTTAAACTAATTAATCCCCATAGATAACTCACTGAATTATTTTATAGTAATTTATTAATTATCAATTATATACTCTGACATTTTAAATAATTCATGTAATAAAATGTCGATGTTCATAATTTTTATATTAAAAATAATTGCTGAGTGAAAATTAATGGGTAAAATATGTTTTAAATATCGATTGGGAATAAAGTTAAATTTAATGAACAAGAAAATATAATATTCAAAAGATTTAAATCATGTCGGGATAGTGTCTAGTGAAGATCGCTTCAACTAAAGCAGACACTGTATAACAGCTGTCATATAAATTCGAGTGTGTGTGTATAACACCGTTTCTCAGCTTACGCTTAACGTAGTCTTCCACGAATCACGACACGACGTCGCCGACGTGGTGATGGCGAAGGCTGGCAGTGATGATGATAACGATCGGATCCTGACGTTTTTCAAAAAGATAATTTTATTTATATTTTATCAGCTTAATACCGAACGCCGTTCCGGTGTCTTTATTATTCAGAATATAAAAAATCTCTACGGAACCCGTGTTTATATTTTATTGTATATTATATTATAATATTATATTGAGTAGTTTGAAAATTATATCGATTTCTTATTTGTGGTTAATTTGATTTCTTCTCATGTGTGTGATGACATATACGCCAGCTTTTCTACATAATATTATAAATGAGAATAATTAACTACTTTTAATTGTTTTTTCACTAGTCGCGTAAACTGTTCATGACACACGACTCGCACAGTTAATTATAATAAACTATATGGAGTTTTCCATTTTGCACGTAGCAAATGTAAGTGGCATGTGATTATAATATATTATATATAAATAACGGTGTTAATTATTTCGAGAATGTAACAAAATATTCTTAATTTTAAATATTCATCTTAAATTACGGGACCGTCACTAATGAGGAGCTATACGAATATTGCGTGTGTGTATTGCGTAACGCGTAATGGGTTTACAACAGAAAAAAAAATTAAAAGTTTGTATGCAAAATGTAAATATTTTAAATTTTAGTGAATTAAAAATAATAAGAAAAAAACATCATTATAGTAATATAATGAACTATAAATATTAGAGTATACGCAGCGACGACTTTTTGCAATGTTAAAAAAATTCCTAAGGTGATAAACTTTACTGGGTGTGAAAAAAAAAATAAGAAAATTGAAATTTTATTTGTGCGACGCGTGAACTGGGGTCACTACCGTCCAACCGGATGTTATTCGAAAGTCGAAAAATGCGCACATATCATTATATATAGGTCCGCCGTAGTAATTTTTATGCGCCCGCCGTGGATTGTCATCGTAACTTTTTATTGCGTTTATATTATTGTTTTTCTCTTGTGGAAAACCAACGCGAAAAAAGTCTCATAATGTTTATATTATTATTATTACTGTTGTTATTATTATTATTATTATTGTGTATTCGAACATGGACCGAAAACGACATTAATATTTTCTCATCGTCGCTGTAAAAATAAAACTACAACGCGTGTTGCGCTATCATCGGTGGTCGCTCTGTCGAAAGATGAAATATAAATTTCCTCTTTAAAATCGTCTATACATGTGCCTTGACTTTAACAGTGGATGCTGCAGTAACCACGTCGCGTATCCTCAACTTCCATTACGCATGGATAAAACACATTATAGCGAATAAATGTGTCGTTTTATACGAGTAATGCGAATTATTAATATTGTTTCCACGTCTTGTTTTATAATAGTATACATCATATATTGTATTTTATTTCACCATCAATATTTGAATAAATATCACCAGGATAAAAATATATTAATATACGGCAAAACACGAACGCATATTTTAATATTATTATTGCTACTAGATGTATAGATGCACGCAATATTTGATTTCAGGCTTGTAATTTATTTTATTAAAAAAAATAATGCAATAAAAAACTATTTTCATATTGAAAACAAACATTATGTATAGTTTGTTTTTTTTCACGGAAAACCCCACCCACTGCATATTATACAAATAAATCATGAATTTTCAATAGAATTGTGCATTTGTTAATAATAATGATTGTGTTGTAGGTATGCATATTGATCGCAGCACAATTTAAACAATACAATAGCATAATTGAATTTTACGATAAAAAATATATTATTCAAACATTTATATTAAACTCGATCAATTAGAGTTATATTTTTAAAGTGTAAATAGGTATATAAATACGCAATAGTAACATTTAAAATAAAATTTAAAATATGTAGGTAATATCATCATAATTAATATAATATTTCATATTAAATCGAATGATATTTTTTAATTTATCTAAAAATGTTTTGTGCTGATGGAAACAAAAAAAATTTTCAATTTTAGAAATATGATTTTACCGCAATTCCACACTTTTAGGCGTTTATGTCAAAACGAAACGTATATTTTTTATTCAAAATATAAATTGACGTAAAATAAAAATTTGTGTGGTTTTCGTACATCATCATGTTATTATACTTCTGTCAATGTGAGTGCTATAATTATTCAAAACTTAGTGAGTTTATTGGTGACGTTGAAGTCGTTTTATGGTTTAATATTTCAGTATTTGTATATACGCAACACATAAATCTGGATTTTTCGTGAATTTAATCATTTTATATATATATATATTAAGACGGTAATTGAAAATTGAAATACAATTATCGACAATAAAACACACCATATAGTCAAACAATTGTCAATATAAATTATATCAAATTTATGTATTACCCATGCCATACATGCTACATATCACGTGAATCATATTTAATTAGTACTCTTATAATATTTTCATAATGCTATGTCTGCGTTTCAGATAAAAATAAAAATTGTATTATTCGTGCGTACAGTGTTAGATATATTTATAAGTGTACTTATAAATGACTACTTGAATACAGTGATTATATTTTATTAACATATTATACATTTAATTTCTTAATATTAAAGTATGTAAATAATAACATCAAAAACTAAATTATGTGCATATAATAAAACACATGTATCGAGTATTAAGTAAATATTTGTTGACTATTAACGAACACGCAATATTTCAACCACAAGTTGTTTTTCACAATTCATATTTAACCTATCTATACCCATCTAAACGATGAATTACTCTGTTATAATGAATTCACTGTATTTTATTATTATTGTGTTTATTACTTATAATTATTAAAATATATATTATACACGTTTAAAATTAAAGAAATAAAAAAACCTAAAAACTTAACTATTATAAGAATTTGACTCTCCCCACCCCCCCAAAAAAACGATATTAGGAAAAAATATTATAACAGTTGGTATGCCTATATAATATCTACTATTGTGTATATTATTATTCACGTACTTTCGTCACACGGCACGTACCAATATATTGTATTATGTACGCGGGACAGTGGCCAAAGTCTTGAAAACTTTCTGCACTATATGCGCACATATTGTATATATTTTATGCACTCGTGCCGTACCTTTACGGGACGAATTTTCAACTGGCAACCGTAATGTATCACTATTATATGTTCGTACGCCTTTCCCACGACGAACCGACGAAGGACGTCGTCGAAGTCAGTGACGGCGGTATGCACACCCGCAGGGCCAATTTGTGTGACAAAGAATGTCGTTGCCAGGGATAGACACCCGGTGGGTGGAAGCTGACGTGTGCGATCGGAAAACGATTTTCAAACGCACCTCCTCCCCCCACTCGCTTCCAATCACTTTTATCGTTCTCTGGACCATCTCCAACGGTCGTTGGCAAAGCACTGCGGCGGTGGTTCAAAGGTCGGCGCAATTCCTAAATTGGATTCGCAAGGTACGCCAGAGGGGAGAGGGATCGGGTTTTGAACAAACCTTGCAGCTCACAAAAACAACCACCCCCCTCACACGCCCATGGACTATAGCTAGCTGCAACCATATAACAGCGTCTCTCGGCTTTTTAAAAATAAATAAATGGACCGTCACTGGAATTACGACAAACGAATAGAACCGACGACACGTAAGTTCCATAAAAAATACAGAGTGATTCACCAAGCATATGCGCTCTTTTTTTCTTAATTAAAATAGTTATTTAAAATCTGAATTTGTAATTTATAATTATACTTTAAGAATATAATTTAAAATCATCGATGTTTTTTTATACTGCTTAGGAAGTGTCTTGAAAGATATAGACTACTGTTACTGAAAAACTCTTTTAAATTTTGATTTGTAATAAACAATTTACAATTAAAATGGTGGATACTCATATGAAATCAGAAGTTTGTATTATTATAAAACATTCTTTAAGTAGTAAAAAAAATAACAAAAATTAGAAAATATCGTAATCAAATGTATTTAAAAATTAAAAAAAAACTAAATAAATTTATTAAATTAAATAAACAGAGGTGAACAAACTTAATAGTGAATCATAATTTTTATGATATTATTTGTGTGTTGGTTATGTGTATATTGCCGTATAATATTAAAAATTGTAATTATAGTAATAATATGATCTGCAAACGACAATAATAATAACAGTTTCCTAATAGGCTAAGGCAATAATATAAGTGGCTAATCATTATAATACTATTATAACGATAACTATAATTGTAAAACAGTTAGCAGGGTTGAAAGTATGTATGAAATTATATTGAGATCTACTTAATAAGGTTCGTAGTCTCTTAGGTAATGTAGTTAATGTCCGTATACAATAATTTACCAATTAATTGTTAAAAATTAATTACAATTATTTGCTTAAATTTTATTCAGTGATATGGTAATATTTTGATAAATAAATTCTATCAACAAATAATTGTTCAGTTTTATATTTGATTTTTTACTGTCATTAACAAATCCTCGTGGGCCAATCATACTTGATCTACAGCCGTTACTCAGAGACTAATATTTCTGAGAATTATTTAAAGGGCAAGCAGTTGGTCTTGACACGGATTAAATACCGTAATTTACTATGTATTTTTGTTGTTAATGAAAAAAAAAACTTTAGATATTATATGAAACTACAATATTCGCAATAATTAACATTTAAATAGTTCAATATAGTAAATAGTATTTTTTTTTTTTTTTGAAAATTGACTGACATATGGTTCAGCTTTTAATAATTATTTCTAGTCATTGTTATTATTACCAAAAATATCATTATTGACGGTAAAATATTTACGCCATACTTACTACGTTGTATCATATACCGCCTGTTTCATCCTTAAGTACCGTACTTACGCTATAATAGCATTATAATACAACTCCGCTATATTTACTAATATATCACGTCCTTACTGTTGTTGTAACTTGGTCGTCGGACTAGTAATGCATTTCTGGATTCTAATGAATTGTATTTAATCTTATTTTGTTTTTCTGTAAAATAAACATGGGCGCATAACTGGAAATGCTGTCATTATATTAGGTATAAGGACATAAAATAAATATACTCGAAAAATAGGCTTCTCCCAAACTCCAAAATTAGCCTTCAAACTTAATATTATTATTTATTACATACATAGTTTGTATAATATATACATAGACTATAAATGTTAAATTATTGTGAATCTTATATTGTACAAAAAATAAATTATCATTAATATTAAAATATTAAAAAAAAATAATTTTTAATAAATCCAGTTAGTAATTACTGTTACAATTTATGTTAAAATTGTGCCATTTAGCGTATAATTTTAGGCAGATCAAGTATGAAATTTAAATTTGATTTCAATCAGTCCAATGAAAGAAGTAATGTTTCATATTAAATGTGTATTTAATTATCAATTAAGTTTTAAAAAACATCGGTTGAAACTATCTGAAAATGTATCAAAATCAAATTTAATTTAAATAGAGTTATTAACAAATCTGTTTTAATAAAAAAATATAAAAAGTTTAAAACATATTGTAAACATTTTTGCTTTAATCGAAAATTCACATCACTCAGTATGTAGATAGAGGAAATAACTTTAAAGTGCAGTGCTTGAGATTTTTTTATTATTAAAACGATAAGAGAAACGAGAAAAATTTGTATTTTTACGAATAAATGTGATTTGTAGATATTCCTTTCTATTTCTCACTTGCTACGCTTGTATTTGTCGTCATATTTTTTTATGACTATGCATTTTATTTATATACCTCTTTATTCATTTAATGTAACACGTTGGTATTACCATGTTTATTATACACACAGTTACAATAATTTTCATTATTTTGTATAAAATTGTACTTATTATTTTCCAACAAAATAATAAGTACAATATATTCACACGACAAATTAAATATTGCTCTCTAATATTATATATATAAAATATAGTAAATATATATTTATAGTGTATATGTAAGAATTTCATTAGGTTCTCATTGTTTAGTTTGTACATTATACGGTATTGCAATAACCATTAACTTAATTTCCATTTTGGTTTTCAGTAGGTATATGTGAACTATGTTTAGTTCATTCATAAATAAATATAATGCAATACATTTTTTGAAACTCGAGAAACGAGTATTCATTATACAGAAAAAAGAAAATTCATATTTAATTATTCATCAACAAAAAATTTTATCGAAAAACGCGTATACTATGACGATAATTAAAATCTAATCAAATAGTTTAGAATCTTAAAATTATATCATTTAGCGATGGCACAGTAAATTGTCAAATGTTATTAGTGAATTATTTTTGGACATATATTCACGATTGGAAACTATTATGAATCAAAAATAACAACACTGTATGATAATATACTATACATATGTGGAGTAAATTTGCATTCGAATTGATTTTGAAAATACGCGTATAAAATATATACTTAGGACACAACATTAAAAGGAAATGAAGAATAAATTAATACATTATAAGTTACCTATCTGTTCATCGTTAACAATTTACAGTCAAATATTTGTTCATTTTATAATCAGTTTATCAGTCTACACTCTTGAAAAGTTTCACGATTGAATTAAAAATAAAAAAATAATCTAAAAAATATATAAATAAATAACTCGAAATAGCTGCGTCGACAGATTTTCAGTAAGTCGCCGAAAATAATAGATGTTTTCTATTGTTGACAATCGGCTTGGTTAAACAGAGAAGCTATGGACTAGATTTTACGTTTCGTGTTATTTTCGCTCCATGACAAAACAAATGTTTTCTATATATATATAATTTAAAGGGTCATCTGATATATTTTCTTTTTTGTTCATTCTTTTTCATCCCCAAATAACAAAAATGGTTAAATTCTCTTATGGATTCAAGAACACATACATACTCGTATACCATATTTTATTTCATTTAATAGTACAGTCTATAGTTGTTATGAGCTAACAGTATTTTGTAACAACCTACAATATTATGGTATTATAATTTAATAATCACGAAATTTTGAAATATTTGAATAGATTGGTTATAGCGAGTTTTAAGTAACTAATTTTTTACCTATATAATTTTATGTACATACTCATTTCTATATTAGATTAATGATGAAATAATCAAAATACTATGTCTTTTATTCTTTTACAAACTCAAATATTCATGTTTACTTTTTTGTTTGTTTCAGGTAAATTATCAACATTTAATTAAAATGTATTTTGAATAAACAAATTAAGTTTTAATATTATCGGAATCTGATGTAACGGTAAAACGATGAGCAAAAGTAAGTGTATATTGGTTCACATATTAATGAATAATGACTATGAAAAAAAATTATAAAATTAACTTCATATTATAGGATTTTTAACCGATTAACTATTACAATTAAAATGGTTGCCTGTTATATCAACAATTAAAATTAAACTGATTAAATTACGTAAGGTTTTAATTGATAGAAAAAGGATGAAATACTTCTTATTTTTATAATTTAAATATAAACACTTTTATAAAGATAGGTGAATGAATACCGCTCTGTTATACATTAGGTATTAAGTTTGTCACTGTAATGGATATACTAATTTTGAATTCATGATAATTTCATATAACTGTATCAAAAAAACGATTCTAAACAGAGATGATCATTAGCCAATATCACCAAGTATATTTCATGATATTTTACTATTAAATTAATTTATCTTACTATTAGTATTAAGGTAAGTTGATTTAATTATTGTTGAAAACATCGCCTTTATAATATTATTAGTATTTAATTATTATAATAATGTTTTAAATGTATACCAATTATATTAATATTATTAACTTTTTAATCATTAAAATCTTATTTTAAAACAATGTAAAGCCCCTAAATTTTTAAGTCCTCTTATAACGTTTTTGAATTACAACCAAATTACTAACATTGTTATTCTTTATTGAAATATGCAATACCATCTTTATTTGAATTTCATCATATCCATGAAAAAAATATATGTGTTTTTGGTTATAGTATGAACTATTTATGGGGAACCCTTTTTTTTTAAATTTTAAATCCTTAAATTAAAATATTGAACATTTTATACATTCTCATTTATAAAATTATTTGCAAATATAATGATTTTGACCAATTATATTAAACTTCAAATGTTTATTATATATATATAATAACAACTTATGTGGAATGATGCATATAATTTTCATACTTTTATTTAATAATTAAAATATGTTTTATGATATATGTAATTTACAATATTACAGATAAGTAAGTAATGCAATCGATAATTTTAAATATTTGTTTATGGTAATTTTATCATAGATTATGATTAATTGTTGAAGATAACATTTAATATAATGGCAAATGGCTATATTTCTATAACATGTTTATTTAATCCTGTATTTTTTTATTATTTAGATATTTAATAGGGATATGTGTTAAATCAAAAATCCTTAGCTAGTGGTATGTGACTTTGAGTAAAAAACAATAATTATTGATACTAAATTTAATATGGCAATACATTAATAATTAATTAATTTACATATGATATTTACGTGTATGACGATGTTAAGGAGCTCATATGTAATCGTATCAAAACTGTCTTTTAATTAGTGTTATGTGAAAATTACCAAATTATGTTGTACCTAACTTTTTATAGTTCATTTTCATTTTATGCATACACCTTTATTCAGTGGGTGAAACTAGAGAAACGTTAAAATGTATAAATAAGAGACATACTAATGTAAGCGGTACTTTAGTATAAAAGGGTAAGGAATTGCTGTGGTAGATTAAACCTCGCAGTTCGTCCCGGAACTTGAACTTAAATAGCTAATTAAATATCTTAGACTACTTTTTCCTAAAATAACTAGGCCGTTTTTGCATGGTGTGTCTCAAATTAATTTTTACCACATTTACGGAATTTTGTATATTATGACTAAGTGTGCACAATATCATAATATCGACTTGAATTAGGTGCAATATCCAACTATAATTATATTAGTGTGTGTGTGCAGTATTATATATATATATATATATATATGTTATATAAATGTAATTTTTATCGGAAACGAATTCACTGGCGGCGGAGAATGTCCAGTAGTGATATATATTATACGTATATCGGAGAAAAATATAATATCGTATCGTTTCTTATTCGCACGCTTTCCTAGTCTTGACGTAAGGATTTTCCGTTTGGAATTACGCGACAGGAATTTCTATAGTTTACCAGCGTAAACTTTATTCTGGTCATATTTTCCAGACGAGATAAGTCGTGTAATTTCCTCTCATCCACCCGAGTGTTTTCCGTCTTTTCTATCTCTTTATCAATCTGTCTCTCTATCAATCTCCCTTTCATCGGCTTTCGTTCAAAGCACACTAATGGAATATTTTCCGCAGCAATTATTTCACCTACGATATGCCATAGAGTTTTGCACTGCAGCTTATGACAACGATATCAGGTTCTCTCTGTTGCTACGACACGAATGTTTTGAATCTATATTTATTATTTATTTTTATATTTATCACGTGTATTTTAGATTTTTATATACTCACACACACTAACACACTATAATTATTATATAATATACAGTAGAAACCATTTTTATTGATTTTTAAGTGATCAAGAAAAATAGTTAATAATAAACAATGACAATCAAAATAATATATAAAAAAATGTATAACAATACAGTATAAGTAAATTATATTTCAAGTCATTTTCGAGGAAACAGCGCCCAATAGAATGCAAATACAGGTTAGCAGGTTCATGCGGCACCGTTTTGGGATATGATCAGTAAACGGGACTAATATTATATGTATGACACTATTTTAGCCCGATTGTATGTATAAATAAACAATGCCAGCAAAAGAGAAGTATTCTCTACACAGATGAGCCTCCTCTTCTGTCGGTTTATCAGGAAAAAACCTGTTACTTTTAATGTAAATGTTTTTTTTTTGTACAAATCAAGTTGAATTTTCGTTTTTACTTTTTTTAAATTTGTTTTAGAGTTTATATTATTAAAAAAACATATATTATCATTTGACACTGGCTGTATAATTATATGTGTTATCTATTATTTTTTTGGTCATAAACCGACAATAAAACAAGAACCCTGTACTGTAAGCTAATTGTATATTAAAATATTAAATATTTGCTTAAATTAATCAAAAATAATTTTCATTACATTCATAATATGCACATAAATAATAGAACATTATATTATGATAGTCACATAAACCGAACCGATATGAAATAAGCACAATATAATACAAAATGAGAGTTTTGCCAAGACCTTTGATTCCGGGTCATTAAACCCGATATGTTACTACAACTAATGACATCATAGACGATTTCTACTATATATACAATATTCAGAGTGACTTTTTTTTGTCGACAAACTCGTTGTAACTATTGGATTTTGTGAGCATAAGAAATATCCAATGTTATATGGGAAAATTTTGTACGCAGTATGCATAATGTTTACCTGTGTTATAGTATGCCTGGGTATACAGGATTCGCCGTTTAATGATTAAGATGGAAACGGCAATAGTGATCAATACTAGTTAATTTTTTTCTAACAATTAATTTTAATTATGTATATAGTACCCTGGTATTATAATTTATTTCTATTATAGTACATTTATTGCTATGTGTTACATGTCGGCGGGCCGTAATAATAATATATAAGAGTAGATGTAATATACTATATCGACACGTTATTGTGTGATTAATAATATTACCGCTCTCCCTATCGACAACCCATACTGATTTGTTTTTCAAGAAATCTCTAATGTTCTCTATGAATTTTCGTAGCTATTTTTTGCTTTAAAACAGTGATAGTCAACACGGTTATAATTGTTATAATTAGCATAAGTGTCGTCACTCGTTTTAACGAGGTATGCTTCAGTATCAAAGATATCTACTCATATATGTACCGAAATTACTTGTACAACGCGCCAACCCACGGAATTAAAATATTATTATACAAACGTACTACCGTAATATTATTAACCTCCCTTAAGTATTACACAAAAATAATGATAATTTACATAGGCTGTCAATGGTAAAACAAAATATACAATCACAATTCACTACCGGTCAGCGTGACAAAGTGACAACGGTATAATGTTATCGATATTACTATCATTCTCTTTCCGGTTGTTCGACGCGTAATCGATTGGAAATTATCGCACCACCGCACCTCGTTAATAATATAATAATACATAATTATAGATCAGCAACGCTGGCGTAATTAATATCATCCTCGCTTATATGGCCGTCGAGACAGAACAGTATTATCAATCCATCAATATTTATATTGTACACACATACATACGTTTATGCATACTATACATACATATATATATATAATAATAATATGCACATATATAATTATTATATTTTGTCGATATATATTGTATACCATATACCAAATACCATGCACGCATTTAATACCTAAAATCATCTGGCCTCGTGCTGCGTAATATCACGCATTATCTCCCGGCAAGGGCGTTACACACATAATAATATATTATTATGGTAGCCGTTTGTTACTAAAAACATCCATTACAGACAACAATCGTTATTATTCGATGATCGAAAAAATCGCACATAAAATAATGACATTTAAAAAAATGTTCTATAGTTTTAAATATTATAGTTCATAAACAAAAAGTTATAACAACTTAAATATTGAAGTATAATGTAAGGTGATAATAGTAAGATATAAAAGAAAAAATCAATAACAGAAACAGACAAAAAATAATACAAATATGATTTTGTGTAAATTTTAATAATCAAAATAGGTCCATAATTTAATAATAAAGACATTAATTAAACTAATAATGAAACGCAATTTAAATATTTGAATGATATTAATAAGGGTATAATTATAGGTAGTAGTAATAATGGATATTATTATAATGAGGACGTGTTGGACAAAACCATTTAAGGTGAGATAATGCCTTTAGGGCTAAGTGCATTTAAAACACAGGAAAGAAAGGAAATTAGAAGATTGATTAATGAAATTAGATTTTAAATTAAATTTGAAGGGTCTTAGGTAGATATTATACACGTCTGAATTTTGGTTGTTGGTAGTTCCTGAATATAGGTTTGTTTAGGATTGAGTATGGAACTCAAGGACATTGAATAGTCTTGGAGAAGTTTTTTTTTAATTTAACTTGAATACTAGGTATTGGAGTTGAACGAATGTTCTATGGTATATAGCAGGGGTTGGCAAACTGCGGCACGCATATCTTGATATCTTATCTTATTTACTTTAACCATGTTATATATATTTATAATAAGTATATAATTATATGACCTATTTTTCCATTTTGGTTCTTTTATATTTATTAATATATTTGGTGGCTCACAAGTCTCTTCTCGCTGGCCACACCTGGTATATAGAGAATATTTTGCGGGAATTTCATGGTTTTTAGTGGTTCTTCGTATAGTAATTTTACTTCATTCGACATATTTAAACTTTAAATGAAAATTATTATGCATATGCTTCTGTAGGATTGCAGGAAATTATAATATAAATATCATAATAAGATATTTAATATATCGTAAAGATGGTACACATTAATACACGTGCTAGTCTGTAATTAAATCTGTGGTGAGGGGAATAATATTTGGATGATATTCAATAATTAAATAGGGGATAAGAAAATATAACCGAAATTGTTTTAGATATTGTTGAGTGACTAAATAAAGTAATCATGGGAAATATTATAAATTACAACTGCCATCAGTGTCATCGTCGAATAAGTCATTTAAAAATCAATTGTTCTTTGAATATTCATAAAACTTGTACAAGTATGATTTTTCGTTATCACATATAACTCAGCATAATATAATAATTGAATAAATAATATTATAAACTCTATAAAATATCTGTTGTGTAATCTAGGTGTCGTATAAATTGACATGGCAGGTCGTGTTATTCCATTTGATCAAAATCATCAACGGATTCATCTTTAAAGTTTAAAAATTACAAACACATTTCATATCACACTACAATAATATTATAGACCTAACATTCAAAAATACCATCATAACTCTTAATCGCAAACGTGTCGGGAAAGACGGAAATCTATAATAATGTATTATGTATATAATCTGCCTTGTAATATTACATCAGCGTTGAACAAGTTATTAAATCGATGGAGCGACGGAAACAGTTCTTTTTTCACCCATACATAATACAATATATTATATTATTATGTGTGCATACTGCATATAACAAATGATGTTATTAATTCTTCGAAGCAGCGTGCGCTACGTTGTACGACGTTCGGTTTTCGGTTAGGTTAGGCAGTGAAAGTTGACGTGGCTATCGTATAATAATATAATATACAATATACATAATATAAAAAGTATTATGTTATTATTGTGATTTTCATAAATAGACGCGTTCGCTTGTAATTTTATTTCGCTCACGGAATGTCAAAAATAATTGACATATTATTATACCATCTTTAAATAGATTAACGTTCGAAAATAGCAATATGTCTGTCCCGTCCAAAATTCGCGTTGTCTACGGTGCCTGTCTCCAAAACAATCGAGACTCACGATTCTCACTAACAATATATATATTATCTAATGTAGTTGCAAAGTTTAAATAGATTATAGTCATCTCATTGGCGATATACATATAATGTTGTCAGTGACGATAGAGAGAGGGAGCAAAAATCTAATTTCCAGATATTGTTTCACGGCGAAATAATTGACGGAATGACTACGCCGTAATTTGCAAACCTTCCAAACGGTCCACATCCGCGTTTCAATCTCGTCAAAGGCCGATAATAATATTAATATTATACTATAATAATATTAAATGATGTACAAGTCGAATAAACACGAGGACCGAATCATCTGTGTGAAGGGTGTTATTGACTGGTCTGGCGCCCCGAAATCAAAATATTTTGGACTATACATTTTCGTTTCTAAAAATTGAAGAAAATAAAATTTGTATTGCTAACCATATTGATTTTTTTTTAATTTAGATAGAAAAGCTGACAGGTACCAGCTGTGTTTTCGATTC
The DNA here is from genome assembly GCA_036289425.1 of Rhopalosiphum nymphaeae. Classification (NCBI taxonomy): domain Eukaryota; kingdom Metazoa; phylum Arthropoda; class Insecta; order Hemiptera; family Aphididae; genus Rhopalosiphum; species Rhopalosiphum nymphaeae. Next base: position 236,579 of record JAZAQC010000021.1, on the reverse strand, counting down.
AGTTTTTCAATTTAGGATTATGCCTACTCGCAAACGTAGTAAACACGCCAAAAATCCAATCACGAATACAAACACAACCAGGTCGAAAATAATTCATAACAATGTGTATAGTATATTATATGTACGTACGAGTTTATATATACACACAATCTCGAATATGATTATGAACAAATAGTATATATAGGGACTCGGTTATCGTCGATATGACTTCTTGATTTTTTTTTCAAGTACATACCTTATAGTATATTATGTATAATATATTTAAAATATGATTTTGGAAAATAATTTGAATATATAAATTATTAAATATTAAATACTATTTAATTATTCTTTATTTATTGTATGCATTATATGATAGTTTATTGGAATACGGAAATAATTATATTATAATTAGTATTTATAACTTTTTTTGTAAGACTCCAAATTCAATAATTAATATCGTTGTGTATTCAATATTTAGTATTGATATTTCTACCGAGGATTTCAGACAGTATGTAGTTTTAAAATTATAATTAGTTGGTGGTACTGTTGTGGATTTATTATACATTTATAATAAATAAAATACGGCACAACTTCACATTATATGTATAACAAACGAAACTGAACAAATGATATTAGTTGTTTATGGGTCTTTATATAACATATTATATAATGTAACTACAGGGTGTTTTATTTCTATCAACATATTATTTTCTATCTAGAATTTTGGAAAATTTTTACTTTAGTATTACTTTATTTTATTTTTTACTCGTTAATCATTTTATTCATAAATAGTTTTGATTTACTCAAATTGACAACGAGATAAATAAAAATCGGTATTTTAGTTTTTGTTATAGTAAATGTACAGCCAATTGATTGAGTTAACTTGTGTTAATATATTTATTTATCGTTTAATAAATTACTTAAAATAAACAATCATATCTGCGTTTTATATTTCAGTTGGAAACATATACCTATAATGCGAGTTGTCATAAATGTGCATTGTATATTTCATCGACGATGATGGTCTTTAATAATAAATAGACAATTTTAAGTTAATAATTATAGTATTTTAAACATAATATAAATGTGTGCAATATGTCTCCATACTTTCCTGCGACGTACGCACAATGCCATGATAGTAGTAAACCAACTAGTTACAAAGGCTGTTCAGTTTATTTTTTTATAAACTTAAATTTCCCAACACTCAAACTCGACGAGAATGATACGTTTAAAATTGTTCTACTCCAAAAATCAAAGATAACTCCTTTTAATCTACTTTTAATTCAATTTTAAATAAACTACATATACTCTAGCTACTTCTTCTAACCAAAACCATCTTCATGTGGTATGTGGACCTATACTACTTTATAAATATGTTTAAACATTATTGGTACTGGTTGTAATAATATTGTACTAAATTTATACTATAAAGTAACTAGTATAATATAATAAATACTATTATAACGTATAATATGTTACAACAGTTATATTTGTATTTTTCGGATGTCTGAATTAAAATTTAAGACTAATAATAATATTATAAAGTACTAATGTAAAAGATAACTATAGCATGTATAAGAGTTGTATGTTTCATAAAACTGAAGAGAAACTGATCTCTGGATTAGAATCTATAAAATCACTTTTATAGTTAATACATTTGGAGTATAATATATTGCAAAAGTTTTACCCTTTATCAAGTCAGAAAAACCGTAAACTGCGGAGCAGAAAAAAAACATTCAGAAATACTGTTCTTCTTTTTTTCCAAGAAAATATATATATGTATATTATATTATATTATATATTACGTTACTTTCGGTACTTTTTTTTATAGACTCCACAAACGTAAAATTATATTATATATTATTTTATACATATACACTCCGTATACGTACACAGGATTTATTATTGTCATATACCTCAAAATCTCTATATCATAATTGTATTCTATGTGCTGTAGTTTAATCAAAATATAAATTGTATAAAATATACACATTGAATGAAATAGTGACTGTTATAGCAATTGTGTATAGTACAATATATTTTACATAGTTGGTATGTAAACTGTATACGTATTTAATAGTTCAATATTAGTTGTATTTTGTAGTTATAGAAGTTTATGTACAAGTTTCCGTAAAAATCCTGTTGCTATATGAGTTTTATTATTTTAATGAAATATAAATTCAATTTATATAACTGTGATGAGAATATATTTACATTACATATTACAAAAATTAAAGTATAACAACAAAGCTTATAAATAAATAAAGCAAATACATTATGAAAGACGAATAATTAATAATTGTATACTTAATATAAATTATTAATAACCATAGAGATTATATATTATATTATTATACATATATTTAATATATTATTAATATCATCACTGGAGCGCGTTATATGTCGTTTATATTCTTATAAGTTGATGAAATAATGAATATGACATTAAAATTAATCATAGTAAATTAATTTTTTTGTAATATAAAACTTTTTTAAATTAAAATTGTTATTAAAAATGATCCGTTTACATTGACATAGTTTCTAAAAACACAAATATTCATCAACTTATCTTATTGAGTGATATTATTTTATTGTCAGAGTAAATAAAACCCGTGTTTGGCTAGTACCTATATAGATTAATATTATTAAAATAATCCATATCTTAAGTAGTTAAGACTAAAAATTCTAACCTCAAACATAATTTTATAATGATGGCTTGAAATTTATTAAAATCATCAAAATAAGTTCGTTTTAGCTAACTATTGAAAACAAAAAATTAATACTCACCGTTGATTTTCATATTACAATATCATTTACTACGTACGGTTTTAAAACAACAATAAAACAAAACGGTCTGAATACTATGTTCATCTTGCTGTACTTGAAAATTCAACGTATAACTCGCTAGCTACATTATATCGTGTTTTCGATTTCAACACAGCTCGCTGATTATATTGTAGAGTCAGTTCTAGAGTTGAGGAAACAATAATTATTATAAGAGGACACTGTTGTATTATGTCCAAAAATATTTATGGTAGAATACTATAACAAGGTACACAAAATAATATAATACTCATCAAGTTGTTTATATACTTTAATTCATATAACTATCCGGTAACTTGAAATTCAAAGTGTATTTATTTTATCAAATTTATTTATTTAGAAAACTTATCTTTAAAAAAAAAAGCCAACCATTCTGACAGTTTAATGAATAAGAAGAATATTTATTTTATATATTTATAAATAAATAAACTACATTGATTGTGGATATGAAATAAATTATAACATAATAATAAATGTATTTTTTTTTTTTTTGAATATGTTATCTAAGTTGATTAAAAAAAACAATAACCTAATCCAGTAATACAATTAAATCATTAATATTGTAATTTATCTATATATATATATTTTAAATTTTTAAGGATTTTTCATTAACCAGATGCATATGTTCATAATAGGTATTATTGTACATTTTTATATTGAAAATTAATTAATTATTTATAGGTTTTGATCATTTAAAATACATGTATAGCATATAAATAAATAAAATTGTAAAATTATACAAATTATTATATTTAAAAAAAATATCCATTTAACTATAACATTTTAATGGACATAATAATTATTTTACTTAACAAGTAGACTTTATAATATGTTTACAGTATTGTTTGGACAAAAGTCAAAATTGGACTAAACAAATGGTGAAGTAAATTAAAATCGGACTTACTCGTGTCTGCCAACCCCATGTTTACCTTAGGTAAATCCGTATAAGTTGTGTACTCTTTAATACTAACAAGATGTGTCCTGTGTGCGTGCGCGTGCGCGTTTGAAATCTCCCGGGGGCTTACTATATTTATATATATATACTATATTGTATCGTCGCGAATCGTCGCGGCTTTCTTTTTGGCGGTATTCGGGCCAAAAGCATTCGTCTTTGTTAGGAAATACCGCCATTGTTCGGTTGGCGCCCGTATGTTTTCCTACAGGCGGCGGCGGTACCCTCATTCGTTCTTATATATATTCTATATAATATCTCCCTTGTTCAGCGGCGGCCGTCATATTTCAACCCCAAAGTTACCCTTGTCCAGATGGGATAAAAAAAACACCCACACACTTGTGTGTATATAAATCCCCGGCCCCGGTCAAATTTATCCTACCCGAAGCCGATTTCTGGATTTCTAGACCGCTCTGCGGGCAGTGCAGGGACCCCTGGCGTACACCTGTTCGCACAACTATACACGGAGTGCACACTCCACGCACGAATAACACACGTCCACAGAACCTTGCCAGATTGATCGCGATTTAATGGACCGATATTACAGCTACACGTCATTCTGTAAGTCGGTGAGATCTACGATTGCGAAAAATTTCCGGTAACGATTTAGTGAAATATTACAATTTGACCACACTGACATTTGATAGTTGCTTTATCGAAATATCTTATAAAGAACGTAAGTTATTATAACTGTCATTCTTGGAATTTATAGTTGTACTATTCGGTATTCCACAGGTAAAAAATATGGCGTACATCGTATTAATTATATATAATGATTTTGTGGAGCGCGTATGATATAAATATATATACGGTAAAACAAAGATAATAATATTCTAGTTTTTTGAGTTCTAACCACGGCCAACTATGGATTGTTTTCATAGAATGTAATTTGATTTGTTTGCGTTTTAATTAACCAAAATGGTTTTACCTCCACAATAGTTAGTATTAAATTAATTTAAAAATCGCTAATAGTTCGCTTACAACGAGCGTATTTTGATTGTTGTTACAGCGATTAAGTCAAGTAATTTATTGATAATAACATTATATAATTATATACTTACAAACGACATGCAAAATTTTGATATAATCACAATGATATTATTAAGACTTATTACTACATTCAAGAAATAATTATATTTTAAAACAAATCCAATTTGAATAATTGTAGATGATTAAAAATAATTTGAGAATAATAATATATAAATTTTCATAAGAATAATAGAAAATTTAGAAATAAAATATGATTAATGTTTAGATAAATATTATACTAATACTCGTTTATTTGTCAGTATTCACAAATTATCTATGATAATATCATGATGAATGTCGTCGCTTTATATAACAACTGTGTACGAATTCGTTATTATTATCTTCGAGACATAATTGTATTCAAAAATCCCGTTTTATTCTGTCATAAGTTATATTTGAATTTTATTTTATTAAAACGCAACAATATAACACCGAAGTACCGTTAGAAAATGTCTATTCACCTCGTTCAAGCATATGGTAAAATTATTAAAAGTGAACAAATGAGACAAAATGTTTTAATAAACGGGTTGATAACGTCAACATCCTAATAATACTGCATAGACATAAGCGTTGGGTCATAAAATATTTATTATATAAAGTGCATTTTTTACGACGTCATTTAGAAACGAATTTTTTCTATACTACACCTATGTACGTCCATATATAATATATAAGACATGCATAATATAATATTCACCTTATAATTATTTGCATCGATTTGCGGGATTACAATAATGCTATATATGGTATTAAAGAATTCATTTTTTATTAGCCACCTTTAACTGAACAATACAACCGATAACCACTCTATAACAATGTAGTATATATATATACTATATAATATATTGTATATACTGCAATAGGACTTGTGTCACGGTAAAAACGAACCACCGCCGTTAAAATATATAATATTATATGGCTTATTTCAGACAATAATATAAACGAGGGCGTCGTAAAAGCGCACGGAAAGCTTTAAAATACGATAAATAATATGAAATGTCTATTTTTATTTTTAATACGAGAAAAATAAATAATAATAACATAATATATCGCGGTATCGATAATATAGTGAATAGCCGCAGTATTACAACGTTTTTTAGAATCGACGCATGTAAGGGTTTCTTCTCCCACATACTCAAATCGTCAGCCCATTAAGTCGTCGTCGCGTCGCATTTTTAACACACGTACGCTAAACTCACAACGTTTGCCAAACAGTGTTTGTGCTTATGACGAGGCACAGCGAGCTTATTGATTTTGTGACGTAAAAATTTCACAGAAAGTATATCGTATAAGTAGTAGTTTAAACAAGAATATATATACGATGGGTATACCTACGCGGGGTGGAGGGTGCAATGTTTGCACAGTTCGGTCCACATTATCCGCTGTCCGTCGACGATTTAACCGCAGAGTGAAGTCTCTCGTTTGGCTCTTCGGGGGCCCTAGCCGTCCCTAAATCAATTACAGACGCTCTTTCGATCCGCAATAGTTGCCGCCGAGCGCACTCTCGCTGCACTGGCCTCCACCCATCTCGAATTTGCGCGCGCATGTTTACTCAGCCAAATTGATAATGGTGTGCGATACCTAATGGTGTACGGTATATTTGGTATAGCTATAATTTATGCAGTATCTATCTACATATGCGAAAAAGTCTGGGTGAATAGTGTGCGGTCTGAAGAGACCGCGGTTACACTTTTCCAACCTGAATAATTCACTATTCCCGTTGAATGAGGTACAGCAATATTTAATATTTTTCTATAAACGATGATATCTTTCTTTTCTGATTGAGATGCTCATTGTCAGATATTTTTTTTCCAGTTACCTACTATATCTTATTCATTTCACGTTGTAATCATCGGTGTATACGTTATTTTTATCCTACTTTATTACAATAAGTATGTGATAATAATACTTACTAGAAATTTTATTGGATAAAATTTAATTTTTCTATCTCGTAAGTAAACATTTTTAACTGGACTTCATAGAATTTTGAATATAATTACTATTTTTGCATCAATACACGGACGGACGGTATATTAAATTTTCGTCAATAAAAAATTTCTTTTAATTTGTAAGTATATAGTGTAAAGTCTGATAAATGACCAAAATGAAACATGCGGGAGCCTATTAAACTCATATATATATATATAATAGCTGCGCCTGTCAATCCACTTAGCTTTTCCGCGTGACAGTTTTAATAAAAACCCCTAAAATAGGCTATTATTATAAATTATAATGTAATAATAATAAGTCTAAGTATCGAAAGTCACTTTTTATTATTGCTGGTCGAAAAATGATTTTTCTGATCGTCAGGTTTTTATAAATTATAAATAACTCATAATAACTGTGTACTGTATAATTTTTTTTGTTATATGTTATTACATAGATTTCGAAGCACTGAAAATATAATTTATTAATATAATATGTAACTGATTTATACTTAATTATAAAAACAACTTATTAATCATCACTTTTATTTGATATAAACATATCTAGTATATTCATAATATGAATTATTATTAAAATGTATTGTATGATCATAGAAGATAATCAATATATATACATATATATATGTAAGACTGGGAGACTCGATTTTGGCGTAGTTACATAGAGTTAAGTAGGCAGGTGGACTAACCAACCCATAACTCAATCTATTCTCATTCATATGGTATGTTTGGTGTTTGCGCGCATGTGCAATTATAGTATACGTTTTGCAAATATAATACGTGTATGTATATAGGTACAATATTACAGCTGCGTCGGTGTAGCCCGGGAACTTGGTCACACGGACTCGGTCTCTGTTCGCGGGTAATTGATACAAATGGTTTCGGAACTCGTGACAAATCCCCAGCCCACCGCCGTTTCCACCGCCCGATCGTTTTCGCCCTTGTACCACCCGCGCAGGGTGTTTGCAATGACGACTGCAACTACAACGATACGTGGCAATGTGTAAAGCTCACAAAATGCCTCACGCGCGACGGTTTTAAATTCGAACCGAATTCGTATTTTTGTGTACATGAGAGTGTGTGCGTGTGACACTCCTCCCGTTGAGTCCGCCGAATACTACACGGAAACGACTGGTGGGTGAGTGGGTGAGTAGAATACTGCTGCTGTTGCTGCTCCTGTTGTAGCGGTCCGCGTGTGCGTCTATCTCTCGCCCGAGCTGATTGATGATGCGAATTGCAGACACACAGACTCGCGCGTGTCCTTTTCGTTCACTATCTCTCTCTCTCTCTCTCCCCACTCCTGCAATCCATCGGTTTACCTCGTATTTTTCATCGCGTTTCGAGGAATTGATTCCCATATAATTCACCCCCGAATTTTATATACATTATATACTCGCCGCAAACCACCCGCACACGTATGTATATATAGCCTGACACGAATGCTATCTATAGCCGTTTCACACGATAAGAGCGATATGGATGCTAAATTCGGCTCGTAGTCGCATTCGATCACAATCATCTCACCAAATAATATAAATATTCCTTATTATATTGGTTGGCCAATACGAATGTTTCATTAGTTTTTCCTTAAATTCAGGTTATCGTATATATATATATTAGATCACATGTTACGTATATGTATTAGTCAATTGAAATCTTCTAAAAGATTAATTTATGATTCTAAAACAAATTAACTCCGTGGTGAGAAACTGACCTGCATAGACCATATTGTTATATTATTTATACTTTGTGACAGACTTGTAGATATAAAAATCTAGTATACCGTCTCCCAAAATCCTATTTCGGAGATTATTAACCATTTTGTAGCGCATCCACGTCGTTAAATACACATATCGTAAATATACTCTCTAATAACTGGTACGATCGCGTTTAAATAACATTTCCGTTCGCATGTACGGAACTAAAAAAATTATATTCAAAAAATTGTAAGTTCTTCTATATTTTTCTATTCGAAAGCATTATACTTTGTATCATCTCTAGATTATTCATAAACTATTTGGACTAATCAATATTTTTCAAAACTATTTATTTCAAATTTTCAACTATTTTTTCAAATAGTTTTAATATTAGATATTACAAATTTACTATAATTACTACATATCATTATTATTTCTATTTTTATATCGATACATGTTTATATAGTTATTCGTCTAGTTAAAGTTATAAATAAATTAAATAAATATATTATTTTGTATTAACTTCAAATAATAAAAAATTAATATATTTCCAAATATTTAAGTGTAAACGAGTGTTTATCTTTAAAATAATCACTATATATTCCTATTCAAAAAATAACAAATTTCACATATTATAATCACTTAAATTTAAAAATTAATTCATTTTTATTAAAAATGTTATATTAATACTAATATGATTAATATTTAAAATTATTATACACAACATTTATTTCATTAAAAGTTTGTTAAAATATTATAAAAAAAAATCAGTAGTTTATCATTAAAATATTTTTTTGAATAGTAATATTGGTATTCAACATTGGTTTTCTATTCAGTAAACTTATTTAGACAAACACGATAATAATATACGATATAAAGTAGTTATTTCATAGCATACTATTTATTATCGTTAACTTAAGAAACGTTTTTTTTTTCTTTAAGCTTATAACATTAAAATGCTTTCTATATATATTTTTATTTTATAGATCATCAAAAATACTCGTAAAACATTGTCACTAAATCTTATCAAGTTTATTAGTTTTTTTTCAGAAGTATAATAAATATATATATATACCTAACATCATTTAAACTCTATTTTTTTTTTTTTTAATATTATAATATATTGTTTCAGATAATAATTTATTGAAAATTTAAATTTGCCATTTTTATTTGAGTATCAATAATCATAATTGATTGAAAATTGAAATTATTAAAATCACTATTCCTAATTATGTTACTCATATGTATAATAACATAATAAATATAAACCAATTACACTAGTGTTTTAGCATACTTAAATATTAACTAAAAAATCAAGACTATATTCATAGGTATAGACGTAATAAGAAAATTAATTTACACGTAGTGAAATTTGATTAAATTTTCATTCAGTGACGTAATATTATACGTCATTACAAATGTACATGGATAAATTTCATACATATTTAAGTAGGCTACGATTTTATAATAATATAATAACAAACTATGTTATTGTTATATTTATGAAATGTTACGTTGCTTTCGTAATTGTATTAGTCTTAATAATCTATATTAATGTCACAAATACAATGCTCGTGGCGTTCAGCTATATTATTAATTATGCTAATTGAAAAATCAATGTTAAAAACTGGCCAAATAGTCAATAAATGCGAATGGTAGATGGTTTATAAAAGATATTTATAATAGGTATTAAATCAAATCTCGCTGTGAACTTATTAGTTCCTGCTGATTTCGTTCTTTGTAGTCGCACGGCAGGAATTGCACACGGTCCAAGATACGTCGCATTTGCTGGGTAAGCAATTCAATATTATATAGCGAACACTAACAAGGAATAATAATGGGGATTCATGGGCTGCAACCTTCAAAACTATCTAAAACTCAGCGTCACGAAGACCGAATCGTGACGATGGGCACTTCCAAATGAGATATCTCGTCAATCACTCTGGTTAGAAATTTACACAACGTCCGTGTGTGTATAGTTTAAACTATATACATGAAGTATGTAACAACAAAGGTTTGAGATAGTCTATATAATATAGCTTTATATAATTATACGACGATTTGAACAATGTTATTTACGATAAAATTTATATGTATTAAGTTAACATACACAAAACAAGGATATAATATTTCAGCCTCCACTGTAGAATTATATTCTCTGCTTATTTAAATTGTAATATAATATGAAATATACTCCAACAAATAATTTAATTTTAAGTAAAATCTCATGTCAGTTGATAATACATGTTAAATGTTTTTATGTCAATCAATAAATTATGTACTAACTTATTATTATTATTATTATTATTATTACGACACATCAATATCAAGTTACTCGTGGTATAAACATAATAAATTATTATAAATGTTCACACGTATTTGTATATAATTTTCATCTAATTCTACCGCATTTAATTAAATTATCCTTAATAACAGTGTACATAATGACTACTAAGCGACAGTTACTGCTATGTATATCATATAAATATATATATATATATATATATATATATATATATATATATATATATTATATGTATATACGTATTATATGTATAATGTGTAGCTAAATGCCTAAATGTATATAGATATAAATCAATGTAAATACTTTTCAACAATGAATTTTCGTTACATGGACGAATTCTAAAAAATTAAAAACTAAATATTACTTTGAACTTGCAATCTTACGCTTATAATTTATATTTTTATCTATGCTATTTTTTTTTATGGTATACATACATCACATCCATCATGACATGTTAGTATACACGGTGATCCATTAACGAGTAGCAAGTGATTGTTTTTCAAAACATTTAACATTAAATGTTTCTATCATTATTTAGGTACAGTAATATTTCCTTACATTGAAACTCATATTGTAATAGTTTAAGAATCATAATGTTTTAATTTTTTTTTTTTTTTAAATTGTTCAAATATTATTATTTTTCATTAAACTAATAACAGTAATAATATATTTTCGTTGACAATTGTAATGCACATACATTTATCATTTATAAAAAGCCGTTTTATTTATTATTTGATAACATCACTTTTTTAATAATATGCAGTTGAAAAACAAAGACAGCGCTGAATTTTTTATCTTTTTATTTTAAACATTAAATGCATATTTGTATTTACTTCGCACTTCAAACGTTTCATACAAGTAACGACGTATACATTTACAGCAATCAAAGTTTACTTAATATATTAGGCCATGTAGTATGTATACACCAATAATTAAAATAGTCATATTTTTTTCTTCTAAAATGTAAAAAACACATGCTTATGCATTTTTAAAATAGAAATAATAAATACTTATAATGATCGGAAAATATATTTGAAAATTAAGTCGTAAGTACTTGTATGTTTGTGCAATACAGTAAAATTACATAGCTGCAATATTAGTTTTTTTTTTTATTATTATATTATAGACTAATTTTACGCGTTTTAGTTTTATTTCTTTTAAGAATTATATAACAACTAACAGATCCTGATAAAATTTAATTCTATAAATATTTTTTTAAGCAATCTCTAGAACATACCAGAATAATAATATTACTCTGCTATAACGCTATGAAATCGATAAAATTACATAAAACGTAGTTATTCACATTTCTCGGCTAACAAGGAGAAAATATTCAATAAGTAATAACCTAAAACCTTGAAATATCACTGTAAATGTAAATTTAAAACAACCTCTTACCATATTATTTGTATGCTGGCCTCGTTCTATACGTGTACCGATGATAATTTAAAAATATTCAATTAACTAATTGTCGGGTAAGCACACATGGTACAGGGGATGCAAGATAAATCATGCAAAATTACAAAATATTTCCACAAGCGAAGTTTATAATTTATTTTTGATCGAAATATTTTTGCGTTTGTAAGTGATTGTACTTTTATTATAAAAAGTGTAACTGTATCTGAATAATTGTTGACAATTTTTCTTGTAAACTCCTGATAAATTCTTTCAAAAATGAAATAAATTTGCATATTACATTATAGTATATACAACTGTAAATATTAACGTTAAAAATAATATGCCGTAATATGATAAATACGATTGTAAATGTTGTTATATAGGATTGTTACTTCATCAATATTTAATTGTCTACTCATGATTATTGGTTTACTTTAAAAATATTTGAGCATAACACATTTTCCTTTTCCACAAAAGGTGTACCTTCCTATTTTTCCTCAGGTTATATGTTGACCGATTACTTTTTATACCAACATAATTTTTATACCATTAAAACATAATGTATCAAAAATTGTTTAGTTTTATAATAATATTTATTTTACAATCTGAGAATATTTTCCTATGAAATAAGAAAATATTTAAAGTTTAACTATGTTATATTACTTTCTCTCCCAATACACACGTACATAATACGTCTTTAAGTACTGTAGCAGATTAAATACTGTAGTGCAATTAGAGTATACAAATAATAATTATCGTTTAATTACACACAAATGCAGATTATTATAGAATTTTGAATCAATTTCTTTATTTTTGTAATATCAAATAAAAACGTAATTTCTTTTTAATTTAATATAGCATTAGAAGTTGCAATTCTAAAGTATTTTCATAATAATATAGTCTAAACAGTAAACAAATCAATAATATCCATTAATTAAAATGTAATTTATCTATTTAATTAGGTGGTTTATACTATATATACTTGTAAACTAATGAATGATACACTGAAAATTCTAATGAAAATTAAGTACAATCAATAAAATTGTCCAAAGTTAAATTTTGGCGTACGATAAAACCAATGAATAATGCATAAAATATATGTAAATGCTGTATATTTTGTAATGTTGCAATTTAGTAATTATTTTGGTTCGTTGTTTTAATTAACAAACAAAATATCACCCATTATAATTTATTGTATTGATTTATATTAAAACTTAGGATAATATAAAGTAGTTATATACTCTTAATATTAGTGAATTAGAGAGACGATTAATTCATATTGAAATCTCATTAAACCATTATTGGGTAGTACCTCTGGAATAGTAAAATACTAAACATTATATATGTAATACAATTATAATACAATTTCTCTGATAATCATAAATAATACCACTCATTATAAAAGTATTCTTAATTTTTAAAAATTTTCAATTCATTGTATTTTGATCTTAAAAAATGTAAGACAATAATGTTATGAAACCTATTTCAAAATTTTAATAATTAAACTATTTTTTTTATCATCCAGTTACTAATTTAATTGATTTACGAAATACATTTACGAATAATATTTGTAATGTTATTTACTTCATAACCATCATACTCTATTCTAAATCAGCCGTTCCTATCATTGGTGGGATTATCGTGCAATGAATATGATAGGTAAACAAATTAAATTAAATAATTAATTATTGAAGTTTAAAATTATTATACAAATATTAATATAAAGTAGGTACATCGTACACAAGATATAACTATGTAGATGCTATAATAACTAAGTATTTTTATTAAGATTAAAATCAACTAAAAGATAAAAAAAAAAAAAAAAATTCATACGCTTTGAACATTATATTTAAATAACAATATTAAAGATCATATGCAAATATTAACATTAAGATATAAAAATTTATTAAGTAATTAATGCAACTTTAAATTGCGTCAAAGAAATAAGAAACTTCAAACATCAATTAATTAAATTACGGAGAGAGGAGGAAACTATAACAAAATAATTACCAAATTATAAATAAAATCGCATTGTTAATATTTACCTGATAAAATATATAATATAGCGACATTAAGATGAATTGCTTCTATAGAAAAAAAATTTATTTTACATTCCTTGTTTTTGACGTTTATTTTTATGCTAAAATAATTATAGTTCTTGGAAATTAAGCACAGGAAAAACAATTCAACTATTAATATAATTATTTTTTTATTTTTTTATTTTTTTTTTTTGCTATACCACCACAACAAAAACAGTCAGTTTGTATTTACAATAAGATTAATTTAATGACTCTTTAATATATGTGACTGTATACGAAAAACTGATAATTTGCTAATGGCAGTGCGATTGTAACTTTCAAACTTCGTCTAGTTTAATCATTATTATTATACAACATGTATTATATATTATTTTTTGTCATTTCCGAGACATAGAATAGGTCATAAAATATCTCCAACACATGTTTCCCTGTCTCGTTCTTACAACATGTCGTAATTTTTCAACAGATTTTTAAGTTCTCAACACTCACTATTTCAATTTCTAACTTATTAAATCATAAAAAAAATCAAACTACTTTTCGTACAAGACCATGATCAAGATACAACTAATAATCACTACAATAGCACACAACTTAACTAATACATAACATAAAAAATTAATTGTTTACTATTATAATATTATGCATAGGTACTTTTATGTAGTATATAGACATTATAAAAATAAAATATATCAAAATGTAATAATTGTTAAATGCGAGCGATTCTGATGAAGACAAGAAGAAGCGGAAAAATTAAACCATATATAATCGAAATATGATATTCTACTTCTAGAGACGTTCCACGTGGATATCGTATAATGTTATCCTTGAAAACAATGTGTAATGTATATATTATGTGGCGCGTAAATATAATATATATTTAATAAAAAATAACACATTTTAAAACTTAAGAATATACCAAAGTAAATAATAATAAAACGAAATACAATGTTTATGCAGTAGCAAAGGGGATTGATTATGTTTTCGGAGAGGATTGAGTCAATCCTAGGGGATTTGATGTAGGACCCCTGCCTGACCTGAGTAGCCCCGCAGCGCTCCACATCCCTAACGGCAGGACAACGGATGGGATGAAATTGGTTTCGTTTACCCGATAGACAAAAATAATAACCATTCATGCCATTATTTGTGTTCACAGGGTGTTCGTACCAGAGTCATGGAGGGAGCGACAAGAACGGCGCTGGCGGCGGCGGGCGTGACGTCAACGCTGTGAAACCGGACGCCAACCAATACTCTGGGCCACAATTCGACCCGGAAACGCCCAGGAACGTGACGGCGCTGGAGGGAAAATCTGCGTATTTGACATGCAAAGTCAAGAATTTGGATAACAAAACGGTAAACGATTCAATTTGATTTCATCCAACCCGTGATACCGTATTCTGCAGTCGATTGTAAATTTCACATATATTTAAAATTTGTATAAATTCTATAGATTATTAAATTCCTTGTCATTGATGTAAAAAAAAAAAATGTAGGTAAACCTACGATAAATAATAATATAGTGATATGGTCGATTCATATCATGATATTAGTTGTATGTTATATATTTTATAAACGATATAATATCGTGTATATCCAAAATAAAAATATCAGATATTCGAAGTACTGAGTAATGCTTAAAACTAAAATCAAATACAATTTATTAATAATTAATCTATAAGTACGGTATAATATAATATGATATTACGAACTTATTGATCGATCAAGAATCATACATTATTTCTAGAAAATTGTTGTAAAAAATGATATTAATCATCTCCGCTGGATATACACAAAATATAAACATGTTGATTTTCTATAATTACGACAATCGCAAAAAAAAAGAATTTTGAATTAATATCGAAACGTGTGTGGCGAGGATTTACGTCAAATTACAACGACTGGAACGTAACTCGTCAGATACCGGGATAATCCGATTACTAAGGTTTAATTTGCAGGAAAAGCTAAAAAAAAATATTTAGTCATCGTTCACACAACCGTTCGCTTTTTGGAATTAGTATATTATCGATGCATACAGTAAATATTCTAATTGGAACATTGCCGCCGTGTTCCAATTAGTAAAGGATACAAATTATTATATTTATAACGGACCAATTTTAACAGTTGTGAAAATCAATTTACAATAATATCAAATATGATTTTGATGTATTTAAGCATTATTATTATTATTTAATAATCCTTCTATTTAATAATATTCCTAATACAATCTATTAAGTAACTAATCATCTGACATTATACTATATTTGTATTTTGTAGTATCTAAGAATTTATATTATCCATAAAAATAATATAATATTTAAAAAAAAAATTTACTTTAATGTTTGAGGTCAATCTGTACGGATTATTTCAAAAATAAAAATATGTCTTATTAAAGATCACACGTGTTTATAAACTATGTCTGATTAGACCAACGTTTGTTTTCTAGTATGGCTATTTTTGCTTATTTATTTATTCG
Organism: Rhopalosiphum nymphaeae; assembly: GCA_036289425.1. NCBI lineage: Eukaryota > Metazoa > Arthropoda > Insecta > Hemiptera > Aphididae > Rhopalosiphum > Rhopalosiphum nymphaeae. The sequence continues at coordinate 219,941 of JAZAQC010000021.1, read as the reverse complement.
TCGTATACGAATAATACATTTTAAACTTTAACAAGTATAAGACCTTCTCAAAAAAAAAAAAAAAAAATTAAAAATAAGGATAAATATCATATTATTACAACCGTTGTCTTATACAGTTCTGAAACGCGTTTACTGAGATAAGCCGATGAACTGAGGCTAGTGATATTTGAAAGGAAAGTACTAAGAAAAATATATGGCCCGATCTTTAAAAGTGAAACCAAAAAATGAAAAAAAATTATACAATAATATACTCAAAACGCAATTTTTAGAAACCTAGTATATATAAATATAAAAAAAAAAAACATATGGTTAGGCTATGTCTGATGTAGACAAGTATCTTATTAGAAAAAAAACCAATAGGGAGACCCAAAAGGTAGGAAGATTGAACAAAGAAGGAAATAAAAACAATACAACCAGAAATCAAATGGAGAAAAGCTGCAGAGGGTAAAAGCGGATGGTAAGATTTGTATTTAGCGTCACGGTCTTAAATGCCGGAACTAAAGAAGAAAGAGAAAAAGAGAGATACTGTAACAATTGCATAGAAAATATAATTAAGTCTGAGTAAAAAAATACAAGTTCGTATTTTTTGTTACGCTTCGATTTAAATAAATAGAAGAAACCGATGAAACAAAATATAATTACAAAATGTCATTATTTATTAATTTTCCTTTGTAAATAAATTATGTCAGATTAACGATATTTCTGTGATATTCATGACGACTGAATTATAAATATTATAATATTACACTCAAATTGAAATTGTGTACACAATATAGTGTTATGATTTTATGTTAGTAAGATTCAAGATTATATATAAAAAAAATAATTTCAATGGCGTCCAACAAGTATAAAAGTTAGAACTCTGTTGAAAACTTAAATGTTCTGTATTTTATATTTGCAGGAATTCTATAATAAATATTTTATTGAGTTATTTAATTAGTCTGATGTTTTCCTATAAAAAAGTATATATAAATTACACGGTTTTATACACTTTGTATAGCTGTATACGAGTACCAGTTATAGTTATAGTTATGGTTGGATTGTATTTATAAAAAATAAAACAAATTGTTTCTTTATATCAAAAATATTATTTTTTTTTTTTGAATAATACAGTGCATTATTTATTTGGTATCTTTATTTTATTGAATATTATAGGATGCATAAAAAAGTATTCTGAAAAAAACAAAGATCATTAACAACTTTAAAAAAACATTTTTTCGATTACATTTAATAAAATAAATAATATATATAAATATATTTTAAAGTGTTTTGATTATTTTCTATGAAATTATCATTAATTAATTTTGTAAAAACTAATCAGCATTCAAAATATATAAAAATAATAATTATTTATCGTCTGATGAATTTGAAAACTAATCCATGAACTTATTATTAATTATTATTTAATATATTTGAGAAAATTAAAAATTGAATGGCTATCTAGAGATGATTGAACTAACGACCTAAAAAGAAAACAATTACGAGTATTTGATTTTTGTATAAGTATGTGGAGAATATTTTTATAAATAATTAGTTGGTATTTTAGTTGTTTAACTGAATGTTTTTACATAACTGAAGGGTTCAAAGTTGATAAAAATTTAAATTTTGAAACACAACTCATCTCATTAAAAATAAATTAATCCAATACAACGATGAACGAATTTTAACTAAACTCTATTCAACACTATTTATCTACATTTACTATGTAAACACTTTATAAATATTATACGGGATAATTCACCGAGCGTTTCTTAGCCCTTAAAAGCAATTAACAGTATATTTGTTTCAAATCAATTATGTCAACATTTAAGCCAAATAAAAATTAATAGGCATCTATAAAACATCCAAAATATAGTACATTAGTAGTATTATATACTCAGACAAAATATGATATAAATCTGCAAAATAAATTAATATTGTACATGCATTTTATTCAATAGAAAATTTAATCTATGAAATTAGTTCGATGTTTACTCTTATGGTAACATGAATTTCGAACGATATTTATGTATGATTACAGTCACAAATTATTTCTTATTGCTTCATATTACACGAACTGCATGCATAAGTTTTCGTAGGCGATTATTCGGACAACACCCGGCCGTCGAAAGAAGCAAAAGAAAACAAATAATATCGTTTCTGTGAAGGCACGTTTTTCTTTAGAAGGAGAGGGAGTGACAATGCGTAACGTAAGGAATGCCATTTCGCTCAGACTCTTTTCGACTAGAAAATACGTGAAAACGTTTGTAACAAAACCATTAGTATCCTATCCGTCAACGCGATAATTTGTAATGAGTTTTTCTACTCCTGTAAAAATGCATTAGCGTGTAGAGAGGAATAGACAAACGGCGTGCTGCAAAGTCCGACTCTCTATAGTTTACAGCGTTCATAACTCCCGGTGACACGATGTTCACGCTTAAAATTATTAAAATTAATAATAATTGTATAAATTATTAATGCCAAACACACTTAAAGAATGCAGCACAAACTCTGCGCGTTTATTATTATAATATACTAATAGGTTTATAATTACAAGATGTATCGTCGTCATTTAATACGGTGTAATTTTCAGTTCTAAATCTATTATAATAATATATAATAGTTGCGACCAACAATGGCGTTTATTGTTTGAGCCCACAAAACCATATATATATATATATATTTACAAGTATGACAAAATAAACACACGATAAATACATTAAAAACTATAATATTTATAACGAGTACTACAATACCACATACTTTGCGTATAAACCTACTAACGTTACGGTTAAGATTATTTTAATATATTATAGCTACGGCCTAAAACCAATAGATAGTGGTCTGAAAATCCTTTTCTGAAAAATATTTTACTAACCTATAGTAAAGTTTGTTACCACATTCATGTTTATATTGTTTTAGTATAAACTTTAGATGTCTAAAAATATTTTGTTTTGAATTATTTTATTACTATCGGTAACCAGTATTTAATCCATATGAATCGAATTCAAGTGTATTCATAAGTCATGACAATTATAATAAGTACATACTTTTTAAACTAAATTAAACATATTTAATATTTAATTAAATTTATTTTTTATTCGACTATTTTTTAAACCACAAAGAGTAGTTTGTAAGTATATCAAAATATTTTTAGAAAACTATGTTTTTTATTTGCACTATCAAGTAGCATTTATTTTATAAATTATTAAAACTGCATTTTATCTATGTGCCTCTTTTCATCAATAGACTATGACACAATGAAAAAACCAAACTAATTATGAAATAGTAAGTACTTTTAACAGTTCTACGAATCAAAAATGGCTCTAGGTTATCTAAGTTGTATATTAGATTTTAATAAGCAAACATTGGATAATATATTTTTATTTGGTAAATTTAATCTAAAACACGAGCTGTATCAATGAGCCGAGATCATAAAATATTTTAGTAGGTAAATATATATATGTATTTATTTATATTTTTTTTTTCGTAAATGTATAAACCAAAGTTATATACAATTACCAAAATGAAAAACACAATACGTATAAAAACCAACATACATATATATCTATGTTCTACGTTTAATAGGTAGACATTAATTGTGTGTTATATTATTATGTAAACACAATATAAAGCTGCATATAATGCCATAATAAAATAATATAGGTACATATACGATGTTTCAGATTATCATATAAAATCCATAAGTACACTGTACACTATATATTATAATATAATAATAAACAATATAATTAATTACGCAAGGGTCGATTCGATGATTGTGCCGGGTTTTGTTTTTGTGGCCATAATATTATAATAGAATTTTCTATTATACCCACAAAAAAAAAATTATACCATACTATTTTAATGGATGCAAGCTGCAATACATAATAATAATAATTAATAATATATCGGATATTACAGTATTTATAATCTTAAAATAATTATAAACATCAATTATTATATAATACGAGCAAATGAAAAATTGATTTATGACCTCTATTTAAAATACCTATTGTAAAATATAAGAACTAGTGGTCTGATTATTTAGAATTTTCCAGTTAATTTGATAAATATACGTTAAATTAAAATTTAATTTTTACATATTATATATCGATAACTGTAATTAAAACTATTATTATTTTTTTAATCACACTGTACATTAAGTTTTTAAATAACAATAAATCCTTTAATTAATAATTTAGTTGATACAAATCTGAAATTTCCTTAGCCATTATAAATAAAGTGTGTACACTTGTATACTACTGAATGAACAATATGAATTATTAACATATTAAAATATATTGTGTACACTATATATTTTTAATAAAATGTTTAATTCTTATTTTAAAAAGTTGAAAGTTTTACAACCATTATGACGTATAATTCGGTTTGGGATTTAAAAATAATGTATATTAACATATTTTTTACTTAGTGAAGTTAATATTTCCCCATACTATAGTTAACCTTCTAGAGTTAAATCGATTGATTCTAAACCGTGATAACCATAATAATTGTGATGTTCATTATGTTGATTAAAACTAAGTAAAATTAATTTTTTTATTAACTTTGTTACGTTTGAAAATAACTAATAAGTAGGCACCCTGTTTAGGATTAAGTTAGATTAAGTTAGGGATTTCAGCTTAATAATATTATTATTTTTCAGGTATATTAAAAACACACAAATCTCTATTAATTACAAGAATCCGATTAAATGAATTGACAAAATGTATTTTCGATAAAATAAATTACAATTTAAACGAATGTAATATAACACTTACTACATCGACATTTTCGTAAAAACGCCCACAATTAATATTATAACCATCGACCACTGCAACAAACAACAGCTGCAAATAATAAGACAGTTGCGATTGCGAAATGTTAACATTGTAAACACGCTATTTTTATTTGTTCACACATTGATAAATATAATAGTTACACTGCTAAAAATCTTGGAAGAGCTTATATAATAATTAATATTTAATAATAATAATAATTTTGGTATTATCTATCAATCTATTTAAATGATTTTTATCGCCATTCGCTGTTATATTTATATAAATCTATATAATATATTGTTGATTTTCAATATATTTTTTTGTCATTTTCTGAATTTTGTAATATGTGCCGGTTATATTATTATGTAACTCACGTGGATTCTTGAATTTATAAGTTAAAATGATTTCATACGTATGAAATCGAAATATGCATAAATATAATGTGGCATATAAAATCGACGAACGGTACAAAATCGCATATATTCTATGTCGTCGCGAATTTGTATTGTATTATATTTTAATACATAAATTTTATAAGGACTGTTCATGGGGAACCTCGACAAATCGTTAGCATTATTGTCAACGCTAAAAAATTTACTAGCACACCTTGAACAATGTTCGTTCGCATATGACTATTGTGGGATTACCAAGTTACTTTTGTATGTTGTGCGGTATTACAGCATAGGTTTTGTTAGCACGACCGGAAAAATTAACCGATGATAACGGTTAAGAAGATGTCATACTGGTTTATAATTACCTACCATCTCCATGTATCTTACAGCAGCCTGTAGAGCAAAATTTCACCAAGAAAAATCAAGATCATGGAATCTAGGTTAATTAATTTAGTACATTTTGAGCACTTGTTACCAATCATAAAGAGAAGGATTTTTTTGATAAAAATTCATGATATTTTTTTACTTTTTTATTACTGTCGTTTATGATACTACGCTCTATATAGTGTATTCAGAAACTAATGCCATCTTATAAAAGCGTGACAAATGCCTATTAATTGTTCAATGTATACTCGATTTTATTTCCTATATTATAGGTACTTATTTACTGTGACATTATTTTTTTATTGTATTATACTAATTTTACTTATAAGTAACTAATACCTACTATATTATACTTTATGTAAGCATTCGATAGACTATTTATTAAAGCACAGGAATATACCTACTAAATATTGGGAAGATGGCAAATTACGTGATCAGTTTTTCCAAGATTCGACTTCGTTTTTACATACCTATACAGTATACATAATCGATAAAATATTACCTATTTATTTGAAAGAAGTCAATATTAACACGATGTCACTTTTTATTTATAATAACATAGTTTTATTACCCGACTTCGTCCGGGATAAATAACTTAATAAATATAAATCACTGTGCTAAATTAGTGTATCTCAGTTTTATTCTACCTCAATTCACAATCAAATTTAAGTCGGTTTCCCTCGCATTGTGAACTAATTCGACTAAGGTAGGCCTTCTGTGATAAATTGTATATATATATATATATATATATCACTGGTTTATTTTTTAACATGGTTAACATTACTATTGTTTAAAGTTTTATGACGTCTCTCAAAACAATCTCCGACATTTTTGTCGAAATCTGTCAAGTATAGTTTTTGTATATATAAGCGACTATATATTATAAAATGATCTTTTTACTGTTATTACTTGTGATCTACTGGCTATATGGCAGTAGTATAACTGTTGATAAATTGCCCAAAAGAAATAAAATAGGAGATCCGGGATTATTAGTATAAATTGTCTCGTCCTGACTATGTACGTGTTTGAAATGAAATAAAATTAATCTCATGTTTCCTAATAAATGATGTTTTATTTGAAGTAATCATTCCCTACAATATTAACAATAATCGATAAGTAGAACATACGGATTACATGTAACAACAAAAACCTGTCAATGAATCACACTTAATAACAGTACCATAATCTTATATTTATGTTATTAATAATAACTACAAATAAGCAGTATATCCAATACTTTTGTTCAAAAAATATTATATAGGTTGAAAAATGAAGCTATGAATACTCTTAAGTACCTATTAAGGTATAAATGTAAAACATGTAATGAAAATTCAAGAAATGGATCCGAATTTTAGCAAGTAATAACAAACACGTTATTATCATTTTTGTACGTAATATTTTAAGATAATATTCTAAAAATCGTGTTACGCAAGTACTTCTATTTTAAATCAAGGTTTAACGTATTTTTCACAAACTTAAGTATAAACAGACATTTTAATACAAATTGTATAATTACAATAGATTATCAACAGATTTTATACCACTGTCAAGGAGTGACAGATTTTATACCACGATTGAGATGATTGTAATGTTTTCTATTGATCCATTTTAGGGAGATAGTGGCCACTGACCAGCCCATCTCTAGTTTTTTTCAAGCTATCGTCTGTTCCTCAATGATTAATAATTGAGCTGATTTGCCATAATTGTTTTGTGCGCACACATAATATTGTGTATTGCAATGACATTCAAGTGAAACGAGTTCTATAGACGTATTTGTATTTGTATTTGTAAGCCAGATCACTTTAAGTCCAACAAAACGTATCGTTCAATTTCCAAAGATTATATGCCAATATCGATGCACGGAATTAAGACGCATATCAGTTATCTAAATTATATATTGTAACAATAATTAATTACGATTTTACCTTATTTGACGTAGACGCCATCAATGTCTTTTCAGCCGTTGTTTAGTATTTATAAGAAAATAGTTATGGTGCGTATGAAGTAACTAGTTAAATACAAATTCCAATAATAGCATATATTTTGAAGCGGTAGAAGTTCTAAATACATACCGGATATATCGCCTATCTACTACACTAGTGGATAGAAGATTATTTACACTCAGGAATATTAAGATGTTATTTAACATTTATTAATATAATAATACATGACATACTGAATTAAGGGGCTGTGCAGATGCAGGCCTAAATTAATAATTTTCTTTAATCTGATAAATTTATTTTTAACAAAATTTCTGTTTTCCACTCATACCAATACACATAGTTCTCAGTTGATACAATTTTTATACTCAGAATATTATTTCTTAAAAATAGTTTAACAAAAATATAAAATAAATGTTATATTTATACTGAATCTAGTATTTATGGATCATTGATTTAGATGATGGATCATTTTTACAAATAACAGTTAAAAAGGGGAATTTAAAAATTTCAAAAATCAGATATTAAATAATTGTATAATTGAATAAAAAAACAAGGAGTTGAGCATACTTAGTGAATCATCCTGTATACTACTAGAGATACGTATAAGTATATATATGTATGCGTAGCGTTGTGAGAACGTTTGAAATACACCAAGGAACGTGTTGGCACGAGAAAATTAACGAGCGATGTCACCGCAGTGCTAAAAAGTACTTACAAATACGTTCGACAGGTACATTAAATATTTTATTCATTCAAAATGTATCGATTAAAATGCCATACATTCAGTCGATTTACAAGCCCTTAGCTTATATTATTAATACCTCTGACATGGGTACCTATACTATAAACAGTATGAACATATCAATTATAATATTTGGAAATTAGTCGGAAAATTTATATTCGCTGAATGATACTGAATAATAGTACCAATATTATATGCAATTATAGGCATGAAATATAGAAAGAACTTGCTAAACATTTAAAATAATAAAATAGAAAATGTATAAAAAAAAAAAAAATACTTGTCAAAATAGTGGTATAGACAATTTCCAATTCGAAAAAATGTTATAATCCACAAACAGCACGCGCTTCTGGCGGTACGACGATAGCTTCGCGAACTACTCAAGTAATTAATTATTTTTAATCACCCGTTTATATTAGAACATTTTTAGTTTCTTTTTTTTTTCAACCCCATTCCACCTTCCTCTTTCTGTCAGCTGTCAAAATAAACATTTACAAGGGGATGGGTCGTAGTGAATACAAACGTGTAGCGTTATTTTTATAGTTTGAATTTATCTACACGTAAGTCACCGATACCTTTATATCGGTCATTGAATCCTCATTATCCTTATCGACCGATCCCAACATCGGCATGGCGGTGGTAATTGTAGATGAATCGTCTGATGCATTTCGAGATAGTTTTTTCAATCATCTCTCAACCATTTTTGTTGTCATTTTTAACTCTAGTTATTCAACGGGCTTTCATAGTAATTAACATTTGATTACTATCGGTCTAGCTGGGTCACGTTTCTATACTTCTAAACACAACAAGACAGTTTGCATATGTACGTATAAAATATATAACTGCAGTAACACCGTGAAAGGGTTAATCGAGACCGAGACCGCTTTTGCGTTTTCAAGGGATAGTAGATATGTGTAATGACCAATGTGAAATAAAAACTAAAATTTTTGTAATTATCATGACATATACTTATAATCATATTATAACGGTAAATTCCTTTATAAAGTTTTGGATGTGTGGTTAAAATATTATACATGCCACTAAAAAATGTCATATTATAATCACGTGTGTAAATCTATAATAGAATATATTTCCATCATATATATTAATGTATGTCCGTGATTATACGTATTTTTGCTTGTGATTTAAATAACCTGAAATATCACTACTTATGATTCATAATTATTATAGTTTATGGATACTGTCGTTGGTTATACATGTCCAATATCCATGATGTAATTTCACAGATAAATTATAGTTTATGTTATCACTATGTATAGTCTATATAATTATGGTCAACGGAGATAGTTTTTATAACATAAATAAGTGCTAGATCAATTGAACCAAATTCGTGCGAAAAAAACGATTAACAACCTTCAAACGCTTCTCAAAAATCGGCCTCCGAAACCCAATTATATAATTACTTACGCATTAATAATTTGATAAATTTTCAATATTATTAATAATATTATTGTCCGTAGGATTTATATATTAATAACGACATTTCCATCGTTTTCACGATTTATACACATGTAGTAGAGAGAATTGAATAATCGTGATGAATTTGATATTTTATAGGTCGCCCCGTCTGTCTGCGTCATTGGCCTACAAGAGCTTACGACGTATACTGTGTATTTATATACATACACGCTGAGTACGGTGTGGGTATAAAGAGTAAATTCCGAACAATGTCGTTTTTAAAGAGCCGGTTATTGCCGCTCCCGTTATCATTCCTCTGCACCCTTGGAGGCGGTGGTGACGTCCTCATCGGGTATTATATGTATACGCTAGATTCTCACAACAGCAGCAGTTTTACTACCGGTCGGCGGCAGCCGAGTCCTCGTTATTTTTATGACATTTTCTCTACCCTTTATCGCTTTTTTCCGTCCCGTCCTAGGGTTTTCTTTAAACTCTCCCCTTTTTTTCGTTACGTCCAAACGGTTTAACGTTTTGTTTTATATACGAGTATATTACTATTATTGCTATTATTATTATATATTTATTACCAACATTATTTTTGTCTACTCAGCACCGTTGTCCACGGCCTTGAAAATTTTGCTGATTTTTTATCTGGTAAAATTAAATTTCATTTCTATCCTTTTCATCCAAGAAATTTGTCACATACGTGCTTAACCTTATCGAAGACGCTCAGGTCTTCATAAAGTTGAAATACAAGCCTATACATAAGTTCGTTGACTGTTCTTTAATAATTTAATGGATTTCCTAATAACGTTCTAACCACAGTAGATACTCACTTCCGACAACAATATTTGTAGTAAATAATAAAAAGTTAGAATTGCGTGAGAATATTACGAAAAAACAGCACTATAAGATTATAATGATTAACTATTGATTTCAATTGTCGCATGCTCTGATAAACGCGAACTCTCGTTTAAATTATAATTACTTATTAGTTATTACTATTGTTATTATTATTATTATTATTATTATTATTATTATTATTATTATTATTATTATTATTATTATTATTATTATTATTATTATTATTATTATTATTATTATTATTATTATTATTATTATTATTATTATTATTATTATTATTATTATTATTATTATTATTATTATTATTATTATTGTTGTTGTTGTTGTTGTTACTACTATTGTAATAAAAAATAATAATGTATTATATTTTATATGTATGCAAGTATTTTATAACATACACTCAATTGTGCATTTTATTTGGTCCAAAACTATCAGAATGAATTAAAATACCTATATTATTATATTAAGGCGCCACGTTTTTGTACCAAGAAAATAATAAATTACTTCAGAATTTTTCTTATAAATTAATCTACTTGTATTGATCATTAAACGTTAAAATTAATTTTGAAACTTGAGAGCTACCTACTTTTAAGTGATTTTAAAAATGCGCAATCGTTACTTTTATTGACCCAATATTTAATAATTATGCGAGAGTTATGAAAAAAAAAAAATAATAATAATATTAATAAATACGATTTTCTCAATTATTTTTACCCTTTATTAAATTAAACACGGCAAGTTTAAAAGTTTTTAAATTTTAGATAATTCGTCATTCTCTTCACCCAACAAACTAAATATTTCTTGCTAAGTTTGTATTTTATTTTCATTTTTTGTCAACAATACCAAATATGTTTCGTTATTAATTTGCAAATTTTATTTAAACTACACGTGTTTGGCGTGCCTATGTGTTCCACATAAATTAAAATATAAGAAGTACATATATTGGGTTAATCTTCCTAAATATAATTTACTTTTTATACGTACACATTTACAGATAAGAAAAATATATTTTTGTTCGTCCTTTTTTCAGTTGTACTTTATTATCTACCATTGAAATCAATTGATTTTTGCGCAATTTTTTAAAACATGTAATACGTATAGAAAAATGGGTAGAAAAACATTGGGTTCAGAGTTCGGTGAAATAAAATATATGCGTATCTCGCTAATTTATTGCCTAAACGTACCTATACCTAGCTTAGACTGCCATTCGCACACGCCAAATACGACCTCGCCGTGAACTTAAAAAAAACCTACTGCTGAGGCACGAATCACATTATTCAAACAGAAATGTTTATAATATATTAAACGCGATAAACGTCACGTGCAAATACAATTTTGAATAGTTAACAACTAACTACATATAATAGATATGGAAAAAGATATTACAGATATCACAGGAGTGTTCAACTAGGTACTGTTTTAAAATAGTTATAAATTTTAATACAGCGTTTATAATTTACTTTTTCCACTATTTTTGATTGTATATGTAAGTTGAAGCTCGGGTAACTGTTGTAAATTGTATCTCAAACATTTTTATTTTAACATAAATTGCGTTTATAAATATTTATGTTTGTTACATTTATTTAACAACAAATGCATACTCGAAAAAAGTGCCGATTTTAACTGATTTAATACGCCAGATGCACACATAATCATAATTATTATTAATTTAGTATTAAAACATAGATACGATATAATATGATTATCGACACAAGTGTATAAAATACATATTTTAATTAATATCGAGTCTTGAGGAGGAGTTGCATTTTCAATATCAAAATCTTATAATATTTTGTGTAGATTATTTGAAATGGCCTAGCATGAATGAATGAAATATTGTCAATTGTTTTTTTTTCCTTAAATTATTATTAAGTTTTGGTCGATTTGTTTTTTGTTCCAATACGGTATTATTATCGTTGATTATGATCTATGATCACTAAAACTATTTATACATATATTATCATCATTAATAAATTTAAAAAAAACATTAATACCAAACAATTACAATTTAATACTAACATCTGTTAAAAATCGTTTATCTCTAAAAAAAAATGTATAAAAAATTAAATTTTGAACATAACCCAACAACTTTCAGATGGTTTTCTTTTTCACTTTTTATGTGATCCATATTTCGACTGATCTAAGACTGACGATTCAGTTAACATGAAAGTACACTGTACTCGAGATACGATCAAAAGATTAGGTTCTCCTGATAAACTCAATTAATGGACTTAAATAAACACCAACAACTAACATCATAGATCATTAAACTGTGAGGTCGAATGAAAAATAAACAAAATACCCAGGGATGCAATTTACGTATGTTTTAAAAATACCCGAAATGGAATTTACGTAGTATAATTTAATTTGAACATTTTATTTTGAAGGACACAATTTACTTACATTGTTAATTGCAATGTAGTGCTTCGGCGAATTCTATAAATTTAATATCATTCGTCTGCAATATTGTGTATATATCTTTCAATTTAACCAATAAAATATTATTGTTTTACCTTCTGACGGTTTTCTGTCAATATTGAAATACCGATTAAAATGTATTCTCTGTTCAAATTCGGATTAACTTCTAAATAAATTATTATTATTTATTCAAAGCCTTTTATGTGGATTCAACATATTATTATAGTATGTCGTATACGCTGCAGGTAGTCACTTAAAATTCAAATTTTCCTTTAAAGTTCCAAATGGATCAAAAAAGCTGTATCTTTAACAACAATGTGTATTTTTCAGGTTAACATTTTTAAGGGTGTTTTGTATATTATTTTATATTTCCATAAGGTGTAACATTATCAATCGATCAGAAATTTAATGTACGTGTGTGTACCTGCTGCAATATCCCAGTGGCAGTGTTGTGCCAAAACTGCTAAATCCCCATTTTATATTTAAAAAATAAAAATTTCCTTTAAGTTAAATCAATATAAAACAGGTAAAAACTAAAGATATAAATTTATAAAAAGGGTAATATAGGTAATATTGTTACTTGTTCCTACGTGTTTATATTTCTCAAATAAATCTAAAAAATTTATTTTTTTATTTTTATTAAATATGCTTTTGCTAAGTGCTAAGTTATTGTAATGTTATAAAATAATATATTAAATATAATTAGTACGGAAGCTATTTTTCCTACCTAAAATTACAAAAATAATGCCTAGTATAATATAAACTAATCACATTTTGAAAGTCAGAATATTTATTCTTATGCTTGTATAATATTTTTTATTTGCAAAATAATTCTTTAATAAAAAGTTATAATCGTTTAAAAAATATTAAATTAATTCAGATTTTGAAAACTGGTAATCATGAAATATCGTAAGTAACGTAAAACCGATTTGTAGTGTTTTCAAAAATGTTTTTCTTTTATTTCTATACCAATTGGCTTAGCTCTAAAATCGCACAATAGAAGCGGTAATAATAATAACCGATCTGCGTCCTCCTATTTTAATGTATTTTGTAATAATACGCACGTAACCACCTACAATAAATAAAATAATACATGTTTCTATTTTACTGTAAGTTATTTTGAAATGGTATTAAAATGTTCTTATTTCTTAAAATATCAATGAAATTGATCCTCTACACTACTAAACTTAATAAAAGGCCGATGGAAAGACCTCTTGAAATTCTATCGTCTTACAATCTCGTATCATACATAGATATATATCTTTTATAATGTTTTTAATTGTGCATTATTGCATTTATATGTAATATTATATTTCGTTTACACCAAGTCCTTCAAGACTAAAAGTAATTCGTTTAACAATATAATATCTACTACTCTGTGTTAACGTTGTTATTTTTCTAAAAGCCAACTGATCGATAAACCCACACGCTTGCACCAATATTTATACATATAACAATGTACAAACTTAATATTCTATCTGTTCGAATTATAAGAGTGAATTTAAAAAAATATATATATTTCATTGATAAGTGATAACGACAATATTTATTTACTTCATCGTTGCAACTTCTATTTATTTTTACTTAAAATCGGATTAACTTATTAGCGCAGTATATCTTTGTATTTAATACGATGCATCGCATCATAATATATCCAATACAATACCTATGTATAACATATAGTGTTGACAATGATAGCATCAATAAAAACAACCATGCTCAAACGAATTAATGTCTGTTAAACAGCTGAGGTCCCTAATTCCTATAACTTTTCATCGCCAATTATATATTATTTTACTCAATCGATAATACACTTTGAACGATTCTTGCCATATCATGCAATATATATTTTTTGTTCAAACGATATCATGACAAAAACGTGTAAACAAAACAAATTTTAACAAATTTTAAATAAAAATATCAGTTTGTTGAATATTTTGATTTTGATTTCTTTACTTCATTTTACTTGACTATTTTCTATGGACCGTTTTTTTTTTTTAAGTTAGCACAAATTCATTTATAAATATTTCTTATATACGTTTAACACTAGACTTTTTGCCTTATGCAGAATACTTCGTGTTAGTTATCGTTGCCAAACTATAGTTAGGTATGCCTGTAGTTAGGTTACTGAATATGTATTAAATTTATTTTATAGCGTCTATAATTTTTACATGAGAGTGTATAGTTTTTTTGAGTTTTCGCTATCTATACAGATGAAAAAACAAAAATATATATTTTATATTTATTTGAAAATATATTGATGTAATAATTTTTTTAACAACAATGTAATATATCTATATATATATATATATTTTTTTTTTTTGACGTAATTAGTTTTTATAAAACAAGATAACAAGATAATATATTTCTTTTGTATTAGTCGTTACTATGAGTTGTTATAAATCATCGTTTAGTACAAGAAAATGAGTTTTTTTTTAAATTTACATAAATGGTTTTTTAAAATACTCATTTTTCGGACAACCTACTTTAAAATTTATTTGTCACGTTAATTGTCCAAGTGTTTATTCAATTTTGTATCAAGATTACTTTTGAGACTGAATATTTAAAAACAATTTTGCTGGTATTTAAATTGCGTTAAAAATATTTGAATATTAAATAATATTAACACTTATAGGTAATTCTCATTCTTTAATGCTATTTAATGTCTTGAAATTTTATCTCTCATTAATCTTAGAAAAGTTATTACGCATTTTTATAACAACTAACAAGACTATATAGGTAGTTACTAGTTAGAATTTTCGCATTTTTTTTAAACGTATTTACATTATACATATTAAATACACTATATTTACTGTTATAATTGGTTTTCAACAGTAATATCCAACGCTTCACAGTTATTTTAACTGTAAGCCACTAATAGCAAAACTTTAAGGTTTTCTTATTAAATTTCATATAGATTTAAGTAAAGTTTACATTGAAATGGACGATCTCCTCATAGTCAAAGATTTTCATAATTTTTTAATCTTAAGTTAGATCTTTTTTTTTTCAAAGCAAGCACTTTTTACATGTATAATTCACCATTCTTAATAGGCAACTATGGGCTAATAAGTACATATAATGGTTATAAAATAACATTAAGAAGAACTTTTACCGTTCTAAAAAGGTTTTCTAATTTTAAATTTTAAATTATCTTAAAACCAATAGTTTCCTCGTATTATACTATACCTAATGCACAATAAATTTATATTGCACAAATATATTATTTTTTTGATTTTCTTCCGTAAAACCTTATTTTTTTTTTAAACAATACTTTTTAAGTTTTAACTAAATAAATTTATATTTATTGATATAAATGTAATAATTTATTACCATTGAGTATTGAATGAAACCTAAGTTATTTTAATCTAGAAATATAATAGATTATTAATTCTATTTCTTAATAATTTGTATTTACAAAACATAAAAAAAAATGATTATAATTATAAAATATTATTATTATTTATTTTATATAAAAATCTACATATTAAGTTCTTAACAAATATTCGTCTACAGCAGTGACCCATTTGAAAAAACTTTGAAACGGAATTTCTCCATAAAATATATATAAAAGCTAATAATAAATAATTAGAATGAGAAGTATATAATAATAAGATTATGTTTTTAGCTGAGTAAAAAAATGCTCATTTTTTATAATTATTATCATAACAAGAAACGTAGTTTATAAATAGTGCCTTCGACAGGTATTTGGTTTTTAGAGATAACGATGCGGGTTGAGTGAAACTGTTAGTTGTTCGTTTTAGTCTTAACATGTAAATATAATGTCATTTTAATATTGCGGAGAAGGTTGGGGTATATAAGCCACCGTTTAAAGACAGTATTAAAACTGGGTTTAATTGTACGCCACTGGCTGCTACACCATGCATCATCACTTGTCACGTCACAATACGCACTAAGCTGCATCTTTAATTTTTACTCCGCGTCTTATATTATTTTATTAATTATATTATATAATTTATGTATAAGTTTAAATGTTTAGTCTACCCGATATATTTACCCACAATCCGTCACTCGTCTACAGTTATGTTTTGTTGTTTTTTTTCAAAAATAACAAAACTCTAATTAATTGTTGAAAAATTAATTTGATATTTTAAAATGACAAAATAAGAACTTTAAATTTTGAGCTCTATACTATTATGTATTTATATCTAAATTTTAATATAGGAAATTAACAAAACAATTTGTCTATTACAATTTTTTATATTATTATTCTTTTAAGCTGGTGCTATGAATTAAAAAAATTGGTAGGTATCTCTTTAAATTTTTTTCTATAGAACTTTAGTTAAAGAATCAATTATTTTATTAAATGTTTATAAATACCTGATAAGAACAATATACAACCAAGCGTTTTAATTATATAATCATGACAAATTATAATTTATGTTTCAATAAAAAGAAAAAAAATTATCTAAAACCCCTCAAGTACTAGGTAAACATTTTGTTTTCAAACAAAATATACGAGTATTTAAAATATAAAAAGTAAAATCCTTGAAAAGTTCGTAGTTGCGTTTTTATATTTATAATATTATAAATAATAAATAATTTCATTAAAAACCTGTCAAACAATGTATATATATATATATATATATTTATACACTGATAGGAGAAAAGCGAGAAAAAGTTAAACCGTAAAGATTAAAGTTTCGAGAAAAATCTGATTTTATTCATTATTAGAATCAAATCGAAAATGAGATAAAATTTGCGCGGATCTTGGCATTTGAAAATTAATCGATAAATCGTGCCACATGAACAACAAAATTAATATTATAATTAATTATACGCTTTATTGAATTTCTGTGAAATTTCTTTCTCACAAAATTATAGACGATTAACTATATAATATATACCTACACACGATATACATTATTATTATATATTATAACACGTTTTGGAATCAATTTTCTGCTCAGTATAAACAATCGCCACAATAATACAATAGATGCATTACATTACCATTATTATTTGTTCTTACGGAAACATACAGTGCATATTATGATGACTAATACTATGCTATAGCCGATAATAACAATGACAACCTGTAGTAAATTTACTTCCAGTTAGACCATGCCTCATAATTCTTAAGTACTTTTAGTAAACTCAACTATCACGGGAATAAACAACGCGTGACCGGTATATTGTTTTTCGATGCTTACTATTTAGTAATCGTTTTAAAATTTCTTTTCTTTTGAAATTCTACCGAGAAACGAGCAATGAGTATGTCAGAGTATGTAAGACAAAGGTAGTGGTGACCTTTGCCCAGTATACCTATATAATTATTTTCTGTTTGCAACCCCTAATTTGTTTACTTATTGACATAACTAAAATATACTTAATATAATTAACATAATTATCTATCTCTTTAAAGCTGAGCTTCAGTTAGAGAAGGAAATTAATACATAAACAAATAAAAGCGTGCATAGCTTATACAATAATTACAAGTATGATAGAAGATATTTACATAAATACAAACTAAAGACTTAAATTAATTGTGAAAACAACCAAACGACACAATTTATCTTGAATTATTTTTCAGACAGGTAGTATACATATATATATATATATATATTATATATATATATATATATATATATATATATATATTTATATTTACATAGGGTAGAGTTAAAGTAGGTTTATATCCTAAATAGTTAACAAATAATTATTAACTAAAAAATGTACACACAATATACTTTGCATATCCATTAGCTTACCAACCTTGTTAATATACATTTATTTTTTAAACCATAATTTTAAAAACACATTTAATATATTTAAATGTTTAAATGTTTCATGTCTTTAATATTTTTTGTACAGCGGATAAAATATCAAGAAGCAACTATATTTAATTCTTTAGCTTCTTAATATTACTTATTATTATAAAAATCAATATTAGCTATATCAGAATATCCGACGATATAATAAAATACAATGAATAATATTATTATATGTATGATAAATGAAACAGTTCCAGTGTACTCGCACAGAACAATACTCTGTTGTATTTCTTTCAAAAACACCCTAATTCCATTCAATTAAAAAATAATTTATAATAATACTTACCTACTTAAATTTGGTGGGCGATTCGTAAAAGTGTGCAGAGATTTTATCGAAATATTAAATAATCATCTATAGACGAAATATAGATGCTCGTTTCGTCTATAATGTATTAAATACAACAATGGATTTTAAGGGGTGCCTTGCGAAGGACCCTAATGACTGCAGTGTATAATATTATTATATATACTTAGAAGAATCTATAGATAAGTGGGTGTCGACTCATAGACAGGCGTACAGACATGTATAGACAGGTCCTGCATGCCGTTATGATAATGCTGGATACTGGATGATGCCGTCATCTGTTTTACTGGAATATCGTGAATAAATATTAATAGGTAATATAATATACTCGTACTATACTCAGTAATAGCAGTTATGATGTTACATATGTATAATAGATGTATATATTATAGACCAAAAACGGAGCTGACCCGATCCCACCACGAATAATGGTATCCGGTCATGTACCATATACCGTGGTGGTGGACGTTCCATGGCACCGGATATTAGGCAACGAACTTAGTCTAAAACATTATCGTATTATGACCCCGGCGCCCCCGTACATGTCTGTACCTACCTCACTTCCAGCCTAAATCATTCAGCCAACGTTATAAGGTTATAACATTTATACCTCTCATAGTCTGTGGACACACGGTAGAATCAGAATTACGTTAATATAAATAAACATAATAGTATTATGTTTAATTTTAAAATATACGAGTCATCGTTTAATGCCGGTTGAATCCGTATAACAAAATGTATTTTTTGCCTAAACAAACGCTTTTAAAAACCCGTTTATACCGTCAAAAACAAAACAAAAAAATGCAGCTAAAACTCGAATTCTGTCATTTTTTTAACCCTTATATTATGTACAATGTACATTGTACATACTATATTATTTATTAGGTAGTGAAAGTTTTTATTACAATTTCTTTAATTAAAAATGTAGTTGTTTCCGTAAGTTTCCGATATAATAATAAAAATAATATATAATTGCAAAGTTTTATTTTAGATTTTGAGAGGAGTTATTGTATCTATTGTACAACAATGTGTTTTTTTAAAGATAAAATGGTTGGATTTTAAACTTTGGGGATGGTTTTGGATAAAATATAGAATCTAGTTTGTACTTTAGTGAGGTAAAATTACTAGTATTTTTAAGAACAATGAAGAAAATCAAACAAAAAAAAAAATAATGAATTTTTACGCCATCCAGTTTTCAAAAAATTCAATTTTGTTTTTTTTTTTGGTGTAACTTAAATACGAAATTTAATTTCAAAAATATGGAAAAAAAACTTGAAACTTTTACCGAATATTCATAAAACTATTATCTATATATAATATGATTTTATAAATATTTCGACTCTTTTTTAAGAAATTTATAGGCAATTGAAATTTTCGATTTTTTTTCTTATAACTTCTGATAAAATATTTTTGAAAGTGTAAAAAAACTTTAAAATGTAATACTAGATTCCTAATAAGTTGTTTATTTTACAATTAAAAAATTTTTAAAATGTACGGTAACAATATTTTTAAATATTTTTTTGTTGTAATTTAAAAACAAACAACCGTATATACTTTAAATTTTCATAAAATTTTTATGTTATCATTGCATGGTATAATTTTTAAAATATTTTTATTATGTTTGAGCTATAATATATAGAAAAGTAAATTTTTTGATTTTTATTAATTTTTTTTTCTATTACTGATGATAAAAATGTATTTAAAATGTATTAAAAGATCCCACATAAGAGATGTTCTTATATTTGTATAATAATTATTAAACGCAGATTTATATATAGAATTGAAAAAAATTACGTATTTTAACGATGAACAACAATGCTAATTATTTTTTTTATAATTCAAAAACATTATTCCTGGGGATTTAAAACGTATATATTATACATAATACTATATACGGAATGACATTTTCAGAATACGAACCCAGATTAATTTTAAGATACTGTATATTTATATTATGAACCTATTCATACTGTTTTACGCTATTTACAGTAAGGTATTATTAACTTAAAATTGAGTTATAATACTATAATATAATCTAAATATATATATATATAATATTATAATAATTGAATACTAAGAATATAATAATGATTGCAATGATATCTGAAAAAAAATAAATCAAATTACTGTAAGTAATATAAGTATATAAGTAAAATAATTCACATTTCTTACTCTAATTTTACTAACTTTTAGTGTTATAGGCCGTTTCCGTTCAGAATCGTTTTTTATATACAATGATATATTATTGAATTCAAATTTAACACATTTATTACAGTGACGACCCACTTAATACCTTAAGTATAGCTGAGCAATACTCACTTTCCTGCCTTATTTATGATACAGCAATCGATATTAAGTTGACGATGATTTTAAATCGCGATGTATAGTTTGTCTACTACAAGAAAGAAGTTTCATCAGGTTATCACACTATATTATTTATGAAATTAAAAGTTTTAAATCAAATTAGTCACAGATAATAATATACCTACAATGTGTATGGGGACACCATTGCTATTTCGACCAACACAAATTATTCATTTTTAAATTAACTAAGGTTTGGATGTATAAAAACTGTTTAAAATTAAACTGGTAATTACAAAAATGTAACTCTCATTATAAATTCAAAATGTTGTTAATATACATTTCAACGCCTAGCATTAAATAAAAAGTATATACATCCATCTGGTGTCGAGAAATGTGAGCGTGAATAAATTAAGCAAAGACCATAGAAATAAAATTGAGTGCAATGAAAAGTTTAACGAATTATATATATATATATAAAAAAAAAAAAACGTTTTGATTAAATAATATGTAATTATACACCAGCGTTCAGTGTACGTCTTATTTTTACTCTATAAAGTGCAGGTGACATGGTTTGAATCCAGTTTTTATATCACAAATATATGTAAGGTATTCCACAGTAATACCTCTGTATTGGCTATGTTAATAATAAGAAATATTTTTAACAGCTATTATAAAATAATATATTATATGGTATTGCCAAAAAATAGTTCAATTTACCGTTAAAATAATAGAAAAAAAATATTTGTTTTTTACATTGTTTTTTGAGTCAAAAAATTCCTTGAATACATACGGGATTCTTTTATCATTAAACACTCATTATTTCGTCAATTATTGACTTTTTTTCAAAATATTTTGTTTCATGTTTTTCTCAAACTGTATAAAATTTTTATTTTTCCCACCATTTTATTTAATAGTAAAACCACTATCAACTTTCAATATTCAAATGACAACTTATATTTAAAATGTACTAAATTAATAGGGCTTTTTTTATGAATTTTAACATTCAAATTATGATTTTTCGTTAATTGTTTAGCGAGATATAGCTTTTCAAAGTTGAGTGGTTTTCAAATTTTATTATAATTCTTGTTTTATATAATCCTATGTAATAAACTTATTATCGACTATTAATCTAGTGAAGAACATTGTATATGTAGTTACCAACGCCTCACAGCAGTAAACCTAAAGAACGAACACTTAAAAACCTTAAATCATCCAACTTTGAGCCGCTATAACTACTCACTAATGGTTAAATGAAAAATTATAATTTTATCGTTAAACTTCATAAAAAAATCGCCTTGCTATTTTATGACATTTTAAACATAGGTTACTGTTTGAAAATCAAATTTTGATAGTGATTTCATTATTAAATATAAGGATGAAAAAAATAAAAATTGTATATAATTTAAAAAAAGCATGAAACTAAAAATATATTTAAAAAGTCAATACTTGACGAAATGATGAATGTTTAATGATAAAAAAAATCACCCTGTAGAGTGTGATTCATTTTTCAATATTAAAAATTATCTTAGTGATAGTGCACATCCTCGGGTATTAGATTACCTACGTATGAAATGCTAGAACCAACCATGATTGTTTTAAATTTAGCTGTGGATTACTTACACACATGCGTTACAATTAATTAATAGGAATTACTTTTAAATTATTAATAAATACTCAGATTAAAGGAAACGGTAAAAATATTTATTTCTGATGGAAGACATTGTTATTTTATTTCAAAATGGATGCCCGTAATTCTGTAGTACCTAACGCTAACAGTTAGGTAATTTATAGTTTCTATAAATTACCTCGTCTTTCCACTATATTATATTGTTCTTAGATATTTTTATCGTTATAGCACTAACAATTTCTTTACGTCCAGTTATTCGTTATCTTTTACATTGGTCAGACCTTGAAGTTTATATAGTTGTCTTCACCTCTTCTTTGAATATTCTACGAATGTTCTATTTTAATATATTTATGCGAGTTTTCCATTAATCTTATTGATAATTATATGATTGCATAAAATTTATAACACCTTTAAATAACCACACACAAATATATATATATATATAACGATTTAATTATGAATTGTATTAATTTCAGAACACATTTATACCTAAATAGTTTTTATTTTGTATAGAGATTAATCTTTATTCACGTTACTTGAAACATATAAGATTCGGAGATAAATATTAAACCGGGAATAAATCACATTGCTAATTCAAAATATCTAATTCAGTGATTAGTTAAATTTTAATTTTAGTCAAAATTAATTATCCGTAAAAATATATTTCTTGCATTACCTTGATTAAGTTGTAGTATTATACTAGTGTTATTACACAATTTATTGTAAGTTTCAAGGAACTGTTTTCTCAGTGCAGTACAGTGAAACCTAACTTAACGGATAGGTACCTGCATATAACGGACAAAATGACCAAGTCCCGGAAAAAGATGTATTCTAATGTATTTCCACTTGTCTATAATGGACTCTTTGTATTGATGACACGGATACTAATATTTTACCCCAATGACTTCATAACGAACAAAAATCCTAGTTGAAATCCGAAAAATAAAAATTTTATTAGTATATAATTTTAATATACTTACAGTTTTCATTTTTCATTAAACAGATATGTTTCCAATTTTACTTTTAAAACACTAAAACCTGTCTACAACAGACACTTATCTATAACGGACAATTATTTTGGTCTGGTGATTGTCCGTTATATACAGATTCCACTATAATATATTAAATCTAAACTTACTATTTAGAACTTTTTATGCACAATCAAAGTAAATTTATAACTTTTTTCAACAATTCGTTATTATTGTTATAATACGATAAAATAATTGAATATATTTTATGCGTTTTGTATTTATACATTTTTAATTATATTAAAGAACATAAATATAATGTTATTATAAACGACGACCTATTGAGAATATAATATTATTTTGGTTCAACTTATTTAATAATTATAAATTATGAATAATAAATTCATTGAACTAAATTAATGTAATATCATATTATTATTGAGTATATTATACATACAAAATAAAATACGTTCGATAAAATAACGTATATATCTTGTTTTCTCAAACATACAATATCTAAGCCAACTGTACTCATTTGTACACAGACGTACATGTAATACATATAATATATGTATATTAAATATACAATAAATAGGTGCATATACATACACGTATACAGCGTTGGTATATAATAAATACTTGATTTCAACAAAAGGGACTGAATATAATTTAATTTACTGTATATAATATTATATGTGTACGGGAAATAAATACTATTTACGGTTTTTTTTCATCCCTTGTATACATACGTATTGACATCAGCCATGAGTTATTATAGTTATCGCACAATACTTTATATTATAATATAGTTTATAATATATTTGGTCAGTGCTTCAATGTTTACAATATAAGAACACGTCGTGATACTATATTGTTTTAAATTAACTTATTCAACTCGACTTCCATTAAAGTTTTACCGTAGTTTCATATCGATTTGTCATGTTCATGGGATTTCCGGTAATAATAAGTACCCCGCTGTTCTTCTCATCCATTATCGTTAATCTAAGATATTTCATCAATATGTATTTATAGTATGGCGTTAAAAGAGTTACAACATATTTTTTACATCTTAAATGAATTACGTATATATATATATATATATATATATATGTACATATATGTTTTGACCTAATTAAAACCTCAAAAATCATATAAATATAAGAAACTATTTTAATTTAGATTCTTCGTAAAATTAAGAAGTTCCATAAAACGATATTTGTTCCGGTATAACAGTATAATAGTTTATGTATGTATATTTTTTATAACCAAAATATACACAACTAAAATAAAATAAATGTATTTATAAAAATGTAACATGGAAAATAAAAACAGAGACACATAATATTACTATAATAGCTTTAACTCTAATACGCAAAAACGTTCATTGCCAACCGACAGTATACCTAGCGTCTACACATAAAATCATAATTTAAATGTTAAACTGCTTAGAATTAATATCAACTATACACCAGCTTTGTAATATTTTTATTTTATATTGTTTATAATAGTTATTTAAATATATTATGAAAAAATAATTATTTAAATATTAAAAATAAAATATATAAAAATTTTGTTTATACAATGATGAATACGTAATTCTACTTTATTATAACAGTTAAGATAATATTTCTATAAAATATAATATTATGTACCTCTTAATACAATTTTTAACTATATATTTTTTAACTTATTATTAGTTTTCAATAAGTATAAAAGTTTCCAAAGTATAAATTAAAAATACAATGAAGATTTTAATTCGATCAAACTTTTGTTTTATTTTTATAATTTTATTTAACTGTTATTATTTTTAACAAAAAAAAAAAAAAAATATCTCGATTATACAATATATTTTTATCTATGATATTTATTTATACAATGCATGATCTTTGAAGGTAAACTAAAATGTAAACATTGATTTTCAATTTAGTTAATTATACTTTGCATTACCGAGTACCTACTAGTTAACTAGTAAAATTTGATCACATAATCAAAATAATTTAAGGTGTAGAAAAATTTTCGAATTTGTATAAATGAATATTATGTTGTATTGTTATGTTATCTCGTTAGTTTTGTTGTTTAAATTAAACCTTTGTACAATTATTTGATTATCTTTGATGTTTTATCTAAGTAACTATATCGCTTTGAAACCAAGAACAAATCTAAATGTAAATCGCCCATTTTCTCAATAGGGTTAATTAAAGGATACAATAAAAATTGTCTTAAATATATATTTATTTATTAGACATGTAATCGTATATTATAAAATTAGAAATATAAAGTACATGGTAATAACATTTTAAATGGATAATGTTTTGATTTGTTTTAGTATAGTTTTATTTGCAGATATCTTAAGACGCTTATCATTTAAATTAAATACTTACCTGCTGGACTTTAACAGAATTGTGTCAGAAACTTACAATACATAAGTTCACGCAATAGTTTATATATTGTTATTTTACTTGGATATTTAATATAGTTTACTATACAACTAGTCAATTGTATTATGAAATAATAGTATTATAGAAACAAATGTTAAAAATCAATTATAACTCAGGAACTGCAGGGTCTCTACAGTTTTAGAATTCAATTGTTGATAGCAATGATAGAAATCACATAATTTTTTAACAAACAAACGTAACGAAAGGGTTTTAATTTTGAGGAAAAAATATGATGAAAACAAAATATAATATGTAACTAACTATCGACCTGAATATAGTAAAGTTTTAAAATAACTTACAGCCAGCATACGAAAAAAAAACCATAAAATTTATCTATGGAAAACTGAAAACATAAATTCTGTAGACAATATTTTCCTTATACTAGTAAAATACTCTTACGCAAACGACCGTATATGAAATCATGATAAAATTCTAAAACCAACGTAGTACCGCCAATTGTAGCGCTTATTCAATGTAATATTTAGTCGTAGAATAAAACATTGAAAACCGACAGAACAATAGACACTCAATACGCAGCAGTAGCAGTCGTAATATACAGTCAGACTTGGTCGACGCTTTGACAAACTTAAAATAAAAAATCCTCGCAACAAACTACAGTTGATAGCAAAACTAAATTATCAACATCACAATGGCATAAAAATAAAATATCCTTTTGCTGGATTCCCGCGTGTTATTTCGCGAAAATACCAGGAAATGAAATAATATATAAAAAAAATACGAACCGAGAAGCCGAAAACGTTCAAACCCGACATAAAAACGAAACATATATAATAACGCTGCACACGCGTATACAAACCGTGTGGGAGAGCATTTTAAAATATTAAGTCCTGCGTTTTGGCAATCGCGTGTCGCGTGTGTAATGCCATAAACACGATCTTCTACACTTTCCACCACATTATAATACAATATATGTACTAGGATTTCATTCCCCATTTTTTCAATCCAATTCCAACCATTCAAGCGTATGCTTTATGTTTGTTTCGTCAAAGTATTTTAATCAGTTTCGAATAAATAATACAATGATAAACAATATACTGCTGGATACACGTAATGCTTTACATAAAATTGTATTTTTTATCTTATTTGTTTTAATTTAATTTTTGAAAATCGTTAGTGTATAATACCTATCGGATTTCCGAATAATTTTATTATTATTTTTTTTTTTAACCCAGATTTAAAGTATAAATATTTATTTGAGTTTTTTACATGAAAATTCTAACTGTTCAATTTTTAAATCAATTTTTTTAACCAATTAAAGTGAACAGTTCTTATTTTCCATTGAGTAAACCTATTTGTAGAGTTTTGAATTCTTAATATTTTATGCACGCAACTTTACTACTATATAACCTTATTTAGTTTTAATTGAATTATGTTTTTCATTTAACAATTCAATAGTCAATTCTGCTTATTTATTGTACACAGCAGGTCTTAACGTTTATGTTGCGTTTATTCGACTTCACTATAGTAGTCGTATACTTAATGTTTCGTGCTGTTCTTATGTTGTTATAAGAACCTAAACAATAATCCCGTTTCCTGTTAGTCCGCGAGCAATTTAATAAAAACATCTATGTAGTTCAACCTGCACTTACGACACGCAAAACGATATTATTGATCTTCACATAATAATGAATTTGTGATCACGTTTGTGGCGCTGGTGGATAAGACTGATTTTCGCGTAACCAAGATGCTTCTATTTTATGAAATGGAAAACAAAATAAAAACATTGTCATTTACCCGTTTGAAAGTTCACGAGGACAGTGTTTATTCCATATCCAAATCAACTGATTCTGGTGAATATTTGCATATTATCTAAATACCTTAACCGTGTGCTTTCAAATAGAAACACGTCACTTATGTCCTTGATATATGCTCATTAATTACTACTCATCTTATCTTTTTACGAATGTGGTAGTCACAGTGGTGGTAATAATACAATATTATTACTGCTCTCATATTCTACCTACTTTCGTATTCAAATTATTTTCATTTATTTTTCTATTTCCGATTGAAAACAAAACTCTATTGACATCATCGAATATTATTTCATTTTTATTATTTATTTTATTATATAACTTAATTATTTAATTAATATTAATTTAGTTTTTGGAATCAAATAATGAAAAACAAAAATGTTTCTGAATATTAAAAAAATCTATTACAGTGATGTGATGTAATATAATTAGTGTTGTATATAAATCATCCTTTTTATTTTTTCTATTAAATAATGAATGGTTATAATATATAACTAGAATAACAAAATAGGAGAATACTCAGTAGTGCTAGCCAACAAATAAATTATCTAAATACCTGTATCAAACTATAACAGTATTATTATAACCATTATTGTTTTCAAAAACACAAAATGTGCTTTATACAATTAGTGTAGTCAGTTTTAAATAGATTTTTCCAGGTAGTATTTAGAAAAGGTCGATTTATCAGTTTATAATAATGCGTGGTTTGCGTATCTCAGAATCACAGCTGACTTTTTACTTGTATAACAGCTTTTATCTGCAAGTTAACTGTTGGCTGATGAACCAAGATGAACAGTTTACGTGTTTGAATTTCAAAATGCTTCGACAACAACCATCCAACACCGTTTCCTCACCCATTTAGACGAATGAAACACGAAAAATCGAATCACCGCAGTCTTTACAGTCGTTTCGTCGATGTGTCTTCGAAATTGAATCGATCGAGTGACTTTGTTGGGTCGTCGTGCAAGATAAATTCTTTCGCTTTTTTAACGTATTTTTAGCGTATAAGTAATATAAATCGTAAATCACGAGCAAACCGTATAAACTATATATACGAGAGAGGCGTTTTTTTTTCTCACCGGGTACCTAAATAAAAAAATATATTATTTCGACTTATATATAGTAGGCGATTTTGAAGGACGTCTACTTACGACTCGCTTGGAAATATTTCATTATACCAGATATCAACATACTATAATATACTGTTATTATCATTCACAGTGTAACGTCCATCTAGAATACACTTTTCGACAGATATTGAGCTATACATGATACGTAGTTATGCAACCCGAAATAATTTAATTGTCGAAACAAAGTTTTCCGAGTAATCCATTTAAGAGCATACTATATATATATAAGTATTATATTCACGAACTCGGTGCATATAATCGTTAGACGAGAGTCGAGAAGAGAATATATAATATCATACATCCACTTACGGATATAAGAACACATATATATTTAAGTGTTTACCGTGCAAAAGTAGCTATATATGTAGCGCATGGCGCCTATAATATACATTAACAAAAAACATAACGGAAGTAAATGTTTAGTTCACCCTCGTTCAATTCAAGTTTAGTTATAATAAATTATGTTATATTGAAGTGGCTAAATAGCTAAAGGGATGTTCTATTATTTTCATGTTATTACATATTGTAGTGACCCGAGTGGCCAAGTCCTAATAAGCGACCGTCGATGATGACATTTTAAGAAACATCGACTATAATATTATAAACATATTCTCAGTTCCGCCAACCACTACTCAGTGGCGTTCCGAAGCCTTGATTGTATAGTAGGTGGGAGAGCACTTTTAATATTTTAAAGTATTAACTACACTAAGATAATATAAAAATCGTGCTATTAAAAAGAAAACAAAAGCGTTTATTTTATTAAATTTTAATACAAGAAGATATGTCTATCAGACAGATGCGCAATAACAAAAAAAAAGAGTAGTGTTAAATTTCTAATATACGTGTAGATTGAGTTTCTTGATTATTTTGACAATATTATAATTGGCTCAAGTTTATTCAAATAATTTAACATGGCCATTTTAAAGTTCAAACATTTCCAGACAATTTTGGTGTAACTTTGATAGAAAATTTTGAATCAATTACAATTTTGTGTTTGATGAATTTTTTAATAATTGTATTTATTTAATATTATGATTAGTTGTAAATTGAAATATTATTTAAAACAATTAACATTAGTATAAATAATTGATAACAGAAACGATTCAATTTATTCTAACAACTCACGAGGCTATAGTATCTATACTTATAATAATTAATATTGTTCAAAGATCCAACAATCGTAAAAATGTATAATTTTCAATTCAAATCAAGACGTCCGTTATATGGCGCAATGTACAGCCGCGTCTTACATATGTATGTAAATCGTATTAGATATAATAATATATTATTACAGAATTTATATGTACACCACAAAGGTGGAATGACACGTCACATTATAATTTATGTATCATGGTCACGGACGTATAAAATATTACGTACAATAAGTTGCTGCAGTAGTCACGGCGCGTGCAGATATTATATTGTTATTGCCATCATATCGGATAAAAAAATAATAAATCGGGTAATATAATAATATTCGACATCGTATGTTTGACTATACAATAATATTATGCTCTCTCTACTTATATGGTTCTAAATAAATATAAACATAAATATATACAGAGTAATTCACAAAGCATACTCACCCCCATTTGTTTCTTAGTAATTATTTAATTTAAATTTTAACTTTTGGAATTTTCAATTATACAATAAGACCATATTTTCAAATTCTTGAGATTTTTGAATTACTTAAAGAATTCCCTGTGGCGATACAAACTTCTGTTTTTCAAATAAGCCTCCCCCTTTTTTTACTGTAAATTATTTTATGGATATGGATTGAAAATAGTAATGCACCTAATTTAAAAATTGAACGAGTAAATTCTTAGTTATTAAAATATTTATGCTAAGAATAATAATCCTTAAAAATACGTGAAAAAATATAAAAATAAATTGATGTAATATGGGACCATTTTTACAAACAATACATATTGATCGATTAATTATTAATAAAATAATATTTTAATTATATTTTAATATTAATATTTATAATTAATTAATTACTAAAATTTACCAAGTACCATAACCCCTATATTATCTTTCAACCCATAATCATGCATCTATTATCCTTAGTACACAGAGTTATAAAACTCAAAAACTATTTTAATACATTGTAAATGTTCATATAAATTACCCGCTAAATAATCTACAATCGATTTAAAAATGGGATAATCATTGGAAAAATAAATGTTTATAATATTCTCACAAGACATTGTTTAAGTACTAGAAACAAATATCTGCAAGAATTTGAAAATATAGTCATTAATGTTGAGCTTTATTTTTACCAGAAGAGAAAAATTCTCCTTGGTTCTATATAGTTGATATCGCCTATTGAAGTTAATTCGAATGATAAGTAAGAATTGGTTCATTATTTCATTTGTAATTCCCGTTTCTTGTAGCGAAACGAAATGAATATATTTCAATTATTATCAAAATTGGAAACCTATAAATATAAAATCTCTACAACTACTTAATTTATCTACTGAATAAAATATTTTATTATCGATGGATCTGTTTTATATTGAATATTGTGTAATATTTCAGTGATTCGATATATTTTAGTTGCACATTATAGCAGTGTCAATTGAATTAGAAATATTAAAAATTACAATGATAAATCGTCTTCATTAAATTCGATACAGACACATGTTTCTAATGTTATTAAAAAATTATGTTTTTACGAACACAAATATTATGTGTTCTGCGCTTTGACGTGAGAATATTCCGTTAAAAAAAAGTTGACAATAAATCATCTTCAGAATTTTTAATCAAATAGCTATAAAGCATAATATTCTAGATGAATCAGTTTTAAAAATAACTGTGTTCCTGATATTTACAAGAATTCATAAATATGTTTTAATTTTATAATAATTTATGATTAAATTTAAAAAAATAATTTCGCCTTTTTATTTTAAATAAAATGGTTTTTCGTACATTTTATTTATAAATTATTTATAGATCCTGCAAATATTATATACTTTGTATATTCAATTCGTAGCCCCGATTAAAATATTACTTATTACATTGTCTAATCGGTATGAGGTGACTTTCAAGTTTCAGTTATACTATTTTGTTTTTTTTTTTTTTGAACGATGTCATAATATAATAGCAATAAAGTTATAACATATATAATATGCTGCTATAAATTTTGTCAGCGTGTCGTAGATCGCGCATGACTCCATATATGTACAATACTATATTATTATATACATGTGGAAGACAAGGCGTTTGTCGAGTAGAGGTATACCAGCATATAGACTACAGAGGATAAGCGCTTGTGCGTGTGTAATGGGTTTCCTCCGGTCGTGCTTTGCAGGTGCAGGACAAAAGCGAAATACCTACGCGTGTGTATTGTGCATGACGTTGAGGAAGGTTGGGGATGAGAATAAAAGGATAAAGAGGAGACGTAAGCTGCGAAGTGGAGACGCGACGAGTGTACCGCGCGGCACAAAAGAGAGAGCGATTTTTTTTTCTTTCTCGTTTTTCGTTTCTTATTATCTTGCAGAGACGACGCACACGTTCAAGTGGATAATAGTGTATGTATGTATTTATATATATTTATATATATATATATGTATATACAAATATAATGGTAGCAGTGGTAACATTGGTAATGGCGGTAGTGGTAGTATGATACGGTGAGCCGGAGGGTCTGCTACTGCGTCCTATCGTGACCGCGTATTATATGTGTGTACGTTTAGGTACACGTATATATGTATATATAATATAAGTATTAATGTTTTTATTGGCTGCGCTTTTTGGCCCGGGGCTTCTAAAATTCCGTTCTCTTCCTCTTATTTTTCCTCCTTGTTTTTATTTTTATTTTTCACCGACGCCGTAAACGTCATTATTAGTCTGCAACCCAAACCGTATACATATAGGTATAATAATATGTACCTACATACTCGACTACCGGATATTCGTTGTACAACAACAACAATAATAATAATAAAAAATGACAACTACTATATTATTATCGTTGTATTATTATAAATTTCTTTATAAATTTTTTTGCATCCTGCACACCGGGACCAATTCAGTCGTGAAATAAACACTTAAATGCCGGAATAATGTTAAACCGTTGTACATGTTATTGTATACACTAATAAATTACCCAAAAGAACGCAAACTAATTATTAAAGGGTCCCGCGACAACTAGATTCTAAGCAACTCCACATGCGTTCAGTCATCATTCATGTCGCTATGTTAGTCGTAAATTGTCATTACTATGAGAGGTATAATATGGGTAAATCAACCCGTAAACACGTAAACAATATATTCTGTGACCACGAAAAAAATGTTGTATTTATCACTCAAACAAATGGTTTTAGTACCAATAAGTGCGTTACAATTATTCTGACTCCGATTTTTATTCTAAAAAAATAGTCGAATTTACCATAATTTTGAATGCAGAAGAACGACCGAGTCTGTACACTTTTGAAATAATTATTTTTAGTCGATTAATTATTTTAGTTATACAGTTTTAATCTGCATATTTTATTACAATTCAAGGGAGAAAATTAAAAATGTGGTTCGGTACCCGTTACAGAGGGAATATTTTTCCAGCATGAAACCAGGATAGGCGTTACGATTTACTGTTGGAATTAGAATGAATAGATTTTAACTAAAAAAAAACGACTATCCAGAGAATAATAATATGGACCTTTAAGAATTTAGGACATTAAATGCACACAAAAAATAAACCAAATCTCTATCTTATGCTGTCATAATAATTAATAGGTATATATATATTAATATATTTTAATATAAAATATTATACACTATTGATGTGTATGTCACTATGTCATTTTCTTCTCAACACACGCACTCGCCAACTCCGAGAATAACAATACTGATAATATATTGTGCATGAATCGATTGTTGATAAAATTTTCATCTATATGTGCACGATGATATCAATATTGTCCATTTATCACTGTAGGTATAGTAATATATTTACACTGTATGTCAGCTATATCTTAAAATAATATGTCTTTCGAATCATATTTCCATTTACTTTTCTTTTTGTTTAACGTGTAGATATATATA
This sequence comes from Rhopalosiphum nymphaeae, assembly GCA_036289425.1. Classification (NCBI taxonomy): domain Eukaryota; kingdom Metazoa; phylum Arthropoda; class Insecta; order Hemiptera; family Aphididae; genus Rhopalosiphum; species Rhopalosiphum nymphaeae. The sequence continues at coordinate 185,638 of JAZAQC010000021.1, read as the reverse complement.
TTTTTTTTATTAAAGAAAACCCAACAGGCTTTGTTGAAGCTCAGTTTCAGATAGTATGCTTAGTTGGTTTTTTTATTATTGTTATTATTACTACGTAATGGATTATGGAAATTAAAAAATAAAGTGTAATTTATTTGAATTGTCATTTAAATGAAGTCAACGTAATTCAGTTATGGGATTAATATAATACGGCCAAAAAAATGTTATTGTCTTTAATAATAATAATAAAATGAAATATAGAAATAAATAATGAACAAATAAAATGAAAAAATTCTATGTTAAAATTACAATTTTTTTTTCATAAAACGATTTATATTGAATGCTTTCCTAAGCATTTGGATGTCTAACATCTTGATAATCAAATAATGGTATGTTATCATAAACATTTTTACAAAATCACTGTTGATTTGAATCGACAGCTAGTATTTTAATGTCATTGAAAATTCTTTATCAACGTATGCCTCGTTGCAATGAAATAAATTCTAAACTAAATTCAAAAATTGTCACGAAACCAATGATAATAATATGTAGACGTTGAATTTTTAAAATTTGGGATTCACGTCCATTACAATAGTTTTAATTGAATAAAAGTCAATACAATTTTAACTATATCATTAGTATAACTTTACTTTATAGATTTTTCCTAATATTTAAGACGCTGCCCGATTTATGGTATTAAGATTTAAGTAAAAAAATAATAATTATACGTTATTACTTTATTTTGAACCATTAAAACGAGTATACAAGTAATTAAATTATATGTCTATTATAGATCGTACCATCATAATGCGTAGTATTTAATCTAGCTTCTAAGTTCTACGTAATAATACCCTAATACGTATAATAATCAAAAACTATACCTTATTATTTCAAAACATATTTATTTGTTATTTATTTATTCCGTTGTAAAGGTAATTATTTTTAAAAGAATTTTATATTGAATTCCGTTAGACGAACGTTACTGATTTTTCTTCACAAAATAATTCTCGTTTAAGATCGTTTACGTTTTTATTCTGTACGTGAGTTTGTTTATTGCTTTCGAAATATCCCAAATCAACCAAACTTGACAACAGCTTTTTGTGTTATAATATATTTAACAACAATGTATATACACAAATATATGTATATAGTATACACTAAAAGTTAAAAAAAAAAAATTATACACTTCGCTTGTACATACAAGAGAAATTATTTTGTATACATATTTTTTCTTTGAATTGTATTCTTCGATTAGTTCTACCGAAATATAAATTGTTACTTAAATGAAAAATAAACAACGCACTACTTTAAAATAATAATAATACACTTATTGTTTTGTAATTCGATGGGAAACACATAGTTTATTGATGCACGAATCATTGAATATATAATTTTTTCAAAAAACTTGTCTTTGTGCAAACTTTATGTTCAGTGCAGCAGGGCGTAGAACGTCGAAAGAACAAACTAATGGAATTAACGGCGAAAAACAGACCATTTTTCTTTCAAATTAGAGCTGAACATGAAATATTTAATTTGGTAACGGATTAGAACCGTCACGATAGGGTGGATTTTACATCTAATATAATAAATTGTTCGGTATAATATCATATCTAATTACTATTATTATTGTTTTTGTTGTTAGAGAAATGAAAGTACACAATGGTATTGCGTCATGGGCGTTGGTAGCGTTGTATTTTGTCGTTTTGTATATTGTTATATAGCCATTCAGGGATTTAATTTTCCGACGTAATTCTATATTGTTTAACGAATGCTTTTATATATTTATATCACTGCAGGCGACTATGAACAAATAATAATTTCAATCATATAATATATATGAATAGGTATTTTTGAATATGAACATGAAGCATATATTTTTATGAGTTTCAATTATCTTGAAAACTTCCAAAAATTCAAGTCCAATTTCCTAAATACTAAGTCGTAAAAACCAATTGTTAATCCGTTTTTCTCGGAATCTGTATTCGCGGTGCAGTACTTTTGAAAAATTGACTGTATATCGAATGATACATTATTATCTATTGAACTATTTACGACAAGAAAATTATAATAAATTTTCTCTTATCCGTCCGAATTGCTTAACAAAATATTATGATGTACGAGTATTTAATAATAAATACATTACGGCGCGTCGGTAAATATAATATTAGATATGTGAATAAAATTATTTTATATTGGAGCATAAAAATAAATACGGTAAACGCGATTTTTAGTTGATGTCTTATATAATATGGACACAAATTCAAATATTTTTTGTAAAATTTAAAGTTACCTGTTTCAATATTAAACTTAATATTATTATTATTATATATGCGTGTTTCAGCTTTAAACTAACATAAAATCAATTATATTTTTACCAATTTATATGGATACAATGTGTATTAGTTCAAGTTTACCTAAATTATCTATACATGTCTATTAATAATGTAAAAACACAAATTGCCTAAAATAATTAATTACTAAATCTCGGATTTTGTAGAAAATGCTTCTTTTGAAGGGAGTGCGATAGAAAAATAATTCTTGAATATAAATACATTTTGAATCGTTTTGATTTCAATGAAGTAAATTTTTTTTTGCTTTTTTCCACAAAACCTGCTTTTTATTGCATTTCACATATTTTTCTTGAAAATTTAACTTATTTCTATGTATATTATACTTGGACTATATTATTATTGCCAGAAATTATAAAATTAGTGAAATAACCAGTAATAAATGGATGACTGATAAAATAACTATCGTTATTGTGCCGAAATTGTATAGTTTTATCTACAATTTAATGATATTAATGATTTTATTTAAATTAATATGTACCGGTTACATCAGTTGATATCGAAAGGTCTTTTTCTATGTATAGAAATATATTAGTATCCAATAGGATAAGTTTTAATGAAAGTAACTTAACCAAATATATGGTCGCAAATTCCTTTTTTAATATTTAATTTTATGTGTAATTTAAATTTGTTTAAATTAATTAATTAATAAATGCTTTTTTTGGCAAATTATATTGTTACGAGTCAACTACAAATTAATTTTATATTAATGTAAGCATTCTACATTTTGTTATTATTAAAATAAATAACTTACAAATATTTAGCGGAATCAATATAATATAAAAAAGTTCAATGGAATTGATAAAACTCCTAAAATTACATATAAATTCACCATTGATAATTTTCTCGCTGTTTGGGTAAATTAATATTTTTTTTTTTTATTATCAATTAAATAATTATATCAACGTACCTAAATAATTTTTAAATAGCGTTAAGTAAATAAAGTTAATCTTTGATAACCTACCAAAACTACTGTAAGTAGTTTTTTAGATCATCGTTTCTCGGTGTTGTGAGTTATTTGTATGTAAATATATAAGTTAAATTATGTATTATTATCATTAAACCAACATATATTTATATGTTTAACATATAATCATATTATATATATTCTACCAAACTTATAATTTACATAATATATAATATAATTTCTAAGTAATAGTGATTCAGTAGTTATCATTTGACGACATTATTAATTCGTGTAATATATCGGGTTCCAACACTTTATTTAAACTACTATGTTCCTTATACACACCCGCTAACCACTGTAATATAATAAAATATAATAATCTTTTAACTGGTAGAGCCCGCATACTCCTTTTACAGACTTAACATTACTATTTAAATACGTCATTGAGGGGATAAATATTAATAATAATTTGATTTGAATTTCAAAATATTTTCATAAATTAAACTTGGTAACTTAAATCTCAATTATAATTTTTTTTTCGAATTTATGTGTGACTAAAAGTTTCAGGTATCTATATGACAAAAATTAATAAAACAAACAAAAAAATCATTGCTAAGAATACTTAATCGATGTGATATTATTTAATACATGAATTATTAATATTAAAAATGTTTAAGTGGTTGTATGATATGTACAATTAAATAACGTCATAGTGTAAAAGCGGGAGGAAAACTATGGAAATGTATAGTTTCATAGACATAATAATAACAAAAATAGTACATACAGCCATACAGAATTCAGCAGTAGGTTCCGATGATTTAAAGAGTACGCAAATATAATGTTTTTGTTTGAGATGGAGTGTTCCTTCGTAGAATTCAATTTTAGATTGTTAACTTAAAATGAATTACTACTGATGTAAAATCGGACATTATGAACTTAAATCTAGCAACAAACAAGTTTATCTTATCTATTTCAGAATATAGCACTTTTATAATCATCAGTACCCATTGCCATATAATATAACTTACATATATTTTATTTTTACAACATATTTTAATTTTTTCTACTATACAAAAAAAGAGTATAAATTGTTATGACATATTTTTATGTTAGTTCATATACATAGTTCGATACGTCGAATCAAGACTATTTTTATCGTATCTATCTAATCCAACTGAACGGCACTGTAACGATTTATGTCGTTGCGCTTGTGCATTTTATGAATCGCTCCTTATGTCATACTCTATAAATAATTGTTAACACGATAACCCACGAAATCATATTCACTATTATAATTTTATGATTCATGATAATAATATTATGTTCAATATTTTATATTTCGGGAATATTGAACTCTGTATATGCACATGTGAGAGTGTGCGTGTTGTTGATTTAATACAGCAATTGTTTACCTGTTTATCAGATTTATTTTATTTCTGTAAAAAACCGTTTCGGTGCAGTGTGGTTCCTAAACGCACGTACGAGATAAGACCCGACAAATTTCTTATTCAAATACGATTACACATTGACGGTACCGAAAAACTCTATACATTTATAATTTCATATACGTCTTATCGTAGATATAAGATGCGCAATACAGGGTGATTTATTAATTGAGCTCATTCCCATTTATTTATCAATAAAGTAATTATTCAAAATATAATTTTTGCAATTGTTAAATATACTTAAAGATCATATTTTCATATTTTAAGTTCCTGGTATTTTGTTGTATTACTTAAAGAATTTCCTGTACAAATACAAACATCTATTTTTCAAATTTCAACCTCTCTCTTTTCTAATATAAATTATTTAGTGAGTAATTTATCTAAACATTTTTATATATAAAAATCGAAGTCAATAGTTTTTGAGTAACTTAAGTTTGTGAACTAAGGATAAAAAATCCATGACAATAGGTTTTGAAGATATAATAATAGTTATTTGAACATTTTAGTGATTGATTTTATTCTGTAAATATTTATAACTTGTAAATACTATAAATCTAATATATCGTATCTATTTAATATTTTCGTAAAACAATTTTTAAGGACTATTATCCTTATAATATGATACTTTTTATAACTGAGATAGTACTTGAGTTTTTAATTAGATATACCAAAATGTTAAAAAAAAGCATCTATCAAATAATTTACAGTATAAAATGTAGGTTATAACTTGAAAAATAAAAGTTTGTATCGGCATAGGATACTCCTTGAATACTACTAACAATTTTAAGAAACTTAAACTTAGTCACTTATCTGTATATAATTCCAGGTAATAATATATTTTGTATAGTTGATCATAATATGGTAATTGTTAGGAATAATTGATAAATTTGCATTTGTTCGCTGTTGTTTTAATATTTTGTTTATTCTATACCGAAATAATTCAAAAAGAAAATAATGTTACGTTTTTATATATTAGTATCTTACATAATATTTGTTATTTTTATTTTATGAACATTGAACATGTTTCTCTAACTACATAACAATAATAACACAAGTAAAAACATACTCTTTGATGAAAATTACGTATTTACCTACGTATAGTAATATCATTAAGTTTTATTCATGAAACCTTATGATCACCTATTTTCACAGCACTATAGAAGGCGACCGAGTAGGAGATCTATGGACATTAGTCGGCAAAAAAAAAAGGGAAAAAGTCCTTACAGAAAAATGTATAACCGCGAAAAAGGCTTTTATTCCCGCTAATTTCTCGAGAGGCAAATTTAATTAATATACGCATTCACACGTGCAGTGGTATTTCGAAAAAAACGTTTTTGAAATGAACTCATTGCAGCGCACTGTATTATAATTGTATAGCTCTGCGATCAAGTGCAGCTCTCAAAATGACACTCGTCGTGATGACAGTGTGGTTATGAGTGGACGAAAAAAGATTTCTTAGAGATAACATCAGCTCTGTGGTGTGCATATTTAAAGCATGCGAGTTTGTTGTTTTAAATAGGGTTAATTATCATTTCCCCCTTCCCCGCGAAGTATAAAATGGGAAAAAATACATGGGAAAAAGTACAAACGCTGGTGGCATATCTTGTTATGGTTCTGACGAGATGAAAGGAAATATTAATTGGTTCAACACTGAGTCGGTTTTTCTATATTATGTCGTACCTATATAAATGTATAATAATATTATGAAGGTCAACGCGGTGCTACTAAGTTAAATATCAAAAATTACCTTTGAAGCAAATGTTCCATAATAATGCAAGTACGATTATGATTACATTTGTGATGTACACACATTTTTTTCTTTGCAAATTCATAAATAAGCAAACTGGAACAGCGTGAGTATAAGTCACTTAAAATCACTCACTTGTTAATAATATTATATTTTATACTCGTTAAGTAAAAACAAATTTAAGTACTATTACATTAACAAATAATATCATTTTACGTCATTATTTAGTAATATTATAAATAAATTCTGGCTCGCGATGCTTCCTTAACTCGTATTGAAAAATAGTATTATATTATTATTTTATTTCACGTGGATTATATAAATAATTTTTAGTCTAAATAATTACAAAACTCAGACATCTTATCTGGCGTAATGAACTACACTGAGATGGTTTTGTAAGCGATTTAAGTATTACATTCTTGTATTTCGATGTTGTAAAATTAATTATATACGTATTAACTATAAACCCACGCGATGACGCGGTAACCGATGAAAGGTGCGTTTGCTTGCTGTAGTCTAGAAAATGAGAATGGAGATTCGATTATCTTCTACAATCCAGCATATTATAAGACTAGAATACTTTATAATAGTAATATTGACAATCAAACGAGTGGTTGAGATAGTAAAGCAATATTACATAGTAAATATCTACAATATTCTAAGGTCTAATAAAATATCATGAAATTATATTCCATACGAATAACGATTTTGACTATGTCGAATCAGAAATCGTGAAGTAGGTACCTAAACTCTTCGGGTATCTATATACATATGACTATATGAATATATGACGTAGTATTATACAAATTGTAGTGTAAATTTGTGTTACTGTTGTTTACTTCGTACATAACATAATAATAATATTATGTAAATCCTCGTATTGTCGTCTGACTTACATTGTCGTTTTCGTTTACCGTATAAAGATGCGTCGACGGAATAATCTAAAATCTAAACAAATTATTATGTGTACTTTACATAATGTACTTTTGACCTATGGCAAACTACAGTGATTGTAGTTCTTTTACGGACAAATAATGTATATTATTCACTTTATTTTATACGAACAAAATAAAATCTTCTTCCCTTATTAATTATTATTACAATAGTTAATTTAATGTGTAACATGATGCGCGTATTGATGCAGTGATAACGATTTATTTGTAAAGGCATACTTATTATTAATTTAATTGCTCGCATGATGTCCGTGACAAACGACATTTTGAATAAAACTAATTTACATAGATAAAAATGCGTAAAACTTAGTTTAATAATAATTGTGGTAATAAATTAAGTAAAACAAACCATAATTACTTAATGTTATAATAATAATAACAATATTATATTTTAATGAGTTTTTGGTTCAAAAGTAATCTTATATAATAAAACCAATCGGTTCACGGTTTTAGGAGTACAGAAATATTAGTATATGGACATTATATGGGACTGTATCGGGTGCATATACCTCCATATCTCAAGGCTATTAAAAATGCCTTTTGAAATTAACCATTTACAATCTCGTTAAATTAAGACTATTATAAAACCTAACCAATGTTCCTAAGGGGAACAAAACAGAGGGAGATTATAACATAATTTCTTTAAAAATGAAAATTGCTAATAAAGGTTCGCAAAAAAAACTAATTTTAAATTACATAAACATTTTAAATAAAAAAAACTTGAAAAAAGAATCGGTATCACGAGGTACGTAGACAAATGATAAAAATTATTCATAATAAAAAGGTATAATAGCAGGTACTTAAGTATTGTTCCTCAATATTTTGGCATGTACTATTATAATTCAATTTAACCTTTTTAATTAAAAGCCATACAACGTACTACATCAAAACGTAAAGCCTAACGTTTGATAGATACTCAAATATTTTCTTGGTACATTAAATGCCACTTTATCGTCCGATATTTAATAATAAATTAATAAAATCAATTTCACTTCGGTTTTCTCAGTAGTATCATCAACATCCGTACTTACGAAAATTATAATTATTAACACATTATCAATTAAACTAAATACCCTGTGTTAGTCATACTTTTAATAAGCAATTTCAATACATTGTTATGATTTTACATTTTATACAATTGTTTAGGATATCAACTTTTGAAGAAAAAAAATGAGAACCTATAATATTGATAATTGTTTTGCAAACATATTATGTAGATAGTTTTTTTAAATATATTTAAAGATAAAAACCACAAATCAATGAAAAGTGAAGAGCAAAATAAATACTTATAAGTTATAACTAATGAACTCCTCCCAAACTTAACTTTCATAATCGAAATATTTTTTTCCAATTTAGAACATAAAATTCAAAATGTATGTAATTATTCAAAAAAGTAAAAAAATAAATATTTATAACGATAATACGTTTTATTTTGTAACGATGAAAAATTGTATAAAAAATATTTTCAAAAACAATTATATATATATTTATAATAATATATTATATACATATAATTTATTATATCATATTTATATCATAAAATGGTTGTAACATAAACTTTGAATCGCGTATATTAAAAAATCAATTAATTTTATTAGTTCTACATACATTAATAAATTACTATGAAATAAATTATATTTTTTTAATAGTATTTCCGAAACAAATGAGGTTGGTTATTCGTTTGTTAAAAAATAAAAAAATAACAATATACATATAGCCATAAAGTGCTATTTGGTATGTGAATTTGAAGTCTATTTCTTTTAAAGTTACATTTTATCATATGTTGATAAAATAAATGTTTATATTACAATATTATGATGTGCATCTTTATTGAAGAAGAATAATATTTGAAATTCTCCAGTCAAAATGATAAAAATTACAAACCCAAAATCAGAATTTCGCTGTCGCGTCACGCAATAACATTTTGGCGGGTATATTATCGTTTCAATACACAAAATAGCATTATATAACATTCAATTGTTATCTGCATCTCAAACCATTTCGTTATCTATTTAGTTCGAACAATCCCTGAAGATAAATGCGACAAAACACCAAAGGAATTATAATATAACAATAACAATAAATTCTACCCGATGATAATATAACACTTTATTGTATTTTATTAATACTGATTTTTACTGCTTTAATATATTATTATAACGCCTATGATATTAAACATTACTGTATTTTTTTTTTTTATTCAATATTTTATCGAATTGCTGACGACAGGTAGTCAGCTTTCATATAATTTATATTGTATATAAAATATGACACACCTAGTCATTACTGTTGTTGTAGCAATGTAGCGTGTAGTCTTTAATATTTTGTTGAATGTTATTTTAGCATTGATTTTGACTATCTAGTACATGATTATGTCCCATTTATATTTTGTTACTTTATTTATACAAAATATAAAATGATAAATTATTTTTAAAATAAAAAATAAATCATATTTGTAGCTAAAACATTCATTTTTTCACTATTCTATTTTAAAATAATTTTTTGTTTTCAAATAATTTTATCTTATATTGTATACGCTCGTCCTCGATAATTTTTATTCTAATTGCATCTCCAAATTATTTGTTGTGGACAAATCTATTTAGCAAAGAACTGAGGTCTTGTTCTTGTTAATTTTTTTTTAAATTTCGTATATTTTGTATGTAAATAATATTATATAATGTAATCTATATTATATATAGAGTACCCAGAGTATTTATCAGATTATCGTTAAATTCTTATACAGGTAATACTAAAAAATTATAATATGACATAATATTATATTACATATTCCAAATAACTCGATTATCAACCACAATATTTATTTCGAATACGCGTATATAATTGTTGTGCGTCTAAATGACCGTGTCCATTCGACATAGTACTATAATAGAGAGATGCTTGAAGCTTGTGTTTTTCCACTTGTTTTTCCTCGTGACTAAAACATTAAACAAAAGTGGACCATCTCCCATCACTCTGTATAATACGTATAACGTATAGTTCTGTAACCTTACCCTTGCCGGATGAATATATGTATGTATATGTATATATAAACTGACGGCTCTCTTCCGCCTCGTCATCGACCTCTACCCGACAACCACTACTCATCCTCAGGACGGTCCTGTCGCACGCCCACGATATTTGCAATAACGCAGGATAAAACACGCGGTAATCCTAAAACGATCGTGTGCACAGACCTAATATTATTATTACACATGAATATGCATGAACGATAGCAGCCCCACGGTTTAAAAGGTAATTCCATTCGCATATGGGGAGGGAGGGCATTATATAAAAGCCGTACGTGGAACGTTTTAGGTTAGTTTTTCCAGTGATGGGCAGGTGTGATGGTGGACCGGAGGGTGTAACTTTGTGGAAAACTATAACAACAAATCGTAAACCCTCGTCCTTCATCCCTTTAGCGTACATCCAAGTGCACGAGCGGTGCGTGTGCCGAAAACCCAAGGCACCTCTATCCCGCCCTACCCGTACTCTAGCCAATCGTTCTCCGATCACTTATCGTCGATTCTTCTCTAAAGTGAGTGTGCCGAAGACACGCGACCACGATCCGTTGACATACACATTAACCCTACTGTCCCTACTGCCAAACCCGTATCAGCCGCATAAAATGTCACTCGACTCCTATATAAGAGTATGTGTACAATGTACAAACGTATATATATATACGTTATTGTTAAGAGACAAAGTTTGTTTACATAATATACTCTATTTTTATATAATGTGCTTCCTTCGTACGGCTGAAAGACTAAACAGCAGCAATGGCGCCCGCTCCTTCACCATTTTCCGTCCACACTCTATAACATAATATTATATGTCAATTCTCAGATATTGTAACATCACTAAATCTGATCTAACCTTTTCGATGGGGCGGAGATAGATGAGCTCTGCACAACTTACGCAGTACAGAAACTGATGGTTTTTTTTTCATATCATTCGCGTTCTTCAGCTGTCTTGTGTATCTATGGAAAACGTCTCAAATAATACTACAACACAACATGCGCATCACGAAGATCCTAAATATTGTTTTTAAATCACGTATATATCGTTTTGTGTGTACTTTTTTAACACCGACCAGTTTTTGATTTAAAACAGGAAAAACATAGCGCTGTATCTCCCTTCTCTTTTTATCCTAGTCATCGTCACCCGACCCCGTAATCGTATTCATTTTTCTCCCCTCCCGCGTCGAAAACATCGTACTTTACACAGTTACAGTTTTTTTCTCCCAGTCACTCGTTTATTATAATACACAAAAGATTGACTGAACAAAACTTGTAAAAACAACATAAATCGTAATCTTTTATTTTATTCGTTCTATTTGTTTTGTTTTTTTTTCGTTTTTAGAGTACCTATATATATATGTGTTCATATTTTTCTGTTTTGTACACGCTGCTGAAGGCTAATTTTCTTTCCAAACCACTGTTGTACCGAACTGCAGCCGTTATTATTATTATGTTATGATAACATTTCGTTTCACAATTTATATTTATAAATACTACTATATATAGTTTGTCATACCTGGATTTTTTTTTCCACTATATGTGTATATTATAATATATATATAACACTATAATATTACTCTTTGAAGTAGTATTTTTTTTCTATAACGCGGTAGATGAATAATTCCACGCTTCTTCGTGTTTTGTTCGTACTTAATTTAAACGTTCTTTGTGCGTTATCGTTATTATTATTATTATTATTATTATTATTATTATTTCATTTTAACTCAAAATACGATGAAATACATTTAAGTACGTATTTCTGTTCCAAATTTCCTGTTGAACCATGAATTTAATATGATTTTTCTGCTTTTATTAAATTAAACATTAACATACATTTTGCAATGTTAATAAACGTACCTATATTAAAAAAAATATATTTTATACTATAGTACTATACATAATGGTTCACCAAGAATATTCGCCTATCTTTTTTCTAATTAATACAGTTATTCAAATCTGATTTTTGAAATCTTTAAATATACGTAAATAGTATAATTTCATACCCTTGTTAATTTTTATACCACTTAAAATGTATTTTGTAAGATGTGGCGATATCAACTTTTGCTTTATAAAAGAGAATCCCCTACCCTTTTCACATGATATTATTTAGTAGATATTATTTTGAGAATTTGTATGTATCTAAATCAATATTCAAAAGAGATAATAGTCAATAATATTAGCCGGACGCCTGATCATGGTTATACAAAGATCATAAAATATATGAAAATTTAATATTTGTTTAATATTGTTTTCGTTAGCTTCTATTCAGATAATTTTAACAAATTAAAAAATATTAATATACCTAATTATTTTAGCTATTTACTAAAATCGATTAAATATCTAATAATGCCTAATCTTTATATTTTATTAAATCTCTCATTAAAATTTTTTTTATAATTATAATCAATATATTCAGTGAAAACAAACCTAAGAATTCTTATAAAAATCTTAATAAACTATCTATATGTAAACATATTTTATAAAATTAGAGAAGGACCAATGTTTAGTGAATAGTCTTGTATAGTATTTATTTATTTCATTTTAACATGCAATTTATTTAAGCTTGTGAATAAAAATAATAATAAGAATAACAAATTTGCATTATATATCTTAAACATTGGTAATTTATTCGTACTAGGTACCTATGTATTCAATCATCGTCTGAAACACTTGTGGTAGACTTGAATACATTTTTCAACTTTATTTGTTAATATTTAATTATTTATAAAAACGTTATTCTAAAATTATGATTAAAACATTTTAAAGATATTCTCTCTTAAATATAAAAATTAGGTCTAGAACAGATATATTAAATATTATAATACGAGTTGTTTTATTACATTTGAATGTAATGATAACTTTTCGCATTTTAAAAACGATATAATCTATATTATAAACTTATTTTATAATAAAAAAACGTTTTATTTTATGTTTTGATTTTATTAGAATATTCATTCTTCGATCAACTTTAAAATTAGGTTTCAAATAATTTGCCACAACTGTGTCTATAATAACTTGACAATGGATTCATTACGTATGCAAACTTATAGGTTATTATGGTATGGCTACAACATTCACTCACTACTGTTGTCACATAATTTGAATTCCATGAACTTTCTATCTTTCGTGTGCTCACATAGATAAATTGACACATCATTACAGTCATCATAACGAGTTAATATAATATTATTATTATTATTATTATTATTATTATTATTATTATTATTATTATTATTATTATTATTATTCCAATTCGTTTGTGCCGATAATAGTGCGAGGAATACCGTTGAAAAGCCACTATGCCGTAATGTACTGAAATTATCTATACAATGTGCCGATCAAAGGATATAATAATATATTACTCATTAGTTATTATATCATAATGGTTTCCTATGTGTGACACGATGCGATTTCGACTATAATATGTTAATTTTCTATTCCTAATAATATCATATGACAGTATAATATGTATATTTATTTCAGGTATAAAAAATGCTTATATCTTGTTCAAAAAATAATAATATTAATAACAAGTATTTATATAAATAATTTTTATTACAAAATTTAAACTTTTAATTATATATAAATAATTGCTTGTTTTACTCCACTCTAAGCCTCAATAATCATTGTTTACGATACATTATTATTATTATAATGAATTGCACATGACATATTATAATCAATCACAATATGACTTCCGCTACGAAATCAAAATATACTTCTATATTATTTACTCGAACCGATCTTCGTGTAACCAATCCCGTAAATACTACATCTACGATAATTGATTTTGTATCCATTTCGTTTACACAGAATGAATTACTCGTCCGTGCAAGACAAACAAACGTATGCTGTACTGTGTACGAATAATAATATATTTAGATCGTTATGTTGAGTACAAATATTTGTTATTTATATTCAATCATACTCTGAAATAGAAGTCTTTTTTTATTTCTGTTATACAACTATACTAGATTATAGTATACATTTGTATCACAAAATTTAGATTACCCTTAATTAAAATATAATATAATGTAATAAAAATTACGTATTCTGTCTTACAAAAAAAAAAAAGTAAATATGTGATATTGCAAAACAATCATAAGATATCATTTTTTTTCGAAATATATTTTGATAATTTAAAACATTTTTAAAATATGTAAATAAAAATATGTTATTTGCGAAAACGTTAATATAATTTTTGAGATAATTAATGTTCAAATTTTTTAAATATTCTCCTTGTATAAATAGTTGTAATAGTTATTTAATTCATTCATTGAACCTATTTATTAAATACGTATACACAATTCACTAGATTTCAAAGTTACTGTAGCACATTTGTATAATATAAAATAGTTAGACCAAAAATATATGCATTACATAATTATTGTAGATCATTTCTAACAACGATACTATAATTAATAATATTTTGTATACCATAATATCATAATATATAGAACATATGAGTGTACATAAATAAAAATTATGCTTTACATCAGTTTAGGTAAAACTAAGGTCTAATACTAAGTCTAAAAAACTTAACAAATTCTACAACACGTTTATCTTTTTGAACTAATTTTTATATCAGAATTATTATAAATAGTAAAATGTGCATATACCTCGATATATTGATTACTTTTACTAGTATGTACTTAAATTAAAAATAATTACTGACAGTAGTGTAACAATAAATTGTAATTTATTATTGTTTTATTACTTTTGTCAACGTATAATATTTCATTCGTGTAAAAATTTCATATAATTTGATAAATTAAATATTTTCTGAATATCTTTAATAATCATATTACTCTTTAAACTTTTAAAGATTATCATCAACTTTCATTAAAATCTACATTACAAAAAAACAAAATATATAAAGCTCTTGTGCTTACACTGTCTGCCACGACCTTTATTTAAATCAAAATAATTTGAAACAATGGCATATATGAATATAATACACAACGTGGTATAAACTACTCCTGATTCCATTTTGAACTTGAGCATTCAACTTAAGTGTGCGGTAAAATCCTCTTAAATTAGGACAATTCAAGTATTTTAATCCATCTAACTCACTCTGGATCACTAACAACCACTCACTGGTATGTTAATAATCACACACTGTAACATAATTACTGCAAATTCCAAACAATTACTTTTCCGGCATTATATATAGCATGCACCGCATCCTGCAGTAAGTATGTATATATTGTATTGTTTTGGATAATGCCGTAACTGACTAGTTTCTACGTTCGTTTCGTCAATGTTCTTAGCGTTTCCACCTTAACTTGATTCGTATACTTGATATGTATATTTGATAAGTTAATAAAAATCAAACCAGTTTAACAATATTCGAACTCAAATTGAACGATAACTGATTTAATATTAGGCCACTTGCTATTTGGATAACATTTTCACAACTTTTTGCTACCATAGATCAATAAGCCGGATTTTTCGATAAACGGAAATATTTAACTACTAAAATACCTAACAAGTTTAAAATATCAAAATACCAATATTTTTGTATCAATAAATTATAAGACCTGTTTGTGTGATATACGTACTACACACATTTTATATTATATAATAACTATAAAATATAAAGCGTGTGCTTCTTGTCTAATTTTGTCGATTTTGTAACTTTTAATTCGACTGATGCTTATTCTGAATTTATTTTACGGAGTATGCGTAAAAGACGATTTTTAATGTAAACAAAATCAATTACGTTTTTAAAACTGTGCTGCGGGTAAACTAAATAATAAGAAAAACAATAAAAAGTAATAATTTCATTAAGAGTCAGTCAGTTGGTGAAATAAGACAATAGGTAGGGGTGTCTATTTGCAAATTAATTTTTCCGGTCAGCCAACAACTGCCTCTCTCTATTTATTTGTCTCTCTGTTACTCTGACTCGATCTGTTTATATCTGTCTCTCTTCTATACTAAATGTCTATATATTTATACAGTTTCGGAAATTAAATACTAATTTCAAGTGTATATAATACATTTTCGAAAGAAAAAATCATTAGAAACGTTTTCGAAAATTCAATTCGGTCCTGCAGTTGCAGCTATTTCATATATTACGAAAAAGTGAAAATCTAAAACTAATGTTTGATTGGCCTTTTATATTAGAAGTTAGAACTACTTGTACTGGGTAATTGAAAAATTTTTATGACTTTAACAGTTATTAGTTTAGGCTTAAATGGAAAATAAATTTTGCGTTGCTCAAATAGTATTAACTACATATTATATATATATATATATGTATTTTTAATAATGATATTTTTCAATAATTTAATATGTATGAAAATGTTGATTAATGTAATATTAATAGAAATAATAACAAAAAAAAGATAATTAAAAAAAAAATTGTTTTGTCAAATCATTAATCATTTGAAAAACAATATAACTCACCAATATGGATTACATTGATAGAAATTCGCTTTATAAGTACCTATATTATAACAGCCGTGTACCTATACTATAATATAATACAATACTCGAGGTGATTTCGGGGTGGTCGTCACAAACAGATCTACGACAAAAAATAAACGCGAATCATCTCAAGGGCGGTGTGTTATTCACGTAGTATTAAAATCATTATCGCATAATATATTAATATATCATATTATTATAGTACCCAGCCGTAGATCGAAGCGGTCGGTTTATTTAACTTTTTTTTCCGTTTGTTATTACGGTGTTATTTTAGTTTATTTTTTTTCCCGTAACGATAATCATCGTCGTATAGTCGTCGTCATCACCGCCACAAAACTCCGTGTGTGCTGCAGTCGGATTTATATTGTTGTTTCGCCCTCCCTCCACCACCACCATCACTGTCGGATTAACGTGCTTTATTATCACGCGGGGCACTATTACATATATAGACACGCGGTGGTGGTCCGAAGTTTAAATGGCAGTACATATTTCAACGGGCTGGCTAGGGTTATTATCATATAGAAAAAAAAAATGGAAAACGTGAAAAAAAATGACGAAGGGTTGTTTTTCTGGCCATCGCCACCACCCCTAACCTCATCCACAGACGCCCTAGACCTATATATATATATCTATGAGTTTATCATATAATATATAATATAATGTGATATTATCATAATATTATAACATAGATAAGAGAAGCGGAAATAAAAAACGAGTTATCGTACATCAGCTGGGAGGTTTGGCATGACTGTGTGTGTGTGTGTGTACGCGTACTATAATATTTATATACGCCACCGTAGCAATACATCAGTTATCGCGCGCGCCCCGCCGGAAAGCGTGGCTAAAATATTATTATTGTTACGAGACGCGCTCGTGGTTTTCACCCGTCGACATTTCCAGCATTGTTGTTCCGGTTCGTATTATTGTTATTATTAAATATATATATATATATATGTTTGTATGCATGTATGTATGTATAAATCGTTTCCACCGCTGACTTGCAGTCACTCAATCCGATTTATCGTTTATTTATGGCTCTACGTCTTTTCCGCGATGCCACCCCGACGGTCGTTTCGAAAAATTAAAACCAAACCGATCACCTGGTTCCCAACGTGCGAAAAAGTATGTGATCGATGTACCTGCCGATACATACATATATCGCACGTTTTAAAATGTTAAAATTCGAATTATACTTACGCGTGGGGTGTTTGTTGTTGAAAAGTATTTTTCTCTTGAGCGATCGACGACGGTAACAATAATATTATTAATATTATGTAATTAATGATGCATGTAGCGTCAGATTTAAATTAATTAACGAATTTGATGAAATTGGATAACATTTTTGACAATCCATGGTTATTATTGAATGTATATGATTATATTATACGGAGTGTGCCATAATAACAAATGAATTTCAAAAAACAAAAAATATTCAAATAATTGATAGAATTAAATTTGTGTTGAATTTACAAGATTTTGTAACAAAATATTATGCAGTTTATGTATGGAACACAGCGTTATCCATTTGATGGCCATCTCCGTGTATGCACTTGGTAAGTCATGAAATGTTGGATCACTCGTGAAGTCATCATATGTGGAATATGTATTATTAATGTCTACCACGAATATGCCAAGACATCATAACATCATAATGATAACAACTGAAACTGCTTTGACTTACCGAAACAACGATTACACCCCTACCCTTACCAACATCAAAAAATAACCCTTAATCCAAATCTGTCCGTTTATTATGCCGTACCTGTATGTTATAACACATCCTGCCGCGCGCCTTAACACTGATAAAAATAGCCACTGCGTTCTACCACTACTAACTTTCATCATATTGTATTATTATAATGTGTAGTACATAAAGCCTGCCAAAGTTTTTGAGTTGAGCCTGGTTGCACACACCGTAACATGATACAATAGCATGTAATATATTATTATAGACGTTGTGCAGTGAGCACACGCTGTATACGTAGACTTAAGCTTTTCGGCAGAGTATATACTTCGAAACTGGCAAAATTAAACTTTTAAACTATACGCAAGTAATACAATAATACACCTCAGTATACCAAGCTTTGGCATAAATATAATATATGCAGTGTAAACATTTTTGTTTCGTTCACCAAACCCCGTCACAAACATCTTGCACACCTATAGTGGCGTGGCTCAATTTTTGTTCTTGGATAGGATCGAAAAAACACAGAATAATTCTATATACGTCAAACACAATGTCAATTAGTGTAATTTTCAAATTATAATAAATTATTTTAGTTTTCGAAAATAAAAATATTTTCAACAATTTACACTGTTTATATTATAAGATCATTAACGCTCGTTTTATACCATTTTACTCGAACAAACGAAACCGCGTACAATATAGGTATGTAAGATTTACGTACTCTTTAATATACTATAAGGAGGTCTAATATAAATGTTCTAAAAATATTGTAAATGTGTATGGAAGTTCAAAAATAAAAAATACCAACTTAAAACATAAAATAATACAGCTATAGTGTACTATAAAATTATTTACCTATTATGTATGTTATTAAATTTTTATGATTTATTGGATTTGTGTGTACTATATGATTACAATATTTTATTATACTATTAAGTTAATTTTAATTTAAAAAAATTCAGGGAACGATATATTTAAAAATACATTAGGCTCGACGGAACCGTAACATTTTTCCATTAAAGTCAGATTTCCACGTTATTCAGGTTCCATATTTCACAGAGTTTACTGTATTCTGAATTACACAAAATATTAATTTATGAATCTATCTTCTACAATCATTAACGTATTTAATAATAATTATTTTATTTGCAAATATAAACTACAGTAATCAAGTCGTATAGAATAAATACAGGCTTCGATGCATAAATATTGTTATTGTTCATAAATTGTTGACCACGATCATAAAATAATAAGGAACTCAAATGAATATCTTCATTTTTAATTAATACATTTTTTAATCATAGGTATTATTTTCTTTATCGCTTCAAACTTTGTGCACTGCAACTTACCACTAATATTCGTTCTTATATATATGTTATTAATCATCAAGCATGATATAAAATTATTAAATGTGCTAAATAATCGTTAAGCTAAGAAAATATGTTCTTAAAATGTAAAACATCTCAAAATATGCAAAATTATGCACTAAAAACTCATGATATTTCATTCATACTTACAAGGTCATGAAATTAATTTATAGCTTGCCTAGAAATAAATCTAAAATGCTGGGAAAAAAATGTAAATGCAACAAAGTTTAAACCTTAATAATGCGTACGCTAAACAATATAATTTTAGAAAGTGTAAATTTTTTGACAACGATCCAAAATGTACTTACAATATTTTTCATATGACGGTATTCGATGCAATGGTCAAATAACTTGCACCGTAAAACGAAAAAATAAGTTTTTACGAATCTAACGGTGTTTGTACAGACGATTAATCGGTTGTAGTTATCACGAATACAAACTTTTAGGTGCGATGACATTTTCAAAGTAATTTTTATTTGTAATTTATTCACTGAATTCTATTTATCAGACTTCTAAAGCTTGTGATATCTGACTATTATAAAACAAGATAAATATTAGTAATATACCAGATAAGTCGAATATTATTTATTGTATTTAAAATTTTATTATGCGATACAATAATTATTATCAAATATATACCTATCCTCAAGTACTTACCGAAATCTGAAGAAAGTTAATAGTGTGTACATTTAATATTTTTGTATTTGATAACATTACCTAATACTTATATAAATTTAAGGAATTATTCAGGTTTATATCCATAACTTCATTAAGCATGATCATGCGAACAAGTCATTTTTTAATGACCTATAACTATTACTATTTCGTTACTACAAGAGTATAACATATTAATAGTATCATATTAAACAAACCCTTAAAAAATGTCATCACTTTAAAGCACACAGAGTCATTACGTCGTAGGTAAGTCATAATATTTGCACATTAATTTTTTACTCGTCGCATAGTTAGGTGCAAGTAATCCCATTCATCGTCGAAACGACTATATAACTCGATACGATACGATACATCTCACCTTTGTCGATTGGATATATATGTGTTATGGGGAGGAGGAGGGTCGTTCAATTAAGAAAATAGTGTGCTCGCAATTCCCTTTATAGTCGTGTAAACGTAAGTGCGAGAGCGAAGTATGTGATCTGCAGATATAATACGGAGAGTCTCAGGTGCTTCGAAAGAGCTGCAGCAAAGAGAAAAGAAAGTTAGCTGGTCTCAGTCGTCCCCGCGGGTCCTACGGGGCGTGATAAATGTTTTTGAAACGTAATTCTGTCCAGGACCAACGCCGCCGACGACGAGTAGGTTACATAGGAGACCATTTGTTGTTCGCTCCGCCGATTTGATGTTGATTTGAAAAAGCGTTTGCCGTCACGATTGATGGAGTGCGCCCGGTCGGTCTCGGAATGGCGGTGGCATTATAGACGAACGTCTATTATATATATCCCCTCGTTTATATACCTATATATATATATATATATATATATGTGTATTGAGAGAGAGAGTGATATTTATGAGATTTTTATATGTATACTATTATATAGCTAGCTGGTACCTTTGAGCTCGAGTTTCGTACATATATATATAATAAATTATATAAAATCGTGACGTTATTGCAAGTGTGTATGTGTGCCCTGTATATGTGATATACATGAAGAGTATCGTAGGTACCTACTTATATATGGTGCGATATTACTTTTTCAAACCATGGAAATAAATCTTGGGAAATATAAGTAGTTTTGAATTGTCTAATGTTTAGTAAAATTATATTTAAAATTTATTTTTCTACGACAATATATAACACTTATTAGTACTTGAAACAAAAAATAATATTTTTGAGAATATGATGTTTTCTGAGTTATTAAGTATTTATTGGCGATAATGGTTTACTTTATATTATATGGCAATGATTGCCGAGCGATTGCGTGTAGCGTGGTTTAAAGGAAATATAAAACTATATATATACATATATGTATATGTTTCTCAGCGTTCTACCACTGTCTTCATTCCAGTTAATCGGTTACAAATCCGCGCGTGCTATCGGTGCTATCGAAAATCTCCGTCGAATCTACACAGTTCACAGCTAGTAACCACGATAGGTTTTTTTCATCAAATTTCCAAAATCAATAACGTGGATGGTTTTTGTCCCACCTTCTCTACGACCCTTCTCCACTGATCACTTAGTCCTCTTCGGGTATATATATATATACATATAATTTATTCATATATATATAGAGAGAGAGAAAGAGAGAGAAAGATAGAAAGAAAGAGATAAGTGCTTAACGTCATTTTGTTTGTCGTAGTCTATATAATCATAATATAAAAGAAACGCGCGCTCATAATATAAAAAATTCGATGATGGAAAATATTTGATATTTTTAAATTCACTCGATCCGCGATATTATGTTATAGGTACACGTAATGCATAATTTTTTCGTCCCATCAAAGCTATGATACACGCATTTAAAGCCGCCAAATCCGCTTACACTATATATGGTATGATATT
This sequence comes from Rhopalosiphum nymphaeae, assembly GCA_036289425.1. Lineage (NCBI taxonomy): Eukaryota > Metazoa > Arthropoda > Insecta > Hemiptera > Aphididae > Rhopalosiphum > Rhopalosiphum nymphaeae. The sequence goes on along the minus strand of JAZAQC010000021.1, from coordinate 163,244 downwards.
ATTAATATAATATTTCGTACTTGTGCAAATAGTGCACTTAGATAAGCGCTATTTATCACAAATACAATCGCATTGGAGTATATCCTGGGAATTCATTTTGAATATTATCTGTCAGTCAAATATAGTATAACAATTAATATTCAATCGTACAATCCGATCTAAAAGCCATTTAATGAATTATCTTAACGATAAAAATAAAAAATAAATGTTATGTTTAATATACTATTATTGTGCAATGTGTATAAATGCATAATGCTTAATCTTTCATAATGTATATTTGCATTTAATTGTTATAACTTTGTAATATCTAATAAGTCATAATTTTAAATAATAAAAGCTCATTTAGATAATGAAAAAACGATATTGATCCTTTTGCATAATAATATATACCTCCTATATATAAAAACAAGAGCCCAATTTTAACTTCGTGAGATGAAAAACATTACTTATTTTGTAAAAAACTAAAATATTTTGATCATACATATTTTTTAATTAGTTGAAAAGCAAAAAGCGTACTTTAAAAACAGTAATTTTAAATGAAGTGGAATTGAGCCAATATAAGTTTCCCAATAAAATTATGTATTATGTTCCATTGTTTAATTATTTGTTATGATATTATTGATCCAAGCATACAAATATAATACTTGGAATTTGGAATACGTTATTTTTCTACAAATCGAACCAGAACATAATTATGCCGTTAACTGTGGAGCATATATTATACAAAATATAACATAAAAGGTTCACAATATAATATTATAGCAATCCAATGCATAACGTGATCTGTATGTCCCTTATTATCTTATATATTCCAGACAAATTTATTTTTATGTCCCACTAAAATGTGCCCGTCGTATGATACATACGCGTCATATCATGACGGTATATTTTAATAGTTGACGTAAATAATATATATATTATTGTTTTCAGCTGTGATGTGTATAGGTATTGTATACTGCAGATTTAGGTATAGTGAAGTTGGATAATAGTAAATAATTCTGCTAAATATAGAAAAGTTAGTTTAAATATTTAATTACAAATTACGATTTTATCTGAGTATCTTGAATGTACGTTGTATTCTATTAATTATATTATATAAATAAAAGATCAACGGTTATTCTAACATTTTGTAGTTTGATAATAAGAGTTGTTTTTTTTTCTTTAATAAAAAATATTTTATCGTCAATAAATCAATTTTGTGTATATAAAAGCAGTGTTATTAATTTATTGAATTTATTAGAAAAACCCGTATAATTAATATGAACATAAACTTTTTATAAACAATTAAAGAATATGTATTGTGTATAAGCAATATTATTTTTTTTTATGTTTGCATAATAATTTTAAAATCGTGCTCCATTCAACTTAAAATATATATTAAAAACTAAAATTATTGAAAAGCTTTAGAAATGTTATCTTATAGATTATAAACTATAATATAATATTTATATACATCTTGTACACTTGTACAACTGCCGCAAAAATATAGAAATCAAATGATGTTATAATCTCAATAATATAAATGAAATGTATTTTCTGTTAAAATTCCATTTATTATTATTTACACTTTAAACAGTGTTTACAATTATAATTGTAAAATCGTGTTTTGCTATTCGACATAAAACAATTAGTTATCTAAATGTATAATTGTATATTATTGGAATCTTAAAACGACGAGCAAGCCAATTTCAGTTAATCATGACCTATACTATGGAAAGGCTATTTAGATTGAAATTAGATAAATTCTAGACATGATGGATTGTAACCAGTGGCTTATTCAAGGGGGGGCACTTGCCCTTAACAGTTATATTATATTTGTAGAGTCTAACAGAAAATCCTAAATAATGTACTTACAAAATTATATATATCATATATAATAATATGAAATGTTTTGCCCCCTCCCCCTCAAAAAAATAATTCTAAATCCTTCACTGATTGTAACCTGCATTAAAATATGCGTATTAAAAAAAAAAAAAACATTGAAAGATGTAACTGATAGAAAATTGATAGATTAGTTATATATAGTCAATAAATTCATTTAAAATACAATAGTTTTATAATGTTACACTTTTTAATTCAAAACGATATCGGTTATAATCTTCACACACTGAAAATGGACACTTACCCATAAGCAACATTATATACCATTATTAATTAAAACAATAAAAATAAAAATTACTAAAGATTGTAATTATTGAATATATGTATTATTTAAAATTGTATTAAAAAAAATAACTAATAGTTATGTTATATGAATAAATAATTCTACTATAGCGTCTTGGTGTTTATCAATAATACTATGAGTATATCAGAAAATAAAAACTAATTAACACGTTGAGTTGTTGAGTGCCACAGTATTTATGATGCACATACTGTATGTTTCTGAGCCAAAACTGAACCGCGACGCCATCGGTCAACTACGTGTCGACACCGGTTCCGCGCGCCGTGCACCGTGAATTTGTTATTAAAATCATTGTTTTCCAACATTGATGTGTTTTATTAATAATCGGTAGTACTAAGGAATAATAATTTTGTCGTAGACAAATGGGTATCAAAATAAATATGTAATAAGCAGTATGTAAAAATATGAATATAGAGTGTTTCATAGTCTGTGAACATAAATATAGACTTATTGTTATTATACACCCGAGCAAGATACACTCTGTACTCGTATATTATTAAAATAAACTAATACTATTTCGTCAGAATATTATAGTAACAATGAAAATATTATCGGAAATAGCACAGCCGCGTAATCGGCATCGCCGTCGCCATCTTCGTCATTCGGGGAAAAATAATTAAAACTCGCTAAAAATAGATACACAAAATCCAAATATGCCATTGAAATCACGAGTTCCTGCTGAATAACCACATAAAAATATTGAAACAGTGCGTCTATAACCAATCAAATAATACACCCATAAAGATATACATAACATTTGTCGACTACATGTCGACCGCGGTCCCTGAGACCGTGTGACAGTTGACGACTACGTGTCGGCCGTGGCATTGAACATGTTAAATAAATGAATAATTAAATGTATTTATGTAATTTAAAATAATTTACAATACACATTTTAATTGTTATATTAAATTTATATTCTTGATATTACCTGCTATAAATGTCACTCTTAAAATAAATTTTCTATAACTCATTATATCCGTTTACGCGTTATATAATAATAATATATATATTTCATAATAAACGATTACAAATATATATACTATATTAACTATAGTAACCGCAAATGTTCGGACAACTATGCGTAGCAATGCATGCGCCTGGCAAAGTTTTCACACAACCATAATGATTGATTTTTACGTTTAATAGTTACTGGTTTTCCAGGCACTAGTTTACAGGTTCAAACAATCCACTGAAACGTTGAAATTGGTCGAGCTATTTAGTTTCATTGAAGCTATTAAGATACATATCTTAAAGATCTCGACTTCTAACGTCATCACAAAAATATTTAGCATCAAAGAGTAAAGTCTTGTTAGTGAATCTATGAAACTATTGCTTGCCACGTTAAATTTGGTCAGTCTATTTGACTCAGTTGAAACCATCAAGGTTGACGATACTTTGATCTCGGCTCCACGTATCATAACTTTCATATTTAGCATAGAGGTGATGATATATAATAAATAAAATATATAAAATATATATATTATAAATTATAATTTACATGTTATTGTTTTTGTGTCTTTATTGTAATACAATGTCATACAATATAATACTCATACATAACATAATACAATTTTTGATTAAAAAATTAATATATTTCTATCTGCGGTATACCAACGTGTAGTTGTGAATTAACAATAGCAAAGTACCGTTTCGAAGAAATATTCGTCATAATATTTATCATACGCATAGTATTTTAATATTATACTGATTATTGTTTTATTAAATTTAGTTTTCCGTTGAACTCCTAACAATGGAGATGATCACAACTGATAGTAACTTACCTACTATGTTAAAATTACGCTCGTGGTTATTAATAAAAATAAAGCAAACTTGGTCGAAACATATTTCCGTATTTTCGTTTTGTTATCTTCCTGCTTTAGAATAGGAGCAGTTCCTATTCGAGTTATTATTATTATATAATATTATGAGCGTATAATACGTTTATCGTTTGTCGAACCCGTATCGGCTGAACCGGACCCAATTACAGTCAACAATATATTTCAGAGCCAAGAAAAATGTCAATGTAATAATGTAATATTCAGAATTATTGACGACGGCAAAGTAATTTAGTTTTTTTTTTTATCTTTTTATTAAATTTAGAAGGAAAACGTATATTTCCTCGGTAAATATTGATGTTGACCTACAACAGCGCACCGAGAAACCCTTTTCTACGTAATACGATTTTCAATTTAACTATATCATATAATAAAATATAACATAGGCATTACGTATTTTGTATACATTTCTATAAAAGCAATGCTGTTGCGTAATTTCCATATAGTAATATGATAGGTACATCGTACGTGTATGTCTCTATGGCGCATAATAGAGACTCGATTGATGATGCTCTGAAAATGAAAATTATTTAAATATTCTATGCGTATCATACGTCTTTATTCTTCATACTTTGTTGAAGTTTCGTAAAATAATGGATAGCAAAATTTTTGGAATTTACTAATTGTATTATTATTTTTTTCTGTTCAATTTGACCAACAGCGCAAGCGCATTAATTAAATAACAAAATAACACGACGTCGAGCCTAGTGAGGAGACATATAATTCGTTTCAGTTATCTAGAAATATAATAATATTATGATGGAATAAGGTGGGACAAAATGTAATGTATGTTGCGTAGAAAAATGCTAACGCCATCCATCAGCTCTTAGTACTATAAACAACAAAATGTCACCTATTAGAAATCGAATTAGATCACTGACCCATTTTATAAAAACTAATTTCATATAGTTTTAAAAAATATTTCTACCATTATTATTATAATAAATTAAATGCACTTTTTTTTTAATTTTACTTTTAGTTTATATGTAGTTATAATCGTATTATAAAAATGTTAGCATTAACTGCTGATTTTTTTAAAAATTGTGTAAGTCGAAAAATAAATACCAAGTTATGTAGACACGTATTTGCTACACAACATCCCGTGTTCAGTTAACGAGCTAACGATTCCAAAGAGGGTTTCATTTCCAAGTCATTTTTTTTTCATCTCAGTCATTGGTATTACAAGTAATATAAAAATTAATAATTATTTGTTCCATCAACCAACAGTCATCGTTAAATATAATAATATTATATAATTCTCATTTCCAAATTTGTTACAGACAATAAAAAAGAAAATACTCACGATATATTATCATTTTAGTGTTTCAGTTGATATATCATATGTAGATGCATTATTTGTAAAAAAAAATCAAAACTTTATCAAGACGTGATAAAACATCAAATCACTTATTAGTACAACTGGAGGCAAAATCTTCAAAAACCGATATTAGTTTTTATATATATATAATGAGTGTTTTACGTTTAATGTATCACATAGTATCCATATAATGTAAGGCAGTGATCGTTCCATTTGTTAAATAGTCGATCAGTAAGTAGTAACACGATTGGTTGTGTGTTGATGAGATGCGTTGTAGTGGAGCGGACGTTCTTCTCGGCATGCAGTGACTCTGATCGTGACAGTGACGGTTTTTCTATATTATACATATTTCGTGAATAAGTGTCGTGGATTCGAATGGGAGACGATGATAAATGCGATTATGAATACGATATTGCAGCTAGTTTCTGTTGCGAAATTTCGAAGGAAAAAAACCGTTTTGGATAAATGTATCAAATACGCATCACGAAATAAATTGTCGTATACGCGCGCGTATTATATATTATATATACTTATATAAAAGATAATATATTATATTATACTCAAAAAGATAGATAAACATAAAAATAAAGGCATTTTAAATCCTTTAAACGCGCGAATGACAAAACTTAATATATTATAATATAGAAATATTATTCAAAATATATCATTTTATACTGTTCATGAATATTTTCATATAAGCCCGTTTAAACTTTAAACCAAACGAAAACAATTTATATTTTTTGCTTATATTATAATTATTTATTTATATTATTAAAATAATATTATAACTTATTTTATAGGCATACATTAGACGCGCATTTCACTCCAATTTTTTATCTATAGTATTGTACGGTGTGATGTGTAATTAATATTATAATTAAATAATAAATGTATTAAATTAAAATCCTAAAATAAAATATATTTAGTATAATTCAATACCTCATATTATTATAGTTTATTGAATGTATAGATTTATCTAAAAAGAGTGTTAATTTTCCCCAGCGTGTGTTTAGTGTTATAATGATGCGGAATTATACTATATCATATTATGTTATACTTATTATTTATTATTATTATACAGAAGTATAACAATACATGTTATTTTATGAAATCGGCAACAGACAACAATTATTATGTCTAAATCGGTTTTTTATTTATTTATTATTGCTGTATAAACGTATAATTGTGAACAATCATTTTGTGGATAGTGATTATGTTTTTGACTCTTTTGAATTTTTCATACATCATTTTCAGATGCATACGAAATGTATAGGTCTATGTATGGATAACGAAAAGTTTTTTTACTCGCAAAATTTTTAATAATAATTTTAAATAAGTATTATGTCATTCTGATGGTCACTATTGATTTTAGTTTGATAAATAACGCTAGATATTATATGCAAGCCACATTTATTATTCAAATTCTATGTATAATTCAAGAAATTTTCGAGCAATATTCACATCAATATATAGTATTAATGAATAAACGATTATTTTGATTTTTTATATTTTTATTATGTATTAGCAATTAAGTTAAACATTTTAAAACGTTTTTTTATCTATATGGCCTTTATTTTAATATATAAATCAATCGTTTTATGTCATATATTATTGTTTTTAAAAAGATAAACCAGAAAACTCGATAGATAACAAACATCATACCATTTTCACAAAGTTTTAAACATAGAAATCAAAATAGGAACAATATTGCAATAAACTATTTCAATAATATTATATCAAACATAATATTAATGTTTTTGATAATATTATTTTTTATCTACATTTAAGTCATAATAAAATATAAAAATAAAGATTAGGTATAATGGTCTTAATTATAAATTAGTGGACAGACATTTATCAGAGTACTCTTGTCCTTGTATCACTTCACCTCCCTTTTTACTATAAAATGTGTAGTGAATAATTTTTATGCACTTTATTCAAAATGTAAACGAGTTATTTCTTAATTATCAGAATGTGTATAGTATAAGAATAACAGTATACAAAATATATGATTTAAAAAAAATAAATGTATAGTATCGATTATAGTATTTGTTATAATTTGATATTTTTATAAATCATCATATTTATATCTTCCAGTTATATTATATCTAAGCTTACAAAGTTACATAATTTATAAACTATTCGTTTGATTTTGATATAACATCGTTTTCAGAAAAATTATTTACTAAACCACTGATTTTATTGCATTGTCTGTACAAAAGGGAGTGTTGTCGCATAATTGTGTATCTTCAAGTCGCTTTCCTTAAGTAGTAAAAAAAAATCTCACGAATTTGAAAATATAATCAAAAAGTATATTTAAAAGTTCTAAATATTATATTTTTAATAGCTACATTATTGAAGAAGAATAAAAGAGGTGAACATGCTCACCTTGTACAGCTTGTAAGCTTTAATCTCGTGATAACGTTATATAATATTATTTCAATATGTTATACTACATTATTATTAGTTATTATCAGGGCTCGGGACTTATAGCACTTAAAATCATTAAAATAAGCGCTTAAAAAAGCTCTTAAAAACATCATTATAAGCACTGAAATAAGCATTTAAAAAACTTGAATTTGAGCAAAATATTTAATGAAAAAAAAAATGTATTGATACAAATTAAAAATGATTAAAAAAAAAAATATAAATCTTTAAATTATAAAAAAAATCAAATTTTATTATAGGAGACATTTTTCCTTATTGCTTAAAGATTTTCCAAAAGATTTTCTTCTACGTCACATGTTTCGTCAATCGACACCCAAATTTTATTTTCTCTTATTTCCATTTTAATTTTATCCATATTAGCATTAAAAATAGCATCAATATAACCTTTACGTAATGTTGCTTCCATAGGAATATTTTTACCAGTATATTTCTCTAAAAATGCTCGAAATGTATTGTTAGAAAGCTTGTTTAAGGGAATATTAGCAGATACCATTGCTTGACATAAATCCATGTTAAAATCGGATTTTGCTGAATTTTGGTTAGTTAGTAGTTGCTGTAATTTTCTCTGTTTTTGATCATTCTGACGTTTGACACTCTTTTGATGTTTCTCGGTTTTCAAATGTTGGGATATATTATATTTTTTTTCAAATTTAATTTTTATTTCACACATTTTACAATATAAGACATGCCCGTCTGTGGAAAAAATGTCAGATCCAAATTCAGTAATGTATCTTTTTAGAGAAGCACTAGTTGATAATTTTTCTTTTCCCATATTAATTTTAAAACTCGAACACAAACGACGACGAAAAAATACGGTGAATGTCGAAGTATTAGGACACATACAACGACGAAAGAAATACGGCAACGAAAACAACGCGACGAACGTGAACGATAACCGACTATTAAATAACTAAATTCGGATATCAAAACATTATTTGTATTTAATTACTATATTTATCACGATTGTAACCCCAGACGGTCAAATAATATTATTTTTATAAACTAATAAACATGAACTCAATTATTAATTCCCCAAAATCCAGTTCTATTTTGAGCGTTGGAATATTTTTGTTAACCCTACAATAATGCCGCGGAAGATGACGGACTAAGCGATAACATAGATAAAATAAGAATTATTTTTAATTTAAAATCTTTCATAAATTCATAAACAACATTACAAGAACACCCATAAAAAATAGAAAAACTCGTCAAAAAAGCAAAAATAATCAGAAAAACTGGATATAAGCATCTTTTTGAAAAATCGTTGAAAAAAGCAAAAAAAAGCACTTTCAAATTTCATAATTAAATGTGTTGTAACATGACATACACTTCCATAGCACTCTGCTACATTTTAAGTCAATCCATAAAAATAAGTAAATGCTTTAAGTCCCGAGCCCTGGTTATTATAGATTATATAGTATTTTGTGTTAAAGTAGTACAGATTATTTTTTTTTTCAAAACTCCGTTGAGTGATTTTTATTATTTTATAAAATTTACACTTAATATTATACAAGTTTACAACTAAAAGCTAAAACACATTAATCATAGTAACACTCGACTTTCACGCTTACATATATGCGTATATGTGTACGTGAATTTTTTACCTAGAACTCACATCATAAATCCATATACACTTCACAACCGATGCGCTTCTATATAGAAAAAATAGTTTCCAACACTTAGTGAGTAGGAACTGCTGCGGGATTTATAACACATTTTAGAAGGAATAATATAACTCAAACCTTGGATTGTTACAAGAATATGAAAATCTCTACTTTTTTTTCTACGCAATGGAAACTATAATTTTTTTTTATCTATATATTGTTTATGAGGATAGTAACTATTGGGTCGTATGTAACGTTTAATAATAAAATATACATAGTATATACGCAATACATACGCAGCAACGCCTAAAAAATTTTACAAAAAAAAAAATATATAAAATATATAATATTGTTGAAAACAATTTCTATGGTGCAGGTATATCTATTATAAGTATTATATTATTAGCTTGATAAAATTATCTCGATAAATAATAAATAAAAATATATTAATTGGCTTTTTAACAGTCCTCAACATAATTGGACCATAGTAACTTTATAGTGTTCTAAAATTTCTGATTGTCTAAAACTTCGTTTTTGTTAATTGTTATAAACATTGTCATTAATATTACTATAGTATACGTGAAATTTATATACAATAGAAATTACTATAACAAGCATCGTTTAAAACGAGATACTGCTTACAACGAGTAAAATGGGTGTCATTCAAAACCGTACACTTACCATTCATAACCGCACATTTTAGACTGTACAATAATGCACAATTTTTTTTTATTTCTAAAAAGGTAAATTTAAAAGGTCAATAATTTAAAACCACACACAATTAATTTACAGTTAAAAATTAAACATTTATCGTTATTAAACAAATGTTTGTAAAAATAATTCAATTTATGAAATCTTATAATTTGTATATTAATTAAAAATAATTCAATATATAATAATAATATAAAATAAAGTACGTATAGTAGATAATACTTAAATTAAAATACATTTAAAATACATCCTAACGCTTTCAAATATTCTTACGAATTTATGATTTGGATTAAATATGATAACTGGAGTAGAGTTCTAAGCAATAATATAAGTTTAGATAAATGTATAAGTACGTTATTGGTACATAACAGCGTGTGCAGATAGCGGTATCGAATAGTTTGTTTTTGGGATAATTGTGCAGGATTTGAATGACAAACTTTTTTTTAAAAATGTGCGACTATAACGACCGTCGGAGTAAAATGCATCGAATTATATAACAAAATAGTTTCGGTTATTACATGCAGGTCGTTAATCGTTATGTTTTTCCTATTATGTACATATATAAGTCAACCTGCCTGTTATAATTCTTATATTTAATTTTATTAACATATAGGTATTATTGGTTATTATTTAGTATTAGATATGTTTTCTACATTTGCTTTACATGTAAATAAAAAAAAACTATCTAATTTTTTTGTATTTCTCGCTTATAATTTATAACAAGGACTTTTTTTAGCTGATTACACCGAGAACACCACACTTTGATAAGCCATCTAAAATAGTACTATTTTAATTATAAATCATACGGCTGTAGTAATATTGGTATAAATTAATAATTTATTCTATTTTTACCGTTCGTCCATTTTTGTTTTTTTCCCAAAAACGTATTATATCTAAATACAAATGGACAATAGTCAACTCACCAATTAGAGCATAGATTTGCGATAACAAAAAACGATATCACAATCCAATATCTATTGTTTATATTAAAATATAATGTTTTATTTTAAGAAATCACGTGTATGGTGTATATTATATTATGAGATTGACGTTCAGTCGATCTCCACCGTGATTGGACATTTGTCTTGTAGATTAATCGTATTATAAAATTTATCTCCAGTATTATAATATTTCCCACTTAAAGGTATTTCAATTTTTTCGAATTTCAATAACAAATTGTCTATTGTGGACTCGTGTGTCTTTCCTCTCGGTATCCATTATAACATCATCAAATTAGGATAATTCATTTAAATACAATGAACTTAATTGTTAATCGACGTTTACATAGGTATTACAATATCCACAAAGACTTAATAAAGTCTTAAATAATCGAGAATGTAATACTATTATAGAAAATGTTTATCATCACAATCATTATTGTAAATATATATACTAAAAATAGCATACTAACTGTGGCTTAATAAATAGATATTATTATTAATTTTACTGACTAAAATCGTACGTGTCAGATTAAAATCAAAGCGTAAAATGCATAGAATAAAATGAATGTTACTTATCATTTACATAATTATAAATTATCAAAATTTATCACGTTATATAATAATATTATAATATAATACAGATGAATTGTTTTTATCATTATTTGTATTACTTTTACATTGATACGAAAAACAAAAATATTTTTTTTTTTTTTTGTTTAAATATATTAATTTCGTTTTTTACGATTATATAGATTTATATAACTGTTTAAAGGCGCGTACTATAGTTATATTTTATTAATAAAAGCAGAAACGAATAATATTGTTTCTTCGAATGTCAATAATTAATATTTGTATTATTTATAATAACTTGTAGGACAAAATTCAACGAATTGAAATTCGACGGTAAAATCGTGGAAATATTTGGAACACAATAAATTATTTTCAAATAAACAATAATAATTATATGATATATTGAATTTTTATTACTGAGAATTATATATTCTTCATTACATTGACATTGATCGTATTACGCTGGCTTATAATAATAATATTATTTTATAACAGAAAGTCTTTTAAGTTTTAAATAATACAACTAATTAATTTATACTTCCTTGTCATGGTGTTAATGTTATGTATAAAATGGATAATAATGATATTATTATCATTGTTATTTTATTAAATATTATTGAAATAAGTATATCTTCAATATAGTGTATAATATTATAATGTACATGTAACTTTATAGGTACCTAATATAATATAATGTTTTAAATCATATATGTTCGTTGTTATTAAATTATTAATTAAGTTTTGGTGGCGTAGCCATGGGCGGGTTAACTCCCTACACTCCCTACGCCAGTTAACGTCAACAACCTAGAGCTTGGCCTTTTTTACGTTGACGGGTTTCAATGAATAATCGTTTCCTCATAATATTACATAATGTTATTACGGTTCGATTGCACCGTACAAAATAAGTATATTATTATAGAAGTGGATTCAAATACATTTCAACCATGATTATTGATTATATTCCTTTGCATTTAATACCTACAGTGTAATTATGTTTATTTTCGATTTTTTTAATATTATAATCTCTTCACCATCTATCCGTCAAAAATCACTGCTCAACGGTCGTAACAAGTTTATTTTTGCACGTAAATTGCACTAGAAACGTCACGTAGGCAATCCCCGCTCTTACGTCTTAAAACGTCGTTTATATAGTACATAGGTATATACAAATATATGATATCGTTATGCATAGATATAGAAGCCGTACAGGCAGATAATATAAAGACGAAAGAAAAAAAACGCTTAAAAAAAGCTTGTCCTTTGACACTAGGCGTTTCTTTTTTCTCCGTCGTTGTTATTATCTCCGTCGCTACTCATTTTAAACACTGCTCTATAAAGAATGCCAGAAAAAAAATAATTAAAAAAAAGAGGGTCGGAAAACGATTTTAATTGCTCTAAAACGTATACCTATAATATACGCATACATCATAATATATATATATATATATATATATATACATACAGTGTGTGATATATACCAGCTACCTAAGTGTCCTTTCACTTATCTACGCCACCGGTGCAGCGTATAATATAATGTAATAGGGTCTCAGTCTCCGCCAATTATTTCGCGGTTCACTCGTCATTGCTGCTGCTGTAACGCAAAATTGTCGCTCGTTATTTTGGTCAGACGTGTTTTCAAATAACTTCGTTATGTTATAATTTGCGGTCTTACGCTCAAACATGCATCGAACGAACTCATTACATCAAAATGCAGCTATTTATATACAATAATATTTTATTTTTGGTTTTTCTCTGTGCCTTTTTTATAATTTTTACAATCTGAAATATTAAATTTCAATAAGTATAATACATTGTTGAATGGTTCTACAAATAATATTTTTTAAATTACGACATCAATATCACTTCTGTTACCATGCAGAAAAGAAGATAGTTGATCATATTCTAAGATTTTAACGTATTGACTAGCGCAGTAGTACCTGCATTTTAGTGTGTAGCAACTTTGGAGTACATGTATTTGTAAAGTGTATGTAGGGTTGACACGAATGAGTGCTAAGTGAGGAAAGTCAAATTAATGATATTTCCGAATTATTAATTAACGTAGTAATATTTTTATATTTGTATGTATTTTATTTGTATTACTAATTTAAAACTACAAAAACAAGCACTAATAAAATACAAGGTAGGTACTCTTTTGGTAAAATAATACCAAATTATTATAAAGTATAAAAAAAACGATCAACTATTGCAAAATTATAGTAGATGACTACAATATACAATATAAGTAACTTATTATTTGTATATAATAATATTACATACGTCTTTCTTTTAAAACTGTCTATTCTTCAACAAGTAATTCTATTCTAATTTTATCTAAAATATAATAAATTATTAGAATTTAACAACATTACATTTTTATAAGCACTTAAAAGTTTTAGTAAATCTTATATAATTTTAAACTATTGTAAGTTTCTTAAATTTCCTTAAATGTTATGCTAATGAAAGCTGTATGGACTATCAATATATATCAATCGTATCATCATATTCAGATTTGATAAAATATCCTAAGAAATTCTGTGTTCAACGCTTTTATATTGATGTCTCCACAACAAGTGCTTATCTAAAACTTTAAATAATTTATCGATATTTAGCCTAGTTAAATAAACGTATTTTTAAGTTCAAATGATTTCAATTTATAATAATATTATCTATAATGCCCTGTTCATATATTCCCACTCCATCGTCATGCGCATCATTCTAATATTATATTATAACACCTATTTATAATATATTATACAAAGTAGACTGAAACAACAAAACGATTTGCACATATTAATTGTTTTACTTGTAAACTTAAGCCAACACCTAGTCAAAAACCTAATTTTGCTGAAAACTTTAAATTAGTTTTTTAACTCATTTCGACGTTTTCTTCAGATTACATAATTTTGATGGAAACGAAAAAAAAATATATAATGTATAACTAATAACTCTTGTCAGACTTAGCTCTAAGATTTTGGACTTATATAATATTATACATTTATATAAACATTTTAAACAACGATATCCACTTCAAGATTTCTTCCTTCATCTGATCAATTATAATTATAATTCAACAATACAAACGATAACATATTATTTTAACATTACCATTATCTTACAAATCTCAGACAACTTTGATTATTTCTAAAACGGACATACATAATAAGTCGGACCAATGGCCTTAAATTCCACAATGATAACGCCAAATAAAAAATAATTATAGCGTAGTATCATATGAATTGTTTATGTTGCAGGTGTCATGGATAAGACACAGAGACATACATATACTGACGGTGGGCGCGTACACATACACCAGTGACCAGCGATTTCAGGCCATTCACCATAGGTCGCATTCGGACCAGTGGACGTTGCACATAAAATGGGCTCAGAAGAGAGACGCGGGCATTTACGAATGCCAGGTGAGCACACAACCGGTGAGGAGCATATTCGTCACGTTGAACGTTGTTGGTGAGTATTTATTTAAATATTTTTTTAAACTTTGACATTATTTTACAGAGTGATTCACCAAACATACTCGCATCCATTTTTTCCTTTAACTATGAATTTATTGAAATTTTAAATTTCGTAATTTTTAAATATATACTCAAATATCATACTTTCAAATTCTTGAGATATTTTTCCCAACGTTTTGCCTTGTGGCTACACAAAGTTATATGTACATTTTTTAATGAGAACCTCTCTTTTTTTATTGTAATTTAATTAGTGGATAATTTTTTTCTTTTTCTTTTTTTTATTATTAATATTAATGTACCTAATTCGAAATTCAAACGAGTAGTCTCTTGGTTATTAAAATATTCATACTAAATATGATATATAAATATAGTTTATCTAGTATTTATTATATTTGGACTATTTTTACAAATTATAAATATTTATAGATTGCTTTATATTAGGATAGTTACAGAATAGAAAATTTCCCCTAATATCTTATTAAAAAAAAGTTTTAGGTCATTCCATTTTTGGAGAGAAGTTATTTGTTTATTTTATAAGTAATACCTATACACACAGTGTTGAAGGAATATTTTTCTGTAAAGTACTATGTATAATATTGGATGTGGATTAAAATTACTATTACTTATTCACTCATATTCTATTTGTTAATAATATTTCGTGGTAATATAATATTTTATTTTGCTAATTTAATACCACACATATACCGTTTATCTTACAGATAGCAATTAATTTTCAATAAATAAGTTAGTAAATTCAACGCGTAAAATGTAATATTATATAATATAGACTTATTATATACTAGATAAATTTCGTGCACTCCGTTGCCCACACAAAATGCAACCGTGTTAAATTTTGTTGCCTAATGCTAACATTTAGCGTCATTATAAATAAAAATTTTGGTTTTCTGATTTGGTGTATAGATGATATTTCTGACTTATCTCTTTACAGTCTTTACACAACTGTTCCGCTCAGTATTGCATTTATTTGACCATTTAACATCAACATTTCAGCATTTTTATATGATAAAACAAACAACCATTTTCATATTTAAGATTATCTATTTTTTGTTTTAATAATAATTAATAACCAATTAAAAAAACTCAGTAATTCGGATTTTGGATAATATAAATTAGACTTGATTATGTCGATTATTCGATTAACCAATTATTTATCATTCGATTTATAAAAATAATCACACAAACATAACAGACATTTAATTTGAAAAAAAAAATATTGAGATCATTAATCTAGATAAAAACTATCTTATCTTATAATGGATACAAAATCACACACATTGATCATTTCATTGAAATCGGTTGAGTAGTTTCGGAGTGTATCGCGAACATACCCATCGTATACGAAATGTATGTATATAAAGATAATACTTTTAAAAATTAAAGATGTCCCCCTCTTGAATTTTCACCAACTTTTTTTTTTCTCTCACTAACCTTTATCATCATGGTATTATTATTCTTAGTATACAAAATTATATAACTCATAAATTATTCATTCGAATTTTGATGTTGATGTATCCAAATGTTCAAAAAAATCATCTACTAAATAATTTACAAAAATGTACAGTTTTTATTTCCACAGGACTTTGTAGTACAAAAAAAACTCAAGAATTTGAAAATATGGTTTGTTTAGTTTACTTTAAAATTCCAAATATTAAATTTTGAATAACTACATTATCAAAGAAAAATGGCAGTGGGCATGTTCGGTGAATCAGTCTGTATAAAATATGTGTATACTGCACACTGGAATACTGAGTATATCATTTATCATTGAACAGTCATTTTCTCAATACATACTATATGTAATTTAAAGTCATGAAATCACGATGTTTTTTTAAAAAAAAAGTATTTTTACTACTTTTCTATCGTTAATGTTATTCTAGATTCTTATTAGAAAATGACTAGAACTTAATATCAAACCATGATCCGTTAATTTATTATAATTGTATACAAGCATTTAAAATTTAAATGGTAAAGTGAAGTGATATGGCCAATTGTATACCTCATAAAATGTTAGTGCACTATTCATCCGCTCTCATTTAAACTTAAAATATTAAATTATATAAACAATTTACTACACTGATTCAAAGGTAGATTTTTTTTTTACATCGAAATACTCAGTAAAATATTATAGGTATTAGGTACTTGGGAATATAAAATGAAAAATATATTTTAATCAACTCAAATTGTATATATAGTTATATGAAACAAAAATATGTTTTCATTAATACATATAAATAAGTTATCGATAAAATGACTATTGATTGATGATTAAATAATTACTTCGATGTACATGATACAAAATATATATGTCTCATATGCATAGTAAAATTATTACCTATATCATAGTCGTATAGTCCATATTATATTTGTCTTTTCGCATAGTCGTTTTGATGATAGTAATAATCGATATAGGTGTCCACTTCCTCGCCATATTACATGATGGCGTGTGAAAGACGACTGTTGTTACATGATTATTGTTTATTATTACTATTATCTTTGTTGTTTCAACAATGCATCGTCGATATATGCAAACCTACGTTTCAGACGATAAACCACCACCTTCGGAAAGCGACGATAATTTACTAGACATGATGATAAGAGACGGAGACTTTACAAAAGGTTTTTATACAAACGTGTATGCGTGTGATTTGATGTTAACAAACGTTTGCTGAATTAACGCTAATAACACTATTATTATTATATAAAACGCTTCGTGTAAACATGCTCAGAACGGCCATTTGTAAGTAATTTGTTTTCGGTAATTTTACCGCACTATAATTAAGTATAATAATATGCATTATTGAATGCCAAAAAAATAAAACGGTGTATCTACCTACGTTATTTTCAGTACATAAAGCGATTAAAAAATGTATTATTATTATTATTATTATCACACCAATACGAAAAACAAAACCTACTCAGGCCATTGTCGATTGCAACATGCGGCACTTATTTATACCAAAAATTAGCATACAGACGACGCGCATTAAAAAAAAATTGATTTTTCATATCTATTATTATATAAAGGAAACAACTTCCTCAGAACATCAAAGTAATACATTGTTATTTGTAATTTTAATAAAAAATTGTGCGTTTCATATATATTTGTACATTTCCGACTACATTACTATCTATAAAATAAATAATTTAGTCAAAAGATTATCAAGATATTCGAAAAAAATATTATTTACTATACAATTAAAACTCTTAAATACACCAATACACGTAAAATATAATATGTTTAATGTTTTGTAATATAAATACAGGGTTTTCGGTTTTACCATTCAATCTTTTTAAATAAACTCTTGACGTCGCGAGTGATGACAAAAGTACGTATATATATATATACGTATACGCAAGATTTAAAATTTTTTTTTAATATATGCAATAAATAATTCATTTAATTTTAAAAATTGTTGAATAGCTACTTAAAGTTTAAAAACTTAATGAGAATTTTTGTCACACAAAATTACTATTTATTATTTTCACATGTCACATGATTTTCGAGGTTGTTAGATATTAAACATGTTCTTAAAATCCCTAAACGCAAAATAGGTTTTCTATTTCACATAAGATTATTTTCAAAATGTGCACCGAAACTCTGACGTAATCTCTATACATAATATATATTTATATAATTGTATTATATTTTTCAGAAATGCATCTCAGATATATTCAATTATTATACCTCTCAACTCAAAATCTAAAACAATATTAGTACAACATTGCAATTAAATATTTGTGTAATATAAAATACACAATATACAGTTCATTGAATTTGATGTTGCAACGTATCAGATATTTGTATTTTGCTATTTTACACATATGCACTTCTCTCTGCGTGTACAACAATGTTACGTTATAATAATAACAAATTCACATGAATATTTTCTTGAAATTTGTTTGCATAATTTCAAATAACAATTGTGTCTATATTTAACCAAAACACTATTAAATTTCCATAACTTTGTCAGCCAAATACGCATCAATAAATAAACTAAACGCTCACAAACAATTTGTAATAAATATTAAACACGGAGTGAAAGTATTCATACATTATTATTTACTTTTACTGAAAGTTAAATTATAATTTACAGATAAAACTGAAACGGAAATTTCAGTAATCGGCTCTGATTTCACGAAAACCATTATAGAGTGGTGGTTGACTTCAAAATGTTCAAAGCTCGTATAAACATGACCTTTAGATGATTCGAAGAACCCAGAAATAATGTTTACCCGAAAATCCATTCAAATTTATAGGAAAATATATGTACCGATTTCATAGAAATCCCGTAATGTGTAGACCGATTACAAAACTTAGACAGTTTGTATTAAAATAAAATTGTTTGAACGACCAATGAATCCTGATAAATGTATAGTTATATTTTATTACTTATTTCACACCAATACGTTGGATAGTCCGGATTTCAAGCATTCATTGTATCCGTTCAGGATATCGTTAGTCGTCGAAAAAAATATTAATAATTGTCAAGTCAGTATAGCTAACTTAAAATTATTTTCAAAATAAGCGTATGAGTTTATAAGTGAAAAGCTTGATTAAGCTAAATAAAATATAAAAAGTTTTTGAAAATAAACAAACATGAAAATATAGGTACTTTAAAAATAAATGTTAAGAATTATAAATAATTATACATCATAACAACTACAATAATTTTAGAAATATTTTTATTAAACTGTTATTATTGTGTAACTCTATATTATTATAGTATAAGAAAAATACAAAATGCATACTATAAGCATTTCACGTACTGCAGTTTATGCTACAAACAACTTGTTAACTTTGAAAATGACCAAGTCCCTTGATGTTTCGAATTCAATAAGTCGACGTCCTCTGTACTTGAAATCCTAAATACGTAGGTTCTTTCCGCTCCGGTGAATTGAAGAAAGTCAACCGTGTAATTATACTGTGTATACATATACACACATATATATATATAAGGCAACATAGAACTTTACTGTTTTTTTTTTACAATTGACTCATGTTTTGTTGTGTATAATGGAAACTTAAGAATATAATATGTAATAGAGTAAAGTTTTTTAATGTAAAAACTAAATAATTTCATTTCGATAATAGGTATGAATTTTTAAAAAAACGTATGCACGGAATTTTAATATCTTACACTCAAACAAACATTATAGTTGATATTGCCATTTTTGTTATACAGCTATAATTACACTCAATGCCAGTCTGACTCACTCACTTACTTGGTAATCACTATAGGTCCCTGGATACTTTTTAATACTGGGAGCCCATAATTAAATGATAAATTCTATATTCAAATCACTTATGATTCGTTACTTGGGTTCCAATCTAATCAACCTGTAATCATAGAACATTTTAATAATAATTTAAAGCTGGTTTATTCAATACATTACATATAGCATACAAATAGGTATGTCCTTATACTTCTTTGCATTTTATAAGTTAAGTATTTTCATAATTTAAAAACAAAAATTAGATGTTTTATAGGCCAACAATTTCTAAATTATTTAACTGTCTACTTTTTAAAAAAAATATTATCAAATTGATAAATAAAGACGAATTATATTTTAGTATTTTCTAACAATGAATTAAAAAAAAACTATTATTTTAATAATTATTTATTTATTTAATTAATTTTATATATCTTTACTAAGTTTTTTTCATAATAAGAATTATTAATTTTCATTTTATAAGCGTAATTATAAAAAAGTATACAAAATATTATTGATTATATAATACCTATATATGTTACAGTGGATAACAAAAATTGGTAAATGACGTCATTCCTCGGTCAATACTGTCTTTTATTAAAATGATTCAATCATACAGGTTAATGCTGTAAAAAAACATGTTTTAAACTCAAATGTATATCATTCACCGATTATTGACATAATTTACCAAGATTAGTGGTCAATGATGATAAATCTCAAATAAAACAAATTATGTTATTACTTAACTAATTTTCTTACTACTTAATCTAATAAAAAGTTAGCTTAATTGAAATTAATAAAATAGGTGCACACTATAAATTATTTATTGGTGAAATTAATATTACTATAACATTTCTGCTGCATTGCAATTTTACAATCACATTTTTTAGTGCTACAATCAGTTTTATATTTATATCGATTAGAGCTTTGATGACCAGCTATTCCTTATCCTGTAACTTCGTGTAGAATTATTTCCTTATCTTTAAAGTCACCAGAATATAAGTTAAGATACTATATAATAAGCTAATAAATCATTTCATATTAATACTTGAGTTGTCGTTAGTTAGGTTTTCGCTCGTCTATTATCTACTTTCGTCATGATATTTGAACGAAGCTTCATTGCGAATACATTTAACACTGGATGTTCTTGAATGTCACTGATTTAAATGAATTGAACATTATTCTCCAACTAATCTGTTAATTTATTTCAATAACCGGAGAATATCTACATTTACAAAATTTACCAATTTGTAAGTAAATGGCATCATTTATGGCGTTTATATAATTTACTTAATATATTATATATATCTAGGGCGGCCAAACGGTTGATCGCGGACAATTTCAAAGTCGATTATGTTAAAATTAATTTTTAGTGCCACGCGCGCGCACTAAATTAATTGAAACGTTAGTAAACAAATTATCGATAAGTTTTATCTGTTTAATTTTTATATATTTTATGAATTTTCTATGAAAGTCGATCCTCAAAGATGAAGTATATTTGTAGTAGATCGTAATCAAAAAATAGTTTGGCCATCACTGATATATATATATATATATATATATATATATATATATTAATAATATTTTATTAATAAATAATTTTAAAGTTATAAATACTTTTTTAATTAAAAATAAAATAATTTTATTGTAATATACATTGTACACGTATAAAATCAGTGACATTTTTTTTTTAAATCGTATACGTGGCATTGTTTCTTATTGGATATATTAAGGGGTCAGAACCCATCATGATCTAACCCGACACTGATTATACCTATATAATATTTGAAATTACGTAAATCTATACTTAACAATTTGAACTTCGTTGCGGTGTAGCACGTTTGGATAATATAACGGTGTCGGGTTGGTTATATGTATTTTTGACAGTGCAAGCCTTGGGAGGGATAAATAGAAATTATTAAAATTCGTTCCAAGTAAAATCTAAGTTATTTTCCGCGTACACTGCCCGTAATAATAGAGGGAAATATAAAAAAAATTATGAATATCAAAGGCGAATGCCATTTGCATAAATTGGATTATTATTATTATTATTATTATTATTATTAATGATATCAATACCAATATAAAAATATAATTTATTGCATATACATGCCACGAATCGACTTTTTGGATATATGGGACTATAATTTGTATTTGATATTTATTTTTTTCTTATAACGATACGTAGGACCAAACTAACGTAAGACGAGTTATGAATACGTAATTATAGTGCGTTTAGATTATTTTGGTGGTAAAGTTGTACCCGTGACCATTGACGACCAAATGGTATAATATATTGTTGGCTTATCCCAGTGGATAAAGAGAACCTCTGAAAATATGGATCGAGAGCAATTCAATTTTCGAATTTCTCGACCAGTTTACGTCCAATGATTATAAGTTTATAATTTAAATACGAGTATTACAACGCTGAGTATGTATATACGCTTATTGTATCACAAACCTAATCACGTGGCGTTTGTTTTCAACAATTGCATTTCAAATTTCACTTATATTATTATTGTAGTATCTATTATGTAAATAATATAAAACTTAGTTTTTGAGATAAAATTGTATATTCTACGCTTTATTTTATTATTTATAATATACACTGATTGATTTGACAAACTAGTTTACCCCTATTTTACTTTTAGTAATGTATTTATTCGAGCTAATCAATAATTAGAATTTTTAATTATATCAGAGTAGTTTATATTTACAAAAATTTTAATTTTTACACTATAATTAAGAAGTTTCCTGTAGTAATTCAAGCTATTTTTTTCAAATGACAACTCCTTTTTATTTTAACAGATATATATTTTTTTTAATTTTGATGTATCTATATTCTATATATCAAAATTCAAACGAATAAATTTTGAATTATTTAACATTGTAAATGAAGATAATTATTATATATAAAGATTATAACAGTGTCATTCGTATATAATATCATAATTTTATTTTTATTCGGAGAAAAAAATCACTTCCACCTTACTTCCGCTCACACGAAATAAAACGTTTTGTGCTTTTTTGAAAAAAAAAATGTATCGTTTCAGGCACGTGAGTGTGAGGTCAATGACGACAACGATAAGGTGGCAGCTGAAAGTGCTCTGAAAAGTATATGTTTATTTTCCGGACCTTTAGCCCTTTTTCACCGACACATGCGCATCCTATACACCCGAAGATAAAGGTTACGTCGACTAATTAATAGCTCTTTGCCACCCTTACCATTACCACTACAACCACCACATACGTATACATATATGTACGCTGTGATTTACAGACACACCTCTGTCGTCGAAGTTTTATATATTATTATTATTATTATTATCTTTGTCTCTATTATTACGTCTGTCGCTCTTCATCTGACGAATCCGACGTGTGTGTGATGCAACCTCCACCATCGCAACAGTATATTTTCTGAATACTCGTCCCAAACTCTCAACAATAATTTATTACACATCACATCACTATATACTATATATTATATACAGGGTATATATTTTTGAATAATCATATTCACCTTCCTAACTTATTATCATGAGTTTATAATACTAAATACACAAATTAAATAACTAAAAATTTACTCGTTCGAATTTTGAATTAGGTAAATCAACATTAAAAAAATATATATAATAAT
Organism: Rhopalosiphum nymphaeae; assembly: GCA_036289425.1. Taxonomy (NCBI): domain Eukaryota; kingdom Metazoa; phylum Arthropoda; class Insecta; order Hemiptera; family Aphididae; genus Rhopalosiphum; species Rhopalosiphum nymphaeae. The sequence goes on along the minus strand of JAZAQC010000021.1, from coordinate 139,293 downwards.
TAATTTAATGTAAAAAATGGAGTTATCTATCATAATATTTCCAAAATCAAATTTTAAATAACTGAATTATTGAGAAAAAAAGCGGTTATCATATATACTCGAGGAATCACCCTGTATAATAAATGTATTCATATACGTATTAATATATTTATACATTATAATAATATATTTATATACGATGGTATCCAGGATTGTCGACAGGTCGGATGACTGACGTGCGTATCTAACAAAATATAATACATATTATAATATATGACATATTAAACGAATCGCGACGACAATGGGCCAAACTTTGTTTTCTACGTATAAACGTATAGTTTTATATAAAACTAAACTTTCCCGGGAATTTAAGTTTTTTGACGTACAATCGCCGAAATTATCTAAATGTTCTTCTTAAATATTTTACGAACAACTATTCACGACGCGTTTTCATCTTCCCGACGACGCGGCGCGGGTATAAACTCCTCGATCTGGCGCGTGTATATGACGGGCGCACTCCGACATGTATGCCGCTCATTAATTTCTGCTTTTATCAAGACATGTATAGTAAATATGTACACATATGCGGTGATGATGGACGCGTATATATGGCCTTGAGAAATGATAAAATAAAATAAAAACGTCCTCCTGCAACAGTAGGTATATATATCCCTCCGTTAAGTTTTAACTTAAAAGTAGGCCATAAAAAACGGGTTTAAGTCACAAACCGCAGACCGTGAACGAAAGAAAAAAACAGCTGCAAGTGAAGTTATACACTATAGATATAAAATACAATATCGTAAATAAGGTATACGACGTATCAATTTAACAAATGTTTTACCTCTTTTCTCTGCCAACGCCGAGACCTTGTCAATTATTCAAGAGTATATCACGATCAAACGATTTAATAAACGCGTACCTTCATTTTACATTTATTTTATTCTCATTTATTCACAACTATAATAAGATGCACGATAAAGCATAGATTCATAAAAGATGAGTTGATCGATCAAACTGCAAAAAATTAACCTCAAGTACAAAATATACGTTTACTATATTATTATATAATAGTAATTAATAACTAATGTTGCATTGCGTTTCCACTATCAAATTTGATAATTTCAGTGAATTTGCCCTGTTTTAAACTTCATCAAATGTATCCTAAACATATTTTTAACACAGTTATTTGGGTGATTTATAAAATACAATATTATATTATTTTCTGTATCCAATGACAATACTATAAAAACAAAAAAATTATAGATTTCCATTAATCGAAACAAAACCCCAGAGCGAGCCCCTCTTCAAAATACAAATTTTGGAAAAGACTTTCTTAGTGTAATTTTACATGGTGGTAACACGTAAATTTCAAGTATCTACCTATCATAGTTTTTGAGCTATACATTGATTAATCAAAACATCTTCATTCATTTATACAATGGTAAAGATGCCTAAGGTTAATAGAAAAATCAAATGTTATAAGGGAATAACATTAACATACAATATTCAATTACAAAAACGAGAAAATATGATGTTAAACATAGATATATAAATTTACAAATATAGTCGTATTCTATATAAGAACTGCGCGGTACACGGTATCGTATTTTATCTATAAACGCGTTCTAGAATGGTTACGTTTTTTCATTTGATTTTTAACCGCGGGAAAACATATTTCCGATCTTTTTCCTTTATTCTTATGTTGGTATTTATTGACATATATTATGAAATTCTATTTGAATTTAATGGAAACAGGAGACCGCAACTTTGTTATATTGTTTACGCAGAAGTCCCGTAAACTCAAATCCTTCTATTTCGATAAATTCTCAATAAAGTTTTAAAGCTATTTTGACTCTACCTGTGAGTTTGTATCTGTGTGGCACTTTATATATTATTATTCTATATTTTGAATTCAAGTTAGTAAGTTATTGAAAGCACGCGTATATGTTTGTTAATAATATAAACAACGAACAAAAATATTTAACACGAATGTTTCGAACACACATATACATATATATATCAATATATACACATAATGGCGTTTATAATGTTTACTTAACCGTCTTCTACTTTTGTAGTCAAATGTATGGACTACACTTACGTTTAATAACGAAATGTCGTCGAGCGATTTAATGCATTTTAGTCACGTTTTTCAATTATCCATTTAGCTGCTTTTATAATATATATAATATGTATACTTATTATTATTATATATATATATATATATATATATATATATATATATATTATATTATATTGGAACGCGCTTGAAATACTTAAACAATAGTTAGTTAAATATGAGCGATTTTGATTGCTTTTTAGAAATATATATATATATATAATTGTGTGTGTATTTACTACTCGTCATAAATATTTAATGCTCAATATCCGAAAGGAAAACTTATATTTTTTGAATAAATCATAATCTGTATTGTTCGTTACATAATAATATATTAATATTGTAAATCGACCATAGTTATAGAAATACTAATCAACCCTACTGCGTTATCTAATATACTTTATACACAAAAGGAAAAATAAATAGCTTTCATTAATCTGAGTTTGAGAGGACTTCGTATACATATTCTCTTTTTAAGGGGATTAATATAGGTAATTTATATTAAATCTTAAAGAAAATCAAATTTATAAATATATTGAATTACTTATATACATAATGATGTTTAAGTACATCTGCAGCAGTAGTTATCACTATTTCTAGTTGTTGTGTAATATTAAAAAATTATATTTCAAAATGGTTTCATGCGGGAAAAAACGAGAGTTCTAAAATATAAAAAACAAAATATTCTCTATAAAATAAAGAAAAATTTTCTTGTGCAATATAAGTTTTATTTTTTCAATACAATATTTTTTTGTAAAAAAAAAAAAAAATGACCAAGTTTGACAAACATAAAAATAACAGGTTTTAAAACAATAATAACTTTCTTTGTATTAGAGATATTAAAAAAATAAATGTATTATCCATGGTCATAGTATTACTTTTATGATTAAAATTTTGAATTTTTTTATACTAAAATGATTATAGCTAGATTATGGTTCTTATCCGCGTAAAATGGGTTTTAACAAACAATTTTTGGATATGACGTGGTCATCCTCTTAACGAACATTGTATTTACTTAAATGATTAATCAGATGTATAAGTTTCCATTGAAATGTTTTTTTAAATACTATTTATCATAATCGTTTGATTATTATAATATAATAAATGTGTCGTATTAATAAATCTGAAAGCTTGTGTGTGTCATAATCATTTAACGATATGACCTTTTTGGCAAAACTATTTAAATGCAATCAACGTATATTAAGATCTGTATTTAATAATAATTTATTTAATATATTATATATTCTCCATCGTTATATAGTAATAACTGAATAAAACTATTGTATCAATTTCCGTAGTTCCATCTGCTTCGATTTCTGGTGGTCCAGACATTCACGTGAATGAAGGGAGTACCATTAATTTGACGTGCATCGTGAAGTTCAGCCCGGAGCCGCCGTCTTACATCTTCTGGTATCATTACGACGAGGTATGTAAATTATGTGCTTACTAATAGTCTTAAACGCGTGAATCGGTAGACATATTTATATGACTCTTAAACGTTGAAATAGTTATGACATTTTAGATTCTGAGCGAAGCGAAGGAATGTATTGATTTACAATGATATGTGTGTGTGTGTTTTTTTAAATTATTTGTGTCTGAAGAAACTTTTTATAGTAAAAAAAATGCTCAAATCATCAATTTCGAATGAGGTTTTTGGTAGAAAATTGGATCTAATTATTTCTAAGGAGGTCAAAATTGAAAATTCTTAGTATTTTGTAAAATAATCAGGGAAAAAAAAGAAACATAAAAATCATTTTTATCATGTTTGATGATTGATCATCAATTTAAATATAACACAATGTATATTATAAAGACGAAGCACACTTAACACCTACTACACAAATATACAGCAAAGCGGTCACTTAATTAACAACCAATATTTTGTCTTAGAATAATATAAAATCCGTTTATCTAACATAAATATAATAATATCGTTCACCTCTCGTTTAATAATAATTCTAAAAACGATGTTTGATTTTATAAACTACTAATCAAACAATATATTTAAGGATGTGTCATTGCAGCATGATTTAATTTTAACGACAATAATAACTGTGGATAATACAACACTTAACCGATTTCTAGTGAGGAATTGTATAATACAAATTACACGAGTATATAAACTATATATAAATATATATAACGAGGCCAACTTTAGCTAACTGATAAACTAAAATACCTCTGAATACTGAATTTTCACTCTACCTTCACCCCTTCCCACACTACATACGTACACATATGTGCATGCATACACTGCAATGAACTGTTTCTAATTTAGTAGTCTATCCAAAAGCAAATATACTTCGACCATCTCTCTCTCACACCTGCCAACCCCCTTTCCTACAATACAAACACTATATATTATCATGCAGTATGATATATGTAAACAAAACAACAATAACAGTAGATTTGTATACATATTTTAGGTAAAGCGTTCTTGAGTTTTCAAATTTATATTAAACGTCTATCATTTATACATTATCGTCGCACGATGCACAATTATAATTTATGCCAGCGTACCTCTATATTATGTCTCTCGTGATTTAATTATAATTTATAATAATATAATATGGTTATTACGATATTTTTTCAATTCTAAAGTCGTCCGCTTTACATATAAATACGCATGTGTGAATGTATGATGTGTATAGTAACCATGACCGTTCGACGTGTAGAGCGTGCGGGAAAAACTATGGTTAAATACAAACGTATGATAACGTTAAGGGCGTCATCAACGTAGGGGAAAAATACGATCGTAGGTAATTATTATTATATGTATATTGTATGTATATAGAATACACAAGAGCCATTTCGAAAATGCGGTCGTCGTGTGTGTTGTAGTAGTTCCTCGATTTTAAGCTCCGGATTATTATTGGAATGAGAACAAAAAAAAGTTTTAGGATTTTAATTATTCTCCTCGATGGTATTATATCCTATATTATATTTATATATAATATATATGTAATACGTACGGTGCAACAATATTATATTAGGATTATGATGTAATTTACGTAATTAATGAACACGCGAAAAATATACCAACCTATATAATAATAGCTGTGTTTATATATAGTTAGATTCGCATTACTCGCGGCGCGCAATGTTGTTATATGTATAGGTATGCGCACGCTTACCTGTACGGTAATAAATAATAGCTGAGTTCCTTTTTAATTGCAGAGTATAAAATATCTTTAAAAGCTTAATGATCATAAAATACATGGTGTAACGTCCGAACGCCACCGACGTTTTAAATTAATTATTAATGCTTGAAAGTTATAGAAATTAAAATAGTTGATGGCAAAAAAAATGTATAGCTTTTATTAATTACGTAATAGTATAGTATTATATTCAAAATTATCGAAAAATAACTACATTTAATATCAATAAAACGTAGGGGAAAGCTCAAAACTGGTTGGATAAAAAAAATAATACGTAGTGGCCGTGGCGTATACCATTCGTAAAATCATAACACAAAACACAGCATCATCAAAAGCTGTTGGTATAGATACATAATATACCTAAAGTTATAGTACAAAAATTAGGTTTTTGCTGTTCAACGCGGATTTTTAAAAAATATACCTACGTATGTACGTATGAGCCTACGTTTAATAATTGAGTGTAAATTTATATAAATAATAAAAATAAACGTATAGGTAAATGTTTTATTTATAATATAATAAATAAGTTAAAAAATAAATTTATAAGAAATAAGAACTTTTTTTCTAAATTTAACAAAATGTGCGAAATTATACATTTTAATTAATTTTTGTTTTTAAAAATGTTATTGTTTAAATGTCTAACTTGGTCTACTATAAACCAAAAACATGTATAGAAAAATATGCAACTTCTACAATTTTCGAGCACTAATAATTATGGAAAACAAAAGTATTTTCAAGTAAAATTATATTAATATCACGTGCATTTAAAAACAAACGGCTTACTCGCTTTACTTCAATATAATATATAGATAATATCACTAACGAAATCTTCAGCACAATTGTGCGGCAACACTACTGTATAATATTCTGTATACGTAAATAGTACCACACGTTCTAAAACAACCCAATGGTCTCATTTTGATTGTTTGGCGTTTTGCGCTCACGTTTATAAAATGGACGCAAAAAATAATTGAACGAACAATATTGTATACTTTCTAGTATAATATTCTATACACGAATCGTTTTATTTTTCTCCCATCGAAACCGATTAAAAAAAAAAACATTTTATATGGCTTTTGTTCTGTTATGCATACATGACTAACCGCATGACAGCCAACAGCGATAGCGGCGTACTGTGAGGAGTGGTGGAATTATGGAGTTTGACCCCTATTCCTTCGATCGATGAAATGCTTACACGATCCGTAAAATAGTTCTCTCATCTACAGTTTTATCGACAAAAAAATTCAAAAAAATCTTATGTAAAATAAAGTACAATTGTTTTTTTCTTTTAGTTTCCACAATTTCTGATTTAATCAATGCAAATGTGCATTCTATAATTCTATTATCCGTAATCACTGATTATCAGATATTTATGATAATAATATTATATATAATATGTGCATAACCCAATGGGTTAACTAGTATTTCCGTGCATACTTTCAATACATGACCATAATGCGATCTCCGTTTCTTTTTAATAATTATTGGCTTTATTTGTTTCCTTCTTTTATTTTATTTTATTTACACGAAGTCATTTTATTACCCATACAAAATTCTGGCTTCATCCACCATAAATTAAAATTCTTGATCGCGTCATTGCAATATCAAACTATAGTATAAACTCCAATCAACCCGAAAAACGCGAATAATATTATTCTATTATATTGATTCGGATATTCGAATTCTCATCAGTCGTATTCTTAGATATATTTTATAAATCATTATAATATAATATTCGGTATTATGTAAACAATGGGGTATGAAAGCCGAAAGTTAATCCACGCATATAACATTGTGTGTACGTAAACTATTTGACAGTTAGATTCACCAGACACATAAAAACGACTGCGTATTTCACACGAAACACAGCAGTAACAAGAGTTTAATCATTAGATGACTCAGTTAGTTTCGGTGTAGGCATAACAAGACATGGACCGTTCGCTTGTCTGAAAATTGAACGGATAAACAACGTCTATAATAGCGGAGGGAGTGATGCTGCCGCAACAGAAGATTAGCGGTCGCCGGATTTGTTAACGAAACGACTGAGTTCTATATTTTATAATAATAACCGTAAACAATATTAACGGTAATACATTTCCAAGACGCGTTTTGTGGACAAATCGTGGTCATAGTACAAAAATTATTGATACTATTGCGGACAAACGTGATATTTTCGTCTTATGAATATATTCCATTTGTGTGTAGATACAGCTGTGAGATTAATAATTTTAAATAACATCGATAAATTTCATTAAATAAAATAAGTGAAAGACAAATTAAATTTAAGATATATTATTACCATTTTAAATATGATTGTATTTTCTTTAAGTACAACCTTCTATCCTCCCCCCATTTGATTTTTTTGTCAATAGAAAGCTTTTTGTAATTTTATACATAATAAAATATATATAAATATATTCAAAAATTCACTTTCAATAAAAATAAAATTTATAACATGTTTTAAACATATTGCATGCGTATTGCAAATTTTATATACGGCACGTGTAATAATGTTACAATAATAATATCATATTATTTATATTTCTTAGCGGAAAAAATAACATTAACAAAATAAAATAATGTTTCAGAAAAATCACTAACAGAAAGAATTAAATTAAAACCACTTTTATACTTCCGTATGTATGATAAATAGATGAATAACTATAAAAAATTATCTATATACTGTAATATATAATTTGTCCTTACTACTTTACAAAATAGCTTCAAATGGTATTGATCGGTGATAATATTATATATATGAAGATCAAAAATGTTCAATCCAATAAAAGATTAAACAAATATATTATGTAAAAGTAGTAATTGTTTAAAAGTAGTACTCTTTTTATTAGAAAATAATAAAGATTATGAAAATGTTCCTTTTTCATAATATTAAATTGTTTCAACATTTTTGGGAGGGAAAAAATGAAATATTTTATTATTTTTATTCGATATAATATTATAAGTTTTTTATTATTTTTAATGACAATATATACATTATTATTGATTTAATATTCCTCAACAATATTATTCAAAGTATTTTGATCTTACAAGTCAAATTTCAGCCGAATAATTTATTCGTTTTAAGTATTTAAAGTTTAAGTAAGAGTAGTAAATAGACCGACATTTTCCAGAGTATCCTTGTACTAATCCACTTCACTCAAAAGAACATTAGATACTTTGTAACTCATAAATTATTCGTCCAAAATTCTATTTCTAAATACTTAAAAAAATATTTTGTTTTGAGTTGAAAAATTATGAACTCATAGCTTTTATTAAATATTATGTATATTATGATAAAAAATATAATTTTTTAAAAAATGAAAATGATGTAAAATAAATTATGTTATATATATATGTATATATATACAGCATATACTTACGATTTTGTAAATATTATTTGCGCACATTTTTTATGATATTATTTTCTGGTACATTTTTTTTTAATTGTTCATTTTCAACAAACGACGTAGTAGCGGTACGTATTCATTCTAACTTGATTCTCCGAGAATATTTTTTTTAAACGAAAAGTAAGTGCTAAAATATAAATGTATATATTATAATAATACAAAAGTCCGACATGAATTATTATTATTATTAGTGTGTAAGCTGGCAATGGCTATACACAGAATGGAAGTTTCGAATGAATATACTTACAAAATAACGTCGGAAAGAGGAGGAAAAAAACATTGAAATATATATTTTATGTCGAGCGGCGCTACGCTACGCGGACAACCCAATAAGCCGCTTATGGCGCGTATATATTCAAGATTCACCGAAGTTATCGTCGATATTATTGTACACCGAGCCGTAAACTTTTCTCCGGCAACTACTTTCAAACGGAATTCATGGTTACGGTGCACATATTATGTATGTATGTATGTATGTATGTATGGCTAATACAAAAGTTGTCTCATACATATATAACGACACGCGTATATCGACTCACGTTTTATGCAAATTCGATATAAATTATAATATTGTTTACTGACTTTGCGTTTCACCAGGAGGTGGGGGTAAAAGAATAATCGAAACGAACGCAACCAAACTGATGCAAAGCTTTTGTATAATATATCATATGAAATATGTAAATATAATAGGATTTATAATAATATAGTCGTTGAATTTTCAATAGACACGTTTTTTGTTTGATTTCGAGTTTTTTCATTCAATACTTCCAAAATATACATTATACAATATTATTATACGATATACGATAAAGGTCCACTGAATGGTTATACATTGAAAATTGTTTACAAAATCTGATATTTACAATATACATTACGTCTTAATCATAAGGACGTGTGTTAAACTTCACGAATAAACAACAAACATCTATTATATTATTATTATTCTTATAAACACTATTTGATCTGGAAATGAAGTCACTTTATGCCATCAAATTATTTATACATAACAGAATCATCGATTAAATAATTTATGTAATAAAAATATAATTTACTATTTTTTTAACGGCACAAATATTTTAAATTCATTTTTTTTTAATACAATTATTTTTCGAGGTAATTTTATCTATAGTAATTGAATTTTGAACGAATGTTTAATTAGTTATACTTATAACTAATAAGTATTTAAAGTGTTGTTGATAGGTTTAGTGAACTAGCATTTTGTTAAATGCAATTACTTATAAGCTTGCTATAAGTATATAATTAAAACTTATAAGTATAACTACCTATAATAATAAACATCTTAATCAAAATTAAATTTGTATACATCGAAATGTTCCAAATAATTTATTTCAGAGTTTAAAATTAAAAATGTATTTTGCCATTCATAAAAGTAAATAGCTTACAAATATTATGTTAATAAAAAGAGTAAAAATATATTTATTTTACAAAAATCATATTTTTTATTGACTTTAAATTAGATAAAATAATATTTCCAAGTATTATGTTGAGTTAACATTTTAAAATAATGAGTACCTAAGGTTAAAAAATAAATCACCCTATTTATATATATATATATATATATTATATTATTATATATTATGTTCGTGCGATTCTAAATCGTTATTATGGAAATCACATAGCTATTAATCGGCCATTTAAAAACTAACTACAGACTTTAATAATATGATTTAATACAAAATATGCATGTAATTTTATCATATTTTACCAATAGTTGGAACGTTTATATTATTTTTTTCTTGTATTATTCATGATAATAATTTATAATTATAATATTTACTATTTTTTTAATTTATTTGACATTTAAAATGTTTTATGGGAACAAGAAGTGTTCCTTGAAAATTTTAAAAATATAAATAACTGTAAAACTTCTAAAATCAATACATTCTTCGTTATTCTTAATAATAAAAAAAAATATTAAAATGTTATGAATGCTTAAAAAATTATCAAATTTCTGTTATATTTTTAAATCATTAATTATCATTCAAGATACTCTTCCATTCTCAGTGCATGATGTTACGGAGAGTTATTTAATTATATCCAATTTGCTACTAAAACTATCTTCATTTTTAAAAACTAAAAGATTTGTATTGTCCCAAAAAGTGTTTATAGACACAAAAAAAAATATTCACACATTGTAAAATCAATAAATTTATCACCTTGCTCAAAATCTAAAAAAAAAAAGGTTAGGTAAAATATGAAATATAGTTTAGGGAGTAGAACATACATATACGTAATTTTAAATATATAATAATATTAATAATTTATGATTTAATTATACTATACAACATACTGCTTAACGTTCCGTGTGTTAAAACAATCGACACTATGACTATATAATATATTATTATAGGTATATGACCTTTACTAAACCAGACCATTAACTATAAGGAAATCATACTTTCGCGTTTGTCGTATTATTAAGAACACTATTGTATATAGTCTTATGTACCTACGATAAATGTTATTAAAACATCATAACGTATATAAGTTCCTTTGAAATATTGTAATAATTATTTTAACGAAAACCGTTCGAGAGTCAATCCAGTTATTAAATCATGTCCTTTGATATATTTCTGATATATTATAGATTGATGCTCGCATATTATTATCATTAAGATTCTTGAAAACTGTATACTACCGAATACCTACATTTTAACAATAAATATTTCGACAACTGGATATTTATTAATTTAGCAATATAATTTTTAAAACTATTCTTATTATTTTTATTATTATTATTAGATACTATTCAATAAATTGTATATTTGATTAGTTTGTATTTTGTTATCATATTGTTATTAGGCAATTTTTAATTCAACGTAGGTTTACCGTTGTGATGATTGCATGTAAAAATACCGTGTGAAGGTATAAAAAACATAATATTAATACAATTTTGTATGCAGAGAATTCGTTGATTTTTATAAAACATTCTCATAATATAAAAAATAAAACAGTAGACGAGATAATGACAATACTGAAGCGCGAAAACTAAAACTGTAATATTTCATTGTACATAATTCATGTAAAGTATAATCATAATCGTTTGTTACGTTTGCTAAGTAAATATAATAATATCACATATTTTACACTATTTATGTCCGTGGAAATCGTATTTTTTATTTTGTATGATGTTTAATTATAGTCAATAAGTATTATTTTCTAAATTCTAGACAGTTGAGCTGAAAACTGCAAAATCACTAGGTCTTATATCCAACCGGTCTTAAATACTATATTATATTATGATATAATACTCGGTAGTTGTTTTTTTTTAGTGAAACGAATTTTCGTAGGACTGATGCAAAACCACACAAGTTAGGAAGTTTTGAAAATGCAACTATAGGGTACTCGGCGATGAAACAACAAAATATGTCCACAATAATAAACGGATACAACATTATAATTCCTCAGGGCTATAGTGAATTTATTCGCGTTTACGTGATTTTTTTTTAAATTGTTTTTTGGTTTTGGGATTTTGCACAAGAGGTAAAAAGTTTGATAAGCATTCGTTTTACATAACACATTACAAATTTATAGATGACATTTTATTTTAGATTCTGAGTAGAGTAAACATTTTATTGATTTTATAATGATGCTAATTTATTTTATTTTTGTATCTAAAGGCACTTTTCAAATAGAAAAAAAATACTCTATTCATCAATTTCAATGGAAGTTTCTAGTTGAAAATTTTATCTTGTCAATACTTTTAGGAAATAAACATAAAAATACCTTAGTAATTTTTAAAATAACAAAAAAAAAAAATACGAACACTTATTAAAAATTGTATGATATTATTACTTTGTTAACCTGCTAAAAAGTTATACTGTCTCGGATAAATTATTTTTTTCCTGTATAATAATGATTTATCTTTGAATTCAAATTTAACACATCTGTTACAATGACTACTCAATGACGATATACACTTGATAACTTGTATGCAGTAGATTGTTTACCTACATTATCGTTTATTTTCACGTTTTAACATATAATATACTTATATATCTTGTTTATTTGACAACAATCGTGTTGTATTGAATTATAGTTTAAAATGTATTATTCTATTAAATTTTTTTTTTTTAATTATATACATAAATATTTGTAAGCCATTTCAAAAATTAATTTTGTCTTAGTATGTATCCTTCGGTTTCGAGTATTTTTGGGGGATTTTAGGTGTATTAATTTCACAGCCCTGCAACTAATACCAAAATAATATTTAGTCAGATATTTACGAAGACTTAACTCTATGATCTAATAAATTTTGACTAATCGTATTTCAGGTGATCAGCTATGATTCGCTTCGCGGAGGTGTGAGCGTGGTCACAGAAAAGGGAGACGTGACCGTCAGTTACCTGCTCATACAGGATGCGGTGCAAGCAGATTCTGGCAAGTACACGTGCAACCCATCGAATGCGGACTTATCCAGTGTAGTTGTACACGTCCTAAATGGTAAGCTTATAGAAATAAGAATAAATAATGTGTTTATTTCTAATCTTTTAGCTATTTTTTTTTTTAGAATACCATATTTTAATATATTTTTTTATTTTTAAAAACGATTTTCATTTTAATATGTGTAATACGTTTTATTTCAAAGGTTTATTTATTTTTATAATGGATTATTTTAAATAGTTAATTTTTCATTGGTTTAAACCAGGTCAAAATATACATATTTTAAATATGCGTTTTTATATTATATGCACCGTATTTTTTTACCATTGTAATGTATAACCTAAAAATGATTCTGTTAAACAATTAATGTTTATACATTTTTTAAAAACTTTTAGTACATATTTTAGGATTTTTAATACTTACTTTTTTATTTTAATTGCTCTACATAGTTACGATATCTAAACCCTGCATAATAGTACGGAGCATATAAAATGTTTTTTTTTAAATTAAATGACATTATTACAATATAACTAATTAATAATGTAATTATACTAATTCAACACCGTACTTTTTTCTTTTTCTTTTATCTTACAGGCGAAAGTCCTGCAGCCATGCAGACTGGTTCGGCCGGCTTATCCAACAGTTCTATCACGATACTGTGCGTGATGATCCTAAGCTGGACGTTCACCAGGACCGATGATCAGTTAAGATAATAGACACGCGCCTGCCGCCTGTATCTGCTCCTCTCCAGCAACCATTACTCTAATAATACAAATTTTATTACATTATTAAAATTTACATTTAATTCCAAGCTTTAATGATAACCAAATTTAAAATAATAAATACAAAAACGAAAACAACATTAGACCAAAAAAACACGCGTGCGCGGTCGAACGTGATATATTCTCTTGTTTTAATTAACCACGAGTATACCACGGTATATTGTACGATATCGAATCGCACTTAACATCAGATTCATTCCTTTAAAATATTATGTTCAATGTGACTTTTTAATAGACCACCGTCGTCAGAAGAGGTGTGCTCGTGTTATATTTCCTTTTTATTTTTAGAACCGAATGTGTAAATATTATTACTACAATAATAATTTTATTATAAACGTTGTACAGGATTTTTCTATACATTATCCACTACTTTGTCGTCAATCGCACGTTCAGTGTATGGATATTATTATTATTATTATTATTATTATTATATAGATGTCGCTTAAACACGATGATTTGGTTTGTTTCCCGCAAAGTCGTTGTTAAACACTGGAAAACACTCGTGTTTTTTTTTTTTTTTTTTTTTTTTTACAAATTGTTGCTCTGTACATAATATATACATGTAACTATTTAAATTCTCGTACGATTATATGCACTCCCCGGTTTTTGACGCGTATTTGTTTTGTTATCGCGTCACCGTAAATTGTTTAATAGTAATTAATGTCCGGTCATTTGTTGTAAAAAAAAAAAAAATGTTATATTTTTCGTATGCAGCATATTTCGTCGTATTGCCGACTATACATACCCAAACGGAAACATCATACCCACAAAAACGAACGAATATCGAAAAGGGTAATCTCGACCCGCTATGGTATATAACTGCACAGCATGTAATATAAATTGTATGAAATCGTCACTGTAAATTACATGTGCAATTAGGGAATGATAAAGGGATCCGATCAGCCTTTTCGAATGTTATACAGTATAGGGTATACCGAGTATAGATTTATATACCCTAATAGGTGTATATTTTATTATATGTGTATAATACAAGACTATTCTAAATGATTCATCTGTTGCTTGGTACTTGGCTTTTGATCTATATATCACCTGATATTAATCCATGTGTTTGCATGTTCTGAATTTATATTAAAAATACTGTGTGAACCACAATGAAAAATTTTGTTAACTACAACTTTTAGTTCGTTTTATTTATCACCATTGTAATCAAACAAACACAATAGCTACAAAGAGTAAATTACGACGGATTCGCTGGAATAAGTATGCGATGCATTGACTATTAATTAGATGTTGTTCTTTTAAACATTAGAAGTTATATACAAGATATTGTATGTTTACCATAAAATAAATTTAAATTATTATTATTTAATTAAATGTATCAATTATTACTCTAAGTCTAAAAACTTAAATTATATAACAAACTGAAACCAGATGAATCATTTAGATTAATCCAGCTTATAAGCAAACTTGACCGACAGTATTAAAAATGTTTAAAGCGCATCATAAACAACAGATAGAAGAAAAACCTCGACCGAGAGAGTGAGAAAGAGAAAAGAATCGTTACTTTTATACTCGTATTTATTATCACTGTATCCGTCATTATATGGATCGCCGTTACGACAGAGCTGTTTGTATAAATCGTACGTTCTGTAAAATTTTCTTTTTAAATTCATTTTAACGAATTTTCTCCGATGCGCAAGCCTGCACCAAATTACATCGGACAATGGCGATATTATTATTATTGACGCTTGTTTGCGTGCGTACAGATTACTACGTTACGCTCGGAACATTGTATACGTAAACTCTGGGTGGAACAACGGTCCGGTTGAAGGAGAGGGTAAAAAATTAACCATTCGTGACGGTTTGGAACCGATAAATTAACGATATTGTAATACACGTTATATCATAATACTATACGCGCCGTTACGGTTTGGATTCGAAACGTGTGTAACGTATATAATTTATAATTTAATGTTATGTACACTTTACGATATATGTATACGGAATAACAATTATAATAATATTATCGTAATACATTTTCGTTTCGTTTTCAACAGTGATATTATTATAAAAAGTGACATTGATTATGATATGATAGCTAAAAACAGTGATACAATTTTACCATCGCTACATTATACCCATTTTTTAGGCGTCAACCCAACCGCTTCCAACCACCATCTAAACGTATTTGGTAAAAAATACTCGTTTTAGAACAGGCACGTTTAGTTGAAGTCATTATTCAATAGGTATATATAATGTATTATGTATAATGTGAACAGCTGGTACCTATTTAGGACTTTTTTTTTCTATTAAAATCGCTTTTACGTGTTTATTAAACATTATGCATAGTTAGATCGATTCGCTTTTTATCTCTAATCATTTTTGTTTTAAAATGTCTAAAAACTTGTTTCGAGGCATGATTTTTACACAATGTATAATATTATAATAATATGGTGTCTGTAAGTACACCTCGTATACTTTTATTCAACATTGTAAAGCTCTATTATTATTTTAGATATTTATAAATTGGAATTTGTTACTTCGTTTTTATCCTTACAATTTTACCATTCTTAGTATACTCTTTTTGAAACTCGATTAATATATTCAAGTTTATATATACAAGATAAATAAATAACTAAAAAATTATATCCTATGATGAAAAAAAATATTTCAAAGGGAAAACTCCCAAGTAGCCTTTTATTAATGAATACATTTTAATTTATTACATTTGTATGCCAAAATCGTTCTTTTAATTCTGACTTTAACGTCAACGAATAAACATTAAAACAAATCATTTCAATATTAATAACTCTATGAGTTTTTAAAAAAATACACCCCTGAAAATATAATTTATATGACGTATCGTATTTATTTTTGTTTTACTTTATAATGAAATCTGTATATACCACTAAACACTACGATGATAATAACGCTCCAGAAAATTTAATGTGCAAAATTAAACTAAAAAAAATCTACACACCGGAAAATTGAATGAGTTAAATCAACCATAACGTTGCGTAGATAAATAATTTTATAATCGATTAAAACCCCATTAGACGTTATGACCTTTATAAAAATGTCCATTTATGCCAAATATATACAGCTTAATAGTACTAGAATACTATATAAAGTAAATATAAGTAGTAATTTTTTTTTACAACTAAAAATATACAACTCCATCCTATTATGGTATATAATGTACAGAGGTGACTTATAATATACGTCACGATATTGTCATTGCGGTTGTTTATAAGGATTAAAACAATTTATAAACGCGATAATGACATTGATTTTGACATAAGTAAATTAATTGTGTACTATCACTCGATGGATAAAGTAATTTTTTCATTTTCTCAAACTATAATATCTAATTAGAACAAACCTAATTCAATAGCAGAATGGGATTTAATCGGGACATTTTTTGTGGACAACCCGTATATTGCTGATACATTGCTATGCAGGCCTTCGTCATAAATCTTAATATATTTTCAAACAACTAAATACAACGAAATCGTATACACAATAATGTTACCAAGGGTATAATATGCGTAAGTATTCATATAAAACTGCCATCCGTCTGAGAAATGAATCGTTTATTTGTCATCCAAGATCGCTTAATCATTAAGCCTTAATGAATTCGTTTTCTTGATCTATAATTTATATTAATTATGTGAAATTAATAAAAAGTATTGTAAGCGTTTTTAAGGCATTAATTGCTTATTTCTTGTAATGAATATTTTTTCAACGACATATTATCATGTTTTTATATAATTTCATATTTCAAAACAGAATATACATTTATAAAAATATCGCCGTAACAGCGAAATTTGTTTTTTGAGAACATTTTAAAACTTATAGATAAGTTAAATAAGTGATTTTGCTATTTTCGAGATGAAATAAATTCTAAAGATTCGTCGGAAAGACAATATATAATAAGGTCACGAGATCTTGAGTTAAAACTCCAAGAAATAAAATCAAAGAGATAGTCAAGTATTGATCATATGACTAATACATTTTTATCTAAGAAACCACCGAAGAAAATTTCTCTAGATTTTGATATTTATAAATTTCAACTAATTGACCAACTTGCATATTTAAAAAAAAAAAAGTGCTCAGCTGTTACAGACGAATACAATATTATCCTATTATATAGTGTTTCGACAAATATTATTCGTTTATCTTGAAAAAATTGTCATTTATCGTAGACGAATACGACATATTATTTCATATCCTATTAGTGTGATCTAAAAATAAAATGTCCCCTTCATAATCTGCAAAAGAAGGGTGACGAATGAAGACGATGGGGCGTGCAGTGTCGTACAATTAAATATAACGTTATGTGGCGGCTTGTCCGGAACGCATTTAGTTGTATAATACGTCTTAAAGAAAATGTCATATTATTACACGTTGTACGACGGATTTTCTTTTTTCCTCGTTTCCAGACGCTTTTACTATTACACTATTCTATCGTTTTAACGTCTCACCGCGACAAACTCGTTTCCGTATTTATTCCAGTCGACCGCGTCATGAACCGTCTAATCTCGTCTTCACGACGAACCGACCGAGTGGAGATGACTTTCAGCCCACCTAACCTACCCTTAAAAGATCGCAATACATTTTCTGAACCTCATGACGACATATTATTTCGGTGCCGTAACAATTATACCACACAACGTACACGAAAAAGACCGACATTTAGTTGAGAAATTTAATTTTTGAGATATCAATATGTATAAGAGCTATATATAATTATTAATCACCATAATGACTTAATTCATAATTGCGTATAAATTGGTAAACTAAACAATTGCATACATTTCAATATAGTCGTGTGGACTTGTAATAAAATATAATAATTTTTCCAAACCATTCAATAATATGAAACTGAAAAATAAAAATTATTGACTTGTACAGATTTAGTGAAACACCCTGTATAGCTATGATTTCTTTGCAGTTTGTAACGTGCATGTACGCGTTGATAATATCTTTGAATATCATTAATTTGAAAGTCCGAGGACAATAAAAAACAGCATCACAAAATAACGTCGTTGTTCGTTTTTCTAAGGGTATATTAAAATATAATATAATGTATATATATATGTATTTTTTTTTGTCACTGGCAATTACATTTTTTTTTCGCTCCCGCTTACCACCGAGATGGCAAGTTTGGATAAAAAGCGAAAATTACATTCAAGTGACTCACTTGGCTGCCGCAGGATGTTTAAAAAACAGGTTGTGACGTGAGATAAGATAGCCCGCTCCTCATCCCCTCGCTAACAAAGAAATTCGCTCGACCGCCGGTTTCTTATCGTCTGTTGTATTGTTGCTCACGACGCGCAAGGACCAACGAAGAAAATAAATTTTTCTGTACGCAGTCATAACTCATAACGTCTAAACTTACCAGTTCGTGTACGAATTAATATAATACGTGTATATAGGTACCTACGCATAGTTACTGACGAACAACAAAATATCCATTATCGTTGTTCCGTTTCATCCGCGCATCTTGGTATATAACATGTTATATTCAAAATATATTCTTCAAACTCAAATCTAATAAACATTAACGTACCTATTCGTGCCCTTTATGCTATACCGCGCTGGCCTCGTGCGCAAAATGTCAGTCCGTAATATATATTATAAGATATGTAAATATTATTGTTTTTATTAAATTTCTAAATTTTATTTCGAAATTTGTTTTATATTTTATTCATGACGTATAAGTCTGATTGTTTGTTAAACACCAGCTCTAGTAGAATAATATAAAATATAGTGATTGTTTCCTCGTCTAAAAAATCAAAATTTATCGTTTTCAAATTCAATGGTTTATTGTTATTATTATAATGTTCTGTAATATATATTAAATTTACATTATATAATAATATATTATATGATTTGTGTATAATATAATACAAATTATTATTACTATAAATAATATATATTGATTTTATGTACTATTTAGTAACTTGTTTGAATATAATGTTTCTAAATAATTATGTTCAATATACTATTATTAATAATACGTTAATTATAATATTATATAAAAAAAAAAAATTATGTAAAATGCTTAGATATAATATAATCCACACGTATTATTTTGGATTGCCACACTACATTTTATATTATACTATTGTAAACAATATATAATATAACATGGTTATTATCTATGTAAACATATTGTGAATAAATACATGTATATACATTATATATATTGTTATTATTACTACCATAGATGGTTATTGGTTATTATGTATTTATTTTTAATAAATACTAATCATTATATAAACAAAAAACAAAATTTACTTAACAAAAAATAAATATTTCTATAAATTATAGTATATTATAATATATATGATATTATAGCATAATGTATTTCAATAAAATCTAAAATAGTTTTGGGTAATATAACCATTTTTGAAAACAGTGTATAACTTCATAGATTTTATAATCCTCTAAAAATGTTTAACTTAACATTTTCCCTTTATTAAAATATAAAATTGAATAATTAGTTATTAGTCTTTACGACTGCAACAGTGATATGCACTAATCCTCCCCCGTTCCCTCATCACTTTACACTGCAAGTGTTTGGTTACTACAATCGTCAGCTACTGTGATTTACGGAACACCTTTGCCATGGGCATCGTCATCACACCATCGACACACACCGCCCGCAGTGCATTTACGTAAAAAATGCCTTTATGATTTTAAGCTCCTTCACACAGTTACATTGAAAACCATGTTCATCCCCCGACTGCATCAAATTCGAGCCAACCATTAATATGATGTTTATGGAGCAAATGGCCGAAGTATCGCCATTTTATTTGGTGCATTTTTGTCATATTTGTCTGCTTACCATAGCTACTCAAAGTTCCGCCATAGTCCTGTTTGTCACCGGAATTGACAACATGATCAATATCAAATTTTTTTCACTATTTATTATATCTACTGGCGAGAAAATAACATACCAGTTCCTTTTTTTTAAACAATACGAGCCGCTGCGCCGTGATGTGATATTTGTAACGTATTCTCCCGTATAAACTACATATTCTCTCCTAACAAAATTACAAAAATTAACTTTCCTTATCCAATATTATATATATATATATTATATACAGCTCATCTTCATCCCGTTAGTCAACTATTTTATTCTTGTTATTTTCATTATAATTAACAAGAGATGACGTGTTATGCAACAAATAGATTGGAGTCTTAGCTTAAATACGTCCAAAAAGGCGTTTCATTTTATTATAATCAAAAAAGAAAAATTATATTTTATCCACATCGATCTCATCAATTTCCATTCCCCACATAATTTCAAGTACAATTAATTTTATTATAATCAATACTATATTCTATCAGCTGTTAGTAGATATTGGGTTTTTAAAATTAAATCGGGAACTTATCAAATCCGATATTGATACCCTTTTTAATGTTTCCGGCACTTTGGCGATTACTTAAATCTGAAATCCAGGTATTCACTATTTGGCGTATTTTGAAAGCATTTTTGGAGTACCTTAGAAGAATAAAAATGTATTATCTATAAAAAAAAAAACAGATTTAATCTGTATAATAATAAAGAAGTCAACATTTTTACAAATTCATGTTGACCTTATTTAATAATAATACATAAAATAAAATATAAAAACCAACAAAATAATATAACAAAAACATGTGAAAAACAATACTATTTTTAATAGCCATATTGATATAATATTAAGTACCTGCTTTTATTTTAACTTATACTCTGTTATAAGTTCAGACATTATAAACTATATAGGACGTTTCTTTCATCAAATTTCACTTATTATTTTTCTAACATAATTTGAAATCAATAAAAAATCACCTTGTATTTTATTTTAAACTTTAGGCTATATGCCTGCCTATATTACGCACATCAAAACAATCGACGGATGAATCTTTTAGTGCGTTTCCAGTGATTCCACCACGAACGGTGTCCACGATTTCTTTAAACTGTGAGCCAGTTTTGAGGCTGGTTATTTCAGGAAACGTCCACATAAACCGGTTTTGTTGATCTGTTTTTAATTTCCATTCCATCACCAGTACCACACATCATTGCAATATTTGTCATTGAAGCATATTTTCTCGTTACCAGAAAAATGTCGATTTATTTTTTCGGTCTAATCACTTGCGAGTGACACCGACAGTTTGCCTGCTTGGTCGCAGCAGATGCAGATACTGTTCGGATCTCAACGTCAGGTGTAATACTATTTTACATAATAATGTAGTATAATATGCGTTAATATAGTTTAACGATAAATAAGTTTTATACTTTTGGAAACACAATATGTTATGTAACGTATTCTTTGTAATAATAAACTGTGTGACCGATATACATATTATTTATTTAACACTATACATATAGTTGTCAATATCAATAGTCGTCAAATAAAAAAAGTAATAATAATAGTAATAATATAGTCGTTTATTGTTTTTGTATCGCAAATTAATTTTATTTCAAATATTAAAAAGTAATGAATAAAAAACAAGTTAGGAAATCTCACTCTATGAACATTCTAAATTCCCGGTTTCTAAACGTATTTTAATAAAATAAAACAACTACAATTATACTAACTAAAAGAATTAATTTTAATTGTTTATATTGTTAAAATATTTTTTCCGTTATTTAAAATTATTGGTTTTGCAATGATGTTATTTTACACCAGGGCCTTACGAAACATTTTTTAACCTAACTAGTTTAACATTTTCAAATATTTCACGTACGAGTAGTTTATATTATTTGACTGGATATTATACTATTCGCCACAGGTAAACTCAGCGCCATTGAAAAAAGTAAGATTATCACATGTTTATTAATTAGGTTAAATTTCCGTACTCTAAATAATGCATAAAAAATTAAAATTCATAAGAATTTACATTTACACTGAAATTATGATGTAATAAAAAATGCTTTTCAGTCATTATGCGTATCATATTAACAGACACAAATCATAATAATCTTTTTTTATTTCAAATTTTAGTGAGTTGATTTTGAATCTAATTTTGTCTATTTTTAACTATTATTTAACATAACTTCTTATGCATTTCAAACTGATGGCATTTACATACTGAACGCAGTAGCTATTCTCATATTTAGAGTTCTTACTGTAGCAAGTGCTTATTAATGATCTAAATTTTTACCTAAATTCAAATTTCAAAATTTCCCCAAACGACTTTTGATCAATTATTATTTGTATAATAACATCAATGGTGCTTTTTTATTTATTTATAAAGTTTTGTTGTAAGGACATATTGAAATTCAGCGATAAGAACAATTTTTCGTGTTTTGTTATAAAAATGATCACAAAAACGATTGGTACATAAAAATATGTGGGTTTAAAAATGTATGGCGTGTTGGACGTATTGTTAGATGTATTACGTCTAAATAGTTTGTGTATGTATTCGTGTACTTATCTATAAGTCCAACAAATATAATATGACATTATTATGAACAATGTTAGTAAACCGTTGAATATAAGTAAATAGGACAGCGGACAGCATAATATATAATAATATTACAAAATAAGACGACTTATCTGTTTTGAAGTACCTTCTAAAGGTAAGTCACCGGAGTTTTTCTTGTTCGTGGAATGCGTATATTATACTATCTAAATATATTTTACTTTTTACATATAAGAAAATAAGCGACCACGATAAGGTTCATTATATTATTATATATTTTAGTATTTTACATGGAGGTTGTGCGTCGTAATGCGTTGCGTATACTCTGGGTTTCCTGCGGATCTTTGCAATCGTTTAAGTCGTTCACGTATCGCAGAGTACAAACTTTTGTGAGTTTATTGCTACCGAGCAATAAATTGTTTCACCTTGTGATTTTAAACACGGATCGCTGCGAAAAAGTTATTTCGCCTGCTGCAGTAAGTATATTATTTATTTTTTAACGTGTTTCTTTTCGCTTTAAAATAATAATAATAAAAAAAATCGCATCAGTCTACTAAACTTAACATATAAATCAATTTAAAATTTGAAAAGTGCAGACACACTTAAAAGTTCAAAGTGCAAATAACGTACACGTTTCACCGCTATAATATTTATAATATATTTTATCAGCAGTATATACTTACAAGCTGTAGACTCAGTGTACAATATGACATATAGTATACGCAATCGAACCGTTTTACTCTAACCAAACGATAATAATAATCTTACACGTAAACGTTAAACTTGTATATTTTCCTATAGAGCATTGTTTCTTGTTTGTATCAATAACGTGAATACGATTTAAAAAATTAAAATTATTAATTTATTTTAGTATTTTCATATTACCATTAGACTAATATTAAAACAATTAGAAATTCAAATACTTATAATATTTTGTAGACATTAAATTAACATTAATAGTTCAACTATTGATTTCCGTTAAGTATTTAAACAGTAATTTTAGTTGAGCCTATTAACTTATAATTTTGTTCCTTTATTATTTTCTAATTTTCGTGTTATTGTTTTCCTCGTTTTCTTCATTTTTCAGCACTGTTATATATCATACAATTTTCCGGACGTTTTTCTAATTAAATTATACTTTCATTTTGAGCGCCATCCTATAGATAGAAAATCTTGAAAAGATTAAATTAATAATGAAAATTACAAAATAACACAACAAAAAAAGCCTCGAAAACAAAAATATAATGTAGCTTAGGAAATTTAATCAACGGAAAATGTAATACAAAATCGAAGATCGATCAATATCAGACTGGTTTGCTAATCATTATATGATATAAAATAGCATTGATTATTAAGTTAATAAATTACTATCTGTAATAAACGATAATAATACACGCCAACCTTTAACATAATCTGACTCTGGCCAACTAACAGATGAAAACCGTATAAATACTTTTAAATCTCTTGATCCCTGGAGTAGCTCACTTATAGTTTCCGGAAATAGTAGAGAACACGTTACGAATGATATGTGTCGACATGCAAGCTGTTCTAATATAAAATTAAGACAACATTTACAGCTTTCAGCAAAACCGCAATTCTTCACTTACGTATATTATAAATACCTTTTATTTAAATGTATTTTACGTTATACGAATATTCAATACATTTGAAAAATTAATTCAACAATCTATATTCACAATCAACTAACTACCAAATTTATTTTATTTTTTATTGCTAGTTGTCAGATTAAAATATATATGGCAGTCAACTTACGTGACCACTTTTCCATGACTTATTACGTTTCAAATGACAAACAAACCTCAAGTGTATATATTATATGTGAATCATAATTATTTCGAACGTATTGATGTTTCCCATTTTTTTTTTTTATTCCTTTTCTTGTTCCTTTTTACGTTTTATTTTTCTTTCTGTCAATATTACCAGTTACCGTAAGTGAACTTTGATTTCCTGAAAGAGAAAACAATTCTATACTCACTCTAGTACAACGTCTTATCGTTGTCTAAGAAAAAACAGTGGTAAATCATCATATCGAGTTATAATGATGAATGATAATATAATGATAAAAAAATTACATTTCTTCAGTATTCTATCTCGAAAGGTATTTTTATGGCAATTTTTTTTACAGCCTTCTATATAGGTATTACTACGTTGCTAATACCTAACATTATTCTTGTATATAATATTATAATTTATATGTATATATTATAATATAGGCTGCGCATTGACTTCCAAGGTACTCGACTAAGGCATTAAAATATACACGAATAGAAAATAAAATCGATGACAATTTTTTACGACTGAGCGAACCGTTGTAACTTTTCTCGTTTGGCTGTTTTCCAAGTTATTGTTGTTGTTTTTTTCTAGTTCCATTTTTACGTAACAAAATCCTACAAATGTGTTTGAATTCTTAATTTCAGTCCTAAAATTGTTTACGCTGAAGGTCGGTATTCGCTGAAATGACTACGTTTTCATGTATATATATAATTGTTTGTTTTTATATAAATATATATACCTATACGGTAGTAGAATTTTGAAACCTTTCATAACGTTTTCGACCTTAATGAGAAATTAGTAAAACATGGAGTATAGTTTTTTTTTCTTTTTCTTTTTTTTTTGGCAAACTGTACAATATTTTTTTTACTTACGTTTTGGTAAAATATGTGTTTTAACATGTATATAAACCGAACAAAATAAAACACCAATAATGTTTTTTTCTTTTCTTTTAGTAACAAAAAACGTGGATTTGTTTAATCTTTCTATATTGAATTTGTTTAAATAAACTTAAATATATTAAAACGTTTTTAATTTTACCCGTGTTTGGTCGTATTTACATCATGTATATTTATAAATATTACAGACCGAGCTTATAAGCTTAAAAAAATGCATTTACAATCCTATATCGACCAATATTCAAAAAAATTAAAATCTTTGATTTTAAAACACAATATAAACCATATCAATCTGTATAATATTATATCTTAAATGAAGAGAGCAGCAGTCTTTGTACAAATAGATAATAAAAGACGTATTGTCAAACGTTATTATTTTATTTATATTAATAGCGTGAAAGATAAATTAAATTGCAAACGTTTCTATCGATGTGCGATAGTATTTATTGGGTAGATATTCCGATCTTAATAAAATATATTCATTATATAATTATTAAGTATATCTGTTTTATTTCTATACTTACAACTATGTATGATGGAGTCTCGATAATCATAAAAATAAAATTATTCTAGATAATATTCAATCTTAACGTTATTTTCCATCTAAATAAATATTACTAACAATATTTGTAAATAATTAATTATAACGGCAAAAAAATTAACTAAATCCAGGAAAACTAATAATAATAGTAAAAATAATTAAAAATCAAAAATTGTAAAGTTTCCATGCAACATTTTTGCAAAAATTATTCAAATAACTTTTCTTGTTTAGCCGGTTTTAAAACAAGAAAAAAGAAATTAAAAAAATAGTTAAGCAATTGTTTTTAATACAAGTAAAATATATAAAATTGTTCAATTAGTCATTTTAGTTTAAAATTATTCCTGCAAAAAAATGTGTATTGATTACTAAAATTTCAGGTTCATAAAATTTTATTTATTTTAAATTTCTATTATGATAAAAATAAATCGAATGTAGTACAGTTATCGTATTAGATATATTTTTGTTATGTGCAGTATAGTTCAATATACATTTTTACCTACTGTACGACTGTTTAAAATTGTTTTCTTGTATTATTTTTCTTGTGTGCTCTTCTAAAACTCTAACTGCTCAATTATTAAAAATTTAAATATAAAAACGTATTAGCAGATGAAAGTAAAAATAATATTGTTGTTTCGACACTTGAAGTGTATGAAAGATAAATACAGTAAACAAACTTGGAAAGTACGTTCATTAAAGTATATTACAAAGGAAAATCAATAAAGGAGATAAAAGTTTTCATCAAACTTAAGTCATTAAATTATTTCCATATTTTATTTAATGGTTTATATATACATATATATGTATTTTTATGTACATTTTTATATAATTTATTATTATGTGTAAAGATATGAAATAATGCTTGTAACAGACAATAATTGTATTCGAGAACTTTCACGAGGGAAAACAAATCATCAAGACCTTATTGGTGTATACAAATTGCATAGATATGTAATCTGTGACTCAGTTGCATATTTAGTAGACATAGAGGAGTGAATACTAATAGGGTGCTAGATTTTAAGGGATGCCGACGCTAGAGGTAAACAATTTTTCAAAATTATGTTATTGCAATTTATTATTATTTATACAATTTTGAATTTTTATAATATATTTTTATTTATTGTTTATTGAGAAATTAAATATTAGTGATAATCTGCATTTTAATAAAACTAACAAATCCATTGGCACATCATGGTTTTAGATAGACTATATGTTTAACACGTCATTTCATTGATATATTATGTGCAATGTATTACCTAATCCCAACATTTTAAAAAACAATTATTTGCGAATATTATTAGGTATTTTATTTATATTTTATTTGACATCGGGTGACGTAAACAACTGATAAATTTAATAGGCCAATCATAACATAGGCCATTAAATTATATTTAGGGGATTATAAGTTTACTAGTAATATATTAAAATATGTTTAGTAATAATTTTTAATTAATTAATGATTATGCAACCCATCATAATAATAATTATTATTTATTTAATTTAATTTATTAGCAATTTTTTTTTAAATTTTAAATACAGTAATAATAACAACAATAGCATACAATGTTACAGTTATTTATAATAGATACATTAATAAGCTTACATAACAGATAGAAGAATATTGATGCTATATTTTAGTTATTATAGTAATTATCTTATATTTATTCTTCTTAAATTATTTTTATTTTTAATCAATTAACAGTTATGTGTAATTCAGTACCTCTACTTGATTATGATATAAACAATATATTATTGTTTTATTGATAATTCTATGAAAAATTACTCTATGAACAATGTTCATAGTTTGACTTTTTTATTATTAGTAATAAATATAGAGGTAAAATGAGAATTTATCGGAATGAAAACATAAACGTAATTTAAACACTAACTTATTTTTAAAAAACCACCTCTTCCCTTCGTAAAATAGGCTCAAACATATAGATATCAATATATCTATGCCAAATCTTAAATACACATTTATACCTATACACATAATATGTTATCTTCGAACATTATGTTTTAAGTACCTATAATATATTTTGTGAAGATTTCAGTGGTCACCATGAACGTGTAATAATGACGAGATGTATACTCGTGGTAGGTGTTTCAATACTTCGAGACGATGAAAGCTATAAATTCAGTGCACAAATGAAATATTCAAAATACCTGCACCTGGGTTCTGGTTTTACTGGGCGTTATGACAAAAGTTTTAAATACGTAATATCGTTCAGAACGATTAGTTCAATAATGTGGAATGTAGAAATGCAATTAAATTATTATTTTCTATCGATTATTGTTGTATTTTCTTTTTTATCAGAATTTCAGGCACATTAAAAAATGATTACAAGAATATATAACTCAACGTTTAAAATTTAGAATCAGCATATTACTGAAATATTAAAAATTGAATTTCATACATAAATGTGTATATTATATAATAGTGAATAAAAAAAATCGTTTCAAATCAAAAGTCGTTCAACGTAAATATGCATTGTTACCTTTGACGTTGTAGGTCCCACTATAAAAAAAAATCCAAACATAAGCTCGTAACGAGAAATTGCTTTTGCGTACGTACCATTGTGAATACACACATTCGTAATCATTACATTACCGATTAAATCATCAACTACAACACACACATACACTCACACACACACACATACACACTGCATAGCCACATCAAATCCAGAATTATAATTAATAATAATAGTTAAATCACAATAATAATATTTGACAACAGAATGAGTCGATACTTACAATATAATATACGAGTACAATGTAATGCATCTGGAAGGTATGACGTATTAAAATTGAATTACTAATTTCTATGTAAAATGGTCAAATCCTCCGGATACACTCTGTATAGCGTTACGCAATAATCCCAAACCATAAAATTTCATTACACCATCGAAACGATAGGTATTTATTATTATTATTATTGTGGTTAACAGATTGAAGAGAAAACCGTACCAAGATAAAATAATAATAAAATAAAACGCTTTCGTGCTCCGTTGGATATTACAATAATAATATATATTATTGCTTCAGTATTATAATAGTTCGTTGGGTAAAAAATCCAAAATTTATTGTATTCTTCCCACCCACCCACCACCCGTTGACACCCGGCGGCCCAAGTATCTTAATATTATTATAATAAATTATTTCATTATAGTTTGGTCGATGAAATTATATAATATCATAAGTGGAACGGTTGCCGCGTGATTGTCACGGACGATGAACGGAAAACAATATAATAACAATAAAAAATAGATGTAAGATACCCATTCCCAAATGCCAGATCTACCCACTACGACTGAGATAGTCTAATCGTTTTTGTTGGAATCTGCAGTTAACTTGCGCGCAACACGATAAATTATTAACCAGACGAAACGATCAATCGTCGTCGCGCTTTATAGAAAAACCATTAACACTGCTTACCTTGCTTGACCGAGTCCAACTCGTAGTCGAAATTCTATCGAAAAGTCACGGAAGACAATAAAGTATTATGTATTCGAAAGGACGAGACCTTTTTTGACCGAATTCAGTAACTGCACAAGATACTGATATAATAATTACTGACAAAAACTATAATAATTATAATTTTTATAAAACTTTTATTTCTAATACTTATTTATATAAACGTATATAACATAACTAAAATAACAAACGTTTTGGTTTGGCTAAGAAAGGAAAAGCGTGATTTTAGTCAAACATGGGTATGCTCATTCAAAAATACTCACATTTAATCACATTTACAGCTGCGCTTTCGATTTTTAAACCTAAAACAAGTGTAAACTTCATGTATGGAATTTTTAAAAACTTTTTACAGTCCCGCTCATGCCTGACGAAAAAACAACTCACAGCTTAATACCGATTAATCAATAATCAAAACTCCGTTCTAACACTGAACATGTTGTCATATTGACAGTATTATTTTCGTATTTATTTTGTTGAATATCAGTTTCGGTTAAAAGCCCCGTATTCATGAAGCATATTACATGTCGCACGTATTACCTCCACTCCACAAGCTTGATATCCGTGAAACGCATTTTTTATATAAATATTTAGTTCGTATTTTTATAATTTAAACTTGAGGTTTCTGAATTCATATAATACATTATGATGTAAAAAAAATAAAAATACTTATTTCTAAAATATATAATGAAAAACTGGCTACATTGTTATATTATTATTTATTATTATTAACGTATGCAGCATGACTAATAATGTCAACTATATAAGTTAATTTTACTATAAAAAAATTTCTTTATTGTTTATAAATGTCTAGTATTATCATCAGCTCCTCAAAACGTTTATTTACTAATTCCACAAAGACCTGACCTATTTAACATATACTTATAAAAAAAGCAAGACATATACATTAATCAATTTTTTGCAGATAAATTTTATTATATTATTTCGATCTTATTAAATAAATCTCAACAACTAATTTTTAAACAATCACTAATTATAAATATACGTTGGTTTTTCTAGTATAAATTTTAATGGAAAGTATTGAATTATAATACTTTTGTACATACAAAAATGAAGTTTTTTTCTCTTATCTCAATTCAACACCACTATAATATCAGCAAGTAAATTAACAATATTTCTACCTCAATCATGGCATGAAAATAATATTATTTATTATTAGGTCACACATGACACCAAAATATATCATTAAGTAGGCCACTCCATACTGCTCAATGGGAATATGCCTTTGAACGTACATATATATTTTTTACAAGGTTTGATTAATGTAAATTTGAATCAATTAAAAAAAAAAACAAAGTTATTAGATATTTAGATATTAATAACTACCTATTCAGAAGAAAAAAAATACTACCGTTTGAACTTTAAATGGTACGGTTTTTTTTAACAGTTTGATTAATATTAATTTTTTTTTTTTAATGTTTGTAAAATATTCTCTGTCAGAAACCGAAATAAAAACTAATAATTACCTTTTCAAAATAGCATGTTTATATTACGTTTGAATAAATGAAAAACAGGACAAATAGTTAGGTATATTAAAAACTAAAAAAAAACACGTAAAATAAATGTAATTTTAAAGTTTTAAGCAACAACAAAAACAAATAATAATAAAAAAAAACGTTTATCATTGATTTAGTAATATAATAATTACATTATTGTACACGAAAGTATAGTTAAATACTTTTAAAATAACATCGAAAAGGAACAAAAATATCTTATTGAATTTAAATACATACTTTGCGATCTTATGAAGGTACCCACTCCAACATGAGATACAATTTTCTGATATTCTTATTTTACAATTATAAAAAAATTACACCCAAGTTATACAGAAAAAAAAACCTGCATCTATTTATATAAAAATATAATATTATTTTATAGAAAAAATAATGATTTCTTTGGTAAGAAAAATATTGCAATCAGCGATGCTAATCGACAAAGAAAGATGAGGAGGTCGGGTAATATTACTGTTCACAGAATAAAATATATATCAAAAAATTAAAATGTGCTTTAAAAAGAACAATAAATACTGGTACGGTTACTATGTGATTTAAAAATTAATACTGTAGTAGTATATAATCACAATAAACTAAAAGTATTTTTATAGCAAAACAAAAATAAAAAAATGTTATAAAGAGTATATTATATCAATTAAAGAGGGGAAAAGAAAAATTTAATATTATTCTAAATAACGGGTTCTTCTCGATTTTGGTGAACTTTCTTCAGTATCCTAGTTTTTAATTTTCAGCCGATTTGCGGAACGCATAATCGAGAAGTGGAACAAACAATTTAGCAGTCATGCGCTCAAACTGTAGATGTCGCTTTCGTCATAAAATGTTATGACGATGATTACAATAAACATTGCTCTTTGCACCAAAAAAAAATCTATATTGGGTACAGGTTATTTGTGACAAAATAAATAATCTACGTATTTATCAGAAGTCTTTTTGTGCCAAACATACCTTCGTAAACACGTTACCGTAATAATAGTTTAATAATTAATAATTTTTTTAAAATGTTAAGTGCATACCACGAAATAAAAATTTATCATATCCATATGGATACAATTTTTATAGAAAAAACAATATAAAAACTAATAAATTTAAATTGTTGATAATAAAATAATAAATTATTTTTTTTTTTAAATAATAGTCAATCATGTTTTTTAAATTATAATATTAATAATATACTTTTTAATATTTATTTTAATCTATTGTTATTATTATTAAGAATCGAAATAATATTAAACAAAATTAAAATTGAATATTATTAAATCAGTATATTAATTTTATACTTCAGGGCTTACATAACTTACTCTATAAGGTAGGTACATATTTTTAAAATATATGAATAAAATGTTTGCAATATACCAGTCTATCTATTATGTATGATAATACGTTTTTTACAACCATTTTTCAAAAACTGTGTGTTAATTACTATACAATTTTAAGGAAAAAAATGTTTTAACAAGCTATTTATTTGTAAATTTGTTAAAATAAATATTTTTTTGTACATTTTTAACTATTAAACCATTATTACTATGAAATGTAATACACGCAGGTGAATTTGGCACAAAAAGGCTATCTATATAAACGTTCTTACTTTTTTTTTTATTATTATTATTTCGGTGCAAATGGGAATTTCCATAGTAACAGCGGTGACTAGCCGCAAATAATAATTATCATCATTATTATTATTATTATTATTATTATTATCATCATTATTGCTGCTGAGACCTTCGTCGCCACATCAGCGACAATATATATAATATTCTCTACACCGGTGTAGTGCACTGCACACTGCTGTACGGTAGTTGTTGTACACTACACTATATTATATAATAGTAGGTACACGTACGTATAACAATAACGATAATAATATAATAACGGCGGCGATATACCAAACACACGCCGCGACGAGTGTATAATATTCGCATTCGCAGACACACGCGTACAATAGGCCTTTGTGCAGTTCCGAGTGTATTATTCGGCCGTAAGTAAATCTGTCGCGTAGATACTGCCGCGGCGGCAGAGCGTATATTTTAAACACGTACAATGCGTGCGTATTAAAACTGTGTCATCTGTACGATAAAATAATAATATAATATGTCTTATAATGCGCGCGTCCGAGTCATACGTATAATAATAATGATAGTGTAATAATATTACGCATAATACATTGTGTGTATTACATCTACCTCCGGAGCGCGACAATTGTGTGTGTAGTGGTTGCCGGAGGGGTGCGCAGAACGACTTCTCCACGATATTATTTGCACTCTAGAAAGGAAACAACGCAACACTCGAGCGTGTATACTATGTTTAAACATTATTATTAGTTCTAAAGGATGTTTTCTTTTTTTTTTCGTTGTACTCGTCGTTTCTTTTTTTCCCAGTAATTTTTTTTCCGAGTTTTTCGTTTGGGTTTTTCGTTCCACAACGCTCATTCGGAAAACCGAAATGTGTTTCAACCCACTTGCTCGTCACAAACATATTATTGAGTATTATCTTTTTTTGTTTTTTTGTCGAAGAAAAACATTTTAAAATGCATTATTGTTTAACATCGCAAATGTATTTTAAAATTGTGTGTACATCCAATATTAATATTTCTTTGGAAATAATTTAATAACATTTTTAAAGAACATTAAACAACTTTCCGTAGATCAATAAATATTTAATAAATTCCCTATAGTATATAATTTTAATATTAGTGATAATAATATTTCTGTAAAGCATTTACATTTTTTATTTTAAAATGGCAACCTCTAATGTTGTAATTAATTTAATTTATGAATACACAAATTTTCACAAAGATCCGACATGTGTAAAGGCTCATCTTGATTTTTCCTTTAACGACTTATTTATTTAAATTTAAATTTTTGACATTTTTAAGTATATGACTTAAAGACCATATTTTCAAATACTTAGATTTTTTTTACATCATTTAAATTACGAGGAGTATTCTAAGGTAATCAATACCAACTTTGTTTTAATGAGAATTGCACATTGTTCCTATAAACTTAAATACAGATGAAATTTAAAAAAATATTAATATATTTAAATCAAAATTATTTTAACGTTTTAGTTATATAGAAATTATGGTTATTCGAAAATTGTATTTAGTTCGATAAATATTTTCAAAAAAAAGTTTTTGTTTAAAAATTCATAGTACAAAAAGGGTTGGTTCTGATTTAAAAAGAAGAAGTTGGTACTACAACAGGACACTCCTTAAATAGTATACAAAATCTAAATATTTAAAATTATGGTCCTTAAGAATTTGAAAAATTCCAAGAATCACAATTTAATAAATAAGAAAAAAATGGAGGAGAATAAGAGTATGTTTGGTGAAAATCACTTTGTATATTATATTTAAAATTCAAAACCAATTAATATAATGTAATATTATTAAAATCACGTTAAATATATAGACTGGAAGAAAAGAAACCTAAAAAACTAAACAAGAAATGCGTCTCTTCGTTCCATATCAGTCATAACGTAAAAATATATAAGTTATTAGGTAAATACATTTATTATCATTAAAAAAATAATAGCAATTATGAATTTAAAAAAAATGATTAATACTTTCCGTAATTTAGCAAATAGTTAATTTTATAAAAATGTCAACCCATAATATGTATATGTATTTAATTTTAAAAACGAAATTTAATAAATATAAATACAAACAGTGAAAATGATTTAACGTTCCCAGCAGTTTTGCTTGGCATTCAAAATCAATTTAAATTTTTTACCATCATTAATTTCAAGCATTTGCCGTTCCCTTTCCGTGTACTAAAATTATGCGCAAAAGGTAATCCATTAATATATTTTTACGTTTATTTATTGTCATAGCCGTCATAATATAACATTCCCGTTGTTCATAAACATCTTTAATATCACTTTTTTTTTATAGGTTAAACGATATTTATTATTGATTACATTTTAATAATCACGCCCATGGCGACATATTGATATTATTTTTTATAATTAATAATTCACACTCCACATATCATTTAAATTTTAACAAAAAAAATGATATCCTATTTGAAAATTCTTAACATATAAATACTTTAGAATTTAAAAAATAAATATAATTTTTCGATGCACAGCTATAATACTATGTAATAATGATACATTTGTATTATTATATATTTTTTATATCGCTATTTTTACCTATAGTTACAATAGATTATAGCTAGCAATAATAAATTGTTTATACCTAGTATAATATAATAGTACTCATCAAACCCGTCATATAGATTAACTTATTATGGAATATAATATTATTGTACAAATAACGTATACTTGAAAAACGTGACTTATTTAGAAAAAATATCAATAAACATTATAAACTATAATATAAATACATCTTATAATAGTTATAATAGTTGTATGCTAATATAAAGATATTTTTGTCAAAAAGCTTTAAAATATAACGGAAGGTCCTTTGTTAGTAAAGTTTTTCTTATAGCAATTAAAAAAAATTGTTTCAGGATGATTTGCTAATTATTTTCTAAATATTTAAAAACAATTTCAATTTTGGTTCCAATGATTTAAAAATTGATTACAAAAATCCTCTAATGTTTTTTTTTTGTGGTTATTTAAAAATAATGTTTTAAATATTAAATACGTAAGCACAAAATGATTTATGCGTATTTAAAGTTCAAATTTTGACAACATTGAATATTTAAACACAATAAATATTGATCTTTTTCTAATAATTACCTTTGGTTATTTTGTATTTTTATTGCTAATTAAAAAAAAATGAATAGTATAGGTACATAGCAATTTGAAACTTGTCTACACCACTATCTTTGTATAGGTATATTATTATTTTATATTACTATCTTTTATGATGAAAAATGTATTTTATGATACATTTATAATACAATTGTAACATTTCATCACCCTTTTTACCAAAAATCATTTTGAGAAATTCGTAAAATTTCTTATTATTGGTGTAGGTACGCTCTATTTATATCACACTACTGTGGTCGATTTCCAATCTGTTGAAATGCTATGAGAATTTTTTTTGAGTTTTTATGATTGTTCCGAATTGTGTTAACTTAAAAGACTCATGCTATATTATTCAATATAAAAATAAATCTAATTTTTTCATGATTTATTCATTTATTAGCTTTTATATTTTATACATAAGCGGAAACGAAAAGCGAATAAAAAACGAGCGTATTATCGATAAACTATATTTATGTATATAATTTAAAAGAATTCAATGGAATTCGCATAAAACTCAACAAAAATATTGCATACTTTAAAGGACTACATTATTTTTAAAGATGGAGTTTAAATTTAAAAAAACAAGTCTTGCCTTATAAATATAAAAGCTTAATTGAATGCTTGTAAAATGATAGCAAATGAGTCGTAATAAACATTAAGATTCGTATTAATTAATTCATATTCATTACATTTATAGCAATATCAATGGATTTACAATAAATTCCAAGGCATAATAATAATAATAATATAAACTCGTATACCTACAAAAAAGTACCATACATTTGAGTGTTTAATGCGATTTTTTTTTTGTATTCTGAACATAACTGTATTATAATAGTTCATAATATCCCGTGGGAACTTTAAATAATTACGTACATATATTTTACTATACGAAATTACATTTTCAAAACATTTAGATCTTATTTAAACTATTGCCAATATTACACCATCAATCTATTTCAAAGTTTTACGGTAAAGAGATATATTGACTCAAAAGTTAACAATAATAATATATTGTATAAATATTAAATATATACTATTATAATAATTAAATACTAAATAGTATAAATAATATAATAAATACAATGTTTTTTTTATGAAAAACTTATTCAACTTATCGTAATACTTATGGTAAATAAATTACTATAATAATATCAAAAATTATATCATGAAGTATACTTATAGTATTAATATAGGCTGATAGTCCGGCTCCGCTCAGAATCATTTTTTGCATACAATAATATATAATTGAATTCAAATTTAACACATCTATCACATTGACCCATTCGACACCTGCCGTATACAGTAGAGCGATATCCACTTGTTGTTATTTTTTCTTTTTAATTTGAATTAAGATTAAAATTTATTCTTAATACAAAAATTACAAAAATTATGCCGCTGTGAAAATGACCAGCTAGTTTTGAAGTATATTGTATTATATTATATAATATTCGTTCCTATCTTACTATTATTTCAACATTACTACTATGAATTATTTATTTATTATATTCTAAAATTATAAAAATTATAACGTATGTAGTACATACATATATTATACAATTTTAAGTATGAACGTTTAATCAAGTAATTAGAATAATTAATTAATCATGGCATGCGATAGGCCGCTGACGAATATTTTCACTTCGATGCCGACTTTTGCTGTGACGGCGTCCGAAGTTGAGATCAAGAAGCTGTGTGCCTCAATAGTTTTAACGAAGCTAAATACATCGACAAAACCCGATATAATGGTGGATTTATTTTGACCCAAAAACTAGCGTTGAAAATATAGGTTTAAATGTAGACGTCAGTCATTATAGTCCCGAACGACGACATTGCCAGATACATATTTTGCTGCATTTATAGTCTGAAAATTAGTAATCGTTACGTATATTATGCTTTAAAATATATATTGTTATATACCAATGTGCTACTACATAATATTATTGTTATTAGAAATATTAGAAATTATAATAAATTTAAAACAAATTTTAGAGGATATGCCTAAAAACCCCATAGTTTATGAGGAATAGCCAAATCCACAATGATACAGGAATCCCTCTCCTCCAAAACTCAATTTAAAAACTTCCTCATCAATCTCAATGCATCCGAAGGCGCACGTTTCTTCAACCTGGGAACAAAAACGAAAAATCGACGTCTAAAACCACGTCTACCACAAGACCTTCTTCTGTCAGATGTCAGAGAAGATGAAGATCAAACTTAAAGCTACCACAAACACATCAAATTTGTAATTGATTAAAAATGTAAATATTAAAATATACTTATAATAGCATTCAATATGCTGAAACATTTTAAAATTTAATAAATAAAAAAAAATAAATAAATTTACTTTAAAAGTGATGTTATTAATATCGCGTACATATAAATATACGCGAATAAGTAAAAATTCAAATTTCTACTATAAATTGTATTGATTCACGCAGATAAATGTTTTTGTTATTTATTAAATCATTTAATTGATTTTTATTTGATATACTTGTATTATTAATAAACTCCAAAATTCTATTGTAAAATTAGTTTATGGAATAAAAAATCTGTGTGCTGTCAGTTTTCAAAATAATCCACATAAGAAAAACTCATTAGAAACTGAATTTTTAAGTTTATTGATTTAACAGTTTAGCGTTTGAAATTTAATTGTCGATAAAAATGGACATTTAACTAAAAAATATACCATGATTTTTCTTCTATCGATTTTAGTTGTTTTATTTTGATTAAAACTTTTTACCATTACATTTGTTATTATTTTTAAATATTTTCAAAATATTCATACTAATTTTAAGCTATTTATAATAAACACGAACGTCACGAACCTATTCATACCACTGGCTGTTGCTTATCAACTGTTGTTTACCGTTTTCAAATGTGTAACAAATTCCTCTCATTAAAATTACAGTGTTTGTCTATGGTATAATATAACACAACATGCGAGTGCATATTATTGTTAAGGATTTGCAACAGCGCCCGAATATGGCGTATAAGCGGATTGTCGGCGATGTTCCAGTAAATTCGGGCATTTAAACGCTGCATCCGGACTCGCAAAATATTATATAAACGAATGCAAATTAATTTGGACGTCTTTGCGAACCGTTGTAATATAATATAATTCCGGCATACGGGTTAATTCGAGTCGACGGTACGTGGAAGTATTATAATACGTTGCTGAAAAAATGTATATATAATATTTAAAACATAACATCAGATATTATTTTATTGTGCGACGGCAGTGGATGGCGAATAACGGAGTGCCGTGTGCAAGCGCGTATTATATGTTTACATATTTATGATAATATACAGTCTGTACACATTATATTATATTATATTATATTATATTATTTTAAACGGTTATAATGCAGAATGCAGGCTATATAATATATACTGCAAAAATAAAATATACGGACACGCGTTCGACATTCATAAACATTTACAACAATAATAATATTCGTATCGACGGGTAGGTATATAAAAAAACAGACACGTCGACACCGATCGTTGTTAAAATAAAAAATTAAACTGTGAACATATATTTGGATGCAGTAAAAACGTAGTGCAGTTTGTATAATATTATATAAGGATGAACTAATATACTGAAAACCGGACCTCTTCAAATGATGTACAGAATAAAAAGGTAATTTCGTTCTTTTGTTTTTAAATGTATATTGCATGGTCTAAAAGATCTCTCGCACGTACAACGTACATAAATACTAAATAGTTACACTGATTTCCTAAGTCAATTTTTTTTTTATGTTTCTGCGTCGACATATTATTTTGAAGTATATCTATATATTTTATAGCAATTAATTTTTACAAAATAATCTATTATTGTTTTACTAAAGCGATTATTTTGTTAATTACATTATGATGTAACTAGATATAATCAGAAAACAGAATACTTTTCCAAAAATGTTGATGGATGTAATTTGATATTATAAATATATTTATATTGCGTTAATTATAATATTACCGTAATAATGATATATAGTAATTATGAATGTTGTGATCCATTAAACCGCTTATTTAAACTAACAATTTTAATTCATTTGCATTTAAAAAAAAAAAAAAATAGTCTGCTTCTGATTATGCTAAATTTTATAAATATAAGTCATCAAAACAATTAAAATATTAAAA
Organism: Rhopalosiphum nymphaeae; assembly: GCA_036289425.1. Lineage (NCBI taxonomy): Eukaryota > Metazoa > Arthropoda > Insecta > Hemiptera > Aphididae > Rhopalosiphum > Rhopalosiphum nymphaeae. The sequence continues at coordinate 98,970 of JAZAQC010000021.1, read as the reverse complement.
ACTTTAAATTAACCACTAAATACAATAATACATACATTTTTTACATACATAAAAATATATAGTTTTATAAATACCTACTTTTTAAAAATTATTAAGTGGATTTATGAATGTAGTTATTTACACGGATCGCTCCGTTAAATTTGTTTTGTATCAGATTCCATTATTAAATTTTCGTCAATGAACGGCTGCGAAAAAATCCTGCAAAACATAACTATGTTAATATTTCACCTATACGATATCGTACGAATACTATACGAGTACAACGTCATTCGTACAATGTGTGTAGTATAATTTTGTTCGTTTAATTCACACCATCGACGCGACAATAACGACCGATTATTCAGGTCAACTCTGCCGTCACGTCAGTACGTCACTCATTTTTTACTTAACACGAAAAAAAAAGTTTCAAATGTTTTTACTGGACCCCTGCTGGGTTAATTTCGACGCAAAGCATACAAGCATAGACGTTATTACTAATATTATCATTGTAATATGAGCGTTCTATATTATATATATTTTTGGTCGAGCCGAAATATTTATTGTTGTGCGCCACTATTGGTATATAATATTATTATTATAATATGATTATTGTAAACGAAACGTTTGGTTAATTTAATCATAATATTGGTTTATTATGACGTTTCGCGACCTTTATATTCGCATCAACCCGGTAATAATTTAATATAATATATATGTATATGTATAAAGGAACCGAATGTGATGTCGCAAAACAATGACAACGACACAATAAAACATCACATAATGTATAAATATATAGTGCATGTGCTATTATGTTATTCTCGAACGGGTGGACATGTGTATAATAACAAAATCGCTAATGTAATTTTTATGCCGTATATTTTTCTAGAAGAAAACGCAAACATAATATTATTATTATGATATACGCCTTGTGTGTAGCTCGTTTATTATATTTGCATTCTTTATCGTGTTTATGAAGTATAACATTATTATATTTCAAACGGTCGAGAATACAGACACTACAGTGTCGATGTAATAGGTACCTATGCGATTGCCACTCTACAAATAATGAACACACGGCCATTCAAATGGAGTCCTCTGGCCATGATTGCACCTGTTTACTATGCATGTAAATTATTTGGCATTTTACCTGTTAGTTACGCGAGCTGTGGAAAAATTCCATACAAAAACACAGTACACTTCATAGGGAGGAGACACGTGAACGGTGAGAGTATAATAATATTATAATATTAAAAAAACGTTCGAATCGATACCGACTACGGCGTTCTTATTAAATTAATATTTCTAGACAATCAAACGAATAATAGCTTACGGTTACGACGGTTATTGGTTAGGTAATGATTTATAAATTCACGTTACCAGCTCGATTGGTTACATAATCGGCAGTGTTATTAATATACAAGCTTATATTATTACCTCTATTCGTTATATCGTCCAAATTAAAAATCACGTAATTCATATGTATTAATAGTATTATAAATATAAATTATTTTGGACGATTGCGGCTGCCAAAAAACATGATTGTGATAACAAGGCCCGAATAGGCAAATTAGCTACAAATCCATCTCGTGTTACGGTACCTCATTGCTAAGCTATTAATTTATACACAAATTTATTTAATAAGATTATAGCTAGTAGTTATTGTTTAAGCCATCCATCGAATAATCCGGAACGTCAAATTTTATGAATACAATTTTCAAAACCAAACCAGCCATAATATTTAATCAATTAAATTGACATTTTATCTAGATTTCGCTCAATTTCACATAATCCGGACAAAACTCTCAGCTCGGTTTATCGATTATTCGAAATAAGCTACAAAATACTTTATAATGTAAACATTTTAAAATCAAAAATATATTAATATTGAATTTTAAAGTCTGCAAATAACTATGATGATAACTATTTTATTTATAACCATAAAATATAATATAAGTATTATCAATAATTATTTAACAAAATTATTGTTTTCTAACATTCAACTTACAAAAATTTGTATAATTTCTCTTAAAATTATGCATATACATGAACTATAGTATGTTATATTTTAATATTGAAAAATATTTCTACTACTAATCACGGCCACAAATATTTTGTTGACAAACAATTGTCAATAATTTTAATTTTAACATTTTTATAAGTGCTATAACGCACAGGTAATAGTTTGTTAGCTCTAAAAATGTTTTCTCTTATAAAGTCAACCTCCCGAAAAAAATTATCGCCACAAAAAAATACCCCTTTTGTCCCCTAGGCTAGTAGGATTAGTATATTATTATTTATTCTTTATTACACCTCTAATGACCCATCACGAAGGATACAATTTTAATACCATATTATCCTTAATGTCTTTCTTTCGCGCTGGAAATTAAATCGATAATAATGACACTTAGGAGAATAGTGATGATAGTGACATAACTAGTTTTCTGAAATAATGTTAAAAATTAGCGTTAAGTTCGTGTACAAAAATATGTACACATATTTATACAAACCATTTATATTATTTCAATATGTAATAGACACTAATAGTATTCCTACATTTCTAGAATGGATAATATCCATTTGATAAACTTCGGCCGTAACGTATAAGGCGTGCGTTTTTAAGTTCTTATTATAGTGGACGCATATTTTATACATATCGTGAAATGAGAACCATTGTTGTACACTTGGCGTAATCAATTGTATCTGTTATTATAGAATATTACTAAAATAACTATTTTTAAGCGAAGTTTAGTTTATATAGTTTTCATTATAGTTATTAATTATTACTTATTTTTATAAATGTTTATTGATCATATTTTACACAATCATTTATATTTTGAAGACGGGAAAAATGTCTGCCCCGAGGTACATATGTCTGACTTAACTATACTATTTAACCTTATATATAAAATGAATACTTATATTTGTATTATATTATTTGTATATATTATATTATTCACACAATTTGTTGTATATTGTATATACAATATGTCAATATATCATAGTGTTTTAGTGTTTCAGGTGCAATTAAAACATAACTGATTATCAATATTAAAAATGATCAACTTAATTGTGTTACGAATGTGTTATGTATAATATAATTACATGTACATTATATTTATATTTTATATAAGTAATTACTATATTTTTTTTTTTGTTATTATACATTGATATCTTTCTAGAGAACCCACAACGACTTTTCAAAGATACTATTGGTCTCTCAGTGATCTTTTTTTAAATTCTGTCATAAATGTGTAGAATTTATAATACTACCCATATATGGCATACCAAATTTCCCAAAAATATTACTTCGGTAAAATTTTCTCTACTAGCTATTTTAATCGAAAAAAATACATAAATCGTTGTAAAATCAATACGTTTTTACTTAAATAAAATAAATAAAAATTGATAAAATCTGTGCCCATTACACGAACCCAATAATGACGATTTGCACGTTACGATAAGAGTTCCCGAAATGAACATTACCATCTCCTTGTAAAACTCGATTACACTAAGTGGATACGTCATAGATTACAATCGTTATACTATAATAATAATAATAATTAAAGATCGGATTTAGGTTCCCTAAAACCCAATTTGTAAAAACAAAATCAACTCTAAAAAAACTAATCGCATAAATCCCTTAAAAAAAGCTTTTTAAACACAACAACAATAATAATAAACAATGTATTATGGCAGTCCGTGATGGATGTTTCCATGTTAGCAACAGCGGCCTGGCACTGTGGGCCGCCCAGCTGGCGCTGCAGACGTGGGCATTCGTCCGGATGTGCTTCTACCTAGGCCACACGCTTATGCAACGCCGATCACTCAACTGCTCACGAGACAACTATTGCAGTGTGTTCGGCATGTTGCTTTCGCACACGGTCATCAGCCCGATCGTCGTGTCTCTGGTACTGGTCCGATTGCCCCGGTCCGTCGACGTGCTTAATATGACCGCCCGGCTGCTGCTCAGGTCCAGGTATCCGCGACGCCGGCTGTCGCCCAACACATACGTAGTCATACTCTTCTCCGCCGTCATTGTCTTCAAGCTGGTCACCACCGTCATGAGCATACCGCAAAAGTACCCTGACCTGTATTACCCGTACTTCACCGCTTACATGGTGCCCATAGTGTTCATAAACCTGGTCAGCATCCTGTGCGTGGTCGCCCAACAGTCATACGAGGACATCAACAGGTTAGCTCGATCCCCTAGTGACTATAACCAGTCCTGTATTATATTTTATATTTGTCTTTATATAATGTTATATGGCTTTTACATAATATTTTTTTCTGGATTCATAGTCAGGTCCAGACTCAAACTATAGGATAAAATAATATTTAAAGACCATGTTAAGACTGCAATCAGTGAAAACCTAGTGTATACGATAATACTGCCCTTGCATTTTTTAATTTTAAAATTATTAAAGTCTTAACATTCTTAACTGTGTACGATGTAAATATATAAAATAAATAATGCTTCAAATTATATATACAATAAAATATAATATATTTAATTCGATACATTCAATTAAATGTAGATCAACTTTTAGAATAATAATACAATTTCGTTTCATATTTTAAGTAATAAATTAAATTTAGATGATAAAAGATGAAAATGAAATAATCATTCATCAATATTTTATAATAACGTCTTATCTTTAATATATTATAATATATATAAACTTTCAAAAACACCAAACACCAAACACTAAATAATATAACGATTAATTTATTAATTATTTTTTATTTATTAATTTATTATTATTATAAATAAACGTTAATATTAAAATATAATATAATATATCTATGTTATAAATCTACATTGTACTAGATATCAACTAAAAAAACCCCATATTATAATTACTATAAATATTTAAAATAATGCGATAAAACCTATGTTTAAAACTTTAGAAGTGGAAGTTTTTTAATTTATATATATTATTTTTCATCTTAACAAAAAAATGTATTACTAAATATATGACAAATTACAATTTACAAAACGATTTCAATCTTATAAAATAAAATACATTTAATTGTAATATCCGAGCTTATAATAAAAACTATTACACAAATGTATGCATTTAATATTGTAGTTGCAGAAACACTAGAAATATAAATTATTTTTGGTCTATTTTTAAAATTAAGATAAATGACATGAAAACTGACAGCACTTCTTAAAATTATTGTTTGCCTAGACTTAGAAATATTTTATTTTATTATCTGATACACATATATTATATAGAATGGTTTATGGACGTATGAAATTTTAAACTAAAAACAATTAATTTATTAACTATTTTGATATTAATATTAGCAAAAAACAAAAATATATGAAAATTCAAAATTAATATATCGATTGTATTGAAAAAAATAATTAATATTACATTATTTCTTATAGTGAATACTGAATAGCCGGAGCAAAGAAATTAAGTGTAAATAAATAAGTTAACAAAAAACAAAACCCAAATTAGTGTCCCAAGTTAACAAAAAATTAAAATCAACTTAACTCGTTAATGTTCAACCTATACGCTGATTACTACAATGATTAGTGATGGTCCAGATTTTGGCTGTACCGCGGAGTTAATTTGACGTTGGGTGTTGCCAGCCAGCTGTATACTTTCTCGACCTTCCTTTTACTCGATGTACGAAATCGTGGAACTGTTGTCGTCTTAATATTATAATATAGTTGAACCAATGTTTATGGATAATGTTTACATTATAATAGATTAAGACACGTGTTGGCTATTATAGACATGGTGGGTAAAGGTGATAATTAAATAGAAAATCGATAGATATTCTACGGTAAACTGGTTATTAGTTTAATGCCGATAAATTTGAAAAATCTGTTCTAAATCGATCGCTGACATCACTGTTCATTATACTTAATTACCCGTAATAGGTAAAGTACACATGACGTACAAGTACGTTATATACTTATGACGTTGGATATACGAAACTAATAACTTGTCACAGAACGAAAAACGTAGATTTCGATTAAGTCGACGATCAATATTATAAAACGTGATTGGCTTTCTTAACACGGCGTGTTGTATAGGCAAAATAAGTATACTTGCGCATTCAAAATCAACATAATATTTTCAACGTGTAAAATAATCTGCTGATACTACTACATAATAATATAATTATTATTACACATTTTTTTCTCCTAACATATTAATTGTTTTTGACAAACCTAAAGAAAAAACAATTAAGCCATGATAACTTGATGAATCAATATTAAAGATATATATTATTTTAAATTCACGCATACAGTCTATAATCTATTTTTAGAATTTTTGTTACATTTTTTTATATTTCATAGAGAGTTAGAAGAATTGTGCGAAGTGACTTCAAAAACCGAACGAGCAGTGCGATTAAATGCGCTAATGAACGACCATTGGTTTCTGGAAGACTACATGGAGACTATGTCAGACACTTTTGGACCCGAATTGATATTCACAATAATGGATATTTATGTGCAGTTGTTGTTGTTCATGTACGTAATGATATGGGATACAGTTGTCCGTCGCGTGTTTAAAGATAACGCGTATCCGTATATCAGTGGTATCATCGAGTCGAGCATTATTACAGGAAAATTTGTTTACCTATGCTATAGGTGTGATTCTACTGTAAAAGAGGTAATTTTAGAAATATTTTTTTAATAATTATGATAAAATTATAATAAAACACATAATATAAATTATAATAATAAAAGTATGTATTATTTGTTATGATGCTTTTACATCGTAGAAGAATAGTGTAATACATCAGAAAATTAAACATTATAATATTATATAGAAATATAAATTCACTCGATTCTCTGCTAAAATAGTAATAATGTACATAGGAATAGTATTATAATATATTTTAAAGAGAAAGTATCGACTAAATTTGAATAACAAAACTTTGAACATGCTGTCCCCGAGGTCAACTAGATGGATTTGGGAATCGTTCTACCTTTTTTTTCGAATTTGGATATTATTCTACACGGGATTACCGAAAGTTGTTTTTGTGATCCTACTTAATATTTAATACTGCATAAAACAAGATACACTATACACCTCGATGCTTTATTATTTCAAAGTATCCTATTTTGAACAACGAGACGATACATCAAAAAAAATATATACCTTTACACGCGTGGCTTGTAGAAATTCGTTTACAGTTATAAATAATATATTTTAAGCATGCAAATATATTGTAAATGTTTTACGATTCAATTAGCGTTTATTATATAATCATTTGAATAAATCAGCTTCTGGTCAGAACTTTTCTATGAGTCGGGCACAGAAACTCTGTTAATTTACATGAATTTCACGAATTGCGTGAATTCAGCATCATAATATTGCCTAACTAACACCTCTGAATATCGGAAACAAGCTACAAGCTTTCTAGAAAATAAACCAACTGGATAGTGGACAAAATTTCAACGACCAACCGTATCTGGTATAGTATTTACAGGGTTCACTAAATATTAGTGATTGTTTGTAGTATTAATATGACATAAAAATTAATAAATAATAATATTATGTGTGTGCTTTTGTTAAAATTGATTTCAGAGCAAAAAGATAATTTTTCACTTGAAACACTTGTCCTCGAAGGTGTCAAATGATTTAAATTCTCAAACCATTGTTAGTATACAATCATATTATTGTTAAATTTACAGTAGTAAAATAACTAAAATAATATAACTAATGGTTGTATCAACGCTAGGTAGTTGTGATAAATATTTTATGAATTCATAACACGACATGTGATTATTATTTTTTGCATGTACATAATATTATTACACAATAGTGATGTTCAATAGTTTATAATAATAATGCAGTCGCGAATACTTACGATGCTTATCGTATTTGTATAACTTTATATGGTTCTTTTCTGATGTTTGAACTGTATAATATAATATTATTATAATAATAAATTGTATCAACAATGACTGTGTCGTCAGGAACGATTCTAATTATTTGAATATACTTTGTTTATCCTCGCTTCGCTCACAGTTCAAAATATATAGTTTTATTATATAATATGGTTTTGTGCGAATTTCCTGTCATAGCATATTATTATCGTAGGATGTTTGTATAACATGCGTAATTATAATTTTTGTTGAAATGTTTGAATAAAAATGAATAAACAATATTTAATAATAAATTTCATAAATTCTGAGCATTCATTCGGTCGATTAAATTCTAGACCGTTTATAGCCTAAATATTTTTTTTTTTTTTTTTTGAGGGGGGGAGCTTTTCATAAAACTATCGAATGGATCAATAAAGCTGTTTATATATGTACATATATAAAATATTTTTACACGAACGTTTCGGCACTTTTCAGAAAAATATACATAAATTAAAAGAAAAAATACCGTTCATCTCGCTGAAAATGCAAAAAAAAAAATGGCAATATATTATTATACATACATAATACACTTTTTACGCCCGTTAAAACCGTCAAGCCGTGGCTAATACAATTTAATATAAAATAAATTTAATCAATAATAACCGCGAGACTACACCTACGTTTCACTGCCATAACCGTAACATATAGATGAATATTAATTTTAGAGGAAACAATACTTGTATTTTATTTTAATATTCGTATACATTCTCTCATCTGAATTGGAATCAAATTTTCCGATGCGATTGTTTCGCACATTTTTACTTGTTCTGAAATGACAGTAGTTTTCCAAAGTTTATTGTCGTTTTTAATGACGCCGTTAATCCTTTTAAATACTCTGATGTATATATTATATAATATATAGTGTCTGCATCATGCGGGTTATCCTTTTAACAGTGTTGCGAATCCCTTTTGTGTCGTTTTCGGGTTTGTTAATTGTGACGGCGCTACTTAGTTCAAAATAATATAATAACTATAATATTTGTTTTATGTGGAGTTTTTATCTCGAAACATTCTCAACAAATTCGATTTATTGTAGTTTGTAAGGTTACTGAATGCTGCTAATGAGTAAGTACGAAAATATTTTTTTTATATTAATAAAGTTAATGTATGTTTGTACGGAGTCTTAAAGACTTGAAAACTATAATTGGTTCAATTAGCATCAAATTGTGTTCATAATATATTCCTTGAGACTCGTGGAGTGTTTATAATTTTGTTTTTCAATCTCTATAGATTACTATAGTGTGGTTCACTCACATGAATTTTATTTTGGCTTGCGAAACTCGAAAACATTTTCATTTACATATATTATGTAAGGTTTTCATTGGTTACAAAAAAAAATTTAAATAAATACCTGTATAACTGTAACATATCGACTCAAAAACTAATCGAACCTATTTTCCATAGACCCGACTTGGTCAAATAAGTTCACAAAGTGAATTACATTGACGTCAAATTTTATATTTTTTTAATTTTTGTTTGTGATAAGTCGGATTATATAACTATAGCATTATAGCGGAGAATATTATTTTTATATTTGTCATAAAATTTCTGTGCATTTACAAAACTTCTTATCCCGATATAAATATTCAGCAATTGAATTATTTATACAATTTTTTAATAACCAATTTTCAATCTACATTTGTCATTATTTTTTTTTTTTGTAATATCATATTCTTGTATTTTATTATTGTTGATCACCCACAATTGTATATTATATACTTTATATAATATCGCTGTTTGATTTTTTCTAACTGTAAGCATTTAATTAAGATATATTTCTTTAAATATTTACTATTATTTTTGTCTATTAAATACTACAATATTTTTTTCAACTACTTTTTCCCAGTTATTTAATTTTTATTCAAAAGTAAATATTTATTCAAAAAAATAAATTTGACTACATATATCTTTATAATCCGTAAAACCTTTCATTATAAACCTTTATTTCCCAACTTAAACTTTATTTATAATTTAAAGTAGTTGCATTTAGTTTTCAAATTATACCTCTATTTTTGTTATCAATTAAAATTTTATCCTTGAAAAACTTTGGCTTCCATTTTTCGTGATTAAACCGCCTTAATTTTCATATCAAGCATATATATTTCTATACTGTTTTTGTTTTCTTCGATATTCTAAAAATGTTTATTGACTCATGGTTTTTACACACGCCAAAAACGTATACATTTTGTATGTATTAAACTTTGTACAGTAATGTACTTATGTACTTAATCCAAGAGATTTTGAAATTAATGCCTATAATTCTTGTATAACTGTCTTAGGATTAATCCTCGAGCTCATAACATTCTTGGCTTTGTCAAAACATTCTTGGATCCGCTTATCTAATACCAGTAACAATATCACTGTATAATACTATCTACTAACTGTCTTGTTTTACTACATCTAATAAGCATTGGATAGATTGGGTGATATCTGTATAACCCAATAAGCTTAGGTATTTTTAAAATCAATAGTGGTCACTTTGATGAAATTATAGTCTGAACGAATCACATCCCCGACGTTGATTAAAGGAATTTAAAGGATTTGACAAAAATTTCTAACATGTCCTGAATTTATCGAAGTTATTTATGGTGATATTCTCTCATAATATATTATATAAATATTTATATTTTAATTTTATGGAGCGTTCCATACTTAGATTGCAGTATTAGTTTAATACTAAGATGTGATTTAAATGAACTCAACTACTATTACACGATATGAATATCAATTGTATTATACATGGATTTTTAAATAAAAATGTATTATTGAAAGATCTCTAAGGAAATAATTTTTAATTCAAACACAACTATTAACAGGCGTGGGTCCACACACTGCACACAATAACTACATCGAGCATAAAAGCTTTGCATTTCTCTGTGACTTTTAAGATAGAATTGGTGGACATGTCCACAATTACCAATTGAAAAACACGACCACGGTTGTTGCCACTTGTTGTTACATGAAAATCTTTGTGACAGACGCCCGTCCTGTTAATAATGTCATCGTTAAAAAAATAAAAATGTTATAAGTTTTTATCTTAAAATTACTTTACCTTAATATTATGTTAATTGGGTATTGTATAATTTAATGCATTTTTGTTGTAGATATTTATGATTCACCTCAAATTTGGTATTATTAACGTAGTTATATCATAATTTACCGAATATACTTATAGTTTTATTATCAGCCTTGTCACTCGTCGCAGATGTTTATGATTATTGACAAATCATAATATTTTATGGTTTCGAGTTTTTCCATTGTTTGACTACTAATCGTAATCGACAATTACTGCTATTGTTGATTAATTGTGAATGAATTATTCAAATTTGTTAATCTTGCATTTAAAATGAGTAATTCTTATAATTAAAACAATTTAATATTACATTAGGTTATTTGATGACATAACTATAGAAAAAAAATATTAAAAATAAATCTGCACTCCCAGTTTTATTGACAATGCATTAGTTAATTTTATATCATTTTGCAGGTATTGTATATGATGATAAACAAAATACTCTGTCAATATCAAATACATATATTTTGCTAATTTAAAATTATAATTTTCTCGAATAATATACTATTAGTAATATTATTATGATTTAAAATGTATTAAATATATATATTATAAATACTTTGACCTGCAAGGTACAACAAATTATTTTACTTTTTGGCTGGATTAGTAAATTTTAGATAACATTTTTTCTACTTCGGCATTATAACTGAAACGTCTGAACAATATAATATTATATATTTTGTTAGACATTCAAACAACCGATCACATTACTGCAGTAAAGTACTGTAGATAAACATTTATAATCACTACAATATGTCAATATATATAGAACTGCATTTATCCAATTGTCTAAACAAAATTATAAAACTATCTCTCCATAGCATATAGCCATATAGGTATAGTAGTCATTTTAACGTTTGCTACATTATTTTTACCAATGGTTGTATGGACTTTTTTAGATTCGCAACCCATATTATGTATTATGCTTTAATATTATTACACCACGGTACCGCTCTTTTCTGCAACCTTTCAGGTCCCCACAAATATATAATATATATATAGAAAGCTAAGAAATATTAAATATATTGTTAGTAAGTAGACACGTTTTTAATTAATTTACTGTTATTATAACTATATTATTTGCTTCGTAGAAATTTACAAAATATAATTTTTTATGTATATAGTGTATACATTTTTTTAATTACCAAAATTAAAAAATATATCGCGATCCATTTTTAAAAGTCACTGATTCAGACAATGTTTTTTCACATTACAAAATAATATACATTAAATTTGCGTTGATATTTGAACTGTTGTTGTTTGTTTATTGCAGTTAAGATTATTTACACTTCGCGTTAACAGTCGTTCAATACAGGTTACAGCATCCGGATTTTTCGACATAAATCTATCACTTTTGTTTGCGGTAAGGCGATAGGATTTTAAATAAATTCTAATTAATTGATAATTATTGATATTGGATTTTACGGGAAATGTACTCTATGCAATTTTATTAAGCCCGCAGTGTCACATTAAGTAATATGTAGTGACCTATACAAATTATTAGTTTCCCATAATATACTTCTATATTATTATTACGTCAGTTATACGTATAATACAGAATAATATATTGAACACAATGAAATCATTTTTTTTTTGTTTCCATTGACCGTTAAAATAATTATGATCATACCATTTATTTTTTTTTTTTGCAGACTGCTGGTGTTGTGTTGATATACTTTTTGGTATTAGTACAATTTCAAATGGAGGGATATAAACAGATGTTAGGATCAAACTCTAGTGATGCAGTTGTAGCTGTGGTCTGTCATTCGTGGCCTTGTCTTGAGAAGGATGTTGAAGATTAATTGTATTAATTTTAAATCAAAACTATATGCATGTACTACTTAACATCTGAATATTATTTTTTCATTTTTCTTTAAGTTATTTATGATTTTTCATAATATTTAAAGTAGATATATATAAGTATAACGTATTTTATAATATAGGTATATGGTATTACTATTTTTCTCTGAATATGAATTGATAATTAAAATTTTAAAACGAAATGCAGTTGAATCGAAAAATTTATCAAATTTATCATTATTCTGCATTCTCTAGTTACATTGTGTTATAACACATTGTTGATTCCCATCCGTAGTTATTGTTAATACATACAGATCAATATATAGTATTCAGGGTTATGTCAAAATAATTAGAATAAGAATATTCTAGGTTTTAATATCTATTCCTTAGTATAGCACCCATTTTAATAATACACGTTTGAATTTTGACACAATTTACCAACAATTCCAAAACATCGCCTGCTAAATAATTTAGGTATAGTATACTTAAAAATTTCAAAAATCAGGATTTGAATAAATGTTTTACTGTGTTGATGAGATGAGCTTACTTGAAGAAAATATTTTTTTTTCATAAAAAATTTAATTTGTACTTGAAACACTTAAATAGGTAATTTATACCTGGTCTTATTATATTAATACCTGGTATATATTATATATTTATTATTATATAATTACAATTATTTGTAAAATAAAAATTCACTGTCTTCTAAACTTTAATACATATTGGACATGTAGCATATAATTATAATAATTACAGTTTTACTTAAATACAATCCTCATTAATTATTTGGTTAATCTATGAAATTGCGGTAGTAGAGCTCGACACTGCAGGTTGACAAATTGATCACGATTACAAAATTTACCATGTACATTATACATTGATATAACACAAAGCCCATCCGCTAAAATGTTCTCTTCTGAACTTTTAAGGAAAATTAATTACCGGGCAACTATCGCAACTGACTTATTTGTAGAGGGGAAAATGTCGTAAATCCAAATATGTCACATTTTGCGCATTAGTTTAAAAATCACACATTATATTCGAAATATCGAAATTCGACTGTTCGACTGTTGAATTTCCAGTCCCATATACATATTCAATTGTAATGTTCAATTGAATTATTATTAAAATGTTTTGCTCGGAAACGAAGTGGTATGACATATTCAAAACAAAAATGTGAGTGAAAAAAAAATTTGATCGTTAATAACAAATAGACAATTCATGGTAATAATTTACTGCGTGCATTTATTTATTATACGGGGTGATTTATTAAGCATACATAGCCCAATTTTTCCTTTAATAATAATGAATGATGCATTCAAATTTCTAATTTTTGAAACTTTTAAATATACTAATTTTTTAATTTGTATAATGTATAGAACTATGTATTACGTATAGAATATATAATATATAGAATTCATACACTCTATAATATATGGAGTGTCCTGTAGTAATGCAAACTTTTTATTCTCAAAATAGAATCACTATTATTTCATGTGAATCATTAATCAGATGACTTTTAAAAATTTTGATTAATCTATATCGAAATTCGAACGAATAGTTTTTGAGATATTTAACTTTGAGTACTAAAGATAATAGGCTGATGATAATGAGTTTGGATGATATAGGGTATGACGATTTGAAAACTTGAGTAATTAATATTAATCCATCAACATTTTATAATTTGTAAAACGTCTGATGAAAATAAATACTAGATCCAATATTGTATCTACTTTATATTTTTGTATAACTATTTAAAAGGACTATTATTCTTATTATATATCTATATTAATAACTCATAAACTACTCATTCAAATATTGATTTAAATATACCGACATTTTCAAAAAATGATACTATTATTAGGTTAAAAAACATTAGTTCTTACTTATAAAAAGTTTTTATCACCACAAAAAACTCCTTAAATAGCATTAAAAAAATCTAAGTATTTTATAATATAATATGGTCATTAAGTATAATTAAAAATTCCAAAAATCAGAATTTGAATAAATTCATTGTTAAAGAAAAAATGAGGGTAAGCCTACTAGGTAATTCGCTATATATTATATTCATGTGCATAACTATAATGCGTTCTGAAATCTGAAATGGATACATACTAGATGTAGAATGCTACATACGTATAATGCACGAAACAATGTGTATAATATAATGGACGTATTTAATTTATTTTTAAAATAAAAATATGTCGTAAACAATTCTAAAGGGAAATAAAAGTGTGTATATATTTTCATCGCCTATCACGTACATCCTGGATCGCAGTTTTTCATTCCATCGCGAATAATTATATATAATTTGTGCATAAAACACGTTTCGGGACGATTTTCGATCATTTCGTTATTGTTGAACATCGTAAAACACGTACCGGTGTAAACTCAATCGCTATTGCTGACCGAACGAACATTTATTATATTATAATATTATATATTTGAAAATATAGGATTCGGCGGATGACATTTCACGAGCACACAATATTTCGGGTTCGTATTGTGTGTATGTGTAGGCACGAATTTGCAGTTTCGACACTTTATCTGGTCCATATATTATTATATCCAAACACGTCTCATTTTCGTGAAATCGTTGGTGTCCATCGGGTACAATTAAATCGAAAACTGTCGACAACAAAATCCGACACTGCGTCGATTATAATATTCTTGAAATGTGCACCAACATATATCGCTCAATAATAATTGGCGTTTTCAACATAATATCCAAACGGTCATCGCAGTTGATACAGTTGATATATAATAATACATTTGTGTACATCATTTTATTTTATTTTTTAAATTAAAATAAAGGGAAAAAACTGACCATGAACATTCGGATAATACAAGATGAACTATAGTGAAAGAACGAATTTTGATCAGGAGTCAATAAAGAGGAAGTTAGGGGTAAAAAGATTGGCCTGTGATGTAATCGTTATTATGGTAGACCAATACAGTTTCAATGATTATCATATCTTGTTTCAAAGCACGTCATACGTTTACTTTAGAGACATTTATTTTCAACCAGCAATCCGCTATCGTGACTTTCTACATGAGATAATTTCAAGAGTGTTTCTAAAAAATACCTTACCAAATGTATCCACGGAAACAGCCACCGTATGTTTAATATTGTGTTCATACATGAACTATACTTGTTACAGAGTATTGTAAATACAATGATAAATGTTATTTGATTAATATTTATTTTTGTTTTAAAAACCATCCGTTTATTATTGTACACCCTGTATACAATTACCATATTCGATATAGACTAAAAGTACCAGGTACCTGAGGTACCTTTAGGTAAATATTTACTCCGGTATTAAAAGTCACAAAAATTTCCTATATGAACCATAGATCGTAAATTTAGTACAGATTATTATAATAATATCATAAATTAAAAATAGGTATATGAATGTGTAAAATGTATCTTCATCTCAATGGGCATTAATACATTGTTAATGACCGATATTAAGTACGCAGTCGATTAGATACGTCGTACCACAATAATTATGCCGTTTATTATATACAATACCAGTCGTCCTGGTCGAACGTATAACTGATTAACGACGTTTATATGGGCTCTCTGGGTCTACGGTATGTCGTTAACATAATATTATAATAATATTATATTGTATGGTAGGCTTATAGGTAGGTACGTATCTGTTGTCTGTCTGTTGCATATTCATTTGCGCTCATTATATACACGCCAATATAATTTTAGAATATTAAAATGTACCTCTGTTGCTCTGCTTCATTATAGCTTTTGATCTCTGTAATTTGCGGTACAGCCGCCTCTGTATACCGACGAAAATAGGTGGTGCAGTTGACTATATGCAATTGGACTATAGTTTACAGCTGGTACAGACACATAACAAACACTATTCAACAATCGAATATTGTATTAAATAAATTATATTATTGTTATTAAATCACATCATCCAATCGTCGGGTCATTTTGTCACGACTTACTGTCACTCTTTATAATAATAATTGTAATTGGATTTTACACATCTACATAATATTAATGCGCGATACTGTTTTCTAAAATGATGTAATGCGACCAATCTAACGACGAACCCTCCCTTAGTAGGATTTTCTGTTCGGGAGATTATAGGCTTATTAATAAGGAAAAAATATAATATTATTATAAGGATTGCAGAAGTATAGTTGTGATTCAATTGTTGTTTTTAAACCCGACTAAAAATATTATATTTTAATTAACGAACAATCTTTATAAACGTCATAATTCTGGTTGCGGAGCCTTTGAAAAGGGAACTTTCTGCATACAAACTTTAAGCCTAATGATAACTTAATCTACTAATTCCGGATTAGTCTGTTTATTGTATTTAAATTGGTTTAGTGAATATTTTCATTCGGAAAGTGTATTGAAATAATTTCTTCTTTATTATTATTTAAACATTCATCGCATATTGAAAATATACCTACGCCCATTGGCGGAAATCGGGGGAGGGGGCTTGAAGGGGCTTAGAAATAGGGAATAGAATATAACACATAACAATTTTTATAAATTTTTATAATTTATTATAAATTTGTTTGTATAATATTTTATACGAAAATTAAAATTATAAGTTGGAACACTGTCCTATAATGATTTGTCTTATCATCCGTCGAATAAAATAAAATATATGAAATTATATTCATTTGGAAATACCAATACTGCCGATTGTCGATACAATGATTGTGTTGATTGCTGTACTGTCGCAGTGAAAAATAATACACGATAATATTTTATTTATAGTTAACATTAATAGTACATTGTAAGTTGTAACCAGTTATCATTCATCACTATTTTATATTTTATTTAGTTCATATCCTGCGGTACGTCGTACTTGTGTAGTCGTATGTAATATTATATGTAATTTATTATTTTACTATTGAGTTTTATGTGTAAATTGTTTAAAACAGTTAATCTGCGTAGTGCATATATTAATATATCATAATATAAATATGTTTAGTAGTATTTTTAATATAAAGAATAAAAGTAATACTACTAATACACTTGAAAATCAAAATTATAAAGATCATGAAAATATTGTGACCGTTTAGCCCATCGAAGCAGAAACGTTTGCTACAACCAGTGAAACACTCAATGATTTAGGAGACCTGAATTCGGGACCAGCTCAACCTAAAACTAAGGTACCTAATTAAACTATGATTTTATTATAATATTTTAGTTATTTAAAAAATATATTAATTAATTATATAATATAAAGGAAAAATGTATACATTTAACACTTTATTTTTAAAAATAATTTAGTTTCCTTTGACCAAGTTTGGAGAGCAGAAATGTAGTTTTAATGAATCATACTATAAAAAACATGAATGGGTAGAATACTCTATATTTAGAGGTGCAATATTCTGTTTTGCTTGCCACATTTTTGGAACAGATTCAGTAGAACCTTCATTGACATTAACGGATTTCAAAAATTAGAAAAAAGTAAGTATTTTATGAAATGTTATTATTTAGTCATTTTATTGTAATCATTTAAATAAATGTAATTGCATATTTAAGTAGATCTAGAGGCATAAAATACAATAAGTTATCAAAACTAGAAGCACATAGTGGAATTGATGTTCATTTAACGTTTATGGCTCGATGGAATGGATATAAATCTGGAAAATTACACAATAATGTTCATACTCAATTGTTGTCAAATCATAAACAGTTAGTTGAATCTAATAGAAAATATGTTAAAACAATAATAGACATAGTTATTCACTTAGCCATAGACTGGCCTACAGAGGTCACGACGAGAGTAAGACATCTTTAAATCAAAGTAATAATTAAGGTATTAAATTCAATAGGTATAATTACTATTTGTATACTTATTTAATTTATGTTTATAAAATGTTCATATTTCAGAGAATTTTAAAGAAACTTGTATATTGTTTTCCAAACACAATTTTGCTGAAAAATTCTAAAATACTACTAACTATACAAGTCATCTAATACAAGAGTAATTTATTAGTCTGTGTGCTATTAGTGTAAGGGACACAATTATACATGAAATTGTAGATGGTATATTTGATGTAATGTGTGATGAAGCACGGTTAGTACATAGTATTTATTAATGACTTCAAAAATAAAATAATTAATATTAAGTATTAATTGTATTATAAATGTATTATTTTAATGTACTTTCAGTTGTTATAAAGAAGAACAAATGGCTTTATGTGTTAGGTATACAAAAAATTTAAATATTTATGAAACATTTCTCGGATTTATTGATTGCTCTATTCAATAAGATGCCCAAGCTTTAAGTCAGCATATTTTGGATTATCTCAAAGTTTGTAATTTAATTGACAAAGCTCAAATTATTGGTCAATCATAGATGGGGGAGGCTAATGTTATGGCTGAAAAATTTAATGGCGTACAAGCTAAAATCCAAAACAAATATTCTTGCGCAGTTTATACTCATTGTATGGCCCCTGTTAATCTGGTTGTTATCGATATGTGCACATTTGTAAAAGTAAGTGTAAATGAAATATTGTAAAATTTAGTAAAATAGAATTATAATTTAATATGTTACATCTTTTTAATTATTATTTAAGGAAACTAGATGTAAATTTAATACATTAGATAGTTTATATGTTCATTTTTCTTATCCTACAAAAAATCAACGACTTATCGACATAAAAAAATTGGGGCTCAAAATTAAAACAATTGGCAGAATAAGCGATACAAGATGAAATTGTCGGTACAAAATAATAATTGTGATACTATTTTAGACTGTTACCAAGCAATTATTCATGTCTTGCAAGAAGAAATAGAAAATGAGAACGACAAAGATGTTAATGAAGCTATAGGTAATATATAAAAAATTTTACACAAATTTATTTACTATTATTTTTTAAATGATCTTAATACAACTTTTACACTTCAATTTGAATATTTACTAACTTACAAAAAGGTTCTTTTATTGTAAATTTGTTTGTTATGCGTCAAGTACTTAGTATCATTAATGTTCTAAGTAATATGATGCAAGATAAAAACACTACCTTCGGAAAATCAATTGTAATAATAAAGAGTATTATAACAAGCTTTGAAAGTTCTTGAATAGCCAAATCTTTTATTGAGATTTGGCAATCAATAAAAAAATTTGCAGATGACAACCATATTTTAATAGAATTTCCTTACCCGCACTTTTATTATCTAATTTGTAATTTAATTACCTAATTATTTATATATTATATTATATTAATATTAGTTAAAAAAAAATATATCAATTTAGATTCTAAGAGAAAGCGAAGAGAGCCTAACAATCTTGATGATTTTATAGTAACTACTACAACAAGTACAGTATATGAACCAGTTGAGTCTACCGAATCTGTTAAAGATTATAGAACATATATTTATTATAAGATGTTAGATTCCATTATAGAAAACTTGAAAAAAAGATTTTCCCCAGAGAGTTTAAGTTTAGCTATTTCTGTTGATAAATTTATCCAACTTAATTATGAAAGAAGTTTAGTATTTATTGATTGTTATATAGTAATATTTATAATATTTTTATATACCCTCCCATAAAAATGACCATTTTTAGTTTGAATGATACAAAATAACTATATAGGTGTTATACAACTTAAGACTTTTTCATTTTTTCATTATTTTAAAAATAAAATATAAATCAACTTAATAATATTATTTTTATATTTTTGAAGTAGATTTAAACATGTAAAATAATATAAATTCAAAAATAATATTTTATTATTCTATATTTTAGGATTTATTGGATATTAACAAACTAAGTATTAAATCAGAAATGACTGTTGCTAGTAATTGCATAATTAAAATCAACAATGATTTGAATATTGACGATTTGAAAACAACAATAAAAAAAGAAATTTTTCCAAATATCTACAAAATGTTACAAGTAGCACTTACTTACCAGTCAGCTCTGCAACATATGAGTGATCTTTTTCAGCTATGTGAAGAATAAAGACGTAGGTAACTTCTATGCATCAAGAACGTTTTACAAATCTTTCTATTCTTCACATAGAGAATGATGTAACAAAAAATATTGATACTGAATGTATTTTGAACAAATTTTCTAAATTCTCGAGGATGATGGTTTTAAAATAAAACATTTATTGTAATAAGATATATTTAACTATTTAACAAGACTGTTATTTTATAGTACTTTTTTCTAATACAGTACCTATACTATATTATTATGTATGTTATAAAATATTATTATATTATTAAATTTCAAATACAAAAAAAAATAATTGGACAATAATTTTATATTTCCGTTCAGTTGTTCAGTAAAATGTTTTCTAATGTTAAATTCCAAATTTGTTTAGAATTATTTATGAGGGGGGTATAGGGAGCATAGCCCCCCACAACATTGGTTAATGAGAAAAATCTTAGCCCCCTCCTCCCCTAACTTTTTCAATGGATTTCTACCTTTGCTTATGCTGAATGAAAAAATAATGATATATAATAATCGATATACCTAAAATAAGTACATTTCGAATCGAGATTAAATACTTGAAATCGATTGTAACATATATTTATCTCAGGTTAAAAACAGAATTTTCTAGACGCACTTTAATATTTTTTGGGTAAATATATATATATATATATATATATATATATATATTTGATAGAATCGCCGAATCTGAAATAATAAAAATCCACCAGCCATTTTAAATCAGTAAAATATACATGGAACCTCACTGGTCTACTAGCTACATAATATTTGAACCTATGAAGATCGCACGTACGTACATAATTATAAAACATTATAATGATAATTAATATATTATACATAAGTACTACATAGTGTGCTACTTTATAGACACTTATAATCGATGCAGCATAATACAGAAACAAACAATATTATTCACGATTAGTAAAAAAAAAAAACCTGAAGAAAATTTGCTGATAATACAGTAAATTAAATAATATAATATAAATTACGCAACTCAAATAATTCAATTACCCGAGTTATTAATAATATAATATAATATTATTATTTATTATAATATACATATACTGTATAGGTACTTAAACTATAGATTAGGAACACTCCACGACCGAAACGCGTACATAATATATTATATTCCCTATATTGATTTTATATTTTACATTTCACCAAAACAAAGAAGTCAGTATACGGTTATTATAGTGAAAGAAAAAACAAAATCTAAAATAACAACATACAAAATAGAATAAATTGTTTTGATAGGAGTTAGAAAAATGTTGAATTTAATCTTTCTAAAGATTACATTGAATTATTGATAGATCATTTTAATCTTTCTAAAGATGAATTTATAAGTGAAATAAGCCTTTTAAAGACTTGTAACAAAAATTATTCATTTTGATTATTGAGACAGTTTTTATAGAACACGGAAATATGTTAGCAGAATTTTTCGTAATACCAGTTAACAGTGCTTCATATGAAAGTATTACCAAAGCTTATACATATTAAAACTAAGCTTCGTACAACAATATTGATTTTAAATACTAATAATATACTAGTATTAATAAACAATGCTAGTACCCAGGCTCCTATTGATTCATCGGAATACCAAGAAAATCCTGGTAGGCCTTCTTAAAGTCATAAGACCTACCAGATAAATACCTCTCATTAGTCATTCACTTAAATTCAGAAGTATATAATATTTTTAACAATTATAGTTATTATGTAATATCTTACAACTATCAGTTATGGTCCTAGTGTCCATAACCATAACAATGGTGTTAAGTACATAAAATTGTACTCTTTTTTTGAAAATATTAAAGGCTAATACACGTTTATGATTCTTATAATTTGGTATTAATTTATCTTATAGTTCAAGCTAATGCAATCTAATTAATTGGTAGCATAGTTAATTTAATTTGTTACCTATCTGTTAAATTGCTTCCTACATATTAACAAATGTTTGTATTTATTTATTCATATTTTACACATGGTATTTTTACCAAACAATTAAATTTAAATTTTTATATCTAGTCACCATACATATAGACATATAGGTAGTACTGATGTTCAGTATTTGATGTTTGTCGTAATGATTTGCACTGTTTTATTTAGAATTTATATGTATTTATAATTTTTATATTTTTTTATTTTAAACTTAAAAAAAAATGTAGAATATCTTAATTATTTCCTTGAACAGAAAATTATTTATCAATAACTAGTGTTTTTGGCTTTCAAAAAGATAGTAATTTTAGTTACCCGTGTAGAAGTTACTATGACGTAGTGTAACAAAAAGTTAGATAACTTTGCTGATGTTATAGGAATAAATTACAATTACTAAGTGGGCACTAAATATATCTCATTTCCTGGTAGAGAAAATGGACCCAATACGTGTCTGCTACTTGCAAGTACCTATAAAATATAAATCATTAATAATGATGAATGAAAAAGTATCCACTAAAATCTGTAACAGAAACACATTTTTATATCTCTTAACTCTTAGTTGTTATCAAATTGTTATCAATTATTTAATAAGAGATAGCAGCCCACAAGTTTATTCCTGTGATTGAACCGAATTAATCTAATCTATGGATATTGGTATTTTATATTTGTTCTGTTAAGTACATTTAAAATTAAAATATTAAAACATTTTAATTGTCATATTCCGGAATAATAAACCTTAATTTTCTAAACACAATATTATACATAATTTTTGATTTATTTATAACGAAAATTACAATGGATCAGAAAGCATTCGATGAAGCAGTCAACGACACCATGGATTTATTAGACATGAGCTATTCTGAGGCATTAAAAGATACAATCAGTCAGTTCCAGCAATTGGTGCGTTCCATTTATGATTTATTGGTCAGAAATATATTATTTTATTATTTCAAAATTGCTTTAGGGAATGGACATGACTGGAATAAAAATTAACATAGAAAAAGCCACAGACCCACTGCCATCAGCACTTTACAAATTAAAAATGTATTATGAAACCTCCTTATGGGATGAATCAATAAAGGAACAGATTGTGAGTAATCTTTCAATCGTAGAAAAACATTGCAAAACCCAAGATGGCCGTCATTTATCTAAATTGAGTGGTGCTTATAATATTGTATGTGGATATCTGGAGAGGCTCGCTGAACTTGATGTTAATCAAAAAGTACAATTCATTAAAGCGTTTGATTCACTCCTTGGAGGTAATTTATGCGTGTTTAATACAATTTATTAGGGTTTATATCAAAGGACGGCCAACCGGTCGATCATGCAATGTCCCACTTCAACAAAATAATATATTAATTAGACTTAAGTAATTAGATTTTAGAAATTACTTTTTATTATAACATTGTTTTTAGTAATTAGTAATTATTTTATTCACTGAATGATAACTCTGTTGCAGGTGGACAAGTGGTATATGGTAATGCATTAGACATAATGGTTGAATTATTGAAGAGTACTAAAGATGAAAAGGTGTTATTAGGTCTACTATCCTGGTTCAAAACAATTAGTGAACTTGAAGATGAAAGAGAGGTATATATAATATAAAATCAAAAATATATTCAACTACCTATAATATTTTATATTTTTATTCGATTAATTATTTTTGTTAAGCCAACGATATTGTAAATTTTTTTATGTTATTTTGTTTTTATTAATATTTAAATCTTTAAAGTATTGAGAAAAAAAAATTCTTATCCAGTAAATATTAATTTTTAGGAACTACGAATTATTGGTATAGGCAATATTATGAAAGATATTTTAGAGTCAAATTCTTCAAATGAATCTGTGATTATTGCAACTTGTCAATTGATAAGAGCCCAACTACGTGAAGATAATTGTAGTGGAGATTTCTCTAATGCAGGGGAACGATCGCGACTTTTTGGTTGTGAACTATTACTACCTCTACTTCAATTGTTAAATGGTAAGTTAGACATTTAGGTATATATATCCAAATGTATTGTTAATAACTAATACGTAATAACTATTGCGGAAGAATGAAAAAAGTGTATTCATATGTATTTATTGTTACTGATTACATTTAATTATTCTATTATAAAATATACGTAATTGTAGAATACCTAATTTGGTTCAAATCAAAAGAAAAACTCAGTGTTTAACTATGTTATCAAATGTTCCATACTGGATTTGTTACTAATCATTTAAAAGATGAATTACAAACTTACATAATATGAAATAATAAATTATGAGTTTAAAATATTTTTTATTTATTTTAGATGATCAAATTGTTGAATTAGAAGAAGTAACCAGTGAAATATTCTTTACTTTAGCAACTATTATTGTTCGTTTTGAATTTTGTCGTAAATTTAATGAATGCGGAGGCTTGTTAAGACTTAAATTAGCCATGGACCGTCATTGCACAATGGTACACATTATCATTGAGTATACTATACCCAATGATAGCATACAGTACAGCAAAACTCCCTCCCTAGTTTCAGCATGGCATTGTACAACTATTAAAGGTCGTGAAATGATGGGGACTGTGTCTGTTTATGAAGGTGGATAAAAAACTAATGTTATGATAGGTTTCATTCATAGCCATGGCAAGGATAAATGAGCGACACATTTTTACTGTGGAAACCTATGTTTGCATATACAAGTTAGCTGTTGTCCTACGCGCATTCATACTCAGCATAAAACTACTTCTCAATTCCAAATCAGAATTTGATTATATTATGAATAAAAAAACTTTAGAGAACAGGATCTGATATCACTTTATCAGAAATAGAGATGGTTATGTAGACTATGGAGGGTATTTTGCTGTACTCTGTATTTTATAATAATAAAATATATTGGTTGTTTTATGTAACAAAATGTAATCTGTTCTTAATTATATTATGTTATAGAGATTGAATTGTCAGGCATTTAAACTTCTTAAATCACTAGCTGGAGATGATATTGTGAAAGACGATATCAGAAAAGTAGGATTTTGCCCACTCATACTGTCAGTCTTACAAAGACATATAGTGAGTAAATTTCTTTTATGCAAAGTTTTTAATTAAGAAATACAACCAGACTAAAACAATTCACTTTTGTTTTTATAGAACAACAGACAACTATGTATTGACGCAATGAAATTATTGACAGCTTTGACATTACGCTCTCCACAAAACAGCGCTGAATTGACACAATTAGGTATTGCGGAACTCATTGTTCAGGCGATGAAAGTGCATTCAA
Organism: Rhopalosiphum nymphaeae; assembly: GCA_036289425.1. NCBI lineage: Eukaryota > Metazoa > Arthropoda > Insecta > Hemiptera > Aphididae > Rhopalosiphum > Rhopalosiphum nymphaeae. Next base: position 73,070 of record JAZAQC010000021.1, on the reverse strand, counting down.
ATGATGACAAACATCAGGTATTTTATAAAATATATTAAATTTAGTATTAAATCTAAAATCAATGTTGATTAACGTAGATAAGTATACACATTTTTCAACAAAACAATAAACGCATTTATATTGTAAACAAAAATTATTTAAATTTAACATGAAGTAAAGTAATCACCTTAAAATACATAATGGGCTTTTACTTTATTTTTTTACTCAATACTGCAATAGTTTTTATTATTAGATCCATAGTATATTGAAAGACATCTATTTTTCATTTTGTTTTTTCTCAAGTTAAAGTTAAATCAGGCTATCTATAAATCTCATTTGGCACCTTTTTTTATGTCCTTATAATATCCAAATTTTATTTTCTATTTGATAATTTCAAATAAAATGTTTGTTCGCTTTGAATTATAATAATTGTTTTCTTTAATACAGTATACGTCTATTTATTTTGCAGAAACATGCTTGTACAGCTGTGCGAAATATAGTTTCAAGGAACCGCGAATTGGCCTCAGAGTTTTTAGCACATAATATTGAAAGTATTATTGAAAAAATAATAAGTCAATATAAGAATTGTGAGTTTGAAGCCAAAAGTGCCTTACGAGATCTTGGCTTAGATGTTAGCTTTAAGGAACAATGGACCGGCACTGGACAGAATTTAACGTCATAAATTTATGTTATTAAACTATTAAAATTAATAACCACTGTTCCAATTCCAATAATTATTAATTAACGTGATTTCCCCCCCCCCTCCCCCCACATTAATTACAATAACTATACTAATTTTTGTTATTTTTATATTAATTTTAATAAACAATTGTTGCACTAAAATATATTAATTCTGCTTTATGCTTTATTATAGTATTTGTATATGGTATTGAGAATTAATTGAAATAATAATAATACTGTCAATAATATACCTATACACATAAATTAAATATATTTCATCAATTTTTTATATGTATCATTTTATTACATTAGCATAATGTCCTACCTTTAGTTTACTTATTATGTGTTAATATGTTATAAACTTTATGATTTTTAATTTAAACAAATTTATAAATATAACATCAGACGTCTATTGTAATATTTATAAATATACTTATATGCATATATTATATTGTGACATATATTATATAAAAAATAATAATATGTGTTACTGTAATGTATAATATTCACTCAAGTGTCTGAAATTAATGTGATTTAAACAACAATGTTAATCAAGGTTTAATAAATCTAAATGCAAATTTAATAAAACCTTGTTCTTTGTGATAATAGTGGTAAGTGATGTAATTTATCAATATATTCACATTAGGTGCATGGTACATACATCAAAGGTTCCAATTTAAATTTAAATTTGTATGTGTACATGTTTTAAAATAATAATTTACTATTTATAATTTTAAAATGTATTCAGTTGCTTATAAAATATTTATTAATGGTAATTTTAATAGTCGAGTATTATAGACCATAGATATAATACAGACTATGAGTAGAATTGATTATTATTTCATGAATTATTAAAAATTAAAATGTTATGAATTATGAACTAAAAAATAATTGGCAATTTTCATGTTTATTTAATAATATTTTGATAAAAAGCCATGATATTGTAGTATACTTGACAGCACACATTGAATAGTTAATTATCTTTAACACTTAGCAGTGTAATTAAAGTTCAATAAAGTTGAGAAGTGTTTCAACAAATTTTAATGTATTTCATGTGTGCCTGTTGTGATAGTTTTCTTAACTTAGTGTTGGTGATGAATGATATGAATTATAACTTATCTTATTGGATTAATATTTACTACATGTCTTAATTTTCTATTGTTTAAAATAATTCCTACTTTATATTTCAATATTAAGTATTAATTCTTAACCTAGTTAGACACAATAAGACTTAAATTTTTAATAATTATTTGGCTTACATTTTTTTATTATTTAATTTGAATTGATTGTCCAAATTTCATATTAAAAGAAAATAGCCAACTACTAGAGTCTTCAAAAGAAAATAACTAGAAATGTCAAGTTCTTATGGAGTACAAGAATATGAATAACATCTTGTTCAAATACTAAATAATATACCCTTTTATGCATTACATAGGTATAGGTATGTCAACATTGTACTATTAACAATTTTACCATAAAAATATTATTTTTCCGATACCTGTATGCATTTAACAAAATAATAATAGATACCTATTATATTTTTATAATTGAGATTTTATGTAGCTAGTTACTGTATGTATATAATATTTAAAATGATAATTGTGAATAGTGAAAAAAGGTAATATTGGGCTCATGGGTGAATATCAAATTTCTATAAACCTAATTTAAATAAAATAATTATATTGTAATGATTATGCTCACATAATAATTAACAGCTCAAAAATAATAAATAAATAACGGTCAGGTTGTCACACGCAGATAATAGTTACTCTCAGTATAAATGTTTATCACTGATGAAAGGGGAACGATTTACATTGTAAGGTCACGTAGGTAAGTATTTGTGACAACGAAACGAAAGACAAGTCACTTTTTTATGTGTCGCCAGAAATAAAGGATGGCTGAATAAGGGTTTAACTGGACGGACCACCAAACTTTTGACTGCAGTTATAACTCATGGATTAGAAACAATATACATTTATACATTTATAAAAACCAATAGCATATTACAGGAAAATTCGCTAGCGCCTCTGACAATCTCGAAAGTCGAGAACTTAGTATACGTCATACGTGTCTTGATATGCTGTACAATCAGAATTATTACCTACTCTAATATTTATTGATATGCGCCGGCTGCACGATTTCGAATTATCATTTACCCGATATTTATACTTCAGTAGTTCAATACCCAGTCTTAACTTTTTCCTATACATATCATAATAAATTAATACGTTTATAATTATATTTTTATAGAAATGTTCTTGAGTCTGTGTACGTTTTATAAATTATTATTATTTATTGTTTCATTTTTGATTATTGCAGCGTTGTACATATTTATGTAATTTGTCATTTTGAGGGACCAGATTTTACTGAGAATAAATTGTGGGTCACATGAACTCCAAACGCACACCACCAGCTGGATGTGCCCTACGTACTCTGCTATTTATATTACTGTGCAAACAAATATGAAAATTGCAAATTCTACAAGTCCTCTGCCCTAATGATTACCTTTACGCAAACGACTACCGCTCAATTTTATTGGGTTCTCGGCCCGTAAATAAATAATAATAATATAAATTAATATTAAATAAGATCCATTCTTATAGTCTTTAATATATAACCTACCAATTATTTAATTACTTACTTCAATCAGAACTAGTTTATATTTGAAACATTTTGTAATTTGCCATTGCATGATGGAGCAACTAAAAGTATGTGCTAAATATTATGTTAATAGTCAATAAATAAAAATCACTTTCCAACACTAACAAAATTATCATACAATTACTTCTTAATACAACATAAAAAGTAATATGAATAAAACAAATTACAACATTTAGGTACATAAATGTAATATATATTTCCTAACATTTTTAATAATGCAAAATTCTGATACTTTTTTCAGTAATATTAAATTTTTATAACATTTCCATTATTTATAATATTTATAAATAATTGCTCAGTAATTATAATTAAATTAAAGTTAATAATAAAGAATTATCTATAAATTTGATCAAAGATTATCCACTGGTTTATATAATATAACAATTAACAATATAGAAATGCATTCCTAACTTACATGAAAACCTCTATTAATTTAATACAAATTAATACATTTAATGAGTATTCAGTGACTTAATTAGGTTTAGATTGATATCAACTAATTTAATCTAGTGTAGTATAAATGTGAATCTTGTTAAGAGAGATGGATATTGGTTTTGTATCAATATATTGTACAAATGAAACTGGTGAAAAATTTTAACAAAGTATACATTGCATTAATAAAATTACATATTACATATTAACAAATAATTTTTCTTAATAACAATATGTATCTTTATTCATTTCATCACAATACATGTAAGACCATTAAGATATTGCAATAAAGTTTAACAAATAATATTTATACAAACAATATTAGTACAATTTTATTATTCAATAATCTAATTTGGTGATTATTTAATTTAAATTTATAAATTTATAATTAAAAAGTATACTCCTTAATTTTTGATTAAAAAATTCAAACAAGATTATATTATCGTGCTGTGTAACGTTCTAATTGTTGGCCACCATTTAAAATCTACACTCTTTTAAAAGAGTGAAAACAGCAGGATAATTAAAAAATATATATATTTATACAATAAAAAAGATGAAAATGAGTATATAATACAAAATAAACGGAAAAATTTGGTAATTTAACAATAAATCAAAGAAATAAAAGAACACTTACAATGGGTAGTATGAAACAATGCATGAAATTACAATAAAAGAACACTTAAAACCGTACTACACAATATAGTCTGAAAACAATATAAAATATATCATATTTAAGTAAATAAATATAATATACTGTATTACAGTCAAAAAAATTAAAGTAAAAACATACAAATCCTAACGACAGTAGTGATTCCAATCAGCTTCTATTTGATGATATACATGACCTCTGAACTGCAACAAAGACAAAACATTTTCCATCAGCTCAAAGACCAATTCTTCATCAGCAGGTGTTAGTCGATGATCCACACCAATATTAGGTTCCTATTAAAATAATATTTAAGTTTAGAATTATTGTAGTTTAACTGTAGTATAATTTGTTTAAGTAATTAAATACTATAAACTGCACCTATATAGATTTAAATCTCAAACATACACATCCTTGAGGCATTGATATAAAGATGAGCTCCTTTTTTCTGCTGCTCATGACATATCAGTTGCAACATAGCCCACACATATTCCATCAGCTTAATGACCATTTCTTCGTCCGTCAGCAGGTGCTAGTCGATGATCCACACTAACATTTAGTTACTAGAAAACTAAAACTAATATTCAGCATTAGTATAATGTAATATTATTGAAAAAGCAAGTTTATTAATACAATAACCTATTAGTAAATGTTCTTTTATTTATGATTTAATATAATTGTAAATATTATATTCATTCTTGTTTCAGTTATAAAAATTTGACAAAAAGATTTTAGTAAACTGCTGTTTTACTTTCTGTACGGTGGTCACCTTTTAAATTTTTCTCTCTCTTTAATGAATGATAAACAACAGATTACAATAATAAATTTAATTTAAACATTGAAAAAGATAAACTAGCATTGTGATGAGTAAAAAAATTGATAAATTTTGTAATTTAATGTTATATCATTAACATAAAAATAAATGAACACTTAAAAAAAAAGTATAGCACACCATCTGAAAAAAACTATAAACAGTATAATCTATTTAGGTAATTTCATATGTTATTTTCTGCCACGGTTCTAAAAATTAAAATATAAAAACAAACACATCCTTGCGACACTTGATATAAAGATGAGCTCCATTTTTCTGCTGCACATGACATATCAGTTGCAACTTAGCCCACACATATTCCATCAGCTTAATGACCATTTCTTCGTCAGCAGGTGTTAGTCGATGATCCACACCAATATTAGGTTCCTATTAAAATAATATTTAAGTTTAGAATTATTGTAGTTTAACTGTAGTATAATTTGTTTAAGTAATTAAATACTATAAACTGTACCTATATAGATTTAAATCTGAAACATACACATCCTTGCGGCATTGATATAAAGATGAGCTCCTTTTTTCTGCTGCTCATGACATATCAGTTGCAACATAGCCCATACATATTCCATCAGCTTAATGACCATTTCTTCGTCCGTCAGCAGGTGCTAGTCGATGATCCACACTAACATTTAGTTACTAGAAAATTAAACTAATATTCAGCATTAGTATAATGTAATATTATTGAAAAAGCAAGTTTATTAATACAATAACCTATTAGTAAATGTTCTTTTATTTATGATTTAAAATAATTGTAAATATTATATTCATTCTTGTTTCAGTTATAAAAATTTGACAAAAAGATTTTAGTAAACTGCTGTTTTACTTTCTGTACGGTGGTCACCTTTTAAATTTTTCTCTCTCTTTAATGAATGATAAACAACAGATTACAATAATAAATTTAATTTAAACATTGAAAAAGATAAACTAGCATTGTGATGAGTAAAAAAATTGATAAATTTTGTAATTTAATGTTATATCATTAACATAAAAATAAATGAACACTTAAAAAAAAAGTATAGCACACCATCTGAAAAAAACTATAAACAGTATAATCTATTTAGGTAATTTCATATGTTATTTTCTGCCACGGTTTTAAAAATTAAAATATAAAAACAAACACATCCTTGCGACACTTGATATAAAGATGAGCTCCATTTTTCTGCTGCACATGACATATCAGTTGCAACTTAGCCCACACATATTCCATCAGCTTAATGACCATTTCTTCGTCAGCAGGTGTTAGTCGATGATCCACACCAATATTAGGTTCCTATTAAAATAATATTTAAGTTTAGAATTATTGTAGTTTAACTGTAGTATAATTTGTTTAAGTAATTAAATACTATAAACTGTACCTATATAGATTTAAATCTCAAACATACACATCCTTGCGGCATTGATATAAAGATGAGCTCCTTTTTTCTGCTGCTCATGACATATCAGTTGCAACATAGCCCATACATATTCCATCAGCTTAATGACCATTTCTTCGTCCGTCAGCAGGTGCTAGTCGATGATCCACACTAACATTTAGTTACTAGAAAACTAAAACTAATATTCAGCATTAGTATAATGTAATATTATTGAAAAAGCAAGTTTATTAATACAATAACCTATTAGTAAATGTTCTTTTATTTATGATTTAAAATAATTGTAAATATTATATTCATTCTTGTTTCAGTTATAAAAATTTGACAAAAAGATTTTAGTAAACTGCTGTTTTACTTTCTGTACGGTGGTCACCTTTTAAATTTTTCTCTCTCTTTAATGAATGATAAACAACAGATTACAATAATAAATTTAATTTAAACATTGAAAAAGATAAACTAGCATTGTGATGAGTAAAAAAATTGATAAATTTTGTAATTTAATGTTATATCATTAACATAAAAATAAATGAACACTTAAAAAAAAAGTATAGCACACCATCTGAAAAAAACTATAAACAGTATAATCTATTTAGGTAATTTCATATGTTATTTTCTGCCACGGTTCTAAAAATTAAAATATAAAAACAAACACATCCTTGAGACACTTGATATAAAGATGAGCTCCATTTTTCTGCTGCATATGACATATCAGTTGCAACCTAGCCCACACATATTCCATCAGCTTAATGACCATTTCTTCGTCCGTCAGCAGGTGCTAGTCGATGATCCACACTAACATTTAGTTACTAGAAAACTAAAACTAATATTCAGCATTAGTATAATGTAATATTATTGAAAAAGCAAGTTTATTAATACAATAACCTATTAGTAAATGTTCTTTTATTTATGATTTAAAATAATTGTAAATATTATATTCATTCTTGTTTCAGTTATAAAAATTTGACAAAAAGATTTTAGTAAACTGCTGTTTTACTTTCTGTACGGTGGTCACCTTTTAAATTTTTCTCTCTCTTTAATGAATGATAAACAACAGATTACAATAATAAATTTAATTTAAACATTGAAAAAGATAAACTAGCATTGTGATGAGTAAAAAAATTGATAAATTTTGTAATTTAATGTTATATCATTAACATAAAAATAAATGAACACTTAAAAAAAAAGTATAGCACACCATCTGAAAAAAACTATAAACAGTATAATCTATTTAGGTAATTTCATATGTTATTTTCTGCCACGGTTTTAAAAATTAAAATATAAAAACAAACACATCCTTGCGACACTTGATATAAAGATGAGCTCCATTTTTCTGCTGCACATGACATATCAGTTGCAACTTAGCCCACACATATTCCATCAGCTTAATGACCATTTCTTCGTCAGCAGGTGTTAGTCGATGATCCACACCAATATTAGGTTCCTATTAAAATAATATTTAAGTTTAGAATTATTGTAGTTTAACTGTAGTATAATTTGTTTAAGTAATTAAATACTATAAACTGTACCTATATAGATTTAAATCTCAAACATACACATCCTTGCGGCATTGATATAAAGATGAGCTCCTTTTTTCTGCTGCTCATGACATATCAGTTGCAACATAGCCCATACATATTCCATCAGCTTAATGACCATTTCTTCGTCCGTCAGCAGGTGCTAGTCGATGATCCACACTAACATTTAGTTACTAGAAAACTAAAACTAATATTCAGCATTAGTATAATGTAATATTATTGAAAAAGCAAGTTTATTAATACAATAACCTATTAGTAAATGTTCTTTTATTTATGATTTAAAATAATTGTAAATATTATATTCATTCTTGTTTCAGTTATAAAAATTTGACAAAAAGATTTTAGTAAACTGCTGTTTTACTTTCTGTACGGTGGTCACCTTTTAAATTTTTCTCTCTCTTTAATGAATGATAAACAACAGATTACAATAATAAATTTAATTTAAACATTGAAAAAGATAAACTAGCATTGTGATGAGTAAAAAAATTGATAAATTTTGTAATTTAATGTTATATCATTAACATAAAAATAAATGAACACTTAAAAAAAAAGTATAGCACACCATCTGAAAAAAACTATAAACAGTATAATCTATTTAGGTAATTTCATATGTTATTTTCTGCCACGGTTCTAAAAATTAAAATATAAAAACAAACACATCCTTGCGACACTTGATATAAAGATGAGCTCCATTTTTCTGCTGCACATGACATATCAGTTGCAACTTAGCCCACACATATTCCATCAGCTTAATGACCATTTCTTCGTCAGGAGGTGTTAGTCGATTATCCACACCAATATTAGGTTCCTATTAAAATAATATTTAAGTTTAGAATTATTGTAGTTTAACAGTAGTATAATTGAAAAAACAATAAAAAGTATAATTTGTTTAAGTAATTAAATACTATAAACTGTACCTATATAGATTTAAATCTCAAACATACACATCCTTGCGGCATTGATATAAAGATGAGCTCCTTTTTTCTGCTGCTCATGACATATCAGTTGCAACATAGCCCACACATATTCCATCAGCTTAATGACCATTTCTTCGTCAGCAGGTGTTAGTCGATGATCCACACCAATATTAGGTATTAAGTTGAGTTCATTTTTGATGCTGCCAAATTTCCTCCGAGTTCAAACATATTCCATCAGCTTAACATCTTATTCATCATCGGTGCTTAGTCCATGATCCAATACATATAATTTGTTGTAAAAAAATAAGTAAACAAAATTACATATTAAAAATAATTAATCTTTAAGAAGGAGGAAGATAATTCAGCTATATTATCTAAAAATATATACTTGTTTTGTAAAATGTCTGTATTGATTCAGTCAGCTACTATTTATACTAAATAGATATGTACATATCGATTTGAATAATTTTAAAATATTATAGTTACATAAAATAAAATAAGTACAACTCTTTTCTAGGTAAAAATAACTTATATGATCTACTTATTACTGTTATATATTTATAGTTTTTCTTAGAATAACATTCACTAATTTTTATACTTGTTTAATATTTTGATGTTTACTTTAACTATAAAAATATAGTTGAAGTAGTTTACTTATACTAATACATATTTAAAATCACTAAAAATAAGTAAGTATAATTGATTAATTGGTGAAATTATTAAAAATATATAATTGTGATGACTATATAAATACATTTTTATGGCGATGTTCAATATACCTATTTTATAATTAATGAATTAGATAGTCTGATGTTTAAACTAACTGAAACAATCAAGTTTAAATTAATATACTTTAAAATTTTAGGTTGAAAGTAGGCGTATACGGTATACTATGATTCATGGGATTTCCATTATAGTTTTAAATTCACGTTTCACATAGTCACATTGCAAGTGCCGGTTTACGTTTATTTTAGAGATGTTAATTAAGTTAGCCCGTAGTAGAGGTAAATATATAATAAATAGTTTAATATTAATAAAAAAATCATTTAAATCAATACAGTTAATAAACAACAAAACTCATTTAAAAAACTTGATGCAGTTTTTACGAACGATTAAAGTTATAATTACTCTTCAATAAACTACATTTTTATATATTTTTCACAAACCATTGCTTATTAAATTTTCTTATATCAATATTAATTAAATATACATTTTAAATTAAATTTAGATTAATATTATAGACGTACGCATGGGTCTGACTAAAGCCTCAGCTGAGTTTTTTTTATACGTGGGTGGGTACTTGGTGTTTTAGAAAGTTATAAGGTGACATTGCCGTAAAAAATTAAGAACAAAATAAATCAAAAATCGTAGATTTAATCGTACGATTAAAGATTAATGGTTGCCTATCGAGATGTGATAATATGCTGACTATTGAATTGGATAATCAAAAAAACGAATAATATAAAAATAAATTGATGACAAACATGATTATCAGTATTTCGAGGAAACTAAAATAGATGAAATGAAACATTATTGTTTTCATTTAGCACTTGATTAAACTATATCTGGATTAAACGTTCAATTCAACCAAGAAAGTTTTAAATTAACTGAAGTGCTTGGGAATTTGGTTAATCTGGAGACTACAGAAAAAGATATTTTTTATTTTACATTAATGTTCACGAAATAAAATTACTAAAAAACATGGCTTACATTAAAAGAAACGTCAACTCAAGAAGTTTACGTTTGAATATAGTGGCTCAACAGAGATCGGTCAACTATTAAAAAAATTATTTTAATTGTTCTTAAGTCATTTGTTACTATCTGTTACAAGCTGTGGCTGTGAACGAGGTTTTTAATAGATTAAATTTGGTTAAAATTAAATCAATATCGATGAATTTTGTGTGTGAAATAATGAAAAATTATTGTTTACATTTTTCAGTCACCAACAAAAGGGTCACTTCGAAGTTTGTAGTTGAAGATGTTTATAATTTTTTTCTTGTGTGATCGTGCCCTTAATTGGGGTGGGGGTTCTGATTGAATTTAGTCAAACCTGTCTCAGAAGTCTGCGCACGTCTATTGTAAATCACAACATATTGATCCCGATATAACAACTCTTAAATATATAGCTTTAAAAAACTTTAAGGGTCACATACTTGTAAATTTAACTTTATAAATTATATAATCTGTTTTTAATTGATGCAAAATAATAAGAGTTATTAATATTAATATTACTATTTACTTCTCCACAATAAATCCCTATTTCACATATTTTTATTATATTTAAAACAAATGAGATTAAAAAAAGTTTAGAGCTATGCATATGCTTTTTTAGAGTGATATGGATTTTGATAATTTATTTCTGCTAAAGAATCAAAATCTGATCCAAAAGTTATTTGGGTTATTTTCGGTCTATACATCAATTTTGTAGGGTTTTTTACGCCGCATCATTTGGCGGTACTGTAATTGTTCAATGTGTTACTGTTATCGTGCTATTTATACGTGTGTGTTGGGATAGGAAAGGGGTTAGAGTCAATAATGGTACGTACAAACACTATAAACTTTTTATTATTTACTAACATGAATACATGATCATCTTCATAGGTAATAATCTGATGTAAATTAATATTTTTTTGAATTTTTTTTTACCTAGATATTACCTAACCTATTGTAGTAAGTTGTGTAATCGTTTTATTTAAATAATAAAAAAAATTGAAACAAGAGAGATGACGTCTAAAAGATCCTAACAACTATGGTAAAAAGTAAGTTTTTTAATAATAATATTATGTTATTATTATATTAGATACAAACCTACTACTTATTATATACTTCAATGAAATAATGTAAAAAATAATAACATTTTGTAGTAAAACTAAGTAAATCTAACATAATTAAAAATGTTTGTATTGTATAATTTTTTAGTAGAATTAAAATTATAATTTTTATTTTTATAATTACTAAAGTTAATAATGGAATTTTATTTTAGTTATCTAGATATTAATTATGCCAAAGAACAGTCAACATCAACTAACATAACATTGCCATTATGGCACAATTTGATATATTTTTTTAATGTTGCTTTGAATTCTGATTATTATGTATGATATTATTTTCTATTAAAAATTACAATTATAACTAACTTTGTATATTACTAAGTAGGTACTTAACCATCATTTTTTTTAATTGATTAGGACCAAAATAATCAATGTGGCAATTCAAACAAAGGAGTTGAATATTATGCTGGTGTCAATAATATCAGTCATGTATCATCAAAATTAATCTTCAAGTCAGTAAATATTTACAAATGGTTAAACCTGTTTATCAATATTATTAATTTTAATTAATAAAATAATTTTTTTTCAATTAATTTTAGAAATGGTTAAATCAATGTAACTTTTTTGATGCCAATATACACAGTAATAGTGAAAATATACATATGATTAAATTAAATGGTACAAGATTTTAAAATAGTAATGCAAAAGACGCTTGACTATAATGATAATGTTGGATCAGTGGGTATAAGGAACACCAGACCATGTTTTGAACAAGGTATTAATCTTTTAAACATAATGATATATTAATAATTTTAGTTTAAGAAGAAAAATAATTATGAAACTTAATGAATTGAAATTAATAGGGATGTATACTCATTGATCATCCCACATTTATTCTCTGTTAGTAATATGAAATTACCAGTGTTAAGTACCTACTTACTAGATTATCACTAGATTATTATTTGAAAATCTATTTATGCTATTAAATTATATTTGATTTTAATTATTAGTAATTCTATATTATGATATATTATATATTAAAACAATAAACAACTTAACAAAATTATTAATATATTTCTTTATTTTAAGGCAGGTAAAATGATTGCATTACTAGAAAGAAATAAAGATATTTGTGATAATATTAGAAGAATTATGGTACACATGTTTAATGATCAAGTTTATCAAGTTATCGTTTGACTACAGGTAAGCAATATATTAAATTTATACAATATTATGGTTATTATGTTGTACTTAGTTCATCCAAATAATAATAATAGAATTTAACATTTTATTAAAACTATTGAGTTCAAACACAATAAATTGAAACTGTTCTCTTAAGTTTTATTTTATTTTATATATTTATTATAAACCTTACTAACTTTGATGGATTGATATTTCTCTAGGTACACGACTTTCTCACAACACATACAGAATGAAAACAAAAAACTATCGGAGAGAAAGGATAATACAATTTTTAATTTCATAATATTGTTAAGTATTAATATTCTATATATTTAGTTTAATTTTTAATATCAAGAAGGCTCATATAATAAAAGAAATTGATTTATTTTTAAATTGCACACTATAGGTTAAAGAGAGGGTTTTATCATTTAGTTCTAAGGCATTAGTAAAAAACTAATATAAGTATAATGTAGATTGAGTTGATAGAAATGTAATAAAAAGGAAGAGATTAATTATATTGCTATATTAATGATATAATAAAATTTAGAAGTGCTTACTACTGTAAAATTATGTTAAAGTTACTAACTACTATAACCATTGTAAAACTAACTTAACGATAAAGTGCAAATTACTATAAAATAATGTTGAGAATACTATAAATATTGTAGAAATAACTGAATTTTTAAGTAAAGAGTAGGTACTAAAAATGTATGGTACTAGTACATAACACTATATTTTTAGTCTTCATAAAAATAAAGTCATGACTACAAATTTTTAGTAAATTTAAGTAACATTATTGCTGTTTGTATAGCTATTTTATAATACATTTACTACTACTATATTTATAGTACAAGTAATTATTTTGATTTTTCTGTTCTGCTTTTAATTCTGGCAGCCACTGTTTAGTCCAGTCCTCACCCACCAAGTATCTGTATATTAAACTACATAGTCAAATATAATATATAATGCATATATATTAATAAAATGATTAAACACAGAAATAAGTATATGAGTATATTAATAATGGTATAAAATTATTATTTTATACATTTTAGAGTTTAAATATTTGGGTACCCACCAAAAATATAGTCGCGACCCACTGTTGAGTCGTGACCGGCAGTGGGAACCTCTTATTTAGACTTTACATTTTTAATATATGCACATACCTATACTTATTGATTAGAATATACATTTTAATATTGAAATATAATTAAGATAATAAAATCTCTATATTTCAAAAGTAAAATGAGTATATGAGTATATTAATAATGGTATAAAATTATAATTTTATACATTTTAGAGTTTAAATATTTGGGTACGCACCAAAAATATAGTCGCGACCCACTGTTGAGTCGTGACCGGCAGTGGGAACCTCTTATTTAGACTTTACATTTTTAATATATGCACATACCTATACTTATTAATTAGAATATACATTTTAATATTGAATTATAAATAAGATAATAAAATCTCTATATTTCAAAAGTAAAATGAGTATATGAGTATATTAATAATGGTATAAAATAATAATTTTATACATTTTAGAGTTTAAATATTTGGGTACCCACCAAAAATAAAGTCGCGACCCACTGTTGAGTCGTGACCGGCAGTGGGAACCTCTTATTTAGACTTTACATTTTTAATATATGCACATACCTACACTTATATTAATTAGAATATACATTTTAATATTGAAATATAATTAAGATAATAAAATCTGTATTATTCAAAAGTAAAATGAGTATATGAGTATATTAATAATGGTATAAAATAATAATTTTATACATTTTAGAGTTTAAATATTTGGGTACCCACCAAAAATATAGTCGCGACCCACTGTTGAGTCGTGACCGGCAGTGGGAACCTCTTATTTAGACTTTACATTTTTAATATATGCACATACCTATACTTATTAATTAGAATATACATTTTAATATTGAAATATAATTAAGATAATAAAATCTGTATTATTCAAAACTAAAATGAGTACATTAATATATTAATAATGGTATAAAATAATAATTTTATACATTTAAGAGTTTTAATATTTGGGTACCCACCAAAAATATAGTCACAACCCACTGTTGAGTCGTGACCGGCAGTGGGAACCTCTTATTTAGACTTTACATTTTTAATATATGCACATACCTATACTTATTAATTAGAATATACATTTTAATATTGAATTATAAATAAGATAATAAAATCTGTATTATTCAAAACTAAAATGAGTACATGAATATATTAATAATGGTATAAAATAATAATTTTATACATTTTAGAGTTTAAATATTTGGGTACCCACCAAAAATATAGTCACAACCCACTGTTGAGTCGTGACCGGCAGTGAGAACCTCTTATTTAGACTTTACATTTTTAATATATGCACATACCTACACCTATTAATTAGAATATACATTTTAATATTGAAATATAAGTAAGATAATAAAATCTCTATATTTCAAAAGTAAAATGAGTATATGAGTATATTAATAATGGTATAAAATAATAATTTTATACATTTTAGAGTTTAAATATTCGGGTACCCACCAAAAATATAGTCGCGACCCACTGTTGAGTCGTGACCGGCAGTGGGAACCTCTTATTTAGACTTTACATTTTTAATATATGCACATACCTACAGTTATTAATTAGAATATACATTTTAATATTGAATTATAAATAAGATAATAAAATCTGTATTATTCAAAACTAAAATGTGTATTTGAATATAATAATAATGATATAAAATGATAATTTTATACAATTTAGAGTTTAA
Source organism: Rhopalosiphum nymphaeae (assembly GCA_036289425.1). Classification (NCBI taxonomy): domain Eukaryota; kingdom Metazoa; phylum Arthropoda; class Insecta; order Hemiptera; family Aphididae; genus Rhopalosiphum; species Rhopalosiphum nymphaeae. The sequence continues at coordinate 57,288 of JAZAQC010000021.1, read as the reverse complement.
ATATTTGGGTACCCACCAAAAATATAGTCTCGGCCCCCTGTTGAGTCGTGACCGGCAGAGGGAATTTTTTTTATAGACATTACATTGTTATTATATTCACATACCTATATGTATTTGAAATTTTTTTAAAGCATTTAAATTATGTATTATTGAATTTTGAATAGTTTACATATATTGTAGTATATTACAATTTTAATGATAATATAATTTAATGATTAAAAAAACTTAACATTTTTGTTTAACCTAACATGATAAATTTCTAAAGCTATTCAACTACCATTTGTATCTATTTATTTTTATTTTAAAGCGTATTGTTTGTGCTATCAAACGAAACACAGAAATTAAAGCAAAATTTTTAGCCAATTTTATTGAATAAAAATTGTGAAAATTCCAAATTGTTTATTATAATTATTTTTATTAGTTAATTTGTATTTATTTAAAATTAATTGTAAAGTTCTTGTGTACTTATGTTATAAGATAAATACTAAGTATTTAATTATTATCAAAATAAAAAAATGCATAAATGAAATTTGAATAGTTTTATAGATACATCAGATGATATGCGGTTTACTAGGTTATGATTTAAAATTGTCTATAACTAAAATCACTTTTTTACTCTAATCATTTTTCCCTAAAGACGTGTTGAATATGCAATACCATGTTTAACGTTCTTGTGTCACATTACAATTGATAATAATATTGAAAATATCAATAAAGCATAATAATGGGTTATTAGTGCATACAATGATCTTGTAAATATTGTTGTATTATTTCCAATAACAAATGAAGATATATTGCAAGTGTTTGATGAAAAATTAAGTAATTAAGATTTTAAAACAGTTTTGGTAATACTTTATATTATGATATATTATATATTAAAACAATTAACAACTTAACAAAATTATTAATATATTTCTTTATTTTAAGGCAGGTAAAATGATTGCATTACTAGAAATAAATAAAGATATTTGTGATAATATTAGAAGAATTATGGTACACATGTTTAATGATCAAGTTTATCAAGTTATCGTTTGACTACAGGTAAGCAATATATTAAATTTATACAATATTATGGTTATTATGTTGTACTTAGTTCATCCAAATAATAATAATAGAATTTAACATTTTATTAAAACTATTGAGTTCAAACACAATAAATTGAAACTGTTCTCTTAAGTTTTATTTTATTTTATATATTTATTATAAACCTTACTAACTTTGATGGATTGATATTTCTCTAGGTACACGACTTTCTCACAACACATACAGAATGAAAACAAAAAACTATCGGAGAGAAAGGATAATACAATTTTTAATTTCATAATATTGTTAAGTATTAATATTCTATATATTTAGTTTAATTTTTAATATCAAGAAGGCTCATATAATAAAAGAAATTGATTTATTTTTAAATTGCACACTATAGGTTAAAGAGAGGGTTTTATCATTTAGTTCTAAGGCATTAGTAAAAAACTAATATAAGTATAATGTAGATTGAGTTGATAGAAATGTAATAAAAAGGAAGAGATTAATTATATTGCTATATTAATGATATAATAAAATTTAGAAGTGCTTACTACTGTAAAATTATGTTAAAGTTACTAACTACTATAACCATTGTAAAACTAACTTAACGATAAAGTGCAAATTACTATAAAATAATGTTGAGAATACTATAAATATTGTAGAAATAACTGAATTTTTAAGTAAAGAGTAGGTACTAAAAATGTATGGTACTAGTACATAACACTATATTTTTAGTCTTCATAAAAATAAAGTCATGACTACAAATTTTTAGTAAATTTAAGTAACATTATTGCTGTTTGTATAGCTATTTTATAATACATTTACTACTACTATATTTATAGTACAAGTAATTATTTTGATTTTTCTGTTCTGCTTTTAATTCTGGCAGCCACTGTTTAGTCCAGTCCTCACCCACCAAGTATCTGTATATTAAACTACATAGTCAAATATAATATATAATGCATATATATTAATAAAATGATTAAATACAGAAATAAGTATATGAGTATATTAATAATGGTATAAAATTATTATTTTATACATTTTAGAGTTTAAATATTCGGGTACCCACCAAAAATATAGTCGCGACCCACTGTTGAGTCGTGACCGGCAGTGGGAACCTCTTATTTAGACTTTACATTTTTAATATATGCACATACCTACACTTATTAATTAGAATATACATTTTAATATTGAAATATAATTAAGATAATAAAATCTGTATTATTCAAAACTAAAATGTTTATACGAATATATTAATAATGGTATAAAATAATAATTTTATACATTTTAGAGTTTAAATATTCGGGTACCCACCAAAAATATAGTCGCGACCCACTGTTGAGTCGTGACCGGCAGTGGGAACCTCTTATTTAGACTTTACATTTTTAATATATGCACATACCTATACTTATTAATTAGAATATACATTTTAATATTGAATTATAAATAAGATAATAAAATCTCTATATTTCAAAAGTAAAATGAGTATATGAGTATATTAATAATGGTATAAAATAATAATTTTATACATTTTAGAGTTTAAATATTTGGGTACCCACCAAAAATATAGTCGCGACCCACTGTTGAGTCGTGACCGGCAGTGGGAACCTCTTATTTAGACTTTACATTTTTAATATATGCACATACCTATACTTATTAATTAGAATATACATTTTAATATTGAAATATAATTAAGATAATAAAATCTGTATTATTCAAAACTAAAATGAGTACATTAATATATTAATAATGGTATAAAATAATAATTTTATACATTTTAGAGTTTAAATATTTGGGTACCCACCAAAAATATAGTCGTGACCCACTGTTGAGTCGTGACCGGCAGTGGGAACCTCTTATTTAGACTTTACATTTTTAATATATGCACATACCTATACTTATTGATTAGAATATACATTTTAATATTGAATTATAAATAAGATAATAAAATCTCTATATTTCAAAAGTAAAATGATTATATGAGTATATTAATAATGGTATAAAATAATAATTTTATACATTTTAGAGTTTAAATATTCGGGTACCCACCAAAAATATAGTCGCGACCCACTGTTGAGTCGTGACCGGCAGTGGGAACCTCTTATTTAGACTTTACATTTTTAATATATGCACATACCTATACTTATTAATTAGAATATACATTTTAATATTGAATTATAAATAAGATAATAAAATCTCTATATTTCAAAAGTAAAATGAGTATATGAGTATATTAATAATGGTATAAAATAATAATTTTATACATTTTAGAGTTTAAATATTTGGGTACCCACCAAAAATATAGTCGCGACCCACTGTTGAGTCGTGACCGGCAGTGGGAACCTCTTATTTAGACTTTACATTTTTAATATATGCACATACCTATACTTATTAATTAGAATATACATTTTAATATTGAAATATAATTAAGATAATAAAATCTGTATTATTCAAAACTAAAATGAGTACATTAATATATTAATAATGGTATAAAATAATAATTTTATACATTTAAGAGTTTTAATATTTGGGTACCCACCAAAAATATAGTCACAACCCACTGTTGAGTCGTGACCGGCAGTGGGAACCTCTTATTTAGACTTTACATTTTTAATATATGCACATACCTATACTTATTAATTAGAATATACATTTTAATATTGAATTATAAATAAGATAATAAAATCTGTATTATTCAAAACTAAAATGAGTACATGAATATATTAATAATGGTATAAAATAATAATTTTATACATTTTAGAGTTTAAATATTTGGGTACCCACCAAAAATATAGTCACAACCCACTGTTGAGTCGTGACCGGCAGTGAGAACCTCTTATTTAGACTTTACATTTTTAATATATGCACATACCTACACCTATTAATTAGAATATACATTTTAATATTGAAATATAAGTAAGATAATAAAATCTCTATATTTCAAAAGTAAAATGAGTATATGAGTATATTAATAATGGTATAAAATAATAATTTTATACATTTTAGAGTTTAAATATTCGGGTACCCACCAAAAATATAGTCGCGACCCACTGTTGAGTCGTGACCGGCAGTGGGAACCTCTTATTTAGACTTTACATTTTTAATATATGCACATACCTACAGTTATTAATTAGAATATACATTTTAATATTGAATTATAAATAAGATAATAAAATCTGTATTATTCAAAACTAAAATGTGTATTTGAATATAATAATAATGATATAAAATGATAATTTTATACAATTTAGAGTTTAAATATTTGGGTACCCACCAAAAATATAGTCTCGGCCCCCTGTTGAGTCGTGACCGGCAGAGGGAATTTTTTTTATAGACATTACATTGTTATTATATTCACATACCTATATGTATTTGAAATTTTTTTAAAGCATTTAAATTATGTATTATTGAATTTTGAATAGTTTACATATATTGTAGTATATTACAATTTTAATGATAATATAATTTAATGATTAAAAAAACTTAACATTTTTGTTTAACCTAACATGATAAATTTCTAAAGCTATTCAACTACCATTTGTATCTATTTATTTTTATTTTAAAGCGTATTGTTTGTGCTATCAAACGAAACACAGAAATTAAAGCAAAATTTTTAGCCAATTTTATTGAATAAAAATTGTGAAAATTCCAAATTGTTTATTATAATTATTTTTATTAGTTAATTTGTATTTATTTAAAATTAATTGTAAAGTTCTTGTGTACTTATGTTATAAGATAAATACTAAGTATTTAATTATTATCAAAATAAAAAAATGCATAAATGAAATTTGAATAGTTTTATAGATACATCAGATGATATGCGGTTTACTAGGTTATGATTTAAAATTGTCTATAACTAAAATCACTTTTTTACTCTAATCATTTTTCCCTAAAGACGTGTTGAATATGCAATACCATGTTTAACGTTCTTGTGTCACATTACAATTGATAATAATATTGAAAATATCAATAAAGCATAATAATGGGTTATTAGTGCATACAATGATCTTGTAAATATTGTTGTATTATTTCCAATAACAAATGAAGATATATTGCAAGTGTTTGATGAAAAATTAAGTAATTAAGATTTTAAAACAGTTTTGGTAATACTTTATATTATGATATATTATATATTAAAACAATTAACAACTTAACAAAATTATTAATATATTTCTTTATTTTAAGGCAGGTAAAATGATTGCATTACTAGAAATAAATAAAGATATTTGTGATAATATTAGAAGAATTATGGTACACATGTTTAATGATCAAGTTTATCAAGTTATCGTTTGACTACAGGTAAGCAATATATTAAATTTATACAATATTATGGTTATTATGTTGTACTTAGTTCATCCAAATAATAATAATAGAATTTAACATTTTATTAAAACTATTGAGTTCAAACACAATAAATTGAAACTGTTCTCTTAAGTTTTATTTTATTTTATATATTTATTATAAACCTTACTAACTTTGATGGATTGATATTTCTCTAGGTACACGACTTTCTCACAACACATACAGAATGAAAACAAAAAACTATCGGAGAGAAAGGATAATACAATTTTTAATTTCATAATATTGTTAAGTATTAATATTCTATATATTTAGTTTAATTTTTAATATCAAGAAGGCTCATATAATAAAAGAAATTGATTTATTTTTAAATTGCACACTATAGGTTAAAGAGAGGGTTTTATCATTTAGTTCTAAGGCATTAGTAAAAAACTAATATAAGTATAATGTAGATTGAGTTGATAGAAATGTAATAAAAAGGAAGAGATTAATTATATTGCTATATTAATGATATAATAAAATTTAGAAGTGCTTACTACTGTAAAATTATGTTAAAGTTACTAACTACTATAACCATTGTAAAACTAACTTAACGATAAAGTGCAAATTACTATAAAATAATGTTGAGAATACTATAAATATTGTAGAAATAACTGAATTTTTAAGTAAAGAGTAGGTACTAAAAATGTATGGTACTAGTACATAACACTATATTTTTAGTCTTCATAAAAATAAAGTCATGACTACAAATTTTTAGTAAATTTAAGTAACATTATTGCTGTTTGTATAGCTATTTTATAATACATTTACTACTACTATATTTATAGTACAAGTAATTATTTTGATTTTTCTGTTCTGCTTTTAATTCTGGCAGCCACTGTTTAGTCCAGTCCTCACCCACCAAGTATCTGTATATTAAACTACATAGTCAAATATAATATATAATGCATATATATTAATAAAATGATTAAATACAGAAATAAGTATATGAGTATATTAATAATGGTATAAAATTATTATTTTATACATTTTAGAGTTTAAATATTCGGGTACCCACCAAAAATATAGTCGCGACCCACTGTTGAGTCGTGACCGGCAGTGGGAACCTCTTATTTAGACTTTACATTTTTAATATATGCACATACCTACACTTATTAATTAGAATATACATTTTAATATTGAAATATAATTAAGATAATAAAATCTGTATTATTCAAAACTAAAATGTTTATATGAATATATTAATAATGGTATAAAATAATAATTTTATACATTTTAGAGTTTAAATATTCGGGTACCCACCAAAAATATAGTCGCGACCCACTGTTGAGTCGTGACCGGCAGTGGGAACCTCTTATTTAGACTTTACATTTTTAATATATGCACATACCTATACTTATTGATTAGAATATACATTTTAATATTGAAATATAATTAAGATAATAAAATCTGTATTATTCAAAACTAAAATGTTTATATGAATATATTAATAATGGTATAAAATAATAATTTTATACATTTTAGAGTTTAAATATTCGGGTACCCACCAAAAATATAGTCGCGACCCACTGTTGAGTCGTGACCGGCAGTGGGAACCTCTTATTTAGACTTTACATTTTTAATATATGCACATACCTATACTTATTGATTAGAATATACATTTTAATATTGAATTATAAATAAGATAATAAAATCTCTATATTTCAAAAGTAAAATGAGTATATGAGTATATTAATAATGGTATAAAATTATAATTTTATACATTTTAGAGTTTAAATATTTGGGTACCCACCAAAAATATAGTCGCGACCCACTGTTGAGTCGTGACCGGCAGTGGGAACCTCTTATTTAGACTTTACATTTTTAATATATGCACATACCTATACTTATTAATTAGAATATACATTTTAATATTGAATTATAAATAAGATAATAAAATCTCTATATTTCAAAAGTAAAATGATTATATGAGTATATTAATAATGGTATAAAATAATAATTTTATACATTTTAGAGTTTAAATATTCGGGTACCCACCAAAAATATAGTCGCGACCCACTGTTGAGTCGTGACCGGCAGTGGGAACCTCTTATTTAGACTTTACATTTTTAATATATGCACATACCTATACTTATTAATTAGAATATACATTTTAATATTGAATTATAAATAAGATAATAAAATCTCTATATTTCAAAAGTAAAATGAGTATATGAGTATATTAATAATGGTATAAAATTATAATTTTATACATTTTAGAGTTTAAATATTCGGGTACCCACCAAAAATATAGTCGCGACCCACTGTTGAGTCGTGACCGGCAGTAGGAACCTCTTATTTAGACTTTACATTTTTAATATATGCACATACCTATACTTATTAATTAGAATATACATTTTAATATTGAATTATAAATAAGATAATAAAATCTGTATTATTCAAAACTTAAATGAGTATATGAATATATTAATAATGGTATAAAATAATAATTTTATACATTTTAGAGTTTAAATATTTGGGTACCCACCAAAAATATAGTCTCGGCCCCCTGTTGAGTCGTGACCGGCATAGGGAATTTTTTTTATAGACATTACATTTTTATTATATTCACATACCTATATGTATTTGAAATTTTTTTAAAGCACTTAAATTATGTATTATTGAATTTTGAATAGTTTACATATATTGTAGTATATTACAATTTTAATGATAATATAATTTAATGATTAAAAAAACTTAACATTTTTGTTTAACCTAACATGATAAATTTCTAAAGCTATTCAACTACCATTTGTATCTATTTATTTTTATTTTAAAGCGTATTGTTTGTGCTATCAAACGAAACACAGAAATTAAAGCAAAATTTTTAGCCAATTTTATTGAATAAAAATTGTGAAAATTCCAAATTGTTTATTATAATTATTTTTATTAGTTAATTTGTATTTATTTAAAATTAATTGTAAAGTTCTTGTGTACTTATGTTATAAGATAAATACTAAGTATTTAATTATTATCAAAATAAAAAAATGCATAAATGAAATTTGAATAGTTTTATAGATACATCAGATGATATGCGGTTTACTAGGTTATGATTTAAAATTGTCTATAACTAAAATCACTTTTTTACTCTAATCATTTTTCCCTAAAGATGTGTTGAATATGCAATACCATGTTTAACGTTCTTGTGTCACATTACAATTGATAATAATATTGAAAATATCAATAAAGCATAATAATGGGTTATTAGTGCATACAATGATCTTGTAAATATTGTTGTATTATTTTCAATAACAAATGAAGATATATTGCAAGTGTTTGATGAAAAATTAAGTAATTAAGATTTTAAAACAGTTTTGGTAATACTTTATATTATGATATATTATATATTAAAACAATAAACAACTTAACAAAATTATTAATATATTTCTTTATTTTAAGGCAGGTAAAATGATTGCATTACTAGAAAGAAATAAAGATATTTGTGATAATATTAGAAGAATTATGGTACACATGTTTAATGATCAAGTTTATCAAGTTATCGTTTGACTACAGGTAAGCAATATATTAAATTTATACAATATTATGGTTATTATGTTGTACTTAGTTCATCCAAATAATAATAATAGAATTTAACATTTTATTAAAACTATTGAGTTCAAACACAATAAATTGAAACTGTTCTCTTAAGTTTTATTTTATTTTATATATTTATTATAAACCTTACTAACTTTGATGGATTGATATTTCTCTAGGTACACGACTTTCTCACAACACATACAGAATGAAAACAAAAAACTATCGAAGAGAAAGGATAATACAATTTTTAATTTCATAATATTGTTAAGTATTAATATTCTATATATTTAGTTTAATTTTTAATATCAAGAAGGCTCATATAATAAAAGAAATTGATTTATTTTTAAATTGCACACTATAGGTTAAAGAGAGGGTTTTATCATTTAGTTCTAAGGCATTAGTAAAAAACTAATATAAGTATAATGTAGATTGAGTTGATAGAAATGTAATAAAAAGGAAGAGATTAATTATATTGCTATATTAATGATATAATAAAATTTAGAAGTGCTTACTACTGTAAAATTATGTTAAAATTACTAACTACTATAACCATTGTAAAACTAACTTAACGATAAAGTGCAAATTACTATAAAATAATGTTGAGAATACTATAAATATTGTAGAAATAACTGAATTTTTAAGTAAAGAGTAGGTACTAAAAATGTATGGTACTAGTACATAACACTATATTTTTAGTCTTCATAAAAATAAAGTCATGACTACAAATTTTTAGTAAATTTAAGTAACATTATTGCTGTTTGTATAGCTATTTAATAATACATTTACTACTACTATATTTATAGTACAAGTAATTATTTTGATTTTTCTGTTCTGCTTTTAATTCTGGCAGCCACTGTTTAGTCCAGTCCTCACCCACCAAGTATCTGTATATTAAACTACATAGTCAAATATAATATATAATGCATATATATTAATAAAATGATTAAATACAGAAATAAGTATATGAGTATATTAATAATGGTATAAAATAATAATTTTATACATTTTAGAGTTTAAATATTTGGGTACCCACCAAAAATATAGTCGCGACCCACTGTTGAGTCGTGACCGGCAGTGGGAACCTCTTATTTAGACTTTACATTTTTAATATATGCACATACCTACACTTATTAATTAGAATATACATTTTAATATTGAAATATAATTAAGATAATAAAATCTGTATTATTCAAAACTAAAATGTTTATATGAATATATTAATAATGGTATAAAATAATAATTTTATACATTTTAGAGTTTAAATATTCGGGTACCCACCAAAAATATAGTCGCGACCCACTGTTGAGTCGTGACCGGCAGTGGGAACCTCTTATTTAGACTTTACATTTTTAATATATGCACATACCTATACTTATTGATTAGAATATACATTTTAATATTGAATTATAAATAAGATAATAAAATCTCTATATTTCAAAAGTAAAATGAGTATATGAGTATATTAATAATGGTATAAAATTATAATTTTATACATTTTAGAGTTTAAATATTTGGGTACCCACCAAAAATATAGTCGCGACCCACTGTTGAGTCGTGACCGGCAGTGGGAACCTCTTATTTAGACTTTACATTTTTAATATATGCACATACCTATACTTATTAATTAGAATATACATTTTAATATTGAATTATAAATAAGATAATAAAATCTCTATATTTCAAAAGTAAAATGATTATATGAGTATATTAATAATGGTATAAAATAATAATTTTATACATTTTAGAGTTTAAATATTCGGGTACCCACCAAAAATATAGTCGCGACCCACTGTTGAGTCGTGACCGGCAGTGGGAACCTCTTATTTAGACTTTACATTTTTAATATATGCACATACCTATACTTATTAATTAGAATATACATTTTAATATTGAATTATAAATAAGATAATAATATCTGTATTATTCAAAACTAAAATGAGTACATTAATATATTAATAATGGTATAAAATAATAATTTTATACATTTTAGAGTTTAAATATTTGGGTACCCACCAAAAATATAGTCACAACCCACTGTTGAGTCGTGACCGGCAGTGGGAACCTCTTATTTAGACTTTACATTTTTAATATATGCACATACCTATACTTATTAATTAGAATATACATTTTAATATTGAATTATAAATAAGATAATAAAATCTCTATATTTCAAAAGTAAAATGAGTATATGAGTATATTAATAATGGTATAAAATTATAATTTTATACATTTTAGAGTTTAAATATTCGGGTACCCACCAAAAATATAGTCGCGACCCACTGTTGAGTCGTGACCGGCAGTAGGAACCTCTTATTTAGACTTTACATTTTTAATATATGCACATACCTATACTTATTAATTAGAATATACATTTTAATATTGAATTATAAATAAGATAATAAAATCTCTATATTTCAAAAGTAAAATGAGTATATGAGTATATTAATAATGGTATAAAATTATAATTTTATACATTTTAGAGTTTAAATATTTGGGTACCCACCAAAAATATAGTCGCGACCCACTGTTGAGTCGTGACCGGCAGTGGGAACCTCTTATTTAGACTTTACATTTTTAATATATGCACATACCTACACCTATTAATTAGAATATACATTTTAATATTGAAATATAAGTAAGATAATAAAATCTCTATATTTCAAAAGTAAAATGATTATATGAGTATATTAATAATGGTATAAAATAATAATTTTATACATTTTAGAGTTTAAATATTCGGGTACCCATCAAAAATATAGTCGCGAACCACTGTTGAGTCGTGACCGGCAGTGGGAACCTCTTATTTAGACTTTACATTTTTAATATATGCACATACCTATACTTATTAATTAGAATATACATTTTAATATTGAATTATAAATAAGATAATAAAATCTCTATATTTCAAAAGTAAAATGAGTATATGAGTATATTAATAATGGTATAAAATAATAATTTTATACATTTTAGAGTTTAAATATTCGGGTACCCACCAAAAATATAGTCGCGACCCACTGTTGAGTCGTGACCGGCAGTGGGAACCTCTTATTTAGACTTTACATTTTTAATATATGCACATACCTATACTTATTAATTAGAATATACATTTTAATATTGAAATATAATTAAGATAATAAAATCTCTATATTTCAAAAGTAAAATGATTATATGAGTATATTAATAATGGTATAAAATAATAATTTTATACATTTTAGAGTTTAAATATTTGGGTACCCACCAAAAATATAGTCACAACCCACTGTTGAGTCGTGACCGGCAGTGGGAACCTCTTATTTAGACTTTACATTTTTAATATATGCACATACCTATACTTATTAATTAGAATATACATTTTAATATTGAATTATAAATAAGATAATAAAATCTCTATATTTCAAAAGTAAAATGAGTATATGAGTATATTAATAATGGTATAAAATTATAATTTTATACATTTTAGAGTTTAAATATTCGGGTACCCACCAAAAATATAGTCGCGACCCACTGTTGAGTCGTGACCGGCAGTAGGAACCTCTTATTTAGACTTTACATTTTTAATATATGCACATACCTATACTTATTAATTAGAATATACATTTTAATATTGAATTATAAATAAGATAATAAAATCTCTATATTTCAAAAGTAAAATGAGTATATGAGTATATTAATAATGGTATAAAATTATAATTTTATACATTTTAGAGTTTAAATATTTGGGTACCCACCAAAAATATAGTCGCTACCCACTGTTGAGTCGTGACCAGCAGTGGGAACCTCTTATTTAGACTTTACATTTTTAATATATGCACATACCTACACCTATTAATTAGAATATACATTTTAATATTGAAATATAAGTAAGATAATAAAATCTCTATATTTCAAAAGTAAAATGATTATATGAGTATATTAATAATGGTATAAAATAATAATTTTATACATTTTAGAGTTTAAATATTCGGGTACCCATCAAAAATATAGTCGCGACCCACTGTTGAGTCGTGACCGGCAGTGGGAACCTCTTATTTAGACTTTACATTTTTAATATATGCACATACCTATACTTATTAATTAGAATATACATTTTAATATTGAAATATAATTAAGATAATAAAATCTGTATTATTCAAAACTAAAATGAGTACATTAATATATTAATAATGGTATAAAATAATAATTTTATACATTTTAGAGTTTAAATATTTGGGTACCCACCAAAAATATAGTCACAACCCACTGTTGAGTCGTGACCGGCAGTGGGAACCTCTTATTTAGACTTTACATTTTTAATATATGCACATACCTACAGTTATTAATTAGAATATACATTTTAATATTGAATTATAAATAAGATAATAAAATCTGTATTATTCAAAACTAAAATGTTTATATGAATATATTAATAATGGTATAAAATAATAATTTTATACATTTTAGAGTTTAAATATTCGGGTACCCACCAAAAATATAGTCGCGACCCACTGTTGAGTCGTGACCGGCAGTGGGAACCTCTTAATTAGACTTTACATTTTTAATATATGCACATACCTACAGTTATTAATTAGAATATACATTTTAATATTGAAATATAAGTAAGATAATAAAATCTCTATATTTCAAAAGTAAAATGAGTATATGAGTATATTAATAATGGTATAAAATTATAATTTTATACATTTTAGAGTTTAAATATTCGGGTACCCACCAAAAATATAGTCACAACCCACTGTTGAGTCGTGACCGGCAGTGGGAACCTCTTATTTAGACTTTACATTTTTAATATATGCACATACCTACACCTATTAATTAGAATATACATTTTAATATTGAAATATAAGTAAGATAATAAAATCTCTATATTTCAAAAGTAAAATGAGTATATGAGTATATTAATAATGGTATAAAATAATAATTTTATACATTTTAGAGTTTAAATATTTGGGTACCCACCAAAAATATAGTCACAACCCACTGTTGAGTCGTGACCGGCAGTGGGAACCTTTTATTTAGACTTTACATTTTTAATATATGCACATACCTACAGTTATTAATTAGAATATACATTTTAATATTGAAATATAATTCAGATAATAAAATCTGTATTATTCAAAACTAAAATGAGTATATGAATATATTAATAATGGTATAAAATAATAATTTTATACATTTTAGAGTTTAAATATTTGGGTACCCACCAAAAATATAGTCTCGGCCCCCTGTTGAGTCGTGACCGGCATAGGGAATTTTTTTTATAGACATTACATTTTTATTATATTCACATACCTATATGTATTTGAAATTTTTTTAAAGCACTTAAATTATGTATTATTGAATTTTGAATAGTTTACATATATTGTAGTATATTACAATTTTAATGATAATATAATTTAATGATTAAAAAAACTTAACATTTTTGTTTAACCTAACATGATAAATTTCTAAAGCTATTCAACTACCATTTGTATCTATTTATTTTTATTTTAAAGCGTATTGTTTGTGCTATCAAACGAAACACAGAAATTAAAGCAAAATTTTTAGCCAATTTTATTGAATAAAAATTGTGAAAATTCCAAATTGTTTATTATAATTATTTTTATTAGTTAATTTGTATTTATTTAAAATTAATTGTAAAGTTCTTGTGTACTTATGTTATAAGATAAATACTAAGTATTTAATTATTATCAAAATAAAAAAATGCATAAATGAAATTTGAATAGTTTTATAGATACATCAGATGATATGCGGTTTACTAGGTTATGATTTAAAATTGTCTATAACTAAAATCACTTTTTTACTCTAATCATTTTTCCCTAAAGATGTGTTGAATATGCAATACCATGTTTAACGTTCTTGTGTCACATTACAATTGATAATAATATTGAAAATATCAATAAAGCATAATAATGGGTTATTAGTGCATACAATGATCTTGTAAATATTGTTGTATTATTTTCAATAACAAATGAAGATATATTGCAAGTGTTTGATGAAAAATTAAGTAATTAAGATTTTAAAACAGTTTTGGTAATACTTTATATTATGATATATTATATATTAAAACAATAAACAACTTAACAAAATTATTAATATATTTCTTTATTTTAAGGCAGGTAAAATGATTGCATTACTAGAAAGAAATAAAGATATTTGTGATAATATTAGAAGAATTATGGTACACATGTTTAATGATCAAGTTTATCAAGTTATCGTTTGACTACAGGTAAGCAATATATTAAATTTATACAATATTATGGTTATTATGTTGTACTTAGTTCATCCAAATAATAATAATAGAATTTAACATTTTATTAAAACTATTGAGTTCAAACACAATAAATTGAAACTGTTCTCTTAAGTTTTATTTTATTTTATATATTTATTATAAACCTTACTAACTTTGATGGATTGATATTTCTCTAGGTACACGACTTTCTCACAACACATACAGAATGAAAACAAAAAACTATCGGAGAGAAAGGATAATACAATTTTTAATTTCATAATATTGTTAAGTATTAATATTCTATATATTTAGTTTAATTTTTAATATCAAGAAGGCTCATATAATAAAAGAAATTGATTTATTTTTAAATTGCACACTATAGGTTAAAGAGAGGGTTTTATCATTTAGTTCTAAGGCATTAGTAAAAAACTAATATAAGTATAATGTAGATTGAGTTGATAGAAATGTAATAAAAAGGAAGAGATTAATTATATTGCTATATTAATGATATAATAAAATTTAGAAGTGCTTACTACTGTAAAATTATGTTAAAGTTACTAACTACTATAACCATTGTAAAACTAACTTAACGATAAAGTGCAAATTACTATAAAATAATGTTGAGAATACTATAAATATTGTAGAAATAACTGAATTTTTAAGTAAAGAGTAGGTACTAAAAATGTATGGTACTAGTACATAACACTATATTTTTAGTCTTCATAAAAATAAAGTCATGACTACAAATTTTTAGTAAATTTAAGTAACATTATTGCTGTTTGTATAGCTATTTTATAATACATTTACTACTACTATATTTATAGTACAAGTAATTATTTTGATTTTTCTGTTCTGCTTTTAATTCTGGCAGCCACTGTTTAGTCCAGTCCTCACCCACCAAGTATCTGTATATTAAACTACATAGTCAAATATAATATATAATGCATATATATTAATAAAATGATTAAACACAGAAATAAGTATATGAGTATATTAATAATGGTATAAAATTATTATTTTATACATTTTAGAGTTTAAATATTTGGGTACCCACCAAAAATATAGTCGCGACCCACTGTTGAGTCGTGACCGGCAGTGGGAACCTCTTATTTAGACTTTACATTTTTAATATATGCACATACCTATACTTATTGATTAGAATATACATTTTAATATTGAAATATAATTAAGATAATAAAATCTCTATATTTCAAAAGTAAAATGAGTATATGAGTATATTAATAATGGTATAAAATTATAATTTTATACATTTTAGAGTTTAAATATTCGGGTACCCACCAAAAATATAGTCGCGACCCACTGTTGAGTCGTGACCGGCAGTGGGAACCTCTTATTTAGACTTTACATTTTTAATATATGCACATACCTATACTTATTGATTAGAATATACATTTTAATATTGAATTATAAATAAGATAATAAAATCTCTATATTTCAAAAGTAAAATGAGTATATGAGTATATTAATAATGGTATAAAATTATAATTTTATACATTTTAGAGTTTAAATATTCGGGTACCCACCAAAAATATAGTCGCGACCCACTGTTGAGTCGTGACCGGCAGTGGGAACCTCTTATTTAGACTTTACATTTTTAATATATGCACATACCTATACTTATTAATTAGAATATACATTTTAATATTGAATTATAAATAAGATAATAAAATCTCTATATTTCAAAAGTAAAATGAGTATATGAGTATATTAATAATGGTATAAAATTATAATTTTATACATTTTAGAGTTTAAATATTCGGGTACCCACCAAAAATATAGTCGCGACCCACTGTTGAGTCGTGACCGGCAGTAGGAACCTCTTATTTAGACTTTACATTTTTAATATATGCACATACCTATACTTATTAATTAGAATATACATTTTAATATTGAATTATAAATAAGATAATAAAATCTCTATATTTCAAAAGTAAAATGAGTATATGAGTATATTAATAATGGTATAAAATTATAATTTTATACATTTTAGAGTTTAAATATTTGGGTACCCACCAAAAATATAGTCGCTACCCACTGTTGAGTCGTGACCAGCAGTGGGAACCTCTTATTTAGACTTTACATTTTTAATATATGCACATACCTACACCTATTAATTAGAATATACATTTTAATATTGAAATATAAGTAAGATAATAAAATCTCTATATTTCAAAAGTAAAATGATTATATGAGTATATTAATAATGGTATAAAATAATAATTTTATACATTTTAGAGTTTAAATATTCGGGTACCCATCAAAAATATAGTCGCGACCCACTGTTGAGTCGTGACCGGCAGTGGGAACCTCTTATTTAGACTTTACATTTTTAATATATGCACATACCTATACTTATTAATTAGAATATACATTTTAATATTGAAATATAATTAAGATAATAAAATCTGTATTATTCAAAACTAAAATGAGTACATTAATATATTAATAATGGTATAAAATAATAATTTTATACATTTTAGAGTTTAAATATTTGGGTACCCACCAAAAATATAGTCACAACCCACTGTTGAGTCGTGACCGGCAGTGGGAACCTCTTATTTAGACTTTACATTTTTAATATATGCACATACCTACAGTTATTAATTAGAATATACATTTTAATATTGAATTATAAATAAGATAATAAAATCTGTATTATTCAAAACTAAAATGTTTATATGAATATATTAATAATGGTATAAAATAATAATTTTATACATTTTAGAGTTTAAATATTCGGGTACCCACCAAAAATATAGTCGCGACCCACTGTTGAGTCGTGACCGGCAGTGGGAACCTCTTAATTAGACTTTACATTTTTAATATATGCACATACCTATACTTATTAATTAGAATATACATTTTAATATTGAATTATAAATAAGATAATAAAATCTCTATATTTCAAAAGTAAAATGAGTATATGAGTATATTAATAATGGTATAAAATTATAATTTTATACATTTTAGAGTTTAAATATTCGGGTACCCACCAAAAATATAGTCGCGACCCACTGTTGAGTCGTGACCGGCAGTAGGAACCTCTTATTTAGACTTTACATTTTTAATATATGCACATACCTATACTTATTAATTAGAATATACATTTTAATATTGAATTATAAATAAGATAATAAAATCTCTATATTTCAAAAGTAAAATGAGTATATGAGTATATTAATAATGGTATAAAATTATAATTTTATACATTTTAGAGTTTAAATATTTGGGTACCCACCAAAAATATAGTCGCTACCCACTGTTGAGTCGTGACCAGCAGTGGGAACCTCTTATTTAGACTTTACATTTTTAATATATGCACATACCTACACCTATTAATTAGAATATACATTTTAATATTGAAATATAAGTAAGATAATAAAATCTCTATATTTCAAAAGTAAAATGATTATATGAGTATATTAATAATGGTATAAAATAATAATTTTATACATTTTAGAGTTTAAATATTCGGGTACCCATCAAAAATATAGTCGCGACCCACTGTTGAGTCGTGACCGGCAGTGGGAACCTCTTATTTAGACTTTACATTTTTAATATATGCACATACCTATACTTATTAATTAGAATATACATTTTAATATTGAAATATAATTAAGATAATAAAATCTGTATTATTCAAAACTAAAATGAGTACATTAATATATTAATAATGGTATAAAATAATAATTTTATACATTTTAGAGTTTAAATATTTGGGTACCCACCAAAAATATAGTCACAACCCACTGTTGAGTCGTGACCGGCAGTGGGAACCTCTTATTTAGACTTTACATTTTTAATATATGCACATACCTACAGTTATTAATTAGAATATACATTTTAATATTGAATTATAAATAAGATAATAAAATCTGTATTATTCAAAACTAAAATGTTTATATGAATATATTAATAATGGTATAAAATAATAATTTTATACATTTTAGAGTTTAAATATTCGGGTACCCACCAAAAATATAGTCGCGACCCACTGTTGAGTCGTGACCGGCAGTGGGAACCTCTTAATTAGACTTTACATTTTTAATATATGCACATACCTACAGTTATTAATTAGAATATACATTTTAATATTGAAATATAAGTAAGATAATAAAATCTCTATATTTCAAAAGTAAAATGAGTATATGAGTATATTAATAATGGTATAAAATTATAATTTTATACATTTTAGAGTTTAAATATTCGGGTACCCACCAAAAATATAGTCACAACCCACTGTTGAGTCGTGACCGGCAGTGGGAACCTCTTATTTAGACTTTACATTTTTAATATATGCACATACCTACACCTATTAATTAGAATATACATTTTAATATTGAAATATAAGTAAGATAATAAAATCTCTATATTTCAAAAGTAAAATGAGTATATGAGTATATTAATAATGGTATAAAATAATAATTTTATACATTTTAGAGTTTAAATATTTGGGTACCCACCAAAAATATAGTCACAACCCACTGTTGAGTCGTGACCGGCAGTGGGAACCTTTTATTTAGACTTTACATTTTTAATATATGCACATACCTACAGTTATTAATTAGAATATACATTTTAATATTGAAATATAATTCAGATAATAAAATCTGTATTATTCAAAACTAAAATGAGTATATGAATATATTAATAATGGTATAAAATAATAATTTTATACATTTTAGAGTTTAAATATTTGGGTACCCACCAAAAATATAGTCTCGGCCCCCTGTTGAGTCGTGACCGGCATAGGGAATTTTTTTTATAGACATTACATTTTTATTATATTCACATACCTATATGTATTTGAAATTTTTTTAAAGCACTTAAATTATGTATTATTGAATTTTGAATAGTTTACATATATTGTAGTATATTACAATTTTAATGATAATATAATTTAATGATTAAAAAAACTTAACATTTTTGTTTAACCTAACATGATAAATTTCTAAAGCTATTCAACTACCATTTGTATCTATTTATTTTTATTTTAAAGCGTATTGTTTGTGCTATCAAACGAAACACAGAAATTAAAGCAAAATTTTTAGCCAATTTTATTGAATAAAAATTGTGAAAATTCCAAATTGTTTATTATAATTATTTTTATTAGTTAATTTGTATTTATTTAAAATTAATTGTAAAGTTCTTGTGTACTTATGTTATAAGATAAATACTAAGTATTTAATTATTATCAAAATAAAAAAATGCATAAATGAAATTTGAATAGTTTTATAGATACATCAGATGATATGCGGTTTACTAGGTTATGATTTAAAATTGTCTATAACTAAAATCACTTTTTTACTCTAATCATTTTTCCCTAAAGATGTGTTGAATATGCAATACCATGTTTAACGTTCTTGTGTCACATTACAATTGATAATAATATTGAAAATATCAATAAAGCATAATAATGGGTTATTAGTGCATACAATGATCTTGTAAATATTGTTGTATTATTTTCAATAACAAATGAAGATATATTGCAAGTGTTTGATGAAAAATTAAGTAATTAAGATTTTAAAACAGTTTTGGTAATACTTTATATTATGATATATTATATATTAAAACAATAAACAACTTAACAAAATTATTAATATATTTCTTTATTTTAAGGCAGGTAAAATGATTGCATTACTAGAAAGAAATAAAGATATTTGTGATAATATTAGAAGAATTATGGTACACATGTTTAATGATCAAGTTTATCAAGTTATCGTTTGACTACAGGTAAGCAATATATTAAATTTATACAATATTATGGTTATTATGTTGTACTTAGTTCATCCAAATAATAATAATAGAATTTAACATTTTATTAAAACTATTGAGTTCAAACACAATAAATTGAAACTGTTCTCTTAAGTTTTATTTTATTTTATATATTTATTATAAACCTTACTAACTTTGATGGATTGATATTTCTCTAGGTACACGACTTTCTCACAACACATACAGAATGAAAACAAAAAACTATCGGAGAGAAAGGATAATACAATTTTTAATTTCATAATATTGTTAAGTATTAATATTCTATATATTTAGTTTAATTTTTAATATCAAGAAGGCTCATATAATAAAAGAAATTGATTTATTTTTAAATTGCACACTATAGGTTAAAGAGAGGGTTTTATCATTTAGTTCTAAGGCATTAGTAAAAAACTAATATAAGTATAATGTAGATTGAGTTGATAGAAATGTAATAAAAAGGAAGAGATTAATTATATTGCTATATTAATGATATAATAAAATTTAGAAGTGCTTACTACTGTAAAATTATGTTAAAGTTACTAACTACTATAACCATTGTAAAACTAACTTAACGATAAAGTGCAAATTACTATAAAATAATGTTGAGAATACTATAAATATTGTAGAAATAACTGAATTTTTAAGTAAAGAGTAGGTACTAAAAATGTATGGTACTAGTACATAACACTATATTTTTAGTCTTCATAAAAATAAAGTCATGACTACAAATTTTTAGTAAATTTAAGTAACATTATTGCTGTTTGTATAGCTATTTTATAATACATTTACTACTACTATATTTATAGTACAAGTAATTATTTTGATTTTTCTGTTCTGCTTTTAATTCTGGCAGCCACTGTTTAGTCCAGTCCTCACCCACCAAGTATCTGTATATTAAACTACATAGTCAAATATAATATATAATGCATATATATTAATAAAATGATTAAACACAGAAATAAGTATATGAGTATATTAATAATGGTATAAAATTATTATTTTATACATTTTAGAGTTTAAATATTTGGGTACCCACCAAAAATATAGTCGCGACCCACTGTTGAGTCGTGACCGGCAGTGGGAACCTCTTATTTAGACTTTACATTTTTAATATATGCACATACCTATACTTATTGATTAGAATATACATTTTAATATTGAATTATAAATAAGATAATAAAATCTCTATATTTCAAAAGTAAAATGAGTATATGAGTATATTAATAATGGTATAAAATTATAATTTTATACATTTTAGAGTTTAAATATTCGGGTACCCACCAAAAATATAGTCGCGACCCACTGTTGAGTCGTGACCGGCAGTGGGAACCTCTTATTTAGACTTTACATTTTTAATATATGCACATACCTATACTTATTGATTAGAATATACATTTTAATATTGAATTATAAATAAGATAATAAAATCTCTATATTTCAAAAGTAAAATGAGTATATGAGTATATTAATAATGGTATAAAATAATAATTTTATACATTTTAGAGTTTAAATATTCGGGTACCCACCAAAAATATAGTCGCGACCCACTGTTGAGTCGTGACCGGCAGTGGGAACCTCTTATTTAGACTTTACATTTTTAATATATGCACATACCTATACTTATTAATTAGAATATACATTTTAATATTGAAATATAAGTAAGATAATAAAATCTCTATATTTCAAAAGTAAAATGAGTATATGAGTATATTAATAATGGTATAAAATTATAATTTTATACATTTTAGAGTTTAAATATTCGGGTACCCACCAAAAATATAGTCACAACCCACTGTTGAGTCGTGACCGGCAGTGGGAACCTCTTATTTAGACTTTACATTTTTAATATATGCACATACCTACACCTATTAATTAGAATATACATTTTAATATTGAAATATAAGTAAGATAATAAAATCTCTATATTTCAAAAGTAAAATGAGTATATGAGTATATTAATAATGGTATAAAATAATAATTTTATACATTTTAGAGTTTAAATATTTGGGTACCCACCAAAAATATAGTCACAACCCACTGTTGAGTCGTGACCGGCAGTGGGAACCTTTTATTTAGACTTTACATTTTTAATATATGCACATACCTACAGTTATTAATTAGAATATACATTTTAATATTGAAATATAATTCAGATAATAAAATCTGTATTATTCAAAACTAAAATGAGTATATGAATATATTAATAATGGTATAAAATAATAATTTTATACATTTTAGAGTTTAAATATTTGGGTACCCACCAAAAATATAGTCTCGGCCCCCTGTTGAGTCGTGACCGGCATAGGGAATTTTTTTTATAGACATTACATTTTTATTATATTCACATACCTATATGTATTTGAAATTTTTTTAAAGCACTTAAATTATGTATTATTGAATTTTGAATAGTTTACATATATTGTAGTATATTACAATTTTAATGATAATATAATTTAATGATTAAAAAAACTTAACATTTTTGTTTAACCTAACATGATAAATTTCTAAAGCTATTCAACTACCATTTGTATCTATTTATTTTTATTTTAAAGCGTATTGTTTGTGCTATCAAACGAAACACAGAAATTAAAGCAAAATTTTTAGCCAATTTTATTGAATAAAAATTGTGAAAATTCCAAATTGTTTATTATAATTATTTTTATTAGTTAATTTGTATTTATTTAAAATTAATTGTAAAGTTCTTGTGTACTTATGTTATAAGATAAATACTAAGTATTTAATTATTATCAAAATAAAAAAATGCATAAATGAAATTTGAATAGTTTTATAGATACATCAGATGATATGCGGTTTACTAGGTTATGATTTAAAATTGTCTATAACTAAAATCACTTTTTTACTCTAATCATTTTTCCCTAAAGATGTGTTGAATATGCAATACCATGTTTAACGTTCTTGTGTCACATTACAATTGATAATAATATTGAAAATATCAATAAAGCATAATAATGGGTTATTAGTGCATACAATGATCTTGTAAATATTGTTGTATTATTTTCAATAACAAATGAAGATATATTGCAAGTGTTTGATGAAAAATTAAGTAATTAAGATTTTAAAACAGTTTTGGTAATACTTTATATTATGATATATTATATATTAAAACAATAAACAACTTAACAAAATTATTAATATATTTCTTTATTTTAAGGCAGGTAAAATGATTGCATTACTAGAAAGAAATAAAGATATTTGTGATAATATTAGAAGAATTATGGTACACATGTTTAATGATCAAGTTTATCAAGTTATCGTTTGACTACAGGTAAGCAATATATTAAATTTATACAATATTATGGTTATTATGTTGTACTTAGTTCATCCAAATAATAATAATAGAATTTAACATTTTATTAAAACTATTGAGTTCAAACACAATAAATTGAAACTGTTCTCTTAAGTTTTATTTTATTTTATATATTTATTATAAACCTTACTAACTTTGATGGATTGATATTTCTCTAGGTACACGACTTTCTCACAACACATACAGAATGAAAACAAAAAACTATCGGAGAGAAAGGATAATACAATTTTTAATTTCATAATATTGTTAAGTATTAATATTCTATATATTTAGTTTAATTTTTAATATCAAGAAGGCTCATATAATAAAAGAAATTGATTTATTTTTAAATTGCACACTATAGGTTAAAGAGAGGGTTTTATCATTTAGTTCTAAGGCATTAGTAAAAAACTAATATAAGTATAATGTAGATTGAGTTGATAGAAATGTAATAAAAAGGAAGAGATTAATTATATTGCTATATTAATGATATAATAAAATTTAGAAGTGCTTACTACTGTAAAATTATGTTAAAGTTACTAACTACTATAACCATTGTAAAACTAACTTAACGATAAAGTGCAAATTACTATAAAATAATGTTGAGAATACTATAAATATTGTAGAAATAACTGAATTTTTAAGTAAAGAGTAGGTACTAAAAATGTATGGTACTAGTACATAACACTATATTTTTAGTCTTCATAAAAATAAAGTCATGACTACAAATTTTTAGTAAATTTAAGTAACATTATTGCTGTTTGTATAGCTATTTTATAATACATTTACTACTACTATATTTATAGTACAAGTAATTATTTTGATTTTTCTGTTCTGCTTTTAATTCTGGCAGCCACTGTTTAGTCCAGTCCTCACCCACCAAGTATCTGTATATTAAACTACATAGTCAAATATAATATATAATGCATATATATTAATAAAATGATTAAACACAGAAATAAGTATATGAGTATATTAATAATGGTATAAAATTATTATTTTATACATTTTAGAGTTTAAATATTTGGGTACCCACCAAAAATATAGTCGCGACCCACTGTTGAGTCGTGACCGGCAGTGGGAACCTCTTATTTAGACTTTACATTTTTAATATATGCACATACCTATACTTATTGATTAGAATATACATTTTAATATTGAATTATAAATAAGATAATAAAATCTCTATATTTCAAAAGTAAAATGAGTATATGAGTATATTAATAATGGTATAAAATTATAATTTTATACATTTTAGAGTTTAAATATTCGGGTACCCACCAAAAATATAGTCGCGACCCACTGTTGAGTCGTGACCGGCAGTGGGAACCTCTTATTTAGACTTTACATTTTTAATATATGCACATACCTATACTTATTGATTAGAATATACATTTTAATATTGAATTATAAATAAGATAATAAAATCTCTATATTTCAAAAGTAAAATGAGTATATGAGTATATTAATAATGGTATAAAATAATAATTTTATACATTTTAGAGTTTAAATATTCGGGTACCCACCAAAAATATAGTCGCGACCCACTGTTGAGTCGTGACCGGCAGTGGGAACCTCTTATTTAGACTTTACATTTTTAATATATGCACATACCTATACTTATTAATTAGAATATACATTTTAATATTGAATTATAAATAAGATAATAATATCTGTATTATTCAAAACTAAAATGAGTACATTAATATATTAATAATGGTATAAAATAATAATTTTATACATTTTAGAGTTTAAATATTTGGGTGCCCACCAAAAATATAGTCACAACCCACTGTTGAGTCGTGACCGGCAGTGGGAACCTCTTATTTAGACTTTACATTTTTAATATATGCACATACCTATACTTATTAATTAGAATATACATTTTAATATTGAATTATAAATAAGATAATAAAATCTCTATATTTCAAAAGTAAAATGAGTATATGAGTATATTAATAATGGTATAAAATTATAATTTTATACATTTTAGAGTTTAAATATTTGGGTACCCACCAAAAATATAGTCGCGACCCACTGTTGAGTCGTGACCGGCAGTAGGAACCTCTTATTTAGACTTTACATTTTTAATATATGCACATACCTATACTTATTGATTAGAATATACATTTTAATATTGAATTATAAATAAGATAATAAAATCTCTATATTTCAAAAGTAAAATGATTATATGAGTATATTAATAATGGTATAAAATTATAATTTTATACATTTTAGAGTTTAAATATTTGGGTACCCACCAAAAATATAGTCGCTACCCACTGTTGAGTCGTGACCAGCAGTGGGAACCTCTTATTTAGACTTTACATTTTTAATATATGCACATACCTATACTTATTAATTAGAATATACATTTTAATATTGAATTATAAATAAGATAATAATATCTGTATTATTCAAAACTAAATTGAGTACATTAATATATTAATAATGGTATAAAATAATAATTTTATACATTTTAGAGTTTAAATATTTGGGTGCCCACCAAAAATATAGTCACAACCCACTGTTGAGTCGTGACCGGCAGTGGGAACCTCTTATTTAGACTTTACATTTTTAATATATGCACATACCTATACTTATTAATTAGAATATACATTTTAATATTGAATTATAAATAAGATAATAAAATCTCTATATTTCAAAAGTAAAATGAGTATATGAGTATATTAATAATGGTATAAAATTATAATTTTATACATTTTAGAGTTTAAATATTCGGGTACCCACCAAAAATATAGTCGCGACCCACTGTTGAGTCGTGACCGGCAGTAGGAACCTCTTATTTAGACTTTACATTTTTAATATATGCACATACCTATACTTATTAATTAGAATATACATTTTAATATTGAATTATAAATAAGATAATAAAATCTCTATATTTCAAAAGTAAAATGAGTATATGAGTATATTAATAATGGTATAAAATTATAATTTTATACATTTTAGAGTTTAAATATTTGGGTACCCACCAAAAATATAGTCGCTACCCACTGTTGAGTCGTGACCAGCAGTGGGAACCTCTTATTTAGACTTTACATTTTTAATATATGCACATACCTACACCTATTAATTAGAATATACATTTTAATATTGAAATATAAGTAAGATAATAAAATCTCTATATTTCAAAAGTAAAATGATTATATGAGTATATTAATAATGGTATAAAATAATAATTTTATACATTTTAGAGTTTAAATATTCGGGTACCCATCAAAAATATAGTCGCGACCCACTGTTGAGTCGTGACCGGCAGTGGGAACCTCTTATTTAGACTTTACATTTTTAATATATGCACATACCTATACTTATTAATTAGAATATACATTTTAATATTGAAATATAATTAAGATAATAAAATCTGTATTATTCAAAACTAAAATGAGTACATTAATATATTAATAATGGTATAAAATAATAATTTTATACATTTTAGAGTTTAAATATTTGGGTACCCACCAAAAATATAGTCACAACCCACTGTTGAGTCGTGACCGGCAGTGGGAACCTCTTATTTAGACTTTACATTTTTAATATATGCACATACCTACAGTTATTAATTAGAATATACATTTTAATATTGAATTATAAATAAGATAATAAAATCTGTATTATTCAAAACTAAAATGTTTATATGAATATATTAATAATGGTATAAAATAATAATTTTATACATTTTAGAGTTTAAATATTCGGGTACCCACCAAAAATATAGTCGCGACCCACTGTTGAGTCGTGACCGGCAGTGGGAACCTCTTATTTAGACTTTACATTTTTAATATATGCACATACCTACAGTTATTAATTAGAATATACATTTTAATATTGAAATATAAGTAAGATAATAAAATCTCTATATTTCAAAAGTAAAATGAGTATATGAGTATATTAATAATGGTATAAAATTATAATTTTATACATTTTAGAGTTTAAATATTCGGGTACCCACCAAAAATATAGTCACAACCCACTGTTGAGTCGTGACCGGCAGTGGGAACCTCTTATTTAGACTTTACATTTTTAATATATGCACATACCTACACCTATTAATTAGAATATACATTTTAATATTGAAATATAAGTAAGATAATAAAATCTCTATATTTCAAAAGTAAAATGAGTATATGAGTATATTAATAATGGTATAAAATAATAATTTTATACATTTTAGAGTTTAAATATTTGGGTACCCACCAAAAATATAGTCACAACCCACTGTTGAGTCGTGACCGGCAGTGGGAACCTTTTATTTAGACTTTACATTTTTAATATATGCACATACCTACAGTTATTAATTAGAATATACATTTTAATATTGAAATATAATTCAGATAATAAAATCTGTATTATTCAAAACTAAAATGAGTATATGAATATATTAATAATGGTATAAAATAATAATTTTATACATTTTAGAGTTTAAATATTTGGGTACCCACCAAAAATATAGTCTCGGCCCCCTGTTGAGTCGTGACCGGCATAGGGAATTTTTTTTATAGACATTACATTTTTATTATATTCACATACCTATATGTATTTGAAATTTTTTTAAAGCACTTAAATTATGTATTATTGAATTTTGAATAGTTTACATATATTGTAGTATATTACAATTTTAATGATAATATAATTTAATGATTAAAAAAACTTAACATTTTTGTTTAACCTAACATGATAAATTTCTAAAGCTATTCAACTACCATTTGTATCTATTTATTTTTATTTTAAAGCGTATTGTTTGTGCTATCAAACGAAACACAGAAATTAAAGCAAAATTTTTAGCCAATTTTATTGAATAAAAATTGTGAAAATTCCAAATTGTTTATTATAATTATTTTTATTAGTTAATTTGTATTTATTTAAAATTAATTGTAAAGTTCTTGTGTACTTATGTTATAAGATAAATACTAAGTATTTAATTATTATCAAAATAAAAAAAGGCATAAATGAAATTTGAATAGTTTTATAGATACATCAGATGATATGCGGTTTACTAGGTTATGATTTAAAATTGTCTATAACTAAAATCACTTTTTTACTCTAATCATTTTTCCCTAAAGACGTGTTGAATATACTTTATATTTTTTGTTAACAAAATCTTAGTTTGATATTAACTGTTTACATTTTAATAATGAAAAGTATCTGTGGGCTGTTAATTTTAACAGTATTTATATAGTATATTCCCACCTAAGTAATAACAATAATTTTTATCAAGTAATTTTAATGGAAGATATTTCTGTACTCATATGGTTTGCACCTGAATTTGTTCTTTCTATTATTTAAAAAAGTTATATATATATATATATGTAATTTAGTTATTATAACTATCTTTATAGAAACCTACTAGTTAGTAAGGGTTATAATTGTTTACAGAAAACAAAAATTATTAAATTATTTATTATAAATGTAGTTGCTAAAGTAAGTCAGTAGAATCTTACCAATGATATTTTTTATATATTAACTTACAACTATGTACAACATATATGTTTAGATAGGATTATAAATGATAGTTTGCTAAATGTTTGTATTTTATTATTACTCTAAATATATCCCAATGTCAATTATTATTATTATTCATTCTGACTTTAAAATCTATATTATTAAATTTTGTCCTCAAAATATTATGTATTTAATTATATTTATATATTTATGTATTATTTAGTTATGAATAGAGCATACATCGATACTTAAGTTTCTAAATTGTAAACGAGATACAAATTCTAATTCTAGGTAATAAACTACATTTCTAAATAATATACCTAAATGTATTATTCAACTAATGTATCATAGTACCTATTATAGTAGATTAACAAAAAAACACAATAGTTTATCTCCCAATACGTGTAATTTTTAAAATTAACTAAAGCAACAGTTTAAAATTAAATACTTCAATGAATAATAGTTTTCCTCCTTGTTATGTAATTATAGGTATAGTAGTTGATATTGACTTTTGTTATCGAATAATTCATTTAAATTTATTCATGGTACTATTTTATCCATTTTAGATTCTAATTGCATAATGATTTTTGAAAAACATGTGATCAGTGTCTCAGATTTAAACCAAGATGATGACGCTTCTAATATTGATTCTACGCGGAGAGTTAAAAAAAATTGATGACTTCAAACATTTAAGTGAATTAAGTAGCATTATAAAAGAACTAAAAATGATTATAATACTGAAAAACTCATGTAAGAAAAAATGACATTTTTTTTGTGCAGATGATGATCATGTATATTATCATGTAGATATATTATTTTTATTAAATAATGAAGATGAATTGGTAGTGTTTTAAGGTAAATTAAATGATTTTGATTTTAGACCATGTTTAGTAATACTATATAGTATTATATAATTTTTCATAATTATTATTCATAATTATTCTCTGTATGGTTTTATTAAGATTAAAAGCTTTTACACATTCAACTAGTTATTTTTTACTGTTGGTAAACAATGCATTAAATTTATATTACATTCTTATTATGTTGTACTTATTTCATCAAAATAATATGACATTTTAATATTTTATTAACATTATTGACTTCGAATACATTAAATTAAAATTATTTATATTAACAAAAATAACCCAAAGGATTGGTATATATAATTTCTTAATAATATTTTTAATTCGAAATTTTAAAAATTTTTAATTAATTTTTTTTGTATATATATTTTGTATAATTTTCAATAGCTAAACTGTTAATATAGTAAAAGAATCTGATTTTTTTTTTTTATTATTGCATGTTTAAGAGGATGTTTTATCATTTAGCTATTAAGTATTAGTAATAAATTTATAATGTAGATTGAGTAGATTGAGATGGAATAAAGAGATTTTTTTATTTTTGTATTT
This sequence comes from Rhopalosiphum nymphaeae, assembly GCA_036289425.1. Lineage (NCBI taxonomy): Eukaryota > Metazoa > Arthropoda > Insecta > Hemiptera > Aphididae > Rhopalosiphum > Rhopalosiphum nymphaeae. The sequence goes on along the minus strand of JAZAQC010000021.1, from coordinate 26,201 downwards.
ATCTACGTGTATACGGATTTATTATATTTACATAAATGAAATATTTATAAAATGATAAAGGTAGATACGTCAGGTTAATCTCGCTCGTTTATTTTTTTGTCTAAACGTTTAAAAATGTGTAACAATTTTTATATAAGTACATAATTATAATGCATCAAATAATAACTTTTTGGATTTCTGCGGTTGCGTATTTATCCATTGCGAGCTTGCAAATAAATTGATAAAATGTATGTATATTTATTTTAACTTAGAAGTCTCATTAGTAAACGTTATTTCTAATAGAATAGAAAACAAACTTACGTAAACATCATCGTGTGTGGTGTATATTACACCACCGTCCATCAATACCATGGTGAACCTACTATAATAAACTGAGAATTTTGTGATTTATGAAAAATGAAATAATAATAATAAAAAAAAAATTTTAATTTCCTTAATCGTTAACGATCCTTAATTGTTTATTGAGTACTTAAGTGTTTATTCTTTATAGTTAATATTCTACACGTTTAATCTGCCTATACAATAATAGTAGAAATAAATATGCTACGTCAGCTTCTTATTGTACTAACACGGCTTGATTAAAAGTATGTAACACTGTTAATATAGGTAAAAATAAATATAAAATTACTCTACGACTTAGATGTTTTACGCATTGCAAGTTCTAAAATTAAATACCCGTGTTTACGCTATTCCATTAACAGATTAGGTATGACAATAAGTATTTCTTTAGTTTTAAATGTTCATTTAATTCCCCAAAATAATAAAAATAAAAACTTACGGATACATCTATTCTTCTTCTTCGTGTTAAACAGCTAGGTGCCTAGGTGTGGCATAAGTGGATTGTATATGACCACCGCCAAATGAATAATTACTTACGCAAACATCTATTCTTCCGGTTAAACAGCTAACTATATGGTATTAATGGAGTGTAGGCCGCCATCGACAAATGAAATGATTTCTTTCCAAATTTAACACAACCTTGAACTGGAAAGTGAACTAATGAGATATTTTATAAAAATATGGTTATTTTACGGAACAAATAGGCATCGTGTACAAGGTGTATACATCAACGATTATCTTTTGCCACGCATAATAGATGTGATGATCTTTTTATTAGGAATCTGTGATATTTGTAATATATTTGATATCCACCATCTACATTATAGTTAACACTAAAATAATTGTAAATACTTTTAAATTTACGAGTATATAAAATACAAATATTAATAATCATATTGCTATTTATATTTAAATACATCGCCCCAAATAAAGTGTTACATGGCGTATAGCATAGGCAAAATAGGTACATCACTGTAGTGTTATTATGTTGCCGATAATTATATTATCGTGTTTAGGTAATTACATTAGGCTTATGGAAAAATATTAAATGTTAAGTTGGTTATTTATATTATTTATTTCCCAATGATGACAATGAGAACAACAATTGTAATGTATACATTAAAATAGTGTTCGGTCAACTCAGTAAAAAACACGTAGTGCACTAGTGCAGTGTAATACTATTAATATAGGTGTAAATAAATACATAATGATTCTATAATATTATAATTTTATGCATTGATCACTCGGGAATAAAATATGCGTCAATATGTCTCCCGGTTATCAGATTATCCATCATAATTAATATATATTTAGTCTTTAATGTTCATTTAATTAAATCTAATAATAATAGGAATAATAACTTACGCAAACGTGTATTTTTACGGTTAAACAACTATTTATTCCGTTAATATGGAGTGCAGACCGCCTTCGACAAATGAAATGTTTTCTTTCCAAATTTAGCGCAACCCTGAACTGGAAAATGAACTAATGAGATATTTTATGAAAATTACTATAACGGGACATATATGCGACGCGTACATTAACGATTACCTTTTACCATGGATTATAGATATTATAACTCCGTGATATTTTTAATAATTACCATCTATGTTATAGATTACGGTAAATATAATTGTAAATACTTTTAAAAATTATCTAATAACAATAGTATTGTTTTTTATGCACTTCTGGGCAACATAAAGTGTTACTCAGTGTATGTTAATAGTAAAAATTTTGAATTTACTAGGCATCGAGAAATTAATATATTTCGCATACGAAAATTACAATGGGTCAGAAAGCATTCCATGAAGCAGTCAACGACACCGTGGATTTATTAGACATGAGCTATTCTGAGGCATTAAAAGATATAATCAGTCAGTTCCAGCAATTGGTGCGTTCCATTTATGATTTATTGGTTAGAAATATATTATTTTATTATTTCAAAATTGCTTTAGGGAATGGACATGACTGGAATAAAAATTGACAAAGAAAAAGCCACAGACCCACTGCCATCAGCACTTTTCAAATTAAAAATGTATTATGAAACCTCCTTATGGGATGAATCAATAAAGGAACAGATTGTGAGTAATCTTTCAATCGTAGAAAAACATTGCAAAACCCAAGATGGCCGTCATTTATCTAAATTGAGTGGTGCTTATAATATTGTATGTGGATATCTGGAGAGGCTCGCTGAACTTGATGTTAATCAAAAAGTACAATTCATTAAAGCGTTTGATTCACTCCTTGGAGGTAATTTATGCGTGTTTAATACAATTTATTAGGGTTTATATCAAAGGACGGCCAACCGGTCGATCATGCAATGTCCCACTTCAACAAAATAATATATTAATTAGACTTAAGTAATTAGATTTTAGAAATTACTTTTTATTATAACATTGTTTTTAGTAATTAGTAATTATTTTATTCACTGAATGATAACTCTGTTGCAGGTGGACAAGTGGTATATGGTAATGCATTAGACATAATGGTTGAATTATTGAAGAGTACTAAAGATGAAAAGGTGTTATTAGGTCTACTATCCTGGTTCAAAACAATTAGTGAACTTGAAGATGAAAGAGAGGTATATATAATATAAAATCAAAAATATATTCAACTACCTATAATATTTTATATTTTTATTCGATTAATTATTTTTGTTAAGCCAACGATATTGTAAATTTTTTTATGTTATTTTGTTTTTATTAATATTTAAATCTTTAAAGTATTGAGAAAAAAAAATTCTTATCCAGTAAATATTAATTTTTAGGAACTACGAATTATTGGTATAGGCAATATTATGAAAGATATTTTAGAGTCAAATTCTTCAAATGAATCTGTGATTATTGCAACTTGTCAATTGATAAGAGCCCAACTACGTGAAGATAATTGTAGTGGAGATTTCTCTAATGCAGGGGAACGATCGCGACTTTTTGGTTGTGAACTATTACTACCTCTACTTCAATTGTTAAATGGTAAGTTAGACATTTAGGTATATATATCCAAATGTATTGTTAATAACTAATACGTAATAACTATTGCGGAAGAATGAAAAAAGTGTATTCATATGTATTTATTGTTACTGATTACATTTAATTATTCTATTATAAAATATACGTAATTGTAGAATACCTAATTTGGTTCAAATCAAAAGAAAAACTCAGTGTATAACTATGTTATCAAATGTTCCATACTGGATTTGTTACTAATCATTTAAAAGATGAATTACAAACTTACATAATATGAAATAATAAATTATGAGTTTAAAATATTTTTTATTTATTTTAGATGATCAAATTGTTGAATTAGAAGAAGTAACCAGTGAAATATTCTTTACTTTAGCAACTATTATTGTTCGTTTTGAATTTTGTCGTAAATTTAATGAATGCGGAGGCTTGTTAAGACTTAAATTAGCCATGGACCGTCATTGCACAATGGTACACATTATCATTGAGTATACTATACCCAATGATAGCATACAGTACAGCAAAACTCCCTCCCTAGTTTCAGCATGGCATTGTACAACTATTAAAGGTCGTGAAATGATGGGGACTGTGTCTGTTTATGAAGGTGGATGAAAAACTAATGTTATGATAGGTTTCATTCATAGCCATGGCAAGGATAAATGAGCGACACATTTTTACTGTGGAAACCTATGTTTGCATATACAAGTTAGCTGTTGTCCTACGCGCATTCATACTCAGCATAAAACTACTTCTCAATTCCAAATCAGAATTTGATTATATTATGAATAAAAAAACTTTAGAGAACAGGATCTGATATCACTTTATCAGAAATAGAGATGGTTATGTAGACTATGGAGGGTATTTTGCTGTACTCTGTATTTTATAATAATAAAATATATTGGTTGTTTTATGTAACAAAATGTAATCTGTTCTTAATTATATTATGTTATAGAGATTGAATTGTCAGGCATTTAAACTTCTTAAATCACTAGCTGGAGATGATATTGTGAAAGACGATATCAGAAAAGTAGGATTTTGCCCACTCATACTGTCAGTCTTACAAAGACATATAGTGAGTAAATTTCTTTTATGCAAAGTTTTTAATTAAGAAATACAACCAGACTAAAACAATTCACTTTTGTTTTTATAGAACAACAGACAACTATGTATTGACGCAATGAAATTATTGACAGCTTTGACATTACGCTCTCCACAAAACAGCGCTGAATTGACACAATTAGGTATTGCGGAACTCATTGTTCAGGCGATGAAAGTGCATTCAAATGATGACAAAAATCAGGTATTTTATAAAATATATTAAATTTAGTATTAAATCTAAAATCAATGTTGATTAACGTAGATAAGTATACACATTTTTCAACAAAACAATAAACGCATTTATATTGTAAACAAAAATTATTTAAATTTAACATGAAGTAAAGTAATCACCTTAAAATACATAATGGGCTTTTACTTTATTTTTTTACTCAATACTGCAATAGTTTTTATTATTAGATCCATAGTATATTGAAAGACATCTATTTTTCATTTTGTTTTTTCTCAAGTTAAAGTTAAATCAGGCTATCTATAAATCTCATTTGGCACCTTTTTTTATGTCCTTATAATATCCAAATTTTATTTTCTATTTGATAATTTCAAATAAAATGTTTGTTCGCTTTGAATTATAATAATTGTTTTCTTTAATACAGTATACGTCTATTTATTTTGCAGAAACATGCTTGTACAGCTGTGCGAAATATAGTTTCAAGGAACCGCGAATTGGCCTCAGAGTTTTTAGCACATAATATTGAAAGTATTATTGAAAAAATAATAAGTCAATATAAGAATTGTGAGTTTGAAGCCAAAAGTGCCTTACGAGATCTTGGCTTAGATGTTAGCTTTAAGGAACAATGGACCGGCACTGGACAGAATTTAACGTCATAAATTTATGTTATTAAACTATTAAAATTAATAACCACTGTTCCAATTCCAATAATTATTAATTAACGTGATTTCCCCCCCCCCTCCCCCCACATTAATTACAATAACTATACTAATTTTTGTTATTTTTATATTAATTTTAATAAACAATTGTTGCACTAAAATATATTAATTCTGCTTTATGCTTTATTATAGTATTTGTATATGGTATTGAGAATTAATTGAAATAATAATAATACTGTCAATAATATACCTATACACATAAATTAAATATATTTCATCAATTTTTTATATGTATCATTTTATTACATTAGCATAATGTCCTACCTTTAGTTTACTTATTATGTGTTAATATGTTATAAACTTTATGATTTTTAATTTAAACAAATTTATAAATATAACATCAGACGTCTATTGTAATATTTATAAATATACTTATATGCATATATTATATTGTGACATATATTATATAAAAAATAATAATATGTGTTACTGTAATGTATAATATTCACTCAAGTGTCTGAAATTAATGTGATTTAAACAACAATGTTAATCAAGGTTTAATAAATCTAAATGCAAATTTAATAAAACCTTGTTCTTTGTGATAATAGTGGTAAGTGATGTAATTTATCAATATATTCACATTAGGTGCATGGTACATACATCAAAGGTTCCAATTTAAATTTAAATTTGTATGTGTACATGTTTTAAAATAATAATTTACTATTTATAATTTTAAAATGTATTCAGTTGCTTATAAAATATTTATTAATGGTAATTTTAATAGTCGAGTATTATAGACCATAGATATAATACAGACTATGAGTAGAATTGATTATTATTTCATGAATTATTAAAAATTAAAATGTTATGAATTATGAACTAAAAAATAATTGGCAATTTTCATGTTTATTTAATAATATTTTGATAAAAAGCCATGATATTGTAGTATACTTGACAGCACACATTGAATAGTTAATTATCTTTAACACTTAGCAGTGTAATTAAAGTTCAATAAAGTTGAGAAGTGTTTCAACAAATTTTAATGTATTTCATGTGTGCCTGTTGTGATAGTTTTCTTAACTTAGTGTTGGTGATGAATGATATGAATTATAACTTATCTTATTGGATTAATATTTACTACATGTCTTAATTTTCTATTGTTTAAAATAATTCCTACTTTATATTTCAATATTAAGTATTAATTCTTAACCTAGTTAGACACAATAAGACTTAAATTTTTAATAATTATTTGGCTTACATTTTTTTATTATTTAATTTGAATTGATTGTCCAAATTTCATATTAAAAGAAAATAGCCAACTACTAGAGTCTTCAAAAGAAAATAACTAGAAATGTCAAGTTCTTATGGAGTACAAGAATATGAATAACATCTTGTTCAAATACTAAATAATATACCCTTTTATGCATTACATAGGTATAGGTATGTCAACATTGTACTATTAACAATTTTACCATAAAAATATTATTTTTCCGATACCTGTATGCATTTAACAAAATAATAATAGATACCTATTATATTTTTATAATTGAGATTTTATGTAGCTAGTTACTGTATGTATATAATATTTAAAATGATAATTGTGAATAGTGAAAAAAGGTAATATTGGGCTCATGGGTGAATATCAAATTTCTATAAACCTAATTTAAATAAAATAATTATATTGTAATGATTATGCTCACATAATAATTAACAGCTCAAAAATAATAAATAAATAACGGTCAGGTTGTCACACGCAGATAATAGTTACTCTCAGTATAAATGTTTATCACTGATGAAAGGGGAACGATTTACATTGTAAGGTCACGTAGGTAAGTATTTGTGACAACGAAACGAAAGACAAGTCACTTTTTTATGTGTCGCCAGAAATAAAGGATGGCTGAATAAGGGTTTAACTGGACGGACCACCAAACTTTTGACTGCAGTTATAACTCATGGATTAGAAACAATATACATTTATACATTTATAAAAACCAATAGCATATTACAGGAAAATTCGCTAGCGCCTCTGACAATCTCGAAAGTCGAGAACTTAGTATACGTCATACGTGTCTTGATATGCTGTACAATCAGAATTATTACCTACTCTAATATTTATTGATATGCGCCGGCTGCACGATTTCGAATTATCATTTACCCGATATTTATACTTCAGTAGTTCAATACCCAGTCTTAACTTTTTCCTATACATATCATAATAAATTAATACGTTTATAATTATATTTTTATAGAAATGTTCTTGAGTCTGTGTACGTTTTATAAATTATTATTATTTATTGTTTCATTTTTGATTATTGCAGCGTTGTACATATTTATGTAATTTGTCATTTTGAGGGACCAGATTTTACTGAGAATAAATTGTGGGTCACATGAACTCCAAACGCACACCACCAGCTGGATGTGCCCTACGTACTCTGCTATTTATATTACTGTGCAAACAAATATGAAAATTGCAAATTCTACAAGTCCTCTGCCCTAATGATTACCTTTACGCAAACGACTACCGCTCAATTTTATTGGGTTCTCGGCCCGTAAATAAATAATAATAATATAAATTAATATTAAATAAGATCCATTCTTATAGTCTTTAATATATAACCTACCAATTATTTAATTACTTACTTCAATCAGAACTAGTTTATATTTGAAACATTTTGTAATTTGCCATTGCATGATGGAGCAACTAAAAGTATGTGCTAAATATTATGTTAATAGTCAATAAATAAAAATCACTTTCCAACACTAACAAAATTATCATACAATTACTTCTTAATACAACATAAAAAGTAATATGAATAAAACAAATTACAACATTTAGGTACATAAATGTAATATATATTTCCTAACATTTTTAATAATGCAAAATTCTGATACTTTTTTCAGTAATATTAAATTTTTATAACATTTCCATTATTTATAATATTTATAAATAATTGCTCAGTAATTATAATTAAATTAAAGTTAATAATAAAGAATTATCTATAAATTTGATCAAAGATTATCCACTGGTTTATATAATATAACAATTAACAATATAGAAATGCATTCCTAACTTACATGAAAACCTCTATTAATTTAATACAAATTAATACATTTAATGAGTATTCAGTGACTTAATTAGGTTTAGATTGATATCAACTAATTTAATCTAGTGTAGTATAAATGTGAATCTTGTTAAGAGAGATGGATATTGGTTTTGTATCAATATATTGTACAAATGAAACTGGTGAAAAATTTTAACAAAGTATACATTGCATTAATAAAATTACATATTACATATTAACAAATAATTTTTCTTAATAACAATATGTATCTTTATTCATTTCATCACAATACATGTAAGACCATTAAGATATTGCAATAAAGTTTAACAAATAATATTTATACAAACAATATTAGTACAATTTTATTATTCAATAATCTAATTTGGTGATTATTTAATTTAAATTTATAAATTTATAATTAAAAAGTATACTCCTTAATTTTTTATTAAAAAATTCAAACAAGATTATATTATCGTACTGTGTAACGTTCTAATTGTTGGCCACCATTTAAAATCTACACTCTTTTAAAAGAGTGAAAACAGCAGGATAATTAAAAAATATATATATTTATACAATAAAAAAGATGAAAATGAGTATATAATACAAAATAAACGGAAAAATTTGGTAATTTAACAATAAATCAAAGAAATAAAAGAACACTTACAATGGGTAGTATGAAACAATGCATGAAATTACAATAAAAGAACACTTAAAACCGTACTACACAATATAGTCTGAAAACAATATAAAATATATCATATTTAAGTAAATAAATATAATATACTGTATTACAGTCAAAAAAATTAAAGTAAAAACATACAAATCCTAACGACAGTAGTGATTCCAATCAGCTTCTATTTGATGATATACATGACCTCTGAACTGCAACAAAGACAAAACATTTTCCATCAGCTCAAAGACCAATTCTTCATCAGCAGGTGTTAGTCGATGATCCACACCAATATTAGGTTCCTATTAAAATAATATTTAAGTTTAGAATTATTGTAGTTTAACTGTAGTATAATTTGTTTAAGTAATTAAATACTATAAACTGCACCTATATAGATTTAAATCTCAAACATACACATCCTTGAGGCATTGATATAAAGATGAGCTCCTTTTTTCTGCTGCTCATGACATATCAGTTGCAACATAGCCCACACATATTCCATCAGCTTAATGACCATTTCTTCGTCCGTCAGCAGGTGCTAGTCGATGATCCACACTAACATTTAGTTACTAGAAAACTAAAACTAATATTCAGCATTAGTATAATGTAATATTATTGAAAAAGCAAGTTTATTAATACAATAACCTATTAGTAAATGTTCTTTTATTTATGATTTAAAATAATTGTAAATATTATATTCATTCTTGTTTCAGTTATAAAAATTTGACAAAAAAAATTTAGTAATCTGCTGTTTTACTTTCTGTACGGTGGTCACCTTTTAAATTCTTCACTCTCTTTAATGAATGATAAACAACAGATTACAATAATAAATTTTATTTAAACATTGAAAAAGATAAACTAGCATTGTGATGAGTAAAAAAATTGATAAATTTAGTAATTTAATGTTATATTATTAACATAAAAATAAATGAACACTTAAAAAAAAAGTATAGCACACCATCTGAAAAAAACTATAAACAGTATAATCTATTTAGGTAATTTCATATGTTATTTTCTGCCACGGTTCTAAAAATTAAAATATAAAAACAAACACATCCTTGCGACACTTGATATAAAGATGAGCTCCATTTTTCTGCTGCATATGACATATCAGTTGCAACCTAGCCCACACATATTCCATCAGCTTAATGACCATTTCTTCGTCAGCAGGTGTTAGTCGATGATCCACACCAATATTAGGTTCCTATTAAAATAATATTTAAGTTTAGAATTATTGTAGTTTAACTGTAGTATAATTTGTTTAAGTAATTAAATACTATAAACTGTACCTATATAGATTTAAATCTCAAACATACACATCCTTGCGGCATTGATATAAAGATGAGCTCCTTTTTTCTGCTGCTCATGACATATCAGTTGCAACATAGCCCATACATATTCCATCAGCTTAATGACCATTTCTTCGTCCGTCAGCAGGTGCTAGTCGATGATCCACACTAACATTTAGTTACTAGAAAACTAAAACTAATATTCAGCATTAGTATAATGTAATATTATTGAAAAAGCAAGTTTATTAATACAATAACCTATTAGTAAATGTTCTTTTATTTATGATTTAAAATAATTGTAAATATTATATTCATTCTTGTTTCAGTTATAAAAATTTGACAAAAAAAATTTAGTAATCTGCTGTTTTACTTTCTGTACGGTGGTCACCTTTTAAATTCTTCACACTCTTTAATGAATGATAAACAACAGATTACAATAATAAATTTTATTTAAACATTGAAAAAGATAAACTAGCATTGTGATGAGTAAAAAAATTGATAAATTTAGTAATTTAATGTTATATTATTAACATAAAAATAAATGAACACTTAAAAAAAAAGTATAGCACACCATCTGAAAAAAACTATAAACAGTATAATCTATTTAGGTAATTTCATATGTTATTTTCTGCCACGGTTCTAAAAATTAAAATATAAAAACAAACACATCCTTGCGACACTTGATATAAAGATGAGCTCCATTTTTCTGCTGCATATGACATATCAGTTGCAACCTAGCCCACACATATTCCATCAGCTTAATGACCATTTCTTCGTCAGCAGGTGTTAGTCGATGATCCACACCAATATTAGGTTCCTATTAAAATAATATTTAAGTTTAGAATTATTGTAGTTTAACTGTAGTATAATTTGTTTAAGTAATTAAATACTATAAACTGTACCTATATAGATTTAAATCTCAAACATACACATCCTTGCGGCATTGATATAAAGATGAGCTCCTTTTTTCTGCTGCTCATGACATATCAGTTGCAACATAGCCCATACATATTCCATCAGCTTAATGACCATTTCTTCGTCCGTCAGCAGGTGCTAGTCGATGATCCACACTAACATTTAGTTACTAGAAAACTAAAACTAATATTCAGCATTAGTATAATGTAATATTATTGAAAAAGCAAGTTTATTAATACAATAACCTATTAGTAAATGTTCTTTTATTTATGATTTAAAATAATTGTAAATATTATATTCATTCTTGTTTCAGTTATAAAAATTTGACAAAAAAAATTTAGTAATCTGCTGTTTTACTTTCTGTACGGTGGTCACCTTTTAAATTCTTCACACTCTTTAATGAATGATAAACAACAGATTACAATAATAAATTTTATTTAAACATTGAAAAAGATAAACTAGCATTGTGATGAGTAAAAAAATTGATAAATTTAGTAATTTAATGTTATATTATTAACATAAAAATAAATGAACACTTAAAAAAAAAGTATAGCACACCATCTGAAAAAAACTATAAACAGTATAATCTATTTAGGTAATTTCATATGTTATTTTCTGCCACGGTTCTAAAAATTAAAATATAAAAACAAACACATCCTTGCGACACTTGATATAAAGATGAGCTCCATTTTTCTGCTGCATATGACATATCAGTTGCAACCTAGCCCACACATATTCCATCAGCTTAATGACCATTTCTTCGTCCGTCAGCAGGTGCTAGTCGATGATCCACACTAACATTTAGTTACTAGAAAACTAAAACTAATATTCAGCATTAGTATAATGTAATATTATTGAAAAAGCAAGTTTATTAATACAATAACCTATTAGTAAATGTTCTTTTATTTATGATTTAAAATAATTGTAAATATTATATTCATTCTTGTTTCAGTTATAAAAATTTGACAAAAAGATTTTAGTAAACTGCTGTTTTACTTTCTGTACGGTGGTCACCTTTTAAATTTTTCTCTCTCTTTAATGAATGATAAACAACAGATTACAATAATAAATTTAATTTAAACATTGAAAAAGATAAACTAGCATTGTGATGAGTAAAAAAATTGATAAATTTTGTAATTTAATGTTATATCATTAACATAAAAATAAATGAACACTTAAAAAAAAAGTATAGCACACCATCTGAAAAAAACTATAAACAGTATAATCTATTTAGGTAATTTCATATGTTATTTTCTGCCACGGTTCTAAAAATTAAAATATAAAAACAAACACATCCTTGCGACACTTGATATAAAGATGAGCTCCATTTTTCTGCTGCATATGACATATCAGTTGCAACCTAGCCCACACATATTCCATCAGCTTAATGACCATTTCTTCGTCAGCAGGTGTTAGTCGATGATCCACACCAATATTAGGTTCCTATTAAAATAATATTTAAGTTTAGAATTATTGTAGTTTAACTGTAGTATAATTTGTTTAAGTAATTAAATACTATAAACTGTACCTATATAGATTTAAATCTCAAACATACACATCCTTGTGGCATTGATATAAAGATGAGCTCCTTTTTTCTGCTGCTCATGACATATCAGTTGCAACATAGCCCATACATATTCCATCAGCTTAATGACCATTTCTTCGTCCGTCAGCAGGTGCTAGTCGATGATCCACACTAACATTTAGTTACTAGAAAACTAAAACTAATATTCAGCATTAGTATAATGTAATATTATTGAAAAAGCAAGTTTATTAATACAATAACCTATTAGTAAATGTTCTTTTATTTATGATTTAAAATAATTGTAAATATTATATTCATTCTTGTTTCAGTTATAAAAATTTGACAAAAAGAATTTAGTAATCTGCTGTTTTACTTTCTGTACGGTGGTCACCTTTTAAATTCTTCACTCTCTTTAATGAATGATAAACAACAGATTACAATAATAAATTTAATTTAAACATTGAAAAAGATAAACTAGCATTGTGATGAGTAAAAAAATTGATAAATTTAGTAATTTAATGTTATATTATTAACATAAAAATAAATGAACACTTAAAAAAAAAGTATAGCACACCATCTGAAAAAAACTATAAACAGTATAATCTATTTAGGTAATTTCATATGTTATTTTCTGCCATGGTTCTAAAAATTAAAATATAAAAACAAACACATCCTTGCGACACTTGATATAAAGATGAGCTCCATTTTTCTGCTGCATATGACATATCAGTTGCAACCTAGCCCACACATATTCCATCAGCTTAATGACCATTTCTTCGTCCGTCAGCAGGTGCTAGTCGATGATCCACACTAACATTTAGTTACTAGAAAACTAAAACTAATATTCAGCATTAGTATAATGTAATATTATTGAAAAAGCAAGTTTATTAATACAATAACCTATTAGTAAATGTTCTTTTATTTATGATTTAAAATAATTGTAAATATTATATTCATTCTTGTTTCAGTTATAAAAATTTGACAAAAAGATTTTAGTAAACTGCTGTTTTACTTTCTGTACGGTGGTCACCTTTTAAATTTTTCTCTCTCTTTAATGAATGATAAACAACAGATTACAATAATAAATTTAATTTAAACATTGAAAAAGATAAACTAGCATTGTGATGAGTAAAAAAATTGATAAATTTTGTAATTTAATGTTATATCATTAACATAAAAATAAATGAACACTTAAAAAAAAAGTATAGCACACCATCTGAAAAAAACTATAAACAGTATAATCTATTTAGGTAATTTCATATGTTATTTTCTGCCACGGTTCTAAAAATTAAAATATAAAAACAAACACATCCTTGCGACACTTGATATAAAGATGAGCTCCATTTTTCTGCTGCACATGACATATCAGTTGCAACTTAGCCCACACATATTCCATCAGCTTAATGACCATTTCTTCGTCAGCAGGTGTTAGTCGATTATCCACACCAATATTAGGTTCCTATTAAAATAATATTTAAGTTTAGAATTATTGTAGTTTAACAGTAGTATAATTGAAAAAACAATAAAAAGTATAATTTGTTTAAGTAATTAAATACTATAAACTGTACCTATATAGATTTAAATCTCAAACATACACATCCTTGCGGCATTGATATAAAGATGAGCTCCTTTTTTCTGCTGCTCATGACATATCAGTTGCAACATAGCCCACACATATACCATCAGCTTAATGACCATTTCTTCGTCAGCAGGTGTTAGTCGATGATCCACACCAATATTAGGTATTAAGTTGAGTTCATTTTTGATGCTGCCAAATTTCCTCCGAGTTCAAACATATTCCATCAGCTTAACATCTTATTCTTCATCGGTGCTTAGTCCATGATCCAATACATATAATTTGTTGTAAAAAAATAAGTAAACAAAATTACATATTAAAAATAATTAATCTTTAAGAAGGAGGAAGATAATTCAGCTATATTATCTAAAAATATATACTTGTTTTGTAAAATGTCTGTATTTAGTTAGCCCGTAGTAGAGGTAAAACATATAATAAATAGTTTAATATTAATAAAAAAATCATTTAAATCAATACAGTTAATAAACAACAAAACTCATTTAAAAAACTTGATGCAGTTTTTACGAACGATTAAAGTTATAATTACTCTTCAATAAACTACATTTTTATATATTTTTCACAAACCATTGCTTATTAAATTTTCTTATATCAATATTAATTAAATATACATTTTAAATTAAATTTAGATTAATATTATAGACGTACGCATGGGTCTGACTAAAGCCTCAGCTGAGTTTTTTTTATACGTGGGTGGGTACTTGGTGTTTTAGAAAGTTATAAGGTGACATTGCCGTAAAAAATTAAGAACAAAATAAATCAAAAATCGTAGATTTAATCGTACGATTAAAGATTAATGGTTGCCTATCGAGATGTGATAATATGCTGACTATTGAATTGGATAATCAAAAAAACGAATAATATAAAAATAAATTGATGACAAACATGATTATCAGTATTTCGAGGAAACTAAAATAGATGAAATGAAACATTATTGTTTTCATTTAGCACTTGATTAAACTATATCTGGATTAAACGTTCAATTCAACCAAGAAAGTTTTAAATTAACTGAAGTGCTTGGGAATTTGGTTAATCTGGAGACTACAGAAAAAGATATTTTTTATTTTACATTAATGTTCACGAAATAAAATTACTAAAAAACATGGCTTACATTAAAAGAAACGTCAACTCAAGAAGTTTACGTTTGAATATAGTGGCTCAACAGAGATCGGTCAACTATTAAAAAAATTATTTTAATTGTTCTTAAGTCATTTGTTACTATCTGTTACAAGCTGTGGCTGTGAACGAGGTTTTTAATAGATTAAATTTGGTTAAAATTAAATCAATATCGATGAATTTTGTGTGTGAAATAATGAAAAATTATTGTTTACATTTTTCAGTCACCAACAAAAGGGTCACTTCGAAGTTTGTAGTTGAAGATGTTTATAATTTTTTTCTTGTGTGATCGTGCCCTTAATTGGGGTGGGGGTTCTGATTGAATTTAGTCAAACCTGTCTCAGAAGTCTGCGCACGTCTATTGTAAATCACAACATATTGATCCCGATATAACAACTCTTAAATATATAGCTTTAAAAAACTTTAAGGGTCACATACTTGTAAATTTAACTTTATAAATTATATAATCTGTTTTTAATTGATGCAAAATAATAAGAGTTATTAATATTAATATTACTATTTACTTCTCCACAATAAATCCCTATTTCACATATTTTTATTATATTTAAAACAAATGAGATTAAAAAAAGTTTAGAGCTATGCATATGCTTTTTTAGAGTGATATGGATTTTGATAATTTATTTCTGCTAAAGAATCAAAATCTGATCCAAAAGTTATTTGGGTTATTTTCGGTCTATACATCAATTTTGTAGGGTTTTTTACGCCGCATCATTTGGCGGTACTGTAATTGTTCAATGTGTTACTGTTATCGTGCTATTTATACGTGTGTGTTGGGATAGGAAAGGGGTTAGAGTCAATAATGGTACGTACAAACACTATAAACTTTTTATTATTTACTAACATGAATACATGATCATCTTCATAGGTAATAATCTGATGTAAATTAATATTTTTTTGAATTTTTTTTTACCTAGATATTACCTAACCTATTGTAGTAAGTTGTGTAATCGTTTTATTTAAATAATAAAAAAAATTGAAACAAGAGAGATGACGTCTAAAAGATCCTAACAACTATGGTAAAAAGTAAGTTTTTTAATAATAATATTATGTTATTATTATATTAGATACAAACCTACTACTTATTATATACTTCAATGAAATAATGTAAAAAATAATAACATTTTGTAGTAAAACTAAGTAAATCTAACATAATTAAAAATGTTTGTATTGTATAATTTTTTAGTAGAATTAAAATTATAATTTTTATTTTTATAATTACTAAAGTTAATAATGGAATTTTATTTTAGTTATCTAGATATTAATTATGCCAAAGAACAGTCAACATCAACTAACATAACATTGCCATTATGGCACAATTTGATATATTTTTTTAATGTTGCTTTGAATTCTGATTATTATGTATGATATTATTTTCTATTAAAAATTACAATTATAACTAACTTTGTATATTACTAAGTAGGTACTTAACCATCATTTTTTTTAATTGATTAGGACCAAAATAATCAATGTGGCAATTCAAACAAAGGAGTTGAATATTATGCTGGTGTCAATAATATCAGTCATGTATCATCAAAATTAATCTTCAAGTCAGTAAATATTTACAAATGGTTAAACCTGTTTATCAATATTATTAATTTTAATTAATAAAATAATTTTTTTTCAATTAATTTTAGAAATGGTTAAATCAATGTAACTTTTTTGATGCCAATATACACAGTAATAGTGAAAATATACATATGATTAAATTAAATGGTACAAGATTTTAAAATAGTAATGCAAAAGACGCTTGACTATAATGATAATGTTGGATCAGTGGGTATAAGGAACACCAGACCATGTTTTGAACAAGGTATTAATCTTTTAAACATAATGATATATTAATAATTTTAGTTTAAGAAGAAAAATAATTATGAAACTTAATGAATTGAAATTAATAGGGATGTATACTCATTGATCATCCCACATTTATTCTCTGTTAGTAATATGAAATTACCAGTGTTAAGTACCTACTTACTAGATTATCACTAGATTATTATTTGAAAATCTATTTATGCTATTAAATTATATTTGATTTTAATTATTAGTAATTCTATATTATGATATATTATATATTAAAACAATAAACAACTTAACAAAATTATTAATATATTTCTTTATTTTAAGGCAGGTAAAATGATTGCATTACTAGAAAGAAATAAAGATATTTGTGATAATATTAGAAGAATTATGGTACACATGTTTAATGATCAAGTTTATCAAGTTATCGTTTGACTACAGGTAAGCAATATATTAAATTTATACAATATTATGGTTATTATGTTGTACTTAGTTCATCCAAATAATAATAATAGAATTTAACATTTTATTAAAACTATTGAGTTCAAACACAATAAATTGAAACTGTTCTCTTAAGTTTTATTTTATTTTATATATTTATTATAAACCTTACTAACTTTGATGGATTGATATTTCTCTAGGTACACGACTTTCTCACAACACATACAGAATGAAAACAAAAAACTATCGGAGAGAAAGGATAATACAATTTTTAATTTCATAATATTGTTAAGTATTAATATTCTATATATTTAGTTTAATTTTTAATATCAAGAAGGCTCATATAATAAAAGAAATTGATTTATTTTTAAATTGCACACTATAGGTTAAAGAGAGGGTTTTATCATTTAGTTCTAAGGCATTAGTAAAAAACTAATATAAGTATAATGTAGATTGAGTTGATAGAAATGTAATAAAAAGGAAGAGATTAATTATATTGCTATATTAATGATATAATAAAATTTAGAAGTGCTTACTACTGTAAAATTATGTTAAAGTTACTAACTACTATAACCATTGTAAAACTAACTTAACGATAAAGTGCAAATTACTATAAAATAATGTTGAGAATACTATAAATATTGTAGAAATAACTGAATTTTTAAGTAAAGAGTAGGTACTAAAAATGTATGGTACTAGTACATAACACTATATTTTTAGTCTTCATAAAAATAAAGTCATGACTACAAATTTTTAGTACATTTAAGTAACATTATTGCTGTTTGTATAGCTATTTTATAATACATTTACTACTACTATATTTATAGTACAAGTAATTATTTTGATTTTTCTGTTCTGCTTTTAATTCTGGCAGCCACTGTTTAGTCCAGTCCTCACCCACCAAGTATCTGTATATTAAACTACATAGTCAAATATAATATATAATGCATATATATTAATAAAATGATTAAACACAGAAATAAGTATATGAGTATATTAATAATGGTATAAAATTATTATTTTATACATTTTAGAGTTTAAATATTTGGGTACCCACCAAAAATATAGTCGCGACCCACTGTTGAGTCGTGACCGGCAGTGGGAACCTCTTATTTAGACTTTACATTTTTAATATATGCACATACCTATACTTATTGATTAGAATATACATTTTAATATTGAATTATAAATAAGATAATAAAATCTCTATATTTCAAAAGTAAAATGAGTATATGAGTATATTAATAATGGTATAAAATTATAATTTTATACATTTTAGAGTTTAAATATTTGGGTACCCACCAAAAATATAGTCGCGACCCACTGTTGAGTCGTGACCGGCAGTGGGAACCTCTTATTTAGACTTTACATTTTTAATATATGCACATACCTATACTTATTGATTAGAATATACATTTTAATATTGAATTATAAATAAGATAATAAAATCTCTATATTTCAAAAGTAAAATGATTATATGAGTATATTAATAATGGTATAAAATAATAATTTTATACATTTTAGAGTTTAAATATTCGGGTACCCACCAAAAATATAGTCGCGACCCACTGTTGAGTCGTGACCGGCAGTAGGAACCTCTTATTTAGACTTTACATTTTTAATATATGCACATACCTATACTTATTAATTAGAATATACATTTTAATATTGAAATATAATTAAGATAATAAAATCTGTATTATTCAAAACTAAAATGAGTACATTAATATATTAATAATGGTATAAAATAATAATTTTATATATTTTAGAGTTTAAATATTTGGGTACCCACCAAAAATATAGTCACAACCCACTGTTGAGTCGTGACCGGCAGTGGGAACCTCTTATTTAGACTTTACATTTTTAATATATGCACATACCTACAGTTATTAATTAGAATATACATTTTAATATTGAATTATAAATAAGATAATAAAATCTGTATTATTCAAAACTAAAATGTTTATATGAATATATTAATAATGGTATAAAATAATAATTTTATACATTTTAGAGTTTAAATATTCGGGTACCCACCAAAAATATAGTCGCGACCCACTGTTGAGTCGTGACCGGCAGTGGGAACCTCTTATTTAGACTTTACATTTTTAATATATGCACATACCTACAGTTATTAATTAGAATATACATTTTAATATTGAAATATAAGTAAGATAATAAAATCTCTATATTTCAAAAGTAAAATGAGTATATGAGTATATTAATAATGGTATAAAATTATAATTTTATACATTTTAGAGTTTAAATATTCGGGTACCCACCAAAAATATAGTCGCGACCCACTGTTGAGTCGTGACCGGCAGTGGGAACCTCTTATTTAGACTTTACATTTTTAATATATGCACATACCTATACTTATTGATTAGAATATACATTTTAATATTGAATTATAAATAAGATAATAAAATCTCTATATTTCAAAAGTAAAATGAGTATATGAGTATATTAATAATGGTATAAAATTATAATTTTATACATTTTAGAGTTTAAATATTTGGGTACCCACCAAAAATATAGTCGCGACCCACTGTTGAGTCGTGACCGGCAGTGGGAACCTCTTATTTAGACTTTACATTTTTAATATATGCACATACCTATACTTATTGATTAGAATATACATTTTAATATTGAATTATAAATAAGATAATAAAATCTCTATATTTCAAAAGTAAAATGATTATATGAGTATATTAATAATGGTATAAAATAATAATTTTATACATTTTAGAGTTTAAATATTCGGGTACCCACCAAAAATATAGTCGCGACCCACTGTTGAGTCGTGACCGGCAGTAGGAACCTCTTATTTAGACTTTACATTTTTAATATATGCACATACCTATACTTATTAATTAGAATATACATTTTAATATTGAAATATAATTAAGATAATAAAATCTGTATTATTCAAAACTAAAATGAGTACATTAATATATTAATAATGGTATAAAATAATAATTTTATATATTTTAGAGTTTAAATATTTGGGTACCCACCAAAAATATAGTCACAACCCACTGTTGAGTCGTGACCGGCAGTGGGAACCTCTTATTTAGACTTTACATTTTTAATATATGCACATACCTACAGTTATTAATTAGAATATACATTTTAATATTGAATTATAAATAAGATAATAAAATCTGTATTATTCAAAACTAAAATGTTTATATGAATATATTAATAATGGTATAAAATAATAATTTTATACATTTTAGAGTTTAAATATTCGGGTACCCACCAAAAATATAGTCGCGACCCACTGTTGAGTCGTGACCGGCAGTGGGAACCTCTTATTTAGACTTTACATTTTTAATATATGCACATACCTACAGTTATTAATTAGAATATACATTTTAATATTGAAATATAAGTAAGATAATAAAATCTCTATATTTCAAAAGTAAAATGAGTATATGAGTATATTAATAATGGTATAAAATTATAATTTTATACATTTTAGAGTTTAAATATTCGGGTACCCACCAAAAATATAGTCGCGACCCACTGTTGAGTCGTGACCGGCAGTGGGAACCTCTTATTTAGACTTTACATTTTTAATATATGCACATACCTACACTTATTAATTAGAATATACATTTTAATATTGAAATATAATTAAGATAATAAAATCTGTATTATTCAAAACTAAAATGTTTATACGAATATATTAATAATGGTATAAAATAATAATTTTATACATTTTAGAGTTTAAATATTCGGGTACCCACCAAAAATATAGTCGCGACCCACTGTTGAGTCGTGACCGGCAGTGGGAACCTCTTATTTAGACTTTACATTTTTAATATATGCACATACCTATACTTATTAATTAGAATATACATTTTAATATTGAATTATAAATAAGATAATAAAATCTCTATATTTCAAAAGTAAAATGAGTATATGAGTATATTAATAATGGTATAAAATAATAATTTTATACATTTTAGAGTTTAAATATTCGGGTACCCACCAAAAATATAGTCGCGACCCACTGTTGAGTCGTGACCGCAGTGGGAACCTCTTATTTAGACTTTACATTTTTAATATATGCACATACCTATAGTTATTAATTAGAATATACATTTTAATATTGAAATATAATTCAGATAATAAAATCTGTATTATTCAAAACTAAAATGTTTATATGAATATATTAATAATGGTATAAAATAATAATTTTATACATTTTAGAATTTAAATATTTGGGTACCCACCAAAAATATAGTCACAACCCACTGTTGAGTCGTGACCGGCAGTGGGAACCTCTTATTTAGACTTTACATTTTTAATATATGCACATACCTATACTTATTAATTAGAATATACATTTTAATATTGAATTATAAATAAGATAATAAAATCTCTATATTTCAAAAGTAAAATGAGTATATGAGTATATTAATAATGGTATAAAATAATAATTTTATACATTTTAGAGTTTAAATATTTGGGTACCCACCAAAAATAAAGTCGCGACCCACTGTTGAGTCGTGACCGGCAGTGGGAACCTCTTATTTAGACTTTACATTTTTAATATATGCACATACTTACACTTATATTAATTAGAATATACATTTTAATATTGAAATATAATTAAGATAATAAAATCTGTATTATTCAAAAGTAAAATGAGTATATGAGTATATTAATAATGGTATAAAATTATAATTTTATACATTTTAGAGTTTAAATATTTGGGTACCCACCAAAAATATAGTCGCGACCCACTGTTGAGTCGTGACCGGCAGTGGGAACCTCTTATTTAGACTTTACATTTTTAATATATGCACATACCTACAGTTATTAATTAGAATATACATTTTAATATTGAATTATAATTCAGATAATAAAATCTGTATTATTCAAAACTAAAATGAGTATATGAATATATTAATAATGGTATAAAATAATAATTTTATACATTTTAGAGTTTAAATATTTGGGTACCCACCAAAAATATAGTCTCGGCCCCCTGTTGAGTCGTGACCGGCATAGGGAATTTTTTTTATAGACATTACATTTTTATTATATTCACATACCTATATGTATTTGAAATTTTTTTAAAGCACTTAAATTATGTATTATTGAATTTTGAATAGTTTACATATATTGTAGTATATTACAATTTTAATGATAATATAATTTAATGATTAAAAAAACTTAACATTTTTGTTTAACCTAACATGATAAATTTCTAAAGCTATTCAACTACCATTTGTATCTATTTATTTTTATTTTAAAGCGTATTGTTTGTGCTATCAAACGAAACACAGAAATTAAAGCAAAATTTTTAGCCAATTTTATTGAATAAAAATTGTGAAAATTCCAAATTGTTTATTATAATTATTTTTATTAGTTAATTTGTATTTATTTAAAATTAATTGTAAAGTTCTTGTGTACTTATGTTATAAGATAAATACTAAGTATTTAATTATTATCAAAATAAAAAAAGGCATAAATGAAATTTGAATAGTTTTATAGATACATCAGATGATATGCGGTTTACTAGGTTATGATTTAAAATTGTCTATAACTAAAATCACTTTTTTACTCTAATCATTTTTCCTTAAAGACGTGTTGAATATACTTTATATTTTTTGTTAACAAAATCTTAGTTTGATATTAACTGTTTACATTTTAATAATGAAAAGTATCTGTGGGCTGTTAATTTTAACAGTATTTATATAGTATATTCCCACCTAAGTAATAACAATAATTTTTATCAAGTAATTTTAATGGAAGATATTTCTGTACTCATATGGTTTGTACCTGAATTTGTTCTTTCTATTATTTAAAAAAGTTATATATATATATATGTAATTTAGTTATTATAACTATCTATATAGAAACCTACTAGTTAGTAAGGGTTATAATTGTTTACAGAAAACAAAAATTATTAAATTATTTATTATAAATGTAGTTGCTAAAGTAAGTCAGTAGAATCTTACCAATGATATTTTTTATATATTAACTTACAACTATGTACAACATATATGTTTAGATAGGATTATAAATGATAGTTTGCTAAATGTTTGTATTTTATTATTACTCTAAATATATCCCAATGTCAATTATTATTATTATTCATTCTGACTTTAAAATCTATATTATTAAATTTTGTCCTCAAAATATTATGTATTTAATTATATTTATATATTTATGTATTATTTAGTTATGAATAGAGCATACATCGATACTTAAGTTTCTAAATTGTAAACGAGATACAAATTCTAATTCTAGGTAATAAACTACATTTCTAAATAATATACCTAAATGTATTATTCAACTAATGTATCATAGTACCTATTATAGTAGATTAACAAAAAAACACAATAGTTTATCTCCCAATACGTGTAATTTTTAAAATTAACTAAAGCAACAGTTTAAAATTAAATACTTCAATGAATAATAGTTTTCCTCCTTGTTATGTAATTATAGGTATAGTAGTTGATATTGACTTTTGTTATCGAATAATTCATTTAAATTTATTCATGGTACTATTTTATCCATTTTAGATTCTAATTGCATAATGATTTTTGAAAAACATGTGATCAGTGTCTCAGATTTAAACCAAGATGATGACGCTTCTAATATTGATTCTACGCGGAGAGTTAAAAAAAATTGATGACTTCAAACATTTAGGTGAATTAAGTAGTATTATAAAAGAACTTTATCAAATGTATGTTATTTCGCCTCTTGATAATTGTTATAGTACCCAAACTTCTATCTTTTATACATGTGCCTATAATTTCCTAATACCATAAATTTTACTTTTTTTTTCAATTATATTTTGCTGTTGGAACTTATATTAATGAACTTATGATATCAAAATGTTTAATTTTTTTAGGTGTTAATGATTATATCAGAAAAAAAAGTATACCATTGAAAACATTGAAAGAATCTGATCGGGATTAAAATTCTCCTAGTGGGAAATGGACCCTAACACCAGATGACACAAATATATGGCAAGAATAGACAAATACATATATTTCATCCCTAAATACCTGTTTAAATACATATGGCAGTGCTGCTAAAAGGAAATTAGTTTTAATGAAATACACTGTAAAAAATTGAAGTACATAATATATTGTATAATTTTAATACATTTTTAAAATTTTAATCATTATATTTTAATTGAAAGGTTTTGACTTAGAAGTTAAATTAGTTACCGTTCAGTCAATAATTGAAAATCTATCGACATCCCTAAAAGGTAATAATTATTGAATATTTTATAAATATGGTCTTTTTTTAGGGAGGTTAGGCTATCGTAAAATTATGATATTTAAATATAAATAATCTCTAATATTATTTATCTCAAAAAATTCTAATCCTTTAATAACACGATTTATGTATTTGCTATTAACTAATTCAGAATTAAATGAATATAGAATAGGGACTTTTTTAGTTCAAATAATATAAAATTACCATAAATGTATAAATTTTAATTGTTTTATACCTTTTTAATTAATTTGTATAACTTATTTTTGATTTTTTTTTTTTTTTTTTAGTAAAATAAATGTTTAATATTTAATAGTAATTATGAGTATTGACTTGATACATTTTTAGGATAACTGCTTTACTCAAATCATTCTTTCTACGTGCTATCCATAATACATTCTCAATCAATAAAATAAATAACGTCAAAATATATTTTCCATATTAACATCATTGTGCTACAAATAATTAATAGTCTAAAATTTAATTTTTAGATTTTCGAAGAGTCTTCTTAACATTCCAGGCCTTTATAAAACATGCAATACAATGTTTAACGTTCTTGTGTCACATAACAATTGATAATAATATTGAAAATATCAATAAAGCATAATAATGGGTTATTAGTGCATACAATGATCTTGTAAATATTGTTGTATTATTTCCAATAACAAATGAAGATATATTGCAAGTGTTTGATGAAAAATTAAGTAATTAAGATTTTAAAACAGTTTTGGTAATACTTTATATTATGATATATTATATATTAAAACAATAAACAACTTAACAAAATTATTAATATATTTCTTTATTTTAAGGCAGGTAAAATGATTGCATTACTAGAAAGAAATAAAGATATTTGTGATAATATTAGAAGAATTATGGTACACATGTTTAATGATCAAGTTTATCAAGTTATCGTTTGACTACAGGTAAGCAATATATTAAATTTATACAATATTATGGTTATTATGTTGTACTTAGTTCATCCAAATAATAATAATAGAATTTAACATTTTATTAAAACTATTGAGTTCAAACACAATAAATTGAAACTGTTCTCTTAAGTTTTATTTTATTTTATATATTTATTATAAACCTTACTAACTTTGATGGATTGATATTTCTCTAGGTACACGACTTTCTCACAACACATACAGAATGAAAACAAAAAACTATCGGAGAGAAAGGATAATACAATTTTTAATTTCATAATATTGTTAAGTATTAATATTCTATATATTTAGTTTAATTTTTAATATCAAGAAGGCTCATATAATAAAAGA